>CM038669.1:218755651-221255651 GCA_021605145.1 Aegilops bicornis
GCCAAAGATGAAGACCAGGGGGCCCACACCCTGTCCACGAGGGTGGGGGGCGCCCCACCTAGGGCGCGCCCCCTACCTCGTGGGCCCCCTAGACCTCCTCCGACGCCAACTCCAACTCTATATATTTGCTTTCGGAGAGAAAAAAACAAAGGAGAACAAATCATCGCGTTTTATGATACGGAGCCGCCGCCAAGCCCTAAAACCTCTCGGAAGGGCTGATCTGGAGTCTGTTCGGGGCTCCGGAGAGGGGGATTCGTCGCCGTCGTCATCATCAACCATCCTCCATCACCAATTTCATGATGCTCACCGCCGTGCGTGAGTAATTCCATCATAGGCTTGCTGGACGGTGATGGGTTGGATGAGATTTATCATGTAATCGAGTTAGTTTTGTTAGGGTTTGATCCCTAGTATCCACTCTGTTATGAGATTGATGTTGCTATGACTTTGCTATGCTTAATGCTTGTCACTAGGGCCCGAGTGCCATGATTTCAGATCTGAACCTATTATGTTTTCATGAATATATGTGAGTTCTCGATCCTATCTTGCAAGTCTATAGTCACCTATTATGTGTTATGATCCGACAACCCCGAAGTGACAATAATCGGGATACTTCTCGGTGATGACCATAGTTTGAGGAGTTCATGTATTCACTATGTGTTAATGCTTTGTCCTGGTTCTCTATTAAAAGGAGACCTTAATATCCCTTAGTTTCCGATAGGACCCCGCTGCCACGGGAGGGTAGGACAAAAGATGTCATGCAAGTTCTTTTCCATAAGCACGTATGACTATATTCGGAATACATGCCTACATTACATTGATGAATTGGAGCTAGTTCTATGTCACCCTATGTTATGATCATACATGATGAACCGCATCCGGCATAATTATCCATCACCGATCCGGTGCCTACGATTTTTCCATATCTTTGGTTCTCGCTTATTTACTTTCCGCTGCTCTTTGTTACAATCACTACAAAATACCAAAAAATATTTACTATTGCTTGCACTACTCTTTTGTTACCGTTACCACCACTATCATATTACTTTGCTACTAAACAGTTTGCTGCAGATACTAAGTTTCCAGGTGTGGTTGAATTGACAACTCAGCTGCTAATACTTGAGAATATTCTTTGGCTCCCCTTGTGTCGAATCAATAAATTTGGGTTGGATACTCTACCCTCAAAAACTGTTGCGATCCCCTATACTTGTGGGTTATCAAGACCTTTTCTCAAGGCCCGTTGCCGGGGAGCATAGCTCTATTCTTTGAGTCACTTGGGATTTATATCTGTTGGACACTATGAAGAACATGAAAGACGCTAAAACAACAATTTATCCCTCAACTATGAGGGGAGGTAAGGAACTGCCATCTAGCTTTGCACTTGATTCACCTTCTGTTATGAGTAAGCTTGTGACACCTAAACCTGCTTCTGCTATTCGTTCCGATATGTCGCATGTTATTGATGATGCCACTTCTGCTATGCATGATACTTATGATGAAACTACATCTATGCCAGATACTACTGTGCCCTTAGTGAATTTCTTGATGAACAAATTGCTAGGGCTGGAGAGAGAGAAATTATTGAATCTGATAATATTGATGAAAATGATGATGAGGATAGGCCTGTTATTCCTGAAGGTTATCTTTTTGATAGAGAAGCTGCTGCTGCTATTTTAGCTTGCAATGATAATGATGAGCGTAGAAGGTTAATAGCTAAATGGAACAAAGAATTACTTAGAGATAAAATGAGGCCTGATCCTGCTTTTGCTACTTCACCTATATGTGTTCCTGATAAGGATTATGAATTCTGTGTTGATCCGGATATAATTACTTTGGTTGAATCTGATCCTTTCCATGGTTATGAATCTGAAACTATTGTGGCACATCTTACTAAATTAAATGATATAGCCACCCTATTCACTAATGATGAGAGATCTCGCTACTTTTATATACTCAAAATATTTCCGTTCTCACTAAAGGGTGATGCTAAGATATGGTTTAATTCTCTTGATCCTGGTTGTGTGCGTAGTCCCCAGGATATGATTTATTACTTCTCTGCTAAATATTTCCCTGCTCATAAGAAACAAGATGCTTTAAAGGAAATATACAACTTTGTGCAAATTAAAGAAGAGAGTCTCCCACAAGCTTGGGGGAGGCTTCTCAAGTTACTTAATTCTTTGCCTGATCATCCTCTTAAGAAAAATGAAATACTTGATATCTTTTATAATGGACTAACCGATGCTGTCGGATTTCGGGTTCCGGCAGACCCTCTAGATTCGAACTCTGGGGTGCACGCGGAGATCACACCCCCGCCTACCTACGCCTCGTCGCCTGCAAGGATCTAAACTACACACAGAACAACACAGAGGACATGAGGTTTATACTGGTTCGGGCCACCATTGTGGTGTAATACCCTACTCCAGTGTGTGGTGTGGTGGATTGCCTCAGGGGCTGATGATGAACAATACAAGGGAAGAACAGCCTCGCGAGGGTCTGTTCTTGGCTGGTGCGATGAAATACTTGGGTGAGTTCGATCGCCTCTCTCTCTCTGCTAGGGATCTATCTGATAGGTCTCTTCCGGCTTGATCGATTGATCTTTTGATCAGTTGTCCCCCCTACCCTGTGGGTGGCTAGTCCTATTTATAGGCGGAGGCCATGGGCCTCTTCCCAAATATTGAGCGGGAAGGGCGCCAACAATTGGCCATTTTGAAGGGGAACATCCAGTACACTTATCCTGAATAAAGTCGGTTCTCGCCTGCCAAAGACTCTGACGGTGACGCCGGCTTGGGCTCCACGATGACCTCCTTCCTGCCGTTCTGCTGGCCTTGGTCTTGTTGCACCGAAATGGTTGCCTTTGCCTAATGCCTTGGCCTGCGCTTGCCTCCTTTGCACCAAAGGGGAAATGAGGACACTGCGCGGGCTGGCGCCCGCCTGGCGCCCTCGGTCGTCATGGCTTGCGTCATGGGCACCTCGTGAGGTACCCCGCCTTGATCTCTCCGGCTCCTGGCGAGCCAGCCTGACGAGGCCGTGCCCGAGGAAGCTTCCTCTCGCCTGCCCTGCGAGGCTTGGCCGCTCGCGAGGGTCTTGAGCTTGTGTTGATGAAGATGGGCCGTACTGGGCCACTCCTTGAGCCACGCCCGCAGTCGCGAGTGCAAGTCTGGGTACCCGTTCCCGAACACCGACAGTAGCCCCCGGGCCCAAGGCGCGCCTGGACTTGGCTTAGCAGAGAAGCGATGGGGCAAGTGCGAAGCGCCGCGTGCCCCAACAGCCTGGGGCCTTGGGCGCCGCGTGGCGGTTGATTGGACATGGGCATCCCTGCTTCCCCACGCCTCCTTATTTTGCGCCCAGCTAGGCGGACCCGCAGTTGCACACAGTCATCCCTGTTCTCGCTGCTCGCGCGTCTCCCGCTCTTCCTCCTCTCGAGCTCCAGTTTCTGCTTCAAATCCAATCTCGAATCCTCCCCCTTCCTGTCGCCATGGCACCGACGAAGAAGGGGAAAGGGCGAAGCCTGTGCCTTCACCCCGCTCGCCGTCGCCGACGGCTCCTGCTGTAGATCGGTCGATCATACTCAACTTGGAAGGCTTGGGCAAGGTCAGTTTGGCCCTCGCCACCATCTTTAAGGAGTGCGGGAGGACGATGGTCTGGCCCGCGTCTCACTTCTCCATTGACAGAATAGCCATCGAGGTCAGGTGCCGCCCGGCATACGTAGGCGGGACTGGTTCCCCCCTTTTCTGATTTCTTCAATGCCGTACTTTCTCATTACCAGATCCACATGATGCATTTGGGTCCCGAATCCATTACTCTCCTTGCCGTTTTCGCCTTTGTTTGTGAGGCGATGGTCGGCATTCCTCCTTCAGTTGCCTTGCTGCGCCACTTCTTCTCTTTGCGCCTCAGCGACCCCACCCAATGCTCGGGGTGCGTGAGTTTCCTTGCTGCGCCAGAAACGGTGGCCTCGGGGATTGATTTCAGCCTTCCCCCGCCTGCGACTGGGTTTCGAGAGCGGTGGCTGTACATAGACGTTGGAGTGCCCAGCCCCCTGCTCTCGGAGCCTACCTCGCCCGCTGTCCCCAATTCGGCTGGGGCCAGGAGAAGCTTATGAGCCCCCGGCTCGTTTTCGTCTGGCGTCGCTTTGCGAACTTGAGGGCGCTCGGTGTGACGGCACCCAAGGTTGTGAAGGAGTTCCACCTGTGCCGCATTGCCCCTCTCCAGCGCCATTCTCGCCGGATGTGGGCCTTCGTGGGGCGCGAAGACCGCATGAGGCTTCAGGAGGAAGATCTCGGCGCTGGCCGAGGAAGGTTCTCATGATCCCGACTGGGACCCTTCCCGGCAGCCTCCGTGAAGGGTGCCCTGCTGTACCTTTGCTCGAGCAGGGCCGAATTCGTGAAGCAGATGCCCAGCTTTGACGAATGGGGGCTGCGCCCCGCGGGCCTCATCAGACCTCGTGAGAACCCAGTTGTGGTGGTTGCCCTTCCGGTTGCCCGCGGTGGTCCTCCCTCGAGTGGTGGAGCTGGGAGGCAAGGGCTGCCGGGGGCTGAGGAGGCCGTCGTCAAGATGATGATGCCATGCGTGACTCCTGAGGCGGCAGCCCCGGAGGCCCGCCCTGCGGCGGCTGGAGGTGTTGAGCCGCGACCCGCGGATCCCGTGGCAGAGGCCCCGGCCACCCTTCGTGGGGCGGCATCTGGCGGCGTGGGCCAGGGCGATGCCCCCGACGCCGGTCACATTGGCGCTTCTTCCTCGTCGCAGGCCGACCCCTGCGCCGAGCTCCTAGGGCCGCTTCAGCGTGGACTTTGAGGCTCTCCGAAGAGAAAGGAGGCCTTGGGTGATGATTACCCTTGCCGCCTATTGAAGCGCAGGAAGTACTTCGCCATTGATGAGTAAGCCTTCCCTTTCTCGGCCCCTTACTTTCCTGCTGCTTCACTGATCATTGCCTTGCAGGCCCTTCCCGCCGAGCTCACGGAGATGGCTGAGGAGCCATCCTCCAGCCTCGCCCTCTCCACCGTCCCCAGCGCCCCTGTGATCATGCACTGCCCTTGTGGTGAGGTCGGTTGGAGAGGTGAGCCATCCTGTGGTGCGTCATGATTCTGCGCACCTCACGACCATCCTTCGCCAGCCCTCCCGGGGCATAGCCAGCCTGCCCTGGGCTCTTCGATTGGTCGCGGACGACGACTGGCTAAGGTCGGTCTTGCATTCTTCCTTGGGGGACGAACCGGCTCTGGGCCATGCTTTTGGCGAGGCGCGCCCGGCCATCGCGAGGGCGCCAGCCCCCAGCCCCCTGCCCAGAGGGGGAGTGCTGGTCCGTGGCCATCCGCGTGCGCCTGGGGCGGAGGATGACGCGGAAGGCGTGCTCGCGCACGCCCGGGAGCACCGCGCCCTCCTCCAAGGGTTCCTCTGGAGGACGGCTGACGCAGTGAGCCAGCTTGGTGTAGAGCTCGCTGACGAGGACGCGCGCCTTGAGGCCGAGGGCCTGCGCCTAGCTGAAGAGAGGCGCAAGCTGGAGGTGGCCGTTGCCCTTGTGCGCCACCAGCGTGACCTCGACAATGAGAAAGCCGAGGTGTCGCTGGCGGCTTCTCGGGAGGCCCGCTCCCGGGCCGTCGGGGAGGCCCGGGAGGCTGACCGGCGGTGCGAGGCTGCGGAGGATCAAGCGCGGGAGTTCCAGGCCTGGAGTAACTCCCTGGAGCAGCAGGTGGAGCTGCGTGAGGCGGCCCTTGCGTCGATGAAGGGAGCTTTGGTCGACCAGGCGGAGCTCCAGAGACGTGAGGAGGCACTGACGCTGGAAGCCGCCAAGCGCGCCCGTGACCTTGAGTGGCTGGAGACAAGAGAGCGCCTGGTGACGCAGGCGGAGGACGATGTAGCTGCGCAGGAGGCCCAAGTCCTGGAAGAGGTTGATCGCCGGGTGGCGGCGGCCTACTCGAACCTCGAGCGCGAGTTCGAGGAGAGGCTGGGGTTGATTAGGGTCGAAGCAGAAGGCAGGATGGCCGCCCTGAGGGCCAAGCTGGATGAAGTGACGCGGCGGGCGGACGCTGCCCGGGCCGCCCTTGGCGCGGCATAGGAGGAGCTGACTTCCTCCCGCGCCGAGGTGCTTCTTCTCCGTCAAAGGGTGGACGCTGCTGAGGCCGTCGCGCGGCGGAGCGAGGACGAGATAAGCCAGCGGCAGATCCTGGAGCACGAGCATGGACCTATGCTCCGAACGCTCCGGGAAAGAGCCAACACAGCCTTGGGCAACATCTGTGAGGCGGCCGTTGGGGAGCCTCATGTGGTTAACTATGCTGGTAACCTCCAGTTCTTCACTAATGTGGTGACGCAGCTGGAGGCGCGGTCGGGCAAAGCCAACAGGTTGGTGGAGGAGAGGAGTCGTGCCCTGCTCAGGCGTGCTTTTTCTCGCGTCTTCAATCATCTTCAGAACATGGATTCCCACTTTGACTTCGATGCCACCATCGCCCCGGTACCCCTGGCCATCCGGGCAACCTGGCGCACTTGGTGGAAGACAACATAGATGCCCTCATCAGGGCCTTCACTACTAATAACGACGGCGTGGTCGTGGTTGCTGATGAAGGCGGCGTGGTGAACAGCCCGGACGCTGTCGACGGCGACGCGGAGGGTGACGGCGAGGCCAGCGATGCCAGTGACGACTCAGGAGGTGCCCTTGAGGATGCATTGGGGGATTTATCTGATTGACCTCGTGTTGTTCCTGCTTTCTATCCTGCGCAGAGAGAGTTCGGGCTTGGCCCTGAAGGTTGTAAGAGCATTTTGGGAGGGGGAGCCCCTCGTGTAAAAACTTGCAATGAGCGCATTAGTGGACACAATATCACCCGTACGCCTACGCCAAGTGGTTGGTCTTGCGACGAGCCGACTGGCTTGTTTACTTCGACCCGCGTGGGCCCTGAGATAGCCTGCGGAGGGCTGTGGTGTCCTGAGTGTCCCTGAACGAGCCCATTGAACCTGTAATGAGAACCTCCTGAGTGGGTGTGGTGACGGCAGTCCGGGCTGCACGCATGCTAGGCCTAGCCCAGCTCGCGAGGGGCTCACGAGGGGAGGCAGCTGAGGCGGGATGGATGCAAAGCGGTAACCAGAACGCGAGAGATTGCTCGAACGAGACTAAACACCCCTTCCCCGAACACACACAAGTCTCAAGCTCAAATCCAACTTAAATCCAAACGGAGGAAAAATGACAACCAAAGGAAAGGCAAAAAAAGAAGCAGAAAGGCTGCGTCCGGCACCTAGTCTAGTCTTCGACGTCTTCTTACCAGCACGGAGCTAAGTGCTGCCACTGGGCGTGGGCGGGAGCCCTCGAGGCCCGAGGGCGGCTCTCCGGAGACTCCGGGGCGTGTACAGCCCCACTCATTATTACGTGAGAGTTTCACGGGGCGGCGAGCTTCACTGGCACTGGGCCTTCTTCACAGGTACCGGCCTTGCTTCATATCGCCAGACGAGGGACCCGCCTTGCGCCACACTCTAGTGCCATCGACGACGGCCGGAGACCGAGGACGCCGCCGATGGGGTAGAGCGGTCGTCAGTGGTTCCCCCGACGACCACGGGTCCTCTGCCGGGGGTAGGCCCTGAGGCACCTCCCCGGCAGAGGGCCTACCTCCTGAGGACGCCTTGCTCCGAACGCCGCGGTGGTGATGCCGGATCTCGGCCCCTCTCCTGCAGCCCCCGGCGCCCTCCTCCTGAGGGGTAGGAAGCTGCTGGATTGGGGCAGCCATCCGCCGCGACGACCTGTACCTCCTGTGATCCATGGTTAGCGTATGCCTGCTCCTGAGGAATTGGCGGTACCGATAATCGCTGCCTCCGGTAGCGGTCGATGGGGCTTTCCGGGGCTCTGAAAGAGCTCACCCGTGTCTCTTCCCCCCAGCTTGGGCCGAGGAGTGAGCCATGGTCTTCCTCCTGCGCGTGCCCTTGATCCATCATGTGGGGCCCATACTCCTCCTGGGCCGCCACCCCGAATGCTTCGCTGCAGTGCCCCGTGTGCCATGCAGCCCTGCTTGAGGCGCCAACCTGGGGTTGGTAGTGCGGCGGCCCACTGGGGCCGTGGGCTGTGGCGAGTCCTCCTTCGCTGGCCGGGGGCGGAGGCGGCGCCATTGTTAGCCCGGTGCTGACGGCCTGGTTGGTGTTGGAGTGGCCTTGGAATCCGCACGGAGTTGCGCGGGCGCGCGCGGGGCCTCCGTGTTGTCCGCCTTGGACCTGAGGAGGCGGCTAGGTGCAAAAGGGGTGAGCCCCCGATGCGGCGAAGCCAGAGCTCGCCACCCGCCCAGCCAGACGCGTCGTGGCCGCCCTCCGGCCTTTGCATTGCAGTAGCTCTCGGGCCACCATGAGCGCGGCCCTTGAGTTCGCCTGCTCCCTCGGGTGTACGGCGCCGTGGCCACGGCATGGCTCGAGGCCCTCGCTGCCGACCGCACATGCCGCGGCGTGAGAGCTGATGTCGCCTGACCAGCGTCGCCTGTGCCCCAGCGCCTGCGGATCATGGGCGCTGTGGCATTAAGGTTGAGGTCACCACAGGCAAGCGGCTCTGCGCGGGCGGGCCAGGCTGCCCAGGGATCGGGATTGCCCGTTGGGTCGCCATACATGATGATGACGATGCGACGGGCGTGCGTATAGCGGATTCCGTGCACCCTACCGGCGCCAAATGTTGAATTTCAGGTTCCGGCAAACCCTCTAGGTTCGAACTCTGGGGTGCACGCGGAGATCACACCCCCTGCCTACCTACGTCTCGTCGCCTCGCAAGGATCTAAACTACACAAAGAACAACACAGAGGACACGAGGTTTATACTGGTTCGGGCCACCATTATGGTGTAATACCCTACTCCAGTGAGTGGTGTGGTGGATTGCCTCAGGGGCTGATGATGAACAGTAGAAGGGAAGAACAGCCTCGCGAGGGTCAATTCTTGGCTGGTGCGATGAACTGCTTGGGTGAGTTTGATCGCCTCTCTCTCTCTCTGCTAGGGTTCTATCTGATAGGTCTCTTCCGGCTTGATCGATCGATCTTTTGATCAGTTTGTCCCCCTACCCTGTGGGTGGCTAGCCCTATTTATAGGCAGAGGCCCTGGGCCTCTTCCCAAATATTGAGTGGGAAGGGCGCCAACAATTGACCATTTTGAAGGGGAACATCCAGTACACTTATCCTGACTAAAGTCGGTCCTCGCCTGCCAAAGACTCTGACGGTGACGCCGACCGTGGCACCACGATGACCTCCTTCCTACCATTCTGCTAGTCTTCGTCTTGTTGCACCGAAATGGTTGCCTTTGCCTGATGCCTTGGCCTGCGCTTGCCTCCTTTGCACCAAAGGGGAAATGAGGACACTGCGCGGGCTGGCGCCCGCCTGGCGCCCTCGGTCGTCATGGCTTGCGTCATGGGCACCTCGTGAGGTACCCCGCCTTGATCTCTCCACCTCCTCGCGAGCCAGCCTGACGAGGCCGTGCCTGAGGAAGCTTCCTGTCGCCCGCCCCGCGGGGCTTGGCCCCTTGCGAGGGTCTTGAGCTTGTGTTGATGAAGATGGGCCGTACTGGGCCACTCCTCGAGCCATGCCGCAGGCCGCAGGCAGTCAAGTCTGGGTACCCCCGTTCCCAGAATGCTGACAGATGCTTCCAGATATTACCTGGATAGTTGTGCTGGTTCTCTTTTCAGGGAAAGAACACCGGATGAAGCTGAAATCCTATTTAATAATATGTTGACAAATGAAAATAATTGGGCACCTCCTGAGCCACCTCCTTCTCCAATTAATGAGCCTATTCCTAAACCAACTCCGAATAAGAGAGGTGTTTTATTTCTCAGTCCCGAAGATATGCAAGAGGCAAAGAAATCTATGAAAGAAAAAGGTATTAAAGCTGAAGATGTAAAGAATTTACCTAATGGTCTTAATATACCGCCTGTTGAAGAATCATATGGTCTTGATCCTTTATTTATTGAAGAACCTCCAGATCCCGATAACCCGACACAGGTAGTAAAGGTAAATTCTCCCTATAGATATGATAAAGCTGAAGTCCCTCCTACTAAAATTGCTAGTCAGTGCTTGGATGAGTTTGATAACTTTATGTTTAAGCAAGACGACTTCAATGCTTATTTTGGTAGACAATTAAAACAAAATGCTTATATGATTAGACGCTTGAGTGATTATATGGCTAATATTAGAGGTGAACTTAAACTTGTTTGCAAACATGCTTCTATGGTTACCACTCAAGTAGAACAAGTACTAAAAGCTCAAAAAGAATTGCTTGATGAAATGAATAGTAAGAAAAATGATTATGCTGTTAGAGTGGATACTAGAACTGGTAGAATGACTCAGGAACCTTTGTATCCTAAAGGCCACCCTAAGAGAATTGAGCAAGATTCTCAGAGAAATAATATTGATGCACCTAGTTCTTCTAAAAAGAAGAAAAAGAAAAATGATAGAACTGCGCAAACTTCTAGTGAACCTATTGCTGAACCACCTGATAATCCAAATGATATATCCATGTCTGATGCTGAAACACAATCTGGTAATGAACATGAACCTAGTGAAAATGTTAATCATGATGTTCATGATGATGCTCAACCTAGTAATGATAATGATGTAGAAATTGAACCTGCTGTTGATCTTGATAACCCACAATCAAAGAATCAACGTTATGATAAGAGAGACTTTGTTGCTAGGAAACATGGTAAAGAAAGAGAACCTTGGGTTCAGAAACCCATGCCTTTTCCTCCCACACCATCCAAGAAAAAGGATGATGAGGATTTTGAGCGCTTTGCTGAAATGATTAGACCTATCTTTTTGCGTATGCGATTGACTGATGTGCTCAAAACTAATCCTTATGCTAAATATATGAAAGATATCATTACTAATAAAAGAAAGATACTGGAAGCTTAAATTTCCACCATGCTAGCTAATTATACTTTTACGGGTGGAATACCAAAGAAACTTGGAGATCCAGGAGTACCTACTATACCATGCTCCATTAAAAGAAATTATATTAAAACTGCTTTATGTGATCTTGGAGCCGGTGTTAGTGTGATGCCTCTCTCTTTATATCGTAGATTTGACTTGAATAAGTTGACACCTAGTGAAATATCTTTGCAAATGGCTGATAAATCAACTGCTATACCGCTTCGGTATTTGTGAGGATGTGCCTTGTGGTTGCAAACGCGTTACTATTTTAACGGACTTTGTTATTCTTGATATTCCCGAGGATGATAGTATGTCTATTATTCTTGGAAGACCTTTTCTTAATACTGCAGGGCTGTTATTGATTGCAACAAAGGAAATGTCACTTTTCATGTTAATGGTAATGAGCATACGGTACACTTTCCGAGGAAACAACCTCAAGTTCATAGTATCAACTCTTTCGGAAAAATTCCATCGATTATATTTGGAGGTCAAGAAGAAATATGATATACCTTTTATAGGGGATGTGCATATCCCCGTTGAGGTAACTTAGTGTTATTCGAAATTTCTCCGGTTTCATGTTAATCGGAATGAGTTTGTTAACAAGGACTTGATCAACCTTGTTAGTGGATTCCTTTTGATGAGCATGAGACGGATGAAACTAGAAGCACAACATTCTGTACCCTTTCTATACTTTCTGTTATTTAGTTGAAATAAAGTAAAAATAGTATTTTTCTGTCTGCTTCCTGACTTATCCGTGCAATATAAAAATATCCCGAAAATAAAAGTCCTTAGAATGCCATGCCAGTTTAATATGATTTTTTCGGGAATATTTGAGGATCTACTGTGCAAAAATTACATGGGAGCTGCCACTGCCACGAGGGTGGAGGGCGCGCCCTACCCCCCTGGGCGCGCCCCCTGCCTCGTGGGCCCACGGTGGCCCTCCTCCACTTATCCCTGCACCCATCTTCTTCCTCTTCCTCCCACAAACCCGAAAAACCAACTCAAGCACGAGTTCCAGCCACTTTTGCTGTGATTTTCGATCTCCTTGCTCAAAGCACCTCTCGCAAAACTGCTTGGGGAGATTGTTCCTTGGTATGTGACTCCTCCATTGGTCCAATTAGTTTTTGTTCTAGTGCTTTATTCATTGCAAATTTGTGCTGCATAGGTGACCATGTTCTTGAGCTTGCATGTCAAATTTATATGGTTCCAAGTAGTTCTAATGCTTGCTTTAGGCTCTAGGCACTTGTAGGAGTAGTTGCTATCAGTTTTATTGAAGTTGGTTCACTTTGTTTTCAAGTTACTAAAAATTTCAGATTTTTTTAGAGAAAAACAATATGCTTAGGAAGATGTTCCAAGGTGGTTCTTCTAAGAAGCAAGGACCCAGGCTTGCTATGCGCGATGCTGACGAGGATCCACCAAGAGACGCCCTAGTGCGGCCTTGTGAATGGCCGTCGGAAAATTTTATGGATCGTGCGGGAATTAAAGAAGAATTTAAAGCATATTTGTGCAATGACGGTCTTGAGGATTTTGAGGCTAACAAATGCCCCCAGTATTATGATCTCACAAGTTCATTTGTGAGGAGGTTTGAGTATTCATCTTCGCGTAATTCTCCTTTAGTCATGTTTGATCTTTATGACAAATCTTATACCATGGACTTAGAGGATTTCACTTTTGCTTGCAAACTTCCATCATGGGGTAGTGTTAGGGATCCCCCTAAATCTGAATTTAGAAGCTTTCTTGCTAGTATAACTGTGGGGGAATCTAGAGACATAACGCAGGCTACCATAGGGAGCATTCACTTTCCTACTATACATTTTTTTGCTCTTTTCATAGGTAGATGCATAAATGCTAAGGATGAAGCATGTCACATGTGTGTCCCTGACCTTAGCATTCTCAGGAGTGCTGTGTTAGGAGACCAATCTTATCATATGGTAGACACATCATAATAGATACAATGGAGATTTCTTTGGAGGAATTTATGCAACCCGCTTAGCTAATTTTCTTGAGATAGAAATTCATGAGGGTGATACGGAGTTACCTCATGCATATTTAGATTACAACTCTATGGCTTCGCACCAGTTTGTCGAGAGACCTGAATCACCTCTCTTATATCGACTAATCTTTAACAAAAGACATGTTGTCCGCATTACTCTCCCTGCTCCTGCCTTCTTTGATTACCAGGCAAACGGAAGATATACTATTACCAGAGAGGAGGCAGATGAGTACGAGAGGAGAGCGGAGGCAGCTCGACGCCACGCTGCAGCTCAGGAGGCGATAGTCGCTGCATCGCAGTACGACCCCAGCTACACCTACGAGTATCCGCCAGGCTATCCTTGGCAATAAACCAACTTAGGCCAAAATCCTAAGCTTGGGGGAGTACGTATTTATCACCGACATTACATTTATGTTCACACACACTCATTGCTAGATGTCGGTGCTCATACTCTTTCACTGTAATATCCATGCTAGTTTATTTTCTTTTTCCTGCTTTCTTCTTGTGTGTTTGTTAAACCTTAAGAAAAACAAAACAAATTAGTAGTAGTTTACTTTTCTGCTGTAGTAGTAATTAAAAAGAAAACCTAAAAATATTTCCCGTTCTTCTTTTGCTTGTTGGGAGCTTTCCCGTGTAAATAGTTTTTATTTCTTTTCTTTTCTTTGGGGGTCAGTAGGAGAAGACCATGATTAAGTTGTTGAAGTGGCTCTTATATGCATTATTGTTGATTTAACCTAGAGCCCAAATTGCCTTGTCTTCACCTGTTTATTGAATGCTTGCAGATTCCAGCTTAGTCCAATGCACGTGCACTCTTATTATTATTCACATCGTTCGGTCGTGCAAGTGAAAGGCAATTATGAGGATATATGATGGACTGACTGACATGAGAAAAGCTGGTATGAACTCGACCTCTTTTGTTTTTGTAAATATGATGAGTTCATCGTTCCTGATTCAGCTTATTATGAATAAACATGTTTGCAATGACAATTAGAGATCATAGTTGCTTATGCCATGCTTGATTAGCTATGAGTTATAATGGTTTACTTTGCATGCCAACATGCTATTGAAATGGTTATGATGTGGTATGATGGGGTGGTATCCTCCTTTGAATGATTTAAGTGACTTGACTTGGCACATGTTCACGCATGTAGTTGAAACAAATCAACATAGCCTTCACGATATTTATATTCATGGTGGATTATATCCTACTCATGCTTGCATCCAATGTTTATTAATTTTAATGCATGTACATGGTTGTTGTCGCTCTCTAGTTGGTCGCTTCCGCCTTTTTGCTAGCCTTCACTTGTACTAAGCAGAATACCGCTTGTGCATCCAATCCCATAAACCCCAAAGTTATTCCAGATGAGTCCACTATACCTTCCTATATGCGGTATCTACCGCCGTTCAAGTAAATTTGTATGTGCCAAACTCTAAACCTTAAAATAAACATTCTGTTTTGTATGCTCGAATAGCTCATGTATCAACCTGTGCTGCCCTTATCTTCCATGTTAGGCGGGTTATTCTCAAGAGGAGTGGACTCCGCTCCTCACTCCACGAAAATGGCTGGTCACCGGATGCCCAGGTCCATGCTTTATGCAAACTAAATCAAAATTAATTGCAAATAAAACTCCCCACAGGACCTGATGTATGTTGGAGGCACTCGTTGTTTCGAGCAAGCCATGGATTGATGCTTGTTGGTGGAGGGGGAGTATAAACTTTACCATTTTGTTTGGGAACCGCCTATAATGTGTGTAGTATGGAAGATATCGCCATCTCTAAGTTGTTATGTTGACAATGAAAGTATACCGCTCAAAATATTATTTATATCTATTTCAAAACCGAGATCTGACACCTCTACAAATACCTGCTTCCCTCTGCGAAGGGCCTATCTATTTACTTTTATGTTGAGTCATCACCCTCTTATTAAAAAGCACTAGCTGGAGAGCACATCTGTCATTTGCATTCATCACTGTTAATCTATGTTGGGTATGATTATGATTGGATCTCTTTTACCATGAATTACAATGTCTAGTCAGTCCTTGATCTTTAAAGGTTCTCTGCATTCATGTTTTGCGGTCTCAGAAAGGGCTAGCGAGATACCATCCTGTTATATCATATTATGATTGTTTTGAGAAAGTGTTGTCATCCAAGATTTATTATTATGACTCGCTAGTTGATCATGCTATTGATATGAGTGATTGTGAGACCTGAGAATTATTGCAAATGTGGTTAGTTATAATCTTCGCTGAAAACCTGAATGCTGGCTTTACATATTTACAATAACAAGAGCAAACCGAGTTTGTAAATTTTTTCTTTCACTGTCAGATTGTCAACTGAATTGCTTGAGGACAAGCAAGGGTTTAAGCTTGGGGGAGTTGATACGTCTCCGTCGTATCTACTTTTCCAAACACTTTTGCCCTTGTTTTGGACTCTAACTTGTATGATTTGAATGGAACTAACCCGGACTGACGCTGTTTTCAGCAGAATTGCCATGATGTTGTTTTATGTGCAGAAAACAGAATTTCTCAGAATGACCTGAAACTCCATGGGATGTCTTATAAAAAATAATAAAAAATCCTCGCCAAAGATGAAGACCAGGGGGCCCACACCCTGTCCACGAGGGCGGGGGCGCCCCCCCTAGGGCACGCCCCTACCTCATGGGCCCCCTGGACCTCCTCCGACGCCAACTCCAACTCTATATATTTGCTTTCAGAGAGAAAAAAATAGAGGAGCAGAAATCATCACATTTTACAATACGGAGCCGCCGACAAGCCCTAAAACCTCTCGGGAGGGCTGATTTGGAGTCCGTTCGGGGCTCCTGAGAGGGGGATTCATCGCCGTCGTCATCATCAACCATCCTCCATCACCAATTTCATGATTCTCACCGCCGTGCGTTAGTAATTCCATCGTAGGCTTGCTGGACGGTGATGGGTTGGATGAGATTTATCATGTAATCGAGTTAGTTTTGTTAGGGTTTGATCCCTAGTATCCATTAAGTTCACAGATTGATGTTGCTATGACTTTGCTATGCTTAATGCTTGTCACTAGGGTCCGAAAGTGCCATGATTTCAGATCTGAACCTATTATGTTTTCATGAATATATGTGAGTTCTTGATCCTATCTTGCAAGTTTATAGTCACCTATTATGTGTTATGATCCGACAACCTCAAGTGACAATAATCGGGATACTTCTCGGTGATGACCGTAGTTTGAGGAGTTCATGTATTCACTATGTGCTAATGCTTTGTTCCGGTTCTCTATTAAAAGGAGACCTTAATATCCCTTAGTTTCCGATAGGACCCCGCTGCCACGGGAGGGTAGGACAAAAGATGTCATGCAAGTTCTTTTCCATAAGCACGTATGACTATATTGGGAATACATGCCTACATTACATTGGTGAATTGGAGCTAGTTCTGTGTCACCATATGTTATGACTGTTACATGATGAACCGCATCTGGCATAATTATCCATCACTGATCCGGTGCCTACGAGTTTTCCATATACTGGTTCTCGCTTATTTACTTTCCCGCTGCTACTGTTACAATCACTACAAAATACCAAAAATATTTAATATTGCTTGCACTACTCTTTTGTTACCGTTACCACCACTATCATATTACTTTGGTACTAAACACTTTGCTGCAGATACTAAGTTTCCAGGTGTGGTTGAATTAACAACTCAGCTGCTAATACTTGAGAATATTCTTTGGCTCCCCTTGTGTCGAATCAATAAATTTTGGTTGAATACTCTACCCTCAAAAACTATTGCGATCCCCTATACTTGTGGGTTATCATGATGCCGCCATGAACTTGGCTAGTGACAGGCGGCCGAGGATCCCTTTGTAGGGCAAGGGGATCTCGGCCACATCAACGACGATCCTCTCCGTCCGGTAGTTCAACTCTCCTCCAAAGGTCACGGGCAGTGTGACCTTTTCCTTTGGCTGACTTCTCCCCAGATTGACCCCCTGAAACGTGCCCGTTTCCTCGAGGTCTCCGTCAGGGATTTGCAACCTTTTGAGCACGACAGGCGAGATCAGGTTCAGGCCGGCCCCACCGTCAACTAACATCTTGTTCACCCTGAGGTTGCGTATTGTTGGCGAAACCAACAACGGAAAACACCCGACCGCGGTAGTGCGATCAGGGTGGTCCTCAGCGTCAAAGATGAGGGGCGTGCTGGACCACTTCAGCGGCTTCTGAGTGTCGAACGACGGCTCTGCTGCTGTAATCTCACGCGCCCACTGCTTGAGCTGGCGGTGAGAGGAATGCAGCGAGGCGCCGCCATCAGCGCACATGGCCTTCGTAGCCTTCTGGAACCCTTGCTCGCCAGACTCCTCGTCCTCGTCGTGATTGTCGTCTTCTTGCTTCTTGTCGCGGCCCCGGGCGGGCCTCTCTTGTTGGTTGTCCTTGCCGGGGAGACCTCCTTGGCGGCCACGCTTCTTGCCGGACTCCTCAGCACCATCCTGGTCCTTCTCCTTGTCCCGCCTTTCATACTGTCGGATTTTGGGTTCCGGCAGACCCTTAAGATTCAAACTCTAGGGTGTGCACGGAGATCCAACCCTCCACCGTCTCGAACCTCGCCGAATCGCAGGGACCTAAACTACTAGAAAGAACAACACAAGAGACACAAGATTTATACTAGTTCGGGCCACCGTTGTGGTGTAATACCCTACTCTAGTTTGTGGTGTGGTGAATTGCCTCTTGGGCTGATGAGGAACCGTACAAGGAAGAACAGCCTCAAGATGGTCTGTTCTTGGTGGGTGTGATGAACTGCTAGCTGGTGTCCCGTCGCTCTAGCTTGAGGATCGGGTCTCTCTCTCTCTCTGGATGCCGATCGTCTTGATCGATCGTCCTCCTCGATCCCCCTCATCCCTGAGTGTGGATACCCCTATTTATAGGCGAAGGCCCTGGGCCTCTTCCCAAATATTGAGCGGGAAGGGCGCCAACAATTGGCCATTTTGAAGGGGAACAACGGGTACACTTATCCTGACTAAAGTTGGTCCTCGCCTGCCAAAGGCTGTGGTGATGACGCCTGCTTGGGCTCCACGATGACTCCCTTCCAGCCGTTGGGGCTGGTCTTGGTCTTGTTGCACCGAAATGGATGCCTTTGCTTGATGCTCTCGCCTGCGCTTGCTCCCTTTGCACCAAAGAGGAAAGGAGGACGCTGCGCGGCTGGCGCCCGACTGGCGCCCTTGGTCGTCATGGCTTGCGTCACGGGCACCTTGCGAGGTACCCTGCCTTGAACTCTCCCCCTCCTCATGAGCCAGCCTGACGAGGTCGTGCCTGAGGAAGCTCCTTGTCGTCCGCCCCGCGAGGCTTGGCCCCTCGCGAGGGTCTTGAGCTTGCATCGATGAAGATGGGCTGTCCTGGGCCTCCTTTGAGCCACACCGCAGGCCGCAGGCAGGCAAGTCTGGGGACCCCTGTTCCCAGAACGCCGACAGTAGCCCCCGGGCCCACGTCGCGCCCGGACTTGGCCGTGCAGAGAGGCGAAAGGGAAAGTGCAAAGCGTCACGGGCCCTAACAGCCTGCGGCCTTGGGCGCCGCGTGTCGGTTGATTGGACACGTGCGCACTGCTCCCCCACGACACCTTGGTAACCTCCCGAATTCGACAAGTCCCTGCATGCGGAGTTGGGCATGATTACTGGTGATCGTGGAGGCCGACGGTTGGCCTTCGCCGGTTTTAAGTACGGAACGGCGCACGCCCTTCCAGTCTATCCTTCTGCTTCTCCTCTTCCTCGTCTCGTCTGGTTGCCATGGCTCCGATCCGCCGGCTCCAGGGAAGAGAAGGGAAAGGCTCCTCAAGAGGATCCTGACCCACTCCCCCCAAAGAAGCGGCTTGCTCTCTGGTGTCAGGGCAGGAGCGCTCGCCAGGAGGCGCCCATGCCCTGGTGCGTGCGGCTGGAGTGCTGCCCCGGGAGAGGTGGTCGGGGTCCTGCTGTGGTGAGACAGAGGCCAACCGACCACTCCCTTGGCAGCTTCTCAGGCGACGAAGGCGCCGGAGGATCCAGCGACTCCGCCGAGCTCTTCGCGACGCCGGAGACGAGCGACGACATCTATGAGCCCCCGAGCCTGCGCCACTCCCGGAGCAGGGCGAGCTCGTCAGGTCGTCGCCGCCCTTGATCTGGATGGGGTTGGCTCCGGACCGGGTGGCCCACTGTTGATGATGGCGTCTGCCATGGTGGTCCTCAGAGATAGGACTCCTTAGGATTCGCGTCTTTTGTTCCTGCGAGGAGCCAAGAATGTACCCCGCGGGGGCTTGTAAGATGTTTGTAGCTTCGTTTGTCAATATGATCCTTATTGTGAGGCAATGCGGGATGCTCATTCCGTTCTAGCTCAATTTCTTCCTTTCAGACCTCGTGAGGGCTTGGTGCTCTGCGCCGGCTGTGTCCCGATCCCAAGGCGGCTTCAGCCGTCGCTGGTATGCTGTGTCGCGATGCCGTGGTCAAGGCTGGGAGGTGAGCGGCCCGAGGTCCCAGTAAGAGCCTCTGAGTCGCGATGCTCGGGGGGTCCCCCTTGGCGCTCAAGCAGCCATCATTCGGTGAGAAAGGAGAGCGACATTGCTAACACAGAGTTGCATTGAGTGTGGGGATGGTGTTGCGATGACTAGTGTGTCCGGAGGGTGACTTATCTCGAGGGTTAGGACAATGCTTCCTGGTGCGGTGCCAGGTCCGTGCCTTGGCCGACGAGGTCGTTTCGTGCTCCTTGGAGAGACCCTGCAGGTTCACCACAAAAGGAACAAGATCTCGCCGTGGCGATCGTTAGTCCTGCCGTTAGTTGCTTTGGAGAGGCACGAGAGGCCTCGCGAGGTGTGTCGGGGCACCCGTGAGCCAGCGCGGGACTCACGAGGCCCTACCTCAAGGCGGGTTGCGCCTGGCTCTGGGCCTCATCTTCGAGTGTGTTCCTGCAAATTTGGCCAGATGCCGGTACTCTACATCTTCGGGTCCCGGCTCTCGGGCTGGTCTCAGCCGTCGCTGGCAAGCTAGGTCGCGATGCCATGGACAAGACCAGAGGGTGAGGGCCGGAGAGCCGGTAGGAGCCCTGAGTCGCGATGCTCAGGCACCCCCTTTAATGCGCAAGCTGGATTAGGTGACGCAACTCTCGTCCTCGGGTCCCGGCTCTCGGGCTGGTCTCGGTCACCGTGGCAAGCCGGTCGCGATGCCATGGACAAGACCGTGAGGGTGAGGGCGGAGAGCCGGTAGGAGCCCTGAGTCGCGATGCTCGGGCACCCCCTTTAACGCGCAAGCTGGATTAGATGACGAAACTCTCTCGTCCTCGGGTCCGGCTCTCGGGCTGGTCTCGGCCGTCATTTGGCAAGCCAGTCGTGATGCCATGGACAAGACCCAGAGGGTGAGGACCGGAGAGCCCGTAGGAGCTCTGAGTCGCGATGCTCAGGCACCCCCCCTTTAACGTGCAAGATTCCGCCACCCATGAAAAGGCACCATATAACAAGCATGGTGGAACGAGAGCATAATCCTAAGGAAAACGCAAGAAGGATACATGCCGCTGGGACTGGCCCGAGCGGCTTGGGGATGATGCAGCCCGAGGGGCGCCCCCAACAGGATAAGCTAATGACATGAAATAGAAGGGATACATGCCGCAGGGACGGACCCACGCGGCACAGGAATAATGCGTTCAAGGCGCTCCCACCGGAAATAAAACTTAAAGATGTCACTGGTGATGTTGGGGATGAAGGGTTGTTGATGTAGCAGACTCGGTGGGCTGCGGGAGCGATCCTCACGAGCCCCGGGCCGGGGCCTCGGGAGGCTCGGGAGGCGTTAAGCGGCTCCTCATGGGCCATCTCCATCTCCGCCAGGCTGCGGCGTGCGACCTCTTGAGCCTCCGGGATGGTCCTCATGAGGCAGCTGATGCACGCAGCCGTGTTTGGCGAGCCATAAGGCATGCGTGACGTGGTGTGGGCGGACCCTAACGTCCCACTCGCGAGGGCCGAGGCGCTCTTGAGATGCGGCTCGGTTGAGCCCTGGTATGTCGATGCAGACGCCAGCAGCCCACCATCCTCGCCTGGATGGGGGCCACAGTAGTGGCGCGGCTGCCCTCATGACCCTTGACTCCTGTAGCTCTGAATGGCCTTGTGATGAACTCTTGAGGGTTACATCCTCCTGGTCTTGCTCACCTTGCAGGAAGCGTGCTTCAAACACGCGTCATCGTGGTGCCCAAGCGCCTCCCTCGAGACCTTGGCGAGGTCGGCGGCCCTCGTGGAGAGCCCCCGAGCCCCGCCGAGGAGGGCGCCGGGCGCCGCTTTCTATGCGATGGAAGGAGGCTCCCCCGGCCAGTCTGCGGGCCTGAGGGGCCTGTCTCTTGAGGAGCCGGGCGGTCGATGTCTTCTTCTTCTTGGGTGCGGCCGGAGGCCTCCTGCTGCTGTGGTGCAGGTCTTCCAGCGATGCGGCTGAAAGGCTCGCTCCAGGAGCACATCATGCGTCTCTTTCTTCACAGGCACCGTGATGACTCCGCCGCTTCTGGCATCTTGAGGACATTGTAGCCATGGTGGGTTCTGACCATGAACTTGGCCAACGCTGGGTACCCGAGGATGGCGTTATGCGGCATGCGAATGTGGGCGACGTCGAAGTCGATGAGCTCGGTGTGGTAGTTGTCGCGAGCCCCAAAGGTGACAGAAGGCGGACCTGCCCGATCGGGACCGTGGAGCCGTCGGTGACTCGGAGAAAGGCTTGGTTGGTCGGAAGCTGACCGTAAGGCACTTGAAGATTGTTGAATGTCTCCACGTCTGTGACGTTGAGCCCTGCTCCGCCCGTCGATGAGGGTCTTGGTGACTAGCACATTCTTGATGATTGGGGAACAAAGCATCGGGAGAACTCCGGCTGTGGCCGCGCACTTGAGCAGATCCGCTGAGCTGAACGTGATGGCGCACGCTGACCACCTGAGAGGGCGCGTGGCCTCAAGCTTGGGGAGGACTGCATTCACTTCGCAGGCGAACTGCTTGAAGATGCACTGAGAGGCTGGGGCTTGAGCTCCGCCCAGGATGCAGGCGATCGCCGCAGCGCTTCACTGAAGCCCCCAACCCCCTCGTCCTGATGACGGTCTTCGATTCTCCTTGGCGGCAGCGGCAGCGGAGGGAGGCCTGTGTTCCCCTGCGGGCGGTCGTCGCGAGGCTGATCCCTCCAGCCTCCCTCACGAGGTGGGTCTTGCCAGCGGTCCTCGTGAGGTTGGTCGCGCCACCCTTGGCGCGGGCCGCGGTCTTCCCAGCATCCTGCATTCCTTCCTCCTCCTCGGCCGTAGCCCCGGTCGCTGCGCTCGGGGCGCCTGCCGACCCTTCCTTCGCGTACGGCCCGGAGCTCTTGACATTCATTGGTGTTGTGGGTGTGGAGGTCGTGGTACACACATTACCGGCTGCCCTTAGAGGACTCGGGCTGATCTCTGCCGCGCTTGGTGTCTGGTTCGGCCGCGAGCACGGCAGCCCCCTTACGCTTCACGTCCTTGGCCTTGGACTTCTTTTGTTCGGGATCCGCGGCAGGCAGCTCGAGGAGGGAGAGGCGCCCCTCCTCAGCCCTGGCGCACTTGGTCACCAAGTTGAACAGCTCCAAGGAGGTGCACAGATCTTCGTGCATCGCCAGCTCCTCCTTCATCTTGATGTCGCGCACGCCGTCGGAGAAGGCAGAGATGATGGCCTCCTCCGTCACCCTAGGGATCTTGAGGCGCGCATTGTTGAAGCGCTGGATGTACTTTTGCAGGGTTTCCCCTGGCTGCTGCTTGATTCGGCGCATGTCGCTCACGGCGGGTGGCCGGTCGCGAGTACCCTGGAAGTTGGCGATGAAGCGGGTACGCATCTCGGCCCAGGAAGAGATCGTGCACAGGGCCAGGTTCATGAGCAGTGCGGCCCCGTCCTTGAGCGCCATGGGAAACCAGTTCGCCATGACCTTTTCATCCCCGTTGGCAGCCTCGATGCCCAGCTCGTAGAGCTGGAGGAACTCCGTTGGGTCAGCCGTGCCGTCGTAGTGTGGAGGCAGGTCTGGCTTGAACTTGGCGGGCCACGCGACGCTGCACAGCTCGGAGGTGAAGGCGCGGCAGCCCGCCGTGGCCACGGGGGGCCTCGGACGACAGAGGGCTTGGTCTTGTGGGCCTCCCTGTGCCGCGGCTGGGGGCAGCGCAAGGTCTTGACGTGCTGGAGCGGGGAGCGCTCGGGCGGCTTCTTGCAGGCGAGGGACTTCTTGACAGCTCTGCTCTTGCCGCGCCGGCGCCTGGCAGAACGGATTCCGCCCAGGGGCCGCGTGCCTTGGGGCCAGGGCGCCATCTTGAGGAGGAGGCGGCTGAGACGCCTCGGGAGCTTCATCGCCCGCGCGGGGCGGGGTGCGGTGCAGCGAGACGGACGGCGCGGGGTCGCCTCCTGCAGCAGCGAACGAGCTTCGGTGACTTCGGTCGAGCCATTCTTCGTAGACGTCGTCGACGGGCGGTAGCGCCAGGAGCTCGTTAGCGCGATGAGTGAAGCTGGGGCCTCCATGGCCGCGCGAAGTGCGGCGTGGCGAAGAACCAGCGGGGTGAAGCGGCGTGGCGGTGGCCGTCCGCCTCATGGGCCGAGTCTTTGGGGCGACGCTTGCTGCTCGTTCCCCGCCCGGGCCGATGGCGGCGTTAACGGCAAGCGGGAACGACGAGGACGCCCGACGGGAGCCGTCTGGGCGACATGGGAGGCGAAGCGGCTCGACACTCGGCGCGGTCCCGACGAGCGTCAGACATGGTTGCGGTGGTCGGGGAAGAACGAGGCGACGAAAGGCAGATTCCGGGGCACCCCTACCTGGCGCGCCAAATGTCGGATTTCGAGTTCCGGCAGACCCTTAAGGTTCGAACTCTGGGGTGCGCACGGAGATCCAACCCTCCACCGTCTCAAACCTCGCCGAATCGCAGGGACCTAAACTACTAGAAAGAACAGCACAAGAGACACGAGATTTATACTAGTTCGGGCCACCGTTGTGGTGTAATACCCTACTCTAGTTTGTGGTGTGGTGGATTGCCTCTTGGGCTGATGAGGAACAGTCCAGGGGAAGAACAGCCTCGCGAGGGTCTGTTCTTGGTGGGTGTGATGAACTGCTAGCTGGTGTCCCGTCGCTCTAGCTTGAGGATCGGGTCTCTCTCTCTCTCTGGATGACGATCGTCTTGATCGATCGTCCTCCTCGATCCCCCTCATCCCTGAGTGTGGCTACCCCTATTTATAGGCGAAGGCCCTAGGCCTCTTCCCAAGTATTGAGTGGGAAGGGCGCCAACAATTGGCCATTTTGAAGGAGAACAGCGGGTACACTTATCCTGACTAAAGTTGGTCCTCGCCTGCCAAAGGCTGTGGTGATGACGCCTGCTTGGGCTCCACGATGACTCCCTTCCAGCCGTTGGGGCTGGTCTTGGTCTTGTTGCACCGAAACGGATGCCTTTGCTTGATGCTCTCGCATGCGCTTGCTCCCTTTGCACCAAAGAGGAAAGGAGGACGCCAGCTGGCCGGGCGCCCATCGGGCGCCCTTGGTCGTCATGGCTTGCGTCCACGGGCACCTCGCGAGGCACCCTGCCTTGAACTCTCCGCCTCCTCAAGAGCTGGGCCCGACGAGGCCGTGCCTCAAGAAGCTCCTTGTCGTCCGCCCATGAGGCTTGGCCCCTCGCGAGGGTCTTGAGCTTGCGTCGATGAAGATGGGCTGTCCTGGGCCTCCTTTGAGCCACGCCGCAGGCCGCAGGCAGGCAAGTCTGGGGACCCCCATTCCCAGAACGCCGACACATACTCAGCCTTTTGCTTCCAAGCAAGCTGCTCGACTTGTCGGCAGTTCTGGAGATCGTGGCCCTTGGTGCGGTGGATCTTGCAGTATTGCTTGCCGGAGCTTCCTGGCTTGTCGGTAGCCACCAAGGCCCGGCAGGCGGTGCACCCGGCAATCTCCTTGCCGGGGGCGTGTGCCTTGACCTTCTTGCCGGCACCGGTGTCGTCAGATCCCTCAATGGCAAGCACGACCTTGCCTTTGTGTTTCTTGTTGCAACGCCGACCCTTCTTTGTCGGGGCGGCGGCGTCCTCATCGGTAGAGTCGGTTTCCGCGCCGGCGTCTTCGCCGGGGTACTTCCTTCCCTCTTCAGCTCGGGCGCACCTGTCGGCCAGAACGTAGAGCTCGGCCACGTCCTTAACCTTGGTCATCGCCAGCTCCTCGCGCATCTTGCGATTGAGCACGTTCTGATGGAACGCGCTAATCACAGCGGCGGGATGAACGTCAGGGATGTTGTACTGCACCCAGCTGAATATCTGGATATACTTGCGCAAGGTCTCCCTTCCTTCCGGGAATTATATGCAGATCATCGGCACGGCTATGAGCTTGGTGGCCTCTGTGAAGGTGCCAAATAACTCATGGCATGATCCGACCAGAGGAGATGGAGTCCGCCGCAAGTGCATCAACCAAGACATTACATTGGGTTTGAGCGCCCGGAAGTAGTTGGCAAGCACCTTGTCGTCGCGAGCCCCAGCAGCCTGCATCGCGATGGTGTAGATGCTGAGGAACTCGGACGGATGGGTCTTGCCGGTGTACTTCTCGCCGACGTCGGGCTTGAACGTGCGGTGGGACGGCCACTAGAACTGCCTCAACTCACGGGTAAAAGCCGGGCAGCCCACCTCGTAAGGTAGGCCGCCAGGGTCCCCCGGTGCCGGGTGGTCCATAGCGGGTCCCGCCCGCTTGTCCGACTGGCGACACGTTTCGCGCCGGCACTCGACGGTGATTCGAGCGTCTTCGTGAGCTCTCGCTCCCGAAGGACCTGGCGCTGGTCGCGGAGGGTCCGTGGATCGGACGACGCTATGGAGATGTTATCACCAGCGTCGTCGCGACGGGCCGATACCCGCGGCGGCTGGCGAGGACGAGGAGAGTGCACCGTGGTCGCAGCTCCCCCGGTCCTCCCAGCGCTAGCATGTGGTGATTAGGTGGAGCGCCGAGCCGAGGGCCCCGCCGGTAGCTGATCGTCTTTGTTCGCGACGGCGATGAGGCTCCGGATGGTGGCCCTCCACTCATCGAGCTTCTCCACAGCAGGAGGGAAGTCGAGGAGCAGCTGTGCACGCGCCAAGGCTTCCGCTGGCGTGGGTGGCAACGACAGCTGAGTGGATCGCGGCGCGCTTCGACTTCTAACTATGTTAGAAGGAGCTCTGTCACGACCCAGCAGCTGCGTGCCATTTTCACCAGTGCTTCGGTGTGCTTGTTGAACTCCTTCGTCTTGCTGACGATGCACATGGCTCTTCCCACGGCGGTGCCCAGGGTCACCAAACCTGGTGACGCTGTTCGGCGTGCACACCATGGGAAGAACGCACGGTGGTCGCCGGTGTATGCGTCCTGGAGGTCGTCGCGACGCCCGGAGTCGGTGCAACGACACCCCCGGAGGGCCCCGCGCCGCCTGCGGGGGGCCCAGCTCCGTATTTGGATCCGGCGGCGCGTAGCCGGTCGTCTGGTGCACGAACGATGTCGCTCGCCAGGCTCCGACTGCCTGGGTGGTGCTGGTGCTCGCGGGCTGCGTCCCGAGTCCTGTCCATGATCGGTCCGCTGCTCGTCCGCACCGGCACGGGCCGTTCGGCCCCCAACGAGCCGATCGCCATGGCCGTCTTCTTCTTAGGGGCCATGGCGACGAAGAACCTCTAGGCTAACTACCAGACCAGATTCTCACAATTGCGCGCCCCATACCTGGCGCGCCAAAGATGTCGGTGGGAAACGACACCTATGGGATCACAAGAATCCCTACTGCGGTTGCAGGGCGCGCGGTTGAGAGAAGAGCGGGTCTAACAGAGAGCACGCGGTTCGTTTATCCAGGTTCGGGCCGCGACGATGCGTAAAACCCTACTCCTCCTTTGGTGGATGTATTCTGAGTTCTTGAACTAGCTACGGGGTGTAGCGAGCTCCAAAAAGCCGAATCCTTCTCCTGGTCGCCTCGAGCCTCCTTTTATAGGAAAAAGGGGTCGCCACAGTAGCACACAGGAGGTGGAAAGGTGCTACAGCGACACGAGCTTATCGCTTGTATTACAGGACAAAGCACATTTAATGCGAGGCTTAGGTGTCCCTTCACTTTATCGGGGACGGGGGCGAGGCCCGTCCCGTCCGTCGCCGCTCCTCCAAGCTTCGACACGCGCCCTGGCCAGCGATGCATGCGGTGCCATGTAGGCAGGCAGGCAGCTGAGGTGGCGCGGTGGTGGAGCCTCCACGAAGGGCTGCATGAGGCACGCAGGTGCCTGCCCAGCTGGTTGGGTCGGCAGCTGCATGCGAACGGCGGCGGAGACTTGGCTGGTGCGGGCCTGACGGTGGCCCTGCTGGTGCGCTTGGCGAGGGCCTTGCCGGGTGGCCCGGCAAGGGTCTTGCCGTAGCATGCTGTCGTCCCCGGCAAGGGTCTTGCCGGGGGCCTTGGTAGCCTTCCTCGGCAAGGATCTTGCCGAGGATCGTCGTCTTCTAATCCTCATCTGACCTCGAATATGTCTTCACAAAGATTTGCATGCCACCACAGAGGTGCCTTCCCGAGCCCTGGCCCCACACGGATGATGGCGTTGAGGATCATGGGCTCAAGGGTGGCTCACTCCGTTGGTGTGGGGCGAGCTGTCTCGGCAAGGATCTTGCCGGGGCTGCCCCCAGCATGGGTCTTGCCCGGGGAACCTGCTTCGTCCCTCTGCTCTTTGTGGTCTTGGTCTTGGCGTTGCTCTGGCCATCTTGGGCTTCGATCTTACCTTGGCTCACCTCCCTTGCTCTGCTTGGTGTGGTCGCGGGCGCGGCTCTGACTGCCCGTGCACAGGTAAGGGGTACAAAAAATGTGCCCCTAGTTTTGTACACCGACACACACGCTTCAATGCATATAAATTGGTTGAAAAATCAAATCTGTGTCCTTGGGTGCATGCTTAGGTCCTATGCAAGAGATGGGAATGAATTTCAAACACCAGGGCACCGTTGATTGCCGAAAAAACATTGAGATGCCTGGTTTTTAAATTCTAGTAAATCCAAAACTCATCTGAAATTCATGAAACTTGGCATGCTATCATGGCGCGTCATCAACATACCGTGGTAAAATATTTGTCCCATTTGGGGCAGGTTTGGGTATAAGCTTCTCACAGACCAGAGCATCCCACAACAAGCGTCATGGTTTCGATAGGGAACGTCCCACCTTTGGGGACGAAACGATATCCATTGCTTCTTATTGCTTTCAATTTTTTTCTCATGTCAACATAGAACAACAGGAGTGTTGTGTCAATTTTTGTGATTTTCGGGGTTCGTTTAGACATTTTTATGCATTAGCTGAGTTTTCAATGCTTTTATGTGCATAATTCAAATTTGAACTACATGCACATGTTCTAGTGCATATAAATTGGTTGAAAATCAAATCTGTGTTCTTGGGTGCATGCTTAGGTTATGTGCAAGAGATGGGAATGAATTTCAAACACCAGGGCACCGTTGATTGCCAGCAAAACGTTGAGATGGCTGGTTTATAAATTCTAGTAAATCCAAAACTCGTCTGAAATTCATGAAACTTGGCATGCTATCATGGAGCGGCATCAACATGTCGTGGTAAATTTTTTATCCCATTTCGGGCAGGTTTGGATATAAGCTTCTCACAGACCAGAGCTTATCACAACAAGCGTGATGGTTTCGATAGGGAACGTCCCACCTTTGGGGACGAAACGATATCCATTGCCTCTTATTGATTTCAAATTTTTTTCTCGTGTCAACATAGAACGACAGGAGTGTTGTATCAATTTTTGTGATTTTTTGGGGTTTGTTTGGACATTTTGATGCATTAACTGAGTTTTCAATGCATTTATGTGCATAATTCAAATTTGAACTACATGCACATGCTCCAGTGCATATAAATTGGTTGAAAATCAAATCTGTGTCCTTGGGTGCATGCTTAGGTTGCATGCAAGAGATGGGAATGAATTTCAAACAGCAGGGCACCGTTGATTGCCGGCAAAACGTTGAGATGCCTGGTTTATAAATTCTAGTAAATCCAAAACTCGTCTGAAATTCATGAAACTTGGCATGCTATCATGGAGCGGCGTCAACATGCCGTGGTAAATTTTTTATCCCATTTAGGGTAGGTTTGGGTATAAGCTTCTCACAGACCAGAGCTTATCACAACAAGCGTGATGGTTTTGATGGGGAACGTCCCACCATTGGGGACGAAATGATATCCATTGCTCTTATTGCTTTCAATTTTTTTCTCGTGTCAACATAGAACAACAGGAGTGTTGTGTCAATTTTTCTGATTTTTCAGGGTTCGTTTGGACATTTTTATGCATTAACTGAGTTTTCAATGCATTTATGTGCATAATTAAAATTTGAACTACATGCACATGCTCCACTGCATATAAATTGGTTGAAAAATCAACTCTGTGTCCTTTGGTGCACGATTAGGTCCCATGCAAGAGATGAGAATGAATTTCAAACAACAGGGCACCGTTGATTGCCGGCAAAACATTGAGATGCCTTGTTTTTAAATTATAGTAAATCCAAAACTCATCTGAAATTCATGAAACTTGGCATGCTATCATGGAGCGGAATCAACATGCCGTGGTAAAAATTTCATCCCATTTGGGGCAGGTTTGGGTATAAGCTTCTCACAGAACAGAGCTTCTCACAACAAGCGTGAATGTTTCGATAGGGAACATCCCACCTTTGGGGACGAAACGATATCCATTGCCTCTTATTGCTTTCAATTTTTTTCTTGTGTCAACATAGAACAACAGGAGTATTGTGTCAATTTTTGTGATTTTTTGGGGTTCGATTGGACATTTTTATGCATCAATTGAGTTTTCAATGCTTTTATGTGCATAATTCAAATTTGAACTACATGCACATGCTCTAGTGCATATAAATTGGTTGAAAAATCAACTCTGGGTCCTTGGGTGCATGATTAGGTCCCATGCAAGAGATGGGAGGGCACCGTTGATTGCCGGCAAAACATTGAGATGTCTGGTTTTTAAATTCTAGTAAACCCAAAACTTGTCTGAAATTCATGAAACTTGGCATGCTATCATGGAGCGGCATCAACATATTGTGGTGAAAAGTTTGTCCCATTTGGGGCAGGTTTGGGTATAAGCTTCTGACAGACCAGAGCTTGTCACAACAAGCATGATGGTTTCGATAGGGAACCACCCACCTTTGGGGACGAAACGATATCCATTGCCTCTTGCTGCTTTCACTTTTTTTCTTGTGTTAACATAGAACAACAGGATTGTTGTGTCAATTTTTGTGATTTTTCGGGGTTAGTTTGGACATTTTTATTCATTAACTGAGTTTTCAATGCATTTATGTGCATAATTCAAATTTGAACTACATGCACATGCTCCATTGCATATAAATTGGTAAAAAAATCAAATATATGTCCTTGGGTGCATGCTTAGGTCCCATGCTAGAGATGGGAACGAATTTCAAACACCAGGGCAACGTTGATTGTCGGCAAAACATTTAGATGCCTGGTTTTTATATTCTAGTAAATCCAAAACTCGTCTGAAATTCATGAAACTCGGCATGCTATCATGGAGCGGCATCAACAAACCGTGGTAAATTTCCAATATGAGGGCACCGTTGATTGCCGGAAAAATGTTGAGATGCCTGGTTTTTAAATTCTAGTAAATCCAAAACTCGTCTGAAATACATGAAACTTGGCATGCTATCATGGAGCGGCATCAACATGCCGTGGTAATTTATTAGTCCCATTTGGGGCAGGTTTGGGTATATGCTTCTCACAGACCAAAGCTTCTCCCAACAAGCATTATGGTTTCGATAGGGATCGTCCCACCTTTGGGGACGAAATGATATCCATTGCCTCTTATTGCTTTCATATTTTTTCTCGTGTCAACATAGAACAACAGGAGTGTTGTGTTAATTTTTGTGATTTTTCGGGGTTCGTTTGGACATTTTATGCATTAACCGGGTTTTCAATGCATTTATGTGCATAATTCAAATTTGAACTACATGCACATGCTCCATTGCATATAAATTGGTTGAAAAAGCAAATCTGTGTGCTTGGGTGCGTGCTTAGGTCCCATGCAAGAAATGAGAATGAATTTCAAACACCAGGGCACCATTGATTGCCGCAAAATGTTGAGATGCGTGGTTTTAAATTCTAGTAAATCCAAAACTTGTCTGAAATTCATGAAACTTGGCATGCTATCATGGAGCGGCATCAACATGCCGTGGTAAAAAAATGTCCCATTTGGGGCAGGTTTGGGTATAAGCTTCTCACAGACCAGAGGTTCTCACAACAAGCGTGATCGTTTTGATAGGGAACATCCCACCTTTGGGGACGAAACGATATCCATTGCCTCTTATTGCTTTCAATTTTTTTTCTCGTGTCAACATAGAACAACATGAATGTTGTGTCAATTTTTGTGATTTTTTGGGGTTCGTTTGGATACTTTTATGCATTAACTGTGTTTTCAACGCATTTATGTGCATAATTGAAATTTGATCTACATGCACATGTTCCAGTCCATATAAATTTGTTGGAAAATTAAATCTGTGTCCTTGGGTGCATGCTTAGGTCCCATGCAAGAGATGGGAATGAATTTCAAACACCAGAGCATCATTGATTGCTGACAAAACATTGAGATGCCTGGCTTTTAAATTCTAGTGAATCCAAACCTTGTCTGAAATTCATGAAACTTGCCATGCTATCATGGAGCGGCATCAACATGCCGTGGTAAAAAATTTGTCCCGTTTGGGGCGGGTTTGGGTATAAGCTTCTCACAGACTAGAGCTTCTTACAACAAGCGGGATGGTTCCGATAGGGAATGTCCCACCTTTGGGGACAAAACGATAACCATTGCCTCTTCATCGCTTTCTTTTTTTTCTTGTGTCAACATAGAACAACAGGAGTGTTGTGTCAATTTTTGTGATGTTTCGGGGTTCGTTTGGACATTTTTATGCATTAACTAAGTTTTCAATGCATTTATGTGCATAATTCAAATTTGAACTACATGCACATGCTCCATTGCATATAAATTGGTTGAAAAATCAAATCTGTGTCCTTGGGGTGCATGCTTAGGTCCCATGCAAGAGATGACAATGAATTTCAAACACGAGGGCTCCTTTGATTGCCGGCAAACGTTGAGATGCCTGGTTTTTAAATTCTAGTAAGTCCAAAACTCATCTGAGATACATGAAACTTGGCACGCTATCATGGAGCCGCATCAACATGTCGTGGTAAATTTTTTGTCCCATTTGGAGCAGGTTTGAGTATATGCTTCTCACAGACCAAAGCTTCTCCCAACAAGCATTATGGTTTCGATAGGGAACGTCCCACCTTTGGGGACGAGATGATATCCATTGCCTCTTATTGCTTTCAAATTTTTCTCGTGTCAAGATAGAACAACAGGAGTGTTTGTGTCAATTTTTGTGATTTTTTGGCGTTCGTTTGGACATTTTTATGCATTAACTTAGTTTTCAATGCATTTATGTGCATAATTCAAATTTGAACTTCATGCACATGCTCCAGTGCATATAAATTTGTTGAAAAATCAAATATGTGTCCTTGGGTGCGTGCTTAGGTCCCATGCAAGAAATGAGAATGAATTTCAAACACCAGGGCACCGTTGATTACCGCCAAAATGTTGAGATGCCTGGTTTTTAAATTCTAGTAAATCCAAACCTTGTGTGAAATTCATGAAACTTGCCATGCTATCATGGAGCGGCATCAACATGTCGTGGTAAAAAATTTGTCCCGTTTGGGGCGGGTTTGGGTATAAGCTTCTCACAGACTAGAGCTTCTTACAACAAGCGCGATGGTTCCGATAGGGAATGTCCCACCTTTGGGGACAAAACGATAACCATTGCCTCTTACTGCTTTCTCTTTTTTTTCTTGTGTCAACATAGAACAACAGGAGTGTTGTGTCAATTTTTGTGATGTTTCGGGGTTCGTTTGGACATTTTTATGCATTAACTGAGTTTTCAATGCATTTATGTGCACAATTCAAATTTGAACTACATGCACATGCTCCATTGCATATAAATTGGTTGAAAAATCAAATATGTGTCCTTGGGGTGCATGCTTAGGTCCCATGCAAGAGATGACAATGAATTTCAAACACGAGGGCTCCTTTGATTGCCTAAGCAAACGTTGAGATGCCTGGTTTTTAAATTCTAGTAAGTCCAAAACTCATCTGAGATACATGAAACTTGGCACGCTATCATGGAGCCGCATCAACATGTCGTGGTAAATTTTTTGTCCCATTTGGGGCAGGTTTGAGTATATGCTTCTCACAGACCAAAGCTTCTCCCAACAAGCATTATGGTTTCGATAGGGAACGTCCCACCTTTGGGGACGAGATGATATCCATTGCCTCTTATTGCTTTCAAATTTTTCTCGTGTCAAGATAGAACAACAGGAGTGTTTGTGTCAATTTTTGTGATTTTTTGGCGTTCGTTTGGACATTTTTATGCATTAACTTAGTTTTCAATGCATTTATGTGCATAATTCAAATTTGAACTTCATGCACATGCTCCAGTGCATATAAATTTGTTGAAAAATCAAATATGTGTCCTTGGGTGCGTGCTTAGGTCCCATGCAAGAAATGAGAATGAATTTCAAACACCAGGGCACCGTTGATTACCGCCAAAATGTTGAGATGCCTGGTTTTTAAATTCTATTAAATCCAAAACTCGTCTGAAATTCATGAAACTTGGCATGTTACCATGGAGCGGCATCAACATGCTGTGGTAAATTTTTTGTCCCATTTGGGGCAGGTTTGGGTATATGCTTCTCATAGACCAAATCTCCTCACAACAAGCATTATGGTTTCGATAGGGAACGTCCCACCTTTGGGGACGAGACGATATCCATTGCCTCTTATTGCTTTCAAATTTTTTCTCTTGTCAATATAGAACAACAGGAGTGTTGTGTCAATTTTTGTGATTTTTCGGGGTTCGTTTGGACATTTTTATGCATTAACTGAGTTTTCGATGCATTTATGTGCATAATTCAAATTTGAACTACATGCACATCCTCCATTGCATATAAATTGGTTGAAAAATCAAATTTGTGTTGTTGGGGTGCATGCTTATGTCCCATGCAAGAGATGACAATGAATTTCAAACACCAGGGCACCTTTGATTGCCGGCAAACGTTGAGATGCCTGGTTTTTAAATTCTAGCAAGTCCAAAACTCGTCTGAAATACATGAAACTTGGCACGCTATCATGGAGAGGCATCAACATGCCGTGGTAAATTTTTTATCCCATTTGGGGCAGGTTTGGATATATGCTTCTCACAGACGAGAGTTTCTCACAACAAGCGTGATGGTTTCGATAGGGAACGTCCCACCTTTGGGGACGAAACGATATCCATTGCTCTTATTGCTTTCAATTTTTTTCTTGTGTCAACATAGAACAACAAGAGTGTTGTGTCAATTTTTGTGATTTTCGGTGTTCGTTTGGACATTTTTATGCATTAACTGAGTTTTCAATGCATTTATGTGCATAATTCAAATTTGAACTTCATGCACATGCTCCGGTGCATACAAATTGGTTGAAAAATCAAATATGTGTCCTTGGGTGCGTGCTTAGGTCCCATGCAAGAAATGAGAATGAATTTCAAACACCAGGGCACCGTTGATTACCGCCAAAATGTTGAGATGCCTGGTTTTTAAATTCTAGTAAATCCAAAGCTTGTCTGAAATTCATGAAACTTGGCATGTTATCATGGAGTGGCATCAACATGCTGTGGTAAATTTTTTGTCCCATTTGGGGCAGGTTTGGGTATATGCTTCTCACAGACCAAATCTCCTCACAACAAGCATTATGGTTTCGATAGGGAACGTCGCACCTTTGGGGACGAGACAATATCCATTGCCTCTTATTGCTTTCAATTTTTTTCTCTTGTTAATATAGAACAACAGGAGTGTTGTGTCAATTTTTGTGATTTTTCGGGGTTCGTTTGGACATTTTTATGCATTAACTGAGTTTTCAATGCATTTATGTGCATAATTCAAATTTGAACTACATGCACATGCTCCAGTGCATATAAATTTGTTGAAATATCAAATCCGTGTCCTTGGGTGCATGCTTAGGTCCCATGCAAGAAATGAGAATGAATTTCACACACCAGGGCACTGTTGATTGCCGGCAAAATGTTGAGATTTTTTTTAAATTCGAGTTAATCTAAAACTCGTATGATATTGATGAAACTTGGCATGCTATCATGGAATTGCACCCGACATGCTGTGGTATTTTTCGTGTCCATTTTGAGAGAAGGCGCACTCGAATAACAGACAACAAAGACATTTTGAAAAAAATAGCTGCCACTTTAATATATCAAACAGTTGTATAATTCAAATCATGTGCGTTCTGTTAACCATTCACGTGACGCCACGTGTCTTCATTTGAATGGCTATAGGAGGTGCCGTGCGGACAGCTGGTTGACCTTGACTGAACGGGAGGCGTGCGAGCGGAGTCCGGTGCGCAGGCTGACCGAGAGGCGTGCAAGATGTCCTCCAATGCGTAGGCTCACCGGGAAGCGTGCGAGCTGTACGCTGTGCAGGCTCACTGGGAAGTGAGCCCTTTAACTTCCATGGCCACCCGCCTTCCTCTCCACTAATGGCGCCCGAGCCGCTGTTTAATACGGGCGGCCTTACTGTTCGCCTCCCATTCCACTCCATCCCGCAGACCTCCACCAACACCATGGCGCAGAATGATCATCTGCCATTAGTGTTCAAGTTTGGTGAAGTCGACTCCGAGCCGAAGGAGATAGAAAATAATGAGGAATGGGGCCTCATGGACATGGCCTAGAACGAGCTGGCCGTGGCGGTTGCTGCCCCCGTTCCCGTCCCGGCTCCCATCCCCGCGCCCGCGCCAGCGACCATGCTCGTAGCATTGACGGGCTGGTTGCCCAGCACTATCGCAGAGTTGGAAGCCACGGGCGTCAGCAAGGTCTCCGCGGACCCGCGCGAGCTCGTGTACATGCCAGCGCCAGCGCCCGTGCCCGTGCGCTCCCCTCCACCCACTGTGGCGTCGGCCCCCGTGCGTTTTGTTGCACCCTCCACGCCCGTGCCCCTGCCCGTGCGCGCCCCTCCACTCACCGTGGTGCCGGTCCCTGTGCGTTTGGCTACACCCGCCGCGCCCGTGCCCGTGCGCGCCCCCCATCAGCGGCATGGGACGCTGCCGTCGACCGCTACCTCTCAGCGGCGCCAGTTGCCTTCCTCCCGCACCCCGCCTGTCAATCGCGCGATGACATGATGTTTGATTTACAAGTGAAGAACATTTTGTGCTGCCTTGAAGACTTCAACAATGGCGTCCCGGAGGACGACAACGACAATGACGGCGCGGCACGCCACCTCAGCTGCCGCCGGAAATAGTTCTTTTGGGGGTTTAATACTGTATCTCGAATTCTCGATCATATGAATATAAATTCGCAGTGTGACTGAATGAAAGATATGGTTTGAACGAACTTGCGTTTTTCTCTCTTAATGTACAAACTTATAAAATGATTTTCTTTTGAAAAAAACGTCAATGGTTTTTAAATGTAAAACACTCATCACAAATGTTTTAGTTAGAACACCCGTACGCAAACCGACAGCTTCTCCAGGAAGCCAAGGGAAAATGTGCCGAGCACGATTTCTTCATCCCTTCAACGCAAACGGTTGTTTTGCGTGGCCCGTGTGCAACCACGTAGAAACAATTAGGTAAGATTTGCATCTGTCATTTTGGGTATGTTGCCATTTTTCAAACTGGAAAGATTGATATTTGTTTACCTAGTAACATTGCCATTTGTCAACCTTGTAACACTGCGATTTGTCAAAATATGCAGCTAAAAATCACTAGCACTATCTATTTTTTGCAACTAAAATCACTAGTGCTGTTCATATGGACACCACTAGCAGGTGTGAGTTGATGGACGCATATGCAAATGTACCATTGATTACATACACCAAGTCATCAACCCACAACAACAACAAGGATACACGTTGGATTATAGATCATTTCCAACAAAACATTCTAGTACAGTAAAGATTTTCTCACACAACAAATAACAAAGTGATGAAATGAACTTCAACTCAACCACTCGTCGGTGTTGGAAACGCTTGCTTTGAACCAGAAGTGATTCTATGGGAAGGGCCAGCTACTGTCAATCTCGATACCAACGCATGACTGATCATCCAGGCTGAAGCGGCCTATGTCAAGACCCATATTGGGACGGTAGGAAAGCATAGCAATGTCTGAGGTATAGATACAGTTGCTTCTCATAAATGGTAGTAACGTTGTGTCAACAACAACTAGATTGCCTTCCACCATCATTGGATAGTTTTGTCCAAGGAAGAGCGGGTTTCCTCCAAGACTTTCAATACTGAACCAGGGAGAAGGTGTTGGCGCTAGTACACTAGTATCCATCCCGAATATCCTGCAACGGATGTTGGAATAGGTTCGGAGAGTGCGACCATGAAAGACAACACCTGCTTCCTTAGTAACATCAGCGGTGCCCTGTATATAGACAAGAAGAGGTGATCCATCGGAATAAGTTGCCAGGCGCCACTGAGTATATGGGTCCTGCTCGTCCTCATGCTCGTGATCATCAGCATCGTCATCTCCCCCTTGGTTATAAATTTTTTCAAGTATAGGTGGTGGAATGTTCACAGGACCTTGGAAACACAAGAAGGTTAATTAATTAGTAAAGGGAAACTAGCTAACCCACATGCATGTGGATGAAAAAATTATAATTATGACGGAAGACAAACGTACCGAAAGCATGATGATTCCATACAAAAACAGTGCCACGAGTAGTGGCAGCAAACACAAGACCCTCGTATTGAATTGCATCACAGTATTCATCTGTGTCCAGAAATTGATTTTTGAGCAATATCCATCGAGGCGTGGAAGTAAGGAAGGCAACAAGCTTGTCAAAGATAGCAACAACTTCATAGTTCGTGTAATCCCAAGAGCGGTTGGGAACTCGACAAATTGCTATCTTTTGTAGACGACAGTTACCATGATCGTATTTGAACTCATCTAGATCATCTGTGTGCTCAACCTTTGGGCAGTCTGAGATTTTTGGAAGTGGAACCCGGTGACGAGTGTACACATTCACAAGTTCCAACTCGTAGTTGTACCCAATATAAACAACCCAATCTTCATTTGCGCCCGCCCAAGCCTTGCCCTCAAGCGATGGCATCTTAACATCACACGTATCATTATCAAGCGGCATCAACTTGCACAAGGCGAGGCTTCCCTCGTCCCCGCGCTAGTCAGCAGGGTCACGACAAAGAAGATAGGGGAGATCAAACCGCTCCTGGACCCTTGGGTTGCTTGTAATGATATTATTTGTTGAGTCGAGAATGGTCTTGAACGAACCTGCCATGCTAGCCGAGGTGATGACGTCGCACCGGTCAATGAGTTCCTCCACCACGTCATCTTTCAGATCAGGGCAAGAATAACGGGGTCGTTTCCGGCCTGTTCCCTCCATGGAGAAGATGATCAAACAATGGAAGAAGGAAGGCTGAACACAAATGGAGGGATGAAGAGCGTGCGATAGTAGTTCCAAATCGAGAGGGAAAGGCGAAGATGTGGTGGACGGTTGCCACGATACAAGAAGAGGCTAGTGGGGAGCGAACGGTTGCCACAGAGGTCACACACTAACGACAAGGTCGAGTGAACCGCATGCCGTATATGGCACACACCTTGATATGGCTGACCGTTTCTTTTGTGTTGCCTAATCACACACAGTTCATTCGAGTGAACCGTATGCTGTAAATCGCACACACCTTAACCTGGCTGACCGTTTCTGTTTTCTTGTCTAAACGCAAACAGTTCATCCGAGTGAACCGCATGCCGTATATCACACACACCTTGATCTGGCTGACCATTTCTTTTGTGTTGCCTAATCACAAACAGTTCATCCGAGTGAACCATATGCTGTATATCGCACACACCTCCATCTGGCTGCCCATTTCTTTTGTTCCTCCTCATCGCAAATAGTTAATTGAACTGAACTGTATGCCCTGCATCGCACACGCAACTAAAATCCAAACCGTGTTTGATGCATCCATCATCGCAAATGTTTTGCACCTTTTTTTTGACTTTTTTAACCACCGTTTGCGATTATTGCGTTGCACACAGTTTCATCGAAGGGTCTCTGATCGTAGTGTCGCGTTAGCAGCAACCTGCAGTAGTGAAGGCCACTATAAATATAGCTTAGCCATCGCTGTAGGGAAGGATCCGAATCCTGAGAGAGAAGGGAGAGGGAATCCTCAGCTCATACCCACACAGGAACATACCTCCTGAGGTTGTTCTTCCTCTATACTAGCTCATCCTCAGCCCTGCGCAAAGCTAAGCCACCCAAAGCAGGAGTAGGTTCTTACACCGCAAGGTGGCCCGGACCTGGGTAAACTGTTGTGTCCCTTTCCTTTCTTGTTCATCGAGCTAGGCCGTGGTGGTGACGAACTGGTTGGCCGAGGAGGTTGAGTTCTTTGCACACGCCCCAGAGTTTGAACCTTTCTTGGGTCTGCGGAGCCCTGGATCCGACAGTAATCCTTCAGATTCTAACATAACCGTCTTCCCCTTGCATGACTGATATAGAAGAATGGTGGTTCAATTATAAAACATGCTACAACAGAGAGCTGGAATAGGTACTAAAGAATATAAAGGCATGACATATTTTGACATGTATTCCCTCCATCCGGAAATAAATGGATGGGTCTAGGCATATTTCAGTTCTAAATACATCCATTTTTATCCATTTCTGCGACATGTTATCCGGACAGAGGGAGTATGATGTAAGAGCTAGGGGTACGATAGGACAACCGAGTAAAAAAACTAGTTGATTGTAAAACTGTATGCTAGTGGAATACGTATAGAAAAACACTAAGGCAACATATGTGTGTATGATTGGGAAACTAAGATGGCATTGCAACAGACCACTAGAACAACACTTCAATGTAAAAAAAACATGGTATGGTAGATAGATGAAGTACATACCGATGAATAACAATGCATAAGATATTCAGAAGCATGATGTCCAAACACTACTGCAGGATGCTACTAACGCGACACTATGATCAGAGACCCTTCGACGAAACTGTGTGTGATGCAATAATCGTAAACGGTGGTGTAAAAAATGTCAAAAAAGGTGCAAAAAGTTTGCGATGGAGGATGCATCAAACACGGTTAAGATTTTAGTTGCGTGTGCGACGCAGGGCATATGGTTTAGTTTAATGAACTGTTTGCGACGAGGAGGAACAAAAGAAACAGGCAACCAGATGAAGGTGTGTGCGATATATAGCATACGGTTCACTCGGATGAACTGTTTGTGATTAGGCAACACAAAACAAACGGTTAGCCAGATCAAGGTGTGTGCAATATACAGCATGCGGTTTACTCGGATGAACTATTTGTGTTGAGACAAGAGAACAGAAACGGTTCAATATAACGAGATGTGTGTGATACGCGGAAAACATGTCTGTATTCAGAAATGTGTGCGAAGACCGATAATAACACAGACGATTGCTGCTAATAAGACGTTTGTGTTGTGTGATGGGATTGCATACAGAACAACAACATATGTATATATATATACACACTTATAAGGACATGGTTGCCCGCTCGCCTCCGCCCTCCGCGCCGTTGGCCGGCGCCTCCAGCGCCGCCCCGTCGCCCGCCATCCGTCGCCGCCTTGGCGGCGCCGCGCGCCGGATCGGCGCCACCGGCCCTAAATCGCGACCAGCCTTTGCCGCCCGCCCGCCCCAGCGCCTCACCACCGCCGGCCGGACCTCGCCTCCCGCGCCTCCAGTTAGCCGCCGACCTCACCGTCCTTCCTCTCCCCACCTCACCCGGTCTCTCTCTCTCTCTCTAACCGCTCTCTCTCTCTCTCTCTCTCTCTCTCTCTCTCTCTCTCTCTCTCCGCCATGGACGCCGGAGCTCAAGCTCGCCGGAGCTTCGCCGGAGCCAGATCCGGTCCGGGTGGATGAGATCCACCAAGCCCCCGATCCAAACGCCCCGTCCCGGATCGCCCCGTCCAGCTTTTCCCCGAGGTGATATTTTGCCCAAGTCCCCGAATGTGTTATTATCATGCCATGTTCGTCATGCCGTATTTCTGCATCCGTAGCTCCGTTTCATGCGTGTAATATGTCAAATTGTTCGCCTCGTCGAGTCCTTCATTTATTTCCATTGCATCATGTTCATTTGAGTTCATCTTGATGCCTGAGTCTTTGTTGCAAGAGTGCTATATGATGTTAACCTGCTGAAACTGTTATAACTTGATGATTTGTCATTTTTGTTGCATTTGATGTGTGCATCTTATGAACATGATCACTACATGTGTTTTGTGATATGTCATGCCATCTTGACAGTGGTGCCATCCATGGATTTGTGTGGGTCTTTTAGTGAGTGCATCGAACTTGTTAAGTAGGGTACTTGCTGTTGCTGTTTTGCTAGGTCGATTCTGTTATATTATGATGCTATGTAAACCTGCTGCTACAAGTTATTCTATGCATAATCTGGAGATGTTCACTAAGGATGTTTTGTTATACATGTCATGATCTATCAATCCATGCCCTTTGTTGCAATTATAGTCTGCTGTAACTTGTTGTAATCTTGCTCTCAAATTGCTAAATAATGTTGCTGTCAGCCTGTTAACATTAAGTTCAATGTTGCCATGTTTGTTGTTAGTGATCCATGCACTCTATGAACTTGCTCTTGCCATTATTAGCTTCATAAACATGTCTTATTACTGTGGGTTTCCTTGCCATGCCATGTATTGCTCTGTGGTGAGTGGTTCAAGCTCACCAACATGCCTACTTATTGTTGTTCCTGCCATGTATGAATCTGTAATATAACTTGCCATGTTTACATGGGTGCTATCATATTTTCTTATCCTTTTTGGCTCATGGTCAGTAAAGGATTTTTGTTCTATGCAATTAGTAGATTCATGCCATGCCTTTATTTGCCATGATAAGTTCCTGTAGCATGTTGTTTGATAGCTCTAAACATTACAACCTGATGTTATTTTCTGCAAAGTCTGAAACTGTTATTATTTGCAATCTTGCCATGTGTGTTTGAGCATGTTCTAGTGATTTATGGAGATAGCTCAGTGTTTATGTTTTGTCATGCTTTACCATTAAATCATGTCCATGCCTTCTGTTTTCACGTTGAGATGCTGTAGTTTAATGTTTTGGTGCTTGCAATATGCCTAGTTGCTGTTTTGGACAGATTGTTGCTATAACTTGTTTCATGTGTATGTGTTGAACCGTTGCTCCGTTTTGAGTGTGCGCTATATGAAACTTGCTTGATTTTGCATGTAGTTTCATATTATCATGTTGCATCCTTGTTTTGAGGTGTTGCTTGATGTTTGGATGCATTTTGCATCAATGTCATGGTTAACTTGTTTTGCTCATATCTTCTAGGCCGTAGCTCCGAATTAAATGAACTTTATATGTAACTTGACTAAAATTTCGTGTAGATCACCTTGGTGCATCCTAACTTGCTGTTTAACAACTTGAACATAAGGTTTATTCAGATCTGGACCAATTTCGAAATTTGCATATGAGGACTTACCGGAATTGTTATATGTTGTTCCCGGCCTCATTTAAACTTGCTTTGATGTGTTGCTCTTGTATGCATCATCTCTTGACATGAGTACCTTCATGTAGTCTTGTCATGCATTATGCTTGGTTATGCATCTTGCCATGTTCATGTGTGGTGTGTTTACTTTGTTGTGTGCTTCTTTTCGATAGTTCCCGTTTCGTTGCGATCGTGAGGATTCGTTCGTCTACGCTTGATTCGTCTTCATGGATTCATCTTCTTCATGGACTCGATCTTCATCCTTATGGATTTCAGGCAAGATGACCATCACCTTGGATCTCATTACTATCATTGATATGCTAGTTGCTTCGTTCTATCGCTATGCTGCGTTACCTATCACTTGCTTTTCAAGCCTCCCAAATTGCCATGAACCTTTAACCTTTGTCACCCTTCCTAGCAAACCATTGTGTGGCTATGTACCGCTTTGCTCAGCCCCTCTTATAGCGTTGTTAGTTGCAGGTGAAGATGAAGATTGCTCCATGTTGGATTATGTTCATGTCGGGATATCACAATATCTCTTATATATATTATTAATGCATCTATATACTTGGATAAAGGGTGGAAGGCTCGGCCTTATGCCTGGTGTTTTGTTCCACTCTTGCCGCCCTAGTTTCCGTCATATCGGTATTATGTTCGCGGATTTTGCGTCCCTAACGCGGTTGGGTGATTTATGGGACCCCCTTGACAGTTCGCTTTGAATAAGACTCTTCCAGCAAGGCCCAACATTGGTTTTACCATTTGCCTCACCTATTACCTTTTTCCCTTGGGAGTCGCGCATCCCAAGGTCATCTTTATTTTAGCCCCCCCCCGGGCCAATGCTTGTCTAAGTGTTGGTCCAAACTAGAGCCACTTGTAGCGCCACCTCGGGGAAACTTGAGGGCTGGTTCTAGTTGTACGTACTGCTCATCTGGTCGTGGCCTGAGACGAGATACGCGCGGCTACTATCAGGATGTCGGCACGCCGGGAGGTCTTGCTGGTCTTGTTTTATTGCTGTCGAAATGTCTTGTAGCCGGGATTCCGAGACTGATCGGGTCTTCCCGTGGAGAAGGAATATCCTTCGTTGATCGCGAGAGCTTATCATGGGCTAAGTTGGGACACCCCTGCAGGGTATAAACTTTCGAAAGCCGTGCCCGCGGTTATGTGGTTGATGGGAATTTGTTAATATCCGGTTGTAGTAAACTTGAAGTAAACTCTTCTAAAATACACCAACCGTGTGCGTAACCGTGAGTGTCTCTTTTCGGGGTTGATCGGAAGGAGAACACGGTTTCTGGGTTATGTCTGACGTAAGTAGGAGTTCAGGATCACTTCTTGATCACTACTAGTTGACGACCGTTCCTTTGCTTCTCTTCTCGCTCTCATTTGCGTATGTTAGCCACCATATCATGCTTAGTCGCTGCTGCAACCTCACCACTTTACCCCTTCCTTTCCCATTAAGCTTTGCTAGTCTTGATACCCATGGTAATGGGATTGCTTTGAGTCCTCCTGGCTCTGATTACTACATCAACGATTGCAGGTGTACAGGTTGTGCGATGAACATGACGCGAGAGCGATGCTTGCTTATGCGTTGAGTTCTTCTTCCGCTTCTTCTTCGATCGGGGATAGGTTCCGTGTCGGCACTGGCTAGCAGTGGTGGATATTGTTTGAGTTTCTGTTTATGTTTCATCCGTAGTCGGATGTTGATCTTGTATATGATGTTGATGTATTCTTGTGGCATTTGTGCCTTATGTATGTATCCCCATCTATTATGTAATGTTGATGTAATGGTATCCACCTTGCAAAAGCGTTTCAATATGCGGGTCTATCCTTGGTGGGACCTTCGAGTTCCTTTTGGATAGAGTCGCATATTGGGCGTGACAGAAATTCATTCCCATTTCTTGCATGGGACCTAAGCATGCAACCAAGGACACATATTTGATTTTCAACCCGTTTATACGCACTAGAGCATGTGCAGGTAGTTCTAATTTGAATTATGCACCTGAAATGCCTACAAAACCAAGTTAATGTATAAAAACGTCCAAACGAACCCTGAATAACTCCAATTTTTTTGACAACACACCTATAGTTGCATGTTCACTGCAGATAAAAGTTCTAGAAATTCAAACTCCATCCTTTGCAGCTGTGAACCCATTATGTAATTCAAATGAAGACGAAAAATCAACCAGATCGCACACAATTTATTATCACCAACCGTTTGAGATGTAGAACAAAATATCTTGGAGCACTGTCGGAGTGTCAAGCACACTAGGCCGCTCCTCAAATATCATTTCACTGTTCAATCGTCGCCGGTGAAAGATGGGGACGTGGACCCGCGTTGTGAGGGCAACTTCAGTGGCCCACTCCGGCGAGAGCGCGGCCGCAGCCGCCAGGCGCGTACTAACAAGCTTCGTGAGGGCGACCACAATCTGCGTCTGGGCGGCCAAGGCAGCCCAAACGGCCGCTGTTGCTTCTCAGGCGGCGGCAACAACATCTGTCTCGGGGATAGCAACTGGCAAGAGCGGCACAACAGCTGTCCGTTCTGCAGCGGTGGCCTTAGCCCTAATGGAGTCCGTCCACGACCAAGTTGAGGCCGTCCACGCCCAGCTCGTGGCGGTCGCCACACAAATCAGACGAAGCTTCTCCGACATCGGTCGGCAACCCATGGCCGAAGATTTAGCAATCATCGAGAGCGTTCGAGCAGCCGTCCATTCCTGCACAGCATAGCTTGCCACGACGGAGCCCGCCAAAGCCCAGATCACGGCCGCCCACGCCCAGCTTGTGGCGGCCTGTTCCAAAGATATAGTGGACGCGGATGGCGAGAAGCTTGCCAAGTATGGTGCCATTGATGCCATGGAGCCCCTTCCCCAGGTGACCGTCGGGCGCGAGCTGGACATGGAGGCAGCAACGGAGATCGGCGAGCACTAGTCGTACTAGTACTCTTTGTTTTTGTTTAATTAAGAGCGCCAATATTCAATTTGTTAGAGTAAAGTTTAGGTCAGCTAGCTCTATTTAATTGCTGAACTTGCTCAATTAAGAAGTGTGGGTGTGCTGTAGTCTCCTTTGTGTACCCAAATAATGCAATGACGTGGATGGCCACTGTAACCAGGGTAATTCGAACCAAATTTTTTGATGTTCAAACTCATCACACACGGGTTAAGCTATCTGAATCGTTTGTGATGTTCACATGTCGTACATAGTTCTGAATAAGGGACCGTGTCTGATGACACTTTGCACGCTAGTTTTTTCGTTGAAGCGATTCCAAATTTTGGGCTTCCGCAAAAATATCTACCTCCTCGTCCCCTCCCCGTACCAAATGCCACATTTCCCCTGTTTCTGCCTTCCTTTCCTAGTTGAAACCTTCTCTCCTTGCTTGCAGCGCCGCCTCCTTGCCGGTGACCCTCCTTCACGCTGCTCGGCCTCATCTATTCGGGCAGGTAATCCACACCCGACCCCCATCCTCCTCCTCCTTCCACATCCCACATGCCCCGACTGCCGGCGCGACACCTTCCACCTAAATCACCGACCCCTCCACCAAATAAGCGCTGCCCTAAGCATGGTGCACCCAGTATAGCCAGGAGCTCAAGGAGCATTTGGCAGCAGAGACGCAAATTGCGGCCGCACGCGCGGATGAGGTCGTGATGGCTGCCATTCGTGCCGACCCCCAGATCTTGGAGGAGCACCTTGCCATTTGCTAGCTACGCAGGTTGAGGAGCTCGGACCCGCTGCGTGTGCTGCTCGTGCCTTTCCTTCAAAAATTCTAGTGAATTGTTCTATCTAATTTTACCATGCAATCTGTTGCTCTAGAGTATATGTTCTATATGTCATGCAGTGTGGTGCTCACTTATTAACTGTTTGGTTAATTAGTTGTCGTCTTCAGTTAACTGTTTGGTTCAGTTATGCAAATGTGATGTTCAATTCTTCAAGCTGCAATTTTGTATTGTCTTCCATGTGAGAAATAAATTGAATTTATCTTTACAAAATACATGAGAAACGAATACAATTGCTATATTTCCAAGTTGTCAAGCATGCCTAGTTAGGTTATACATTGTGCAATATGGTGCTCAGTTAACGTTTGGTTCATTTGTGTTGTGGTTTTTAGTTAATTGTTTGCTTTAATTCTGCAATGCGATGTTCAATAGTTGTGGGTGCATTCTGTTATTGTATACCATGTGAGGAATAAATTGAATTTGGCTATAGTAAATACATGAGAAACAAATACAATTGCTATATTTCCAAGTTGTTAAGCATGCTTGGTTTGGTTAACTGTCTGATCTTCTATTAGGAGTATGTTATATTGTGTAATGTGGTGCGCAGTTAATGTTTGGTTCATTTGTTGTGGTTTTTAGTTAACTGCTTGGTTCAATTCCGCAATGTGATGTCCAATTGTCGTGGGTAGAATTTTGTATTGTTGCGCACGTGAGGAATAAATAAATTTGGCTCCACTTAATACATGAGAAACATATACAAGTGCTATATTTCCTAGTTCTAAATCATGCTTGGTTTGGATAAATGGGTTTTCCATATGGCTTGAATTAATCTGATGAATCTGCAATGTGCTTATTTACTGATAGCATGCAAACCATTACTTAACTTGATGACTAACTACTTTATATGTGTTGTAGGGAAACAATCAGAAGCACTGAGGTTTACAATCGAGGTTAGCACGTGTATGGTCCGTTGTCTAATAGCACATTATTGTGCAATTATAGGAACCATTCTAATATTTAGGTTTTTAACAATTTGGTCTTGCACATGTAGGTCCTACCGTCAGAGGGTTTTGACCCACTGTTCGACCCTTTTTGCATCTAGGGAAATGAGTTGTCCATGCATATCAATCAAGTCAAGAAAGTCAGAAAGATTGTTAGGATAAAGTAATTAGCGAAAAAAAACAACAAGATCTTTGTCTGCACAATGAAGAAGACATCAATTCCCTACAAGATGGTACTAACTATTATAACTTGCCTTTTTTTATTCCTTTTCCCCATTTCCAATATAGAGAAGACATTTATGCACATCCTTGTTTTCAGGCCTTTCCAAAGCAGTTCATTGATGATTACCTCTCAAACCACCTCTATGGTCAGGAGGCAAGGAAGGTTATCATACAACACCCACGGTATAATATTGAAGTGTTCCTGAAGAGGACGAAGGACGGACAGTCAATCATCCACAGGCACTGGCCTAAGTTGCAAAGACCTTCATCATGAATGAAGGCTCAATATTCGCCTTCCGCTTCACCAGTTTTCCAGATGACATGCATCTGTCTATGTATCGTCTATGATGATAATTTCGAAAGGTTCTACATGTTGCATGTGAAACTTGGTGCTGGTTGATGTCTACTACACAACCTTATTCTTGTAGACGTTGTTGGGCCTCCAAGTGCAGAGGTTTGTAGGACAGTAGCAAATTTCCCTCAAGTGGATGACCTAAGGTTTATCAATCCATGGGAGGCGCAGGATGAAGATGGTATCTCTCAAGCAACCCTGCAACCAAATAACAAAGAGTCTCTTGTGTCCCGAACACACCCAATACAATGGTAAATTGTATAGGTGCAGTAGTTCGGCTAAGACATGGTGATACAAGTGCAATATGGATGGTAGATATAGGTTTTTGTAATTTGAAAAATATAAAAACAGCAAGGTAGCAAGCGATAAAAGTGAGCGTAAACGGTAATGCCATGCTTGGAAACAAGGCCTATGGTTCGTACTTTCACTAGTGCAAGTTCTGTCAACAATAATAACATAATTGGACCATATAACAATCCCTCAACATGCAACAAAGAGTCACTCCAAAGTCACTAATAGCGGAGAACAAACAAAGAGATTATTGTATGGTACGAAACCACCTCAAAGTTATCCTTTCTGATCGATCTATTCAAGAGTCCGTAGTAAAATAAAACGAAGCTATTCTTTCCGTTCGATCTATCCTAGAGTTCGTACTAGTATAACACCTTAAGACACAAATCAACCGAAACCCTAATGTCACCTAGATACTCCAATGTCACCTCAAGTATCCGTGGGTATGATTATAGGATATGCATCATACAATCTCAGATTCATCTATTCAACCAACACAAAGAACTTCAAAGAGTGCCCCAAAGTTTCTACCGGAGAGTCAAGACGAAAATGTGTGCCAACCCCTATGCATAAGTTCACAAGGTTCTGAACCCACAAGTTGATCACCAAAACATACATCAAGTAGATCACGTGAATATCCCATTGTCACCACAGATAAGCACATGCAAGACATACATCAAGTGTTCTCAAATCCTTAAAGACTCAATCCGATAAGATAACTTCAAAGGGAAAACTTAATCCAGTACAAGAGATAGATGGGGAGAAACATCATAAGATCCAACTATAATAGCAAAGCTCCCGATACATCAAGATCGTGCCGAATCAAGAACACGAGAGAGATCAAACACACATCTACTGGTACATACCCTTAGCCCCTTTGTTGAACTTCTCCCTCCTCGTCATGGAGAGCGCCGAGATGATGAAGATGGCCACCGATGAGGGATCCCCCTCCTGCAGGGTGCCGGAACAGGGTCCCGATTGGTTTTTTGTGGCAAATAGGCTTGCAGCGGCGGAACTCCCGATCTAGGTTATTTCCTCTGTATTTATAGGAATTTTTGGCATAGGTCTCACGTCAGGGGGGGGGGGGTCTCCGAGTCGTCCACGAGATAGGGGGGACACAGCCAGGGGGTAGGGCGCGCCCCCACCCTCGTGGATGGCTCGGGACTCTTCTGGCCCAACTCTTTTACTCCAGGGGCTTATTTTGGTCCATAAAAATAGTAAAAAATTGGCACGTCAATTGGACTCCTTTTGGTATTCCTTTTCTGTAAAACTCAAAAACAAGGAAAAATGTAAACTGCAATCGGGCTCTAGGTTAATAGGTTAGTCCCAAAAATCATATAAAATAGCATATAAATGCATATAAACATCCAAGATTGATAATATAATAGCATGGAACAGTAAAAAATTATAGATACGTCGGAGACGTATCAAGCATCCCCAAGCTCAATTCCTGCTCGTCCTCGAGTAGGTAAATGATAAAAACAGAATTTTTGATGTGGAATGCTACCTAACATATTTATCAATGTAATCTTCTTTATTGTGGCAAGAATATTCAGATCCATAAGATTCAAGACAAAAGTTTAGTATTGACATAAAAATAATAATACTTCAAGCATACTAACCAAGCAATTATGTCTTTTCAAAATAACATAGCCAAAGAAAGCTCATCCCTACATAATCATATAGTTTGGCCATGCCTCATTTTCGTGACACAAAATGCTCCCATCATGCACAACCCCGATGACAAGCCAAGCAATTGTTTCATACTTTAGCATTCTCAAACTTTTTCAACTTCCACGCAATATATGAGCGCGAGCCATGGACATAGCACTATAGGTGGAACATAATATGATGATGGAGGTTGTGTGCAGAAGACAAAAGTGAGAAAGTCTCACATCGATGCGGCTAATCAATGGGCTATGGAGATGCCCATCAATTGATGTCAATGCAAGGAGTAGGGATTGCCATGCAATGGATGCACTAGAGCTATAAATGTATGAAAGCTCAACAAAAGAAACTAAGTGGGTGTGCATCCAACTTGCTTGCTCACGAAGACCTAGGGCATTTTGAGGAAGCCCATCGTTGGAATATACAAGACAAGTTCTATAATGAAAAATTACCACTAGTATATGAAAGTGACAAAATAAGAGACTCTCTATCATGAAGATCATGGTGCTACTTTGAAGCACAAGTGCGGAAAAAGGATAGTAACATTGCCCCTTCTCGCTTTTTCTCTAATTTTTTTGTTTGGGCCTTCTCTTTTTTATGGCCTCTTCTTTTTCGTCCGGAGTCTCATCCCGACTTGTGGGAGAATCATAGTCTCCATCATCTTTCCTCACATGGGACAATGCTCTAATAATGAAGATCATCACACTTTTATTTACTTACAACTCAAGAATTACAACTCGATACTTAGGACAAAATATGACTCTATGTAGATGCCTCCGGCGGTGTACCGGGGTGTGCAATGAATCACGAGTGACATGTACATAAAAATATATGAACGGTGGCTTTGTCACAAATACGATGTCAACTACATGATCATGCAAGGCAATATGACAATGATGAAGCGTGTTATAATAAATGGAGCGGTGGAAAGTTGCATGGCAATATATCTCGAAATGGCTATGGAAATGCCATAATAGGTAGGTATGGTGTCTATTTTGAGGAAGATATAAGGAGGCTTATGTGTGATTGAGCATATCATATCACGGGGTTTGGATGCACCGGCAAAGTTTGCACCAACTCTCGAGGTGAGAAAGGGCAATGCAGTGCATCAAGAGGCTAGCAATGATGGAAGGGTGAGAGTGTGTATAATCCATGGACTCAACATTAGTCATAAAGAACTCACATACTTATTGCAAAAATCTACAAATCATCAAAATGAAGCACTACGCGCATGCTCCTAGGGGAATGGATTGGTAGGAAAAGACCATCGCTCGTCCCCGACCGCCACTCATAAGGAAAGCAGTCAAAGAACACCTCATGCTTCAAATTTGTCACAAACCGGTTACCATACGTGCATGCTATGGGACTTGAAAGCCTCAACACAAGTATTTATCAATTTCACAATTACTCAACTAGCACAACTCTAATATCACCATCTTTATAACTCAAAACAATTATCAAGTACCAAACTTCTCATAGTTTTTTATGCACTCTATATGATTTTTTTTATTATACCCATCTTGAATGCCCATCATATTAGGACTAATTTTATAACCAAAGAAAATTACCATGCTGTTCTAAAAGACTCTCAAAATAATATAAGTGAAGCATGATAGATCAATAATTTCTATAAAATAAAAACACCACCGTACTCTAAAAAGATATAAGTGAAGCACTAGAGCAAACGACAAACTACTCCGAAAGATATAAGTGAAGATCAATGAGTAATTGAATAATTATGTAACTATGTGAAGACTCTCTAACATTTAATAATTTCAGATCATGGTATTTTATTCAAACATCAAGCAAAACAAAATAAAATAAAATGACGCTCCAAGCAAAACACATATCATGTGGTGAATAAAAATATATCTCAAAGTAAAGTTACCGATGAACGAAGATTTAAAGAGGGGATGCCATCCGGCATCCCCAAGCTTAGGCTCTTGGTTGTCCTTGAATATTACCTTGGGGTGCCTTGGGCATCCCCAAGCTTAGGCTCTTGCCACTCCTTATTCCATAGTCCATCGAATCTTTACCCAAAACCTGAAAACTTCACAACACAAAACTTAACAAAAACTTCGTAAGTTACCAAGTTAGTATAAGAAAATAAATCACCACTTAGGTACTGTTGTGAACTCATTATAAATTCATATTGGTGTAATATCTACTGTATTACAACTTCTCTATGGTTCATACCCTCCTATACTACTCATAGATTCATCAAAATAAGCAAACAACACATTGAAAACAGAATCTGTCAAAAACAGAACAGTCTGTAGTAATCTGTATCATTCGAATACATATGTAACTCCAAAAATTCTGATATAAATTGGTGGTCCTGAGGAATTTATATATTAATCATCTTCAAAAAGAATCTACCTAAAATCACTCTGCAGTAAAATATGGCAGCTAATCTCGTGAGCGCAAAAGTTTCTGTTTTTTACAGCAAGATCGCAAAGACTTCACCCAAGTCTTCCCAAAGATTCTACTTGGCACAAACACTAATTAAAACATAAAACCACATCTAAACAGAGTCTATATGAATTACTTATTACTAAACAGGAGCAAAAGGCAAAGAACAAAAATAAAATTGGGTTGCCTCCCAAGAAGCGCTATCGTTTAACGCCCCTAGCTAGGCATGATGATTTCAATGATGTTCACATAAAAGATAAGAATTGAAACATAAAGAGAGCATCATGAAGAATATTACTAGCACATTTAAGTCTAACTCAATTCCTATGCATAGGGATTTTGTGAGCAAACAAGGGAACAAGAATCAACTAGCATAGGAAAGAAAAACAAGCATAACTTCAAGATTTTAAGCTCATAGAGAGGAAACTTGATATTATTGCAATTCCTACAAGCATATATTCCTCCCTCATAATAATTTTTAGTAGAATCATGAATGAATTCAACAGTATAACCATCACATAAAGCATTATTCTCATGATGCACAAGCATAAAAATTTTATTACTCTCCACATAAGCAAATTTATTCTCATGAATAGTGGTGGGAGCAAACTGCCGGATTTCGGGCTCCACAAAACCCTTAAGATTCAAACATAGGGGCATGATGAAGATCTCTCCCACTACATGTCTACCTAGCGCCTCGCTCTTCTCCTGGTGGTGGGAATGGAATGCCAGCAAGCAAGTAGAACACACAAGAGTTTACCCAGGTTCAGGCCACCTTGCGGTGTAAAACCCTATTTCCTGCTTTAGTGGATTGGCCTCGTGAGGGCTCGAATATCAACAAGTATAGTGGTTTCCTGAGCTCAGGAGGCGAGCTCAAGAGGGGCGAGGAGGTGGGTGTTCTTGCTCCTTTGCTATGCTAAGTTCCAATGGGTTGGTCCCTCCAATTGGTTCCCCCTCCCTATGCTAGGAACCCTAGCTACTTATATAGACGGCCAGGGTCCTCTTCCCCCGAAATGTTTAGGCAGGAAGGGAATCCCACAATGGCCATTTGAGCGGGAACACAAGGACGCTCCTATCCTGACAAAAAGGTGGTCTTCGCCTACAAAGAGGGCAGGCAGTGACGCGATGGTGGGCTCGGTGATGACATCCTTCCTGCCGTCCTTGCGGTCTTCGGTCTTGTTGCACCAAAGGGGAAACCTTTGTCTCGCCCCTCGGGAACCTGCGCCTGTGCGGTCTCCTTTGCACCAATATGGAAACTGCGCCCGCTGGCGCACGCTGGCGCCCGCTGGCGCCCGCTGGCACGGTTCGTCATGTCTTGCGTCACTCCCTCCTCCTGAGGCAGCCCTTCCCTTGAGATCTCCGCCCTCCCGAAGCAGCCTAGCTGAGGCCACTCTTGGGAGAGGTCTTGGTCGCCCCTCCGGAGCAGCCTAGGTGAGGCCGCTCCCTGAGGAGGTCTTGGTCGTTCTCCTTGCCAGGGCTGGCCCCCTCGCGAGGGTCTTGAGCAACTGGTCGATCAGCTGGGCCTTACCGGGCCGTACCAGGAACGCGACGTGGGCCGCATACAGGCAAGTCTGGGTACCCTGGTTCCCAGTACACCGACAGTAGCCCCCGGGCCCAAGGTGCGCGTGGAGTTGGCTTCTGGGCGAATCCTGGCCGAGGACGAAGCGTCGCGGGCCCCAAAGACTGCGGGCAAGGCTGGCGCGTGACGGTTGGATGGCACGCAATGATTCCACTCCCCACACGGCCTTGGTAACCGTGTGGCTTGACAAAAGAGACTATCTTCGCCGCACAAGGGTTATTTCTCCCCTTCCTTCTTGCTCAGATCCCCTTCTCCGCCGCCTCCAATCATCTTGGATCCCTTGCCTTCCCCGACGCCTTCGGCAATGGCGAAGAAGGGCAAGGGCGCCGCGCAGGCGTCTGGCTCTGGTTCCTCTCCCGTGGCGGCGCTCGAGGAGTCTTCTGTCGCCACGGAGGGGGACTACGCAGAAGTCCAGTCCTTCCTGTCAAGCGAGCATAACGAGCATGGCCCGATGAAGATCCTGGTCGGGTCGGCTACTGCGCCGGCCTTGATGGTGACCTACTACCCCTTCTTCCTCCATAGTATCTCCGTTGGGCTTGTGCCGCCCTTCTCTGAATTCTCCTACACCATCTTGGACCACTACCAGGTGCACGCCCTTCATATCCAGCCTCGCTCCCTCCTCGTCTTGTCGCTATTTGCCTTCTATTGCGAGGCGTTCGTGGGGGTGAGGCCGACTGTTGCCCTCTTCCGCCACCTCTTCGCCGTCCGGCTGTACGAGGAAGGTCCGTGCTCGGCGTGCATCTCCTTCGTCTTTCAGCGCAAGGGCTGCCGGTTGATGAAGGCCAGGAAGAAGATAGACACCCATCGGAAGAGATGGGTCTATCTGGATGCTCAGCGCACGCACCCGTTGCTGGCGCTGCCTACCGCCCGTCCGCGGAAGCGCGCCTGCTGGAGCCATGTGAAGATTACTGCTCCCGAGGCTGGGCCCGTCTTGGCGAGGATTGAGGCCGATATGGCCTCGAGGCTCGAGGGGGGACAGATCGTGAAGGAGTTCCTGAGGCAGTGCCTGGCGCCACTCCGGGCGCACTCGCGTCCCATGTGGGAGCTGATGGGGGACGACGACAAGCTCCGACTACGCTTGGGGATGCTGCCCTCTTCTGATCTGGATTTCACCTCAAGCATTATCCTGGAGACGATGCCTGCGGACCTTTTGGTGGCCTACCAGCTGCTGTACCGCCGTCCTGACAAGGCCGAGCAACTGAAGGCCGTGTCAAGCTATGTCGAGGTGGCCGCGCCTGCTCCAGCCACGGTTGATGTGTCTTCTGGTGGTGAAGAGGAGAGCGAGGAGGAGGAAGACTCTGAGAAGGCCCTCGAGGACCTAGACCTGAATATTGATGACGCCTCCTCCGCGGAATCCGTTGAGGAGCTGCCACTGAGGGCTGGAGCCACTGGGCAGCCCAAGGTCGTCACCCCGCGTCGATCTGGACGCTCTTCGTCCGGAGGGGGCGACGCAGCAACTCCCGGGCGGAGCTCTGCCCTGGCAAGGCCAGCGGCCACTGTTGTGCCCAAATACTTGGCCTCGCGTCTTGCCAACGTTCGGGCCAGCGGCATGCCCCCTGCGAAGGGAGCTGCGGTCGATCTGCTGGCGAAGAGGAGGGCGCGCCAGGCCTCTGACGCGTAAGTGCATGTTCTTCCGTGGTTCTATTGCCCGTTGTGCTTCTGACGCGCGTTTCTTGATGCAGTAGCATTGGCGGCGTGCTGAAGAAGATGAAGGGAGGGGCCACTTCTCGAAGTCCCGCCCCTCCTGCTGCTGTTGCCGCTGCCGCCATGGTGCCACTGCGCCTCGGCCAGCCAAAGCTGCTGGCGGCGTGGTGGCAACGCCGATGGACTCGGCCAGTAGCTCCTCGCGAGGGCCAGGCGATCCCTACTCCCGCCGTGCCAGCGAAAGGACCGGGAGCCCCCAAGCCCTCAGCCGAGCGGGTGGTCATGGTGGCGCCCCCTCGTCAGCGGGTGAGGTCTGGTCCCGAGGTCTTGGAGGCGGCCTGCGCTGCGCTGAACCAGCTCCGCGTTGTCTTTCGGGACGGAGATGACCATGCGGTGGACGCCCACTTGGGCCTACTCTCGGGGTGGCTGCAAGCGGGGGAGTCCATGCAGGACACCTGGAGTCAGGCTTCGACGGCCATCGCCGAGGGTCGGGAGGAGGCTGCCTCGGCTGCACAGGCGTGGGAGACCACGGAAGCCCAGGCAACGTCCTCTGAGAAGCGTCGTCAGGAGGCGGAAGATGAACTTCAGGCCATCCGTGAGGAGAGCGCGAAGCACGCCCTGCAGCTTGAGAGGTTGGAGAAGGAGCTCCAGGGCAAGAAGGCCGAGACATCGCGGTTGCAGGAGGAACAACTCGCCGACCGTGCAAGCCTGGAGAAGCTGAAGACAGAGGCCGAGGAAGCCAAGGCATCCCAAGCCAAGCGCGAGGACGAGCTGAAGGTCAGGGAGGACGCCCTCGCAGCCTTGGAGAAGACGGTTGTCGGTGTCAAAACCGGCGGATCTCGGGTAGGGGGTCCCGAACTATGCGTCTAAGCGGATGGTAACTGGAGACAAGGGACACGATGTTTTTACCCAGGTTCGGGCCCTCTCGATGGAGGTAAAACCCTACTCCTGCTTGATTAATATTGATGATATGGGTATTACAAGAGTTGATCTACCACGAGATCAGAGAGGCTAAACCCTAGAAGCTAGCCTATGGTATGGTTGTTGTTCTTGGTCCTACGGACTAAACCCTCTGGTTTATATTGACATCGGAGGGGGCTAGGGTTACACAAAGTCGGTTACAAGGAAGGAGATCTACATATCCGTATTTCCAAGCTTTCCTTCCACGCCAAGGAGAGTCCCATCTGGACACGGGACGAAGTCTTCAATCTTGTATCTTCATAGTCCAACAGTTCGGCCAAAGGTTATAGTCCGGCTGTCCGGATACCCCCTAATCCAGGACTCCCTCAGTAGCCCCTGAACCAGGCTTCAATGACGATGAGTCCGGCACGCAGATTGTTTTCGGCATTGCAAGGCAGGTTCCTCCTCCGAATACTTCATAAAATATTTTGAACACGAGGATCGTGTCCGGCTCTGCAAAACAAGTTCCACATACCACCGTAGAGAGAATAATATTTTCACAAATCTAATCTGCTGTCGTATTCCGTAGCGTGACATCACACCACAACCAAGCCTTTTTCGAATCATTTTTCACACCCTACCTCAACGCATTTCGCAGGCGGTTTCCTTGGCTCATCTTGTCGAAGCAGAGATTGTGTCCCCTTATCACGGGATTCTCATCAATACGGACGTGGGTAACCCAACCGCGCCATTGATTATGGCGCTTGGGGGATAATTGAGTTTTACCAGGCTGGTGGGGGCGCATAGTTTTATCCGCCCATATAAAGGGATAAGGATTCACCTTTTCCTACCCACGCCTTCTTCCTCCTTGCTCATCCATTCTCGCGCACTCGAGCTCCAGCGCCCAAGTCCACATTCCCATCCTCAACCTTCTCCAACAATGTCCGGAGCGGGAGGCAAGTGGATGGTCTCCTCCGTCACGGAGGGGCACATCAAGAAGCTGAGGGGAGCCGGATACCTGTCCGAAGATATCGCACACCGGCTCCCAGATGAGGGGCAGCTCATCCCCACCCCCAGGCCCCATGAGAGGGTAGTGTTTATTACCCATTTCCTCCGCGGACTGGGATTTTCTCTTCACCCATTCGTCCGGGGGCTCATGTTCTACTACGGCCTGGACTTCCATGATCTGGCCCCGAACTTCATCCTCAACATATCGACGTTCATCGTCGTGTGTGAGGCCTTCCTCCGCATCAAACCCCACCTTGGCTTATGGCTGAAGACCTTCAATGTCAAACCGAAGGTGGTGAGCGGCCAGCAGGCGGAGTGCGGAGGCGCCATGGTGGGCAAAATGCCCAATGTCACATGGCTCGAGGGCTCCTACGTGGAGACCATAAAGGGGTGGCAATCGGGGTGGTTCTACATCACCGAGCCGCGTGACCCCAAATGGCTCACCTCCTGGAAAGAGAAGGGCCTGCCCTGGGGTAGTCCGGGAGAGCTGACCGGACTCCAAACCTGTATCCAAAACATGGTGAACAAGAAGCTCAAGCTTGTCAACGTAGTCCAGGTCATGCTGATCCGCCGGATCCTCCCGTGTCAACAACGGGCGTTCAACTTGTGGGAGTTCGACCCGGCCCAGCACCAAGCTCTGAGCGAGCTCTTTGACACAACACACGAGGATGCTAGGAAGGTGCTATTTAAGGGCGCCGAGGTTCCCCCTCCCCTTACCTAGGATCATGGATTCAGCGCGAAGCGCCAAGCCAGCGCGGTAAGCCATTTTATCCCTTATAGGGTATTCATTTTTCACAGTCTGACTATGTGCGGGATCTGAGCTTCCATGCCTTTGACAGGAATGGGTGGAGACATTGGGGCAGGTTGATTGTCCAGCCCCCCTGCTCGAAGACCCCGCCAACGCTCTCCTGACGGAGATGCTGACTCCGGCGCCTTACGAGGTGCCGGAGAAGAAGATCAAGAAGAAGGCCACGGGAACCCGAAAGAGTTCCCGGTGCCAGGTGTTATCGGACTCATCGTCCGATAACTCCTAGACGCACTCCTCCCGTGGAAATGAGGAGGAGGCAGATAACGGTTCTTCCCCTCCAGCCGGGGAAGATAAGAAGAGGATGGCCGCCCCAACTGGGGAGGCCGGAGGGTCCAAGAAGGGAAGGACTCTCCCTCCGAACTACTCTGCCACCGCCGCCGACAGCAAAGACGAGTGGCTACCCAAGCCTAAGCCCCTGGCGAGATCGTAAGTATTCGGACACCAGAGTAACTCGTGGCACCGTTTAATTGCACAGCTTCTTCTAACGCAGGACACGGTTATGCAGTCCGTCCCGAGCCTGTATCGACGTATCCTCGTCGAGCGGTTCTTTGGACCCGTCGGCCATGAGCAGTGGAGGATCACTTCCGACCGCCTCCACCCCTCGCCCTACGGGCAACGCCGAGGTGTTGTCTCAAAGGGCACCAAGCCGAGGGGAAGTAGTCCTAGAGGCGCCACAAGGCGACCTTCCGGACTACAGGCACAAAGGGAGCAAGGCTCCCAAGGGCTCCAAGTTTGGCCCTAGGCCGGATACCGCACCGGAACCTCCAGTGGTTCCGGACTCCGGCAGGCGGCCCCCAACTAAGAGGGGCAAGCCTACCGTGTCGGTGACCTCCGTCCAACCGGAGGCACCGGATAATTTGCTAGAGGTGCTTAACGACGCCTCCATCGACGAGGAGCACCGCACTATTATGAGTGCGGTGATCCAGAAGGTTCAGTCTGCCAAGGGCGGACTAACTGAAGCCTGTGCCAGCCTTCTAACAGGCTTTGAGGTACGTATTTAAAAATATATGAAAATATTACCGCATAGACAGTAGCCCCTGATGCTCTGTTCGGTGTTCACAAAGAAAAGCCGAAGAGAGGATCTATGAATATTCGCAGGAGTCTAACATAAGTATGTCGATATGCATTATGCAGCTTACGACCTCTGCCGCCTTGATCGCAGAGGTCGATGCGCTGAAGCAGAACCTCGAGCGGTCCGAGAAAGAGCTCGGCCTTGCCAAGAAGCAGCTCAAGGAGAACAAAGGCAAGTAATACCTTGTGTACGGATATAAAAAAGATGTAGTTGCAAAAAAATGACAGGATCATCGTGGATATACCAGGGGCCACGACTGAGGTGGCGACCCTAAAGCAAGCGCTGTCCGAGGCCGAAAACAAAGCGGCCACGGAGCGCACCGAGCGGGGGAAACATGAGGCGCGGGTTGTAGAGGTGCAGCAAGAGCTCTAGGCTCTCGTGAAAAAACACGAGAGTTTGGAGCTTGACTCCAAGACGCGAGAGTCCGAGCTTGCCTCGGCCCTCGAGAGAGCCAAGCATGCCAAGGCCGAAGCCCAAAAGGCCCTCCAGGAAATTGAGGCGATGAAGAAGATAGCGGCGGGTAAGGCCTTCATTATGAAAAGCGAGCATGTGAAAGTAAATTACTTGTTACTTACCCGAGTCCGGAGCTCTCCAGGAGCATTCGCAGATTTGCCCTGCAGTGTGTCGGATGCCGCAAAGCACTACCGAGCCGAGGAGAGGAGCTCGACGCAGAAGGTGTTCTGGTCTCAGTATACTGAGGCCGAACACCCTGTGCCCTTAAGCGACCATCTGAAGCAATTGGTCGAGCTCCATAAGGCGACCGAACAGGCCATGAGGGGTCTTATAGTCCAGCCGTGTCCTGGAGAGGCCATGCCAGGGAGCTACTTCGGGCTGGTGAGGCGGCTTGTGGATGTCTGTCCTTGGCTTGAGGTCATCAAGCGCTCCGTCTGCATCAAGGTTGCCTGCAGAGCGCTTGCCCGTGTTAAAGTACACTGGGGCAAGATGGACGCTGAGAAGCTGGTGAAGGATGGGCCACCGCAGGGCAAGGAGCATCGCCACCCTGAAATGTACTATGAGGGTGTCCTGAAGGGTGCCCGCCTTGTGGCGGATGAATTTTCCAAAGATGTAATATTTGAGTAAACTCGCCAGGTGATCCTCAGACGCTGAAAACTTGTTCATATGCGCTTATGCAACGCTTGTTTGAATTTAAAATATTACATTCTCATGCGGCCATTTATTAAATCTGAGAGATGGTGAGTCGTCAAGCTTCCCCCATGCCACGAGTCTTTGGGGTGTTCGGGATAAACCTGAGCACTCTTTTTCCCATTCTTGGGTCCTTCGAGGGAGGTGCTCAGCACAACGAACAAGGCAATCGGACTATAATGCTTTATCACTCTCACTTAGCCAGAGAATTCTATAATTTTATATTTTGGTGAAGCCCCTAGTATTCGGAAGACCGAGTTCGGGGCGCTATACACGCCTAAGACGGACAAAGCCGACTCCTCGCCCTAAGCGGCATAAGTCTTTAGGGACTCGAAACCTCTCGAACAGCGACCAGCTCTCGCCTTATCATGACAGTCAGTTTTAGCTTTCTCTACTGAGGTGCTTAGACCAGCTAAACCGGGGCACAATCGCAGTAGTTCTCCCAGTGCTACCTTAGCCAATATAGCGGAACATAAGGTACCAGAACATGGGAGCCAGGCAAACCCAACTATTGACCCAAGACATGATTCGGAGCCGATGCATATGATGCTATAAGTTCAGGGTGCCGCACTTGTGAAAGTGTTCGGACTTCTCACGCCATATTATGGTCTACTTAAGCCCCTGGCGTATTGGCCATACCAAAGTGTTCGGGTGCAAAATGTCATGAATGAACATACATACATAAAAAGGGAAGGAATAGGGAATGCGGAAATAGACTAGTGCTATGCATTGTTTAAAAAAAGGGGTGCATTAAAGTGGGATGATACAAGTACTGCGATAAGCAAAAAATGGGACTATTTGACATGTCTCCTCCAAGGGTAAGCTGCAGAATGGTATTTAAAACAGGTATTTCGCTCGTTATAGAGACCACCTGGGAGTTTCATGATGCGACGTAGCTTTCGGCCCCCTGGTCCTTGTATCGTGTGTTCGCAATTATCTTTGCGGACAGGCTTTCAGAGAATAAAGTCCTGAAAGAGAGAAAAAATAACAAAGTAGGGAGCCCCTAGTGCGGTTGAGCTGCGTTTCTGGGCGTGCCGTAGTCATGCCCCTCCCCCTGTGTCCATGGTACTCCCTTCGGTCCTTTTTACTTTGCATATTAGCTTTGTCTGAAGTCAATCTTATCCAACTTTGACCAAGTTTATATAAAAAATTATTGACATTCACATAACAAGACCAATATCATTGGATTCATCTCGGAATATATTTTTGTATTATATTTATTAGATATTATATATGCTAATAATTTCTAATATAAATTTGGTCAAACTTAGCACAGTTTGACTTTCGGCAAATCCAATGTGCAGAGTAAAAAGGACCGGAGGGAGTATTTTCAATGCGTAATTATGTATGCGTGGCACGTATGTCGCCGTTTGGGTGGTGCTGGGGTAGGGGCCGCATTGCTATGCGAGATCGGAACGTGCCAGGCGGTCTTGTTGTAGATTACTCCGGGCGCGCTTGAAGGCGTTCGGGCGTTTGGTCGCCGGACTGGTGGATTGCCTTGAGAGGCTGCTTTGTACTTCTGCTGCGAGGGCCGCAGTGTGCTCCTCCGTTCGGAGAGAGTGCTCTGTGTTTCCATTGACTGTGATGACCCCTCGAGGTCCTGGCATCTTGAGCTTGAGGTATGCATAGTGTGGCACCACATTGAATTTTGCAAATGCGGTTCGCCCGAAAGGCATGATAGCCACCGCGGAACAGGACTATATTGAAGATTAACTACTCGCTTCGGAAATTATCCGGGGATCCGAAGACCACTTCCAGTGTGACTGAGCCTGTGCAATGGGCCTCTACACCTGGTATCACGCCTTTAAAGGTCGTTTTTGTGGGTTTAATCCTTGAGGGATCTATACCCATTTTTTGCACTGTGTCCTGGTAAAGCAGGTTCAGGCTGCTGCCGCCGTCCATAAGGACTCGAGTGAGGTGAAATTCGTCAAAGATTGGGTCTAGAACCAATGCGGCGAATCCGCCGTGGCGGATACTAGTGGGGTGGTCCCTGCAATCGAAAGTGATCGGGCAGGAGGACCATGGGTTGAACTTTGGGGCGACCGGCTCTAACGTGTATACGTCCCTTAACGCACGCTTCCGCTCCCTCTTGGGGATGTGGGTTGCATATATCATGTTCACCGACTGCACTTGTGGGGGAAACCCCTTCTGTCCTCCGGTGTTCGGCGGTCGGGGCTCCTCCTCGTCGTTGCTATGTTGCCCCTTGTCTTTCTTTTTGGCATTTAACTTGCCGGCCTGCTTGAACACCCAACAATCCCTGTTGGTGTGGTTCGCTAGCTTGTCAGGGGTGCCGTGTATCTGACACGAGCGATCTAGTATACGGTCCAAACTGGACGGGCCCGGAGTACTTCGTTTGAATGGCTTTTTCCACTGACCGGGCTTGGAGCCTCTGAATCCGGCATTGACTGCCGTATCCTTTGTATTGTTGGTGTTGATGCGGCGCTTGTGTTTGTTGCGACGTGACCTACCGTTGCCGTCCTTGGTATCCGAAGTACCAGGGTTCTTTGATATGTTATTGCTGCAAGCCAGCCAGCTGCCCTGCCTCGGACAAAAGCGGGTCATGAGCGTCGTGAGGGCTGCCATAGATTTCGGCTTTTCCTGGCCAAGGTGCCGGGCAAGCCACTCGTCGTGGATGCTATGCTTGAAAGCTGCTAGGGCCTGTGCATCCGGACAGTCGACGATTTGATTTTTCTTGGTTAGGAACCGTGTCCAGAATTGCCTGGCTGTTGAATTATGTGGCTCAAGTCATCGGCATCTGGTGGTCGCACATAAGTGCCCTGGAAGTTGTCAAGGAATGCGGCTTCCAGATCTTCCCAACAGCCAATGGATTCAGCTGGCAAGCTGTTAAGCCAATGCCGACCTGGTCCTTTAAGCTTGAGTGGGAGGTATTTGATGGCGTGTAGATCGTCACCACGGGCCATGTGGATATGCAGGAGGTAGTCCTCAATCCATACCACATGATCTGTTGTACCATCATATGATTCAATGTTCACGGGTTAAAAACCCTCTGGGATTTGATGATCCATTACTTCATCTGTGAAGCATAGGGGATGTGCGGCGCCTCTGTACTGGGCTATATCACGACGCATCTCGAATGAGTCTTGTTTTCTGAGGGAGGATTTACTTTTACTGTATCCGGCGTAACGGTTATCGTCTCGTGTGGTGGGGCGCCCTCGCGATCCGTAGATCGATCTTGCTTGCTTTGCTTTGTCCTCCAATATGTCTCGCAGGTCCAGCGCATTTCCCCGTGCCTTGGTATTTTTGGAGTGATGCCGGGGTGGGGCTTGAGCTGTGGGCCGAGAAGCCTCTCTGTCGCGGCCACGAGGTGGCCGATCAGCCGCGTCATACACTGGAGATGTAGGTTTTAATGCTTCCTCCTCTAATCGAGGTAGCAACCTGCGCTTTGGGTAGCTCTTGGAGGCGTTCGAGTTCATATTCCTACCGCAAGGACTTCAGTCCATCTGTCAGCTAGCAGGTCTTGATCAGCTCTAAGTTGTTGCTGCTTTTTCTTAAGGCTATTCGCCGTGGCCATAAGCCGGTGCTTGAAGCGCTCTTGCTCGACGGGATCCTCAGGCACGACAAATTCGTCATCGTCGAGGCTTGCCTCGTTCTCGAAGGGAGGCATGTAATTATCATCCTCTACATCTCTATCTGTCGCTCTCTCAGGAGGGCTGGCTTCTCCATCCTCCTGCACTGAATCCTGCTGGAGGGAGTTGTCTTCGGCACTGTCTGGATTGTTATTATCTCCTGTGCCGGTATCACAGTTTTTGCTTTGGCGGGACTTAGAGCGGCGCCGCTGACGCCGACGCTTGGGTTGCTTCTTGGAGGGGTCATCCCCCGTTGTCCCGTCGCCATTGCCTTCTTTGGGTGTATCCACCATATATATATCATATGATGAGGTGGCCGTCCAAGGCCCTGTGGGCGGTGGTTCCTATTAGTCTCCTGCATCGTCTTCCATACCGTCGATGTCTTCGGAGTTGAAGTCGAGCATGTCGGTCAAATCATCGACAGTGGCTACGAAGTGGGTGGTGGGTGGGCGTCGAATTTCTTCGTCATCCGCATCCCAATCCTGCCGGTCATAATCCGGCCAGGACTCTCCTAACAAGGAGAGAGACCTCAGTGAGTTCAGTATGTCGCTGAAGGGCGAGTGCTGAAAGATATCCGCGGCGGTGAACTCCATGGTCGGCGCCCAATCAGATTCGGTTGGTAGGGGCGCGGGTGGCTCAGAGTCCGGAGGAGAGTCCGGCAATTTGGAGTCACGGGCCTCGCTAAGGGTAAGGCTGGTATTCGGCTCGATCGCCGTTGAGGCTGCAGCCTCCAGGGCGGGGTCTAACCACCCGCCCACGGATGGTGCAATTGGCTCCGAATTGAAGGTCGGAGCGGTTGCAGGTGCGATCTCCTGAACATTGTCCGGGGGCAGAGCTAGATCATGCCCATCGTGACGGTGCGGCGCACTTGGCAGGTGCTCGAATCCGGTAAAGATCAAGTCTCCGTGGATGTCGGCCATGTAGTTTAAGCTTCCAAACCTGACCTGATGGCCAGGGGCGTAACTTTCAATCTGCTCCAGATGGCAAGCGAATTGGCCCGCAGTGCAAAGCCGCTGAATACAAAAATCTGTCCGGGGAGAAAAGTCTCGCCCTGGACTGCATCGCTAACGATGATCGAAGGAGCCATCAAGCCTAATGATGACGACACAGAGGAACTCTCAATGAAAGCACCAATATCGGTGTCAAAACCGGCAGATCTTGGGTAGGGGGTCCCGAACTATGCGTCTAGGCGGATGGTAACATGAGACAAGGGACACGATGTTTTTACCCAGGTTCGGGCCCTCTCGATGGAGGTAAAACGCTACTCCTGCTTGATTAATATTGATGATATGGGTATTACAAGAGTTGATCTACCACGAGATCAGAGAGGCTAAACCCTAGAAGCTAGCCTATGGTATGATTGTTGTTCTTGGTCCTACGGACTAAACCCTCCGGTTTATATAGACACCGGAGGGGGCTAGGGTTACACAGAGTCGGTTACAAGGAAGGAGATCTACATATCCGTATTTCCAAGCTTGCCTTCCACGCCAAGGAGAGTCCCATCCGGACATAGTCCAACAGTCCGGCCAAAGGTTATAGTCCGGCTGTCCGGATACCCCCTAATCCAGGACTCCCTCAACGACGATGGTGGGTTGTGAGGCCCTTGCCGCCTTCGATCTTGAGGCCCGCAGGCTGCTGCGGATCACTTACGGGGAGGGGTTCGAAGAGCTGCTGGCCACCACGGAGGATGGCGCCACCGGGCTCCTAGCTGCACTCGTGAAGGCCCTGGGCGACGTGGCATCTGCAATCGGTCAGTTAGCTGATACCGAGGGCCGATCGCTTCTTACCTCTGCCTTGGCGCAGGTGTGCGGCCATTTCTTCCTTCGGGACCCCAACTTCGACCTGTCCACGCTATCCCAGCCGCTGGCCGTGAGCCTGGAGGGCACGGCTGCTGAGTGTGCGGCGGAGAAGGTCAAAGAGCTGGTGGAGGCATTCCTTCCGGCTGCTGCTAATGTGTCTGAAGAGGCGGAAGCTGATGCCGGCGCGTCTGGCGATGCCTGACCTGTTCCTGCTGAGGACAATGCTAGTGCCTCGGGGAGGCGTGAGACTTGTTTGAGTTTGATGAACTTGAGCTTATTGTAATAGCTAGGCTTTGAATTCTGTGATTTCCGTGATTGCTTCCATTCATGTTTTCTTAAGTGCTCTGCGTCGGCAGGGCCCAGCCCCGCGCGTACCTCGATCGCCATTGAGCCCTCCGGGTCACCAGGGCAGGCTCAAGGAATGAGGGGCTACGTGACTAGTGAGGCCCCTGGGTCGCGATGCCCAGGGGTCCCCCTTAACGCTCAAGCGACCCGTTTGCATTCTGCGTCGGCAGGGACCAGCCCCGCGCATACCTCGACCGCCGTTGAGCACCGGGCCCAAGGAGTGAGGGGCTACGTGACTAGTGAGGCCCCTGGGTCGCGATGCCCTGGGTTCCCCCTTGATGTACGAATGGCTCTCATGAGGGAGAACGAGCACCATACCTTGCTCACGAGCCTTTGCCTAGGATGGGGGCGCGATAAAGCTAGGTGTCTGGGCACCTGGTAGGGTGGCATCTGCCAGGCGTGACCTGAGCATAGCCCCCGTGCCTAGCCCCCCTCGCGATACCCTTCCAAGGAGAAGCTGTGAGCGTCGTGACCTGAAAAGCTCCCCGAGGTTGGTGCGACCGCTGGGGGCCCTCCTTAGTTGTTTATAACTAGTGCGGAGCATAGAGCTACCACACTTGTGTGGAGTGTGGGCATAACAGCTCATCGGTCATATCGTCTAGCGCGGAGCTTGGTGCTTCCACTGGTTCGTGGGCACAACCGCTCCTCGGTCTTGCCAGCGCGGAGCTAAGCACTTCCACTGGATCGTGGGAGGGGAGCCTCCCACCGGGAGAGACTCCCGGGCATGTACAGCCCGTCCGAACACGTGTCTTGCACGGCAGGATAGCCAGGGTGTATATGGGCCCTCCTCAGGACGAGCTGAACGACTCTGAGGAAGTTCTCACGAGCTTACGCATTACTCACGATACCCTACCCTGAGGCGGGTTGTGCCTGAGGCGGGTTGCGCCTAAGTCTTCTTCTGCAAAATGTGAAAAGAGATGGGTTGCCTAGACCTGCACCGAATGCATCTCCAGAGGGCATTGCATGAGAAGACCGCAGCACCAACGACCCCAGGAGGTGACGTTAGCAGGACCGGCCCGTAAGACAGAGCTCAGCCGCTGTATTTATCGACGCTGCAGGGACGGACCCGAGCACAGACGCCGTGCCCAGTCTTCTCATGCTATAGTCCAAAAGATAAACAACCGGCAGGCGGTTCCCGCGGGAGCGAGGCACCTGCCACGGGCCCCTACTTACCCACCAACGATTAGCCCATGCGAGAACATGGCACCAAGGACCACGGGAGGTGACGTCACGGGAATGGCTCGCGAGACAGAGCTCAGCCCTTGGGTTTAGCGACGCTGCAGGGACGGACCCGAGCACAGACGCCGTGCCAGTCCTTAATCATGGGGCGGTCGCGGATGGGCTCACAAGGGCTCATGACCTTAGTGGCGGTGAGGGTGCCAACCATATAGATAATGCGAAAGGAAGCAACCAGTTCTGATTCATGCGCAAAAAGAGACGGCTGTGGGGGTAAGCCCCTAGCAGCTCGAGGATGATGCAGCCCGAGGGGCGCCCTCGACGGAATACCTGAGACATCACCTATTACTTGCCACTGAAGAGGAGTTGGGGTAGCTGGAGACGCGAGCCATGCAGGTTGCTCCTGAGGAGAGCCGAGCTCCCAAGGCTCAGGGGCTCCGGAGGCCCTCAGCGGTCGCGGGGGTCCTGGTCCTGCTCCGTTAGGACCGCCTACCGCTGAGCCTCCTGAGCCCCCACGGCCTGTTGTACGAAGTGCTGGTATGTGGCGGCCGCGTTGCAGAGGCCAGAGGGGAAGGCCCTCCTCGAGCCGACCGCCATCGGCTGGTAGAGGCCCTGGATGGCAGCCCTGTTGAGGCTCGGGATGTCGATGCAGACGCGAATCTAGTTGCTTGGGTCTTGAGTAGGTGGGTAAGGTTCCTTGGTAGCTTGGTCGATGGGGTCCTGAGCCCCCAGCGTTATGAGGCTCACGCTGGGCTCATGATGACGCACGCCGGGGCGCGCCCGCGAGTGGTGCCCGGGCACCTTCTCACGACTAGGTCCGGGGTCCCCCTGAGGGGAGCCCCTGAGCCCGTCCTGAGAGGGGCGTCGGGCGCGCCTCCCTATGCGAGGGCGGAGAGCGCCTCGTCAGCAGGCGCGGAGCTTGAGGTGGTGCCGTCGGGAGCCCCCGAGGCCTGCGAGTCGGGCAGTTGCTTCTTCTTCTTGGGGGCGGTCATCAGGGCGAAGACGGCTCCATCTCCGTCGGAGCTCTCGATCACCGCAGTCTGGTAGGCGCGCTCCAGAGAGCGTACTGCTTCCTTCTCGTCGCAGGCGATCGTGATGACCCCGCCACTTCCAGGCATCTTGAGGACGTTGTAGTCGTGGTGGGTCACCGCCATAAACAAGGAGAGGGCCGGATACCCTAGGATGGCGTTGTACGGGAGGTTGATGTTGGCGACGTCGAAGTCGATGAGCTCGGTGTGGTAGTTGTCACGGTCACCGAAGGTGACGGGAGGCGGACCTGCCCCATCGGGAGAGTGGAGCCATCTGTGACTCCGTAAAATGGCTTGGTCGGGTGCAGCTAATCATAGGGTACTTGAAGAGTCTCGAAGATCTGGACGAAGAGGACGTTGAGCCCTGCCCCACCGTCGATGAGGGTCTTGGTCACGCAGACGTTACTGATGGTCGGGGTGCAGAGCATCGGGAGGGTGCCTGGCGCGGCGGTGCACCTGAGCTGGTCCTTGGGGTCGAAGGCGAAGATCTGCTTGGCCCACCTGAGGTTGCGTGCGGTGTGAGGCCTGGGGAGCGCCGCGTTCACCTCACGAGCAAACTGCTTGAAGATGTGGTGAGAGGCTGGAGCATGGGCTCCTCCCAGGATGCACGGGACCCCGCGTGGCTCCTTGAAGCCCCCCGCTTCGTCTCCCTGGCGGTCGTCGTCGTTCCTTCTTGGCGGTGGTGGCAGCGGAGGCAGGATCGCGTTGCCCTGAGGGCGACCCTCACGAGGCTGGTCACACCAGGGGGCGTCATGAGGCTGCTCCTACCAGTGGTCTTCACGAGGCTGATCACGCCATCCTTGGCAGTCGTTGGTGTTATGGCTATGGACATCGTGGAAGACGCAGTACGGACGGTTGTCTCTTGGAGGGTCATTGTAGCCGCAGTCACGCTTCACTTCTGGCTCCATAGCCAGCATGGCAGGTCCCTTGTGCTTTGCTTCCTTGGCCTTGGTCTTCTTGTCGTCGGCTTCTACCTCAGGCAGTTCCAGGAGGGAGAGGCGGCCTTCCTCTGCCCTGGCGCACTTTGCCGCGAGATTGAACATCTCGAGGGCCGTGCATAGGTCCTCGTGGATGGCAAGCTCCTCCTTCATCCTGACGTCGTGGACACCATCGGAAAATGCCGAGATGATGGCCTCGTCGGAGACCCTGGGGATCTTGAGGTGCACGGTGTTGAAGCGTTGGATGTACTTCTGCAAGGTCTCCCCAGGCTGCTGCTTCACGCGGCGCATGTCTGCGGCCACTGGAGCTCGGTCACGGGTACCTTGGAAGTTGGCGATGAAATGCTCGCGAAGCTCCCCCAAGAAGAGATGGATCCTGGAGGAAGGTTCAGGAGCTAGGAGCGCGCACCGTCCTTGAGGGCCATGGGGAACCAGTTCGCCATGACCTGTTCGGTGCCGTTCACCACCTCGATGCTGAGCTCGTAGAGCTGGAGGAACTCTGCCGGGTTGGCGGTGCCGTCGTAACGTGGAGGCAGATCGAACTTGAACTTGCCGGGCCAGACGAGGCGCCGTAGCTCAGGAGCTAGGGCGTGGGATCGAGCCACGCTCATGATTGCCGGCGCCCCCTGCGCCTGCGGTGCTGGATCTTGGGGTGCGGGCGCCACCACCTCCTGTGGGGCGCGGTTCTGGTGCTGCTGAGCGCGGAGCGCGTGCGCTTCTGCCTGGGGGCACGAGACCACCTGGCAGCTCTCCTTGTCGCGCACGTGGGCCCTGCAGGGCTGTTCACACCGTGGAGCCTCGCGCCTGAGCCCCTGGCCGGCGCCGCGCGGTGGAGGTGCGAGCGGAGCGCCGTGGTCTTTGTTCCCCGCCATGAGCGACGGAGGGCGAGAGGAATGGGTCGGTGCGAGTGCCTCCCCGGCGGTGTTGACGAGCTCGGTGATGTCGTGGAGCAACTCGTCGTAGAGATGGTCCGCTAGACAGTAGCGTAGGAGCTCCCGCGCCATCAGTAGCGCAGCTTGCTGGTAGACCGGCCCGCGGCGGACCAGCGAGGACGACGCCGCGGCCGGCGTTGGTGACGGGGTCGCCGTGCGGCCTTTGCGCCACACGGATAGGGGCAGCGACGAGTCCTGCTGCTCATGGACGTTGGCGACCGGCGAGTTGGAGCGGAGTGGTGCGCCTTTACCCGCGGGCGTCGTCTAAGCGATGTTGGCGGCGCGGTGGGCAGCGCGTGCTCGGCGAGTGTCCACCATGGCGGTGAAACGAGGTCGACGGAGAAGAGCGGAGCGAGGTCGTCGGAGAAGCGAGATTTCGACACGCCCCCTACCTGGCGCGCCAAATGTCGGATTTCGGGCTCCGCAAAACCCTTAAGATTCGAACACAGGGGCGTGACGAAGATCTCTCCCACTACACGTCTACCTAGCGCCTCGCTCTTCTCCTGGTGGTGGGAATGGAATGCCAGCAAGCAAGTAGAACACACAAGAGTTTACCCAGGTTCAGGCCACCTTGCGGTGTAAAACCCTACTTTCTGCTTTAGTGGATTGGCCTCGCGAGGGCTCGAATATGAACAAGTACAGTGGTTTCCCGAGCTCAGGAGGCGAGCTTAAGAGGGGCGAGGAGGTAGATGTTCTTGCTCCTTTGCTATGCTAAGTTCCAATGGGTTGGTCCCTCCAATTGGTTCCCCCTCCCTATGCTAGGAACCCTAGCTACTTATATAGACGGCCAGGGTCCTCTTCCCCTGAAATGTTTAGGCGGGAAGGGAATCCCACAACGGCCATTTGAGCGGGAACACAAGGACGCTCCTATCCTGACAAAAGGTGGTCTTCGCCTGTAAAGAGGGCAGGCGGTGACTCAGTGGTGGGCTCGGCGATGACATCCTTCCTGTCGTCCTTGCGGTCTTCGGTCTTGTTTCACCAAAGGGGAAACCTTTGTCTCGCCCCTCGGGAACCTGCACCTATGCGGTCTCCTTTGCACCAATATGGAAATCAAGGCCATTGGCGCTGTACTGGCGACGCCGGCACGGTTCGTCATGGCTTGCGTCACTGCCTCCTCCTGAGGCAGCCCTTGCCTTGAGATCTCCGCCCTACCAAAGCAGCCTAGCTGAGGCCACTCTTGGGAGAGGTCTTGGTCGCCCCTCCGGAGCAGCCTAGGTGAGGCCGCTCCCTGAGGAGGTCTTGGTCATTCTCCTCGCCAGGGCTGGCCCCCTTGCGAGGGTCTTGAGCAACTGGTCGATCAGCTTGGCCTTACCGGCCGTACCAGGAACGCGACGTGGGCCGCAGACAGGCAAGTCTGGGTACCCTGGTTCCCAGTACACCGACACAAACTCAACAAAATAACTATCATGTGATTGAAAATTAAAATCAAGATGACAAGTTTCATGGTTATCATTATTCTTTATAGCATACATGTCATCACAATAATCATCATAGATAGGAGGTATGGTTTCATCATAGTAAATTTTCTCATCAAATCTTGGGGGACAAAAAATATCATCTTCATCAAACAGAGCATCCCCAAGCTTGTGGCTTTGCATATCATTAGCATCATGGATATTCATAGAATTCATACTAACAACATTGCAATCATGCTCCTCATTTGAAGATTTAGTGCCAAACATTTTAATGCATTCTTCTTCTAACACTGGCACAATTATGGGAATCCTTATTTTCATGAAAGACATTAAAAAGATGAAGCATATGAGGTAACCTCAATTCCATTTTTTGTAATTTTCTTTTATAGACTAAACTAGTGATAAAACAAGAAACTAAAAGATTCGATTGCAAGATCTAAAGATATACCTTCAAGCACTAACCTCCCCAGCAATGGCGCATAAGTTCACAAGGTCACCGAACCCGCAAGTTGATCACCAAAACATACATCAAGTAGATCCCGTGAATATCCCATTGTCACCATAGATAAGCACATGCAAGACATACATCAAGTGTTCTCAAATCCTTGAAGACTCAATCCGATAAGATAACTTCAAAGGGAAAACTCAATCCATTTCAAGAGATAGAGGGGGAGAAACATCATAAGATCCAACTATAATAACAAAGCTCGCGATACATCAAGATCGTGCCAAATCAAGAACACGAGAGAGAGAGAGAGAGAGAGAGATCATACACATAGCTACTGGTACATACCCTCAGCCCTGAGGGTGAACTACTCCCTCCTCATCATGGAGAGCGCTGGGATGATGAAGATGGCCACCGGTGAGGGATCCCCCTCCGGCAGGTGCTTAACAGGGTCCCGATTGGTTTTTGGTGGCTACAGAGGCTTGCGGCGGCGGAACTCCTGATCTAGGTTATTTTCTGGAGGTTACTGTATTTATAGGAATTTTTGGCATAGGTCTCACGTCAGGGGGGTATCCGAGTCGTCCATGATATAGGGGGACGCGCCCAGGGGGGTAGGGCGCGCCCCCACCCTCGTGGATGGCTCGGGACTCTTCTGACCCAACTCTTTTACTCCAGGGGCTTCTTTTGGTCCATAAAAAATCATCAAAAAATGGCACGTGAATTGGACTCCATTTGGTATTCCTTTTCTGTAAAACTCAAAAACAAGGAAAAAATGTAAACTTGCAATCGGGCTCTAGGTTAATAGGTTAGTCCCAAAAATCATATAAAATAGCATATAAATGCATATAAAACATCCAAGATTGATAATATAATAGCATGGAACAATCAAAAATTATAGATACGTTGGAGACGTATCACTGGTGCAGTTGTCTAATGGGGTAGCTGAGTGCTGAAGCTATATCATGTTGTACTATGATGTATTTCAATTATGAAATCCTGCTTCCTTAATATGGAAATGAAATATATTATGTGCTTAATATGAATGTCAATTAGATTAATAAATGGATTGTTAATAATAGCATAATTAGCCTGCTAATTGGGTTTTGCTATTGCAAACAGTTATTGATAAAATACCGTGGGCGTTGACCTCAGGCAACGCACACAGTTTCTAGGAATAAACCGTGTTGGATCAATGAACAATCACACACGACCTTCTCTTGAAAACTATTTGCGTTAGGCCACCTTGCGCAAGTTTTTACCACATAAAAACTGTGTGTGATGGACAACCTTTGCCACATAGTTTCTTCTATGCACCGTGTGTGATGCATTCAATAACGCAAATGATAAAATTTTTAATATCGTGTGCAATGGCAACGAGTTCACAAACGATTTAATGGGGAAAATTGTGTGTGATGTACCTGTGAATGGAAACGCTTTCCTTGGAGCGACTGTGTGGGATGTACATACGAACTTAAATGTTTAGCGGAGACTGACTGTGTGGGATGTACTTGCGACCGGAAACAATTCCACCTATATAATTGTATTTTTAGCTCTACTGTATGTATTACCGTATTTGAGCGCTCGCCGGTTGCACACGACCTCAGTCGGCTGAGCGTGTGTGCCAGGAGGGCATATCCCCGACTTTTTCTGGGTCGTGTGGGAAGGACCCCCCTATTGCCCACACTCACTTGGCGACGGTTCCAAATGCCATCGTGGAAAGGGGTTAAAAACCGTTTGTATAGCACCTCGCTGTACCAGTGAAACTAAGCAGATGGCATTGCGATAGAGTAGAATGATAGTACTTGAATTTGAAAACATGTTATCATGAATGTAATAGGTACCGAGAAAGCAGGAAGGCATGACATATTTACATGCATGATCGTTAGGATAAGCACATGGCATTGCAATGTAGTAGATGCACTCCAGGACATTATATGCATGATGTACCCATATCACGGGCCAAGTTAGAGCAAGGACCTTGTGGGGTGAATAGGATTCATCATCTTTCTGAAAGTCTTCTGAAGAACTGCCTTTACATGTTCCATCATATTGGGTATCATTGGCGTCAAGTTTGTTGGCCGTTACATTGCTCCGTGAGGTTCTTGTGGATATACCAGTGTGTGCAATTATATCTAACATGCATGGAAGATAACTAGTAGTTAGATTTACGTAATGAGTGCCTATAGGATACGGCATAAATAGTAGGACTAGGGTTAACTAGCAGCAACAGGTCTCAAAAACTAAAGGGAGAACACAGATAAAAGCTACAGAATATGTATCGTTTGTACTCGAGATTAACTAGATGGCACACAAAAATATTATAGAACAACATAGGTAATACTAGAAGTGGTATAATACTATAATCACTAGCCTGTGGGATAGCATTGGCTGATGGATGATAACTATGGAACAACGTTACCTAAAGAACAAGTCTCTTATCTGAACTATGGAATAGCGTTAACTCCTGAACAAAACCCGTAAGAGATCAGCATGAATATACAATGAAATGTGATAATATATTTTCCATGCTTAGATGAATAACAAAGCCATAAATGTTGCACAAAAGTAAGATGAGGGTACAACCTATCCGCCGTCATCCATAGGAGTGAGCATCATGTCGACTTGTCGATGGCCCTGCTGTTGTTGTGGCTGTCCATGTCGGGCTCGCGCATTCGATGCAGGGAGCTGTTGAGTGGGGACTATAGCTCCCTTCTGGTGTATGCTTCCCTTGTTGGAGCAGCTGCGGTGAGAAAGAAGACGGTGTGGCTGAAGATGCAGAAAACGCATAATCTTAAGAACGGCACATATCTCTGATCTGAAAAATACCCCAAGAGATCAACAGTAAGGTACGAGAGTGGTCACATGTCTGTTGACTGAAGGCTAAATTGGGGTCACATGATTTGATTTTATTTTGCTACTGTCCGATCTACATCGGATGGCTTGATGGCCGTCTTGTGCCTCCTGGCGGACCACCAGCAGAGCAGCCTGCCTTCGCCATCCTTGGCCGCGAGAGCTCTGACCAAAACCCTGCTCCCCGCCCCACCGAACTCCCGTGGTTGCGCCGCCCCCGGCCAATCCACAAAGACTCGCCGTCATCCAGATACGGCGGTGGCAGTACCTTCAACCCACGCAACTCTAAGATAGCCATCTAAGCACTGCTTCCGCGGCGAACTTGCGCCCCACACCCTTATGTTAGACACCAGCCAACCGACAGCCTAGGAGCTCTGCCGCCTCGAGGGGTGCTGCTTCCCAGTGGGAATTGATTGTCCCAGAATAAAAATTCAGACAACTGACGCCTAAATAAAGTGATTTGAGATGAGTGTACAACCTATCTTGCGGCCCGATGAAGTAGGTAGCTCTAGCTGCAGAGTCGGTGAGGCCGACGCGGTTGGGGTGGCTACTAGCGGCAGGAAAGAAGAGATGTCGCGACAGTCGACGGCTATGGGGAAGCAGCGCCGGGGCCCTGGATGCATCCCAAGTTGGAGCCGCTCCGGCGCCGTGCACAATGGCAGGGGTGATTGGCTCTGGTATGGTTCACGCGGCCGTCGTCGAGGCAGCTCCGGCAGCACGGAATAAGAGGCACACGGCCCAGTGCACGACGGCAAACACAGCGTATCCGGCATTGGGGAGGAGGGCGGCGGTGAATTTGGTGTGGTGGGGGGCTCCATGGAGGAGGGGCTAAGGTTTCACGGCTGGGGAGAAGGGAGCTTCCGGGGAGAAGGTGATTTGGCGCCCACGAGGTATGAATGTGGAATTGGGAGGGGGAACCATGTGTTACGGATGCCTTTGGTCTGAAATGTGGGGGGGGGGGTTACAATTCTACCCCTGCCTTTAGGCTTCTTGGCTTGGGTCTGTGTACTGAGGGTCTGGGATAGTAGAGTAACTTTGCTTCTCCCAAATAGTGGGCGTGATCGATTTTGGGCATGTCTTGAAATAGTGGGTGCGAGCGATTTCGGGTGAGGAGTGCGTGTTTTGAAATAGTGGGCGTTAGCGATTTTGGGCGAGGAGGATGTGTCTCGAAATAGTCAGCGCGAGAGATTTCGGGCGAGGAGAGGGTGTTTTTCCCCCATGGTTTATGAATTATTCGGCACATGTCATTTCGGCCGAGGAGAAGGCGCGCTTGGATGAAGTTACGAACCTACCCTCGATGTACAACGGGCCAATTCCACATAGGCCGGTAATTTCGCGTCTCCCATTTATTTGCTCGGGTGAATTCCACCGAGCAGAGGGTGTTTAGCGGTTCATTCAAATTTTGGGATAACGAGCATCCACGTCTACCTTACCATGTCGATTCGAATCAAAGTTTGAAATATTACCTTGCCACTTCTTTTTTAGATGGAGAGATGATGCTCGGGACTAATGTGTTTTTACTTGCTCGTTCTAACGATTTACCATATGAAAAATAGTTGACCCACTCAAAAACGGGAATCAAACCCAAAATGAAATACCCCGATTCAAAGAAATAGCTCGTTCACCAGGTCAAAATAGTGAACTAAATCAAAAATTGAACACCTCAATCGAGTAGCATGTTGTACAGTATTATAGTACTCCATGAACATGTTGAAAGTCAAATTAATGAACTTGGTTGATACGCATATCTCCGTTCATGTGTGGATTGCAGACAACATGTTCTCCAATTCAAATATTTGAATGCAATTTTACATCAAAACATGGTTTATAAGTCTTTGATGCATAAAACGCGACCTTCCCCTCTCCGGACTCTTGTTCTCTCTCTCGCCGATAATCTCCAATTCTATGGCACACATCCAAACCCAAACCTTGTTGGTCCCTCTCCCTCTCTCTCTCTCTCTCTCTAGGGGGGGGTCTTTCTAGTTCGCATGCACACTCCTTGTATAGGCCTCTCTAGCCCACTATGTATGATTCTCTAGTCTAAGCTAAATATCTTGGGTGCACTCATCGTACACACACAAATTCCCTGGCTCGTTGCCCATAACTCTCTCACGTACCACTTTGCCGTCTCGGAGGTCTTCCATTTCTCTCTCAAACTCTCCATCTCCCCGGGTCACACATACACATGCATATCTCGCTCGCACTCGATAGACCCATCTAAAACTCTCTCTCCCTCGTTCTCTCTCCATCTCACACGCACACACACACAATGTCATGCCTAGACAAGTATGATGGTCTCTCACACAATTTTAGGCACACATAGTCCCCCCTATATGTATATGACTAGCTAATTCTTAGTCTCCATCACAAACATGTGCATGGTCTATCTCGATTTCTCTTGGGGCACTTCTATCGCACACGCTCCTCGTCCCTCGATCTCCCACCCATAAAGTCCCCTTACGATCTCGAGGGGATCTCTCTATCACAAACACACCCTCACTGCCTACCCATTCGTCCATCTTCTCCATGTGTCCCTATCGACCTTTGTCCCTTGTTGGCTAGACCTCTGTTGGAGATGTGCTATAGGGGTGTCTCTCTCCGTTGCAAACAATCACACACTAGCTATCTTCGTGTATCTCCTCACCTTGATTTTCTATCTCGGCGATGCATGCGTGATATGTTTGCATCGTAAACGAACACGCATCGCCTCCAATTATCATTTGTTGTCCCTTTCTCTTTCACATCCACACTCATTTTGCACACTCACTCATTCTCCTTCACACGTACTTGATCTCTCTCGACTTAGGCACTCTCTTTGGTCCATAGCATATAGATATATTCAAAAGTCAAGCATCACAAAGTTTGACCATGTATGTGGAGAAAAACATTTACATCTACAACGTCAAACATATACCATTAGATTCATCATGAGATATAGTTTCATATATATATCTTAGGTATTGTAGATATAAATAATATTTGCATAAAACTGGTCAAAGTTTCCAAAGTTCGATTTCTAAAAAATTTATATGCACTGCATTATCAAGCGGATGGAATATCTCTTTCTCCCTCTCAGCTATCTGACACACCACTCAGCCGTATCGGGGCTCCTCTATCTCTCTCAAACTTTATATCTCCTTGGTTCACACATACACATATCTCGCTCGTGCTACATAGACCCGTCTACCATTCTCGACCCTTGTTCTCTCTCTACGTGACACCCCCCTAAGTACCATAATCCCTTACTCCATCATAGGCGCATGTACTCCCCCCCTATGTATGACTATCTCTCACTAGCCATCAGGAACACACATATTGTCTCCTTCCATCCATACGTCTATCTCGATATCTCTCGGGGTATCTTCTATCACACACACACATTGCCACTCGATCTCCCACCCATGTAGTCCCATCACGATCTCTAGGGGATCTCTCTGTCACAAACATACACTCTCTCCTCCCCATGTCTGCATTTTCTCCAAACGTCTCTCTCGACCTCTCTCCCTTGTTTGTCATACCTCTCTTGGCCACGTGCTAGGGGGTATTTCTCTCTCGGTTGCAAAAAACCACACACTATCTCCTGACCTCGCTTCCGCTGTCGAAGATGCATGTGTGATATGTTTGCATAAGACACACAAGCTTTTTCTCTACTTTATCATGTGTTGTCCATGTCTCTTTCACACACGCACACACACCTTTTTCACTCACTCTTCCTATTTCACACACACACTCTCTCTCAGTTAGGTACTTCCTCACGTCCATAAGCATATGGATGTTTTGAAAAGTCAAACCTCAGAAAAGTTTGACCAGCTATATGTGAAGAAAAACATTTACATCTGGAACAATCATTAGATTCAACACAACATGTACTTACTTCATACTATCATTTATCTTTGGTATTGTAGATATAAGTAATTTCTTTATAAACTTGGTCAAAGTTTCAAATGTTTGATTTAAAGAAAATATAGGCACTACATTATCGAACGGTGGGAGTAGCTCTTTATCTCTCTCTCTACTATCTCTCACGGGCCTCCCCTCTCACTCGAACTCTCTATACCGAGGGATTATACGGTCACTGTGTCAGCGTATAGCTCAGTATATTGTTTAGTTTACCGGTCAACCAGTCCACATGCTTCCTTGTCAGCTTGTGTTCTCTATCTTCGTGTGTTGGCCCATGTGGCAGTGGGTGAAAATAAGTAAACTAGAGGCCCATGGTGATGTAAACAAAGTTGTAACCACTCATGTAGCACCCGCATGCTAATAAATTGATGGCACACTTCTTCCGCGTGAAGGATGTACTCGCGCACACTTCACCACTACGCGGTGGCATGCACACAAGGACGCACTCGCGCACACCCATCACACAATACACACCAGCACACGTGTACACCAGCGTCACCGCCGGCTGAGACGGACGACGAGGCAGCCAACAAGCGGAGGCGGCTTGATCCAAAACCGCATCCGGCGAGCCTGGATTTCATCAGCAGCCTCCCTAATGACATGCTTCTCCTCATCATCGGCCTCTTCCCCACCAAATCTGCCGTGCGGACCACCCTGCTCTCCCGGCGGTGGCGCCCCCTCTGGCGCCGCGTCCCCCTCAACCTCACCGTCGACAGCTGCCTCTGCGACAGGGATTGCAAACACATGGCTGCAATCTCCAAGATCCTTTCATCGCACCCTGGGCCAGCCACACGCCTTGACATCCGCATGTTCAGTACCAACTGCAAGGTCCAAGCCAAGTTCGACGATTGGTTCTTATCCCCCGCCCTAGATAAGCTCGAGGAGATTAGGATTGAAGCTAGATGATGTCGCTCTCTGCCGCCATCCACGCTCTGCCTCACGCCAACGCTGCGCCGCACCAGCTTCAGCTCCTGCTATTTTCTCCAGATTAATGTCGAGCCCGCCCTTCTTCTCCCTCAACTCAAGCAGCTCGACCTCTTTGACGTTGGCATCTCAAAGAAGGCTATGGAGAACCCGCTCCATAGTTGTACTGCGCTCGAGTACCTTCATCTTCGGCAGATCCACGAGTTCATTAGCCTCCACTTAGCCTCAACGAATGTCCGATGGATTTCTGTGTCTTGCTGGCCCCGCAACAAGACATCAATTGGTAAGAGATCACTCCTGCTGTTCCACGTTATGGTCATTGAGAATGCGCGTTTCCTTAAGTGATTGCTTGTATCTGATCTAGAAGGTCCAACAAAAATCAGGGTCATTGATGCGCCGAAATTGATAGTTTGGTGTACTCATCTGCCAAATTCTCCGAACTCTTCATTGGACTCGTAATTGTTCAGGTACAACACTCATCTTCTTCTCAGTCTTCTTGAAATTCACATTTTTAAATTTCTTGTTGATGTATTTACGATTGTTATCCAAAAGATGATTCCCACAAGCTTGACCCAGTCTGTGCGCACAGTGAAGATATTGGCAGTAAAATATATCGGCCCCAATCTGGATCAAGTTGTTGGATTCCTTACATGATTTCCATGCACGGAGAAGCTACTCATCGAGGTGAAACTTCTTTCCTATTAGTAAACAGTAATCACAACGTAGCTCAATTTTTTCGTAATTTTCCCAAATTATGATGACAAGTGTAGTGTTCAAAACTCCATCAACGCACTGCACCAAAAGAAATGTTTTTAGTATTTTTTCTCATGTGATCACCTGCATCATTTTTTTGTTGTACCAGTAGTAGCCTAGGATAGTCATAGTGACAAGTAACTTAGACTAGTAACTCTATGGTTACCCTAGGAGCAAGTACTACCTTCGTCCTGGTTTACTCTTCGTATTTTGTAGTATCAAAATTTGACCATAGATTTAACTGACAAAACGTTAATGCTTGTCACTAAAAAATATATCATTGGATTCGTATTTGAACATAATTTCAAATGGTATAATTTTTGGTGACATGCATTGGCATTTTTTTAGGTAAATCAATGGTAAATTTTTTACACTAAATACGAGGTAGTACAAAAGTGGGCTATAACGACCCTCCACTATGTAGGCCAAAACATGTGCCAAATTCACTTGTGACACATTTGGCATCGATGCCCCTCCATTGCTCACCTGGTGCGAAAGATGTCGTTGCACTTACGGTTGGGTCATCTCGTCCTTGAATTAAATTCTATAACCGCATTCTTACCACCCCATGTTACTATGTCGCTCTTCTCACCGTGCCATGAGCCAAAGTTTGGTTTCTGGATAGTCTGCAACTCTCAAAGTATTAACCCTCTACTACACTCATAGTCTCCTCCCAAAATCACTACTTGTTGGTTAAACCAGAGTTCCACACAACAAAGTTAGTCGCATACTGATGAGTGATATTTTTGTACTCATTCCACCATTGTTCAAACCGAATAATCCCGGCATTTCCGAGAGAATCTCTTCGATACTGCCACTAATGACTAACTGACGGTATCAAAACTAGCAGATCCCTGCATAGAGCTACTCATGGGGCAGAGCATTCATAGAGGATCGGAATAGGGTACACACGAGAGAAGGATTTACCCAGTTTCAGGCCCTCGTGATGTGGTAGCACCCAGACCCCGGAGACGATCGATGCATTTTTGAGAAGACCCCTAAATCCTAACCTATTTCTTGCTAGACTCTCCGAATCTCGAGGACGAGATTCATTTTAAGGGTGGTAGTTAAATTTTGGAATGTTATAAACACAATAGATAGATTTGATTGATTGTTTGATTGATTGACTGAAAGTGAGTGAATTCGAAACTTTTGAAAGTTAAATGAGAGGGAATAAATGGACTTTCCCAAACTTTCATTTTGCATTTTATGATCTTCGGGAATTCAAATTCTTTTCATCACAAAACCCTGGAGAGAAGATGACATGACTTCTTCCATTTATTTAAATGACAATGGGTGTTGAAAATATTTGAATTTCATTTGAGAATATTTCCAATTCTGAAACTTTATGCAACTCAATGATTTTCACGAGCGAAGATAAAATGACTTCTTCAAAACATATGAAATACGAGTAGGGAGTTTCAAAGAATTAAATTCAAAGTTCTTTTGAATTCATTTTCAATTTGGAGTTATTTGAGTTTTATTCAAATTATTTTTCTCCAAAAATAAAATATATGGAAAATAGGGTAACATGATTCCCTACCTCAGAAAATTGGAGAGAAATAAATTTGAATTCATTTTGGTATTTTTAAAATGATTTTTGTTGGATTTTATTGGACCAAAAGCACTCTTTGCTTTATTTGAATTTGTGTAAATTTTATTTAATGCTATAGAAATGTCCATGTTGTAGGAAATCTTTTTCTGAAAATTTTGATGTATTATATGCCTATATAAAATTTTTATTTCTTTGGTTTTATTATTATTTTTGTCTCTGTTCTAAAAAAATGTAAAAAAAAAACTTCCACCGAACTGGGCCGAAGGCCCAGCCGGCCCGTCAGCGCCGCCGCCTCCTCCTCCCGTGCGCGACCCGGACTCGCCGGAGTCCGAGCGCCGCCCGCCTCCGGCTGCCCCCTTCTCCACGCCTCCCGAGGCCGCCTCCCCCTATTTAAGCCGCCCCGGCCCCGTTCCTCCCCTCTCTCCCCTCGCTCGCCGCCACTAAGTCGCCGCCCGACGAGATCCGGCCGCCGCCTTACTTATCACCCGCCTTGGCTGTCGCTCTCCGCCGCCCAGCGCTGCCGTCGCCGGACGCCTCGCCTCGCCTTGACGCCGTCACGGAGGACCACCGAGCCCGCGCCGCCTTGCCGGACTTCGCTGAATTCGACCTCGCCCGCCGCCATTTTCTTCGCAGAAACCGCCTCGAACGGTATAAACCGACCCAGTTCTTTTCTTTAAAGATCGGTTTTTTGGGTTTCGGTTTTGTTTAAAACCCGTTTTTATTTTGGTTAGTTTATATAGTGAGCGTTCGTTGTTTAGATCTCCTTAGCGAACGGTTTTCGCCGGTTTAGGTTACGAGAAATGCTCGCCGATAGATTTTTCTTTTTATTTTTAATTTCGGCCAGGGACCCATCCGTGAATGTTTTCTTCACAGATTAGTCCCTAATCTTCAAACGATCATAACGTTTTACTCGTTATGATCTCCTCAATCGAGTAATCCAACTCAAACATGTTTTTGAAAGTTTTAAAATTTGAATTCAAACAGATTTGTATTTGAACTTCGTTTCATCATAACTTGAGTTTTATAACTCCGATTTAGTTGATTCTTTTTGCAAATCGAAGCTCTTGACCTAAACTTTCTGATAAGGCCAAATTCATACAATTTTGGTACTGTTAGAAATTGTTTTATGTTGCAAGAGTTAATTGCTTGGTTTTGATGTTTTTTCGAATTGTTTCTTCATTCTTTCCGATCTTTTGAGTGATTGCTTATGTGTGGTTACTATTGCTTGATTACGATAGATTGACCGGAGTGTGACGAGTAGAACTATCAAGAGTTATGAGTGCGAATCATCTTCATCAACATTGCAGACAAGTAACACTTTGATCATACTTTCTCACACCCAGTTTTTATGCATTAGATCAATCCTCAAACACTTGCATGATTAGGATCTAAATAAATGTGGGATGGGAAGTAGATTGAGGTAGTACCTATTACCTGTTTTACTTATGAAACCTTGGAAGTTACTTCTACGTTTGCTTATTATGCTATGCTATGCTAGTAGACGTGGATTGGGTGAGTGTATTCCATGACAGATGTGAGATTGTTAAATTAATGGTTTATTTAAGGTGGCAACTTAAACACACATCCGGTGGATTGAGGCACCTGGTTTCTATCAGACTTGCCTGTTTTTTGGACCGCCACCCGTGCTCAAAGGGATCATAAGATTATTCATGCTAGTAACTTCCGTAGCAGCCACAAGCCATTATGGGCTGGCATAGTTGATTAAGTCGTGTGAACTCTTACAGTGGTAGACTAGCTGATGTCGGGGTTCTAGGTGGTACGGTCTACCCATCGTAAGGTGCAAACGCTTCTGAAAGACTATGTCTCGGTCATCCGTCTCTCAAACACCATGTAGTGCGAGAAACCAAACGGAGGCGATCGAGTCTTGTGGGGAAAAGTGCGCAAACCTCTGCAGAGTGTATAAACTAATCATGGTTAGCCGTGTCCCCGGTTATGGATATCTTGAGTATCTAGTTCTTGGATTATCCTGTTGATCTCATCACGTTACTTAATATAATTTGTTTGGGTTTAATGAGTACTTTTAATTGGGATTGAGAATGCTTTCAACCATTCTCAATGTTTAACAACCACCATGATAGTTAAATAAATTTATTCCTTTGCAGTAGGGAAAAATTGGCTTTTCGCAAAAACCGTAACCATAGAGCTTTCCACCAGCCATATATGCATGTGGTATAGCTTATTCTTTCATTACTCTCTATGTGTTACATTGCCAGCATATTCCATGTGCTGACCCGTTTTCGGGCTGCAACGTTTCATGTTGCAGACTTTTCGCATTTACGAGTAAGTGATACGTTAGGGTTACGATTTCCTATACTCAACTTTGTCGTTGGTGTTGATGGGAATCCACAACCTTGTTAAGCTTCCGCTTATATTTGGATTGAGGTAATAGTATTTACGTTACTTTATACATGTGATTTACCTCTGTTATAAATCCTTCGAGTAATCGTGGTGTGTCAAAGATACCGATCCAGGGATGACACGAAAGCACAGAGACTTGATCCATTCGGGTCGGGTCGCTACAAGATGGTATCAGAGCACATGTTGACTATAGGACGTGACCCTAGAAACTGACAAGCCCATAGGAAAGATTTTTTCTCTACAACTCATTTTCAAAAAGATCTTTACCTCTCTTCTCTTCTGAGCTTATTCAAATATTCCCTTTTAGTGAGACTATACCCCTTTTCCCTTTTGACCACTCGAAGATTCGAATGATAAGACCACTCCAAGGAGACAAGATATCGGACAACCAAGACCATTTGGAATGAAGAGGATTTTACCGTGTAAATGGAAACTACAACTATTGAAGACTCAAGACTATGGGATTTTGAAGGCTCAAGAATTCCCATATTTTTATGACCTAGGAAGGTTACGCTTATGGAATTTGACAGACTAAGGAAGTTCTCAATACCCAAGATCAAGGTGTATCGGAGAAAGACCGGAACATGGAGAGTTAGAAACTCAAAGTTTTGTTAAGAAAACCATAAGACAGGAGATATCAATTATGGAATGATAGCCCATGGAAATGACAAGAGCAGAAACACGCTATCCATGATGTTATTGCCCGCTTATGCCAATGTCACCGTGCGGAGTTAAGTATGCAGATACATGGAAGGATAGATGGTAGAAGGCTGATGGAGCATCCGCCGGCAAAAGATGCAGTTTTAAATCTTAGCTGGTGTATCACCAGGATTTGGAATGTTACATCAGGAAGTTAAGATGGACCTACAAGAAGCAATATTTGACAAGAAGGCAATTGGTGAAGAACTCAGGAACCGGAAGCTGAAGTAACCAACTTGGAGGAACAAAACCTCGAGATACCGGAGATTTGTCAGGATTGAAGGAAAGTAGGATCATGGTTCATGTCAAGGAAGCTGAAACCAGAAGTTTGGAATGCAACTCCAGAAATATTAAAGGACGTCGCGAGAGACTTCGCGTCAACAGAGATGATTTGACAAAAGAACTTGAGAAGGACAAGCATGATTGGAAGAAGCCATCGGAGACATGAACATGACTTGAAGAGTTTGATGACCTTGAAGATTTATTGACCTTTAGAAGACCAAACCCCTGTTACATACCTACGTTAGATGTGACGGTTGTGAGCTGTCATTTGTTTGATGTTTTTCCGACAGCCACAATAAAATTTGCCTTTTCAAAACTTTTGTTTGTATTGTGTGCATCCCTATCGATCTCTCTTATCCCACCCCAAACCCATGGACCCAATAGAGGATGAATGGAGATGAGCTTGTATTTTCTGGATCGATGAGTCAATTGGAGACAAACCGATGTATTCAGAACATGGAGGATCACATGGAGAATAACCCTATAGCCGTAAAGGATATGGCCCAAAGCATGCTCTTGATTGCTTTGAAAGAGGTGCTGCTATTTGGTGGAGGATGTACCAAACCATCAATGGATTGCAAAGAGTAACCACTTGGGAAGGATTAAAGTTGACTTTGCTAGAGTCTCGGTTTGTGTCCCGTAAATTGAGGCCTTATGGAAAGGATATGAAGAAAACTTGTGCATACAAGCTTTGTGGAGAAATAGGACACAACCATAAAGAAAATAAGGACGAATACCCTCATAAGCAGAGGATTACCAAAGGCGTTAGCCGAGGATTTTCAGGGAACTTCGATTGGAGATTGTTCCCAAAAGGTTTTGTTGCAGTAATGGAAGTCCAGTCTACATTGTTGGAAGAGATCAGTGAAGCTCAGAAGGATGACAAAGAGATTGCTGAGGTAAAATAGAGAATGAGCCAAGGAAAGGCCAAAGGTTTCGTAAGGATGAGCACGACACCTTATGGTTCGAGGATCGTGTATATGTGCCTAATAATGCAAAGATCAGGAAGTTAATACTTCAGGAGGCTCATGACTCACCATACTCGATTCGCCCTAGAAACACCAAGAAGTATTTGGATTTGAAGGAGCGTTTCTGGTGGACTGGTATGAAGAAGGATATTGCGGAGTATGTAGATGTATGTGATGTATGTCAGAGAGTAAAGGCAGAGCATCAGAAGCCAGTCAGATTACTACAGCCAAAGCTGATACCTGAATGGAAGCAGGATAAGCTTGGCATGGATTTCATTACCAGATTTCCCAGAACCCAAACGGGATATGATTCTATCTGGGTAGTAGTTTATTCACTTGATCAAAGTGGCTCGCTTTATCCCAGTGAAAACCACTTATACAAGTGCGTAGTTGGCCAAGATATATTGACAAGGACCGTATGTCTGCATGGAGTTCCGAGGACCATCGTAGAGGAACACAGTTTTACCTCAAAGTTTTGGAATCAACTGCACCGGACTTTGGGTACTAGGCTAGAGTTCAGTACAGCCTTTCATCCACAGACAGATGGACAGATTGAGAGAGTAAATCAGAATCTGGAAGACATGTTGAGAGCGTGTGTGCTAGATTATGGATCTAGTAGTGATGATAATCTACCTTACGCGGAGTTCTCATACAACAACAGTTACCAAGTCAGTTTCAAGATGGACCGTTTTGAAGCTTTGTAGGGGAGAAGGAGCCAGATACCGATGATGTGGGATGAAGTTGGAGACCGTCAGTTGTTTGGACCAAATGTGATCAAGGAGTCAGAAGAGAATGTTAAGTTGCTTCGAGATAGACTGAAGGTAGCTCAGTCGAGCGTAAGAGTTATGCACGGACTAAAAAACGCAAGGAGGTAGTCTATGAAATCGGAGACAGAGCATATCTTTGTGTGCCACCTCTGCGAGAAGTTAAACGATTTGGAGTTAAGGGAAAGTTAGCCCCGAGATTTGTAGGACCATACCGAAGTTTTGGAGCGTATGGGAGAATTGGCTAACAAGTTGGAGTCACCCGAAGGACTGTCAGGAGTTCATGATGTGTTTCACGTTTCCCAGTTGAAGAAGTGCCATGCAGAGATGGCCAAAATTACCCTGTAAGGACGCTTGACCCTGGAAAGGATAATGATGTTCCATGAAGTGGAGTATCGACTTCATAAGTATGAGCTTTTATCTCGGTATGTGGGACATCCCACGAGGATGAAGAGATGAATTACTATTGGATATAAAGGAGGTATGATGTTGGAAATATGTATCAATGGAAATTCCATGTTGAGTCTGAGTAATCATGTCCTAGTTTGGTGCCAATAAAAGGAAGGAAGACAGCAAAATTTGATGGATTTAAGAATACTAGGAAGTTGGAAGTTGGAATAATGATCAGATGCCCGAGGATAAGTTCAAGGACTACAAGTGATGAGATGGGCCATAACCCACAGGCCCCAGGACCTGCCGAGAAGCAAGCACACTCTTGCTGAAGGAAAAACCCTGGAAGAAGTTACGATTTTATCGACAGACGATCTTATAGGAGTTTACGCAAAACCTGAGAGTTGTTAAGGAACGATAGATGTTTGTTTGGCTTGCAGAATCAATGGATTTTCCGAACTTGGTTCGTCGACAAGTGAAATTCTGCAATGCTTGTGAGGATGACCGAGTGTTAGAATGCGAGATTCGCTAAACCATGTACAAGGTAATGATTTGGGTGCGGGATGGATTGATCACCATACCGACTTACTCTTATTATTCGCCTTGCTATACGGGATGGTAAATCTGGTGACTTACCTATAGCAAGAGACGCAGCGATATTAAACCTTGTTTAAACCTTAGAACGGTATAGGTATTTCTTTTCCCTTGTACAAGGCGCTTGTTGCCAACCGTAGGAAATACGGTGAGGTTCAACCTGCACCCGTTTTCTGCAGGAGAAACCATAAATTGTTGACCACCATGAGATATCGATAGTTGTTTAGAATTGGCGCCAGACCCGTCAGCTATGAAGACCCAGTTTCGGGATAACCGTACCAAGATGAAAGGACAAAATTATTGAGGAAAAGGTTATGCCACTACCGGAAGAGCCCAGAGAAGGAATTTTCCTTACGATCTGAGAAGATCGACAGTGTCAACAATAAGGATGGAGTATATGAGTTTTGTTGGAACCGTAACCATGCTTCTAAGGGTGGTAGCACCCAGACCCCGGAGACGATCGATGCATTTTTGAGAAGACCCCTAAATCCTAACCTATTTCTTGCTAGCCTCTCCGAATCTCGAGGACGAGATTCATTTTAAGGGTGGTAGTTAAATTTTGGAATGTTATAAACACAATAGATAGATTTGATTGATTGTTTGATTGATTGACTGAAAGTGAGTGAATTTGAAACTTTTGAAAGTTAAATGAGAGGGAATAAAAGGACTTTCCCAAACTTTCATTTTGCATTTTATGATCTTCGGGAATTCAAATTATTTTCATCACAAAACCCTGGAGAGAAGATGACATGACTTCTTCCATTTATTTAAATGACAAGGGGTGTTGAAAATATTTGAATTTCATTTGAGAATATTTCCAATTCTGAAACTTTATGCAACTCAATGATTTTCACGAGCGAAGATAAAATAACTTCTTCAAAACATATGAAATACGAGTAGGGAGTTTCAAAGAATTAAATTCAATGTTCTTTTGAATTTATGTTCAATTTGGAGTTATTTGAGTTTTATTCAAATTATTTTTCTCCAAAAATAAAATATATGGAAAATAGGGTAACATGATTCCCTACCTCAGAAAAATGGAGAGAAATAAATTTGAATTCATTTTGGTATTTTTAAAATGATTTTTGTTGGATTTTATTGGACCGTAAGCACTCTTTGCTTTATTTGAATTTGTGTGAATTTTATTTAATGCTATAGAAATTTCCATGTTGTAGGAAATCTTTTTCTTAAAATTTTGATATATTATATGCCTATATAAATTTTTTATTTCTTTTGTTTTATTATTATTTTTGTCTCTGTTTTAAAAAAAATGTTAAAAAAACTTCCACAGGCTGGGCGAAGGCCCAGCCGTCGTCAGCCGCCGCCTCCTCCTCCCGTCTTGTGACCCGGACTCGCCGAGTCCGAAGCGCCCCGCCTCCATTGCCCCTTCCCCACGCCTCCCGAGGCCGCCTCCCCCTATTTAAGCCGCCCCGGCCTCGTTCCTCCCCTCTCTCCCCTCGCTCGCCGCCCCACCGCCCAAGTCGCCGCCGCCCGACGAGATCCGCCGCCGCCGCCTCTTACTCGCCGCCCAGCCTTGTGTCACTCTCACTTGCCCAGCGCCGCCATGTCGCCCGGACGCCTCGCCTGCCTTGGCGCGTCATGGGAGGACCACCGAACCCGCCTTGCCGGACTCGCCGAAATTCGACCTCGCCGCCGCCGCCGGTTTTCTTCGCAAACCGCCTCGAACCGGTATAAATCGACCCCGGTTCTTTTCTTTAAAGATCGGTTTTTTTTGGGTTTCGGTTTTGTTTAAAACCCGTTTTTTTATTTTGGTTAGTTTATATAGTGAGCGTTCGTTGTTTAGATCTCCTTAGCGAACGGTTTTCGTCGGTTTAGGTTCTGTAGCGAGCGTTCGCTCGATAGATTTTTTCTTTTTATTTTTAATTTCGGCCAGGGACCCATCCGTGAATGTTTTCTTCACAGATTAGTCCCTAATCTTCAAACGATCATAACTTTTTACTCGTTTGTCCAAATCCAACGAAACCAACGCCCACTGCTTCGTTATGATCTCCTCTATCCAGTAATCCAACTCAAACATGTTTTTGAAAGTTTTTAAAATTTGAATTCAAACAAATTTGTATTTGAACTTCGTTTGATCATAACTTGAGTTTTATAACTCCGATTTAGTTGATTCTTTTTGCAAATCAAAGCTCTTGACCTAAATTTTTTTATAAGGCCAAATTCATACAATTTTGGTACTATTAGAAATTGTTTTATGTTGCAAGAGTTACTTGCTTGGTTTTGATGTTTTTCCGAGTTGTTTCTTCGTTCTTTCCGATCTTTTGAGTGATTGCTTATGTGTGGTTACTCTTGCTTGATTACGATAGATTGACCGGAGTGTGACGAGTAGAACTATCAAGAGTTATGAGTGCGAATCATCTTCATCAACATTGCAGGCAAGTAACACTTTGATCATACTTTCTCACACCCAGTTTTTATGCATTAGATCAATCCTCAAACACTTGCATGATTAGGATCTAAATAAATTGTGGGATGGGAAGTAGATTGAGGTAGTACCTATTACCTGCTTTTACTTACGAAACCTTGGGAGTTACTTCTCGTTTGCTTATTATGCTATGCTATGCTAGTAGACGTGGATTGGGTGAGTGTATTCCATGACGGATGTGAGATTGTTAAATAAATGGTTTATTTAAGGTTGCAACTTAAACACACATCAGGGTGGATTGAGGCACATGGTTTCTATCAGGACTTGCCTGTTTTTCTTCGGACCGCCACCCGGGCTCAAAGGGATAATAAGATTATTCATGCTAGTAACTTCCGTGTGCAGCCACAAGCCATTATGTGCTCTGGAATAGTTGATTAAGTCGTGTGAACTCTTACAGTGGTAGACTAGCTGATGTAGGGGTTGTAGGTGGTACGGTCTACCCATCTTAAGGTGCAAACACTTACGAAGACTATGTCTCGGTCACCCGTCTCTCAAACACCATGTAGTGCGAGAAACCAAAGCAGGCGATTGAGTCTTGTGGGGAAAAGTGCATAAACCTCTGCAGAGTGTATAAACTAATCATGGTTAGCCGTGTCCCCGGTTATGGACATCTTGAGTATCTAGTTCTTGGATTATCCTGTTGATCTCATCACGTTACTTAATATAATTTGTTTGGGTTTAATGAGTACTTTTAATTGGGATTGAGAATGTCATCAACCATTCTCAATGTTTAACAACCACCATGATAGTTAAATAAATTTATTCCTTTGCGATAGGGAAAAATTGGCTTTTCGCATAAAACTGTAACCATAGAGCTTTCCACCAGCCATATATGCATGTAGTATAGCTTATTCTTTCATTACTCTCTATGTGTTACATTGCCAAAGATATTCCATGTGCTGACCCGTTTTCGGGCTGCAACTTTTCATGTTGCAGACTTTTCAGACGACGAGTAAGTGATACGTTAGGGTTACGATTTCCTATACTCAACTTTGTCGTTGGTGTTGATGGGAATCCACAACCTTGTTGCTTCCGCTATATTTGGATTGAGGTAATAGTATTTACGTTACTTTATACATGTGATTTACCTCTGTTATAAATCCTTCGAGTCTTGTGTGTGTCGACATACCGATCCGAGGATGACACGAAAGCACGAAGACTTGATCCATTCGGGTCGAATTACGCTACAAGATGGTATCAGAGCACATGTTGACTATAGGACGTGACCCTAGAAACTGACAAGCCCATAGGAAAGATTTTTTCTCTACAACTTCATTTTCAAAAAGATCTTTACCTCTCTTCTCTTCTGAGCTTATTCAAATATTCCCTTTTAGTGAGACTATACCCCTTTTCCCTTTTGACCACTCGAAGATTCGAATGATAAGACCACTCCAAGGAGACAAGATATCGGACAACCAAGACCATTTGGAATGAAGAGGATTTTACCGTGTAAATGGAAACTACAACTGTTGAAGACTCCGAAGACTATGGGATTTTGAAGGCTCTGAAGAATTCCCATATTTTTATGACCTAGGAAGGTTACGCTTATGGAATTTGACAGACTAAGGAAGTTCTCAATACCCGAGATCAAGGTGTATCGGAGAAAGACCGGAACATGGAGAGTTAGAAACTCAAAGTTTTGTTAAGAAAACCATAAGACATGAGATATCAATTATGGAATGATAGCCCATGGAAATGACAAGAGCAGAAACACGCTATCCATGATGTTATCGCCCGCTTATGCCAATGTCACCGTGCGGAGTTAAGTATGCAGATACATGGAAGGATAGATGGTAGAAGGCTGATGGAGCATCTGTCGGCAAAAGATGCAGTTTTAAATCTTAGCTGGTGTATCACCAGGATTTGGAATGTTACATCAGGAAGTTAAGATGGACCTACAAGAAGCAATATTTGACAAGAAGGCAATTGGTGAAGAACTCAGGAACCGGAAGCTGAAGTAACCAACCTGGAGGAACAAAACCTCGAGATACCGGAGATTCGTCAGGACTGAAGGAAAGTAGGATCATGGTTCATGTCAAGGAAGCTGAAACCAGAAGTTTGGAATGCAACTCCAGAAATATTAAAGGACGTCGCGAGAGACTTCACGTCAACAGAGATGATTTGACAAAAGAACTTGAGAAGGACAAGCATGATTGGAAGAAGCCATCGGAGACATGAACATGACTTGAAGAGTTTGATGACCTTGAAGATTTATTGACCTTTAGAAGACCAAACCCCTGTTACATACCCTCGTTAGATGTGACGGTTGTGAGCTGTCATTTGTTTGATGTTTTCCGATGCCACAATAAAATTTGCCTTTTCAAAACTTTTGTTTGTATTGTGTGCATCCCTATCGATCTCTCTTATCCCACCCCAAACCCATGGACCCAATAGAGGATGAATGGAGATGAGCTTGTATTTTACGGATCGATGAGTCAATTGGAGACAAACCGATGTATTCGTAACATGGAGGATCACATGGAGAATAACCCTATAGCCAGAAAGGATATGGCCCAGCATGCTCTTCAGTGCTTTGAAAGAGGTGCTGCTATTTGGTGGAGGATGTACCAAACCATCAATGGATTGCAAAGAGTAACCACTTGGGAAGGATTAAAGTTGACTTTGCTAGAGTCTCGGTTTGTGTCCCAGAAATTGAGGCCTTATGGAAAGGATATGAAGAAAACTTGTGCATACAAGCTTTGTGGAGAAATAGGACACAACCATAAAGAAAATAAGGACGAATACCCTCATAAGCAGAGGATTACCAAAGGCGTTAGCCGAGGATTTTCGAGGAACTTCGATTGGAGATTGTTCCCAAAAGGTTTTTGTTGCGAATGGAAGTCCGGTCTACATTGTTGGAAGAGATCGGTGAAGCTCGGAAGGATGACAAAGAGATTGCTGAGGTAAAATAGAGAATGAGCCAAGGAAAGGCCAAAGGTTTCAGAAGGATGAGCCACGACACCTTATGGTTCGAGGATCGTGTATATGTGCCTAATAATGCAAAGATCAGGAAGTTAATACTTCAGGAGGCTCGTGACTCACCATACTCGATTCGCCCTAGAAACACCAAGAAGTATTTGGATTTGAAGGAGCGTTTCTGGTGGACTGGTATGAAGAAGGATATTGCGGAGTATGTAGACGTATGTGATGTATGTCAGAGAGTAAAGGTAGAGCATCAGAAGCCAGTCAGATTACTACAGCCTAAGCTGATACCTGAATGGAAGCAGGATAAGCTTGGCATGGATTTCATTACCAGATTTCCCAGAACCCAAACGGGATATGATTCTATCTGGGTAGTAGTTTATTCGCTTGATCAAAGTGGCTCGCTTTATCCCAGTGAAAACCACTTATACAAGTGCGTAGTTGGCCAAGATATATTGACAAGGACCGTATGTCTGCATGGAGTTCCGAGGACCATCGTAGAGGAACACAGTTTTACCTCAAAGTTTTGGAATCAGCTGCACCAGACTTTGGGTACTAGGCTAGAGTTCAGTATAACCTTTCATCCACAGACAGATGGACAGATTGAGAGAGTAAATCAGAATCTGGAAGACATGTTGGGAGCGTGTGCGCTAGATTCTATAACCGCACTCTTACCACCCCATGTTACTATGTCGCTCTTCTCACCGTGCCATGAGCCAAAGTTTGGTTTCTGGATAGTCTGCAACTCTCAAAATATTAACCCTCTACTACACTCATAGTCTCCGCCCAAAACCACTACTTGTTGGTTAAACCAGAGTTCCACACACGAAGTTAGTCGCATACTGATGAGTGATATTTTTGTACTCATTCCACCATTGTTCAAACCGAATAATCCCGGCATTTCCGAGAGAATCTCTTCGATACTGCCACTAATGACTAACTGACGGTATCAAAACTAGCAGATCCCTGCATAGAGCTACTCATGGGGCAGAGCATTCATAGAGCATCGGAATAGGGTACACACGAGAGAAGGATTTACCCAGTTCAGGCCCTCGTGATGAGGTAATACCCTACATTCTGCATGTATGATTGTGTCGGTTTTGTTTGACTCGTATGACTGATTGGGTGCTGAATTGGAAGGCCCCTACCTCAGGTTATATAGATGGATGAGGGGTAGGGTTACACGGATCGAAGTCGGGTTACCCTACAGGCAGTAATAACAATTATTTTTGGCATGTCTCAGTAGGAGGTATGCCCTACAGGCAGTAATAATAATTATTTTGTATCTCCAAGTTTGTAATGGATGTTTATGTTCCATGCTATAATTGCAATGATTCTCGAGTCTGCAATATCCACGAGGCACGGAGTGAAACTCATATGCACATGTGGTATAGTAAACAGTAAAATGTATTCCTAGTCATGCCTCTAAGACTAGCTCAAGTATTGCATGATGATCCTGTTTTCCTGATCATGGTCATGACTATGCCAGCAATTTTGAGGGCACAATGTTAGGAGAACACGTGTGTTGAATCGACTCGAATTGATATTATGCTATGAGATACATTTGTCACAAGTAAATGGTTAATAACACAGAGAAAGTTAATGTTTGCATAATTCCTTAGACCACGAGAGTGTCGAGTTCCTTCATTCTTGCTTCGTGAACTTTGGGGTTTGTTAACCGTCATCTGTAACCGGGTGGCTATTGTGGCCGCTTACAGGTTCATGAAAAGGTATGACAAAGAATGAGATAGCTCAAGATTGAAATTTGCTCCTCCGACAATTGAAAGATATTCTTAGGGGGTGGCTATTGTGGCCGCTTACAGGTTCATGAAAAGGTATGACAAAGAATGAGATAGCTCAAGATTTAAATTTGCTCCTCCGACAATTGAAAGATATTCTTAGGGCCCTCTCGGTGTTACGATATCCATCATCGTCTGGCAGACACAATGTGATTTGATCACGAGGATGTCGGAACAAGGAAACGAGATAAGAGAACAAAACCGATAACGAGGTAATTGGCATAGTGGAAAAGTGTTGATTCACGGGGATGCCGATAAGTCTCACCTCGGGTGTTTGTAACATATCGTGAAGCAATACGAATAGCACACACAACTATAGGTTCACTATGGGTGTAGGGATCAATATGGGTGTCCACGATACCGCTATTGATCCTTGATCGGGATGTGTTCTGGTCATGTCTATACTTCACGGAACCTACAAGGTCACACGCTTAAGGGTCATCTATCTGCTGAATACTACTAGACAGGGAGTCTGAGAGAAATTCACCGGAAAAGTTCGGAGACAACGAAAAAGTTCCGGAGAGAACACCGGAAAAGTTGTTTCGGAGTAAACCATTAAGCTAAACATATTTTTGGCATGTCCCTGGAACTTTTTGTAAGTGCCAGAATTCTTCTAGGGACTTCTAGAAATTTTCAGGAGAAAAAAGGGGAAATGTTCCGAAGCAGCCGGAAATGTCTTAGTTGCTTTTTGCTGATGAAAATCATTGATCTGAAAAATTTCGGAATGCGTCCAACTTTATTTTAGTGGGTACTAGAAATGTTCTAGGCCTGCAGAAAAAGTTTCAGATTTAGCGGCCGCAGAAAAATGTTTTCATTGATAGTGAAAACATTGATTGGTTGAATTTTATGGATAGTCACTAAAGGGGATCTTCGCAAAAGATCTAGGGATGACATGGAAGGGTGGGAACCCCTTTTTAGTGGGCCCCACAAGGTGTGGGATGGCCAATGGTGGAGCTCTGCCATGGGGCTCCACTTGCCATCATTTCATGCCCTTTATGTGTGACATAAAATGTGGGCGTTTTGGTATTTTTCATGTGCCAATGTAAGTGCATCTAGTGCCACCCCTAGTTGGTTTTGGAGTATTGATGACAAACATGGTTGAGGTGTTGGGGAACGCAGTATTTCAATTTTTTTTACCTATGATCACGCAAGATCTATCTAGGAGATGCATAGCAACGAGCGGGGAGAGTGTGTCCACGTACCCTCATAGACCGAAAGCGGAAGCATTTAGTAACGCGGTTGATGTAGTCGAACGTCTTCCGGATCCAACCGATCCAAGCACCAAACGTATGACACCTCCGCGATCAGCTCACATTCAGCTCAATGACGTCCATCGACCTCTTGATCCAGTTGAGGCCGAGGGAGAGTTCCGTCAGCATGACAGCATGGCGACGGTGATGATGAAGTTACCGGCGTAGGGCTTCGCCTAAGCACTACGACGATATGACCGAGGTGTGTAACTGTGGAGGGGGCACCACACACGGTTAAGAGAAGACTTGGTGTGTCTTTGGGGTGCCCCTCTCCCACGTATATAAAGGGGGAGGAGAGGTGGCTGGCCCAGGTGGCGCGCCATGGGGAGTCCTACTTGGACTCCCGGTCCAAGTAGGATTCGCCCCCCCCCCCTTTTCCTATTCCCACAAGGAGAATGAGGGAAGGAGGAGGAGAGGAGAAGGAAAGGGGGCCCGCCCCCCCACCCTATTCCTATTCGGTTTGGGATTGGGGGGGGGGCGCCACCACCTAGCGCCGCCTTCTCTCTCCATTATGTCCCATGAAGGCCCATTAACTCCCGGGGGGGGGGGGGGGTTCCGGTAACCCCCGGTACTCCATAAAATGCCCGAACCTTTCCAAAACCATTCCGGTGTCCAAACATAACCTTACAATATATCAATCTTTATATCTCGACCATTTCGAGACTCCTCGTTATGTCCGTGATCTCATCCGGGACTCCGAACAAACTTCGATTCATCTAATCACATAACTCATAATACAAATCATCATCGAACGTTAAGCGTGCGGACTCAACGGGTTTGAGAACTATGTAGACATGACCAAGACAAATCTCCAGTCAATAACCAATAGCGGAACCTGGATGCTCATATTGGCTCCTACATATTCTATGAAGAGCTTTATCGGTCAAACTGCATAACAACATACGTTGTTCCCTTTGTCATCAGTATGTTACTTGCCCGAGATTCGATCGTCGGTATCACCATACCTAGTTCAATCTCGTTGATAAGTCCATTTTGAATCATGCTTTTATATCGATATTTATTGCATTATGGGCTGTTATTACATATTATGTCACAATACTTATGCCTATTCTCTCTTATTTTACAAGGTTTATGTGAAGAGGGAGAATGTCGGCATCTGGAATTCTGGGCAGGAAAAGGAGCAAATATTAGAGACCTATTCTGCACAACTCCAAAAGTCCTGAAACTTCACGGAGGCATGTTTTGGAATATATAAAAATACTGGAGAAAGAATCAACCAGAGGGGCCCACACCCTGGCCACGAGGTTGGGGGCGCGCCCTACCCCCGAGGCACGCCACCTGTCTCGTGGGCCCCATGGCAGGCCTCTGGTGCCCATCTTCTGCAATATGAAGTCTTTCGTTCGAGAAAAAAATAAGGAGGAAGCTTTCGGGACGAAACACCGCCGCCACGAGGCGGAACATGGCGAAACCAATCTAGGGCTCCAGCGGAGCTGTTCTGCCGAGGAAACATCCATCCGGCAGGGGGAAATCATCACCATCGTCATCACCATCGATCCTCTCATCGGGAGGGGGTCAATCTCCATAAACATCTTCACAAGCACCATCTCCTCTAAAAACCTAGTTCATCTCTTGTATCCAATCTTTGTCTCAAAACCTCAGATTGGTACATGTTGGTTGCTAGTAGTGTTGATTACTCCTTGTAGTTGATGCTAGTTGGTTTATTTGGTGGAAGATCATATGTTCATATCCTTCATGCATATTAATACCCCTCTGATTATGAACATGTATATGATTTGTGAGTAGTTACGTTTGTTCCTGAGGACATGGGAGAAGTCTTGCTATAAGTAGTCATGTGAATTTGGTATTCGTTCGATATTTTGATGAGATGTATGTTGTCTTTCATCTAGTGTTGTTATGTGAACGTCGACTACACGACACTTCGCCATTGTTTGTGCCTAGAGGAAGGCATTGGGAAGTAATAAGTAGAAGATGCGTTGCTAGACTGACAGAAGCTTAAACCCTAGTTTATGTGTTGCTTCGTAAGGGGCTGATTTGGATCCATATGTTTCATGCTATGGTTAGGTTTACCTTAACACTTATTTTGTAGTTGCGGATGCTTGCAATAGGGTTTAATCATAAGTGGGATGCTTGTCCAAGGAAGGGCAGTACCCAAGCACCGGTCCACCCACATATCAAATTATCAAAGTAACGAACGTGAATCATATGAGCATGATGAAAACTAGCTTGACGATAATTCCCATGTGTCCTCGTGAGCGTTTTCCTTTATATAAGTGTTTGTCCAGGCTTGTCCTTTGCTACAAAAAGGATTGGGCCATCTTGTTGCACCTTATTTTCTTTTATTACTTGTTACCCGTTACAAATTACCTTATCACAAAACTATCTGTTACCGATAATTTCAGTGCTTGCAGAGAGTACCTTACTGAAAACCGCTTGTCATTTTTTTCTGCTCCTCGTTGGGTCCAGCACTCTTACTTATCGAAAGGACTATGATAGATCCCCTATACTTGTGGGTCATCAATACTCTTTTCTAGTGCCGTTGCCGGGGAGTGAAGCGCCTTTGGTAAGTGGAATTTGGTAAGGAAAAATTTATATAGTGTGCTGAAATTTACTGTCACTTGTTAATATGGAAAGTAATCCTTTGAGGGGCTTGTTTGTGGTATCTTCACCCTGACCAGCAGAGCAAAGAGTTTCTCCTCAATCTACTGAACCTATCGAAAATGTTTACTTTGAGATTCCTTCGGTATGATGAGAAACTGCTAGCTAATCCTTTTACAGGAGATGGAACATTGCATCCCAATTTGCACCTAATCTATGTGGATGAAGTTTGTGGATTATTTAAGCTTGCAGGTCTACCCGAGGATGTTATCAAGAAGAAAGTCTTCCCTTTATCTTTGAAGGGAAAGGCATTGACATGGTTTAGGCTATGTGATGATATGGGATCATGGAACTACAACCGATTGAAATTGGAATTTCTTCAGAAGTTTTATCCTATGCATCTTCTTCATCGTGATCGTAATTATATATATAATTTTTGGCCTCACGAAGGAGAAAGGATCGCTCAAGCTTGGGGGAGGCTTAATTCAATGTTATATTCATGCGCCAATCATGAGCTCCCAAGAGAAATTATTATTCAAAAATTTTATGCTCGGCTTTCTCTCAATAATCACTCCATGCTCGATACTTCTTGTACTGGTACTTTTATGATGAAGACTACTGAATTCAAATGGGATTTATTGGAAATAATTAAATGCAACTCAGAAGATTGGGATCTCGACGAAGGTAAGGAGTCACGTATAACACTTAAGTTTGATTGTGTTAAATCTTTTATGGATACCGATGTTTTCCGTGAATTTAGAACTAAATATGGACTTGACTCTGAGATAGTAGCTTCTTTCTGTGAATCATTTGCTACTCATGTTGATCTCCCTAAGGATAAGTGGTTTAAGTATAATCCTCCCATTGAAGTAAAAGTAGTTGAACCTATTAAAGTTGAAGAAGAGACTATCACTTATAATGTTGATCCTATTGTTCCTACCGCTTATATTGAGAAACCACCTTTCCATGTTAGAATAAAGGATCATGCTAAAGATTTGACTACGGTCCGTAAGAGTAATACTAGAACACCTACACCCTCTGAGAAAATTAAAGTTGAACCTGGTATTGCTGTGCTTAAAGATCTCTTGGCCGATTGTATTGATGGGCATGTTATTTACTTCTGTGATGAAGCTGCTAGACTTGCTAGACCCGATACTAAGGATAAACATAGACATGTTGTTGCCATGCCTGTTGTTTCTATTAATATATGAGATCATTGTTATCATGGCTTGTGTGATATGGGTGCTAGTGCAAGTGCAATAACTCATTCCTGATACAAAGAAATTATGCATGATATTGCACCTGCTGAGATAGAAGAGATAGATGTTACAATCAAGCTTGCCAATAGAGATACTATTTCACCAGTTGGGATTGTTAGAGATGTTGAAGTCTTGTGTGGGAAAGTTAAATATCCTACTGATTTTCTTGTTCATGGTTCCCCACAAGACGACTTTTGTCCCATTATATTTGGTAGACCCTTCTTGAATACTGTTAATGCTAAGATAGATTGCAAAAAGGATGTTGTTACTATTGGCTTAGGGGATATGTTTCATGAGTTTAATTTTGCTAAATTTCGTAGACAACCCCATGATAAAGAATTGCCTAGTAAAGATGAAATTATTGGTCTTGCTTCTATTGCCGTGCCTCCTAATGATCCTTTAGAACAATATTTGCTAGACCATGAGAATGATATGTTTATGAATGAAAGAAGGGAAATAGATGAAGTGTTCTTTAAACAAGGACCTATCTTGAAACACAACTTGCCTGTTGAAATTCTAGGGGATCCTCCTCCACCCAAGGGTGATCCCGTGTTTGAGCTTAAACCATTACCTGATACTCTTAAATATGCTTATCTTGATGAAAAGAAGATATATCATGTTATTATTAGTGCTAACCTTTCAGAGCAAGAAGAAGAGAAATTATTACCACTGCTATTGGAGCACCGTGCTGCTATTGGATATACTCTTGATGATCTTAAGGGCATTAGTACCACTCTATGCCAGCACAAAATAAAATTGGAGAAAGACGCTAAACCAGTTGTTGATCACCAATGATGGTTAAATCCTAAGATGAAATAAGTGGTAGGAAAAGAAATACTAAAGCTTCTGGAGGCAGGTATAATTTATCCCGTTGCTGATAGTCAGTGGGTAAGTCCTGTCCATTGTGTCCCTAAGAAGGGAGGTATTACTGTTGTTCCTAATGATAAAGATGAATTGATCCCACAAAGAATTGTTACAGGTTATAGAATGGTAATTGATTTCCGCAAACTAAATAAAGCTACTAAAAAGGATCATAACCCTTTACCTTTTATTGATCAAATGCTAGAAAGATCATCCAAACATACACATTTTTGCTTCCTAGACGGTTATTCTAGTTTCTCTCAAATACCTGCGTCAAAAGAGGATCAAGAAAATACCACTTTTACTTACCCTTTCGGTACCTTTGCTTATAGACGTATGCCTTTTAGTTTATGCAATGCACCTGCTACCTTTCAAAGATGTATGACTGCTATATTCTCTTACTTTTGTGAAAATATTGTTGAGGTTTTCATGGATGTTTTCTCCGTATATGGAACTTCTTTTGATGATTTCTTAAGCAACCTTGATCGAGTTTTGCAGAGATGTGAAGAAACTAATCTTGTCTTGAATTGGGAAAAGTGCCACTTTATGGGTGAAGGTATTGTCTTGGGGCATAAAATTTCTGAAAGAGGTATTGAAGTTGATAAAGCTAAAGTTGATGCTATTGAAAAGATGTCGTGTCCTAAGGACATTAAAGGTATAAGAAGTTTCCTTAGTCATGCCGGTTTTTATAGGAGGTTCATTAAGGACTTCTCTAAAATTTCTAGGCCTCTGACCAATCTCTTACAAAAGATGTTCCTTTTGTCTTTGATGATGATTGTGTAGAAGCATTTGAAATACTTAAGAAAGCCTTGATTTCTACACCTATTGTTCAGCCAACTGATTGGAATTTGTCGGGGAGGCTGATCGTACCCACGGACACCTATGGGGCCGGCGGACCAGGCCCCTTGTGGTTCGGAGGGGGGCGGAGATCGCACGAAGAGCGGATCGAGGCGATGCACACGAGTAGTTTACCCAGCTTGGAGCTCTCGGAGAGATAAAACTCCTCTTGCTGCTTGTTTGATCTATTGTGTTCTTGCTAGGGAGCAATGCGAGCTACAAAACCTAAGCGTGGGTGTATCTAGTCTCTGGTGGGTCGAATGAACCGAACCAGCGAACCCCCTCTCGTTGCATGGACCTCCTTTTATATGCTCAAGGGGTCTCCGGCAGGTGGCAACATAGGCGGGGTACAAATGTAAAACAGGAGTTGGTACACCTACTCGAGCGATTACAGTGCAAAATACCTAACTCGTGACAAGGGATAAAAGCAATAAATGCCCGTCAGTGTCGCCCGAACAGTGCAACAGAGGCCGTCAGGTGCGCCTCCGCTCGCCACGATGGCAAGCTTGTCAGTGCCGCTTATCGCTGCTCTCCGCTGGCTGCACAGCCGCTCGACACGCGCCCATGGAACGGTCCCATGGCGACACGTCGCTGGATGAGCTGGAGCGGAGACGGAGAGAAGTTGCATGCCGCGGCAAGCGCCTTGCCGCGACCAAATCCTTGTCGCGCCCGGAGGCTTGTCGCGCTCCGAGCCTTCCCGGCAAGCTCCTCTTGACGGGGCCTTGTCTTCAGCGAGCCTTGAGTGGCCTTCCCGACAAGCTCCTCTTGTCGGGACCTTGTCTTCTTGATCAAATACTTTGTTCTTGAATGGCTCCAAGGAAGCCACGGAGGATCTTGGCGGTGACGAGGCAAGCCTTGCCGCTGGTGCTGCCTGCGTGCACGAGTCACGGGATACTAGGGTACCCTACTCTAGTACACCGACAGAGCCCCCTGGGCCGTGCAGTCTTACGGTGCCGAAGCGCTTGTCGGGCCAGGCCCGTAATCGCACGGACACGCGGCCTCGACCACGTCGCAACTTGCCCCGGACCCACCACGATCCCCACTAACGGCACGCACGGACGTGGCGTCGTGCGAAGATCGTGGAGTGCGGTCGTGGGGGTTCTTTATTAGTATAAGCGGGCGTCCGCCTCCTCCCCTTTATAAGCGGAGGAAGCAGGCAGGCCGACCACCCCTGCCATTGTTGTCTTGTCAAGAAACCACCGCTCCCTCTTCTTCTCCGGTGCGAAGAGAGCAGCGCCCCGCCCCCTTTCGCCACAAGCACACTCACCGCCGTCGGCCTCCTCCGCCCTCCTCGCCATGGCTCCGAAAGCCGATAAGGAGAAGGGCGTCAAGTCGGCCGAGGCGCAGCGGCTCGCGGCGCTGCGCAAGGAGCGAGCCATCTTCCCCCCGCAGCTCGGCGCACGGGAGCTGCGGGACGTCTACTACCTTTTCTGGTCGACGGAGACGCGTGCGCATCCGCGCACGAGGGTGCTCCCTGCCTCCGCCGCTGATCTGGCCCCAACAGGGTACCCCTTCTTCGCTCTTTTCTTCTATTGCGGGCTTTGCCCGCCTTTTTCCGAGTTCTTCTGCGACATAATGAACACCTTTAGCCTCCGCCTCCTTGATTTCACCCCCAACGCCGTCTTGACCATGGCGGTTTTCGCGCATTTGTGCGAAAACTTTATCGGAGTCCACCCGAACGTGGCACTCTTCTGCCATTTCTTTGTTCCCCGCGTCGAGAGAGGAGAGCGACTTGCGGAGGGATAGCACAGGTCTCTAGGATCGGCAAGAAAGAGGCCTACCTAGAGGCGAGTTCCGCAACAAGTGGGAGGAGTGGAGGGCCAACTGGTGCTGGGTCGTGAGGAGAACCCACCCTTCACCGCCGTCGCCAAACCCCAATAGTGCGCGGCAGGGATTGGAGTAACTTGGCGCCGGAGGACGCGAAGCTGAAGATAGCTGTGACCCGAATTCTGCGCCTCAGGCTTGCCGGGTTGACCGTAGGAGCAGTTGGCGCAGACTTCCTTCGCCGCCGCATCGCTCCCTTGCAGGAAAGGAGGAGGCCTGCTTGGGAGTTCCAGAATGCGGCGGACATCATGAGGCTGCGCCCGGGCCTGAATTGGAACTTCACCGTCATGGAGTTGGATTCAGTGCTGCTCGAGCTGTTCAAGAACGACCCGAACATCCAGAGTGGTTCAGGTTGCCGCGGGGGGTCGTCCCTTTGTGCAACAACTCGGCGCTCGACCGCATCCGCGCCATGATGCCACTGTGCGACTCCCACGGGATCATCCCAACCTGGCAGGAGCCCCCCGACGAGGTCGTGCAGCAATTCTTCGACGATTTGCAAGAAGTGCCGATCCGCTCCGACGAGCAGAAGAGGCTCACCCGCGACACCACCGACCAGGAGATGGCGCGGATTTCCACCAGTGGAGGAGGCGGCAGCAGCCGCTGCCGGAGCCTTCGGGTTCACCATGGAGGAGGCGGACGCGGCGAAAGGCGGCAAGCCTTGCCGAGCGAGGGAGGTCGCCGCGAGGATGAGCTTGTCGAGCCCGAGGCGGGTCGAGTGGACCCGCCGAGGCGCTTCTTCCCCATCTCCAAGCGACTTGCCGCCCGAGCCCCGGCTCCGCCAAGAGGCGTCTCCGCAGAGTTGGAGACGAGCCGGGCGACAGACCGGCCCACAAGAAGAAGCGCCACAAGGCTCAACCGCGGCAAGCGAGGTTGCCGCGGGAGCGCCCCACACTGCAGCGACAACTGGGGCGGAATCTTCTCAGGCCACCGCCGACGCCCCCGCCTCGTCGCACCGGGGGCGAGCCAGAGTTTGACTTATCCGTGTTCAGCTCCGAGGAGGAAGGCGAAGAGTAAGCTTCTCGAGATTGTGCTTGTATTTCTTCAATTTTATTGCTTCATCTTGAATCTGATTTGCTTCATTCTGGATTCTTTTCGTTTCAGGACGCTGGCCCAGAGAGCGGCGAAGAGGGCCAAGATCCCGACGGTCGTCGTTGAGGATGATTCTCCCATGGCGACGGGGGACGCGTCCGAGACCGCCTTGCCGGACCGGCAACCCTTCCCAGGCAGCCCCAGACAGCCCCAGAGTAAGTGTGCAGTTTTCTCCTTACTATTTGGTGTGCTGGGGTGCCCTTTCTTCGTTGATATCTGATTGTGTGCTTGCGCAGGAGCAGAGCAGCCTCATCAGGAGGGCTCGGAAGCCGCCCCCGAGACCCTGTCTGCTGCCACTACGCCGCCAAGGGAGGAATCTTCGACAAGGGAGCGCCCTCCGACAAGGGAGGCCACTCCGGCAAGGGAGGCCACCCCGACAAGGGAGGCCACTCCGGCAAGGGAGGCTACCCCGGCAAGGGACAGCGCCAGTGACCCTCCAGTGGTCGAGGTCATGGCTGCAGAACCCGTTGCAGGTTACTCCCTTACACGAAATTTTCCCTTGGGCTTGCTTTCTTTCGTTTCTCTTTTTTTTTGAATATCTGCTTGACTGCTCTTTCTTCGTCTGATGCAGACCCGATGGAGGTCGAGGCCGCCGGCGAGGAGGAAACGCGCGGCAACACCGACGAGGCCGCCGTCGAAGAAGAAGAAGAGGTCGTCGTCGTGGAGGAAGAGGCTGGCCGCCGACGAGCCTCGTTAGCGAGGAGGCCACCGAGGCTGCCGACACGTAGGCCGGGCGAGGGGTCGAGCGATCGTCATCGACGGCCCCGAGGCCGCAGGAGCGGCAAGCGCTTCTACCGACAGCCGATTTCTCCCCGCACAAGGCTCAGCTCGAGGAGCCCCAGCCCGGTGCCTACCTGAAGGCCGGCGAAGGCGTCTTCATCAAGCTCCCCTGGGAACCGAGCTCCAGGGCGCCGGTCGAGGGCGAGATCCTCGACGCGAGCTACTCACCTCCGCTGGGCTGACGCGCCAAGCAGCAGCAGCGGCGAGTCTGAGGAGGAGCAGCTACTGAAGAAGCTGCTGTCGGTCTACCGCTCCCGGCAGGCCAAGTTGGAGACCCGGGAGGCGCTTGTCGCGAGGGCAGGAGCGGACATGGAGAAGCGCACCGAAGAGCTCCGGAGCGCCAACCAAGAAACCCTCCGCATAGCGTGGCGAAGTGCGGGGCAACTCATGAAGAGCGCACGGCCTTCATCCTTGAGAAGGCCGCAATGAGGAGGAGCAGCTGGCTGCCGAGAAGCTTCGCCAGCGCAGAAAGCGAGCTGGCGCAGCGGAAGGTCAACCTGGACAGCCACGAAGAAGACCTTGCCGCGCGCGAGGTGTCGCTTGGCGGGGCGCTTCAGGAAGCGAAGGACGCTGCCGCAACCGCCGAGGCCGCCAAGAAAGAGCTGAAGGAGAAGGTGGCACAGCTGGAGGCCACCCTCAAGAAGAGCGGCGAAGAGCTTGCCGTGCTCAAGCGTGGCCTTGAAGGACGCCTACACCCTTGGCGAGCTGCAGAGCCGTCTCACTGATAGGGCCAAGGAGCTCGACGCCGCCAAGGATTCCAAGGCGGATCTTGAGCTGAAGATGACCACTCTGACGCAGACGTTGGATGGCGCCAGAGAGTGGGAGGTGGGCTTGTTGGAGGCGATTAAGGCCAAGGAGGAGCTGCTGGCGAATGCTGCCTCCGTCCAGAACACCTTGGGGGAGAGCGTGGAGCACTGGACTGAAGGTCTCGTGGACACCGCCGCCGACATCCACAACGAAATGATGGAGCTGGGGATGGCGGACCTTGCATACTCCTCCGACGAGCATCTCCAACCCATCGCCAAGCTCAGCTTATTCTTCAAAGGCGTGGTGACAGGCCTCCGGCGACTCCGGGAAGAGGTCCCGAAGCAGCTGGCCGAGGAATCGCGCCAGGTTTGTGCAGGGGCCCTCGAGAAGGTGTTGATGAAGGTGGCCTTCCGCAACCCGGGCCTCAACCTTAACGGCGTCCTCACATCCTTGCCGTCCGACGCCAACGTGGAGGAGCTCAAAGCCCTTGTCGCAACCATTGTGGACAAGGTGAACAAGATCAAGCGGATCGAAGACGACCGCGTAGACTAGGCCGCCAACCTTATCTTTCCCTTGTCGCTGCTGATCATGTTTAGAACACTTTGTTAGATCAGCGACAAGTTATTTTGTAATATACTCTATCTTAGGCGATCGATCAATGCAACGTTATTTCCTCTACTTGATTCCTTCCTTTGTACGTTTCTGCCTTACGCATTTAGGGGACTTGTCGGTGTGGGCACTTTTGCATGAAGGCCGAGTGCGGAACGTCGGTACCCTCTTGGCGGTGCCGCCTCCGACAAAGCAACCTTGTCGCGACTAGCCGCAGCTCACTTAAGTTGTTGAGCGGACTCGAAACAAAGTAAGGGCGCGACTAGCCGGTGAGTTGGTTCCTCTGCGCACAGGTTTTCCATACAAAGTACTATCGTTCGAGGAAGATAACGAAAATTTAAAAATTGATTGCTCAAACTTTGGCAACTTAGCTTTTTGGTCTCTTGCTTCCCGATGGGGTGAATCTTCCTCGAGCGGTGCCTGGTCCATAGTATTATCACCTCCTCCCCCCCTGGTTAACTTGTGCGCGAGGGAGCCTTCCTTTCTTTGAGAAAAGAAAAAGAAGAGGAAATAACGTTATGGAGCCTAGCGGCTCGATTCTGCTTACCGGGTGTGGTTGCTGCACAAAGTGTTAGCCAAAGCATGCAATAAATTGATGAAAGCATGAACTTGACAAGTTGTGTGCAACACATGAGCTTTACTGATGCAGAAGTGCATGCCCGGCTTTGTACAAAGGATTACATGCAACAGCGGCAAGACTTGTACAAAAGGTGGTTGCCTTGAACGTATTCCGACAACCGCGCCCTATGGGTAAAACTTACGAAGATACTCAATGTTCCAGGAGTTGCTCACCGAATGACATCTTCGGTCTCAAGGCGGACAGCTCCGAGCCCGATGACTCATTTCACCCGATAAGGGCCTTCCCACTTCAAAGCATCAACTTGTTTGAATTCTTGGCGGACTGAGCAGCGCCGAAGAACAAGGTCGCCTTCCTCGAGGCTTCGCATTAACCCTGCGGCTATGGTAGCGACGCCAGCTTGCTTTGGTAGCGAGCAGCTTCGCCGCAATGACTGAAGACGATCCTCCTCAAGGAGCAGCGCGTCATCTTGTCGCAGCTGCTCTTGCTCGAGCTCATCATAAGCGAGCACTGGAGGCGATCCGTATACGAGTTCCGTGGGGAGGACTGCCTCTGCTCCATAGACTAGAGCAAAGGGTGTCTGGCCGGTGGCTCGATTTGGTGTCGTCCTGATCGACCAAAGAACCACCGACAGCTCCTCGATCCAGTTTCTTCCGCACTTGTGCAGCCTGTCGAAAGTCCTGGTCTTGAGCCCAGCAACACTTCAGCATTTGCCCTCTCGCTTGTTGTTGCTTCTCGGGTGAGCAATGCGAAGCAAAGCAGACCTTGGCGCCAAGGTCTTGGACGTACTGCATGAAGGCGCGACTCGTGAATTGTGTGCCGTTGTCGGTGATGATCCTGTTAGGGATTCCGAAATGGCAAACAATTGACCTGAAGAACTTGATCGCTGTCGTGTCACCTTCCTCATCGCTTCCACTTCCGCCACTTTGTGAACTTGTCGATGGCGGCGTACAAGTACTCAAAGCCCCGACAACTTCGGGGAAGGGGCCGAGATGTCGAGCCCCGGACCGAAAATGGCCGGGATAAAGGGATCGTCTGGAGAGCTTGAGCTGGCTGGTGTATCTGTTTGGAATGGGCGGCACACTTCACACTTGGTTACTTGTGCGATTGCATCCTAGAGGGCTGTCGGCGGAAGAAACCTTCGGAAAGCTTTGCTTAAGCAAGTGCTCTTCTTGCCAATGTGGTGACCACATATGCCTCCGTGTATCACTGCCAACAACCATCCGTCTTCCCTGGCAATACACATCAATTTCACACCGTTGAGTCTTCTTCTGTACAGTATGCTACCGACAAACTGGTACATACTTGACTGCCGGGCTACTCTTTCCGCTTCTTCTTGCTCTTCGGGAAGTTCTCCTGTCTGAAGGAAATGGACAATCTGCTGCGCCCATGCTGGAGCTTGTGGCTCGACAACAAGGACTAAAGGCACATCTGCTGCTGCGGGAACATCAGCTTCCACGACAAGGACCTGAGGTCCTGCCGGAGCTTGATGGTCCCCGACAAGCTTGCCGGAGCAAGACTTGTCGGGAGCGTCTGCTTCAACGAAACAAACCACAGGGTGCAGCCGGAGCGCATCGCTCCTCAAGACTGTTGGTGTTGATCTTGGGGACCTTTACAACGACGGCTTCCGGAAGCTCTGTCGGAAAATAGTCACCAGAGGCCAACTTCCTCTTCTTGCTTTGTCCAGTTGATGGTGTTACGGTTGGTCGAGTCGACTTGAGCACGAAAATCCCCTGGTTCCACAGCAACTTAAGTGCAGCGCACTTTGACAAAGCCGTCGACAATATCATTCTGAGCTCTTGGAACATGTTCCATTTGCAGGCCGTCAAAGTGCTCTTCTAGCTTCCTCACTTCATCGACGTAGGCTTCCATCAATGGACTCTGGTAATCCTTGTTCACTTGGCGGACGACAAGCTGTGAGTCACCCCTGACAATAAGCTTCTTGATCCCAAGGTCCACGGCGATCCACGAGACCGTAAGCAAACCTTCATACTGCGGTATTGTTTGTCGCTTGCTCCTTGGGAAAGTGCATCCGACTACGTGCTTGAGGTGCTCTCCGGTGGAGTGCGATAAGCGACACGCCGCACCGGGCGCCTTTGCTGTAGAAGGCACCATCAAAGTACATCAGCCACTCTTTGCTTGCTTCTTTGGCCAGAATGCTCGTCTCGGAATCTCTTCATCCGTGTTGGCGTCCATTCTGCTATGAATTCCGCCAATGCTCGCTTTGGATAGTTGATGTGCTTTCAAACTTAAGACCAAAGCTTGACAGCTCCGATGCCCACTCGACAATCACGCCACCGTCAAACCTCGGATTCTGCAGATCCTCTTGATGAAGCGGTGACAAGCTGTGATCTCATGTGCTTGGAAGTAATGGCGCAGCTTCCTCGAGGCCATGAGGAGGCCGAAAAGCAATTTCTGCACACCAGAGTACCTTGACCTAGCCCCTGCAGGAGGGAACGACAAAGTAGGTAGGCGTTGCACCATCCTTTTCTCGCATCTGTTCATGTGTCTGCAGCGGACTCATCCTTGTCGGGACCAGAGCTTGTCGTGAAGCCCCCTGCTTGTCGCTGGATGTGCTTGCCATGGTTGCTGGCTCGTCATCCGCCTCCCTCTCCGCTACTAACGCAGCACTAACCACTTGATTGGTTTCCGCTATATATAGCAGCAACTTCTCTTGTGGCCTAGGTGCGACAAGTGTTGGAGTGGAGGACAGGTATCTCTTCAAGTCCTGTAGCGCAGCCTCTGCTTCGGGAGTCCATTTTACTGGACCTGCCTTTTTCAAAATCTTGAAAAACGGTAGGGCGCGTTCAGCAGACCTAGAAATAAACCTGCTGAGAGTAGCCACCCAACCGGCAAGTCTTCGTACATCCTTGATGCGCTTCGGTGCTTCAATCTGCTCAATGGCCTTGATCTTGTCGGGATTAGCTTCAATCCTCATTTGGGACACGAAGAACCCGAGAAGCTTGCCGGAAGGGACTCCAAACACGCACTTCTCGAGGTTGAGCTTAAGGTTGATCTTGCGCAGATTTGCAAAGGTCTCGTCCAAATCCTGAACCAGAGTTGCTTTGTCCTTGCTTTTGACCACTATGTCATCCAAGTAGGCTTCTACATTTCTGTGCATTTGCGGCTCAAAAGCGTCGTGGACTACCCTTGCAAACGTTGAACCAGCATTCTTCAAACCGAAAGGCATCCGTATGAAACAGTATGTGCCACATGGTGTGATGAATGCGGTTTTCTCCTCATCTTCTTCAGCCATGAAGATCTGATGATATCCTGAGTATGCATCAAGAAACGAAAGCAAATCACATCCAGCCGTGGAGTCAACAATCTGGTCAATGCGCGGCAAGGGAAATGGATCTTTGGGACAGGCTTTATTAACATCCGTGAAGTCAATACAAAGTCTCCATTTCCCGTTTGCTTTATGCACGACTACGGGATTGGCCAACCACGTTGGATGGAGCACTCCTCTGACAAGGCCTGCTGCTTCCAGTTTCTTGATCTCTTCGGCTATGAATTCTTGGCGCTCCACTGCTTGCTTCCCGACTTTTTGCTTGCCGGGCCGCGCGTGAGGACAAACGGCCAGGCGATGCTCAATCACTTTCCTGGGAACACCGGGGATGTCAGACGGTTGCCATGCAAACACGTCGACATTCGCCCGCAGGAAAGCAACGAGCGCGCCTTCCTATTTAGGGTCGAGAGAGGCACTGATGGTGAAGGTACCACCAGTGCCGTCCTCCTTGGCGGGCACCTTCTTGGTCTTTGGCGGAGCTACCATCTTCTTGCACTTGCCGGTGGAGCTCGATGGTGCGTCCTCGACGGTAGCGCATCACTCCGAAGAGGTGCGCTTGCCGGAGTGAGCATCAGAACCCTTGCCGGACTTGGAGTTCGTCTTCTTCCCCCCGGGAGCTTCAGCGGCAAGTGTTTGGCAATCTGTCGCGGCTGCTGCATCCCGGAAGATCTTGTCGGCACAGATAAGGGCATCCTTCTTGTCGCCATGGACAGAGATGACGCTTATCGGGCTGGCATCTTGAGTAGGTTGTAAGCGTAGTGAGAGGCTGCCATGAACTTGGCGAGTGCTGGACGGCCAAGTATCCCATTGTACGGCAACGGGAAATCGGCAACGTCGAATGTGACCCTCTCAGTCCTGAAATTCAGCTCGCTCCCAAATGTGACCGCAACGTAATCTTCCCCTTGACTTGCTCCTTCCCGGATTGATTCCTTGGAAGGTACGGTCTCTTCGAGCTTCATTGTCGAGGATTTGAAGCTTCGAGCACCGCGGAGGAGATCGATTCAAGCCAGCCCGCCGTCAACTAACATTTTTGTGACCTTGAGGTTGCGGATGGTTGGAGAGACCAACATCGGCAAGCACCCGACCGCAATTATGCGATCGGTGGTCCTCAATATAAAAATGATAGGTGTGCCGGACCACTTGAGAGGCTTGCGTGACTCTACGGATGGTTCCATTGCATTGACCTCCCGCATCCATTGCTTGAGTTGGCGGTGGGAGGCATGCGAAGCACCTCCGTCAACGCAGAGGACCTCTGTGGCTTTACGAAACTCCTGCTCATCAGCCGCTGCGTCTTCCATATCTTCGTCGTCGTCATCATCTTCATCCTTGTCGCGGCCACGGGAGGTCGATCTCCTTGCCATTGCTTGGCCTTCTTGCCAAGGCGTCCTCCCCGGCTGGGACATTTCTTGCTTGCTTCCCCAGCACCTTCCTGGGCCTTCTCCTTGTCGCGCCGCTCGTACTCAGCTCTCTGTTGTTCGACAAGCTGCTCGACCTTCTTGCAGCTCTGGAGGTCGTGGCCCTTGGTGCGGTGGATCTTGCGATCTTGCTTGCGGAGTTGTCACCTTGTCGGCGGCCGCCACCGACTGGTGGTTGGCGTCAGCGGCAACCTCCTTGCCGGAGCCACCAGCCTTGGCGTTCTTGTCGCCACCTCCATTGCCGGACTGCTCGACTGCTAGCACCTCTCTGGCTTTCTTCTTCCTGTTGCCTCACCGCCGGCCCTTCTTTGCCGGGGCGGTGTCATCACTGTGAGATCCTGCTTCTGCATTCTCTCCTGGGAGTCTCCTCCCTTCCTCAGCGCGTGCACACTTGTCGGCCAAGGCGTATAGCTCACTCACGTCCTTGACTTTGCACATCGCCATCTCCTCCCTCATCCTGCGGTTCCGCACATTCTGATGAAATGCGCTGATCACCACGGCAGGGTGGGCGTCAGGATGTTGTAGTGCACACGGCTGAATCTCTGAATGAACTTGCGCAGGACTCTCCTTCCTTCAGGCGAGCAAGTGAAGGTCACTCTCTTGGCCATGAGGCTTGTGGCCACCCGTGAAGGCGCCGACAAACCGATGGCACAGATCTGCCCAAGAGGATATGGAGCTGTCCGGCAAGTGCATGAGCCAAGATCGGCGTTGGGCTTGAGCACGGCGGAAGTAGTTGGCGAGGATCTTGTCGTCCCGTCCCCGCAGCCTGCACCGCGATGGTGTAGATGCTGATGAACTCCGACGGATGCGTCCTGCCATCATACTTCTACAGCACGTCTGGTTTGAAGTTCTTCTGGCTGGGCCCTTTGGACTTGCCGCAGCTCACGAGTGAACGCAGGGCAACCTACAGCGTCTGACAAAGTCGCTGGCTCCTCCGGCGCGCGCATGTCAACAGAAGGCCCAACGCGCTTGTCGGACTGACGTCGCGCTTCTCTTCTGTGCTCGATGCGAGTTCGAGCATCCTCTTGTTGTCGCTCATGAAGAACTTGGCGCTGATCGCGGCGAGCTCGCCCGGATCCGGCACGCAGCGATGGAGTCGCTGTCGAGGTGGATCCGGTGAGTCGGCGATCTTAGCCTTCTTGGCGGAGAGTGCACGGTGGTTGCACCTCCGGCAGTCTCGTCGCCACCGGCTCGTGCCTTGTCGTCTCGCCCGCGGCAATGATGGCGTTGGTTGCCGGAGCGTCGCCGTTAGCAAAGCCGATGAGGCTCTGGATAGTGGCCCTCCACTCGTCGACCTTGTCGGCCGTTGGAGGGTAGTCGAGAAGCAGCTGAGCTCTCGCTAGAGCTTCTGCTGGAGTAGTGGGCGGCATTGGAGAACGGTGCGAGGAGCGGGACACGCTCGGACTTCTAACTACGTTAGAAGGAGCAGCGCCCCGTCCGGGCGACCGTATCTCGCTTGCGCCAGCATGTTGGCGCGCATGCTGGTCTTGAGGGTCTCGATCCAACGAACGTATGGCGTTGTGAACGCCATGACGTTGTTGGTCCCGCGTCTCCTGAGATGGGCGCGGGGGATGCGCGGATGCCGAGGTTTGCGGTGCCTTGTCCTTGGACTTGGCAACGTCGCGAACACCTTCGTCGGCGCCCGTTCCTCCGCCAGCGTCTGCCCCACCACCTGTTTGCTTCGATGAGGGTGGGTACGACGCGGACGGATCTGCTGCCGCCGAAGCCTTCTTCTTCGGTGGCATGTTGAGGAAGATGTTGATGACGTTGCTCGTGTGAACGCCGAATCAGATTCACACGGCCTCGACGCCCTACTGCGCGCCAAAGATGTCGGGAGGCTGATCGTACCCACGGACACCTATGGGGCGGCGGACCAGGCCCCTTGTGGTTCAGAGGGGCGGAGATCGCCGCGAAGAGCGGATCGAGGCGATGCACACGAGCAGTTTACCCAACCGGAGCTCTCCGAGAGATAAAACTCCTCTGCTGCTTGTTTGATCTATTGTGTTCTTGCTAGGGAGCAATGCGAGCTACAAAACCTAAGCGTGGGTGTATCTAGTCTCGGTGGGTCGAATGAACCGAACCAGCCGAACCCCCTCGTTGCGCATGGGCCTCCTTTTATATGCTCAAGGGGTCTCCGGCGGTGGCAACATAGACGGGGTACAAATGTAAAACAGGAGTTGGTACACCTACTCGAGCGATTATGCAAAGGTGCAAAATACCTAACTCGACGGCAAGGGACAAAAGCAATAAATGCCCGTCAGTGTCGCCCGAACATTGCAGCAGAGGTCGTCAGGTGCGCCTCCGCTCGCCACGATGTCAAGCTTGCCAATGCCGCTTATCGCTGCTCTCCGCTGGCTGCACAGCCGCTCGACACGCGCGCATGGAACGGTCCCATGGCGACACGTCGCTGGATGAGCTGGAGCGGAGGCGGAGAGAAGTTGCATGCCGCGGCAAGCGCCTTGCCGCGGCCGAATCCTTGTCGCGCCCGGAGGTTTGTCGGCCTCGAGCCTTCCCAAGAAGCTCCTCTTGCCGGGGCCTTGTCTTCAGCGAGCCTTGAGTGGCCTTTCCGACAAGCTCCTCTTGTCGGGACCTTGTCTTCTTGATCAAATACTTTGTTCTTGAATGGCTCCAAGGAAGCCACGGAAGATCTTGGCGGTGACGAGGCAAGCCTTGCCGCGGGGTGCTGCAACTGCCCGTGCACGAGTACGGGATACTAGGGTACCCCTACTCTAGTACACCGATAGAATTTACCCTTTGAAATTATGTGTGATGCTAGTGACTATGTTGTAGGTGATGTTCTAGGACAAAGAGTTGATAAGAAATTAAATGTTATCCAATATGCTAGTAAAATTCTAGACAGTGCCCAGAGAAATTATGCTACTACTGAAAACGAATTTTTAGCCGTTGTATTTGCTTGTGATAAGTTCAGACCTTATATAGTTGATTCTAAAGTAACTGTTCACACTAATCATGATGCTATTAAATATCTTATGGAAAATAAAGATGCTAAACCTAGACTTATTAGATGGGTTCTCTTGCTACAAGAATTTGATTTGCATATTATAGATAGAAAGGGAGCTGAGAACCCCGTTGCAGACAACTAATCTAGGTTAGAGAATGTTCTTGATGACCCACTACCTATTGATGATAGCTTTCTTGATGAACAATTAGCTGTCATAAATGCTTCTCGTACTGCTCCATGGTATGCTGAGTATGCTAATTACATTGTTGCTAAATTTATACCACCTAGTTTCACATACCAGCAAAAGAAAAGTTTTTCTATGATTTAAGACATTACTTCTGGGATGACCCACACCTTTATAAATAAGGAGTAGATGGTGTTAGTGTACCTGAGCATGAACAGGAACATATCCTACGCAAGTGTCACTCCGAGGCTTATGGAGGACACCACACTGGAGATAGAACTGCACATAAGGTATTGCAATCCGGTTTTATTGGCCTACTCTCTTCAAAGATGCCCGTAAGTTTGTCTTGTCTTATGATGAATGTCAAATAATTGGTAATATTAGTAGACGTCAAGAAATGCCTATGAACTATTTACTTGTTATTGAACCATTTGATGTTTGGGGCTTTGATTATATGGGACCGTTTCCTTCCTCTAATGGGTATACACATATTTTAGGTGCTATTGATTACGTTACTAAGTGGGTAGAAGCTATTCCAACTAGTAGTGCTGATCATAACACCTCTATTAAGATGCTTAAGGAAGTTATTTTTCCGAGGTTTGGAGTCCCTAGATATTTAATGACTGATGGTGGTTCACACTTTATTCATGGGCTTTTCATAAAATGCTTGATAAGTATGATGTCAACCATAGAATTGCATCTCCATATCACCCGCAGTCTAGTGGTCAAGTAGAACTTAGTAATAGAGAGCTCAAATTAATTTTGCAAAAGACTGTTAATAGATCTAGAAAGAATTGGTCCAAAAAACTTGATGATGCACTATGGTCCTATAGAACTGCATATAAAAATCCTATAGGTATGTCTCCGTATAAAATGGTTTATGGAAAAGCATGTCACTTACCTCTCGAACTAGAACATAAGACATATTGGTCCATTAAAGAGCTCAACTATGATTTCAAACTTGCTGGTGAGAAGAGGCTATTTGACATTAGCTCACTTGATGAGTGGAGAACCCAAGCCTATGAGAATGCCAAACTGTTTAAATAAAAAGTTAAAATATGGCATGACAAAAGGATACAAAAGCGTGAGTTTAGTGTAAGTGATTATGTGTTGCTATTTAACTCTCGTTTAAGATTTTTTGCAGGAAAACTTCTCTCTAAATGGGAAGGGCCTTACGTTATCGAGGAGGTCTATCATTCTGGTGCCATAAAAATCAACAACTTCGAAGGCACAAAGCCGAAGGTGGTGAAAGTCAAAGAATCAAACATTATATCTCAGGTAATCCCATAAATGTTGAAACTAATGTTATTGAAACCGTAACCCTGGAGGAATACATAAGGGACACTTTCCAGAAGGCTTCAGACTCCGAAAAGGAATAGGTATGAGGTACGGTAAGTAAACCGACTCCAAAATAGTTCCAATGGTAATTTTTCTCCGTTTTGGAATATTTAAGAAAATAGGAAAATAAGAACTAGTCCGAGAAGGACACGAGGCTTCCACGAGGGTGGAGGGCGCGCCCTACCCCCCTGGGCGCGCTCCCTGCCTCGTGGGCACCTCCTGTGCTCTCCAGACTCCTTTTTCTTGCACGATACTTCTTTTAGTTGGTAAAAAATCACTATATAATCTCCCGAAGGCTATATACTCTCCCGAAGGTTTCGACCACCGTATCACGCAAATATCCTCTATTTTTTGTTTCGAGCTGTTTTTCTGACAGATCTAGATCACCATGACGTCTCCAAGTACCACCAAGGACAAGTTCTTCGATAAGGTCATCAACCCCTAGCTCACGGAAGTGCTGCAACATCCTCAAACCATTGAGATGCGTGAGGGGTTGTTGCACATCTGCGATGTTGAGGGACCAAGGAGGACCGGAAGCGCGGAGACAAGGCTCGAAGCAATGGAGCAACATGTTTTCAAGTGCCAGGAGATGGTGGAACATGGACTCGACGCCAATCACATAATGATCATGGGGTTCACCAACAACCACAAGCTGGATGTCAAGAACATTGGGGAGGCCATCTTCAAGCTTCACGAGAAAATTGAGCGCCTCCAAGCCCAGATCTATGACCTGCAAAACCAAAACTTTGAGTATGAATATAGATTCAAGAGGATGGTTTTGGCTGCAGATTTGAGGATCCCCAAGACTCGATCATCCTTTTACGATGGTGAGCCTATGCCTTGGAAGATGGAAGACAAGCCTACATCATCAACAACTCCATCATCACCACCCCGAGGAAAGAGATATAATCACATGGGTATGGGCACTCCCCTTGGCAACTGCCAAGCTTGGGGGAGGTGCCCCGGTATCGTATCACCATCACACTCCTATCTTTACCATTTTTCTTAGTTTGATCCTTTTGGTAATATCTTGATCTAGTAGAATAAATTTTTGTATGATCTAGTGTTGAGTTATGCTTTATGATCCTTCTATGTAATCGAGTCCGTGAGCTATATATAATAAAGATTAGTTTTGAGTCAAGGGCTTGGTTATCTTGCTATGATCTTGAGGGAAAAAAATAAAAGAAAGAATAAAAAGAAATAAAGAGATTGTATTGATCTTATGGAGAGTAATGACTTCACATATAAAGAGTATGATGAATAAAATTTGTTGAGAGTTGGCAAACATAGTTTTGGTCATCGTTGCAATTAATAGGAAGTAATAAAGAAAGAGAGGTTTTCACATATCAATATACTATCTTGGACATCTTTTATGATTGTGAGCACTCATTAAAATATGACATGCTAAAAAGTTGATATTGGACAAGGAAGACAACGTAATGGGTTATGTTTTCATATATTCGAAATAAAGTATATTGTCATGGATCGTTCAACATGTTGGGCTTGCCTTTCCCCCTCATGCTAGCCAAATTCTTTGCACCAAGTAGAGATACTACTTGTGCTTCCAAATATCCTTAAACCCACTTTTGCCATGAGTGTCCATCATACCTACCTATGGATTGAGTAAGATCCTTCAAGTAAGTTGTCATTGTTGCATGCAATAAAATTTGCTCTCTAAATATGTATGATTTATTAGTGTGGAGAAAATAAGCTTTATACTATCTTGTGATATGGAAGAAATAAAAGCGACAGACTGCATAATAAAGTTCCCTATCACAAGTGGCAATATAAAGTGACGTTCTTTCGCATTAAGATTTTGTGCATCCAACCATAAAAGCACATGACAACCTCTGCTTCCCTCTGCGAAGGGCCTATCTTTTGTTCTTGTCTTATACCTTATACAAGAGTCATGGTGATCCTCACCTTTCCTTTTTACATTTTATCCTTTGGAAAGCACATTGTGTTGGAAAGATCTTGATATATATATCCAATTGGATGTAAGTTATCATGAACTATTATTGTTGACATTACCCTTGAGGTAAAAGGTTGGGAGGAAACACTATAAGCCCCTATCTTTCTCTGTGTCGATTAAAACTCCATAACCATAAGTATTGCATGAGTGTTAGCAATTGTGAAAGACTAAATGATAGTTGAGTATGTGGACTTGCTGAAAAGCTCTTATATTGACTCTTTCCTATGTCCTCCTGTCCGTATTTTATTTTATCGACACCTCTATCTCTAAACATGTCGACATATTTTTCGTTATTGATTTCCGATTGAGGACAAGCGAGGTCTAAGCTTGGGGGAGTTGATACGTCCATTTTGCATCATGCTTTTATATCAATATTTATTGCATTATGGGCTGTTATTACATATATATTATGTCTCAATACTTATGCCTATTCTCTCTTATTTTGCAAGGTCTATATGAAGAGGGAGAATGCCGACAGCTAGAATTCTGGGCTGGAAAAGGAGCAAATATTAGAGACCTATTCTGCACAACTCCAAAAGTCCTGAAACTTCAGGGAGGCACGTTTTGGAATATATAAAAAATACTTGAGAAAGAATCAACCAGAGGGGGCCCACACCCTGGCCACGAGGGTGTGGGGCGCGCCCTACCCTCCCCGGGTGCGCCTGTCTCGTGGGCCCCTAGCAGGCCTCCGTACCCATCTTCGATATATGAAGTCTTTCGTCCGAGAAAAATAAGGAGGAAGCATTCGACGAAGCACCGCCGCCACGAGGCGGAACCTGGCGAAACCAATCTAGGGCTCCGGCGGAGCTGTTCTGCCGGGGAAACATCCCTCCGGGAGGGGGAAATCATCACCATCGTCATCACCATCAATCCTCTCATCGGGAGGGGGTCAATCTGCATCAACATCTTCATCAGCAGCATCTCCTCTCAAACCCTAGTTCATCTCTTGTATCCAATCTTTGTCTCAAAACCTAAGATTGGTACCTGTTGGTTGCTAGTAGTGTTGATTACTCCTTGTAGTTGATGCTAGTTGGTTTATTTGGTGGAAGATCATATGTTCAGATCGTTCATGCATATTAATACCCCTCTGATTATGAACATGAACATGATTTGTGAGTAGTTACGTTTGTTCCTGAGGACATGGGAGAAGTCTTGCTATAAGTAGTCATGTGAATTTGGTATTCGTTCAATATTTTGATGAGATGTATGTTGTTTTTCCTCTAGTGGTATTATGTGAACGTCGACTACATGACACTTCACCATTGTTTGGGCCTAGAGGAAGGAATTCGGAAGTAATAAGTAGATGATGGGTGGCTAGAGTGACAGAAGCTTAAACCCTAGTTTATGTGTTGCTTCGTAAGGGGCTGATTTGGATCCATATGTTTCATGCCATGGTTAGGTTTACCTTAATACTTCTTTTGTAGTTGCGGATGCTTGTAATAGGGGTTAATCATAAGTGGGATGCTTGTCCAAGGAAGGGCAGTACCCAAGCACCGGTCCACCCACATATCAAATTATCAAAGTAACAAACGGGAATCATATGAGCATGATGAAAACTAGCTTGACGTTAATTCCCATGCGTCCTCGAGAGCGTTTTCTTTTATATAAGAGTTTGTCTAGGTTTGTCCTTTGCTACAAAAAGGATTGGGCCATCTTTCTGCACCTTATTTTCTTTTATTACTTGTTACCCGTTACAAATTACCTTATCACAAAACTATCTGTTATCGATAATTTCAGTGCTTGCAGAGAGTACCTTACTGAAAACCGCTTGTCATTTCCTTCTGCTCCTCGTTGGGTTCGACACTCTTACTTATAGAAAGGACTACGATAGATCCCCTATACTTGTGGGTCATCACTCGTCACCGGCAAGTCTCTTTACTCGTTCCGTAATGCATCATCCCGTGACTAACTCATTAGTCACATTGCTTGCAAGGCTCATAGTGATGTGCATTACCGAGAGGGCTCAAAGATACCTCTCTGATACACGGAGTGACAAATCCTAATCTCAATCTATGCCAACTCAACAAACACCATCAGAGACACCTGTAGAGCATCTTTATAATCACCCAGTTACGTTGTGATGTTTGATAGCACACAAGGTGTTCCTCGGTATTCGAGAGTTGCATAATCTCATAATCTGTGGAACATGTATATGTCATGAAGAAAGCAATAGCAGAAAAACTAAACGAGAAACATATCCTTAGTACTATTCAGGTATTTCAGGATGTTCTTGACCGTTGTCCAGTGATCCACTCCTGGATTACTTTGGTACCTCCCTGCTAAACTAATAGCAAGGCACACATCAGGTCTGGTACACAACATTGCATACATGATAGAACCTATGGCTGAGGCACAGGGAATGACTTCCATTTTCTCTCTATCTTCTGCAGTGGTCGGGCATTGAGTCTAACTCAACTTCACACCTTGTAACACAGGCAAGAACCCTTTCTTTGACTGATCCATTTTGAACTTTTTCAAAACTTTATCAAGGTATGTGCTTTGTGAAAGTCCAATTAAGCGTCTTGATCTATCTCTATAGATCATGATGCCCAATATATAACCAGCTTCACCGAGGTCTTTCATTGAAAAATTCTTATTCAAGTACCCTTTTATGCTATTCAGAAATTCAGTATCATTTCCGATGAACAATATGTCATCCACATATAATATCAGAAATGCTACAGAGCTCCCATTCACTTTCTTGTAAATACAGGCTTCCCCAAAAGTCTGTATAAAAACTATATGCTTTGACCACACTATCAAAGCGTATATTCCAACTTCGAGAGGCTTGCACCAGTCCATAAATGGATCGCTGGAGCTTGCACACTTTGTTGGCACTTTTTGGATCGACAAAACCTTCTGGTTGCATCATATATAACTCTTCTTTAAGATATCCATTAAGGAATGCAGTTTTGACATCCACTCGCCAAATTTCATAATCATAAAATGCGGCAATTGCTAACTTGATTCGAACAACTTAAGCATCGCTACGGGTGAGAATGTCTCATGGTAGTCAACTCCTTGAACTTATGAAAACCTTTCGCAACAAGTCGAGCTTTGTAGATAGTAACATTATTGTCAGCGTCAGTCTTCTTCTTGAAGATCCATTTATTCTCTATGGCTTGTCGATCATCGGGCAAGTCAACCAAAGTCCACACTTTGTTCTCATACATGGATCCCATCTCAGATGTCATGGCCACAAGCCATTTTGCGGAATCGCTTCCTCATAGTTCGTAGGTTCGTCATGGTCAAGTAACATGACTTCTAGAACAGGATTACCGTACCACTCTGGTGCGGATCTTACTAGGGTTGACCTACGAGGTTCAGTAGTAACTTGATCCTAAGTTTCATGATCATCATCATTAGCTTCCTCACTAATTGGTGCAGGAATCACTGGAACTAATTTCTGTGATGGACTACTTTCCAATTCGGGAGAAGGTACAATTACCTCATCTAGTTCTACTTTCCTCCCACTCACTTCTTTCGAGAGAAACTCCTTCTCTAGAAAGGATCCATTCTTAGCAACGAATATCTTGCCTTCGGATCTGTGATAGAAGGTGTACCCAACAATTTCCTTTGAGTATCCTATTAAGACACATTTCTTCGATTTGGATTCAAGCTTATCAGGTTGAAGCTTTTTCACATAAGGATCGCACCCCCAAACTTTAAGAAACGACAAGTTGGGTTTCTTGCCAAACCACAGTTCATATGGTGTCATCTCAAGGGATTTAGATGGTGCCCTATTTAACGTGAATGCAACCGTCTCTAAAGCATAACCCCAAAACGATAGCGGTAAATCAGTAAGAGACATCATAGATCGCACTATATATAATAAAGTGCAGTTACGACATTCAGACACACCATTACGCTGTGGTGTTCCAGGTGGCGTGAGTTGCCAAACTATTCCGCATTGTTTCAAATGAAGACCAAACTCATAACTCAAATATTCACCTCCACGATCAGTTCGTTGAAACTTTATTTTCTTGTTATGATGATTTTCCACTTCACTCTGAAATTCTTTAAACTTTTCAAATGTTTCAGACTTATGTTTCATCAAGTAGATATTCCCGTATCTGCTCAAATCATCTGTGAAGGTCACAAAATAACGATACCCGACGCGAGCATCAACACTCATTGGACAGCATACATCAGTATGTATTATTTCCAATAAGTCCGTTGCTCGCTCCATTGTTCCGGAGAATGGAGTCTTAGTCATCTTGCCCATGAGGCATGGTTCGCAAGAATCAAGTGATTCCAAAAGCCCATCAACATGGAGTTTGTTCATGGACTTTACACCAATATGACCTAAACGACAGTGCCACAAATAAGTTGTACTATCATTATTAAACTTGTATCTTTTGGCTTCAATATTATGAATATGTGTATCACTACTATCGAGATTCAACAAAAATAGACCACTCATCAAGGGTGCATGACCATAAAAGATATTACTCATATAAATAGAAAACCATGATTCTCTGATTTAAATGAATAACCGTCTCGCATCAAACAAGATCCAGATATAATGTTCATGCTTAACGCTGGCACCAAATAACAATTATTCATGTCTAAAACTAATCCCAAAGGTAGATGTAGAGGTAGAGTGCCGACCGAGATCACATCGACTTTGGAACCATTTCCCACGCGCATCGTCACCTCTTCCTTAGCCAATCTTCGCTTAATCCTTAGCCCATGTTTTGAGTTGCAAATATGAGCAACAGAACCAGTATCAAATACCCAGGTGCTACTACGAGCATTAGTAAGGTATACATCAATAACATGTATATCAAATATACCTTTCACTTTACCATCCTTCTTATCCGCCAAATACTTGGGGTAATTCCGCTTCTAGTGACTAGTCCCTTTGCAGTTGAAGCACTCAGTCTCAGGCTTAGGTCCAGACTTGGGTTTCTTCACTTGAGCAACAACTTGCTTGCCGTTCTTCTTGAAGTTCCCCTTCTTCCCTTTGCCCTTCTTGAAACTAGTGGTATTGTTAACCATCAACACCTCATGCTCCTTCTTGATTTCTACCTCCGCAGCCTTTAGCATCACGAAGAGCTCGGGAATTGTCTTATCCATCCCTTGCATATTATAGTTCATCACAAAGCTTTTGTAGCTTGGTGGCAGTGATTGAAGAACTCTGTCAATGACACTATCATCAGGAAGATTAACTCCCAGTCGAGTCAAGCGGTTGTGGTACCCAGACATTCTGAGTATATCTTCACTTACAGAACTATTCTCCTCCATCTTGCAGCTATAGTACTTATTGGAGACTTCATATCTCTCAATTCGGGAATTTGCTTGAAATATTAACTTCAACTCCTAGAACATCTCATATGCTCCATGACGTTCAAAACGTCATTGAAGTCCCAATTCTAAGCCGTAAAGCATGTCACACTGAACTATCGAGTAGTCATCAGCTTTGCTTTGCCAAATGTTCATAACGTCGGGAGTTGCTCCTACAGCGGGTCTTGCACCTAGCGGTGCTTCCAGGATGTAATTCTTCTGTGCAGCAATGAGGATAATCCTCAAGTTATGGACCTAGTCCGTGTAGTTGCTACCATCATCTTTCAACTTAGCTTTCTCTAGGAATGCACTAAATTTCAAAGGAATAGTAGCACGAGCCATTTATCTACAACAACATAGATATGCAAAATACTATCATGTACTAAGTTCATGATAAATTAAAGTTCAATTAATCATATTACTTAAGAACTCCCACTTAGATAGACATCCCTCTGGTCATCTAAATGATCACGTGATCCATATCAACTAAACCATGTACGATCATCTCATGAGATGGAGTAGCTTTGAATGGTGAACATCACTATGTTGATCATATCTACTATATGATTCACGTCCGACCTCTCAGTCTTAGTGTTCCGAGGCCATATTTGCATATGCTAGGCCCGTCAAGTTTAACCCGAGTATTCTGCGTGTGCAAAACTGGTTTGCACCCGTTGTATGTGAACGTAGAGCTTATCACACCCGATCATCACATGGTGTCTCGGCACGACGAAATGTAGCAACGGTGCATACTCAGGGAGAACACTTGTACCTTGAAATTTAGTGAGGGATCATCTTATAATGCTACCGCCGTACTAAGAAAAATAAGATGCATAAAGGATAAACATCACATGCAATCAAAATAAGTGATATGATATGGCCATCATCATCTTGTGCCTTTGATCTCCATCTCCGAAGCACCGTCATGATCACCATCGTCACCGGCTTGACACCTTGATCTCCATCGTAGCATCGTTGTCGTCTCGCCAACTATTGCTTCTATGACTATCGCTACCTTTAGTGATAAAGTAACGCCATTACATGGCGATTGCATTTCATACAATAAGGTGACAACCATATGGCTCCTGCCATTTGCCGACAACTGTTACAAAACATGATCATCTCATACAACAATTTATATATCATCACGTCTTGACCATATCAAATCACAAAAAGCCCTGCAAAAACAAGCTAGACGTCCTCTACTTTGTTGTTGCAAGTTTTACGTGGTTGCTACGGGATTCTAGCAAGAATTGTTCTTACCTACGCATCAAAACCACAATGATTTTTCGTCAAGTGTGCTGTTTTAACCTTCAACAAGGATCGAGCATAGTCAAACTCAATTCAAATAAAGCGTGAGAAACAGACACCCGCTAGCCACCTGTGTGCGAAGCACGTCGGCAGAACCAGTCTCATGAACATGGTCACATAATGTCGGTCCGGGCCGCTTCATCCAACAATACCGCCGAATCAAAGTAAGACGTTGATAGTAAGTAGTATGACCATTATCGCCCACAACTCTTTGTGTTCTACTCGTGCATATAACATCTACACATAGACCTGGCTCGGATGCCACTGTTGGGAACGCAGTATTTCAAAAAATTTACCTACGGTCAGCGCAAGATCTATCTAGGAGATGCATAGCAATGAGCGGGGAGAGTGTGTCCACATACCCTCGTAGACCAAAAGCGGAAGCGTTTAGTAACGCGGTTGATGAAGTCGAACGTCTTTGCGATCCAACCGATCCAAGCACTGAACGTACGACACCTTTGGTGGTGCATCATGTTTAAATTTCTCAGAAACTTGAAATGGGGATTGATCCAAGCCCTAGCACCAAATGAATTCAAATAGGTTCAAAAATAATCATTTTCAATGATCCCAAAATGACCTGTGAAAATGTTCATGATTTTGATAAAGGTGAAAACCTCTGCCAAAAAAAATTATGAGCATAAATGTTGGCCATTTTGTGGATTTTTGAATTAAACCATATTGTATTTGAATTGGGGCATTTGAATTCTATAAATATTTTAAATGCTCCAAAAATACTGGTTTCAATTGTGGGCTTTTGGAATAATCCAAATAATGCCCCCAATTTATCTCAGGAGTTTTAAAAATGAGTTAGTATTTTTACTAATTCAAAACAGAATGAAATAAATAGAAAACAGAAACAATTAAAGAGAGAGAGGGAGACCTACCTGGCACTTACCTGGCGCCCCAACCGGCCCACCTCTGTAGCAGCCCAGCTGGGCAAAGCCAGCCCAGCCCACCTGGGGCAAGGTTGTCTTCAACCTTGCGCCAGTAGGACGCCGAGCGTGTGCTCTCCGCACGCGCGCCCTCCGAGCGCCACCTCCTCTCTGCCTGCTCGCCCGTATGCTTCTGGACGACGCCACGCAGCCCCTCGACCCTCTCTCACTCTCCCTGGATCCCTCCGTCTCATCTGCTCTCTCCCGCAGCACCACTGACACACCACCATCGCCGCCGATGCTGATTGCCGTAGCCACAGCCTCCCCCTCGACCTCTCTCCATGCTCTGAAGGACCGCCACGACCTACTCTTCCTCCTCACCGCACCAAGCAACGCCAGGAGCCCCGCAGTGACGCCATCGCCATCGTCTTCACCGACGAGCACCGAGGACCGCCGCCGTTGATTCGCCGCCTCCCGAGCTTCCCCGAGCTCGCCGAGGCCACCGCTGCACCCGCTGTGAGCTCCGCCATCGTTTCCCCCTCTCCCCGTGCCCTACCTCCCTCTCTAGCCGCCGTTCGCAACGAGCCCGAGAGCTCTTCGCCGCCGGCCATGTCGCCGCCGTGGCTCTGACTCTTTGGCTTCGCATGATGAACCACCTGCTTGCCTTTGAGTGCCTCCCCACGAGCCCGTAGCACGCCCCAGCTCGCCTTCTCGTGCCCCCTAGCTCTCGCTCGCGTCACACCCGAATGCCGGCGCCGCCGCGGGCTCCACTCCAGCGAACTCCGGCCACCCCCGCACCTCCCCTTGGTCTCCCTAGATGCGCGCGGGCATGGGCTACCTCCTGGAGCTCTTCGCGCGTCCAACCGCAACCCATAGCGCCACTCCGGCGAGCCACCGCCGCCACTGGATCGTCGCCCGTCGTCTAACCGCCGGGCGTCTTGGACGTGGCACATTTAATTAAGCGCTAATGACCCTCTAAACACCCCAGGGCCACTGCCATGTGGGCCCCAAAGGCTCGCTTAGGTTAGTTTAATTTCCTGCTTAAATTAGTTCATAACCCAACGGGCCCCACGTGTCAGAGTTGACCAAGCTGACGTGGCTGTTGACTGGGCCCACATGTCATCGACACTAACCAGCCCCAGACACTGACCAATGGACCCCACTGGTCAGGTTTGACTTGGAGGCGCCCAGTTGACCTGCTGACATCAGGGTGATGTCATGCTGACACAATAACTCATTTTCTGGATTTTTTATTATTCAGGAAATTCCAAAAAATAACCAAAACTTCTAAAATTCATAGAAAATAATCTGTAACTCCAATGGAAATAATTTATATATGAAAAATTATCATAAAAATGCAACCTATCCATCTGTATCATTTTCATGCATGTTAGAACAACTTATAGCTGCTGTTTAGCACAAATCATATAAATGGCATTTTAATTTCCACATATGGAGTTTGAATTTGAATCTTGGATTCAAACCAACTTCATTTAATCTGGTTGCTAGTTGCATTAGCTCAAACCACAGCATATTGCCATGTCACACTCATGCATCATATTGTTGCATTGCATTGATTGTGTTCTTTCTCTGTTGCCGGTGTTTGTCCCCTCTCAGTAGACGATGTACCGATGATGAGTTCGATGACACCGATGAAGAACTATATTATCTTCGGAAGTGCCAGGCAAGCAAAACCCCCTAGTTCATTCCGATACAATCCCACTCTCTCGCTCATGCTCTCTTTTACTGCATTAGGACAACAACGACATATTTGTTACTTGCTGCGGTAGCTGAACCCTTTTCCTCTGCATGACCTGTCATTGCCACAGTAAATAGATGAAACCCAATAGCAGGAGTAGGAGTTGTTTGAGCCCTGATGTGCCTACTCATACATGCTTGTTTGTCATGCCTGCTACTGCTTAGAGTTGAGTCAGGTCTGATTCATCGGGGATGAATCGGAGGTGTGTGAACATGTCCTACTGTTGAGAGCTAAGTGTGTGAACACGATTTGCTAAAGTTGGCGGTGAGAGGCCATGTAGGAGTACATGGTGGGTTGTCTCATTGCAGCCGTCCTCGGGAACCGAGTTCTTTGTTTGTGATCCATGAAACATTTACTACCACACATTGGGTTCCGGTAACTCGACCCCTCTCGGCTTATTAATCGCCTCGATCTCTGTCCAGGAGTTGCAACTAGTTTCTGGTGTTTGTAGGATATGTGTTGGGGGCCGTGCATAGCGCTGACCCTAGGGGTGGGCTATGTTGCGGTAGATACACCGTGGCCCGGTGTACCGAGCGCCCGTTTGGTGTCTCGGGAACCCTGCACACATCGTTTGGGGCCGTGAGCGACACCCCGGCTGGATCTCCTTGCGGATGGAACCCGAATAGGCGATAAACCTGGACTAGAGACTTGTGTGGTTAGTCAGGTCGTGGCCGACTCCCTCGCCAAAGCTTCCGCTTGAAGGTTGCCGAGATACACGACGTGTACATGGTGGTAAGTGGAGAGAGCGTGTGTGAAGAAGTACACCCTGCGGGGTTAATATGATCTATTCAAATAGCCGTGTCCATGGAAAAGGACTTACGGGTTGCCTATATCAGTTCATAGACAAGTGAAAGTGGATACTCTAAAGCAGCAAGATAACCGTGAGTGCTATGGATGGTGTTCTCGTAGGGAGAGGGGAGCGGATCCTTAGTGGTGTATTGATATGGTGAATATGTGGACTCGTGTGCGCCACCTCAAAAGAGTTACTTGCAGTCGTAGTTTAGGGTAGCCACCGAGTCAAAGCTAGCTTGCTGCAGTCAAACTCCACCACCCCCTTTGTTGATAATGATGCATATGTAGTTAGTTCTGATGTAAGTCTTGTTGAGTACATTTGTACTCACGTTTGCTTATTTTATGTTTTGCAGAGAGACTTCAGTCTCGCTAGTAGTTTTGCATGGACTTTGACGTTTAGCTTGATACCTCAGCTACGATCTTGTGCCCTCGGCAGGATCTGGTAGATAGTCAGGCTTCTCAGCCTTTTTCATTTGTAGATGTATGTACTCAGAGATGTTTTGCTTGAGTGTGTGCTTTGTTTTGTTTTCTCTGAATGTTGGGTCATGAGACCCATGTTTGTAATATCTCGCTCCTCGGAGCCTATTAAATAAATACTTGAGTCGTAGAGTTATGTTGTGATGCCATGTTGTATTTACACATACCGAGCATATTGTGTGTATGATTGAAATGCTTGGTATGTGTGGGATCCGACAATCTAGTTCTTTATCCTTGGCAGCCTCTCTTATGGGGAAATGTAGTCTAGTGCTTCCTTGAGCCATAGTAGAACGCTACAGCCCGGTTCACCGGAGTCCTGGTAGCCCAGGACACTTGACTGGCCGGCATGTGTTTCACCTCGTTCATGTGTCTGTCCCTTCGGGGAAATGTCACGCGGTGACATCCGGAGTCCTGCCTAGCCTGCTACAGCCCGGGTTCCCGGAGTCCTGTTAGCCCAGTGCTACAGCCCGGATTCACACGCTGCTGACCGACATGCTCGATGTGATTCATGTATGCCTATCCCCATGGGTTAGTGCCGCTTTGGGTTCACGACTAGTCATGTCAGCCCGGGTTCTCTGTCATATGGATGCTAGCGACACTATCATATACGTGAGCCAAAAGGCGCAAACGGTCCCGGTCCATGGTAAGGCGACACCGTAGAATACCGTGCGTGAGGCCGCAAAGTGATATGAGGTGTTACCGGCTAGATCGATGTGACTTGGAATCGGGTCCCGACAGCTTTGGTATAAGAGCCTGATCATCAGTAGGATTTCCAAGCCAAACCCGATCGAAGTTGTGTCTAGAAATGCTTTAGTTATGTAAGGGAATTGATTGTGGAAGGAGCGTAAGGCTCTTTTTGCTCCTTATACCTCATGGCCTTCTCGATCTGAGTCATCCTCTTCTCTTCTATGGGGTTTAAGAACTAGGCTTCTCATCTATCTATCAGGATGACGTGTTACTAATCCATAGACCTTTAAGATTGTTGGTTTTAAGCCCCAGTTCAGTTTCTACTATTTCCGTGTGTTCATAGTTGGTATCAGAACCTTGATATTGTGATGTTGAGTGGTCATGCCACCATTTTTGCAAGATGTCTCAAATCATTTTGAGCATTTACAGCCGTTATGCTGTCCAAGTCATCCCAAGTCTCTAAATAGTCTGATGCATTTGCAAATCCTTTCTTTCCATTCCCGATGTCCTTTATGGTCAGAATAAGCACACTAACTGTGCGTTGAGGTAATTTATTACCTTGACATATATGTTGGAGCTATTATTATGACCTAGGTGTTCTAGGAAGTCACCTAGTAATTTAGCAATGCTTTTGTATCCCCAGTGTGATGATTCTGGCCATTATTCTTAAAAGCATCCCGTGATGTTATTAGTTAGTAGGCATTCTATTCTTGGGTTCTTGAACCCGAGATTCACCCTACTTACCTCCTGTTGATAGTGTTTGCTAGTTCCTTTAGGATATTAGTAACCTTGCGACAGTCCTCGAGGTCCGTGGTATCTCATTCTTCTACATACCATGAACCATCCTTGGCAGGAGTTCCTTTGAACCAAAAGGTCACAACAAGAGTGCTCTCGATGAGTTCCCCATTCTATATTGTGACTCTGCCAGTTCTACCTTCTCCGCATGGGTTATCTGGAAGAAATGTTGAACTTTGCTCGACATACTAATCCATGCCTCCACAACTCGAAAAGTTATATGTTCCTTTGAGTTGTCCCTCTTCAGTTGTATTCCGACCTTCGTCTATCAATTGATAGTCAGGAGTAGTCGTGCATTCGTAATCGATGCCTACTATTCTTGTGGTCCGTCAAGCCATTCTATCCAGAATGACTAGGAGAAACAAACTCCAGTACCCCATCCATTTCTTGGAGTGGTCAAAGTAGTTGTATTCCGCAGATCAAAATGCCAATCTAGCTTTTGATTCTGTTCTACCTTGAAGTATTGACCTCTTTATGTCAGGAACGTCATGAGAATTGCATCTTCCCTTATGAATTCTTGACGTAGTGATACTTCTCGCTATCATTATTCAAAGTAGTCGTAACCGGAATGCCGACAAGTGAACTATGATGTGTGAAATCAATACTCCTAGCAACCCTTTTGCTTGGTAGTTAATGGACAATAATATCATTCTTAGCGTGTTGGTTGTTGGACCACTATTCCAAGATTGATTGTGCTACCTAGTCCATTTTTCCTGGTGTACTCTTCGATCAATGAGTTAGGATTTTATCAATCCTTTCTTATTTGATCATTTCGTCTTGCCCTGAAACGCAAGAATGTTCTCGAGCTTAGTAACATATTGGTGGTTCGTGATGTTCCGAAAATCTTCTCGGAAGTGTTACCAGGTTGTCACCTGACCGCTATGTTGAGCTCGTGACCAAGTTGGTTTTCCTCTAAACCAGCCATTCTCCAAGAATCTGTGTTGGATACCCTGAGCTAGTTGGTTAAGCTAAACAACAACTTGGAGAGTTGGAAGATAAACGCTTGCCTAACTTAGTTCATTCTATGGGATATCCTTGTGTGAGTGTGTGTTGAAGAAAGATGATATCTTCATCGATTGGTCCTCGTGATCAGTTGTTGGATCTATTGTCTTGTCAAAACTTTGACTTGAGTATGGGCTATCATCAAGTCAAATCAGAACCAACGATGTTCGTAATGTTGTCTTACTCGTGGTTGATCCCTCGAGTATACACCATTACATCTTTTGGTCTGACCAATGCTATTACCGTGTTCACATGATGGTGGAAGTCCAGTGATATGGAAATTCCGATGAGTTGTTGTTGAGCCCATCGCTGACATTTTGTCTCCCCATGATTCATGTTGAACATCAACCTAGTGTTGGAAACTTTGTAAGCAATGCCTTCATGTTCCGTTCATGAAGCTTATGCTTGGATGGAAGAAGTGATTTCCTCGAATTCATGTGCATTTGGTGCAAGTTGCCACCGTGGGTTCGAGAAATATTGTTTTTGCTTCCTTCGGAACCATCTCAAGTCAGTCATGCATATGTGCGAAGTATTCTATGGTTTGAAGACTTGCAACCTTCATTCTATATGTATTCTTAGCACACCAAGCCACTGATTGATTTGTTCAAGGAAAAGGAGTTGATGTGCGAATACTAGTTCATGCACAAGACTTCGATATCCTTGTTGATGGTGCCCACCTGAACTCGGTAGTGTTTTATTATAAGACTACTACGTGGTCATGCTTATGCAGGACAGCGTGTTCACTTGTATGTAGCAGAACCAGCTCATGTTTGGGAGCTTGCTATCGTGGTTCATTCCCCGAGAATCTCACAACTCCATCTCGTTGATTTGTGTTGCAACTTTTCTTTTCAGACATGTGAGTCTGAAGTATCCTGTTTGTAACCAGATCTGAATCTCAGGCAAATATGACGGTTGGAACATTTTCAACAGTTGCCTTTTGTCCCCAGCCTCCATCGCCATTGTGCCAATTTCCCATGGGCTACCCTTCACGGTAATTTCTGGTCGGGATCACCTTCAATAGTGGTCCTACCATGGGTCCCATTCATTTCTGATGATAAGCAAAATCATCCATCGCGTTGTCTTCAACAAGGTAGTCCACATCCTGCATTCTAGTCGGATTATGTCATTCTTTTGAACTCCTTCGTTCTTTTGAACTGTTCTTGGGCGTCGAGGCTCATTTGGGGCTGTGGAAGAGATTATTCTGCCTAGTACCCCGTTCTCATGAGGGGTCAATATATCAAGTGGGCGGAGCCGAGCTATGGCGCATCGCCGGGACCGGATACCCATCCGGAACCTCGAAGAAAGCGTCCAAGACCGGCCTTGAATGGTTTTACATGGAGGGCGTCCATTGCCGGATCCTGTTCGGATCGGCCTTCCGGAGTTCAGCAATGCTCCTCTGAAGAAGCGCCCTAAGCCGGGCGCCCTCGGAGCCCCCAGAGGGAAAATGACCAGGATGTCCTCTATCTGATGAGCCGCATAAGGTTACTGGCTCATGCCGGATTGACCATGATTGGAGTCATGGCAATCTGCATTATGAGGGGAGTGCAGCCGCTCCAATATAGGGGCCACCCCATGTGGGACTTCAACGGGGAGGACGATGCCACGCGCCATGGCCGCAAAGGACCGGCATCGGTCACCGAACTGGTGAAGATCTTGTCTGCCGTGTATAAAGGGGAGGAGGAGGATTTCCTCCGCGTCAATCCACTGAAGGAATTTTCTTCAAATAATCCTCGAAGCTGGGTAAGCAAACATCTTTTGTGACCTGTCCGATCCATGTTCCCATGGTTAAATATTTCATTTCGTGGTTTCTGCGCAGGAACTGCGCCGGACTGTGGAGAAGATACACAGCCCACCCCCACAACCCGAGGATCCGGAACGGTCCCTCGATCCGACTTCAGAAGAGGATCCAGATATAAATGTGGAGTTGATCGACGGGGTATTCCACCAACTTAGCATCGACAATGCTTTGGTTGCCATCACGGCCGATTACCCCGGAATACTTCCAGCCTCACAGGTAACTGAGACCAAGGTCCCAATATTCTGATAATGACCCATCCGTGCTTATTTCTTGATCACCGTATACCAATGGTGTTTCGCAGGGGGTACCTTCGAGGCAGGAAGCCGAGCCCGCGGCGGCTGGCCAACGAGGGGCAGTACGGCCCCGCAGGCTAAAAAGGAGTGCGGTCCAGATCAAAACTCCGCCGCAACGATATGGCGTGTCACCATGTTCCTAGGATTGATTCCTAGAGGGCGTACTAACGCTGATGCCCTTTTCAGGAAAAAGAGCGCTCGCCGGACTGAGTCTGGAGAGGTTGCCAATCGAACCTCCGCTGGACGGGCTCCAAAGCCGGGTCCAGAAGCGGAGGCGAACACGAGGCATACGTCGGATGCTCCTCCGACAGAGGATGCCGACAGATTGTCCGCCACCAACTCCGAGGTGGAGAGCGCCTTGAATCACAGGCGCCGCCGGACAGTTCTTCGTGACGCATGTTTCTCCCGAGAGGCCTTGAATGCCTTCAATTCGGGAGATGCGCACCTCCGTGCCGCTCAAGATGGTGTAGCCAGAGCCACGGAGCAATATGTAAAGGACATACGGGTAAGGAAATTTGACAGTTATATATGCCAGTAGCCCCCGAGACATAAAATAGTTAGAATAACTGATATAAGGATCATTTGTTATGCAGGATCTTACAGAAAAGAGTACCCGACTGTCTCAGGAGCTGGAAGAGTGCAAGGCCCAACTTGAGGCCGCACTAGCCGCTACAGGGGGAGCCACAGAGACCCCCTCTGGTATCATACGCTTCAAAAGATAAATAGTTTATGAAGTGCGTCGGGTGTGTAAATCTGACAAAAACATTGCAGATGGCGCCGGACTAGATCCGGACAAGCAACAGCTCTTGCGACAGCTAAAGGCCGGCGAGAGCGTGCTTACAAGGGTGCGGCAGGAGAAAAATAACCTCCAAGATACCAACACCAAGCTGGGTGAGGAACTAAAGGATGTTCGTGCCCAGTTGTCTGACTCCGTAAAGGAGAATCGGCGGCTTCGTCGCGGCATTTTCAGTAGGTGCTTGATCGAACTTTGAAAGAGTTTGGCGAGAAAGGAGACTAACATAAACATGTATGTAGGTTTGCTCACAGGTTGTCCTGAGGAGGAGATGCCCAGTTCTTCGGGTGATCTTCTTCCCGAATTGCGGTACCGCATTTAACGAAATACGGTAGGTGATGAAAGGCATCGGCCGTGCCTTGTGGCCATCTATCTCCCCGCCTCAAGGCATTGGGGAGCCGCGAGCTGCTTCAAGGAGCACGGTGGCGCTTCCGGCTATGGAAGATATCGGCCTGCCGTCAAGGCGCTTAGGGAGGCACAGGCCATGGTAAAGACGCAGTACACGGTTGTGACCCAAACCACATGGCCGAGGTCGGACCTGTGGGGCCTGATGGGATGGAGATCCCTGTAAGCTTTGTGTACGGCCAAGTAGAATTGGCCGCCAAGTATTCCCAGCAAGATTGTAGATTAGATAGCCTATTAGATGGCATTGAGGAGGAATACAATGAGTCGAATTGACTATGTAAAAATATGACATGAAAAAAATGTCTTCTAGCCGGATTGTAGATCGTTTGTCATAGCGGACCTTTTAACCCGACCTCGGACCCAATAGTCCGGAGTGTGTCCGAATACCTTTGTGGTTATACAAGAACCGGGGTATGCATGGAGACAAGGCGTAGGGGTCATTGTTGCCGTATCAGACAAGTGCCCAACTAGTTATGTTATATTACATGGGTAGTAAGAAACATCTTCCAGGGATAATAGTTCCGTTAAGGGTTCCTTTCATTTGGGATGCATGCCCTAAAGTGCATGTCAAAGCTGCTATGAAAGCGTAAAATCATTTGGGGGCAGATGGGTAAATAATTAAAATCATCTTTCAGTTCACCGACCGAATATTCCCTTAAGAACGCTTAGCTTTCGGCTTCACCCGATGGGGTACACATCCGGTGACCAGCGGCAAGAATAATCGCAGAGGTGCTCCCTTTACCACCTAGCCGAACAATTGGGAGCGAGGGGTAAGCACAGAGCCGAGCAACCCAGCTTGGCCAAAACTTAAGTCATATCGATGCATATAATGGTGAATAAAAGGTACTTGCGGAAGTTTAACGCATGTGTTGGGCATGAAGCCCGTATAAATAAGCTTCTGTTAAAGAAGCCCCCAGGTATAATGAGCGCGGACAACGCATCAAGTATGTGCGAAAAAGCGCAAACGAGCCTCTAGAGGTTTCAAGAAGAAGGAGGAGGAAGGAGAGAAATAAAAGACACCAAAAATAGAAAATGTGTACGGAGGAAGGAGACGAACTTGGAGTCCGGCGCTTAGGCATAGAATCTTCGTAGACGGGCTGCGTTCCATGGGTTCGGCTCGAGTCGGTTATCCGATGCGTTTCGCAGACGGTATGCTCCGCCGGTCAGGACCTGGTCGATAATGAAGGGACCTTCCCATTTAGGCTTGAGTTTGTCCTTTTTCTTGTCCGGCAGGCGTAGAATTAGTTCGCCAACGTTATAAGCCTTGACCCGTACTTCCCTGCTTTGATATCTTCGAGCCTGCTGTTGATAGAATGCGGAACGAGCTTTTTCCACGTCGGGCTCCTCCTCCAATGCGTCCAAACTGTCCTACCGATCGAGCTCGGCTTCTCTTTCTTCATACATGCGCACGCGAGGTGAGTCGTGTATTATGTCGTAGGGCAAAACTGCCTCTGCGCCGTACACCATAAAGAATGGTGTGAATCCGGTAGTGCGATTCGGCGTGGTCCGCAGCCCCCAGAGTACAGAGCCGAGCTCCTCAACCCAGTGCGTGTTAGATTCCTTGAGGGACCGCACTAGTCTGGGTTTAATGCCTTTCATGATTAGACTATTTTCTCGTTCGACTTGACCGTTGGTTTGAGGGTGATAGACTGAGGCGTAATCGAGCTTGATGCCCATGGTTTTGCACCATAATTTGACCTCATCAGCCATGAAGTTGGTGTCGTTATCAGTAATGATACTATGAGGGACACCGTAACGGTGCACTACCCCTGATATGAAGTCTATCACCGGTCCGGATTCGGCCGTTTTAACAGGCTTGGCCTCTATCCATTTGGTGAATTTATCCACCATGACCAATAGGTATTTTTGCTTGTGGGTTCCTCCCTTAAGGGGTCCAACCATGTCAAGCCCCCAAACCGCATGACGGCCAGGTGATGGGTATAGTTTTAAGGGCGGTGGGTGGCATGTGGCTTTGGTTAGCAAAAAGCTGGCAACCGACGCATCGTTGGACTAAGTCTTGCGCATCTGCCCGGGCTGTCGGCTAATAAAATCCTGTGCGGAAGGCCTTGCCTATGAGGGCCCGGGCTGCGGCGTGGTGCCCACCCAGTCCGGCATGAATTTCAGCCAGGAGGTTTTGCCCTTCCTCTTCGGAGATACACCTTTGAAGGACTCCGGTAGTGCTTTTCTTATAAATCTCTCCCTCATGGACTTTATAGGCTTTAGATTGCCGTACTATGCAGCGAGCCTCATTTTGGTCTTCGGGGAGTTCCTGCCTAGTTAAGTAGGCTAGGAATGGTTCCGTCCACGGGGCGATAACCGTCATTATTTAGTGAGCGGAGGGTGTTATCTCGGGGGCAGAGCCTCCGGTTGTGTCAGAGTGTTCGGCGTCAGGCAGTGCGGTTGGGTCCGGATTGTTATTGCCGGACTCCCCTTCCCATAGTACGGCTGGCTTGAACAGCCGCTCCGTAAAGATATTGGGTGGGGCGGCATCGTGTTTTGCACCGATGCATGCCAATATATCCGCCGCCTGGTTGTTATCCCGGGCTATATGATGAAATTCGAGCCCTCGAACCGCGCTGACATTTTTAGGACCGCATTGCAGTATGCTGCCATTTTCGGATCTTTGGCATCAAAGTCTCCGTTTATTTGAGATATTGCGATGTTCAAATTCCCGCGCACCTCTAGGCGTTGAATGCCCATGGAGACTTCCATCCGGAGGCCGTGCAGAAGGGCCTCGTATTCGGCTGCGTTGTTGGAGTCTGTATACATTATCTGAAGAACGTATTGGACTGTGTCCCCGGTTGGGGACGTCGGGGCGGCTTGCCAGCCAGGCCGCCAACATTTTGGAGCCGTCAAAGTGCATGATCCAATTGGAGTATGCGCCGTACTCTTTAGGTAGTTCGACTTCGGTCCATTCGGCCATGAAGTCGGCCAAAACCTGCGACTTAATAGCTCGTCATGGCTTATAGGTTATGTTGAATGGAAGGAGCTCTATGGCCCATTTAGCAATCCGCCCGTCAGCGTCAGCGATTGTTTATAATGTTGTTAAGAGGTACTTGGAGGATACCGTTATCGAACACTCTTGAAAGTAGTGTCACAGCTTAGGGATGCCATGAACACCGCGTATGCTATCTTTTGATAGTGTGGGTACCGGGACTTGCATGGAGTTAGGACAGTGGACACATAGTAAACCGGTTTTTGAAGAGGGAACCGGTGTCCGTCCGTTTCTCGCTCGACAACGAGCACCGCGCTGACGACTTGATGTGTTGCGGCGATATATAATAGCACTGGTTCGCCCAAGTTGGGCGCGGCCAGGACTGGATTTGTTGCCAAAATGGCCTTTATTTCTTCGAGTCCGCCGTGGCGGCATCCGTCCACTCGAAGTGTTCGGTGCAATGGAGGAGGCGGTAAAGGGGTAACGCCTTTTCTCCCAAACAGGAAATAAAGCGGCTTAGAGCCGCTACGCATCCCGTCAATTTGTGTATTTGTTTGAGGTCTTTTGGAATGTCCAATTGTGACAGAGCTCGTATTTTGGCTGGGTTTGCTTCAATTCCTCTACCGGGCACAATGAAGCCCAGGAGCTTTCCGGCTGGAACGCCGAAGACGCATTTTTCCGGATTGAGCTTGATGTCATACTTTCGAAGATTGTCGAATGTGAGCCTCAAGTCGTCTACTAGAGTTTCGACGTGCTTGGTTTTGACGACCACGTCATCTACATATGCTTCCACTGTTTTGCCGATCTGGTTTGCCAGACATGTCTGAATCATGCGCTGATATGTTGCGCCGGCGTTTTTGAGCCCAAAGGGCATTGTGTTGAAGCAGAACGGGCCGTATGGATTGATGAATGTTGTTGCAGCTTGGTCTGGCTCCGCCATCTTGATTTGGTGGTAGCCGGAGTACGTGTCGAGGAAGCACAATGAGTCGTGTCCTGCTGTAGCATCAATAATTTGATCAATTCAAGGGAGGGGGAAGGGATCCTTTGAGCAAGCCTTATTAAGGTCTTTAAAATCAACACATAGGCGCCAGGATTTATCCTTCTTTGGTACCATCACAAGGTTTGCTAGCCAGTCCGGATGTTTAATATCTCTGATGAATCCGGCTTCCAAAAGTTTGGCTAGCTCCTCTCCCATGGCCTGTCTCTTGGGTTCGGAAAAGCGTCGAAGAGCCTATTTGACTGGCTTGAATCCTTTTAGGATATTTAGGTTGTGCTCGGCCAGCCCACGTGGGATTCCTGGCATGTCTGAAGGGTACCAGGCAAAGATGTCCCAGTTTTCTCGTAGAAATTATTGTAGTGTGGCGTCTACATCAGGGTTTAGTTGTGCCCCAATGGAGGCCGTCTTTGCGGGGTCCATTGGGTGGACTTGGAATTTGACTATTTCATCCGCTGGTTTAAAAGAGGTGGACTTGGATCTTTTATCAAGTATCACATCGTCCACATTCACCGTGGAGCGCATCATGGTGAGTTCCTCGGCCGCTAGGGCTTCGGATAGTTCCTCGAGGGCTAGTGCGGCTGTCTTGTTTTCGGCTGAGTGCTATGTTCGGATCACTAGCGAGAGTGATGATTCCGGTAGGTCCGGGCATTTTAAGCTTCATGTACCCATAATGGGGTATAGCTTGAAAAATTGTGAATGCCTCTCGTCCTAACAAAGCATGATATCCGCTATTGAACGGGGCCACTTGAAATGTGACTTCCTCGGACCTGTAATTGTCCGGCGAGCCGAACACTACGTCCACTGTGATTTTTCCTGTGCAGCATGCTTCCCGGCTAGGGATTATTCCTCGAAAGGTTGTGCTGCTTCGCTCAATGCAGTTCCAGTCTATTTCCATTTTTCGGAGGGTTTCCTCATAGATGAGGTTTAGTCTGCTTCCGCCATCCATGAGTACCTTAGTAAGGCGAAAGCCGTCCACTATCGGACTGAGGACCAATGCGGCTAGTGCTCGGGCTGTTCGGAATTTAGGTTAAATCATGGCATTAAAAGTAATAGCCGTGTCACTCCATGGATTTATTGTTGCTACTTGGTAGACTTTGGCAAGGTTGCGGAGTGTTCGTTTTCGCATGTTATTTGATGCGAAAGTCTCGAAGACTGTTAACACCGTACTAGTGTTGTTGTGCTGGGATTCTGAAGCTAGAAGCTCCTCGCCACTTTTGGCCACCTGCCGTAGTATCCAACATGCTCGAAGGCTATGAGTTGGGGTGGCGCCCTCTGTGCTATGAATTTTGCAGGGTCCGTTTAGCCAACCCTCCAGTACGGTTCCGTACCCTTTAAGGGGTTTTGGTTTTTTGGTATTTAACCCAGGTGCTTGATAATGATGCACCCATTTATTTCGGACTAGGGATGTATTCGGGGCCGGATTATCCCAAAATTTACTTTCGGTTTTCCAGGCGTTCTCCATCGCACAGTACTTTTGTACTATGGTCACCAAGTCGACAAAGCGTGTAATTTCAGACGACTTATGGCGTTTAGGATTCCCTTGTCCGTGCAATTATTGCAGAAAATTGGTATTGCGTCCTCCTCTCCATGATCCTTTATCCTGTTCATAACCGGGAGGAATCGCCCGATAATGATGTATTGTTTCAGCGGGCTCTTGCGAATTCGAGAGGATTCGCTAATGTTTGGGTGGGCGGGTGGAACTAGATCCTAACCCCGTCAATTTAGGACTCAAGGGCGAGAAGTTTCGAGCTCGGAAATTTGGATTTTTGAGTGTTATCCAATGAGTCCAACCCAACGCTGACTTTAAGTTCGTGGCTTGATCGACATCCGTCCCCTGCGGGAATCCGACATGGAGGGATCGGGAATCGGACGTAGCTAGTCCTTAAGATAGAAGAAGAATCGCCGCATTGCTCCTCTATCACAGCAACATGATGGGTAGCACAAGGAGAGTTGATCTCTCTCAGATCGGTTTTAGGCCCGATCCGGTCATAGTCTGTGGCGACTCCCAGGGCGGCGATGCGATCCAGGAGCTCGTTTACGGAGGGAAGCTCGATCGGATCTAACTGTTCGGCAAGTTCCGAATCAACATGGAGATTGGTTTCGATGACTCGAGAGGTCATCGTCGGCGCGGTGGCCGGACTGGCGGTCATAAGGAAACCACCTAGCCGAAGAGTCTGACCAGCGGCCAAGGCTCCTTTGGTGATAGTATCGTCTTTAAAGACGGGATGAGGCATCCTACCGACGCATTTACGACAGAGTAACTCTCAATGAAAGCACCAATGTCGGTGTCAAACCGGCGGATCTCGGGTAGGGGTCCCGAACTGTGCGTCTAGGCGGATGGTAACATGAGACAAGGGACACGATGTTTTTACCTGTGTTCGGGCCCTCTCGATGGAGGTAATACCCTACTCCCGCTTGATTAATATTGATGATATGGGTAGTACAAGAGTAGATCTACAATGAGATCAAGGAGGCTAAACCCTACAAGCTAGCCTATGGTATGATTGTTGTTCGTCCTATGGACTAAAACCCTCCGGTTTATATAGACACCGGATAGGTTAGGGTTACACAGAGTCGGTTACAATGGTAGGAGATCTACATATCCGTATCACCAAGCATTCCATCCACGCCAAGGAAAGTCCCATCTGGACACGGGACGAAGTCTTCAATCTTGTATCTTCATAGTCCAGGAGACCGGCCAACGGTGATAGTTCGGCTATCCGGACACCCCCTAATTCGAGACTCCCTCAGCAGGAGCTTACCAGTCCAATCCGGCGCGCGCTGCTTAGTCGCTGACGTCTATTAAGCTTCGGCTGATGCATACACGCAGAACGCCCATACTATGCCCACGTGATGGTTAGTGCTATCAGGCCAGAGGCCCCTCGGATCAAATATCCAAATCATAGTGGATTAGGAACGCGCGGTAACAAGCAGAGAATCACGAAAGATGTGACCTCGTTGCCCCATCCCTAGGACTTGTGGCAAGGGCTAGGAATGCCCGGCCACGCCTCGTAATTGTCTCGCGGGCACCCTCCAGGTCAACCCGACTCCACATCACTCGCAATTAAGCTCGCGCGGGTACCCCTCAGGGTCGACCCGTCTTTAGTAACATGGTCTAGTGTAAAGTCATAGTAACCATAGTAACTGTGTGTCCAAACATCAAAGGGAAAACCCGAGGAATCACCCCCGATGGATTCCACTCGATGTAATCATCAAGGTGAACCTAAGAGGAACCACCCGCGAGGTTCACACTTGAGGGGTTACCGCAACCAGTCTTATCGAAAGTGGTTAAGGCGGAATCACCCTCGATGACCACGACCGAATAGCTACACTACAGGGTTAACATTAGAAGTGTTGTAGAGGTCTCACCCTCGGCACTCGATAGTAACCCAGTAGTGTCGAGCAACTAAGGGGAAAGTGATGTGCGGTGCCGGGGCCTGGTCTTCGATCCCGTTGATCGGGTCTTCGATGATGAAGCAGGGGCAACAAGGACAAGGTGGGGTTCACTGATGGATCACTAACCAACCTATACTAAGCAGTTTAGGATAAGCAGGTAAGGTACAACAGCAGATACAAAAGCAGGCTATGCATCAGAATAGGAGCAAACAATTACAGTAGCAAAATCTAATGCAAGCATGAGAGAATGGAATGGGCGATATCGGGATGATCAAAGGGGGGGCTTGCCTGGTTGCTCTAGCAAGGAGGGGTCATCGTCGACGTAGTCGATCACAGGGGCTGCATCGGTCTCGGGGTCTACCGGAGAGAAGAGGGAGAAGAAACAGTAAATATAAAGCAAACATAGCATAGCAGGACAACAGGTAGAGCTAGACGTGTTCTAACGCGGTGCTACACGATACCGACGAGGGGCAAGTCAACCGGGAATGTTTTCCCGGTTCCGGACCCGTGTCAAACAGATGACCGGAGGGGGAAAGTTCCATGTTCAGCATGCTAGGGGCATGTGACAGATGAACGGACCACGTATCCGAATTCGTCACGTTTTTCTGAGAAACTTTCATGTAGAAAACATTTTCATCCGAGTTACGGATTATTTTCTATGATTTATCGAAGTTTAAAGCAATTTTCAGAAATTTTCTCGAATTAGTAATAATTCGAGTTGACCAAGTCATCTTGACTGGTCAAATGGGGAGGGTGTGGCCCACATGCCATAGGCAGCAAAGAAACTATTCTTGTTAATTAGATTAACTAGCCTGGGACCACTTGCCATTTGCTAATGGGCTAAATGAGCACTACTAAACTAAGTACTACCTAGCGTAATTAAACAAGGGCTGGCCATTCTTTGGACACAACCCAGCCGGCCACATACACGGCCATGTACTGAGCCTTGGCGCCCATGGCCAAGATCGGTAACAACAAAAGGCAGCGGTAGCTAGTAGCAAGCGAGCAAAGCGATGGCGGCAAGCAGCGAGAGCAAGTAGCAGCGGCGGCAACGATTTACAAGCGACAGTATGCACACAGCGGTGCAGCAAGCAGCAGCGGATGGCGATGTGCAGCGCCGTCTGTGCGTCGGAGAGATGCTCGTAGGGCGCGACCCTTGTGGTGAGTTTCGGCACGGGCACAGCAAGGACAGGTCCGGGCGGCCAAAGCGCGGAGGGAGAGCAGCAGGCCTGAGAGGAGTACGGCGGGAGTGGACCTCTGGGGGCGGGCGCGGACCGGGCGAAAGCGGGCGAGGTCTGGCGTGGTGGGGGCGGAGGTGGATGCGGTCGCGGGCGGGCCGGCTATAGCGGCAGCGAACAGAGTAACAAGGCGAGCAGGGCAGCAGCGTAAACATCGCAAGGAACAGCAGGAGCACGCATTTATTTAACGCGGAGATGCAGCCATGGCGGCCATCGGCTCGTCTGAGCAACTACGGCGACGGATCGACGGGCAAAACAGGGGAATCGAGGGAGGAGCTCACGGTGAGCATGAAGGCGAGGTCGGGTAGGCGGAGGTTGGCCGGAGCGGCGGCAATCGACACCGGATGCGGCGATATGCAGCGTTGAAGACGAGGTCGATGGCGAGTGTACGGCGATCCTTGCTTGATTCAAAGGTGCTCGGTAGACGGAAGTAGACCGCGACGGTTCTCCTAGACCTCTTGGCACGACGAGGGGAGGCCGGTGGCAGCGACATCGGCGGCGACATGGGGACAAGCGCTCGGGCGTGCCGGATCGAGATAAAGGGATGGAGGAAGAAAGAGTGGATTAGGTTTTGGACAAGGGGCGTCTTGGCGGCGTTTTGTAGGGCACCGGGAGGTCGGCGATGGCCGGCACGTGGCCATGGCCGTGGGATGGCCGCCACGGCCACCCCCTGCCTCCACTGTAGCGTAAGGAAGGAGACGCTTGGGAGGTTGGGCTGGGCCTCTACTTTCTTCTAGTGGGCCAAAAGTGCGTAGAGCAATTTCAGTTTATTTTTCTGTAAAAAAAAGGATAGCTACTGTTTTCTATTTGAATAAGCTTTCAAACCATTTTTTTTGTTGCACATGGAATTTGTCACACAATTACCAGAGAATAATTTGAGTTAGGACAAAAAGTTATGTGGAAAAAGGAGTTAAATAAATAATTGTTTATTTTGAAAAGGCCAATTTATTTGCTGTTGGGCCACTTATAAAATTTCTAGGGGCATCTTAGTGATCCAACCAGAGTTGATTTCTCCAAGAAAATACTTGGGGATTATTCGCAACATCACGAACATTTTTGTTTGCATGGCAGAAGAAGTAAATATTTGACTTGTATTTCAAATGGAATTTGGCTTTGATTTTCATCAAGTGGCAATTTAGTTTGAAAAACATGACGACGTGGCATCATTAAAGGGGAGATCATTGTAGCATGATTCCCGAGGTGTTACAAATCTCCTCCACTACAAGAAATCTTGTCCCGAGATATAAGAGGCGGAGTAGGGGGAAGACTCGGGAAGGATGGACCTCAACACAAGATAGGTACCTGGGGGGGCTATCTCATTGAACGTGGCATAGAGGCATCTCTCTAGTTGAAATTCAAGAAAGTCATCGAGAGGAAGGTAAGAAGGTGCAATAAGAAGCTTCAAGCGGGTAGGCAATCGTTCATTGCCTAAAACAGAGGGTGAATGGGGTTCAGAGCAATGGGAATGAGTATTGTGTCTGATACCAGAACAGATCACAAGGAAGGCGGCTCATGATGTACATACGAAGCCAAGCGCGAGGGACAACTTTGGAAAACAGGTATGTACAGGAGTCACGTTTCGATCCTGCAGAACTGTCGGTTATGGGCCCACCATGCGGTTCAAAAGTAGGAAGGACGCTGACATATTGCACGGTCATGATAGCAAGGCATCTCAGAGGATAGCCTGTCAGTTATGTTGGCAACAACGTTGGTACCAAGTGCGAGGGACGAAGAGTACCAATTTCCTGCTCATTGAAATGAGGCGGACCAACAGGCAAAGTTCTCATCCATCGCTGGTTACCGGAATGTCGTCAACAATAGTAACAGGGTCTTACTGACAGAGTTGTACACCGAGGTGCTTACTTAAGCAGGGATTTATCTCTGTTCAGACAAGTTAGATGACAAGAAAGGTGAAACAAAACAATGGAAAGGAAAATGTGATTATTATGATAATCAGACCAATGGAAAGGAAAGATGTTTATACCCAAGTGTTAGAGTATAACTTTCCCAAGGAAAGGCAGAGCATGATGGCTCCAAGTATTAAGCCGTTTAGACAAAGGGGCAAGGAATTTATGAGGTTTACCCATACAACGGTGTTTGGATAATTGATCAAGAACAATTAGCATTGCGCTCCCAATGTTCTTGTTGATGATCGGAGTACTACACACATGCTTCGGGATAGTGTTGACATGGTCATCGGGGAAAGGTCAGACTTCGGATACACAAAGGATCCATCGGAACAACTTATAAAATAAGTCATACAATTTCAGCAAGGAAAAGATGAGGATGGGGCCCACGGGCTCAACAACAATTCATCGAGGGGGCAAGGATGGTATTTCGCATCATGAATTTGGTTGATATCCTAGAAAAGTTTGGAATGATGATGATGATCACGACACATTTGTCAAGAGGTTTCATGAAGATGTAATCGATCAACGACGACATTAAGCAAAAGAAATGATGAAGCGTAATGTTATTTGAACCACGAGTACAACACAAACTGGAAAGCAAGCTTGTTGTTCATGGCAAAATGGTATGACGAGGAAGATCGACAAAAGCTTAGCTCGTCGTTGAAAATTGTGCTCCGGAAAGGACCTGGTAGCACAGTTAAAATTTAGCATGATAATGATATAACCTATCAAGCTAGGAATGATGTGATGGAGTATCATTCCAATGAGAATTCACAAGTGGTAGTGCAATGGCACAATATCCTCGAGATAACAGGGGGCAATACTCGAGGTAGATCAAAATAGAGGTTGCGGAGATGCATTGTTCTGCAGAAGACAAGTGCTTTAACTTGTCCGAGAAAAGGAATCAAAGAATATCAATATGGCCGGAACCATGATTACAGAAAACCAAATCTCAGATATAAGATGAACTTATACCAAGCGGGTAATTATTTTTACGAGAAGCTTCCATGATTAGATCGGCATCGTGTCCATGGGCATGAACGCAAGGTTCAAGGTCGACTCCCACTTCTTCAATGCATAACCTCTCATTCACTCCTCGTTTTTCGAAGAAATTGTAGTGTAGAGGATTTATCTGGCGAAGTACCAGAAGAGTAAGACTCGTGAGAACTCTCGGGTTCGCTCGGATTACGGAAGGCATAAGTTCAACCCAGCGAGGCATTTTTATGAATCTATACAACCATCAACCAAGCAAAAGATACGAGTTCAAAAGAAGAGTATCGGAGTCAACGCAGATGATACAATTTACCGAAGGTATTATGTATCAGGGGAAAACTTACAAGACTTTGGATGTGAAGGACATTGTTGGATAACAACCCAGCACTGGATCTGGCGATTCACGACAGAGTTGATGTGAGTATCGGTAATCAATCAGATGAAGAAGGGGATGCAAAGGCATCGGCTTATAGAAACGTCTGAATGATTCGATGCTTGGGTACAAAGGAAATTATGATTTCAAGACGAAGGATCAGAAGCAGAGGCTCTGATCAAAAGATGAGTAAGTTGAATAGACTTAGAGGTGTACCCGATCAAATATGGATTGGCAAGAACCAGCTCATATCTGGAAGGATGTCTGAGTCGGAAAGAAAATTTCGAAAGATTAATTGATGATTGTGAGTAATCGCACACACACTGTTTCCATAGGAATAGAATGACAATCACAAAGAATCCTAAAGAATATTGATAGACATATGGAATTAATCCTAATGCAAGCGGGCAAGGAGAATCAAGAGCAATAGGCTGCAGAGGAATTTGAAAGATCAGATAGCCTTTTCAGGTATTTTGGAAAGCAAATGAACAACTGGGGATGAACGAACCCCGGTTAAGTGAATTATCCGCAGTTCGAAAAGAAGCTGCAAAGGAGAAGGCACAAAGGATTCTCGGAACAATGGAGAGTACTAGTGGTATCTTGTAATAACAGGAGCAACTAGGGATGATGGTACAAGCGGCAAGGATGTTATTCAGGGGGATTATCGGTGGTCAGGAACTGGAAGGCAGTTGGTACAGGGTCTCGAGAAACATCGAGGAGTATCCGCAGAATCTTCTGGCGAAGCAAGCGATCTTCGATAATGTCGGGGCTCTCCGGGAGGAAGTGGGTACGAGAACCTAATGTCAGAGTTTAGTAAAAGGGTTAACCCGAATAGAAGAGAGATCAGAGTCCCAGAGTATAGACGAGGAATAAAAGTTCCTAATACCACCCAATTGGCGACGTGGGCCCGTAAGCCACACAGCCAAGTTAGTAAAACACTTTCCGAACGACTAGACTCAACTTCGGCCAAGGAGTTGGAAAGGGGATACCTACAGGCAGTCGGCTCTGATACCAACTTGTGACGCCCTCGATTCAATCGTACACTAATCATACACACAAATGTGTACGATCAAGATCAAGGACTCACGGGAAGATATCACAACACAACTCTAGACACAACTTAAAATAATACAAGCTTAATATTACAAGCCATGGGCCTCGAGGGCTTGAATACATAAGCTCGAATACACAAGTCAGCGGAAGCAACAATATCTGAGTATAGACATAAGTTAAGCAAGTTTTCCTTAAGAAGGCTAGCACAAAAGCAACATCGATCGAAAAGGCAAGGCCTCCTGCATGGGAGCCTCCTAACTACTCCTGGTTATCAGCGGCCTCCATGTAGTAGTAAGCATTGGCGGTGGCATCTGGCTCCTGGGCTCCGACATCTGGATGCATCAACCAGAAAGAAGAAGAAAGGGGGAAAAAGGGGAGCAAACAACCGTGAGTACTCATCCAAAGTACTCGCAAGCAAGGATCTACACTACATATGCATCGGTATCAATGAAATGGGCTGTATATGTGGACTGGGCTGCAGAAATGCCAGAATAGAGAGAAGGCCTAGTCCTATCGAAGACTAGCATCTTCTGGAAACCACCATCTTGCAAAAGCAGGGAGGCAGTAGAGTAGCATAAAGTAAAGTAGTAGTAGTGTTATCAACCTCGGCCGGAGATCCTTTCTCGACTCCCTGTGAGAAACAAATCACAGAGCCATACTATCCAGTTATCATCACAATCCATTTCTCATCACCAACCAATTCTCATCACAAGTATCCAGTTCTAGTTGTATCGATCGGGATACAACTCCAAGTGTCCATTACCGTAGGACAGGCTATCGATAGATGTTTTCTTCCCTGCAGGGGTAGCACCAACTTACCCACCACGCTCGATTAACTCCGGCCGGACACACTTTCCTGGGTCATGCCCGGCCTCGGCCAAACAATACGTCGCAAACCGACCTAGGCTTAATAGAGAGGCCAGCACGCCGGACTAACCCTATGCCCCCAGGGGTCATGGGCCATCTCCCCGGGAACTCCTGCACGTTGCAAGGGCGGCCGGTGAGCAGACCTAGCTACCTCCCTAAAAAGGCAGGAGCTTACCAGTCCAACCCGGCGCGCCGCTTCGGCCGACGTCTATTAAGCTTCGGCTGATACATACGACGCAGAACGCCCATACTATGCCCACGTGATGGTTAGTGCTATCAGGCCAGAGGCCCCTCGGATCAAATGTCCAAATCGTAGTGGATTAGGAACGCGCGGTAACAAGGAGAGACTCACGAAAGATGTGACCCCGTTTCCCCGTCTCGAGGACTTGCGACAAGGGCTAGGAATGCCCGGCCACGCCTCGTAATTATCTCGCGGGCACCCTCCAGGTCAAACCGACTCCACATCACTCGCAATTAAGCTCGCGCGGGTACCCCTCAGGGTCGACCCGTCTTTAGTAACATGGTCCAGTGTAAAGTCATAGTAACCATAGTAGCGTGTGTCCAAACATCAAGGGAAAACCCGAGGAATCACCCGGTGGATTCCACTCGATGTAATCATCAAGGTGAACGTAAGAGGAACCACCCCGAGGTTCACACTTGAGGGGTTGCACGACAGTCGTGACGGAAGTGGTTAAGGCGGAATCACCCTCGATGACCACGACCGAATAGCTACACTACTGAGGTTAACATCGAAGTGTTGTAGAGGTCTCACCCTTGGCACTCGATAGTAACCCGGTAGTGTCGAGCAACTAAGGGGAAAGTGATGTGCGGTGCGGGGCCTGGTCTTGATCCCGTTGATCGGGTCTTCAATGATGAAGCGAGGCAACAAGGACAAGGTGGGGTCAGCGATGGATCACTAACCAACCTATACTAAGCAGTTTAGGATAAGCAGGTAAGGTACAACAGCAGATACAAAAGCAGGCTATGCATCAGAATAGGAGCAAACAATTACAGTAGCAAAATCTAATGCAAGCATGAGAGAAAGGAAATGGGCGATATCGGGATGATCAAAGGGGGGGCTTGCCTGGTTGCTCTGGCAAGGAGGGGTCGTCGTCGACGTAGTCGATCACAGGGGCAGCATCGGTCTCGGGGTCTACCGGAGAGAAGAGGGGGAAGAAACAGTAAATATAAAGCAAACATAGCATAACAGGACAACATGCAGAGCTAGACGTGTTCTAACGCGGTGCTACACGATACCGGTGAGGGGGAAGTCAACCGGGAACGTTTTCCCGGTTCCGGACCTGTGTCAAACAGATGACCAAAGGGGGAAAGTTCCAGTTTCAGCATGCTAGGGGCATGTGACAGATGAACGACCGCTTTTCCGGATTCTTCACATTTTTTTGAGCAACTTTCATGTAGAAAACATTTTCATCCGAGTTACGGATTATTTTCTATGATTTATCGAAGTTTAAAGCAATTTTCAGAAATTTTCTGGAATTAGTAATAATTCGAGTTGACCAAGTCAACTTGACTGGTCAAATGGGGAGGGTGTGGCCCACATGCCATAGGCAGCAAAGAAACTATTCTTGTTAATTAGATTAACTAGCCTGGGAACACTTGCCATTTGCTAATGGGCTAAATGAGCACTACTAAACTAAGTACTACCTAGCCTAATTAAACAAGGGCCGGCCATTCTTTGGACACAACCCAGCCGCCACATACACGGCCATGTATGAGCCTTGGCGCCCATGGCCAAGATCGGTACCAACAAAAGGCAGCAGTAGCTAGTAGCAAGCGAGCAAAGCGATGGCGGCAAACAAGCAGGAGCAAGTAGCAGCAGCGGCAACAACAACAAGCGACGAGTAGCACACAGCGGTCTGACAAGCAGCAGCGGATGGCGATGTGTGCTACGTCTGCACTTGCCGGAGATGCCATGGGGCGCGCCCGTGTGGTGAGTTTCGCACGGGCACAAAAGGGACTGGTCCGGGGCGGCCAAGGTGCGGAGGGAGAGCAGCGCAGAGGAGCACGCAGCGGGAGCGGAGCTCTGGTGCGGCACGACGTCTGTGCGCGCCCGGAGTGAGGCAGGGCAGGTCTGCATGGTGGGGCGGAGGTGGATGCGGTCGCGGGCGGGCTGTAGCGGCAGCGAACAGCGTAGTAACAAGGCAGAGCAGGGCAGCAGTAAACATCGCAAGGAACGGCAGGAGCACGTCGCCGAACGCAGAGATGCAGCCATGGCGGCCATCGGCTCGTCTGAGCAACCACTGGCGACAGATCAACGGGCAAAACAGGGGAATCGAGGGAGGAGCTCACGGTGAGCATGAAGGCGAGGTCGGGAGGCCGGAGGTGGACCGGGCGCGGCAATCAGGCAGGACGCCTTGATGATGTACGCGTTGAAGATGAGGTCGATGGCGAGTGTACAAGCCGTCCGTGCTCGATTCAGTGCTCGGGGTAGACGAAGTAGACCGCGACGGTTCTCCTAGACCTCTTGGCGCGACGAGGGGAGGCCGGTGGCCGCGACATCAACGACGACATGGGGACAGCGGCGCTCGGGCGTGCTTCAGATCGAGATAAAGGGATGGAGGAAGAAAGAGTGGATTAGGTTTCGGTCAAGGGGGCGTGCGGAGGCATTTTGTAGGGCACAGGGGAGGTCGGCGATGGCCGGCACGTGGCCATGGCCGTGGGATGGCCGCCACGGCCACCCCCTGCCTCCACTGTAGCGCAAGGAAGGAGACGCTTGGGAGGTTGGGCTGGGCCTCTACTTTCTTCTTCATAGTGGGCCAAAAGTGTGTAGAGCAATTTCAGTTTATTTTTCTGTAAAAAAAAGGATAGCTACTGTTTTCTATTTGAATAAGCTTTCAAACCATTTTTTTATTGCACATGGAATTTGTCACACAATTACCAGAGAATAATTTGAGTTAGGACAAAAAGTTTGGGGGCAAAAGGAGTTAAATAAATAATTGTTTATTTTGAAAAGGCCAATTTATTTGCTGTTGGGCCACTTATAAAATTTCTAGGGGCATCTTAGTGATCCAACGAGTTGATTTCTCCAAGAAAATACTTGGGGATTATTCGCAACATCACGAACATTTTTCTTTGCATGATGTAAGAAGTAAATATTTGACTTGTATTTCAAATGGAATTTGGCTTTGATTTTCATCAAGTGGCAATTTAGTTTGAAAAACATGACGACGTGGCATCATTAAAGGGGAGATCACTGTAGCCTGATTCCCGGGGTGTTACAATCTTATCCAAAGTTGGATGAGTCATCCTTGCTTGTAGCCCAAGCCAAGCTGCCGCGTCTGTTTGAAATCCGACCGTTGGATACGTATCGGTTCCTTAGTGACCCAGGGTCATTTCAGACATATCAGGTCGGGTTGCCTCCAGGCTATAAATAGCCCATCCCTACACCATAAATTGGTGGCTGCTCAGAGTTAGTGCACAACTTTTGTCGTTTGAAAGCAACCCACCTCTGAAGCCTTTAAGAGAGAAATCCCTGCGAGGATAAAGCCCAAAACACCCAGTGCCAAAGAGTGTTAGGCATCACTGAAGTCTTTCTGTCTGCGTGACTTGAAGACTTCTTACACTTGAGGACTGTGTATCCTCCAGCCGGTTAGGCATCATGTTCTGAGGATCCAAGAGTCATTGTGGATCTCCGGTGAATGGAGTCTCTGAAGGTTTGGAAGTCTACCTTGAAGACTTACCAAAGGGATTGGGCGAGGACTGGGTGTCGTTAGCTCAAGGGGAATAAGGTGAAGATGTGGTCTTCTGAGTTCAATCTTAGCCTCCCTAACCAGACGTATAGTTGTCACATCAACTGGAACTGGTCTACCAAATCCTTGTCTTCACCAAGCTACTGATTTTATCCCCCACCTCCTTTACATTTCAGTTTGTCTTTGTGAAGTCATTCCTTGTTTTCCTGATCTATTTGACTTCACTGTGCGAAGACCATTACCTATTTGGCTTCATACTGTCTTCCATTCCGATATGTACTACCTAGCTACTATTAGTCTTTGTGCTTTCATCATATTGCTTACTTAACTATGGTCTGCCTAGAGTAGTTTATCTTCCGCTGCATATCATATAGGTTCCATCTGATTGTCTATCTTCAAAGACCTCATGTTTTGAAGACTTCCATAAAATTCCCCTATTCACCCCCCCTCTAGTCGATAACTAGCACTTTCAATTGGTATCAGAGAAATGTGCTCCCTTGTTTTGTGTGATTCGGTTTAACCACTTGAAGTTTTAGCTATGTCAACTGCGGGGATAATCAAGGTCTCCGTTGCGTGCCCTGTCTTCGATGGCACTGATTACCCATACTGGAAGAATAAGATGCGCATGCATCTTGAAGCCATTGACATAGACCTCTGGTATGTCGTCAAGACTGGTGTTCCCAAAGTCGATGAAGGCATCACCGCTGCTAATGGCAAGAGGTTCGCGCAACTGGACTCAACGGCCAAGAACATCATCTGTGATCATCTGACCAAAGGACAGTATGGCCGTGTGAGTGTGCTGGAAACGGCGAAGCTAGTCTGGGACTAGCTGTCCAAGGTCAACGAAGGCGTATCAACTCAGAGAGACTCAAGGATTGACGTACTTTGCAATCTCTTCAACCGCTTCAAGATAAATGACAATGACAATGTCCAGCTCACGTTTGACCGCCTCACTGATATCACAAACGAGCTTCACGCATGATACATCTCCAACGTATCTACTTTTTCTCACGCTTTTCCTCTTGTTTTGGACTCTAAGTTGCATGATTTGAATGAAACTAACCCCGGACTGACGCTGGTTTCAGCAGAACTACCATGGTATTGTTTTTGTGCAGAAATGAAGGTTCTCGGAATGGAACAAAACTTTGCGAGGGTTTTTTATACCAATAATAAGAATTTTTGGAGCCAAGACCCGCCAGAGAGGGGCACCTGGGTGGGCACAACCCACCAGGGCGCCCCCTCTCCTGGCGCGCCCAGGTGGGTTGTACCCACCTAGTGGCCCCGCTGATGACCCCCCGATACTATAAAATCACATTATTCTAGAAAAAAACCAGGGTGAAAGAATTATCGCGATCCACGAGATGGAGCCGCCGCCAAGCCCTGTTCTTCCTCGGGAGGGCAGATCTGGAGTCCGTTTGGGGCTCCGGAGAGGGGGGTCTTTGTTTTCGTCACCACCAACCCATCTCCATCACCAATTCCATGATGCTCCCCACCGGGAGTGAGTAATTCCTTTGTAGGCTCGCTGCTCAGTGTGGAGTTGGATGAGATTCATCATGTAATCGACTTAGTTTTGTTAGGGACCGATCCCTTGTATCCACTATGTTCTTAGATTGATGTTGCTATGACTTTTCCATGCTTAATGGTTGTCACTTTGGGCCCGGGTGCCATGAACTCATATCTGAACCTTTTATGAATTCATCATTATATCCATGTTTTAGATCCGATCTTGCAAGTTATAGTCACCTACTACGGTTATGATCCGACAACCTCGGAGTGACAACAACCGGCCCACTCTCGGTGATATTTGTAGTTTGAGTAGTTCATGTATTCACTATGTGTTAATGCTTTGTTCCGGTTCTTTATTAAAAGGAGGCCTTAATATCCCTTAGTTTCCAATATGGACCCCGCTGCCACGGGATGGTAGGACAAAAGATGTCATGCAAGTTCTTTTAATAAAGCATGTGTGACTATTTATGGAATACATGCCTACATTATTTCGATGAACTAGAGCTAGTGCCGTATCGCCCTAGGTTATAACTGTCACATGATGAATATCATCCAACAAAGTCACCGATCCAATGCCTACGAATTTATCCTTATTGATCTTGCTGCGTTACTATTGCTATCGTCACTGTTACACTCGCTACAAAATTACTGCTATCACTGTTACTATTACCATTACTGCTGTCACTATTATCAAAACTACCAAACTACCGTGCTATTGATCACTTTGCTGCAGATAATTAATCTCCAGGTGTGGTTGAATTGACAACTCAGCTGCTAATACCTTCAAACATTCTTTGGCTCCCCTTGTGTCGAATCTATAAATTTGGTTTGAATACACTACCCTCAATAACTGTTGCGATCCCCTATACTTGTTGGTTATGAAGACCTTTTTCTGGCGCCGTTGCTGGGGAGCATAGCTATATTTGTTGAGTCACTTGGGATTATTATCACATTATCACTATGAAGAACCTGAAGGATCCTAAACCGAAGATATTTCCCTCAAGTACGATGGGAGGTAAGAAACTGCCATCCAGTTCTGCTTTGGATTCTCCTTCTGTTATGAGTAAACTTGCAACACCACCACATGCTATGAATTCTAATATGTCACAAGTTATTGATGATTCCACTTCTACTATGAATGATGCTAGTACCTTGCTTGATAATGATGATGTGCCACTTGGTGATTTTCTTGATGAACAAATTGCTAGAGTTATACAACATGATGTTGTTGAATCTGATGATGAGCTTGAAACTGAAACTCCTGAAACACCTGCTAGAACTAGCCTCCCTAGATAAGAATTGCCTAAGGTACCGGAAGGTTATGTTATGAGTGAAGAAGCAACTAGAGATATTCTTGCTTGCAATGATATGGATGATCTAGATAAATTATTATGCAAGTATAAAGAAAAATCTCGGAATGCTAGAATGAAATGTGATCCTAAGTTTGCTACTTCACCTATCTGTATTGCTGATAAGGATTATGAATTCTTTGTCGACCCAGAGTTAATTACTTTGGTTGAATCCGATCCTTTCCATGGTTATTAAACTGAAACTATTATGGCACATCTTACTAAGTTGAATGATATAGCCACCCTTTTTACTCATGATGAGAAAACTCGCTATTACTTTATTCTCAAATTATTTCCTTTCTCATTAAAGGGTGATGCTAAAGCTTGGTACAATACTCTTTCTCTTGGTTGTGTGCGTAGTCCCCAGGATATGATTTATTACTTCCCTGAAAAATGTTTTCCTGCTCATATGAAACAAGCTACCCTACTGGAAATATTTAACTTTGTTCAAACTAAAGAAGAGAGTCTCCCACAAGCTTGGGGGAGGCTTTGCCAATTACTTAATGCTTTGCCTGATCATCCTCTTAAGAAAAATGAAACACTCGATATCTTCTATAATGGACTAACCAATGCTTCTAGGGACTTCCTAGATAGTTGTGTTGGTTGTGTTTTCAAGGAACGAACTGTTGGCAAGCTGAAGAATTATTGAATAACATATAGAAAAGTTATGATGATTGGACTATTCCTGAACTATTGCCTAAACCCACTCCAAAGAAGAGGGGTATATTATATCTCAGTCCTGAAGATATGCAAGAGGCAAAGAAATCTATGAAGGAAAAAGGTATTAAAGCTGAGGATGTTAAAATTTACCTCCTATTGAAGAAATACATCGGCTTAATACACCACCACTACCTAAGGTGGTAGAGGTAAATTCTCTTATGAAGTTTAATGATAATGATAATCCTCACAAAATGCATCCTAGTCAATGCCTTTATGAGTTTGAAAACTACATTAGAAAACAAGATCACTTCAATGCAAATGTTATGAGAATTTGAAATATAATTCTGATATGATTTCTCACTTGAGTGACTTGTTATTTACAATCTCAAATGATGTTAGAGGTGTTGGAAATCATGCTTCTATGGTTCAAACTCAGTTAGAACAAGTTGCTAAATCACAAAGAGAATTACTTGATGAAATGAATCATAATATGCATGACTTTGCTGTTAGAGTTGCAACTAGAGGAGGTAAAATGACTCAGGATCCACTTTATCCTGAGGGACACCCTAAATAATTGAACAAGATTCACAAAGAGCTAACTCTAGTGCACCTAGTCCTTCTAAAAAGAAAAAGAAAAAGAAAAATGATAGGACTTTGCACACTTCTAGTGAGCCTGAAATAGAGAAACCTCCTGATAATGAAGATGAAACTTCTATCTCTGATGCCGAAGCTCAATCTGGTAATGTACACTCACCTAGTGTTAATGAAAAAGACAATGATGAGGTTCATGAAGACTCTCAACCAAATAATGAAAAAGAACCAGACAATGATGTTGAAATAGAACCACCTGTTGATCTTGATAACCTACAACCTAAGAATAAAAGATATGATAAAAGAGACTTTGTTGCTAGCAAACATGGTAAAGAAAGAGAACCGTGGGTTCAAAAACCTATGCCTTTTCCACCCAAGTCAACTAAAAGGAAAGATGATGAAGAATTTGAGTGCTTTGCTGAAATGTTGAGTCCAGTCTTTTTGCGTACTCGCTTGACTGATATCTTGAAAATGCCTCCTTATGCAAAATACATGAAAGACATCATCACAAATAAGAGGAAAATACCAGAAGCTGAAATCTCCACTATGCTTGCTAATTACACTTTCAAAGATGGAGTACCTAAAAAACTTGAAGATCCGGGAATACCAACTATACCTTGCTCTATCAAAAAGAATTATGTGAAAACCGCTTTGTGTGATTTAGGAGCTGGTGTTAGTGTTATGCCTTTCTCTTTATATAAAAGACTTGACTTGAATAAACTCACACCTACTAAAATATCTTTTCAAATGGCTGACAAATCAACTGCCATACCTATCGGTATCTGCGAGGATGTGCCCGTTGTTGTTGCTAATGTTACTATTTTGACTGACTTTGTTATACTTGAGATGCCCGAGGATGACAACATGTTGATTATCCTTGGTAGACCCTTCTTAAATACTGCAAGGGATGTTATTAATTGCAATAAAAGCAAGCTCACTTTTCATATCAATGGTAATGAGCATACGATGCATTTCCGGAAGAAACATTTCCAAGTGAATGGTATTAATGTTATTGAAAAATCTCCGACAATAACTATTGGAAGTTTTCAAATACCTCTACCTACTATCAAAAATAAATATTAAATACTTATTGTTGGGTAAATTCATATCTCCATTGAGGTAACTTAGTGATTTACGGAAGTTCTTCGGTTTCATGCTAATCGAAAGTGGTTGTTAATAAGACCTCATCAACCTTATTAATGAATCATTTTTGAATGGTATGAAGTTGATGAACTTAGTAAGCACAACCTTTTGTCCCTACCTTTCTTTTTTGTTTTTATTAGTTAAATAAAATAAAATGCCATGTTTTGTCTGTTTTCTGAATTTCCCTTGCAATAAAAAATGACCCAAAAATAAAAGTTCTCAGAATGCCCTGAAAATTTTATATGATTTTTTCCTGAATATTTAAGAAATTTTGATGCAAAAATTACCAGAGGGAGGTGCAATAGGTGGGCACAACCCACCTAGGCGTGCCAGAGCCCCCAGGTGCGCCCTGGTGGGTTGTGGTCCCCACGTGGCCCCCCTCACTTATCTCTTCATCCCACATTGTCACCTACCTCCAGAAAAAAACACTCTTGCTCTCTCTCCCGTGTTCTTGAGCTCAAACCTGCGGATTTCGATCTCTTTGCTCGAAGCTCCATTTCCGAAAATGTTTCGGGGGATTGTTGCTTGGTATGTGACTCCATCATTTGCCCAATTAGTTTTTGTTTTAATGGTTTATAGTTTGAATAAATAGCTACTCTTGGTGCTACTGTAGATGTTCTTGCATGTTCAATTCTTAGTGTTCTAAGTAGTTTGAATGCTTGCTATGGCCTCTATGTATCCCTATCAGTAGTTGCTATTAGTTTTGTGAAGTTTTGTTGGAAAAAAATTGTGAACTAAAAATTCAGATTTTTGTTCATAGGAAAAATTGTACGCGGACATCAATATCTTCAGGAAATTTGGCTCTAAGAAGAACTCCAAGGGTGTTATTGGGGAGTGTTCTGACAATGATCTCCACCCTCGGAGGTTGGCGGAGGTACGGCCGTGCGAATGGCCGAACATCCCGTTCCTGCAAGAAGCTGGAATTCATGAGGAGTTCATGGAAATCATTGCCAACGCCGGTCTCACCGATTTCATCGTAGATTAGTGTGACCAACACCAAATCCTCACAAATGACTTTGTTCAAAGCTCTACATTATTGCCTAGAAATAATCCTCTTGAAGTAAGCTTTGATTTATATGCTGAAAACCACGAGATACCACTTACTGAATTTTGTGACATATGCATGATCCCGTCTGATGGGAGCTTGGCTGAGCCTAGGCCGGCTGAGTCTGAGGATTTCTGTCACACTTTGACAGTGGGTGATGAGAGGAGAGTGTCAACCATCACTGCCGGTGGCTTACATTTTCCTACTGTTCGTTACTTTGCACTCTTCATTACCAAATGCTTGCTTGCTAGGGAGAAGGTGGGTGCACTTATTTCACGAGATCTTGCTTTTTTACGTCGTGCAATAGAGGGAGACAACATTTATAGCTTGGGAACTATTATGGCTCGTCGCCTCCATCTTAATAAATCTCGAGGGAAAATACATGGTGGGATTTTTGCCACTGCGTTTACGGCTCACTTGAGGTTGCGTCGCCCCATGATGTCCCTCGTACCAGTTTACCTAGACCATGCAGCCATGGATCACCATCACTTTCTTGCACATGATCGTTCTGATATTGCCATTCCTTATAACTTGGTCTATAGCGTTGACACTCGTGATGTTATCCCCTTGCCTGCACCTGCTCTGTTTGATTACATTGTTGTGGGCGGATACCGGATTATGCCTGCAGACATCCTTGCCTACTGGAATGCTCAGGCTGCTGCTGAGGCTGCACAGGCACCTCCGCAGTGGGATGACTGGAAGCCCGCTCCTCAGGATCCTTACTACCCTCCAGGCTACTGATCGATTACCAACTTAGGCCAAATTCCTAAGCTTGGGGGAGTACGTGTTCTCACCGACATTATATTCATGTTCACATATCATTCTATTTGTTGGTGCTCACACTTTTTCATTGTATAATCCATGCTTAGATTTATTTTCTTGCTTTCTTCTTGTGTGTTTGATAACTTAAGAAAAACAAAAAAAATTAGTTGTAGTAATGTACTTTCTATGCATGCTTAGTAGTAGTACTAAAAGAAAACCCAAAAAGATTTCCTTGTTCTTCTTTTACTTGTTGGGAGCTTTCCCGTGTAAATAGTTTTTCTCATTTTTGCTTTTTATTTGCTTGTTGAAGAAAACCAAAAACTCCAAAAATATTTTAGTGTGTTTCTCTGAATTTCTTTTCTTTTTATTCGAGTTGTACCGAGGAGAAGACCATGATGAAAATGTTGAGTGGCTCTCATATGAATAAATGTTAAACTAATAAAGTGCCCATTTTACCTTGTCTTCTCCTGTTGAATAAAATGTTTGCAGATTCCAGCTTAGTCCACGACATTCTTCCACTATTATTATTTCCATATCATTCAATCGTGCAAGTGAAAGGCAATAATGACGACATTCGATGAACTGGCCATGGCAAAGAGAAACTGGTATGAACTCGACTTGTTCTATTTGTGTAAATATGTTTAACCTAGTATCTAGGCTTCAGCCCATTATGATTAAACATGTTTGCAATGATAGTTAGAGATTATAGTTTCTCATGCCATGCATAAGTAACTGGGAGTTGATACTGATTTATCTTGGATATCAACATAGCGTTAAAATGATTGTGATGTAGTATGATGATATGGTATCCTCCTCTGAATGTTCGAGTGGCTTGACTTGATACATGTTCATGCATGTAGTTGAATCAAAACCAGCATAGCCTCTATAATGTTTATGTTCATGGTGTTCATATCCTACTCATGCTAGTGTCCAATGTTACTTATGCATAATGCTGGGTCATGATCGTTGCTGCTCTCTAGCTGCCCGCTTCCCAATCTTAATTGCTAGCCTTCGCTTGTACTAAGTGGGAATTCTGCTTGTACATCAAAAACCTTAAACCCAAAGTTATTCCAGATGAGTCCACCATACCTACCTATATGCGGCATTACCCTGCCGTCCTAAGTAAATTTGCATGTGCCACCTCTAAAAACTTCTAAAAAAATTTATCCATTTTGTGTGCCTGGATCGTTCGTGGAACGACAGGAGGTGATCGATATCTTTCGTGCTAAGCGGGTTATCCTTAGGCCGAGTGTTTATTCACTCGCCATCGCACGAGGAAATGGGCGGTAATAGGGATGCCCAGTCCCAAACTGCAAACATGAAAAAGAGTTCATCTCTTGAATAATCAAACAAAAACTCCCAATCGAGTCAAAACCTTTACTTTCCACATGGGAACCACCACTAGCGTGCTTAGCATGGAAGATGTTGATAACTTGGTTATGAAGTGAATGAGAAGGGGGCATGTCTCAAAATTATCATTTATCTCTTTTTTAAAAATTGAGCTCTGGCACTTCTGCAAATCACTGCTTCCCTCTGCGAAGGGACTTTATATTTACTTTTATGTTGTGTCACCACCTTCTAAAAACAAGCGCCAGAAACTGAGTAGTGCATAGCTGTCATGATTTATGCATTGTGTATAGCTAATGTTGGGTGCATCATGACTGGATCTTTTCTACCATGAATTACAATGTTTAGTCGCTGCTTGAACTTTGGAGGTGCTCTGTATTTATGTTTTGCGGTCTCAGAAAGGGCTAGCGAGATACCACTATTGTCGTATTATATCATGGTTGTTTTGACAACATGTTGCTATTTGAGCTATCTTATTATTGCTCGCTAGCTGATTATGTCATTGATATGAATCATTATAATCTTTAAGAGTCATTGTTGACATGGTTAGTTATAATGTTGGCTGAAAACCTGGGTGTTGTTTAAGCTTATTTATGCAAACAAGAGCAAAAGAGTTCGTAAAAGTTTTTATTTCTCACTTCTAGTTTATCAACTGAATTGGTTGAGGACAAGCAAATGTTTAAGCTTGGGGGAGTTGATATGTCTCCAATGTAGCTACTTTTTCTCACACTTTTCCTCTTGTTTTGGACTCTAACTTGCATGATTTGAATGAAACTAACCCCGGACTGACGCTGTTTTCAGCAGAACTACCATGGTGTTGTTTTTGTGCAGAAATGAAAGTTCTCGGAATGGAACCAAACTTTGCGAGGACTTTTTATACCAATAATGAGAATTTTTGGAGCCAAGACCCACCAGAGAGGGGCCCCTGGGTGAGCACAACCCACCAGCGCGCACCCCCTCTCCTGGCGTGCCCAGGTGGGTTGTACCCACCTGCTGGCCCTGCTGATGACCCCCCTGATATTATAAAATCACATTATTCTAGAAAAAAATCAGGGAGAAAGAATTATCGCGATCCACGAGACGGAGCCGCCGCCAAGCCCTGTTCTAACTCGGGAGGGCAGATCCGAAGTCCGTTTGGGGCTCCGGAGAGGGGGATCTTCGTTCTTCGTCATCACCAACCCATCTCCATCGCCAATTCCAAGATGCTCCCCATCAGGAGTGAGTGATTCCTTCGTAGGCTCGCTGGTCGGTGAGGAGTTGGATGAGATTCGTAATGTAATCCAGTTTGTTTTTTTAGGGCCCGATCCCTAGTATCCACTATATTCTTAGATTGATGTTGCTATGACTTTGCTATGCTTAATGCTTGTCACTTTGGGACAGGGTACGGTGCCATGAACTCGGATCTGAACCGTTTATAAATTCATCATTATATCCATGTTTTAGATCCGATTTTGCAAGTTATAGTCACCTACTATGATTATGATCCGACAAACGCAGAGTGACAACAACCAGGCCCACTCTCGGTGATGACTGTAGTTTGAGGAGTTCATGTATTCACTATGTGTTAATGCTTTGTTCCGGTTCGATATTAAAAGGAGGCCTTAATATCCCTTAGTTTCCAATATGGACCCTGCTGCCACGGGAGGGTAGGACAAAACATGTCATGCAAGTTCTTTTAATAAAGCACGTATGACTATTTACGGAACACATGCCTACATTATGTCGATGAACTGGAGCTAGTGCCGTATCGCCCTAGGTTATAACTGTCACATGATGAATATCATCCAACAAGTCATCGATCCAATGCCTACGAATTTATCCTTATTGATCTTGCTGCGTTACTATTGCTATCATCACTATTACACTTGCTACAAAATTACAGCTATCATTGTTACTGTCACTGTTACTGCTTTCACTATTATCAAAACTATCAAACTACCGTGCTACTGATCACTTTGCTGTAGATAATTAATCTCCAGGTGTGGTTGAATTGACAACTCAGCTACTAATACCTTCAAATATTCTTTTGCTCCCCTTGTGTCGAACCTAGAAATTTGGGCTGAATACTCTACCCTCGAAAACTGTTGCGATCCCCTATACTTGTGGGTTATCAGCGCACTCAGCACAATTGAGATCACCAAGCATGAAATTGTGAAGAAGCTAATGAGATCACTTGAAAGCTCTTTTGACACTTCGGCCCTGATGATCCAAGAACACCCTGACTTCAGAGATCTCAATCCGTCTGACATACTTGAGAGGCTCAATACACATGAGTTCCAGTTGTCTAACAAGAGAGATATCTATGGCCCCAACTATGTCTGATCCCGTGCTTTGAAGGCAAAAGATGTTTCCTCATCTGTAGCAGAATCTGACTGCAGTTCTGGTGATCCTGGAGACATTGGCAAAGCGCTCGCAATGTTCATGAGAAAGTTCCAAAATTTCTCCAAGAAGAATCGCTTCGAAAAGTCTTCAAGATCCAGCTCAAGGAATGATGAGGCTTCGTCTCATTACTACAAGAAGAGAACTTGCCACAAATGCAAGAAGCCAGGCCACGACATATCTGAATGTCCTCAATGGGACAAGGAAGCTAAGAAAAAGAAGAAGAGCAAGGAATATGATTCTGATGACAAGAAGAAGAAGAAATCCTTGAAGTCTTCTTCAAAGTCTTCATCTTACAAGAAGAGCTCATCTGGCAAGGCACGTGCTTCTATTGGCAAGGATATGGATTCGGAGGAGGAGTCTGATTCAGGCGTGGCAAGCCTGGCTCTAGCTTCAGCATTCATCGCCAATTCCTTCTTCAACACTGAAGACAATAGTCACGCCGCCGATGTTGAAGTCGATGATTTGGATGACTCTGCTCCAACCTACTGCTTCATGGCACGAGGTACCAAGGTAAACTCATGCGATGCTTACTTTCAAACCTCCAGTGAAGATGACTCTGAATGTGAATCCAAACCCAGCTATAAGACTCTTGCTAAAACTGCAACTGAACAACAAACTGCTATGGAACACATTCAAAAATTGCTAGAAAAAAGCAATGACCCGTTGGACGAGGAAATGAATCGAACTCAGTCCTTAATCGAAGACATAAAAAATATTTGTGTTAAGTATGAAGAACTTGAAAGTCATCATGAAACCCTCTCAGGCACTCATGAGAAGCTTTCCTATGATTATCTTCAAAGGAAGCAAGATCTAGAGAAACTGAGAGCATCTCATGAAGATCTTCAAAAAGAGAATGATTCACTACTCGCTCAACAGATCTTCAACTATTGATGTGGTAACTAACCCCTCTTCTGAGGATACCACTCTATTGCTGATGAGAATGCCAGGTTGAATACATTACTTGAAATAGGCATGTAGAAAGCCTCCAAGGGCATCATACACTATGTGAGGTCCTCAAGAAACAGATTCTGAACCAAAACCCTAGGAAAGAGGGTGTTGGTTTAGAGAGGAAAATGAATGTTGATGGTTCTTACTAGAAGCCTTAGCAGTACCCCAAAACCACATTGGTTGCTACAAAGTGCCCTTCAGTGGAGCCATCCACGTTATCTGGCTTCACCTATGCTCACCCTATTGTCATTGATGAGTCATTTGACTCAAACTATAAACTGTTCAAAAATCAGAATGGTGAAGTGCTTGCCAGGTTTATTGGTACTAACTGCAGGAATGGGCCACCCATGAAGAAGATCTAGGTTCCTAAAAGTTGTCTTGATAAGCTTCCCGTGAATGTCATCATGACACCACCATGGAAGAAGACAAACCCCAGACCAAAGGCTTCATATGGCCCAAAGGCTTCATACAGACAGAGGACCTCTCAAGGTTACCCTAACGCCAATGTTTTGCAGGGAGATTATCATCAGACTCATGAATACGAGCGTGTTTCATCTAACGGCTATGTTCACAGATCAAAGAAATTTTCGGCATATTCTTTTGAGTACTATTCAACTCCTGCAAAACTATTTGCGAGGGCTCCAAAGCCAAAGTTCTCAGATGCTGCACTTAGACTTATTGCTTCTAAGCCACCCCTTAAGATGTGGGTGATTAAGAAGAATTAACTTCTCTTGCAGGGAAAGGTCTCCAGCCGAAAATCATTGACTTCTGAAGACAATGCTGGGGACCTAAAACATCTTGTGGGATGCAAGATAAAATGCCAGAATGGCCTTACCATTTATTTCGTCCCTGGGTTTCTTGATGAGCATCCTACCTTACCATCCAAGAATCTTAATTTTGATAGTATGCTTGTGCGTCAAATGTTTATGCTTCACAGTAGTCTTGGTGAAGCCTATCCCGCTAACTGCGTTGTAGGGTATGACTCTGAAAGCTACTGAGTGGACAATGGACAGTGGATGCACTAACCACATGACTGGTGATCAAAGTATTCTCATGGATTCAACCCTACATCCATCTACTAAAAGCCACATCACGTTCGCTGACACTGGTAAAAGCAAGGTATTGGGCCTAGGTAGATTTGCTATCTCAAAGGATCAACACATGGATAAAGTGGTGCTTCTTGAATCCTTTGGATACAACTTAATGTCTGTCTCAATGCTTTGTGATCTGAACATGATTGCGATACTTGGAAAATATCATTTCCTTGTGCTTATGGAATCTGACAAATCTCTAGTCCTCGAAGGTTATCGAAGAGGTGATCTGTATATGGTAGATTTCTCCGCAGGACCACAGCTTGCCGTATGTCTTCTAGCAAAAGCTCTAGAGTGTTGGCTTTTGCATCGAAGGCTAGGAAATGTGGGCATGAGGAGCTTGCACACTCTCATTAAGAAGAAGCATATCATTGGCGTCGAGGGCATCAAGTTCAATAAGGATCATCTATGTGGTGCTTGTGAAGCCGGGAAGATGACTAGGGCCAAGCATCCCTCGAAGACAATCATGACTGTACATCACACCCCTTCGAGCTGCTACACATGGACTTATTTGGCCCTACTCACTACTCTATCCATACTGCCACTACACATCTCTATGGATTTGTTATTTTTGATAATTACTCTAGATATACATGGGTGCACATAATTCCGTATAAGACTGAAGTGCAGGATGTCTTCAGACGCTTCACAAATCGTGCCATGACCAACTATTGCATCAAGATCAAGCACATCAGGAGTGACAATGGCACAGAATACAAGAACAGTGGCCTCGACGCTTATCTTGATACTCTGGGCATCACTCATGAGCTGTCAGCTCCATACACACCTCAGCAGAATGGCGTCGTGGAGCGCAAGAACATGACTCTTATTAAGATGGCTCGTACGATGCTTGATGAGTACAAGACTCCAAGAAAGTTCTGGCCTGAAGCCATTGATACTGCATGCCACATCACCAACAGAGTTTATCTTCACAACTTCTTCAAGAAGACATCCTATGAACTACTCACTGGAAAGAAGCCAAACATAAGCTATTTCAAAGTCTTCGGTGCTAGGTGCTGGATCAAGGATCCACATCACACTTCCAAATTTTCACCGAAAGGACATGAAGGTTTTATGCTTGGTTATGAAAAGGATTCGCACACCTACAGAGTCTTCAACCTCTTTCACTATAAAGTGGTTGAAACTGTAGATGTGCGGTTCGATGAGACTAATGGCTCGCAAAGAGAGCACATGCCAAATGTGCTAGATGAAGCTTCTCCCAGTGAATCTATCAAGCTAATGGGTACTGGAGAAATCATACCCAATGAGGAACAAACTGAAGAGGAAATTGTCATCCCTGCCAATACTCAACGTGAAGACAATGTTGAGCCTGAAGACAATACTGAAGATGAAGATAATAGTCAGCAACAACAAAGTCTTTTCCCTATTCATTCTCGTGTGGCCAACGATGCTCAGATTGAGAAGATAATTGATAACATCAATGCACCTGGTCCACTCACTCGATCAAGAGCTACACAACTAGCAACCTTCTATGGGCACTTTGCATTCGTTTCTATATCCGAACCCAAGAAAGTAGATGAAGCCTTTATGGAACTTGTATGGATTCAAGCTATGCAAGAAAAGCTTCATCAGTTCGAGCTCAACAATGTCTGGGAGCTTGTCAAACGTCCTGATCCACGCAAGCACAATATTATTGGCACCAAATGGATCTACCGCAACAAACTAGATGAACATGGCCAAGTCATCAGAAACAAAGCTCGTCTCATTGCTCAAGGTTACACACAAGTAGAGGGAACTGACTTCGATGAAAGCTTTGCTCCCGTGGCTAGGCTTGAAGCCATTCGCATACTACTGGCCTATGCTAACCACAACAACATACTCCTGTACTAAATGGATGTGAAGAGTGCCTTCCTCAAGGGAAAAATCAAAGAAGATGAGTATGTTGCTCAACCACCTGGTTTTGAAGATCCAAACGATCCTGATATGGTATACAAGCTCAACAAGGCACTGTATGGCCTCAAACAAGCACGTCGCGCTTGGTATGACACACTCAAATACTTCCTGAAGAGAAAAGGCTTCAAACCTGGTTCTCTAGAACCCACTCTCTTCACAAAGACATATGATGGAGAACTGTTTATATGCCAAATCTATGTGGATGCCATTATCTTCGGCTGCACTGATAAGAGATACAGTGATAAGTTTGGGCATATGATGCAAGAGCAATATCATATGTCCATGATGGGAGAGTTGAAATTCTTTCTTGGTCTTCAAATCCGTCAACAGAGAAAATGGCATCTTCATATCACAAGAAAAATAACTCAAAGATTGCCTGAAGAAGTTTGGAATGCAAGACTGCAAAGGGTACACGCCAATGCCAACCAAAGGTTAATTGGGCTCCGATGACAATGGTAAAGAGTTCGATCAAAAGGTATACCGCTCCATGATTTGTTCTGTATTGTACTTATATGCGTCTAGGCTAGATATAATGCTTAGCGTTTGCATGTGTGCCCAATTCCAAGCGGTACCAAAGGAGTTGCATCACCTCGCGGTGAAGTGAATACTTCAATATTTGGCTCACACCCCAATGCTAGGATTATGGTATCCAAAGGGGCCAGAGTTTAATCTAGTTGGATTCTCAGATGCTAATTATGTCGGTGACAAGGTTGATCACAAGTCTATATCAGGCACATGTCACTTTCTTGGACGGTCTCTTGTCTGTTGGTCATCAAAGAAGCAGAACTATGTATCACTATCCACTTCTGAAGCTGAATATATTGCTGCTGGCGCTTGCTGCGCTCAATCTATGGATGAAGCAAACCCTCAAGGACTATGGAATCAACATGAAGAAGGTGCCCCTCTACTGTGAAAATGAGAGCGCCATCAAGATTTACCACAATCCAGTTCAGCACTCGAAGACAAAGGACATTCAGATCCATCATCACTTTCTCAGAGATCATGTGTTGAAGGAAGACATAGATATCATTCACGTGAACACTGAAGAGCAATTGGCAGATATCTTCACGAAGCCCTTGGATGAGAAAAGGTTTTGCAAGCTGCGGTGTGAGCTAAATATCTTAGAATCCTCAAACGTACTTTGAATTGACACACATCCTAATGCTTATGCATATTGATGACTTAGGTGCGTAACACAAAAGTAACGTATGTCTTCGATTCATCAAGACGTACCCTCTAAGTGTGAATACATTAAAGCAGAATTTGACTTCGGAGCGCCACGATAAATGTGTGCCGTGTTTGGGTCTAATACTTCCTATACGGTGGGTAACGCCACCACCAACCTTTTTGAAGATTTTTGTTTGGCGTCATGTTAATTATCTTCAAAGTTGGTTTGTCTTCAACATTGCCTTGTCTTCATGTTTTATCTTCGCAATGTTCGATTTGGTCTTCACTGATATATGTGTGTGTGACTTCTCCGAGGACGTTCGGCATGAAGACGGCGTCGGCGATGAAGCGCTTCACTGTCGCGACTTCTCCGACGCCGCCTTCACGCCGGCCGCGGACATCTTCCCCCACCGTTACTGTAGGTGTCTTCCACCGCCAAGTTAGGGCGCGACAGATTGGACTGCTCGACCTCCATCCTCCTCATCTAGCAGTTCTTCATGCGGTAAATAAGAACTCACTTTTTACCGTTTATTTGATCCGTTGAAATTTTCGCATCCTCCAAAATCTGTTTTTTTCACTTCCAAATCTGGATCTTGTCTATTCTGAATCTCATGATCTGCAAAGACCTTTCACTTATGAATGCTTCACATCTAGTTTGATTCCTCACTTGTGCTTATTTTTGGATTCGTACAAATCTGGAACCAACCTACATCTATAAGTGAATGTCTTCGCACTATGAGGTCAACGTCTTCAAACCGATTTATCTTCAAAATCTTCTGAGAATGCATATGACCTCTTCCCCTTCCCTCACATCTCTAATGCTGTCATAGGAACATGTTCGTGGGAGAGTCCCTTGTTTCTCGTAGTCTGCATTCATTTGCAGAGTTCTTACAACATCATATTGAGTCGCCTGAAGCCAGCTCTTGTCTGACCAGCCGACTGAAGCCAAACACCGTTGTGAAGCCTTTCAGTTTGAAGCCAATGGCAGGAGAAAAATCTGCAAAGAAAGGTGGCCGCCAGCGTCGTGATAACACTGCCTTGGATCTACCTCCAGATCTTTCTGAACAATACACGTCTGATCTAGATGAAAACTACACCACAATGCAAACCCAGGGTGCAATGGATTCGCAGGCATTGGGCAGAGGAATGGTTTCAGTATCACTTTGTCACACCAGAGTATGCAAAGAAGAATGCCGTGAGGCCTACATGGGCAAACATCATATACAAGAGGCTTCAACCTAAAACCAATGCTGAAGCCATTGCTAAAGGCTTCTTTCCTTGCATGGTCAGCGGCCCCATGCATGAAAATGCTGACCCATCTAGTCTTCGATGGTATCGAGAGGATGAACTGTTTGAAGCCAACTTTTAGTTTGCTAAGGCTTCAGCATCTCAAAACAAGAAGGATCTTGGGATTGACTTCAACCCAGGTCCACCTGCTCCAACGCCAGATGGTAGTCGCGAGGCTGAGCCCAATCTAATTGGCCCCTTTGATGACATTGATTCATTTTTGGTACACTGTGCCGCTCAAAGGGCCACTGTTGAAGAAGGTGCTGAGGAAGAGGAACATGCTGAAAATCCAGAGCCCCCGAAGCCAAAAAAGAAGGCTAAGGCTTCAAAATCTTCTGCTGCACCAAAAGCTTCAGTTGTGAATCCATTGAAATCTGCACCACCTGAATCTACTGTGTAGTCTGAAGACTTGTCTCGCATCTCTAAGAAGTCCAAGAAGCCTAAGAAAATCTCTAGGCAAGGCCTTACTCCAGCTAGCATGTAACATCCCAAAATTCTAAATTTTGGAATGTTATATTAAATAGATATTTATGAATGTTTGCTTGAATGTTGTGTGATGATTGTGTGAATTTGAGTGGAATTTGAAACTTTTTCAAAGATTGAATGACAGGGAATAAAAGGACTTTCCCAAACTATCATCCTTGCATTTCATTTAGATGAATTCGAATTCATTTCATCACAAAACCCTAGAGTGAAGATGACATGACTTCTTCCATTAGAAATGAAATGGGATTTGAAAATTATTTGAATTCCATTTGAAAATATTCAAAGTCATGAACTTTAAGCAACTCAATGATCCTCATGAGAGAAGATAAATAGACTTCTACAAATTTGAAGAAAGAGAGTTGGAAGTTTCAAAGAATCATTTAGAAAGTCATCTTGAAGTTATTTGAATTTACAAAATTCAAATTCAAAATGAGAGAAGTAATATGACTCTTCAAAATTTCAGAGGCATTTTAAATATATTTTGAATAAGGAAAAAACAGAAAAGATTTGGAAGTGGTTTGAATTTCAAATTCAAAACCATTTAGGATTTATTTGGCTTTTATTCAAATTATTTTTGTCCTAAAAATAGATAAATTGAAATAAGGGTAAAATCATTCCCTTGAATGGAAAATTAGGAGAAAATAATTTTGAAATCTTTTTGGAATTTAAAATTGATTTTTATTAGGTTTTATTGCTACAGCAGCATTGTTTGACTTTTGTGAATTTCTGTGGATTTTATTTGCCTCTGAAAATATGTTCATGTTTTAGGATTTCTTTTTCAAAAAAAAATTGATATATTATATGCCTATATAGTATTTCGTTTTATTTTATTTGTTCTCTTCTTTTCTTTGGTTTGTATTTAAAAAAAAGCTGCTGAAGCCCTTCTGCCCCACTGGCCCAGCACGCAGCGAAGCCAGCTCCGCCACTCGCCCGCACCGCTCATCCCCCCTCGCTCACTCGCTCTCCACCACCGACAGGCGGACCCCGCCTGCTGGGGATATAACTATTGGGTATGACCCGCCTAGGAGGGGCCGGGTCATAGCACTGGCGGCTTAAGATGGAGAGGCCCATAAGGACGTGAAGATGGCGGTTCATAGAGCAAGCTTATTGAAGGCCCTAGACCCGGGGACGGCTTGAGGCCCACGGGCGTGAGGCGCCATATGTCAACTTGTACTGTAAGACAAGTTAAGTTACAAACCGAGCAGGTCACGTTTGTGTGAGCCGGCCGGGACTCTATAAGCCGCCGGGCATCAACCTGTGTATATAAAGGGGTGACTCGGCGGCGAGTTAACTCAAGAGATAACTCATCGAGAAGTAGGTCAAGCGTATTCGCTCCCTGGTAATCGAAACCCAAGAAATACAAACTAAAGCAGGAGTAGGCTTTTACCTCGTTGAGAGGGGCCGAACCTGGGTAAACTCTCTGTGTCCTTTTGTCCCGTTTAACCCCTTCAATCTAACCTAGTTGCGATGGCTCCACACCTAAGTCCTTTCGCTAGGGCATCTGTCGTGTTAAGTCCATGACAGTTGGCGCCCACCGTGGGGCCAGTGCACGGTGGTTTCGAGTTCTTGAAGGGCAACTTCGCAGGGACCAAGGGATACTCCGTGGGCCGGATGACCAAGAGTCGTCGCGGAAAGCTCTACATCGATGACGCTGGCTAGCGCCCCGAGGCCGGCTCAATTTTGTATGGGTACCAGGTCCCCTTCAGCAGAATTCACGCCTTCATCGGCAATATCGGTGAGTCGGAGCCTAAGCCAGACACCTGCGCTGACATCGTCGAGATGGCTCAGTGCGCCCGTCCCGCCAAGGTTCAGCCTTCTGTGATGCACGCCTTTGTGGGTTTTACTCAAGGAGTGGATCTTGAGGAATGATCTGTGTTCGATGGAGAGACGACCATCCACTCTGGTGATGAGTCCTAACTGGCGAGACCGGTTCCATATATAAATTGAAAGATGGTGGGCTTGGGGGCTGTTCCGGTGGCGACAGTATTCCGGACCCCTATGAGCCGCCGAACCGGGTTGCAATCTTCATGGCAGACACACAACCGGTGCTCAATTCGACAACCGCTGCGTCTATGACTTCGAGCTCAACGACGGTGGCGACGGCCGAAGCGAGTGGCTCTACGCGCCCGCCGGCTCAGGTTTTGACCAAACTCAAGAACAACACAAAGTGGATGTCGTGAAGCTGCGAGATGAAATAGCTCAAGCCAAGGAAGAACTTGCTGCTGAGAATGCTAGGATGGCGACAGAGCGAGCCGCCTTGGACGCACAATCACAATGGATTCAGGAAGAGTTGTTCCGGCTCACCTTGGATCAGAATGCTTCAAACACTATCATGAGGAGGAGGCACCAGACCCGTCTATCCACAGAGTTTGAGGCTAGGAACCTTTTCAACACACCTGGGGCAAGGGCCAGTGACCTGCCCGTGGTGAACAGGGTTGTTGAAGCACCCTTGATCCGAGCGCCGGTTTAGCCATGCGCTGCAGACCCGCCTCATTTGAATTTGACTCCGCCTCAGCATGTTCCGACACCACCGGGTCATTATTCTAACCCTCTGGACAATATGATTACCGCGGCTACATGATTGGTGGCTCTCCCTGTTGAAGGCGAGTCACCAGTCGTGATGGAGATCCGGAGGGCCGGAGAGCTTCTTCAGACAGTGGTGGCACAACAGGCGGCTTATTCGTACAGTCGTGAACAGATTCATTCAACCCCACGTCCAAGCCGGAGTTATAGCAGGCATATTGACTCGCCAGCAGTTTCAAGCAGTCAGCGGCACCATAACCAGCCTCATAGGCATGACCCACCGCCTGCTGGTAATGGTGCTCAGGCTTTGGTGGATCAGGGCAGGGCACGTCGAGACGTTGAGCTGGCGGCTCAGTTGGCGGCTCAACAACAATCTCCGGTTTACCCATTGGTGTTTGTGGAGGAAGGAGTGACCTCTAGAACCCTTGGTGTGCCATGCTTAGTGCCGGCTTTGCGTAATGAGCGCTTACCCAAGGATTTTAAGGGCCCCTGCCAGGTACCTAATTACACGGTGGACCAGCCCCAGAGGCCTGGATTGAGAGCTATGAGATGGCCATGGAGATGTTGGATGTTAGTGATGCTGCATGTGCTAAATACTTCACCATGATGTTGGATGGGCCGGCATGCACTTTGCTGAAAGTATTGCCCCCTAACTCCAACAGGTGATGGGCTGAGTTGAAGACATGCTTTATAGAAAATTTCAAAGACACGTGCAAACAGCCTATGTCGATTCTTGATTTGGACTCTTGCGTCCAGGGTGAGGGCAAGTCAACAACCAATTGGGTGCGCCAGATCTCGGCCGTCATCCACTCATCGGACAGTATCAACACCGGTTCAGCCGTCCTGATGTTGGAAAAGAATTGTCGTTTCCTTCCCCTTAAGCAGAAGCTGGGGCGGCATAAGTGCCACTGCAATGATATGGGAGGGCTCATGGCGACTCTTTTCAAATATGTCGGCTCTGATAGTACTAAGGACTCGGAGTCTAATGAGAAGACTGGAAGGGGAAGAAGAGTGGCAATGCAAAGGGACAACAACATAATATGGCGGGTCAAGGTAACATTGGTAAACACAAGCATATGGACGACAGTTTAAACTTTGTGGCTAACACCAATACACAGAATAATAATCAGCGTCGCAAGGGGAAGTCATCAATGCCCCGGTTTGGAGGGCCAAAGTTCAACCTTGAGGCGATGATGAATCAACCTTGCCCAAAGCACGGTACACAAGAGAAGCCGGCCAGTCATCTATGGAAGGATTGCCTCATCATGAGGGAGTATAGAAATTCCTATTTTTTCCAAAACAATCATGGCCCGCATGACGGGCAGGATTCGGCTCTCACAGACCTGGTTTTGGAGGTGGCGGCTCAAGCTCCGGTTTTCAGAGCCAAGGCAGTCAAGGTGGTTTTAATCAACAACCTAGTTAAGGGAATCAGTAGCAATAGTCCGGTTATCATAGTAATCCGAAGCAGCTGAATAGTGGTCAATATCATGTGTTTACCACAAGCTTATGCAAACGAGACTAGAAGATTCATAAGCAGGTAGTGAACGCGGTTGAGCCAGCAGTTCCTCGGTACTTGCGATGGTCTGAACATCCTATTGTATGGAGCCGTGAGGATCACCCGCCCCGGATTGACAATCCAGGTCAATTGGCTTTGGTGGTTGCACCTCAGGTTAGAGGGTACAAGTTTACCAAGGTGCTCATGGATGGAGGTAGCAACATCAATATCCTTTACTATGATACATTTCGTTGTATGAATTTGGCTAACAAAGATCTTAAGCCATCCTCTACTATTTTTCATGGGGTGGTACCTAGTAAGTCGGCATACCCGGTGGGTAAGATAGCTTTGGAAGTAGCCTTTGGTGATGATCATGATTACAGAGCTGAGACATTGACTTTTGAAGTAGTCAAAATCAAGAGCCCTTATCACGCCCTATTTGGGCGGCCGGCTTATGCTAAATTTATGGCAATGCCTTGTTATGTTTATCTGCAGCTTAAAATGCCGGGTCGTAAGGGTACCATCACAGTGCATGGAAACAGGAATATAGGCTTGGAGTGTGAAGAGGGCGATGCTGCTTATGCTGAGTCTGTTTGTGCAACAACGGAGTTGAAGTTTTACAAAGATAATGTTGACGTGGCAGATATGACACCTTTGAAGAAACCAACCACAGAGCATGACCCCTTGTTGAAGTTTAAGTCGGCAGATGACACTAAGCTAGTTGACTTTGTTCCTGGCGACTCATCCAAGCAGTTCAATATCAGTGCAAATATTGATCCGAAATAGGAAAGCGCGCTTATCGAGTTCATCCGTGAGAACCGGGACATCTTTGGATGGAAACCTTCAAACATGCCAGGTGTACTGAGGGAACTCATTGATCACACTCTCAATGTTGATCCAACGTTTAAACCGGTCAAGCAATTTCTTTGTCGTTTTAATGAAGAGAGACGCAAGGCCATTGGTGAAGAAGTGGCCCGGCTCTTGGCGGCTGGGTTTATTGTTGAAGTTTTCACCCTGAGCGGTTGGCTAACCCGGTGCTGGTACTAAAGAAGTATGGCACTTGGCGTATGTGTGTGGATTACACAGACCTTAACAAGGCCTGTTTGGCTGATCCTTTTGCTCTCCCTCGTATTGATCAGATTATTGATGTTACGGCGGTTGTGAGCATTTGAGTTTTCTAGATGCTTATTCTGGTTATCATCAGATCAAGATGGCAGTTAAGGACCAGGAGAAGACATCTTTTATCACTCCCTTTGGAGCCTTCTGCTATCTGTCTATGACTTTTGGGCTCAAGTGTGCCCAGGCGACTTATCAGCGGTGTGTTCAGAATTGCCTCCATGACCAGATTGGACGCAATGTTCATGCTTATGTGGATGATATTTTTGTGAAATCCAGGAAGAAGGAGACTTTGATAGATGATTTGAAAGAGACCTTTGACATCTCCGGGTCTACAAGATGATGCTTAACCCAGTGAAGTGTGTCTTCGGTGTGCCAGCGGGCAAGCTCTTGGGTTTTTTGGTTTCTAAAAGAGGCATTGAAGCTAACTCGGAGAAAACCAAGGATATCACTTCTTTGGCTAAACCGGCGTGTATTAATGATGTCCAGCGTCTGGAGGGTCGTATTGCAGCTTTGAGCCGGGTCATAAGCCATTTAGGCGAAAAGGCTATCCCTCTGTATCAGATTATGAAGAATATAGATCACTTTGTCTGGAGTGATGTTGCCAATCAGGCGTTTGAGCCATTGGAAAAGCAGTTGGCTGAGCCGCCAATCCTTGCAACTCCTATTGATAAGGAGCCCTTACTGTTATATGTGGCTGCTAATAGAAGAGCTGTCAGTGTGGTGGTTGTTGTGGAAAGCAAAGAATCAGGCAAGGAATATCTGGTTCAATGGCCGGTTTACTATGTCAGTGAGGTACTCATTGAGTCTAATTGAAGGTACCCACATTGGCAGAAGCTGGTTTATGGGGTGTTCATGGCTAGTCATAAGTATTTCTTCGGTCATCCCATCACTGTGGTCAGTTCTGCTCCCTTAGCATATATTATTTAAAATAGAGAAGCCACAGGTCATGTAGCCAAGTGGTCCATTGAGCTTGGACCCCATGGTTTGAAGTATATGCCTCAGACAGCTATCAAGTCTCAAGCACTTGTGGATTTCATCAATGACTGGACAGAGTTGCAGATGCCTGAGGAGAAGCTGGATAGCACATATTGGACTATTCATTTTGATGAATCCAGGCAGTTGGACGACTCGGGGGCTGGAGTTATTTTGTCCCCACGAGGTGATACATTTTGTTATGTCTTAAGGTTGATGTTCCCTTGTACTAACAATGCAGCTGAGTATGAAGCCTTGCTCCATGGTCTTCGGATGGCTAAAGAGATGAATCTAAGCCGGGTGAGGTGTTTTGGCAACTCAGATTTGGTGGCTCAACAAGTTTCAGGAACTTTGTATTCCAAAGATTCACTCATGGCGGCTTATCGCCGAGAGGTTGATGCTATTGCTGGTCATTTCAAGGGTTATCAAGTGGGACATGTTGATCACAGGAAAAATGAGGCGGCTGATGCTTTAAGCCGGCTAGGGTCCAAGCGTAAGCCGGTACCACCTAATGTTTTCCTTGATATTTTGCATAAACCTTTAGTTAATTTACCTAAGGAGGATGATCTTGTTGTTCCTGACCCGGAGGCACAGTTGGTGGCGGCTCTTCATGCTATTCCTAATTGACAATTCCATATTTGGCTTATATGACCCAGGGTGAGTTACCTGAAGATGAAACTTTAGCCAGGCAGATAACCCGGCGGTCTAAGTCAATGAGTATTTTCAATGGAGAGTTGCACCGATGTAGTGTCACAGGGGCGTTTCAGCATTGTGTTTCTCCTGAGGAGGGCCGTGAGATTCTACGAGAGATTAATAAGGAGATTGTGGTCATCATGCCGGCTCTAAGTCTCTCGTGGCTAAGCCTTTTTGTTATGGGTTCTATTGGTTGACGGCTCATGCTGATGCAAAGGATTTGGTTAGCAAGTGTGATGGTTGTCAGGAATTTTCAAGACGAGCTCATGTGCCATCTCAAGAATTGAGGATGATTCCAATTACTTGGCCGTTTGCAGTCTAGGGGCTGGATATTGTTGGGCCTTTTAAGTGGTCTAAGGACAAAAAGACTCACCGCATGGTGGCGGTTGACAAGTTTACAAAGTGGGTTGATGTAGAGCCGGTCAACAAGTGTGACGCGGCAACATCGGTTCAATTCATCAAAAAGGCGAATTTTCGTTTTGGCTACCCTCACAACATCATAACTGATAATGGCACTAATCTGTCTAAGGGTGCTATGAAAGAATTCTGTTAACGAGAGCATATTCGTCTAGACGTTTCATCAGTGTCTCATCCCCAGTCCAATGGTCAAGCTGAAAGATCTAATCAAGAAATCTTGAGAGGCATAAAACCCCGGCTTATGGTCCCTTTGCAGAGGACGCCGGGTTGTTGGGTGGAGGAGTTTCCTTCAGTGCTATGGAGTATCAATACTACCCCAATAGATCTACGGGTTACACGCCTTTCTTCATGGTTTACGGAGCAGAGGCGGTTCTCCCTAGTGACATCCGTCATGACTCACCCTGTGTGGCGGCTTATGTTGAAGCTGATAATGAAAAAGCACATCCGGATGCTCTTGATCTTCTGGATGAGGAGCGTGACCTTGCGGCGGCTAGTTCGGCGATTTACCAGCAAGATCTGCATCGTTATCATAGCCGCCGGGTGAAAACTCGGACCTTTCAAGAAGGTGACTTGGTGCTCTGTCTCATCCAGGATCAAACAGACATGCACAAGTTGTCCCCACCTTGGGAAGGGCCCTTTGTGGTCAGCAAAAATATGAACAACGGGTCATACTACCTGATTGATATTCAAGAGCACAAGAACTCACGCAAGTCTGAGGAGGAGACCCGCCGGCCGTGGAACATTGCTCATTTTCGGCCTTATTACACCTGAGCCACTGGCTCTTGTGTATTACATATTTTCATCCAAGTATATATTATGATCAAGTATAATAAAGTCGGCATCCCTGATAATTCAGGGCCTCTGTCATTTCATTTCTGAGTATTTGAGTCTTTATTGTCACTTCATAAGGTCACTTGGGGGCTTCCTGCTCATTGAGCATAGCTGTGACTACCCTCTTGTTCCGGCTTGTACGCCTTGATTGCAAATTACTTGGGGGATTCCTGTTTAATGAACAGAGCTTTGTTTACCCTTTTAATTGGCTTGGACGCCAGGTGTATTCACCAAAAATCTGGGTTATCCTACCTTTGTATGCCTGCCACTCCGACCAGGTAATCCTGGAATGTCTCAGCCTATTCTTGACAGTCAATCTTATAGAGACCCTGAACTTGTCAAAGTTAAAATGGTGATTGGTCATGTGAGGCCTGGCTTATAGGTTTGAATTAAGGATTAACTCAGTGGTTGTGCGGTCCTTGAATAGCACTTTGTCGGAGTAATGGGCCACGGGTAGGCAAACCCGAGCCCCTGGACCTTTCAAAACATCGGGGCAGACTGCGCCCCTCAAGACCCCAAGACGAAGAGCCGCCTTCTGAGAGTCGGTGACATAGCCGCCGACTGCCCCTCCCAGCCGAGTCCCAGAGACGGCCTCAAGATAAGCCGACTCCCAGCCAGGGACTTCCAGTGAAGCCGGCTACGGGGAGTCGGCCCGCGACTCCAACCGGGCCTCCTCTTGATGCGACTCTTGGCGGGGACGGGATGGGGCCGCCTCGCAGCCCATCCCTGCCCCGTTCACAAAGGACATGCATGGCCACAGAGTGCCGTACTGACGAACATCTCCGTCCGGTGCGCGCTTGTTGTTATACGCTGCCACGACATCAGCCCGTGGGCAGATCCTCGTACCCACGATGGCCTGTCTCATGTGACCGAAGGCAGCGAGACCCGCTGTCGGTGGGAGTGCGTAAGACGGCGAGAGCACCCCAAGGCGGACTCTTTGGGAGTCGGCCTCGAGAGTCGGCCAGCCCCTCTCACGGGCTCCGTGCGCCATTAACCGAGACAAAGACAGGAGTGGCAATGATGATTGCCCGTCAGCGGCGGCATCTTGCCATGACCCCATGACCAAGCTCGCGTCATTAGAAGCACGGCTACAGTAATCCGCAGCCGACAAGACCCGCCCGCGGCGGACAAGGGCTGTCGGCCCCATTCTGGACCATCGGCGGGGCCCACTAGTCGGCGGGCCCCAGAAGTCGGAGGAGAAGACGGCGACTTAAGAGACTGATGTCGGCATTCTGGGAACGGGGGTCCCCAGACTTGCCTGCCTGCGGCCTGCGACGTGGCTCGAAGGAGGCCCAGCACGGCCCGTCTTCATCAACGCAAGCTCAAGACCCTCCCGAGGGGCCAAGCCTCGCGGGGCGGACGACAAGGAGCTTCCTCGAGCACGGCCTCGTCGAGGCTGGCTCATGAGGAGGCGGAGAGTTCAAGGCAGGGTACCTCGCGAGGTGCCCATGACGCCAAACCATGACGACCAAGGGCGCCCGATCGGGCGCCAGCCCGCCATAGATGTCCTCCTTTCCTCTTTGGTGCAAAGGGAGCAAGCGCAGGCGAGAGCATCAAGCAAAGGCATCCGTTTGGTGCAACTAGACCAAGACCAGCCCCAACGGCTGGAAGGGAGTCATCATGGAGCCCAAGCAAAGGCGTCATCACGAGCCTTTGGCGGCGAGGACCAACTTTAGTCAGGATAAGTGTACCCATTGTTCCCCTTCAAAATGGCCAATTGTTGGCGCCCTTCCCGCTCAATATTTGGGAAGAGGCCCAGGGCCTTTGCCTATAAATAGGAGTAGCCACACTCAGAGCAAGAGGCATCTGGAAGAGGGGAAGCTAGAGAAGAAGAGGCGGGAAGAGATCGGAATCCTCATCAAGAAACCAGTAGCTAGAGCGACTGAACACCACCTAGCAGTTCATCGCACCTGCCAAGAACAGACCCTCGCGAGGCTGTTCTTCCTTGTATTGTTCCTCATCAGCCCAAGAGGCAATCTACCACACCACACACTCTGGAGTAGTTTATTACACCACAATGGTGGCCTGAACCAGTATAAATCTCGTGTCTCTTGTGCTATTCCGTTTAGTAGTTTAGGTCCCAGCGATTCGGCGAGGTGCGAGACCGTGGAGGGTTGGATCTCCGCGCGCACCCCAGTGTTCGAACCTCAAGGGTCTGCCGGAACCCGAAATCCAACATTTGGCACGCCAGTTAGGGGTGCGCCGGAATCTGCCTTTCGTCGCCTCGTTCTTCCCCGACCACCGCAACCATGTCTCGACGCCCGCCGGGCGCTGAAGCGCCGAAGCCGCTTCTCCTCGCCGTTCCCGTCACTGCCGTCAATGCTGCCACCGGCCCGGCGGGAACGAGCAGCAAGCATCGTCCCCAAAGACCCGTCCATGAGGCGGACGGCCGCACCGCCACGCCGCCGCTCACCCGCTGGTTCTTAAATCACCTTGGCGCCCAGCGCGCCATGGAAACCTGGGCTGCACTCATCGCGGCAAAGCGAGCTCCTGCGCTACCGCCCGTCGATAGCGTCTATGAAGAATGGCTCGGCCGAAGTCGCCGAGCTTCGTCCATGCTGCGAGGCGCTCTCCCGCATCGTCTCGCTGCACCGCACCGCCCCACGCAGGCGATGAAGCTCAGGCGCCTCGGCCGCCTCCTCCTCAAGAAGCGCCACAGCCCCAAATCGCGGCCTGGCGGAACCCGCTCCGCTAAGCGCCCGGCGCCGGCAAGAGCAGAGCTGTCAAGAAGTTCCTCGCCCACAAGAAGCTGCCCAGCGCTCTCCGCTCCAGACGTCAAGACCTGCGCTGCTGCCCCAGCCTTGGCCTTGAGGGAGGCCCGCAAGACCAAGCTCTCTGTCGTCCGAGGCCCCCCAGCATGCCACGGCCGGGCTGCCGCGCTTTCACCTCCGAGCTCGCAGCATCAGCGTGCCCGCCAAGTTCAAGCCAGACCTGCCTCCTCGCTCCGGCCTGGCTGACCCTCTGGAGGTGCTCGAGGTCTGAGTTGGGCATCGAGGCTGTCAATGGGGATGAAAAGGTCATGGCGAACTGGTTTCCCATGGCGCTCAAGGGCCAGAGCCCTTTTGGCTCTGAATCGGCCCCGAGCGATCTCTTCTGGGCCGAGATGCGCACCGCTTCATCGCCAACTTCCGAGTACTCGCAACCCGGCCACCCGCCGTGAGCGACATGCTCGAATCAAGCAGCAGCCGTGGGAAACCCTGCAAAAGTTCATCAGTAGCTTCAACAACGCGCCGCCTCAAGATCCCGTGGTAACGGAGGAGGCCATCATCTCTGCCTTCTCCGGCCCGAGGCGTGCGTGAAGTCAAGATGAAGGAGGAGCTGGCGATGCATGAAGATCTGTGCACCTCCCTGGAGCTGTTCAACTTGGCGACCAAGTGCGCCAGGGCTGAGGAGGGGCGCCTCTCCCTCCTCGAGCTGCCTGCCGCGGATCCTGAGGAGAAGAAGTCCAAGGCCAAGGACGTGAAGCGCAAGGGGGCTGCCGTGCTGCGGCGAACAGGACACCAAGCGAGGCGTAGATCAGCCCGAGTCCTCCAAGGGCAGTCGGTACTGCGTGTACCACGACCTCCACACCCACAACACCAATGAATGCCAAGAGCTCCGGGCCGTGCGTGAAGGCAGGGTCGGCAGACGACCCGAGCGCAGCGACCGGGGCTAGGGCCGAGGAGGAGGAAGGAATGCAGGACGCTGGGAAGACCGCGGCCCGCGCGAAGGGTGGCGCGACCAATCTCGCGAGGACCGCTGGCAAGACGCGCCTCGCGAGGGAGGCTGGAGGGATCAGCCTCACGAGGATCGCCCGCAGGGGAACGCAGGCCTCCCTCCACTGCCGCCGCCGCCAAGGAGAAATGAGGACCGTCATCAGGACGAGGGGGCTGGGGGCTTCCAGGAACCGCGTGCGATCGCCTGCATCCTGGGCGGAGCTCAAGCCCCAGCCTCTCAGCGCATCTTCAAGCAGTTCGCCCACGAAGTGAATGCAGTCCTCCCCAAGCTCGAGGCCACGCGCCCTCTCAGGTGGTCGGCGTGCACCATCACGTTCAGCTCAGCGGATCAGCTCAAGTCTTGTGACCACAGCCGGAGTTCTCCCGATGCTTTGTTCCCCAATCATCGACAGCGTGCTTTGGTCACCAAGACCCTCATCGGCCGGGCGGGCAGGACTCAACGTCTGTCCGTGGAAACATTCAACAATATTCAAGTGCCTTCTGATCAGCTTCAGCCAACCAAGCCTTTCTCTGGAGTCACCGACGGCTCCACGGTCCCGATCGGGCAGGTCCGCCTTCCTGTCACCTTTGGGGCTCGCGACAACTAACGCACCGAGCTCATCGACTTCGACGTCGCCCACATTACTTTGCCGTACAACGCCATCCTCGGGTACCAGCTGGCCCAAATTCATGGCCGTAACCCACCATGGCTACAACGTCCTCAAGATGCCAGGAAACGGCGGGGTCATCACGGTGCCCTGTGAAGAGAGAGAGACGCAGTGTGCTCCCTGGAGCGAGCCTTTCAGGCCGCATCGCTGGAAGACCCAGACCACAGCAGCAGGAGGCCTCCCGAGGCCGCACCCAAGAAGAAGAAGACATCGACCGGCCCGGCTCCTCAAGAGGCAGGCCCCTCAGGTCCCGCACCAGGCCAGGGGGAGCCTCCTTCCATCGCATAGGAAAGCGCGCCCGGTGCCCTTCTCAGGCCGGGCTCGGGGGCTCTCTCCACGGAGGCCGCCCGACCTAGCCAAGGTCACGAGGGAGGCTTAGGCTGCACCACGTGGGCGTGCTTGAAGCATGTTTCCCGCAAGGAGGAGCAAGGCAAGGAGGGCGAACCTCAGGAGTTCATCGGCAAGGCCATTCAGAGCCTACAGGAGTCAAGGGTCATGAGGGGCAGCCGCCGCCACTGCTGTGGCCCCCATCCAGGCGAGGATGGTGGGCTGCGCGTCTGCATTGACATACCAGGGCTCAACCGAGCAGCGTCTCAAGAGCGCCTCGGCCCTCGCGAGTGGGGCGTTGCGAGGCCGCCCCAGCCTACGTGCGCATGCCTCACGGCACGGCTGCCAAACGCTGTTGCTGCGCACCAGCATCTCATGAGGCCATCCCGGAGGCTCGAGAGGTCGGGCACACCACAGCCACAGCGGAGATGGAGATGGCCCCGAGGAGCCGCCAGGCGCCTCCAGATCCTCCCGAGGCCCGGGCACAGGGGCTCGTGAGGATCGGCTCCCGCAGCCCACCGAGTCTGCTACACCAACACCCCTTCGTCCTCAACATCACCGGTGACATCTTTAAGTTTTATTCCGGTGGGGCGCCTTGAGACCGCATTATTCCCAGGCCGCGTGGGTCCGTCCCTGCGGCATGTATCCCTTTTATTTCATGTCATTAGCCTATCCTGTTGGGGGCACCCCTCAGGCTGCATCATCCCCAAGCCGCTCGGGCCCGTCCCAGCGGCATGTATCCTTCTTGCGTTTTCCTTAGGATTATGCTCTCGTTCCACAATGCTTGTTATTTGGTGCTTTTCCTGGGTGACGGAATCTTGCACGTTAAAGGGGGGCTGCCTGAGCATCGCGACTCAGGGCTCCAACCGGCTCTCCGGCCCTCAGCCTCTGGTCTTGTCCATGGCATCGCGACCTGGCTTGCGAGCGACGACTGAGACCAGCCCGAGAGCCGGGACCCGAGGACGTAGAGTTTCGTCATGTAACACAGCTTGCTCGTTAAAGGGGGGGTGCCTGAGCATCGCGACTCAGGGCTCCTACCGGCTCTCCGGCCCTCACCCTCTGGTCTTGTCCATGGCATCGCGACCTGGCTTGCTAGCGACGGCTGAGACCAGCCCGAGAGCCAGGACCCGAGGTCGTTGAGTTTCGTCATCTAACCCAGCTTGCACTTTAAAGGGGGGTTGCATGAGCTTCGCGACTCAGGGCTCCTACCGGCTCTCCAGCCCTCACCCTCTGGTCTTGTCCATGGCATCGCGACCTGGCTTGCCGGCTGACGGCTGAGACCAGCCCGAGAGCCGGACGCGAAGACGTGAAACACCGACATCTGGCCAAATTTGCGAGAACACACTCGAAGATAAGGCCCAGGCCAGCGCAACCCGCCTTGAGGTAGGGCCCGTGAGTCCCGCTGGCTCACGGGTGCCCAGATACACCTCGTCGGCCCTACCGTGGCAGCCACGTGTCGGTGGGGCTGTATATCGCCCGGGGCTCCTCCGAGGGGAGCCCCCTCCCACGCAGTGGAAGCACCATGCTCCGCTACTGGTCGACGACAACTGCCGAGGAGCGGCTATGCCCGTCACGCATGCGGAAGCGCTATGCTCCACCGGTGATAAACAACCGAGGTGGCCTGCAGGTCGCATCAACCTCGAGGGAGCCCAGGCTCGATGTCCGCCCTCATCGCAATGCCTCCCCTCGGGAGCGCCAGCGAGGCTGGGCTGGACAGGCTGCGCTTGGGTCATGCCAGACGCCGCCACCCAGCCAGGCCCCGGGCCTGGTTCGTCGCAATCACTCCCGGCGGAGCCAAGGTACGAATGTCGTTTTAGCGTCAAGGGGGACTCCTGAGCATCGCGACTCGAGAGCCTAAGCGGTCACGTAGCCCCTCACCCCTTAGTTCCAGAAAGGCTAACGGCGGTTGAGGTATGCGCGGGCCGGGCTCTGCAGACGTAGAACGGTGGATCCGCCTGCCTCACCTCCCTACTAGCTGTTCGTGCGCCAAGGGGACTCTGAGCATCGCGACTCAGGTGCCTAACTTGTCACGTAGCCCCTCACTCCTTGGTCCCGTCCTGGTTTCCGGTCGGGGCTAACGACGGCTGAGGTATGCGCGGGGCCGGACTCTGCTGGCGTAGAACATAAGCAAGTAGGAAGCGCAAAATTCAAGGAATTCAAAAGAAAATATTACAGTCCACACTGTTATCGCAATACCAAATGCAAGTTTAAACGCCTCCCCGAGGCATGATACATGTCTTGAGGAATTAAAGGTAGGACAGGAGCCTAGCAACGGAGTCACTTGTCGGCGGTGGAGCAAGCGTGTGAGTGGGTTCGCCTCGAGGAGCAAGCAGGCCGGCAGCGCCTCGCCCGGCTTGGTGCTGAAGGCCGGAACTTCCCAACAGAGCCTCCGCGCGAACCTTCACAGCCTCGGCAGCGGCGGCTGCATGCTCGCCGCTTGCTGGCTCCAGTAGGCTGTCCAGGTCGACGCTGGGATCGCGAAGGTAGACGTGGGTGAGGACCCGCGTCAGTGCCGCAGAAGACAAGACACGCGCGAACCAGGAAGGGAAGCAGCTTGGCGGGACCATCCCCGGTGCCGGCCAGCGGACTCTCCAGGCCGCTGTCGTAAAGCGTCCTCAGCAAAGAGCGAGCCTTAACCTCTATATCCGTGAAGGCCACGCGATCTTCTGCAAGAACCCGCACCTTGTCGTCTAGCTCGACCTTCCTCGCCTCCAGCTCCTGCTCCAGTGCGCCTAGGCGGTCGCGGCGCTTCTTGAGCCTGGCCTCCCGGTCCTTGACGGCCGCCTCACGAGCCTTCATGCTTTCCTCCTGCTCCTGGCGGAGGCGGGCCTCCTCGGTAAGCTGGTTCTGCAGGCCCTTCAGCTCGCTCTCCAGCGTCTCACAGCGACCTTGGATGCTAGCTGCCTCCCCCAGGGCAGCATCGCGGGCAATCTTCGCCTCACGGACAGCCTGCTTCTCCTCGTCGCAAGCCGTCGAGGCCTGGACCAACGCCGCCCGAATCGAAGCATTGGAGTGAATCCAGCCAGAAGCCAGCTCCAAACGCCCAGCCATCAGACGGGAGTCGGCACCCAGAAGATCCTGCCGCAGGCGGTCCAGTCCGGCAACGGCGCGATCCAGAACAGCATTCGGAGGAGCAGCGGTCGGTAGAGTAGGAGGAGAAGACGGCTGTGTGACCACTGCGCCCTGTGGCGGAACCAGCGGCGCTCCGGCGAGAGTGGAGGCAGCGCCAAGCAAGGGCACCTCGGGAGTCGCCTGGGTCAAGGGGGCTGAGGTCGCCCCAGCGGGCTCAGCCAGGCCTCGCGAGGACGCCCGGCGGGGAGGGCACAGGCGTCGGGATCACCTTCTTTTTTCAGGCGGAGGCACCGCCATGGATGGGGCCTCGAGCCCCCCGGCTTCTTCGCCCTTGCGGGCGCCAGCCTGGCCGAAGGACATGGACATCGAGATCTCGTCGGCCGGAGCAATAATCAAGGCAGAAGCAGGCACTTACAGGTCGTCATTTGGTGGACTCGAGCAGCCTCCGGCCATACTTGAAGCCCGAGAGCCGGGCTGCAGGGATCAGCTTCAAGGGGACCAGGAGCAGGAGGCGCGTCTGGATCGCCCGGGGCAGGCGGACCCATGAGGACCAGCCCAGTCCGGTCCTTCTTCGGGATCGGGGGCAGGCTTCTGCCTCCCTGCCCATCCTCATCCTCGTCGTCGTCACTCTGGGGGAGGCGGAGAGTGCGGGACCCGCGCCGAAGGGGAGGAGCCCTTGACTCCGCCCCCAAATCAACCCCCTCTCCCGGCTCTCTTCCCTCCACCTCTTCGCTGGAGTCGGCAGAGGACACGTCCACCAGGTCCTCCGGAGCCTCCACGGGCATGGGCCTGTCCCCATTGAAGACAGGCATGGGCCCCACTACCTGCTCCCAATCCTCGCGAAGGAACAAGGCGCAGGCGCCCTCCAGTCTCGCCACGTCGCCCCCAACCAAGGCTGGAGGCGTCGCGGATCCTCGCTGGCCAGGACCACGGGGCTCGAGTGAGGCCTCCACGCCAGGCAGTCTTGTGAGCGGAGCCGATTGATGCTCCAGAACTCCCTCGGCCAGACGCACCAATCAACCGCGCCCGCCCGCGTTGGCCGGCTTCAGATCTGCGTCCATCTTCTCCAGCACCAGCTTCGCACGGGGATCCAGAAGCTCCACTCGGGACCAGTCGTCGGAGCTCTCGGGGTGCTCCGTGGGCAGGATCAGCCGTGGGTGGATGCGCCCAGCATCCACCAAGACCCACTTGCTCCTGAAGCCCTCAATCCGCTTCCCAGGGTTTGAAATGGCGATGGCTCCACCGTATGCGACGAAGCTCGCGCACGCAGAGGCGGAACCACGGGAGGTTCGGAGGGAGAAATAATGGCGCAGCAAGGCCACCGAGGGCTTCACCCCAACATGGGCCTCACAATAGTAGGCGAAGATTGCCAGAAGAAGGACAGAGTTGGGATGGAGGTGCGAGCTTGAATGTTGTAGTGACGGAGGGCGGAGAAGAATAACTTCGAGAAAAGGAGGCACCTGGACCAGCAATGATGGCGCTCACGAAGAACGGGTAGAAGGTACTCCCCCGACCCTCAGGGGCGGAGGAGCCGGCCTTGAACGCCTCCGTTCCGTTGACGCCCTGCACCTCCGCCATCCGGCGCACCAGGCGAGCTCGCCTGACACATTTAAGCGGGTCCAAGGCGGGGAAGTACCAAGCTCCGGCCGGGGCTTGGCGAGGAGCCATGACTGGCTAGGGCATGCAGGCGGAGTGGATCTGAAGATCTTGGAAGCAGAGAGGAGAGGTGCAAGAAAGGGGATCTAAGCAGCAACTGCAGAAAGTAAAGGAGGCAAGGAAGATGCCGCACAGTTATCAACTCACGCGGTTGCAGAGGCGCACGCGTCCAATCAACCGCCATGCGGCGCCAAGGCTGCAGGCTGCTAGGGCCCGTGACGCTTCGCACTTGCCCTTTCGCCTCTCTGCTCGGCCAAGTTCGGGCGCGCCGTGGGCCGGGGCTCTTGTCGGCGTTACAGGAGCAGGGGTCCCCAGACTTGCCTACCTGCGGCTGCTTGGCGTGGCTCGAAGGAGGCCCAAAGACGCCCGTCTTCATCAACGCAAGCTCAAGACCCTTGCGAGGCCAAGCCTCATGAGGCGGACGACAAGGAGCTTCCTCGAGCACGGCCTCGTCGAGGCTGGCTCATGAGGAGGCGGAGAGTTCAAGCGAGGTACCTCGCGAGGTGCCCATGGCGCTAGCCATGGCGACCAAGGCGCCCGGTCGGGCGCCCGGCCAGCATGACGTCCTCCTTTCCTCTTTGGTGCAAAGGGGCAAGCGCAGGCATGGGCATCAAGCAAAGGCATCCGTTTGATTGCAACAAGACCAAGACCAGCCCCAGCGGCGGAAGGAGTCATCGTGGAGCCCAAGCGGCGTCATCACGAGCCTTTGGCTGGCGAGGACCAACTTTAGTCAGGATAAGTGTACCCGCTGTTCCCCTTCAAAATGGCCAATTGTTGGCGCCCTTCCCGCTCAATATTTGGGAAGAGGCCCAGGGCCTTCGCCTATAAATAGGGGTAGCCGCACTCAGAGTGGGGAGAGGGCATCCGGAATCCAAAAAGAGAGAGAAACCCGTTCCTCAAGCGAGAGCGACGGGGCACCACTTAGCAGTTCATCACACCCACCAAGAACAGACCCTCGTGAGGCTGTTCTCCCCTCAGATCGTTTCTTCGTCACCCCAGAGGCAATCCACACACCACAAACTAGAGTAGGGTATTACACCACAACGGTGGCCCGAACTAGTATAAATCTTGCGTCTCTTGTGTTGTTCTTGTTAGTAGTTTAGGTCCCCGCGATTCGGCGAGGTACGAGACGGTGGAGGGTTGGATCTCCGCGCGCACCCTAGAGTTCGAACCTTAAGGGTCTGCCGGCACCCGTGATCCGACAGTAGCGTCACTGGTGTCTACCAGCGCTGCGTCGAGCTGGAGCAAGGCCAAGCGATTCTCGAAGACATTCATCAAGGCGAGTGCGGCCATCTGCAGCCTCAAGAGCACTCATTGACAAAGCCTTCCGACACGGTTTCTTCTGGCCGACTACCCTAGAAGAGGCCAAGGAATTAGTTCAAAAATGCAAGGGGTGCCAGGTGTTCCGCTCCAAGCCGTTTCAGCCCACGCACTCAAGACTATCCCCATCGCCTGGCCCTTTGCTTTGTTTGGGGCCTGGACATGGTGGGACCATTCAAAAGCGACGAGGCGGCCTAACTCACTTACTTGTCGCGGTGGACAAGTTCACCAAGTGGATAGAAGCAAAACCCATCAAGAAGTTGAATGGTCCTAGTGCAGTGACTTTCATCGCCGACATCACGACTCGGTATGGCGTACCACACAACATCATCACCGACAATGGCACAAATTTTGCCAAAGGCGCCACAGCCCGTTCTGCCTTGACGCAAGGCGTCCGACTGGACTTAGCGCCCGTTGCCCATCCGCAGTCAAACGGCCAGGTGGAGCGAGCGAATGGCCTCATCCTGTATGGCATCAAGCCTCGGCTGGTTGAGCCATTGGAGCGTTCGGCCGGCTGCTGGCTTGAGGAGTTGCCAGCCGTCCTCTGGAGTCTGCGCACGAGTCCAAACAAGTCAACTGGCTTCACACCCTTCTTCCTCGTCTACGGTGTCGAAGCCATCATCCCAACGGATATAGAGTTCGACTCCCCGCGAGTCACCATGTATACCGAAGAGGAAGCAGAGGAAGCACGTCAAGACGGTGTCGATCTGCTGGAAGAAGGCCGGCTGTTGGCACTCAGCCGGTCCAGCATCTACCAGCAGAGCCTGCGCCGCTACTACAACAAGAAGGTCAAGCCAAGATCATTCCTAGAGGGCGACCTTGTGCTCCGGCTGATCAGCAATGACCGCCTACAAGCCGCCTACGCCTTTGGGAAGGCCCATTCATCATCACCAAAGTCTTTGAGCAACGACTCCTACTACGATCGGACGTTCGAAACCCCGAGCACGCAAGAGGGACGACTCCGGCAAAGAGACGGAACGGCCATGGAATGCGAATCTCCTCCGAAAATTTTACTGTTGATGCAGTATGTACCACGCTACCCTTTGTGTTTAAAGTACCAAGACTTCGGGCCCCCGAGACGAGCTCGGGGACTGCCCTCTTTTGTTATCTGTATGATAAGAATTATGCCTTCGAGTATGTTACTCTTTGTTATGCTATTTGGCACCGGGCTCGACTAGTCGGCCCGGGGACTCGCCGCCTTGGGCTATGAAATGCTTCCTGCAGTCAGACAAGTAACGTGCGGTGCCTAAGCCGTCTCCTGTCAGAAGCCGCAGCTCATGAGCGGATCAATTTTGGTGGGCGAGGAGTAAGGAAGAACAGGCGCCCAAACAAAAAAAATGGCAAGGACCCAAAGCATAAACATAGTTTAAGTCGGCTTCCAGCCCGTTTTGCAAAACCGACTCTTAAGTAGTCGACACCTTTCTACCCAACTTGCTTAAAGACTCTAAAAATGGCCAAGTACATGCCTTCTCAAAGGTAGCCAAGCACTTGACCCAGACATGACCAGTCCATGAGCGGTTGCACGATGGGCAAGGCGGCAACTCGAGGAAAAGGCGGCAAAGGAAAAAGCCATAAGAGCAATAAGCAAGGAAAGATAAAATTAGGATAATATTTACACAGCTTAGGCCCTTGGCGGATCTTGAACGAGGTTGAGAATACACCCATGGGTGGAATTGTGTGAATTAACAAGTTCTTTCAAAGACTATCAAAAGCAGATAAAATATAGGCGAGACAATGACCTAGGAAGCGGCAGATGGGGTCGGAAGGCGGAGGCGACGGGCGGCAGGCGCCGGGCGGCCGTCAAGGCGGTCTCGGCTTGATCGTCTCTGGCGGCAGCCCGGCCCAGACGGGCGCGGCTCGTTCTTGGCGCGTGATCGGCCGAGGCTGGTCACCCGCTCCTTCTTCGCGCCTCCATCTCATCTCCGTCCTCCGCCTCGTCTTCCTCCTCGGCCTGAGTCGATCACCTCCGCCAGTACTCCGTAAATAGTCCGGGTTCATCCCGAACCACTCGTGGCGCCTCCCACCGCTCCTCGGCCCGCTCGAGGACGAAGACGCTGGTGTCCGTGTAGTCGGCAATAGCTGCCGCACGCTCGACGAGGGCGTCCTCCGCGGCCAACAGCTCCGCCTGGGCCTCTGACCGGAACGCGGCCAGCCGGTCCAGATCCAGCCCTGGATACCATGCCTTGACGAATTCCAGGGCCCGGCGCGCTCCAGCCCGAGCCGCGGAACCCTTCCAGGCCTCAAGACGGCCAGCCGCGACCTCCAGCCAGTCGGCGGTCCGGCTGGGAGTGCGCAGAATCGGCATGTCCGGCCACAGAGCAGCGATCGCCTGGGCGCCGACACACTGAAGCCGACGCAGCATCCGATGGGCCGGCCGCAGACGAGCCTCAATGCTCAGGAGCTGCTCGTCAAGGGTCCAGGGGGCGTTGGCAGCAATCTCAGCACCACCCGCCCTTCGCGCCTCGCAATCAGCCTCGATGGCTTGATTGGCCACCTGCATGTGGCCAGGGAAGAAGTCTGCCAAGAAGAATAAGAAGCAAGTCAGAAAACCAGGAGTCGGCCCGACCTATAGTCGGCGGCCTAAAGGAAGAAGTAAAAACAAACTCACCGTCGATGATGTCCTCGATGTCATGGAAGCCGGAGGTTAGCAGTGCTTCCTTGTCAGTCCAGGAGGAGCGCTCGCTCTCGAACTCAGCCAGGAGAGCAGCCTCTCTCTTCTCCGCCTCGTCCTGCACCGCCTTAAGCAGCTCCCTACGCTCACGCCACTGCGTGGCCAAGCAGGTCGCCTTCTGCGAGCTTGCTGCACTCCTCCTCCTTGGCTCGCAAGGCGGTGTTAGCCCTACCCAGCTGCCGCCAAGAGTGGCGCTGGCCTCTGAAGAATAAAAGAAGAAGGACGCAAAGTCGGCTAAGAAGGTCGCCGGGAAGATCCCGTGGCGCTGTGATCGGCCTGAATCTCGGGGACTACAGCCCATGGTGCGCCATGCGCCCTTGAAGAAGAAAACTCACCTCGGCTCCTCGCTAAGTCGGCAGTCCGCTTGCCCAGCTCCTCAACGTTGCGGTTGAAGGCAGTGGCGCGGAGGTTGTGATACTCCTGCGACAAGAATTTCAGACAAAGGTAAAAATTTGTAAGTCAGCAAATAGAGTTCCGAGCCGCCTACTTAGCAGCTGGCCCGAAACTCGGGGACTACACCTAGTGGGTGCGCTGGCGCACCCCCACATAGAAGAGCGAGAAAAAATTCAAAGAAGAAACATACCCGCACGGCGGCTCGCGACGCCAGGTGCGCCTTGGAGCAGTTCTGGATGGCGTCGCCCTCAGCTCGCAGCTTCGCCTGGACGTCCAGAAGCGCCGTGTTCAGCGGGCCTGTGCCGCCTCCCCGCACCCACCCAACGGGCGCGGCGCTCGACGCCTCGGCGTCTGGAATGGCCGAGCTGGCGGCGCCGGTCTCCAAAGGGCGCGGCGCCGAAGTCGCCTTCTCAAGACGGCGTCGCGCTGGCGAGGCGACCTGAAGAAGCAGCCTCACCACGGCCTCGTCGTCGGTCAGCGACGCATGCGGGTCCGCCGGCTGTTTGCCTCGCGCGCTCTCGGACTGCGATGGAGGCGGCGGGGGTGGCTCGGCCATGCCTGACAGGGAGGCCTCGCCGCCTTCCTTCTCCGCGACGGGGAACTCACCGCCGACTCCCTCCGTCTGCCCCGTGAACTCCGGCAGCGGCGGCGCAGAGCTCAGCGGGGTGACGAGCAGCGCCGACTGGAGGCGTGCGGCCTCCTCGGCTCACCTCTTGGCTGCAACGGTGGCTTCGGCCTCCTCCAGCTTCTTCTGGGTGGAAGCCGCCGCCTTATCGGCCTCCGGCTTCTCCAGACGGGCGGCCTCCTCCTCGTCGCGCTTCTCCTGCGCGTTCCGCTCCGTCGCTTCCCAGAGGTCGGCCGCAGGGTCAATCCGCCGAGTATTGGCGGACGTCTCTGCCGACCCCATGACGGAGGCGGCGGCGACCCTCTCCAAGGTGAGGGGAGCCCTGATGAGAAAATACATATAAAGACTCGGACAAGACGGACCAGAAGGAAACAAGACAAAACAAGAAGTACTTACGCGGAGACCAGCGACGGCTTCTTCAGTTCCTTGCGGAAGCGGTTAGCCTTCGCGACCGCCTCTTCATTTGGTCGCAGCGCCATCCCCCGAACTTCTTGGCGGCCGCTGGCAAGCTCGGCCCGGCCCGGCGCTTCTTCGCGCCGCCTCGACCACCCAAAACGACGGAGGAACTCGCGCCTGGATGGGCGGCTTTCGGTTGGCGGCGGGGGACGACTTCCCTTTCGCCGTCGTCGTCAGGCCAATCGGCGAAGGTTGCATCGCCGCCACCCCCAAGTCGGGGTCGTCGGCGTCGCTCTCCGCCCTGTCAGGGATGAATTCACGAGCCAGCCCCGCGGTGCCGGCCGAGGGCTGCATGAGGGGGTTCTCACGCGGAAAAGACCAAAGAAAATCAAAGTCGGATTCGGCTAAAGAAGGAAACAAAAAGGCAAGAGAGACGACTTACCACAGGCGGAGGGTTGGCGCGCGAGTACGGTTCCTTGCCGAACTGCCATTTCTCCGTGAGGCCGCAGTTCGCCAGGAAATTCACCGTGTCCACCACCTCCGCGTGGGGCATATCTTTGGAGCACAGCCGACTGGGGTCCCGGCGGCCGCTCATCTAACAGATCAGATGAGGTCAGCCTTGGAGAGGAAGAACTCGGCGCGCCATGAAGGCGACCAGCAAGTCGGCCCCAGTCAGGCCCTCCGACTGCGGCGGACTTTCGAAGCAGCCTTGACGGGCGGTGGCGCTGCGAAGTCGATGTCTGGCCCAATGGGACCAGCTAGGGAGTTGCCCCGCCAACTCGCCGGCCGCGTAAGGCGGCAGGTTGACCCAGTCGCCTTCTGGGGCGACGTTCTTCATGTAGAAATACGTGCGCTGCCACATCTTCATCGACTTGATGAGTGGGATAGCAGGGAAGGGGTTGTCGGGCACCGGCCTCCTCATGGCGATGAAAGTGCCGCACAGAGCCGCAGCGAGCAACGTGTGTGCCGAGCTTGGCTGGAAGAATTCCCCATAGCTCGCCTGGTGGGGAGAACGCCAAGTAAGCCTTCACATAAGGATCTTGAAAGGCGGCCAGCACCACCGTGTTTGGAGTGAGGTGGTGCGGTGGGCCCGTGGAACTCGAGGCAGCGGAAGAAGCCGCTCGCCCGGCAGCCCTAGCCAGCGCATGAGGTGCGGCGGAATATGACCCGCTTCGCCCTCCTCCGGCGCCAGCGTTACGCCGCCCGCGGCCTGGTCCGCACTAGGTTGGTGCCGGGATGCGGCGCGTCGGGCGGAGGAACTTCGATGATCGTAAATCGTCCACTATGGAGCCATCCCCACGCCGGGCCTTGTGGCCCGGAAAAGCCTTGAGCGGCGGAGGAGGAGCTCATCTCCGCGGCGCGGCGTGGTTCGGCGCGGCGGAGGCAGGAGGAAGACGAAGCAAGAAGGAGAGGAAGTGAGAGGAAGCGGGGATAGTGGGTGCGCGTGCGTCGCCGCCCCCCTCCTCCCGCCTACTTATAGGCGCCTGGGCTGAGAAGCCGAGGGGGCGGGCGTGGGATTAACTGCGCCCACGCCCCCACACCCCCACGATTTAACCCACGATGTTACTGCACGCAGTAAGGGCATGGGGAGCCCAACCGCTCGCACGGCCGCAACGGATCCGCCCGTGCGCCGAGGCGCGGTAGTGGCGGGCCCCGCCTGACGGGACTGTCTAGTCACGCGCGTGGGCGGGTAGACTGGCCCTGCCGCGTGGCGTCACGTGGCGGGCCCGCAATGGGCAGCTGCCTGGAAGCTTATCAGGCATGCTGCCCGGATCCCGCCACGACCTTCGAGACCTTTGAGGAGCAAGACGGCCTCCTGCAAGGCCGACTCCGGCTAGTCGGCTCAAGAGAGAGACGGCGAGCCGAGCCCAGATTCTTCCATTAATGGGATGAAACTGTTGTGCTCCTCGATATGTTGCCCTCAGCGCCTCACTAGCTTAGGGGACTACTGTCGGAGTAATGGGCCACGGGTAGGCAAACCCGAGCCCCTGGACCTTTCAAAACATCAGCGCAGACTGCGCCCCTCAAGACCCCAAGATGAAGAGCCGCCTTCTGAGAGTCGGCGACAGAGCCGCCGACTGCCCCTCCCAGCCAAGTCCCAGAGACGGCCTCAAGATAAGCCGACTCCCATCCAGCGACTTTCGGTGAAGCGGCTCTGAGTCGGCCCATGACTCCAACCGCCTCCTCTTGATGCGACTCTTGACGGACGGGATGGGGCCGCCTCGCAGCCCATCCCTGCCCCGTTCACAAAGGACAGACATGGCCACAGAGCGCCCGTCTTGGCGAAGATCTCCGTCCGTGGCGTCACATTTGCCACGCTGCCCGACATCAGCCCGTGGGCGAATCCACTCGTACCCACGATGGCCTTTCATGCGACCGAAGGCGGCGGGACCGCTGTTGGCGGAGTGCAGAAAACGGAGAGAACACCCAAAGACGGACCCGGCTGGGAGTCGGCCTCTCGAGAGTCGGCCGGCCCCTCTCACGGGCTCCGTCGCCATTAACCGAACAAGACAGGAGTGGCAGCGATGATCGCCCGTCGGTAGCGGCTTGTTGCCATGACCCCATGACCAAGCTTCGCGTCATTAGAAGCACGGCTACAGATAATCCGCAGTCGGGCAAGACCACATGGCGGACAAGGGCTCGGCCCCATGTTGGATCGGCCGTCGGCGGGGCCCACTAGTCGGCGGGCCCCAGTCAGTCGGGCGGAGAAGACGGCGACTTAAGAGATCGACTGCTGGGACTGCGCCCGGATTACTCATTGTACCCCGAAGGTAGGCCTATATAAACCCAGGGCACCCATGCAAGGGGTTGGACCCTAGGAGTTTGACACACACATAGGAGGAAGAGAAAAGCTAGCCGTGCCCTTCTCCTTCCTCACCCCGAACAGCTCAAGGAGCAACCTTGTACACACTTTGCCATAGTGATCATGCGGAGACCCCACAGAGCAGCAGTAGGGGTGTTACCTGCACGGAGAGCCCTGAAGCTGGGTAAGATTCGCTGGCATGCATGCCTTCGCCTCATCCCGTTTCCAGGCATCGGCGACGTTCTACTCGCCCCCTCCATGATAAGCCATCCTTTGGCATATGTCGCACCCAACCCCCGACACACTTGATATTGAGGCTTGGCAGCCTATGAAGGCCTTGTTTTCTCTGATTTGTATTTGCTTCGAACATTTTTTGGGTTCATCTTTTGTTCCATATTAATATATGGTTTAAAATTGATTCAGGCCATGTAGCCTCGATCCTTATGACTCATATTTGAGTATATCTGGAGTTTTGATAACCCGGCTTGGCTTTGGTCGATAAGTCTCCAGTGTTCTTTGATTATGTGCTCGGAGTTCTGTGCTCTAAGTCTTTTGGGATGTTACCCTTGCTGCATATGGCGTTGTAAGCCGACAGCATGAATAAATTGCACGGGTATGTTATTTACTTGTTATATGAATATGCGTGGTTTTGATAACCCGCCCTGGTTATGGGCTATACATTCACCAGGAACTTTTATATGGGGCATTATGACCCGCACTGTGGTAAACCACCAGGGCACATGTTATCTGCTAGTGTGCAGGGAATATGATAAATATGGTCTGCATGATTGATGATATTATAAGCATAAGTAGCAGATCTTCAACATCAGATCGGCGGTTCAAAAGTGTTACGCAAATAAAATGTGCACGATGGCACGACAAATCATTGTTTTTGCTAGCCTATTACATGGCTCCGCGAGCCGAAATGATTAAGCATTATTCAAGAAAAGTACGGTGATGCAGATTAAGAACTGCCCGATGGATCAACTCTCCTACTCTTGGCGCGTTGAGGCTTCCGGGTCATCATGCGCCGGTTCTTCTTCTTCTTCTTCTTCCGTCGTCTAGAAGTTAGGCGATGACCAATTGATGCCAATCAAGGCTTGAAAATCAGCTTCATCGTCGATAAGTTCAGACGGGTCAATTTCGGGAGCAAAAGTATGCTTACAGATTGGAGTGATAAGATCCACAACATTGTAAGCCGACATTTTCATTTTGGAATTATCTGTTGCATAAGCCGCCTAATATCTTGACAGGTTAGTTTCTTCGGCGAGTTTACTCGCCAGTGGACGCATCTCTTTCACGCAAGCAGCAAAGTCCTTCTGATCAATAGGAGACTCGTCCTCTTTGAAACTGGGGCAGCCAGTAGCCAGCTCGGCCGGGTCTATTTCTACCTGCCATGCCTTCGCCTGGCTCAAGGCCGTAATGGCGCCGGCTCTAGCAGCTGGCCGCTTGATTTCTTCAATTCTTGCAGGCAGGACAGAAAGCTTGTTTAAAATATCCCTGATAAGAGACAGTGCTTGCTTGGTGTGCGAGATGGTGACAATTGTGTGCTAAGCACCTGTGTATAATTGCTCCACCAGCGTATAAACCGCCTTGAGTTTATCAGCATATCTTGGCCAAGATTGGTACTCCTGGGGCCTGTTCAACAAAAATACGCAGTTCAATCACCTGGCAGCTTACAAAGTTGAGCATTGGAATTGATCACAATATCTAAGTATTACTTACCAAAAATAGCGGCAGTCATCTATGTAATATGACATTTTAAGCTGGTAAGTTCTGCGGTGGCCTCTTGCAAAGAAGCTTCAGCGGTTTCTGCTCACTGCACCAAGGCAGTCCTTTCTTCAGCCCAGGCGGTTGTCTCAGCATCAAACCCGGTTTTAAGCCTTTCTGCCTCATCCAAGCTAAATTTGAACTTGGAGTCAGCTTTCCGGGTCTAAGCCTCTTCCAGTTCCAGTCGGGTCTTTAAATCAGCCAATTGAGAGTGAAATTGAGTTGAGGACTCCTGTAAGCAAGAGGTTGAACAATTATCAGCAGCTATGTCATAGTATAATATAGGAGAAGTCCCAAGCCCTTTGCAAGCAATAGCACTTGGTACTTGGGGGCTAATGGGTGCAGAAGTTTTCTTTTATATAGCAGTGGCACACAAATCCGGGTCATCTTTTTCAAAGATAACCCGGCCTGTGAGGACTATGAGGTGAGATTTTATTTGGAAGATAATTTAACTGATCCGGCTCATCTTTTTTCAAGGCAAGCTGGTTCATGGGGGCTATGGCTCGAAGTTATTACTATGATGTAATTGTTGAAGTCTTTGCCATAGTCACTACAATCTTTCCTATGACTAAGATTTGGGGGTTGAAGGAATATATATTAAACAGACGAACCAGTAGTTTGTACCTTATATTTCTGGTGCATTTGTTTGACCATGCCAATCTCAAGATCACGACTAGTGTGCACTTGACTGAGGTAGCCGGAGAGTATTTCACTGATGCCCAGATGAGAGTAATTGGCCATATCAAACTTGATCTTGTGCTTCTCAATCAGTTCAGCCTTGGCAGAGTGTTTAGCCAGGATAGTGGGATTCCCCGGCTCTTGGAATCCAGTGCCGGTGATCAGAAGATCTTTAGTACTTTGTTCAGAAGGCTTGACTGGGCTTGGCGGCTTATCACCCAAATGGTCAATATTCACATTGTCGGTGGAGGCGCCAGGGTTCTCTGGAGGCGGGTCATCAGCAATTTCCTCTGGGTGTTGCACGGAGGCTTCAGATACTGGTGCTTGCTTTTCTGGCTCATGAAGTTTTGGATCTTCGACCGATTTATTTATTTTGTCCTTCTTGCTAGGCTTTGCCATCCCACTGCAAGGAAAGATTGAAGAGGTCAGTGTATGTGTAGAAATGTGAAATAAAGAGAGACAAAAGTCATTACCCAGGGGCAGTTTTGAAAGCTGGCAACTGGGTCTGATATGAGTCGCCAGAGGAGGAATGAGAAGTCCCTTGATAATTCGACTCGGAAGGATTAAGTGGTTGGCGAATAAGACCCGACTATGGATAAAAATAATTTGAATTTTGAGGCACCTCTTTCCGGCGCTTGCGTGGGGCTGGGGTATTGGGTAACCCGGAGGATAACTTGACGCGTCTGTCGTGGAATTGTCACGGCAGATGTCCTCTTGCAAGGACTTAATCGTGGAGCCATCGCAGCTAGGAAGCTTAAAGGGGTTAATTGGGACAAAGGACACAAGAGAGTTTATACTAGTTCGGCTCCTTACGGTGAAGGTAAGCCTACGTCTATTGGGTTGGTATTGCTTGAGGTTGTCTCTTGCCCTAAGCCGCTGCCGGTTCGTCCCCTTATATACACGGGTTAACGCCCTGCGGCTTACAGAATCCCGGCCGGCTCATAAACAGTGTCCGGCTCGGTAACTAGTCAAGTATACCTTATGATACAAGTCATGCCATTATGGCGGTTTACTACAACGGGCCTTAAGTCGCATGTGGGCCTTAGGCTCCTTGTTGAGTCGCCATCTTCAAGCTTGGACTTGGCCTTCTGTCTGGTAACTATTTACATAACCCGGCCCTTCCTGACCGGCTTACACAAATAGTTATATCCCCAACATTAGGCCCCAGATTGATTTGAACCTATTCATGTCAATCTTAAAATAACTTAAAACATTAATCCTCAGTCTTCAGACTGCGCAAAAAAAACTTTCTTTAACCCGGCGTGACGTCACTCTTTGGATCCGTGTTAACCCGTCATGACGTCATCTTTCCTTTAATCCCGCCGAATCGGCCCAACGGATCTTTGCCTTTATTGCCCGTTCCGAGAATCGAGGCGTCGGGGCCGTTGGATAGTAATTCTTATCTCCTTGTTTCCCGCGCCGTCTCGGTTACCTCTCCCTATAAATAGGCATGACTTTTAGGTCTTTCATTCTTCTCCTTCCAGTCGTCTTCTTCCTCTCTTTTCTGTCACTCAAGCTCCGGCGCCGCCGCCGTCGAACCCCTCGTCTTCATCGACCTTGGCCGCTGCATCAACTTGAATCTTACCAGAGAACGGCAGCGCCTCTCCGCGACAGATCCAACACTGTAAGTTTCCCCTTTCTGCATCTTATATCTATCCTAGGGTTGACAGTTCTTCTGTACAGTTCGTAGTTCATCCCCTGTTCTTCGTATTTCCTCTGCCGTGGCTTCTTTTGATCCCATAGTAGCATAAATCTTGTGCGGCACCTATTCCGCATCCATTTTATATATTAGCAGATCTTCTTTTCTTGCAAGGAATCCTCATTGAGATGCATGAACTCCTCTGTACCATATTTTAGGTCTAGAAGTTTTCCTTTCAGAACCGTAATTTGATCCAAAATAATAACTGTCATCTGTGAAACTTGTTTCTATCACCTGGAAAGCTTCTTCTGGTAAATGCCCTTAAACACAACTGTCCAGGCGTCCGGTTTAAATAAGTGATACTGAGCTGTAATCCTTGCCGTGTCCTCATGACTTTAAAGATTTTGAATCGCCCTTGATGTTTCTAGCGGCTTAAATATTGTTGCACAATCCCCCTTATATCATCAGGCCCCTTCATAAGCCGCTACCTTCAGTAATTGGGACATTTCCCCCCCGGGTTAAAATTTGAACCGGAACTTCTTATTTTGTAATAGGCCAACCTGTTGTCATGGCGCCTAAGCCAACCAAAGCTCCTGTAACCCGCAACTGGGTTCCATCCACTATCACCAAAAGCAAGTTGGCTGAATTTGTGAAGTCTGGTCACTTGCCAAAGAAGGAAGTCATGTCTTATCGTGTTCCTGACTCCATCCAAGAAAAGCCTCAACCAAAAGACGGGAAGTGATAGTTTTCATGGATCACATGAACTGGATTTGCCCTCCGGCTCAAAATTTTTCAGAGAAGTTCTGAATTTCTTTGACCTTAGACCTCAAGACATCGGGCCTAATTCCGTGTCAAATCTCTCGCAATTTTCAAGTTTTCTCGAAGTGTACACGAGAAGAGCCAAGTCTGCTTTTTGTTCAGAGAACTTTTTATTTGAACTGCAAACGAACGTGCTAACGGGCCTAGTCTTGAACTTGGCGGCATCTCCATCCAACGGCGAAGAGATTGTCTTTTCCCTTATGCTTTGAGCTGCCAAGTCACCGGAAGATCGGAACCAGACGTGGTTCTACCGCCAAGACACATCACCTCCTGAGAAGCCCTTTGCCTTTCGCGCCCTGCGTCTCGAATCCAATCACCCGCTGGCAGATAAGTTATCCGGTGTTGAACGCCTGCCTCTCAACCCCACCATCAAGAAGATCAAAGCTCTTCTAGGTAACGGTTTAAATGGCATCGATCTAGTTCGAGTCTGGGTCACCTGGCGGATAATACCATTAAGCCGCCGCTCCGGCTTAATGTGTACTTATACAGGCGAAAAAGATGACTCGATGCGTCATAGCTCTGATGATTTATCAGACGATGCAATAGATGCTACAGTCCAAACTCTCTTGAAGGAAGGCACTATAACCAGTAATGCCTTCGGCTTACTTCCCTTCTGTAAGAAGAACCCGGCTCCTGCGGTGAGTTACTAGTCTTCACAAATACTCTTTTGTATGTTACCTTCTTATACTTATGATTCCTTATCTGTTTCCACAGGCCAGCGATGACTTCTGGAAGGTCAAGTATGACCATGAGGCTGCTAAACAGGCCAGGGCGGCCAAGAAGACTGAAAGAAAAACCGCCAGGACGGGCACCTCTAAGAAGAAGAGACCCAGCGCCTCTGATCTGCTTAAACTGGATGACTCTTCTTCAGATGAGGAAGAGGTAATCCTTTTCAATTTTCTTTAACTCCTTTGCCATTCCTTACTAACATTTGATGCTTTCAGGAAGATCTTTGGAAGCAGTCAAGCGGTGGCGAAGAGGTAACTATAATTTCCTCGACTTCGAGCCTTTGCCAACACAAAAAATCTGAAGGGTGACCCGGAAAGTAAGGTTTTCACACCCTCTAGCTTACCAAGATCCTCAATTTCTTTTGAAGAAACAACAACTTGAGAACCGGAGGCAAACTCGGGCCACTCAAGACGCAGAACTCTCCTCCGGCTTACCCGATATAACTAGGAAGCGTCGAACTGAGGTCATCTCCGCTTTGCGTTCTGTTTATCCTTTGGCAGGTTTATTTCGTCGACCCCTCAATTCATCTGACTCCAATTATCAGGATACCTCTCCGTCTTCTGGCGAGTCGATGCAATCAAACATGCCGGCTTTTAAAACGGCTCCCGGGTAATGCCAGCTTTCTTACTTTAAGTTTTTTCCATACTTATTCGTTGGTACTCATCCTTCCACTTTGGGTGACAACCTGCAAGCGAAGCCTAGCAAGAGGGCCATAAAGAATAATTTGTCCCAAGACCCGGTAGTCACTGAACCGACAATTGACTCATCCGTTCCTGAGAGCTCCATTCATCAGCCTCCGCTTGAACCGGATTTTGATATTCCGGTGTAAACCTCTGACCCGCCTGCAGAAGACATTGTCCGCGATTCTGATAAACGGGAGACTCCTAGCCCGGTCAAGACGACTGAACCAGAAGTGGAATTTCTGAAAAGCCAATACGTTGACCCGGGCCGGCCCACTGTCCTTGCTCGATGCACTGCCAAAGAGGAGTTTGCCCAACATTGCAAAACCAAACATGACATCACTGATTATACTCACCTAAGCATTGGTGATATAGTCTCGGGCTATCTGAATCAAGTGCACAATAGCCGTGACCTAGAAATTGACATGGTGAAGCAAATACAACATAAATCTGAGGTATACCTTTAACTTTTTCCCTGAACCTGACTTACTGTATCAGCCCCCAAGTCTATTGCTTATGAATGAATATGCTGTAGACTTAAGAAATCTACTTACTGTTAGTTTTGTCCGGCTTAAATTGAATATATTTAACCCGGTGACAACATGAAACTTTGAATTTGGGTTACACATTAGCCCCCAAGTGTCAAGTGCCTTTACTTATAAAGTGCTTGAGACTTAATATACATCACCCGGTAAAATAGGTGAATAAATTCTTTAAACATACATTAGCCCCCGAGTGCCAAGTGTCTTTACTTGTAAAGTGTTTGGGACTTGAATGTAATCTTATCATGATTCTTACCATAACCCGATGTCGATTCAGGCTGCCATAAGTCAATTTGAGACGCAGATTGCTGACTTGAAGAGTCAGTTGAAAACCCAAGAGCTTGAAACTCAGAAAGCCAACTCCAAGTTTTAATTCAGTGTCTCCGAACAAGAGAAACTGAAGAAAAAATTTGAATCGGAGAAGAAAACTTGGGTTGAGGAGAGGGCTTCATTGGTGACCCGGCTGAAAGCAATGAAGCATCTCTTGCCGAGGCAACCACGAAATGTCTCTTTAAAGCGCCAGATATCTCAAATGGTCTCAGCAATCTTTGGTAAGTTACCATGTATAACTCTGAATATCACAATAATTCCTTTGATGTCTATTTAATTGTTAACTCCGGCTCACCTTATATGTATAAATGCAGGCTCCAGGAGCATGAACCTTAAGCAGAATATGCTGGTCAAGCTTAAGGCGGTGTACACTCTGGTGGAACAACTATACACCGGGTCACAACGTGCTTTAGCCGTTGTGGCTTTATCAAATGATGCTCCTTACCTCCTGCAAGATGTACTCAAGCGGCTTGCCGTGTTACCTCAACGGATTCAGGAGCTAAGGCGAGCATCTGGTAGAGCCGGGGCCATAGCCGGCTTAAGCCGGGCCAAATCATTGGCTCCAGAGTTAGACTTAAGCGATGTTGCTCTTGGATATCCCAGCTTAAAGGAGGAGGGCTCTGCATTCATTCAATCAGACTTCACCACCTGTGTGAGAGTCGTACGTCCTGTGGCCACCATCATCGGCAACGATATTGATCTTACAAAGTACCAGCCGGGTTATGACAACAAGAACCGGAGGATTCCAACTCCACATTATGATGACGTCGGCCGATCCTCCAACTCGTAAGCATACCTTTGCTCCTCGAAGTTGATCCGCCAGCTTAATAGATGATGAAGCTGAATTTGAAGCTTTAAGCGGCATTGACTGGACCTCGTCAACCTCCCAGGACAAAACAACCGAAGGAGAGGCGGGGAAGGATAACCCGGAGTCATCAAGCCAGCCGGAAGAATGAACTGCCAGATGTATTATGACTTTTGCAAAATAACGCTTCACTTACTTTAGACTCGGGGAGTCTTGTAATAGGATAGAGAAAACTCCTTAACTCTGTCATGCCTTCGCGCATGTTTCGCGGTGCTCAACAATGTCTCAAGCCGCCAACAATGTGCACTGCCGGCTTACTTGAATCATCCAAAAGCTTTCTGCTTTAATCTATGTATAAAACAAAAATTTCCTTTGGCATACATTCAGAGTCATGTGAAATAACATTAATCCAGAGTAGGAACCAAAACATCATAAGTATTAGCCGGTTTAAGGCGTACCTTACCGGCTTACTTGATCCCAAAAAAGCAGACAGTTATACTTAACTTCTGAAAATAGGCACATATAATGTTTACCTGGCCCTTAGTATTATTTACTCTTATATAATAAAGTAAACCTGATTTTCAAAGGCCTCTGATTCGAATACGATCAGTAGAACCGTTCAAGAGGGGTTAAGCTAAGATTTGAATACGATCATATAGCCCCCAATGGCTTTGGCGATGCCGATCAAATGGGTATCGACAGCTATGTTCTCTTTGGTTCGAATACGACCTATGTTTGAACAGGAAGCCCCCAAGTGACCATGAGAGTTGTTTAATGACGCTGATTCGAATACGATCCACGCGTGCACCCAAAGAGGTTAAGCTATGATTCAAATATGATCAAGAAGCCCTCAAGTGGGTTCAGAAAGGTGCCAATCAATTGGGTATCGACAACTATGTTCTCTTTGGTTCGAATACGACCTATGTTTGAACAGGAAGCCCCCAAGTGACCATGGCTTGATTCAGATATGATCATAAGACGGACCAAAGGGAAAACCGGATTCAGATATGATCCGCTCCCTGTTAATCGTTTCCATCACCTGGTAAAGAAGACACATAAACCTTGTGGGATGGAAAAGAAAGAGGTCCTGCTTTATTGCCTTATATAATATATATACATTGCTAAAAAAGAAAGATAAATATACTCTGAAAGCCAGCGGCTTAAGTATAGTAGGGCAGGAGATGCGCTATGTTCCACAGCCGGCGGGTCTCCTCCTCCGACTTACGTGAGTCTTTGTGCTCTCGAACATCGATGAGGTAATATGACCCGTTGTTGAGATTCTTGCTGACCACGAAATGTCCTTCCCAAGGAGGGGACAGCTTGTGCATATCAGTTTGATCCTGAATGAGCCGGAGCACTAAATCACCTTCCGGAAAGTTACGCTTCTAACCCGGGCTGTGATAACGGCGCAGTCTTCAGTAAATCGCCGAGCGGGCTATAGCCAAGTCTCGCTCTTCATCCAACAAGTCAAGTGCATCCCGACGAGCTTTTTGTTATCGGCCTCAACGTAAGCCGCCACCGGGGTGAATCATGCCGGATGTCACTTGGCGTAACCGCCTCGCTTCCGTACACCATGAAAAAGGTGTATAACCGATGAGACCTGTTGGGCGTTGTGTTGATGCTCCATAGCACAGAAGGTAATTCCTCCACCCAACAACCCGGAGTTCGCTGTAAAGGAACTAAGAGCCGGGGTTTGATACCTTCCAAGGTCTCTTGATTAGCTCTTTCTGCCTGACCATTAGACTGGGGATGAGCAACAGCCGAAATATCGAGTCGGATGTGTTCTTGTTGACAGAACTCTTCCATAGCACCCTTGGAGAGATTAGTGCCATTATCAGTTATAATACCGTGTGGAAAACCGAAACGAAAGATCACCTTTTTGATGAACTGAACCGCTGTGGCTGCATCACACTTCTCGACCGGCTCTGCTTCAACCCACTTGGTGAATTTATCCACCGCCACCAACAGTGTGTCTTCTTATCTTTAGACCTTTTGAAAGGTCCAACCATATCAAGCCCCGGTCGCAAACGGCCAAGTAATTGGAATCATCCTCAATTCTTGAGCTGGCACATGAGCTCGTCTTGAGAATTTTTGACATCCGTCACACTTGCTGACCAGATCCTCCGCATCAGCATGAGCCGTCAGCCAGTAAAAACTGTGGCGAAAAGCCTTGCCCACCAGAGACTTTGAACCGGCATGATGACCGCAATCACCTTCATGAATCTCACGAAGTATCTCGACCCTCCGTAGGTGATACACAACGTTGAAACGCCCGATGACGCTGCGGTGATGCAACTTCGCCGTGAACAATCATCATGGATTTGGACCGCTCGATGATTTGTCTTGCCAAGGTCTCGCCCTAAGGCAACTCTCCCGGGTCATATAGGCTAAGTATGGAACTGTCGGTCCAGGGATGGCATGGAGAGCCGCCACCAAGCGCCTCCGGTCTGCATCGCAAGCTCTTCCTTTGTAGGCACTTTCCGGCTGTAAGGGTTATGCAAAATATCAAGAAAGGTATTAGGCGGCACCGACTTACGCCGAGACCCGAGCCGCTTAAAGCATCAGCCGCCTCATTCTTCCTTCGATCAATATGCTCTACTTGATAACCTTTGAAGTGCCCAGCCACCGCATCAACCTCACGACAATAAGCCGCCATGAGGGGATCCTTAGAATCCCATGTGCCTGACACCTGTTGAGCGACGAGGTCTGAATCGCCCAAACATATTACCCGGCTCAAATTCATCTCTTTGGCCATCTGGAGGCCATGGAGTAAAGCCTCATATTCAGCTGCATTGTTAGTACAGGGAAACATAAGCCGGAGCACATAACAAAATTTGTCACCTCGAGGGGAAGTTAAAACAACTCCAGCCCCCGAGCCTTCCAACTGTCTGGACCCATCAAAGTGAATAGTCCAATACGTGTTATCCGGCTTCTCCTCTGGTGCCTGCAACTCCGTCCAATCATTAATAAAGTCCACTAGGGCATGAGACTTGATAGCTGTGTGCGGAATATACTTCAAACCGTGAGGCCCAAGCTCGATGGCCCACTTGGCAACTCGTCCTGTGGCTTCCCTATTCTGGATGATGTCTCCCAAGGGGGCTGAACTTACCACGCTTATAGGATGACCCGAAGTATCGCTTTAGCTTCCGGCCGCCATGAACACCCCATAAACCAGTTTACTCGCCAATGCGGATAACTTTGATTGGACTCTATGAGCACCTCACTGATGTAATAAACCGGCCGCTGAACTGGATACTCCTTGCTAGTCTCCTTACGCTCCACCACAATAGCCACACTAACAACACGTGAGTTAGCAGTAACATACAATAGTAATGGCTCTTTATCAATCAGAGCTGCTAGAACCGGCGGCTCAGCCAATTGTCTCTTTAAATCTTCAAAAGCAGCATCAAGACCTCACCCGAGACAAAGGTGTACGCTTTCTTCATCATCTGATACAACGGTAAAGCCTTCTCCCCTAGCCGGCTTATGAATCGGCTTAAAGCAGCAACGTGACCCGCTAGTCGTTGAACATCATTGATGCACGCCGGCTTAGCCAGAGAGGTAATCGCCTTGATCTTCTCCGGGTTAGCTTCAATGCCCCTGTTTGAGACCAGGAATCCCAAAAGTTTGCTGCGGTACACCAAATACACACTTATCCGGGTTAAGCATCATCTTGTAGACCCGAGATTATCAAAGGTCTACTTTAAATCGGAGATCAAGGTTTCCTTCTCTGGACTTCACCACAATGTCATCCACATAAGCATGAACATTGCGCCTAATCTGATTGTGGAGACAATTACGCACACACGGCTGATAAGTCGCTGCGCACTCTTGAGCCCAAACGGCATAGACACATAATGAAGGCTCCAAACGAAGTAATGAAAGCCGCCTTCTCCTGGTCCTTAATCGCCATCTTGATCTGATGATAACCAGAGTAAGCATCCAAAAAGCTCAACTGCTCGCAACCCGCAGTGGCATCGATGATTTGATCAATGCGGGGCAAAGCAAAGGGATCAGCCGGACAAGCCTTATTTAGGTCCGTGTAATCGACACACATCTGCCAAGTGCCGTTTTTCTTGAGCACAAGCACCGGGTTAGCCAACCACTCCGAGTGACAAAGTTCCACGATGAACCCTGCCGCTAAGAGCCGAGCGACATCTTCCCCTATAGCCTTTCGCCTTTCCTCATTGAATCGCCGGAGAAACTGCCTGACCGGCTGATACTTTTGACCAATATTAAGAGTGTGCTCAGCGAGTTCTCTCGGGGCACCCGGCATGTCAGAAGGTTTCCATGCAAAGATGTCCCGGTTCTCACGGATGAACTCGATGAGCGCGCTTTCCTATTTGGGATCCAAATTGGTACCGATGCTGAACTGCTTGGAAGAGTCACCTGGAGTGAAGTCAACCAGTTTTGTCTCGGCGGCCGACTTAAATTTCAAAGCCGGGTCTTGCTCTGTGGTTGGCTTCTTCAAAGAGGTGATATCTACCGGGTCAACATTAGTTTGATTAAACTTCAGCTCCTCTTCAGCACAAACGGATTCAGCATAAGCCGCATCTCCTTCCTCGCACTCCAAGGCCACCTTTCGACTCCCATGCACAGTGATGGTGCCCTTGTAACCCGGCATCTTGATCTGCAGATAAACATAACATGGCCGTGCCATGAACTTGGCATAAGCCGGCCGTCCGAAAAGAGTATGGTATGGGCTTCTGATTTTGACTACCTCAAACATCAGCTTCTCAGCCCTGGAATTGTATTCGTCTCCAAAAGCCACTTCCAGCTCAATCTTTCCAACAGGATACGCCGACTTACCGGGTACCACCCCATGTAAAACAGTGTTGGACGTCCTCAAGTCCTTATCAGTCGGACCCATACGGCGAAAGGTCTCATAATAGAGAATATGCATGCTGCTTCCGCCGTCCATGAGCACCTTAGTGAATTTATATCCACCGACCTGAGGAGCCACCACCAAGGCTAACTGACCCGGGTTATCCACCCGGGGGGGGGGGGTTATCTTCTCTACTCCAACTGATAGGCTGTTCTGACCACCTCAGATAACGGGGAACCGCTGGTTCAACCGAATTCACAGCCCTTTTATGAACCTTCTGGTCATGTTTACACAAGTTAGTGGTAAACACATGGTATTGCCCACCGTTTAACTGTTTTGGATGGCTCTGATAACCTGACTGCTGCTGCTGCTGTCCTCCTTGACCGAACTGCTGCTCATTATAGCCACCTTGACCACCTTGAAAGCCGGAACTTGAGCCGCCACCCGGGCCATGGAAACCACCTGCTCCTGAACCGCTGCCTGTCCCATGATTGCCATCAAACATGTTTGAATTCTTGAACGCCTTCATGATCGCGCAGTCCTTCCATAAGTGGGTGGCAGGATTTTTTCGAGTACCGTGTCTTGGACAAGGCTCATTCAGAAGCTGCTCAAGAGATGAACCTGATCCGCCAGATCGAGGAGGTCCTCTCCCCTTACGCTTCTTGTTGTTACCTTGAGCATTAGCATTGGCCACAAACGCCAGGTTACCATTCGGATTACGTTTGTTACCACCTTGATTTGCCGGCTGTTGCTGCTGACCCTTTCCGTTACCGTTCTTCTTTCCCTTCCCTGTCTTTTCCTCCTCAGACACGGGATCTTCAGTAGTATCAGAATCGGCATACTTAACCAAAGCCACCATCAGCGTACCCATGTCATTGCAATCACGCTTAAGGCGCCCCAGCTTCTGCTTCAGCGGCACAAAACGACAATTCTGATGGAGCATAAGTACCACAGAGACGGCATCCATCTTATCAGATGAATGTATTATTTCTTTGACCCAGCGCACCCAATGAGTTGTGGACTCACCCTCCTCCTGCTTACAATTGGTCAAGTCCACAATGGACATAGATTGCTTGCAAGTATCATTAAAGTACCGGAGAAACCGGGCCTTTAACTCGGCCCATGAACTGATGGAATTAGGAGGCAAGCTTTTCAACCAAGTTCGGGCCATTCCATCTAACATCATGGTGAAATACTTAGCCATTGCCGCGTCGCTGACTTCCAATAATTCCATGGCCATCTCGTAACTTTCAATCCACGCCCCCGGTTGTAAGTCGGCCGTGTAATTCGGCACCTTTCGAGGACCCTTGAAATCCTTAGGCAGACGCACATCTCAAAGAGCCGGCACCAGACAAGGGACACCGCCGGTTCTAGTGACCACCCCGGCTCCAACCGAAGTCATTGGATATTCTGGGAAACCATCATACGCCGTCTGCTGAGCCGCTAATTGAGCCGCCCGTTCATCCTCCTGGCGCAATCGATCCTGCACCGGGTTATAGCCGCCGGGTTGGTTGCGACGCTGGGCATTACTTGATAAAGCCTCTGACTCCATGTGTCTGCTGTAACTCGGACTCTGGTTTGGTCGAGGTGCTACCCAAGGCTGAGGAGTGGAATGAATCATGTCCCTGCTGTAAGAATAGGCCTCTTGCTGTGCCAAGGCCGTCTGAAGAAGCTCCCTAACCCTCCGGGTTTCCACCGCCGTCGGGTCGTCACCATCTACTGGAAGAGCCGCCAGACGCGCCGATGCTGCTATCAGGTTCTCCATGGGGTTGGAAAAGTGGCCCGGAGGTGTTGGTATGTACCGGGGCGGGGCCATGCTCCCGTGAAGAGGTGCCGTCTCTCGAGGCTGAACCGGCCCTCTTGCTCCGGGTGTCATAAATTGATTGGCTTCGGGCGGATTGCTAGGGCCAGCTCCGTGTCATGAAAAGATTCCGAGGGTCGTAAGCCGGAGGCAGACGGGACTGGGTTTTCTGATGTCTCCTTCTCATCACCTCATTGGATGCATTCAGATTCATGTTAAGCTGGAAAGCCTCTGACTGGAGTCGCTGCGCCCGTGCATCTAAAGCCGCCCGCTCCGCAGCTAGCCTGGTGTCCTCAGCTGCCAAGGCCTCCTTGGCCTGGGCTATCTCCTCACGCACCTTTGCGACCTCCGCGTTATGCTCATCTGGATTTGCAGGAATGACCGTGGAGGTTAACAAGGCCGTCAACTTGTCCATAAGATCTATCAGCACCTGAGCCGACGGGCGCGTGGGGCCTCCTGCCCCGGCTGCTCCTAACCCGGACGTTATTGCTGTCGCAGCCGTCGAGTTTTGGCCGGGTTGGGTACCAGCCATAAAGACTCCTGCCCAGCTTGGCGGCTCATAGCAATCCGGAACGCTAGAGCCGTCAGAACAGGCCCCTAGCATGCCTTCTTGGAGCTGATACAGAGAATCTGTTGAGCCGGAGGACGAATCATCATATGATGGGACGGCCGTCTCTTCGCCATCTTTAGATCCTTCCGAAAGTGCCTCTCCATGAACACAGCCCAGAAAGGCATGCTTCATCACACGTTGAATCTGAGCGGGTCTCGCACGCTGAGCCGTCTCAATGAGGTCGGTACAGCTGTCCGGCTCTGGGCCCGGCTCACCAATCCGGTCGATGAAAACATGAATTCCGCCAAAGGGGACCCGGTACCCGTACTCAATTGAGTCGGCGTGGGGGGCCCAGCCTTCGTTGTCGATGTATATCTTGCCACGACGACTCTTGGTCATCCGCCCATCACAGATCCCTTGAGCCCTTCGAAGCTGCCCTTCAAGAACTCAAATCCACCGTGCGTTGGCCCCACGGTGGGCGCCAACTGTCGTGGAATTGTCACGGCAGATGTCCCCTTGCAAGGACTTAATCGTGGAGCCATTGCAGCTAGGAAGCTTAAAGGGGTTAATCGGGACAAAGGACATGAGAGAGTTTATACTAGTTCGGCTCCTTACGGTGAAGGTAAGCCTACGTCTATTGGGTTGGTATTGCTTGAGATTTTGATAACCAGGGAGCGAAATACGCTATGCCCGGTTCTCGAAAGGTTATCTCTTGCCCTAAGCCGCTGCCGGGTCGTCCCCTTATATACACGGGATGATGCCCTGCGGCTTACGTAATCCCGCCGCTCATAAACAAAGGTCCGGCTCGGTAACTAGTCAAGTCTACCTTATGATACAAGTCATGCCATTATGGCGGTTTACTACAACGGGCCTTAAGTGGCCTCCGGGCCTTAGGCTCCTTGTTGAGTCCCCATCTTCAAGCTTGGACTTGGGCTTCTGTCTGGTAACTATTTATGTAACCCGGCCCTTCCTGGCCGGCTTACACAAATAGTTATATCCCCAATAGCGTCCGCTAGTCCGAGTTCTGCGTCGGTTCTCATGCTGTTGTTGCTTCAAAATAAAGTTGGGATCCAAGTAAGATAAGGGGTGACAAATCCTTACTTTCTGGGTTACTCATTGAATTTTCTGTCTTGGCAAAGGCTCTGGGTCGGAGGAAATAATAGTTACCTCTTCATCACCCGCCTGGCCGGTTTCCGCGTCATCCTGATAGCAATCAATGTCAATAAGATAACTGAAAAAAGAGCCAAGAGAATCAAGGTCTACCTCCGACTCATCATCATCATCTAAATTAAGCAGTTCTGAGGTGGTTGATTTCTTCTTATTCTTCTTAAGGGCTTTTGTCTTAGCCCTGGCTTTCTTGGCCGCTTTCTCGTCATACTTCTTGTTCCAAAAGGTAGATCCAGCCTTTTTAAGTAACAGGAAGATAAGGGATATGCCGATCATATAACAGTGAGAACAATAAATGGAGTGGAGAACTTACGTCTGGTGGCGGGTTAAGTTTGCAAAAGAGGTTCAACCCCACTTTGTTGTAGCTCTCCAAGCTTTCCCAAACGAGGGTCTTGGTCATGTCATTGATTGCTTTATCAGACAAACGTATTTGGCAGTGGTGTTGTGGATCTTTCACATCACCGATGTATGTGCACATTAAGCTGGGCCGGCGGCTCAAAGGTATAATCCTCCAAGAGACCCAACAACGGACCAGGTCGACGCCAGTCAAACCATTGGCCAGCAATGCTCTAACCATTGAAAAGATAGGCATATATTTGGCTCATTCAGCGGTGGTAAGCCGGTCTAGAAGAGGGTGTTTTGGGCTGAGCCGGCAGTCATGATAATCCGACAAAGGATTTTCTTCAGCTAGAGATGTGTCTTGGCAATAGAACCAAGTTTGATTCTAGTCCTTAGGATGACTTGGAAGCATAGCAGAAGGAAAAATGGCGTCTCTTCGCCATTGAATCGAGACTCCCCCAAGCTCTAAGCTGGGCCCGTCGGTGAACTCATTCTGGCGGTTCATGTAAAAGTACTCTCTGAAGAGTTCAATGCTGGGTTCTTCTTTAAGATACACTTCGCAGAAGACTTGGAAATTACAGATATTTGAAACGTAATTGTGTCCGATGTCTTGAGGATGGAGTTGAAAGAAATGCAGAACATCACAGAAGAATTTTGACCCGGGCCGTGAGAAGCCCCGGTTTATGTGATCAGTAAAAACAACAACCTCATTTTCCTTTGGCTGAGGTCTAGCATCATCTGGGTTGGGAACATGCCAGTGAATGACATTCTTTGCTAACAAGATGCCTGTTTTGACATAGTCATCAAGCATTTCTTCAGTGACGATTGAAGGGACACAGTCGCATGAAGTGACGGTCTTAGTCATGATTGCGGGGCACGTCCTAAAAGAGATGAATTAAAGCATGGTTAAGCTGGGTTATGTCAACATTAATTGGCAATGCGAAAAAGGATTCAAAGTTAAGCCGGCAGGTACTTGGCGGGTTACAAGTTTTATCCTTTAAACAACCATGGAGGGCTAATGGCTACAGATCCGGAGCCGAGTAAAGTTTCACTAAGTGCTGGAGAAACAAGTTTTACAAGGTTTGCTTATGATTTTGGAACTACGGCGGCCTCAGAAAATAAAAGTAATTTCTGAATTTAAAGGCTATGGCAGTACAAGAACTCGCAAGCTTAGACCGAAATTCAGTCGAAGTGGAGTAACTGCGGTTGGGAAACGATGTAAAACTAGTACTGCATAATCTCTATATTATTTTCAGATCAAAACTACTCGTTGCAGAGGAGAAGTATGCAGAATGGTGAAGAACACCGATGAACAAAGTGAAAACCCTAGTGCAGATCTATTAGGGAGTGAAGTTCGAACGTACTAATGCTGATGAACAGCGGTGGAGCGGTTCCTTTCTCTAGACCAATCAGGTTGATGCAGCGGCCAATGTGGTCGTTGCGGAAGGAGGACGGCGGCGGCGGAGCTCAGGATGGTTGAGACGTCGCGAGGAAGAGGATGAAGACGAGGGGCAAGGTAAAAGTGAAAAGGAAGACCCCCTGTCCCTATTTATAAGGAGATGGGTTAATGGCATGCACGGGAATCGAGGAGACCAAAAAATGATTATGTGGCTACACGGACGCCTCGATTTTCAAGAGTTCAACTAAAGATAAAGATATGTTGAGATGTTCTGGGCTTCATGTGAAGTTAATGCGAGATGATGTCATGGCGGGTTAACACAGTTCTGAGATGTGACATCATGGCGGGTTAAAATGAATCGGTAAAGAATTGACGATAGAATATGTTACTAAGTCAAGTACTGAAGATTGATGTGAACAAGTTCAAATCAACCTGGGGCCTAATGTTGGGGATATAACTATTGGGCATGACCCGCCCAGGAGGGGCCGGGTCATACAACTGGCGGCTTAAGATGGAGAGCCCATAAGGATGTGAAGATGGCGGTTCATAGAGCAAGCTTATTGAAGGACCAAGACCCGGGGACGGCTTGAGGACCAAGGGTGTGAGCCGCCATATGTTAACTTGTACTGTAAGACAAGCTAAGTTAGAAACCAAGCCGCTCACGTTTGTGTGAGCCTGCTGAGACTCTGTAAGCCGCCAGTCATCAACCTGTGTATATAAAGGGGTGATCCGGTGGCGATTTAACTCAAGAGACAACTCATCGAGAAGTAGGTCAAGCGTATTCATTCCCTGGTAATCGAAACCCAAGCTATACAACCTAAAGCAGGAGTAGTCTTTTACCTCATTGAGAGGGGCCGAACCTGGGTAAACTCTCTGTGTCCTTTTGTCCCGTTTAACCCCTTCAAGCTAACCTAGTTGCAATGGCTCCACACCTAAGTCCTTTCGCTAGGGCATATGTCGTGTTAAGTCCACGACAGTTGGCGCCCATCGTGGGGCCTGTGCACGGTGGTTTCGAGTTCTTGAAGGGCAACTTCGCAGGGATCAAGGGATATGCTATGGGCCGGATGACCAAGAGTCGTCGAGGCAAGCTCTACATCGATGACGCTGGCTAGGGCGCCGAGGCCGGCTCAATTGAGTACGGATACCGGGTCCACTTCGGCGGAATTCACATCTTCATCAGCAAGATCGGTGAGTCGGAGCCTAAGCCGGACACCTGCACCGACATCGTTGAGACGAGCCTGGTTAAGTCCACGACAATCCTATCATCATCGTCTCCATCACACCAGGGACAGAGGTCGCACATCGCACGCCTCGCTGGCCGTTTTTCTCGTGAAGATTGCTCGATCCTTTCCCCTCCCGCAAGGCTATCTCCACATAAATACTACACTCCCTCTCCTGTGCCGATTTTCACAAAAACGGAGATCTTCTGTGGCCTAGAGCTTCAGCTTGATCTCGCCGGAGTCCGCCTCTGCCTCCGTCCGTTTCACGCCACCACCATCCCTTGGAAACCCGCCATCCTCTGCCACTGCCACCCCTCACTTTGCCTCGTTTTCTTCAAACAAAAAACCGCATCACCTGAGCCCTCTCCACGCTCCGCACGAACTCGCCGGAGTTGCAAGCCCTGTTGGAACACCGCCAGCTTGCCGCGCCTCCACCTGCCACTGATAGTTTCCACCGTCACCATCCTTGGACGCGTCACGGAGGACACATCTTCCCGTCGACTTTGCCGAGCCGGAGAACCACCAGGGACGCCGCCCCCTCAACACTCGAGCCGCCATCGACCATCTTCTCTGGCCACGTCAACACCACCACTGTAAGCCGGCCCACTCTCCCTCTGTCCGATCTAAAATAGATGGCCCAGATTAGTATAAGTGTAGGGGTAGGTTTTTATTTTATAGATCGGTTTATTTTTGGTTAAGTGAAACCAGTTCGCCGGTTTATTTATATTACACGCGCATGCACGATTTTGTCAAGTTACGGACGAACGCTTTATAGTCTAGATCACCCACCGCTTAGGCCCAATAGCAACCCGATGCGTAGCACCTGCCCGTTTTTTTGTTTCTGTTTTAAAAACAGAAATAGTTTCAATTTTAGATAGCTCATATCTTTTAGATTTTAAGTCCAAATTGAGTGATTCTTTTGGCATAGTTTCAAAATTTTATAAAGTTTCTGTTGGTGCACTTGGATTTCAAATTTGAGTACTTCAAATTTGAAGTTGATGAATTTTGTTCAAATTACTAATTTGGCTGTATCTTGTTTTTTGTAAAATATTTTTGATTGATTCTCTTTGCTACTGTTTTGTTATTGTTTTGTCTATCCAGTAGCATATAGTGGTTTATTTTGATTTACTTTAAATTAGTATAATTGCAAAAACAATATTATATTTGCTTATGTAGTTGTTTTAGTCATATAAATAGTGTTTATAATTATTATTATTTTGTTTGTTCTTTTTGTAACTTTTTTACTTGTTGTTATATGTTTCAGTTGGGTTACAATAGATAATTTTTTGTAGTTATTATTAGTGTTTAGCTACTATTTTTATATTTGCTTGTTTAGTTCATAGTGTTAGTTGATAGAGATAGTTTTATTAGTTTTAAAAGTAATACTTTTTGCCACTTGATTGTATGTTGTTATTAAATCTGTTATTTAGGAGTAAATTAGTTTCATAATTATTTTAGTATTGGTTAATATTGTCTTAGTGTTTTGCTAGTTGTTATAGTGTTAACTAGATAGTTATAATAGTTTTTATACTAGTTCCTTTTGCTAGTAAATGATTTAGTAAATTATTTCCTGTTGTTTCATTAGAATTATATTTTCTTTGCTGTAGAAAAGTTATTAGAGTAATTTAGTGTGTTATGAGAGTATTGACTGTTATTGTGTGAGTTGATTTCTCCCTTGTTTTCTTGAAGTATTCTTTGGAATTCTATTTGGTCTTCTTTGACTTCATTATTGTTGTATTTATTTCTTTTTGATTGTTATTTGGATTGCTAGTATTGTTTGCTTATGTGAATACAATGTTTGACTATATAGATTTTCTCAGAGTGTCGGTGTACTAGAGTAGGGGTACCCTAGTATCCCGTACTCGTGCACGGACAGTTGCAGCACCCCGCGGCAAGGCTTGCCTCACACCGCTTAAGATCCTTCGCGGCTTCCTTGGAGCCATTCAAGAACAAAGTATTTGATTGAGAAGACAAGGCCCCGACAAGAGGAGCTTGTCGGGAAGGCCACCTGTGCACGCAGAAGACAAGGCCCGGCAAGAGGAGCTTGCCGGAAGGCCCGAGCGCGACAAGCCTCCCGGGCGCGACAAGACCGGCCGCGACAAAGGCGCTTGCTGCATGCAACTTCTCTCCGTCTCCGCTCCAGCTCACCCAGCGACGTTTCGCCATGGGACCGTTCGTGGTATGCGTGTCGAGCGGCTCTGCAGCCAGCCGGAGAGCAGCGATAAGCGGCTGACAGCTCGCCATCGTGGCGGCGGAGGCGCACTGACGGCCTCTCATTACATCGCTTTGGGCGACAACGACGGGCATTTATTGCTTTTGTCCCTTGCCGTCGAGTTAGGTATTTGGCACTGTACACTGTTCAAGTAGGTGTACCAACTCCTGTTTTTACATTTGTACCCCCGTCTATGTTGCCACCTGTCGGAGACCCCTTGAGCATATAAAAGGAGGCCCGAGTGCAACGTAGAAGGGGTTCGCAAGGTTCCGGTTCCAAAGGTTCAGTTCGGTTCGGTTCGCAAGGTTCGCAAGGTTCGGCTGGTTCGATTCATTCGACTGGCCATAGATTAGATACACTCAAGCTAGGTTTTGTAGCTCGCATTGCTCCCTAGCAAGAACAGAATAGATCAAACAAGGAGCAGTAGGAGTTTTAGCTCTCCGGAGAGCTCCGAAGCTGGGTCAACTGCTCGTGTGCATCGCCTCGATCTGCTCTTCGTGCGATCTCCGCCCCCCTCCGAACCACAAGGGGCCCGGTCCGCCGGCCCCATAGGTGTTCGCGGCACGATCAGCCTCCCGACATCTTTGGCGCGCCAGGTAGGGGGCGTCGAGACCGTGTGAATCTGATCCGGCGTTCACACGAGCAGCGTCATCAACATCTTCCTCGACATGCCACCGGAGAAGAAGGCTTCGGCGGCAGCAGAGCCGTCCGCGTCGTACCCGCCCTCACCGCGGCAAACGGGTGGTGGGCGACGGCGGAGGAACGGGCGCCGACGGCGAAGGTGCTCGCGACGTTGCCAAGTCCAAGGACAAGGCACCGCAAACCTCGGCGTCGCAAGCATCCCCGCGCCCATCTCGAGACGCTGACCAACAACGTCATGGCGTTCAAAACGCCATACGTTCGTTGGATCAAGACCCTCAAGACCAGCATGCGCGCCAACATGCTGGCACGGGCGAGATACGGTCGCCCGGACGGGGCGCCGCTCCTTCTAACGTGGTTAGAAGTCCGAGCATGTCCCGTTCCTCGCACGGTTCTCCAATGCCGCCTACTACTCCAGCAGAAGCTCTGGCGAGAGCTCAGCTGCTCCTCGACTACCCTCCAACGGCCGACAAGGTCGACGAGTGTAGGGCCACTATCCAGAGCCTCATCGGTTTTGCCAACGGCGACGCCCCGCGGCAACCAACCCCATCGTTGCCGCGACGAGACGACAAGGCATGAGCCGGTGGCGACGAGACCATCGGAGGTGCAACCACCGTGCGCTCTCCGCCAAGAAGGCCAAGATCGCCGACTCACCGGATCCACCTCGACAGCGACTCCACTGCGTCGTCCGGATCATGAAGCTTCGCCGCGATCAGCGCCAAGTTCTTCATGAGCGACAACAAGAGGACGCTCGAACTCGCATCGAGCGCCTAAGAGAAGCGTGACGTCAGTCCGACAAGCGCGCTGGGCCTTCTGTTGACATGCATGCGCCGGAGGGGCCAGGCGACTTGCCGTACGCGGCAGGTTGCCCTGCGTTCACTCGTGAGCTGCGGCAAGTCTAGTGGCCCAGCCAGAAAAACTTCAAACCCGACGTGCCGGAGAAGTATGATGGCCGGACGCATCCGTCAGAGTTCCTCAGCATCTACACCATCGCGGTGCAGGCTGCGGGGGGACAGGACGACAAGATCCTCGCCAACTACTTCCCGCTCGTCCTCAAGCCCAACGTCAGATCTTGGCTCATGCACTTGCCGGACAGCTCCATATCCTCTCGGGCAGATCTGTGCCATCAGTTTGTAGGCGCCTTCACAGGTGGCCACAAACCTCATGGCCAAGAGAGTGACCTTCACTTGCTCGCCCAGAAGGAAGGAGAGTCCCTGCGCAAGTTCATTCAGAGATTCAGCCGTGTGCACTACAACATCCCAGACATCCACCCTGCCGCGGTGATCAGCGCATTTCACCAGAATGTGCGGAACCACAGGATGAGGGAGGAGATGGCGATGTGCAAAGTCAAGGCTGTCAGTGAGCTGTACGCCTTGGCCGACAAGTGTGCACGCGCTGAGGAAGGGAAGAGACTCCCTGGAGAGGATGCGTACAGGATCTCGACATGATGACACCGCCCGGCAAGAAAGAAGGGCGGCGAGGCAACAGGAAGAAGAAATCCAGAGAAGTGCTAGCAGTTGAGCAGTCCGGCAATGGAGGTGGCGACAAGAACGCCAAGGCTGGTGGCTCCGGCAAGGAGGTTGTCACGACGCCAACCACCGGTCGGTGGCGACGCCGACAAGCGAGACAGCTCCGGCAAGCGATATTGCAAGATCCACCGCACCAAGGGCCACGACCTCCAGAGCTGCAAGAAAGTCGAGCAGCTTGTCGAACAGCAGAGAGCTGAGTACGAGCGGCGCGACAAGGAGAAGGCCCAGGAAGGTGTTGGGGGAGCAAGCAAGAAACGTCCCGGCCGGGGAGGACGCCGCGGCAAGGCCAAGCAACGGCAAGGAGATAGGCCTCCCCGCGGGCGCGACAAGGATGAAGATGATGACGACGACGAAGACATGGAGGACGACGACGCTGATGAGCAGGAGTTTCAGAAAGCCACAGAGGTCCTTTGCGTTGACGGAGGTGCTTCCTTGCATACCTCCCACCGCCAACTCAAGCGATGGATGCGGGAGGTCAATGCAGCGGAACCATCCGTAGAGTCACGCAAGCCTCTCAAGTGGTCCAACACGCCTATCATTTTTGATATTGAGGACCACCTGATCGCATAATCTGCGGTCGGGTGCTTGCCGATGTTGGTCTCACCAACCATCCGCAACCTCAAGGTCACAAAAATGTTAGTTGACGGCGGGCCGGCTTGAATCTGATCTCCTCCGCGGTGCTCCGAAGCTTCAAATCCTCGACAGCCGAGCTCGAAGAGACCGGTACCTTCCAAGGAATCAATCCGGGAAGGAGCAAGCCGAAGGGGAAGATTACGTTGCCGGTCACTTTTGGCAGCGAGCTGAACTTCAGGGCTGAGAGGGTCACGTTTGACGTTGCCGATTTCCCATTGCCTTACAATGGGATACTTGGCCGTCCAGCACTCGCCAAGTTCATGGCGGCCTCTCACTACGCCTACAACCTACTCAAGATGCCAGGCCCGATAAGCGTCATCTCTGTCCATGGCGACAAGAAGGATGCCCTTATCTGTGCCGACAAGATCTTCCGGATGCAGCGATCGCGACAGATTGCCAATCACTTGTCGCCAAGCTCCCTGGGAAGAAGACCAAGTCCAAGTCCGGCAAGGGCCTCGATGCTCACTCGCAAGCGCACCTCTTCGAGTGCTGCGCTACCGTCGAGGACGCACCATCGAGCTCCACCGGCAAGTCCAAGAAGATGGTGGCTCCGCCGAAGACCAAGAAGGTGCCCGCCAAGGAGGACGGCACTGGTGGTACCTTCACCATCAGTGCCTCTCTCGACCCTAAATAGGAAGGCGCGCTCATTGCTTTCCTGCGGGCGAATGTCGACGTGTTTGCATGGCAACCGTCTGACATCCCCGGTGTTCCCAGGAAAGTGATTGAGCACCGCCTGGCCGTTTGTCCTCATGCACGGCCCGTCAAGCAAAAAGTCGAAGCAAGCGGTGGAGCGCCAAGAATTCATAGCGAAGAGATCAAGAAACCGGAAGCAGCAGGCCTTGTCGAGGAGTGCTCCATCCCACGTGGTTGGCCAATCTCGTAGTCGCGCAAAGCAAATGGGAAATGGAGACTTTGTATTGACTTCACGGATGTTAATAAAGCTTGTCCCAAAGATCCATTTCCCTTGTCGCGCATTGACCAGATTGTTGACTCCACGGTGGATGTGATCTCGTCGCTTTCTTGATGCATACTCAGGATACCATCAGATCTTCATGGCTGAAGGAGATGAAGAGAAGACCGCATTCATTACACCATGTGGCACATACTGTTTCATACGGATGCCTTTCGGTTGGAAGAATGCTGGTTCAACATTTGCAAGGGTAGTCCATGACGCTTTTGAGCCGCAAATGCACAGAAATGTAGAAGCCTACATGGATGACATAGTGGGCAAAAGCAAGGACAAAGCAACTCTGGTTCAGGATTTGGACGAGACCTTTGCAAATCTGCGCAAGATCAACCTCAAGCTCAACCCCAAGAAGTGCGTGTTCGGAGTCCCTTCCGGCAAGCTTCTCGGGTTCTTCGTGTCTCAAATGAGGATTGAAGCAAATCCCGACAAGATCAAGGCCATTGAGCAGATTGAAGCACCAAAGCGCGTCAAGGATGTACGAAGACTTGCGGTTGCGTGGCTGCTCTCAAAGAGGTTTATTTCTAGGTTCTGCTGAGCGCCTCGCCATTTTTCAAGATTTTGAAAAAGGCAGGTCCAATGAGATGGACTCCGAAGCGGAGGCTGCGCTGCAGGACTTAAAGAGATACATCCTCCACTCCAACACTTGTCGCACCTAGGCCACAAGAGAAGTTGCTGCTATATATAGCGGCAACCAATCAAGTGGTTAGTGCTGCGTTAGTAGCGGAGAGGGAGGCGGATGACGAGCCAAAGAACGCAGCAAGCGCATCCAAATGACAAGCGAGGGGCTTCTTCACGACAAGCTCTGGTCCCGACAAGAACGAATCCATGGCGACACAAGAACAGATGCGTAAAAGGATGGTGCAGCGCCCAGTCTAGTTTGTCGGGCCTCCCTCCTGCAGTGGCTAGATCGAGGTACTACTGGCGTGCAAAATTGCTTTTCGGCCTCCTCATGGCCTCGAGAAAGCTGCGCCATTACTTCCAAGCACATGAGATCACAGTTGTCACCGCTTTCCGCTGAAGAGGATACTGCAGAATCCGAAGCGGCAGGCAGGATTGTCGAGTGGGCACTTTGGAGCTGTCAAGCTTTGGCCTTAAGTCCGAAAGCACATCAACTATCCAAAGCAGAGCGTTGGCAGAATTCATAGCGTAATGGACGCCAACACCGGATGAAGAGATTCCGAGACGAGCATTCCCGTCAAAGAAGCAAGCAAAGAGTGGCTGATGTACTTTGATGGTGCCTTCTCGCTGCAAGGCGCCGGTGCCGGCGTGCTGCTTATCGCACCTACCGGAGAGCACCTCAAGTACGTAGTCCAGATGCACTTTCCCAAGGAGCAAGCGACAAACAATACTGCAGAGTATGAAGGTTTGCTTGCCGGTCTCAGGATCGCCGTGGACCTTGGGATCAAGAAGCTTATTGTCAGGGGTGACTCCCAACTTGTCGTCCGACAAGTGAACAAAGATTACCAGAGTCCGTTGATGGAAGCCTACGTCGACGAAGTGAGGAAGCTAGAAGAGCACTTTGACGGCCTGCAAATGGAACATGTTCCAAGAGCTCAGAATGATATTGCCGATGGCTCGTCAAAGTGCGCCGCACTCAAGCTACCTGTGGAACCAGGGATCTTTGTGCTCAAGCTGACTCAACCAACCGTAACACCATCAACTGGACAAAGCAAGAAGAGGAAGTTGGCCTCTGGTGACTACTTTCCAACAGAGCTTCCCGAAGCCGTCGTTGCAAAGGTCCCCAAGATCAACACCAACAAGTCTTTGAGGAGCGATGCGCTCCGGCAGACCCGAGGTTTGTTTCGTTGAAGCGAGACGCTCCCGACAAGTCTTGCTCCGGCAAGCTTGTCGGGGAGCATCTAGCTCCGGCAGGGCCGCAGGCTCTTGCCGTGGAAGCCGATGTTCCCGCAGCAGCAGATGTGCCTTTAGTCCTTGTTGTCGAGCCGCAAGCTCCAGCATGGGCGCAGCGGATTGTCCATTTCCTTCAGACAGGGGAACTTCCCGAGGAGCAAGAAGAAGCGGAAAGAGTAGCCCGGCAGTCAAGTATGTACCAGTTTGTTGATAGCATACTGTACAGAAGAAGACTCAACGGTGTGAAATTGAAGTGTATTCCTGGGAAGATGGATGTAAGCTGTTGGCAGAGATACATGGAGGCATATGTGGTCACCACATTGGTGCAAGAGCACTTGCCGGCAAAGCTTTCCCAAGAAGGTTTCTTCCGCCGACAGCCCTCCAGGTTGCAACTACACAAGTAACCAAGTGTGAAGCGTGCAGTTCCATTCCAAATAGATACACCAGCCAGCTCAAGCTCTCCAGGCGATCCCTTTATCCCGCCATTTTCGGTGCAGGGCTCGACATCCTCGGCCCCTTCCCCGAGCTGTCGGGGCTTTGAGTACTTGTACGCCGCCATCGACATGTTCACAAAGTGGCGGAAGTGGAAGCAGTGAGGAAGGTGACCGCACGATCAGCGATCAAGTTCTTCAGGTCGATTGTTTGTCGTTTCGGAATCCCTAACCGGATCATCACCGATAACGGCACACAATTCACGAGTCGCACCTTCATGCAGTACGTCCAAGACCTTGGTGCCAAGGTCTGCTTTGCTTCTGTTGCTCACCCGAGAAGCAACGGTCAAGCAGAGAGGGCAAATGCTGAAGTGCTGCGCGGGCTCAAGACCGTAACTTTCGACAGTGCTGCACAAGTGCGGAAGAAATCGATCGAGGAGCTGCCAAGGGTTCTTTGGTCGATCAGACGACGCCAAATCGAGCCATCGCCGGACACCCTTTGCTCTAGTCTATGGAGCGAGGCAGTTCTCCCCATGGAACTCGTATACGGATCGCCTCGAGTACTCGCTTATGATGAGCTTGAGCAAGAGCAGCTGCGACAAGATGACACGCTGCTCCTCGAGGAGGATCGTCTTCAGGCCGCTGTGCGAGCCGCTCGCTACCAGCAAGCTCTGCGTCGCTACCATAGCCGCAGGGTTAATGCCAGAAGTCTCGAGGAAGGCGACCTTGTTCTTCGGCGCGTTCAGTCCGCCAAGAATTCAAACAAGTTGACGCCGAAGTGGGAAGGCCCTTATCGGGTGAAACGAGTCACTAGGCCTGGCGTTGTCCGCCTTGAGACCGAAGATGGCATTCCGATGAGCAACTCCTGGAACATTGAGCATCTTCGTAAGTTTTACCCGTAGGGCGCGGTTGTCGAACCTGCTCCGTTAAGCAACCACCTTTTGTACAAGTCTTGCCGCGATTGCATGTAATCCTTTGTACAAAGCCGGGCGCAGACCCCGTGCAACAGTAAAGCTCGTGTGTTGCGCACAGCTCGTCAAGTTCATGCTTTCATCAATTTATTGCATGCTTTGGCTAACACTTTGTGCAGCAACCACACCCGGTAAGCAGAATCGAGCCGCTAGGCTCCGTAACATTATTTCCTCCTCTTTTTCTTTTCTCAAAGAAAGAAGGGCTCCCTCGCGCACAAGTTAACCAGGGGGGAAGGAGGAGATAATACTATGGACCAGGCACCGCTCGAGGAAGTTTCACCTCATCGGGAAGCAAGAGACAAAAAAGCTAAGTTGCCAAAGTTTGAGCAATCAATTTTTAAATTTTTAAGTTATCTTCCTCGAACGACCGTACTTTGTATGGAAAACCTGTCTTGTGAGAGGAACCAACTTCGTGACTGGTCGCGCCCTTACTTTGTTTCGAGTCCGCTCAACAACTTAAGTGAGCTGCGGCTAGTCTGCGACAAGGTTGGTTGTCGGTAGCGACCCGCCAAAGAGGCTGAAGTTCCGCACTCGGCGCCATGACGCAAGGGTGCTACCTGCCGACAAGTTTCCTAAAGCGTGGGGCCATAACATACAAAGCCAAGAGTCGAGTAAAGGAAGTAACGTAGCAAATGTTGCCTGAATAAAGTTATATTACAAAAATAACTTATTGCGGCAATGTCTGAATCACTCTCAGAACTGAGATAACAGCGAAGAGCAGAAGAAGGGCGGCAAGATTTCAAGCCCCGCAAGCCGAGCTGCCGGGGCTGCGGCAAGCCGAGTTGCCGGGGCTGCGGCAAGCCGAGTTGCGGGGGCGCGGCAAGCCAGAGTTGCCGGGGGCTGCGATATCAGATAAACCCTTCGTCCCTTTTCAAGCATCCCTTTTTCATTAAAAACATTCTACTCGGATACAATCCGTGGAAAATGAAAAACATGAAAGAGAGGATTACAAGTTTTAAATGCGGATAAGGCCCAAGGCTTACAAATTAAAAGATAAGATGCCCGTAATCCTTTTCCTGTCCCTCTTTTCAGGAGGTAGGTCAAGGAGGCGAGAAGGGCAAAAGAAACGCCTAGGCGAGCTACAGGTGCCAGAAGGCACCAAGGGAACATCCCGGGAGCTCCCCGAGGGCTTGATGGAGATGGCAGCGCGAAGCGGGCTCGAAGACGGGCGGCAGGGCGTCAAGACGCTGCCGAGGGCACTACGCCTCAGATTCCGACTCTGACGGCCTTGTCGCCATCCCTCTTCCCCTTCCGCAGCCTCCCCTCGCCCGAGCCGCCCAAGGAGACGACCCGAGTTCAAGGAGCCGGGCGACGCGGATGATGGGGTCGCCGGTGATGCACGGCGGCGCCCGACAACTAATCGGGCCCGCTACCCTCATTGTCATTGTCGCTCTCCTCCTCGTCACTCTCGCTCGAGGAATCTTCACTGTCGGAGGAGCTATCCACGCAGCACTTCGCCCGAGTACCGAGATCCCGAAGACCTTGACGGAGAGGAGATCACCCTCCATTAACTTAAAATGGAGGGTAAACCCCGCCTCAGTGCTGTGGATGCAGTGAACGTCTTCCACCCACGATCAAGATACATCACATTAGGGGCTGGGAATACAACACGGACTCGCATGCCGCTGATTCCACAGCCCCTCATGTGCGGTCTCGGTGTCTCGGGCGGATCCGACTCCATCAAGGCTTCATGAACGGAGCTGGAAGCCGGAGGCGACGACGAGGCGCCAGCGCCTTTGACGAAGAACTTCGCAAGGGTCATCCTCCTGTATGGACCGCCGCGGGGAGGAACTGGCCGGAAGCGGAGACGGCGCGCCGCCCCGTCCGCCTCTTCCCCGAGCGCCTCGACCTCGTGCACGACCTTGCCCCCTCCCTCTTCCTCTTGTGGCTGGCTCTGCCACCCCGGGCATGGAGTTGGGAGGGGAGCGCTGTCTAGCGGCGACCCTCGCCGCCACCGATGAAGAACCAAGGTTCCTTTTCTCCATGAAGAATGAGAGAAAGGGGAGCAGAAACTGAGGAAAGGAGGAGATGGGAGAGTGCGGGCTTCTGCGCTCCCCTTCCGCTCTTTTTAAGGAAGCAAGGTGGGAAGAGCAGGGAATCGGGGCCGACCTGCTGCCTCTGCTCGTAACGGCCCAGTTTTCCACTTCCACCGTCCGCGACCCCAAGAGCATGGGAACCACGTGGCAGGGATGCAGAACTGAGGCGACGGGTGAAGCGATCACGCACGCCGCCCACTTCCCCCACAACGCCGCAATTGACGCGTGCCGTTACGGGGGAACGCGGCGCGTACGGAATGGATTTGGTTTGGACCCAGGCCGCGCGTGCCCGTGCCCTGTTTTGGGCCTGGCCCAACAGCCGCACCGCAGTATGGCCCAGACCGGGGCTCTGTCGGTGTACTAAAGTAGGGGTACCCTAGTACCCCGAACTTCGTCTGCCAGGCGATCGCGGCGTCCCGTGGCAAGCCTCGCCGAGCGTCCGCCAAGACCCTCCGCAGCCTTTTAGAAGACAAGACCCCGGCAAGAGGAGCTTGCCGGGAAGGCCTCTATAGGCACGAAGAAGGCCCCGACAAGAGGAGCTTGCCGGGAAGGCCACTCCAGGCACGCAGAAGACAAGGCCCCGGCAAGAGGAGCTTGCCGAGAAGGCCCGGAGCACGACAAGCCTCCGGGCACGACAAGGATTCGGCCGCGGCATGCAACTTCTCTCCGTCTCCGCTCCAGCTCACCCAGCGACGTGTCGCCATGGGACCGTTCCTGTATGCTGCGTGTCGGCGGGTCAGCAGCCAGCGGAGAGCAGCGATAAGCGGCCGACAGGCTCGCCATCGTGGCGGCGGAGGCGCACTGACGGCCTCTGTTACCTTTGTTTGGGCGGCAACGACGGGCATTTATTGCTTTTGTCCCCTGCCGTCGAGTTAGGTATTTGGCAATCGCATAATCGTTCAAGTAGGTGTACCAACTCCTGTTTTTACATTTGTACCCCCGTCTATGTTGCCACCTGTCGGAGACCCCTTGAGCATATAAAAGGAGGCCCGAGTGCAACGTAGAAGGGGTTCGCAAGGTTCCGGTTCCAAAGGTTCAGTTCGGTTCGGTTCGCAAGGTTCGCAAGGTTCGGCTGGTTCGATTCATTCGACTGGCCATAGATTAGATACACTCAAGCTAGGTTTTGTAGCCCGCATTGCTCCCTAGCAAGAACAATATAGATCAAACAAGCAGCAGTAGGAGTTTTATCTCTCTGGAGAGCTCCGATGCTGGGTAAACTGCTCGTGTGCATCGCCTCGATCCGCTCTTCGTGCGATCGCCGCCCCCCTCCGAACCACAAGGGGCCCGGTCCGCCGGCCCCATAGGTGTTCGCGGGTACGATCAGCCTCCCCGACACAGAGTTATGAATAGTTTATCAAAGTTTCCACGGGCATTATTATCTTCATCAACTTACTAGGCAAGTTCACTTTGATCATACTTTCATACCTATGTTTTATTGCATTTAGTGTCACCGTTCACCAACTCTTCCAGTAGTGATATTGAATCTTGTAGTAGAGTAGTATGCATGAGGTAGGAACCCATCACCCTGTTACACCCGGGACGTTATATAGTTTTAATGCTATGCTATAGTAGCCGGGGTTTGGTATGAGTGCTCGGGAGTGATGTGAGAATGGAGGACTCTACGTCAATGACGACAACTTCATGATGGCATCTGTAAGGACTACATCTTCAAGGCCTCAAGACTTCAAGACTCAAGAAAGGAATTCAATATACCTCTAGGTGGAGAATGGTTAAGAAGGGTACATGGTGCAACTAGTACTCAGTGATTCCGGAGAAGCACCGTGATATCATGCGGAATGCTCCACCCAGGCTCAAAGAGATGGAAGACTATTTCATGCCCGGAAGCTTACCTGTGCAACCGCAAGTCACTACGGGCTCTGGCTTGGTTGACCCTAGTGGTGACTCTGGCTGGGATGGTGCCAGCAGAAGTAGAACTATGGTAGGATCGGATGGGCACCGGACAGTGGTCAGAGGAACTTTTCGGAAGACCATGTTTCGATCATCCTGTTCTCAAACGATCTGAAGTGCGAGGACGAAAAGGGAGGGATCGAATCTTGCGGGTAAAGTGTACAAACCTCTGCAAAGGGTTAAAACCTAATCGATTAGCCGTGTCCCTAATTATGGATAATTTGAGCCTCTGGACTTGGATCTATCTCAGAACTCTCAACACCGGAGCAAAACTTAATTGTGGGCAACTTATGATGATATGGGCCATGAGACATTGGTTGGCGGAACCATCTCATGATAGAAAACTTCGTAGTACAGATTCCGGTCATTTCTTTTGTTATAGGAAAAATAAAACCATCTTTTATGCAAAACAAAACTCAGACACAGATCCACGAGGCCATATTGCATATAGAGTAGTTTTATCATCTGCTTTCACTTATTGTGATCTTGCCGGTACATTCAATGTGTTGATCTACATGGTTTCAATGTATCATGTTGCAGGATTATTTCTACGACGAGTGAGTTTCGTTGTTGGGTTATGGTCTACACTCAACATGCCGATGGCGTTGATGGGACTCCACACCCGATTGATTGTTTCCACTGAGACTTATCAGGTATATATATATATATATATATATATATATATATATATATCAGTTTTACGTTATTTATACATGTGATTGCACTTTGATATATACATTGATGTACTGTGTGTGTGCCAACATACTGATCCAGGGATGGCACAGATATGCAGAGGCTTGACCGTTTGAGGTCGGGTCACTACATAGCATCATGCGCAATGAAGAGGATGTCATAGATCTATCAAGTGATGAAGATCTTGCCAATGATGCTCTCGAGATGCTGATCAAGAGCAAGCAGGAGGATGAAATTTTCAAAGATTTGCCTCTCTTTGATGCCTACATACTCAAATTTCATGGATGAATGGTTCGAAGATACCACTCTCACCATTGATGATCTGCAGCTATCAATTGACATTAGCATCATATTCCACGGCTGCATAGCTAAAGAGCTTGCTACTGCTCAAAAGATTGTAGAGCTGAAGAACAAAATAGACCATGAGAAAGATCTATTCAAGAAGCACATTGTGACGCCTCGAGACTGATGCGCCAGATGTCTTACGGTTATTCGCCGTCATTTCCATGTCGTTTGCTTGCGTCTTGCACTTTTCCATGTCATAATGTGCATTGCATCCTCATGTTTTCAAAAGTTGCATCCATCCGGGTCTCCCAGTTCTCTCCGTTGTCTGTTCTGAGCCCATCTACACTCGCACGCGCCTGCGGCACCTCCGAAATATTTTTTTATAAGTGGCATCAAAATGTTCTTGGAATGGGATGAAAGTTGGCGTGCGGTGTTGTTATAGTGTAGGTAGAATGTCTGCCAAATTTCATCGCGTTCGGAGTCCATTTGATAGCCCAACCGTCACCCGTAGCGGCACCGTTGCCGGTTAATTCATCGGACGTTTTCGGTCTCCAAAAACTGTGTCATCGGGCCTCTCTCTCTCTCTTCTCTCCTCTCAGCCCACACCCCCTCTTCACAGTCCATCTAACCCCACCTAGGCCCAGCTACCCCCTCCTTCGCCCGGAGCCGTCCGATCGTCATAGAAGGGTCCGAAAACCGCCCTAACCCCTCAAACCGTAACCCTGTCTATAAAAGGAGACCCCCATTCCAAATATGGACATGCCTTCTTCCTCCCTCAATTTCCACGCCTCCCAGCCGCAACCACCTTCCCCCGCCTCGTTTTCCGCGCCTGCCCGCTCCCCTGCTGCCACTTGTCGCGCCGCCAATCGCCAGCCGCCGCCGTGCCGTCGTCCTTGGCCAATCAGGCATCGCCACCTCGCCCAGCCATGCGCGCCCAGCCAACTGGGGAGTGCCACCCGTCGCCCCAGCTCCCCCCTCCACCGCACCGGTCCACCAGGCCCATCGCAGGCCCTCGCGGGCTCGAACCCCCCGCCGCTCGCCGGTGACCTGCTCGTCGTCCCGCCGGCTATCTACCTCGCCCGCGACGACGCCACTCTATCCCTGCCCGCGTGGGTCCCGCCGGCCCGCGAATCACCGCGGAGTCACCCAGACCGACCGGACCGGCCGGTTCATCCGAATCGGCCCGGCCCGACCGAAGCCCCACAGTGAACCGCCTGGACTGCGCCTCGATTTTTCCAGACCAGCCCCGAGCCGGCCGTGCGTGTTATAGCTATTTAGCGCTCGCTTGTTTTTTTCTTCAGAAAACGGCCAAGTCCCCAGTTTTCATAATATCATCATGGCATGTTGTGGTGCTTGTTACTTTGTGCATGATTATCCGATTGGGGTGTATGATAAGTCGAAATGTTCACCTCCGCATGCTCTACGAGGAGGTAGTTTGCTTGCATGTTACTATTCATATTGGTGCGCAACTCACCATTGCAAAAGAGCTAAATGATATAACATGCTGAAAATTGATGTAACGTACCTATTTGTCTTTTTCATAGCATTTTGTGTGATTTTCTTTCGAGCATCTTGTCAACATGTTTTAGGAGCATAATCATTCCATCTTTGAAGTGATGAAATGCATTTATCATGATATGCCATGTGGTGACTAGCATGAGCTTGGAAAATAGGGTACCTGCTGTTATTGTTCTGATAAGTCTAAATCTGTTATATTGTGATGCCATGTTTCCTTGATGCTACCATCAAATCTATGCATATTTTGGAGATGTATAGTGAGAATGTTTTGAAGTTCATGTTATGCTTTATCTAATCATGCCCTTGTTTGCAATTATATCCTACAGTAGCATGTTATTTTGGTGCCCTCAAGTTGCTTGAAAATATAACTGTCAGCATGCCCAGTTTTCACCAAGTGTATATTATCATCTTGCCATGTTCACTTGAACCTATCATCAAATATGTTGCTCCAATAATCATGCTCATTTGTTACGGGTGTTTAGTACATACTTGATGTTTTAATGCATTTTACATCAATGGCATGTTTAACTTGTGATGTTCATATCTTCTAGGCCGTAGCTCCGAATTAAATGAACCTTATATGTAACTTGACTAGAAAGACGCGTAGATCATCATGGTGCACTTTAACTTGCTATTTAACAACTTATACATAATGTGTTATTCAGGTCTGGGCCAATTTCGAAATTTGCATATGGGGAGCTTCCGGAATTGTTGTGGGTTGATTCCAGCCTCATTTAACCTTGCTTTGATGTGTGGTTCTTGTATGCATCATCTCTTGCCATGAGTAGCATCATTTAGACTTGTCATGCATATTACTTCGTTGAGAATCCTGTCATGTTATGTGTTGTGTGTTTACCATGTTGTTTGCTTCTTTCCGGTCGTGCTTCTTCTCGTTAGTTCCTGATTCGTTGCGATCGCGTGGATTCGTTTGATTACGCTTGGTTCGTCTACGCTCGTTCATCTTCTTCATGGACTCGTTCTTCTTCCTAGCGGGATTTCAGGCAAGATGACCATCACCTTGGATCTCACTACTATCTTTGCTTTGCTAGTTGTCTCGGTGCTATCGCTATGTCGCGCTGCCTACCACTTGTTTATCAAGCCTCTCAAATTGCCATGATAGCCTCTAACCTTGTCCACCATCCCAGCAAACCATTTCTTGGCTATGTTACCACTTTGCTCAGCCCCTCTTATAGCAATGCTAGTTGCAGGTGCAATTGCAGGTTGTTCCATGTTGGGACATGGATATCTGGGGATATCACAATATCTCTTATTTAATAAATGCACATATATACTTGGTAATGGATGGAAGGCTCGGCCTTTTGCCTGGTGTTTTATTCCACTCATGCCACCCTAGTTTCCATCATACCAGTGTTATGTTCCTTGATTTTGCTTTCCTAACACGGTTGAGGTTTATGGGGCCCCCTTGACAGTTCGCTTTGAATAGAACTCTTCCAGCAAGACCCAACATTGGTTTTACCATTTACTCAACTTAATAACTTAACATGATAATAAATTTGACGCATAGGGGGTCGCATCCCCGAGGATTCTTAATTCCATATAATACAGGGGGCCAGTGCTGATGGTGTTGGTCCCAAACTAGAGCCCCTTGCAGCGCCTGCATGGGGAAACTCAAGGACTGGTTTTAGTTGTATGGACTGCTCATCCGGTCCTGGCCTGAGACGAGATACGCGCAGCTACTATCAGGGTGTCAGCACGCCGGGAGGTCTTGCCAGACTTGTTTTACCATTGTCGAAATGTCTTGTGAACCGGGATTCCGAGTTTGATCGGGTTGTTCTGGGAGGAGGAGGATTTTCCTTCGTTGATCGTAAGAGCTTGTGATGGGCTAAGTTGGGACACCCCTGCGGGGTATGAACTTTCGAGAGTCGTGCATGTGGTTATGTCGCAGATGGGAGTTTTTAATATCCGGTTGTAGTGGACTTGAACTAAACCCAATGAAAATACACCAACCGCATGCGTAACCATGACGGTCTCTTTTCGAGTGAGTCGAGAACATAACACGAGGGGGTTATGTTTGAACGTAACTAGTTCAGGATCACTTCTTGATCATTATTAGTTTGGACCGTTTGCGTAGTTTCTCATCTTACTCTTATACTCGTAAGTTAGCCACCGTAGAATGCTTAGTCGCTTGCTACAACCTCACCACTTATCCATCCCATACCCATTAAGCTTTGCTAGTTTTGATACCCATGGTAATGGATTACTGAGTCCTCGTGGCTCACAGATTACTACAACCACAATTGCAGGTTCAGGTAATGTGATGATCATGACGCAATAGCGATGTTTACTTGTTTTGGAATTCTTCTTCTGCTTCTTCTTTGTTCAGGGGATAGGTTCCTGGTCGGCAACCTGGGCTAGTAGGGTGGATGTCATTTAAGTTTCTGTTTGTGTTACTCCGTAGTCGGATGTTGTTCTCATGTATGATGTATGAATGTATTCTTGTGGCATTTGTATGGCTTGTATGTATCCCCATCTATTATGTAATGGTACGATGTAGAGATATCCACCTTACAAAGCACTTCAATATGCGGCTCTATCCTTGATGGGACCTTCGAGTTCCTCTCAGATAGGATCCCATATTGGGTGTGACAAGTTGGTATCAGAGCCTCGACCAACCATAGGAGCCCCTTGTTTGATCATAGTTGGCCATTGTCGAGTCTAGAAGAAAACTTTTCTGATTCTAGTTATATCGGAGATTAGGAATTCTTTTTACTCCTCAGTCCCTTCGTTGCTCTGGTGAGGAATCATGATGTAGGTGTTCTGATTCTTCTACTCTTCCACTTCAAAAAATTTCTTTAGGGTCACGCAGGTGTTTTCGTTCGTTGTCCATCCTTTGTTTAACCAGTGCACTTCTCTTCGGGTTATTCCAACCTCTACAACTTTTGCAACATCGATTCCCAGTTTCCCCAATGGATTTCAATCCTTAGTTCTTCTCAAATGGTGTCCATTCCATTCGTCCCAAGTTACTTCATTTCCCACCCACCTTTTCTTCCCCGGAGTTTGAAGAATCTAATTGAGTATCATTTTTATTCGTGTGAAGCCTCTTCATTCTTTCCTCAATTATTACAACCGGTGGATTCTAGTTCGTCATTCTCTCTCTCGTCGTCTTCTCCGCTGGATTCAATCCAAGTTTTTCGGATTGATCATATTGCTTTCCTTAGCTGGAATATTTCCCCCTGCCCATTTGCCTCTCACCAGTTTATCCTTCCGGAGTGTTCAAGACATCTCAAAAGATTCGTGTTTGCATTCAATTATTTCGTGGTTGTCACCTCATAAGTCTTTGAATTGTTCCGGTGCATCATCTCTTCCTCAATCCTTCTCAACGGTGTTTCTTTTGAGTGGGCCCATAACCCACACGTCTGTCACAGGATCTTACCTGACTCTTCTAATTTATTTTCCGGAGTTATTCTCTAATTCTTTCCAAGTTTGATGTAAGAATGAATTTCCATCAGTCAATTGTTATCCCCTAGATCGCTTTCAAATTCTTTTCAACTTCGGCTCAACATTTCTAGTATTCATTGTTCTAGAGCATCTTTCTAATTCTTCATAGTATTTCTCGTTGTCATAATCAGCCTTGAAGACCGAAGAAGAGTTTCTCTTAAATCATGTCCGTTCACGTAATGATTCATGGTTCTAGCTTCATGCCATCCTCATAATCGTTTTCGATTATGAGAATTATTTCATACTCACCCGCAGCATTTCATGAGTTCTTTCCTTTTCAATTCTCTGAAGGCCGTCACTTCAGAAGAATTCTTCACTCACGACATTCTTTTCGAGTTCCCAAATTCTTCAAGTGCTTCATCCAAGTTTTCTCTAATCAGCTCGTGATCTCTTCATTCTCTTGCATCTAAATCCCCTCAAGTATATTTGTTCTTTTAATTCTTCCCAGCGATTCATTCTCTTTTCTTCGTTTGTTTTCATTTCTTACGGTGGTCCATTGAAGACCTTCCTCAAGTTTGCAGTATATCTCTTCTTAATCCTTTTCCAGAGGAATAAGTTGCATGCCAAATCCGTTTTCCATCAATTAAAATTGATGAGGATAAGCAGAACGTAATTCTTATTCTCATTTCATCGTGGTCAAGTAATTCTTTTCTTCAGAGATTGTTCATGACGGATAATTTCTTAGTTCTAAGTTGTTCATCTTTTATTTTCTGGCATTCTATGTTTTTCTCGGCCATCTTGTCGGAACCTCCATCTATATCACTACAAGGCTTTATTATCATTATTCTTTTCATCCCTCAATTCTATCTCATCATCCTTTTGTTACCGGAGTTCTTGACGGTGGTTCGTTAAGGATTTAATTCATTCTTCAAGTGTTCATCAAGATTCTTTGGAGGAGCTCAAGTATCTTTTCTTCTTGCGTGTCAAAGTGCAATTAATTCTTCGTATCCTTTTGAAGTGGAGTTTTGCATTCCTTTGTTCTTCTCAGCTATTCAAGCATTTGGTTGAGGCATAATTTCACCTCAAGTTTTGAGATGTTTTTCCATAAGCTCACAACAAGCTTATTCTTTTAGTTGTTGAATTTCAAACAAATCCATTCAATCCTTCCTTTTAGGGATGCTTCTCAATTAAATTATGCTAGTAGTTGTATTTTGTTTCCCCTTTTCTTTTCCTTTCAACGAGTTACCTTCTATTCGTCCATTTCTGAGGCAGTGTGATGTTGCTCGTTTCGACCATCATCTAGTTTAATCCTTGCTTATCCATTTTACCGGAGTGTCATGTCCTCTTTTGAAGTCTTTTTCTTCCCAATCTCTACTTTCCTATTCTACTCGGTCGCTATCCAAATTCTTTCATTCTTATTGTTTTTCTATCTTGTTCTGACCGGAGTGGTTTCAGAGTCCTTGAGCTTTTGATTCTCGTCATAATCGTCATTCCTATTTTCTACCCGAGTGCTCGCGACCTTGTCCATATTCTCTCTTGCGCTCTTATTTCACCTTATCCTCTTGCTCTTCCGTCTCATTCCTAAGTTCTCGGGACGAAGTCTTCTGTTAGTGGAGGAGAGTTGTGACGCCCCAAGACCGATGCGCCAGATGTCTTTCGGCTATTCGCCGTCATTGCCATGTCATTTGCTTGAGTGTTGCACTTTACCATGTCATCATGTGCATTGCATCCTCATGTTTTCAAAACTTGCATCCGCCCGGGTCTACCAGTTCTCTCCATTGTCCGTTCTAAGCCAACCTACACTTGCACGCGCTCGCGGCACCTCCGAAATATTATTTTATAACTGGCATACAAATGTTCACGGAATGGGATGAAAGTTGGTGTGCGGTGTTTTTATAGTGTAGGTAGACCGCCTGCCAAATTTCGTCGCATTCAGAGTCCGTTTGATAGCCCAACCATCATCTGTAGCGGTACCGCTGCCGGTTAATTCGTCAGACATTTTCGGTCTCTGAAAACCGTCGCTGGGCATCTCTCTCTTCTCTCCTCTCAGCCCACACCCCCTCTTCACAGCCCATCTAACCCCACCAAGGCCCAGCTACCCCCTCCTCCACCCGAAGCCGTCCGATATTCATCGGAGGGTCCAAAAACCCCTCCTAACCCCTCAAACCCTAACCCTGCCTATAAAAGGAGACCCCCCTTCCAAATCTGGACATTCCTTCTTCCTCCCTCAATTTCCGCGTCTCCCAGCCGCAACCACCTTCCCCCACCTCATTCTCTGCGCCTGCCGCTCCCCCGCTGCCACTTGTCGCGCCGCCAACCGCCGCCGCGCCGTCGCCCTCGGACAATCAGGCGTCGCCACCTCACGGCAGATGTACTAGTGTGAGGACTTAGTCGTGGAGGCATTGCAACGTAGTTAGCTTAAAGGGGTTCAAGCGGGACAAAGGACGCAAGGATTTTATACTGGTTCGACCCCTTGCGTTGAAGGTAAAAGCCTAATCCAGTTGATGTGGAATTGCTAGGGTTTCGATGACCAGGGAGCAAATACGCTTTGCCTGGCCCTCGATCTGTTGTTTCTTGTCCCTAAACCACCGCCGGGTCGTCCCTTTATATACAGAGATTGACGCCCGGCGGTCTACGGAATCCCGGCCGGCTGATAAACGTGTCCGGCTCGGTTTCTACCCTTTCCTATCTTATCATACAAGTTATACATCATATGGCAGTTTATATCTACGGGCCCTAATCCGCCTTTGGGTCTCGGGCCTTCTCGTTAGATCTCCTCCGTAAAGCGCCATATTCCTTGTCTTCGTGGGCTTCAATATGAATAATTCACTATGAGTATAACCCGGCCCCTCCTGGGCGGTTTATACTCAATAGCTATATCCCCAACATTAGGCCCCAGATTGATTTGAACTTGTTCATGTCAATCTTTCAATACTTAGAAAAATTCCTCCTTCAACATCTTCGTGAAAATCTTGTAACTCGCTGTGACGTCACCTTCCGAGATCATGATAATCCGCCGTGGCGTCATCTTCCATTAACTTTATATAGAACCCAAATCTTTTAATACTTCTCTTTTAATGAATCTCCGAAAATCAAGGCGTCTGTATATCCACAGAACTATTTTTTCGACCTCCTCGATTCCCGCGCCTGCAACTTATCCATTCACCTTATAAATAGGACTGAGGGTCATTTTCACTTTTCCCCCTCGAGCCTCTTCACTTCATCTTCTTCCTCGCGTCTACCTAGCGCTCAAGCTCAGTTGCCGCCGCCAGGCCTTCGTCTTCGACCTCAACTCCGGCCGCTGCATCACCCTGATCATACCAGAGAATCGCGACGCCACTCCGCTGTTCCATCAGCATCAGTAAGCCTTCTTTCTTTCCATTAGTGCATCTCATCTAAGTAGAAAATCTCATCTGTATCCTTCAACTGTTCAAGTACCAGAATATTTAACCCTGAATATTTTCCACTTTCTGAAGCGCGGTAGATCTAGATCTGTATCCTTGCAACTGGGTTCCTTCCCGAGTTATTGAAGAAAAACTGAACGGGTGCGTCGCAACCGGCGCCTTAGCAAAAAAGGAAGTCATACACTGGAGAGCCCATGGTCCAGAAAATCCTCCTGAGCCCAAGGATGGAGAAGTGATTGTATTCGTTGATCACCTGGGTCGAGGGTTCAGCCCTCCCGGATAAAAAAAATTCCGCGGTGTGCTTGCTAGCTTCCAACTCCACCCTCAAGATATTGGACCTAACTCTGTGTCCAATATTTGTAATTTTCAAGTGTTCTGCGAGGCTTATCTGTAGGAAGAACCCACTGTTGAACTGTTCAGAGACTTCTTCTATTTGAACCGCCGCACTAAATTTACAGATGGTCCCAATACTGAACTTGGTTCAGAAGAGGAAAGATGTCAGTTTCCCTCACGCCAAACATCATACTCACCCAAAATATTGGAATCAGACTTGGTTCTATTGCCGAGATACGTCTCCAGCTGAAGAAAATCCTCTGCCAGGTTATCGCTCTCACCGCTTACCAGCACACATCCATTCCCCCAACGGCTGAGCGCAAAGGAACGAGCCAAGTATGCACCACAGCTTCTGAAGCTCCGAGCCTTTGTGGAAAACTGTTTAACAGGCATCGACTTTGTCCATTGCTGGGTTTCTTGGAGTATCTTGCCTCTAAGTCGTCGCCCCAATTTAATGTGTGAATACACAGGGAATTTAAAAGACCTTCAATGCCATATTGATATCCAGCTATCTGATGCTGAAATTACTGTAGTTGTTAAGAAGATGCTGGATGAACCGGTGGCCGAATGCAGTAAAACAGGGCTTAGCCCTTTCTGCGTTTCTAATAAACCACCAGCAGTAAGAATTGCATCACTCTTATTTGAATCCGACCCTTGTTAATATTCCCTTATAACTTTTGTCAATCCTTGACAGGGTGATGATTCGTTCTGGAAGAAGAAGCCGCAGGATAAATCGGCGAAAACCCCTCGTGTCAAGACTAAGGTCACCAAGAAGCCTGCCAAAAATAAAACCGCCGACTCCACCGATTTACAAGTTGATGATGACAATGAAATCACGAGTCAGAGGTAGAAATTGATTCACCTTGTTCCCTCTTCATACGGCTTATTGATAATGATTATTATCAGGAGGACGCAGAGGCTAGCCAAGCTTGTGATGTAGAGGTAATTATTCTTTCCTCTGGCTCAGAACCTCTGCCAACTCCGAAAACCCGTCAAGCAAACCGGAAAGTAAGATTTTCTCACCCTCTAGCTCACATGGATCCCAACTTTCTTTTGAAGAAACAACAACATGAAGCTCGCCGCACAACTCGGCATAGCGGCCATGTGGTAACTTCTTCCGGTTTACCGAACAAGCCGGTTCGTAAACGTCGCCCAGAGGTCTCTTATAATTCTGGCCCGCATTATCCTAAGGCGGGTTATTTCCGGCAACCTCTTACTCGGTCTGATTCAAATTATCAGGGAACTTCCCATTCCGCTTCTGGCGAATCAACAGAAACGCAACTTCCAACCCTCAAGATGGTTCCTTGGTGAGTTATGCTTTAAATTTACCATTAACACCTTATGTTTGCCCGATGTACTGACCTTTATGCTTGTTCTTCTCAGTGCCAAGCCTAGACCCAGCAAAAAGGCCAAATTGAATAAACCGGCTGATGACAATACGGCCACTGAACGGAGAAAAGTCCAGAACCGGAAGAAACAAATCTGACGCTATGCTTGATGATCCGCCACCGCAAGATCATGAATTTTTTGTTGAACAAGTGGAAGTTGATCCAACGGGCCATGCTGATAAACCGACAAGCCCAGTCCGAGCTGCTGATAAACCGCCAAGTCCAGTCAAGGCTGCTGATAAACCGTCAAGTCCAATCAAGGCTGCTGATGAAAAAGCGGATGATATTATGATTACCGGCTTTGGCCACACGACCCTTGGTAATCCTGTCGCTTTATCAAAGCATAGTGACAAGGAAGAATTTTCTGCTATGGACAAGGGCAAGTGGAATATAGATTTGTCAAGCTATGCCCACCTCAACGCCCAAGACATTCATTCTGGGTTTTTAAACCGCCTGTACACAAGCCGCGACTATGAAGCCGGTTTAGTGAACATGATGAAGGAGCGATATGAGGTAAATACTGTTTTAATTCTACATAACTATTCTTCCAATTTATAATATCAACTCCAGTAGCCCCCAAGGGCCTGTTTATATTATCCATATAAGCCAGGACTTTGTAATACTTCAACTTTGTCTGTCTAGTCCCCAAGGGCCGGTTTATATCATCCATATAAGCCGGGACTTTGTGTCGGTGGGTATGACACCTATGGGATCACAAGAATCCCTACTACAGTCGCGGGGCGCGGGGTCGTGAGAAGAGCGGATTAAACATATAGCACACATTTTCTTTATCCAGGTTCGAGCCGCGAGGATGCGTAAAACCCTACTCCTGCTTTGGTGGTTTGTTTATCTGTGTTCTTGAACTAGCAATGGGGCGTGAGGAGCTCCAAAAAGCCGAATCCTCCTCCTGGTCGCCTTGGGCCTCCTTTTATAGGGAAAGGGGTCGCCACAGTGGCACACAGGAGGTGGAAAGGGTACAGTGATGCGACTTTATCCTTCGCATTACAAGACAAGGCGCCTTTATGCGTCTTGCTTAGGTGTCCTTGTTTTATCGGGGACGGGGGAGAGCCCTGTCTCGTCCGTCGCCGCTCCCTTTCGTGTCGACACGCGCCCTGGCCAGCGATGCCCGTGGTGCCATGTAGACAGGCAGGCAGCTGAGGTGGCGCAATGGTGGGTCTCCACGAAGATCCGCTTGCCGCCACGCAGGTGCCTGCCCAACTGGTTGGGTCGGCAACTGCATACGAACGGTGGTGAAGGTTTGATTGGCGTGGGCCTGATTGTGGCCCTATGGGTGCCCTTGGCAAGGGCCTCGCTGTAGCCCCGGCAAGGGTCTTGCCGGGGCCCCGGCAAGGGTCTTGCCGTGGCGCCTGCTGTCATCCCCGGCAAGGCTCTTGCCAGGGGCCTTGTGGTCCTCCTTGGCTGGGATCCCGCCAAGGGTCGTCATCTTCTGTAGTGTGTATCTGATCTTGAATGTCTTCACAAAGATCTGCATGCCACCACGGGGATGTCTATCGAATCCTTGCCCCGTGTGGGCAGTGGACTCAAGGGTGATTCGCTCCGTAGGTGTGGGGCGAGCTGCCACGGAAAGGGTCTTGCCGGGTTTGCTAAAACCGCCTCCCGGTAAGGATCTTGCCGGGGGAGTCCGCTTTGTCCCCTTTGCTCTTTGTGGTCTTGGTCTTGGCATCGTTCTGCTCCTCTCGAGCTTCGGCCTTACCTTGGCTCACCTCCCTTGCCTTGCTAAGTGCGGTGGTGCCCGCGGCTTAGACTGCCCGTGCACAGTTATAGGGGTACAAAAAGTGTAACACTCTTTTTGTACACCGACAGGAGCCCCCGGGCCTGGGCCACACGTAAGCGCAATCGCGTCGTTGGGCTAGGCCCCAAAACGGTGCGCGGGCAGGCGGGGTGGTTTTTACCGCGGTAAGTATCTTCGCGCACTGCGCTTCCCATGCCTCCCATGCGTGGCTCGGCGTGGGGAGGCGTGTGTGACGTGGGCGGCATGCGTGGGGCTGAGCTCTACGCGCATGCGTCACGTCGTAGTAAAGGGGGCGGTTCGCGCCTTCCCCATAAACGGAGGGAGGCATGGAGGCGCGGCCCATTTACTGAATGGGGCCCAGGCGTGGTCTGCAAGGCGTCCACTCCGCACGATCATGTGGTGGGGAGAGGTTGCCTCACCCGTCGCCTTGGTCCCGCATGCCTGCCATGTGGTTCTCATGCGCTTGGGGTGGCGAACGGTGGAGGCGGGAAACCGGGCCGTCACGGGCTGGGGCAGCGGGTTGGTCCCAGTTCCCTGCGCCTTCCGCATCTTGATTGGACGAGCGGGGCGGCCGAGCCCCCACCCTGTTCCTTTATAAAGAGCGGGAGGGGGGGAATGGCGTCCCGCATTCTTCCATCCTCCTTCCTTCAGCTTCTGCTCCCCCCTCCATCCGCCTTGGAGAGAGGGAATCCTGGCCCTTCAACGGTGGCAGCGAGGGTCGCCGCTCGATAACGCGTCCTTCCTTCTCCTGCACCTGTGGTGGCTGAGCCAGTCGCGAGGGGAAGGGGGAGGGGGCGAGGCCGTGGGCGAGGCCGAGGCGCTCGGGGTAGAGGAGGACGGGGCGGCGCACCGGTCTCGCCTCCGCCAGTAGTTCGTCCCCCCATGGAGGGCCATGTTGGGGATTACCCTTGCGAAGTTCTTCGTCAGCTGCGCCCGGCCGCCTCGTCGTCGCCTTCGTCTCCCGACTCCATTCAAGGCGGGAGATGGAGCTGGATCCGCCATGAGTCATTGCGGCTGCACATGAGGGGCTGTTGGATCATCGATGCAGCGAGTTCGCGTCGACTTCCCAGCCCCTCACGTGATGTATCTTCGTCGGGGATGGAAGGCGTTCGCTCATATCCACCGCTTGACGGAGGGCTCACTCTCCATTTCAAGCTGATGGAGGGCGGCCTCCTCTCCGTCAAGGTCTTCGGGCTCTTCGGGACCCGGGCAAGGTGCTGCGTGGAGAGCTCTTCTGATAGCGAAGACTCCTCCTCGGGCGGGAGTGGCGAGGAGGATAGCTGCAACGACAACAAGGGTAGCAGGCGGCAGGATGACGGGTCCGACTAGGTGTCTGGCGCCGCTCCGTGCGGAACCGGCGACCCCGTCATCCGTGTCGCCGGCTTCCTGAACTTCTCGGTCGTCTCCTTGGGCGGCCGGGCGTTGGGAGGCTGCGGAAGAGGAAGAGGGCGGAGGCAAGGCCGTCAAATCGAGTACGTGGGCACCGGCGCCTGACAGCGTCTTGACATCCTGCCGCCTCGTCTTGAGCTCGCTCAGCGCCGCCATCACCATCCAGCCTTCGGACGGCCACCGAGATGTTCTCTTGGTGTCCCCTGCCACTCGTAGCTTCGCCTAAGGCGCCTTCCGCCCTTTTCGCCTCCTTGACCTGCCTCCCGAGGAGAGGGACAAAAAAGGGTTACGGCACCTTATCTCTTTTTAGCTTGTAAGCCTTTGGGCCTTGGCTGAATTTAAAACTTGTAATTCCATCATTCATGTTTTTCATTCCCCATGGGCTGTACCTGAGTGGAATGTTTTTAGTGAAAAAGGGATGCTTGCCGGGTCATTTGTTTGCGGGTAGAACCCACGACAAGGAGTAAACCCTTGATATCCCTAAGATAAACATTTCCTTGCCCGGCAACAGGCCCTGCCGTCTTCCCACTTCGCTCGACCTTTCTCACGCTTTTGGCGGAGGCATGGATGAGGTGGGTTCAGGCTCCTCGTTTTATCCTTTTGCTGCCGCGACTACGACCAAACCTGGCCCCAGGAACGAGCCCTAGGGCCTAGAATTTTAGGGGAGCATGGTAGCTTTGGGAAAAAAATGAGGTTTCACATACCTCAGTCCATAAGGGAATGCATGATAAGGGATGAAGAACTTAACTGAAGTTGTAGCCCCCGGCAACTCTGGTTCGCCGTGGGTGAATCATTGCACTTGCAGCCCCCGGCAATACTGGCTTGCCGGGGTCTAGATGCCGGTCTGTCCTCCCTCTCTTTTTCGTCCTCAAGTGATCCAGCAAGGATATCTGTGAGTCCTGCGAACCAAAGAAGACAAAAGAACGGCAGAGGGACGCACACTCGACCTCTAAGCTAGGGGTTAGTCGCCGCTAAGCACTATCAACCCTAACCAAGGACGAGACTCGACCTAGCATGCATGCTATAACTTAGGGCGCCAGCGCTTCATTTATTTATGCTCAGGATCTGCGCCTGGCTTTGTACAAAGAGTTACATGCATCATCGGCAATGCTTGTACAAAAGGTAGCTTGCCAGGGGGCCCGGCAAGCCGCGCCTCACGGGTAAAACTTGCGAAGATGCTCAATGTTCCAGGAGTTACTCACCGGAACGACATCTTTGGTCTCCAGGCGGACTGCGCCGGGCTTGGTGACTCGTATTACCCGATAAGGGCTTTCCCACTTTGGCATCAACTTGTTGGAATTCTTGGCCGATTGAACGCGCCGAAGGACAAGGTCGCCTTCCTCAAGGCTTCGGGCATGAACCTTGCGGCTATGGTACCGGCGCAAGGCTTCTTTGTAGCGTGCTGCTCTCACGATCGCCCGTGACGATCTTCCTCAAGGGGCATTGCGTCATCTTGCCGCAGTTGCTCTTGCTCAAGCTCGTCATAAGCGAGCACTCGAGGTGACCCGTATATGAGTTCAGTGGGGAGAACTCCTTCTGCCCCGTATACTAGGTGAGGGAGTCCCAGACTAGGGGGTGTCCGGATAGCCGGACTATCATCACGGCCGGACTCCAAGACTATGAAGATACAAGATTGAAGACTTCGTCCCGTGTCCGGATGGGACTTTCCTTGGCGTGGAAGGCAAGCTTGGCGATACAGATATGTAGATCTCCTACCATTGTAACCAACTCTGTGTAACCCTAACCTATCCGGTGTCTATGTAAACCGGAGGGTTTTAGTCCGCAGGACGGACAACAATCATACCATAGGCTAGCTTCTAGGGTTTAGCATCCTTGATCTTGTGGTAGATCTACTCTTGTACTACCCATATCATCAATATTAATCAAGCAGGAGTAGGGTATTACCTCCATCGAGAGGGCCCAACCTGGGTAAAACATCGTGTCCCTTGTCTCCTGTTACCATCCGCCTAGACGCACAGTTCGGGACCCCCTACCCGAGATCCGCCAGTTTTGACACCGACATTGGTGCTTTCATCGAGAGTTCCTCTGTGCCGTCGCCATCAGGTAGGATACCTCCTATCGTCTTTAAAGACGATACAATCGCCAAAGAAGCCTTGGCCACTGGTCAGATTCTTCGGCTAGGCGGTTTTCTCATGACCGCTAGTTCGGCCGTCGCGCCGACGATGACCTCTTGAGTCATCGAAACCAATCTCCATGTCAGTTCGGAACTTGCCAAACAGTTGGATCCGATCGAGCTATCCACCGTAAACGAGCTCTTGGATCGTGACGCCGCATCGAGTCGCCACAGATTACGACCGGATCGGGCCTAAAACCGATCTGAGAGAGATCAACTCTCCCCAGGCTACCCATCATGTCGCTGTGATAGAGGAGAAACGCGGCGACTCTTCTCCTATCTTAAGGACTAGCTACGTCCGGATTCCCGATCTCTCCATGCCGGATTCCTGCGGAGGGAAGGATGTCGATCAAGCCCTGAACTTAAAGTCAGGCGGCGGGTCAGACTCATTGGATAGCACTCAAAAATCCAAGCTTCCGAGTTTGGAAACGTCCCGACCCTTGAGTCCTAAATTGGACGGGTTTCCGGATTTAGTGCCACCCGCCCACCCAAACAATAGCGATCTCTCTCGAATTCGGCAAGAGGCTGCCGAACAAGACATCATTCTCGGGCGATTCCTCCTGGTTATGAACAGGATAAAGGACTGCCGAGAGGAGGACGCAATACCAATCTTCTGCAATAATTGCACGGACAAGGGAATCCTAAACGCCATAAGTCGTCGCGAAATTACACGCTTTTCTGACTTGGTGACCATCGAACAAAAGTACTGTGCGATGGAGAGCCTTGAGTCAATTTTGGAATAATCCGGCCCCGAATACATCCCTAGTCCGGAACAAAAGGGTGCATCATTATCAAGCACCTGGGTTGAATACAGAAAAACCAAAACCCCCTAAAGGGTACGGAACCGTACTGGAGGGTTGGCTAAACGGACCCTGCAAAATTCATAGCACAGAGGGCGCCACTCCAACTCATAGCCTTCGAGCATGTTGGATATTACAACAGGTGGCCAAAAGTGGCGAAGAGCTTCTAGCTTCGTAATCCCGCCCAAAGAACACCAGTACGGTGTTAATAGTCTTCGAGAGTTTCACATCAAATAACATGCGAAAACGACAACTCCGCAACCTTGCCGAAGTCTACCAAGTAGCAACAATAAATCCATGGAGTGACACAGCTATTACCTTCAATGCCAGTGACGAACCTAAATTCCGAACTGCCCGGGCAGCAGCCGCATTGGTCCTCAGCCCGATAGTAGACGGCTTTTTCCTTACTAAGGTACTCATGGATGGCGGCAGCGTACTAAACCTCATCTATGAGGAAACCCTATGAAAAATGGAAATAGACTGGAACCGCATTGAGCGAAGCAGCACAACCTTCAGAGGAATAATCCCTAGCCGGGAAGCATGCTGCACAGGAAAAATCACGCTGGACGTAGTGTTCGCTCACGGACAATTACAGTTCCGAGGAGGTCACATTTCAAGTGGCCCTGCTCAACAGCGGATACCATGCTTTATTAGGACGAGAGGCATTCACAATTTTTCAAGCTATACCCCATTATGGGTACATGAAGCTTAAAATGCCCGGTCCCAACGGAATCATCACTCTCGCTAGTAATCCGAACATAGCACTCCGCGCCGAAAATAAGACGGCCGCACTAGCCCTCGAGGCACTATCCGAAGCCCTAGCGGCCGAGGAACTCACCGCGATGCGCTCCACGGTGAACAGGGACGATGTGATACTTGATAAAAGATCCAAGTCCACCTCTTTTAAACCAGCGGATGAAATAGTCAAATTCCAATCCACCCAACAGACCCTGCAAAGACGGCCTCCATCGGGGCACAATTAAACCCTGATGTAGACACCGCACTACGAGAATTTCTACAAGAAAACTGGGACATCTTTTCCTGGAACCATTCAGACATGGCAAGAACCCCACGTCAGCTGTCCGAGCACAGCCTAAATATCCTAAAAGGATTCAAGCCAGTCAAACAGGTTCTTCGGCGCTTTTCTGAACCCAAGAGACATGCCATGGGAGAGGAGCTAGCCAAACTTTTGGAGGCCGGATTCATCAGAGATATAAAACATCCGGAGTGGCTAGCGAACCTGGTGATGGTACCAAAGAAGGATAAATCCTGGCGCCTATGTGTCGATTTCAAAGACCTTAATAAGGCTTGCCCAAAGGATCCCTTCCCCCTCCCTCGAATTGATCAAATCATTGACGCTACAGCAGGACACGACTCATTGTGCTTCCTCGACGCGGACTCCGGCTACCACCAAATCAAGATGGCGGAGCCAGACGAAGCTGCAACAGCATTCATCACTCCATACGGCCCCGTTCTGCTTCAACACAATGCCCTTTGGGCTTAAAAACGCCACAAGCAACATATCAACAAGATGATTCGTACATCGTCTGGCAAACCAGATCGGCAAAAAAGTGGAAGCATATGTAGATGACATGGTCATCAAAACCAAGCACTTCGAAACTCTAGTAGACGACTTGAGGCTCACATTCGACAATCTTCGAAAATATGACATCAAGCTCAATCCGGAAAAATGCGTCTTGGCGTTCCAGTAGGAAAGCTCCCTGGCTTCATTGTGTCCGTAGAGGAATTGAAGCAAACGCAACCAAGGTTGGAGCTCTGTCACAATTGGATATTCCAAAAGACCTCAAACAAATACAAAAATTGACGGGATACGTAGCGGCTCTAAGCCGCTTTATCTCCCGTTTAGGAGAAAAGGCATTACCTCTTTACCGCCTCCTCCGCCGCACCGAACACTTTGAGTGGACGGATGCCGCCACGGCCAGACTCGGAGAAATAAAGGCCATTTTGGCAACAAATCCGGTCCTGGCCGCGCCTAACGTGGGCGAACCAATGCTATTATACATCGCCGCAACACATCAAGTTGTCAGCGCGGTGCTCGTTGTCGAACGAGAAACGGACGGACACCGGTTCCCTATTCAAAAACCGGTTTATTATGTGTCCACTGTCCTAACTCCATGCAAGTCCCGGTACCCACACTATCAAAAGATAGCATACGCGGTGTTCATGGCATCCGGGAAGCTGCGACACTACTTTCAAGAGTGTTCGATAACGGTAGCCTCCAAGTACCTCTTAATGACATTATAAACAACATGACGCGACGGGCCGGATTGCTAAATGGGCCATAGAGCTCCTCCCATTCGACATAACTTATAAGCCACGATGAGCTATTAAGTCGCAGGTTTTGGCCGACTTCGTGGCCGAATGGACTGAAGCCGAACTCCCTAAAGAGTACGACGCATACTCCAATTGGATCATGCACTTTGACGGCTCCAAAATGTTGGTTGGCCTGGGGGCTGGCGTCGTCCTGACATCCCCAACCGGGGACACAGTCCAAGATCGTCCTTCAGATAATGTATACGGACTCCAACAACGCAGCCGAATACGAGGCCCTTCTGCACGGCCTCCGGATGGCAGTCTCCATGGGCATTAAACGCCTAGAGGTGCGCGGGGATTCGAACCTCGCAATATCTCAAATAAATGGAGACTTTGAGGCCAAAGATCCGAAAATAGCAGCATACCGCAATGCGGTCCTAAAAATATCAGCACGGTTCGAAGGGCTTGAATTTCATCATATAGCCCGGGACAACAACCAGGCAGCGGATATATTGGCGCGCACCGGTGCAAAACGCGATGCCGTCCCACCCAATATCTTTATGGAACAGCTGTTCAAGCCATCCGTACTATGGGAAGGGGAGTCCGGCAATATCAATCCGGACCCAACAGCACTGCCTGACGCCAAACACTCTGACATAACCGGAGGCTCTTCCCCCGAGATAACACCCTCTGCTCATGAAATAATGGCGGTTATCGCCCCGTGGACGGAACCATTCCTAGCCTACCTAACTAGGCAGGCACTCCCCGAAGACCAAAATGAGGCTCGCTGCATAGTACGGGCGCTCTAAAGCCTATAAAGTCCATGAGGGAGAGCTTTATAAGAAAAGCACTACCGGAGTCCTTCAAAGGTGTATCTCCGAAGAGGAAGGGCGAAACCTCCTGGCTGAAATTCATGCCGGACTGGGTGGGCACCACGCCGCAGCCCGGGCCCTTGTAGGCAAGGCCTTCCGTCCAGGATTTTATTGGCCGACGGCCCAGGCAGAATCTGCGAGGACTTAGTCCAACGATCGTCGGTTGCCAGCTTTTTGCTAACCAAAGCCACATGCCACCCACCGCCTTAAAACTAAACCCATCTCCTGGCCATTCATGCAGGGCTTGACATGGTTGGACCCCTCAAGGGAGGAACCCACAAGCAAAAATACCTATTGGTCATGGTGGACAAATTCACCAAATGGATAGAGGCGAAACCAGTCAAAACGGCCGAATCCGGACCAGTGATAGACTTCATATCAGGGGTAGTGCACCGTTACGGTGTCCCCCATAGTATCATCACTGACAATGGCACCAACTTCACGGCTGATGAGGTCAAATCATGGTGCAAAAACATGGGTATCAAGCTCGATTACGCCTCAGTCTATCACCCTGAAACCAACGGCCAAGTCGAACGGGCAAATGGTCTAATAATGAGCGGCATTAAACCCAGACTAGTGCGGTCCCTCAAGGAATCTAACACGCACTGGGTTGAGGAGCTCGACTCCGTACTCTGGGGGCTGCGGACCACGCCGAATCGTACTACCGGATTCACACCATTCTTCATGGTGTACGGCACAGAGGCAGTCTTGCCCTGCGACATAATACATGACTCACCTCGAGTGCGCATGTACGAAGAAAGAGAAGCCGAGTTTGATCGGGAGGATAGTTTGGACGCATTGGAGGAGGAGCGCGACGTGGCAAAAGCTCGTTCCGCATTCTATCAACAGCAGGCTCGAAGATATCAAAGCAGGGAAGTACGGGCCAAAGCTTATAATGTTGGCGAACTAGTTCTACACCTGCCGGACAAGAAAAAGGACAAACTCAAGCCCAAATGGGAAGGTCCCTTCATCATCGACCAGGTCCTGACCGGCGGAGCATACCGACTGCAGAACACATCGGATAACCGACTCGAGCCGAACCCATGGAACGCAGCCCGTCTACGAAGATTCTACGCCTAAGTGCCGGACACCAAGTTCGTCTCCTTCCTCCGTCCGCATTATTTATTTTTGCTTTTTGCTGTCTTCTATTTCTCTCCTTCCCCCTTCTTCTTCTTCTTGTAGCCTCTAGAGGCTCGTTTGCGCTTTTTTCGCACACACTTGATGCGCTGTCCGCGCTCATTATACCTGGGGGCTTCTTTAACAGAAGCTTATTTATACGGGCTTTCATGCCCAACACATGCGTTAAACTTCCGCATGTACCTTTTATTCACCATTATATGCATCGATATGACTTAAGTTTTGGCCAAGCTGGGTTGCCTAGCTCCTATGCTTACCCCTACGTTCCCGATTGTTCGGCTAGGAGGTAAAGGGAGCACCTCTGCGATTGTTACTGCCGGGTCAGCCGGATGTGTACCTCAGACAGGGTGAAGCCGAAAGCTAGCGTTCTTAAGGGAATATTCGGTCTGTGAACTGAAAGATGATTTTTAACTATTTACACAGCTGCCCCCAGATGATTTTCTGCTTTTATAGCAGCTTTGACATGCACTTTAGGGCATGCATCCCATCGAAAGGAACCCTTAACGGAACTATTCTCCCTGGAAGATGTTTCTTACTACCCATGTAATATAACATAACTAGTTGGGCACTTGTCCGACATACAGCAACAATGACCCTACGCTGGTCTCCATGAATACCACGGTTCTTATATAACCACGAAGGTATTCGGACACACTCCGACTATTGGGTCCGGAGGTCGGGCTTAAAAGGTCCGCTATGACAAACGATCTACAATCCGGCTAGAAGACATTCTTTCATGTCATATTTTTACATAGTCAACTCGACTCATTGTATTCCTCCTCAATGCCATCTAATAGGCTATCTAATTTACAATCTTGCTTTGGGAATACTTGGCGGCCAATTCTACTTGGCCGTACACTAAGCTTACAGGGATCTCCATCCCATCCGCCCCACAGGTCCGACCTCGGCCATGTGGTTTGGGTCACCTTCGTACCGCTGCGTCTTCACCATGGCCCAGGCCTCCTGGCGCCTTTGACGGCAGGCCGATATCTTCCATAGCCGGAAGCGCCGCCGTGCTCCTTGAAGCCGCTCCGCCAGCTCCCCAATGCCTTCGGGCAGGGAGATAGATGGCCACAAGGCTTGGCCGATGCCTTTCATCACCTGCCGGTCTCGTTCGTGCAGCTGACGCAATTCGAGAAGAAGATCACCCAAAGAACTGGGCATCTCCTCCTCAGGACGACCTGTGAGCAAACCTACAAACATGTTTATGTTAGTGACCTTCCTTGCCGAACTCTTTTCAAAGTTCGCTCAAGCACTTACTGAAAATGCCGCGATGAAGCCGCCGATTCTCCTTTACGGAGTCAGCTAACTGGGCACGAACGTCCTTTATTTCCTCACCCAGCTTGGTGTTGGCGTCTTCTCCTGCCGCACCCTCGTAAGCACGCTCTCGCCGGCCTTTAACCGGCGTAAGAGCTGTTGCTTGTCCGGATCTAGTCCGGCGCCATCTGCAATGTTTTTGTCAGATTTACACACCCGCCGCACTTCATAAATTATTTATCTTCTGAAGCGTATATTACCAGAGGGGGTCTCTGTGGCTACCTCAGAGCGGCTAGTGCGGCCTCAAGTTGGGCCCTACACTCTTCCAGCTCACAGGGACAATCGGGTATTCTTTTCTCAGAAGATCTGCATAACAAAATGATCCTTAAATCAGGTATTCTAACTATTTTAAGTCTCGGGGGCTACTGGCATATATAACTGTCAAATTTCCTTACCCGTATGTCCTTCACATACTGCTCCATGGCTCTGGCTAGACCATTTTAAGCGGCACGAAGGTGCGCATCTCCCGAATCAAAGGCATTCAAGGCCTCTTAGGAGAAACACGCGTCACGAAGAACTGTCCGGCGGCACCTATGATTCAAGGCGCTCTCCACCTCGGAGTTGGTGGCGGACAACCTATCGGCATCCTCTGTCGGAGGAGCATCCGACGCACGTCTCGTGCTCGCCTCAGCCTCCGGACCCGGCTTTGAAGCTTGTCTGGTGAAGGTTCGATCGGCAGCCGCTCCGGATCGAAGTCCGCGAGCTTTTTTCCTGAAAAGAGCATCAGCGTTAGTACGCCTTCCAGGAATCAATCCCGGTAGTATGGTGACATGCCATACCGTTGCGGCGGAGTTTCGATCTGGACCGCACTTCTTTTTAACCTGCGGGCCGCTGCCCTTGTTATTAGTCAGCCGCAGTTCGACTTCCGCCTCGAAGGTAAACCCTGCGAAACACCATTGGTATATGGTGATAAAAAATAAGCATGGATGGGTCATTATCAGGGTTTTGGGATCTTGGTCTCAGTTACCTGTGGGGCTGGAAGTATTCCGGGGTAATGGCTACCAAAGCATTGTCGATGCTAAGTTGGTAGAACACCCCGTCGATCAACTCCACCGTTATATCCGGATCCTCTTCGGAGGTCGGATCGAGGGACCGCTCTGGATCCTCGGGTTGTGGGGGCGGGTTTTGTATCTTCTCCACAGTCCGGCGCAATTCCTGCGCAAAAACCATGAAATGAGATATTTAACTACGGGAATATGGGTCGGACAGGTCACAAGGATGTTTTCTTACCCAGCTTCGAGGATTATTCGAAGAAAACTCCTTCAGTGGGTTGACACGGAGGAAATCCTCCTCCTCTCCTTTGTACATGGTAGACAAGATCTTCACCAGTTCGGTGACCGATCCTGGCCCTTTGCGGCCATAGCGGGTGGCATCGTCCTCCTCGTTGAAGTCCCACATGGGGTGGCCCCTGTATTGGAGCGGCTGCACTCCCCTCATAATGCAGATTGCCATGACTCCTGCCATGGTCAATCCAGCATGAGCCAGTAACCTTATTCGGCTCATCAAATAACGAACATCCCGGTCATCTTCTCTCCGGGGGCTCCAAGGGCGCCAGCTTAGGCGCTTCTTCAGAGGAGCATTGCTGAACTCTGGAAGGTCGATCCGAACAGGATCCGGCAGAGGGACGTCCTCCATGTAAAACCATTCCGAAGGCCAGTCTTCGGACGCCTTCTTTGGGGTTCCGGATAGGTATCCGGTCCCGGTGATGCACCATAGCTCGGCTCCGCCCACTTGATATATTGACCCGTCATGAGAATAGGGTACTAGGCAGAATATTCTCTTCCACAGCCCGAAATGAGCCTCGACGCCCAGGAACAGTTCGCAAAGGGCCACGAAGCCCGCGATGTGCAAGATGGAGGCAGGAGTAAGATGGTGCAGTTGGAGGGCGTAGAACTCCAAGAGCCCCCGGAGAAACGGATGGTTTGGAAATCAGAGTCCTCTTACTAGATACGAGATGAAGCACACCTGCTCTCCTTTAGAGGGATCGGGATGCTCCGCTTGCTTTCCGCCCTTGTAAGTGGCAAGTCCGGCTCGAACTGGAACCATGAAGGCCGGAGGGAGAAATCCCTTGGCTTGGAGTATAACTAGCTCGCTATGCGAGACTGAGCATCTCTCCCAATTTCCTGGCTAGGGGCTGGGAGTGCGAGAGGAGGAGCCGCGTCGACTGTCCATGATGGAATGGGCTCTGGTGAGAGGCGCTCCGATGAAAGCTCGCAAAGGGGGGATGGTGTGACTCAGATCTAGATCCTTGCCCCTTTTATAAGCGGCTCCTTTGCACGGCTAGGGGGAATATTGTAAAAATACCCTGGCTTTTCGCATTCATTCAAACACGTGGAAGATGGCCATTATTGGGCGCAGAAGCCAAGGAGCGCAGCATTTATCAGAAGCCGGACACTATTCGACAAGTTTATGGAATTTGGAGAAGAACCCGCCTCGCAATGTCGAAGACAATCAACACGCCGGACTCATCCTCATTGAAGCCTGGTTCGGGGGCTACTGAGGGAGTCCCGGACTAGGGGGTGTCCGAATAGCCGGACTATCGTCACGGCCGGACTCCAAGACTATGAAGATACAAGATTGAAGACTTCGTCCCGTGTCCGGATGGGACTTCCCTTGGCGTGGAAGGCAAGCTTGGCGATACGGATATGTAGATCTCTTACCGTTGTAACCGACTTTGTGTCACCCTAACCTATCCAGTGTCTATATAAACCGGAGGGTTTTAGTCCATAGGACGGACAACAATCATACCATAGGCTAGCTTCTAGGGTTTAGCCTCCTTGATCTCGTGGTAGATCTACTCTTGTACTACCCATATCATCAATATTAATCAAGCAGAGTAGGGTATTACCTCCATCAAGAGGGCCCGAACCTGGGTAAAAACATCGTGTCCCTTGTCTCCTGTTACCATCCGCCTAGACGCACAGTTCGGGACCCCCTACCCGAGATCCGCCGGTTTTGACACCAACACTAGGGAAAAAGTTGTGCAGCCTATCAAAGGTCTTGGTCCTTAAGCCTCACAGTACTTCAGCATTTTCCCTCTCAGCTTGACCATTCCTTCGCGGGTGAGCAACGGAAACGAAACAGACTTTGCTGCCGAGGTCTTGGGTATATTGCATGAAGGTGCGGCTTGTGAACTGTGTGCCGTTGTTGGTGATAACCCTGTTGGGTACACCAAAACGGCACACTAGCCCCTTGAAAAACTTGATGGCTGACTGAGCTGTGACCTTCCTCACTGCCTCCACCTCCAGCCACTTTGTGAACTTGTCGATTGCAACGTACAAGTACTCAAAGCCCCCGACAGCGCGGGGGAAAGGGCCCAGTATGTCGAGCCCCTGCATCGAGAAGGGCCAGAGAGAGGAATGGTTTGAAGGGCTTGAGCTGGTGATGAAGCTTCTTTGAATGGAATCGACACGCTTCACACTGGTGACTAGTGTCCTCGCATCTCGGAGGGCGGTGGGCCGTAAGAAGCCTTGCCGAAATGCCTTGCCGGAAAGGGCCCTTGACCCAATGTGGGATCCACATATGCCTCCGTGTATCTCCGCCAACAGCTCCAGTCCTTCCTCTCGAGGGATACACTTCAATTTCACACCGTTCGGCCTCTTTCTATACAGGACGTCATCGACGAACTGGTACATGGTAGAGCAATGGGCTACTTTTTCCTCTTCTTCCTGCTCCTCAGGAAGTTCCACTGTTTGCAGGAATCAGATGGTATGTTGTGCCCACGCTGGAGCCTGGGGCTCGACGGCGAGGACTAAAGGCATTTCCTCCGCCATAGGAGCGGCTGTCTCGAAGGCAAGAGCTTGACGCTCCGCCGGAGCCAGTCGTCCCGTGGCGGGCTCAGTATCCCCGGCAACATCCTTGTCGGCGGCTCCGGGGAGCTCGGCGGGAAAGTACTTGTCGGGCCCCGATTTCCTTCTCTTATTCTGCTCTGTTGATGGATCAACGGATGGCTGAGTTAGCTGAAGCACAAAGGTACCTGGTTCCACTGGTAGCTTGAGGGCAGCGCGTTTTGACAGGTAATCGGCGATATCATTCTCCGCTCGGGGAACGTGTTCAGCCTGTATACCGTCGAAACGCTCTTCCAGCTTTCTCACTTCATCGACGTAGGCCTTCATCAACGGGCTCTAGTAATCCTTGTTGACTTGCTTGACGACAAGCTGCGAGTCTCCCCTGACGATGAGTTTCTTGATTCCGAGGTCCGCCGCGATCCTAAGACCGGCAAGCAGCCCTTCATACTCTGCCGGATTGTTTGTTGACACCTCCCTGGGGAAGTGCATCTGGATCACGTACTTGAGGTGCTCTCCGGTGGGCGCGACAAGCAGTACGCCAGCCCCGGCGCCTTGTAAGGAGAAAGCTCCACCAAAGTACATGATTCAATCACAACTTGCCTCCTTGCCGGGGAGAGCAGTCTCTTGGTCTTCTTCGTCAGGTGTTGCGGTCCATTCTGCAATGAACTCCGCTAGGACTCGGCTCTGAATCATTGAAGTACTTTCAAACTTGAGGCCAAAGCTGGACAGCTCCAGTGCCCATTCCACAATTCTTCCCGTTGCATCTGGATTGTGCAATATCCGTTGCAGAGGGAAGCGAGTGACGACAGTGATATCGTGTGCCTGGAAGTAGTGACGCAGCTTCCTCGAGGCCATAAGAAGGCCGAAGAGCAGTTTCTGCACGCCGGAGTACCTTGATCTAGCCCCCTGCAGGAGGGAACTAACAAAGTAGACCGGGTGCTGCATCATTTTCATCTTCGGCGGCACTTCAACTGGCTGTGTCGTCTCTTCATTGGTGGTGTCGGGCTCTGCCGATGCCATTACCTCGTCGTCATCCTCTCTCTGCGCCACTAGTGCGGCGCTGACCACCTGGTGCGTTGCCGCCAAGTATAGCAGCAACGGCTCCTGTGGCCTAGGCGCAACTAGTATTGGCGCGGAGGAGAGGTACTTCTTCAGACCTTGCAATGCTGCTTCGGCTTCTGGCATCCAATCCATCGGGCCCGCCTTTTTTAGGATCTTGAAAAAGGGAAGGGCGCGCTCGGCAGACTTGGAAATGAACCTGCCCATGGCGGCGACGCAACCAGCAAGCCGACGCACATCCTTGATTCACTTGGGTGCTTCAATCTGCTCTATAGCTTTGATTTTGTCCGGATGGGCCTCTATCCCATGTCAGGACACCAAGAACCCGAGAAGCTTGCCGGACGGGACGCCAAAGATGCACTTCTCAGGGTTCAGCTTGAGATTGATCTTGCGCAGGTTTGCAAATGTTTCTTGCAAATCTGGTATGAGGGTTGCCCTGTCCTTGGTTTTGACCAGTATGTCATCCATATAAGCGTCCATATTTCTATTGAGCTGGGGTTCAAAACCAATCTGGACCGCCCTTGCAAACGTCGAACCGGCACTCTTCAACCCAAAAGGCATCTGCATGAAACAATACGTACCGCATGGGGTGATGAATGCTGTTTTCTCTTCGTCTTCTCTTGTCATGAAGATCTAGTGGTAGACAGAGTAGGCGTCGAGGAATGACAACAGATCACACCCAGCCGTGGAGTCAGCAATCTGGTCGATGCGCGGCAACGGGAAGGGGTCTTTAGGGCCAGCCTTATTGATATCTACGTAATCAATACACAGTCTCCACTTCCCATTTGCCTTGCGCACTACGACCGGATTGGCCAACCACGTTGGATGGAGCACTCCTCTTACCAAACCCGCTGCTTCCAGTTTCCGGATCTCTTCTGTGATGAACTCTTGTCGTTCCAAAGCTTGCTTTCTGACCTTCTGCTTGACGGGCCGTGCATGAGGGCAGACAGCAAGGTGGTGCTCAATCACCTCCCTAGGAACACCGGGGATGTCGGAAGCTTGCCATGCAAACACATCGACATTCGCCCGCAGGAAGGTGACGAGCGTCTTCCTATTTGTCATCAAGGGTGGAGCTTATGGTAAAGCTCCTCCCGTGCCGTCCTCATTGACATAAACCTTCTTGGTTCTGGCGGTATGGCCTCGGGCTTCTTGTTTCCGCCGGTGGAGCTCTTCGCACGTCCTCGACGGCAGCGCTACACTCCGAAGAGGTGCGCTTGCCGGAGTGGGTGTCCGAGGTCTCACCGGTCTTCTTCTTCTTCTTCCCTCCCGGGGTCCCAGCGGCAGGAGCAAGTGCCCTAGTGGCTGCAACTGCTTGCTGGTATAGTCGGTCAGCGCAAATCAACGCATCTTTCTTATCGGAGGGGATGGTGATGATCATCACAGGTCCTGGAATCTTCAGGGTGTTGTAGGCGTAGTGTGACGCCGCCATGAACTTGGCCAGCGCTGGGTGGCCAAGGATCTCGTTGTAGGGCAAGGGGATCTTGGCAACATCGAACACGATCATCTCCGTCCTGTAGTTCAGGCCGCTTCCAAAAGTCACGAGCAGCGTGACCTTTCCCTTGGGTTGTCTTCTTCCTGGGTTGACCCCCTAAAACGTGCCCGTCTCTTCGAGGTCTCCATCAGGAATCTGCAGTTTCTCGACCACGGCAGGCGAGATCAAGTTCAGACCGGCCCCACCATCGACTAGCATCTTCATCACCTTGAGGTTGCGTATTGTTGGTGAAACCAACAACGGCAAGCACCCGACCGCAGTAGTGCGATCAGGGTGATCCTCAGTGTCAAAAATGATAGGTGTGCTGGACCACTTCAGTGGCCTTTGGGCATCAAACGACGGCTCTGCCACTGTAATCTCGCGCCCAATCGCTTAAGCCGGCGGTGAGAAGTATGCAGCAAGCGCCGCCGTCGGCCTTTATGGCCTCCGTAGCTTTCTGAAACTCTTGGTCGCCGGATTCGTCATCCTCTTCGTGATCGTTGTCTTCTGGCTTTCTGTCACGGCCCCAGGCGGGCCTCTCCTGTTGTTTATCCTTGCCGCAATGGCCCGCCTGGCCGTCACGCTTCTTGCCGGACCCCTCAGCACCGTCTGGGCCCTTCTCCTTGTCCCGCCTCTCATACTCAGCCCTCTGCTTCTCAGCGAGGAGCTCAACCTGTCGGCAGTCTTGGAGAGCATGGCCTTTGGTGCGATGGATCTTGCAGTATCGCTTGTCAGAGTTTCCTGGCTTCTCGGCAGCCGCCAAGGCCCGGCAGGCTACACATCTGACAACCTCCTTGTCGGGGTCATCTGCCTTGGTTTTCTTGGTGGAGCCGGCGTCATCAGATCCCTCGATGGCAAGCACGGCTTTACCTTTGCGCTTCCTGTTGCGGCGCCGGCCTTTCTTCGCCGGGGCGGCAATATCCTCATCTGAGGAGTCGGTTTCCACGCCGGCATCTTCGCCGGGGTACTTCCTTCCCTCTTCAGCCCGGGCACATCTGTCAGCAAGAACATAGAGTTCTGCTACATCTTTCACCTTGTTCATTGCCAGCTCTTCGCGTATCTTGCGGTTACGCACGTTCTGATGGAACGCGCTGATGATGGCGGCAGGGTGAACATCAGGGATATTGTACTGTATCCGGCTGAACCTCTGTATATACTTGCGGAGACTCTCGCCTCCCTTCTGGGGAATGACGTGCAGGTCGCTTGCTTGGCCATGGGCTTGGTGGCCTCCAGTAAAGGCGCCCACGAACTCATGGCACAAATCCGACCAGGAGGAAATAGAGTCTACCGGCAAGTGCATCAACCATGACATGGCGTTGGGTTTAAGAGCCAACGAAAAGTTTCGCAAGCACCTTATCATCGCGGGCTCCGGCATCTTGCATCGCGATGGTGTAGATGCTGAGGAACTCGGACGGGTGGGTCTTGCCGCTGTACTTTTCGCCCACGTCGGGTTTGAAAGTGCGGTGAGTGGGCCGCTGGAACTGCCACAACTCATGGGTAAAAGCCGGACAGCCTACCTCGTAAGGTAGGCCTCCAGGGCTCCCCGGTGCCGGGTGGCTCATAGCGGGCCCTGCTCGCCTGTCTGATTGGTGGCGCGCTCCGCGCCGGCGCTCGATAGTGGTTCGAGCGTCTTCATGTTCTCGTTCCCGAAGAACTTGGCGCTGGTCACAGTGGGCCCGCGGGTCGGACGAAGCTATGGAGATTTCATCGCCCGTAATGTCGCGACGGGCTGGCGTCCGCGGCACCGGGCGAGGAGGAGGCGAGTGCACCGTGATCGCGGCGCCGCCGACCTTCCTGCCACTGGTGCGTGGGACTTCGTCGAAGCGTCGAACCGGGGGCTCCACCGGACTCGGTTCGTCTTTGTTGGCCACGGCAACAAGGCTTCGGATAGTGGCTCTCCATTCGTCGAGTTTCCTCATAGTGGGAGGAAAATCAAGGAGCAACTGCGCGCGCGCCAGGGCTTGTGCTGGCGTTGGTGGCAGCGAAACCTGCACGGATCGCGACGCGCTTCGACTTCTGACCATGTCATAAGGAGCTCTATCACGACCCCGCGGTCGCATGACATCTTCACCAGCGCCTCGGCGAGCGGGCAGGTCTTCTAAATCCCGGGAGTGGCGCTCAGGGCTCTTTCCGCGGTGACGCCCAGGGTCCTCGGCGTGATCACGCCGTTCGTCGCGTGCCACTTGAGATGAGCGCGCCGTTGGTGCCGGCGTGGGAGTCTTGGAAGCCCTCGCGTCGCCTTCGGGCGGGGTGGCAGCGATCTTGGAAGGCCCCGCGCCACCCGCGGAGGGCCTAGCTTCGTCCTTGGATTTGGCGGCGGGCGGCCCGTTACCAGGCACACGAACATCGCCGCCTCCCAAACTTCGGCTGCTGGGACGGTGTTGGTGTTCACGAACGGCGCCCCGGGTCCTTTCTGCGACCGGTCCGCTGCTCGCCCGCGTCGGGATGGGATGTCCGGCTTCCGACGGGCCAACCGCCATCGTCATCTTCTTCTTGGGCGCCATGACGATGAAGAAGCGTCGAACTAACTGCTAGAGCCGATTCTCACAATCGCGCTTCTACCTGGCGCGCCAAAGATATCGGTGGGAACGACACCTATGGGATCAAAAGAATCCCTACTACGGTCGCGCGGCGCGGGGTCGTGAGAAGAACGGATCAAACAGATAGCACACGGTTTCTTTATCCAGGTTCATGCCGCGAGGATGCGTAAAACCCTACTCCTGCTTTGGTGATTTGTTTATCTGTGTTCTTGAACTAGCAATGGGGCGTGAGGAGCTCCTAAAAGCCGAATCCTCCTCCTGGTCGCCTTGGGCCTCCTTTTATAGGGAAAGGGGTCGCCACAGTGGCACACAGGAGGTGGAAAGGGTACAGTGATGCGAGTTTATCCTTCGCATTACAAGACAAGGCGCCTTTAATGCGTCTTTCTTAGGTGTCCTTGCTTTATCGGGGACGAGGGAGAGCCCTGTCTCGTCCGTCGCCGCTCCCTTTCGTGTCGACACACGCCCTGGCCCGCGATGCCCGTGGTGCCATGTAGGCAGGCAGGCAGCTGAGGTAGCGCAATGGTGGGTCTCCATGAAGATCCGCTTGCCGCCACGCATGTGCCTGCCCAACTGGTTGGGTCGGCAGCTGCATGCGAACGGTGGTGAAGTTTGATTGGCGTGGGCCTGATGGTGGCCCTATGGGTGCCCTTGGCAAGGGCCTCGCTGTAGCCCCGGCAAGGGTCTTGCCGGGGCCCCGGCAAGGGTCTTGCCGTGGCACCTGCTGTCATCCTCGGCAAGGCTCTTGCCGGGGGCCTTGTGGTCCTCCTTGGCTGGGATCCCGCCAAGGGTCGTCATCTTCTGTAGTGTGTATATGATCTTGAATGTCTTCACAAAGATCTGCATGCCACCACGGGGATGTATCCCGAATCCATGCCCCATGGGGGCAGTGGACTCAAGGGTGATTCGCTCCGTAGGTGTGGGGCGAGCAGCCACGGCAAGGGTCTTGCCGAGTTTGCTAAAACCGCCTCCCGGCAAGGATCTTGTCGGGGAGTCCGCTTCGTCCCCTTTGCTCTTTATGGTCTTGGTCTTGGCGTCGTTCTGTTCCTCTCGAGCTTCAACCTTACCTTGGCTCACCTCCCTTGCCTTGCTAGTGCGGTGGTGCCCGCGGCTCAGACTGCCCGTGCACAGTTATAGGGGTACAAAAAGTGTACCCCTCTTTTTGTACACCGACACTTTGTAATACTTCAACTTTGCCTGCATAGCCCCCCAAGGGCCAGTTTACTCTTTCAAGATGAACCGGGACTTTGTAATACTTCAACTTTGCCTGCATAGGCCCCCAAGGGCCGGTTTACTCTTTCAAGATGAACCGGGACTTTTATCCTGCCAAACTTCTTGTTGAATATCTTTGTACACTATCGTCCACTAAGCTGATTGATGGAAGAACACCCATAATCTTAACTTTGAGCAAATATACATTAGCTCCCAAGTGCCAAGTGTATAACTTATTATGTGCTTGGTACATCAAATATATGCTGCCAACTCATAACATGTATGTCTATTATAGGCTGAGCTGAGAAAAAAGGAATCCCGAACCACTGACCTTCAAGAAAATATCAAGTCCCAACAAGCAGAAACCTCCAAAGCCAAAGAGGAGCTGACCAATGCCTTAGCAGCCATGGAGAAACTGAAGTAGAACTTGAAGAAGGAACGGGCAGACTGGGACATAGAGAAAGCCACACTGCAGAAGAGGGATGAGGATGCAGAAACAACCCTTAATCCAGTGGTAGAAGAACTGACTGGTTTGAAGCGGCAAATAAATGCCATGACCACTGCTGTGTTTGGTAAATATCCTTATTATTAGCTTTTAACATGTACTATCCCATAAACTGTCGGTTTATCAACGTTCGTAATGATGCAGGATCACGCATTACCCATCTGGGCTCTGATATGCAGAAGAAATATAAGGCTGCCTATACTCTTATAGAGCAATTATATACCGGCGCGCAACGGATCATATGTAATACCTCTCATAACAAGCCGCCCCAACTTTAATCAAGGAAACCATAGAGAGGTTGTCGATGCTGCCTGCCCGGTTTGAAGAGTTAAAAAGATCAGCTGCAAGGGCAGGTGCTCTGACCACGCTAACCCGGGCTAAAGCGTGGGTACCTGATCTTGATCCAGCGGATGTGGGTAATGGCTATCCAAGCTTAAAGGAGGACGGATTAGATTTTGATAATGATGATCTCCGAGCTTTGATGAAGGAAATGCACCCCTTGGCTAGCAAATCGGCTGAAGAGACCGATCTTTCTCATTACTAGTTGATTTACGACGCCGACAACAAGCGGGTTAATGCACCAACTTATGATGTGCAAAATCTTATCCCGCCAATTTGTAACCATACCTATGCCCCTGATGTTGAACCCTCCACACTTATAAGCGATGAAGCTGTATTCCAAGCCCTAACTGGGATCGATTGGGCAACCATTGACTTCGAGCCACTGGGTGGAGAGGAGGAGGATGAACCGGCACAGGATGATCCACAACCGTCAAGTCAGCCCGGCGAAGAGTCATGAACCGGAGGCCGGTTTAGCTTTCTGCATACTGCAACACTTCTTGAAAACAATTATCCTTTTGGGCATCAAAGCGCCTTGTAATAGGCTAGTTTAAACACTTGGTCTGCTATACCATCGTTCATATTCACTTTGCATGACACTTTTAATCTGCCATGATGAAGATATGTTATGAACATCAATATGCATTTTTTTACAAAACAAGTGTTGTGATTGACCCATGCAAGAGTAATCCCATGTGTAAAAACTAATGATATCTCGAGAATTTTATCGGAAAACTGGTATCTCAAGAATGTCATCGAAAAAATGAAAGATGAGAGATAAGGCGAGGAGGAGTGGAGCGTGGTGGCGTCTGGTGGTCGGAATGGGCGGAGGCATGGGGATGGACGGCCCCGGCAGGCGGCAGCGGCCACCATGCATGCTAGATTGTTCCAGAGACTTATTCCCTTTTTAGTTGCTGAGCAATGAGGTTGCGAGAGATAATGATGTGGATAGAGGTGCGGGTTTTTTTGTAAAATTATCATAGTTTGCTTTCTATCCTCAGATATAGATCATATGGTCTCTGTTATAAGATGGCAGGCACACCATCACCGCCAACTCGTTTTTTGTAAGGGTACAGATGATAAGTTTGCTGACTACTAAAGTAAAGTGGAATTTGTCCATGTTATGCAAGTAAATAAAGGTGATTGTTTATCATACGAGTAAGGTTGGATGAAGGGTGGTAGGAACAAATGCTCCGCCTAGAGCATGTGTGTGTGTGGGGTGTGTGTGTGTGTGTGAGGAGAGAGAGAGATGGAGTCTTAGTTTGTGTGTGAGAGAGAGAGATGGAATCTTAGTGTGTGTGTGTGGGGGGGTGTGCGTGCGTGCATGTGTGTGTGTGTTTGTGTGTGTGAGAGAGAGAGAGAGAGAGATGTGGAGTCTTAGTGTGTGTGCGGGGGGGGGGGGGTGCGTGCGTGTGTGTGTGTGTGTGTGTGCGTGTGTGTGTGTGTGTTGCGGGGTCCTCTGTGGCGGATGTAATTTAAGTGTGCATGGCTTAATCATATAGAGGTGATGTGTATGGCGAGAGGCCACCAACGATGGGGTGCGAAAGAGAAAATGCCCGTGAGAGAGGGAAGAGAAGGTGTCTTGTGGCGTGAGAGGAGTCGACATCGAGAGAATGTGTTTGTTCGAGAGACACCGAGGAAGACTACTATATCTCTTTGGTGAATGTAGGCGGTAATTAAACAATGGGATGGTCTTTTTGGTTTCGGGGATATAGGGGAAGAGTGAGAGGCGGGGGGGGGGTGGTAGCTAGAAGGAGATTGTTAAGTGTGAGTGTGTGTTTTACCCATCCAGGCGAAAGTTATGTGCACAAAAGAGGAGAATGATTCGATGTGGCGTTAGGATTGAGGATAATTAACTACATATGGAGACATAGAGACCTTGAACGTGCATGTGTGAGAGGTATACATGTATACGTGGGATGTGTATGTGTGCGCGCGCGCATGATCGAGATAAAAGAAAGAAGACATAAGTCATAAGATCAACGACATGGGAGAGACGGATCGGTTTGACAATATGCATGCATGTGAGAATGCAGGGAAGAAGGCACGACAATTGAGCATGTGTTTTTTCTTTAAGAGATAGTGGCGTGGGCTGGAGAATGCATCTATGGCGAGCAGAGGGAGTGAGGCGCAACGATTTTGCAAAAGAGACCAACCTATAAATGCATATGTATGGAGAGACATATATAGTGTGGGTGATAGGAAGCAAGACTCCGTGTGAGAAAGAAATGTTGACGGAGAAACTACAGATAGATACAGAGATGGAGATGCTAGCTAGAGGGACATCCGCTAGTTTGGGTGTTGGAGATGACCGTCGGGTGGTTCAAAGGGTGAAGTTATATATGTGTGTGAGAGGGCACTTGACTGCATGTAGAGAGAAACATATGTAGTAAAAGGCCATAGGAATCAAGAGTGAGGGCGAGAAAGAAGGTTGATGGAGAAGCAGGATAAATAGAAAGATAAAGATGCTAGCTAGTGTGCGTTAGAGATAGGAGTCGAGTGGATCAGAAGGCTGGGTTATGTGTGTGGGTGTGAGAGAGATAGAGAGAGGGTGCATGTGAGTCACATACAAACAGATATCAGAGAGAAATGAGATCCAGAGAGACGGAGTTTTGTGTCTGCGAGAGAGAAAGATATTTCACAACGAGAGTGATAGCTAGAGAGACATACGAGGGTACGCAAGATATCTCTAGGGAGAGAGGGTGTGTGTGAGCGACATACAAGAGAACAATGGAGAAATATGAGACCCTGGGGGACAGAGTTTGTGTTTGTGTGTGAGAAAGAGATATTGAAGAGGAAGAGTCGTAGGTTCTCATATCTACGGAGCGAAAGACATCTCTGTATGAGGGGTGTGCGAGTGGCACACATGGGAATAGTAGAGAGAAATGAGACCCGGGGAGACATAGTTTTGTGTTTGTGTGAGATAAAGAGATTCCACATGGAGAATCATAGTTAGAGACAGATAGCAGGGAGCGAGATATACTTAGAGAGAGATAGAGTGTTGAAGGTCGAGGGAGAGAGTACTGTCGGTGTTACGAAGATAAAAGATCATTGTCGACATACAGTGTAGCACGAGAGATACCGAGAGACGATGAACGCCAGATAGGTTCACAGAGATAGTCCTATATAAGCATGAGTGATAGCTATATGAGACGAATATCTGGATTAAAGGGATTCAAATATTTAAACCGAGATCATGACATCAATAATATCATAACACAAATTGGTGTATCAAACATGCATATTCATTTGAATTTGGGCACACGTGTAATGTTATATAGTTTATCAATATTGGTGATCCATAGATTCTTCAATTACAAACAATGCATGGTTTATATGCAATTAATGTCTAAACGGGATTACACTATATCTTGCGTGTGTGAAACACATTATACATGTTTGAGAAGTAAAAAAACCGCATGAAACACACATTAATTGGAGACAGTTAGCGAGGAATGCATACATTGGATTCAACATAAAGTGGTTTCAAATATTTGAAAATCCAAATTGATGGATACAACCTTATGAATCTGAGATCATGCCATTTGTAAACCATATTTATGTATAAATGGTGTTGTGCTTTTGAAAGTATATATAAAAATGATGTATATAGAATGTAATTCCAATTGAAAATGGATCCCGCCCGAAAAAAATAGAATACAAATGGGATTCAAATTGAGTTGGCACGGTAAACGTGCACTCTGCAAAATTTGAACGAAGCGGGGAAAGTCGCAGTAACTGCCCGAAACCAAAATCTACGAGATGGAAATCACTACTTGCCGGATTTCGGGTTCCGGCAGACCCTCTAGGTTCGAACACTGGGGTGCGCGCGGAGATCTCGCCCTCTACCTACCTGCACCTCGCCGCCTCACTAGGATCTAAACTATGAAAAGAACAACACAAGAGACACAGGGTGTATACTACTTCGGGCCACCATTGTGGTGTAATACCCTACTCTAGTTTGTGGTGTGGTGGATTGCCTCTTGGGCTGATGATGAACAATACGAGGAAGAACAGCCTCGCGAGGATCTGATCTTGGCTGGTGCGATGAACTGCTAGGGGGAGTTCAGCCGCTTCTCTCTCTCTCTCTCTATGCAATCTCCAAGATTTCTAGATGCCTCTGCCTTGTGGGTGGCTGGTCCTATTTATAGGCAAGGGCCCTGGGCCTCTTCCCAAATATTGAGCGGGAACAGCGCCAACAATTGGCTATTTTGAAGGGGAACATCTAGTACACTTATCCTGACTAAAGTTGGTCCTCGCCTGTCAAAGGCTCTGGTGGTGACTCCGGCTTGGGCTCCACGATGACTTCCTTCCTGCTGTTACGACGGTCTTTGTTTCGTTGCACCGAAATGGATGCCTTTGCTTGATGCTCTCGCCTGCGCTTGCCCCCATTGCACCAATGAGGAAAGGAGGACACTGCACGGGCTGGCGCCCGCCTGGCGCCCTTGGTCGTCATGGCTTGCGTCATAGGCACCTCATGAGGTACCCCGCCTTGATCTCTCCGCCTCCTCGCGAGCAAGCCTGACGAGGCCGTGCCTGAGGAGGCTTCCTATTGTCCGCCCCGGGAGGCTTGGCCCCTCACGAGGGTCTTGAGCTTGTGCTAATGATGATGGTCCTTGATGGGCCACCCATTGAGCCACGCCGCAGGCCGCAGGCAGGCAAGTCTGGGCACCCCCGTTCCCAGAACGCCGACACTACTGCCTATCCCTACCACGCAAAGCCTATCTGCTGGATTTCTATAGGTTTCATAGGGGTAGGTTTGTAATTTCACCCAAACGTGACGTAACCGCCTCTCACCCGGATTCATACACGGTGGGTGCCAAAACAGTGTGTCCTCGTCCGAAATCGACTCCCTCCCTGATTCATATTCATACACGGTGGGTGCCAAAAACAAACTCTCATCGGCAAATATTTGGTGTATGCGTGATTACCGTCCTATCCCCAACCGACTAATGTTGCTGTGATGTAGTAGAAATTTGAAACGGGGGATAATTTTGTAAATTTCCTTGCATTTGAGACAAGTGTGCCCTGAATACATGGTTCCCCCTTCCTCTCTACCTCCCTTTTCCCCATTCGTACTCCGTGGGCGCCAAAACACCCTCTCCACCCCACCCTCCTCCGTCCGCCGCCGTCCGCCACCCCATCCTCGCCGTCCTCCTCCACCATGCCGGAGCTGATACCCCGATGCCGCCGTCCATTACAAGAGATTGACCTCTCTCATCCACGGCTTTGGACCGGGATCCTTGCATCCCGTCCTTTCGCTTCATCCCCGCCGTCGTCCACCTTGCTGGCGCCACTGAGGGAGTCCTGGATTAGGGGGTATCCGGACTACCGTACTGTGTACAACGTCCGGACTATTGAAGCGAGAAGATCCAAGACATAAGACTTCGGCCCGTGTCCGGATGGGACTTTCCTTGGCGTGGAAGGCAAGCTTGGCGATCCGGATATTATATTTCCTTCCTTGTAACCGACTCCATGTAAACCCTAGCCCTCTCCGGTGTCTATATAAACCGGAGAGGTTGGTCTTTAGAAGGCCGATCACAATTACAATCATACCATCATAGGCTAGCTCTTAGGGTTTAGCCTCTACGATCTCGTGGTAGATCTACTCTTGTACTACCCATATCATCAATATTAATCAAGCAGGAAGTAGGGTTTTACCTCCATCAAGAGGGCCCGAACCTGGGTAAACATCGTGTCCCTTGCTTCCTGTTACCATCAGCCTTGACGCACAGATCAGGACCCCCTACCTGAGATCCGCCGGTTTTGACACCGACATTGGTGCTTTCATTGAGAGTCTCTATGTTTCGTCGCCGTTAGGCTCGATGGCTCGTCTCATTGTCAACGACAACATTACCTCGGAGGGGGCTCTAGCTGTAGGCCAGACGCTCCGGCTCGGCGGCTTTAAAATGGATGCCCCATCGGCGGTGGCGCCGGCGATGACTTCTCTGGTCATCGATCATAACCTTCACGTCAGTTCGGAACTCGCTGAATAGATGGACCTAGTGGAGCTCTCCTCCCTTAACGAACTCTTGGATCCCATCGCCGCTCTGGGAGTCGCCACAGACTATGACCAGATTAGGCTTAAACCCGACCAAAGGGACATCAGGTCCCTGCCGGCCACCCATGAGATAGCGATAGTGGAGGAACCACACGCGGATTGCCCCTCAACTTTGAGGACAAGTTGTGTTTGGATCACCGAACTCCTTGAGCCAATGACCTGCTCAAAGGAAAACCTGACCCAGGTCCCGGACTTAAAATCGGGCATCGGGCTGAAGAAATTGGGCACCCCAGATTCGGAGCTGTTTAGCTCGGGACCACCCGCGCCCTTGGGCGTTAGATCGGATCAAAATCCGAACACTAAACTGGACCTAAACTGTCTCTCCCGCATCAGGCAAGAGCCCCAGGAAACCGTACATCGCCATCGGGCCATTCCTTCTTGTGCTCAACAAGGTCGTGGACTGCCTTGAAGAGAACATGGTCTCACTTTTCTGCAAAAACTTCACGAACGAAGGACTCCTCAATGCTATAAGCCGCCGCGACATAGTATGCTTCGCGGACTTGGCAACCATAGTACAGAAGTACTGTGCGATGGAGAGCGCTTGGAAGACCCAAACATAATTTAGGGATAGTACCGCTCTCGCCAAAACCTTTGTCCAAACTAAACGGATGAACTCTCATAAGTCATCCGACCCAACCCCCAAGAAACCAAGGCCCACTCCAGGGCGGAGATCCGTATTGGAAGAATGGCCTGACGGACCATGTAAGCTCCATAGTACTCCGGATACAACACCTACTCATAGCCTTAAGGCATGTTGGATACTCCGACAGGTGGCAAAAAGTGGCGAGGATCTTCTTATGGGCCATAAAGCGGAACAACATCCCGCCAGCGAACACAATACGGTACTAACAGTCTTCAAGACTTTCGCCTCAAACAATAGGCGCAAGCGAGCTTGTCGAAGCTCCGCTGAAATTTACCGTGTGGCAAAAATAAACCCTTGGAACGACACTGCTATAACTTTTAATGCCAGTGATGAACCTCGATTCCGGGCCGTCCGGGCACCAGCCGCTCTGGTCCTTAGTCCGATCGTAGATGGCTTTCGGCTCACTAAAGTACTCATGGACGGCGGAAGCGGATTAAATCTGATTTATGAAGAAACACTCACCAAGATGGAGATTGACAAAAGCCGCATTGAACAAAGCGGCACGACCTTCAGGGGAATTATCCCTACTCGGGAAGCGCGGTGTGCGGGAAACATCACACTCGATGTGGTATTAGGTACCCCGGAGAATTATAGGTCCAAGGAAATCACATTCCAGGTGGCTCCTTTTAGCAGCGGATACCACGCCCTTCTAGGGCGGGACGCATTTACAAGCTTTCAAGATGTACCTGATTATGGGTACATGAAGCTTAAAATGCCTGGACCCAATGGAATCATCACTCTAGCCAGTGATGCGGACGTTGCGCTTCGCGCCGAAAATAAAACCGCAGCCCTAGCCTTGGAAGCATTATCCGAAGCCCTAGTAGCCGAAGAGTTAACAACATTGCGGGCCACTGTGGACAGGGACGACATGATACTAGACAAACGACCCAAGTCCACCTCATTCAAACCTGCAGACGAGATAGTCAAATTCCAGGTCCACCCAACGGACCCCACGAAGACAGCTTCCATCGGGACACAGCTGAGCCCAGCAATGGACGCCACACTACGAGATTTCTTACGCGAGAACTGGGACAGTTTTGCCTGGCACCCATCGGACATGCCAGGCATCCCACGCAGACTGGCCGAACACAGCCTCAATATTCTAAATAGATATAAACCAGTCAAGCAGACCCTAAGGTGATTCTCAGAGCCCAAACGATTGGCAATGGGGGAAGAATTAGCCAAGCTACTAGAGGCCGGATTTATCAGAGATATCAAACATCCAGATTGGCTGGCAAATTTGGTGATGGTACCAAAGAAGGACAAATCCTGGCGCCTATGCGTCGACTTCAAAGACCTCAACAAGGCTTGCCCCAAGGATCAATTTCCCCTCCCTCGCATTGATCAAATCATCGATGCCACAGTTGGACACGACTCGCTGTGTATCCTCGACGCATACTCTGGATACCATCAAATAAAGATGGCAGAGTCTAACCAAGCTGCAACAACTTTCATAACGCCATATGGCCCTTTCTGCTTCAACACTATGTCTTTCGGGCTCAAGAACGCCGGTGCAACCTACCAACGCATGATTCAAACATGTCTGGAAAAGCAAATCAGCAAAACAGTGGAGGCATACATGGACGATGTGGTCATAAAAAAAAGACACGTCGAAACCCTAATAGATGACTTGAGGCTTACATTCGACAATCTCCGGACATACGACATCAAGCTGAATCCGGAAAAATGTGTCTTTGGCGTCCCCTCGGGGAAGCTATTCGGCTTCATCGTTTCCAATAGAGGAATTGAAGCGAATCCGGCAAAGATCCGATCTCTGTCACAGTTGGCCATACCAACAGACCTCAAGCACATCCAAAAACTAGCAGTAGCGCTGGTTCAAACAAGCGCTACTGCTAAAAAATAGCTGTAGCGTCGTAGCAGTAGCGCACCCACCCGTGCTACTAATAGCCAAATAACCAGCGCTACTAATAAGGGTTTTCCTAGTAGTGGCAGGGAGGAGGACCCCAGGACCAGCCTGCCCCTGTGAAATTCACACGGTGCGGGCCTCCCCTGCAGCTTGCGGCATTTATTCTTGTAGTACAACAAGCATATTGGTGCAGTGCATGAGTGCAAATGAAGGATGCTCTGTGTTGAAATGAAAAAAAACTTGATTGTAATTCTTTTTAATTTTGCCTTTCTACGGTGTAAATTGTTGAAAAAACATGCATTTCATAAAAAAATGTGTCGTTGTGTTTTTGTTTTTTGAGAGATTCACTCCTCTGTCATATGTAGTTCTTTATTGATTTAAAGAAAATAACATGCGAAATAAATGCAGTTCCAGAAAAAATAAAACATTGCAAGAAGTTCACCTCCTTTTATTTCTGCCTCGCGGTTCCGAAAAATGCAGTTCTCTAGCCTCGTTCATGTAGTTCTGCATGCAATTTTAAAAAGATACAGAAAGACAAAAAATGTCAGACTGTTCACTTTGACTCATATCACGGTTCACTTTTCCCTTAATGTGGTTCACTTCCCTCGTATATGCAGTCCACTCTCCTTCATTCAAAAGTTAGAAAAAATGACAAAAAACAAATTAGAAAAAATAACAAAAAAATCATGCAGTTCGCTTGTCCGTCTAATGCAGTGCGGTTTTCGGTCTAAAGCAGTGAGTTATTCTATCCGATGCGGTTCACTCGTGGATTTTGATGTCGCGAAAAACAGAGTGTTCGCATTGCGGTTCATTTTTTGTATCGATGCGGTTCACTTGCTCGTCTTGGAAAATTTATGTCCGACAAAAAAAACCATGAAGTTCACTTGCCCGTCTGCTGTAGTGCGGTTTTCTGTCTGACGAAGTTCACTCGTCAATTTGGGTGTCGCAAAAAATAGAGTACCCGCATTTCTGTAATTTCAAAACTGTTATTAAACCGTGAAGAATTAGTGAGAGTGTTCTACATGAAAAAGTTTCTCCTCGTCGATATCTTTCCAACGGCGTATAATTTGAATTATTCCAATCAGGGCTTTTTAAAAATTTCACGAAAAACGGCCGCTGCCTCTTGTCGTCAACCACACGATTTTCAAAATTAACTAAAACCATAAGAAATCTCAAAAACATTTGAACATATGAAAGTTGCCCCCCGTTCATAGCTTTTCAACGGTATATTACATGCCTCTTTTCTACAAACGGTTAGAAAACTGGAGTGAAAACTGTACCGAAAATTTGAAAAATGAAAAACGGAATTCCGTGATTTACTAAATTTGAAGCTGCTCTTAAACCGTAACAAATTAGAGAAAATAATATATATGAAAAAGATGCGCCTCGGCCATCATCGACCCCTACTACGAAAAGATGAAGCAGGATGCCCAGAGAACAAGTCCCGTATCCTTGCACGGGGCCTGGATGCGGCAACTGGATGAACCTCACCTCAGGTTTGCGGCCAAGAGCGTGTACACATGCTACGAGATGCACATGCGGATCGTTGACATGAGGAAGTGCCTCATTACCCAAATCGACGAGCCCGGATCGAGCCACAAGCAGAGCAAACGTCACAAGAAGTAGATGATGATCAGATGATCATTTATGCTAGTTAATCATGCATGTAATATATAGTTTACTTTATTGGTGTGTGGAAATGTCATGTGCGTAGTAGCCACCTATGTAATTATGCATGTAATAGTTTTCTTTGTTGTGTGCAAATGCCATGGTTGTAGTAGCCACCTATGTAAGTGGATGTTTAATTTGGTTATGCAAGCATGTCCTTATAAGTGTGTGTGCGTCTATATATATATATATATATATATATATATATATATATATATATATATATGTTGTTGTTTTGTATGCAATCCCATCACACAACACACACGTCTTATTAGCAGCAACCGTCTGTGTTATTATCGATATTCACACACATTTCTAATTACAGACCTGTTTGCCACGTATCACACACATCTTGTTCATTTGAACCGTTTCTGTTCTTGTGTGTCAACGCAAACAGTTCATCCAAGTGAACCATATGCTATATATCACACACACCTTCATCTGGCTGCCCGTTTCTTTTGTGTTGCCTAATCACAAACGGTTCATCCGAGTGAACTGTATGTTGTACATCGCACACGCCTTCATCTGGCTACCCGTTTCTTTTGTTCCTCCTCATCGAAAATGGTTAATTGAACTGAACCGTATGCCCTGAATCACACATGCAACTAAAATCTGAATCGTGTTTGATGCATCCTCCATCGCAAACGTTTTGCACCTTTTTTGACGGTTTTTAACACCACCATTTGCGATTCTGGCATCGCACACAGTTTTGTCGAAGGGTCTCTGATCGAAGTGTCCCGTTAGGAGCATCATGCAATAGTGATATATATGATATATATATATATATATATATATATATATATATATATTTATAGGGAAATCCATCCTACCACCCGGTGGTTGTTACCCCACGTATCTCATATACTACCATGTGCTACTATATATACTATTTTATTATTTTAAATATATTCATATACTATATCTAAGATATTTCAAAGCAAGTTACATGAAAAAGTTGCATATGAACCCATAGTTTTTTTATATTTGTGAAATACGTACATATTTGTACGTAAAAAAGAGCATACTCAAAATATGGTATATACTATCTAAAAATTAGTATATATACTACCTAATCATTGTTATATACTACATACTACACGTACATACTCTCGGTTTCGATAGATACTACATACAACATACAAAACGCAAGTGATGGTAACTACCACTGCTTGTAGGAAACATTTGTCCTATATATATATACATATATATATATAATATCATCACATATACGTGATGATACTTAATTAACTACTAGGTACAATGCATAAAATTGAAAATGAACAATACTAAAACTAAAAATCCCTCCTGGGGCCAGTATTCCGGCAGCCCCTCGCTAGCAGCTCCCTGGTGTGCGGCGTCTTCCTAGTGCGGAGGCAGTACTCCGCCTCCTCCACCTCGCAATGCTTCACGTACCAATCTGCCTCTTGCTGGCGGACAAGCGCGAACGATCTTGCCATTTCGTTGGGCACCCACCGGAGCAACGAGGCGCCCGACGCCTTTGACCTTCCCCGCGAAGCACCCGTCTTCGTACACCTCCTCCGCATGACAACGCGCCCACCCCCAAAGCTCTGCCGCCTCCTTTTTCCAAGCGGCATCACGGGCTTCACAGGCTTCACAGGCCGCATGGTACCTGGCTTCCTCCTCTGCCATCTCCTTCTTGAATGCAACTTGTCCTGCTTTCAGCCATGCGGCAACTTCCACGCATAAAGATTGTACTAGCCCCAAAACCAATCCAAAGTTGGGGGGTCTGGCGCAACCTCGTCCGGCAGCGCGTAGGGGGTCCTCATCGCAGCTATTCGAGTGAGCGTCCTCGTGGGTCGGTGACTCCTGCGGTAGCGATGGGAAGATCAAGCGGTGCCATGGTAGAGATTTGAGAGAGAGAGGGCGAGCGAGGGGAGGATGTAGATGAGAATGTAGGCGGGATGACGTGAGCAAGGTAGTATTTATTGGCAGCCGGAATCTAGATTGACGGAAACAATACACATGCCGGTCGCCAGAATTTACGAGTACTGTAGTTTGAATTACACACGATTGCAGCAGCAAATTCCGTGTGTGAACATAATAGCTGACAGTGTCCAATACAGAACCGTGTGTGATTAATGAACCCCGCCACTCAACTACCAAACCTCGAGCCGCGAGATAGAGTGTCAATCGTGTGCGGGCCGGTTGTCTTGCCAGATGTTTACATTTTATTTTTTGAACACCAGATATTTACATCATCTGTTGCTTTTTTAACTCGCACACAATTACAGAAAAATATGATTTTTCAAACCGTTATGGTTAGCCGTTGCTTGTAGATGTAGTTCAAATTTGAATTACGGTCATTAAATGGCTAGAATATCACTTAAATGTCTTTAGAAGGTCAAATGACCCCTAACAGTTGTATTAGTGCATGTTAAACATAGAAAAAAATTTGAAGGCCGTAAGAGGAAGCTATCTCCCATTCATCATCGAACATGCATTGTTCCCTCTCGGAACCACGAACCTTCTAGTGAGTTGCTCCGGTTTGTGAGGGGGTGTTTCCAAACTTTTGTCAAACAGGCCAATTTTTTACCACATCATCTTGGCGGCATGACATTACATCAAGCAAGGTTTCATGTTTTTCAGATCATTTTATAATTTTTTGGAATTAAAATGCCATGGCACTCCATGTATGTGCCCATGTCGTGAGACCAATATATTTGAAAATTCCTTCTATTTTACTGCACATGGAATTAACTCGCACACAAGTACACAAATATGATTTTTCAACCTGTATGGTTAGCCGTTGCATGTAGATGTAGTTCAAATTATAATTACAGTCATTAAATAGCTACAAAATCACTTAAATGTCTTTAAAGGGTCAAATGACCGCTAGAATTTTCCAAATTTTCATAGTACAGTTTTAGTAGTGCACGTTAAACGTAGAAAAAAATTGAAGGCCGTATGAGGAAGCTATCTACAGTTCATCAACAAACATGCATTGTTCCCTCTCGGAACCACGAGCCTTCTAGTGAGTTGCACCGGTTTGTGAGGGGTGTGTGTCCAAACTTTCGTCAAACATGCCAATTTTTTACAACATCATCTTGGTGGCATGACATTACATCAAGCAAGGTTTCATGTGTTTCTGATATTTTTTTAATTTTTTGGAATTAAAATGCCATGGCACTCCATGCATACATATGCATGTGTCCATGTCGTGATACCAATATGTTTGAAAATTTCTTCTAATTTACTACACATGGAATTAACTCGCACACAAGTACACAAATATGATTTTTCAAACCATTATGGTTAGGCGTTGCATGTAGATGAAGTTCAAATTTGAATTACGGTCATCAAATGGCTAGAAAATTACTTAAATGTTTTTAAAAGGTCAAATGACCCATAGAATTTTCCTAATTTTCACATTAAAGTTGTAGTAGTGCACTTTAAACGTAGAAAAAATTTGAGGGCCGTAAGAGGAACCTATCTCGAGTTCGTCATAAAACATGCATTGTTCCCTCTCGGAACCACGAGCCATCTAGTGACTTCTCCGGTTTTTGAGGGGTGTGTGTCCAAACTTTCGTCAAACATGCCAATTTTTTTACCACATCATCTTGGTGGCATGGCATTACATCAAGCAAGGTTTCATGTGTTTCTGATATTATTTTAATTTTTCAGAATTAAAATGCCATGTCACTCCATGCATACATGTGCATGTGTCCATGTCGTGAGACAAATATGTTCAAAAATTCCTTCTAATTTACTGCACATGGAATTAACTCACACACAAGTACACAAATATGATTTTTTCAAACCGTTATGGTTAGGCGTTGCTAGTAGATGTAGTTCAAATTTGAATTACGGTCATTAAATGGCTAGAAACTCGCTTAAATGTCTTTAAAGGTCAATGACCCTAGAATTTTCCAAATTTTCACATTACGGTTGTATTAGTGCGTTAAGCGTGAAAGTTTGAAGGCCATAGGACGAAGCTATCTCCCGTTCGTCATCAAACATGCATTGTTCCCTCTCAGAACCATGAGCCTTCTAGTGAGTTCCGGTTTGTGAGGGGTGTGTGTCCAAACTTTAGTCAAACATGCCAATTTTTTTACCACATCATCTTGGTGGCATTACATTACATTAACAAAGGTTTCATGTGATTTTGATATTTTTTAATTTTTTGGAATTGAAATGCCATGGCACTCCATGCATACATATGCATGTGTCCATGTCGTGAGACAAATATGTTTGAAAATTCCTTCTAATTTATTGCACATGGAATTAACTTCGCTTTTAAGTACACAAATATGATTTTTTGAACCGTTATGGTTAGCCGTTGCATGTAGATGTAGTTCAAATTTGAATTATGGTCACATGGCAAGAAAATCACTTAAATGTCTTCAAAAGGTCAAATGACCTTGAAATTTTCCAAATTTTCACATGAAATTTGTATTAGTGCACGCTACACGAGAAAATTTCAAGGCCGTAAGAGGAAGTTATTCGCTTGTCATCAAACATGTATGGTTCCCTCTCATAACCAAGATCCTTGTAGTGAGCTGTCTATGATTTCAACCACACATGCCACATCATGTCATGTTCCAGCCGTTCTTCTATTCTGTCACTTCTTTCAGATGGGTGTTCACGATTTTTTTTGAGCTGCAGCGCCTAGAGTTTGCAAGCACGAGACGGTTACCGCCTGCGACGCAGCCTGAGCACTTCGCGCTGCGTACCATCGCCGCAGAAGAATGGCAGCCGCCTCGACCGCCGCATGCCATGTTTGCCGTCAGAGACACCCTCTCGACGGAAGCGCCCACGCTCAATGCGGATGCGGCGGCACTCTCGGCGTAGGCGGCCATGCTCTCGGCGCAGGCGGCGGCGCTCGGGGGGACGCGGCCATCGTACGGGCCTTCACGAAGCGTTTCCATGGCGTCATCTTTGCAAGAAGGGGGTGCGGCAATAGGAATCGGAATTCATGGATTCAGGGGTTGCCGGCACGGGAGCAAGCATGCCGGCGATGCTTAAGGAGGGATACTTAAATATACCAAGATATTTTCATCGCAAACGATTCCTAGAAAACAACTGTCTGTGATGTTGTAGATATTTTTTATTAGCTTTGAAAGACGAATTTGGAGCAAAGTGGCAATGGATGGTGTTTTAAATGAACGAGAAATTTTGTAGTACTAATACAACTGTCATGTCAAATTTTGGAAAATTTCAGGTGTCATTTGAACTTTTAGGACATTTAATGACCGTAACTGAAATTTGAACTACATGTACATGCAACAGCTAATCATATTGAAAATTCATATTTTGTGTACTTTTGTGCGATTTAATTCCATGTGCAGTAAATTGGAAGGATTTTTCAAACATATTGGTCTAACGGCTATGACACAATTAAGCATGGAGTGCCATGGAATTTAAATTCCAAAATATGAAAAAAATATCAGAAACACATGAAACCTTGGTTGATGTAATGTCATGCCACCAAGATGATGTGGTAAAACATTTGGCATGTGTGACGAAAGTTTGGACACACACCCCTGACGAACCGGAGCAACTCACTACAAGGCTCTTGGTTATGAGAGGGAACCATGCATGTTTGATGACAAACGGGAGATAACTTCCTCTTACAGCCTTCGAAATTTTCTACGTGTAACGTGCACTAATACAAATTTCATGTGAAAATTTGGAAAATTTCAGGGGTCATTTGACCTTTTGAAGACATTTAAGTGATTTTCTTGCCATTTAATGACCATAATTCAAATTTGAACTACATCTACATGCAACGGCTAACCATAACGGTTCGAAAAATCATATTTGTGTACTTGTGTGCGAGTTAATTCCATGTGCAATAAATTAGAAGGAATTTTCAAACATATTTGTCTCACGACATGGACACATGCATATGTATGCATGGAGTGCCATGGGATTTCAATTCCAAAAAATTAAAAAAATATCAAAATCACATGAAACCTTTGTTAATGTAATGTAATGCCACCAAGATGATGTGGTAAAAAAATTGGCATGTTTGAATAAAGTTTGGACACACACACCCCTCACAAACCGGAGCAACTCACTAGAAGGCTCATGGTTCTGAGAGGGAACAATGCATGTTTGATGACGAACGGGAGATAGCTTCGTCCTATGGCCTTCAAACTTTCTCTACGTTTAACGTGCACTAATACAACTGTAATGTGAAAATTTGGAAAATTCTAGGGGTCATTTGACCTTTTAAAGACATTTAAGTGAGTTTCTAGCCATTTAATGACCGTAATTCAAATTTGAACTACATCTACTAGCAACGCCTAACCATAACGGTTTGAAAAAATCATATTTGTGTACTTGTGTGTGAGTTAATTCCATGTGCAGTAAATTAGAAGGAATTTTCGAACATATTTGTCTCACGACATGGACACATGCGCATGTATGCATGGAGTGACATGGCATTTTAATTCCGAAAAATTAAAATTATATCAGAAACACATGAAACCTTGCTTGATGTAATGCCATGCCACCAAGATGATGTGGTAAAACATTTGGCATGTGTGACGAAAGTTTGGACACACACCCCTGACAAACCGGAGAAGTCACTAGATGGCTCGTGGTTCCGAGAGGGAACAATGCATGTTTTATGACGAACTCGAGATAGGTTCCTCTTACGGCCCTCAAATTTTTTCTACGTTTAAAGTGCACTACTACAACTTTAATGTGAAAATTAGGAAAATTCTATGGGTCATTTGACCTTTTAAAAACATTTAAGTAATTTTCTAGCCATTTGATGACCGTAATTCAAATTTGAACTGCATCTACATGCAATGCCTAACCATAATGGTTTGAAAAATCATATTTGTGTACTTGTGTGCGAGTTCATTCCATGTGTAGTAAATTAGAAGAAATTTTCAAACATATTGGTATCACGACATGGACACATGCATATGTATGCATGGAGTGTCATGGCATTTTAATTCCAAAAAATTAAAAAAATATCAGAAACACATGAAACCTTGCTTGATGTAATGTCATGCCACCAAAGATGATGTTCTAAAAAATTGGCATGTTTGACGAAAGTTTGGACACACACCCCTCACAAACTGGTGCAACTCACTAGAAGGCTCGTGGTTCCGAGAGGGAACAATGCATGTTTGTTGATGAACAGTAGATAGCTTCCTCATACGGCCTTCAATTTTTTTCTACGTTTAACGTGCACTACTAAAACTGTACTATGAAAATTTGGAAAATTCTAGCGGTCATTTGACCCTTTAAAGACATTTAAGTGATTTTCTAGCTATTTAATGACTGTAATTATAAGTTGAACTACATCTACATGCAACGGCTAACCATACAGGTTGAAAAATCATATTTGTGTACTTGTGTGCGAGTTAATTCCATGTACAGTAAAATAGAAGGAATTTTCAAATATACTGGTCTCACGGCATGGGCACATACATGGAGTGCCATGGCATTTTAATTCCAAAAAATTATAAAATGATCAGAAAAACATGAAACCTTGCTTGATGTAATGTCATGCCGCCAAGATGATGTGGTAAAAAATTGGCCTGTTTGACAAAAGTTTGGAAACACCCCCCTCACAAACCGGAGCAACTCACTAGAAGGTTCGTGGTTCCGAGAGGGAACAATGCATGTTCGATGATGAATGGGAGATAGCTTCCTCTTACGGCCTTCAAAATTTTTTTCTATGTTTAACATGCACTAATACAACTGTTAGGGGTCATTTGACCTTCCAAAGACATTTAAGTGATATTCTAGCCATTTAATGACCGTAATTCAAATTTGAATTACATCTACATGCAACGGCTAACCATAACGGTTTGAAAAATCATATTTTTCTGTAATTGTGTGCGAGTTAAAAAAGCAACAGATGATGTAAATATCTGGTGTTCAAAAAATAAAATGTAAACATCTGGCAAGACAACCGGCCCGCACACGATTGACACTCTATCTCGCGGTTCGAGGTTTGGTAGTTGAGTGGCGGGGTTCATTAATCACACACGGTTCTGTATTGGACACTGTCAGCTATTATGTTCACACACGGAATTTGCTGCGGCAATCGTGTGTAATTCAAACTACAGTACTCGTAAATTCTGGCGACCGGCATGTGTATTGTTTCCGTCAATGTAGATTCCGGCCGCCAATAAATACTACCTTGCTCACGTCGTCCCGCCTACATTCTCATCTACATCCTCCCCTCGCTCGCCCTCTCTCTCTCAAATCTCTACCATGGCACCGCCGGTCTTCCCACGCGCCGACGAGGAGTCACCGACCCACGAGGACGCTCACTCGAATAGCTGCGATGAGGACCCCCTACGCGCTGCCGGACGAGGTTGCGCCGGACCCCCCAACTTTGGATTGGTTTTGGGGCTAGTACAATCTTTGTCTGTGGAAGTCGCTGCCGCCGGCTGAGAAAGCCAGACAAGTTGCATTCAAGAAGGAGATGGCAAGGAGGAAGCCAGTTACCATGCGGCCTGTGAAGCCTGTGGAGCCCGTGATGCTGCCTGGAAAAAGGAGGCGGCGGAGCTTTGGGGGTGGGCGCATTGTCATGCGGAGGAGGTGTACGAAGACGGGTGCTTCGCGGGGAAGGTAAAAGGCGTCGGCGCCTCGTTGCTGCGTGGAGGTGGGCCGATAAGCTCCAGCGTGCCACCGACGAGGAGCTCCGGTGGGTGCCCAACGAAATGGCAAGATCGTTCGCGCTCGTCCGCCAGCAAGAGGCAGATCGGTACGTGAAGCATTGCGAGGTGGAGGAGTCTCACATCCAACCGCCGAGGTCGCCATGGTCTTCTTCAAACACCTCTCCAGCGGTTCCTCCTCCGGCGACGACTCCTTCACCACCCGGGTATGCCTCTCTTCTCTCTCTATCGGGCCATGACTTGGAATGAAGGATTTTTACCCGACGGTCGATTTGAGTCATTTCTTCCTCTTGTAGCTCCCTAGGACCATCAGTGGCAACGAATGGAGCGGGGTGGCTGAAGATCTATCTGCTCATTGTCACCATCAATCTCCATGCGTGAAGCTAGTTGCGTTTGAATCTGTGGATAGTGGGAGGAAGTTTCTGGCATGTGCAGCGAAGGTTAGAACCTCTTTCGTTGTTACAAATCATTTGTTAGATATGATTCAGACACTGTGACGGTCCCAACCCATTCATACCACACCTTCAACCAAACGCATCATAAGACAGTGTCACAGTTTGTACGTAGTATCGAAAATTGTTGCTATCCCATAAGCGGTGCCATTAGAAAATTATTTGGCACCGCTTCAGCAGTTTGTGCAGCCAACTTTGGTCCACACATCTGAGCAACCAAGTGGTAAAATACTAAATCTTTATGGCACGAAGGAACTGGGCATCGGAGCAACTAGGTGATCTGGAGTCCGGGTCCCTGATTTTTTTCCCCACAGCATCGGGTTTCGCCAAAGTTGTAGGGCACCAAGTAGATGTAGGAACAGTTGTCTTTACACCAATTTTGGCATACATAGTGGACGACCTTAGTGCTATTAGTTCTATGTTACTAAATTTGTGCATGTACACACGTGTTAGTATCAATTTGATGTCATCCAAACACTATCGCTATGCTGTTGCAGTTATATCTACCTTCCTCATAAAATGTTCAATTTGTTATTTATTGTACATGAGTAAGAACTTGTAGCGTTGTCGTAGTTAATTATAGCTTCTGATGTTCCAGAATTTGGTTGTTGTCTCAGTAGCAATTAATTCATTTGCACATTGATCTTTTTGAGAAGATATATGTCATAATTAACATGTTTCTTTTGTTTTTCAAAATAAGCATTGCTGATTTTCTATGTTTCTATAAACCCATTTCACCTACAATTGTTACTGATCTAGTTTTAAATATTATAGGATGAAGGAAGTGTTCTTACTTGGAGTGGGTTGATCAAAAGTGGCCACAATCTTTGAAGATGTGCCTAGCAAAGCTCTGGAGCATGTATGAGGAAGAGAACAGAGAAAGTGTTGTCAACACTGAAGAATATTTGAAGATGCGAGATAAAAAGAGGAAGGTGGAGAATGAGCTCAGGTTTTTTAAATCAGACTTTGCTAAGATGGTGTTGGCGAAGGAGGAGGCACTTTCCCAGTTGGCCAGTGCAAAACAGGTTCTTACTGAATTGAAAGCAGAGGTGGATAAGACGAGCCTGGATGATCTCGATTAGGGAAATGAATATATTGTTCTTATGAAGTTGAACTAGCTATATGTTGTACTGTGCTGTTTTCATGTAGCTATCATACTGTGATGTTATAATACATTTATGTGCCTTATATGAAATTGGCAAACAGTTGTTCGATATGAAATGTGAATTTGCGTAATACTGGAATTATTAATTGTAAACTAATAAACCTGCTAAATGTGTCATGGAACTTTGCAAACGGTTCTAGCAGTAAAAGAGCTTGTGATGGATAGCCCAATGCCACACAGTTTTCTTCATCATATCGTGTGTGATGTAGTTGATAAAAGCAAACAGTTTACCAAGGCAGAGCATGTGTGATAGTTACACCTTTCACACCCGAGCCTACACATAAAACTGTGTGGGATGTACATACGAACAGAAACATTTTCCCTCGATTGACTATGTGGGATGTACATAAGATGGAAACGTTTTCCCTGGATTGACTGTGTGGGATGTACATAAGAACGGAAACGTATTCCTTGGATTGACTATGTGTGATATACATACCTACGGAAATGTTTTTTCTGGGATTCACCGCGTGGGATGTACATACCTACGGAAATGATTGGGTTTTGATGCCTCACCCGATCGCTGACAATTTCTGGGTCGTGTGGGAAGGACCCCCCTATCGCCCACACTCACTTGGCGACGGTTCCAAATGCCGTCACGGAAAGGGGTTAAAAATGATTTGTATAGGACCGACGCGTACCAGTGCCTTCCCGGTGCGCTCCCGCAGCCCTTTTCCGTCCATTCCCGCTCCCGCCCCAACCGCCGCCGTTCATCCCCTTTTTTGTGGTACATTTCTGGTCTTGATCGTTCCCTAATCTAGTTTTGTGATTCTCGTAGTGGCTGTTGCGTTTTTTGCTTTTGTATTTTTCTGTAGCAGACAATTTTGATCTCGATTTGAAATCTGTACTCGTGTGTGCTCTGTAAGCAAAGCAAGGTGCACCTAGGGTTTCATCAGATTTTGTCAATTTTTCTTGCTGATATCTGTCACTTCGTCCTTGTGCTGCAGGCAAACGCCATGTGTTCGCCAAGCAGAGCAGAAGGAGGAGTTCAATGTATTTGGACTACTTACATTGGCCTTGTTTATTTTTTGTGATGTTTATCTAGTTTACTAATTCATCCTGCAGATTTGTTTATGATGTGTTAATTGTCGTCGTTGCTTTGCATTTTTTTTCATGTGATGTTTTGTAATTTTTGACTCTAGGTTTTATTGAATCCAGTAGGTGATTGCAATGGTCATAATCATACACCAACTTTCTCTCATTGTCATGGTGGTAAGGATCATGGTGGTGATGCGGGACATCAATTGAATTCACAAAGTGAGTCTTTTCCCATAAGTGTGGCCCCTCCTTCTGGTATGTGTTTGTTTTATTTTTCTTATTTTTAATTTGCCAATTTGGTTGTATCCCTATTTCTATTTGTGAATTCGATATGTGGCCTGTGAGTTTTGAAGTTGATTGTTCTTATAAATATCTGCTATTTTTTGATGTTTATGCTTTGTTTATTTTTTATATGGTGCTTACTTTATGTTGTACAAATTGGTGTTGCCTTGTTGTATTTAGTCCGATATTTTTTTGGAAACAAACTGTGAAGTTATTGTATGCAGCACTGCATTTATATGTGTATCTGAACTCCACTTTTATGTACGTGTGAACTGCATTGTTGTTTTATTCAAGTTTTTTGTACATATGTGTGTACTCCATTACATTGATATATGAACTGCATTAATTTTTATTTGGCTTATGATTGCAGCATTGCATTTATATGTATAAGTGTACTACATTTATTCTTTTTGTGCTCTTTTTAAAGACCATAGTTAAACTTCGTTTTGATGCAGTGTGGTTTTCATGCTGCGGCGCCTGGATTTGAGGAGGTTACTCAATTGATTGACCATTATTTTGCAGAGGGTGAAGTTGTTGTGAGCATTGACCAGAGACGCCCCGTCTTGTCTGAAACACAAGCACAGTGTGTTGATTGTACAGAGGAACTTACACAGGAGTGGATGGTCTCAGAACAGCTTCGTGCATTTGAATTGAATCAAAGCAAGAAGAAGTTGAGGTTAAAAAAATGAGTCAAAAGAGTATGCGGAGAAGGAGAAGCAGAGGAGAGCTATAGATGGTGCCAACAAGGGTGCCAAATTTGTCAAAGTCAAGCAACCTGCTTTATAGAAGAAGAAACCGAGCTCTATTGCCGAGGAAGGTGGTACTCCTCGGCGGAGTCCATGTGTTGCTTGCATGAACAAAAATCTTGGAAAGAGAACTGCTGAAGCTGGTGCAAATGATCCTCGGCGCAAGCGACCACATGTCAGTGAAGGTCCCAACTCTGGCGATGACGACTTTGTGCTTGCTGATTTTGTGAGGGATGCTCAGACTGGTAGACGCAAAGACTGTGGTTCATCTAAGAGATAACCCAAGCGTCCCCATGATGATGGTGATGAAGGTGTTGGTGCTGACTCTGGTGGGGAGGCATGTCGGATTTTGGCTTCCGGCAGACCCCTAAGGTTCGAACTCTGGGGTGCGCGCGGAGATCTCTCCCCTACCGATCTACGTCTAATCTCCTCGTGTGATCTAAGCTGGAAATGACGAACAACACAAGGGACACGAGATTTATACGGGTTCGGGCCCCCGTTGTGGTGTAATACCCTACTCGAGTGTGTGGTGTGGTGGATTGCCTCAGGGGCTGATGATGAACAGTACAGGGGTAGAACGGCCTCGCGAGAGGTGTTCTTGGGCTGGTGCGGTGTGTTCTACTTGGTCTAGATCTCTCTCCCCACCTGGTCTCGATCCCTCTCTCTACTTATGGTGGCTAGTCCTATTTATAGAGGCCCTAGGCCTCTCCCCAAATAATGAGCGGGAAGGGCCCGAACAATTGGCCATTTTGAAGGGGAACATCTAGTACAAGTTATCTTGACCAAAGGTGGTCTTCGGCTGCCAAAAGCACTAGTGCTGACGCCGTCTTGGGCTCCACGGTGACCTCCGTCCTGCCGCTCTGCTGGTCTTGGTCTCGTTGCACCGGAATGGTAACCTTTGCCCGATGCCTTGGCCTGTGCGTGATCCCTTTGCACCGAAGGGGAAACAAGGACACTGTGCAGGCCGGCGCCTGCCTGGCGCCCGCCTGGTCTTGATCGTCATGGCTTGCATCATGGGCTCCTCGCGAGGTACCCCTGCCTTGATCTCTCTGCCTCCTCGCGAGCCTGCCTGATGAGGCTGCTCCTGAGGAAGCTTCCTGTCGTCTGCCCCGCGAGGCTTGGCCCCTCGCGAGGGTCTTGAGCATGAGCTGAGGAAGCTAGGCCGCACTGGGCCCCCACTTGAGCCACATGCAGGCCGCAGGCTGGCAAGCCTGGGGGCCCCCGTTCCCAGAACGCCGACAGTAGCCCCCGGGCCCAAGGCGCGCCCGGGCTTGGCTTAGCAGAGAAGCGAAGGGGCAAGCGCGAAGCGCCGCGGGCCCCAATAGCCTGCGGCTTTGGGCGCCGCGTGGCGATTGATTGGACGTTGGCATCTGCGTTTCACCACGACGCCTTGTTACGCGCCCGGCTAAGCGGACCCGTAGTTGCACATAGTTGTTCCTCCTGTCCGCTGCTCGCTCGCCTCCTACCTTTCTTTCTTCTTCGAGCTCCAACCTCCGCTGCCAATCTGGCTGAAGTTCTTCCCTCTCTCCATCGCCATGGCACCGACGAAGAAAGGAAAGGGAAAGAAGCCTGCGCCTTCGCCCCGCACACCTCCGGTGGCGGCCCCTGTCGTCGACCAGTCGATCATACTCAATCCAGAAGCTTTGAGCAAGGTCCGCTCCGCCCTTGCTACTATCTTCAACGAGTGCGGCAGGACCATAGTCTATCCTGCATCCCATGCCTCCCTTGATAGGATTGTCACGGAGGTCCAATTCTTCGCCGATGCCCTATGGGCGGGTCTGGTTCCCGTCTTTTCCGCCTTCTTCAATGCGGTGCTCTCCCATTATCAGATCCGCATGATGCACCTCGGGCCGGAGTCCATTACCCTTCTGGCTGTCTTTGCTTTTGTTTGCGCGATGATAGGCATTCCTCCTTCCGTTGCCCTGCTGCGCCACTTCTTTTCTTCACACATGAGCGACCCCACTCAATGCTCAGGGTGTGTGAGCTTCTTCGCCGTGCCAGAGATGGCCGCTTCAGGGATCGACTTTGGCCTTCCTCCTTCTGAGGCCAGGTTCAGAGAGCGGTGGTTGTACGTGGACGTCGGAGTGCCCAACCCCTTGCTCTCGCACCCGACCTCGCCTGCTGTTCCCAACCCAGGCTGGGATCATGAGGTGCTCGCGAGCCCCCGGCTCGCCTTCGTCTGGCGCCGCTTCCAGAGTTTGAGGGCGCTCAATGTGTCAGCGCCCAAGGTGGTGAAGGAGTTCCTCCAATGTCGCATTGCTCCTCTCCAGCGCCACTCTCGCCGGATGTGGGACTTTGCGGGGCACAGAGACCGCATGCGACTTCAGGAGGAGGACTTGGCGCCTGAAGTGCTGCGGACGATGCTCAGGGTCTTGACTGGCGACCCTTCCCCAGGCAGCCTTCGGCGTGATGGTGCCCTCTTGTATCTTTGCTCTGGCAGGGCCGATTTTGTGAGGCAGATGCCGAGCTTCGACGAGTGGGGGCTGCGCCCGGCTGGCTTCACGGGGCCCCGCGAGAACCCAGTCATCGTGGTTTCTCCCCCTGTCGCCCACAGTGATCCCTCCTCAGGCGATAGAGCGGGGAGACAAGAACCGGCGGGAGCTGAGGCGACTGATGTCGAGGTGCCGACGTCGCGAGAAGGCCCGAAGGCGGCGTCTCCCGAGGCCCGCCCTGGAGCGGCGGCAGGCGCGGAGTTGCGGCCTACGACCCTTGAGGCCGGGGCTCCCGAGGTCCCGGCCGTTCCTTGCGAGGCGACGCCTGACGGCGTCCCCCAGGCCAACTCCTTTGGTGCTGATCATCTTGACGCTTCTTCCGCGCCCCAGGCCGACCCCTGCGCCGTGCGCTTAGGTCGATTCCGCGTAGACTTCGAGGCCCTCCGCAAGAGGCAGGAGGCCTTGGGTGGCGATGACCGCCCTAGCCGCTTGCTGAAGCGTAGGAAGTACTTCGCCATGGATGAGTAAGTCCTCTTCTTTCTCTGCTCATTTACTTTACTATCCTCGTGGATGATTGTGGCCTTTCAGGCCCCGTCCTGCCAAATTCGCCGAGTCGGCCTAGGAGCGAGCCCCCAAAGCTTCGCCTTCTCCGCTGGCTCTGGGCTCGCCGAGCTCGAGCGGCTCCCCTGCCGCTGGACTAGTTGGTGGAATGGTCCGTTCAACCGGGCACCTCGAGCCTGCGCGCCCGCTGTCCTTTCTTCGCGAGTCCTCCTGGGGCACATCCGGCTTGCCCCGCGTTCCTCCTTTGATCATAGATGGTGAATGGTTGAAGTCCGTTCTTAGTTCCTCCTCCGTGGGTGGACCGACGCCAGGCTGGATCCCCGGAGGGGTCCATTCGGTGATGGCTAGGGCGCCAGCCCCCAGCCCCGCGCCGGGAGGGGGCGTGCCGCCTCGGGGCCCTCTGCATACCCCGGCGGCAGAGGGTGATGCGGAAGACGTGCTCAGGCGCGCTCGGGAGCATCGCGCCCTTCGCAAAGAGTTCCTCCAGGGCCGAGGCTGAGGGCAGGACCGCGGCCCTCAAGGCCAAACTGGCTGAGGCGACATGGTGTGCGGACTCCTCCGCAGCCGCCCTTGGAGCAGCACAGGCGGAGCTGACCTCTTCCCGAGCTGAGCTGCTTCTTCTCCAACAGAGGGTTGATGACGCCGAGGCCATCGCGCAGCGGAACGAGGACGAGATCTATCGTGGTTTTGTCACGGCAGATGTCCTCATGAAAGGACTTAGTCGTGGAGCCATTGCTACGGGTTAGCTTGAAGTGGTTAAAGCGGACACAAGGACGCTAGAGAGTTTATACTAGTTCGGCCCCTTCGATGAAGGTAAAAGCCTACGTCAAGTTGTGATGGAATTGATGGTGTTTCGATGACTAGGGAGCCAACAAGCTTCGCCTAAGCCTCGAGTTGTTGTCGTTGTCCTTGAACCGCCGCCGGGTCGTCCCCTTATATACATGGGTGGCGCCCGTCGGTTCATAGAGTCCCGACGCCGGTTCATAGATGTATCCGGCTCGGTCTCTACTATTCCTAACTTACAATACAAGTTACATACTGACGCCGGTTTACGACTACATGCCTTGAACCGGCTATGGGCCTTAAGCCCTTATCTGCCTACTTGGGCTTTAACATACTCAACTACTGATGAAGTTAACCCGGCCTATCCTGGCCGGTTTACACCCAGTAGGAATATCCCCAACATTAGGCCCCAGATTGATTTGAACATGTTCAGGTGAATCCTTAGCAAAAAACTTCATCTTCAACATCTTTGTGTAGTTTGGTGAACCGCCATGATGTCATCTCCTCTGGTCGTCGTAAACCGGCGTGACGTCACCTGTCATAAAAGCTATCCATGATACCTTTTTTGTTTAATAGATATGCGAAAATCGAGGCGACATCTCCATTTCCAAACACACATCCCTTCCCTCAGAGACTGACTGCTAAGGAGAGAAGCAAATATGCTCCTCAATTATCCAAGCTCAGGGCCTTCATGGCTAACGGGTTGACAGGAGTTGACCTTGCTCGCTGCTGGATATCTTGGAGTATATCGCCTTAAGCTCTGCGCTCCAGCTTTGATGTGCAAGTACACGTAAGATGTAAAAAGACCCTCTACGGCATATTGAGATTCAAATGACATATGACGGGTTATCGAGGCTGTTAAGAGGATGTTAAATGAATCGAAGTCGCTATGCGCTCAAACCGGCCTGCCTCCCTTTTCTGCCATTAACAAGCCGCCAGCCGTAAGACTCATATCTTATGCTTTCATGAAATCTGACTATGTTTAAGCGCCCTTTGTTGACATTAACATCTTTCAAACAGGGTGATGATCCATTTTGGAGCAAGAAGCCTCCACAAGAGAAACCGGAGAAAACTACCCGGCGCAAAACCAGAGTTGTGAAGAAACCGGCCAATAGGAGAGAACCACTGCATCCTCCGATCCACCAGTTGACGATGATGTGGGTAATCCAGACCTTGAGGTAGAGCTTGACTCACTTGGTTTATTTTTCACACACCTTATTGATAATGATTATTGCCAGGATGACGCTGAAGTCAGTCACGCTGATGTTGTAGAGGTAATCACTCTTTCTTCCGATTCAAACCCTTTGCCTTCACTTAAAATCCATCGGGCAAACCGGAAAGTTAAATTTTCTCATCCTCTTGCTTATTTGGACCCAAACTTTCTTCTGAAGACACAACAGCATGAAGCTCACCGCACAACCCGGCACAGCGGCCAGGTAGTTACCTCCACCGTTTTACCGAACAGTCCGGTTCGTAAACGCCGTTCAGAGGTCTCTAACTGTTTCACCAATGCTTATCCTAAAGCGGGTTGTTTTCGTCAACCTCTTAATCCATCTGACTCCAATTATCAGGGCACTTCTCATTCTTCTTCCGGCGAGTCGTCAGCCACCCAGCTCCCACCACTCAAAACGGTGCTTGGGTGAGCCATATTCCTTATAATGTTGTTTGATATATCACTTTCAATATTCGCTGGACTGATCCGTCTTTTTCTTTTCAGGTCCAAGCCTAGGCCAAGCAAGAAAGCTCATCTGGACAAAGCGGCGGAAGAAGACGACGCTACTGAACTAGACAAAATACCAGATCCCGAAGAACACATCCACGACGATGTGCTGAACGACCCACCATCGCAAGATCATGATATTCCTGCTGAAGAGGCACATGTTGATACCACAGGCCCTTTTAATCAGCCCAGAAGTCTTGTCCAGACTGACAAAACAACGAGCCCATCAAAACATACTGATAAACCGGCGACCCCAGTGCGGACCGGTGAAGCCAAAGATGATGATGTTGTTATTACTGGTGTTGGACGTTCCGAGCCAGGAAATCCTGTCGCTTTATCTAAGCACACTGCCAAAGATGAATTTGCTGCATTTGGCAAAGGCAAATGGAATGCCGATTTGGCCACTTATGCCGCTCTGAACACCCAAGATCTTCATTCTGGCTATCTGAGTCGGCTATATACTAGCCGTGATTATGAAGCCGGTCTAGTAAATATGATGAAAGACAAATATGAGGTAAATTCCATATGACTCTCTTCTTGTATATTTCAATCTGTCAACTCCAATAGCCCCCAAGTGACGGTTTTAAGATATCAACTTAAATCGGGATTTTCCAACGTGAACTTTAACGCAGCTGTACTTTGGGAAAGTAGCCCCCAAGGGCCGGTTCAACTTAATGTCGTTAAACTTGGTCTTTATATAGTAAGAATTCCAGTGTCACTCAAGGATAAAGCAAATAGGCATTAGCCCCCAAGTGCCAAGTTGAATACTTGTATTGAGCTTGGGGCTTTATATAGAAATTGTAGGATGAAAAGCAAATATGCATTAGCCCCCAAGTACCAAGGGCATAACTTGTTATGTGGTTGGTACTTCAACTCTGCACCGTAATCTTTATCAAATGATTATCTGTATGTAGGCTGACCTGAGCAAGAAAGAAAGTCAAATCACCGATCTGCAAGAAAATCTGAAGTCCCAGCAAGCTGAAACCTCCAATGCAAAAAATGAATTAACCAGCGCTTTAAGCATCATGGAAAAGCTTAAAGAAGGTTTCAACAAAGAATGGGCGGATTGGGCCACTGAAAAAGCCGCTTTAACTCAACGGGTAGAGAAGGCTGAGGCTGCGCTCAAACCGGTGGTGGATGAACTGACCAGTGTAAAACGGCAAGTGCATGCCATGACCGCTGCTGTCTTTGGTAAGCCTTGTTTATTTCTAAAGTAATGAGGCCTTCTCATGTAACTGCCGGTTTAGGACCATTTGAATGATACAGGGACATGTATTGGTCACTTGGGATCAGTTGTGCGGAAGAAATTGAAAGCCGCCTATACATTCATAGAGCAACTGTATACTGGTGCGCAACGGATCATCTGCACTGCTTCTCACAATAACCCGGCGCCGACCTTGATCCAGGACACTATTAAAAGGTTGTCAATGCTTCATGCCCGGGTTGAAGAGTTAAAGAAATCTGCTGCTAGAACCGGTGCTATAAACGCCTTAATCCGGGCAAAGGCATGGGTGCCGGATTTTGATCTGATGAAGCGCCCGGGGCTTCCCAAGCTTGAAGGAAGACGGGACAGAATTCAGCAAAGAAGATCTCCGAGCTATAAACCGGGAAGTGCGCCCTCTGGCTTGTCAATTGGTTGAAGAGGCAGATTTGTCTCACTATCAAGCCCAATACGATGGTCAAAACAAACGAGTGGCTGCACCAATTCCTGAAGCGGAGAACCTTATACCTCCAATCCGTAAGCATACTTACGCTCCTGACATTGAACCGTCGTTGCTGATCAATGATGAAGCTGTATTTCAAGCATTAATGGGAATCGACTGGACAACTGTTGATTTCCAGCCGCTGGGTAGGGAAGCAGAGGTTGAAGCGGCGCAAGATGACCCGCAACCATCAGGCCAAGCTGGCGACCAAGTATGAACGGGAAGCCGGTTTACATTACTGCTCCTTTATGTTATGCAAAAAACAATTATCTTATCTGGGCACCGTGTTGCCTTGTAATAGACTAGCTGCCACACTTGGTGTTGATATGCCTTCGTGCATACTTATTGCAACTTATGCTTCCGTTGAATCATCAATCTTAAACTGTTGTCTGCAGCCAAAATGCTTAAAACACCGATGTGGTTGTATCACCAGGCGGGTCATAATATCTATGTATATGAAATCAAAGATAATATCTTAGATTTAAACATATGATCAAATATGGGAATATATGATACCTGCCATCGTAGGGCATGAAGTTGGCTGCCAATCTTGAAACGGAGTTTTAAGAAACCCACTCTGGAGGAGGAGAAAACAGCTCCTGTGAATATAAGGTCGGTTTACCAGGTAAACCGTTCCGGGTTACGATGAACACCGGTGTTACTCCATAATGGGATGTTATCAAAAATCAAACCGGGCAAAGAGTCTCTGGATTAAGAGTGGACCGTGTGCCATCAATTGACAGTCGAACCGGTTTAATAATTGTCGGTTTAAAAACACAACAAGAGAAATATGCAAAAAGAGAAACGAATTTCAAGCAAAGACAAAGATAGAATTATTTGCAAAAAGAGGCTGTTGAGCCGATCAAGTGGCATTACCATGGTCGGACACGACCAAGCCCCCGATAGGCGTAGCTATGGTTCAAGTCAGCCAGGTCCCCAAATGATGCAATGGAATTACACCGATCAAGAGGTGTAGCGATGGTTCGGGTTCGACCAAAGCCCCCAAGTGATTCTGTGGCCTTAGGCCGATCAAGAGGCGTGACTGGTTCAGACATGACCAAGTCCCCAATTGATTATGTGGCTTTCGCCTATCAAAAGGTGTTGCATTGGTTTGGACACGACCAAGCCCCCAAGTGATATGATATAAAGCTTGTTGAAAAATCTAACTCAAGGGGTAAACCGGAGGCCGCTTTAAGATAAAAACTCCGTGTAACCACACATGATGTAAAAATAACAGAGACCCCGCTTTAGCTAAGGCTCCGGTTTATTGTATTGATCATAATATATACATTGTCATAATATGTACATAAGTAGAGCCTATGGCTCAAGTATAGTAAGGCCGAAGATGAGCTATGTTCCACGGACTGTTGGTCTCCTCCTCTGATGTACGTGAGTCTTTATGCTCTTGAATATCGATCATATAGTATGACCCGTTGTGCAGATTCTTGCTGACCACGAAAGGTCCCTCCCAAAGTGGGGATAGCTTGTGCATATCAGTCTGGTCTTGGATGAGCCGGAGCACCAAATCTCCTTCTTGAAAGGTTCCGGTTCTAACTCGGGCGATCGTGATAGCGACGAAGATCCTCCGGTAAATCGCCGAACGGGCAGCTGCGATGTCACACTCCTCGTCCAACAGGTCCAAAGCGTCTTGCCGTGCTACCTCGTTGTCCGCTTCAACATAAGCTGCTACACGAGGTGAATCATGACGGATATCACTGGGGAGAACCGCCTCCGCTCCGTAGACCATGAAGAATGGTGTGTATCCTATCGATCTGTTGGGCGTAGTATTGATGCTCCATAATACAGATGGTAACTCCTCAACCCAACAACCCGGCGTCCGCTGCAAAGGAACCATAAGCCGGGGTTTGATACCTCGTAAGATCTCTTGGTTAGCCCTCTCTACTTGGCCATTGGACTGTGGGTGAGCCCTCTCTGCTTGGCCGACATCCGCGGAGACTTGATCTTCACTGGATTTGAGCCCCTGCCGAGTGCGCCGCACTGTCACGATGGGCATGATTTAGCTCTGCCGCCGGACAGCGTTCAGGAGATCGCACCTGCAACCGCTCCGACCTTCAGCTCGGAGCCAATTGCGCCATCCGTGGACGGGTGGTTAGACCCCGCCATGGAGGCCGCAACCTTAACGGTGATCGAGCCGAATATCAGCCTTACCCTTCGCGAGGCCCGTGACTCCAAATTGCCGGACTCTCCTCCAGACTCCGAACCACCCGCGCCCCTACCAATCGAATCCGATTGGGCGCCGATCATGGAGTTCACCGCCGCGGATATCTTTCAGCACTCACCCTTCGGCGACATACTAAACTCACTGAGGTCTCTCTCCCTGTCAGGAGAGCCCTTGCCGAACTACGTCCGGCAAGATTGGGATGCGTATGACGAAGAAATTCGCCGCCCACCCACCACCCACTTAGTAGCCACTGTCGATGATTTGACCGACGTGCTCGACTTCGACTCCGAAGACATCGACGTTATGGACGACGATGCAGGAGGCGAAAAGGAACCACTGCCCACAGGGCACTGGAGAGCCACCTCATCCCATGATGTATACATGGTGGACACACCCAAAGAAAACGACGACGAGGAACGGAAGGACGCAGCGAAGGATCGTTCCCTCGAAAAGCAGTCAAAGCGGCGGCGTAAGCGCCGCTCCAAACCCCGCCTCGACAGAAACAGCGGGCATACAGGCCCAGCAATAGAGCAGGGTGAGCCAGCGGACGACAAAAACGGCATCGAACAACCGTCCGACGATGGCAACACGGAGAATCGAACCGATCAACCCGTCTTCGGCGAAGATAACAGTCTGGAAGACATCACGCCGGATAAGCTCCTGGAGCAGAAGAGCCTCCATAAAAGGCTCGTCGCCACTGCGCGGAGCCTGAAAAAGAAGAAGCGGAAGCTCAAGACTACGGACGATGCACTCCAAATCAGATGGAATAAAGTACTCAACACCGCAGACAAGTACGGCGGCAGTCGCCACACAAAGAGCTACCCGAAGCGAAAGCTGCTACCTGAATTCGATGAGGAGGCCTTAGAGCCCCCGCAATCAAAAAACAAAACAGCCACCCGGTCGGATAGGCGACCTCATGGCCAACATAGAGCGGTAAACGACGCTGCACACAAACTAGTACACGATCCACGCGAGAACTCACACCAAAAGGATGGCCCAACCAGATCCATCTACGGGCCAAGAAAGGGCGCTCAAACACGCAATGCAATACAACAAAATTCCGAACACCACGGCACACCCAAGTACAGGGGCGCCGCACACGCCCTATGTTTCACCGATGAGGTGCTGGACCATGAATTTCCAGAGGGATTCAAACCCGTAAACATAGAGGCATACGATGGAACGACAGACCCTGGGGTCTGGATTGAGGACTATATCCTCCATATCCACATGGCTAGAGGAGATGATCTCCACGCCATCAAGCACTTACCCCTCAAGCTCAAAGGACCAGCCCGGCATTGGCTTAAAGGCCTTCCCGAAAACACCATTGGAAGTTGGGAAGAGCTCGAGGACGCTTTTCGGGCAAATTTTCAAGGGACTTATGTCCGACCACCGGATGCAGATGATTTAAATCATATAACTCAACAACCCGGAGAGTCAGCCCGAATGCTTTGGAACAGGTTTCTTACTAAAAAGAATCAAATAGTAGACTGTCCGGACGCCGAAGCCTTAGCAGCTTTCAAACACAACGTTCGAGACGAATGGCTCGCCAGACACCTCGGCCAAGAAAAGCCGAGAACAATGGCTGCATTAACAAGTCTCATGACCCGCTTTTGCGCGGGCGAGGACAGCTGGTTAGCCCGATGTAGCACCAGCAACCCAAGTACATCCAAAGTCATGGATGGAAACGGGAAGCCTCGACGCAGCACAAACAAGCGCCGGAGTAAAGAGGACAGCCCGAAGAGCACGGCGGTAAACGCCGAATTAAAAAGCTCTCGGCGGGGTCAGCAAAAGCTGCCTCTCAAAGGCAACAGGGACGAACTGTCCAGCCTAAACAAGATTCTGGAGAAGATATGTCAAATCCACAGTACCCCTGATAAATCTGCAAATCATACCCATAGAGAATGTTGGGTCTTCAAGAAATCCGGCAAACTCAACGCCGAACACAAGGGGCTGGATACACCAAGTGAAGGCGATGACGAACCCCGCAAACAAAGCACTGGGGAACAGAAGAAGTTCCCACCAGAAGTCAAAACAGTAAACGTGTTACACGCGACAAAGGGGAGAAACAAAGTGGTGCCCATAGAGATATGTGCCCCAGGGCATATCACAATGGAGTTCCGCCACTGGTCGTCCAAACCAATCACCTTCGACCATCGGGATTACTCTGCAAGTATCCGGCACGCAGGATGGGCTGCCTTGGTGTTAGACCCGATAATTGACGGATACCACTTTACACGAGTCCTGATGGACGGCGGCAGTAGTTTAAACCTGATATATCAGGACACAGTCCGCAAAATGGGGATGGACCCAACAAAAATTAGCCATAGCAATACTTCCTTTAAAGGAGTAACGCCAGGCCCAGAAGCCCATTGCACGGGCTCCCTCTTACTAGAAGTTATGTTCGGCTCACCCGATAACTTCCGTAGCGAAAAGCTAACCATCCACATCGCTCCGTTTAAAAGTGGTTATCAAGCACTACTGGGACGTGAAGCTTTCGTTCGCTTTAACGCAATACTACATTATTCGTCTCTCACGCTTAAGATGCCCGGCCCACGAGGCATCATCTCAGTAAAGGGAAATATTGAGCGATCCTTGCACGCGGAAGACTGTGCGGCTGCCTTGACAGCCACACACTAAACTGCCTCACCAACCAGAGCACCGAACAGGTCGTCAAGACCACGGACACGGCTAGACGAGTCCGGCATAACCTTATAATCGATAAAGGTTTGATGGCTATACACCCCTATATAAGGGGCTCCGCACATATAAACAAGCGGCAATAAGGCTCAATTTTACCTATCTTGAATCATACTTTGTTTATTTAGTATAACATACATTTTGCACGACTACTTTTTCCAATAAGTTCCTCTCTTTTACAAATGAACATCATGCTACGCCCGTCCAGGATACGGCACAACGGAGACACAGGAGCAGACGTGCATCAGGGACCCATTCCAATGATTCTTTTCAGATTAAGACCCTGCGTAAACCTTTTTTTCTGTCTCTTGTTGATACACATCCCCCGGATTCTCAGCACAACTGAGAAGGAGGCTGGCGTCTTGGCATGTGGCCACGTCATAATATTGCATGTACCAGGACACCAGGGGCTTATTACAAAGGGCACCATCTAGCCCGTTTAAAATCACAAAGACCGAATACCTTAGGGAGTGTTCGGCGTCGCGAGTTTGGCCTTATATGCATCAACTCCGAATCATGTCTTTGGTCAAATGTTGGGTTTGCCCGGCTCCTGTGTTTTGCTGCCTTACGTTACGCTCGCTTCTATCGACTAAGGCGGCACCAGGAGAACTACTGCGATTGTGCCCCGGTTCAGCCAGGCGAGCACCTCAGTAGAGAAAGCCAAAAACTGACTGTCATGATATAGTGTGAGACTGGTCAACCACTCGATGACCTAGCGGAATCTTCGGGATTCCTTCGCCTTAACGAAGGGTCGTTTCCTGGCCAGGCATGTAGGCGCCCTGAATTCGGATGAGCGCGGAGCCACCACGGGCTATATAGTAACCCCACTGTCAAACTCCTATGGCTAAGTGAAAGTGATAAAGCATTATAGTCCGATTGCCTAGTTCGCTGCGCTATCACCTCTTTAATGGACCAAGACGTTGGATCAAGTGTGAATATGCGTCTTCTGCGAAAACCCCCGCATTATATGCGTGGGTGCTGAAGCCGACGACTGCCATCTTTCAGGTTATATGCATATATACATAAACGGACGCAAAGGAGGTATTATAATTCTTGTAGGCACAAGTATAAAATAGCCTTTACATTTCAGCAAAACACTGTTTTCAATAGGAATACATGTCACTAGAACATAATATTGTTCGAGCACTACGCCTTTATTGAACGAGCGCCCTCAAGAACTTGTTGAAAGTAGTGCTCGACAGGTACTCGGCTTTCGTCCTAATCTTGGGCTGCAATGTTGGTGGCCTCCATCTCGGCCCAGTATGTCTTCACACGGGCAAGGGCCATCCATGCACCCTCTACGCACGCCGACCTCTTCATTGCATTGATATGCGGTACTGCACCAAGGAACTGCTGCACCAAACTAAAGTAACTCTTCGGCTTTGGCCTTTCCGGCCACAGATGATCCACGACATACTTCATGGCAAGTCTGGACAATCTATTTAGCTAGGCCCATTCGGCCAGCCGATCAGTCAATGGAAGCGGATGCTCTGGATCATTAAATTGTGACCAGAACAGCTTTTCCACTTTGCGATCCTTTTGATCTCGGAAGCGTTCGGCCGCATCAGCAGCACTCACCGCTAAATCCAAATATGCGTCCACAGAACTCCACAGCCGGTCCAAAGCAGCATATTTAGGATCTCCGAACTTCATCCGCAGCATAAAGGGCTTCCCAGCCGCGATATCTTCGGCTTGACGCAGATCCTCCTTCATCGCTCTCATCGCAGAGCGTGTATCCTTGGCCGCCATCGTGGCCTTCTCTAGGTCTGTCCTCTTCGCTTGATCTTCCTTTTCAAGAAGCCTGCAGCCGTCAGCTGCGTTCTTCAATTCCACAGCCATCTTGGCCATTTCCTCCTCGCTTTGGCAGTGAGAAGCATGTTCGGCTTTCAGCTCCTCGATTGCCTTTAGGGCAGCCGCATCGCTTTTTCTGGCTTGTTCCTTGGCTCGGGCAAATTCTGCCCGCAGGTTCTCCACGGCCGCAGCTCCATCTGCATTAAACACACATGTCATAGATACTGACATTATGCTCCTCTTACCATGTGTCTCCGGAGAAATCACATACCTTGTGCCTCGTCAAGACGCTTGTTGACAAGCACGATGTCGGCATCTGCCACGTCAAGTTGCCGCTTTAACTCGGCAAATTCAGCAGTCCGGCTGGCCACCGGACACTTCGCCACCTGCATATGAAGGAGGCAAAATTATACCTGGGACTATGATCCTCTGCGTGCTATCGTCTACGACAGCACCCAGAGTCTCAGGGGCTACTATCTATACGGGGCGCATCTTAAAAATATGCGGTACCATCAAAAAGGTGCATCACTTCACGTACCTCAAAACCCGTCAGTAGACTCATGACAGCTTCATGCAACCCGCTTTCTGCAGACGAAATCCTTTCAATTATCGTACCCATTAACGTGCGGTGCGCCTCTGAGATAACTGCTCGCTCTAGCAGATCCCTCAGTACATCCGACCGCACACCAGGCAGTGCCGGACTCTTTTGATTGCTTTCTTCAAAAGCCGGATACTGAGGGCTTCGGGTGGCCATATGACTACCTTCTGGCCTCGCCGGATCAGGAGAAACCCTCCGCGATGACACTTCAGGGTCGCCCGCCCCATGAGGCGGTATGGCAGGGGGAGGCGTTCCGCTCTCCATCATCTTCGGAAGAAGACCCCCCGAAGACGAGCTCTGCTGGGAAGGGCTAAGATCCGAACTGCAAAGATAAAGGCCTCGGTTATTTTCCTCCAAGGTAAAGCAAGGTTCTTCCTCATTATTAAGTACCCTTTTACTTACAGCTCGGTAGAGGGCTGATCCCCTTGAGGGCATGGTGCGGCCGGGGTATCCCCCGGTGCAGGACCCTATGGCGAAGATTTCTTCCCCCGTTTTGAGACCATTGTCTCCGGGTCCTCAGAGGTTGTCCCTTTCTTTCCCTGGGGAGAGGAAGTTTCGATTCCTCCCTTCCGGTTAACCTCCTCCTCGGAGGCGGTAGCTTCCTTGTTTCCCCCTTTATCTTCTCCCGAAAACGCTGGATAAGGCGCGATCTCCAGCATTCTGGTTAACACAGGCTCTGGCGAGGTCTCAGGGAGGGGGGCCAGACACCTGATCAACTTTGCCTTTGCTATCCACTCCTGGTTAAAGAGCGGCCTTTTTAAGGGCGATGTTGCGATAAATAAGGAGATGGAATGTTTGGATGCGGGGCTACTTACTTGGGTATCCAGACGATTGCAGCTCAGACCTGCATCCTCAGTGGAATCCAAACACGTTGCTTGTGGTCCGAAGAACAGTTTGTACATCTCCACGAGCGTCATGCCAAGGAAATGTTGAAGAGCTCGCGGTCCCTCCGGGTTAAACTCCCACAGGCAGAGGGGACGATGTTTGCAGGGCAGGACACGGCGAATTAACATGACTTGCGCCACCATGGCCAGACTCACATCTCTCTCTAGGAGATCTCGGATGCGGCTCTGCAATACGGGCACATACTTTACTGGCCCCAAGTCTAGCCCCTTGTTGACCCATGACGTTAGTCGTGGCGGGGGACCCAAGCGAAAGACAGGTGGAGCCACCCACTTTGTACCCCTGGGAGCCGTGATATAAAACCACTCTTGTTGCCATAGGTTGGGCTCCTCCTGGAAAGAGCCCTTGGGCCATGGGGCGTCAGCATTTTTGCTTATTACAGCGCCTCCACACTCTGCATGCTGCCCCTCGATCATCTTCGGCTCCACTTTGAAGGTCTTGAGACACAGTCCGAAGTGAGGGGTAATGAGGAGGAAAGCTTCGCACACGACGATGAACGATGAGATGTGGAGGATGGACTCCGGAGCTAGGTCGTGGAAGGCCAGCCCATAATACAACATGATCCCCCTCACGAAGGGATCCGGCGTGAAGCCTAGCCCTCGGAGGAAGTGAGATACGAATACGACGCTCACAACGGGCTTAGGAGTGGGAATAACCTGCCCTTGAGCAGTTAGCCTATGCGGGATTTCGCCGGTCAAGTACCTAGCCTCCCTTAGCTTTATTATGTCTTCCTCCGTGACGGAGGAAGGCATCCATCGACCTTGAAGGTTGAATCCGGACATAATCGAAGTTCCGAAGCGCCTGAATCTGAAGCTTCGGGTGTTGTAACTCAAGGCGGGAGGCGGATTCGATTGAGATCGAAAGAAAAGAGTAAGGCCTTGGTCTCTTTATAAAGAGGTTGAATACCGAGAGCCCTCCTTGCGACCGTTTGGGACTCACCTTTGATTGAGGGGACATAACAACGGGCACGATTGGGTTACCCACGTCCGCGTTGATAAGAATCCCGTAAATGAAGGGGACACGATCTCTGCTTTGACAAGACGTGCCAAGAAAACCGCCTCGCGAAACACGCTGAGGTGGGGTGTGAAAAGCGATTCGAATAAAGGCTTGGCTGTGGTGTGATGTCACGCTATGGAATACGTTAGCAGATTAGATTTGTGAAAATATTATTCTCTCTACGGTGGTACGTGGAACTTGTTTTGCCGAGCTGGACATGATCCTCATGTTCAAAATCTTTTATGAAGTATTTGGAGGAGGAACCCTCCTTGCAATGCCGAAGACAATCTGCGCGCCGGACTCATCGTCATTGAAGCCTGGTTCAGGGGCTACTGAGGGAGTCCTGAATTAGGGGGTATCCGGACAGCCGGACTATAACCTTTGGCCGGGCTGTTGGACTATGAAGATACAAGATTGAAGACTTCGTCCCGTGTCCGGATGGGACTCTCCTTGGCGTGGAAGGCAAGCTTGGAAATACGGATATGTAGATCTCCTTCCTTGTAACCGACTCTGTGTAACCCTAGCCCCCTCCGGTCTATATCAACCGGAGGGTTTAGTCCGTAGGAACAACAACAATCATACCATAGGCTAGCTTCTAGGGTTTAGCCTCTCTGATCTCGTGGTAGATCAACTCTTGTAATACCCATATCATCAATATTAATCAAGCAGGAGTAGGGTTTTACCTCCATCGAGAGGGCCCGAACCTGGGTAAAAACATCGTGTCCCTTGTCTCCTGTTACCATCTGCCTAGACGCATAGTTCGGGACCCCCTACCCGAGATCCGCCGGTTTTGACACCGACAGCGTGCTTCTTCTATAGGAAATGGCTTCCATGTGGCGAATACCCGCCACTTAATCACCTTGCGGCTTGACACCGCACTGATCGACAACGTGAGTCGTGTTAGAGTGGTTGGTGGGGTGGTCCTGCCCCCACAAGCCCTGGCAGGCTCTGCCGGGGAGTCTTGATTGCTTGCTCCTGGTGGTGGCCTCGCCCCTTGTTGGGCTCGCCTGCCCAGCAAGGGAGACCCATCTCTTGCCGATATCTTGCTCCTCTGGCTCGATCTTGGTCCTTCTGGACTGCATGTTGGTTCTTCAAATCTCTTGGTCCTCCAATCTTGATCTTGTGCCAGTGCACAGTTGGGCAACAGACCCAGGGTTTGTTGCACCGACAGAAGCCCCCGGGCCTGCCCCGAACGCATTGCTGAGCATCGTCAGGGTAGGGCCTAATAAGTGCACATGCAGGTTTGTTTAAGGGGTTGGCCCCTTGAGCTTTCCTTTGATGCCTCATTACTCTTGATTTCGGGCCAGTTTCCGGTTTCCTCGCGCGCTGTGCACAACGTCGTGGAAGAACTTGGATCGTGACCCGCAGATTCTCCTTGCATGAAGGTCACGGAGTGGAAACTGCCACCCCACTCGCCCCCATCTTGCACGCACTCCGCCACGTGTCCTGCATGCATTCGGTATGGTAGGTGGTGGATGCGGAGGACATGGGGGAGAGTGCCATGGCTGAAATCCGAGCGTCGTCGATTGGAGCAGAGGGGCGGCCTTGACCTTCGGAGTCACAGTAGGTGCAGAGAGGCCGTATTGGAGGAGAGGGGTGGCTGTTTCCCATAGGAGGAACCGTCCCCCTACCCCGTTTCCCTATAAAAAGGGCCGGGGCAGCGTTCTCCTGCACATACTTCTCCTTCTCCTTCGTGGTCATTCTTATCTGGCCATGGCGCGAGGGCGGGGGAGTTGTGGAGTTCCGGTGGCGGCGATGAGGGCTTTTTCTCGACAGCATGGACCTCCTCCTCTGGACCCTGAAGCGGCGGAATCGTCCGCAAGGAGAGGATGAAGGGGGCGCAGTCGTGGTCGCCGCGGCGCTTGATGAGGAGGAAGGCAGGGTGGTGCCTTGTTGGCGCCCCCGCCGGCAGTGTCATAACCCTAGAATAGTTGCCTACAATAGTTGCATCTGCATCCATGCATCATGTTTAAATTCAAAGGAAATTTGAATTCGGGATGACCAAGCCCTAGCATCAAATGAATCAAAATAGGTTCAACTAAAATCTTTTTCAATGATTTCAAAATGCCCTTTAAAAATGTTCATCATTTCTGGCAAGGTGGAAGCCTCTACCAAAAATGGTTCACATTTTTGCAGGACATATTTGGACTTTGAATTAATTCAATCATATTTGAATTGGAGCTATTTGAATGCTATATATATTTTAGATCCTCCAAAAATGTTGGAAATTGTTAAGGGTCACTGGAATAATTCAAAAAGCACCCATAATTATTTCCAGGATTTTATGAAATGGTTTAGTAGTATTACTAAATCAAAACAGAGCAAAATAAATAGAAAAAGAAAAGAATAAGGAAAACAGAAACCTAACTGGCACTTACCTCGGCCGGTTACTGTACAGCCCAGCCAGCCCACCTGGCCCTCCTGCCAGTCATCTTCCTCCTGTGCCAGTAGGCAGAAGCAGGACAAAGAGCACACGCGCCCGAGCGCGCCACGCCTCCACCTGCTTGCCTGCCTCCCCGCCAGCGCAACACCGCGAGTCCTCTCCCGGTGACGTCTGGATCGAACCCTCCCTCTCTTTCGCTCCCTCTCCCTCTCTCTCCCTCGAGCGCCCTCTCTCCTCTCTCTCTCGCGCACGTCCACCCGAACGCGCCCGTCGCTGCTCACCACCACCGCAGCCAGTGCCTCCACCTCGACCTTTTGAGCTGACCACGAGCTCCCTCGCTCCGTCCTCGACCTCCTCACCAAGACAAGCATCGTCGGATGCCCTGCATCACTGGCATCTTCCTCGTCTTCAAGCTTTGGCAACGCCGACCATCACCGTTGATCCGCAGCAGAAGGAGCGTCCCGAGCCCGTGAGATACCCTGCTGCCTCCCTGTGAGTGCCTGCTACCTCTTGAGCACTGCGTTGGATTTCCTTGAAGAGGAAAGGATGATGCAGCAAAGTAGCGTAAGTATTTCCCTCAGTATTTGAGAACCAAGGTATCAATCTAGCAGGAGGCATCACGTCCGAGACAAGTAGACCGATTCCTGCCTGCATCTACTACTATTACTCCACTCATCGACCGCTATCCAGCATGCATCTAGAGTATTAAGTTCAAGAAAACAGAGTAACGCCTTAAGCAAGATGACATGATGTATAGTAATAAATTGATGCAATATGATAAAAACCCCATCTTGTTATTCTCGATGGCAACAATACAATACGTGCCTTGCTGCCCCTACTGTCATTGGGAAAGGACACCGCAAGATTGAACCCAAAGCTAAGCACTTCTCCCATTGCAAGAAAGATCAATCTAGTAGGCCAAACCAAACTGATAATTCGAAGAGACTTGCAAAGATAACCAATAATACATAAAAGAATTCAGAGAAGATTCAAATATTGTTCATAGATAATCTTGATCATAAACCCACAATTCATCGGCCTCAACAAACACACCGCAAAAAGAATATTACATCGAATAGATCTCCACGAGAGAGGGGGGAACATTGTATTGAGATCCAAAAAGAGAGAAGAAGCCATCTAGCTACTAACTATGGACCCGAAGGTCTGAGGTAAACTAGTCACACTTCATCGGAGAGGCTATGGTGATGATGTAGAAGCCCTCCATGATGGATGCCCCCTCTGGCGGAGCTCCGGAACAGGCCCCAAGATGGGATCTCATGGGTACAGAAGGTTGCGGCGGTGGAATTAGGTTTTTGGCTCCGTATCTGATCGTTTGGGGGTACGTAGGTATATATAGGAGGAAGGAGTACGTCGGTGGAGCAACAGGGGGCCCATGAGGGTGGAGGGCGCGCTTGGGGGGAGGGCTCGCCCCCCTACCTCGTGCCTTCCCTGTTGGTTGCTTGACCTAGGGTCCAAGTCTCCTGGATCATAATCTCCCTAAAAATCACGTTCCTGAAGGTTTCATTCCGTTTGGACTCCGTTTGATATTCCTTTTCTGCGAAACTTTGAAATAGGCAAAAAACAGCAATTCTGGGCTGGGCCTCCGGTTAATAGGTTAGTCCCAAAAATAATATAAAAGTGGATAATAAAGCCCAATAATGTCCAAAACAGTAGATAATATAGCATGGAGAAATCAAAAATTATAGATACCTTGGAGACTTATCAATGCCCGCTTCGACTCCCGCTCTTCACCAGCCTCTGCATGTCCTCTAGGCCGTAGGTGCATGGACGTCGAAGCTTCGCCTCCGCATATGCTCGCCACCGTCGCCGCTACATGCCGTCCCCGGCATCCCAACGACCACCACTGGATGCCCCGCACCACGGGCTCTCCAACGCACCTAACAGTGCAACCAGCTGTGTCCGGAAACGGCCGGCCGGCGATCCCCGCCGCGTCCGGTCATCACCGGCATAACCACGCCGATGTGGCACGGCCATTTGGGGCTAATCCCACTAATTAGCCGCCCTTCAACCATTGGCAGTGGGCCCCGCGGAGGGTCAAAGTATGAGTCAACGAGGGATTAGCACCTGTGTCACTGACCAGTGGACCCCACTGTTCAGGTTTGACCCAGTTGACCGCTAACCTAGTGCTAACAACATGCTGACGTAATAAACTATTTCTGGATTATTTCTATTTCAGAAACAATTAAGAAATTCCAGAAAATGTTATTATCTTCTAAAAATCATATAAAATCAACCGTAACTCCTAATGAAATAATTTATATATGAAAAATAATCAGAAAATATGAGAAATCTGCTTATGGCATTGTCATGCATGTTTGAAAAACTTAAAGTTCCTATATAAGACAATTTGAATTAATGGCATTTGAAATGCCTTATATGGAGTTTTAATTTGAATCTAGTGTTCAAACCAACTCCATTTAAATCGTTGCTAGCTGCATTAGCTCAATTCACATCATATTGCCATGTCACATTCATGCATCATATTGCTGCATTGCATTGATTATGTTCCTTCTCTATTTGCCGCTGTTGTTCCCTCTCAGTGGACGTTGTTCCGACATTGTGATCGTTGACACAGATGAAGAGCTATACTATCTTCAGAAGAGCTAGGCAAGCAAACCCCCATTGAACATTCTGATACAATCCCACTCTCTCGCTCTTGCTCTCTTTTACTGCATTAGGACAACAACGTTTCAACTATTACATGTTGCGGTAGCTGAACCCCTTTCCTCTGCATGACCTATCTTTGCCACAGTAAATAGTTGAAATCCACTAGCATGAGTAGGAGTTGTTTCAGCCATGATGTGCCTACTCATTCATGCTTACTTGTTATGCCGTCTATGCTTAGAGTTGTATCAGGTCTGATTCATCTGGGATGGATTGGAATGGTGTGAACATGTCCTACTATGTGAGAGCTAAGTGTGTGTACACGATTTGGTAAAGGTAGCGATGATAGGCCTTGTGGGAGTACATGGTTGGTTGTCTCATTGGGACCGTCCTCAAGAACTGAGCTCTATGTCTGTGATCCAAGACATTTACTACCACACATTGGGTTCCGGTAACTCGACCACTCTCGGCTTATTAATCGCCTCGATCTCTGTCCAGGAGTTGCAACTAGTTTCTGGTGTTTGGAGGTAGTGCTACTAGTCTACCAAGTGGCACCCGGTACAGGTGGGCTTGGGACAGACTAGGTGAAGTGGCACGGTGTACCAAGTGGCACCCGGATGGTGGGCTTGGGAACCCCGCTCACATCGTTAGTGGCCGTGATGGAAACCTCGGCCGGACTCCCTTGTGGATGGAACCTGAATAGGCGATAAACTTGGACTAGAGACTTGCGTGGTTAGTCAGGTTGTGGCCGACACCCTCGCTAGGCTTCCGCTTGAAGGTTGCCGAGATACATGACGTGTACATGGCGGTAAGTGTCGAGAGTGTGTGTGAATAAGTACACCCCTGCAGGGTTAACATGATCTACTCGAATAGCTGCGTCCGTGGTAAAGGACTACTTGGTTGCTTATGCAGTTCATAGATAAGTGAAAGTGGATACTCTAAAATGCACAAGATAAGCCTGAGCGCTATGGATGGCCTTCTCGTAGGGAGACGAGAGCGGATCCATAGTGTAGTATTGATGATCCACAAGTATAGGGGATCTATCGTAGTCCTTTCAATATGTAAGAGTGTCGAACCCAACGAGGAGTAGAAGGAAATGATAAGCGGTTCTCAGTTAGAAATTCTCTGCAAGCACCGAAATTATCGGTAAGAGATAGTTTTGTGATAAGGTAATTTGTAACAGGTAACAAGTAATAAAAGGAAATAAGGTGCAGCAAGATGGCCCAATCCATTTTGTAGCAAAGCACAAGCCTGGACAAACTCTTATATAGACAAAAGCACCCCCGAGGACACATGGGGATTATCGTCAAGCTAGTTTTCATCACGCTCATATGATTCGCATTCGTTACTTTGATAATTTGGTATGTGGGTAGACCGGTGCTTGGGTACTGTCCTTTCTTGGACAAGCATCCCACTTATGATTAACCCCTATTGCAAGCATCTGCAACTACAAAAGAAGTATTAAGATAAACCTAACCATAGCATGAAACATATGGATCCAAATCAGCCCTTGAAGCAACTCATAAACTAGGGTTTAAGCTTCATCACTCTAGCAACCCATCATCTACTTATTGCTTCCCAATGCCTTCCTCTAGGCCCAAACAATGGTGAAGTGTCATGTAGTCAACGTTCACATAACACCACTAGAGGAGAGACAACATACATCTCATCAAAATATCGAATCGAATACCAAATTCACATGACTACTTATAGCAAGACTTCTCCCATGTCCTCGTGAAAAACGTAACTACTCACAAATAATATTCATGTTCATAATCAAAGGGGTATTAATATGCATAAAGGATCTGAACATATGATCTTCCACCAAATAAACCAACTAGCATCAACTACAAGGAGTAATCAACAATACTAGCAACCCACAGGTACCAATCTGAGGCTTTGGGACAAAGATTGGATACAAGAGATGAACTAGGGTTTGAGAGGAGATGGTGCTGGTGAAGATGTTGATGGAGATTGGCACCCTCCCGATGAGAGGATCGTTGGTGATGACGATGGCGATGATTTCCCCCTCCGGGATGGATGTTTCCCCGGCAGAACAGCTCCGCCGGAGCCCTAGATTGGTTCCGCTAAAGTTCCGCCTCGTGGCGGCGGAGTTTCTTCCCGAAAGCTTGCTTATGATTTTTTCCAGGGTAAAAGACTTTGTATAGCAGAAGATGGGCACCGGAGGCCTGCCAGGGGGCCCACGAGGTAGGGGGCGCGCCCCCCACCCTCATGGCCATGGTGTGGGCCCCCTCTGGTGGATTCTTTCACCAGTATTTTTTATTAATTCCAAAAATAACTTCCGTGAGGTTTCAGGACTTTTGGAGCTATGCAGAATAGGTCTCTAATATTTCCTCCTTTTCCATCCCATAATTCCAGCTGCCGACATTCTCCCTCTTCATGTAAACCTTGTAAAATAAGAGAGAATAGGCATAAGTATTGTGACATAACGTGTAATAACAGCCCATAATGCAATAAATGTCAATATAAAAGCATGATGCAAAATGGACGTATCAACTCCCCCAAGCTTAGACCTCGCTTGTCCTCAAGCGGAAACCAATAACGATAAATATGTCCACATGTTTAGAGATAGAGGTGTCGATAAAATAAAATACGGACATGAGGGCATCATGATAATTCTTATAACAGCAACATATAAAGATATTTTCATATGATTTCTTATGCTCAAGTAAAAATCTATTCACATTGTCAGGTATGAATCAGAAACTTCATTGAGAACTAACAAACTATGATCTCGGTCATTGAAGCAATTGCAATTTATCATAACATCGGAAAGAGTCAATATAAGAGCTTTTCAGCAAGTCCACATACTCAACTATCATATAGTCTTTCACAATTGCTAACACTCACGCAATACTTATGGGTATGGAGTTTTAATCGGACAGAGAGATAGATAGGGGATTATAGTGTTGCCTCCCAACCTTTTACCTCAAGGGTAATGTCAACAATAATAGCTCATGCTAGCTTACATCCAATTGGATATATATAAACATATATTAGGATCTTTCCAATACAAGGTGCTTGCCAAAGGATAAAATGTAAAAAGGAAAGGTGAAGATCACCATGACTCTTGCATACGGTAAAAGACAAAAGTAAAATATAGGCCCTTCGCAGAGGGAAGCAGAGGTTGCCATGTGCTTTTAGGTTTGGATGCACGAAATCTTAATGCAAAAGAACGTCACTTTATATTGCCACTTGTGATATGGACCTTTATTATGCAGTCCGTCGCTTTTATTGCTTCCACATCACAAGATCGTATAAAGCTTATTTTCTCCACACTAATAAATCATACATATTTAGAGAGCAATTTTTATTGCATGCAACGATGACAACTTACTTGAAGGATCTTACTCAACCCATAGGTAGATATGGTGGACTCTCATGGCAAAACTGGGTTTAAGGATGTTCGGAAGCACAAGTAATATCTTTACTTGGTGCAAAGAATTTGGCTAGCATGAGAGGCAAAGGCAAGCTCAACATGTTGGATGATCCATGACAATATACTTTATTTCAGATATAAGAAAACATAACCCATTACGTTGTCTTCCTTGTCCAACATTATCTCTTTAGCATGTCATATTTTAGTGAGTGCTCACAATCATAAAAGATGTCCAAGATAGTATATTTATATGTGAAAACCTCTCTTTCTTTATTACTTCCTATTAATTGCAACGATGACCAAAACTATGTTTGTCAACTCTCAACAATTTTTATTCATCATACTCTTTATATGTGAAGTCATTACTCTTCATAAGATCAATATGATCTCTTTATTTCTTTTTATGCTTTCCCTTCTCTTTTTATTGTCTCAAGATCATAGCAAGATAATCAAGCCCTTGACTCAACACTAATCTTTATTATATATAGCTCACGAACTCGATTACATAGAAGGATCATAAAGCAAAACTCAAAACTAAATCATACTAAAACTTTATTCTACTAGATCAAGATATTACCAAAAGGATCGAACTAAGAAAACGGTAAATATAGGAGTGTGATGGTGATACGATAACGGGGCACCTCCCCCAAGCTTGGCAGTTCCCAAGGGGAGTGCCCATACCCATGTGATTATATCTTTTTTGCTAGTGAAGGAGATGGAGTTGTTGATGCCGTAGGCTCGTCGTCCCTCTTCCAAGGCATAGGCTCTCCATCATAGAAGGATGATCGAGTCTCCGGGATCCTTAAATCTGCAGCCAAACTCATCCTCTTGAATCTATATTCATACTCACAGTTTTGGTTTTGCAGGTCATAGATCTGGGCTTGGAGGTGCTCAATTTTCTCATGAAGCTTGAAGATGGCCTCCCCAATGTCCTTGACGTCCAACTTGTGGTTGTTGGTGAACTCCGTGATCATTATGTGATTGGTGTCGAGTCCATGCTCCACCATCTCCTGACACTTGAAAACTTGTTGCTCCATTCCTTCAAGCCTTGTCTCCACGCTTCCAGTCCTCCTTGGTCCCTCAACATCGCGGATATGCAGCAACCCCTCACGCATCTCAATGGTTTGAGGATGTTGCAACACTTCCGCGAGGTAGGGATTGATGACCTTCTCGAAGAACTTGTCCTTGGGGGCACTTGGGGATGTCATGGTGATCTAGAACTGTCAGACAAAACAACTCGAAACAAAACACAGGATATTTGCATGGTGCGGTGGTCAAAACCTTCGGGAGATTATATAATGAATTTTTGACCCACCAAAAGAAGTATCGTGCAAGAAAACAGAGTCCGGAGAGCACACGAGGTGCCCACGAGGCAGGGGGCGCGCCCTCCACCCTCGTGGAAGCCCCGTGTCCTTCCCGGACTACTTCTTATTTCCTATTTTATTAAATATTCTAAAACGGAGAAAATTTGCCATTAGAACTGTTTTGGAGTCGGTTTACTTACCGCACCACATACCTATTTCTTTTCGGAGTCTGAAACGTTCTGGAAAGTGTCTCTTATGTATTCCTCCAGGGTTACGGTTTCAATAACATTAGTTTCAACATTTATATGATTACCTGAGATATAATGTTTGATTCTTTGACCGTTCACCACCTTCGGATTTGTGCCTTCGAAGTTGTTGATTTTTATGGCACCGGAACGATAGACCTCCTCGATAACGTAAGGACCTTCCCACTTAGAGAGAAGTTTTCCTGCAAAAAATCTTAAACGAGACTTGAATAGCAGCACATAGTCTCATATATTAAACTCACTCTTTTGTATCCTTTTGTCATGCCATCTTTTAACTCCATTCATCAAGTGAGCTAATGTCAAATAGCCTCTTCTCACCGGCAAGTTTGAAATCATAATTGAGCTCTTTAATGGCCCAATATGCCTTATGTTCTAGTTCGAGAGGTAAGTGACATGCTTTTCCATAAACCATTTTATACGGAGACATACCCATAGGATTTTTATATGCAGTTCTATAGGCCCATAATGCATCATCAAGTTTCTTGGACCAATTCTTTCTAGATATATTAACAGTCTTTTGCAAAATTAAGTTGAGCTCTCTATTACTAAGTTCTACTTGACCACTAGACTATGGGTGATATGGGGGTGCAATTCTATGATTAACATCATACTTAGCAAGCATTTTACGAAATGCACCATGAATAAAATGTGAACCACCATCAGTCATTAAGTACCTAGGGACTCCAAACCTCGGAAAAATAACTTCTTTAAGCATCTTAATAGAGGTGTTATGATCAGCACTACTAGTTGGAATAGCTTCTACCCACTTAGTAACGTAATCAACAACAACTAAAATATGTGTATACCCATTAGAGGAAGGAAACGGTCCCATGTAATCAAAGCCCCAAACATCAAATGGTTCAATAACAAGTGAATAATTCATAGGCATTTCTTGACATCTACTAATATTACCGATTCTTTGACATTCATCACAAGGTAAGACAAACTTACGGGCATCTTTGAAGAGAGTAGGCCAATAAAAACCGGATTGCAATACATTATGTGCAGTTCTATCTCCAGCGTGGTGTCCTCCATAAGCTTCGTAGTGACACTTGCATAGGATCTGTTCCTGTTCCTGTTCATGCTCAGGTATACAACGTCTAATAACACCATCTACTCCTTCTTTATAAAGGTGTGGGTCATCCCAAAAGTAATGTCTTAAATCATAGAAAAACTTTTTCTTTTGCTAGTATGTGAAACTAGGTGTTATAAATTTAGCAACAATGTAATTAGCATAATCAGCATACCATGGATAAGCATGAGAAGCATTTATGACAGCCGATTGTTCATCAGGGAAGCTATCATCAATAGGTAGTGGGTCATCAAGAACATTCTCTAACCTAGACAAGTTGTCTGCAACGGGGTTCTCAGCTCCCTTTCTATCAATAATATGCAAATCAAATTCTTGTAGCAAGAGAACCCATCTAATAAGTCTAGGTTTAGCATCTTTCTTTTCCATAAGATATTTAATAGCAGCATGGTCAGTGTGAACAGTTACTTTAGAATCAACAATATAAGGTCTAAACTTATAACAAGCAAATACAACTACTAAAAATTCGTTTTCAGTATAGCATAATTTCTCTAGGCATTGTCTAGAGTTTTACTAGCATATTGGATAACATTTAATTTCTTATCAACTCTTTGTCCTAGAACAGCACCTACAGCATAATCACTAGCATCACACATGATTTCAAAGGGTAAATTCCAATCAGGTGGCTGAACAATAGGTGCAGAAATCAATGCTTTCTTAAGTATTTCAAATGCTTCTACACAATCATCATCAAAGACAAAAGGAATATCTTTTTGTAAGAGATTAGTCAGAGGCCTGGAGATTTTAGAGAAGTCCTTAATGAACCTCCTATAAAAACGAGCATAACCAAGGAAAATTCTTATACCTTTAATGTCCTTGGGACACGGCATCTTTTCAATAGCATCAACCTTGGCTTTATCAACTTCAATACCCCTTTCAGAAATTTTATGCCCCAAGACAATACCTTCATTAACCATAAAGTGGCACTTCTCCCAATTCAATACAAGGTTAGTTTCTTTACATCTCTGCAAAACTCTATAAAGGTTGCTCAAGCAATCATCAAAAGAAGTTCCATATATGGATAAATCATCCATGAAAACCTCAACAATCTTTTCACTAAAATCAGAGAATATAGCCATCATGCATCTTTGAAAGGTAGCAGGTGCATTACATAAACCAAAAGGCATACGTCTATAAGCAAAGGTACCGGAAGGGCAAGTAAAAGTGGTCTTTTCTTGATCCTCTTTTGACAAAGGTATTTGAGAGAAACCAGAATAACCATCTAGAAAGCAAAAATGTGTATGTTTGGATAGTCTTTCTAGCATTTGATCGATAAAAGGTAAAGGCTAATGATCCTTTTTAGTAGCTTTATTTAATTTGAGGAAATCAATCACCATCCTATAACCTGTAACAATTCTTTGTGGGATCAATTCATCTTTATCATTAGGAACAACGGTAATACCTCCCTTAGAGACATAATGGACATGACTTACCCACTGACTATCAGCAATGGGATAAATTATACCTGCCTCTAGAAGCTTAAGTATTTATTTCCTTAACACTTCTTTCATCTTAGGATTTAACCGTCGTTCGTGATCAACAAATGGTTTAGCGTCTTTCTCCAATTTTATTTTGTGTTGGCATAGAGTGGGACTAATGCCCTTAAGATCATCAAGAGTATATCCAATAGCAGCACGGTGCTTTTTCAGAGTTTTCAATAATTTCTTTTGGTCATGCTCTGAAAGGTTAGCACTAATAATAATAGGATATATCTTCTTTTCATCAAGATAACCATATTTAAGAGTATCAGGTAATGGTTTAAGCTCAAACACAGGATCACCCTTGGGTGGAGGAGGATCTCCTAGGATTTCAGCAGGCAAGTTGTGTTTCAAAATAGGCCCCTGTTTAAAGAATACTTCATCTATTTCCCTTCTTTCATTCATAAACATATCATTTTCATGGTCGAGCAAATACTGTTCTAAAGGATCATTAGGAGGTACGGCAATAGAAGCAAGACCAATAGTTTCATCTTTACTAGGCAATTCCTCATCATGGGGTTGTCTACGAAATTTAGCAAAGTTAAACTCATGAGACATAACCCCCAGACCAATAGTAACAACATCTTTTTCGCAGTCTATCCTAGCATTAACAGTATTCAGGAAGGTCTACCAAATATGATGGGACAAAAGTCATCTTGTGGGGAACCAAGAACAAGAAAGTCAGCAGGATATTTAACTTTCCCACACAAGACTTCAACATCTCTAACAATCCCAACTAGTGAAATAGTGTCTCTATTGGCAAGCTTAATTGTAACATCAATTTCCTCTAACTTAGCAGGTGCAATATCATGCATAATTTCTTTTTATAAGGAATGAGGTATTGCACTTGCACTAGCACCCATATCACATAATCCATGATAACAATGATCTCCTATGTTAACAGAAATAACAGGCATGCCTACAACAGGTCTATGTTTATTTTTAGCATCAGGTCTAGCAATTCTAGCAGCTTCATTGCAGAAGTAAATAACATGCCCATCAATATTATCAGCCAAGAGATCTTTAACCATAGCAACACTAGGTTCAGTTTTAATTTGCTTAGGGGTTTGGGTGTCCTAATATTACTTTTGTTGACCACAGTTGAAGCTTTAGCATGATCCTTTATTCTAACAGGGCACTAGTAGAAAAACACCTATTAGTCCCGGTTCGTAAGGGCCTTTAGTCCCGGTTCGTGAACCGGGACTAATGGGTCGTTACTAATACCTCCCCTTTAGTCCCGGTTCTAACACGAACCGGGACAGATGGTCCTCCACGTGGCGGTGCGCCGAGCCCAGGCGAGGCCTTTGGTCCCGGTTGGTAGCACCCACCGGGACCAAAAACATCCACGCGTCGACATTCGATGGCTGGGGTTTTTGTTTTTTTTTGAAAAGGGGCGGTTTGGGGGTTTTGGGGGTTAATTTAGGTGTTTCATATATTGTGTTAGCTAGCTAATTAATAGAGAGAAGTGTCCTCTCTTTTGTCCGTGCTTGGTCGACGCCACGTATTATACATACATTATAGAGAGGACTAGCTAGACACGCTAGCTAGCTAGTAAGAAAACGAAGGAAACATAAGATCGTCATGAACATATATGCATACAGAGGGAAGTGATATCGACCACCTCTCCTTCTCCGAGAGATTGGTCGAACAACAAGGTCTCGTATATCTATCCGACACTACCGGCTACATATATACAACAATTATCTTTTACAAAAATAATCTCCTAACATACGGACGCGTGGTCCACATAGTATTCTCCGTCTTGACGATCACGTGGTCAAGAAAGAATGCCGCCAATTCCTCTTGAATTGCTCGCATGTGATCTGGTGCTAGTAGTTCATCCCGCATCCAAAACATCTAATTTTAAGAAGGGGGTCAATACATATATATATGAATGAATGAAACTCAACACAAATGATGGTAATAAAATAAAATTGTGAATATTGTTATTTACGCACTTCATATTGTTTGTCGAGTAGCCCGCTCACAGTCGTGTGGCCGATGGACTGCAAATGTAGTATCCACGTAAATCATTCCCTTGTTCCTGCCACAACCACTTTACAAGAAATAGAGGTCAATCAAACTGATAATTAGCAAGCATGTTAAATGGTATTGATGAAACTAGCGCTTGAATCACTAGGAGGTGCGTGGAATATGCTACTATAGTACTTACTTTTGGGTGTCTAAATTGCAGCTTCTTGGCAGTCCGGAGCTTTTTTGGTGAATTTTCTCCAAACCCTGCCATACAAAGAAAACAATTACTTGATATCAGAAATGAACAAAGTTGCTAATATGGTGGATAATGATCGCTTTAACTTACTTCTCGAGCATTTCAGTCATGTCCGCATACTCCTTGGGATCTTTTCGTTTGGAGTCTAAGACAGTTACTACTCCTGCTCAAGCTTAATCTCTAGGAGAGTATAGTGGTACTGCGCATGCATGCATAACTCATCAATATTACATTACTATAACCTAGACTAATAAGGGAAACCTAATATGCCACAAGACAAGTAACACTCACTTGAAGTTGTAAGGAAAGAGTATTATATCCTTGTGTTCATTTATTACCAACGATTGTAGCAAGTTGGCCTCGGTATTTTCGGCATGAAATTCAACCTCAGTTGCATCTATGAGATATGTGTTAATGAACCCAATGGAACCCACTTGTCTTTTCTTCAATTCGGCGATCTTCAATCTGCATAATATAGTGAGGATAATTATAAATACATGCAATGAAAGAGCTGAGTTATATAGAGACTTAATGAAAGAAGTAGTACTACTTACGCATGTGAGCAGGTGACCGTTGCTTTATCGAGGGCCAATTGATTGAAAAACTGATAGAACTCCTCAAATGGAATAGGCATCAGTTCAATTCCAACGAGGTCATGCTCCTTTTAACTCTCACATACAAAGTACTCCTCCCCTCGGACTCTGCAGGTTTTCATGTACCAATCATGCAATCTTCGTGCATCATCGTTGATAGAGAGCTTTCATCTTTGTGAGAGGCTTCCCGTACTCGTATCTTTGTATCTGCATCTCCAAGAAATCAAAATGTACATCGTCGGGCAGGTAATCTTCAGGATTGCCATAACCGGGCACCATCCTCGGATCGACGATGTCGCTAGCAGGCACCTTGAGCGGGGGGCACGATTGCTTCGCTTGTTCGCCACATATAGGGCATGGACAACACATAAAACCATTCTGCTTGTTTGCCTCAGCCACTTCGAGAAAATCATGCACGCCCTTAATGTACTCGGAGGTGTGTCTTGAACCGTACATCCATTCCGGTTCATCTGCGTGCATTATATATAATTAAGTGTGTCAAAAATCATTACAGAACATCATGAATAGATAATTAAGTGACCAAATTTATAGAAGTTCATCATCACATTAAAACCAAAGTACATACATAGTTCTCATCTAACAACATAAAGCTCTGCAGAGCATCTAAATTAATTAAACCATACACTGAAACTATGTAAAACATTTCAATGTGAAAACAATGCGATCATAATTGCAACCAGTGTAACAACTGATCCAACGGCATAATGATACCAAGCCTCGGTATGAATGGCATATTTTCTAATCTTTCTAATCTTCAAGCGTATTGCATCCATCTTGATCTTGTGATCATCGATTTACATCCGCAACATGCAACTCCAATATCATCTTCTCCTCCTCAATTTTTCTAATTTTTTCCTTCAACAAATTGTTTTCTTCTTCAACTAAATTTAACCTCTCGACAATAGGGTCGGTTGGAATTACCGGTTCAACAACCTCACGTTGGTCGGCATAATTGTCATAAAAAATAAATGAACCAATAGTTATGAAAAGATAATATATACCACATCCGAATCATAGATGTGATTTAGGGCCGACGGGGGCGGATACCAAAACCATCACACTATATAAGATGCAATAATAAAAGTAAGAAAATTATACAAGTATCTATATAAACATACAAGTAAGAAGTTTTTTTCCTTTTAGAAAGAAGATAAGATAAGAACAAGAGGCTCACCACGGTGGTGGCGGCGACGAGATCGGCGCGGGCGATCGACGGCGGTGAAGACGGGGACGGGACGTGACGGACCGCTAAACCTAGACAAATATTAAGGAAAATGGAGCTTGGAGGTCGAGCTTGGAGAGGAGAAAGCTTAAGTAGTGTGGCTCAGGCATTCCATCGAACACCTCGTGTGCATAGGAGGTGAGCTAGAGCACAACAAAGCTCTCCCCTCGCCTGCCACGAAGAACAGAGCACTGGGATTGCTCTACTCGCGGGCGAGGGGTATATATAGGCAACTAATTGGTCCCGGTTGGTGACTCGAACCGGGACTAAAGGGCAGCCTTTGGTCCCGGTTCGTCCCACCAACCGGGACCAATGGTGGTGGGCCAGGAGCGAGGCCCATTGGTCCCGGTTCGTCCCACCGACCGGGACCAAAAGGTCCAGATGAACCGGGACCAATGGCCCACGTGGCCCGGCCGGCCCCCGGGGCTCACGAACCAGGTCCAATGCCCCCATTGGTCCCGGTTCTGGATTGAACCGGGACTAATGGGCTGGCTAGGCCTGGACCATTGCCATGTTTTCTACTAGTGGGGAAAGGTGGTTTCTCAATATAAGCAGTAGGAACGACAGGATCATTATAAATGATAGTCTTCTCTTAAACTTTAATAGGTGCAACTACTTTTACTTCAACGGGAGTATTATATTTAAACCACTTCTCCTTAGGGAGATCAACATGAGTAGCAAAGGATTCACAGAAAGAAGCTAATATCTCAGAGTCAAGTCCATATTTAGTGCTAAATTCATGGAAAACATCGGTATCAATACAAGATTTAACACAATCAAACTTAGGTTTTATACCTGACTCCTTACCTTCGTCGAGATCCCAATCTTCAGAGTTGCGTTTAATTCTTCCCAGTAAATCCCATTTGAATTCAATAGTCTTCATCATAAAAGAGCCCTTACAAGAAGTATCGAGCATGGAGCGATTATTGAGAGAAAGCCAAGCATAAATTTTTTGAATAATCATTTATCTTGAGAGCTCATGATTGGGGCATGAATATAACATTGACTTAAGCCTCCCCAAGCTTGAGCTGTGCTTTCTCCTTCGCGAGGCCAAAAATTATATATATAATTACGATCATGATGAACAAGATGCATAGGATAAAACTTCTGATGAAATTCCAATTTCAATCGGTTGTAGTTCCATGATCCCATATCATCACATAGCCTAAACCATTTCAATGCCTCTCCCTTCAAAGATAAAGGGAAGACCTTCTTCTTGATAACATCCTCGGGCATACCTGCAAGCTTAAATAATCCACAAACTTCATCCACATAGATTAGGTGCAAATCGGGATGTAATGTTCCATCTCTTGTAAAAGGATTAGCTAGCAGTTTCTCTATCATACCCGAAGGAATTTGAAAGTAAAATTTTTCAGTAGGTTCAGTAGGTTGAGGAGAAACTCTTTGATCTACTGGTAGGGGTGAAGATACCCCGAACAAGCCCCTCAAAAGATTACTATATAAAATTTCAGCACACTATATAAAATTTTCCTTACCAAATTCCACCTACCAAAGGCGCTTCACTCCCCGGAAACGGCACTAGAAAAGAGTCTTGATGACCCACAAGTATAGGGGATCTATTGTAGTCCTTTTGATAAGTAAGAGTGTGGAACCCAACGAGGAGCAGAAGGAAATGATAAGCGGTTTTCAGTAAGGTATTCTCTGCAAGCACTGAAATTATCGGTAACAGATAGTTTTGTGATAAGGTAATTTGTAACGGGTAACAAGTAATAGAAGTAAATAAGGTGCATCAAGATGGCCCAATACTTTTTGTAGCAAAGGACAAGCCTGGACAAACTCTTATATAGAGAAAAGCGCTCCCGAGGACACATGGGAATTATCGTCAAGCTAGTTTTCATCACGCTCATATGATTCGCGTTCGTTACTTTGATAATTTGGTATGTGGGTGGACCGGTGCTTGCGTACTGTCCTTTCTTGGACAAGCATCCCACTTATGATTAACCCCTATTGCAAGCATCTGCAACTACAAAAGAAGTATTAAGATAAACCTAACCATAGCATGAAACATATGGATCAAATCAGCCCCTTACGAAGCAACTCATAAACTAGGGTTTAAGCTTCTGTCACTCTAGCAACCCATCATCTACTTATTACTTCCCAATGCCTTCCTCTAGGCCCAACAATGGTGAAGTGTCATGTAGTCGATGTTCACATAACACCACTAGAGGAGATACAACATACATCTCATCAAAATATCGGACAAATACCAAATTCACATGACTACTTATAGCAAGACTTCTCCCATGTCCTCAGGAACAAACGTAACTACTCATAAATCATATTCATGTTCATAATCAGAGGGGTATTAATATGCACAAAGGTACTGAACATATGATCTTCCACGAAATAAACCAACTAGCATCAACTACAAGGAGTAATCAAACACTACTAGCAACCCACATGTACCAATCTGAGGCTTTGGGACAAAGATTGGATACAAGAGATGAACTAGGGTTTGAGAGGAGATGGTGCTGGTGAAGATCTTGATGGATATTGACCCCCTCCCGATGAGAGGATCGTTGGTGATGATGATGGCGATGATTTCCCCCTCTCGGAGGGATGTTTCCCCGGCAGAATAGCTCCGCCGGAGCCCTAGATTGGTTCCGCCAAAGTTCCACCTAGTGGCGGCGGAGTTTCTTCCCGAAAGCTTCCTTATGATTTTTTCCAGGGTAAAAGACTTCATATAGCATAAGATGGGCACCGGAGTCCTACCATGGGGCCCACGAGGCAGGGAGGCGCGCCCCCACCCTCGTGGCCAGGGTGTGGGACCCCTCTGGTGGATTCTTTCGCCAGTATTTTTTATTAATTCCAAAAATAGCTTCTGTGAAGTTTCAGGACTTTTGGAGCTATGCAGAATAGGTCTCTAACATTTGCTCCTTTTCCAGCCCAGAATTCTAGCTGCCGGCATTCTCCCTCTTCATGTAAACCTTGTAAAATAAGAGAGAATAGGCATAAGTATTGTGATATAACATGTAATAACAGCCCATAATGCAATAAATGTCGATATAAAAGCATGATGCAAAATGGACGTATCAAGTATTTATATGGTGAATATGTGGGTCGTGTGCGCCACCTCAAAGAGTTATCAGCAGTGGTAGTACACGATAGCCGCCGAGTCAAAGCTTGCTTGCTGCAGTTAAACCCCACCACCCCCTTAGTTGATGCTGATGCATATGTAGATAGTTCTGATGTAAGTCTTGCTGGGTACATTTGTACCCACGTTTTCTTAATTTATGTTTTTTGCAGACAGACTTCAGTCTCACTACTAGTTCCGCGTGGACTTCAACGTTTAGCTTGTTACCTCAGCTACAATCTTGTACCCTTGGGAGGGTCTTGTAGATAGTCAGGCTCTAAAGCCTTCTTCCTTTTCAGATGTTTGTACCCAGACATGTTTATGCTTCAATTGCCTGTATGCTCCGTATGTTGGGTCATGTGACCCATGATTGTAACTCTTACTATGTATGACTCTTCAGAGACTTATAAATAAATACTTTGAGTCGTAGATTTTCGTTGTGATGCCATGTTGTATTTGCACATATCGAGCATATTGTGTGTATGATTTTGAAATGATTGTTATGTGTGGGATCCGACAACCTAGTTGTTTATTCTTGGTAGCCTCTCTTATGGGGAAATGTCCCCTAGTGCTTCCACTAAGCCATGGTAGCTTGCTACTGCTCCGGAACACTTAGGCTTGCCGGCATGTGTCCTTTTTTGTTCCTATTTCCTTTAAGTCCTTGTAGCTTGCTACGACTTGGGTTCATACGTTGATGATCGAAACGTTCGTTCCTGGGTCACGTATGCCTGTCCCTGTAAGTTAGTGCCACTTTGGATTCATGACTAGTCATGTCGGCCTGGGTTCTCTGTCATATGGATGCTAGCAACACTATGATATACGTGAGCCAAAAGGCGTAAATGGTCCCGAGCCAGGTAAGGTGGCACCCGTGGGGATACCGTGCTTGAGTCCACAAAGCGATATGATTTGTTACTTGCTAGATCAGTGTGACTTAGGGTCGGGGTCCCGACAGCTTTGGTATCAGAGCCTGACTGCCTGTAGGGTTACCAAGCCAAACTGGTCGAAGTTGTGTCTAGAAATGCTTTAGTTATGTAAGGGAATTGATTGTGAAAGGGAACGTAATGCTCTTTTTATTCCTTATACCTTATGTCCTTCTTATCTGAGTCATCCTATCTTTCCTACAGGGTTAAGAACGAGGCTTCTCATCTTTCTATCAGGTTCACGTGTTACTAATCCATAGACTCATAGGATGATGGATTCGAGTCTCAGTTCAGTTCCTACTATTTTTGTTGGTTAAAAGTTGGTCTTGGAACATTGATATTGTGATAATCGAGTGGTTATGCCACCATTTTTGCAGGATTTCTCAAATCTTTGAGCATTTACAGTTGTATGATGTCTGAGTCATCCCAGGTTTCTAAACAATCTGATGCATTTGCAAATCTTTCTCCTTGTTCCCGATGTCCTTTTGGATCAGATTAAGCATACTAATCAGTGTGTTGAGGTACTCCGTTGCCCCGACATATATGTTGAAGCTATTATTATGACGCTAGGGTATCTTAGAGAATCACCTAGTAATCTAGCCATGTTTTTTTGTTCCCAGTGTGATGATTCTGGCCGTCATTCCCAAAAGCATCCCATGATGCCATTTAGTTCGTAGGTATTCCATCTATGGGTTCTTGCACCCAAGATTTCACTCCACTTACTTCATGTTGATAGTGTTTGCTCATTCCTTTAGGATATTAGTAACTTTTGTGATAGTCCTCAAGGTCTGTGGTTTATCATTCTTCCAACACCATGAGCCATCCTCGGTGGAAGTTCTTTTGAACCAAAAGGTCACAGTAAGGGTGTTCTTGATTAGTTCTCCATTGTATATTATGACTCTGCCAGATCAACCTTTCTGCATGGGTTATCCGGAAGAAATATGCTGAGCTTTGTTTGACATACTAATCTATGCATCCACAACTCAGAAAGTAATATGTTCCTTTGAGTTGTCCCTTTTCAGTTGTATTCTGACCCTCGTGTATCAGTTGATAGTTGGGAGTATGTGTGCATTCGTGTTCATCGATGCCTTTTACTCTCGTGGTCCGTAAACTCATTCCATTTCAGAGTGGCTTAGGAGAAACAAACTCCAGAACCTCACCCATTTCTTGGATTGGGTCAAAGCAGTTGTATTCAGCAGATCAAAATGCCAATCCAGCTTTTGTTCTGTTCTACCCTGGAGTATTCCCCCTTTTATGTCAGGATTGTCATGAGAATTGCACCACCTCTCATGAATTCTTGACGCAGTGATACTTTTTGCCATCATTATTCATTCTTCGGTTCCTGTGTCATTCTAACCGGAATGCCGACAAGTGAATCATGATGCATGAAATCAATACTCCTAGTAACTCCGTTGCTTGGTAGTTAATGTACAATAATCTCATTCTTAGTGTTGGTTATTGAATCATCGTCCTAAGATTGATCGTGCGACCTAGTCCATTTTCCTGGTGCACACTTCGATCAATGAGTTAGGATTTTGTAAATCCCATGCTTATTTGATCACATCATCTTGCCTCGAAAGCAAGATTGTTCTCGAGCTTAATAAGCGATGGTTCGTGATTTTCCGAGTATCTTCTCAGAAGTATCATCAGGGTGTCCCGTGACTGTTATGTTGAGCTCATGATCAAGTTGGTTTCTTGTAGGGATAATTAATTTGGTGCCCTTAGTTGTGTCCCACTCGGCAGGTTTACCCCTAGTTTCTGAAAACACTTGTTCCTGCCTAAACCACTTTGCTCCTCTGATGCTTTTGCCCTTTGACCGTTTGACCATCACTTTGAAAACTTCATAAAAATTTCATACTAACTCAGAAAAATTCAAATAAGATATCAAAATGTTTAGAAAAGCATCACCTATATGTGCATGTCATTTGCATTCATGAAAAAAGTGTTGGCCAGTCCCCATCTCAGTTTTAGCTCATATGATCTTAGCATGAATAGTAAAATCTAAAAAAAATCTAAAAATCCTAAAAAAATTGGTGGCAAACTTTGACCAATGTTTTCGATTAACTTGCCAAGTTTCATAAGGGAATGACATTCGTGGAAGTCGTGGCAACAAAATGAAATTTTGGAGCATTGATTTTTGTTTTTTTTGCCACGACTTCCATGAATGTCATTCCCTTATGAAACTTGGCAAGCACTCAAAACATTGGTCAAAGTTTGCCACCAAATGTTTTTAGAATTTTTAGATTTTTTTTAGATTTTACTGTTCATGCTAAGATCATATGAGCTAAAACAGAGATGGGGACAAGCCAACACTTTTTTCATGAATGCAAATGACATGCACATATATGTGATGCTTTTCTGAACATTTTGATATCTTATTTGAATTTTTCTGAGTTAGTATGAAATTTTTATGAAGTTTTCAAAGTGCTGGTCAAATGGTCAAAGGGCAAAAGCATAAGAGGAGCAAAGTGGTTTGGGCAAGAACAAGTGTTTTCGGAAACTAGGGGTAAACCTGCCGAGTGTGACCCAACTAGGGGCATAAAATCAATTATCCCTTTCTTGTAAGCCACCCTTTCTCCAAGGATCTATGTTGGATACCCTGAATTAGTTGGTTAAGTTAAACAACAACTTGGAGAGTTGGAAGATGAAAGGTTGTCTTACTAAGGGATGTCTTTTGTGTATGCGTGTTGAAGAAAGATGATATTTTCATCGGTTGGACCTCTGATCAGTTGTCGGATCTATCGTCTTAACCAATCTTGATTTGAGTATGGGCCATCATCAAATCAAATAAGATCCTATGATGTTCGTAATGTTGTCTTACCCATGGTTGACTCCTCGAGCATACACCATTATATCTTTTGTTCTGACTAGTGCTATCACTTTGTTCACATAATCATGGAATTCCTTCTTCATTGGAATTTAGATGAATTGGTGTGGAGCCCATCGGCAACATTTCTATCTTCTCCATAATTCATGATGAACATTAAGCTAGTGTTGGAAACTTGTGTAAGCATTCTCTTCGTGTCCCGTTCATGAAGTATATGTTTTATGAAAGAAGTGACTTCCTCGAATTCAGGTGCATCTGATGTAAGTTGCCGCCATGAATTCGAGAAAGCTTGTTTTTGTTTCCTATGGAATCATCCCAAGTGAGGCATGCATGTGCGAAGTATTCTATCGTTTGATAGACTGATCATCTTCATCCCATATGTATTTCCTAGCACACCAAGCCATTGATTGATTTGTTCAAGGAGAAGAAGTTCCTTCTTAAGAACATGCCTTATGCAAGGACTTCAATATCCTCGATTATGGTTCCCCGCCTGAACTCGGTAGTGTTTTATTATAATACTACGATGTGGTCATGATTGTCTGGGACAACGTGTTCACATGTGTGTAGCAAAACCAGCTCATGTTTTGGAGCTTACTACCATAGTTCATTTCCTGAGAATCTCGCAATGTTATCTCGTCGATTTGTGTTGCAACTTTTCTTTTCAGACATGTTGAGTCTAAAGTATCCTGTTACTAACCAGATCTGAATCTCAGGCGGATATGATGGTCGGAACATTCCCAAAATTTGCATTTTGTTCCCAGCTTGCACCGTCATTGTGACAATTTCCCATGGGCTGCCCTTCTCAATAGTTGATGTCCAGGATCATCTTCAAAAGTGGTCCTACCATGGGTCCCATCCATTTTTGATGATAAGAAAAAATCATCCATTACGTTGTCTTCAACAAGGTAGTCCACATCATCCATTCTAGTCCGAGTATGTCATTCTCTCGAATTCTGTCAAATGATCAATTGTGAATTGCCTCATGCTGGTATGAAGAGTTTCAATGATCTATATATGAAAAGTAATTCTTTTTTCCACATAAAAGAATAACTCTACGCGTCACCTCCCTTAGGGTGCCTCATTATGATATCATGGGCAACTTAACTCCTCGCTACTTTGAAACCCCCTCACCATCTATTTAAGCGTGGAATTGTTACCTACCGAATCAAACTATCACCATTTGTTTCTTCCATCCCTCTCGATGAGTGTTTTGTGTCTCAACTCGAGAGATGTTACTATGTCTCATCCCGTGAGTTGATCGTGAGTTGCTCGATCTTTGAGGAGATCGTTTCCTGTAGAATCTCTTCTCGTCGTCATCGTGTTGAATGAAGATCTCGAGATCAAGGACATCAAGATCAACATGAAGCAAGGAATCAACGTTCCTATGAAGGGCAATTGGATCGAGAAGATTGTGTTAGCATTGTGTCCCCTCTGTCTTCTTACCTCACATCTTGAATCTCGGGACGAGATTCTTGTTAGTGGGGGTGAGTTGTCACAGCCCTAGAATAGTTGGCTACAATAGTTGCATCTGCATCCATGCATCATGTTTAAATTCAAAGGAAATTTGAATTCGGGATGACCAAGCCCTAGAACCAAATGAATCCAAATAGGTTCAACTAAAATCTTTTTCAATGATTTCAAAATGCCTTTTAAAATGTTCATCATTTCTGGATCAAGGTGGAAGCATCTACCAAAAATGGTTCACATTTTTGCAAGACATATTTGGACTTTGAATTAATTCAATCATATTTGAATTGGAGATATTTGAATGATATGTATTTTTTAGATGTTCCAAAGATGTTGGAAATTGTTAAGGGTCACTGGAATGATTCAGACACCACCCATAATTATTTCCAGTATTTTATGAAATGGTTTAGTATTATTACTAAATCAAAACAGAGCAAAATAAATAGAAAAAGAATTGAATAAGGGAAACAGAAACCTACCTGGCACTTACCTCGGCCGGTTACTGTACAGCCTAGCCAGCCCACTTGGCCCTCCTGCTAGTCATCTTCCTCCTGTGCGATGGCGCAGGCAGACAGCAGCGCCTGGCCCGGCCACGCCACGCCTCCACCTGCTTTCCTGCCTCCCCGCCAGCGCAACACCGTGATTCCTCTCCGCGGTGCCGTCCGGATTGAACCCTCCCACTCTTTCGCTCCCTGTCCCTCTCTCTCTCCCTCGAGCGCCCTCCATCCTCTGTCTTTCACGCGCGTTGACCCGAACGCGCCCGTCGCCGGCCCTCGCCACCACCGCAGCCACTGCCTCCCCCTCGACCTTTTGAACTGACCACGAGCTCCGCCACCTATCCTCGACCTCCTCACCAAGAGAAGCATCACCGAACGCGCTGCATCAGCGGCATCTTCCTCGTCTTCAAGCTTCGGCAACACCGACCATCGTTGTCGATCCGCAACAACTGGAGCGTCCCCGAGCCCGTGAGCTACACTGCCGCCTCCCTGTGAGCGCTTGCTTCGACTCCCCCTCTTCCACGGCCTCTCCATGTCCTCTAGGCTGTAGTTGCATAGACGCCGAAGCTCCGCCGCTGCATATGCTCGCCGCCGCCGCCGCTATACGCCCTCCCCGGCATCCCCATGACCACCACTGGATGCCCCGCACCATGGGCTCTCCAACGCACCTAACCGCGCACCAGCCATGGCCGGAAACGGTCGGCCGGCGATCGCCGCCGCGTCAGGTCATCACCAGCTTAACCGTGCCGACTTGGCACGGCCATTAGGGGCTAATTAGCCACCCTTCAGCCACTGACAGTGGGCCCCGTGGAGGGTCAAAGTATGACTCAACGCGAGATTAGCACCCGTGTCACTGACCGGCGGACCCCACTGTTCAGGTTTGACCCAGTTGACCGTCGACCTAGTGCTGACGACATGCTGATGTAATAAACTATTTCTGGATTATTTCTATTTAAGAAACGATTAAGAAATTCCATAAAATGTTATAAACTTCTAAAAATCATATAAAATCAACCATAACTCCAAATGAAATAATTTATAAATGAAAAATGATCAGAAAAATATGAGGAATCTGTTTATGGCATTGTAATGCATGTTTGAATAACTTAAAGTTTCTGTATAAGTCAATTTGAATTAATGGCATTTGAAATGCCTTGTATGGAGTTTGAATTTGAATCTAGTGTTCAAACAAACTCCATTTAAATCGTTGCTAGGTGCATTAGCTCAAATCACAGCATATTGCCATGTCACATTCATGCATCATATTGCTGCATTGCATTGATTGTGTACCTTATCTGTTTGCCGGTGTTGTTCCCTCTCAGTGGACGTTGTTCCGACGTTGTGATCGTTGACACCGGTGAAGAGCTATACTATCTTCAGAAGTGCCAGGCAAACAAACCCCCATTGAACATTCCGATACAATCCCACTCTCTCGCTCTTGCTCTCTTTTACTGCATTAGGACAACAACATTTCAATTGTTACATGTTCTGGTAGCTGAACCCCTTTCCTCTGCATGACCTGTCTTTGCCATAGTAAATAGTTGAAACCCACTAGCATGAGTAGGAGTTGTTTGAGCCATGATGTGCCATTCATGCTTGCTTGTTATGCCTGCTATGCTTAGAGTTGTATCAGGTTTTATTCATCTGGGATGGATTGGAATGGTGTGAACATGTCCTACTATGTGAGAACTAAGTGTGTGAACACGATTTGGTAAAGGTAGCGATGAGAGGCCATGTAGGAGTACATGGTGGGTTGTCTCATTGGGACCGTCCTCAGGAACTGAGTTCTGTGTCTGTGATCCAAGACAGTTACTACCATACATTGCATTCCGGTAACTCGATCCCTCTCGGCTTATTAATCGCCTCGATATCTGTCCAGGAGTTGCAACTAGTTTCTTGTGTTTGTAGGTAGTGCTAGTAGTCTACCAAGTGGCACACGGTACAGGTGGGCTTGGGATAGACTAGGTGCAGTGGCACGGTGTACCAACTGGCACCCGGATGGTGGGCTTGGGAACCCTGCTCGCATCGTTTGGGGCCGTGATGGAAACCTCAGTTGGACTCCCTTGCGGATGGAACCTGAATAGGCGATAAACCTGGACTAGAGTCTTGCGTGGTTAGTCAGGTCATGGCTGACACCCTCGCCAGGCTTCCACTTGAAGGTTGCCGAGATACATGACGTGTACATGGCGGTAAGTGGTGAGAGCATGTGTGAAGAAGTACACCTCTGCAGGGTTAACATGATCTATTCGAATAGCCGCGTCCGCGGTAAAGGAAGACAAGTGAAAGTGGATACTCTAAAATGCGCAACATAAGCGTAAGTGCTATGGATGGCCTTCTCATAGGAAGACGGGAGCGGATCCATAGTGGTGTATTTATATGGTGAATATGTGGACTCGTGTGCCCCACATCAAAAGAGTTATCGGTAGTCGTAGTACAGGATAGCCACCGAGTCAAAGCTGGCTTGCTGCAGTTAAACTCCACCACCCCCTTTGTTGATACTGATGCGTATGTAGATAGTTCTAATGTAAGTCTTGTTGGGTACATTTGTACTCACGTTTGCTAAATTTATGTTTTTGGAGAGAGAGTTCAGTCTCACTAGTAGTTCCTTGTGGACTTCGACATTTAGCTTGTTACCTCAGCTACAATCTTGTACCCTTGGGAGGGTCTTGTAGATAGTCAGGCTCTAAAGCCTTCTTTCTTTTAAGATGTCTGTACCCAGACATGTTTACGCTTCCGTTGCTTGTATGCTCTGTATGTTGGGTCATGTGATCCATGATTGTAACTCTTACTATGTACGACTCTTCGGAGACTCATGAATAAATACTTTGAGTCGTAGAGTTTCGTTGTGATGCCATGTTGTATTTGCACATATCGAGCATATTGTGTGTATGACTTTGAAATGCTTGGTATGTGTGGGATCCGACAACCTAGTTGTTTATTCTTGGTAGCGTCTCTTATGGGGGAATGTCTCCTAGTGCTTCCACTCAGCCATGGTAGCTTGCTACTACTCCGGAACACTTAGGATTGCCGGCATGTGTCCTTCTTCATTCCTGTGTCTATCGCTTCGAGGAAATGTCATGCGTTGTTCCTTTAAGTCCTTGTAGCTTGCTATGACTTGGGTTCATACGTTGATGATCGACACGTTCGTTGCTGGGTCATGTATGCCCGTCCCTGTAAGTTATTGCCACTATGGATTCACGACTATTCATGTCGGCCCGGGTTCTCTATCATATGGATGCTAGCGACACTATCATAAATGTAAGCCAAAAGGCACAAACGGTCCCGGGCCAGGTAAGGTGGCATCCGTGGGGATAACGTGCGTGAGGCCGCAAAGTGATATGATATGTTACATGCTAGATCAGTGTGACTTAGGATCGGGGTCCCGACAGGCGGCTCTTCCTCCGATGGAAGGCCACATTGGGGATCAACCTCGAGAATTCATCATCATGTTGTACAAGCCCTTGCGCGGTCACCTTCGTCTTCCAACCTTCTTCGTGCGGGAGATGGAGCTCGAGCAACCACGCGCCTTGAGGCTACACATGAGGGTTTTGGGGATGGAAGCATGAGGGTTGATGTCGATTTCCCCGCTCCTCATGTAATGTATCTCCGTCGTGGCTGGAAGACCTTCGCCCGTACCCACAGCTTCTCGGAGGGGCACATTCTCCATTTCAAATTAACGGAGAGTGGCCTGCTCTCCGTCAAGATCTTCGGGCACTCAGGAGGCCGCTTAGGATGCTGCATGGAGAGCTCGACTGACGGTGAAAGCTCCTCCTTGAGCGAAAGCGATGAGGAGGACAGTGACGGTGACGACGACGACAGCAGGCGGAGGAGCGATGACTCTAACTCCAGCTTATCATCGCCCGTACCATCTTCATCAGGTGGCAGCACCATGATCTGCATCCGCATCTCCTCCCTGGCAGTGGATTTCCCGAGGAGTTGGATGCAGAGGTGCGGATTGTGCTGTCGGGCTCCTCCAGGAGCCTCCCAACTGGACCCCGGTAGGCTTCCTCTCAGGCTGCAGCTCCGTTAGCCCTGCTGAGTCCTGCTAGCCCTGGTGACGGTGGTTGACGGGGCCGCCTTCCGCCGTGCTCTCCATCGAGGTGTCCCCTTACGCTCCCGTTCCTACTGGGCTACCTCTCCTGGACCCCGACGGAGCGGACTGAAATCCTGCCCTGGCGCTCCTTTTGCCCTCCTCGCCTTTGACGGCTGCACCTAGGAGGAGAGGGAAAAGAAAGGGCATTACGGAGCACTTATCTTTTTAAATCTTAGCCGGAAATTGCCAAATTTTAATTCAAATAATGTAATCTCTTGAGTCCATCTTTGTGTTCTGTAATGCTTGTACTTGTGTTAGCATATAAATGAAAAAGATGAACCTTGCCGGGAGCTCGTGCATGTATATGTCCATGCAAAAGCGGAGTGCCTCTTTAATAAAAATAAATAAGTTTTCCCCTGACAGGATATCCTGCCAGCACCCTCTTTGTCTGCCGGAGAGCTCCATCTGTCGGGGAACAAACAGAGGGGCCAGCCCCCTGCGAAATCCTTCTTACCAAAGGCTACTGCGACCATCCTGACTGAAGCAACGTTCGAGTCATAGATGGGAGCTCCTAAGTATCAAAAGAGAGGCGAGGTTTTCTTATGAAAAGTTATAGCCTTATAGAACACTAATGGACAAGAGGTAAACTGATCTGTTTGGCTTGCCGGGGATCGCCGTGTCGTGCAATCTTCTCATCCTTTGTCGAAGTCAAGTTCATGGCAGGGACCTGAAACTCCATGTAGATGAGAATGAATGCAGGATGCAATCTTATCTATATGCGTAAGAAAATTCTCATGAAATGCTTATGCAGCGATCTGGGTGTGCTCGTGCATGCATGCAATCTTAATTGGGGCCTCCCTACAACGCTTCTTTATTTTCTCTCACACGGGGTCATCGCCATGGCTTTGTACAAGGTGTTACATGCAGATGAGGCAAGGCCTGTACAAAAGGGTGGCTGCCGGGAAGTGCCCGGCAGCCTTGCGCCTTACGGGTAGTACTTACGGAGATGCTCAATATTCCATGAGTTTTGCAACCGAGTGCCATCCCCGGTCTCGAGACAGACTACGCTAGGTCTGGTGACTCGTACAACCCGGTAAGGGCCTTCCCACTTCGGTGACAGCTTGTTTGTACCCTTGGCGGACTGAACGTGCCTAAGGACAAGGTCACCTTCCTAAAAACACCGGGCATGAACTCTGTGGCTATGATAGTGACGCAGGGCTTGCTGGTAGCGTGCAGCACGCGTAACAGCCCGGAGACGGTTCTCCTCGAGTAGCATAGCATCGTCACGCCGGTGCTGATCTTGCGCTACTTCATCGTAGGCAAGCACTCTAGGGGACCATTAAATGAGTTCCGTGGGGATAACTTCTTCTGAACCGTAGACCAGGGAGAAGGGAGTCCGCCCGGTAGCTCGGTTAGGTGTCATTCCGAGGGAGCTGAGAACTATCAAAAGCTCCTTGATCCACCGCCTGCCGTGCTTCTGCAGCGTATCGAAAGTTCTTGTCTTGAGTCCATGAAGCACTTCCGTGTTCACCTTCTCAGCTTGTCCATTGCTCTAGGGGTGAGCCACAGAAGCGAATGAGATCTTGCATCCAAGGGCATGAACATATTGCATGAAGGCGTGGCTCATGAACTGGGTGCCGTTGTCAGTGATGATCCTTTCCAAATCTCCAAAACAACACACCAATTCCTTCAAGAACTCGATAGATGACTGAGCAGTCACCTTTCTCACAGCAGTCACTTCCGTCCACTTTTTAAAATTGTCGATGGTGACGAACAAGAATTCAAAGCCCCTGATTGCTCGGGGGAAAGGGCTGAGGATATCGAGCCCCCAGGTAGAGGGAGATGTCCATGATATAGGGATTGTCTGAAGGGCTTGGGCAGGCAGGTGTGTTCTCTTGGAATGGAACTGACAGGCTTCACATGTCGTAACGAACTCAATTGCATCTTGGACGGCTGTGGGCCAATAGAATCCTTGCCGGAATGCTTTCCTAACTAATTCCCTTGATCCAATCTGTGAGACGCACATTGTTCTGTGAATCTCAGCCAACAGTTACTTTCCATCCTCCCAGCAGACACACTTCAATTTCACATCGTTGGGCCTCCTTCTGTATAGAGTGTCATCGACAAACTGACACATACTGACCCTCCGGGCTACTTTCTCAGCTTCATCTTGGTCGCCGGGAAGTTTTCCTGTTTGGAGGAAGCGGACAATGTGCCTTGTCCAAGTTGGATCCTGGGGCTTGGCAATGAGGACTAGTGGCACCTCCTTTGCTACGGGAGCACCAGCCTTGTTCGTGGGGTCCATAGGCCCGACTGAGGGCGTGGTCCAGCAGGCTGTGAGGAGTTGTTTCCGGCAGGGTTTCTGCCGGGAGCGGAGGGCTCGACCGGGAGAGGCTTACCTTAGTCCAACTTTCTCCTTTTCTGGGCCATTGTGGCTGGTGATACGGAGGGCTGAGAGAGATGGAGAACAAAAGTGCCTGGTTCCACAGGAAGCTTCTGCGCAGCACACTTTGAAATGTGATCAGCGATGCTGTTTTCCGCATGGGGTACGTGCTCTGTTTGCAACCCATTAAAGTGCTCCTTCAGTCTCCTCACTTCCTCGACGTATGCTTCCATAAATGGGCTGTGATAATCCTTGTTGACTTGTCTCACCACAAGCTGTGAATCTCCTCGAATGGTCAATTTCTTAATTCCCAATTCTGCTGTAATCCTGAGCCCAGCAAGGAGCCCTTCATACTCAGCAGTATTATTGGTGGCTTCTTCCCGGGCAAAGTGCATTTGGATGACGTACTTCAAGTGCTCCCCAGAGGGGGCAACTAGAAGCACGCCAGCCCCCGCACCTTGTAGGGACAAAGCACCATCAAAATACATAATCCATTCTTGGGGTGATACCTTGCCAGGGAGAGTTGTTTTCGTCACTTCCTCATCAAGGTTGGTGTCCATTCTGCAATAAACTCTGCCAGTGCCCTGCTCTGAATAGTTGATGTGCTCTCAAATTTCAAACCAAAGTTGGATAACTCCAAAGCCCACTCCACTATTGTGCGAGTGGCTTCAGGGTTTCGAAGTATCCTTTGCAACGGGAAACGAGTGACAACCGTGATCTCATGGGCTTGCAAGTAGTGGCGTGGTTTCCTTGAGGCCACGATGAGGCCAAAGATCAACTTTTGCCTGCCAGAGTACCTCAATCTAGCTGCTTGTAACAAGGAGCTGACGAAGCAAACTGGGTGCTGCACCACTTTCTTCCTTGCCGCGTCCTTGGGGTTGCTCTTGTTGCCGTGCTCATTGCTGTCCTGATGCTTTTTTGCCTCTGCCATGACCTGGTCACTTTCTGCATCATCCACTTCTCGTTGTGCTACCAAGGCCACACTGACCACTTGGTTGGTTGCCGCCAAGTAAAGCAACAACGGCTCTTGGGGTTTGGGTGCAACCAAACTAGGCACAGACGATAGGTAGGCCTTCAATTCCTGTAGAGCTGCATTTGCTTCCGGGGTCCACTTCATAGGCCCTGCTTTCTTCAAAATTTTATAGAACGGCAGGGCACACTCGGCAAACTTGGAAATGAATCTGCTTAGCGCGGCAACGCATCCCGTCAAGCGCCTCACATCATTAACTGGCCTTGGCACTTGGATCTGCTCAATGGCCTTGATCTTGTCGGGGTTGCTTTGATCCCCCGATGGGACATGAAGAATCCAAGTAGCTTGCCAGACGGAACACCGAATACACACTTCCCCAGATTAAGCTTCAAGTTGATCTTACGCAGATTAGCAAATGTCTCCTCCAAATCCTATATAAGGGTAGTCTTATCCTTGGATTTGACCATGATGTAATCCATATAGGCTTCTATATTTCTGTGCAATTGTGAGTCAAAACCAATCTGGACTGCTCTTGCAAAATTGGACCCGGCACTCTTTAATCCGAAAGGCATGCGGACAAAGCAGTACGTACCACACGGAGTGATGAACGATGTCTTCTCTTCATATTCCTTGGACATGAAGATTTGGTGATATCCTGAGTATGCATCCAGAAAGGAGAGCAAGTCACAACCTAAAGTGGAATCCAAGATCTGGTCGATGAGCGTCAAGGGAAATGGGTCCTTCGGGCAAGCCTTGTTGAGATCTGTGAAATCAATGCAAAGCCTCCATTTCCCATTCGCCATTTGGACCACCACTGGATTTGCTAACCATGTAGGATACAGTACTCCTCTGATTAAACTAGTTGCCTCTAATTTCTTGATTTCCTCGACAATGAACGATTACCGCTCCAAGGCTTGCTTCCGAACTTTCTGCTTGACAGGTCGGGCGTGTGGGCAGACAGCAAGGTGGTGCTCGATTACCTCCCTGGGAACACCAGTGATATCAGATGGTTGCCAGGAAAACACATCGATATTCGCCCGCAGGAAGGCAACGAGCGCGCTTTCCTATTTGTCATCAAGGGTGGCGCTGATAGTGAAAGTACCATCAACGCCAGCCAGCCCTGCCGGGACCTTCTTCACTTGGGGTGCAGCAACCTTGGATCTCTTGCTGTTGGAACACTCCGGCACGTCGTCAACGGGTGTCGTGCACTCGGAGGGGGCACGCTTCCCGGACTCCTTGCCGGAGGTCCTACAATCCCTCTTCTTTCCTTTGCTTTCCTTGGCGGGAGCTGCTGCTCTCGCAGCCTCTGCTGCGACTACATCCCGGTACATCTTGTCTACGCAGATAATTCCATCCTTCTCGTTTGACGGGATAGTGATGACCCCCAGTGATCCAGGCATCTTCAAAGTCTTATAAGCATAGTGTGATGCTGCCATGAATTTAGCCAGGGCCGGGCGTACCACAATTCCATTGTTTGACAGGGGGAGATCAACCACATGAAACACAATCTTCTCGGTCCGATAATTCAATTCTCCCCCGAATGCCACCGACAATGTAATCTTTCCCTTAGGATGGCTCCATCCAGGATTGACTCCTTGAAATGTGCCGGTGACTTCTAGCTCTTCTTCTCCTATCTGAAGGTTGTTGATGACTTCCGGGGAAATCAGATTCAACCCGGCCCCGCCATCCACTAGCATCTTTGAGGTTGCGAATTGTTTGGGAGACCAACAATGGCAAACACCCTACCGCTGTAGTGCGGCCAGGATGATCCTCCTCATCAAAGATGATGGGCGTGCGGGACCACTTGAGCGGCTTCCGGGCCTCTGGCGCTGGTTCCACAACATTGACCTCTCGTGCCCATCGCTTAAGTTGGCGATGGGAGGTGTGCAAAGATGCACCTCCATCAATGCATAGGGTGTTAGTGGCCTTCTGAAATTCCTGCTCACTGGTTTTGAAAGGGTTTGCCGGGGCGATTTGCTTCACCACCTCGGCCCTTACCGCCAGCAGCACTCTGACCTTTTCCCTTATCACGCTTATCATATTCCGCCCTCTGCTTATTGACAAGATGCTCAACCTAATAACACTCCTGAAGGTTGTGGCCTTTGGTCCGGTGGATCTTGCAGTACGGCCCATCACCTTTCCCAACTTTTTCCACGGCAGCGGCTTCCCGACAGTTAGCGCACGCGGCAACTTCCTTGTCGGGGGCCTCAACCTTGGCCTTCTTGCCAGTACTAGGTGTGCCCGAACCTTCTACAGTCATCACCGCCTTATCTCTTGGCTTCTTACTGCACTTCTTGCCCTTTCTCTGACTGGTTGATTCATCTTCATCCTCTGAATCAACATTGATGTAATCCTCCTCTCCAGGCAACTTCCTTCATTCCTCCATCCGAGCACACTTATCCACTACAGTGTATAGCTCCTTCACAGTCTTGGGCAACCGCACATTCATCTTAGAATGAATGCGACGGTTGCGCACATTGGACTGGAAGGCTGCTATAACACCTGTCGAATGGATATTTAGAACATTTCTATGAACTTTACTGAATCTCTGTAATACATACGGAGGTTTTCTCCTTCCTTCTGCTGGAGAAGCTGCAGGTCACTGGGCCTGCCGGGCTCTTGGTGTCTACCAGTGAAGGCACTGATGAACTCGTGGCACAGATCCGCCCATGACGAAATGGAGTTCTCCGGCAGGTGCATCAGCCAAGACCTCACATTGGACTTGAGGGCTGAAGGGAAGTAGTTGGCGAACACCTTCTCATCTCTTCCCCCGGTAGCCTGAACATCAATGGTGTAGATGCTCAGGAACTCTGCCGGGTTCAACCTCCTGTCGTACTTCTCAGGTATCTCCAACTTGAACGTGTGTAACGGACGGCCAACGGACTTGCCGCAGGTCTCGTGTAAAGGTAGGGCAGTCGACCTCGAAAGGTTGGCACCCGCCAACACCGAGCGCAGGCTTGTCGACGTTGAGGCCGCCGCACCCGTCAGTCTGGCGGTGGACGTCGCGGCCCCGATCGATGACTACGCACACGTCTCCCCGCCACATATCCTCCGGGGCTCGACGTTGGCCTGGTCTTGCTCGAGGGGCGGAAGAGGCCATCGAGACATTGTCGGGGTCCTGATTCAGCTGTGCCCGCGTCGGCTGCCGTGGTGGGGACTGCATGGTGGGGACGCGCCCCTCCATTCGGCCAGCAGTACATGCGGTTTGCTGTCGCTTCGGGCGGTCATGGAGGGCCAGCTTGCCGTGAGCCCCCGGCCTCGGCGAAACGGAGCAGGCTCTAGATAGTGGCACGCCATTCATCCATCTGCTCGGCTGCCGGCGGAAACATCAGCAGCAACTGAGCTCGAGCCATAGCCTCCATGGCTGTGCTTGGCATAGATGCTGATGACGTCGACCGCTCCGTAGCCCGGTTCCTGATGGTGCCTACGGCGGCAACGGCGGTGGTGTCGTGTCCATGTAGCTGTGGGTCGACCACACAGGCAGCGGGTCGTCTTGGCGGCGCTTGCTTTCGGTCGGCCGTCAGTCGTGCAGCGGTCTGGTTGACTCGTCCGGAGGAGGCAGGGCCGTGGTTGCTCCCGCGATGGGTGCTGCCGGAGGGTTATGGTTCACCCCGGACTGAGCGTTGTTGCTGTGGTTGTGCTCGTCAATGGGGGGAGAGGTGCAGACGGAGTTACCCCCTCGCCCGCAGCTTGTGGAGCATGACCGCCAAGGCATTGCTGATGCTGTCCTCCTCTCATGTCTTCAGCCCCCATGTCGGCCACAGGGGGAGTGGTGATGGTGCCACCTCTTACAACCACACCCCTAGCAGCGTTCACATCCTCGCTCGTCCCCGCGCCCTCCGAGGCACCAGAGGCCATGGGCAGCGTAGCCTTTGAGGTGGACGGATGGGCCGAAGGGCCAGACTTCTTCTTCTTAGGCGCCTTGGTTGATGGTGTCGTCAAAGATGAAGATGGCGATGAAGATGACGCGCTATGCATGCTTTCAGGTTCGCGCAAGTGCTCCCCCTACCTAGATTTCAGGTTCGCGGGATATCCACGGCCACCTATGGGACCAGGTGGCCCCTTGCTGGTTCGGCGGGGGAACGACGCATTGCACAAAGAGCAGAACAGCGTGCGACAGCACGGCAGAGAGCACACAAACAATTTACCCAGGTTCAGGCTGCCGCAAGGCATAAGACCCTACTCCTGCTTTCATGGATTGATACTGGAATGAGTGTGGTAGTGCGTAGTACTCTTGCCCGGCAGGGTTTGCCAAGGGGCCGCAGCGACTATGTGCGTCCGGTCGCTTGGGGTTCGCAACTTTCTAACCTTTTAACCACTCCTATGAGTGCCATGGGCCTCCTTTTATAGATTAAGGGGTCACCATAGTGGCAAAGTGGTCATTATCCACTGATATGATAGCGAACAGTGACATCATACCTAACTCTGCAGGCTGACAGGGTGCATTAAATGCGCCGCTTAGTGTCACATCACCGGTTGCCCGGCAAGGCCTGCCAGGCTATCTTTGCCAGTGCCGCACCTGTTCTCTTGACACGTCGCAGGATGGGTGTCATCTGCGGGCTTCTTCTAAAGGAAATGGCTGCCATGTGGCGAATGGCTACCACTTAATCACCTTGCGCCTTGACACTGCACTGATCGACGACGTGAGTCGTGTTAGAGTGGTTGGTGGGGTGGTCCTGCCCCCGCGAGCCCCGGCAAGCTCTACCAGGGAGTCTTGATTTCTTGCTCCTGGTGGTGGCCTCGCCCCTTGCGGGCTCGCCTGGCCGGCAAGGGAGGCCTATCTCTTGCCAATATCTTGCTACTCAGGCTCAATCTTGGTCCTTTTGGGCTGCATGTTGGTTCTTCAAATCTCTTGGTCCTCCAATCTCTGACTCAAGCTGGTGTTTCAATCTTGATCTTGTGCCTGTGCACAGTTGGGGAACAGACCAAGGGTTTGTTGCACCGACACATTAGATGTTTAATGGTAAGTGAAACTTCATCTTTTGTTTGTGGTTTTCAAAATAGCTAGCAGAATTTCCTTATCTTAATATTGAACTTCATTTTTTGGATAAGTGAACTTCATCTTTTTTTATTACAGATGACGAACTTCCTTTTGTGACACCGTCGAGCATTGATCCAACTCTTCTAAAAAGATACAATGGGTTGTACACTGCTGTTACGAGGACTCGGAGGGACAAAAATAAGAAGTATGGATTTTTAAAAATTGTTTTGTTCATATGTATTTTCTAATTTCAGTATTTACCCTTTCTTGTTCTTGTTATTTTTGTAGTATCTTATGTTTTAGTTTTTCACAAAAAATTCAGGGACATGATTGCTTTTAAAATTGAGGTGGCTGATATTACCATTGGCGAAGTTGGTCAATCTTTTTGGGATAAAGGGATGCTCACTACAACCCTTGTAGATCTCGGGGTTTGTTTGCTGGTAGATAAGTTTAAGGGATGTCCGAGGATGGTTGTCCCGTACCATATTTGTGTAAGCATGCATAAATTTTTGTTTTGTTTTTTGATTCTCTTTTCTGATTTTTGTGTGATCACCTGTTTGCTTGAACACTATTTTCTTTTTTTTTGTTTTGGCAGACAAGTATTTGGCATGGTGGTAGTGTAGGCAGGAGTGTAAAATTGATGTTCTCTTCAAAAGCCGAGGAGCGTGTCGATAAAAAAAGATATGTTGAGTAATGTTTTTATTTGTTGAAGACAATTTTTTGTGTGCTGGTTTTTATAGTGTTATTTTTCTTGTTCTTGTAATACTTTTTTTACTTCCAATAGGTCCTGTTTGCAACATTTGATCCGCCAGAGACGAGGGATGGCGTTGGTCATTATTGTGTAGTTGCCTTGAATTTGAAGGAAAGACGGTTTGAATTTCTTGACTCACTCAATAAACCTGGCAGCGCTGATGTGAACAGGATTTTTAGGAGGATGGCTAAAAATATTAAGCGTGCATTGAAAGAAGGTAGCTCAAGTTCTGGTGAGCCATTAAATCCTCCTAGACTTGATGGATTTGTGTTGAAACATGCTATTGTCCCATTTCAGCCAAATGGGTATGTTCCTTGTAGCTCCTCTCTACCATACTGCTCAACTTTTCTTTTATATTTCATTATGTGAAACTGATGTTTTTTTCCTTTTATTGCTGGCATGATTGTGGATTCTATATGTTTCAATTCTTGCAAACTTGGGATGGTGTTCGAGTTGCTAAGTTTGGAGTGAAGCACATTGGCCACATCAGAAAGGCCATGCTCTATAGTTGGCTCACATCGATAAAGTGTTGCCTTGAGTTATCGTCACTTTTAATTTTTGCAGATAAAGGTTGTTTTAGTGAACTTCTTTTATTTCTCTTACTTTTTTTGTCTACTTCTTGCTTCCGCTTCTTAAGGTCTTTTTTACTAGTGTGTTTAGTGAGATGCGTTATTTACAACGGATGGCTATATATTTTGTTGTGTAAGTGAGATGCATTTGCTCTAACAAGTGAGCTGCATTTGTTGTATACAAGTGAGCTGCATTGTTCTAGACAAATGAGGTGCATTGTTCTATATAAGTGGGTTGCATTATTCTAGACAAGTGAGCTGTATTCTCTTCTTTAGTGAACTGCATTTTTTTATATTATTGAGATGCATTTAATTTTTTTTGTTTTTGTATTTGGGCTCAGTGTTCCCATGTTTTTTCTCCTCGTTATCCGGTTTTGATGGGGGTCTTCATGGAGGTTGTACATCATTGTTTGAGTCGCAAGGTTCTAAGGTAGTTATGGAGGATTGTGCCATTGAAATGTTTCTAGAGAATTCTGGTACTTCTGCTGGAGATCTTTTGAACACAGATGCGGTAGCTGGACCTGGACCTGATTGTGAAAAGGTTGCTCACTCCGGCTCTCCTCATGAGGTAGTTGATGTTCATGATGATGATTTTGTTATGCCGGTGCCACGCATCACTAGGACTAGGAGTGCAGCAATCAATCGTCCTCCTGCGGATGAGGTTTTAGTATTTTCAAACAAGAGGGCAGGTGAGAGGGCTTTTAAGTTGAGAGGCTCTTTAGAGAAATTGAAGCCCTCGAGGTTCAAATATATTGATGAGGCGAGGATAATAAAAGATCTCTTTCTCAGCCAAGATTTGTAACCAAATACCATGAGTAAGTTTTATGTGTGTGCCATTCATCCGTTTTGTATGTTTTGTTTTTAATTTTATTTTATTGATCCCATCTGTGTATGTTTACTGCAGGAAGGAGTTCTTGATGGTGAGTAATTCTTTTCATGATGTCGGAAATTACAAAGTTGACTATATCTATAATACATTTGGCAAAGGAGCTTGCATGGACTCGTATTTCATGGATTTAGTCATCAAGTACTGGATGCAAGACCCTGAAATGAGTTTAGCTTATCGTTCTGGTGAACGTGTTCTACTTTCACCTTTATTTATCATGGTAAATGTGTCTGATGTCATGTTTTTTTTTGCTTTGGTGCATTTTTTCTCTTGTACTAATTTTTTCATGTCCATGCGTGCATGCTTGTTTTATTATTTTTGTCATGTCCTATTTTGGTATTTTTCTATGCAGTATGTTCTTCAAATGGAAACCTTTGTGAAAATAATAATGAAGGATACCCTTTGTTGCCAGTTGCGAATGAGCCATTTGTTTTAGAAGCTGCAGTTAAGCAGTTCAAGGTTTTTGTTGGTGACGAAAAACTGTTGGACGCAAAACTGGTAAGGCCATTGTTTTCCGTCATTTATTTTCTTGTTTGTTGCATTTCTTTTATAGTTATTTTTGGAACAGTGGTCCTAGTGCTACATGTCGAACGAACTTTCGTTTTCATTTGTTATTTGATGTGACAGATTATGATGCCGCGATCCAACGATGGTCATTATTCCTTATACACGATGAACCAGCATTGCCAGACGATTGATATCCATGACACTAGGAAGTACACTCGCCATCCTGATTTCACGACAAAGTGGCACAGGACTAACTACCACTCAGATTGCACTGAAGTGGTATGTCATTCTTTTAGCCAAGTGCAAATATTTTTTTGTTTCTCCTACTACACATTTTTTTAAACTCCACATGCATTGTTAGTACACGTAGAACCACACTTGTTAATATAGTGCACTGCAACATATGTGTCACAGAACTGCATTTTTCTCACACACACACCCAATCCGTGTAAAAAAGTGATAAAAGGAAATGACCTCACATGCATTTAAAAGAGGGACTGTCTAGACATTGAGAAGACCTTTTTATTTTTCGATTCGTCTGATAGTTATTGATCTGTGATGTGTGTTATTTACTTTGTGTTGCCTTTTTGTCAGATGAGGAGGCTGACTCAGTTGCTGAAGGCGATTTATGGTGAAAAATTGTATAAATCTAAGAACCACCCTGACTGGGTTAAATTGGCAGAGAAGCCCTCTTACCCGGTCGTGCCAGCGCATGGAACAAACGAGGGTGGAATCTATGTTCTAAGGTTGACGCAGTTGTATGGCGGCCAACGTCTAGTCGAAAATATTGTCAAAGCCGACGTAATACCTTCTCTGCTTCATCTTTTTTCTTACTGTTTTTCTTTTTTGATTTTTTCACTTTTTGTTCTGACGACAACCTTTTTTTAATCACTATTGGTCTGCATTTTTTTAATTTTTTTAGCCTGATGTTGAAGATTGGAAGGCGGAGTACATTTTCTAGCTGCTGTTCAATCCTTTGAACATGTATTATGAAGACATGCCGCTTGAGCTACAAGATCTGATTCCAAGCCTCAGGCTTACTTCCCTGTCGCAGTCGCAGTAACAGTCATTTGGCATATTTTTCTGGTTAAAAGCCTGTGTAAGGACAAGAACAGGGTTTATGTTGTGTACTGCGTGCTGTCTAAGGTAGATAACGTATGAAAATACTATTTTTTCTGTTATTGTGTATCGTATGCTTTTTGCAGCAGCGTATATGGATGAGTTTGTGTGTGTTTTATTTTATATAAATAATACAATATATATATATATATTCTTTTTGATCTTATGCGTGTTATTTCTGTTTTTTTGCTCCTGTGCCATTTTTCGTAGGTGTGTGTTTTTCACATGTTTTTTCCATCTGTACCAAAACTTTTTTTGCAGAATGGCACTACATTCATCTGTATAACTGAATTACATCATGGCTAAGTTCTTTTTTCAGCACAACTTTCCTCTTTTAAAAAAAATCAGGCTCCGTGGGGTCGTCACGCTCCGTCAGCCCTTGTCTATCTTAGGGGTGTGGCTCTGGGGTTGCGTGCGTCCTAGGGTTTGGAAAAACAGAATAGCCGCACTACGCCTTTCAACCAAGCACACTGTGTGCGTTAGCGCAAGGGCGAGCAGGGGGTGGGAGGGGGTATCGTGACCCCCCTCCCCACCTCCTGCGAGGCCGATCTTGGAACGAGCCGGAGTAGGCGGCGACAGGGCGTGCCGTGGAGCTGCATGCGTAGGCGAGTCTGTCACACCCCATCGCCCTGTCTATCTTAGGGGTGTGGCTCTGGGGTTGTCTGCGTCCTAGGGTTTGGAAAATCAGAATAGCCGCACTGTGCATGTCAACCAAGCGCACTGCATGCGTTAGCGTGAGGCCGAGCAGGGGGTGGGGAGGGTGTCGTAAGCCCCCTCCCCACCCCCTGCGAGGCTGAGACTGGAATGAGCCGGAGCAGGCGGCGACGCGGCGTGCCGCAGCACCGCATGCGTAGGCGAGTCCATCACACCCCGTAGCCCCTATCTATCTTAGGGATGTGGATCTAGGGTTGCGTGCATCCTAGGGTTTCGAAAACAAAATAGCCACACTACGCCTGTCAACCAAGCGCACTGTGTGCGTTAGCGCGAGGCCGAGCAAGGGGTGGGGAGGGGGGTCATGACCCCCTCTCCACCCCCTGTGAGGCCGAGCCTGGAGCGAGCCGGAGGAGGCGGCGACGCGGCATGTCGCGGCGCGGCATGCGTAGGCGAGTCCGTCACACCCCGTCGTCCCCTGTCTATCTTAGGTGTGTGGCTCTGGGGCTGCGTGCGTCCTAGGGTATGGAAAAACAGAATAGACACACTATGCCTATCAACCAAGCGCATTGCTTGCTTTAGCGTGAGGCCGAGCAGGTGGTGGGAGGGGGGGTCCTGACCCCGCTCCCCACCCCCTGGGAGGCCAAGCCTGGAACGAGCCGGAGCAGGCGGCGATGCGGCGTGCCGCGGCCCGCATGCATAGGCGAGTGCGTCACACCATGTCGCCCCCTATCTATCTTAGAGGTGTGGCTCCAGGGTTGCCTGCGTCCTAGGGTTTGGAAAAACAGAATAGCTGCACTACGCGTGTCAACCAAGCGCACTATGTGCGTTAGCACGAGGCCGAGCAGGGGTGGGGCGAGTGACACCCCTCCCCACCCCCTGAGAGGCCTAGCCTGGAACGAGCCAAAGCAGGCGGCGACACGGCATGCCGCTGTGCCGCATGCAGAGGAGAGTACGTCACACACCATCACCCCCTATCTATCTTTGGGGTGTGGCTCTGGGGTTGCGTGCGTCCTAGGGTTTCAAAAAATAGAATAGCCGCACTGCGCCTGTCAACCAAGCACACTCTATGCGTTAGTGCGAGGCTGAGAATGGGGTGGGGAGGTGGGTCGTGACCCCCCGCCCCACCCCCCTACAAGGCCGAGCCTGAAACGAGTCGGAGCAGGCAGTGATGTGGCGTGCCACGGCGCCGCATGCGTAGGCGAGTCCGTCACACCCCATCACCCCCTGTCTTTCTTAGGGATGTGGCTCTGGGGTTGCATGCATCCTAGGGTTTGGAAAAACAAAATAGCCGCCGTGCGCGTGTCAACCAAGCGCACTGCGTGCGTTAGCGCGAGGACGAGCAGGTCGTGGACCCCCCTCTCCACCCCCCCTGCGAGGGCGATCCTGGAACGAGCCAGAGCTGGCGGCGACGGGGCATGTCGCGGCGCCGCATGCGTAGGCAGTCCATCACACGCCGTCGTCCCCTATCTATTTTAGGGGTGTGAATCTGGGGTTGTGTGTGTCCTAGGGTTTGGAAAAATGGAATAGCCGCACTGCCCCTATCAACCAAGCGCACTGCATACGTTAGCGCGAGGCCGAGAAAGGGGTGGGGAGGGGGGTCATGACCCCTCCCCACCCCCTACGAGGCAAAGGCTGGAAACGAGCCGAGCCGGGCGATCGGCGGCGTGGCGTCTTGCAGCGCCCGCATGCGTAGGCGAGTTTGTCACACCCCATCGCCCCTGTCTATCTTAGGGGTGTGGCTCTGGGGTTGCGTGCGTCCTAGGATTTCGAAAAACAGAATAGTCACACTGAGCTTGTCAACCAAGCGCACTCTGTGCGTTAGTGCGAGGCCGAGAAAGGGGTGGGGAGAGGGGTCGTGACTCCCCCTCCCCACCCCCTACAAGGCCGAGCCTGAAACGAGCCGGAGCAGGCGGTGACGGGGCGTGCCACGGCTCCGCATGCGTAGGTCAGTCTGTCACACCCATCGCCCCTATCTATCTTAGGGATGTGGATCTAAGGTTGCGTGCGTCCTAGGGTTTGGAAAAACTGAATAGCCGCACTGCTCCTGTCAACCAAGCACACTGCGTACGTTAGCGCGAGGCCGAGAAAGGGGTGGGGAGGGGGGTCATGACCCCCCTCCCCACCCCTTGCGAGGCCAAGGCTGGAATGAGCCGGAGCCGTCAGCGACGTGGCGTGCCGCGGCGCCGCATGCGTAGGCGAGTTTGTCACACCCCATCGCCCCCTGTCTATCTTAGGGGTGTGGCTCTGGGGTTGCGTGCGTCCTATGATTTCGAAAAACAGAATGGCCGCACTGAGCTTGTCAACCAAGCGCACTCTGTGCGTTAGTGCAAGGCCGAGAATGGGGTGGGAAGGGGGGTCGTGACTCCCCCTCCCCACCCCCCTACAAGGCCGAGCCTGAAACGAGCCGGAGCACGCGGTGACGGGGCGTGCCACGGTGCCTCATGCGTAGGTCAGTCTGTCACACCCCGTCGCCCCCTGTCTATCTTAGGGGTGTAGCTCTGGGGTTGCGTGCGTCCTAGGTTTGGAAAAACAGAATAGCTGCACTGCGCTTTTCGACCAAGCGCACTGCGTAAGCGCAAGGCCGGGCAGGGGGTGGGGAGGGGGACCGTGACCCAGCCTCCCAACCCCCTGCGAGGCTAAGCCTGGAATGAGCAGGAGCAAGCGGCGACGCGTCGTGCTGTGGCGCCGCATTTGTAGGCGAATCCGTCACACCCCGTCGCCCTGTCAATCTTAGGGGTGTGGCTCTGGGATTGCGTGCGTCCTAGGGTTTGAAAAAACAGAATAGCCGCACTGCGCCTGTCGACCAAGCGCACTTCGTGTGTTAGCGCAAGGCCGATCCTGGAACGAGCCGGAGGAGGCGGCGACACGGCGTGCCGTAGCGCCGCATAAGTAGGTGAGTCCGTGACACCCTGTCACACTATCTTAGTGGTGTGGCTCTGGGGCTGCGTGTGTCCTAGGGTTTGGAAAAACTAAATAGCCGCACTGCGCCTGTCAACCAAGCGCACTCCGTGCGTCAGCGCGAGGCTGAGCAGGCAGCGACGCGGTGTGCCGTGGCGCCGCGTGCGTAGGCGAGTCCGTTACACCCCGTTGCCCCCTGTCTATCTTAGGGGTGCGGCTCTGGGGTTGCGTGCGTCCTACGGTTTCAAAAAGCAGAATATCCGCACTACGCCTGTCAAACAAGCGCACTATGTGCGTTAGCGCGAGGCCGAGCAGGTGTGGGGGGTCGTGACCCCCCTCCCCGCCACCTGCGAGGCCTAGCCTGGAATGAGCTGGAGCAGGAGGCGATGCGGCGTGCTGCTGTGCCGCATGCAGAGGCGAGAACGTCACACCCCGTCGCCCCCTGTCTATCTTTGGGGTGTGGCTCTAGGGTTGCGCGCGTCCTAGGGTTTGGAAAAATAGAATAGCCGCACTGCGCCTGTCAACCAAGCGCACTGCATGCGTTAGTGCGAGGCCGAGAATGGTGTGGAGAGGGGTTCATGACTCCCCCTCCCTACCCCCCTACAAGGCCGAGCCTGGAACAATCTAGATCAGGCAGCGACGCGGCGTGCCACGGCGCCGCATGCGTAGGCGGGTCCGTCAAACCCCGTTGCTCCTATCTATCTTAGGGGTGTGGCTCTCGGGTTGCGTGCGTCCCGGGGTGTGGAAAAACATAATAGCCGCACTGCGCCTGTCAACCAAGCGCATTGCGTGCGTTAGGGCGAGTCCGAGCAGGGGTGGGGAGGGAGGTCGTGAACCCCCTCCCCACCACCCTGCGAGGCTAAGCCTGGAACGAGCCGTAGCAGGCGGCGATGCGGCATGCCGCGGTGCCGCATGCGTAGGCGAGTCTGTCACACCCCGTCGCCCTGTCTATCTTAGAGGTGTGGCTCTGGTATTGCGTGCGTCCTAGGGTTTGGAAAAACAGAATAGCCGCACTACGCCTCTCAACCAAGCGCACTGCATGTGTTAGCGCGAGGTCAAGCCAGGAAAGAGTCGGAGCAGGCGGTGACGTGGCGTGCCTCGGTGCCGCATGCATAGGCGTGTGCCTCTGCGCCGCATGCATAGGCGTGTCCGTCACACCCCGTTGCCCCTGTCTATCTTAGGGATGTGGATCTAGGGTTGCGTGCGTCCTAGGGTTTGGAAAAACCGAATAGCTGCACTGCGCCTGTCAACCAAGCGCATCGCATGCGTTAGCGCGAGGTCGAGCAGGGGGTGGGGAAAGGGGGTCGTGACCCCTCCCCTTCCGCCTACGAGGCCTAGCCTGGAATGAGCCGGAGCAGGCGACGACGCGGTGTGCCGCGACGCCGCATGCGTAGGTGAGTCTGTCACACCCCGTCGCCGCTGTCTATCTTAAGGGTGTGGCTCTGGGGTGCGTGTGTCCTAGGATTTGGAAAAACCAAATAGCCGCACTGCGCCTGTCAACCAAACGCACTGCATGAGTTAGCGTGAGACTGAGCAGAGGGTGGGGAGGGGGGTCGTGACCCCCTTCGCCACCCCCCTATGAGGATGAGCCTGGAACGAGCTGGAGCAGGTAGCGACGCGGTGTGCCGTGGTGCGGCATGCGTAGGCGAGTCCATCACACGCCGTCACCCTGTCTATCTTAGGGGTGTCGCTCTGGGGTTGCGTGGGACCTAGGGTTTGGAAAAGCAGAATAGCTGCACTACGCATGTCAACCAAGCGCACTGCATGCGTTAGTGCAAGGCCAAGCAGGGGTGGGGGGTCGTGACCCCCTCCCCACCCCCTGCAAGGCCTTGCCTGGAACGAGCCGGAGCAGGCGGCGCCGTAGCGTGCCGCGGCGCCATATGCATAGGTGAGTCCTTCACACCCCATCGCCCCTGTCTATCTTAGGGGTGTGGCTCTGGGATTGCGTGCGTCCTAGGGTTTAGAAAAACAGAATAGTCGCACTGTGCCTGTCAACAAAGTGCACTCCATGCATTAGCGCGAGGCCGATCACCTGCGAGGCTGAGCCTGGAATGAGCAGGAGCAGGCGGCGACGTGGCGTGCTGTGGCGCCGCATGCGTAGGCGAGTCTGTCACACCCCGTCGCCCCCTGTCTATCTTAGGGGTGTGGCTCTGGGGTTGCGTGCGCCCTAGCCTTTGGAAAAACAGAATAGCCGCACTGCGCCTATCAACCAAGCGCACTACATGCGTTAGCGCGAGGCTGTGCAGGGGGTGGGGAGGGGGGTCGTGACCCCCCTCCCCACCTCCTTGCGAGGCTGAGCCCGGAATGAGCAGGAGCAGGCGGCGTGCCGTGGCGCTGCATGCATAGGCGAGTCCATCACACCCCGTCGCCCTGTCTATCTTACAGGTGTGGCTCTGGGGTTGCGTGCGTCCTAGGGTTTGGAAAAGCAGAATAGCCGCACTACTCCTGTGAACCAAGCGCACTGCATGCGTTAGCGCGAGGCCTAGTAGGGGTGGTATGTTCGTGACCACCTTCCCAACACCCCTTCGAGGCCTAGCCTGGAACGAGCCGAGCAGGCGGCGATGCGACGTGCTGCGGCACCGCATGCGGAGGCGAGTCCGTCACACCCTTTCGCCCTTGTCTATCTTAGGGTTGTGGCTCTGGGGTTGCTTGCGTCCTAGGGTTTGGAAAAACAGAATAGCCGCATTGCGCCTGTCAACCAAGTGCACTGCGTGCGCCAGTACGAGGCCGAGAAGCGGGTGGGGAGGGGGGTCATGACTCCCCCTCCCCACCCCCCTACAAGGCCGAGCCTGGAACGAGCCGGAGCATGAGGCGACGTGGCGTGCCGTGGCGCCGCGTGTGTAGGCGAGTCCATCACACCCCGTCGCCAGCTGTCTATCTTAGGGGTGTGGCTCTGGGGTTGCGTGCATCCTAGGGTTTGGAAAAACAGAATAGCCGCACTACGCCTGTCAACCAAGCGCACTGCATGCTTTTGCCCGAAGGAGAGCAGGGTGTGAGGAGGGGGTTCCCCACCCCCCCTGCGAGGCCGAGCCTGGAACGAGCCGAAGCAGGCGGCGATGTAGCATGCCGCGGCGCCGCATGCGTAGGCGGGTCCGTCACACCCCGTCGCCCCTTGTCTATCTTAGGGGTGCGGCTCTTGGGTTGCGTGCGTCCTAGGGTTTGGAAAAATAGAATAGCCGCACTGTGCCAGTCAACCAAGCGCACTGCATGCATTAGAGCGAGGCTGAGCAGGGGTGGGGAGGGGGGTCGTGACCCCCTCCCTCCCCCCCTACGAGGGCGAGCCTGGAACAAGCCGGAGCAGGCGGCGACGCCGCGTGCCATGGCTCCGCATGCAGAGGCGAGTCCGTCACACCACGTCGACCCCTGTCACACCCCGTGCGCTTGTCAACCAAGCCAGGGTGTGACGGGGGGTTGTGCCATGGTAGCCAAGAAAAAAAATCACTAAGTGGAGGAGGCGGTTTGACGCGAGCTAGCCGTGGTAGTGTGGGTCGTGGACGTGCCCTCGCCGTTTTAGTTTGTCGTGGCAACCGCCAAGTGGTAGTGTTCGCGGTTGCTTGGAAAAAAATGCCTAAGCGAACTTCAATGCTTAATTCATAGCACATCTTCCTTTCCATATCAAACTTCACAGCGGACTGCATTTTTTTGTGTACGAGGAAAGTAGAGTTGCTTGCTAGTTGTGTGTCGTGGGGCTTCCTAGTTTTGGGCTGTGAGAATATGTGTTGGGTCCATTGGGGTGTAAGACGCATTCGTCCCAAGTCGTCCTGTACGGGTGGTTTGCTCTTGCGCTGTGTGTGAGCGATAACGTTTATTCCCACCTTGCCCACGGAGAGCGCCCTCGACCAGTTTATAAGCGCTGGTGAGGCAGCCGTATGAAACTCCTCGGGTTACTTATTTGGGCGCTTATACATAGCGCTCGCTTCTCTATCCTCTCTGACCTATGGGCCCATGTGTGCCAGGCGCCATGCATCGTGGCTCAGAACAGACTCGCCTACTGTGGGCACAGACCTACTACGAGACTGGCTTGGGCCTGGTTGCACCTGGGTGGTTAATTTTTTTTGTATTTCAAGCATTTTTTTCTTTTGTAGTACACGTATTCGTGGTAGTATAAATGATGTCATTTGTACTGCTTGTACCAACGTTGTGCGCTGCATTGCATGTACTAAGTCTGCGTGTTGTGCACTGCACTAAAGTGGCTGCAGCCCCTCTTGTGCTTCGTTTAAGCATGTACTGCACTTGATGTACACACTTTGTGAACTGCTTGATATTACTTTGAGGAACTGCATTCACCTTTGTTTAGAATGGTCTGCAGATTATAATTTTTTAGAAATATTAATATTGATGTTCTTTTTCTATAATACCTCTTGTGGCCTGCATGTGGACACATGGGTACTGCTTATGTTTACCATTGTGAACTGCATTCATATTTTTTTGGTATGAGTTGTAGTCAGAGTACTTAATTTTTTTGTTTAATGTTGTTTTTGAATATGTTTTGTATGTGTGTAGTATGTTTTGGTATCACACATCAGGTTTTTTTAAGTTGTCTGGATACTTGTTCTAATACAAACTCAACAATCTTTACCTAGTGCAACGACATTGTTTTTACAAAGAAACTTTGATATGAAGCAACGGACATAAGCAAAACCTAGCAGACAGGAAACAAGGAACAACACAACCACTAAAGTAAAATGAAACAAACATTGCCCTGTTCATTTCTAGTTGCTGTATGGGATTACAACCTTGTTCTTCTTCTTTGCTTATTTTTCTCTTTTTGCCCTGTCTAGTCCCATTACGGCCACTGGTACGCGTCGGTGCTATACAAACCGTTTTTAACCCCTTTCCGCGACGGTGTTCGGAACCGTCACCTAGTGAGTGTGGGGGATAGGGGGTCCTTCCCACGTGAACCAGAAACCATCAAGGATATGCCCTCCTGTCACACACGCTCGGCAAAATGAGGTCGTGTGTGATCGGCGTGCACTCAAATACAGAAATACGTACAGTAGTGCTAAATAGTACAATTATACAGGCGAAATCATTTCCGGTCGTAAGTACATCCCACACAGTCAGTCACCGCTAAACGTTTCAGTTCGTATATACATCCCACACAGTCACTCCAAGGAAAACATTTGCGCAAGGTGGCGTAACGCAAACAGTTTTCCACAGAATGTTGTGTGTGATTGTTCGTTGATCCAACACGGTTTATTCCTAGAAACTGTGTGCGTTGCCTGAGGTCATTGCCCACAGTGTTTTCTCAATAACCATTTGCAATAGGAAAACCCAATTAGCGGGCTAATTGCCCTAATATTAATAATCCATTTACTAATCTAATTGACATTCATATTAAGCACATAATATATTCCATTTCCATATTAAGGAAGCAGGATTTCATAACTGAAATACATCGAAGTACAACATGATATAGCTTGAGCACTCAACTAGCCCATTACACAACTGCACCAGCATCAAGTTTCAGATGCAACATCTAGAACCTTTAGAAATTAGCATCATAGACGGTACATAGAGAGATGCATCTCATCTGGAAAACTGCTGAAGCGGAAGACGGATATTGAGCCTTCATTCATGCTGAAGGTCTTTGCAACTTTAGGCCAGTGCCTGTGGATGATTGACCGTCCATCCTTCGACCTCTTCAGGAACACTTCCATATTGAACCGTGGGTGTTGTACGAAAAACTTCCTCGCCTCCTAACCACAGAGGTGGTTTGAGAAGTAATCATCAGTGAAGCCTGAAAACAAGGATGTGCATAAATATCTTCTCTATATTGGTAATGGGGCAAAGGAATAATAGTTAGTACCATCTTGTAAACCTCAGTGCTTCCCATTGTTTCCCTGCAACACATATAATTTAGTTAGTCATCAGGTTAAGTAAGGGTTCGCATACTATTAGTAAAATATGTTGATGATACATAAGCACATTGCAGATTCATCAGATTAATTCAAGCCACATGGAAAACCCATTTATCCAAACCAAGCATGATTAAGAACTAGGAAATATAGTACTTGTATATGTTTCTCATGTATTAAGTGCAGCCAAATTCGATTTATTCCTAACATTGTATACAATAACAGAATGCAGCCACAACAATTGAACATCACATTGCAGAATTGAACCAAGAAGTTAACTAAACACCACAACAACTGGACCAAACGTGAATTGAGCACTACATTGCACAATATAACATACTCCTAATAGAAGTTCAGACAGTTAACCAAACCAAGCATGCTTAACAACTTGGAAATATAGCAATTGTATTTGTTTCTCATGTTTTTAGTACAGCTAAATTGGATTTATTCCTCACATGGTATACTATAACAGAATGAAGCCATAACAATTGAACATCGCATTGCAGAATCAAACCAAGCAGTTAACTAAACACCACAACAAATGAACCAAACATTAACTGAGCACCACATTGCACAATATAACATACTCCTAATAGAAGATCAAACAGTTAACCAAACCAAGCATGTTTAACAACATGGAAATATAGCAAATGTATTTATTTCTCATGTATTTAGTACAACCAAATTCAATTTATTCCTCACATGGTATACAATAACAAAATGCAGCCACAACAATTGAACATCGCATTGTAGAATTGAACCAAGCAGTTAACTAAACACCACAACAAATGAACCAAACGTTAACTGAGCACCACATTGCACAATATAACATACTCGTAATAGAAGATCAGACAGTTAACCAAACCAAGCATGCTTAACAACTTAGAAATATTGCACCCTGAATAATTGAACATCACATTTGTAGAATTGAACCAAGCAGTTAACTGAACACCACATTGCACGACATATAGAACATATACACTATAGAAGAAGATTGCATGGTAGAAGTAGATAGCACAATTCACTAGAATTTGTTAAGGAAATGCAGTAGCTAGCAAACTGAACACGGATCCTTATAGTGAGCTCATAAGACAAGCTACTCCTCATTGTCGGAGATATCGATGACGATTGGCTCCTTGGACATGGAAGAGGGCGAGGCCTCCGCATCGTGGGTGCCCTCGTAGTAGTGGTGAGTTGCCTGAGCCGCTCCGGGAACTAACCTGCTGGCTCTCGAGATGAGGTAAGCACGTGCACGGTGAGAAAACACCTCGTAGTCTTCGTCGAAGGCACCGACGGTGGCCTCGAGAGAACGCCACGAACTGTCGTTTAAAGTAGCCAACCGCGTCGCGGCGTCGGCGCGCAAGGCGTCAACGGTGGCCTCAATGGCGAGGTACTCCTCCAAGATCTAGGGGTCGGCACGAATGGCAGCCATCGCGACCTCATCCGCGAGTGCGGCCGCGGTTTGCTTCTCCGCTGCCAAATGCTCCTTGAGATCCTAGCTATACTGCTTGCTCCATGGCTTAGGCCGGTGCTTTGTGGAGGGGTCGGTGATTTGGGTGGAAGGTGTCGCGCTCACGCCAGCGGTCGGGGCATGTGGGATGTGGAAGGAGGAGGAGGATGGGGGTCGGGTGTGGATTACCTGCCTAGATAGGCGAGGCCGAGCAGCGTGAAGGAGGGTCATCGACGAGGAGGCGGCGCTGCAAGCAAGGAGTGAAGGTTTCAAATTGGAAAGTAAGGCGGAAACAGGGAAAATGTGGCTTTTGGTAAGGGAGAGGGGGCGGGGAGGTAGATATTTCCGCAGAAGCCGAAAAGTTGGAATCGCTTCAGCGAAAAAACTGGCGCGCAAATTTTCATCAGACACGGTCCCTTATTCAGAGCGGGTTGTGGACTGTAGCCTTCACACCTTCTCGCGTAAGCCGTATCCCTACTATACTCCGGCGGTGCTCCAAGATATTTTGTGATGTATCTCACACGGTTGGTTATAATAAACTGTGCGGGATCTACTTGATTTTTTGTCTTGATTTGAATTACATAATGGGGTCACAGCGGCCATAGACGGTTTTTGAATTACTATAACTTTTATCTGCAGTGAACATGCAACTATATATGTGTCATAAAACAATTGGAATTATCCAGGGTTCGTTTGGACATTTTTATGCATTAACCGAGTTTTCAATGCATTTATGTGCATAATTCAAATTTGAACTACAAGTGCATATAAATTGGATGAAAAATCAAATATTTGTCCTTGGTTGCATGCTTAGGTCTCATGCAAGAAATGGGAATGAATGTCAAACACCCTGCCACCGTCATTCGGCCGCAAACATTGAGATACCTTGTTTTTAAATTCTAGTAAATACAAAACTCGTCTGAAACTCGTGAAACTTGGCATGCTATCATGGAGCGGCATGAACATGCTGTGGTAATTTTTTTCCCATTTGGCGCAGGTTTGGGGATATGCTTCTCACAAACCAGAGCTTCTCACAACAAGCATGATAGTTTCCGTAGGGAACTCCCCACCTTTGGGGACGAAATGATATCCATTGCCTCTTATTGCTTTCAAAAAATTTCTCGTGTCAACATAGAACAACAAGACTGTTGTGTTGTTTTTTGTGATTTTTCGGGGTTCGTTTGGACATTTTTATGCATTAAGCGAGTCTTCAATGCATTTATGTGCATAATTCAAATTTGAACTACATGCACATGCTCCAGTGCATATAAATTGGTTGAAAAATCAAATCTTTGTCCCTTGGGTGCATGCTTAGGTCCCATGCCAGAAATGGGAATGAATTTCAAACACCCTGCCACCGCCACTCGGCCGCAACATTGAGATACCTGGTTTTTAAATTCTAGTAAATCCAAAACTCGTCTGAAATTCATGAAACTTGGCATGCTATCATGGAGCAGCATCAACATTCCGTGGTAATCTTTTTATCCCATTTGGGGCAGGTTTGGGTATATGCTTCTAACAAGCCAGAGCTTCTCACAACAACCATGATGGTTTCGGTAGGGAACGCCCCACCTTTGGGGACGAAACGATATCCATTGCCTCTTATTGCTTTCAAAAAAATTCTCGTGTCAACATAGAACAACATGAGTGCTATGCTATTTTTTGTGATTTTTCGGGGTTCGTTTGGACATTTTTATGCATTGAATGAGTTCTCAATGCATTTATGTGCATAATTTAAATTTGAACTACATGCACATGCTTCGGTGCATATAAATTGGTTGAAAAATCTTATCTGTGTCCTTGGGTGCATGCTTAGGTCGAATGCAAGAAATGGGAATGAATTTCAAACACCAGGGCACTGTTGATTGCCGGCAAAACATTGAGATACTTTGTATGAAATGCTAGTAAATCCAAACTCGTGTCAAATTCTAGTAAATTCTAGTAAATCCAAAACTCGTGTGAAATTCATTAAACTTGGCATGCTATAATGGAATGGCACCCGACATGTTGTCGTATTTTTCGTGTCCATTTTGGGAGAAGGCGCACTGCATTTCAGAAGTAAAAATACTTCGTGCTTCCACGTGACGAACTGCATTGTTGTAGGTCGTGGACTGCATTTGTACGTTGACTTCGGGCTTCCTGCATTTTATTTATGAGAGAAAACTGTAGTTTCTCGCACTGCCCACACACATTTTTGTGTGGTTATTATTCATTTAAAAAATGTTTCTCATTTTTCTTTGATGTTTTATTTTTGTACTTTTTATTGTTTTAGTGGGACGTGTTATTTTAACCACTCTAGCGTGTTCGGCCTGTGTTGGAGGAGTGAGAACGCATTTGGCCTAAGTAAGCCTGTCAGCACGGCTAGTTCTCGATGCGCCCAAACTGTTTATAAGCTGGCGAGGCAACCGTATCGAACTCCTATGGTTACTTATTTGGGCGCTTATACACGACACTCACTGCTCTACCCTCTCTAACCTATGGGCCCATGTGTGCCTGGCCCCATGCATCGTGGCTCCGAACGGACTCGCCTACTGTGGGCACAGACCTACTACGAGACTGGCTGGGGTCGGTTGCACCTGGGTGGTCAATTTTTTGTTAATATTTCCCCTCTCACGTGTTTTTTCAAATATAGGGGCGTGCACTACTTAGTAAATCATCTTGCATTGCATTAATCAGGTTTGTGTACTGCATGTGAACACATTCCGCACTACATACATTTCTGTGCACTGCATCCTGGTCGCATTTTTCTTTATGTTTTTCCTCTTACGTGTTCTTTTTCTAATATACTATGTACCTTTGCTTTTTGGAGTGCATGTGTCTTTGCATTCATTCAGTCATGTCTTTGATTGTACACATTTTGCACTGCGTGCATCCTTTTTTGTGACTGCTTGTACCAGCGTTGCGGATTGTATTGCTTGCATTTACGGACTGCATTTTGTACACTAAGTCTATGCGTTGTGAACTGCACGAAAGTGCTTCTCTTTGTGCTTCATTTTGAGCATGTACTGCACTCATGCACATATATTGTGAGCTGCCTGGTATTACTTTGTAGAACTGCATTCACTTTTATTTAGAAGGGTCTATGGATTATAACTTTTTAGAAATATAAATATTTAATGATCTACGGTTAGTGCGTGGGAAGTGTTGCGGTCAAAGCACACCTTTTTTGGTCCTTTTTCTTTGGTAACGTAAGCCTTCATTGATTGTCCTTCATTCTTGGTAACATAAGTTTCATTAACGCTCGTTTAATTTTCATTTTTGACCTTTTGCATTCCTCTTCTATAAATGTAGGCCAACTTCTACCCTTCCTTTGTAGTTCATTTCTCCTCTAGCCGCAACTTCTCTCCTTTCTCCAGCCTCTCTTTATTTCTTTTCAGTTTCTAGGTTTTTGTTGTGATGGCTCCAGGCCCCTCGGCGAATCTCTCCTGCTGCGGCCATGGTTGCGTTGTGCCGACACACTGCGATTGCTCAGCTTGCTCGTAGGCCCGTCGTGCTCGCCATGGGGGCAAGGTCTTGTGCCAAGCTGGGCGAGCGGAGCAGCTTGCATATGGCATAGTATTCACGGAAGGATTGGATATGGGCCACATCAACGTTGCTGCATTCTATTCCGCCCTACTTCACCGTGGCCTTGGCTGCACAAGTCCTTTTGTCCATCAACTTACGCCAACAGATATGGAGACTCACTACAAGATGGTATTTTTCGCTTTATCTGATTTTTTATTTGTGTTTTGTATTTTTTGTATAATTCCATGCTAGTCCGAACTTTTAGTATTTTAGGAATGCACTTATTTTGTTTTATTGAAGTGTACTGCACTGTGTACTTATATCTTGTTTTTATTTTTTTTTCTTGTGTGCATGGAGCTCGTGTTTCAGTTTGCATGGTTAAAATATGTGAACTGCTTAGATATCAGATGAGCACTAATGGTTTTCACAATTTTGCCCACTTGTAAGGTGTGTACCACATGCAGCTAGTCTCAAGAACTGCATGATACTTAGAAGCGTACTGCATATATGCAAGTTCCGTATTGCATACTAGATTGCTTTTTATCTGCACTTCTTGTTGGACTGTTGTGGACTTCATCTAGCTCGTGTATGTACTGTGTGCAAGTTTTTACTGCTCTATGCACAGTATGAGAATTGTACTGCTAGTATCGTCCTCAAATAGTTTTATTATTTTTTGCAGAAAATCCCCCAACGAGCTGTTAGGTATCTCCGGCTCAAGAAGAAGGGAATTCTCCAAGTTTTTCTTGGCAATGGACACCTGAAACCAGCCAAGTACCATGTAGGCATTGATGGGCGGTTGTATCTGCAGAAAGGCTAGAAGGAATTTGTCATTGATAGTAGCCTCAAGTCTGAGCAAGTTGTCGTCCTCAACTTCTTTGAACTCGAGGATCATATGGTTAGAATCACATTTTACGTGATTGGTTAAGGTTTCGAGGTTTATTGTAATAAGTACTTTTGTGTATTGAACGCTTCATGTTTTGATGTGACTTGTAATTATTGCTTTCGTGATCTGAACTGCTATATATATAGTTTACTCTATGTATACATCATTTCTCTCGTATGGTTTAGATAAAGAACTCATAGTCAGAGGGAAATTTGTGTCAAAAATATCTTCTTCTTGTTTCTTCAGGGTTGCTTCTTTCTTTTATCAATATGAATATGAATATGAATGCCCTAGCTAGCTAGCTAGTTTAGCTGCACCATTTGCAGTCTCAATCTATTCTTGGGCCAATTATGCCTGCCATAACAATAGTACATGGCATACTTCCAAGATGATGAAACCATGTATAATTTACTGAACTGCATCTATTTGGTCGTTAACCTGCTGCTTCTTCGCGGTGATTGGAGTGTGTCTAATGTTGCACTTTCTTTTGTTTTCCATGGCGGTGTTGTTGGTTCTTGTCTTTTCAACATTGTGTTTGTAGCCCCTCGCGTGACGGTTGATGGCTGCTTTTGTTTTCTAGCGCTGTGAACTGCAACCTTATTTGCTCCTCGCGTGCTGGTTGATGGCGGCTTTTGTTTTCCAGTGCCATTAACTGCAACCTTCTTTGCTCCTCGCATGATGGTTGATGGTGGCTTATGTTTTCCAGCGCCGTGAACTGCATCCTTTCGTGCTCCTACCTTGTTTTTTGAATGTGGTGTCGTTCTCGGTTGTTTCTGTACAACAGCATTCCCTTGTGGTGGTCTTGTGGGCATTGTTTCTTCATGTTCTTCGTCCTCTTCACTCTCTTCTTCCTCTTCCTCCGCTTCTTCATCTGCTTCTTCATAAGCCACTTCTTGTTCAGTTTCTTCATGTTCTTCATCCTCTTCACTCTCTTCTTCTTCCTCCTCTTCTTCATCTGCTTCTTCACGAGCCATTTCTTCTTCAGTTGTGTCACCATCTTCTTTGTCTTCCTCGTTTTCTGATCTTGTTCTTTTGGGGCAGGTTCTTGAATTGTGTCTCTTCCTCTTTTTGGAGATCCTGCAACGTCTCGGTTTCGCCCATTTGTTAGTGTTGTGAGTGGAATATCTATTTGGTTGTGCATCTCCATGTCCTTGGTTTTCTTGTTCATGTCTTTTTGTACATGTCCTGGAATTGTGGCCGCTGATTTCGTTACATGTCTTGCACCTTCTTATTCCCAGTGGGTGACCATCATTGTCCAGCTTAGGCTTTGGCCTACTGTTTTTGTCATCATTTTTGTCCTTGCATGCAACCTTTTTCTGGGTTGTGTCGCCCCCTTTCTTACTTCTTCTTGTGTTTGAAATGGGAGGTGGAAGAATTGTTTCTTTTTTGATTGCACCAGTTGTGATGTGTTCAGTATTTTCTACTTGCTCGGTATTATTGTCATGCTGGTATTTCTCTACTTGCTTTAGTTTTGCTTCTTCTTCTTCTTCTTCTTCTTCTTCTTCTTCTTCTTCTTCTTCTTCTTCTTCTTCTTCTTCTTCTTCTTCTTCTTCTTCTTCTTCTTCTTCTTCTTCTTCTTCTTCTTCTTCTTCTTCTTCTTCTTCTTCTTATTCTTCTTCTTCTTCTTCTTCTTCTTCTTCTTCTTCTTCTTCTTCTTCTTCTTCTTCTTCTTCTTCTTCTTCTTCTTCTTCTTATTCTTCTTCTTCTTCTTCTTCTTCTTCTTCTTCTTCTTCTTCTTCTTATTCTTCTTCTTCTTCTTATTCTTCTTCTTCTTCTTCTTCTTCTTCTTCTTCTTCTTCTTCTTCTTCTTCTTCTTCTTCTTCTTCTTCTTCTTCTTCTTCTTCTTCTTCTTCTTCTTCTTCTTCTTCTTCTTCTTCTTCTTCTTCTTCTTCTTCTTCTTCTTCTTCTTCTTCTTCTTCTTCTTCTTCTTCTTCTTCTTCTTCTTCTTCTTCTTCTTATTCTTCTTCTTCTTCTTATTCTTCTTCTTCTTCTTCTTCTTCTTCTTCTTCTTCTTCTTCTTCTTCTTCTTCTTCTTCTTCTTCTTCTTCTTCTTCTTCTTCTTCTTCTTCTTCTTCTTCTTCTTCTTCTTCTTCTTCTTCTTCTTCTTCTTCTTCTTCTTCTTCTTCTTCTTCTTCTTCTTCTTCTTCTTATTCTTCTTCTTCTTCTTATTCTTCTTCTTCTTCTTCTTCTTCTTCTTCTTCTTCTTCTTCTTCTTCTTCTTCTTCTTCTTCTTCTTCTTCTTCTTCTTCTTCTTCTTCTTCTTCTTCTTCTTCTTCTTCTTCTTCTTCTTCTTCTTCTTCTTCTTCTTCTTCTTCTTCTTCTTCTTCTTCTTCTTCTTCTTCTTCTTCTTCTTCTTCTTCTTCTTCTTCTTCTTCTTCTTCTTCTTCTTCTTCTTCTTCTTCTTCTTCTTCTTCTTCTTCTTCTTCTTCTTCTTCTTCTTCTTCTTCTTCTTCTTCTTCTTCTTCTTCTTCTTCTTCTTCTTCTTCTTCTTCTTCTTCTTCTTCTTCTTCTTTGTTGAGCACATCAACTTCCTTGATCAGTGCCCTCATACCAGACAACGCTCTGTGGCACCCAGTGTGACGCCCGAATAATTAGGCTACAGTAAAACTCTGCTAATGATGCCAAGTCATCTTTGGTTACTGTTGCTAAACTTCCGTTAGTTCAAACCGATTGAAAAATCAATTCAAAAAAACTGACAAACAATAAAAGTTTTCAAAAATTAATACTAAAATGTTCGGAGTGTGCCAATTAATGCTTAGGTATTTATGGTGAAGAAACCACGCTTTTACAAAAGGCCTAAATACTTTAAAATAAGTTAAAAACAGAAAAGAATAAATAGAAAGAAAAGGAAAGAAATAAAAATACAAATAAAAAAAATACCCGCCGGGGCAACCGACCCAACCGGCCGGCCCATATGGCCACCTCAGCCGGCCTAACCCCCCTGACTCCCCTTATCCACTAACCCCCCAAACCCTAACCCACCGACACCCCCACTTCCCCCCTACGTCGCCACTCCCTCTCCCGATCCGATCTGGATCCGGGACCAACCTCCCCCACTCCCCTCGCTCCTCGCCCCCTCTGCTCGATCCAGATCGGGGCAACAACGCTCCGACCCCACCGACGACAGCGCCTCGCCGTCCGGAGTTCTCCCCTCACCGGACCACCGACGCCTCCTCATCTCCTCCCCACGGGTCGCTGCCACCGACGCCACTAGTCGTCTCCGGCGCCACCACGCCATCGCCGTGGTCCTCTACGTCACCGGCGCTCCCCGTTCCCGTCGCCGATGCCGCCTCACCGGACTTCCTCACCTCCGCCGACGTCGTCCTCATCCTCTCCCTCGTCGGACCTCCCCGACCTCCGCCGAGCCCGCTGCCCCGAACCCTACTCCGCGCCGTGAGCACCCCCCCTGGCGCCCCTCCTCTCTCTCTCCATCGTTCCCTGCTCGCCACTCGGGGCCGCGCCCCGCGCTACGCCTGCAGCGTGCCGCGCGGACTGCGACCTCGCCTCGCCTCCCCTGCTGACCGGCTGCTACCCTCGTCCACTGCTACCCACGAACCTCCGCCCGCGCCGGCCACCGCTCGCCTGGCCTCGCCCCCTCACCCCGCATCGCCATCTCCGGCCTCCGAGTGATGCCCAGGCAGCCCGCATGCCCCCCTCGCGCTGGTGGCCATGGCAGCGCCGGCCTCTTCCCCCTGTCAGCGTGGTCGGCCACTGCCCTTCATGGGAGGCAGGCCCTCCTACCTCGCCGCCTCTGGCGCCCGCCTTGCCCGGTGGCCTCACTTCTTGCGCCCGGGTTCCCATCTGCAGGCGCCCTTGCGCTCCTGAGGCTTCGCCCGACAATCGCGCCGTTAGCCCATTTGGACCCACAATGGGCGATGACAAGGGGGCCCGCCCAGGCGTGTTAAAAATAATAATAATAATTAATTAATTAATTAATCAACTCAATTAATTTTGATTAATTAAACTAATCAAATGATTAAACTAATTAAACATCAGTTATCTAATTAACCTAGTTAGTTAATTAGCTAATTAATTATTATGACAGTGGGGCCCACCCCTCCTAATTAATACTAATTAGGTTAATTAATATGCCTAATTAAAATGTGTCACTGACTAGTGGGACCCACTGGTCAGGTTGACCAGTCAACCCCTGTTGACTGCTGACGTGAGCATGACGACATGCTGATGTCATAAATCCATTTTCGAATTAAGTTAAATAATTAATTAAATTCCAGAAATTAATAAAATCTTTAGAAAATCATATCTTTTAATCCGTAACTCGGATTAAATTATTTTCAACATGAAAGTTGCTCGAGCAGCGAGGCGAATCCGGATCGCGCAGCCCGTTAAATCCGCCACACACCCCTAACATATCAAACTCGCAACTTTCCCCCACCGGCTCCTCTGCCCGAAAACGCGAAACACCGGGGATACTTTCCCGGAAGTTTCCCCCCTTCACCGGCATCACCTCATACTGCGTTAGGGAACGCCTAGCATCACGCTTTTCTTTGTCATGCATCTCATGCATATGCTTGCATTGTATTCATTGTTTCTTCCCCCTCTTCTTCCGCTAGACACCGAGACCGATGCCGCTGCTACCCAGTACGACTACGGAGTTGACGACCCCTCTCTTTGTTGCCAGAGAAACCAGGCAAGCCCCCCCCCCCCCTTGATCACCAGATATCGCCTATTCTTCTCTATACTGCTTGCATTAGAGTAGTGTAGCATGTTACTGCTTTCGGTTAATCCTATTCGGATGCATAGCATATCATTGTTACTCTGATTGTTACTCTTACACCTTTATCCTCGCTTAGTATAGGATGCTAGTGTTCCATCGGTGGCCCTACACTCTTGTCATACGCCATGCTATATTCTTGGGCTGTGATCACTTCGAGGTGATCACGGGCATATACTATATACTTTACACTATTACATTACAGCAATCTTTGTTAGGAGATGAAATTTGAAAGGACGGTGGCTCCATCCCGGTAGAGGTGGGCACAGGTTCCCACGGCCCTCATTTGTTACTTGTGGCGGAGGCGACAGGCGAGTTGAGACCACCTAGGAGAGAGGTGGTCCTGGCCTGATCGGCGTTCACGGATACTTACACGCTTAACGAGATCTTGGTATTTGATCCGAGTCGGCCATTTGGTCTATACGCACTAACCAACTACGTGGGAAAGATATGGGCACTTTCGGCGTCGTGGTATCGGTAGAAGCCTTCGTGATGTCGGCGGCCCGGCGGCAGCGCCCGGATTATAACGTAAGCCTGCTCTTGTATTAAGGGGCTAGTTCTTCTTCCGGCCCGCGTCATAACGTGCATGTGTGCTAAGAGGCGTCGCCCAGACCCCTGTCGCGCTTAGGTTTTAGACCGGCGTGGTGACCTCTCTATTGGCCAAGGTGGGGCTGCAACGTGTTGATCTTCCGCGGCCGGGCATGACCCAGGAAAGTGTGTCCGGCCAAATGGGATCAAGCGTGTTGGGTTATGTGGTGCACCCCTGCAGGGAAGTTAATCTATTCAAATAGCCGTGATCTTCGGTAACAGGATGACTTGGAGTTGTACCTTGACCTTATGACAACTAGAACCGGATACTTAATAAAACACACCCTTCCAAGTGCCAGATACAACCCGGTGGTTGCTCTCTAACAGGGCTACGAGGAGAGGATCGCCGGGTAGGATTATGCTATGCGATGCTACTTGGAGGACTTCAGTCTAATCTCTTCTACATGCTGCAAGATGGAGGCAGCCAGAAGCGTAGTCTTCGACAGGATTAGCTTTTCCCCTCTTATTCTGGCATTCTGCAGTTCAGTCCACTGATATGGCCCTTTACACATATATCCATGCATATGTAGTGTAGCTCCTTGCTTGCGAGTACTTTGGATGAGTACTCACGGTTGCCTTGTTCCCCATTTGCCCCGTTTCTTTACCCGATTGCTGCGACTAGACGATGGAGCCCAGGAGCCAGACGCCACCGTCGATGACGACTCCTACTACGCTGGAGGTGCCTACTACTACGTGCAGCCCGCTGACGACGACCAGGAGTAGTTTAGGAGGATCCTCACTTTCGATCTGTATCCCAGTTTGTGCTAGCCTTCTTAAGGCAAACTTGTTTAACTTATGTCTGTACTCAGATATTGTTGCTTCCGCTGACTCGTCTATGATCGAGCACTTGTATTCGAGCCCTCGAGGCCCCTGGCTTGTATTATGATGCTTGTATGACTTATTTTTATTTTAGAATTGTGTTGTGATATCTTCCCGTGAGTCCCTGATCTTGATTGTACACGTTTGCGTGTATGATTAGTGTACGATTAAATCGGGGGCGTCACAAGTTGGTATCAGAGCCGACTGCCTGTAGGAATCCCCCTTCCATACTCCTTGGCCGAAGCCGAGTCTAGTCATTGCAAAACTTTTACTAACATGGCTGTGTGCCTTACGGGCCCACGTCGCCATTGGGTGGTATTAGGATCTTTTACTCCTTGATCGTTACTCTGGGACTCTGAGCTCTCTTCTATTCGGGTTAAACGATTTTGCTAAAAACAAAACTAACTTTAGGTTCTCACAAGTACTTTCTCCCGGAGAGCCCCTCACTTCAGATGATCGCCTGCTGCACTAGAAGATTCCGAGGTTACTCTACGATGTTCTCTCGAGTCTTTGTGCCATCGCATTTGCGATTTCCTTCCACCATCAACCCCTATGAAAACTTCATACACTTGCCATTCATATAATCATTCCCCATTGATCTTGTTATTACAAGATACCCCGAAATTCTCTCTATTGTTCCGAGAATCCTTTTGTGCCTACTGCCTTGCAGTTCCTTGTCGCCTGAATACCCCTACGGATAATTTCTCGCACTTACCGAGCATCCACTCATCCCTAGTTGATGCATGTATGTTACGAATCCTCGAAATATCATTCGATCTTCCGAAAATCTTGAGCATCCTATTGCTCTTGAAATTCTTGATTGCTTGTATTATGGTTAATCCCATAAGTCTAGTAATCTTGTTGACATCTATTGTCATTGACATTTTGAGTCCGTTGATTCGATTTGTTGCGAATGCTCGCAATCCTCAAACAGATCCTAGAATTCATCCTTCCGCTCGGGCGTTGTTTGAATCATGAGCTGGTTCTCGCCAATTAAATTGTCGTCATTTGTGCCCCTAAGTATTGAACTTATCCATCCATGATCGGGCGTCGCTTCGATCCTTCGCTTGTAAATCATAATTCCTTAGCAATTGCGCTCTAAGTTATTCAGTTGTTTCTATAATCCAATGTCTTTGCCTTGCTTCTTCCTCTGGTTGTGTGTCGATTCTCACCCCAGATCCTTGTTGGATTTTATCCGACAATGTCCTTCATATTCAATAACCTTGAGCCTTTCGTAGGATATATATCGCCTTTGGTAAATTGTATCCTCTGCTTTGGCAACCATACTCTGCTATCGAGCTTGTGTTATTTACTCCTGAAGTTTGTGGTATATGTTCCTAAGAGGCCCCGATGGGTTGGACATATGCCTTCTCTAAACTGTGTGACCCCAGAAACTACTACGGGTCATACTCCACTAGTGTTATGTCAGATAAAATTTCAACACACAAATTCGTTGAAGGCGAGAATTGAATGAAAGGTTATGCATTAAAGAAGTGGGAGTCGACCTTGAACTTTGTGTTCATGCCCATGGACACGACGTAGATCCTATCATAGAAGCTTCTTGTAATAATAACTATTTCCTTGATATGAAATCAGCTGGTATCTATGTATTGATCATTTGCAGTCGTGGTCCCGACCACATTTTCTCGTTGATTCAATTTATCGGACAAGTTAAAGTACTTGCCTTTTGCAGATCAATACGCTTTCCCAACCTCTATTTTGATCTTCCTCGAGTATTAACCTCTGGTATCTCGAGAACTATGTTGCTTCCTGCGAGTCTTCATCTAGTATTGCTTCTCACTGATCTCGGATTCCCCGGGTTACGAAGTTATTAGTCACTCGAGAATACCGATAAGTGAATCGATTCCGCACCGATTCAATAACTCTAAGTAATTCTTGTTGCTTACGAGTTTAATAATCCTTCAAGTCATTCCTAGCCTTATCGGCTATATCATTATCGTGCAAACTTCTAACTGTGCTACTGGTCCTTCTTCCCGGAGCACAAAATTTTCGACGATGAGCTAAGCTTACGTCGATCTTCCTCGTCCTATCAGTTCGCCTTGAACAATAATCTTGATTTCAAGTTTGTGTCCTATCCATGGTTCCAATAACCTTCCGCTACCTCATTCCTTTGACTTGATGTCATCGCTGATTGATTACATCTTATTGAAATCTCTCGACAAATGTGTCGTGATCATCATCAACCTTATGAGCTCTTCCAGGATATCAATTGAGTTCATGATGAGAAATACCATCCTTGCCCTTGATGATCGGTGTTATCATCGACCATTTTATTGCCTTCCCACCAACACAAGCTTGTTCGTGTTTGGTGTTATACCTTGAGTTCCTTGCTATCCAGTAATTGTTCTTCTTTACCTTGGAACATTAACATCTCTTATGTCCTCAATGTTGTGAGAAATTCACCACCCTTAAGAATTCTTGATACCAGTGATACTTATTAACATCACCATTCTTTTCTTGGTCCCCGTGATGTTTCTAACCGGAATACCGACAACTGGTCTGTGATGTGTAAATTCTAAACTTCGAGCAACCCTCTTGCTTTGTTTCTGTCAGCAATTTTCAACGGCAAAAAAGCGAGCTTCCATCTGGTGATGTTTGTTCGTAGTCTCTTCTGTCAAACGTTGCATTTGATCTTGCGTTCCGGGTGCATCTTTTCATGATGTACACCTCAGGAATCTTGAGTACTCTCACGTGAGAAAGCATGCATAACACATGGACGCAAAAGAGTCCTGCAGACAACACATGTTTTTTTTGTTTTCCAAGTGAACTGCATGAAATTAATAAACACATTTTTTTATTTTTGTTATCTGTTCAGTTTAAGGAAGTGAACTTCACTTGGTTTCGTGAATTACTCAGGCATGTCGACCTTTAAAGTTCAGTAAGTGAGCTTTAATGCATGACTATCAGGAATTACGATTTTATTTGCTAGCGAGTCGCACCTGTGAGTGTCCAGAGTTTGCACTCATATTCGTAGACACCTTTCTCTTAATCGGCGAGCACTTGGAAATTATGCCTTGCGCAGTCAAATGCATCTAATCTATTGTAGTGTTGTACGAGGTACTTTGTCCGGTTCTCAAGGCACTTTTCTGCTCTGAATGCAGTGCGGCGGCAGAGTGTTTCTTTGAAATCTGCAAAAACTGCCCTTGTATACACTTTTGATAGCTGAACTTCAAACCCAAACCGGGTTGTTGTCTTTACCTCTGACTGCATGATCAGAAAAATGCAGCGTTACGAATCAGAGAAATGAAAATTTCGTTTGTTTTTGTAGTTATATTTAGTAGTTTTTGATGGACATTTTATTTACCTCATTTGCTTCTATCTCTGCGTGCTCGACGACCTTCCTAGTTTGAATGCACTTTTCCACCTATTGAGCAAACAGAAGAAGATCATGCTTCTCTTTGACGAAGTTTTTCTCCAATATGCGGTTCATGCTCTCGCTTCTCTGCGTGGAAGTCATCCGAGCACAAAAAATTTCCTTATAGTAAGGCGAGATCCACTCGTGCCTGTCATCCCATAACAAATTCATCACTTCATCATTTTGCAAGTTGTATTTCTGCATGAGGTCCTTCCATCCCTATTCAAATTCTGACGGCTTTAGTGGGTTCTTCAGCACCGCATTGAGGTCATCCTTGAGTTTCTCGTGCACCTTATACGGCAAGGCGAGGTGGTCTCTGTACTTCTTCATGATATGCCACCGACACAATTTATGTAATGTATCTGGGAGGATAGTTTTTAATGTTGCCTTCATCAAAGAACATTGGTCTGAGACGGCACAAATAGTATTTTTTTACTAAGTTGTTTGTGTGTAAGAGAGACGGAAGAAATAGAAGTGTACCAAACAAACGTAAGTATACAAGTGTTGTTTTTTTGTACCTGTGAGCATGCAGATTGATGGCTTGTTGTTCATACACCTCGAGCATGTTTCTAAAACCCACTCGAACGACGGTATTGTTTCATCTCGCACGAGGGCGACAACAAATATTGTGCTTTGTAGATGATGGTTCACTCCCACGAAGACTACCAGCGTCATGTGGAATTTGATAGTTTTATATGTCATGTCAAATGTAATGGAGTCTCCAAAATCTTCATAGGATCCTTTGCAACTTGCGTTGGCCCAAAAGACATTTCTTAGACGATTATTTGCATCAAAGTCATAACAATAGAAGAACTCTGGGTTTATCTTCTGCATCTTCTCGAAGAAATCCACAAGTTTCTTGACGTCATCTTACAACTCTTCTCTGGCAAACTTTTGTTTCCTGCACTTCAAACGCAATGCAAACTCATCTCATCAAACAGGAAATAATTACTGACAGAATGCTCAAGTGATATGCTTTGTGACGTGCTTACTTGTTTACCCAGTCGCGGCTAGTATGTCCCACGTACTGCAGACCACCGGACATACGCGACAACGTTGACACCATCTGAGCGTGTGTGTGGTTTTCCATCTACATGTCTTTCACCAACTGGTCAATCAAAGGATCATCTCTTTTGTGCGAGCGCATATGCAAAAGCATCTCGGGTATTTCCAGCATCTTGTGATTGTGGTTGAGTTCAACCATTTCTATCACAAATTTGCCATCCTTCCTCTTTTTGACTCTAATTTTTGCCTTGCAGTCAATCATTTTTTATGTCTTCTCATGTTTCCGGTCATAATCTGACACAGTCTGCTTGTGCGTCCCTTCTCACCTTTCATGGCACACATGACGAAGGCCTCCACGTCCAAATTCCCACCACACGCGTCTGCGGGCGGTGCAAGCGCTGCCGCCACCGCGGACTATCCGGACACCACGGTGGGTGCAGCCAACACAGGAGGTGCGGTCGCCGTGCCCATTACAGCGGGAACAGGCGGTGGAGACGCCGGGGAGAGACATCTACCTCGACCCTCCGGTGGAGATATCAACAATGGTGAGGGTGGCGTGAGCGCACGGCCCGCGTCTCCTCAGTGCACCGACGAACAAAGCCATCGGAGTGACCTTGCCCGATCGGGCGTGAGCCGTGATCCTCCAGCTGTGACGACTCCAGCGGTGGCGACCAAGGGAACGACATCGAGGCACATGCCGCATCCATCGCAAGATGGGCGCGACGTGACGCCAAGCGGCGTTGTTGTGCCTCCACATCAGCGCCCGCACGACAAGACACCTGTCGATCAGGTCCAAGATCTTCAGGCACCACTTTTGCCACGCCAACCTGTTGCCGCTCCCACAGTTCAGCGACATGATCGTAACAGCGCTCCTGCTGGCTCTGCCAGGAGTCGAGCAATGTCACGTTCTTCACGCTCCAACATGCCTTCAACGACAACAGAAGCGATGGTGTGAGCTAGATGCTGTTGGACTCCCCTCCAGTAGCTGAAAAAATGGACGAGTGGAGAGCCACTATTTGGAGCTTGATACAGTTTGTGTATGCGAACAGATCCCAGTTAACGGAACCCTCGTGGGGCCCGCCAACTGTGCCCGTAGCTCAAATAGATGGCCATGTGGCAGGCGGTGCACCGACGGTGCAATCACCTCCACGGCAGCAATCCCAGAAGTAGCGCAGGCAATCATGGCAAACCCAGTGGAACGCACTGCTTGACGACGTGTTGATGGCCTCTTCAGATCCGAGCATGTAACAAGATCAGCGACAAGTGCTGCTGGAAAGGCGAGCAGAATATGCTCGCACGACCATCCAACGATGCTGGGTGGTGCACGGTCAGTCAGTCGGACAAGGGAAACGGCCCAATCATTGATGAGTTGATGCCTGTTGTTGGCGGGTACCTGTCTTACGAGGTTGGGTGCCCTGCCTTCCCATGAGAGTTGCGCAAGTCCGTTGGCCGTCCGTCCGCGTTCAAGACCAAAGTACCAGGAATGTCGGATGGAAGCTAAATCTAGAAAAATTCTTAGGCATTTACATGATCGTTGTGCAGGCTGTTGGAGGAAGGGATGAAATGATTTTAGCCAACTATTTCCCGTTGGTGCTCAAGCCCAATGTGAGAGCTTGGCTGATGAACTTGCCGAAAAACTCTATTTCCTCGTGGTCAGATCTATGCAACGAATTTGTTGATGCTTTTACAGGAGGACAGAAGGGCCCCGGGTTGCCCACTGACTAGCAAGTGATCCCACAAAAGGAAGGAAAAGATCTGCATAGGTACATTCAGAGGTTCAGTCGTGTACAATATAGCATCTCGGATGTGCACCCGGCAGCTGTGATTGCCGCGTTCCACACGAACATGCGCAATCGCAGATGTGGGAGAAGGTGCACGTACGGTTGCCGAAGGCCATCCATGAGCTTTACACATTGGCGTACAAGTTTGCGCGGGATGAATAAGGGAGAAGGATTCCCAGGAAGATGCTCGCGTTGAAGTTGACTCTGACGACAATGATGCCGCCGCCCCAAAGAAGAAAGTTCGAAGGCACAACAGAAACTGCAAAGAAAAATCAATTATGGTGTGGAAATTCCGTCAATTCTAGCCCCGCCAAGAAAACGAAGACGGAAAGCACCGGCAAGGAACAGCTACATGCGTTGATTGTCAGGTTGCTGCGGCGGGAGAGAAGATTGGCAAATCTAACGGGTCATACTGTAAAATTCCCCATACTAAGGGTCACGACCTCCAGGAGTGCCATCAAGTTGAACAGATAGTTGAAAAATAGAAAGCTGAGTATGAGGAGCGGGACAAGGTGAAGGGCGAGGATTGTATGGGTGGATCCGGTAAGAATGGTCGCGGTGGTCAGGGTGCCAGGGGCAGAGAAAAAAAGATGAGGACAAAGAGAGTGGGGATGAGGATGATGGTGCGTCTAGTGAACCGGAAATGTAGATGGCAAGAGAGGCCATGTGCATTGACGGGCGAGCATCTTTACACTCCTCTGACTGCCAGCTCAAGCAATGGGCGCCTGAGGACAATGCAGCACAACCGGTAGCAGATGCCCCCTCAACTGGCCCCACATGCCTATTATTTTTGATGTTGAGGACCACCCTATCGCACAATAGCGGTCGGGTGTTTGCCGTTGTTGGTCTCACCAACAATACGCAACCTCAAAGTCACCAAAATACTAGTTAACGGTCGGGCTGGCTTGAACTTGATCTCCCCTAAGGTGATCGAGAGGCTGCAGATTCCTGAGGAACAGCTCAAGAAGACCTGGACATTCCAAGGAATCAACCCGGGAAGGAGCCACCCAAAGGGAAAGATTACGCTGCTGGTGACGTTTGGCGGGTGCTGAATTACAGGACCGAGAAGATTGTGTTCGATGTTGTCAAGGTCCCCTTTCCATTTAACGAAATTCTTGGTCGCCCAACCTTAGCTAAGTTCATGGCGGCGTCCCACTATGCCTACAATATGCTGAAGATGCCAAGGCCCATGTGTTGTGGGGTGAAACCCTGAGAGGGATCTTTTCACACTTGGAGGGGGAAAGGGAAGAACACAAAGAACACAAAGAGGAATTCACTCCAACAATACCCAATTACACATCCACTAGAATAGCAAACACAAGATCCACAAGATGACAAACACAATCAAAGGGAAACAAGCACTAGGTAGAGTTCTTCCCACTCCTAAGAGATGAGGTCTTGATGGTGGTAGTCTTATCCAAGAGGAGGTCTTGAAATCCACAAGTGGATCCTCTCCTAAGAGGCCTTGATCTCCAATAGAGTGGTAGAATGAGCAAAGCTCTCAAATATATCACATATATCTTTGCTAACCCTAAACATAACCCTAGGTATAGAATATATAGGCTTGGGGTCAGAGTGGAAGAAGAGGAGGTCGAAAACGCAATCTCGGCCGCCCATCCTGTAGGTCCCGTGTGCATGGTACACGCCCGTGCGCATGGGGTGGTACAGCGCCAATTCCCTGGATAGTCCATGGGCACGGCGTCTAGGGGGCCCGTGCGCACGGGGTCGCCTGAGACCTTCTGTTGGTTTGCTTCTTGCTTCTCGGGGACTTGGGTGGTTCTCCTTGGATTTGATGGTGCTCCTCAGCTGCTTGGAAGGGTCCCTCTTCATACCTAATTATGCATTGAGTATTTTGCTGAGGTAATAACCAAATCCCATTCGAGTTCATGTGTAAGCCAAGTAGGAAGGAGTTCACCTTGGTTTCAATTTCGCGTGCTCGAGCTCTTGTCATGGGTCCATGCGGTGCTTGTCATGTTGGTGTAGAGTCCACGCGGATGATGGAAGGATGCTCTGCATCATCTCCCCCCTTGGCAGAGATCCGTCCACTGATCGTGATCTTGGCCAAGTCTTTGATGTTGAAGATGTCGCTTACATTGTACTTGTTGCATGGGATGTTAATCTAGCAAGCATTGTCGTTGTAGCGTGCAAGATCCTTGAAAGGTCCATCGGCTCATGGTAGCAGCTTGGACTCACATTCTTCGGGGAAGCGGTCCTTGCGAAGGTGAAGCCATACGATATCTCCCTGTTGGAACACTGATGTCTGCTATGCAACTTTATTCTTGTAGACACGTGTTGGGCCTCCAAGCGCAGTGTTTTGTAGGACAGTAGCAATTCTCCCTCAAGTGGATAACCTAAGGTTTATCAATCCGTGGGAGGCGTAGGATGAACATGGTCTCTCTCAAACAACCCTGCAACCAAATACAAGAAATCTCTTGTATCCCCAACACACCCAATACAATGTCAAATTGTATAGGTGCACTAGTTTGGCGAAGAGATGGTGATAGGTGCACTAGTCCGGAACACTGATCGCACATTGATTTTTGTAATAAGAACAATAAAAAATAGCAAGGTAGCAATTGATAAAATGAAGCACAAATGGTAGTGCAATGCTTGAAAATGAGGCCTAGGGTCCGTACTTTCGCTAGTGCAATCTTTCAACAATGCTAATATAATTGGATCATATAACCATCCCTCAACGTGCGATGAAGAATCCTTTTTAAGTTCTTATCGAGCGTAGAACATAAGAAGAAATTGTTTGTAGCTATTTTTCCGATCAATCTATCTAAGAGTTGGTACTAAAATAACACCAAGTAATTCTTACCAATCGATCTATCAAGAGCTCATACTAAAATAACACAAGTTATTCTTTCCAATCGATCTGTCAAGAGTTCATATTAAAATAACACGAAAACAAATTCAGATTTATAATACTCAATCCAACACAAAGTACCTCAAAGAGTGCCCCAAGATTTCTACCAGAGAAACAAAAGACGAGAACGTGCATCAACCCCTATCCACAGATTACCCCAATGTCACCTCGGGAATCCGCGAGTTGAGTGCCAAAACATATCTCAAGTGAATCAATATAATACCCCACTGTCACCACGGGTATTCATATGCAAGACATATATCAAATGCTCTCAAATCCATAGAAGTATTCAATACGATAAGAACAAAATCTCAAAGGGAAAACTCAATTCATCACAACAAGATAGAGAGGGAGAAACACCATATGATCCAACTATATTGACACAACCCCTGATAGATCAACTCAACCATCAGTGTCCCCTTCAATGATGGCCACAACAAAGAAGGAAGCTGAACCCCGACAAGCATTTCCCGGCAGAACTCCCCGAAGCTGACGGTAGAGAGGATGACAGGGGAAACCATGCTTCGGTTGGTGAGCCGCACCCTCCTGCAGAACACAAGTTCTTGCGGTAGAGAAAAGTGCTCCCATGAATGGAGGGGTGCCTTTAGTCCTTGTTCTCGAGCCGCGGGCTCCAACTTGGGAGCAGCAGATAGTCCGTTTCCTCCAAACATGAGAACTTCCCGAAGGGCAAGAAGAAGCTGAAAAAGTAGCCTGATGATCCAATATGTATCAGTTTGTCGATGACACTCTATACAGAAAGAGGCCAAATAGGGTGAAATTGAAGTGCATCTGCCGGGAAGATGGGCTGAAGCTGTCGGCAGATATACATGGGGGTAAGTGTGGTGCTCACATTGGATCAAGAGTCCTAGTCAGAAATGCCTTCCGGCAGGGTTTCTACTGGCCCACAGCCTTCCAGGATGCAACTGAGCTGTTCATTAATCATCTCAAGCTCTCCAGACGATCCCTTTATCCTGGTCATTCTCGGTCTGGGGGCTCGATATCTTGGGCCGCTTCCCCCGCGCTACTAGGGGCTTTGAATTCTTGTATGTTGCAATAAACAAGTTTACAAAGTGGCCAGAAGTGGCTCCAGTGAGGAAGGTGACCGCACAATCAGCCGTCAAGTTCTTGAAAGGATTGGTGTGCCGTTTTGGAGTACTCAGCAGATTTATCACCGACAATGACACCCAATTCACGAGCCGCACCTTCATGCAGTACGTTCAAAGCCTTGGGAGCAAGGCTGTGAGTTCATTCTTCGGCGCCTTGGGACAAGGTGAGATGATGAATGCTGAAGTGCTACATGGACTCAAGACAAGAACTTTTGATAAGTTGCAGAAGTGTGGCAGACGCTGGATTGATGAGATGTCGGTGGTTTGTTGGTCCCTCGGGACGACACCAAATCGAGCCATCGGCCAGACTCCATTCTCCCTAGTGTATGGGGCAAAAGCAGTGCTCCCCATGGAACTCATATACGGGTCACCTTGAGTACTTACCTACAATGAAGTAGAGCAAAAGCAGCTTCAGCATGACGATGTCGTGCTCCTCGAGGAAGATCGTCTCCGGGCCGCTGTGCATGCTGCATCCTACCAGCAAGTCCTACATTGTTATCATAGCCGCAGGATCATGCCCAGAGCCTTGAGGAAGGCGACCTTGTCCTTAGGCACGTTCAATCCGCCAAGGGTTCCAACAAGTTAACTCCAAAGTGGGGAGGCCCTTACTCGGTAGTACAAGTCACCAGACCTGGCTCAGTCTGTCTGGAGACCGAAGATGGCATTAAAATGCAAAACTCATGTAATATTGAGCATCTTCGCAAGTTCTACCCGTAAGGCACAGCTACTGGGCTCAGTCCCCGGCAGTCACCTTTCGTACAAGCCTTGCCGATGTGCATGTAACCCTTTGTATAAAGAGTGGCATAGATCCTGTGCAAAGATAATAAAACAAAGCGCTGACGCCTTAGACTTGCATGCATGTTTATTTAAGTATTACTTTGCTATAGTCCTTAAATCATATAAACGAGATAGTGTGCTATTGTTTTCCCCTGTTCTAACAACAGGGCCCCTGCCGTGGAGAAACTCCCCAAAGGGAAGAAGTGAGAACAAGTTGGAGTATCGATTCCCGGCAGCGTGAAGCAGATAAGTTCCCCTAGACATTATAGTATATCCCTGTGCAAAGGGCTTGTGCATAGAAGAACCTCGTCGCCCTCAACATCTGTGCTCCTATCCTTTGATTTGAAGAATTACTTCGGTCGAGGTGGTTGGCGTAGCATTTCTGTCCATGCTCCGTCAGTCCGAGCCCTGCGGCAGCAATAGAAAGGACGGGCCCGCCCCTCAGCATGAACATGTTACATGCACAAGTGCCAGGAAAACACATCTGTTTTCATTAATACGCGGATAAACAAGTACAAACCATATAGGGTACAAACATGAAAGGAAGATTACATAATTTGAACTAAAGTTTGGCAGATGCATACATCTTTTAGATTGAAAAATGATAGGTGCCCCGTAATGCCATTCTTGTCCCTCTCCTACTAGTAGCTCTAGTGGGAGGTGAAGAGGGCAAAAGGAGTGCCCAGGCAGAAGCCCAGCATGACCCTGGCAGGGCTTGCGTGGCGCAGCCTAACCAGATCGGGAGGGCGAGGATGAAACCGGAAGGGCGGAAGGAGCGGCCAAGCGATGCCCTGGTCACCACCGCCAGGACCAGAGGAGCGCGGCAGGAGGGACACCGGCAGGGAAGACGAAGCCTGATTCCATGAGGAAGCCTGACGGAGTACAACTGGAAGAGGCGGAGGCATCCACACCCAACCCCCCGGTAAATCGCTCTGTCGGGGAGAACACCAGGTGCAGATGATGGTGCTACCGGCACCTGGCTAACAGTGATGGTGCGTCCGGCGCTTAGTTGGAGTCCGAGCCGCTGTCCTCCCGCTCGGCACCGTCGTCTTCGCCGTCAGTGTCCTCTTCATCACTGCCGCTCCAAGAGAAGCTTTCCTCGATGGTCGATCTTTCTGCGCAGCACCCTAAGCGAGCACCCGAACGCACGGAGGCCTTGATGGAGAGCAGTTCTGCATCCATTAACTTGAAATGGAGGATGTGCCCCTCTGCCAAGCTATGGGCACGTGCGAAAGTTTTCCAACCGCGACGGAGAAGCATCACGTGAGGTGCGGGGAATTCAACATCCGTCGGCATGTTGCCATTACAGCAACCCCTCATGTGCAGCTTCCGCTCGCGCGGCTTTTCAACCTCAATTACCCTTACAAAAGGGATTGGAAGTCCAAGACGGCTGCATGGGGTGCCGTGCAGCTTAACGATGAACTCTAGCAGTGTGTCACCGACATGGCCCTCCATTGGAGCCAGGGCTGTTGGGGGTGGAGCGATCAAAGAGCAACACTGTCCTCCCCGGCCCCGAGAGCTTCGCCGACCGCATTCGCGTCCCGCAGCACCACCTTGTGCGCTGGATTCCGCCCCCACATCCTGGGCTGGGGCAGGGATCCGTTGCCGAGAGGAGACCCTTGTCACCACCACCGGAGTACGACTGCGCCCTTTCCCCCTCACCATGGTTGAAAAGGAGCACAAGAAGAAGAAGATGCGTGGTTAAGTCCTTTCGCCCACCTCTGTGCTCCCTTTTATAGCTGAGCGTGGCACATGGTTGTCTCACCACTACCCCGTGGCAACCGCCACGATCGACCAATCTGGTCCATCAATGTCACAGGCAGTGTCCAAAATCGTCGATCGCCCTCCTGCGCCTATCCACGGCGCCGAGCTTTCTGCCATGGCAAACATTCCCGCGCCCTGCACCTCCGCCACCAACCCTGCACAATGCATGCAGCGTACATGGCAGAAACAATATTGGTAGTGGGATGAGTAAAATGGCAGTTACTGCCCCGTGAAAGTTTGCGACCCACGGACCATTACGTGGGTAGCTCACGTCGTTCAGCATGACTCAAGGAAAAACTAGGAACTTATTCAATCCCAGGTTAACGAAGAAGCAAAGAAGATATCAAAGAAGACAGCGATCCCGCCGCGGCATGGTCTAGGTGCTTGCCTGTGCATTTGTTAGGGCCTACCCCATCGATGCCCAATGGAATGTATGGGCCAGGTCTGGGGGCTCCTGCCACTGCAACGAACATGCAGGTTTGTTGACCGAGCCCATACACAGGCGTACTAAGAATCCTACATACGGAACCAACGTAAGGCTGAGCCAGAGAAACCGCTCTTCATGAGATCAAGGAGCATATCAAGAAGACCAAGCCAAAATACAAGTCGAGGTTCCAAGAGGAATGTCCCTTGACGACCAGGCGAGAATGGCAAGGTCTATACAACATGCAGGAGCAAATCCACACCGCGCCAGCCGCGCCTTCGAGGCGATCGGAGGCTGAAGAGTGCACCCTTCCAAGAAGGCCACTATGGTTACCCCTTAAGCTATTAAAGGAGGCCCAAGGCAACATAGAGAGGGATTCGGACTCCCTCACAATTCTACGGACGTACATTACAAAAAGACACATCCGTGACATTTTGGGCCGAACGAAAAAAAATTCTATCATGCTTATGACACTTCTAGGACGATAATTGTGACAAAACCCGGTATCATCATAGATGTGGTGGGCTCCTACTTCTATGACAAAAAATCATGATAGCAAATGGGTTTTTCGTCCTGGGCGGGCCGGAGACGCAGCTGCATGACATTCTTTGGGCCGTTCATGACGGAAAAAATCGTGGTAGAAGCGAGGGCGAGGAAATTATCGGGGAGTTCCCGGTTACGGTGGGTGGTCGGGGCCAAGTGATGCGCTTTCTCTCATACACGTACGCGCGTGGGTGCGAGGCGTTGGGCTCTAACTGAACCTCCGCGAGGCGTTGGCCTACTGAACCCGAGCGATTGCACTAAAGGCTACACATTACTGAAACCGAGCGATTGATCGATTTGGCTGTTAACTGAACCCGATCGAGCGATTCCTTCGCTACTACTGCTAACTGAAGCCGACCGAACCTGCTGCCTCCTTCCCATGATGAACAGTGAGCGTTGTTGGGGGGTTGGATGAACAGTTCCTGGTGGGGGTTTGGATGAACAGGACACCGTGGTAGTAGAGGTCGTTGCCACTGGATGAACAGGACCCCGTGGAGGGATGGTTTAACAGGACCCCGTGGAGGGCTGGTTGAACAGTAGCTGGAGGAGGGCTGGATGAATAGTAGCCCATGGAGGGGTGGTTCAACAGGACCCCATGGAGAGGGTTGGTTGAACAGTAGCCGGTGGAGGAGCAGTGGAGGCTGGATGAACAAGAGCCCGTGGATGAACAGTCGTAGGTGGTGGCTGGAGGAGGTCGACAGTGGATGAACAGTAGCCCATGGAGGCTGGAGGAGGTCTACGGTGGAGATATACAGTAGCCCGTGGAATCTCGTTTAGCGGTAAGCCACACCCCTCTCGATGAACAGGACCCCCATTTCGACCGTAGCGCTCGAACACAAGTCCGTTTCCTCTGTTATGCGGTACGCCACACCCCTCCCGATCAACAGGTCCCTGTTTCGACCGTAGGAGGTCAAAGAGAAGTATCTTTCCTCTGTTTTGCGGTATGCCACACCCCTCCCGGTGAACAGGATCCCGTTTCGACCGTAGGCGATCGAACACAAGGCCGTTTCCTCCGTTCTACGGTACGCCAGGCCTCGTTTCGATCGGCTGTTCCGTCCAAGCTGGTTGTCTCCCGATGAACACGACGATGCAGTTTCTCCATTCCGACCCAGCTGGTTGGCTGCCGATGAACAGGACGCCGTCACTGCCTCTCCATGTACACGACCACTGGCCGTACGTATGCGCGAGTAAGCGTTCGAGACCCCACCCGTATCTACTTATGTGGCCGTATTTACTTTCTTGCACCCTGGCTGTACATACATGTACATATTATGTGCGTGCCTCTACTATGACACGTGCCCTTCCTTACTCTTCCATGGTTCATCGCTGCAGCCAGTAGACAGAACGATCGACCAGTATGTACGTACACGTTCGCGACCAGAATGAGAACGATACATATGCTTCCACCAGGCGGGTCCCGACTATCAGGGAGGATAAGGAGGCACTTCCTTGCGTGCGAAGATGTAGCTGGTGGATCCCAGCAGTCAGGGGGGAAACGTTTTTTTTGTGAAATACGGTGGCCCGTCTGGTGGGTCCCTGCTGTCAGCTGGAGGAATCATTATTTTGCGCATAATAAGGAGGCACTTCCTTGCTGCGGCCATGAACCCAGCTGTGAGCCTCTCCACGTATAGTACTCTCCCGATGGAACTTGTTCCTTGACCACATTGACCACGCCATGCCGAGAGCACTAAGGCGGTCGATGATGGCGAGGCCTAGGAAGGGGACGACGCAGAGCCGGGGAAGACACGGTAGAGGATGCCCACACGGAGAGGACTACGAGGGTTCACTGATTCACCTGCGATGTGAGGTTGTCGTTGCTGCGGAATACCAGGGGGTGTGCGTGAGTAGAGGGATGGCCTGGCTTATGGTGGGAGTAGTATGGGGCGGTGAGGCCTCTGCGGCAGCACAGCCAGCCACGGGAGTAGGAGCACGCAGCACGAACGACGCTGGTTTGGGGAGCAAGAAGACCAGAGGTTGAATAAGCGCTACGGCCGTTGGATGGAAATCGTACGGTCACTGGAGCTAGAATCATTCATATTGATTAAGTTGACAAAGCCTCCGTTCCCGTCAACTTAGTAGGCCTACAAGTCAGCATCCTACTATGGTGGGTCCCAGCTAGCATGGGGAGTATTTATTTTTTTGTGCGTAATAAGGGGGCACTTCCCTGCATGCGAAGATATATATGGTGGGTCCGAGCTGACAGCGGGGGAACGTTTTTTTCATGAAATACAGAGGCCCTTCTGGTGTGTCCCAGCTGTTAGGTGGAGGAAATATTATTTTGCGCATAATAAGGAGGCATGTCCTTGCGTGCGGCTCTGGACCCTGCTGTCAGCCTCTCCACTTACAGTCCACTTCCGATGGATGTCGTTTGTTGACCAAGTTGACCACGCCGAGCCGAGAGCACCAGGGCGGTGGACGAAGATGAGGCCTTGGAAGGGAACGACACGGAGCCAGGGAAGACTTGGCAGTTGTTTCCCACGCGGAGAGGAGTACGAGGTTTCTTGGTTAAATCTGCCATTGCGGAGAATAACTGCAGGTGTGGGTGAGTAGAGGATGGGTAGGCCAGCGATGGGTGTCTGATGGGGCGGTGAGGCCTGCTGGCAACCCGACCCGGGAGGGAGGAGCGAGCAGTCCCGCTGGCGCTAGTTTGAGCGGCTGGAGTAGGAAGAGCAGAGATTGAAGAAGCACGACGTACGTTGGATGGACATCCAACAGTCACTGCTCTAATGTGTTGACGAAGTTGAGGCAGTGTTGCGTGTGCGTCAACCTTTTTTGTTGGAAAGCGTACACGTCAACCTACAGTAGGTGCACAAGTCAGCCTCAAATGTGTGGAAAACAACATACTTCCCATCTTGCATTATTTCTAATAATTTACAGCCAGTTGCTAATTCTTGAGGATTTTCTTGGAGCCCATCTTATTTTTGTTAGCATTACAACCCATATTGTGGCCATGGTTAAAAATTATACGAAATTCTGCATATTTTGGTGCGGTCAACTGTTTTTAATCCTGACATTTCAAGTCACATTAAAACTAATTTGAAAAATAAATTCATATCAATATAAAATGCAAATAATTGTAAAAATGAATGGAATTTAAAATCTCGAAATGAAAAAAAAATTGAAACTAATTGTCGGTTTGATCTGTTTTAAAAATGTACAGGCCATTTCTCATTACTGATAGCCCATTTTGTCGTCTTGAAATATTTGCAGCCCGGCAGGGCTGACAAAGCAAGTAGGCCTGGTTTGGGTATTCTGCAAGAAAAGCAAAAAAAACGGGGCTAGCCATTTTCAGAAAGAAAAAAAACTACCAGGCTGGTCTTGTGGTAAACATAAAATAAAAGGCTGGCTAGACAGGCCAGAGTGCCCCGCACAGCCCAGTAGACACCCTGCTTCCGTCTAAAAAACAAAGATAACTGGGCAAGCTACTTCCCTCAAAAAAACTGGGAAAGCTACTAGGCCCCTTGTGTCAGCGGCTCGTTGTGCAATTCTCTCGTTTATTGACAACATTTACAATGGTGGGTCCCTGCTGTCATCCTCTCCACGTACAATCATCTCCTGATTGTGTACGCGTCAACCTAGTAGGCCCAGAAGTCAGCCTCTAAACCCGTGGCGGACAAATACATGCCATTTAAAAAAATAATAGCCCATTCCATACGTTCACATGAAAAGTTCAACATACAGAGCAAAGTAACAGGTCTGACCAGATATAGAGTACTGAACTTCCATGTTGACAACCATCATAGCCAAGTTAACTATCTACTCCCACTAATACTCTAGTGTACAAGTACTGACTTACTCCTAGCTAACTAGACGATGCCGGCCACCATCTGCGGTACGCGCTAAATGCCGGCACCAACGTCCTCCTCCTCGCCTCGGACTTGCCAGAGCTGCGATCGGGCGCGTTGCTAGCGCGCGTTGGCCCTTTCCATGCTGGTGTGGTCCACCGAAGCTTCGGCTTCTAAGCGGGAAACACACTTGATGAGCTGGTAGTAAAATTCGGCGTCGTGCACGCGTGCGTGACCGATAGCCTCTAGGGATATTTGCCAGGCGCTGGCCTCCATGTAGTCGACCCAGTCGCGGGTGCTCTACTTGCGACTCAAAGCGGCGGTGCGCTGCTACTCCATGCCCCGCTGGTGGTCCAAATCGGCGATACGCTACTCCTTCACCAGGCGGTCAGGCTCCAACAAGTCCTCGTACTCCGCATTGCCATCTAAATACCGATTGAATACCTCCTCCCTCCATCTTCCATCCGTTGAATAACCGAACACTAGCTCCGGTGGTGAGCGCCTCTGGCGTCGCCTATTGCAGATGGTCGGGGGCATGACAGACGTGGCGAGAGCGAGGGCAAGTGGCGAGCGACTTCGGGGCGGTGGGGTTTGTGAGGGGAGCCGATAGGGCGAGTTGAGTGACGGTGCTATCGGAGAACGCCGGGAACCAGTAATTATAGGTGGAAGGTAGTTGAAGCGGCATGCTGCGGGAAATGCGACGGTCATCGGAATTCAATGCATATGCAGGCATGGCTTAGCGCGCCAGCTTACCATGGAAAACTGGAAAAACTGATGTGTCGTCCCGTCAGTGGTGCGTCTCGTCCGTGCTGGGTCGCACATCGGCATGACGGTCAAACGAGTGCACTCGAATCATCTAGATGAGGTACTCCCTCGTTGTCAAAAATGATTCCACCACTCATCATCTACCTTGGTCGGTGAGATTTTTGAATTGAGCCCTGCAAACTGGAAAGGAGGTAGTACGTGCGTGATCCGCTATTTATCCATGTAGGATCGAGTAGGTCGGATAGTGTACATGTAGGATCGAGTAGGTCGGATATTGTACGTGTAGGATCGCATTAGCTGATGAACGTTCGCTGGGAGACAAGGCATTTGCAAACGTTTTTGCTGGTAATTTATTCAGATTCGCATGGCATTTTCTTCAGAACAGCTTGTCAGTTTCTTCAGAGATAGGCATTTTTATTCAGAAAACTGCCACCTTTGGATCTTGCATCGCAACTAAAACTGCCAGGAGCATATTAGCAGGCTAGCTAGTGATCGATAAGTAACTTGTAAACATGAAGCGAACAAAAATAAGGAACTTCTAGTAACTTGTAAACACTGAGAACACAGAAATCAGGATCATGATGTGCACAGTATCAAGAGCCGATCTGTTCAAAATGTTCACGCGAGACTCACAGGCCTAGCGTTGTAATATGTTCACATTAGTAGCCCAAATTCACAACCAACTAGTAACATGTTAATGCATCTCAATGATTCACAGATCATATACAAATATGTAGCTTCAAAAGCAAAGATCTAGAAAAACATATGTTCTTCATACTAACATGGATGCTTCTCTGGGCCAACATTTAGTACAGAGTGAAAGACAAATTTGTTTGTGAAGTCTACAATTCCTGTTGCAAACGTAAGTGGTTTCACCAACATATGGAACCATGAGAATAAACCACACATGACAGAGGAACATCCACTGCAATATGATTTCGTCTTCTCTCGATCACACGGCAAGACTATTTTCAGAATACAAACTTTAACTTAGGCAAAATGATGCCCATTGTACAATCAGACCAAAGCAATGAAGCACCTAGTGTTGGCCAATAAATGGTACAGTACTACTTTTGTGCAGTCCATGAAGTGACTATCCGGTCTTTCTTTGTTATTTTCAAGTGGCACTGCATGCAGTGACTATACTATTCTTCTGTGCAGTTGCACCAAAATTGCGGTCACTTTATTTGTTTGGGCAGACATCTTTCTGCACAAATATCAACGAGCTAGTAAACATATACCCCACCTTGTATTTTCAGTTTAAACATGCCTCTTCCGCTTAGCATCTGTCATGTTTTGCACTGGATAATTTGATACTGTCATGTTTGGCCCTGGACAATTTCGTACTGAATTAATTTGCTGGTTCAGAGCAGAAATATAGCACCTATTCTTCATTAGACCAATGTTATCCATGTTCGTAGTGATGGAAGAGGTCAAATCTATACAACCGAAATTGAGAATCCAATCGTTGAATCATGTCCTGCACCTCCAATGTAGGTCCACCCTGCTAATAAATTCACATGCAAACCACTAAAAATTACTATTTAATGATAGTACAAAATAGTAGAAACATAGTAGCAAATCATGTACCTTCGTAATGAACAGCTCATAGTGCCACTAATTGGATATAAAGGTTTGGAAGAAAACATGCTCCTAATGTTGAACCATTTGGACTTTTTGTGCAGTTCCACTAAAATTGAGCATCCTTGTTTGCATAGATATTGAAAGTGTGATTACTATAAAAGTGGCACTAGTTGAAGCATAGACTCACAAATATAAGCCTTCCAATTTCTTAATGGGAAAAAGGTAGCAAGACTATTTCTAACCACCTGTTTGAAGGAATAAATAAGGCAACAGCGGCTCATGTCAGGAAGGCATATATAGTTTTTTTTGAAAAAGTGAACCATTTGCGACCTTTCCTCTTCTTTTAAGCATATTTTGTGCAGTTCAACTAAAATAAAATGCCATCACTGCCTTGACAATTCAGTGACCCTGTACAAAAAGAAATGACTTAACATTACATCATTATGTCAGGTATATAATATATAAGCATTAACAGTACAAAAATCTGAATGTAGTAACAAGTTTCTTCGTTGGTATACTGGCTGTGCAACAGCATTAGAACGCCTTAGCTAAAAAATCTTTAATACATCCACAATCAACAACTAACCCTGAAATAATCTAGTGACATTAAATGGCATTGCTTAAATTTATCGGTGGCATTAGACTGATTGCGGCATTAGTTAAATGTGGCATCACTTTAGCAGTGGCATTGCTTGAATTTACCGCTGGCGTTATACTAACAGTAAAAAGTGGCAATAAGAGCATGGGATGCCCATTCGGATAGTGGGGGCACCAGTACGATGTACCTCCATGGACGCATAGAGTGGTGCCAGAGCAAGAAATATCCAGGCAGCATATGTGGATTACATCCCATTTTTGTTCTCTTTATCCACCTTTTTTCCTTTGTGAGGACAACAAACCGATCGACCTGGTCATTCTATATTGTGTTGTCATGCCTTTCTACCCTTTTTCACCTTTTTCAACCAAGAGACATGAGACTCGTTCCTTAGCTACTGATTTTCCCCTTTTCAACCTAGATGTGTGTTCGATGCCTAGTCTCTTGGACAATACTTTCTCCCTTCCTTTCCCTATTCAACCCAGACATGGATTAGTCTGCATGAAGTAGGGTTTCCTTTAATAGTGCAAATTAAGGTTTTCGTCTGCGTGACCAGCAGAGCAGTGGATAGCAAATTGGGAATATGGTGGAGTGGAAAAATATTCACATGCAGCGACGTGGCAGATGGGGCAATATAACAAGGGTATGGTTCAAAAAGAGGTAACATACCTGAGGGTCGGTGGGAGGTGGCTTCGCTCGTGGTTGTCGTCCTCCGCACACACTACGACAGCGATCTTGGGGACGGAGGCCATCCCGCGCGGACGCTAGGTCTGCAAGGACGGCCTTGTTGTCAGTGTGTGACCTCGCTCGCTATGATGAGTGCATCAACACTGCACGTCCTTTTCTTCCTGGGCGGATCTAAGACCACCGGTGAGGAGGGAGAGAGAGGCCGGCTTTTTAGATTTGGAGAGAGGGTGATAGTGTGGGAAGCAAGTGGGCAGCCCTTAGCAAGAAAGTGCTGAAGCTCCAGCCTATATATCTTTTTTGATACTAGTACTAAAGGTGGAGTAGTGGCAGAGTACTTTATATTTTCTCTTCATACAGTACTAGTTAGTCTTGCTTCAAAACTGAACGACACGCCATTTAAAAAAGGTCAATAACTAATGCGGCACCTTGGGCCAACGCGGCCGATCACATTTTGCGCGAGAAATTACACACCATGTTTCGTTGACATGTGGTCCCGTTCCAACATGTCAGTGAGATGACGGCGAGTCCTTTTGTATAATTTCTGAACGGACGTCTATGTAGGCAGGGGCACCTTTTCATGTACCATGGCAACCGTCCACCGCCTCTTCTCCATTCCGTCTCTATTTGGAACTGCTGTCGCACACTCTTCCTCCCTCCTCCATTTGCCTTGACACGTCTTTCTGCTGTTGTTCGATCATCTTCTCAATGGAGGGAACAGGCCGGAAACGACCCTGTTATTCTTGCCCCGATCTGAAAGATGACGTGGTGGGGGAACTCATTGATCAGTGTGACGTCATCAACTCGGCTAGCATGGCAGGTTCGTTCAAGACCATTCTCGACTCAACTAATAACATCATTACAAGGAACCCAAGTGTCCAAGAGCGGTTTGATCTCCCCTATCTTGTTTGCTGTGACCCTGCTGACGACTGGCGCGCGGATGATGGAAGCCTCGCCTTGTGCAAGTTGATGCCGCTTGATAATGATACGTGTGATGTTAAGATGCCATCGCTTGAGGGTAAGGCTTGGGCATGCGCAAATGGAGATTGGGTTCTTTATATTGGGTACAACTGCGAGCGGGAACTTGTGAATGTGTACACTCGTCATCGGGTTCTACTTCCAAAAATCTCAGACTACCCAGAGGTTGAGGACACTGGTATTCTAAGTAAGTTCAACTATGTTCATGGTGACTGTCGTCTATAGAAGATAGCAAGTTATCGAGTTCCCAACCGCTCTTGGGGTTATAGGAATGCTTGTGTTGTTGCTATCTTCGACTAGCTTGTTGTCATCCTTCATAATTCGACTCGATGGATATTGCTCAAAAATGAGTTTCTGTTCACGGATGTGTACTGTGATGCAATTCAATACGAGGGTCTTGTGTTTGCTGCCACCACTCGTGGCACTGTTTTTGCATGGAATCCTGATGCTTTGGGTACGTTTTTCTTCCACCGTAAATATAATTTTTTCATCCACATGCATGCGAGTTAGCTAGTTTCCCTTACTAATTAACCTTCTTGTGTTTCCAAGGTCATGTGAACATTCCACCACCTATACTTGGAAACTTTTATAACCAAGGGGGAGATGATGATGGTGATGATCACGAGCAGGACCCATATACTCAGTGGCTCCTGGGAACTTATTCCGGTGAATCACCTCCTCTTGTGTGTATACAGGGCACTTCTGATGTTACTAAGGAAGCAGGTGTTGTCTCACATGGTCGCACTCTCCGAACCTATTCCAACATCCGTTGTAGGGTATTCGGGATGGATACTAGTGTGCTAGTGACAACAACTTCTCCCTAGTTCAGTATTGATAGTCTTGGAGGAAACTCGCTCTTCCTTGGACAAAACTATCTAATGATGGTGAAAGGCGATCCAGCTGCTGTTGACACAATGTTACTACATTTATGAGAAGCAACTGTATCTATACCTCGGACATTGTTATGGTTCCCTACCATGGCTATCAAAATATGCGTCCTGATATAGGCCGCTTCAGCCTGGATGATCAGTCATGTGTTGGTCTCGATATTGACAATAGCTGGCCCTTCCCAGAGAATCACTTCTGGTTCAAAGCAAGCATTTCCAACAACGCCGAGTGGTTGAGCTGAAGTTCATTTCATTTCTTGTTATTTGTTGTGTGATGAAAACTTTAGTATTAATAATGTATCCTCGTTGTCGTTGTGGGTTGATGTCCTGTTGTATGTAATGCTAAATCATATGCCTGTGATAAACTTACAAAGTTTATGAATGGCTGTCGAGTCGCTTCTCAGAGTGGGTGCTGCGACAAGGCAAAAAACTATTTTACGTATACATAATTGTACGTGCATTGCAACAGGTTATCGGATGAGCACAATCATCAATAGTACTACAATTTGTACTAGCTTCACATGCTTCGCGCGTCGGGCGGGTGTTTTTTACTGTAGCTGCAAATCCCATCATCCTAGGTCCTCAGATGAGTCCAGTAGAAATTGCATTCTGATGTTTGGGTTCAAACTTTCAAAATTGTTGTACTATCTCTACGTCTACGTATACGTAATACAACAAGTTTTAAACTTGAGGCCAGCCGTCCACCCTCACAAAGAACACTTTTTAACCTAGCACAGACTCCAGGAAATTTGGCCACAGTGTGAGGTGGGCCATATGTTAATGTGTTCGCTGTACGTAACCAACACCTCGATTCCTCGATATATAGTAGGGTGGCATGGGCCAGAACAAGCATTCACATCCAGGAGTACGACACATGCCACCAACACGACTTCCATCTGACACCATATTTCTTGGAGTCCGTGCTACAACTATCTCTTCAACCTCCTCGTTTCTCTAACTCAGCCATCATGCGGCGGGCGAGGTGGGGGTTTCCCAATAGTCGACTTCCTCAACTGCGGTCCAACTTGTCAGACCAACTCCAACGCACGACCCAAAACATACGTCTGTTTTGCCTGGATTCTGTCCATTTGGGTAGGGCAATGGTGTCGTGTCCGGGCAATTTCTCGGATGCGGCTGCCATGCGCCCAACGCATGGACGCGTCCCGGCAGCGTACATTTTTCTTTGCAAACACATATATTTTTTTCATCATTGATTTTTGGTACATGGAAATACATCACCAAATTTTTACTAGAAAAGCAAGACCAAAGAAAAAAAGAACCACAAGAATACATTTTAGAAGATATCCAACTTCCATAACTGCCCCTGTAAGTTGGATTAGTTCCCTCTCGATGCATTCATTGTTGTTTTGCGGAGGCTCGATCTTGCGTGCTTCTTTCTTCTTTTAGTGTAAAGAACTAGACGTTGTTTCCTTGCATCTAGTCTCATGTCTAGCCTCTATTCTATCAAAAAGTGCACTAGTCTCATCTCTAGCCTCTATGCTAGCTAAAAGTGCCTGAACATCCACTAAATTGCGCTCTATCAATATATCGATGTACTCTTCTTCCCAATACAAAAACTTGCATCCATTCTACACAATAAAATTTTAAGTTAGCACAAATAGTCAAATACGAGAGCACTACCGAAGCTAAAGTAGCACACCCCATCGGTTAAGCACTTGATGAACACCCATCTGGGATGTTCCGCGTTATGAACTCCGGCAAGACCTTCTTTGGGCGGTAAATACGCCGTAATGAGTGGCAGCAGTGCGCCGACGAGCTTTTGGGCCAAGACCGAGCCCGGCCGACCGCCATTCATGTATCTTCCGGAGGACCGCCCGATGGTGTAGATCCGGCGGCTAGAGGAGGAGTCAAGATCGTGATGCAGCCTTGCGGCCTTGCCGGCCTTCCGCCCGGTGCCCGCAAGTCCATGGCGCTGTCATGCCTCCCACAGCCAGGCGAGCTCAAGCCCGACCGGATCGCTCCAAATCCGGCCGCCGTTGCACAAAACACGTAGTCGTGGTTGGGTAGCTTGGGGCCGTCGAGGGAAAGGGGGCTGGGCGAGCGCGAGTCCGAGCTGCATGCGTTGGAGTTGGCCTAATTGAAGATGCAAGACAGCACGCGTTTGCCTGGCAGGGTGGCGGACCAACCATGTGAGGGTGCGAAGTGGCTTCGCTCGTGTGGGGGACGGAGGCCATTTGTTGTGTGATGAAAACTTTAGTACTTACTAGAATGTTTTGTTGGAACTAATCTGGTTATGTGTTGGGGGACGGAGCGCGAGTCCAACATGTATCCTCATTGCCGTTGTGTGTTGATGACTTGTTGTATGTAATGAATGGTACATTTGCATATGCATGTCTAAACTCAATTTATTAATGGTTTTTGACTCACTTCTTGGAGTGTGAGTACCGTAGTATTATAGCCAGCATCTGGTTATCTGAAGTTGCGACATCACATAGAGCCAACCTAATATTGGAGTATGCAAGCACAATAGTTAGTTCTAATTAGATCAACTAGAGCTAGGTGTCGCACGAAGTCCGAGAAATATGGTGATAGCATGACTGCGTGAGGTGGGCTTGTACGTAATATGATGTAGCTACAGGGCTTGTGATGTTTCCTACTACTCCGGTCTAAATGTGGAGAAGATTTGGTCGAGTTCTTCCTCCTTTTGCCGACACGTGGGACATCCAGCATCCAGGTCGTGTCATGCTAGAAAATGGAGTGTTAGTAGAACCCACGTGATGTGCATCTTTGGTTAAACTATAAATAGAATCTTACTCTTGAGTAACTCGGCCACCGAAGATCTTTATTGGATTTGTTTTTCATCACCCGCACGCCGAGGTGAAAGATGTGCAGGTTCAGTGGTTCCTCTTGCGTTTTCACTGGTATGTGGGACCGCATATGATCAAACAGACGATGGGCTCTGTGCATCTGCTGGCTGGCTGAGAACAGAGAGAGAGACATAGAGAGAGAGAGAGAGGAGGGCTGAGCACGGACTCCAGGAAATTTGTTCTACGTAACCAGCACCTCGATATAGGCTCGATATAGTGGGCTGGCATGGGCCATAACTAGCATTTACGTCTAGCAGTACAGCACACGCCACCCACACGACTCCCATCTGACACCAATTTTCTTGGAGTTCATGCTACAACCATCTCTTCTCCCTCCTATTTTCTCAGCAATTGCATGGTGGGCGGGGTGGGGGTTTGCTGATAGTCGGTTTGCTCAACTGCGGTCCCACTTGTAAGTTAAAATGCAACACAACACACATTCCCCTTGAGCGGCGTGCTAGATGAATCGTGTGGGGTGTGACACGAACACGACAGTCTTTTCCTTTTGAACTTGTAACTTGTAAATTTTGGTTCTGCTCCATGGCACGGCCGATAGATAGAAATAACGATTTTCTCTAGAGTAATGAGAAGTTTGGTTCTGGCGCGGTTCATGCGTGTAGTACCAACAAAAAATATGAAGTTGATGCGGAAGGTAAGATAATTACTAGTAGTACCATATACTACTACATGGATTTTACGGAAAGATAAAGATACATACGGATCCATCAACGACATCCTCACGCCCTAGTGCGCTAGGTCACCAACCGACGTGTGAGGAGCAGCGGCGTTGACGGCGAGCTCAACGTGCTTCTGAACCAAGCCGTCCAAGGTTGTCCTATGGTCCAAGAAGGCCAGCGACCTATCGTCCTCCTCTTGCACGTACTAGTCCTTGCGGACGATTTGCTCATAGACGTGGGTGATTATGTCGACGGTGTCTTGCTGCACCCACTACAACAAAAAACCCCATATAGCAACGCATGTTTAGCAACGAAGATAGCATGGTGTGTTGTTTCGTTGAACCTCCCACATTCCCCACTTAGCGCTAACCTCCCCCTACCCACCTCCACCTCTTCTGTCTCGACGCTGGCGCACGAAGTTTATATTATCCATTCATTTTGGCCTTCATCTTAAAAAAGTAGATTATCCCAGATGTGAGACACCCTGCATCGACCGCCATCCCCTCCCCTCACCGCTGCCGTCCCCTTTCCCTCAGTAGGTAGGGTTCCCATCGCCGCTGTCTCCTTCCACCACCTCCTCATGTTCCTTCGCCAAGCCCGCCCCCTTGCAATTTTCTATGCCCGTCAGGGACGCATAATGCATCTTCGCCATCCTCCTCGTGTCGGGGATGCACACGGCGTGGTCGCCATCCTCCTCGCATCGGGGAAGGTGCGGTCGCCGCCGTTCCTCCGCGTGACCTGAGATGCCGAGGCCGCCGTTCTTCCTCCGCACAGCGAGGGACGACGCAAGCGTCGAAGGCCCCATCCTCAACTGCATCAGTTCAGCAGTACGCCCCCTGTCCTCACTCATCATTGTTTGTTTCTGGTTCCTTGCCGACGGCACCAACCGGCACATAGCAGCCGACTAGTCGCATCCCGCGGCACCGACCAACGCAACTCGCAGCGGCCAGCCAGCGACTCATCCCCAAAGGAAACGAGCAACTCCTCGACCTCTCCAAAATCCCGAGTCCCTGCAAGTGTTTGATTTGTGACTTGCGCTGCTTATTTCAATTGAGTGCTCATATGTCTTGATAAAATCGCCCTTTTTCATGGACATTATTTGCAATTGATGTGAGTCTTGGTTTTTTTTTTTGCAGGAGAGATTTGGTGTACTGATGTAAGTACTGCTACATGAGGGGAAAAGAACTTGCCAGACAATGCAGGTAATTTCCTTTGATTCATTCATATCCAGAATTCTTGTTAGCACTGGTTAGCATGGCTTCAATCTGAGTGTAAACTGTATTTGAGTGAAGCATTGTTAACTTGAGAACATTCTAACTGCGTAAAATTTCCAATATACATCCACAGTGCGTACGTCAAGAGAAATTGTATCTAGTGAAAAATTGTTGTTAGGATGAGTGCATAACAGCTTTCCTTCAGCCTGTCGTGCCCAACTATTTGTTTGCAGCTCTGCCATAGAAACACCCTAAAGTATTTAAAACTATAGTATTTTTAGAAACCATAGTAGTTTCTAAATACTAAGAGAAAACTTAGTTGCCAAATAGGCCCTTAGATTTCCTGTTTCACGCGCATCACTGAAGGCGAGAGTTTAATTGACACATATGTTTCTTAGTGAAATAAATGCAGGATTCTTCTACTCAAACACCGAACAAGGAGAAAAGATGGTTTCTTCCGAGAGACGTCAAGTTGATGAACCTGTCAATAAGATCATTGAATTAAAAAATAAGGTACTTTGCTTAGTGTCTCCCCTGCTCTCTATCTCTCTCTCTCTCTCTCTTGGAAAAGATTGTGCTTGCGCGTTTCCATGACATGCAGGTTCTCTCAGTAAGTTAAAATACTATTGTGGTGATCAACCAGAAAACCATTGGTCCTCCATCAACCGGTCTCCTAGCTAGAGTAGGGGTAACTAATTCTGACTTCTTACTACATGATTGTTCCATTTCACTTACGTTTAATATTGTGATCTGTTTGGGGTTCTAGTTTAGTTAGGAATGTGGGTCCTGATGTCACCAGCTGAACTTGGAACATGAAAGTTATTTGACACTATACATAATGCTACTCTATAAGCCATGAAACAACCAGTTAAGTTTCAGCCAAACCCCATGTAGAAACCAGACTTCCTATGGTGGCTCAGTCTGGTAGGCTCTTCTTTCCCAGCCGCTAATGAATTATTATTTTTATATGTCCTTTCTTGTATATAATTAGGGTGCAGTTTTCTATACTACTTAGATCCTGCATCCCTTCAAGGTCAAGTTATGGCCTTCGGGTTGGCGTCATGATGAGCAGAAGTGGGTTAGATAGTTGGTAGTTCTCGTGCCCTCCTGTGTTTCTTAGTTCATTATGCATGTATTCTTTCTATGCATGAGTTGATTACTCCAGTTGTCCCAAATCTGATGATGATTTTTTTCTCGTGTTGTTGCTTTTGCAGGTTCTGAGAATTTTATCCATGGATCAAGAAATTCTAATCTATGACTTGGTGAATCTCAGTAATTACGATCTCTTGTGTGACGTAGAATATTTAAAGATTTTCAAGTTGTTGTACTAAGATTTCTCCTAATACACCATAACATGCGTGGCTAATAAATCATCACAAACAAGAGTAGTACGGGAGCAATCTAACACAAAGCTAGCTAGTGCAGAGACCTCTCAAAAATGGAAATAATCGATTGAGTATATTCAATATTATTAGTTAGCTACTTGTCATTTAGTTAATTGCTAAATTCATCTCATTTTTTAATATAATATAATTTTTAGTAGTATATGCAAGCTGATGGTTGTTCACAATGAACAGCCACATCTGTTTGGTCAAAGCTGATCTGTGTATTAATATGCAGCTTCTAACGAGCCATAGATATTCAAAACATGTGCAAGGCAATTAAAATAAATAGAATGCCCTCAGTTTACAAAGAATGGGTGAAAACTTGAAGTCTGTGTGTTTGTACTCCATAGCATAGTGATGGCCCTTTTGCTAGCATGTATTTTTATTACTATTATTATTATTATTTTACAGATTGATGATACTGACATTGCAAGTATATGCAGTTTCCACATCTGAATTTTGGTATTTTTTAGATAAAATAGATTGGAACACTAAAAACATATATTAATAGTTCATATAGTTTTGAGTTGATGCAAGATGCAAAATTAATTAGTACACGGAAATAAATAGCATAATCTAAGATGTTATTTATAAAGTCATGTTGGATTTTCGTTTTGTATTCAGATTATGAATTATCCCCTTATCTATATATAAGTTTATGTCTCGATAAGTAACATTTGTAGGGTGCTCCTTTAAATTGTATTTCTATGATAACCCGATTTCTCTCATGTAAGTTTCTCGTCTCATATTATTTTTTTGTTGTTGTTGTAGATCATGAAGATTAATAGACGACGCATGGCTCGGATGGTTATTGCAAGGTTAAGAATGGGGCTACTACAAGATAATAAGAATGTCATATCAGGATAAAACAAATTAGAATGACATCTAATGTCATATCAGGATAAAACAAATTAGAATGACATCTTTAGGGTCAATGTTTCAAACATTATAGTTGATTGCAAGGTCAAGAACTGGGCTACTGATAGATAGTTTCACCTCTTGTAATCTTTTGATCATGTTTTTCGTAATGCACAACAGTTAATTTAATATATGAGAACTTTTTGTTCATTATATTGTGCCTCCAACTGTCGACATTGCAAGGTCCAGAATTGGGGTACTGATCTGTCATGTCCATTTAAAAATCCGTTTGTCCATGGTCGCCAACAATTCATATGAAGCAGCGATCTATTTTATTTGTACATTGTCGCCACCAACGCATATGAAATGTTGTTGGGATCTAGCTCTATATGTTGTTATCTACCAATGCTTCTACACGCAGTTTACCAATGCATGCATATATGTTGTTGTAGACCCTTCCAACACCACCAACGGCAACGTATATTAATCCGTTGTTGTAGACCTTATCAACACATATATGGACATACAACAACACATTGATGCGTTGCTGCCGGGGGATTTTGTTATAGTGACCAGGCGCTGCATGGTGAGCGCGACCTCGAGGTGGACATTCTCCGGCGCGACGGTGGGCAGTCGCAGGGCCACCAGTGCGTCAAAGAGTTTTTCACCAGAGAGGCCGTTGAGGTTGGCGGGCATCGCATTATGGTGGCTTCAAAGTCCTGAAATCATCACTTGTAACTTCTCTCTTGTTCCCCTTGCGCATGCCTTCATCTCCATGCTTGATCTTGCTGCAATGGTCATCCTTCTTGTCCAAGCTAGGCCCTTCATTTGTAAGAAAGACAAGTGTATCCATTTTAGGTAGCATCATATTCTCATGAACATTAGAATCATTACAAAGAAACGGAAGTACCTGGTAATTTAATTGGCTTGCGTGAGCTCTAGTAACTGGTCCAGTATGTATAGCAGCAGGGGTTGCGTGGGTGTAACGATGGTATTGATGTCCTCATCATCCACTGCTTTTGAAGTGAAGTCGTCTTCGACCGAACCTCATCTTTCTCACCCAAATAAGGCTTCAAATCTGCAATGTTAAAAGTGGGACTAACCCCAAAATTTGCAAGCAACTCAAGTTCATATGCATTAATATTTATTTTCTCTAAAACCTTAATAGGACTATCAGCATGTGGCATTAGCTTTGATTTACACAAATCAGTAAACCTATCCTTGCGCAAATGTAACCAAACAAGATCTCCAGGTGCAAAGACAACAGGTTTTTTATCTTTATCTCCAGCAAGTTTATATTTAGCATTCATACACTCAGTGTTTTCCTTAGTTAACTCATGCATTTTTAAGATCAATTCAGCACATTGTTTGGCATCAAAATTAACCTTCTCCAAAGATGGAAGAGGCAAGAAATGAATAGGTGCACGAGCTAGGAAACCGTACACAATTTCAAAAGGGCACATCTTAGTAATAGAATGCAGCGAACGATTATAAGAAAATTCAATATGAGGCAAGCATTCTTCCCACATTTTCTTGTAATTCTTCAAAACAACCATAAGCATAGTAGACAATGCTCTATTGACTTCTTCGGTTTGTCCATCAGTTTGGGGGTGACATGTAGTACTAAAAAGAAGTTTAGCCCCCAACTTAGCCCGTAAACATCTCCAAAAGTGGCTAAGAAATTTAGTATCACGGTATGAAACGATAGTATTTGGCACACCATGCAAGCGAATAATTTCACGAAAGAACAAGCAACATTCGCAGCATCATTGCTTTTATGACATGGTATGAAGTGTGCCATTTTCAAAAATCTATCCATGACAAAAATATGCCATCCCTGCCCTTCTTTGTTTGAGGTAATCCTAAAACAAAATCCATAGATATATCCTCCCATGGAACACTAGGTAGACGCAAAGGCATATATAAACCATGAGGATTAAGTCGTGACATAGCTTTTTGACATGTAGTGCAGCGAGCAACAAAACGCTCAACATCCCATCTCATCTTTGTCCAAAAGAAATGTGTAGCAAGTACATCCTCCGTCTTCCTTACGCCAAAATGTCCCTTAATCCTCCTCTATGCGCCTCCTACAACAACAAAATATGAACGGAACTAGCTGGAATGCATAGCTTGTTAGCACGAAATATAAATCCATCATTAACGACGAACTTGTTCCATGTTCTCCCTTCTTTACAATTATGCACTACATCTTTAATTTCAACATCATGTGCATATTTATCTTTGATGGTCTCGAAACCAAATATCTTAAAGTGAAGTTGTGAAAGCATGGTATAGCGATGAGATAATGCATCAACAATAACATTTTCTTTACCCTTCTAGTGTTTTATGACATAAGGTAAAGTCCCAATGAATTCAACCCATTTAGCATGTCTACGGGTCAGTTTTGTTTGACTTTTAATATGATTCAAAGATTCATGATCAGAATGTATAACAAATTCTTTGATCCATAAATAATGTTTCCATGATTCTGAAGTCCGAACAAGTGCATATAATTCCTTATCATAAGTAGAATAGTTCAGACTAGGCCCATCAATTTTTCAGAAAAGTATGCAACAGGTTTACCATCTTGGAATAACACACCTCCCAATCCAATTCCACTAGCATCACATTCAAGCTCAAAACTCTTATTAAAATAAGGAAGTTAGAGTAAAGGAGCATGTGTCAACTTATGTTACAATACCGTGAAGGCTTCTTCCTGTGCGGTATCCAAAACAAAAGGCACATCCTTCTTCACAAGCTCATTGAGAGGTGCAGGAATGGTGCTGAAATCTCTCGCAAAATGCCTATAGAAGCCAGCGGGTCCAAGAAAACTCCTCACTTGTAGGACCATTTTGGGCTGCGTCCAACTCACAATAGCTTAAATCTTGGCTTTATCAACTTCAATTCCCTATGGAGTAACAACATAGCCAAGAAAAGATATTCGGTCGATGCAAAAGGTGCACTTCCCACGGTTACCAAACAAACGTGCATCACGTAGAGCAATAAAAACAACACGTAAATGTTCCAAATCTTCCTCCAAAAATCTTCTATATATTAGTATATCATCAAAGTAAACTACCACAAATCGTCCAATGAAAGCACGTAAAACTTCGTTCATTAATCGCATGAAAGTAATAGGTGCATTAGTTAACCAAAAAGGCATGACTAACCACTCAAATAATCCAAACTTAGTTTTAAATGTTGTTTTCCATTCATCTCCCAATTTCATAAGAATTTGATGTATCCACTATGCAAATTAACTTTGGAGAATATTGTAGAGCCACTCAATTCATCAAGCATGTCATCTAGCCTAGGAATAGAATGACGATAACAAATAGTGATATTATTAATATGTCTACAATCAACACACATACGCGATATACCATCCTTTTTGGGTAGTAGTATAATAGGAACAACACAAGGACTAAGGGATTCACATATATAACCTTTATGAGCAGCTCCTATACATGACGCATAATCTCCTTCGTCTCCTCTGGATTGGTACGGTATGGTGCACGGTTGGGTAGCGATGCATCGGGAATTAGTCTATTTGATGCTCAATCCCTCGAATAGGTGGTAATCCCAGTGGCACATCTTGTGGAAAAACGTCAGTGAACTCCTACAAAATGTTAGTGACAGCAGGAGGCAAGAGGAAGGCACGGCCTCAAATCAAAATAATGCCTCTTCGCACACAAAAGCATAGCAAACAGATTTGCTGAAATCTATCTCATCAATATCAGATTTGGTGGCAAGTAAACATGCACTTTTTAATTTAATTTCAGAAGCAATAGTAGATGGTTTATTATTAGTCTTCATTTGTTGCTCAAATTATTTTGCCACAATCTGATTTTCACTCTTATTTTTCTCCTGTTTTTCTTTATTAGCTCTATTAATACCATCTTTCAAAATGGAATCAAGAACATAGGAAGCAAAGTAATATGTTTGTCCTTTTGAACAAGAGTATACTGATTGTTTCTACCATGGTGTACAGAATTTTTATCAAATTGCCATGGTCTACCAAGTAATAAGGAACATGCTTGCATCGGTACCACATCACAATCAACATAATAAGCATATGTAGAGATACTAGAATGCACATGAATAGTACATGTTACCTTAACCTTGCCGATGTTGTTGAACCATTGGATGTAGTAAGTATGTGGATGTGGTCTTGTGGTGAGAGATAGCTTCTCCACCATCTCCATGCTAGCCAAGTTGTTGTAGCTCCTTCCACCTATGATGACACGAACAGAATGTTCCTTCACAACTCCCTTTGTATGGAAAAAATTATGCCTCTGATTTTGCTCAATTTGTGTGACCTGCACACTGTAAACACGTTGAGCAACTAAACTCTCATACCTGTCAGCATCTTCAGTAGCCATGTATTGCATCTCATGATCAGAATCATCTCCACTGTGTTCTTCACTTGTAATAAAAGCCATCGTCTCCTCATCATAGTCACTAGCGGACTCATACCGACCATCCTTAGTAGCAATCATAACACGCGGAGATTTGCAATCTCTCGCATAATGATCTCTACCCTTACAACGATGACAAATATTATCATGTGTGTGCCCTGTTGATGCCATGGATGAAGAAGAGCTCTGTGTAGGCCCGGTCGGTGTGCTTTTGGCAGATAGTGGTGGTAGTGCCTGCTTTCTTGTATCTTGGCTGGAGGTGGTAGCAGACGGAGGTGCCATTGTAGAAGAATGTGTGGAAGTAGAAGATGCACGTGGTGTCCATGATGAAGGTTCACCTGCAGAAAAATTAGTCCTCGCCAATGCCTATCGATCCTGCACTTTGCAAGCAAGATGGAATGAACGAGTGATATTGTTATACTCCTTATACTCTAAAATGGTCTGAATCTCTCTATTTAATCCACTGACAAAACTTGCAAGCGTAGCTTCATTATCCTCAGCAATACCACATCTAATCATGCCAGTTTGTAATTCCTGATAATACTCCTCTACAAAAAAAATTCCTTGTCTCAAATGCTATTGTTTTTGAAGTAATTCACGTTGATAATATGGTGCAACCCAACAAGTACACATAGAAGTTTTCAAAGCAGCCCAAGTAGTAGGGATTTATCATGATATAATCTATAATGTTCAGACCACCAAACAGAAGCAAAACTAGTGAATTCACAAACAACAGCAGCCACACGTCTTTCCTCAGGATATTGTAAGCATGTGAAACGTTGTTCAGTTTCTAACTCCCAAGTAAGATATACATGAGGTGGAATATTCAATTTTAGTTTGGGAATATGGTTATAATCTCGTACCTGAGGTGGTGTTGCAGCCCTACAATTGCGATTATATGCATGAGGTCTACCTGGTGCCGGTGAAGCTAGTGGTTGCACGTAGTTCTGATTTTGATCATCCTCATCCTTGTAATAGTCCTACACCTCTGCAGTAGCAGCATGAGCTACAGACACTACAAAAAAAAAGACACATCCGTGACATTTTGGGCCGAACGAAAATCTTTTCTGTCATACTTATGACACTTCTATGACAATAATTGTGACAAAACACGGTATCATCATAGATGTGGTGGGGTCCTACTTCTATGACAAAAAATCATGACAGAAAATGGGCTTTTTGTCCTGGGCGGGCCGGAGACACAGCTGCATGACATTCTTTGGGCCATCCATGACGGAAAAAACCATGGTAGAAGCGAGGGCGAGTAAAATATCAGGGTGTTCCCCGTTAGGGTGGGTGGTCGGGGCCTAGCGATGCGTGTTTCTCTCGTACACGCATGCGCATGGGTGCGAGGCGTTGGGCTCTAACTGAACCCGAGCGAGGCGTTGGGCTCTAACTGAACTCGAGCGGTTGCACTACATGCTACGTGTTACTGAACCCGAGCGATCGATCGATGGCTGATAACTGAACCCGATCGAGTGATTCCTTCGCAACTGCTGCTAACTGAAGCCGATCAATGCTGCCTCTGGATGAACAAAGGCGTTCTTTGGGGGTTTGGATGAACAGTTCCCGGTGGGGGTGGATGAACAGGACCCCGTGGCGTTGCCTCTGGATGAACAGTGAGCGTTGCTGGGGGGTTTGGATGAACAGTTCCCGGTGGGGGTGGATGAACATGACCCCGATCGTTCGAGCCGGTTGGGGCTGGATGAACAGGACCCCGTGGAGGGCAGGATGAACAGGACCATCCCGTGGAGGGCAGGATGAATAGTAGATGGTGGTGGGCTGGATGAACAATAGCCCGTGGAGGGGTGGTTGAACAGGAGCCCGTGGAGATCTTGAACCCTGGCCAATGTACGTACGTGTACATGCTACGTGCGTGCCTCTACTACGATACGTGCGCGCCTCTACATCGACCAGTATGTACGTACACGTTCGCGACCAGAATGACAATGCTACGTATGCTTCGACCAGGTGGGTCTTGACTGTCAGGGACTTCCTTGCGTGGGAAGATGTAGCTGGTGGGTCCCAGCAGTCAGGGGAAACAGTTTTTTCGTGAAATATGGTGGCCTGTCCAGTGGGTCCCCGCTGTCAGGTGGAGGAATAATTATTTTGCGCGTAATAAGGAGGCACTTCCTTGCTGCGGCCGTGGACCCAGCTGTCAGCCTCTCCACGTACAGTCCACGTCCGATGGAAGCCGTTCCTTGACCATGTTGACCACGCCACACGAGAGCACCGGTGGTGGACGACGGCGAGGCCTAGGAAGGGACGACACGGAGCCGGAAGACGCGTGATACGTCTCCAACGTATCTATAATTTTTGATTGCTCCATGCTATATTATCTACTGTTTTGGACCATATTGGGCTTTATTTTCCACTTCTATATTACTTTTGGGACTAATCCATTAACCGGAGGCCCAGCCCAGAATTGATGTTTTTTTTGCCTATTTCAGTGTTTCGAAGAAAAGAAATATCAAACGGAGTCCAAACGGAATGAAACCTTCGGGAACGTGATTTTCTCAACAGATATGATCCAGGAGACTTCGACCCTCCGTCAAGAAAGGAGGGAGGTGGCCACGAGGGTGAAGGGTGCACCCCCTAGGGCGCGCCCCCTGCCTCGTGGGCCCCCCTTTGCTCCACCGACGTACTCCTTCCTCCTATATATACCTACGTACCCCCAAATGATCAGATACGGTGCCAAAAACCTAATTCCACCGCCGCAACCTGCTGTACCCACGAGATCCCATCTTCGAGCCTGTTCCGGAGCTCCGCCGGAAGAGGAATCCGCCATAGAGGGGGTCGACGGTGGAGATGAACAGTATCCCGTGGAGTCCCGTTTTGCGGTACGCCACACCCCTCCCGATGAACAGGACCCCCGTTTCGATGGTAGCGCTCCAACACAAGTCCGTTTCCTCCGTTTTGCAGTACGCCACACCCCTTCCGATCAACAGGACCCCTGTTTCGACAGTAGGAGGTTCGTTTCCTCCGTTTTGCGGTACGCCGGTCCCCTCCCGATGAACAGGATCCCGTTTCAAACGTCGCCGGTTGAACACAAGGTCGTTTCCTCCGTTCTACGTTACGCTAGGCCTCGTTTCCATCGGTTGTTCCGTCCAAGCCTCCCGATGAACACAACGACGCATTCCATTCCGACCCAGACGGTTGGCTCCCCATGAACATGACAACGATGTTGTTTCTCTATTCCGACCCAGTCATGTACACGAGCCCTGGCCGTACGTATGCGCGAGTAGGCGTTCGAGACCCCGCCCGTCTGTACGTACGAGGCCGTATTTACTTTCTTGAACCCTGGCCAATGTACGTACGTGTACATGCTACGTGCGTGCCTCTACTACGATACGTGCGCGCCTCTACATCGACCAGTATGTACGTACACGTTCGCGACCAGAATGACAATGCTACGTATGCTTCGACCAGGTGGGTCTTGACTGTCAGGGACTTCCTTGCGTGGGAAGATGTAGCTGGTGGGTCCCAGCAGTCAGGGGAAACGGTTTTTTCGCGAAATATGGTGGCCTGTCCGGTGGGTCCCCGCTGTCAGGTGGAGGAATAATTATTTTGCGCGTAATAAGGAGGCACTTCCTTGCTGCGGCCGTGGACCCAGCTGTCAGCCTCTCCACGTACAGTCCACGTCCGATGGAAGCCGTTCCTTGACCATGTTGACCACGCCGCGCCGAGAGCACCAGGGTGGTGGACGACGGCGAGGCCTAGGAAGGGGACGACACGGAGCCGGGGAAGACGCGTGATACGTCTCCAACGTATCTATAATTTTTGATTGCTCCATGCTATATTATCTACTGTTTTGGACCATATTGGGCTTTATTTTCCACTTCTATATTACTTTTGGGACTAATCCATTAACCGGAGGCCCAGCCCAGAATTGATGTTTTTTTGCCTATTTCAGTGTTTCGAAGAAACGAAATATCAAACGGAGTCCAAACGGAATGAAACCTTCGGGAACGTGATTTTCTCAACAGATATGATCCAGAGACTTGACCCTCCGTCAAGAAAGGAGGGAGGTGGCCACGAGGTGAAGGGTGCACCCCTAGGGCGCCCCGCCTCGTGGGCCCCCCTTTGCTCCACCGACGTACTCCTTCCTCCTATATATACCTACGTACCCCCAAATGATCAGATACGGTGCCAAAAACCTAATTCCACCGCCGCAACCTGCTGTACCCACGAGATCCCATCTTCGGGCCTGTTCCGGAGCTCCGCCGGAAGAGGAATCCGCCATGGAGGGCTTCTACATCATCACCATAGCCGCTCCGATGAAGTGTGAGTAGTTTATCTCAGACCTTCGGGTCCATAGTTAGTAGCTAGATGGCTTCTTCTCTCTTTTTGGATCTCAATACAATGTTCTCCCCCTCTCGTGGAGATATAGTCGATGTAATCTTGTTTTTGCGGTGTGTTTGTTGAGACCGATGAATTGTGGGTTTATGATCAAGATTATCTATGAACAATATTTGAATCTTCTCTGAATTGTTTTATGTATGATTGGTTATCTTTGCAAGTCTCTTCAAATTATCAGTTTGGTTTGGCCTACTAGATTGGTTTTTCTTGCAATGGGAGAAGTGCTTAGATTTGGGTTCAATCTTGCGGTGTCCTTTCCCGATGTGATAAGGGTAGCAAGGCACGTGTTGTGTTGTTGCCATCGAGGATAACAAGATGGGTTTTTATCATATTGCATGAATTTATCCCTCTACATCATGTCATCTTGCTTAAGGCGTTACTCTGTTTTCTTGAACTTAATACTCTAGATGCATGCTTTGGATAGCGGTCGATGAGTGGAGTAATAGTAGTAGATGCAGGCAGGAGTCGGTCTACTTGTCTCGGACGTGATGCCTATATACATGATCATACCTAGATATTCTCATAACTATGCTCAATTCTGTCAATTGCTTAACAGTAATTTGTTCACCCACCGTAGAAATAATTATGCTCTTGAGAGAAGACACTAGTGAAATCTATGGCCCCCGGGGTCTATTCTCATCATATCAATCTTCAATCACTTTATTATTGCTTTTCTTTTTTACTTTGCCTTTTATTTTACCTTGCATCTTTATATCAAAAATACCAAAAATATTATCTATCATTTCTATTAGATCTCACTCTCGTAAATGACCGTGAAGGGATTGACAACCCCTAATCGCGTTGGTTGCATTGAGCTATTTGTTTTGTGTAGGTATGAGGGACTTGCGCGTGGCCTCCTACTGGATTGATACCTTGGTTCTCAAAAACTGAGGGAAATACTTCCGCTACTTTGCAGCATCATCCTCTCCTCTTCAGGGAAATCCAACGCAGTGCTCAAGAGGTACCAACGCGGCAGTGGATGCCCATGCATAGAGGAGTATGAGGGTTCACTGGTTCACTGCGGTGTGAGGCTGCCGTCGCCGCAGAATAACAGGGGGTGTGGGTGAGTAGAGGGATGGCCTGGCCAGTGGTGGGAGTAGTAGGGGGCGGTGAGGCCTCCGCCGCATCGCAGCCGGCCACGGGAGGCAAGAGCAAGAAGCACGACCGACGCTGCTTTGGGCATCTAGAGCAAGAAGACCAGAGGTTGAAGAAGCACTACAGCCGTTCGATGGACATTGTACGGTCACTAGAGCTAGAATCGTGCATATTGACTAAGTTGATAAAGCCCTCAGTCCCCGTCAACTTAGTAGGCCCACAAGTCAGCCTGCCACTATACTAGGTCCCAGCTAGCAGGGGCAGTATTCATTTTTTTGTGCGTAATAAGGAGGCACTTCCTTGCGTGCGAAGATATAGCTGGTGGGTCCAAGCTGTCGCCGTGGTAACATTTTTTAAATGAAATACTGAGGCCCTTTCGGTGGGTCCCAGATGTCGGTGGAGGAATCATTATTTTCCGCGTAATAAGGAGGCATTTCCTTGCATGCGGCCGTGGACCCAACTGTCGACCTCTCCACGACTGATCCACTTCAGATGCATGTCGGTCGTTGACCATGTTGACCAGGCAGCGCCGAGAGCACTGAGGCGATGGACAACGGCGAGGCCTAGGAAGGGAACAACACGTAGCTAGGGAAGACTCGGTAGTTGTTTCCCCACGCGAGCGGGCACGATCTGTTATGAGGGTTTCTTGATTAAATGCCGTCACGCCGGAGAATAACAGCAGGTGTGGGTGAGTAGAGGGATGGTTAGGCCAGCGATGGGAGTAAGGTGGGCGGCGAGGCTCTTGGCAGGCAACCTGACTGTGGGGAGGAGAGGCGAGCAGTCCCAGCGCTTGTTTGAGCGGCTGGAGCAGGAAGAGCAGAGATTGAAGAAGCATGACGGCCATTGGATGGACATCTAACATTCACTGCTTGTGCGTCAACCTTTTTTTAGGAAAGCCTCAAATCTGTGGAAAACATCATACAACCCATCTGCCATTATTCCTAATAATTTACAGCCCATTTGCTAATTCTTAAGGGTTTTTTGGAGCCCATATTCTTTTTGTTAGCATTATAGCCAATATTGTGGCCACGGTTAAAAAATTATATGAAATTTTGCATATTTCGGTGCGGTCCGAACTGTTTTTAATCCCAAAATTCGATTCACATTCAAACTGATTTTAAAAATAAATGTATATCAATATAAAATCCAACAAATTGTCCACGCATAAAAACCAATGCCATTTAAAATCTCGAAATGAAAAAAAGAAATATGAAACTAATTGCCGGTTTTATGTGTTTTAAAAATGTACATCCCATTTCTCAATACTGATAGGCCATTTTCTCGGCCAGCCGAATGAAGCTCTCCTCGTCTTGAAAGATTTGCAGCCCAACAGGCCTGACAAAGTGACTTACTTGGCAAATCACAAAAAAACTGGGCTGTGGTCGTGGACCCGGTATCGGCCTCTCCACGTCTGATTACTCTTCCGATGGAAGTCGGTCGTTGACCACATTGACCACGCCGCGCCGAGAGCACCAAGGCGGTGGACGACGGCGAGGCCTAGGAAGAGGACGACGCGGAGCCGGGGAAGACGCGGAGCCGGGGAAGACGCGGCAGTGGATGCCCACACGGAGAGGAGTACGAGGGTTCACTGGTTCGGCTGCGGCGTGAGGTTGGCATCGCCGCAGAATAACAGGGTGTGTGGGTGAGTAGAGGGATGCCCTGGCCAGCGGTGGGAGTAGTAGGTGGCGGTGAGGCCTCCGCGGCATCACAGCCGGCCACGGGTGGCAGGAGCACGCGGCACGACCAGCACTGCTTTGGGCGGCTGGAGCAAGAAGACCAGAGGTTGAAGAACCACTGTGGCTGTTGGATTGACATCGTACGGTCACTGGAGCTAGAATCGTTCATATTGACTAAGTTGACAAAGCCCTCTGTCCCCGTCAACTTAGTAGGCCCACAAGTCAGCCACCCACCATGGTGGGTCCCAGCTAGCAGGGGGTATTCATTTTTTTGTGCGTCATAAGGAGGCACTTCCTTGCGTGCGAAGATATAGCTGGTGGGTCCGACCTGTCAGCGGGGGGAACGTTTTTTCACGAAATACAGAAGCCCTTCCCGTGGGTCCTAGCTGTCAGGTGGAGGAATCATTATTTTGCACGTAATAAGGAGGCATTCCCTTGCATGCGGCCCTGGACCCATCTGTCAGCCTCTCCACGTACAGTCCACTTCCGATGGATGTCGTTCATTGACCATGTTGACCAGGCCGACCGCAAGCACCAGGGCGGTGGACGATGGCGAGGCCTAGGAAGGGAACGACACGGAGCCAGGGAAGATTCTTCTGCCATCCCCGGAGAATAACAGCAGGAGTGGGTGAGTAGAGGGATGGCTAGGCCAGCGATGGGAGTACGGTGGGGCGGTGAGGCTCACAAGGCAGATAGCCGGCGGGAGGAGGGAGCAGTAGCTACCGGGCGCTTGTTTGAGCGGTGGAGCAGGAAAAGCAGAGATTGAAGAAGACGACAGCCGTTGGATGGACATCCAACAAGAATCGCTCTCGTGTGCATTATTTCTAATAATGTACATCCCATTTGCTAATTCTTAAGAATTTTTTTGGAGCCCATCTTCTTTTTGTTAGCATTACACGCCATATTGTGGACACGGTTAAAAAGTATACGAATTTTTTGCATATTTCGGTGCGGTCAACTATTTTTAATCCCGAAATATCGATGCACATTCAAACTGTTTTGAAAAATAACTTATGTAAATATAAAATCCAAATAATTGTCCACGCATAAAAATCAATGGAATTTAAAATCTTGTAATGAAAAAAATTGAAATTAATTCCCGGTTTGATGTGTTTTAAAAATGTACAGCCCTGGGCAAACCGAATGAAACTCTCCTCGTCTTGAAAGATTTGCAGCCCAGCAGGGCTGGTAAAGCAAGTAGGCCTCGTTTGGGTATTTCTTTGAATAAAATAGAACTGGGCTAGCCATTTTCAGCAAGAAAAAAACACAACTGGGCTCATGATGTGGTAAACATAAATAAAATCCTGGCTAGACGGGCCACAACCCCCGCACAGCCCCGTTGTTACCCTGATCCGTCGCTAAAACTAGTATAAATAACTGGTTGGGATTTGTTAGTTGTTACAATATTTCACTCTAAATTAAACGACTGGCAAGCCATTTGCCTTGCTTCAAAGAAAATATGACAGTCACAGCCGAGTTGAAAAGGGCAAGAACATCTAACTCCAGCTTACAAACTATACAAAAGCACGAGGGTTAATTGTTCATCAGGTTTACAAAAAACCCAGGTTGAAAAGGGCAACAACATCTAACTCCAACATTGTTTTTGGCAATCACAGTCAAATGGATCGGTCAGGTCCATAGAATGAACATCCTGGGTCGTAAAATTTACTGGATTATGACCACAATATGTTGTATATAGAAGCCCGACACATTCAGAAGCTCTTTTTCCCACCTGAAACTCCTGTTTTGCTCTTCCACCTACCCATCCGTCAAAACCATGCTGCTGACAAACTTAAGCCTGATGGACAATAGTAACCTCGCATTCAGCAGGAAGAATGTGATAAATCTAGTGTTTGCACGGTTGGCTACATATCGTTCTAGTGTTACTGTCTTCAATCGAATCTCATGAGAAGTGAGAAAATCCCGATGCTTACGAATCCACCGATTTGTTATTACTTTCTTACCCCGTCCTGTTGCCTAAATAGACATGAAGATTGAAAACAGTTAAGGTCTAAAAAAAGAGTGTCGAAAGAGCAACAGCTGGACGGTTAATTCTAGTACACTATATGCAGGCTTCCAATGTGCGTGAAATTATCACCTTTATATACAACTTCTCCAGACATGGAAAGCATTGCAGCAAGCCAATAATCTTGTTCAGATCAAAACTATTCATTTGGATGTATAAGATCTTGACAGAATCCAGCACCATTGATAGGCCATCCATGGAGAAACTCTTCATTGAGCATAGAACATAATATTAGTACAAAATGTGTACTCCAAGATGACATATTACTTATGTGTAGAAATTAGATGATAATGTAAAGTACCTGAAGAACTGTGGAGCCAAACACCATATTGAAATGAGCACAGAGATCATGTATTACATCCAAGCCAGTTTAGGTGCAGAGAGGACGATTATTTGCAACAGTGAATAACTAGAATCAATTATCAACCTTTGAAGTGAAGGGGGCATCTTGGATGTTGAGCTGCCTTCCGTCAAAAAAATTCCAATTCTTACAAGGTTAGGCGACTTTATTTGGAGATAACCGATTCTAACTGTGAAAACAAGCACCAAGCACTCCAGGGCATGGCAACTGGAGTGGATGATGCTGTGAAATGAGGCCTCCGATATACGAACCCGCAGAAGTGGAAGTTTCTTCAGAAATGGGAGTCAAAGGTTTAGTACCAGTTATGCGGTAGGTCGCATGCAATGAAAGGTGGCGGTGTGGAGAGAGGAGGAAAACCGCGAGATGGACATCGGTCTTTGAGGGGCAGGTAGATGGCATTCGGTATCTGGTAGGTGATTTCCAGGGGAATAGTAGAACTCAAGTAGTTGTAGTTCTGTGAATTCAGGGGATTTCAGCCAGGCGTCCACCATGCAGGGCATGGTATGCTTGCTCAGGTAGCATGATGGGATGCAGAGGCTTTGAACGGAGCCCTGGTGGGAGGAGATGATGGCTCTGGGGATTTCAAAATCATTGAAGAGAGATAGCTGACGACAGTCAAGATTAAGGGGCACGACGCGCCATAGAGGGCGCCACCGAATTGAGAGGACTTGGGTGCGGCAGCAATCCTTGGTTGGGAGAAGCGAGATGATCTCCCCAAGGACGGCGTCTGGGAGATCGCAGATGCAGTCCACCCGAGATTCTACGGGTTCCTGGGATCCGGTGGGGGCGGGGTCGCCGCTTCTCCCCGCGCCGCCGGGTGCGGGATCTACAACAGGCGTCGCCGCTGGCAGGAGCCTCATCTTCTTGGCGCTGGGGTTAGACGACTCCATTTTCCTCGAGGGCGTCGCGTCGCGCTCACGGATTTGAGCAGAGTAACGAATGACGAGCCTAGTTGTAGTGCGAGTGAAGAAGAAGGGGAGCTTGGATTTTCTGTAGTAGTGAGGAAGAAGGGGAGCTGGGGTTTTCTATAGGAGTGAGGTGAGGAATTTGGGGGTACGAGTGGATCAAGCTGACGTGAGGTGGGTGGGAGTGAGGAGGAAGAAGAACACCCAGGTTTTTTTGGGGGGCGGTGTGCTGGGTGTGGGTAGCGCCTCTCATTCAGTAAATATATGGACTTTTGAATTGATTTACTATTTACTAGTGTGGATGGGCTGTTTTGTCTTGGGCCCAGAGAAACAATTACTACTAGTACAGTGGAGACACTCTACAACTTCCCAGAAAAACAATTACTACTAGTACAATGGATACAATACCGCTTCTGGCTCCTCCTAGGTCATCGAAACGTCTCCCTTTACTGAATGCTGTTATACTTTTGTTCACCGACATGCGGGCCATGTAGCCTGCGGGCCCGAATGCCATCCACCAAATTAGAAGGCAGTATGCAGGCGGAGAGACACCCCAGTCGTAGCGTGGCAATAACGAGCCGTGGTATCACAAAACCCCACCTCCCCGTAGTCTAAGTTTGACGGACGAAGCAAACATCATTTCACTCTTTGCTGAATCCCCTTCTCCCTCACCGTCTTCAAGAAAGGCAACACTCGCATCTGCCACTATTCTTCTCTACCAATGAAGGGAAGGTAAGCGGATCCGTGATGTTGGTATATTTTCATTCAGAAAAAAGAAGAACTTTTGCAAAGCAGTAACCGATCCTCACTCTCTTTTTTATTTCATTGTCATTGCGATTGTGTTTTCCTTTTAGTGGTCTCCTAGTATTTGTCAGTTTCATGACGGACGAAGGAGAACCAGCCATAAAATCTGCCGATATTAGAGCAGGCGCGGGAGGCTGATCCCCACGAGACAGAGAGCTCCAAGAAGATGGAGGCAGCCACCGAGCCGACCTCGAGATCGCCACGGCCACTACTGAGATGGCCAACGCCCGTTTGAGGTTACAGCCCCATGGCACCGCAGAGCAGTTTTCCCCCTTCGAGGATCGTCCCCCCCCTACCGAGCTGCCCAAGGTGATTTTCTTCATTGCCAATCTCGATTGTGGTTTTTCATCTAAGTATGTGGTGATGAATAATGCAAAATTTTATTAGCTTCGATGCCATGCTATACATAGTGGTTTAAATAACTTGTGTTTCTTATGCTGGAAAGTAATTCAGAATGTGTTTCTGTTTCAATTAGAGCCCTGATGCGGACAAGGATTGTTAGGTTGTACATGTCACTTGCTATGAGGCGGAGGACCTGAATATACGCACTGGGAAAACAGAGTTTTTAGGCTGTTGGATCCTGGAAGCCATTTGCGCTTATACCAATGAAGAGTTGTATTCCAGCCTCACTGTTGTCAGGCGTGTTGGCCAGGGTGTATTGAAGCACAAGAAGTTCAAAGCTACTCCTTCGTTTGTGAGGCATATTGTTCTTGTCAAGCTTACACAAGAAGATGATGTGGCATGCCTCCACAAACAAGTTTATGAGTGGCAAGGCCACAAGGTTTTCTTCACGAAGGTTCACAGGATTGAGCTGCTGCCGGACGTCCTCGATGATTTTCATGGCAAGGTCCGGCTTGTGTCCAGCCCAAATTAGATCGAGGCATGAAATACTTGCCCCAACTAGTGTTTAATAGTAGTTTGGATTCTGTCTAATTATCCGAACCTTGCCTGTTATCGAGCCCTCTGGGGCTAGTACTCTGTTTGAATCCGTCTATGGGAACTGCTGCTACTTTTGTGTGCCCGTGAATCATCGTAATTGTTGCCAAAACAGATGCATCCTCACTAATTTTATCATACAAGCAGTGTGTGTTTTGATCAAATAGAGTACTCGTTCAAGAACTGTATGCCGACGTATACATAAGTACTTTTGAACACTGTTGGTGCGACCCCACTTGTAATCAGTTGTGCAAAACATGGCACATTGGCTCAGCTTGCTTCAACACTAGGCTATCGACCAGCTAACAATCAACAATCTGCTGTCTGACATATAAGCAACTATGTATCTTGTTACAATGGATCATGCATTTAACTGAGGCCACAATGTAAATTCCAAACGTTCACAGGCTAGTCCAGCGTTCATGTGGAACACTCACATGAAACTCGGCTTCATAAAAAACTTAAAAAGCATAAGTTAAGCAATTTTATACATCTCAATGATCCTAGAACATAACAAGCATATACTAGTTAATAGCAAAAGACAAAGTTGTGAGAAGGTTTACAAATCAGGAAAAAACAAGCAACGCTTCTCTGAGCAAAGGGCCTCTCGGCAGGCTTAAATTTCCCGGAGTTCACTCTGGTTTTTTCTTGTTGCCACCATCCAGGGTTAGGTTCTCTCATTCCAGAATAACCAACTATAATTGTGTTCTCAGCTAGAATGTTGAACTGAACCATGTAGTGTAGCTGTAAGTCTTGTGCATTCCACTAAATTTAAGCACTGTTATTTGCAGAAATAAGCAGACCACAATGCCTCTTGTCCGCGCACCTGTCCTAAAAACCTCCGTGCAGTCGTGCCAGCTTGTCCTCGGTCCATGGATGAACTGGAGGAAAGTGCATTCCGGACTAGGATGCAGATGTTTTCGCTCGTCCCTGCACTGCAATCAGGAAGTAAAACCTATGAATTAACTTCTTTTAGATTGCGTTGGTCATTCTACCTAGTATCTACCAATGTTGGAATACCTGGAAGACGGGTGGTTAGACGACGGAAACGAGGGATAGCCATCTCATTTTGCGCAGTTCTACTAAAACTGAGGTGTGTTCTTTTGATTGCGCGGATAGAAACGATAAGGAGACAGACATCTCGAAACGATATGGAGACATACATCCCTGTTTGCGCAAATATAAAATACGGTTATTTAAACAGTGACAAATATTTGCAGTGGCGTATGATTAACAGCAGCATCTATTGTGTTATAATTGGCACTAGATTGACAGTATGAAAGTGACTTAAGTAAGTAGCATCACATCACATCAACACTGCCACTAGATTAACATGCAGAACAATAGCATTAGTATTACTGTCATGAGAGTAGCACATGGTCAGTAAATGTGCAATCAAATTTGTGCAGTTCCACTGGGATGAAGCAATGGTAGCGGTGTCAGATTTAAGTGTAACTGCAAAAACACAATTCATGGGAAATAAAGCAAGACGGAAGCACTTCATAAAATGTTGGTGGCATTGCTTCAATTTATCGACAGCACTAGACCATTACTTATAGTGACATTAGGTGGCATTGCTTAATGCTTCATGTGATTTTACATTAACGGTAGCGATATGGGCGTAGGGACAGCAGAAGCATAAAGTGGTGACGCAGATGTGGTTGCTGAGAGCGGCAAACACTCAGGCAGCATGTCTGCATTGGTCCCATTTTTTATCTCCTCGGCGACATTTTCCTATGTGAGCACAGGAAATCTAGACCTGCTCATTCTCATTTGCGTTGTCCCCCAACTCCCGTCTCTTTCTTTACTTTTTCAACCAAGAGATAGGTCCACTTCCCCCCACCCTTCGCCATCCACCATTCTTTCTTCGTATTTTCAACCAAGAGACCGGTTGGGTAGCCAGTATCTACTAATTTCCCCCGTTTCCTCTTAGAACCAAGTCCTAGATTCATACTACAGCTTTCCCACTTTCTTCCCTGTTTGAACCAACTCTTAAGAGTCGACTATATGAACTAGCTTTACCTCTAATAATAGTAAAAGTCTAGGTGGCTTTAGAGCAGCGGACGGAAGTAGAAAAAGATCCACACGAAGCCAAGTGGGGAGCTGGGGCAGTAGAGCAAGGCAGGTTTCGAAGGAATATATACCTGAGGGTCGTCGGCATGTGGCAAAGACGGCGTCGGGAGGCCGCATCTTGGCCACAATACCGTAGGGAGGAAGAAGGGGTCGGAGGCCCTCCGGAGCCGGCGCTCTCTTGAAAAGAACAACATGGCCGCTGATCGGGACACGCGGGCAGCCGTTGGTCTCCTCCCTCGCCACTGACGACAACGTGAACAATGCACCTACACCCCTGCCCCGGTCAAGGTTGTCCGGCCGGATTTGTGACAAGCCGTGAGCTGAGAGAGAGTGTGGTCACCTATGTCTTTCTTAGATCTGGAGAGCGTGAGAGAGTGAACGAGGGGAACCCTAGTAAAGCAAGCGCTAAGGCTCCTGCTTATATATGTAGTGGAGTGATTTTGTTGTACGAGCTTCAAAAAAATGCGCTAATACGTGTACCCGCGAGTGGGTGTGAGAGAACTAGTGTGTGCGTGCACCGCTTCTCTTCGTGAGAGTACAATATACTATGCCCAAAGAACGTTCGCCACAAGAGTAATAGTATAAGTGTGTGACGTGTGAGCTAAAATAAAATGTGCGCGACGTCTTTTGTTTTTTAGAAGTTCTAAGGGTAGAGTGTGAAGAGCACATATGTGTGTGACGTCTACCTGCAGATAGACGGTGGGTGCGAGAGGACTCGGGAGGGTGCGTGTGCGTGAGAGAGAGGGGGGCACGTATCAATGCAATGCATGTGTCCGTAAATCATTATCCGACAAACGTTCACCACAAGCCTTTTCCTGACGAACGCCGTAAGAACCGTTAGATCGGCATCCGACAGTGTCAGTTTTGCCATGTCATTTAACAGAACAGCCACTCCTCCTACACACAAATCTTCCACGTGAGTGTTAGCAACTGCCATATGCTCCCTCCGTTCCAAAATGCAGTGCATATAGCTTTATTGAAAATTTGAACCTCGCAAACTTTTACCGAGTTTTCGTGTACCAAATTGCACATGTAGAATACCCTGTATATATATCATTTCATTCATCTTCGAGAGGTAACTATAAAGATGGGGGAGGAGTCTACAAAGAAATACCATCGTATCACCTGCAGCAATTTCAACCATCCTTTGGTGTGGAGGAATATCATAGGAACTCTATATGATATGATTTTTATAGGATTTTTTCCTTTAGAGCCAATTGGTTCATAGGAATAGATACATATACTCCACATTTCAAAGGAAATAAACATGATATCATTTCTATAGCTTTAGAGCCACTTGGTTCATATGAATGGATTCCTATACTCCCATAATTTCAAAGGAAAATAAACATCAGCGTATATTCAATAGAGAAGTTCCTACGATATGAACCAAATTACATCTCTTTTCTAGTCCCTCCTCATAGGAATTGAGATACATGTCATCTCTAGATTCAATAGAAAAGTTCCTATGATGTCAACCAAATGACATCTCTTTTCCAATCCCTACTCATAGGAATTGAGATACTCCATGTCATCTTTTCCCTACAACTTCCATGTATACATCTTATATTCCTAAATAGCTAGTACAACCCACTAGTAGCTTTTTTCCAAGACATGCAACTATGGCACAAGAACTATATAGTGTGCGAAAAACTTGAAAGATGGTCATTTGGATGAAGCTAATCCGACAAAGGTCAGTAGATGGCAAATCCGAGCACTACTGGCCGTTGGATATCATCAACATTCCACCAGATCAGCCACATGTACAATTTAGAAGACTCCATGGTTGAACTTAAGCATAGTGCACAAACCTCAAAACACATGCACTTCTCCTATGTTCTAGAATCTTCCATATCATAATTGATTTTTTCGTAAATGAAATGCCATTATTTGTTTTTCACTTTATGTTTTACAATGCACAACCCCATGAATCTTAACATTTTTATAAAACTAATTGATTTTGAATGAGATGAACTATAAGAACTAAATGAACATCTACATCATGCATATATGACTCAAAGCTTTACATGCTATAGTGTGTATTTATTCATAATTTGGTTTCGAAATCTCATGCGTTCAATGCATGTGTACCTTACTACTCACTCTGTCCCAAAATATAAGACATTTTTGACACTAGTATAATGTAAAAAACGTTCTTATATTTTGGGACGGAGGGAGTAGTTTTGAGTAGAGTAGCAAATTTCACGCGGCCTCGGGTATATCAAAATGCAGGGCCCATGCATCATTGCCTTTCGGTCGAACCTACGTCCACAATGTTTTATACGTACTATATCTCCACTGGTCCCCAAACCCAAAATGTTGCCTCGTTCCCCTAAAACCAAGCGGCCCACACATATTTAAGGCGTCGACTCGAACTCAATCCCTCTCCCGTTTACTACGACGTGGCCCCGCACGCCCTAGTAGTACTCCTACAAACCCTACCGCCGCACGCATCATCGGTTTTCTTCAAGAGGACGAGGGAGAAGCCGATTTGTAGTGGAGGCACTTTTAAAAAAATTGATCTGTAGTGGAGACACCTACCCTAGGGTGCCCTAGGTAGCTGCCGCACGCATCATTGGTTTTCTCTTTTCTTTATGCTCTTGCGCCCAAGAGTAAAATGATGGTTGCTTCGTCCGTCCAGCTCAATGCGGGAAAGGTGGGGCTTTGTGATTTGACCCCTCATCGCTCATTTTCTACTACTGCGGTGCTACGACCGGGGTGCCTCCAATTCCAACCGCTGCTCCGAACTGTAATTTGGTGCATCGCACGTGGAACAAGATGGTGGATGAGACACATGTCGGCCAAAGGGGTCATGTTAAGTGTGTCGCCATTTCGTAAAGCGGATCGACCCTGCTTGAGTCGCTACGCCAAGACGACAGGTGCAGCCTACCACTTGGTTTTGCTCCTTGGTGAATCCCGACTATATTGATCTAAAAAGATACATTCTGAACTACCCCCTCCGTATCGTTTTTTTAGACGTATCGGTTTATAGGGCGTGCATGTAGTTCTAGGTCATCCATTTGACTAACTAAATCTGAGTTACTATGTCACAAAAAGTATATCATTGGATTATTAAGTGGATGTAGTTTCTAAACATATCATGTTCATCACATATATAGCCAGTTAAATTCTCAACCTAGAATGACATGCATGCCATGTAAACCGATACGGAGGAAGTATAGTAGTAAAAATGAGGCGATTTTACCGAGCAATCGGCGGGGGAGCAGGGCCTGGCATGCGGTCCCACGTGTCATGATGTACCAAGGCGATGTGGGTGTCCCTCTTGAGGCAGAAGCAATACTACGTGGTTTGAGATGATGGCGAACCGAAGTGTGAAATAATGGTTGCTTCGTCCGTCTGGGAAGGTGCGGCATTGTGATTTGACGTCTCATTGCTCATTACTACTACTACTGGGGCGGTACGACTTGGGTGTGTCCCCCCTACTGTTCTGCACTGTTATTTGGTGCTTGACACGTCGACCCGGCTGCTATATGTCCCACATGTCAGCGACAGGAAGTACATAATTCATGAAAGCGAGCATCGATGGAGGAGTACAAGACACGGCTTGGGTTTTTGCTGCTTCACGCGATCCATCGATACAAACCCAGACTAAAAAAGGCGAGGGAAGGTCTTTTCCCACGCGGTAGGCAGGGGAGTTTGGCATAGTATGTTCGAGGCAAGGAGGCAGGAAGGGAAACAAGCAAATAAAGGTTGAACGACTTAGTTTCGGGAAAATCTGAGTTTACGGAGTACGTACCCACTAGGGTTTATAGGGCTCATCTACAAAACGTTCGTTTTTCCATTTTATAAGTCCCAATTCTACAACTAGTAGTAGTACCATCACATGTTGGATTTCGAGGTGCGTTAGATCACCCGATGCAAGCAGTGTCAAGAGAAAACTCACCAATGCATGTAGAAGTTCATGTAAATTTAGTGGTCATTCATGCATTCGTTCTAATTAATGCCTCGGTAAACATAACTTCTTGAGAAAAACGAGCGTACTAATTACTTGTGCAAACTAGGAGTACAAAATTAATTCGACCACTCACCGTCTACCTTGGTTGGAGAGATTTTGAAATTGATCCATAAACTGGAAAGGAGGGAGTAGTAACTTTTGTCTCGATTACTATTTGTGGCCTTGTATAGATGCAAAATGTATTTTTTTATAGTGGCCTTGTATAACTAAATGGAGGGAGTACTAAAGGACATATATTCCAAACAATATGATAATCTCTCTAACCAAGGTAGTAGGGACGAGGAACAAATGGAGGGAGTACTAGTAAAATTTTCTCCTCGTCCTGCAAGCCACCGCATGCGTGGGCGAGGGAGCGGGCGTAAGGCGTATTAAGCAAGCTTCACCTCATCCTGCGAGCCACCGCGCCCGTGGGCGGGGGAGACGGCGTACTAAGCATGCTTCTCCTCGTTCTACGAGTTGACGGGACACATCAAAAGTACTCCAGTGTATAGAGTCTTGCCTCTAAGGTAGGTCCCACATGGTTTGCCTCTTTTTTAACATAACGCGTCAAGTCACAATTTGTTTGTTCACCCGTGGTAGATGATCCTCCCTCCATCTAGTGGACAACCAGTACACGTGTCAAGTTACCACGTGGGCTGCTTTTTCGTACAGAAATGAGCTCCACCGTGTACCCGCGCGGGTGTGGTTGGGAAAGAGACGGGAGTACACACGCCGTGCATGCACCTCTTCTCTACGTGCACGTCCCCCACCTACGTGGGCGTGTGAGAGAGGGACTATAGAGATACAAACCTAGACTTAAAGACCGCTACAAACATCAATGTTCTGCTTATCACAGATAAGATTGATTAATACCCGTAACAATCCATGTCCTTAACAAAGGGTGCATGCACGTATAGGTTGAGCGTGTGTCATGCGTCGTGTGCTGTGTGCATGCAGGCGTGCAAGTGTTGCGTGCGTGCAAGGGTACGTTTCAGTATTGCATGCATGTGTGCCACTACTAGGAAAAGGCCTACTAATGGCGCACTGGTTTTGCCTACTAATGGTGCATTACCAGTGCGCCATTAGTAGCACGCCACTAGAATTCTTTACTAATGGCGCACCACTGGTGCGCCATTAGTATCTGAGTACTAATGGCGCACCAAGCAAAGGCGCCATTAGTATGTAAAACCATGTGCCATTAGTGTACCTCCCGGGGGGCCATACGTAAGCATGTGCTTTGTCATACTAATGGCGCATTCTGTGCTGATGCGCCATTAGTATCCTTTGGCATACTAATGGCGCACCTGGTGGTGATGCGCCATTAGTATGAATATTTGGTTTTTTTTGCTTTTCTGATTTTTGCACAGGTTACAAAATATATTATTGGACAGAATATAGACAGCATCACACAGCAACATCAGATTCATCGAATACAATAGAAGATTAGTCTCCGAATACAATTCATCATATGAGTCTCCGAATTCAAAAGACCGAACAAAGATAAAACATTACAAGTCTCAAGACCGCGAGTATCGAGTTTGTCTTCACATTACAAGTCGATATCGATCATCTAAACTACCATCACATAGAAGAGAGCTGTGGTCATCACGATGAGCATCATCGCGATCAAACTGGTCTTCATCCGGTTCCTCCAACGCCCTCCTCTCTCCCGCTAGATAGCGGGCGATCTAGGTCCGGCCTCCGCCCTAGTGGTGTACCCTTTGTAATTGTTACCGCTGAAGCGGTGAACCTGTCTCCGACACTCCTCCCAGTCGTCAGAGACTCCGAACCTTACCCTTGTACACCGATATCTGACGGCATCTCTATGCACAAGCCAAACAATGCAGACAATACATAAGCAATATGTAAGAATGCAACAAAAGGATCGGAAGAGAAAAGCAAGACATTAATAGCACGATTCATGGTCCTACTAATAAATAGCATCGATTACATCTAAGTTGAACGACTGTCCAAACCAAAGAGACATACAAATTCATTAAAGTATAATTACAACATGAGCCAATCAATGTTTCAGAACTACACATCACTACTTTCGACTCGACTCATCGGACAGGAGCGTGGATGAAGCCGTTGTCTGTCGTGATGGTCATGAAATCGCGGTCGTTGTCACCCTGCATTTGTAGTGTTTCATCTATCTCACTGTTGGACGGTTGATATCTGAGGAAGAACTGCCTCGAGGTAAGAAGGACATCTTGATGGATGATGTCCGCAAACTCCGATTGGATGCAAAACAATTCTTGTCTGAGGTCTGCGTCCTGGACTGCCGACAAGCTTGCGGCCCAATCTTTGAGATTATCTGGTAGCAGAAGTTGATGATGGTCCCCTACGATCGCCCGCATGTGATGGAGGGCATAGTAGGCATCCTTCGATCAAAGCGGCTGCTTGACGCAGCAGAACTTCAGACAGTGTGAGAACATGTGCTTGCCGTACTTACGAACCGCCCGGTGAAGGTGCCTCCAGATTTCACAGAGTCGGGAGAACATCATCAAGAACTTTCTTGACATTTGTGTAGTCTATCTTGGAGTTACGGTTCGGGTCGAAATACGTGGCCATGGAATATTTCGGGCTTAAGAGGATGAGTGTGCAATGTGTGTCACTGCACAGAACACGGAATGTTAGAAAAAAAAAAGAACGATCGAAATCAAAGAAATCATATGTTACGGGGTGGTTAAGGGATGACTTACTCGGAAAAGTAAGCCACAAGGAAGTTATCCTTATCTGGGTTTGCCAGAATGACGCCTTCGAGGTGTGAACTCGCAACTTGGTGGTCCCCAGCGCTGCTCAAGTGCTTGGCACGCATGTAGAAGGGGTCGACTATCACGATGTCCGGGGTCTTGTCTCTAATGATCCGCATCTCCATACTCATCGAAAACAGCCGAACGAAGGTGTAGTGCAGCGGATGAAGGTTAAACATAGCAAAGATGTCATCAAACCGCAGGACGATCGTACCCCCGATGTCACCATCCAAAAAGCCCTTGCCCTCTGGCACCTTGGCCACGAAAACCGGGTATGCGACATCATTCTCTCTGAGACGCCGCTTCCCCAAAGAAAGAACACTGTCGTGCAGATTCCGCATAGCACCAGTTGCAGCATTCAGCATATTTGGCGGTAGCATCGCCCTACCCGCCACATGCACCCTCCTCGAGATATCCTTAGGTGAAGGTGGCCCATCCTGAGCACGGATCGAACTTGGTGTCGGCTGGCTCGCACCGGCGCCCTTGTTAGTCTTTCATTTCCGTCCCTTCTTCTTGATCTCCTGTAATGGGACCGAGTTCTGCTCACAGACCGCCTTCTTGAGCGTGTTGGGGCTGATAATATTTCGCACCTCAGCTATCTGAGGCTCGGTGAAGGCGGGAGCTGGAGGCGTGTCCTGAGAAATGAACGCCAGATGACGCCTGTTGCAATTGGATTTCTCCGCCGTACCAGCTAGATCGCGGTCGTCTTGGTTGGGTTCTTGAGAAAGAGGCCCGCAGAACTCGTCAGCGTACCCATGTTCGGCAAAGTACTTATTAACTTTGGTAAATGTACCGTCGTCGTTGTCGTCGCCGTCCGGATCCTGTGCCATAGGGATGTCCGACAGGTCCGGTAGCGTTGCGGCGTTCTTGCCATGGCTTGGCGCCGACACGACTGGCGGTCTTGTCTGTGGGGTGGTGTCCCCAGCCCCCAAACGAATCTGGCTCTTCAGCCAAAGTAGGGGCCAGTTTACGCAGGCGCTGAGGGTCATCTCATCTTCTTCGCCGCCCCGCCGGTTGAATCGGAGGTAACAACTTCGTCGTAGCCTGGCAGCACCAACCACTTCAACCCTATACACCGTGGGTGGCATCGGATTACCGTGGAACATGGGGTTGCCGGTTGAACGATTACGCCCTTGGCGACATCGACCAACTCGGCGCCCACGAAGTGCGGAAGAGTGCAAGGAACGTCGGCGGTGCCCTGCGAAAACATGTACAGGGCGTCATGGATGCCCAGTCAAAGGCAAGGAGATGAAGTCATCGACCGAGAGGCTTAGTTACCGTGATGCCGTCGAGCTCGGCTAATGTCGAGGCATCGCCAACGGCGGGCGGTAAATCGACGGAGGGGGCGCTTGCTGGCGAGGTGCCGGCCGGCGTACACCCGGGTGCATTAAGCTCCAATGCCCGTGCCGGCGCCGGAGACACGAATACTGCCTCCGCCGGAGACACCAATGGCGCCGCTGCCGGAGACACAAATGGCGCCGCCTGCGCGTTGTGTGAGTTGCTGGCCGTGAAGCTGGGAACCGGGGGAGGCCCCTGTTGGCCGCCCGCAATCCACGTCGTCAGCCCATGAATCAACGTAGGCACCATGGCGTTGAGCTTCGTTCCCAGTTGTTGTTCCACTTGGTCTTGGACAACCTCCGGAATCCGCGCTACTTGTGCCTTGAGTTCTTCAACCTCGCGTCACGGCTTTACGAGCTGGTCTTTTTCTCCTTCCGCACACCAGCGGTATAGTATGACCCCATTTTGTGGACAAGCCTTTGCCGCCACACGACCAGCCGACGCCGGCTTAGTGAGCTTATCCTGGTTTTTCATTAATTTCAAAGCCATATTTATAGGGGTGTCGAAAGGGAGCTCGAGACGACCCCGCCATCGCTTTCAAAGGTCCCTGCGAAAGGAACGTGAACCATTTAGAAATATTGGGGATTAATTAGAGTGCAACCATATGGAGCTAATTACGCGGGGGTGTATTCCTTACCAGAACAAGCTCAAGCGCCCTGGTCTTCAGATCCGTGGTAAGCTCCTTTGTTATCGGGTCTTCCTTGTACCGGGCCATGACATAGTTCCTGGTCTGCTTGTCACCGCTGTATTTCTCGAAGCAGGGCGGTAGGCCTTGCTCGGCACGCTCCGCGTCCTCCTTGTCCCATATAGGCTCCGCCACTCTGTAACCGCCGGGACCGAGTTTGTGTTCCCCTAAGTTCAACTCCCGCATTTCTTTCCCCCACTTACTTGATTCGGAGGTTGCACTGCTCTCGCACTTGATCTTGAACTCCTTGTACTCATCTTCGCTCATCAAATGATATTTCGCCTTGATCTTCTCATAACTATCACCTTTATCAATCATTCTCTTCACCGCTTCTCCAAGTAGACAGGGCCGTGCTCATCTTCGTGAGGGCGTAATCGCTCACTTTATTCCCCGGGAGGCATGTGTTTTCAAATTGGCGGGAACTTGTATCGCTCGTGCAGCTTCGTGAAGAGGAGGTTGCGAAATTCCCTCGGTCCTTATGCCTAAGGTTCTCGGTGTTGATCGAGACGGTGCTCGGAGAATGCACCCGAGCTGAACCGAGTACCCTTGACTATATGTTTGGGCTCCGTTGGATTCCGTCGGAGTCCACTTGAGTCAATTCCTCCTTGAGGGTGCGGAGCGCATTCGGCGCCGGTCCTTCCTTTGCTTCTTCTTCGGTTGGCTGCCATCCGTGTTTGCGCCGCCATCATCGATGGTGGCATCCTCGGCGGCTTTCATCGGTGGTGTCATCCTCGATGCCACTAGGGGTCGTGTAATCAGGATCGGTGTCTTCCAAGGGCGTCCTCATAGCGGTGAGGTTGTTCCTCCATCTCCTGGGACAGCTCCTGAATTGCTTGCCGAACCACCGGCCTCATCGTTGTGGGCCATGTTTCGCTCTAAATAGGAAAAAGTTTGGTCAAAAAGTTGGTTATTGTCAAGGAACAAGACCATGGTCTCATCATTTAGGGTTTGTCGACACCGAGGCACCCTAAAAGCCTAAGCTTTCATCATTTAGGGTTTGTCGATGCCGAGGCACCCTAAAAGCCTAAGCATACATCATTTAGGTTCTCATCGACACCGAGGCATCCGGGCAGCCAAGTTAAGTTTTCATCATTTAGGGTTTATCGATGCCGAGGCACCCTAGGTTGGGCCTAAACACTTGGCACTAATCACTTGGCTCTATTGCCACCTATGTTGGGTTTATCATCTAGGGTTTATCGATGCTAAGGAGAATTCTAAGTTGGGCCTAATCACTTGGCTCTATTGCCACCTATGGTTTAATGCAGCAAGAATGGCAAGGCAGTTGATCCTACTTAACTAAGTACTAAGATACCCGCCCATGCATTAGTCGTAGTACCCCATATGTCCTATTTTTAGCAAAGTCATGCTAAAATTCGGAAAATTTTAGCATGACCTTTGCTGAAAATAGGACATATGGAGTACCCGAATTTGCCGGACGGAAGTTAATCGACATTCCGGCAAACTCAAGGGCCTCTCGGGGTACCTACAAATTCATCACGACATAATGGTCAGAGACAAAACCCAGCAAACTAGCAAGATGATCATCATCTTTGCAAGACAGTAGCTCAAGTTTTTGACAGTAGCCTCTGAAGAAAACAGCATTGCAACATTCAAGTTCAGACATACAAACTGAACATTTGACCAGTCACCTCTGAAGAAAAATATACGCTGACTATTGGACACAAAGAAAACAGCTATTGTAAACATTAAGTCATGGTAGTGTGTGTTGAAGCAATTACAGTATAGGAACAACAACACAACGGTAGCAAATACACGTCCTCAGTAAGTGTAAGAGAAGTGTACTAGAGCTGTAAATGCACTTAAAACCCACATGATGTTATAACTGTATACACCGAACATGATGATACCAAATGGGAAGGAAAATTGTATCACTCTAGATTAGTGTAGCCACTATCTAACAAAACCAGAATGTTAACAAAATTACACCATGGTGATACCAAATTCTTGTAGCAGTACAATGAGTTCACAGGATAAAAAATCATCCACATTCACCAACCCAAACTGGTGGAGATACAAAGAAACCGTAACCTCCTGTGTTTCTGCCATTTTATTTATCCCATCGTATATGTTTTTTGATTCATGTCATGGTACTTGCTGTCAAACCAAGTATTTTCTTTCTACATAATCTGGGAAGTTTCCTTCTTACTATATCACTATCTTACTGTCTCACTACAAAAAAATAGTATGCTTAGTTGAGACTAGTATGCTTAGTTGCATTATGACAGGCAAAGTGTCACGATTCAGACAACAGAGCAGCTAAGCATAGCAAGTGGATAGTTTAGTCAAGATACTAGTACTCTTTAGAAAGCATGAGACATATATTACTGGAGGAGACTTCGTCGGAGAGTTGCCTGTGAATTGAAAATACAACGAGATCAATAAAGGACAGTAAGATATATACTGAAATTATCATAACAAAATGCCAGCTACTGCCATGGTCAAAGAATAGATTATGATAGCTGGACAAGTATAGGTCAAACTAGATAATTTTCAGAACTGGTTTAACCACCGCAGGATAAAACAATGTATCCAAGACTGGGCTTAGACTAATATCCTCATAGCATAATCTGACATCAAGCAAATATTATAAGAACAGTGAAAATGTATGTTCACCGCAAATGAATATGGACCAAGTATTCATCTACTCATTTGTAGATACCTAGGAGTAACAAGACTGCACTTGCCAATAATGTTTTATTTATGCTTCCCAAGGACCAACTCCTAAACTAAACACAAAAAACTGTGTGCACATCTGCAAGTTGTAGAAGGAAAAGGTGCAACACTAAAAAAAACTATCAAACTAACAGATCCATTAATCAATTATGGACTTCTTACATGTTACATCTATCATTAGTGGCCAGAAAGAATAGTAATTAATGTTTCATATTGTTGCATGAATCCAAACTCACTGGAAAATTCACTAATTGAGCCTAGCTACTTAAAGAAAGAATCTCTAGGCGGATACTTAGTTGAGACATCCTCTAAAATGCATCTAAATGCAAGATCAGAGATTTGTACATTTGGAAAACCCTAGCTACTTAATTCTCCAACCCCCTTTCCTTGTCCAAATTTCTCCAACCCCCAACCCTAGAACACATCAGAAGGAAATAAAGAGGGGAAGAGGGGAAGCGGCTCGGTGCTCACTTGGGAGGTCGAGGGCGACTCGGGGCAGCCGGAGCAAGTCGAGGCAGCGCGAATTCGGCGTCGAGCGGTCGCCGTCCTCCTGGGCAGGCCGCGCGATCGAGGGCGTCGAGCGGTGGCGGTCCTCCTGGGCGTCCGAGCTTGTCCGGGTCCTCGTAGTCGAAGAGGAAGACGGCGGCGGTCCTCCTGGGCAGGCCGTGCGGTGTTGGACGGCGAGCACGTCGAGGGCGCAGGCGGGGCCGCGGGGGAAGGGGACGCTTGGGCGGGAGGATGTCAAGGGCTCTCGGCTCAGGGACGGCGAAAGATTCGGCGCTCGGCTCGGGGACGGCGAGGGAGGCGGCGAGGGAGGCGGCGCTCGGCTCGGGGACGGCGAAGGAGGCGAGGGGGGCGGCGGTGAACACGGGGGGCAGCGGGTGAGATCGATGAGGCAGGGGAGAGATTAGAGAGATTGGGGATTTAGTGTGGGGGGAAGCTTTCTAATGGCGCACCACCCCCTCGTGCGCCATAAGTACGACTATTCTAATGGCGCACCACCCCTCGGTGCGCCATTAGAATTTTGTTTTAATCTAGCCTACTATCCCTATCTACAACCTAACCCTATCTACAACAGAACCCACCCACTAGCCCGACTGGTCAGCACGCAACACACACACCAGGAGGTCCTGGGTTCGATTCCTGTGCTCCCAATATTTTTTATGCATTTTAAATGCTGTTTTTATATTTATTTGTGTTTAAATATGTTCAAACTTGTTTAAACATAACAGTAATATTTTTTATAAAAACAGTAATAATTTTTTAAAAATATGTTCAAATTTGTTACTTGAAAATATCATCGGCGGCGGTGGAACGGGGAGGGTGCGGGGGTGCCGTTGGCGGCGGTGGAGCGGGAGGGTGCGGGGGCCGGGTGCTCGTCGGCGGTGGAGCGGGAGGGTTGCGGTGGGTCGGCAGCGGCAGTGGAGCTAAGCGGGAGGGTGCGGGTGGGATCGAGATCGAGATGGAGGGGGAATCGAGATCGAGATGGAGGGGCATCGATGCGGGGGAGGGTGCGGCAGTGGAGCTCAGCTCCCAGATCTCCTCGATCCTTCCGTTGTATCTATCCTTGTCGTTGCCGGTGTAGGATTCCATCGTTACCCTGGAGTTCTGATAGCCATCGCTCTTCATGTCCTTGTTCTCGGTGTAGAATGTGTAGTCGTTGATATCGTACGCCTCATAGGTCATCAGGTTGTCCTCGGCGCCCTGTGACAAGGCAAATATGAGTTGTTCTTCCGCGGAAGAATCCTCATGTAAAGGGTACGACAGAAGCTTGTGCTTGAGCAACGCGTGAAACATGAGTTGTGCTCTTTGATTATATCTCCATCCGTCCTCTGTTGGCCTCGGTCATTGTACGTCTCCTCAATAAAGGTTTTGTGCTCTACCACCCAAGGATCGACCACGTCTATGCGTACGTGCGTGTGTTCGTGAGTGCATGTGTACGCGTCAGTGTTGCATGCCTGCTTTCGTGCGTGTGTTCGTTATGTGTACATGTCAGTGTTGCACGACCGCATGCGCGGCGTGTCTTGCGTGCGTGCATGTGTACGCAGCGGGTGAGGCTACACGTCAGTCGACTGACTTTTTCATCTCTGGTCATTAGATTTTCCAGCCGTTTGATACGAAATCAAGGGCCTGCGGTTTATCATCAAACTCCACCCCCCTGAGCTGCCAGCCACCACAGGCTGAACCGCCGGCCCCTGCTTCCCGTGGCCGGCCCGCACCGCCACTGAGGGAGTCTTGGATTAGGGGGTCCTCGGACAGCCGGGCTATATAATTTGTCCGGACTATTGGACTATGAAGATACAAGATTGAAGACTTCGTCCCGTGTCCGGGTGGGACTCTCCTTTACGTGGAACGCAAGCTTGGCAATTCGGATATGTAGATCTCCTCCCTTGTAACCGACTCTGTGTAACCCTAGCCCCCTCCGGTGTCTATATAAACCGGAGGGTTTAGTCCATAGAACAACAACAAAGATAATCATAGGCTAGCTTCTAAGGTTTAGCCTCTACGATCTCGTGGTAGATCAACTATTGTAATACTCATATCATCAAGATCAATCAAGCAGGAAGTAGGGTATTACCTCCATCGAGAGGGCCCGAACCTGGGTAAACATTGTGTCCCCCGCCTCATGTTACCATCTGCCTTAGACGCACAGTTCAGGACCCCCTACCCGAGATCCGCCGGTTTTGACACCGACATTGGTGCTTTCATTGAGATTTCCACTGTGCCGTCAGGATAGAGACTTGATGGCTCCTTCGATCATCGGCAACGATGCGATCTAGGGCGGGTTTTCCTCTCCAGACAGATCTTCGAATTCGGCGACTTTCAGATCGCAGCCAACTCTATCGGGCGTTACGAAACGGGGTACCCAGACTTGCTCGCTCGCGCCCGCGGCGTGGCTCAAGGGGTGGCCCAGTACGACCCATCTTCATCAACACAAGCTCAAGACCCTCGCGAGGGGCCAAACCTCGTGGGGCGGACAACAGGAAGCTTCCTCGGGCACGACCTCGTCAGGCTAGCTCGCGAGGAGGCGGAGAGATCAAGGCGGGGTACCTCACGAGGTGCCCATGACGCAAGCCATGACAACCGAGGGCGCCAGGCAGGCGCCAGCCCGTGCAGTGTCCTCATTTCCCCTTTGGTGCAAAGGAGGCAAGCGCAGGCCAATAGTATCAAGCAAAGGCAACCGTTTTGGTGCAACAAGACCAAGACCAGCAGAACGGCAGGAAGGAGGTCATCGTGGAGCCCAAGCCGGCGTCACCGTCAGGGCCTTTGGCAGGCGAGGACCGACTTTAGTCAGGATAAGTGTACTAGATGTTCCCCTTCAAAATGGCCAATTGTTGGCGCCCTTCCCGCTCATTGTTTGGGAAGAGGCCCAGGGCCTCTGCCTATAAATAGGACTAGCCACCCACAGGGTAGAGGATCGGCATCTAGAGAGAGTGAGAGAGAAGAGACTGAACTCCCCCTAGCAGTTCGTCGCACCGGCCAAGAACAGACCCTCGCGAGGCTGTTCTTCGTTGTCTTCATCATCATCACCCACGAGGCAATCCACCACACCACACACTAGAGTAGGGTATTACACCGCAATGGTGGCCCGAACTAGTATAAACCTTGTGTCCCTTGTGTTGCTCTTTGTGTCGTTTAGATCCTTGCTAGGCGATGAGGTGTAGGTAGGTTGGAGGTGTGATCTCCGCGTGCACCCCAGAGTTCGAACCTAGAGGGTCTGCCGGAACCCGAAATCCGACATTTGGCGCGCCAGGTAGGGGTGCGCTGGAGCTTTCCCTTCCGCCGACCCCCTCTTCGCCAACATCGCGATTCGCCCTATGATGAGTAGCGCGCCGCCCACTCCGGTCGCCAGCGCCGGCGCAGGGGCCAGGGGGCTCCGAGCCTTGGCCCCAACCCTGCGACAGGTGCAGTGGCTGAGCAAGTTCAAGCCGGAGACGCCACCGCGCTACAACGGCACGACTGATCCGTTGGCCTTCCTGCTGGCGTACGAGGGGGCCGTCCTCGAAGCAGGGGGCGACGGCAAGGTCATTGCTAACTGGCTTCCCATGGCCCTCACCGGCACCCCGCGCATGTGGCTGCTCCACCTGCCAGCGGCTTCCGTGGCCTCTTGGGAGGAGTTGCGCGACCTCTTCCTCACCCAGCACGCTGCGCCGGCGCCCCAGGTCGTCGCAGCTCTCCTGGGCGGCTCGCAGGCGCCACCTTCAGGCCGCCACATCAAGCCATTCGTCCGCCAGATCGGCGCTGCCTCCGCGCAACATGGGGCTCCTCCGGGTCGGTCGGCGCTCAAGGCCGATCTGGCCTTCAGCTCGGAGGATCACCCCTCCAACTCAGCCTACTCGGGCGCGCTCCCAATGCTGTGCACCCCACCATCTGCCAGGTGGCCGTCACCAGGACTCTCATCGACGGCGGCGTAGGCCTCAGCGTGCTCTCGGTTGAAGCCTTCAGCCTCCTTCACGTACCGCCGGAGCGGCTTCAGCCCAGGAGGCCCTTCTTGGGCGTCGGAGGCGGTTCTGCCGGCTCCCTGGGGCAGATCCGTCTACCGGTGACCTTCGGCACCTACGACAACTTCCGCACGTAGCTAATCGACTTCGACATCGCCTCCATCGGCCTCCCATACAACGCCATCCTCGGCTACCAAGCACTAGCCCGATTCATGGCCGTGACTCACCCAGCGTACAACCTCATGAAGATGCCCGGGAGCAGCGGCGTCCTCACCGTATCCGGAGACACCGGGGATGCGTTGCAAGTGCTCAAGCTCGTCTTCAAGACTGCTGCGGCGGCACAACCCGCTGACTCAGACGCCCCTGAGCCCAAGGGGGCTGCGCTAGCCAAAAAGAAGCAGCTATTCACCCAAGACAAGGCAGAAACCAAGCAGATACTAGTCGACGAGGACGGATCCACTAATGCCACCTTCACCATAGGCGCCAACCTCGAGCCCGAGCAAGAGGAGGCCCTGGTCAAGTTCCTACGCGCGAACAAGAAGGTGTTCGCATGGGAACCTGATCAGCTGGCAGGGGTCCCAAGAGGCGTAATCGAGCACCACCTCAACGTGTGCCCCAACTTGCACCCTGTGAAGCAGAAAGCGAGACGGCAGTCCACTGAGAAGCAGGATTTCATCGTCCAAGAGACCCGCAAGCTAAAGGCGGCAGGGGTCATTCGTGAGGTCCGATACCCAAATTGGTTGGCTAACCCGGTTGTCGGGCCAAAGAAGGGGGGAAGGAACGCATGTGTGTCGACTTCACCAACCTCAACAAAGCCTGCCCGCAGGATCCATTCCCACTCCCTCGTATCGATCAGATCGTCGACTCCACTCCCGAGTGCGACCTGTTATGTTTCCTGGATGCCTTCTCTGGCTATCACCAGATCAAGATGGCGCTAGAAGACGTGGAAAAACGGCTTTCCTGATCCCGTGTGGAGTGTACTGCTACACATGCATGTCGTTTGGGCTGCGCAACGCAGGAGCGACCTTTTAGAAGCTGATGCACATCGCCTTGGGTCGGCAGCTCGGGAGGAATGTTGAGGCTTACGTCGATGACATTCTGGTGAAGTCTCGGGAGGCCAGAACCCTGATACAAGACTTGGAGGAAACCTTCAGGAGCCTCAACGCAGTGGACCTGCGGCTCAACCCGGAGAAGTGTGTGTTGGGAGTCCCCTCGGGCAAGCTCCTGGGCTTCCTCGTGTCCCACCGGGGCATCGAGGCTAACCCAGAAAAGGTCAAAGCAGTCGAGGACATGAGCCCGCCGAAGACCCTCAGGGAGATGCAGAAGCTCACTGGGCGCGTGACCGCACTAGGATGCTTCATCTCCAAGTTGGGGGAACGAGTGCTACCCTTCTTCAAGCTGATGAAGGAAAAGGGCCCCTTTGAATGGACTGAAGAGGCCGACAAGGCGTTCCAAGATCTCAAAAGGTACTTAACTAGCCCTCCGGTAATGGTGGCTCCGCGCCCTCAAGAGCCCCTGGTAATGTACCTTGCAGCCACTCCCTACTCTGCCAGCGCAGCCATGGTGGCGGTAAAGGGAGGAGCATTGGACCAAAGCCGCGGCAGCTGCCCGGGTCAAGGCGAAGCAGGATCAAGGGGGCCTCACAGAGGCCACTACCACAGCCGAGAAGGATCAGCCGCCGCAGGGAAGCGCACTTGGAACAGAAGAGACCCCTCCCCCTGGCGGCCAGCCGCTGGGGGTTCCACTGTCTCAGGAGGCGCCACGGCCTCCGGAGGACGCTAGCAGCACTAGCACTCCCAACCTCGTCGAACACCCTGTGTACTTCGTCGGCACAGTATTGTGGGACGCGAGGGCGCGGTACCCCATGCCCCAGAAACTCCTCCTCGCGCTATTGGTGGCCTCGCGCAAGCTGCAGCACTATTTTCAGGGCCATCCCATCAAGGTTGTCTCAGCGTACCCCTTGGAAAGGGTGCTCAGGAGGCCGAACTCGGCTGGAAGAGTCGCTGAGTGGAACATCGAGCTGCAAGCATTTCAGCTAGAATTCAGCGCCACCAGAGTCATCAAGGGGGCCGCGCTAGCGAACTTTGTGGCGGAATGGGCGGAGGCGCCGGGCCTCAAGGCTGATGAGGATCGATCCCTCTCCCGGGAAGCGAGGCACCGGACGGTTGGGTCATGTACTTCGACGGGGCGTTCTCCAGACACGGCGCGGGGGCTGGCGCAGTGCTTATATCTCCCACTCAAGACAAGCTCTACTACGCCGTGCAACTCTGTTTCCCACATGGAGAAAAGGTCTCCAACAACATAGCAGAATATGAAGGCCTGATAGCAGGCCTGAAAGCCGCGGTCGCCCTGGGAGTGAAGCGCCTTACCATCAAGGGTGATTCACAACTCCTCGTCAACTTCTCCATCAAAGCATACGAGCCGAGGGATGAGCACATGGAAGCCTACCTCGCGGAGGTCCGCAGGATGGAGAAGCGGTTCTGGGGACTGGAGTTGCAGCATGTGCCTCGCGGCACCAATCAAGAGGCTGATGACATCGCCAAACGGGCATCCAGGTGGCTACCTCAGGAACCTGGCATCTTTGAGGAGCGGCTCTTCAAGCCCTCGGCGACGCCATCGCTGTCAAGCACGGTGCAGCCTCGGAAAGAGCTCCCCCAGCCACCTGCCTCGGGAGCCCCGGTCTGTGGCCCGGCCTCAGGAGCTTGTCTGCTCCTGACGCTGGAGCCTCAGGAGGGATGCTGGATCACAGAGCTCAGGAGTTACCTGACGCAAGGGACCTTGCCGGAAAAGGAGGAGGAAGCGGAGCGTGTGGCACGGCAAGCCACGGCGTACTGCATCAGGGATGGAGAGCTCTACCGAAAGCAACCGGATGATGTGTCCCTGTGTTGCATTTCCAAGGAGCAAGGGAAGGAGCTGCTGGCAGACATACACGATGGAGATTGTGGGCATCATTCGTCATCACGGACCCTCGTTGGCAAGGCATTCCGCAGCGGGTTCTATTGGCCCACTGCGCTCAATGATGCCGTGGAACTGGTGAAGGCTTGCGAGGCCTGCCAATTCCATGCCAAGCAGATCCATCAGCCGGCGGGAGGTCTGCAAACTATACCCCTCTCATGGCCATTCGCAGTCTGGGGGCTGGATATCCTGGGCCCATTCCCTCGGGCGCCGGGAGGCTATCGCTACCTCTACGTCGTCGTGGACAAGTTCACCAAGTGGGCTGAAGTGGAAGCCGTCCGCACCATCCCCGCATGTTCTGCGGTCAAGTTCATCAAGGGCATCGTAAGCCGGTTCGGGGTGCCGAACCGCATCATCACCGACAACGGTTCGTAGTTCACCAGTAACCTCTTCAAAACATATTGTGCTAACCTTGGGACGCAGGTATGCTACGCTTCGGTTGCACACCCGCGGAGCAACGGTCAGGCCGAGCGGGCCAACGCAGAGGTCCTGAGGGGCCTCAAAACCAGGACCTTCAAGAAGAAGCTGGAAGCCTACGGCAGGGGCTGGTACGATGAACTCCAGTCTGTGATGTGGTCCATCTGCATGACCACAACCAAGCCGACTGGCAAGACCCCGTTCTTCCTGGTTTAAGGAGCTGAAGCGGTCCTCCCTCACGAGGTCAGACGTCGCTCCGCACGGGTCCTGGCGTTCGACAAGGCGCAGCAGGACGCCATGCGGGGGACGGACCTCGTGCTGGGGGAGGAGCGTCATCGAGAAGCCGCACTACGAGCAGCAAGGTACCAACAAGCACTGCGGCGATACCACTGCCGCAACATTCGCCCCTGGACCCTTGAGGTAGGGGACCTCGTGCTCAGACGGGTTCTCTCCAGGGAGGGACTGCATAAGCTCTCTCCCATGTGGGAGGGCCCGTTCAAGGTTGTTCATGTTTCCAGGCCCGGCTCCGCTGGGCAGGGACCTGTGAGGGGTGCCCGCCCGTAACACGTGGAACATCCAGCATCTCCGAAGGTTTTGCCCCTAAAAAGGCCATGTGCCTGTGAAGAAGGCGAACGCCTATGAAGTTGTCGCGTTTTGGAAAAGGCCTAGTGCCTGTGAAGAAGGTGAATGCCTGTGAAGTTGTCGCGTTTTAGGAAAGTCCCTATGCCTGTGAAGAAGGCGAATGCCTGTGAAGTTGTCGCATTTTGGAAAAGGCCATGTGCCTGTGAAGCAGGCGAATGCCTGTGAAGTTGTCGCGTTTGGAAAAGGCTGGGTGCCTGTGAAGAAGGCGAGTGCCTTTGAAGCTGTTGCGATTGGGAAAATGCCCAGTGCCTATGAAGAAGGCAAATGCCTGTGACGCTCGCCGCCCCTGACACTCTCACGTAATAATGAGTGGGGCTGTACACGCCCCGGAGTCTCCGGAGTGCCGCCCTCGGGCCTCGGGGGCTCCCACCCACGCCAAGTGGCTGCACTTAACTCCGCGCTGGTGAGAAGAGGTCGAAGACTAGACTAGGTGTCGGACGCGGCTTCTTTCATTTGCTTTCTGCAGTTGGCATGTTCATTCCCATTTGAAGTTTTATTGAAGTTGTTGCCGTCTTTGGCTTGTGACTCTCTGCCTTTTTCGCCCCCCTGTCTTGGTTTCTTTCGCGCGAGTCTCGCAAGGGAGCGGCGCGGCACCCTCATGAAAGTGTTTTCTGCCCCTATCATTTGAGGCTTCCCAAGTCGGGTCCGCTACAGGAGCACCCCTCCCAGTCCGTGCCCCACGGGCACCGCGACGCGAACACAGGACCTGGGTCGGTCGCCTCCACAACTGAGGCCGGAAGCTACCTCTCCTGACTAATCTTTGCAGGGCATGAAGCGTTCGACGAGGCCTCGGCCTCGGGAGGCGAAGACCATGACAGGTCGCCCCCAAGCTAAATAATTTCTACGCGTAGGCGTGTGGCACAAAAGCCTAATACAGAAATAGCGGAAACAGTACCATAATTAACAGCAACAGTCCAAGCACGCCCCCGCGGGGCCCTACACTACTGTCTCTTTGCACAGGAAAAGGAAAAGAACAAAACAGGCGCGGCTCGCTTGACACCAACTCGCGGCGAAGGCTCGAACTGCCTCCGGAGCTCAGGCGGACTCCCTCTCGCACTTCACTAAGGCGCGACGGTGGGCAGGCCCGCTACCTCCCTCCAGGCGGGCGCGGCGGCACGGAGGCTGGTCGCGGCCGCCGCTGGAGGAGCCGCTGTCCGAAGGAGAGTTGCCGAAGCTCGACGAGCCCCAAGCACCGCCGACCACGCGCGCGCTGTCATCTTCATCCCGATCGTCGCCGGGGCTAGGCCCACGGCCGCGGTCGTTGTCCTCGGGGCAGCACCCAGCACGGTGACCGTCTTCCCCGAACACCCTCACGTAGAGGGTGGCATCGCCGTCGAACTTGAAGTGCAGGGTGCACCGCCGGCTTAGACCACGCACGCGGGCAAACGTTTGCTGCCGCAGCAGTCGTCACGCCCCGCTCGGCGGAGACCTCCAATGAAGCCCAAGACGCCCGGCTGCGTAAAACCGTCCGCCGAGCGAGACCGCCCGGGCGCCGCCGGAAGTTCACCTAAAAGGAAGCGGGAAGCTGGAGTTGTGTGCTGGTCGTCTCCACCGACCACACGACAAACTCCGGCAGCACCTTTGTCGAGTGGAAGCGCGACCTAGGGGGTCGCAGTCAGAAGCGCCGCCTCTTCAACGGCCTCGACGCCTGCCGCCGCGGGAGATCGCCTCCACGGCCGCGGGAAGCCGCTACGGGAGCCACAGGGTGCTTGCGAGGACGGCCTCGACCGCGCTTGACCGGGGGAGAGTCGGGCTCCACCTGGCGGGCCTTCCCCTTCTCCGCGGCCGAGAACCTCTTCAACGGAGCAATGGAGAAGAGGGAGAAGCAAGAAGAGATGGACTGGAAGGGCACGCGCCGTTCCGTACTTATAGCCCGAGGAGGCCAACCGTCGACCTCCACGATCGCAGGTAATCATGACCCGCTTTGCATGCAGGGACTTGTTAATCGTGCAGTTGCCGAGGCGTCGTGGGGAGGTGGGGACGCCCATGTCCAATCAACCGCCACGTGGTGCCCAAGGCCGCAGGCTGTTAGGGGCTCAAGGGCGCTTCCAGACTTGCCCTTCGCTTCTCTCGCTAAGCCAAGTCCAGCGCGCCTTGGGCCCGGGGCTACTATGCGTTCGGGAACGGGGGTACCCAAACTTTCCTGCCCGCGCTTGCGGGCGTGGCTCAAGGGTGGCCCAAGACGGCCCATCTTCATCAACACAAGCTCAAGACCCTCGCGAGGGGCCAAGCCTCATGGGCGGACAACAGGAAGCTTCCTCGTGCACGACCTCGTCAGCTGGCTCGCGAGGAGGCGGAGAGATCAAGGCGGGTACCTCACGAGGTGCCCATGACGCAAGCCATGACGACCGAGGGCGCCAGTAGGCGCCAGCCAGCAAGTGTCCTCATTTCCCTTTCGTGCAAAGGAGGCAAGCGCAGGCCAAGAGTATCAAGCAAAGGCAACCGTTTGATTGCAACAAGACCAAGATCAAGAGAACGGCAGGAAGGAGGTCATCGTGGAGCCCAAGCCGGCGTCACTGTCGGGGGCCTTTGGCGGCGAGGACCGACTTTAGTCAGGATAAGTGTACTAGATGTTCCCCTTCAAAATGGACAATTGTTGGCGCCCTTCCCGCTCATTGTTTGGGAAGAGGCCCAGGGCCTCTGCCTATAAATAGGACTAGCCACCCACAAAGTAGAGGATCGGTATCTAGAGAGAGGGAGAGAGAAGCGACTGAACTCCCCCTAGCAGTTCGTCGCACCGGCCAAGAACAGACCCTCGCAAGGCTGTTCTTCCTTGTATTGTTCATCATCAGCCTCGAGGCAATCCACCACACCACACACTGGAGTAGGGTATTACACCGCAATGGTGGCCCGAACCAGTATAAACCTTGTGTCCCTTGTGTTGCTCTTTGTGTAGTTTAGATCCTTGCGAGGCGATGAGGTGTAGGTAGGTTGGAGATGTGATCTCCGCGTGCACCCCAGAGTTCGAACCTAGAGGGTCTGCCGGAACCCGAAATCCGACAAACTCGCTTGGCCATCTGAAGCAGACCGCGAGCTACGCCCCTAGCCGTCAGGTCAGGTTTGGAAGCTTAAACTATACTGCCAACGTCTGCGGAGACTTGATCTTCGACGGATTCGAGCCCATGTCAGGTGCGCTGCACAGTCACGACGAGCATGCCTTAGCTCTGCCGTCGGACGGTGTTCGGGAGATCACACCTGCGGCTACTCCGGCCCTCAATCCGGAGCAGATCGTGTCATCCGAGGACGAGTGGATAGACCCCGCCACGGAGGTCGCACACTCAGCGGTGATAGAGCAGAATACTGACTTCACCTCCCATGAGACCTGTATTGCCGGACCCTTGGATTCGTCCTCGGCCACGGGCTCCGAACCGCCTGCGTCCTTGCCTACCGAATCTGATTGGGCACCGATCATGGAGTTTACCTCCGCTGATATTTTTCAGCGCTCGCCCTTGGGCGACGTGCTAGATTCATTGAGGTCTCTCTCCTTGTCAGGAGCCCCTCGGCCGAACTATGTCCGGCTCGAGTGGGAAGCGGGCGATGAAGAAATTCGTTCCCCACCCACCACCCACTTAATAGACACTGTCGATGACTTAACCGAATTGCTTGATTTCGACTCCGAAGACATCAACAGTATGGACGACGATGCAGGAGAGGAACAGGGACCACCGCCCACAGGGTGCTGGACAGCCACTTTATAACACGATATATACATGGTGGATACACCCAAAGAAAATAACGACGAGGAACGGGAGGAAGCAGTGAAGGATAGCTCCCTCGAGAAGCAACCAAAGCGACGACGTAGGCGCCGCTCCAAATCCCGCCTTGGCAAAAACAACGATAACAGCGCAAGAAAGAATAATACCCCGGTCAACTCCAAAGGAAACGACGACCACATGGACCCAGCAACGGAACAGGATGAGCCAGCGGACGGCGAACATAGTACGGAGCCGCCGTCCGATCACGGCGACACCGAGGGTAAAGCTCATCAACCTGTCTCCGGAGACGAGAACAGTCCGGACGACGATACACACACCATCCCGGAAAGGCACTTGGAACAAGAGAACCTCCATAGAAGACTTATTGCCACCGCGAGGAGTCTGAAGAAGCAGAAGCAAAGGCTTAAGGCCGCGCAGAATACGCTCAACAGCAGATGGAATAAAGTGCTTGACACGGAAGAAAAGTACCGCGACAGTCGCCACACAAAGAGCTATCCAAAGCGCAAGCTGTTGCCTGAATTCGACGACGAGGCTTTACAGCCCATTCAGCCGAAAAATAAAACGGCCGATCAGCCGGACCGACCACCCCGTGGCCGCGACAAGGCGGCTAACGATGTCGCACACAAGTCGGCACACGATTTACGCAAAATAAAAGGCGGTATGACCAGGTCCATCTACGGATCTAGGAAGCGGGTTCCAGCACAGAATCATGGCCGCCCAAATGACTATACTGACCGAACAACAACTCGGAATCAAAACCGAACACTATAACCGTCGGCAGAATGCCATGAAACATCCAAACACAGGGGTGCCGCGCACCCCCTACGCTTCATCGATGAGGTGCTGGATCATGAATTTCTAGAGGGATTCAAACCCGTGAACATAGAGGAATACAACGGAAAGATAGACCCTGGTGTCTGGATTGAGGATTTTATCCTTCACATCCACATGGCTCGCGGAGATTATCTCCATGCCATCAAATACCTATCCCTCAAGTTGAAAGGACCAGCTCGACACTGGTTAAAAAGCCTCCCCAAAAACTCAATTGGAAGTTGGGAAGAGCTTGAGGACGCTTTTAGGGCTAATTTTAAAGGGACCTATGTCCGACCTCCTGATGCAGACAATTTAAGTCATATAAATTAACAGCCCGGAGAGTCAGCCCGAAAGCTTTGGAACAGATTTCTCACTAAGAAGAATCAAATCGTCGACTGCCCGGATGCCGAAGCCTTAGCGGCTTTCAAACACAGTGTCCGGGACGAATGGCTCGCCAGACACCTCGGCCAGGAAAAACCGAGGACAATGGCAGCCCTAACAAGCCTTATGACCCGCTTTTGCACGGGCGAAGACAGTTGGCTGGCCCGTAGCGGCACCAGCGACCCAGGCACATCCGAAGTCAGGGATGGCAATGTGAAACCACGACGCAATAAAAGCAAGTGTCGAAACAATGAAGATAACCCAGACAACACGACGGTAAACGCCGGATTCAGGGGCTCTCGACCCGGTCAACGGAAAAAGCCATTCAAAGGCAGCACAGATGGACCGTCCAGCCTAAATAAGATTCTAGACAGATTATGTCAGATTCATGGCACCTTCGACAAACCTGCAAATCACACGAACAGAGAATGCTAGGTCTTCAAGCAGGCCGGCGAGCTAAACGCCAAACACAAGGGGAGGGAGACACCAAGTGAAGACGAGCATGAGCCTCACCAGCCGAACACTGGGGGACAGAAAAAATTCCCACCAGAGGTCAAAACAGTGAACATGATTTACGCAACTCACATACCAAAGAGGAAGAGTAAACGCGCACTCCGAGGCATATGCACCGTGGAGCCCGTCACCCCCAAGTCCAACCCTTGGTCGGCCTACCCGATCACTTTTGATCGCAGGGATCACCCAACTAGTATCCGGCGCGGAGGATCGGCTGCCTTGGTGCTAGACCCAATAATTGACGGATACCATCTCAACCGAGTCCTTATGGACGGCGGCAGTAGTCTTAGTCTGATATATCAGGACACCGGCCGCAAAATGGGGATAGACCCGACAAGAATCAGCCAAAGCAACACTACCTTTAAAGGAGTAATACCAGGCCCAGAGGCCCACTGCACGGGCTCTATAGTACTAAAGGTTGTATTCGATTCTCCCGACAAATTCCGAAGCAAAGAATTAACCTTCGACACCGCTCCATTCCGAAGCGGCTATCACGCACTACTCGGAAGAATGGCCTTCGCTCGTTTTAATGCAGTACCGCATTACGCTTATATTAAGCTTAAGATGCCCGGTCCACGTGGCATCATCATAGTTAGCGGAAACACAGAGCGCTCCTTACATGCGAAGGAATGTGTGGCGGCTCTAGCAGCCAAACACTGAACGACCTCTCCAACTAGAATAAATGATCGGTCCTCAAGACCGCGGACACGGTTAGACGAGTCCGACACACCACTAGCTGTGACAACTCAGATAAACCTGAGATTGGGTCGATGGATATACCCCCATAGGTGGTGCTAGGGGCTTCCCGCATGTAAAAAGGGCCATAGTTCGGCCTGACGCTATTTAGATTGCATTTTAATGGTTCATTAAGAATAACCAATTTTTCGCACGAAGACTTCTACATGGTTTTTTTTCTCTTTTACAGATGATAATCGTGCTACACCCTTCCAAGATACGGCACAACGGAGACACAGCCGCAGACGTGCAACAGGGACCTGCTCAAAGGTTTGTTTTTAGATTAAGACCCTGCGTAAACCTTTTTTTACTGTCTCTTGTTCTTCACACCCTCCGGATACTCAACACAACCGAGAGGGATGATGGCGTTATTGACATTTCATCACGTCAGACTAATGCACGTACCTGGAAATTCATGGTTTATTATCGAGGGCGTTACTCAGCCCAGCATATGTTGTAAAGTCTGAATACCTTAGGGAGTGTTCGGCGTCGCGAGTTTGGCCTTATATGCATCAGCTCCGAATCATGACTTTGGTCAATAATTGGGTTTGCCCGGCTCCCGTGTTTTGCTACCTTACGTTCCGCTCTATCGGCTAAGGTGGCATCGGGAGAACTGCTGCGATTGTGCCCTGGTTCATCTGGATGAGTGCTACCTCTTGAGCACTGCGTTGGATTTCCTTGAAGAGGAAAGGGTGATGCAGCACAGTAGCGTAAGTATCTCCCTCAGTTTTTTAGAACCAAGGTATCAATCCAGTAGGAGGCTACGCGCAAGTCCCTCATACCTACACAAAGAAAATAACTCCTCGCAACCAACGCGATAAGGGGTTGTCAATCCCATCACGGTCACTTACGAGAGTGAGATCTGATAGAGATGATAGGATAATATTTTTGGTATTTTGAAGATAAAGATGCAAAATAAAATAAAAGAAAAGTTAAAAGCAAAGGAAATAACTAAGTGTTGGAAGATTAATATGATGAACATAGACCCGGGGGCCATAGGTTTCACTAGTGGCCTCTCTCAAGAGCATAAGTATTTTACGGTGGGTGAACGAATTACTGTGGACCAATCGACAGAATTGAGCATAGTTATGAGAATATCTAGGTATGATCATGTATATAGGCATCACGTCCGAGACAAGTAGACCGACTCCTGCCTGCATCTACTACTATTACTCCACTCATCGACCGCTATCCAGCATGCATCTAGAGTATTAAGTTCATGAAAACAGAGTAACGCCTTAAGCAAGATGACATGATGTAGAGGGATAAATTCATGCAATATGATAAAAAGCCCATCTTGTTATCCTCGATGGCAACAATATGATACATGAATTGCTGCCCCTACTGTCACTGGGAAAGGACACCGCAAGATTGAACCCAAAGCTAAGCACTTCTCCCATTGCAAGAAAGATCAATCTAGTAGGCCAAACCAAACTGATAATTCGAAGAGACTTGCAAAGATAACCAATCATAGATAAAAGAATTCAGAAAAGATTCAAATATTGTTCATAGATAATCTTGATCATAAACCCACAATTCATCGATCTCAACAAACACACCGCAAAAAAGAAGATTACATCGAATAGATCTCCACGAGAGAGGGGAGAACATTGTATTGAGATCCAAAAAGAGAGAAGAAGCCATCTAGCTACTAACTATGGACCCGAAGGTCTGAGGTAAACTATTCGCACGCCATCGGAGAGGCTATGGTGATGATGTAGAAGCCCTCCATGATGGACGCCCCCTCCGGAGGAGCTCCGGAACAGGCCCCAAGATGGGATCTCGTGGGTACAAAAGTTCGCGGCGGTGGAATTAGGTTTTTGGCTCCGTATCTGATCGTTTGGGGGTAGGTAGGTATATATAGGAGGAAGGAGTACGTCGGTGGATCATTTTCGGTGAGAAAATCACGTTCCCGAAGGTTTCATTCCGTTTGGACTCCGTTTGATATTCCTTTTCTGCGGAACTCTGAAATAGGCAAAAAAACAACAATTCTGGGCTGGGCCTTCGGTTAATAGGTTAGTCCCAAAAGTAATATAAAAGTGAATAATAAAGCCCAATAATGTCCAAAATAGTAGATAATATAGCATGGAGCAATCAAAAATTATAGATACGTTGGAGACGTATCAAGCATCCCCAAGCTTAATTCCTGCTCGTCCTCGAGTAGGTAAATGATAAAAAAGAATTTTTGATGCGGAGTGCTACTTGGCATAAAGTTAATGTAATTCTTCTTAATTGTGGTATGAATATTCAGATCCGAAAGATTCAAGACAAAAGTTTAATATTGACATAAAAATAATAATACTTCAAGCATACTAGCAAAGCAATCATGTCTTCTCAAAATAACATGGCCAAAGAAAGTTATCCCTACAAAATCATATAGTCCGCTATGCTCTATCGTCACCACACAAAGTATTTAAATCATGCACAACCCGATGACAAGCCAAGAAATTGTTTCATACTTTTGACATTTTCAAACTTTTTCAATCTTCACGCAATACATGAGCGTGAGCCATGGATATAACACTATATGTGCAATAGAATGGTGGTTGTGGAGAAGACAAAAAAGGGGGAAGATAGTCTCACATCAACTAGGCGTATCAACGGGCGATGGAGATGCCCATCAATAGATATCAATGTGAGTGAGTAGGGATTGCCATGCAACGGGTGCACTAGAGCTATAAGTATATAAAAGCTCAACAAAAGAAACTAAGTGGGTGTGCATCCAACTCGCTTGCTCACGAAGACCTAGGGCATTTGGAGGAAGCCCATCATTGGAATATACAAGCCAAGTTCTATAATGAAAAATTCCCACTAGTATATGAAAGAGACAAAATGAGAGACTCTCTATCATGAAGATCATGGTGCTACTTTGAAGCACAAGTGTGGTAAAAGGAAAGTAACATTGTCCCTTCTCTCTTTTTCTCTCATTTTTTTATTTGGGCCTTTTTTATGGCCTCTTTCCTCTTTTTTTCGTCTGGAGTCTCATCCCGACTTGTGGGGGAATCATAGTCTCCATCATCCTTTTCCTCACTTGGAACAATGCTCTAAAAATGAAGATCATCACACTTTTATTTTCTTACAACTCAACAATTACAACTCGATACTTAGAACAAAATATGACTCTATATGAATGCCTCCGGCGTTGTACCGGGATATGCAATGAATCAAGAGTGACATGTATGAAATAATTATGAACGGTGGCTTTGCCACAAATACGATGTCAACTACATGATCATGCTAAGCAATATGACAATGATGGAGCGTGTCATAAACAGAACGGTGGAAAGTTGCATGGCAATATATCTCGGAATGGCTATGGAAATGCCATGATAGGTAGGTATGGTGGCTGTTTTGAGGAAGGTATATGGTGGGTGTATGATACCGGCGAAAAGTGCGCGGTATTAGAGAGGCTAGCAATGGTGGAAGGAAGAAAGTGCGTATAATCCATGGACTCAACATTAGTCATAAAGAACTCATATACTTATTGCAAAAATCTATAAGTTATCAAAGCAAAGTATTACGCGCATGCTCCTAGGGGGATAGATTGGTAGGAAAAGACCATCGATCGTTCCGACCGCCACTCATAAGGAAGACAATCAATAAATAAATCATGTCTCGACTTCATCACATAACGGTTCACCGTACGTGCATGCTTCGGGAATCACAAACTTTAACACAAGTATTTCTCAAATTCACAACTACTCAACTAGCATGACTCTAATATCACCATCTTCATGTCTCAAAACAAATATCTAGCATCAAACTTCTCATAGTATTCAACACACTCATAAGAAATTTTTTACTATTCTTGAATACCAAGTATATTAAGATTATTTAAGCAAATTACCATGCTATTTAAGACTCTCAAAATAATCTAAGTGAAGCATGAGAGATCAATATTTTCTATAAAACAAATCCACCACTGTGCTCTAAAAGATATAAGTGAAGCACTAGAGCAAAACTATATAACTCAAAAGATATAAGAGAATCACATAGAGTATTCTAACAAATTCCAAATCATGTATGGCTCTCTTAGAAGGTGTGTACAGCAAGGATGATTGTGGTAAAATAAAAATTAAAGACTCAAATCATACAAGACGACCCAAGCAAAACACATATCGTGTGGTGAATAAAAATATAGCTCCAAGTAAAGTTACCGATGGAAGTAGACGAAAGAGGGGGTGCCTTCCGGGTCATCCCCAAGATTTGGCTTTATGGTGTCCTTAGATTATCTTGGGGGTGCCATGGGCATCCCCATGCTTAGGCTCTTGCCACTCCTTGTTCCATAATCCATCAAAAATCTTCCACCCAAAACTTGAAAACTTCACAACACAAAACTCAACATAAATCTCATGAGCTCCGTTAGCGAAAGAAAACAAAAAACCACATCAAGGTACTGTAATGAACTCATTATTTATTTATATTGGTGTTAAACCTACTGTATTCCAACTTCTCTATGGTTTATAAACTATTTTACTAGCCATAGATTCATCAAAATAAGCAAATAACACACGAAAAACAGAATCTGTCAAAAACAGAACAGTCTGTAGCAATCTATAACTAACTCAAACTTCTGGAACTCCAAAACATCAGCAAAAATAAGAAGACCTAGGAAATTTGTTTATTGATCAGCAGAAATTGGAATCACTATTTTATCACGTTCTGGTGATTTTTAACAATTGTTTTCGTGAACAGAAAGTTTCTGGAAATTACAGCAAGATCAAATAACATCATACAAGAAGATCATATAGGTTTAACTTGGCACAAACACTAAATTAAACATAAAAACAAATCTAACCAGAGGCTAGAACAAAGATCGTTTAACGCCCCTAGCTAGGCATAAAAGCAAGGATAGATCTAGGTATTGCCATCTTTGGTAGACAATCCATAAGTGGCTCACATGATAGATTCATATGGTAATTTTATTTTCTTCCTAGGGAAGTGTTCCATGCCTTTCTTTAATGGAAATTGGAATCTAATATTCCCTTTCTTCATATCAATAATTGCACCGATTGTCGTAAGGAAGGGTCTACCAAGAATAATAGGACATGAAGGATTGCAATCTATATCAAGAACGATAAAATCTATGGGCACATAATTACTATTTGCAACAATAAGAACATCATTAATTCTTCCCATAGGTTTCTTAATAGTGGAACTGCAAGGTGCAAGTTTAGAGAGCAATCATCAAAATCACGGAAATCTAGCAAATCACACAAAGTTTTGGGAATAGTGGAAACACTAGCACCCAAATCACATAAAGCATAAAACTCATGATCCTTAATCTTAATTTTAATAGTTGGTTCCCACTCATCATAAAGTTTTCTAGGGATAGAAACTTCCAAATCAATCTTGTCTTCATAAGATTGCATCAAGGCATCAAAGATATGTTTAGTAAACGCTTTATTTTGACTTTAAGCATGAGGAGAATTTAGCACGGATTGCAACAAGGAAATACAATCAATCAAAGAGCAATTTTCATAATTAAATTCCTTGAAATCCAAAATAGTTGGTTTAGCAACATCTAGGGTTTTGATTTCTTCAATCCCACTTTTATCAATTTTAGCATCAAGATCTTAAAACTCCGAATTTTTAGAGCGCCTTCTAGGTAAAGGTGGATCATATTCAGTCCCATCATTATCAAGATTCATATTGAAAAACAAAGATTTAATAGGGGACACATCAATAACTTTTAGATCTTCATCTTTATTTTCATAGAAATTGGAAGAATACGCTTTTATAAAGCAATCTTTCTTAGAACGCATCCTAGCGGTTTTTTCTTTGCAATCATCAATGGGAATTCTCATGGCTTTGAGAGACTCATTTATATCATGCTTAGGAGGAATAGATCTAATCTTTAAAGAATCAACATCAAGAGAAATTCTATCAACGTTCCTAGCCAATTCATCAACTTTAAGCAATTTCTCTTCAAGCAAAGCATTGAAATTCTTTTGCGAATTCATAAACTCTTTAACTCTAGTCTGAAATTCAGAGGGCATCTTGTTAAAATTTCCATAAGAGTTGTTGTAAGAATTTCCATAATTATTAGAGGAATTACTAGGATAAGGCATAGGATTAAAGTTTCCTCTATACGCGTTGTTACCAAAATTATTCCTACCAACAAAATTTACATCCATAGATTCATTATTATTCTCAATCAAGGTAGACAAAGGCATATCATTAGGATCAGAAGAAACACTCTTAGTAGCAAATAGTTTCATAAGTTCATCCATCTTTCCACTCAAAACCTTAATTTCTTCTATCGCATGCACTTTTTTATTAGTAGATCTTTCAGTGTGCCATTGAGAATAATTAACCATAAAATTATCTAGGAGTTTAGTAGCTTCTCCTAAAGTGATTTCCATAAAAGTGCCTCCCGCGGCCGAATCTAAAAGATTTGTAGAAGAAAATTTCAATCCGGCATAATTTTTTTGTATAATCATCCACAAATTCAAACCATGAGTAGGGCAATTACGTATCATTAATTTCATCCTCTCCCAAGCTTGTTCAACATGTTCATGATCAAGTTGCTTAAAATTCATAATATCGTTTCTAAGAGAGATGATCTTAGCGGGAGGAAAATACTTAGAGATAAAGGCATCTTTGCACTTATTCCATGAATCGATACTATTTTTAGGCAAAGACGAAAACCAAGATTTAGCACGATCTCTAAGCGAAAAAGGAAATAGCTTCAATTTAACAATATCATTATCAACATCTTTCTTCTTTTGCATATCACACAAATCAACGAAGATATTTAGATGAGTAGCGGCATCTTCACTAGGAAGGCCGGCGAATTGATCTTTCATGACAAGATTCAACAAAGCAGCATTGATTTCACAAGATTAAGTATTGGTAAGAGTAACAATCGGAGTGCTAAGGAAATCATTATTGTTGGTATTGGTAAAGTCACACAATTTGGTATTATCTTGAGCCACCATGACAAACAAGCAATCCAACACACTAGCAAACAAAAAGCAACCGAAAAAGAGGCGAACGGAAAAGAGAGGGCGAATAAAACGGCAAGGGTGAAGTGGGGGAGAGGAAAACGAGAGGCAAATGGCAAATAATGTAATGCTGGAGATAAGGAATTGTGATGGGTACTTGGTATGTTGACTTTTGCGTAGACTCCCTGGCAACGGCGCCAGAAATCTTCTCTGCTACCTCTCGAGCACTGAGTTGGATTTCCTTGAAGAGGAAAGGGTGATGCAGCACAGTAGCGTAAGTATTTCCCTCAGTTTTTGAGAACCAAGTTATCAATCCAGTAGGAGGCTACACACAAGTCCCTCGTACCTACACAAAGCAAATAACTCCTCGCAACCAACGCGATAAGGGGTTGTCAATCCCTTCACGGTCACTTACGAGAGTGAGATCTGATAGAGATGATAGGATAATATTTTTGGTATTTTTATGATAAAGATGCAAAATAAAATAAAAGAAAAGTAAAAATCAAAGGAAATAACTAAGTGTTGGAAGATTAATATGATGAAGATAGACTCGGGGGCCATAGGTTTCACTAGTGGCTTCTCTCAAGAGCATAAGTATTTTACGGTGGGTGAACGAATTCATCGTTGAGCAACCGATGTAATTGAGAATAGTTATGAGAATATCTAGGTATGATCATGTATATAGGCATCACGTCCGAGACAAGTAGACCGACTCGCCTCGCATCTACTACTATTACTCCACTCATCGATCGCTATCCAAAGATGCATCTAGAGTATTAAGTTCATGAAAACAGAGTAACGCCTTAAGTAAGATGACATGATGTAGAGGGATAAATTCATGCAATATGATAAAAACCCCATCTTGTTATCCTTGATGGCAACAATACAATATGTGCCTTGCTGCCCCTACTGTCACTGGGAAAGGACACCGCAAGATTGAACCCAAAGCTAAGCACTTTTCCCATTGCAAGAAACATCAATCTAGTAGGCCAAACCAAACTGATAATTCGAAGAGACTTGCAAAGATAACCAATCATACATAAAAGAATTCAGAAAAGATTCAAATATTGTTCATAGATTATCTTGATCAAAAACCCACAATTCATCGGTCTCAACAAAGACACCGCAAAAAGAAGATTACATCGAATAGATCTCCACGAGAGAGGGGGAGAACATTGTATTGAGATCCAAAAAGAGAGAAGAAGCCATCTAGCTAATAACTATGGACCCAAGGTCCGAGGTAAACTACTCACACTTCATCGGAGAGGCTATGGTGATGATGTAGAAGCCCTCCGTGATGGACGCCCCCACGTGAGCTCCTAACAGGCCCCAAGATGGGATCTCGTGGGTACAGAAGGTTGCGGCGGTGGAATTAGGTTTTTGGCTCCGTATCTGATCGTTTGGGGGTACGTATGTATATATAGGAGGAAGGAGTACGTCGGTGAAGCAACAGGGGGCCCACCAGGGTGGTGGGCGCGCCTGGGAGGGGGTAGGCGCGCCCCCCTACCTCGTGGCTTCCTCCTTTTTTTCTTGACGTAGGGTCCAAGTCCCCTGGATCATGTTCGGTGAGAAAATCACGTTCCCGGAGGTTTCATTCCGTTTGGATTCCGTTTGATATTCCTTTTTTGCGAAACTCTAAAATAGGCCAAAAACAACAATTCTGGGCTGGGCCTCTGGTTAATAGGTTAGTCCCAAAAGTAATATAAAAGTGAATAATAAAGCCCAATAATGTCCAAAACAGGAGATAATATAACATGGAGCAATCAAAAATTATAGATACATTGGAGACGTATCAATGAGCACCTCAGTAGAGAAATCCCAAAACTGACGGTCATGATAAAGTGCGAGACTGGTCAACCACTCGATGACTCATCGGAATCTTTGCAGTTCCTCCGCATTAACGAAGGACCGGTTTCCCGGTCATGTATGTACGCACACCGTATTCGGATGAGCGCGGAAGTACCAGGGGCTATATAATAGCCCCGCCGTCAAACTCCTATGGCTAAGTGAAAGTGTTAAAGCTATATAGTCCGATTGCCTTGTTCGCCGTGCTATCACCTCCTTAATGGAACAAGACGTTGGATCAAGTGTGAATACACGCTTTTTTGAACACCCCCGCATTATGTGCGTGGGGGCTGAAGCCAACGACTACAAACTTTCAGGTTATCTACATATATAAACGGCCGCACAGGAGGCATCATAATACTTTCAGGCAAAAGTATAAATACAGCCTCTACAATCCAAATAACATTGTTTATACAATTGGGACACATGTCACTCGAACATGATACTCTTCGAGCACTGAGTCTCTATTAAACGAGCGCCTTCTAGGACTTCTTCAAAATAGTGCTCAGCCGGTACCTGGCCTACGGCCGGACCTCGGGTCGCAATAACAGTGGCCTCCATCTCTGCCCAATATGTCTTAACACGGGCAAGAGCCATCCCCGCACCCTCTATGCACGCCGACCTCTTTACAGCGTCGATATGCGGCACAACACCAAGGAATCGTTGCAGTAAACCAAAATAACTATTCGGCCTTGGTCCCTCCGGCCAAAGATGATCCATGACAGACCTCATGGCAAGTCCGGCCAACCTATGGAGCTCGGCCCACTCGGCCATTTGTTCATTTAACATCAGCGGGCACATTGGAGCACTAAATTGCGACCAGAACAATATTTCCACTTCATGATCTTTCCGATCTTTGAAAAACTGAGTCGCATCAGTAGCACTCATTGCCAAGTCCGAGTACGCGTCTGCAGCACTCCATAATTGATCCAGAGGGGCATACTTCGGGTCTCCGAACTTCGTCCGCAACAAAAAGGCTTCCCAGCCGTGATATCTCCGGCTTGACGGAGCTCCTCCTTCGCTGCTCTGATATTAGAGCGGGTTTTCTTGGCTGCTTCCATCGCTTTTTTCAGGTTAGCCGCTTTCGCTTGGCTTTCCTTTTCAAGAAGCTCATATCGGCCGGCGGCATCTTTCAGCTCAACAGCCATCTTGGCTTTTTTATCTTCGCTCTGGCGATGAGCACCCTGTTCGGCTCTTAACTCTTCGGCCGCCTTTAGGGTGGCCGCATCACTTCTCCTGGCTTGTTCCTTTGCTCGGGCAAGTTCCGCCCGAAGGGTCTCCACGGCGGCAACTCCATCTGCAGTCACAACATATTATAGATACTGGCATCATGCTCCTCTTAATATTTGTTGACCACACGAAAATACATACCCTCTGCCTCGTCAAGCCGCTTGTTCACAAGCGCGGTGTCGGCATCTGCCGCATCAAGCTGCCGCCTCAGTTCGGCAAACTCACCAGTCCGGCCAGCCACCGGACCATCAGCCGCCTGCACATAAAAGCAGCGTGATCATTACCTGGGACTATGATCCTCTGTTTGCCACCTCTGGACAACAACCATAGTCTCAGGGGCTACCATCTGTATAGGGCACACCTAGCGCAGCGGTAATCGTCAAAAAATATATTACTTTATGCATATCAAAGCCTCTTAGTAGGCTTGTAAAAGCTTCATGCAACCCACTTTTGGCGGATGAAATCCTCTCAACCACCGTACCCATTAAGGTACGATGCGCCTCTGAGATAGTCGCTTGCTCCAGAAGACCCATCTGTGCGTCCGGTTGTGCACCGGACAGTCCCAGATTCTTTCTATTGCTCTCCTTAGGAGCTGAATACTCCGGACTTCGGGTGGCCGAAGGGTTACCTTTTGGAAATCCTCCGTGACGACACCTCAGGATCGCCCGCCCCATGAGGCGGGGAGATAAGGGGAGGCGTTTCGCTCTCCATCATCTCCGAAAGAAGATCCCTCGAAGAAGAACTCTGTCGAGAAGGCCTACGAGCCGGACTGCAAGATATATGTCTCGGTTATTGTCCTTGGGGAGAGGGGATTCTAGATTCTTCTCCCCGATTATCCTCCTTCGTGGAGACACTAATTCCCCCGGTTTGGATGAGTAATGCGTGAGGCCCGCTTTTGGCTTCTTTATTCCTCCCTTTATGTTCCCCCGATGGCACTTGATAAGGTGCATGCTCAAGCATCCTGGCTAGTAAAGGATCCGGTGAGCCTTCGGGAAGGGGGCCGAACACCTGATCATCTTCGCCTTTCTTATCCAGTCTTGGCCAAGAGCGATTTTTTCAGAATGATGTTGTGACAAGTAAAAGGACAGCATGTTCGGCCGCAGAATTACTTCAATGGGTATCTGGACGGTTGCAATTGAGACCTGCATCCTCGGTGGTGTCCGGACAATTTATTCCTGATCCGAAGAACAATCCATACATCTCTTCGAGCGTCACGCTGAAGAATTGTTGAATATTTCGTGGTCCTTCCGGGTTGAACTCCCACATACGGAGAGATCGGTGTTGGCATGGCAGGACCCGACGAACTAGCATAACTTGCATTACCTTGACAAGACTGACATCTCTCTTGAGATCTCGGATGCGACTTTGCAATGTCGGCACGTCATTAACTGGCCCCCAGTCCAGCCCCTTGTTGACCCATGACGCCAGTTGTGGCGGGGGGCCCGAACGGAAGGCGGGGGCAGCTACCCACTTAGTACTTCGGGGAGCTGTGATGTGAAACCAATCCTGCTGCCATAAGTTGGACATCTCTGGGAAGGAACCCTTTCGCCATGGAGCATCGGCGCCTTTTCTTATTATGGCGCCTCCGCATTCTGCGTGTCGGCCATCGATCATCTTCGGCTTCACATTGAAGGTCTTGAGCCACAAGCCGAAGTGTGGGGTGATGCGGAGGAAGGCCTCACACACGACAATAAACGACGAGATGTGAAGGATAGAATCTGGAGCTAGATCGTGAAAATCAAGCCCGTAATAGAACATAAGCCCTCTAACAAAGGGATCAAGACTAAAGCCTAGCCCTCGGAGGAAGTGGGAAATAAATACGACAATCTCGTTGGGTTCGGGAGTGGGGATGACATGCCCTTGAGTAGGCAGCCTATGCGAGATTTCGGCGGTCAGATACCTGGTTTCTCTTAGCTTCTTGATGTCCTCCTCTGTTACAGAGGAGGCCATCCACCGGCCTTGAAGGTTGGATCTGGACATGATTGAAGGTCCGAAGCACTTAGCCTGAGCCTTGGGTGTTGGAACTCAAGGTGGGGGAAGGGAAGGATCAAGCGCGAGAAGAAAACGACAGGCCTTGGCCCCTTAATAAAGAGGGAAAATATCAAGCGTCCTGCGCGTAGCCGTTTGGAACTTGCCTAAAATCGAGGAGTCATACTAACAAGCACGATTGGGTTCCCACACCCGTATTGATGAGAATTCCGGGATAAGGGGAACACGATCTCTGCTTCGACAAGACATGCCAATAAAACCGCCTCGCAACATGTGCAGTGGCAGGCTGGGAAAAACGGTTCGTAATAACCGAACCACGGCAGGATGTCACATTATGAAAAGTTGTCAGCAGATTAGATTTCTGGAATATTATACTCTCTACAGTGCCATGTGGAATTTGTTTTGCAGATTCGGACACGATCCTTGTGTTCAAAATCTTCTATGGAGTATTCGGAGGAGGAACCCGCCTTGCAATGCTGAAGACAATCTGCATGCCGGACTCATCGTCATTGAAGCCTGGTTCAGGGGCTACTGAGTCCTGGATTAGGGGGTCCTCGGACAGCGGGACTATATACTTTGTCCGGACTGTTGGACTACGAAGATACAAGATTGAAGACTTCGTCCCGCGTCCGGGTGGAACTCTCCTTTGCGTGGAAGGCAAGCTTGGCAATTCGGATATGTAAATCTCCTCCCTTGTAACCGACTTTGTGTAACCCTAGCCCCCTCCGGTGTCTATATGAACCGGAGGGTTTAGTCCATAGGACAACAACAATGATAATCATAGGCTAGCTTCTAGGGTTTAGCCTCTACGATCTCGAGGTAGATCAACTCTTGTGATACTCATATCATCAAGATCAATCAAGAAGGAAGTAGGGTATCACCTCCATCGAGAGGGCCCGAACCTGGGTAAACATTGTGTCCCCCGCCTCCTATTACCATCAGCCTTAGACGCACAGTTCGGGACCCCCTAACCAAGATCCACCGGTTTTGACACCGACAGCCACGCCGCCCCGCCCGCCCCGCAACCACTCCTCACCGCCGGTCCGCCGCCGCACCGGCCATCCCTCTACGCCCCCCCGCGCCGAGCTTTTTCTCCGGCGATCCCCACCCCACCGCCCAATCAACACGCCTCCCCCCCATCACCGGCGGCTGCCAACCAGAGGTCGCACAACTTCGAGTACCCACTGAGGGAGTCCTGGATTAGGGGGTCCTCGGACAGCCGGACTATATACCTTGGCCGAAATGTTGGACTATGAAGATACAAGATGGAAGACTTCGTCCCATGTCCGGGTGGGACTCTCCTTTGCGTGGAAGGCAAGCTTGGCAATTCGGATATGTAGATCTCCTCCCTTGTAACCGACTCTATGTAACCCTAGCCCCCTCCGGTGTCTATATAAACCGGAGGGGTTAGTCCAGAGGAAAACAACAATCATAATCATAGGCTAGCTTCTAGGGTTTAGCCTCTACGATCTCGTGGTAGATCAACTCTTGTAATACTCATATCATCAAGATCAATCAAGCAGGAAGTAGGGTATTACGTCCATCAAGAGGGCCCGAACCTGGGTAAACATTGTGTCCCGCACCTCCTGTTACCGTCCGCCTTAGACGCACAGTTCGGGACCCCCTACCCGAGATCCGCCGGTTTTGACACCGACATTGGTGCTTTCATTGAGAGTTCCACTGTGCCGTCATGATAAGGCTTGATGGCTTGTCTTGTTGTCAAATACAACATTACCTCTGGGGGAGCCCTGGCTGTAGGCCAAACTCTCCGACTAGGCGGCTTCATCATGACCGCCCGTTCGGCCTTCGCGCCGACGATGACTTCTCGGGTCATCAAAAAATAGCCTCCTCGTTGGATCGGGATTCGTCGAGCAGATGGATCCAATGGAGCTCTCTTCCTTGAACGAGCTCTTGGATCGCATCGCCGCCCTGGGAGTCGCTATGGACTATGATCGGATTGGGCTTAAACCCGACCAAAGGGAGATTAATTCTCCGCCGGTCACCCATCAGATAGCGGTGGTGGAGGAGCAATGTATTGATTCTTCCTCTATTTTGAGGACAAACTATGTCCGGATTCCTGAGCTCTCCGAGCCGGATACCCGTCTACGGGAGGACATGACCCAAGCTTCGAACCTAGAATCAGACATTGGGCCAGAACTATTGGGCAACATCCTGGAGCCCGAACTACCAAGCTCGGAAACTCCTTCGCCACTGGGTCTCAGATCGGGTTTGGGTTTGGACCTAAATCTACCCACCCACCCAGACATAAGTGATCTTTCCCACATTAGACAAGAGCCCCAAGAGACAGTGCATCACTATTGGGCCAGATTCCTCCTTGTAATGAGCAAGGTCAAGGACTGTCGCGAGGAAGACGCAATTTCATTCTTTTGCCAAAATTGCACAGACAAGGGAATCCTCAACGCCATAAGTCATCGTGACATAGCACACTTCGCTGACTTGGCGGCATTAGTACAGAAGTACTGTGCGATGGAAAGCGCCTGGAAAACCCAAACAAAATTCTGGGATCCTCCAGCTCTCACTAGACCCCCCGTCTGAACTAAAAGGGTGTACTCTCGTAAGTCACCCGATCCAATTACAAAGAAACCAAAGCCCACTACAGGGCGTGGAACTATATTGGAGGGATGGCTCAATGGGCCATGCAAAATTCACAGTACACCGGATACCATGCCAACACACAGCCTTAGAGCATGTTGGATACTCTGGCAGGTGGCCAAGAGCGGTGAGGATCTCCTCATCAACAATACAACAGAGCACCATCCCGTGGAAAATAACAATACAATACTGACAGTCTTCGAGACCTTTGCCTCAAACAATAGGCGCAAGAGAGAACTCCGCAGTCTTGCCGAAGTCTGCCACGTTGCAGCAATAAATACATGGAACGACACGGCTATAACCTTCAATGCCAGTGACGAACCTCAATTCCGAACAGCCTGAGCACCAGCCGCTTGGTCCTTAGTCCAATTGTGGACAGCTTCCGGCTTACTAAAGTGCTCATGGACGGTGGCAGCGGATTAAACCTCATCTACGAGGATACGCTTAACAAAATGGAAATAGACAAGAGCCGCATTGAGCAAAGCAGCACGACCTTCAGAGGAATCATCCCTAGTCGGGAGGCACGATGTGTGGGAAAAATCACACTAGATGTGGTATTCGGCACGCCGGAGAATTATTGGTCCGAAGAAATCACATTCCAAGTGGCCCCATTCAGTAGTGGATACCATGCCCTTTTAGGGCGGGAGGCATTCACGATCTTCCAAGCTATACCCCATTACGGGTACATGAAGCTCAAAATGCTCGGGCCCAATGGAATCATCACTCTAGCTAGTGATCCGGACATAGCACTCCGCGCCGAAAATAAAACTGCCGCACTGGCCCTCGAGGCGTTATCTGGAGCCCTTGCGGCCGAAGAACTAACTACGCTGCACTCCAAAGTGGACAGGGACAACGTGATACTCGACAAAAGGCCCAAGTCCACCTCTTTTAAACCAGCGGACGAAATAGTCAAATTCCAGGTCCACCCAACGGACCCTCCAAAAACAACATCCATCGGGGCACAGATGAACCCCACAACAGACGCCGCACTGGGGGAGTTCTTGCGCGAGAATTGGGACATCTTTGCCTGGCATCCTTCAGACATGCCAGGAATCCCATGCAGGCTGGCCGAGCATAGCCTAACCATTCTAAAGGGATACAAGCCGATCAAGCAGACTCTTCGGCGTTTCTCACAGCCTAAGCGAGAAGCCATGGGAGAGGAGCTAGCTAAGTTACCCCAGGCCGGATTCATTAGAGAAATAAAACATCCGGACTGGCTAGCAAACCTGGTAATGGTACCAAAGAAGGACAAATCCTGGCGCCAATGTGTCGATTTCAAGGACCTTAACAAGGCTTGCCCCAAGGATCCCTCCCTCTTCCCCCGCATCAATCAAATTATTGACGCTACCGCAGGTCACGACTCATTGTGTTTCTGTTGGATTTCGGGTTCCGGCAGACCCTCTAGGTTTGAACTCTGAGATGCATGCGTAGATCTCACCCCCTACCTACCCGCACCTCGTCGCCTCGCAAGGATCTAAACTACAAAAGGAACAACACAAGAGACACAAGGTTTATACTGGTTTGGGCCACCATTGTGGTGTAACACCCTACTCCAGTGTGTGGTGTGGTGGATTGCCTCTTGGGCTGAGGATGAATAATACAAGGAAGAACAGCCTCGCGAGGGTGAGGTGTTCTTGTGGCTAGGCTCTCGATCGGGTTGGATCAAGCTAAGATGAGATCTCCGGATCCCTCTACCCTGTGGGTGGCTAGTCCTATTTATAGGCAGAGGCCCTGGGCCTCTTCCCAAATATTGAGAGGGAAGGGCGCCAACAATTGGCCATTTTGAAGGGGAACATCTAGTACACTTATCTTGACTAAAGTTGGTCCTCGCCTGTCAAAGGCTCTCGTGGTGACGCCTTGGCTTGGGCTCCACGAGGACTTCCTTCCTGCCGTTCTGACGGTCTTGGTCTTTTGCAATCAAACGGGTGCCTTTGCTTGATACTCTCGCTGCGCTTGCCTCCTTTGCACCAAAGAGGAAATGAGGACATCATGGCGGGCTGGCGCCCGCCTGGCGCCCTTGGTCGTCATGGCTTGCGTCGGGGCACCTCGTGAGGTACCCGCCTTGATCTCTCCGCCTCCTCGCGAGCCCGGCTGACGAGGCCGTGCTCGAGGAAGCTTCACGTCGTCCGCCCGTGAGCCTTGGCCTCGCGAGGGTCTTGATCTTGTGCCGATGAAGATGGGCGTCTTGGGCCACCCTTGAGCCACGCCGTAGGGCAGCGAGCAGCAAGTCTGGGTACCCCGTTCCCGAGCCGACAGTAGCCCCGGGCCCAAGGCGCGCCTCGACTTGGCTTAGCAGAGAAGCGAAGGGGCAAGTCTGGCGTCAAGAGTTCTAATAGCCTGCGGCCTTGGGTGCCGCGTGGCGGTTGATTGGACGTGGGCGCCTTTGGCAACTGCGTGAATCGACAAAAGTGCGGCACCCGTCTAGGCTTTGCTTCCTTTGCCTCCTCCGGTCATTGCCCAGATCCCCTTTCTTGCGCCTTTCCTTCCTGCCTCCGAAATCTCCAGATCTACTTCGACCGCGTGCCCTAGCAAGATATGGCGCTCTGCCAGACCCCGACCGGAGCTTGGTACTCACCCGCCTTGGACTCCCCAAACGTGTCGGAGAAGAGCCTTGCCCGAGCGCGCCGGATGATGGCGGCGCAAGGCAACGACGGGGCAGCGGTGCTCAGGGCTGGTTCCGCCCTTCCCGAGGACAAAGGAAGCACCTTCTATCCGCTCTTCGTGAGCGCCATTGCTGCCGGTCTAGTGCCTCCCTTTTCTGAGTTCTTCTTTTCTGTCCTCCGCCATTACAAACTGCAAGCTCTCCACCTCCACCCCAACTATGTTCTCCTTCTCGCGATCTTCGCCTACTATTGTGAGGCTCATGTCGGGGTGCAGCCCTCAGTGGCTTTGTTGCGCCACTACTTCTACCTCCGGCTCTCTCGCGGACCCATCTCCGTGTGCGCGAGCTTCGTCGCGTATGGCAGCTCCAACGCCATCTCGAAGCCCGGGAAGAGGATTGAGGGCTTCAGGAGCAAGTGGGTCATGGTAGACGCTGGGTGCATCCATCCTCGGTTGATCCTGCCCACGGAGCAGCCCACGGCCACTGACGATTGGTCTCGCGCGGAACTCGTGGACCCCCGCGCGAAGCCGGTGCTGGAGAAGATGAACGCGGACCTGTGGCCGGGCAACATGGCGACGGCAAAGCTGATCGGGGCATCGCTCCTGAGGGAGTTCCTGGAGCACCAGGTGGCCCCGCTTCGTCTGTACTAGCTTCCGCTGTGGAGGCCCCGCTCGAGCACCGCAGTCTTGGCTGACGAAGATCTGGCCGTGGTCCTCCAATCTTTGGTCGGGGGAGACGTGGCGAGGCTGGAGGGCGCTCCTGTACCCCTGTTCCTTCGAGATGATTGGGAGCAAGCGGTGGACTCCATGCCCGTCTTCAATGGGGACGGGCCCGTGCCTGGAGAGGTTCCCGAGGACCCGGCGGCCCTGGCGACGGTGAACGTGTCCTCCGGCGACTCCAGCGGAGAGGAGGAAGAAGAGGAGCGAGAAGAGGGGCCTGACTCCGAGGCGGCCGACCGGGAGTCGAGAGCGCCCCTCCGCCGGTGCAGGTCCCGCGCTCTCCGCCTCTTGCCGAGCGACAACGAGGATGGCGATGAGCGGGGCAGCGAGAGCTTGCCCCCGATCCCGAAGAAGGACAGGACTGGGCTGGTCCCAGCTGGTCTGCACTGCCCGAGGCGATCCGCAGACGCGCCTCCTGCTCCCGGGCCTCTTGAGGCTGATCCCTGCAGCCGACTCTCGGGCTTCAAGTTTGGCTGGAGGTTGCTCGAGCCCGCGGGCGATGACCAATAAGTGCTTGATTCTTGTTTTATTCCTTGCTTTGTCGCTGAGGCTTGATATCTGTATCCCTTGGCTAGGCTGGCGCCTGCGGCGAAGAAGCTGAAGGGAGCTCCCGAGGCTTTATCTGGGGCAGTGCCTCCGCCTGCGAAAGAAGGTGGCGGCAAGACACGGGCCTCTCCTGCCCGGTCATCCTCGCGAGGCCTGGCGGAGCTAGCTGGGGCGAGCTCAGCCCCCATGGCCCAAGCGACTCCCGAGGTATCCTTGCTCGATGCCACCGCCGCGAATCGCCGGGTGCGTAAGGCCTGCATCAGATGTCGTGGTTACGTTGCCGTCCTCTCTTCCTACTCCACCAGCCGCTCTCTCTCCGACTCCTACCACTATCCTAGATCGTGCTGCTGCTGAACTGGACCGGCTGCGGCAAGATCTTCTGCGCGCCGACCCTCACTTGGTGGTCGGGTGCTTGGAGCTGGCCTCCGGCTGGGTTCGCTCTGACGCTTCGATTCAAGCGGCGCTGGTTCAGGCCGCGACGGCTTGCGACAAGGAGAAGCAGGCTGTCCTTGGGGCGAAGGCTACTCGCGACGCTGCCTTGGGGGAGGTAGCCGATGTCCGAGGTTGCTGCAAGGCGCTGGAGAGCGAGCTGCAGGGCCTGCGTGACCAGCTTGCCAAGGAGGCCCGCATTCGCCAAGAGAAGGAGGAAGATATGAAGGCTCGCGAGGCGGCCGTCAAGGACCAGGATGCCAAGCTTAACCGGCGCCGTGACCGCTTGGGTGCGCTGGAGCAGGTGTTGGAGGCGAAGAGGGTCGAGCTGGACGGCAAGGCGCGGGTCCTTGCCGAGGACCGCGTGGCCTTCACGGAGATGGAGGCGAAGGCTCGCACCTTGCTGAGGTCGCGACGACAGCCTCGAAAGCCACGGGCCGGGCGCCGAGGACGGCCCTGCCAAGCTGCTTCCCTTCCTGGTCCGTGCCCTTGAAGATGTCACCCTTGGCCTTGGCCCCACGGCTGATGCCAAGGCGCGTGTCCTGTCTTCTGCAGCGCTGACGCGAGTCCTTACCCACGTCTACCTTCGCGACCCCGACGTCGACCTCGACAGCCTGCTGGAGCCCGTGAGTGGAGAGCTTGCCGCTGCCACTGCTGAGGCCGTGAAGGGTCGAGCGGAGGCTCTGCTGGCGAAGTTCCGGGCCTTCAGCACCAAGCCGAAGCGAACCGCTGCCGGTCCTGAGGCTTCACGAGGCGAACCCGCAGCTCCTCCGTCAACAAGTGACTCCTTTGTGGCTCCTGTTCTGCTTTCAGCTCCTGCATCATGCCTTGGGGAGGCGTTTAAACTTGCATTTGGTGTTGTGACAACATTTATGCACTGTAATATTTGCTTTTGAATTCCTTGAGATTTGCGCTTTTCCTGCCTACTTGCTTATGTTCTACGCCGGCAGAGCCTGCCTCACAAGATACCTCACCGCCATTAGCCCGACCGGGAACCAGGACAGGACTAAGGAGTGAGGGGCTACGTGACAAGTTAGGCTCCTGAGTCGCGATGCTCAGGAGTCCCCCTTGGCGCACGAACAGCAAGTAGGGAGGTGAGATGTATGGGTGAATTTACCATTCTACGTTTGCAGAGCCCGGCCCTGCGCATACCTCAACCGCCGTTAGCCTTTCGGAACTAAGGAGTGAGGGGCTACGTGACCAGTTAGGCTCCTGAGTCGCGATGCTCAGGAGTCCCCCTTGACGTTCATACGGCCTTCGTACCTTGGCTCCGCTCGGGGAGGGACGTGTGACGAACCAGGCTCGAGGGGCCTGGCTGGGTGGCGTGCGTCTGGGCGTGACCCAGGTGTAGCCCCCGTGCCCAGCCCCCTCGCGCGGCACTCCCGAGGGGAGGCGTTGCGATGAGGCCAGACATTGAGCTCTGGGCTCCCTGAGGTTGATGCGGCCGGGGGCCACCCTCAGTTGTTTATCACCAGCGCGGAGCATAGCGCTTCCGTATGTGTACGGGCATAGCCGCTCCTCGGCAGTGTCGTCAGCCAGCGCGGAGCATGGTGCTTCCACTGGTGCGTGGGAGGGGGCTCCCCTCCGGGAGGAGCCCCCGGGGCGTGTACAGCCCCGCCCTGACACGTGGCTGGCATGGTAGGGCCTGACGAGGTGTATCTGGGCACCCGTGAGCCAGCGCGGGACTCACGGGGCCCTACCTCAAGGCGGGTTGCGCCTGGCACTGGGCCTTAACTTGTGACATGTTCCTGCAAATTTTGTTAGATGCCGACGCTCTACGTCCTCGGGTCCCGACCCTCGAGCGGGTCTCAGCCGTCGCTGGTATGCCAGGTCGCGATGCCGTGGACAAGGCCAGAGGGTGAGGGCTGGAGAGCCAGTAGGAGCCCATGAGTCGCGATGCTCAGGTACCCCCCTTTAACGTGCAAGCGGCCGACATGAAGGAAGAAGGGGTGCCGTGGACAGGCATCAAATAACAATCATGATGGGTCGAACGCATGACCCGAATAAACGCAAGAGGGGTACATGCCGCTGGGTCTGGCCCGAGCGACTTGGGGATGATGCAGCCCGAGGGGCGCCCCCAACAAAGTAAGCTGGGAACATGAAGTAAAAGGGATACACGCTGAAGGGACGGACCCACGCGGCCTGGGAATGATGCAGCCCTGGGGGGCGCTCCCAGCTGGAAATGAAACTTGAAGGATGTCACCTGATAACGTTGAAGACGAAGGGATGCTGAAGTAGCTGACGTCGTGGGCTGTGGAAGCCGATCTTCACGAGCCCCCTGGCCCAGGAGCCTCGGGAGGCTCCGGAGGCGCTGATGGCTCCTCGCGGACCATCTCCATCTCCGCCAGGACTGCGGAACGCCTGGCCTCCTGAGCCTCCATGATGTTCCCCATAAGGCACTGGCGCGTGGCGGACGCATTCGATACGCCGTAGGGCATGCGAACATAGCTGTGGGGTGGACCTTCGCAGTGCCCCGCGCGTGAGTGCCAGAAGCGCTCCTGAGAGGCGGATCGGTTGAGCCCTGGTATGTCGATACAGACGCGCAACCCACCATCCTCTCCTGGATGGGGAGCTACGGCGGGTAAGCGGCGGCTGCCACTCATGACTCTTGACTCCAGCAGCTCCTGAATGATCTGGCTGACGAACTCCTGAGGGTTTGGCCCTCCTTGCCTAGCTCCTTCCTGAGGGAAACGTGCTTTGAAACACGCCTCCAAGTGGTGCCCAAGCGCCTCCCTCGTGACCTTAGCAAGGTCGGTGGTCCTCCACGAGAGATCCCCTGAGCCTTGCTTGAGGAGGGCGTCGGGCGCGCCTGCCTATGCGACAGAAGGAGGTGCCCCATGATAAGGCACGGACCTTGAGGGGCCTGCCTCCCGAGGGGTCGGGCATGGCAATGTCTTCTTCTTCTTGGGAGCAGTCTCGGGGAGCCGCCCACTCCTGCGATCTGGGTCTTCAAGTGACGCGGCTTGAAAAGCTCGCTCCAGGGAGCACACTGTGTCTCTCTCTTCACAGGGCACCGTGATGACTCCGCCGCTTCCTGGCATCTTGAGGACGTTGTAGCCGTGATGAGTCACGGCCATGAACTTGGCCAGAGCTGGGTACCCGAGGATGGCATTGTATGGCAGGTGAATGTGGGCGACATCGAAGTCGATGAGCTCGGTGCGGTAGTTGTCGCGTGCCCCGATGGTGACAGGGAGGCGGACCTGCCCAATCGGAATTGTCGAGCCGTCGGTGACTCCAGAGAAAGGCTTGGTTTGCTGAAGCTGATTGTAAGGCACTTGGAGATTGTTGAATGTCTCTACGGACAGGACATTGAGCCCCGCTCCACCATTGATGAGGGTCCTGGTGACTTGCACATTGCTGATGATTGGGGAACAAAGCATCGGGAGGACTCCTACCGTGGGTCACAAGACTTGAGCTGATCCGGCTGAGCTAAGCGTGATGGCGCACGCTGACCACTTGAGAGGGCGCGTGGCTTCAAGCTTGGGAGGACTGCATTCACTTTATGGCGAACTGCTTGAAGATGCATTGAGAGGTCGGGCTTGAGCTCCGCCCAGATGCAAGCGATCGTCGCGGCTCTGGAAGCCCCCAGCCCCTCGGCCCCGATGATGGTCCTCATTTCTCCTTGGCTGCAGCGGCAGAGGAGGGAGGCCTGCGTTTCCTTGCGGGCGATCCTCGCGAGGCTGATCCCTCCAGCCTCCCTCGCGAGGCTGATCGTGCCAGCGATCCTCGCGAGGTCGGTCACGCCACCCTTGGCGAGGGCCGCGGTCTTCCCAGTGTCCTGCCTTTCTTCCTCCTCCTCGGCCATAGCCTCGATCGTTGCGATCGGGGCGTCGACCGATTCTCCCTTCTCGCACGGCTCGGAGCTCCTGACATTCGTTGGTGTTGTGGGTGTGGAGGTCGTGGTACACGCAGTACTGGCTGCCCTTGGAGGACTCGGGCTGATCTCTGCCTCGCTTGGTATCTGGTTCTGCTGCGAGCACGACAGCCCCCTTGCGCTTCATGTCCTTGGCCTTGGGCTTCTTCTCTTCTGGGTCTGCGGCTGGCAGCTCGAGGAGGGAAAGTCGTCCTTCCTCAGCCCTGGCGCATTTGGTCGCCAAGTTGAACAGCTCCAAGGATGTGCACATGTCTTCATGCATCGCCAGCTCCTCCTTCATCTTGACGTCACACACACCGTCGGAGAAGGCTGAGATGATGGCCTCCTCAGTCACCTTGGGAATCTTGAGGCGTGCATTGTTGAAGCGCCGATGTACTTCAGAGGGTCTCCCCGGCTGCTGCTTGATGCGTCGCATGTCGCCACGGCAGGAGGCGGTCACGAGTACCTTGGAAGTTGGCGATGAAGCGGGTGCACATCTCGTCCCCTGTGAGGAGATCATGCCAGAGCTGTGTTCATGAGCCAGTGCGGGCCCCGTCCTTGAGTGCCATGGGAAACCAGTTCGCAATGACCTACTCGTCCCCGTTGGTGGCTGATTCCCAGCTCAGAGCTGGAGGAACTCATTGGAGTCGGCCGTGCCGTCGTAGCGAGGAGGCAGGTCTGGCTTGAACTTGCCGGGGCACGCGACGCTGCACAGCTCGGTGGTGAAGGCGCGGCAGCCTGCTGTGGCCCCCCGTGGCCTTTGGTGACGAAGGGCCTGGTCTTGCGGGTCCCCATGCGCTGCCGCTGGGAGCAGCGCGGGGTCTTGGCGTGCTGGAGCAGGAGCACGGTCGTGACGGGCCGGTGCAGGGAGCACTCGGGCAGCTTCTTGGGGGCGAGGGACCTCTTGACAGCTCTTCTCTTGCTGCGTTGGTGCCGGACGGAGTGGGTTCTGCCCAGGGGCCACGCGCCTTGGGGCCAAGGCGCCTTCTTGAGGGGGAGGCGGCTGAGGCGCCCCTGGAACTTCATCGCCCGCGTAGGGAAGGGTGAGATGCAGCAAGAAGGACGGCGAGGGGGAGCCCCCTGCGGTGCGGACGAGCTCGGCGACGTGGTCGAGCCACTCTTCGTAGACGTCGTCGACAGGGCGGTAGCGCAGGAGCTCGTTTGCCGCGATGAGCGCGGCCTGAGCCTCCATGGGCGCGCGGAGCGCGCGAGACGAAGAACCAGCTGGGGCGAGTGAACGGACGGATGCTGGGACGATGCTTGCTGCTTGTTCCCCGCCGGGCCGGTGGCGGCATTGATGGCAGGGGACGAGGAACGGCGGGGACGGCCGCCGACGGGGGCCGTCTGGGCGACGCGGGTAGCGAGAGCGGCCCGGCGCTCGGTGCGGGCCCGGTGAGCGTCTGACATGGATGCGATGGGCGGCGAAGAACAGGGCGGCGGAAGACGAATTCCGGTGCACCCCTACCCGGCGTGCCAAATGTCGGATTTCAGGTTCCGGCAGACCCTCTAGGTTCGAACTCTGGGATGCACGCGGAGATCTCAACCCATACCTACCTGCACCTCATCGCCTCGCAAGGATCTAAAACTACAAAAGGAACAACACAAGAGACACAAGGTTTATACTGGTTCGGGCCACCATTGTGGTGTAACACCCTACTCCAGTGTGTGGTGTGGTGGATTGCCTCTTGGGCTGATGATGAATAATACAAGGAAGAACATCCTCGCGAGGGTGAGGTGTTCTTGTGGTTAGGCTCTCGATCGGGTTGGATCAAGCTAAGATGAGATGTTCGGATCCCTCTACCCTGTGGGTGGCTATTCCTATTTATAGGCAGAGGCCCTGGGCCTCTTCCCAAATATTGAGCGGGAAGGGCGCCAACAATTGGCCATTTTGAAGGGGAACATCTAGTACACTTATCCTGACTAAAGTTAGTCCTCGCCTGTCAAAGGCTCTGGTGGTGATGCCGGCTTGGGCTCCATGATGACTTCCTTCCTGCCGTTGCGACGGTCTTGGTCTTGTTGCACCGAAACGGGTGCCTTTGCTTGATACTCTCGCATGCGCTTGCCTCCTTTGCACCAAAGAGGTAATGAGGACACTGCGCGGGCTGGCGCTCGCCTGGCGCCCGCCCGGCGCCCTTGGTCGTCATGGCTTGCGTCATGGGCACCTCGTGAGGTACCCCGCCTTGATCTCTCCGCCTCCTCGCGAGCCAGCCTGACGAGGCCGTGCCTGAGGAAGCTTCCTATCGTCCGCCCCGCGAGGCTTGGCCCCTCGCGAGGGTCTTGAGCTTGTGCTGATGAAGATGGGCCGTACTGGGCCACCCCTTGAGCCACGCCGCAGGCCGTAGGCAGGCAAGTCTGGGCACCCCCGTTCCCAGAACGCCGACAGTTTCCTCGACGCATACTCTGGATACCATCAAATTAAGATGGTGGAGTTCGATCAAGCCGCAATGGCATTCATAACTCCATACGGCCCTTTTGTTTTAACACCATGCCTTTCGGGCTCAAAAACGCCGGTGCAACCTATCAACGCATGATCCAAACATGCCTGGAGACACAAATCGGCAAAACAGTGGAGGCATACGTAGACAATGTGGTCATTAAAACCAGACACGTCGAATCCTTAATAGACGACTTGAGGATCACGTTCGACAATCTCCGAACATATGACATCAAGCTCAACCCGAATGCGTTTTTGGCGTGCCCGCCGGTAAACTCTTGGGCTTCATCGTTTCCAATAGAGGAATTGAAGCAAATCCGGCAAAAATCCGAGCTCTGTCACAGTTGGCTATCCCAACAGACCTCAAGCAAATGCAGAAATTAACTGGATGCGAGCCGCTTTATCTCCCGATTGGGAGAAAAGGCACTACCCCTTTATCGCCTTCTTCGACGCACCGAACACTTTGAGTGGACGGATGCGGCCACGACCGGATTGGAAGAAATAAAAGATGTCTTGGCCAGCAACCCAATCTTGGCCGCGCCAAATATCGGCGAACCAATGCTGTTATATATAGCGGCAACACACCAAGTTGTAAGCGCAGCGCTCGTTGTCGAACGAGAGACGGACGGACATAAGTTCCCGCTTCAAAAGCCGGTATACTATGTATCTACTGTTCTCACTCCATGCTAATCATGGTACCCACATTATCAAAAGATAGCATACGCGGTCTTCATGGCATCCCGGAAACTACGACACTACTTTCAGGAGTGTTCAATTACGGTGGCCTCTGAAGTACCACTCAACGACATAATAAATAACCGCGATGCCACGGGCGGATTGCTAAATGGGCTATTGAGCTCCTCCCGCTCGACATAACATACAAACCACGGTGAGCCATTAAGTCACAAATCTCATCGCTGATTTCGTCGCCGAATGGACAGAAGCCGAACTACCTAAAGAGTATGGCACGTACTCCAATTGGATCATGCACTTTGACGGCTCTAAGATGCTGGCTGGTCTGGGGGCAGGCGTCGTCCTGACGTCCCCCACCGGAGACACAATCCAATACGTACTACAAATATTATACACAGACTCCAACAATGCAACAGAATATGCGGCCCTGTTGCATGGTCTCCGGATGGCAGTCTCCATGGGCATTCAACGCCAAGAGGTGCAAGGGGATTCGAACCTCGCAATATCTCAAATAAATGGAGACTTTGACGCACCCAAAAATGGAGGCTTACCGCAACGCCGTCCTCAAAATGTCAGCTCGGTTCGAGGGGCTCGACTTCCACCATGTGGTCCGAGAAAACAATCAAGCGGCGGATATCCTTGCGCGCATCGGTGCTAAGCGCGACCCTGTCCCACCTAATATTTTCTTGGAAAGGCTATTTAAGCCATCTGTGGTGTGGGAAGGCGAGACCGGCAAAAACAGTCCGGAGCCGGCCACAACACCAGACCCCGAACACTCCGACGTAATCGGAGGCTCCGCCACCAAAATAACACCTTCGGCCCATGTGATTATGGCTGTGATCGCCCCGTGGACAGAACCCTTCTTGTCTTACCTAAATAGGCAAGAACTCCCTCAGGACCCAAACGAGGCACGTTGGATTGTGCGGCGGTCTAAAGACTACAAGGTCCATAAGGGAGAGCTTTATAAGAAAAGCGCTACCGGAGTACTTCAAAGGTCCATCTTCGAAGAGGAAGGACGACAACTTTTGGCAGAAATTCATGCTGGACTTGGCGGCCACCACGCCGCAGCTCGGGCCCTTGTAAGCAAGGCCTTCCGTACAGGTTTTTACTGGCCGGCGGCCCGAGCAGACGCACAAGACCTTGTTCAACGTTGCGTCGATTGCCAGTCTTTTGCAAACCAAAGCCATATGCCACCTACCGCTCTCCAAACAATGCCCGTGACTTGGCCCTTTGTGGTATGGGGGCTTGATATGGTCGGACCCCTTAAAGGAGGAAGCCATAAGAAAAAATACCTATTGGTCATGGTGGATAAATTCACCAAATGGAGAGAAGCCAAACCAGTGAAAACGGCCGACTCCGGACCAGTGATAGACTTCATATCCGGGGTTGTATATCGTTACGGTGTCCCCCACAATATCATCACCGATAACGGCTCGAACTTTACAACCGACAAGGTAAAAACTTGGTGCAGCAACATGGGCATTAAGCTCGATTATGCCTCTATCTATCACCCTCAAACTAACGGTCAAGTCGAGCGAGCAAATGGTCTTATCATGAGCGGCATTAAACCCAGATTAGTGCGATCCTTGAAGGAATCAGATACACACTGGGTCAAGGAGCTCGACTCCGTACTATGGGGGCTGCGGACCACGCTGAATCACACTACCGGATACACACCGTTTTTATGGTGTACGGCGCAGAGGTGGTACTGCCCTGCGACATCATTCATGACTCACCTCGAGTGCGCATGTACGAAGAGAAAGAAGCCGAGCTTGATCGGCAGGACAGTTTGGATGCCTTGGAGGAGGAGCGTGATGTGGCAAAAGCCCGCTCCGCATTCTATCAGCAACAGGCTCGACGATATCAAAGCAGAGAAGTACGGGCCAAAACTTATAACGTTGGCGAACTTGTTCTACGCCTACCAGAGAAGAAAAAGGACAAGCTCAAGCCCAAATGGGAAGGTCCCTTTGTTATTGACAAAGTTCTGACTGGTGGAGTGTACCATCTGCGGGATGCATCGGACAATCGACTCGAGCCAAACCAATGGAACGCAGCCAGACTCCAAAGGTTCTACGCCTAGTGCTGGACTCTGTGTTCGTCTCCTTACCTCCGTCAATTTTTTATATATATCTGTTATCTGTCTTTTCTTTCTTTCTTTCTTCCCTTTTTCTTCACGGCCTTAAGAGGTTAAAATGTGTATTGACTACACAATCTTGACGCGCTAGGCGTGCTCACTATACCTGGGGGCTTCTCATACAGAAGTTTAATATAACTATGTTCCGGGCTCTATGCCCCCCGCACATGTGTTACTTTTCCACATGTAACTTTTCTTCGCCATTGTATGCATCGATATGACTTAAGTTTTGGCCAAGCTGGGTTGCCTGGCTCTTGTGTTTATGCCCTATGTTCCCGTTAATTCGGCTAGGGCATAAGGGGAGCACCTCTGCGATTGTTACTACCGGGTCAGCAGGATGTGTACCTCAGACTGGTGAAGCCGAAAGCTAGCGTACTTAAGGGAATATTCGGTCGGTGAACAAAAGATGACTTTTACTTATTGTAATACATGCGCCCAGATGTTTATATCCTGCGTCTCTATTCGCAGTTCGGACATGCACATTAATGCATGCGTACCCAGGGAAAGGAACCCTTAACGGAACTATTCTCCCTAGAAGATGTTTCTTACTATCCATGTAATATAACATAGCTAGTTGGGTACTTGTCTGTTCAAGCACTTATGACCCTACGCCTGGTTTCCACGCTGCACTCGGTTTTTACATAACTGAGCGGGTATTCGGATACACTCCGGACTGTCGGGTCCGGAGGACGAAGCGAAAAGGTCCGCCATGGCAAATGATTTATAATCCGGCTAGGGACAATATATGTCACTTGAAGTACACAGTCACTTAGACTGACTAAATTCTTCTTCTAAACCATCCAACAGGCTGTCTAGCCTACAATCCTGTTGGGAATACTTTGCGGCTAATTTCACCTGGTCATACACCAAACTAACGGGGATCTCTTTCCCATCAGACCCCACAGGTCCGACCTCGGCCATGTGGTTCGGGTAAGCCTTGGTATATCGAGTCTTCACCATGGCCCAGGCCTCCCTTGCACCTTGTTGGTAGGCAGATATCTTCCATAATCGGAAGCGCCGCCGCGCTCCCTTGAGCATCTCTACAAGCTCCCCCATGCCTCCTGGCAGGGAGGCGGATGGCCACAAGGCTTGGGCACGTTGCATCACCGGCCGAACTTGTTCGTGCAGCCAGAGAGCTTCTGGCAGAAGATCACCCGCAGACCAAGGCATCTCCTCTGCGGGACGACCCGTCAACATATCTATAGATATAACTCTGTTAGCCAGTTTCTTCGCCGAACTCTATAAAAGTTCGTTCAAGCACTTACTAAAAATGTCGCATTGAAGCCTCTTATTCTCCTTTACGGAGTCAGCAAGCTGGGCCCGAACATCTTTCAGTTCAACACTCAGCCGGGTATTGGCATCTTGGAGATCGCTTTTCTCCGCCTAACCTGCGTAGAAGCACGCCGCCAGCCTTTAGCTGTCGTTGAGCATGTTGCTCATCCCCTCGCATGACCTCCGGATTCACTCCGGGATCATCTGTAGAATCTATTGTTAGATTTGCATGCATGCAGAATGCTAACTGGTATATGTCATTCTTTTCGATAGGAACAAGTGTTACCAGATGGGGCCTTCTTGGACTCCTTCATTATGGCAACTGCAGGCCGTAGCTGGGCTTTGCACTCCTCTAGCTCTTGAGTCAACTGGGTATTCTTCTTCGTAAGAACCTACGCAAATAATGATCCTTAAATCAGTTGTGCCAACTGTTTCAAGTCTCAGGGGCTACTAATATACATAATTATCAGATTTTTCTTACCTGTATATCCTTTACATACTGGTCCGTGGCTTTGGCAAGACCATTTTGAGCAGCTCGGATGTACGCGTCCCCTGAGTTGAAGGCATCGAATGCCTCTTTAGAGAAACTAGGGTCGCGGAGTACGGCCCGACGACGCCTGTGATTCATGGCACTCTCCACTTTGGAATTCGTAGCGGACAGCCTATATGCATCCTCTGTAGGAGGAACATCCGGCGTTGTCCCCACATTAGCATCTGCCTCTGAGTCCGGCTCTGGAGCCCGGCTGGTGGAGGCGTGGCCGGCAGGCTCTCCGGATACGGTTCGGCGAGCGTTTTTCCTACCAGGAACCATGGACGTTATTATATTTAAAGACGACAACCACGGAGCAGGGTTCTTTTTCATACCTCTGCGATGGCATCTCAGTCCTGACCGCCTTCCTTTTAAGCCTACCCGGTTTCGGTGCCCCTTGTTGGTGAGTTACTGCGGGTTCGGCATGGCGTCCCGAGGGCCTTCCCTATAAGACACCATATGTGTGCGGTGGGTGAAGTGCAAAAAAAGGGATCCTTCTCGAAAGTTGGGACTACGGTTTTACTTACATACGATGCAGGGAGCAGTCCAGGATAATCGGCTATGATGGCCACCAAGGCACCGTCGCAGCTTAACTGATAGAACGTCCTGTCGATGAGCTCCAAAAATGTGTCCAGATGTTCTTCGAGTCCGGGGTCGAGGGCCCGGTCAGTGTCCTCTGGCTGTGGAGACGGGTTGTGGACCTCCCTCATAGCTTTTCACAGTTCCTGCTATGAAATAGAAAGTTAAATATTTATGACAAAGAATGCGGGAAGGTCTGGAGTAAAAAGTAGCAGCTCACCCAGTTTGGGGGGTTGTACATGGAGAATCCATCCCGTGGCTTAATGCGGATGAACTCCTCTTCCTCTCCTTTATATAAATCAGACATTATTTTTGCTAGAGCAGCGGCGGAGTCCGGACCTTTACGGCCGCAGCGGGTGGCATCGTCTTCTCCATTGAAGTGCGACATGGGTTGTCCCCGATATTGAAGTGGCCGCACTTCGCATTATACATATTGACATAACCTCGATTATTGCCACCCTGATTTGGCTAAGCGTTTTTATCCGCCCATCGTGTAAAGGACCTCTGTTATCTTCCTCCTGGGGGCTCCGAGGGCGCCAGCTACGGCGTTTCTCCAAAGGGGCGTTACAGAACTCGGGAAGGCCCATCCGAATAGGGTCCGGAAGGGGGACGTCCTCCATATAAAACCACTCCGAAGGCCAGTCTTCGGATGTCTTCTTCGGAGTACCGGACAGATATCCGGTCCCAGCGATGCGCCATATTTCGGCTCCGCCCACTTGATATATTGACCCCTCCTGTGTATGGGGCACAAGGCAGAATAGCCTCCGCCATAGCTCGAAATGAGCTTCGCAGCCCAGAAACAGCTCGCAAAGGGCGACATAGCCAGTGAAGTGTAATATGGAGGCGGGAGTAAAGTTATGCAGCTGGAGGCCATAGAACTCCAGGAGCCCGCGGAGGAACGGATGGATTGGAAATCCAAGTCCCCTTAATAAGTAAGGGACAAGGCATACCCGCTCCCCCATGGATGGGTTGGGAAAGCTCTCCGCTTGCTTCCCGCCGTTGTAAGTGGCTAGTCCGGCTCGGACGGGGACCATATACGTAGGAGGGAGAAGCCCCTGGGTCTGTAACTCTACTAGTTGGCTGTGCGTGATGGAACACTTCTTCCAATTGCCTGGCTTAGGGCTACGGGAGCGAGAGGAGGAGCTGCGATGCTCGACCATGATGGGATGGACTTTTCCGGGCGCGCTCCGATGGATACTCGCTATGGGAGGATGATGTTATCTGGATCTGAGGATCCCCGGCTCTTTAAATAGACGATTTACTCACATGGTTAGGCTGGCAAGTGTAAAAATGCCCCGACTTCTCGCATTCGCTCGATACGTGGAAGATAGCCATTATTAGGCGCAGAAGCCAAGGAGTGCAACATTCATGGGAAGCCGGACACTACTCGACAGGTACTCAGAATTTGGAGAAGAACCCGCCTTGCAATGCCGAAGACAATCTGCGCGCCGGACTCATCGTCATTGAAGCCTGGTTCAGGGGCTACTGAGGGAGTCCTGGATTAGGGGATCCTCGGACAGCCGGACTGTTGGACTATGAAGATACAAGATTGAAGACTTCGTCCCGCGTCCGGGTGGGACTCTCCTTTGCATAGAAGGAAAGCTTGGCAATTCAGATATGTTGATCTCCTCCGTTGTAACCGACTCTGTGTAACCCTAGCCCCCTCCGGTATCTATATAAACTGGAGGGGTTAGTCCGTAGGACAACAACAATCATAATCATAGGCTAGATTCTAGGGTTTAGCCTCTATGATCTCGTGGTAGATCAACTCTTGTAATACTCATATCATCAAGATCAATCAAGGTGAAGTAGGGTATTACCTCCATCGAGAGGGCCCGAACCTGGGTAAACATTGTGTCCCCCGCCTCCTGTTACCATCCGCCTTAGACGCACAGTTCGTGACCCCCTACCCTAGATCCGCCGGTTTTGACACCGACACCCACAGACCACTAATTTATTACCATTTCTTTCCTTCATATACGCGCTGACGAGTGGGCCCTACGGTAATGTGCGCTGCTGAATGTGGACCGTTTGACTGGTCAATTGATCATGTCATCAACAAATTACGGAGCTGTATGGTGAGCCAGTGACCATATGATCACCCTAAAATGTATTTTACTAACACATTACAAACTCAAACTACCATTTCTTTCTTTCATATACGGGCTGACAAGTGGGTCCCACGGTTACGCACCCCGATGGTGCAATACTAGTTGCGCCACGTGGAACGTTTGACTGGTAAATTGATTATGTCATCAAAAATATACAGAGTTGTACGGGTGAGCCAGTGACCGTATAATCATGACATGTATTTTTTAACACGATACAGACGCAAGGGCTCATATATACGCGCAAGCACTCACCGCTATAAGCGCACACACGCAGACCCTACCCCTATGAGCACCTTCCAGAGAGTGGGCCAGCATATGATCTTGAGATTTTACGAAGTCACCATAGGTGCCTCGTAGTCAAGTGGAACGTCTCCTCCCATCGAACGCACATCGCCGGAAAATACTGAAATTAACCCAGGATAAATGCGAGCACCGGGACTTTAACCCTGGTGGGCTCGAGAAACCACTGTCCTCCTAACCATCCAACCACATGTTGGTTAGCATGACAAAATGTATGTGGTGACCGTGATGAGCTTATTCTAAAGTCCAGTGGCCATATCGTGCTTTCGCTTCAAATACAAAGACCGTAAGTGTCATCAACAAAATACGGAGCACGCATCAAATGCAAAGTCCGTCAGTGTCATCAAGAAAATACGAAGACATATCGTGAGCTAGATACCGTATGATCACCACGAGAATGTATACGGTGACCATAATGAGCATATTCTGAACTCCAGTTACCGTATAGTGCTTTAGCTTGAAATACAGTGACCGTCATGCGTGAATGTGTCGTGGGCATGCATACTTTTAGAAGGCCGAGAGATAGTTTGTGTGCGTACGTGAAAGTGGTGTAGAAAGAGGGGATGTCCGGTGGAGACAAGGAGAGATATGCCCTTTGTTTCTCTTTCCCGTGACTAATATTTTAGGAGAATATATAAACATTCACAATGCAGAACAAATATTTTTGGATGCACCATGCAATGAACTTTCATGTATAACATTGTACTATTGTATATGCTTATTTTCTTAGTGGCTGATTGCGTGTGTGGTGTGGTGGGCACATCATTTCTAGTTGTGGTGGGTCAACATGAGGACTCATGGGTCGGTTCCATCCTACGCCACATAGGTTGGATCGAGACGCGTTATACAAAGACCCATGTGGAGGACTCGGCGTACAACACGAAGCTAGCTACCAGAGTCGCGGAGGACTCTATCCCCACTGGTGATAAGCCGACTATATATGATTTTTAACCCTAGGCCCACAGTATGTTATATAAGCTTGGGGGCTAGTTCGTCGATAGTATATACACACGCGCAATGCCTGGTATTCACGTGTACTTTGTACACACCCCTATCACTAATATACAGTACCAGGAGTAGGCTTTTTCCTCAACTGCAAGGGTCCGAACTAGGGTAAAACTTTGCCTCGTATATCATCCAGCCTAACAGTCAAGGATATCCTACCGAATGATATGATGGAATCATATCTGCCAACTATTAAGAGAGAGGTGTGTCTGGGGGGGGCAATGTGTGCGAGAGAGGCCTAAAGATAATGTGCGCAGGAGACACGTAGGCACATATATGTGCGTATAGAGGGCTAGTAGAGACCGTGCGTGTGTATATATGAATGTGAGAGAAATAGTGTTTTCCAACTGAGATTAGTGAAAAGAGTGGTACATAGTAGTCAGAAAGAGAGAGAGAGATACAGAGAGAGCATGTGCGTGAGACCCCCCGACACCCCAGAGAGATTGTGAGCATGTGTGAAAGAGAAATGCCGATGCATATAAAGTGTGTGCACTTATGCGGTAGATAGAGAGATATATAGCGCGTTTGTGAGAACAGGCCGAGGCATAGTGCGTCTACGTGTAAAAGGCGGTTCTACACATTAAACTAAAATATAAATGGCACTATCACTTTTGGATGAGATCATGAATTTTGCAAATTCTGTATGGACGAAAATCAGTCTATCAGACACCCATACTCTATTGAATTCTAGCATGTGCATGTGTTTATTTCATATTATCGATCCAGAGTGAGAGTAGCTTGAAATACGGGCAGTGGATGCTTTTGCAATTCATATATAAACATTAATTAGTGCACTCCATGTTGTTAGTGTGAAGCACTTTATACATTTGTCACTTGCATGGATACATTCCAAATTGCTAGCTACGAAATAGGATACATGTCGAATTCAACATAAAGGGGGTTTCAAAGATTCAAATTCATAGGAAGTGCATTCATCTATTTGAACCCGAGATAATGGCATTTGTAAATCAGATGTAAAAGGGGGCATCAATCTTTGTTCTGCGTTTGAACATGCTATATATATTCATACGCATGTCTAATTTGTTTTTGCAACCAAGGAGATTATATCTGGAACCATGCATGAACTGAGGTAAGTTGCACATTTTTTAATATATACTCGTGTACAATGTATATTCAAATGTACCACCTCCATTCCAAAATAATCGTAGCTTTAGGATTTTCAAGATTAAAGATTTGTGAAGTTTGACAAATCCTGAATGTTCAATTCAAGAGAACCGAAAACGTTAATGCTTCTGCTCCCAAATATTGAATGAAGCGCCAAATAGGCCTCTGGTCACCCGAAACCGCGTGAGACAAATGTTTGGTGGTAGGAAATTACTGTCCTGACTCTAGCCCGTGTAGCCTATCGGCCCTATGTCCAAAGGTCTAAACTGGGGTAGGTTTGTAACTTCACCAAGACGCCAGTCTCAACCGCCTCAGAAGCATTCATACGTCAGGTGCCTAAACACCCATGCGCGGCGAAATCTATCGCGCCCACATTAGGGACACCTGAGATTACTGTCCTACCCCCAACCCGCAATATGTCCGAAATTTTAGATGGGGGCAAAGTTTGTAACTTTCCCCAAATTTCAAACAAGCGCGTCCCAAACCGAAACATTGTCCCCCCCTTAGTTCCCCGCCTCCCTCAGTTTCCCCATTCATACTCCGTGGGTGCCAAAACGCCCTCTCCACCAGCCGCGAAACCCCAGCCTCCTCCATCCTCCACCCCATAGCGCCCAATCCACCGCCGCCCTCCTCCATCACGCCGGAGCCGGTACCCCGATGTCGTCATCCAACGCAACCGCAACCACAATGCCCTCAAGGACTTAGCAGCTAAAGTCGAGGTAGAGCTGCCTCCACGACGCCGACGCCGACGTGCACCATACCAGAACTACTCCGACCACGCCGTCCTGTGCCTCACTGCTGCCGCTCCACTGTCGCAACCGTACACCACACCGGAGCTGTTCCCGCTATGCTGTCGTTCGCCGCATCGAATCTGCTACCCTGCCGCCGACAGACGGCCACCACACCACACTCAACAACTTGGCCATGGGTTCGTCCAAGGCTGCACCGTCGTCCACAACTTCTCGTTTCCGGCAAACCACAAGAAGATCGTTGGAAAAACAGAAGGAGGACACACAACACTGCTAGTAGAAAGAGGTACTCATCTTCCCTTATTCGTGCAAACCTTACGTCTCTGCTCACACCATATTCATCCCACGAAAGAAACTAGTTGAGCGCTTCTTACTGCATCTTCTTCGTGATACTAAATGCACAAGGTTTCCTCCCTTTACTATTTCACCTTTGCTAGAGGTCAATAGCTTGCCTGGATTTCAATTCAAGGTCAGTCGAACCGCAATTAAAAGAAGCAGTACCCACATAGGCGCGCGAAGCACCTAGTCCGCCTATTCGCTGGGGAAGCGGCGCATCGGTATCTATCATAGGGGTGTGGGGTGCAGGAGCTGCTTGCCCCCGATCCGGAGGTCGGCGGGGCTTCAATGGATTGCCGGGGGGCGATGCCAAGGATGGCGGTGCGGTGAGGTCGAGGGGAGGGCGCAGGCAGGGGACTGGGCCGGTGGTCGCTGCCGTTTCGAGGAAGACCGTCAACACTTACTGGTTGGAGCTAGATGAAGGCGATATGCCCGTTCTTTGTAAATCGGATGGTGCAGAAAAAATGGACTGACCTATTTGTTTTCAGTCGAATTTTATTTTCATAGAATCCTGTAGTAATTTAGTGCGCCATGCATGTTGCAAAGCTATCATATGTCTCCCGTCATTTATTTCTCACCAACCTGCTATCTGCTACCTTTACACTGTACTAATTGTGCACACACTTCACCCATACTCACATTATTGTTTTTTTATGCATGGGTATTTCAGACTCTGACGCAGTGTTGATGAATGCTGAAAAGAAAAGACAGAATTCGCTCCAGTGTAATTTGAAGATAAGCACTAAGTGTTTCAGTGCTCTAAAGGATGCAGTGTCAGCAGTTGGAGACAGTAAACGTAGCTCTGCAGTTGATGATCTCAATTGCCAGACACAACCATCCCAGGTGCTTGCTTTAACTTCGCGCTGTCAAATGTGGTTGCATGTTGCATATGGTGTCTAGCTTGTATTGCTTCCAATTTGGTTAAATTGGATCTACTTACTTTACACCTTATACCTTTGATAATGACATGCCTTCCTGTTTTTGATACATACTCCCTCCATTCGGAATTACTCGTCCAAGAAATGAATATATCTAGATGTATTATAGTTGTAGATACATCCATTTTTTGACAAGTAATTCCGAACGGAGGGAGTACTACATATATCTATTAACCTTGTTCGTACATCAAACTAATGCTCTTTTGTATCCCTCGTGAATCACTTATGATGAGACAGTCACCCGGGTGGGTTACTGTGAGACGCCATACTCGTTTAAAGAGTGCAGTGTCATCCTCCCCCACATGATTCTCAAGAAACAACAAGACTAAATGAAGATAGTCAACGTAGCTCTCTAGTTGATGACAACAATTCCCCCACACCACCATCACAGGTGCTTGCTCTAACTTCACAGTGTGATATGTGGTTGCATGTTGCATACGGTGTCTAGCTTGTAATGCTTCTAATTAGGGTAAATTGCATCTGCTTAGTTTACACATTATACCTGTGAATATGACATGCCTTCCTATTTTTGGTACACACTACATCTATGTGTTAACCTTGTTCTTAGATGAAACTACCTCTCTTCTGTATCATGCGTCAATCACTTACGACGAGTCACCTTTATTCGTTGCATATTGCATATTATTTCTAGCATGTTGCCATGTATTGCTTCTAATTTGGTCAAATACATTTGTTAGGGTACCCTTTTAATTTGGCAGAGTGATATTGGTTTCATCTTTCATATGGTTTCTAGCTTGCATTGCTTCTAACAAGTTCAAGCACCTTGTGCTTAGTTTACACTTTATACATCGAGACATGTCAATATGTCACGCCGTCCTGTTTTTCATACATATTCCATCCTCCTATCATGCGCCGCCTTACATGAAAGTAGTGTTAAATCGTTATCATGCATCAATAAGTTCTGAAGAGCAAATTTTATTCCTTTTTCTTGTGGGTTTAACTTGACAAGGCAAAATCAAGAAAGAGGAAGGAAAAGAGTTAGGAAGGCGATGGTGGTGGTCCTCTGCAGCAACATGAACGGAGCATCTGTACCGATTCTCCTTGTACTGATAGTGCATTCCAAGGTCCAAGTCTCCGCTCACCTACTGCACCATCCAAGGTGCTTGCTCTAACTTGGCAGTGTGATATCTGGTTGCATGTTGCATATGGTGTCTAGCTTGTATTGATCCTAATGAGTGTAAACTACATCTTCTTAGCTTACACATGATACGTGTGAATATGACACGCTTTCCTGTTTTTGGTACATACTATATCTGTCTATCACACCATGTTCCTACATGAAACTACTCTTCTTGTGTATCCTGCATCAGTCACTTATGATGGAACACCTTTAAGTTGGAAGTGTGATATTGTTTTGCATATTGAATATGATTTCTAGCATGTATCGCTTCTAGTTTGATGAATGCCACCAATGACCAGACAATTTTAACTTGGTAGAGTGATATTGATTGCACCTTTCATATGGTGTCTAGTTTGCAGTGCTTCTAATTTATTGAAGTGCCTTCTGCTTAGTTACCAAATCATAGGTGTGAATATGTCAAGCCGTCCATTTTTTCGTACATATTCCATCCTCGTATCATGACTTTGCCTTTCATCAGAGTAGTGTTCATCAGTATCATGCATGAATGAGTTCTGAAGAGCGAATTATATTCCTTTTTCTTGTCGGTTTGACCGCACAATGCAAAATCAATAAAGCTGAAGGAAATTGGCAAGGCATTGGATGATGGTGGTCCTTCGAGCAACTGAAACGGAGGTTCTCTACAGATTCTACTCCGCCATCCTCCCAACAAGATTCGCAAGACAACGCAAGGATAGACAGTCAACGTAGCTGTGTAGATGATGAGCACATCTCCCCTACTCCACTATCACAGATGCTTGCTCTAACTTGGCACTATTATATGTGGTTGCATGTTGCGTATGATGTCTAGCTTGTATTGCTTCTAACTTTGTTGAATTGCATCTGCTTAGTTTACACATAATGCCTGTGAATATGACATGTGTTCCCGTTTCTAGAACATACGTGTACATGATGAGCACATCTCCCCTACTCCACCTTCACATGTGCTTGCTCTAACTTGGAACTGTTATATGTGGTTGCGTTTTCCGTATGATGTCTATTTTGTATTGTTTCTGATTATGTTGAATTGCATCTGCATATATTACAACTTATACCTGCAACGATCACTTACCCATAAGACACATTTAACTTGGGACTGTGATGTAGGTTGCACCTTGCATTCTCTTCTAGCTTGTACTGCTTCTAATTTCTTGAAATGGCACTTACGACGAGACACTTTTTACCTGATAGAGTGATATTGGTTGCATGTTCATATGGTGCCTAGCTTTCATTTCTTCTAATTTTGTTGAAATGCCTTCCGCTTACTGTTTTTCATACATATTCCATCCTCCTATCGTACGTGTGAATATGAAACGCTGTCTTTTTTGTATATATTCCATCCTCCTATCCTGTGCTTGCCTTACATCAAAGTAGTGTTCGTCTATATCATGCATCAACCAGTTATGCAGAGCTAATTTTATTCATCTTCTTGTGGTTTTGACTTCATAAGGCAATATCAGAAAATAAGAAGGAAAATAGTAAGTTAGGGGATGTTGGTGGTCCTCCGCACCGACGCAAACAGAGACTCTCTAGATTTGCCACTGCTACTGCTAATGAAGTTGAAGTCCCAAGTCTACATGATGAGTTCATCTCCCGTACTCCATCGCAGGTGCTTGCTCTAAGTTGACAGTGTGATAATTGGTTTCATGTTGCATATGTTGTCTAGCTTGTATTTCTTCTATTTTGATTAAATTGCACCTGCTGAGTACATACGTTATACATGTGCATATGACATGGCGTTATGTGTCTAGAATACACTGCATCTATCTATCATACCATGGTCTTACATCAAAGTACTGCTGTTGTGTATCCCGCATCAGTCACTCATGATTGGACACTTTTAACATGGCAGTTTGATAGTGGTTGCATCTTGCATTGATTTCTATGTTGTACGGCTTCTAATTTTTAGAATTGCCACTTATGACAAGACACTTAACTTGGTGGAGTAATATTGGTTGCATCTTTCATACGGTGTCTAGCTTGCATCACTTCTATTTTCTTGAAAATCCTTCTTCTTAGTTTACACATCGTAGCTGTGAATATTTCATGCCGTCCTGTTTTCCTTACATATTCCATCCTCATACGGTTGTCTTACATCAAAGTATTGCTTGTCTGTATCATGCATCAATGAGTTCTGAAGAGCGATTTTATTCTTTTGTGTTGTGGGTACGGCTTGACATGGCAAAGTAAAAAAGAGCAAGGAAAATAATATAGTAGGGAGTGGTGTTACTCGTCGGGTGAAACGGAAAAGGATCGGCCGTCCAAATTCTGCTGGTACTTATAGTGTAGTAGAAGGTCCAAGTCCACCGGCTAAACAAACAAACACAGTATCACCTGCTCCACCAGCTGCAGCATCCGCTTCAACCGCATTCAAAGATCTCAACGAGTTACTCGTTCGTTTGCTCCGGAACTGGCCAGTTCCCAAGCTGCCTTCACACCTAATACTACTTCCGCAGCACTGCTGACACAACAAGACTTGACAAGATCAGATGAACCTCATGAGCATCAACACCAAGACGGTACCTGACCGAGTGAAGTTGCAGTTGCATGCTCCTTTATATGTACTCTCACAGTTTGATGTACACTAACACTTTACATATTCGTTGTTGAACTAGCACCACGACGCAAGCGGAAACAGACATCAGGGATAATGCTTGACAGATTAACAAAATCTAAAGGAGGAAGAATGGAGATCCATTTTGAGGCAGGTTTAAAAAGGCCACGTGATGCTACAGAGTCAGCCAAGTTAGTATCAGAGGCAGCCGTTCCCGTTAGGTGTCATGCACGTATCCTCCCAACGTGGATCTAGTACAAGAATGAGAAAGACAATACCCAGTTTAACACCTTCCTTGACCATTTATCCGTAAGTAATGCTATTCATCGCAATTAGTAATATTGTCTTGCTCTGTCCCATACTTTCTAGCTTCCTCCTAATAAGACTCACATTCTTTTTTCAACAGATGAGGTTCAAGTTGGATCCGAAAGATGATGCAACTAAACAAGCAGGCACTCATGTTTTTCAGTCTACTCTGCGACAGTATCGGTACCACCTTATAAAATCTCACTTTGAAGGCAAGGCTAACAATGAAATCGCCCAAACATCTCAAGTGGAATATATTACAGATGAAGACTGGACAGCCCTCGTTAAACACTGGTCTGTTCCAAAGTATCAGGTAGGTTATATGTATTTGATGAGACCACATATTGAACTTGTATTTATGTATGTGCCTTACAAGTGTATCTTCTTCTAGGCTAACTGTTTGAAGAACAAGACCAACCGTTCTAAAGTGAAATTCCAACAGACAATGTGATCTCGTAGCTATATTGCACACTGCGAGGCTCTTGTAAATAGCTGCTACTTCCTTCTTTTTTCTGTGCCATATTATCATATCTATATTGACTTGTTCCAAATACAGAGGAAAGCCTGTGTGGAACAAAAAGAACCTGAACCGAATGCAGTGAAAATCTTCAAGGATTGCCACACCAGCAAGATGAAGGGCATGAGCACACCAGTTCAAGCCGCTGTTGTAAGTCCTTACTCCTCCTGCCTTTGAACTGATTGGTACTATGATGTGTTCATTTAACTACTTGGTTTGCAGCCAATGTCAGTTACTCTGTTCACTTTTATACACAGTTGTCTTAACGTATCATTTCACCTTACATGGTTTAAAAGATATGAAGGATATTCTTTTGGTCTTGATCTGTATTCTAGATGTTATGTTCACGTGTGCACACAATGATAAAATAGCCTGTTTGTTTTATATCTGTTTTCCCATGATATGAATGATGTCATACTATGTTCATCCTACTTTAAACCATGTCTCTTTATCCTTAGATGTCAATGAATGTGAGGAAATAGACAATACAGTAGGTATGCTACATGGACATATGTTCCAAAAGTGATTTTATTATGTAGTTGGCACTAAAATACATGCTAATGTATTATAGTAGTTCACCAAAATAAGTTATGTATAAACGTGTAACCTACTTTGTTTGTTTTTGTCTCATTAGTAACTTATCTGGTACACTAATCTACAAGTTCAAACTTTCAGGAAGCTATGGAAAAAAGGATTGAACAACCACAACCACCTGAAGGTGATGAGGCTACCACAGGCACAATGTCACCTCTTGCTGCAGTGCGTCAGTATCTCTCCACTAACAGTGCAAAAAGCACCTTCCTGTGTAATTCTGGGTTGGTTGTCAAGGTAACCTCGTCCAAATCGCCTACTGAACAAAATCTTCCTGCTAGACAGAGTGATATATCTGTGCTCCAGATACAAGTCCAATCCCTAATGGACGTCATTTTGGAAACAGGAATAGTGGTTGACAAATGTCGTCAAGATATGAATGGTTTTGAAACCATACTATCAGACATTCGCTTCGTCGTTCAAGAGAAATGGCGGAAAAAGGTGAAGATCGTGCTGCTCCATCAGATTCTACAGCCTGAAACATTAACACTCAGGTCAAATGATCTATGCTTCTACATATCCGATGGTGCTTTTATCTCAAGGATCGTAAACTTTATGCCAATGTGCCTTTTGTTGTGATGCAACATTTATGTCACGCCAAAGGCTGCAATAATTCTGACGATATATTTTGTATAGTGTAGGTTTATCTTAGTAATGTATTCGGCCGAAAGCTTCAGAGGAGCCCAACATGCCAACATTCTTCGTGCCCATTCTAATTGGGCTAAATACGATTATGGGCGAAATTTGCATGTAGCCCACTAAAATATCTCGCCTAAATCAGCATAAGATTTCATATTTTTCTGGTAGGCATGTGCCCATAGTCGGCCTTTAACAGGCCTAAACATAATTTGGGCCCTCAGTAATAATAGGCTGTTTATAGGTGTAAATATCTCGAGCCCATAAAAAACATGGGCCTTTAAAAGACTGAAAGTGATATTGGGCCCATTTATGATGCGGATCTTTCACAGGCCGAAATTCGGACGGGCTGTAAATGCGCCGACCTAATACATGGGCCTTTAACAGGGCCGGAAGTTCGGTCGGGCTAGATTATCGTCATTTTATATGGGTCGTTAATGGGCTCGATGTGACATTGGGCCACGTATGGCCCATGGATTTCTTCCGACGTTAACAAGCCGAAAATCACAACAGGCCAAAAGTGACCCAAATCTATGGCGGGCCGCTAACAGGACGAATGTCAGACATGGCCGAATATGACCCAAATCCTTCACGGTCGTTTATGGGCCGAAAGTTTCAGTGGCCTGTAAATGGGCCCAAATGAAGCTGGACCTTTAACAGGCCGGAAATACACCAGGCCGTAATTCGGCCCATATACTTAGCAGACTATTAACGGGCCAGCAGTGATCATGGGCCGCGATGATGACAAGTTTAGGACAGGCCGTTGATGGGCCGATTTGACACTAGCCGTACGGGCCTTAACTGAGAATGTTGGGCCTTTATCTGGGCCGGCCCATTATGGTCTGCAAAATCTCGTTGGCCTTTAGCTGGGCCGGCCCATTATGGCTCGCAAAATCGCGTGGGACTTTAGCTAGGCCGGCTCATTATGATACGAAAAATCTCGTGGGCCTTTTGCTGGGCTGGCCCATTATGGACCGCAAAATCTTGTGGGCCTTTAGTTGGGCCAGCCCATTTAAACTTTATGGGCCACTTTTGGGCCGTTCCACGTGTCAGCATATCATAGGCGCATCTCGCCCATTGGATGAGTGACACCTGTGCCTACGCGGAGCTGACACGTGTTTCCGTCGGCCAATCAAAATTTTACACGTGGAAAATCCCCATTGGTCCTGGCTGTTAACGGGTTATCGAATCCAAAACCTGACCCGGTAGCTTAACGGCGTTCCATTACGGTGGATGCCACGTGTCGGTCACCCTTGACGAAAGCACTTCTGTGACGCGCGATTTATCGTCATGGAAGTGGACACTTCCGTGATGATAATTTTGGTAATGTCATGGAACACTTCTACGACAACACAGGTATGACTATCTTGATTATGTCATAAATTTGTCATGGATGTACATGCATGACAGAAAACGTGACCTACTTTGACAAACACGTATCATCACGGAAGTATCTTTTTTTGTAGTGAGAAGCATCAATAGAAGTAGCAGCGACACCCGAAGTTTGTCCTGGCTCAAGAGGAACACGTTGCGCTCGCCCTGCTGGATCACGATGTGGAGCTAGTTGTTGATGTTGTTGCAATGGTGTAGCAGATGTGGGTGGTGGCTGTGGTAGACGTGCGAGTACTTCATCGACTTGGCATCAAACTTGGTGTCAATTGTCTTCTCAATATCGACGATCCTCTCAAGTGCCTTTTCAACGCTAGCCATTACATCTTCCACCTGTGGACTCAACATTTGTTGAAATTTATCATCAAGCTCCTTCTTCAGCATGTTCTCCCAGTCAATCCCCTCGGCTTATGATCCTTCTCTTGTTAACAGCAATAGAAACACACAAGAATATTATCCTATAGACTACCAAAAGGTGGTGGTGGTGGGGTGTCACAAATCCGTCAGGCAAATCTCAAATTCTTACCAGTTCTTACCCAGCAGCATTGTAACATCCCAAAATTTGTAATTTTGGCATGTTAATTAATGAAATAGGATTAATTAGAACTTGCTTGTGTTTCTTGTTGTTAGTTAAATTTGACTAGGATTTGAAAATTTTGGTGTTCAGTGAATATTTTATTGAGACAAAATAAAAGGACTTTCCCAATTTTCCATTGTCTTATTTTGGATTTATTGAATATTCAAAATATTTCCAATTATGAGAGAGGATAACATGACTTCCTCAAAGAATAATATTGGCGAATAATGGAATATTCTCCCATTTAGATTTTGAATATTTGAAACAATTCCAACACAAAAATAAATATCATGCGGGAAGGTAATATGACTCCTTCAATATAGTAGAATTTGTAAGTTTCTCACACCTATAAGTAAAAGGCTTATGGAGGATCTCGGTTAGGAATTGGCACAAATAATTCAAGTAAATGTTAGTCAAGATGTTGAAAAGTTGAAGAGATTAACAAATGGCATGTAAGGCAAATAGATGAAACTCAATGATATCACTAGGAACACACACACGAAAGATAGATGGGATCCGCACAATCAAGGGGTGAGCTCTAGGAGGTGGAACCACGCGAATGCTCTTGTTGTACGGATACTAGAGAGGCGCTAGATCGATTGCTCCAATGGGCTAGATATGCTAGTGCGCCAACTTAATAGAGAAACAGGTCATCTACTATCCCACCTATGCTTATGTATGTATGAACCAACATGATGTAACTATGCTATGAGGATCGATGCTATTGCTTACAAGCTCTTTGTTTCTCTTTTCTTTTGCTTAAAAGCTTTTTTACTATGACACAATGCTTGATATGCGAGCCACAAAGCAAGGTAACAAGTAGTGTATGTGTAGGAGAGACGTAACACTAAAGGTGCACTAAAAGCATGGCCCGGCAATTCTCAACTTGCTAGTCTCGATGGGTATGCTACGCAAAAGAGGCTTGAGGTTATCAAGGTCATGGCAAGGGTAATGCAATGGTGTCTTCGAGGTTACCGTCCTTGCTTATGGTTGGTGTGCGCCGATGTGGAGTCTGAGTCAATGGCGAGTGGCGGTGATGATGAAGGCAAATCGCGCCTAAGTAGCCGAAACACCTTAGGACACGTGAGAAAACGCAACCTGAAACTCAAACAACCATGAGACGTATATGTGGAAGATCAAAAGTGGTGGCGGAAAGGCAAAATGGAGGAAAAGGAAAATGGCTGAACTGCTCTGTGTGGTTCGTGCGCACGGGGTAAGTGATGCCCGTGAGCACGGGATCCCGATGGCCCGTGCGCACGGAGTGCTCTGCGAGCGGATGAACAGCTCATGCTCCATGGGGATTTCACGAATTTCAGCCAAAATTGATGGACTAAAGGTGGTGGAAGGTGGTAAGGGGGTAGACCCACTTGTCAAACACCCAATTTGTGAATCAAATCAAACAAATCTCGCAAGAACGAACAAAATGGAAGAAAATTTGTGGGGCTATTTTTGGTGGGGATTTTTGAATTAGGAAGAAAAACAACAAAATAAAGCTAGAAAGTGGAGGGTAGGGACTCCAAGATATGAATCAACCTTGCTCATGATACCAAGATGTTGTGGGGTGAAACCGTAAGAGGGATCTTTTCACACTTGGAGGGGGAGAAGGGCAGAACACAAAGAGGAATTCACTCCAACAATACCACATTACACATCCACTAGAATAGTAAACACAAGATCCACAAGATTACAAACACAATCAAAGGGAAAAAGCACTAGTACAGTTCTTCCCACTCCTAAGAGATGAGGTCTTGATGGTGGTAGTCTTCTCCAAGAGGAGGACTTGAAATCCACAAGTGGATCCTCTCCTAAGAGGCCTTGATCTCCAATGCAGTGGTAGAAGGAGCAAAGCTCTCAAATATCTCACGTATGTCTTTGCTAACCCTAAACATAACCCTAGGTACGGAATATATAGGCTTGGGGTCGAAGTGGAAGAAGAGGAGGTCCAAAACGCAATCTCAGCCGCCCATCCTGTAAGGCCTGTGCGCACGGGGTAAGTTGGCCCCATGCGCACTGTACACACTCGTGCCCCTGGGGTGCTATAACGCCAACTCCCTGGATAGTCCGTGGGCATGGTGTCTCGAGGCACTACTAGGGAAAACCCTAGTAGCAGCGCTTGTTTTATAGCTACTAGTAGCGCTGGTACCAGCCTTTACCACTAAGCGCTTCTGACTAACTAGTAGCGATGGCGCTAGAAAGGAGCGCCATCACTACTAGTAAGTAGCAGTAGCGCTTATTCTAAAAAGCTCTGCTGCTAACTTTTCCTGTATTTTTAAAAATACAGCTTATTTTCATTGTGTGGTTTTATATACAGTACTTTCATCATATGATTTTATGACCATGATTAGTTGTTATATATAATAGTGGGTGAAATGAATGTGGAGTAGATTCAAGTGGAGGCAACATGTGGTGCATGTCGAAAGTACTACTCTAATCCAAACTTGATCTGGTTTGGATTAGTAGTACTTTCGATGTGCACCACATGCTTGGCTCCAGTTGAATCTAATCCATGTTCATTTGACCTACTGATATATATAATAACTCATCATGCTCATATAACAACTTAGCATCATGCATCATCGATCATAATAATAAATAACTCATCATTGGTATCATAATAACAAGTCATACTCATCATCATCGATCATACAACTTCTACTCGATACCACATCATCATCATAGTCATCTAACCAATCCTACTTAGTTGTTCTTAGCACATGATCATGAGTATTATTAACTAGGACCTACTACCTTCTCTTAGGTAAAATAGCATAAAACAAGATAGGCCCTGACTTGCCATTATTGAGAATGGAGATTATCCTGTCTCCAATTCTTGCCTTTCGCACAATGTTGCTTCCAAGTACCTCCTTACGACTGTCAATACATTTTTCCCATTCTTTGTTTTCATATCTTCACTTGTTTTAGAAATCCGATATGGACAGGTGAGATTCGTAGGATGACCTGGTCATATGTTCAAACAATCAAGGCGATCATTCTGATACATCAGATGAGGCACACAATCCTTTAGGATTTTCTGTTGAAAAACATAATAATAACTTCATAGTTAGCAATGTAGTTAAGTTTTAAAACAATTTATGCAAAAGATGCACGGATGTCGTAATAGTAAAAAATATTACCATGGCATCTCCATGGATGTTACCACAGTTCAACACGTGCACTAGTGGCACGTATGGACCATAATGTGGAGGAGTTTTATAATAGATATTATAATTCTCAAGATCAGTACAAAATGCGACCAGATGATTTTTCTCCTGATAAGTTAACTCAGAGCCATCGGTGTAGTAGGTTCTGTCTATCATGTTCCGCATATTGTTTGAAGAATGAAAATAAGTTGTCAATGGAAATAAGCTGTCAACTATTTTGAAATGAACAGTATAATTTAGTTAATAACTATGTTTGAGAAACTCACATAGGGGTAGAATTGCAAGCGTATCAACAAGGAACCAAATGTCCATATTGTCTTGGTCGATGTCAGGATCACCAAGATCCATGGTGACAAGAATACCTTCATAAAAACCATACATCTTGCAAAGTGCTTCCCAATTTTTGCAACCAAAATGGGTTACGCTCTCAGAATTATACAGATTTACTTCAAAATCCATACCATGATGGGTCCTTAGGTGAATTTTCTTTGTTTCGAAATTTTCATGGTCTTCAAAATCCATCCTCTCCAAGACACAACATCTTGCATGGCATGGGATAAGCTACTCGAATTGTAAAAGATGAAAATTACATGTTGAAATAGTTGAAGTCATGCTTAATTTCCGGAAAACAATTGTCGTCGTTGCGTACCGTTTCAACATTGAAGGTCTCCTGGAGCTTAATGCTGAAGTGCCGATCTTCGTCCAAGTGAGGCCTGTCACACAACATCAGCTGCACTCCCCCGGGAGACTTTCGCCGTCCGATGACGACATTTCCTATGTTCATAATTCAAAGAATAAACTTGTACAATTCAATATATGTACTACAAAAATTAAATTAGATCATTATTATTCCTCACGGGTTGAATATCAGTCTGTCGAGTCTTTTTCTTGAAAACTCTCACCTCGCATGGTGTATACATTCGACCGTTGGTGATGGTCGCTCCTCCTTTAGTTCCCGAGTGCATTACACCAAAATTTCTAGCACACGGGAATGAAGGAGAAGTGACCCCCATGACAACAGTCGGGATTTTTCGTCCTCTCATTTGTGGTGGAGACTCTCACTCACTGATTCCTCTCTAACATTTGCGACCGTCGGTGATGGTCGTTACACCTCCTTCCCCTGGTGCATAACAAAGGTCTAGCACCCGGAGAAGAAGGAGAAACGAGCCCCAGGACAACAATCGGGCTTCTTCGTCCTCTCTCATATATGGTGGATACACTCCCTCACTAATTTTTCGACCTTTAATGATGGAGCATCGACAGACTTAAAGTCAACCCGAAATGTCGTTTAATTATTTTCAGGCCACTTGATATTTCCTACATATTCTAGAACAAGTCATGCCAGAATTCATGAAAAAATATGGCATGACCTTTGGTAAAAAAGGACATATTGAGCGCCTGAAACTTTCCGGAACGGAAATTAATCAACACTCCGGCAAAAAATAGGCCACTTGGGCAAGCACATATCCTATTTGAGCAACACAAGATATACATGTTTATATCTACATCATATGAGCATTCAAACTTGATGGGGATGACAGAGGGGGTCGGTGATGGAGGGGGTCTCACCTCGAGGTCAGAGGGGGTCAGTGATGGGGATGACGGCAGTGGTGATGGAGGGGCTCCTTGATTTCTACAAAAAAAGCCCTATAAGCTATCAACTAATCAAATGCATACACCTTGCATAGTGCATTCAAAGTAGGAGTAGTTTTCCAATATGAGCATTCAATAAGCAAAACCAAATCGTAAAATAAATTAGTATTCACATTAGCATGCATTCAATAAGCAAAACTAAATCATCTCTTTCATCCGTACATCATCGAATATTATCACTAATACACCTCGAATAGTATCATACATATAACATCACTAATATAGCTAAAATCGTAGCGAACGACGGGTATCGGCGCGAACGGTGGACACCCAAAGAGAAGGAACCATCACAGGATCATAGCTCCAGTGAGATCGCTGAAGAATCTGCCTAGTATTGGAGAACCTGCCCTCCAACGCAACCATGTAGCGATGGACATGCTCGTCCTCCTCGCTGACACGGTGACATACCACCTCCGCGGCGTCATCAAGCCTCCGCACCGTCACTAGCCCACGCGACCGCCACCAAAGAAGGTTCGGGTCAACGACAGGCTAGCTCCTCACCAAGCTGCCCCCCCGGATGGTAGCACCTCCCAGTACCAGCCCGGCGGAGCCCAGTCCCGGACATGGCCCCTCTGATCAAGCAAGCCTCCTTCGTCGAGTCGACGACGAGGATGCGGGATAGGCATCATCGACGTCGATGCGGGAATAATTGGTTTAACTAATAAATAAACTAGTTCTATTAATTTTCTTACTAAAAATAAACTAGTTCTATAGTAAAATTTTAATTAGATCATGAAATCTCATATACGTAAGTTTTCTTACTAAAAATAAACTAGTTTTATTAATTCAACTAGTTCATTCAAGCACTTACTTAAAATAAACTATTACTTACTAAAATTAAACTTGTTTAACTAGTTCTATTAATTTTCTAACTAATTCTATGAAACACTTATTAAAAACAGTAAAAAACTATATTTAATATTTTCTATAAACTAAACACCACTACCCTAAATTAACATCTACTTAATTAGTTACCTAACCTACTTCCCTAACTAAGAAACATCTAATTAATAGTACCACAACTGCCCTAACGAAATTAACATCTACTTAATAACCAAACTAGTTAACTAAACATCTAATTAACCTAGTTAGTAAACCTAATTAACCTAGCTACTTCACTTAGTTCAACTTAGTTAACCTAATGAACTAAATTCACCAAAGTTAATTAACCTAGAGGCAGGAGGGAGGACGGGTACCTCACGGCGGGGGAGGAGGCCGGCGGGGGAGGAGGCAGGTGGGGGAGGAGGTCGGCGCGTGGGAGGGTGGCCATGGGAGCAGAGCCAAGGGCGAGGGCGGCTGGCCAGAGAGGTCTGCACGGGGACGGCAGTCTGGGGGGGCAGGCAACGACGGCGGAGAGGCGCGCGAGTGAGTGTGAGGGCCGGGGGAGTGAGAGAGAGGTTGAGCGTGGGCCATTAGGCTGGATAAGGAGCCCGTAGGAGTAGCGCTTATATGTACAAAGCACTACTTCTACATCCAGTAGCAGTAGTGCTTCATACATAAAAGCGCTATGTCGGCGTTCTGGGAACGGGGGTCCCCAGACTTGCCTGCCTGCGGCCTGCGGCGTGGCTCAAAGGGGGGCCCATCACGGCCCATCTTCATCAACACGAGCTCAAGACCCTCGCGAGGGGCCAAGCCTCGCGGGGCGGACGGCAGGGAGCTTCCTCAGGCACGGCCTCGTCAGGCTGGCTCGCGAGGAGGCGGAGAGATCAAGGCGGGGTACCTCACGAGGTGCCCATGACGCAAGCCATGACGACCGAGGGCGCCAAGCGGGCGCCAGCCCGCGCAGTGTCCTCCTTTCCTCTTTGGTGCAAAGGGAGCAAGCGCAGGCGAGAGCATCAAGCAAAGGTGTCCATTTGGGTGCAACAAGACCAAGACCAGTCCAACGGCAGGAAGGAAGTCATTGTGGAGCCCAAGCCGGCGTCACCACCAGAGCCTTTGACAGGCGAGGACCAACTTTAATCAGGATAAGTGTACCGGATGTTCCCCTTCAAAATGGCCAATTGTTGGCACCCTTCCCGCTCAATATTTGGGAAGAGGCCAAGGGCCTTTGCCTATAAATAAGACTAGCCACACACAGAGCTACAGGCATCTTGATCCGATCCGGAATAGCTTGAGCTGGATCCAAGAGAGAGAGAGAGAGAGAGAGAGAGAGAGAGAAAGAGAGAGAAGGCGACTGAACTCCTCCTAGCAGTTCATCGCGCCGGCCAAGAACAGACCCTCGCGAGGTTGTTCTTCCTTGTATTGTTCATCACCATCAGCCCAAGAGGCAATCCACCACACCACAAACTAGACTAGGGTATTACACCACAACGGTGGCCCGAACTAGTATAAACCTTGTGTCTCTTGTGTTGTTCCTGTCGTAGCTTAGATCTTAGCGAGGCGGCGGGGTACAGGTAGGTAGAGGGCAGATTATCATGGGCACCCCAGTGTTCGAACCTCAAGGGTCTGCCGGAACCCAAAATCCGACATTTGGCGCGCCAGGTAGGGGTGCGCCGGGATCCACCTCCTGCCACTTTGTGTCCCGTCGCATCGTCCTCATCATGGCCGGCGACCAGGCGGGCAACCCTGGTCCCTAGGCGGCTTGGCCCGCCCACGCAGAGCCGCTCGCCTCGGGCGACCCCATACCCCAGGCAGCTCGCGGTCCGCAGGGCGCTGCGGGCCGTGGGAGACGCGAACAGGCTTCGACAACTCTCACACCGCGGCAGGCGCGGTTGGCAGCGAGGGCCTCCAACCACGCCGCGGCCGCGACGCCGTACACCCGCTGAGAGAAGGTGAACTCGAGGGCCGCACTAACGGTGGCCCGGGAGCTACTGCAGTGCAGGCTGCTGGAAGGCGGCCGCGACGTGCTGCTAGAGCGGGTGGCAGAGCTCCTGGGCTTTGCTGCCTCGGGGGTTCATCCCTTCTGCACCCAGCTCCCACCTCAGGTCCAGGGCGGCCCGCGCGGGGGCTCCACACGCGGCCGCGGGCCCCAAGGCTACTCCAACGCCAGTGAAGCTATCAGCACCGGGCCAGCGGCAGCGCTGCCTCCGCTCCCGGCCAGCGAAGGACTCGCCGCGACCCACGGCCCTAGTGGGCCGCCGCGCTACCACCCCCAGGTGGGCGCCTCAAGCAGAGCCGCATGGCACGTGGAGCACTATGGCGCGGCCTTTGGGATGACGGCCCTAGAAGAATACGTGCCCCACATGATGGACCAAGGGCACCAGCACGAAGGCGAACAAGGCTCGCTCCTCAGCCCAGGCTGGGGGGACGAGGCGACAAAAGCTGAGCTCTTCCAAGAGCCCCGTGAAGGCCCCACCGGCCATGCTGGAAGCGACGATTATCGGGTACCACTAATTCCTCAGGAGCAGGCATACGTTAATCATGAATTGCAGGTGGTGCAGGTCGCCACAGCGAGCGGCTGCCCCGCTCGCGCAGTCTCCTACCCCTCGGGAGGAGGGCGCCGGGGGCTAAAGGAGAGGGGCCGAGATCCGGCATCACCACTGTGGCGTTCGGAGCAAGGCGTTCTCAGGAGGTAGGCCCTCTGCTGGGGAGGTGCCTCAGGGCCTGCCCCTGGTGGAGGACCCGTGGTCGTCGGGGGAACCGCTGGCGACCGCTCTACCCCATCGGCGGCGTCCTGGTTTCTGGTCGTCTTTGATGGCACTAGATTGAGCGCAAGGCGGGGCCCTCGTCTGGCGATATGAAGCAAGGCCGGTACCTGTGAAGAAGGCCTAGTGCCTATGAAGCTCACCGCCACGTGACACTCTCACGTAATAATGAGTGGGGCTGTACACGCCCCGGAGTCTCAGGGGTGCCGGCCTCAGGCCCTGGGACTCCCTCCCACGCCCAGTGGCAGCACTTAGCTCCACGCTGGTGCGAAGACGTCCAAGACTAGACTAGGTGCCGGACGAGGCCTTTTTTGGTTTGCTTTCATTGCTTTTCCCTTTGGTTGTCACTTTCCCCCGCTGGATTTAAGTTGGATTCAAATTTGAGATTTGCGTGTGTTTGGGGAAGGGGGTGTTTAGTCTCGTTCGAGCAATCTCTCGCGTTCCGGTCACCACTTTGCCTCAGCTGCCTCCCCTCGTGAGCCCCTCGCGAGCCGGGTTGGGCCTAGCTTGCGTGCAGCCTAGACTGCCGCCGCCGCATCCTCTCAGGAGGCTTTTACTGCAGATCCTACGGGTTCGATCGGGAGACACTCGAGACACCATGGCCCTCCACAGGCTATCTAGGGGCCCGCGCGGGACAAAGGTAAACTAGCTAGCCACTTGGCACAGGTGTACGGGTGATATAGCATCTACTAACACGCAGAACACAAGTTTTACATGAGGGGCTCCCCCTCCCAAAATGCTCTCACAACCGTCAGGGCAAAACATGAGCTCTATTCATGCAGGAAACAGGAACGGTGCACAGTCAGTTGGATAAATCCCCCAATGTATCCTCAGGGGCACCTCCTGACTTGTCGCTGGCGTCGCTGGCCTCGCTGTCACTCTCTGCATCGTCACCAGCGTCACCAGCGGTGTCAGGGCCATTCACCATGCCGCCTTCATCAGCGGCCACGATCAGGCCATCGTTGTCTGAAGCGAAGGCCCTGACAAGGGCGTCCACGTTGTCCTCCACCCAGTGCGCCAGTCGTCCCCACGGCCCGGGGTACCGGGCGATGGCGGCGTCGAAGTCGGCGGGAGTCCATATCCCGAAGATGGCTGAAGACGCGAGAAAAAGGCGTGCGAAAGGTAGCGCTGCTCCTATCCTCCACCAACCTGTTGGCTCTGACTGACCGCGCCTCCAGCCGAGTCACCACGTCGGTGAAGAACTGTAGGTTGCCGGCGTAGTTAACTGTGTGCGGCTCACCGACAGCCGCCTCGCAGATGTTACCCAAGGCTGTGTTGGCTCTCTCCCGGAGCGTGGTGAGCATGGGGCCGTGCTCATGCTCCAGGATCCGCCGCTGGCGTATCTCGTCCGCATTCTGTCGCGCGACGGCCTCAGCCTCGTCCACCCGTTGGCGAAGAAGAAGCACCTCGGCACGGGAGGCAGCTAACCCCTCCTGCGCCACCTCGAGGGCGGCCCGAGAAGCATCGGCCCGCCGCGTCACCTCCTCCTGCTTGGCCCGCAAGGCAGCGGTCCTACCTTCGGCCTCAGCCCGGATCAACCCCAGTGAGGGAGTCCTGGACTAGGGGGTGTCCGGATAGCCGAACTATCATCACGGCTGGACTCCAAGACTATGAAGATACAAGATTGAAGACTTCGTCCCGTGTCCGGATGGGACTTTCCTTGGCGTGGAAGGCAAGCTTGGCGATACGGATATGTAGATCTCCTACCATTGTAACCGACTCAGTGTAACCCTAACCTATCCGGTGTCTACATAAACCGAGGGTTTTAGTCCGTAGGATCTAACAACAATCATACCATAGGCTAGCTTCTAGGGTTTAGCCTCCTTGATCTCGTGGTAGATCTACTCTTGTACTACCCATATCATCAATATTAATCAAGCAGAGTAGGGTATTACCTCCATCGAGAGGACCCGAACCTGGTAAAAACATCGTGTCCCTTGTCTCCTGTTACCATCTGCCTAGACGCACGCTCGGGACCCCTACCCGAGATCCGCCGGTTTTGACACCGACATTGGTGCTTTCATTGAGAGTTCCTCTGTGTCGTCACCGATAGGCCCGATGGCTCCTTCGATCATCAACAACAACACGGTCCAGGTTGAGACTTTTCTCCCCGGACATATCTTCGTATTCGGCGGCTTTGCACTACGGGCCAATTCACTTGGCCATCGGGAGCAGATCGAAAGCTACGCCCCTGGCCATCAGGTCAGATTTGGAAGTTTGAACTATACGGTCGATATCCGCGGGGACTTGATCTTCACGGATTCGAGCAACAGCCAAGCGTGCCGCACTGTCTCGATGGGCATGATCTAGCTCTGCAGCCGAACAGTGCCCTGGAGGCCGTGCCAGCATCCGCTCCGACCCTTAATCCGGAGCCGGATTCACCGATCGAAGATGGGTGGTTGGACACCGCCCCGGGGGCTACAATCTCCACGGCGATTGAGCCGAACTCCATCCCTGTCCTTTGCGAAGACCTCGACTCCAGGGTGCCGGACTCCTCTCCAGACTCCGAACCCTCCGCGCCCCTGCCAATCGAATCCGATTGGGCGCCGGTCATGGAGTTCATCGCCATGACATCTTTCAGCACTAGCCCTTTGGCGACATCCTGAATTCACTAAAGTCTCTCTCTTTATCCGGAGAGCCCTGGTCGGACTACATGCAGGAAGGTTGGGATACAGACGACGAAGAAATTCAACGCCCACCCACCACCCACTTTATATCCACTGTCGATGATCTAACCGACATGCTCGACTTCGACTCCGAAGACATCGACGGTATGGACGACGATGCCGGAGACGACCAAGACCCAGCGCCTACAGGGCACTGGAAGGCCACCTCGTCATATGACATATACATGGTGGACATCCCAAAAGATGGGAACGACGATGGAACAACGGAGGATGACCCCTCCAAGAAGCTACCGAAGCGCCGACGTCAGCGGCGCCGCTCTAAATCCCGCCACAATAAAAACGGTGATTCCGCACGGAGATAATAACACCCGACAAAGCGGAGACAACCCCTCCAAAGATTACTCAGCAGAGGAGGGAGAAGCAAGTCCGCACGAGAGTGCGGCAGTTAGAGAGGTCGAGGACGATAATTATGCGCCTCCTCCGAAGATGAGGCAAGCCTCGACGACGGCATTTAATTTGCCGTGCTCGAGGATCCCGCCAACAGGAGCGTTTCAAACGCAGGCTTATAGCCACGGCAAGCAGCCTCAAGAAAAAGCAGCAACAACTTAGAGCTGACCAAGACCTGCTGGCTGATGATGGATCAAGTCCTTGCAGCCAAGAGTATGAACTCGAACGCCCCTCCAAAAGCTACCCCAAACGCAGGTCGTTGCCTCGATCAGAGGAGGAAGCACCCAAGTCACTAGCGCACGACATGGCAGTCCGGCCACCCCGTGGCCGCGACAGAGAAGCCTCTCGGCCCTCCTCTCAAGCCACACCCCAACGCCGCTTAAAAAGTACCAATGCACGGGAAAACGCGCCGGACTTGCAAGATATATTGGAGGATAAGGCAAAACATACAAGATTGATCTATGGATCGCGTGGGCGCCGAACGACGCGGGATGATTACCATCGCGCCGGATACAGTAAACCCGGCCGGGCCGAACACAGTAGACAAAGCTCATATGAGCTACGTCGTGATATAGCCCAATACAGAGGCGCCGCACACCCACTATGCTTCACAGATGAAGTAATGGATCATCAAATCCCTGAGGGCTTCAAACCCGTAAACATCGAATCATACGATGGCACCACAGATCCTGCGGTCTAGATCAAGGACTATCTCCTCCATATCCACATGGCCCACAGTGATGATCTACATGCCATCAAATACCTCCCACTCAAGCTTAAAGGACCAGCTCGGCATTGGCTCAATAGCTTGCCAGTAGAATCAATTGGTTGTTGGGAGGACCTGGAAGCCGCATTCCTTGATAACTTCCAGTGGCACATATGTGCGACCACCAGACGCCGATGACCTTAGCCACATAATTCAGCAGCCGTAAGAATCGCCGCACAATTCTGGACACGGTTCCTAAGAAAGAAAAATCAAATCGTTGACTGTCCGGATGCAGAGGCCCTTGCAGCCTTCAAACATAATGTCCGCGATGAGTAGCTTGCCCGGCACCTAGGACAGGAAAAGCCAAAATCCATGGCAGCCCTCACAACACTCATGACCCGCTTTTGTGCGGGAGAGGACAGCTGGCTAGCTTGAAGCAACAACTTGGCCAAACATCCTGATAGTTCGGATACCAAGGATAGCAATGGCAGGTCGCGTCCCAAAAAGAACAAGCACCGCATTAACGGCGATAATGCTGAAGATACGGCCATCAATGCCGGATTCAGAGGCTCTAAACCCGGTCAGCGGAAGAAGCCATTCAAAAGAAATACCAAGGGCCCGTCCAACATGGACCGAATACTCGATCGCTTGTGCCAGATACATGGCACCCCCGAAAAACCAGCCAATCACACCAACAGGGATTGTTGGGTGTTGAAGCAAGCAGGCAAGTTACGTGCTGGACTCAATGACAAGGGGCTGCATAGCGATGACGAGGAAGAGCCCCGGCCGCCGAGCAATAGAGGACAGAAGGGTTTTCCTACACAAGTGCGGACAGTGAACATGATATACGCAACCCATATACCCAAAAGGGAGCGGAAGCATGCACTCAGGGACGTATATGCGATGGAGCCAGTCGCCCCGAAGTTCAACCCATGGTCTTCCTGCCCAATCACCTTCGATCGAAGGGACCACCCCACTAGCATCCGTCACGGCGGTTTCGCCGCATTGGTTCTTGACCTAATTATTGACGGATTTCACCTCACCGTAGTCCCGATGGACGGCGGTAGCAGCCTGAACCTGCTTTTTCGTGATACAAAGGCGCAAAATGGGCATAGACCCCTCAAGGATTAAACCTACAAAGACGACCTTTAAAGGCGTCATACTGGGTGTAGAGGCCAATTGTACGGGCTCAGTCACACTCAAGTGGTCTTCGGATCCCCGGATAACTTCCGAATCAAAGAATTAATCTTCGACATAGTCCCGTTCCGTGGCTATCATGCATCGCCGGACGAACCGCATTCGCAAAGTTCAATGCGGTGCCGCACCACGCATACCTCAAGCTCAAGATGCCAGGCCCTCGAGGAGTAATCACGGTCAATGGAAACACCGAACGCTCTCTCCGAACGGAGGAGCACACAACGGCCCTTGCGGCGGAGGTACAAAGCAGCCTCTCACAGCAATTCTCGAGTCCGGCCACTAAGCGTCCGGACACCGCTGCCGCCGAGTAACCTACAACAAGACCGCTCGCACGATTCAAGCACGCCAGAAGTAATCCGGACCCAACCCCAGCCCTCGCGAAATTGCGAAGATTACGCCAGCATATAACTACGCCCGGAGATACCATGGGCATAAGGAGGGGCACGACCACGCACGCCCGGAATGCGGTTCAACCGCACTGTGGGCCCGATTGTGTCATTCTTTTCTTTTTCCTTTTTTCTTCCTTTTTCTTACTTTCAGGACTCCGTCTTCCAGAAGTCCTGTCCGGCACTAGAATCGCCGAACTCACGATGCGACAGCCAGGGAAGCAGAAAGCCACGTCAAGTGTTTAGGTGGTCTCTATTACGAGCATTATACCTGTTTTACATACCATCCCGCAGCTTAACCCTGGATGGGGACATGTTAGATAGTCCCATCCCTTGCTTATCGCACTATTCGTATCGTTCTGCTTTCATTGCAGTACCTTTTTGAATAAACAATACATAGCTTTTTCCTATTATTGCACTCTTTTCTTTATATGTTCATTTCATGACATTACGCACCCGTACACTTTGGTACGGCCAATACACCAGGGGCTTAAGTACCCCAAAATTATGGTGTGATAAGTCCGAACACTTTCACAAGTGCGGCACCCCGAACTTATAGCATTATATGAATCGGCTCTGAATCATGTCTTGGGTCAATAGTTGGGTTTGCCCGACTCCTTGTTTTGGTACCTTACGCCCGTTATATCGGCTAAGGTAGCACTGGAGAACCATCGCGATTGTGCCTCAGCTTGAGCTGGGTCGAGCACCTCGATGGAGAAAGCTAAAACTGACCGTCATGATAGGGCGAGAGCCGGGTCGCTGTTCGAGAGGTTTTTCGGGTCCCTAAAGACTTATGCCGCTTAGAGCGAGGAACCGGAGTTGTCGGCCAAGGCGTGGATAGCGCCCCGAACTCGGTCTTCCGAATACTAGGGGCTTCGCCGAAATTTAAAATTATAGAATTCTATGGCTAAGTGAGAGTGTTCAAGCATTATAAGTCCGGTTGCCTTGTTCGTTGCATTGAGCGCCTCCCTAGATGGACCCAAGAATGGGAACAAGAGTGCTCAAGTTTATCCCGAACACCCCAAAGACTTCGTGGCATGGGGCTGAAGCCAACGACTTGCCATCTCTCAAATTTGATAAACAACCGCATGTAAGGTAATATTTTAAATTAACAAGCTTTGCTTAGTGCATATGAACAAGTTTTCAGCGTATATGATAACAAATGCGAGTCTATTCAAAAATTACATCTTTGGAGCACTCATCCGCTATTTGGCGGCACCCTTCAGAGGCCCTCATAGTACATTTCGGGCGGCGATGCTCCTTGCCCTTCGGTGGTTCGTCTGTCACAAGCTTCTCCGCATCCAGCTTGCCCCGGTTCTTTACCACGGGCAAGGGCTCGACGGACACCTTCAATGCAGACGAGCGCTTGATGACTTCAATCCGTGGACAAAGGCCCACCAAATTACCGCACTAAGCCAAAGTAGCTCTCGTGCATGGCTTCCAATGGCCACAACCGCACTATAAGGCCCTTCAGGCCTGTTCTCGCAACCTTGTGGAGTTCGACCAGCTGCTTCACTGGTCGTCAGGGCACTGGAAGTCCGGCCTCAAAGATACCGAGACCGTAACACCTTTTCCGTCGAGCTCCTCCTTGGCGCCAGTAGAATGCGGCAAGATCGTATACACTATGGGGCAAATCTACGAATGCTCCCCGGAGTGCTCCGAATCCGGTAAGTAATAGGTAATTCACTTTCACATGCTTGCTTTGCATAAAGAATGCCTTACCCGCCGCTATCTTCTTTAATGATTCAATTTTTTGGAGGGCTTTTTGGGCCTCGGCCTTAGCAGCTTTGGCACTCTCAAGAGCCGAGGCAAGCTCGGACTCTCGAGTCTTCGAGTCACGCACCAAACTCTCGTGTTTTTCCACGAGAGCTTGGAGCTCTTGCCGTACCTTGGCCAGCTGCGCCTCCCCCTTCTCTCGCTCAGTGCGCTCCGCGGCCGCTTTGTTTTCAGCCACGGACACCGCTTCCTTCAGGGTCGCCACCTCGTTTGTGACCCCTGCAGTACCCATGTTATTCCTGTTATTTTTTGCAACCGAAACCTTTCTATAAGGTATTTCTTTCATAAGGTATTACTTTCCTTCCTTGTCCTCGAGCTGCTTCTTGGCAAGGCCGAGCTCGTTCTAGGACCGCTCGAGGCTTTGCTTCAATGCATCGACCTCCGCAGTCAGTGCGGCAGAGGTCGCCAGCAGAGCCTCGCATTCCCATATTGACATACTTATGTTAGACTCCTCACAGATATATTTTAGGATCCTTAGTCCGCTTTTCTTTCCGAACACCGAACTAAGCATCAGGCTACCGCCTATGCGGTAATATTTTTACATATTCTAAACTTACCTCAAAGCCTGTTAGAAGGCTGGTATAAGCTGGGTCAGCCCGCTTGGCGGATCGAATCGTCCGGATCACCGTGACTCATAACAAAGGCGGTGCTCCTCGATGGAAGCGCTGTTAAGCGCCTCCAGTAAGCTATCGGGTGCCTCCGGTTGGACGGAGGACACCGGCGTCTTACCCTTCTTGCGAAGGGACCGCTGAAGATTCCGGCATGGAGTCCGGACAAGGGTCGGGCTTAGAGCCCCTGGGGGTCTCGCCCCCCACGCGCCTGGAGTCCGGGAGGTTGCCTTGCGGCGCCTCCTGCACCACCTCCTCTTGACCAAGACCCCTTAGCCCCACCGCAGCCGTCAGTCTGCAGCGTGAGGTGAGGAGGCGGTCGGAAGTGAAGTACTCTCCATTTCCGATTTAACTTCGTGGGACCCGCCGACGGCGGGCGAACTCGCTTTGGGCGGGCTGCATGATTGTTCGACATTAGAGAACACTATGCAATGATAACAAAGTCATGGCTATCCGGACACTTACGATCTCGCCAGGGGCTTGGCCCTTGTTGGCCAATCCTCCTCGTTGCTGTCGACGTTGGTGGAGAAGTCTGGAGGAAGGGTTCTTCCCTTCTTGGACCCTCCGGCCTCCCCAGCTTGGGGCGGCCTTCCTTTTCTCTCCTCTTCACCGGGAGAGGCTTCTTTTCTTCCTCCTCATCCTCGTGGAGAAGATTCTGCTTCAGAATCGACAACACAAAGGCCGGGAGCTCCTTCGAGTTCCCTGCCTCCTTCTTGGTTTTATTTTCCCACCACATGAGGTACCGGAGCCAGCAGCCCCTGGCCAATCAAAGCGCCCACCGGGTCTTCGCAAAGGAGCCGGACAGATAACCAGATCGGACGTCTTCAGCCAGACCTCTTAAAGGTAAGGCAGTTTTAGATCCCACATAGAGTCAATATAAGAAAAAAGATTCCCGTCAGGGGTAAAATAACAAACCTCTCTGGCTTGACGCCACAGCTGAATCCGCGATCTTCGTAGCGGATGTGGGAGCCTCGCGCCTTTGAATAAGACTCTTCCTGCATCTTCGCACGTAGTGTCGAAGAGCCTTTTTAGAGTTGAGTCAGGCCGGATCGAACTCCCACAATTTGAAGGCCCGTTGTCGGCATGGGAGAATCCGGCAGATGAGCATCACCGGATTACGCTGACAAGCCCGAGATTCTTGTCCACCAGGTTTCGGACGCATGTTTGGAGTCCGGATAGCTCGTCCGAATTCCCCATGTCGTGCCCGCTCTCTTTCCATGACGACGAGCCGTGGGGAAGCCAGATCTGAATTCGAGGGCCGCCACCCATTTAGGGTCGCGTGGCTCGGTGATGTAGAACCACCCCGATTGCCACCCCTTTATTGTCTCCACACAGGAGCCCTCGAGCCATAGGACTTTGGCCATCTTGCCAACCATGGTGCCTCCGCACTCCGCTTGACGGCCGCCCACTACCTTCGGCCGGACGTTGAAGATCTTCAACCATAAGTCGAAGTGAGGCTGGATGTTGAGGAAGGAATGCCTCACACACGACGATAAACGCCGAGATGTTGAGGATGAAATTCGGGGCCAGTTCATGGAAGTCCAGGCCGTAGTAGAACATGAGCCCCCGGACAAATGGGTGAAGTGGAAAACTGTCGGCGTTCTGGGAACGGGGGTCCCCAGACTTGCTCGCTCGCGTCCCAAGCGTGGCTCAAGGAGGCCCAAGACGCCCATCTTCATCAAGCAGTAAGCTCAAGACCTCGCGAGGGGCCAGATTGCTGGGCGGACGACAAGGAGCTTGCTGTGCACGGCCACGCCAGTCGGGCTCATGAGGAGGCGGAGATTTCAAGGCAGGGTACTCGCGAGGTGCCCATGACGCAAGCCATGATTTGACCAAGGGCGCCCGATCGGGCGCCCGGCCTCGCATGTCCTCCTTTCCTCTTTGGTGCAAAGGGAGCAAGCGCAGCGAGAGCATCAAGCAAAGGCATCCGCTTCGTGCAACAAGACCAAGACCAGCCCAACGGCCGAAAGGAGTCATCGTGGAGCCCAAGCAAAGGCGTCATCACCAGAGCCTTTGGCAGGCGAGGACTAACTTTAGTCAGATAAGAGTACCCGCTGTACCCCTTCAAAATGGCAAATTGTTGGCGCCCTTCCCGCTCAGTATTTGGGAAGAGGCCCAGGGCCTTCGCCTATAAATAGGGGTAGCCGCCTCAGGCGTAGGGATCCGAATCCTCAAGAAGAAACCGGTAGCTAGAGCGATCAACACCACCTAGCAGTTCATCGCACTGCCAAGAACAGACCCTCACGAGGCTGTTCTTCCTTGTATTGTTCCTCATCAGCCCAAGAGGCAATCCACCACACCACACACCGGAGTAGGGTATTACACCACAATGGTGGCCCAACCAGTATAAATCTCGTGTCTCTTGTGTTGTTCCGCTTAGTAGTTTAGGTCCCAGCGATTCGGGCGAGGTGCGAGACGGTGGAGGGTTGGATCTCCGTGCGCACCCCAGTTGTTCGAACCTCAAGGGTCCGCCGAACCCGAATCCGACATTTGGCGCGCCAGTAGGGGTGCGCTGAATCCTCCTTCGCCACCTCGTGTTCCGTCAGATCGTCATCACCATGTCCGGCAACTGCTGGCAACCCAGATCCTTAGGCGGCATGGCCCGCCCACAAGAGAGCCGCCGCCTCGGTAAATTTATGCCCCAGGCAGCTCGCGGTCCGCGGGCGGCGCGGACAAGCTTCGATGGCTCTCACGCCGCGACAGGCGCGGTCGGCAGCAAGGGCCTCCAATCACGCCGCGACCACGTCATCGTACACCCGCCGGGAGCAGGCGAACTCGAGGGCCGCGCTCACAGTGGCCCGAGAGCTGCTGCAGTGCAGGCTGCTGGAGAGCGGCCGCGACGTGCTGCTGGAGCGAGTGGCAGAGCTCCTGGGCTTTGCCGCCTCGAGGGCTCACCCCTTCTGCACCCAGCTTCCATCTCAGGCCCAGGGCGGCACGCGCGGGGGCTCCATGCGTGCCCGCGGGCTCCAAAGCTACTCCAACACCAGCGAAAGCCGCCACAAGATTGGGCCGCGGGTTGCCCCGCCCCCGGTCCACGGAGAAGAAGGACTCGACGTAACCCACGGCCCAGATGGACTGCCGCGCCATCACCCCACGGTGGGCGCATCAAGCAGAGCCGCATGGCACGCTGAGCACTACGGCGTGGCCTTCGGGATGACGGCGCCAGAAGAATACGTGCCCCACATGATGGACCAAGGGCACCCGCATGAGGGAGAACATGGCTCGCTCCTCAGCCCGAGCTGGGGGGATGAGGCGCCAGAAGTTGAGCTCTTCCAGGAGCGCCGGGATTGTCCCACTTGTCACGCCGGGGGCGACGATTATCGGGTACCGCTACTTCCTCACGAGCAAGCATACGCTAATCATGGATCGCAGGAGGTGCAGGTCACCGCGGCGAGCAGCTGCCCCGCTCCCGCAGTCTCCTACCCCTCGGGAGGAGGGCGCAGGGAGCTGCAGGAGAGGGGCCGAGATCCAACATCACCACCGCTGCTCGGAGTAAGGCGTTCTCAGGAGGTAGGCCCTTCCGCTGGGAGGTGCCTCAAGGCCTGCCTCAAGTGAGGGACCCGTGGTCGCCGGGGAACTGGCTGGCGACCGCTCTACCCCATCGGCGGCGTCCTGGTTTCCGGTTGTCGTTGATGGCACTAGAGTGTGGCGCAAGGCGGGGCCCTCGTCTGGCGATATGAAGCAAGGCCGGTACCTATGAAGAAGGCCGGTACCTATGAAGCTCGCTGCCCCGTGACACTCTCACGTAATAATGAGTGGGGTTGTACACGCCCCAGAGTCTCAGGGGTGCCGGCCTCAGGCCCTGGGGCTCCCTCCCACGCCCAGTGGCAGCACTTAGCTCACGCTGTGAGAAGACGCCCAAGACTAGACTAGGTGCGGACGCGGCTTTTCTTCCGCTTTTGCCTTTCCTGCTGGTTGTCGCTCTCCCCGCTGGATTTAAGTTGATTCGAATTTGAGATTTGCGCGTGTGTTCGGGAAGGGGTGCTTAGTCTCGCTCGAGCAAATCTCTCGCATTTCGTTACCACTCCGCCTCATGCCTCCCTCGCGAGCCTCATGAAGCCGGGCCAGGCCTAGCTTGCGCGCTGCCCAGCCTACCGCCACGCCCCTCTCCGGAGGGTTTTTACTGCTGATCCCACGGATTCGATCATGAGACACTGGTCACCGCAGAGCCTCCCACAGCCTATCTCGTGGCTCAGACGAAACAAAGGTAAACTGGCCAACCAGCACGTCGCTTAGCCAACCACTTGGCGCGGGCGTATGGGCGGTGTAACACCTGCTAATACGATGAACACAAGTTTTACATGAGGGGCTCCCCCTCCCAAAATGCCCTCACAGCCATCAGGGCAAAGCCTGAGTTCTATTCATGCAGGGTAATGGAACAGGGACAATACATAATCAGTCGGATAAATCCCCCAATGCGTCCTCAGGAGCACCTCCCGAGCCGTTGCTGGTGTCGCTGGCCTCGCCGTCACTGTCTGCGTGGCCATCGGCGGCGTCAGGGCCGTTCACCACGCCGCCCTAATCGGCAGCCACGATCACGCCGTTGTTGTTCGAAGCAAAGGCCCTGACGAGAGCATCCACATTGTCTTCCACCCAGTGCGCCAGGTCGCCCCAGACGGCCTAGGGAACTGGGGCGATGGCTGCGCCAAAGTCGGCGGGGTCCATGTTCCGGAGATGGTCAAGACACGAGAAAAGGCGCGCCAAGCAGAGCGCTGCTCCTCTACTCCAAAGCAACCTATTGGCCCCGACCTATCAAGCGCCCAGCCGCTGGCCACCACATCGGTGAAGAACTCAAGGTTGCCGGCGTAGTTAATCACAGGCGGCTCTCCAACAACCGCCAGCAGATGTTACCCAAGGCTGTGTTGGCTCTTTCCCGGAGCGTGGTGAGCATGGGGCCGTGCTCATGCTCCAGGATTCGCCGCTGACGTATCTCGTCCGCATTCTGGCGCGCGACGGCCTCGGCCTCCTCCACCCGTTGGCGAAGAAGGAGCACCTCGGCCTGAGAGGTGGTTGACTCCCTGCGCCACCTCGAGGGCGGCTCAAGAGCATCGGCCTGCCAGCCGCCTCCTCCAGCCTTGGCCCTCAAGGCAGCAGTCCCGCCTTCAGCCTCGGCCCCGATCAACCCCAGCCTCTCCTTGAACTCAAGGCCGAGGTTCAAGCGCCGCCCGTCGCCACTCGGCGTCCGACCTCCTCCAGGACGCTGGGCTTCCTGCAGCGACCTCATCCTCCGCCTGCCGCCAAGCGCCTCCTCATCTCCAAGCACTCAGACTCACGCTGCTCGGGCGGCTTCAAGCGCCAACGCCTCCTCATGCTTCGAGCTCCGCCGGTCGCCGGAGGCCACCTTCATCGACGCGAGGGCTGCCTCGCAGCTCCACTTGCTCCTCCAAAGGAGTGACACCGGCCAGGAGTTCCGTGCAGCTCCTCCGCCGCCTCGCCGCCTCGTTAGCTTCCTGGCCTCCTCGACGGCCCGAGAACAGGCCTCCCGAGAGGCTGCCACGACGCCTTTGGCCTCCTCATCGCCAAGATCGCGTTGATGGCGCTGCAAGGGCGACGGCGCCCAGCTCACGCCTCTGCTGCCAGCGCAGGCCTCGGCCTCAAGGCGCGCGTCTTCATCAGCGAAGCTCTTCACCAAGAAGGCTCACCGCCAGCCGCCTCTTCAAGAAATCCTTGGCGGCGGGCGCGCGCTCCCGGCCAGCTGCACGCCTTTCCACCATCAACAACCGCCTGCCGGGCGCTGGAGCCACGAATCAGCACTCCTCCGGCAGGGGGCTGGGGTTGTCACCTCGCGACGGCCGGGCACGCCGCTGGCCAGAAGCCGGCCCGAGCCAGGCCACCCCTGCATTTAAGAGCGCAGAAGCGCCAGCCAATCGCCGCCCACGACCAGGCAAGAAGCCGGGCGGCAGCTAGCTATGCCATGAGAAGGTCAAGAAGAAGGGTCGGAGGCGCGCAGGGCCTCGACGCGCCTGGGCGTGTTCGCCCCAGATCGCCTCACCACAAGGGCTCCACTGCCGGAGCACTCAAGGACGGGAGGGGCGGCCGAGGGGACGGCTCTCACCCGCCTCCGTGAGCTCGGCAGAAGGGTTCGCAGGCAAGGATCGTGACAAGCAGCAGTAGGATCATGAGCTGGAGAAGGAGAAGGCTTACTCATCAGCGGCACTTCCCACGCTTCAAAGCAAAGCGACAAGGGTAATCATCGCCTGTGGCCTCCCTTCTCTTCCCAAGGCCTCAAGTCCACGCGAAGCGACACAAGATTTGAGCGCAGGGTCAGCCTGCGATGAGGGAGAAGCATCAAGGCGACTCAAGGCTGTGGGCGCCCGCCTGACGCGCTGCTGGTCGCCCCACCAAGAGAAGCAGCAGGGCCTCGGGGCATCATCTGCAGCGCCAAGGGCAGCTGCCTGCCGCCTCACTGCTGGGCGGCATGAGCCTCAGAGCTGCTCCCTCATGAGGCCGCCTGGCTGCCACCCCGGCGGGGGTCCTTCGGCCTCGGGCGGCTCAGTGCCTCCTGCCCCGCCACTTGAGGAGGAGTCGCCTTGGCCGATTGAAGGGCAGTCACCATCACCGGATTCTCGCGAGGCCCCCTGAGGCCAGCGGGCGCTGCCCCCATTCACAAAGACAGGCATCTAGTTCACAAAGTTGCCCCTGCTCGGGCAGAGGTACAAAGAAGGCCCCTCCATGCCGGATGCCGCCGGCGTTGGGGTCACCAACAGACCAGAGCACTGCCCTCAAGACTTCAGTGCCAGTCCTCTTTCCGAGCCTCATACGATCATCAAGCTCACCAAGGCCCACATCCGTGGGAGTGGCGTTGAAGAGGAGCGATACGGCATAGCAGGAACTCCTTCACCACCTTGGGCGCCCTCACGCCAAGCTTTCTCAGAACTCAAGCGGTGCTGCATTTAAGGCAAACCGGGGCCCGCGAGTGTCACTTGGCCCCACTCGAGATGGGGACAAGAAAGCGAAGATGGCTCCACAGCCAGGGCTGGGCACCCCAAAATCCACGACAGCCACCGCCGCAAAACCCAAAGCGAGGGCGGGGAAGGCTGAAGTCAATTCCTGAAGCCGCTGTCTCGGCGAACGATGAAGCTCACGCACCCCGAGCATTGAATGGGGTCGACGAGGCGCAGAGAGAAGAAGTGGCGCAGCAAGGCAACCGAAGGAATGATGCTCGTCATTGCCTCACAAACGAATGCAAATATCGCGAGAAGGGTGATGGATTCAGAACCCAGATGCATCATATGGATCTGATAATGGGAAAGCACGGCATTGAAGAAATCTGAAAAGGGGGGAACCAGTCCTGCCCAAAGGGCATCGGCGAAGTACCGGACCTCGGTGGGAATCCTGTCAACGGAGAAGCGAGACACAGGCCAGGCCGTCATCCTCCCGCACTCATTGAAGATGGTGGCCAGGGCCGACCGGACCTTGCCCAGGCCCTCTTGGTTGACTATGACCGGCCAATCGAGGGCGGGGGCCGCCGTCGACGGCGAGCGAGGCGGCGGCACGAGTTTCTTCCCTTTTCCCTTCCTCGCAGGGACCATGACGGCAGGAAGGAGATGGGGAAGGTTCGAGATCAGAGTGGATGCAAGAGCCGGAGTTCGAGAGAAGGAAGGACGGGGAGCGCTCAAGCAGCAGAAGGGGGAACGGATGTGTACAGCAGTGTGTCCGCCTAGCAAGGCACGAAATAAGGAGGCGTGGGGGAACAGTGTCGCCTACGTCCAATCAACCGCCACGCGGCGCCCAAGGCCGCAGGCTGTTAGGGCCCGCAACGCTTCGCACTTGCCCTTTCGCCTCTGCCGACTCAAGTTCGGCACGCCATGGGCCACAGGCTACTGTCGGCGTTTCCGGGAACGGGGTCCCAGACTTGCTCGCATGCGCCCGCTGCATGGCTCAAGGACGCCCAAGATGGCCCATCTTCATCAACAAGAAGCTCAAGACCCTCGCGAGGGGCCAGATTGCTGGGCGGACGACAAGGAGCTTCTCGTGCACGGCCTCGTCAGCCGGGCTCATGAGGAGGCGGAGAGTTCAAGGCAGGGTACCTCGCGAGGTGCCCATGACGCAAGCCATGACGCACTAAGGGCACCAAGCCGGGCGCCAGCCCGCCAAGAATGTCCTCCTTTCCTCTTTGGTGCAAAGGGAGCAAGCGCAGCGAGAGCATCAAGCAAAGGCATCCGCTTTGATTGCAACAAGACCAAGACCAGCCCAACGGCAGGAAGGGAGTCATCATGGAGCCCAAGCAGCATCATCACCAGAGCCTTTGGCAAAGCGAGGACCAACTTTAGTCAGATAAGTGTACCCGCTGTTCCCCTTCAAAATGGCTAATTGTTGGCGCCCTTCCCGCTCAATATTTGGGAAGAGGCCCAGGCCTTCGCCTATAAATAGGGGTAGCCGCCCTCAGGTAGGGGATCCGAATCCTCAAGAAGAAACCGTAGCTAGAGTGATCAACACCACCTAGCAGTTCATCGCGACTCGCCAAGAACAGACCTCACGAGGCTGTTCTTCCTTGTATTGTTCCTCATCAGCCCACGAGGCAATCCACCACACCACACACTGGAGTAGCGTATTACACCACAATGGTGGCCCGAACCAGTATAAATCTCGTGTCTCTTGTGCTGTTTCGTTTAGTAGTTAAGGTCCCAGCTATTCGGCGAGGTGCGAGACGGTGGAGGGTTGGATCTCTGCGCGCACCCCAGTGTTCGAACCTCAAGGGTCTGCCGGAACCTGAAATCCGACAAAAACCTAGTCCGCGGAGGAAGTGGGGGAGAAACACCACCCTCTCATGGGGCCTGGGGGTTGGAATGAGCTGCCCCGCGTCGGGCAGCCTGTGCGCGATGTCGCCGGACAAATATCCGGCCTCCCGCAGTCTTGTGATGTGCCCCTCCGTGACGGAGGAGGCCATCCACCTGCCTCCCGCCTCGACATGGTTGGAGAAGGTTGAGGTGGGATGTGCGGACTTGGGCGCTGGAGCTCGAGTGCGCGAAAATGGATGAGCAAAGGAGGAAGAAGGCGTAGGTGAAAAGGTGGATCCTTATCCCCTTATATGGACGGACGACGTTATGCGTCCCCCACCAGCCTGGTAAAACTCCCTTATCTCCCAAGCGCCGTAATCAATGGCGCGGATGGGTTACCCACGTCTGTATTGATGAGAATCCCGGAATAAGGGGGCACGATCTATGCTTTGATAAGACGTGCCAAGGAAAGCGCCTCGCTAAACACGCTGAGGTGGAACAGCAAAAAACAATTCATATAAAGACCTGGCCGCGGTGTGATGTCACGCTGCGGAATACGTCAGTAGATCTGTGCAAAAGTTATTCTCTCTACGGTGGTATGTGGAACTTGTTTTGCAGAGCCGGACACTATCCTGGTGTTCAAAACCTTCTATGAAGTATTCAGAGGAAGAACCCGCCTTGCAATGCCGAAGACAATATGCACGCCGGACTCGTCGTCATTGAAGCCTGGTTCAGGGGTTACTGAGGGAGTCCTGGACTAGGGGGTCTCCGGATAGCCGAACTATCATCACGGCCGGATTCCAAGACTATGAAGATACAAGATTGAAGACTTCGTCCCGTGTCCGGATGGGATTTTCCTTGGCGTGGAAGGCAAGCTTGGAGATACGGATATGTAGATCTCCTACCATTGTAACTGACTCTGTGTAACCCTAACTTATCTGGTGTCTATATAAACCGGAGGGTTTTAGTCCGTAGGACGAACAACAATCATACCATAGGCTAGCTTCTAGGGTTTAGCCTCCTTGATCTCGTGGTAGATCTACTCTTGTACTACCCATATCATCAATATTAATCAAGCAGAGTAGGGTATTACCTCCATCGAGGGCCCGAACCTGGTTAAAAACATCGTGTCCCTTGTCTCCTGTTACCATCCACCTAGACGCACAGTTCGGGACCCCCTACCCGAGATCCGCCGGTTTTGACACCGACACCCAGCCTCTCCTCGAACTCGCGCTCAAGGTTCAAGCGCGTCATCGCCACCCGACGCCCAACCTCCTCCAGGACACGGGCTTCCCGCGCAGTGACATCATCCTCCGCCCTCGTCACCAAGTGCTCCCTTGTTTCTAGGCGCGGCATTTCACGCGGCGCTGCTCGGGCGGCTTCCGGCCGCCTCCTCCCGCTTCGAGCTCACTGGGCCGCCCGAGGCCACCTCATCGATGCAAGGGTCGTGTCAGCAGCTCCACCTGCTCCTCCGTTGAGCGGCATCGCGTTCGGAGTTCCGCCGCTTCGCCTCCTCCGCTTCTCTCGCCGCCGGTTAGCTTCCCGAGCCTCTTCAACGGCCCGAGAACGGACCTCCCGAGAGTCCGCCATCGACGCCTTGGCCTCCTCATCATCAAGACCATGCTGATGGCGTGCAAGAGTTTCAGCCGTCTTCAGCTCACGCCTCTCCGCGACCAGGCGCAGGCCCTCGGCCTCGAGGTGCGCGTCTTCGTCAGCAAGCTCTTCACCAAGCAGGCTCACTGCATCAGCCGCCATCCGAAGGAACCCTTGGCGAAGAGCGCGACGCTCCCGAGCGCGCTCGAGCACGTCTTCCACACCATCATCGGCCCCAGGCGAGCGCCGAGGGCCACGAATCAGCACTCCCCCTTCGGGCAGGGGGCTGGGGGCTGGCGCCCTCGCCACAGCCGGGCACGCCTCGCCAGAAGCTCGGCTAGGAGCTAGTACATCCCCCAAAGAAGAGCGTAGGTAATGCCTCAGCCACTCACGGTCGACGACTAGACGAGAAGCCCACGGCAGTCAAGCTGGCCACGAGAAGGCTCAAGGAGGGCGAGGGTCGCGAGGCGCCAAGGCCGCTGGCGCGCCTCACGATTGTTCGTCTCTCTGATCGGCCTCACCACGAGGGCCCTGCTGCTCGGGTTGCTCGAGGACGCTGGAGAGGGCGGAGCCAAGGGGGATGGCTCCTCAGGCATCTCCGTAAGCTCGGCAGGAAGGGCCCTACGGAGCAAGGATCAGTAAAAGCATCAGAAGGATCAGGAGCCAGAAAAGGGGAAAGCTTACTCATTGGTGGCGAAGTACTTCCTGCGCTTCAGCAGGTGACAAGGGTAATCATCGCCCAAGGCTTCCCTTCTCTTCCGGAGAGCCTCAAAGTCCACGCGGAAGCGACCCAAGAGTTGAGCGCAGGGGTCAACCTCATGACGAGGAAGGAGCGCCGAGACGACCCGCTGGGGTGCGCGTCTACCGATGCACGCCGCCGGTCACCTCACCGAGAAGAGTAATCGGGGCCCTGGGGCCTCAAGCAGTACTGCAGCAGTGCCTGCTCGCCACCCCAGCCGCAGCAGCCTGGGCCTCGTGGAGCTGCTCCCTCTAGAGCGCCGCCTGGCACTGGCCACCTCGCTGGAGGCCCCTCGGCCTCCAGCCGCTCAGGCCTCCCTGCTCCGCCACTCGAGGAAGAGCCGCCATGGCCGACTGGAAGGGCAGTCACCTCCACCGGGTTCTCACGAGACCCCATGAGGCCTGCGGGGCGCAGCCCCCATTCGTCGAAGCTGGGCATCGGCTTCACAAAGTCACCCCTACTTGAGCAAAAGTACAGCAAAGCACCCCCTTGCCGGATGCTTCCAGGGGTGGGGTCCCCTGGGCCAAGACCAAGAGCACCTTCCTCGGCGCTCAAAGCGCCAAGTCCTCCTCCTCGAGCCTCATGCGGTCTTCACGCCACCAAGGCCCACATTCTCATGGGAATGACGCCGAGAGGGGCAATGCGGCATAGCAGGAACTTCTTCACCACCTTGGGCGCCGTCACATCGAGCGCCCTCAGGAACGCGAAGCGACGCCAGACGATGGCGAGCCGAGGGCTCGTGTGCGTCTCCTGGCCCCAGCCTGAATTGGGGATAGAGGGTGATGTTGGCTCCGACAGCAGGGGGCTGGGCACCCCCACGTCCATGTACAGCCACCGCTCGCGGAACCCAGGCGCGGGCGGAGGAAGGATGAAGTCAATCCCTGAAGCCGTCGTTTCAGATGCAGCAATGAAGCTCACACACCCCAAACATTGGGTGGGGTCAACAAGGCGCAGAGAGAAGAAGTGGCGCAGCAAGGCAACTGAGGGAAGGATGCCCATCATCGCCTCGCAAACAAAGGCAAAGACCGCAAGAAGAGTGATGGATTCCGGACCCAAGTGCATCATATGGATCTGATAGTGGGAGAGCACAGCATTAAAGAAATCGGAGAAGGGGGAAACCAGCCCCGCCCATAGGGTGTCAGCAAAATACTGGACCTCAGTGATTATCCTATCGATGGCGAAGTGGGACGCGGGCCAGGCCGTCGTCCGCCCGCATTCGTTGAAGATGGTGGCCAAAGCCGAGCCGACCTTGCCCAAGCCCTCTCGATTGAGTATGATTGACCGATCGACAATGAGGGCCGACGACGGCGAAGCGAGGCGGAGGCATGGGTTTTTCCTCTTCCCTTCTTCGTCAGAGCCATGGCAACGGAAGGGGAGGAAGGTTCGAGATTGGATTGGGAGCGAAGCCGGAGTTCGAGAGGAGGAAGAGTGGGGGACGGTCGAAAATGAAAAGGGGAGCGGCCGTGTGCGGCTACGAGTCCGCTTAGCACGGCACAAAATAAGGAGGCGTGGGGAACAGTGCCGCCCACGTCCAATCAACCGCCACGCTGGCGCCTAAGGCCGCAGGGTTAAAAGGCATCGCCGCGCCAGACTTGCCCTTCGCCTCTCGCTCAGCCAAGTCCGAGCGCCGCTTTGGGCTCGAGGGCTATCGCCGGGCGTTTCCGGGAACGGGGTCCCCAGACTTGATCGCTGCGGCCTGCGGGCGTGGCTCAAAGGGGGGCCCATCACGGCCCATCTTCATCAACACGACCTCAAGATCCTCGCGAGGGGCTGAGATTGCGGGACGGACTACAGGAAGCTTCCTCAGGCACGGCCTCGTCAGGCTGGCTCGCGAGGAGGCGGAGAGATCAAGGCGGGGTACCTCACGAGGTGCCCATGACGCAAGCCATGACGACCGAGGGCGCCAGGCGGGCGCCAGCCCGCGCAGTGTCCTCCTTTCCTCTTTGGTGCAAAGGGAGCAAGCGCAGGCGAGAGCATCAAGCAAAGGTGTCCATTTCGGTGCAACAAGACCAAGACCAGTCCAACGGCAGGAAGGAAGTCATTGTGGAGCCCAAGCCAAGGCCACCACCAGAGCCTTTGACAAAGCGAGGACCAACTTTAGTCAGGATAAGTGTACCAGATGTTCCCCTTCAAAATGGCCAATTGTTGGCACCCTTCCGGCTGAATATTTGGGAAGAGGCCCTGGGACTTTGCCTATAAATAGGACTAGCCACACAGAGCTAGAGGCATCTTGATCCGATCCGGAATAGCTTGAGCTGGATTCAAGAGAGAGAGAGAGAGAGAGAGAGAGAGAGAGAGAGAGAGAGAGAGAGAGAGAGAGAGAGAAAGAGAGAGAAAGAGAGAGAAGGCGACTGAACTCCTCCTAGCAGTTCATCGCGCCAGCCAAGAATAGACCCTCGCGAGGCTGTTCTTCCTTGTATTGTTCATCACCATCAGCCCAAGAGGCAATCCACCACACCACAAACTAGAGTAGGGTATTACACCACAACGGTGGCCCGAACTAGTATAAACCTTGTGTCTCTTGTGTTGTTCCTTTCGTAGCTTAGATCTTAGCGAGGCGGGCGGGCAGTGTAGGTAGAGGGCAGATTTCCGCCAAGACCTGAAAGTGTTCGAACCTCAAGGGTCTGCTGGAACCCGAAATCCGACATGCTACTACTATACCTGGCCTGCCGGCAATGGCCTGGCAATTGTATTAGTAGTGTTTTTTACAAAAACAATACTACTGGTAGTACATAGTAGTAGCACTTTTTTATAAAAATCGCTACTGATAAGTAGTAGCAACGCTTTGTTATAAAAAGCGCTACTACTATTCTACTGTCTATAAGCATTTTCCTAGTAGTGAGGGCCCGTACGCACAGGGTCGCCTAAGACCTTCTGTCCTGCTGCTGCTGGTTCGCTTCTTGCTTCTTGGGGTCTTTGGGTGCTTCTCCTTGGATTTGGTGGTGCTCCTCATCTGCTTGGAAGGGTCCTTGTTCATACCTAATGATGCATAGAGTATTTTGTCGGATTTTGGGTTCCGGCAAAAGCCTTGAGGTTCGAACACTTGGGTGCGCACAAAGATCTCTCTCTCCCTAGATCGCTCTCGCTACTATGGCAAGGCCTAGCTCGACGAACCCAAAGAACGAGAGAAACACGAGTTTATACTGGTCCGGGCCACCGATGTGGTGTAATACCCTACTCCACTGTGGTGTGGTGGATTGCCTCTTGGGCTGAGGATGAACAGTTACAGGGAAGAACAGCCTCCTGAGGAGAGGTGTTCTTGTGCTTGCTGAACTTGTGTGGTTGAGGATGATCTGAATGACCCGTCCCCCTCTACGGTGGTGGCTAGTCCTATTTATAGAGGCCCTGGTCCTCTCCCCAACTATTGAGCGAGAAAGGATCCAACAACGGCCAAATTCAAAGGGAGACAACTAGTACAAGTTATCCTGACTAAAGTTGGTTGTCGGTGTCAAAACCGGCGGATCTCGGGTAGAGGGTCCCGAACTGTGCGTCTAGGCGGATGGTAACAGGAGACAAGGGACACGATGTTTTTACCCAGGTTCGGGCCCTCTCGATGTAGGTAAAACCCTACTCCTGCTTGATTAATATTGATGATATGGGTAGTACAAGAGTGGATCTACCACGAGATAAAAGAGGCTAAACCCTAGAAGCTAGCCTATGGTATGACTGTTGTTCGTCCCCACGGACTAAAAACCCTCCGGTTTATATAGACACCGGATAGGGTTAGGGTTACACAGTAGTCGCCATAATGGTAGGAGATCTACATATCCGTGACGCCAAGCTTGCCTTCCACGCCAAGGAAAGTCCCATCCGGACACGGGACGAAGTCTTCAATCTTGTATCTTCATAGTCCAGGAGTCCGCGAACGGTGATAGTTCGCTATCCGGACACCCCCTAATCCAGACTCCCTCAAGAACGCCTCGAACCAAGCTTCAATGATTTACTTAATCCGCGCCGCCTATTGTCTTCGGCATTGCAAGGAGGGTTCTCCTCCTAATACTTCATAGAAGATTTTGAACACAAGGATAGTGTCCGCTTTGCAAAACGAAGTTCCACATACCACCGTAGAGAGAATAACCTTTGCACAGATCTGCCGACGTATTCCGCCGGCATGACATCACACCACGGCCGTGCCTTTATACTAATCGCTTTTACTGTTCCACCTCAGCGTTTAGCGAGAAGGCGGTTTCCCTGGCACGTCTTATCAAAGCGGAGATCGTGCCCCCTTATTTCGGGATTCCCATCAATACGGACGTGGGTAACCCAACCGCGCCATTGATTATGGCGCTTGGGAGATAAGCGAGTTTTACCAGGCTGGCGGGGGATGCATAGCTTCATCCGCCCATATAAGGGGATAAGGATCCACCTTTTAACCTACTTCTTCTTCCTTCTTTGCTCATCCATTTCCGCGCACTCGAACTCCAGCTCCCAAGTCCGCACATCCCTCCTCAACCTTCTCCAGCCATGTCCGGCGCGGGAGGCAAGTGGATTGTCTCCTCCGTCATGGAGGGACAAGTCAAAAAGCTGCGGAAGGCCGGATACTTGTCCAGCGACATCGCGCACCGGCTCCCCGACGAAGGGCAACCCATTCCCACCCCCAGGCCCCATGAGAGGGTGGTGTTCCTCACCCACTTCCTCCACGGACTAGGTTTTCCACTTCACCCATTTGTCCGGGGGCTCATGTTCTACTACGGCCTGGATTTCCACGATCTGGCCCCGAACTTCATCCTCAACATCTCGGCATTTATCATCGTGTGCGAGGCCTTTCTCTGCATCCAGCCCCACTTCGGCTTATGGGTGAAGACCTTCAATGTAAAGCCGAAGGTAGTGGGCGGCCGCCAAGCGAAGTGTGGAGGTGCCATGGTTGGCAAGATGGCCAAAGTCCTATGGCTCGAGGGCTTCTTTGTGGAGACCGTAAAGGGGTGGCAATCGGGGTGGTTCTACATCACCGAGCCGCGCGACTCTCAATGGGCGGCGGCCCCAATTCGATCTGGCTTCCCCACACGGCTCACATCATGGAAAGAGACAGGCCTGACATGGGGTGATTCGGAAGAGCTGTCCGGACTCTAAACTGCGTCCAAACCTCGTGGACAAGAATCTCAAGCTTGTCAACGTAATCCGTGTGATGCTCATCCGCCGGATTCTTCCATGCCAGCAACGGGCCTTCAATTTGTGGGAGTTTAATCCGCACAACACCGGTTCTTGAGCCGCTCTTCGACACTACGCATTTAAGATGCCCGGAAGGTGCTGCTCAAGGGCGCCGAAGCTCCCGTGATCCGCCAGCGAAGATCGCGATTCAGCTCGCAGCGCCAAGCCAGCGAGGTAAGTTATTTTACCCTTCATGGGACTCTTTTTTCATAGTTTGACTCTATGCGGGATCTAAAACTCCCTAACCTTTGACAGATCTGGTCAAGACGCCCGAACAGATTAACTGTCCGGCCCCCTTGCCAGAAGACCCAGCGGGCGCCCGATTGACGGGGCTGCTGGCTCCGGCACCTCACGTGGTGCCGGAGAAGAAGGCCAAGAAGAAGGCCACGAGAACTCGAACGAGCTCCCGGCGCCAGGTGCTGTCGGACTCATCGTCTGATGACTCTGAGGCGGAATCCTCCCCTGAGAACGAGGAGGAGGAAAAAGAAGCCTCTCCCCCAGCGGGGGGAGAGAAGAAAAGGAAGGCCGCCCGGACTGGGGAGGCCGGAGGGTCCAAGAAAGGAAGGACCCTTCCTCCGACTTCTTCCACCAACGCCGACAACGACGAGGAGGAGGGCCACCAAGGGCCAAGCTCTGGCGAGATCGTAAGTGTCCGGACCTAATAGCTCATGACTTTTTATTTGTCGCATAGTGTCTTCTAACGCATTTAATATAACCATGTAGACCGCCTAAGGACGAGCTCGCCGCTTGCCGAAGCGGCTCCTCGGATTCGCCGGATGTGAATAGCACTTCACTTCCGACCGCCTCCTCTCCTCGTGACGCCATTTACACCGCGGTGGAGTCCCAAAAGGGGCCCAGCCAGGGGAGGTGGTCCCGAGGCGCCAAGAAGGCGACCTCCCGACCCGGCGCAAGGGGCGAGACCCAAAGGGCTCTAAGTCCGCCCTGTGCCGACTCCGCATCGAACCTTTAGTGGTTCCGAAGTCCGGCAAGCGGCCCCTTCGTAAGAAGGGAAAGACGCCGACGCCGGTGACCTCCGCCCATCCGGAGGCACCGATAGCTTGCCGGAGGCGCTTAACGACGCCTCCATCGACGAGGAGCACCGCATCGTTATGAGTGTGGTGATCCGAGAAAGTTCACCCGCCAAGAGCGGGCTGGACTGAAGCCTGTACTCAGCCTTCTAACAAAGCTTTGAGGTAAGTTTAGAATATGTAAAAATATTACCGCATAGACAAGAGTCTCGATGCTTAGTTCGGTGTTCGGAAAGAAAAGCCGGACTGAGGATCTAAAAAGATATACGCAGGAGTCTAACATAAGTGTGTCAATATGGGAATGCAGGCTGAGCTGCTGACCTCTGCCGCACAGACTGCGGAGGTCAATGCATTGAAGCGGAGCCTCGAGCGGTCCGAGAATGAGCTCGGCCTTGCCAAGAAGCAGCTCGAGGACAAGGAAGGTAAGTAATACCTTATTAAAGTAATACCTTATAGAAAGGATTTGGTTGCAAAAATGACAGGACTAACGTGGGTATTGTAGGGGCCACGAACGAGGTGGCGACCCTGAAGGAAGCGGTGTCCACGACCGAAAGCAAAGCGGCCGCGGAGCGCATCAAGCGAGAGAAGCAGGAGGCGCGGGTGGCGGAGGTGCGGCAAGAGCCTGTGCCTCGTGAAAAACACGAGAGTTTGGAGCGTGACTCGAAGACTCGAGAGTCCGAGCTCGCCTCGGCTCTTGAGAGTGCCAAAGCTGCTAAGGCCGAAGCCCAAAAAGCCCTCCAGGAAATTGAATCATTAAAGAAGATAGCGGCGGGTAAGGCATTCTTTATGAAAACTAAGCATGTGAAAGTGAATTATCTATTACTTACCCGAATCCGGAGCTCTCCAGGAGCATTCGCAGATCTGCCCCGTAGTGTGTCTGATGCTGCCGCGTTCTACCACGCCAAGGGGAGCTCGACGGAAAAGGTGTTCTGGTCTCAGCATGCTGAGGCCGGACATCCGGTGCCCCTGAGCGACTAGTTGAAGCAGCTGGTCGAGCTCCACAAGGTCGCCGAACAGGCCATGAAGGGCCTCATAATTCGGTTGTGGCCTAAGGAAGCCATGCCGGGGAGCTACTTTCTAGTGCGGGCGGCCGGTGGACGATGTCCATGGATTGAAGTCATCAAGCGCTCCGCCTACATCGAAGGTGCTCGTAGGGCCCTTGCCCTTGCTAAGGTGCACCGGGGCAAGATGGACGCCGAGAAGCTTGTGACGGACGGACCACCACCGAAGAAGAAGCATCCCAAGCCTGAAATGTATTATGAGGGCGTCCAAAGATATAATTTTTGAGTAGACTCGCATTTGTTATCCTGTACGCTGAAAACTTGTTCATATGCGCTAAGCAACAATTTTGAATTTAAAATATTACCTTCTGTGTGGCCGTGTATTAAATTTGAGAGATGTCGAGTCGTCGGCTTCAGCCCCCATGCCACGAGTGTTGGGGTGTTCGGTATAAACTTGAGCGCTCTTGTTCCCATCTTTGGGTCCGAGGGAGGCGCTCAACGCAACGAACAAGGCAACCGGACTATAGTGCTTGAACACTCTCACTTAGCCATAGAATTCAATGATTTTAAATTTCGGCGAAGCCCCAAGTATTCGGAAGACCGAGTTAGGGTTACACAGAGTCGGTTACAATGGTAGGAGATCTACATATCCGTATCGCCAAGCTTGCCTTCCACGCCAAGGAAAGTCCCATCCGGACACGGGACAAAGTCTTCAATCTTGTATCTTCATAGTCCAGGAGTCCGGCCAACGGTGATAGTTCGGCTATCCGGACACCCCCTAATCCAGGACTCCCTCAGTGGTCTTCGACTGCCAAAGGCTCTGTCGGTGACGCCGTTTTGGGCTCCACGGTGACCTCCGTCTTGTCGTCCTGCTGGTCTTGGTCTCGTTGCATCGATATGGAAACCTTTGCCTGATGCCTCGGTACTCCTCGCCTGCGCTTGCCTCTTTAGCACCAAAGAGGAAACGAGGACACTGCACGCTGGCACCTGCCTGGCTCTAGTCGTCATGGCTTACGTCCCAAGAACCTCACGAGGTGTCCCTTGCCTTGATCTCTCCGCTCCTCGTGAGCCTACCGGCGAGGCTTCCCCCGAGGAGGTCTCGTGTCGTCCGCCTCGTGAGGCTTGGCCCCTCGCAAGGGTCTTGAGTGTTTGCTGGTGAAGATGGGCCGTCTGACAGGCCATCGGTGGAGCTACGCCAGGCCATAGGCGAGCAAGTCTGGGACCCCTGCTCCTGTGACGCCAACAAGAGGCCCCCGGCCCAAGGCGCGCTTGGACTTGGCTTCGAGGCGAGGCCAAGGGGCCAGTGCGGAGCGCTGCGGGCCCCAACAGCCTGCGGCCCTGCTTGACGTGTTGCGATTGATTGGACGTGGGCGTCTATGCTTCCCAACGCTGCCTCGGCAACTGCCCGACTTGACGAGTCCCTCCTGCATGCAGAGAAAAATCATCATTACATGTGATCGTTGGGATCGCCGGTTGGCCTTCTCCCACTATAAATGGGGAGGGGGCGGAGCCCCCGTTGCTCATCTCTTCCTGCACCACTCGCTTCTTCTTCTTCCTTGCTTCATTGCTAGTAGCGACTCCCATGGTGCCTATTCGGAGGTTCTCGGCCGCAAAAAAGGGAAAAAAAACCGCGACGAGCCCGGGCCACTTCCGCCGAAGAAGAGGCCGGGCCACTGTCGGTGTCGAAACCGGTGGATCTTGGGTAGGGGGTCCCTAACTGTGCATCTATGATCAATGGTAAAAGGAGACTGGGGACACAATGTTTTTCCAGGTTCGGGCCCTCTCTATGGAGGTAATACCATACTTCCTGCTTGATTGATCTTGATAAATATGAGTGTTACAAGAGTTGATCTACCACGAGATCGTAATGGCTAAACCCTGGAAGTCTAGCCTATGAGTATATGGTAATGAATCTGTCTCCTCCAGATTATGCTCTCCGGTTTATATAGACACCGGAGAGATCTAGGGTTACATTAGGTCGGTTACATAGGAGGAAATCTTCATAATTGGTCGCCTAACTTGCATTCCACGCCAAATAGAGTCCAACCTGGACAAGGGTATTGTCTTCGGCCTTCGTATCTTCACAGCCCATCAGTCCGGCCCATGTATAACAGGTCGGACGCCCGAGGACCCCTTAGTCCAGACTCCTCAAGAGGCCCCTTTAACCTGGCTTCACTGACAAGGAGTCCGGCGCGCAGATTGTCTTCGGCATTGTAAGGCGGGTTCCCCTTCTTCTGAACCCCAAGGTAGTCTTCGGATGTGACGATTGTATCCGGACCTGCGTATATAATTGTAGAAAATACAATACTCCACGAGTCCAATCTGCTGACAACTTTTTATGACATTGTATCACGCCTGCCCGGTTATTATTTCAAACCATTGGCTAGCCCGTTGCCCCACGTCCCAGGAAGTGGTTTTATTGGCGCGTCTTGTCAAAGCAGAGATCGTGTCCTCTTATTCATGGGATTTTCAATAATGCAGGTATGGGTATCCCAACCGTCCCCTGGGTACAACTCTTTGGGGATAGGTAAGTTTCAAGACCCAGGAGGGGACGCTCGATATTCTGGGCCTTCATATAGGGACCCAGACTTGTCTTTTCCTTCCGTGCTTGCTTCTTCCTCAACCCCAGCCACCTCGAGTTCTAGCCCTCGAGTTCCAATCACCACCAGCCCCAATCATGTCCGGGTCAAGCCGTTCAGGCCGGTGGGTGGCCTCTGTAACGCCCTCGATGCGGCTATATCTCCCACGTGTCGAAGCACGACTTAGAGGCATAACCGCATTGAAAGCAATGTCGCAAGTGAGGTAATCTTCACACAACCCATGTAATAAATAAGGGAAAAAGATACATAGTTGGCTTAAAATCGCCACTTCACACAATACATAAATAAACATCCATCATCCAGATTACACTCAAGGTCCGACTACGGAACCAAAATAAAAGAAGACTACCCCAAATGCTACACAGATCCCCGATCATCCCAACTGGCTCCACTACTGATCATCGTGAAAGACACATAGTAACGACTAATTCCTCATCGAACTCCCACTTGAGCTCGGTTGCGTCACCTGCACTGGCATCGTCGGCACCTGCAACTGTTTTGGTAGAATCTGTGAGTCACCGGGACTCAGCAATCTCACACCCGCGAGATCAAGACTATTTAAGCTTATAGGAAGGACAGAGTTGTGAGGTGGAGCTGCAGCAAGCGACTAGCATATATGGTGGCTACATTCGCAAAAGAGAGCGAGAAGAGAAGCAAGGCACGATCGTGAAGCTAGTAGCGATCAAGAAGTGATCCTGAAACTACTTACGTCAAACATAACTCCAACACCGTGTTCACTTCCCGGACTCCGCCGAGAAGAGACCATCACGGGTACACATGCGGTTGATGTGTTTTAATTAAGGTCAACTTCGGGTTTTCTACAACCGGACATTAACAAATTCCCATCTACCTCATAAATCAAGGGCACGGCTTTCGAAAGATAATACCCTGCAGGTGTCCCAACTTAGCCCATTATAAGCTCTCATGGTCAACGAAGCGATAATCCTTCTACCGGAAGATCCGATCAGTCTCGGAATCCCGGACTACAAGACATTTCGACAATGGTAAAACAAGACCAAAGAAGCCGCCCGAATGTGCCGAGAAATCCCGATAGGAGCTGCACATATCTCGTTCTCAGGGCACACCGGATGGGCAAGACGTCGGGTTGGCATAGACCCTGGATTGCCCAGGGGGCGCCGGACATCGCCCAGGTTGGGCCAACACTCGAAGGAGCACTGGTCCGGGGGTTAAAATAAAGATGACCCTCGGGCTCGCGAAAACCCGGGGGAAAAAGGCTTAGGTGGCAAATGGTAAAACCAAGGTTGGGCCTTGCTGGAGGAGTCTTATTCAAGGAGAACTGTCAAGGGGGTCCCATAAATCACCCAACCGTGTAAGGAACGCAAAATCAAGGAACATAACACCGATATGACGGAAACTAGGGTGGCAAGAGTGGAACAAAACGCCATGCATAAGGCCGAGCCTTCCACCCTTTACCAAGTATATAGATGCATTAATTAAACCATAGATATTGTGATATCCCAGCAAGTAAACATGTTCCAACAAGGAACAACATCTCCATGTTCCAACAAGGAACAAACTTCATCTTCACCTGCAACTAGCAACGCTTATAAGAGGGGCCGAGCAAAGCGGTAACATAGCCAAACAACGGTTTGCTAGGAAAGGATGGTTAGGGGCTTGACATGGCAATATGGGAGGCATGATAAGCAAGTGATAGGCATCGTAGCATAGGCATAGCAAAAGAGCGAGCATCTAGCAAGCAAAGATAGAAGTGATTTCGAGGGTATGGTCATCTTGCTCGCAAGGTTCTCGTGAGTTGTCGAAAGCTTGATCCTCGTGGCGTTCTCAACAGGTTCCTCGCTCACGTACTCGCCTCCCGGCTCTACCCAAAGCAATAACACAAACAATGGAACCACAATAAATCACGCAGGCGATGCACAAACAACATGATGCAATACATGGCATGATATGCGAGATGTGAGATGCAATGCATATGCGTGCTCGGAAGGAAAATGATGAACCAGGCATCAACTTGGCAAACCAAGTATGCCGCTGGAAAGGTGAGATGATTTCGGTTGAAATCGATATAAAGATCACCAGAATCGGATGCACGGTTTGCAAATGACAAGCAAAACAAGAATGGCACAGATCTGCCATTAACAGCATGATACCACATAACAAGCAACAAGAAATTAAGCTACTGCAGCCAAACGCACCAACAAAGCATATGGCAGTGATCTACTCAAGATGCTTGACAAAAGATGAACACTGAGCTTCGGCTAAATCACACCATAACAGGTCCAAACAAGCATGGCAAAGTGCAAAATATATCAGCTTCACAGACTTAAAATACTAACATGCCAGAAATTAACATCAGGAAGGCATGTTTAGAGCAAGCAAACAACATGCTACAGGAACTTATAATAGCAAAACAAGGCATGGAATGAATCTACTCAAAGCATAGAACAAAAACCCCTTACTGACCATGAGCCAAAAGGGATCAGAAAATTTAATACCACCCATGTCAATATAGAAAATTTCGTTAACAGATTCAGCAAACAGGGCATGACATTGACAGAATTATGAAGGCATCTTCACGAGCTCGATGCAGTCACTACAGATCATTTCATGATAAACTAAGCATACATCCATCAAGAAGACATGGCATAGAAGCTATACATGGCAAGAACAACATCATAGCATACAAGGATCAACTACAACAACCTTGGCAAAATTTTATAACATGTAAACAATCTGCCAGGAAACATTTTATAGCAAAAGTAGAGCTTGATGGACTCAAGGTATGGCACTCCATAATTGCAAAAAAGGGCATGGATGGATAGAGAATAACCTTATGTTCAAAACATCCTTACTGAAGTATCTCAAAATATGGATGGATCTCTCTGTAGCATTAAGTTTACATGGCATAACAATAACATCAGAACAGGGGCTGAAATCAGCAACATCATGAAGCCTAGTTTGCATGCTTGTGCTAGTCACCACAGAGATCACAAAAATACATGGCATACACCCCTGTAAATATGGCATGGCATATTACAAAACACATGTAGGACTCAAGTTCATAGGATGCACACATCAATCATGGCAAAAATGACAAAAGTGCATGTTCTGATAAGAATCTGAAACTAACATCACATAGCCCTCTTCTAACAGCATTTCGGGCATCAAGATGTGCTCAAATTAAAATGACGCAATGAGATGAAATGATGCACTTGTCCAGGCGAACAAATCAGTATGCTATACGCCAAAACAGAGCCACGAGTACAGAGTTATAACATGATGAAAAAGCAACATATTATCTGCAGAAAAAAGACTTAGAGGGTTCGGGGGTCAACCGTAGCGATTTTTGGATCTGAGATCCACATCGAGGTCGCCGGAGTTCCTGTACGCCGGAGGTGAGGGAGGAGGCCGGGGCAACCGGAGATGGGGTCGGGGACGGCCGGACGCGGCGGCGGCCGGGACGACGGCGGCCGGGCGGCGCGGACAGCGGGGCTGGGGTTTGGCGGAGGCGGCGGCCGAGCGGAGGCGACGGCGACTGCTCGGGCGGCGGAGGCCGGCGACGGGTCGGCCCGGGCGCTGGCGAAGCGGCGGCGCGTATGGGCTGGCTCCGCTGGTTTAGCGGGCCGGCAGCCAGCGATGTGGGCGCGCCACGTGGCGCTTCTGGTTACAAGGCGGCGGGAGCCATTCGCGCGGACGGACGTGTCCGGCGCGCGGAGGGAGCGGGGCTAGGGTTTCGGGATCCGGAAATTTCGGAGGGGAGGCTATATTTATAGGTAGAAGGAGCTAGGAAGCTCCAAATGAGGTGTAGTTTTCGCCCACACGATCGTGATCGAACGGCGATGGACATGGAAGTGACTTAGATGGGTTATTGGGCTGTTTTGAAGGGGTGTTGGACTGCAACCCAAAAGAGGCCTTCGCGGTTACCCGGTTAACCGTTGGAGTATCAAACGACCTCCAAATGGCACGAAACTTGACAGGTGGTCTACCGGTGGTGTACCAAGGCCACTTGACAAACCTCGGTCCATTCCGAGAAAGTTTAGTACCCGCTCACCGAAAAAATGTAAAAGTGGACGCCGGGGGACATAGGAGTGCCGGATTGCAAAACGGACAACGGGGAAAATGCTCGGATGCATGAGACGAGCACGTATGCAAATGAGATGCACATGATGACATGATAAGAGGTGCATGACAAGGAAAAAATGCAAAAGGGAAGACAAAAACCCAACCACGGAGGGAATATCATATCACAATGCAGAATATGGCAAGAGTTGGAGTTAAAAATATGGAAAGTTACATCCGGGGTGTTATACCTCTTCCGTCACGGAGGAGGATATTGCGAAGCTCCGCGTAGCGAGGTACCTGACCCCAGAAATCCTTCATCGGCTTCCTGCCGAGGGGCACGTTATTCCCACCCCCAAATCCGGTGAGAGGGTAGTATTTGTGTCCCACTTCCTCCATGGGTTAGGGTTCGCGCTTAACCCCTTCGTCCGGGGGCTCATGTTCTACTATGGGCTAGATTTTCACGATCTGGCCCCGGACTCTATTCTTCTCATCTCAACATTCATCGTCACGTGTGAGGCCTTCCTCCGGACTCCTCCGCACTTTGATTTGTGGCTCAAGACTTTTGATGTGAGGCAGCGGGTGATAGAGGAGGAGCAGGCAGAGTGCGGCAGCATTGTAATAAACAAGCTTGCCAGTGCGGTTTGGTTTGAAGGATCCTTCGCCGGGTCTTCCGAACTATGGCAACAAGGGTGGTTTTATGTCAACGAGCTGCGGGGCTCCAAGTGGGTGGCTACGCCTGCGTTCCGACCAGGCCCTCCGACTCATCTTGCTTCATGGATCAACAAAGGGTTGGCTGGGGATCCGCTAATGAGGTGCAGACTCTGCAACATCGCATCAGAAGCCTTACCGAGAAGGGCATTGATTTTGTGAACGTCGTTCAGGTAATGCTGGTCCGCCGGATCCTGCCGTGTCAACGGAGGTCTCTCCGTATGTGGGAGTTCAATCCAGAAGGACGGCGGACTCTTCAGCACTTCTTCGGCACTACGCACGAAGGAATGTGGAAGTTATATTTCAGGGAGCGAGAGCAATGGCCGGACACCACCGAAGACGTCGGCCTCGACTGCAACCATCCGGACACTCCCGTAAGTATTCAATCTCCGCACACCTTTCATTCAAGCATCTCTTGACAAGACACTAAACGACCTGCCCTTATACAGAACTGGATAAACAAAGCGGTGTTAATCTGGCGCCGACGCCCCTTCCCGAAGACCCTACGTCCGCCCTACTGACGCGGATGTTGACTCCGACACTGTACCTGGTGTCTACAGAGGGGGCGAGAGCGGGGAGCCCGGAGGAGATGCCCATCCTGAGGGTTATTTAGGCGCTGTGTTCGAGGATACCGAAACCCTTTTTCCCAGGGGCAAAGGTGTGGAGGGGGCACTTCATGGCCAGAAGAGGGCCGCTTCTGGAGGTCATGAAGGGAAGCCTTCCAAGAAACGGAAAATGCCATCGTCGGGCGGCTTGGGACGGGAAAGCGATGTCGTCGTTGAGTTTGATGATGAGGACGAACCTCCGGCTAGACCGTAAGTGAAGCAGGGCACTTTAACCATACCTCATTTCTTCCTTATTACTGAAATAACCCTCCGACATATGTTCATCCTCGAAGGTTAACGCCTGGTGTTTCTCAATCGTCCTCCTCCTTGGGAGACCTTCTTCCGGAGATGATGGAAAGTGACACGCCTTCTCCGGCCTCCTCGCCTAATAGGACGGATGATCTCGAGGTGTTGTCCCGGAGGGCTCCTCTCAACCGGCAAGTAGCGCAGGAAACGAGGAAGGAGCTACCCGAAGGTGGTGCCTCTGTCACTCAGGGTTCGGGGATCAAGAATGACGGCCCCGAACTGTCCGGTTTATAGCCGGAGACAATGCTGGAGGCGGGTAAGCGGATTCCTTCAAAGGAATGTCGTGCTCCGGCAGCGGTGTCCGAAGACCCAAGAGTGCCGGAGACGCTGACGGACATGCTGCAACGAGTGTACATTTCAGAGGAGCACTGTGCCTTAATAGTTACGGTGGTTGGAAAGTTTTTATCCGCGAAGAGAAGATTGAACGAGGCCTTTACGAGCCTTCTGAGAGGTTTTGAGGTTTGTGATGTAATGTTGCCAATTGAATAATATTGACAGAATGCACCTGTTGTGTATGTAGTAGCCCCTGAGACTCGGATCGCTTTCCAAAGGAAGCGATCGGAGGATCGAGAAGATATTTTCAGGTACTAACCTTGGTTTAATTTGGAATGCAGGTTGTCTCCCCTCCTGCCACTGCCCCAAATTCGGAGGTGACCGAACTACAGGGAAAGCTAGATATTGCGGAGTATGACATTGCTTTGATCAATAGGTGTCTTGACTACTCGCAAGGTATATATTTCGAGCATTCCTTACACAAATATGCTTGTAATGTAAGCCTGACTCTGAAAAGAGTTTGATATGAAATGTGCATGAATGCAGATGGTGCTACCGTCGTGGAAGCCCTACGGGCGGAGCTAGCCCGAGCCAAGGAGCAGGCCCGGTTTAGTAATGCGGCTGCCGAAAAGGCATCGGCTGATTTGAAGGCCGAACAAGCAACGCGGTGCCAAGATAAGGATGCAATGTCCATCATGGCGTGCGAGTTTGAGAATGCGGCTGGCCGCTGTATACTTCTTGAGAAGGAAAATGAAGGCAAAACAGCTGAACATGACAAGGCCTTACGGGAGGCGAGAGAAGCGCGGTCTGAATCCAGAGAAGCCCGTGAGGAGATCCGGCAAGCTGGGGAGATTGTGGCTGGCAAGCCCTTTTTCCTACAGGCTAAGTTCGACGATCCGAACTATGCTCAGCTTAACCAGGTATGGAGTTCTCCGGACATTTTTTTAGACTTGCCGAAGAGTTCTTCCGATGCGGCGCAGTTTTATCAGGCGCAATAGGGGTATGTAATGGAGAAACTTTTCTGGTCACAATTTGGCGCGTCGAAGCGCCCTCTGTTGCTGAATGAACAGATGTCCCAGTGGGCCGAGCTGCATAGGATATCCGGCACTGCCATGAAGAACGTCATAGCTCGGTTGTGGCCGATCGAACTGCCCCGAGTAGTTACTTGACCCGGTGCAGCTTGTCGACGCGGCGTGCCAGACGACGCTATGAAGCGGTCGACGTGCATTGAAGGTGCACGGACGGCCTTCGCCCGAGTCAAGATATTCCGGGGGAAGATGAAGGCCATCGATGTTGCGACGAAGAGTCCACCCAAAGGCAAGGACCGTCCGGAACCGGAGCATTATTTTGGAGACGTCCTAGAGGCCGCCCGCTTTGTGACGACCGGTTTTCCGGGTATTGATTTCCAAAAAATGGCCCTTGTGCTCACCAGCCCCAGGATTGCTGTTAGCTGATGAGGCACCAACTTGATACAGAAATTCCAAGCAAAATACAAAATATGTAGTACAAGACCATTCTGGCCTGTGAGTACAACAAATGGTTTCTAGTGGTTGATGGCGGAAGCGGTTTGTGGATCATCAGCGTCTATGGGACTCCATTTCCCACAGGAACACCTGACCAGGTTAACTCCTATCTTCGCGAGGATACTATCATCATTGCGTAGGTTCCGAGACTGTCATCGCTTTGCTCCTCTCCATGCAAGAAATCTAACAAGAAAATAGCCAGGGACAAGCCAGTGAGTACTTTGAATGTACTCGCAAACATTATGAACACAGGTATAATATAACAAAACATGTTCTGAAATATTCTATGATCACAACGTCGGTCATAAAATAAAAAATCTCTGATGCATGCACGCCGGTTATTAATATGTAGCAATGAATATGTAATGACAGAGTAGGAATAAAATGCACCATTCGGATGTCTGAAGCGACGTCTCGAATTGATGGTAAATAACGAGCATGCCTCGATCAAGGCGTCGAGCGACACCACATAAAGGGCTTATAAGTAAATAAATAACAAGCATGCCATAGTCGGGCGTCTCAGCGACACCACATAAAGGGCTTATAAGGTAAATAAATAACAAGCATGCCACAGTTGGGCGTCTCAGCGACACCACATAAAGGGCTTATAAGGTAAATAAATAACAAGCATGCCACGATCAGGCGTCTCAATGACACCACATAAAGGGCTTATAAAGTAAATAAATAACAAGCATGCCACGATTCAGGCGTCTCAGCGACACCACATAAAGGGCTTATAAGGTAAATAAATAACAAGCATGCCACGGTCAGGCCTCAAATGACACCACATAAAGGGCTTATAAATAATCACAGGAATATCCAGGAGGTAGAACCATCCTGTGGATACTCGATAATTCAAGTAATATAACGGGTTAGTCCATAACAAAATAATAATCATGGTCCTCACAAGTCACAAGTCAGGCCCCAAGTTTGGTTAAACAGTTTCTCCTCCGAAGACCGACACTAAGACCAACACTTGACCCATCCCAGACTGTAGTCCTTAACCATGGACCCGGCTATTCGAATAGGTTTAACTTCTGCAGAGGGTGTACTCTTTACCCGCGAGTAACGGATTCCTTTAGCCCATCGGGACTAATCCCGTCTACGGCCTTTTAGTTGAAAACACACCTAACTTGCACACACCAGCTTAACTTACCGGTGTCTAGAATCACCCACGACACCTGTCAAGCAAAACTCTAAGTGGGGAGGCTACAACCTCGTGTAGCATGGGATCAAATTTATATCGCGCGCTCTAAGGGGTGGCCTCCCCTCTTGGTCCCAACCGGAAACACCCATGCCCCTGGACCAGGTGGCCTGCCTACCGGCTACAACCGGTATCTTCCACCATGGCCTCTCATGCGGTGTGCGCTAGAAAGGGGTTGACGACTTACTGAACCGTACCCTACTTGTTGTAGAGACAAGTGGTAGTACGAAACAAGTATGGGGGTTACTGGAACAAGACTCGATCTATGGTCGACTCAGGAGGTTTTAGTATTCCCTGCATGGTTAGCATAACAATTTATACTTCAACCAACAGAACAATTTATACTTCAACCAACAGATAGAATCACCACGCGACACACCTACTCATGCCATACCGGACACGACCGTCTCGACGGAGGACTAGGGACAAGACCTTGTCTACCCAAGACAAAGGCTTTCCCGGATTTCCTTCTGGTATGCATGAAAGGCATATGATGGTGACTACTATCACAAACATATCAAACTCCAATAGAATGAAATCATCAATATGCACTCATGAGTAGGAACATATCATCACATAAAATGACGTATACCACGTGTCGAGGTGGTGTTGTCACCGCGTCACATAACATACACAATATTATGCCAGGGTTCAGAATGCTTGCCTTCAAGTTGTGGGGAGGAAGGGTGCATTCCAACACTTTGAAAGTTTTCTCCTCTCTCCGACAATCCTATTTTTGAAAATATTCGAATTAACACATAGTTTAAAAACAGTACAAAAACGTTTCTTGAATTTTTTTAAAATAAATCTTAAAATAAACTAGACTAAATTTTAGGATGGTAGGAAAAAGAATCAACTCATTTTGAGTTTTATTTAAAAAATTATGGCCAGTCAAAGTTGTGGTCAAAATCTATTTTTAAAATAAAACAGAATAAAAAGGAAAAACGTTTCGAACTGACCATGTCGAAGGCGCATTCCGATTTTTTACGCCTCCACTTATCCAGCATGGACCGTGCGTCGGTCACTGACAGTGGGCCCCCTGGCCCACTTGTCAGGTTTGACTAGTCGACCCCTTCCTTCCTCTGCCTCGAGCAGGCGGGACTCGGCGATCGCCGCCGGCGATGGGTGGTTCCTCGCGGGGTTCCGAGGGCGGGGATGGACCCGCCAGACCGGGGCGGTCCTCCCAGTGGTTGTTGGGTCGCCCGGGGTGGAGGGAGTCGCCACGACGAAGTTCAAGGCCGGAAGCTTCGGGAGCAAAGTGAACTTGGGGATACGGTGGCTCTCCGTCACGACCGAGGTGTTGGTTGGCTTCGCGAGATGAAGTGGAGTCGTTTGGTGGTCTTGGGAGGGCCGGGGAGGCTCTGGTTGTGACAAACGGAGCCGGGAGGCGGCGGTGGCCGAACAGGCCGGAGACGAGGAAGGAGGCGTTCCCGGGGCGATTGCTGGCTACGGGAGCCCTGATGGGTTGGCTTGGGGTCGCCTGAGGGCTCGGAGAGGTGCGTGGCTCCTTAAATAGGTGAGTCAAGGCGGTTCCGCCGCGGCAGGGGATAAGATCAACAGCAAACCGTCATTCTGTAGCTAGGGGCGACGTGGAGGCGGTTGGAGCTGGTCGGCGCACTCCGACGGACTCCACACTGCTCAAGGGGCGAGCTGGCGCACGTGTGTGGCTCGGGCGGTGCCGTCCATGGCAGGAGCTCACTGCAGACACCGGCGTGCCGCCAAGGGGGCTCTGACGACGGTGCTGTAGGGCACCAGGGGCTGCTTGGCACGTTCTGGTGAGTGGTCGAGGGTGTGGCGCGGCTCTACAGAGCGGGCAAAAACCAGGGGCGCGACGCGTCGGCTCGGGCGCGGCACGTGCAAAACGTGCGCTCTGGGCGCGCCCAGAGCACGCCCACCAGGTGCTCGGTGAAATGCCCGTGCATGCCACAGAGCTTGGGTGAGGCTAGCAATTAGCAGACCTAGGTTAGGATTAGCTAGGAGTTTATTGGACAAGGTGATTAGGCAAAGGAAGCAGGTTCATTGCGCAAACCAAAAACTATGTCAAAACTGATAATGCCCACAAGGTGCTTGACAGAATGCCACATGCACCTAGGCATTTCTTGGGGTGGCCCAATTCTCCAGGTTAGTGCCTCTTTGGGTGCAAAAGAGAGTGGTAAGGTCATTTGGGGAAAAGAAGAAACTTGCTAGTGCAAGTTTTGCAAATCTTCGATTTTTGGACAGAAAGAACAGGGCATGATTGCAAGTACTAGAATTGCTCCAATGAGTCCAACCTCCTGGACTTAAGGGTATTGTAGGATGGGTTATAAGTAGGCAAAGGAATCACAACAAAAGGAGCAAGTTAAAATATAGTTGTAGTACAAATCATCAAGTTGGACCAGAATGGGAATGAGGTTGATACACTCAATTTTTTCAAAGGACATCACTGGGTTTTTGCAAAAAGTTTAATAATATGCTCCTACTGACCTCCCCTAATTTTGGTATAAGTTTTACAGAAATATTTAAATAGGTTGTAGTGTAAAATTGCCCACTGGACCAGATTTGAAAATCTGGTGTAGAGCTCAAATATTCCAATGAACAGAAGATATATTTGCACAAAAGTGATTTGGTGACATCACATGGCATCTCCAAATTTTGGTTGGAATTTTAGTTAAATTTATCAAATGGTTGTAGTTCAAAAAGAGCTCCAAAACTAATGAAAATCACTTTAAGGAATAATGCTCAGAGAGAAATAATTATGTAAATAAATTGCACTGAAAGAAAAAAATGTTTTACTTGAAAGGGCAAACAATTCCAATAATATATTTGGAAAGTTTTCACTAGAGGTAAAAACTCCATAAAAATTAAGGAAAGAATGGTCCTGAAATCAAAAGAAATTCCAGAATTTAAAAGTTTAAGTTTCAAGGCAAAATTTTAATTAATAAAACAAGGTTAAAAAATTTTGGCATCACAACACTACCCCCCTTAAGAAAAATCCCGTCCTCGGGATTTGTTAAGAGCTGTTTTGAAAAACATATACTCCACGGTTACGTGTTTTTGCGAGCAGTGTATGTGTTCGAGCGGTTGTGAGTCTGCTGCCGTGGTGCTGCGTGAATAAAACTCCATGTCGTGAGAAGATACACGATGCCACAACTCAGGGAAAAGAAATCTCACTCCATGATTTCTCGAGAGAGAAAATCAGTAAATTAAGAGTCAAACCGCAACAAAAACTACTCAAATTAATAGAAACTAAATAATTTACTCGCCACACAAACTCGGGGTACCACGCATAAGTTACAACTTATTAATAAATGTTGCAATAATAAACACAGCAGCGACGTCTATAATGCAAACGATAACTGGACGGGGTCCCGAGTAAAACGTCTCTGGTACTGGGACGCACTCCTCCTCTATCGGGGGAAGCGGATTGACCAGCCGATGAATGTGTCTCTCCTGGTCGGGCCTTAGTGGTCTACCGATGGCGATCTGAGGATTTAAATCTGTGAGACTCTGGAGATAACCCATTACTCGCTGGGTCAAACGTTCTTGAGCGATGACGTACTGGACCAGGTTGGCCAGTATTGGGTCTCTCTCAATCCATCCACCGGGAAAAGATGTTACTCCTCCGGGTGCTGCACGGCTCGGAAAGTAATAATATCCTCTTTCACTGGCATAGGGTACCGTGAATCGAAGGCGGGCAAGTGCTTCATGTGCAGCTGCTTCTATGGCCATTAGTGGAACTGGCATAGATTTCCCCACGAAGGAAACTTCCGTTGGGTCTTGGTTTGGATTTACGGGAGGGATGTGTACTACTGCCCAATATTTCGAGGTGGATGGGGTGATCCTCGATTTGAGCAGCTCGTACTGGGGTGGCTGGGTAGAACCCATGGTACTGCAGGTAAAGTCCCACAATATTTTGACAAAGCTACCCGGGGTTGCATCTTGGGTTCTCAGATAAATGCTAGGGCTCGGCATGTCAAGAAATGGTTGTGAGGGTGGTGCACAAGGTGAGGGGTGCTTGGCAAGGTCACGAGGTGGCCTTTTTATACAGCATCCGGGCTGGGTTATAAGCCACGGTGAGGGGCACTAGTCTGTCGGTCCTGCTCTCACAGGGTCGGGGTCAAAGCCACAGATACACATATCTCACAAAAGCGACGTGTTACTGGGGGTGTCGTCGGGGTGGTTTTGGTAGCTGCGCCCGGGATAAAAAATGCAACTGCAGGCTGACATATTTATGCCAGGTTACTATTTAAAACAGAGGCACAACAACAGGCTGCGTTAACTCACAAGGTCACATGATTATAAGGCCTGGATACACTGAGACTCGGTACTATTCGAGTGATTCAGTCTACCTCGTTTATATCTAAACGAGCCTGCCTTGAGGACGTCGAGGCTTCTCCCCGGGTCTCACCGTCGGGATTAGCTTGAGGTGGTTGAGGAACTGCAGGGTCGAGGTGGCGATGATGACCATCGCGGGGATTGTTGGCCACAATCCCGTTGGAGTGTGCTCCCAAAAGGCGACGAAGCACTTCTGGGGTCATCAAAGCACCTTGGTTGATGGATGGGGGTGACCTCAAGGTCTCGAGCGGGTGTCCGAATAGCACGACTGGGTTGTCGGCGTCGGGCTCGTCCTCTCCTCTCGCCGGGGCTCGACGAACCAGCTCTCCACGAGCTGCGATCAGATCAATGGTGATTTGATCGAACAGTTCCTCTAGTGCACCTACATATCACACTAGGTGCAACAACGCAGGATCCGTCTCGTGATCCCCATTGGCAACTTGGGGTGGTCTACCATACCCTTCGCGTCTGGGGTAGTAGTAGAACGAGCGACAGTTAACTCTGGGCGACAACTGCCGGGGTTGAACTATAGCCTCCCGCGCGGCTAGTTGGTTGGCTTTTGGCTCAAAGGAAGTTGTCCTTCCGGTGAACCTGTAGGGGCGTTCTAGAGATAGACCCCTACCATAGATGTGCACAGTGGCCTAGAATTGACGGCTCTCACCGCTCATGGATCCTTGGTACACAACATATTCTGGGGGCTCTTCTAACGCATAGGCACGACGGGTGAGGTTTGCGAGTATGGTCACAAAACCTCCAAGGTTGGTTGTTGTGGTCTCAATGTGCACGACGGGGCCAGGCATTATGGCTCGGTTTGGGGTAGAGGTTGTGCTGTGCTGGGTTGAGGCGAGCGTGCCCTTTATATAGAAATAGGGGACGAAGTCTTCCTTCGCACGCTTGCGAATGAGAAATTATAGGCGTCGGTCACAGGCGCGTGATCGACAGGCTAGGTTGATAGGTTGGGCACCGACTGCCAAAAGTGTCGGGGTCACTGTGTGGCTATCTTGCACGAGAAGCTTGACTGGGTTTAGGTTAAGGTCTGGTGGTTTGGCTTACCTAGGTTTATTGTAACATCCCAAATTTTCAATTTGGAAAGTTATACATAGAGCATCATTGCATATCATTTTTTTCATTGCATTTTCTTTGCATTTTGCTCGATCCTAGAAATTCTACACAACTCAAGGACCCACGGGGAGAGTTGGGGATTTTCGTTATTTTCATATTTGAGTTTTCTAAAATTTTGAAAATAGGATCGTTGATTTTAATTATTTTATCTTCAATTATTTCTACTAAAAAAATATGCGGGAGGGAATAAAATGACTTTCCCAAAATAAAGAAATAATGAAGATTTAATAATAAAATCAAATAAGATTTTATTTTGGAGTTTTTCGCCTTTTTATGTGAATTTAGGAAAAATGCGCGTTTTTAAAAATTGCATCTAGGCTTGATTTTAGAAAACGGGGAAAATTTATTTTGGGATTTTTGGAATCCGTTTGATACTTCTTTTGATTTTTTTCTGCGTGTAATGTTTTATTTTAAAAAAACGAACCGCCTTTCGGGTCGTACCCGAGCGGGACTCCGCTCGGGGGCGCTAATAAATAGCAGCAGCCCCGTAGCCTCAGCCCACCCGAGCCCGAGCCCAAGCAAACCCTAGCCGCCCGAGCCCGCCGCCGCCCCAGCCCGCCGCCCGCTGGCCGCCACGAGCAAGCGTTTTCGAGGTTCGCCGCCTCGATTTCCATGCCGGTTTTATTTAAAAAAACCGATCGGTTTTCTTCGGTTTTTTTTTGTTTTTTTCTATTTTATTTATTTATTATTTTATTTTTTCTTTTTCCGTTCGAATCTGTTCGTCGTTTTTTTCTTTTTCTCGGATTTAATCCGCGATTTTTCTGATCGCGATTCCAGATCCGACTTTCGTTTTAGTATAACTTTTCATTGCTTATCGAATCAGGCGATACAAGCTACCGGAGTTTCGTCTCGAAACCGTATTTCCGAATAATCTACTTAAACAAGTTTTTGCTTCTGTAAAATTTGACTTAGATCCAGATTAGTAAAACGAAGTTGTTTTCTTCCGCCGTTTGACTTTCGTTGCTTCGTTTGATTTGATTCTTTTTGCAAACCGGAGTTCTTAAGTTGAACCATCTGGTTAGATCTATTCGAGTTTTATCTGCACATTAGATGAGTACTTATTGTATGCTTGTTTGTTTGTCTGCGATAGATCGGAGTGCGCCGCTTGTTACTTCGAGTCTCTAGGTTTCGCGGATCATCAGCAAGGCAAGTAACACTTTGATCATACTCTTCTCATACCCAGTTTTTATGCACTAGATCTATTCTCAAACACTTGCATGATTAGGATCTAATTAAATTGTGGGATGGGAAGTAGATGAGGTAGTACCTATTACCTGTTTTATTATCAAACCTTTGGGAGTTACTTCTACGTTTGCTTATTATGCTATGCTATGCTAGTAGAAGTGGATTGGGTGAGTGTATCCATGATGATGTGAGATTGTTATTTAATGGTTTATTTAAGGTGGCAACTTAAACACACATCTGGGTGGATTGAGGCACCTGGTTTCTATCAGGACTTGCCTGTATTTCTTCGGACCTCCACCTAGGCTCAAAGGGATCATGAGATTATTCAAACTAGAAACTTCCGTGTGCAGCCACAAGCCATTATGGGCTCTGGCATAGTTGATTAAGTTGTGCGAACTCTTACGGGTAGGCTAGCTGATGTAGGGGATGTAGGTTGGTATGGTCTACCCACATGTAAGGTGCTAGTGCTTCTGAAAGACTATGTCTCGGTCATCCGTTTCTCAAACACCATGTAGTGCGAGAAACCAAACGGAGGCGATCGAGTCTTGTGGGGAAAAGTGTGCAAACCTCTGCAGAGTGTATAAACTAATCATGATTAGCCGTGTCCCCGGTTATGGACATCTTGAGTATCTAGTACCTGGATATCATGTGAATCTCATCATGTTACTTCTTATTAATATTGTTGGGTTTGTTAATGAGTACTTTTAATTGGGATTGAGAATGTTGTCAACCATTCTCAATGTTTCACAACCACCATGATAGTTAAATAAATTTATTCCTTTGTAGTAGGGAAAAATTGGCTTTATGCAAAAGCAGAATCAGTAGAGCTTTCCACCAGTCATATATGCATGTAGTATAGGCTTATCATTCCATTATTCTCTATGTATTACATTGCCGATATTCCATGTGCTGACCCGTTTCGGGTTGCAACGTCTCATGTTGCGTACTTTTCGCATTTACGAGTAAGGTGCTTAGGTCGTGGTTCTATACTCAGTGATGCCGTTGGAGTTGATGGACTCGCTTATTCTTCCAAGTCTTCCGCTGTTATCGTATTAGATGGCCTTAAGCCATATTTATTTTGTTAAGTTCTCTTTTGAGACATTCGGTTGTAATAAGTGTGTGATTGCTACTCTGTTATAAATCCTTCGAGTACTGTGTGGTGTCAGCATTACTGATCCAGGGATGACACTGAGCACAGAGACTTGACCGTCTGAGGTCGGGTCGCTACAGAGATGGTATCAGAGCACAGGCTGACTGTAGGACACGACCATTAAGCTAAAGCCCTAGATCACTACTCTCTCTTCTCATTTCTGACTCCTCATCTTTTCTACTCTTTTAGGATGACGAAAGCGAGGATCAAGTTCACTCAGCCGGATGAGGATACACCCTTTGGACGACACCTGAAGGAAGTCACTAAGTATCTTAACATTGGATTACCAAGCTTCACCGGGACCTATAATTCCACTTTACCTGAAGAAGAGCGCTGGAAGATTCAAGCTCAAGTTCCCGGAAGGACGTTTGCGCCAATCACGGAGCCCATAGAGTGTGTTTTCAATGCACCAACCTGGAGTCTGGGAAAGAGCATGGCAGCTCACATAACCATGGGGCGCATTGGAGAAGTTTATAAAGAAGACCTCAAGGATACTATCTACCAGATTTGTGGGCGCCGAGATGAACAATGGGAGATAGTTGGCACTAAGAAGGATCGATCCATTGCAGCTTTCATCCAGGAGTTAAACCAGCACATTCGACGCCAGGAGAACCAGATGTGCGCAGACATGATGGAGTTGAAGGCAGCAAAAGCCAAGATTATCGAACTAGAAGGAGAAATGAAGGCCACTCGCAAGGACTACATGGAGGAGATTGTAGCTCTAGTGAGACAAAATGGCGATCTTAAGGAGAAGATTGAAGAACTCATGGGAAATTCAGCACCCGGAGGAGAAGATGAAGATAGCACCTGTCCAGAGAACTACATCATCATCGACGACACCGATTCCGATCCTAGTGAGGATGATTATGAAGATAAAGCTGGAGCAGATATCATGGAGTCTTCATCGGAGCAGTTTTTCTAGTTGACCACCATAACAGTAGTAGATTACCCCCATGTTATATTAGTTTTAGTTTCAGCACTTTGTAACGATAGATAGACCGTTGTATGCCCTTGTTTGAATTGATTGGAGTGATATTGTGTGATTTGTCTCATGTGCATATGGGTAGTGTTTCTCTCTAGACCTCATTCTATTCTAAATTCTCTTGTTTTCATAAAACCCTCAGATGCCTCCGAGACGCGACCCTGAATTTGTTTTCCCGCCAGAGATCACTCAGTTGATTCAGCAGCAGAATACCTTGATTCAGACATTGGTACAGAACCAAGGCAACAACAACAACAACAACAACAACAACAACAACCCACCACCACCACCACCTGTTGACCATTTGACCCGTTTCTTAAGGTTGAATCCGCCGGTGTTTTCCAATAGCACTGAGCCGATTGTTGCAGATGATTGGCTCCGTAAGATAGGGAGGGAGTTGACCACTGCAGGATGTACAGATGGAGAAAGGGTGAATTTTGCTGCACATCAGCTTGAAGGACCCGCAGCAGCATGGTGGGAGAATTTTACAGCCACTTACCCTGTGGACACTGTCACATGGGATCAGTTTCAGCAAGCTTTTCGTACTGCCCATGTTTCAGCAGGAGCTATGACCATGAAGAAGCGTGAGTTTCGCAACTTACGCCAAGGAGGAAGGACAGTTGGCCAGTATGTAGATGATTTTAGTAAGCTAGCATGTTATGCCCCAGATGACGTTGCTACGGACGCAGCTAAGCAGGAGAAGTTTCTAGAAGGACTGAATGATGAGCTGAGCATGCAGTTGATGGTAGCCACTTTTAATAACTACCAGGAGTTGGTAGATCGTGCGCTTATGATTGAAGGGAAGCAGCAGCAGATTGAAAATCGCAAGAGGAAGTATGGACAGGGGAAGAATAACTCTGGAGCTCAGCAGAAACTTCGCTTTACCCTGAAGCCAGGAGGACAATTTCAGCATACCCATGGAGGAGGTAGCTCGCACAACCATAATGGCGCCAGGAATGGGAACGGGAATGGAGGAAGCAATGGACAAAACCGCACCAACCCATCAACACCATCCAAGGTAGACCTGAGCCACATCACTTGCTTTAAGTGCCGCAAGACTGGGCATTATGCAAACGAGTGTCCAGAAGGCCATAATGGAAATGGCAATGGAAGCTCAGGAAAGAAGCCAAATCCTTTCAATAAAGGACAAGTGAACCACGTTACCGTGGAGGAGGTTGAAGCTCAGCCAGATGCAGTAATAGGTAAGTTTTTGGTTAAGTCATTTACTGCAGTTGTTCTTTTTTATACTGGTGCATCGCATTCATACATATCAAGGGGATTTGTGGATAAGTACAAATTACCAACCCAAGCCCTTAGGTCACCCATGCTAGTAACCTCACCCGAAGCAGAATACATGGCTAGTATATGGTGTGATCGACTGCCATTAAGGATTGGACACTATGTTTTTCCCTCGGACCTAATAGTTCTGGAATCCAAAGGATTGGATGTGATATTAGGCATGGATTGGTTGTCGAAGTATGGAGGGAACATAGATTGCGCCAGTAAGTCAATTTTGCTTACCACCCCAGAAGGGAGGAGAATCAAGTAAGTATCACGGCATGAATCGAGGAGAGCACATGTAAATTCCTTATCAGGAGTTGTGCAGGAAGAAGTACCAGTGGTAAGGGATTTCCCGGACGTGTTTCCGGAAGAGTTGCTGTGCATGCCACCGGATAGAGACATTGAGTTTTGATTGAACTATCGCTGCATAATCGGGCCGATATCTAAGAGACCATATAGGATGCCAGCCCAAGATTTGGAGGAAATTAAGAAGCAGATTAAGGAGTTATCGGATCAAGGTTTTATTCGCCCAAGTTCTTCGCCTTTGGGGATCACCAAGATTCTAGTGGAGAAGAAGGATGGATCATTAAGAATGATTGTTGATTATCGAGGATTGAACGAAGTGACCATTAAGAACAAATACCCATTGCCGATGATCAATGACTTGTTTGACCAGTTGCAAGGAGCTAAGGTGTTTTCAAAGATCGACGGCGATCGTGGTACCATCGCTTGAAGATTCGAGAGCAGGATATACCTAAGACAGCTTTTACCACCAGGTACGGGCTGTATGAGTACACCGTTATGTCATTTGGTCTGACTAACGCACCTGCCTACTTTATGAACATGATGAACAAAGTGTTTATGGAGTTTTTGGATAAGTTCGTCGTGGTGTTCATTGATGATATTTTGGTTTACTCAAAGAATGAAGAGGAACATAAGGAGCATTTGTGTTTGGTACTCGAGAAGCTCAGAGAACACCAGTTGTATGCCAAGTTAAGCAAGTGTGAGTTTTGGTTGAAGGAAGTTGGATTTCTTGGACATGTTATATCCGGAGAAGGTATATCAGTAGACCCCACTAAAGTTGTCATCAGAATAAACCGGGAAGCGCCAACAACCATTGGAGAGATCCGGAGTTTCCTTGGACTAGCGAGGATATTACCGGAGATTCATTGAGAATTTCTCAAGGATTGGCGGCCGATGACAAAATTGTTGAAGAAGGATACCAAGTTCATTTGGACCGAGGAGTGTGAAGCTAGTTTCCAAGAGTTGAAGAAACGTTTGGTTACCTCATCAGTGTTAATTCCGCCAGATCAGACCAAGGATTACGAGGTATATTGGCGACGCTTCACGTCGAGGACTTGGAGCAGTGCTTATGCAGGAGGGGAGAGTTGTTTCGTATGCTTGACGACAGCTTAAGCCTCATGAGCTAAATTATGCTACGCATGATTTGGAGTTAGCAGTCGTTGTGCATGCGTTGAAGACATGGAGACATTTCCTCATTGGAAACCATTGTGAGGTGTATACGGATCACAAGAGTTTGAAGTACATCTTCACGCAGAAGGAGCTAAATCTCAGGCAAAGGAGATGGTTGGAGCTTACCAAAGATTATGATATGAGATTGCATTATCACCCCGGAAAGGCTAACGTTGTAGCAGACGCGTTGAGCCGTAAGAGTCACGTCAATACATTAATGACGGGAGGAATACCAAAGGAGTTAGCCGAGGATCTTCGAGAGCTATGTTTGGAAATAGTTCCGAGAGGCTATGTAGCAGCATTGGAGATTCAGTCAACCTTGTTGGACAAGATCGGGAAAGCTCAGAAGACTGACAAAGAGATTGCCTCTATAAAGGAGAGAATGAGCGAAGGAAAGGCTAAGGGAGTTTTTGAGGATGAGCAAGATACCCTATGGTTTGAAGACCGTGTTTATGTGCCCAATGACCCGGAGATCAGGAAGTTGATTTTGCAAGAGGCACATGATTCACCATATTCGATTCACCCAGGAAATACCAAGATGTATTTGGATTTGAAGAATACTTTCTGGTGGACCGGAATGAAGAAGGATATTGCAGAGTATGTAGCAGTTTGTGATGTATGTCAAAAGGTGAAGGCGGAACATCAGAAGCCAGCAGGATTGTTACAGCCATTGCCTATACCCGAATGGAAGTGGGATAAACTAGGAATGGATTTCATCACGGGATTGCCTAGGACTCGTTCAGGCTATGACTCGATTTGGGTTATAGTCGATCGTTTGACGAAGGTAGCTCATTTCATTCCAGTAAAGACTACCTATAGCAGTGCCAAATTGGCTAAGATATACATGACCAGGATTATATGCTTGCATGGAGTTCCGAGGAGTATCGTATCGATAGAGGAACCCAATTTACCTCAAAGTTCTGGAAGCGCTTGCATGAAACTTTGGGAACCAGACCGAGTTTAGCATGCTTTCCATCCACGCATGTATGGACAAACCGAGAGAGTCAACCAGATTTTGGAGGATATGCTTAGAGCTTGTGCTTTGGATTATGGATCAAGTTGGGATGACAATTTGCCGTATGCGGAGTTTTCATATAACAACAGTTACCAAACCAGTTTGAAGATGGCACCTTTCGAAGCCTTATACGGAAGGAGGTGCAGGACCCCGTTGTTGTGGGATTAAGTTGGAGACCGCCGGTTGTTTGGACCAGATTTGATTAAGGAGTCTGAATAGAAAGTAAAGTTCATTCGCGATAGGCTCAAGGTAGCCCAGTCAAGACAGAAAAGTTATGCGGATTCAAAACGCAAGGAGACAGAATACGAAGTCGGAGACAGAGTTTATCTTCGAGTATCACCACTTCGAGGAGTTAAGCGTTTTGGAGTTAAGGGAAAGTTAGCACCTCGATTTGTTGGACCTTATCGTGTTTTGGAACGTATGGGAAAAGTTGCGTACAAGTTGGAATTACCCGAAGGATTGTCAGGAGTTCATGATGTGTTTCATGTTTCACAGTTGAAGAAGTGTCACGCAGAGATGGCTGATATACCACTGAGAGATACCGTGCCACTGGAAGTGATTCATTTGAATGATGATTTGACCTATGAGGAGAAACCGGTTAAGATTTTGGAGTATGCCAGCAGAGTCACTCGCAGCAAGGTCATTAAGTTTTGCAAGGTTCAGTGGAGCCACCACACAGAGGATGAAGCCACCTGGGAGCGAGAGGAAGATTTGCTTAAAGACCACCCTCACCTATTTTCTAGCCAACCCGAATCTCGAGGGCAAGATTCATCTTGAGGGGGTAGGTTTGTAACATCCCAAATTTTCAATTTGGAATGTTATACATAGAGCATCATTGCATATCATTTTTTTCATAGCATTTTCTTTGCATTTTGCTCGATCCTAGAAATTCTACACAACTCAAGGACCCACGGGGAGAGTTGGGGATTTTCGTTATTTTCATATTTGAGTTTTCTCAAATTTTGAAAATAGGATCATTGATTTTAATTATTTTATCTTCAATTATTTCTACTACAAAAATATGCGAGAGGGAATAAAATGACTTTCCCAAAATAAAGAAATAATGAAGATTTAATAATAAAATCAAATAAGATTTTATTTTGGAGTTTTTCGCCTTTTTATTTGAATTTAGGAAAAATGCGCGTTTTTCATAATTCCATCTAGGCCCCAAATAAAAGTTCATTAAATCCGACTTGATTTTAGAAACCGGGGAAAATTTATTTCGGGATTTTTGGAGTCCGTTTGATACTTCTTTTGATTTTTTTTTCTGCGCGTAATGTTTTATTTAAAAAAATGAACCGCCTTTCGGGCCGTACCCGAGCGGGACTCCGCTCGGGGGCGCTAATAAATAGCAGCCGCCCCGGAGCCTCAGCCCACCCGAGCCCGAGCCTGAGCAAACCCTAGCCGCCCGAGCCCGCCACGCCCCCGGCCACGCCCGCCGCCGCACGGAGCGCTTCCGAGGCTCGACGCCGCCTCGATTTCCGTGCCGGTTTTATTTAAAAAAACCGATCCGTTTTCTTCGGTTTTGTTTCGGTTTTTTTTTACTTTTTCTTTTTCCGTTCGAATCTGTTCGTCGTTTTTTTCTTTTTCCCGGATTTAATCCGCGATTTTTCTGATCGCGATTCCAGATCCGATTTTCGTTTTAGTATAACTTTTCGCTCGTTTATCGGAATCAGGCGATTCAAGCGCCTGAAGTTTCATCTTGAAACCCTCTTTCCGAATAATCTACTTAAACAAGTTTTTGCTTCTGTAAAATTTGACTTAGATCCAGATTAGTAAAACGAAGCTGTTTTCTTCCGCCGTTTGACTTTCGTCGCTTCGTTTGATTTGATTCTTTTTGCAAACCGGAGTTCTTAAGTTGAACCATCTGGTTAGATCTATTCGAGTTTTATCTGTGCATTAGATGAGTACTTATTGTATGCTTGTTTGTTTGTCTGCGATAGATTACCCGGAGTGCGCCGCTTGTTACTTCGAGTCTCTAGGTTTCGCGGATCATCAGCAAGGCAAGTAACACTTTGATCATACTCTTCTCATACACCGTTTTTATGCACTAGATCTATTCTCAAACACTTGCATGATTAGGATCTAATTAAATTGTGGGATGGGAAGTAGATGAGGTAGTACCTATTACCTGTTTTATTATCAAACCTTTGGGAGTTACTTCACGTTTGCTTATTATGCTATGCTATGCTAGTAGACGTGGATTGGGTGAGTGTATCCATGGCAGATGTGAGATTGTTATTTAATGGTTTATTTAAGGTGGCAACTTAAAAACACATCTGGGTGGATTGAGGCACCTGGTTTCTATCAGGACTTGCCTGTATTTCTTCGGATCGCCACCCAGGCTCAAAGGGATCATGAGATTATTCAAACTGGAAACTTCACTGTGCAGCCACAAGCCATTATGGGCTCTGGCATAGTTGATTAAGTTGTGCGAACTCTTACGGGTAGGCTAGCTGATGTAGGGGATGTAGGTTGGTACAGTCTACCCACATGTAAGGTGCTAGTGCTTCTGAAAGACTATGTCTCGGTCATACGTTTCTCAAACACCATGTAGTGCGAGAAACCAAATGGAGGCGATCGAGTCTTGTGGGGAAAACTGCGCAAACCTCTGCAGAGTGTATAAACTAATCATGATTAGCCATGTCCCCGGTTATGGACATCTTGAGTATCTAGTACCTGGATATCATGTGAATCTATGTTACTTCTTATTAATATTGTTGGGTTTGTTAATTAGTACTTTTAATGGGGATTGAGAATGCTGTCAACCATTCTCAATGTTTCACAACCACCATGATAGTTAAATAAATTTATTCCTTTGTAGTAGGGAAAAATTGGCTTTATGCAAAACTGTAATCAGAGAGCTTTCCACCAGCCATATATGCATGTAGTATAGGCTTATCATTCCATTATTCTCTATGTGTTACATTGCCATATTCCATGTCTTTGACCCGTTTTCGGCTGCAACGTTTCATGTTGCAGACTTTTGATCGATGAGTAAGGTGCTTAGGTCGTGGTTCTATACTCAGTGATGCCGTTGGAGTTGATGGACTCGCTTATTCTTCCAAGTCTTCCGTTGTTATCGTATTAGATGGCCTTAAGCCATATTTATTTTGTTAAGTTTTGTTTTGAGACATTCGATTATAATAAGTGTGTGATTGCTACTCTGTTATAAATCCTTCGAGTACTGTGTGGTGTCAGCATTACTGATCCAGGGATGACACTGAGCATGGAGATCAGACTGTTTGAGGTCTGGTCGCTACATTTATTGGCCCAGCTAAGATAGGATTAGCCAATGGTCAACCTGGCTCTGATACCAAGTTTGTCACGACCGGTTTTCCGGGAATTGATTTCCAGAAAATGGCCCTTGTGCTCACCAGCCCCAGGATTGCTGTTAGCTGATGAGGCACCAACTTGATACAGAAATTCTAAGCAAAATACAAAATATGTAGTACAAGACCATTCTGGCCTGTGAGTACAACAAATGGTTTCTAGTGGTAGATGGCGGAAGCTGTTTGTGGATCATCAGCGTCTATGGGACTCCATTTCCACAGGAACAGCTGACCAGGTTAACTCCTATCTTCGCGAGGCCATTATCATCATTACGAAGGTTCCGGGGCTGTCATCGCTTCGCTCCTCTCCATGCAAGAAATCTGGCCAAGACTATAGCCAGGGACAAGCCAATGAGTACTTTGAATGTAATCGCAAACATTATGAACACAGGTATAATATAACAAAACATGTTCTGAAATATTCTATGATCACAACGTCGGTCATAAAATAAAAAATCTCTGATGCATGCACGCCGGTTATTAATATGTAACAATGAATATGTAATGACAGAGTAAGAATAAAATGCACCATTCGGATGTCTGAAGCGACGTCTCGAATTGATGGTAAATAACGAGCATGCCTCAGTCGGGCGTCTGAGCGACACCACATAAAGGGATTATAAGTAAATAAATAACAAGCATGCCACAGTCGGGCGTCTCAGCGACACCACATAAAGGGCTTATAAGGTAAATAAATAACAAGCATGCCACAAGGCGTCTCAATGACACCACATAAAGGGCTTATAAGGTAAATAAATAACAAGCATACCACGATTAGGCGTCAAATGACACCACATAAAGGGCTTATAAAGTAAATAAATAACAAGCATGCCACGATAGGCGTCTCGTGACACCACATAAAGTGCTTATAAGGTAAATAAATAACAAGCATGCGACAATCCAGGCGTCTCAAATGACACATAAAGGGCTTATAAATAATCACAGGGAATATCCAGGAGGTAGAACCATCCCAGGGATATTCGATAATTCAAGTAATATAAAGGGTTAGTCCAGTAAAAAATAATAATCATGGTCCTCACAAGTCACAAGTCGGGCCCCGAGTTTGGTTTAACAGTTTCTCCTCCGAAGACCGACACTAAGACCAACACTCTCGGTATGCTTGAAAGGCATATGATGGTGACTACTATCACAAACATATCAAACTCCAATAGCATGAAATCATCAATTTGCACTCATGAGTAGGAACATATCATCACATAAAATGACGTATACCACGTGTCGAGGTGGTGTTGTCACCGCGTCAAATAACACACACAATATTATGCCGTGGTTCGTAATGCTTGCCTTCAAGTTGTGGGGAGGCAGGGTGCATTCCAACACTTTGAAAGTTTTCTCCTCTCTCCGACAATCCTATTTTTGAAAATATTCGAATTAACACATAGTTTAAAAACAGTACAAAAAAATTGCTTGGAATTTTTTTTAAATAAATCTTAAAATAAACTAGACTAAATTTGAGGAAGGTAGGAAAAAGAATCAACTCATTTGGAGTTTTATTTAAAACGTTATGGCCACTCAAAGTTGTGGTCAAAATCTGTTTTTAAAATAAAACAGAATAAAAAGGAAAAACGTTTCGAACTGACCACGTCGAAGGCGTATTCCGATTTTTTACGCCTCCACTTATCCAGTGTGGACCGTGCGTGGGTCAGTGATAGTGGGCCCACCTGGCCCACTGGTCAGGTTTGACTAGTCGACCCCCCCCCCCCTCTTCCTCTGCCCGAGCGGGGGGCGGGACTCCGGCGATCGCCGCCGGCGATGGGTGGTTCCTCGCGGGGTTCCGAGGGCGGGGATGGACCCGCCAGACCGGGGCGGTCCTCCCGGTGGTCGTTGGGTCGCCGGGGGTGGAGGGAGTCGCCGTCGACGAGTTTTGTGGCGGTTGGAAGTGTCGGGAGCAAAGTGAACTTGGGGCTACGGTGGCTCTCCGTCGCGGCCGAGGTGTTGGTTGGCTTCGCAAGACGAAGTGGAGTCAGTTGGTGGTGTTGGGAGGGCCGGGGAGGCGTTGGTTGTGACGAACAGAACCGGGAGGCGGCGGTGGCCGAACTGGCCGGAGACGGGGAATGAGGCCTTCCCGGGGCGATTGCTGGCTACGGGAGCCCTGATGGGTTCGCATGGGGTCGCCTGAGGGCTTGGAGAGGTGCGGGGCTCCTTAAATAGGCGAGTCAAGGCGGTTCCGCGGCGGCCGGGGAAAAGATCACCGGTGAACCGTCATTCTGTAGCTAGGGGCAACGTGGAGGCGGTTGGAGCTGGTCGGGGCACTCCGACGGACTCCACACTGCTCAAGGGGCGAGCTGGCGCGCGCTTGTGGCTCGGGCGGTGCCGTCCGTGGTAGGAGCTCACTGCGGACACCGGCATGCCGCCAAGGGGGCTCTGACGGCGGTGCTGTAGGGCACCAGGGGCTGCTTGGCGCGTTCTGGTGAGTGGTCGAGGGTGTGGCGCGGCTCTGCAGAGCGGGCAAAAACCAGGGGCACGACGCGGCGGCTCGGGCGCGGCACGTGCAAAACGCGCGCTCTGGGCGCGCCCAGAGCACGCCCACCAGGTGCTCGGCGAAATGCCCGTGCATGCCACAGAGCTTGGGTGAGGCTGGCAATTAGCAGACCTAGGTTAGGAGTAGCTAGGAGTTTATTGGACAAGGTGGTTAGGCAAAGGAAGCAGGTTCATTCAAGCAAACCAGAAACTATGTCAAAACTGATCATGCCCACAAGGTGCTTGACAGAATGCCGCATGCACCTAGGCAATTCTTGGGGTGGCCCAATTCTCCAGGTTAGTGCCTCTTTGGGTGCAAAAGAGAGTGGTAAGGTCATTTGGGCAAAAGAAGAAACTTGCTAGTGCAAGTTTTGCAAATCTTCAGTTTTGGACAGAAAGAACAGGGCATGATTGCAAGTACTAGAATTGCTCCAATGAGTCCAACCTCCTGTACTTAAGGGTATTGTAGGATGGGTTATAAGTAGGAAAAGGAATCACAGCAAAAGGAGCAAGTTAAAATATAGTTGTAGTACAAATCATCAAGTTGGACCAGAATGGAAATGAGGTTGATACACTCAATTTTTTCAAAGGACATCACTGGGTTTTTGCAAAAAGTTGAATAATATGCTCCTACTGACCTCCCCTAATTTTGGTAGAAGTTTTAAAGAAATATTTAAATAGGTTGTAGTGTAAAATTGCCCACTGGACCAGATTTGAAAATCTGGTGTAAAGCTCAAATTTTCCAATGAACAGAAGATATTTTTGCACAAAAGTGATTTGGTGACATCACATGGCATCTCCAAATTTTGGTTGGAGTTTTAGTTAAATTTATCAAATGGTTGTAGTTCAAAAAGAGCTCCAAAACTAATGAAAATCACTTTAAGGAATAAAGCTCAGAGAGAAATAATTATGTATATAAATTCCACTGAAAGAAAAAAATGTTTTACTTGAAAGGGCAAACAATTCCAATAATATATTTGGAAAGTTTTCACTAGAGGTAAAAACTCCATAAAATTTTAGGAAAGAATGGTCCTGAAATCAAAAGAAATTCCAGAATTTAAAAGTTTAAGTTTCAAGGCAAAATTTTCATTAATAAAACAAGGTTAAAAATTTTGGGGCGTCACACCAATACCCCCGTTAAGAAAAATCACGTCCTCGAGATTTGTTAAGAGTTGTTTTGAAAAACAAATACTCCACGGTTACGTGTGTTTGCGAGCAGTGTATGTGTTCGAGCGGTTGTGAGTCTGCTGCCGCGGTGCTGCGTGAATAAAACTCCATGTCGTGAGAAGATACACGATGCCACAACTCAGGGAAAAGAATCTCACTCCAGGATTTTTCGCGAGAGAAAATCAATAAATTAAGAGTCAAACCGCAACAAAAACTACTCAAATTAATAGAAACTAAATAATTTACTCGCCGCACAAACTCGGGGTACCATGCATAAGTTACAACTTATAAATAAATGTTGCAATAATAAACACCGCAGCGACGTCTATAATGCAAACGGTAACTGGACGGGGTCCCGAGAAAACGTCTCTGGTACTGGGACACACTCCTCCTCTATTGGGGGAAGCGGATTGACCAGCCGATGAATCTGTCTCTCCTGGTTGGTCCTCAGTGGTCTGCCGATGGCGATCTGAGGATTTAAATCCGCGAGACTCTGGAGATAACCCATTACTCGCTGGGTCAAACATTCTTGAGCGATGACGTCTTTGGACCAGGTTGGCGATTACTAGGTCTCTCTCAATCTGTCCACAGGAAAAGATGTTACTCCTCCGGTGCCGCACGGCTCGGAAAGTAATAATATCCTCTTTCACCGGGCATAGGGTACCGCGAATCAAGGCGGGAAGTGCTTCAGTGCAGCCGCTTCTATGGCCATTAGTGGAGCTGACATAGCTTTCCCCACGAAGGAAACTTCTGTTGGGTCTTGGTTTGGATTTACGGGAGGGATGTGTACTACTGCCCAATATTTCAAGGTGGATGGGGTGATCCTCGATTTGAGCAGCTCAGTCTTTGGGGTGGCTGGGTAGAACCCATGGTACTGCAGGTAAAGTCCCACAATATTTTGACAAAGCTACCCGGGGTTGCATCTGGGGTTCTCAGATAAATGCTAGGGCTCGGCATAGCAAGAAATGGTTGTGAGGGTGGTGCACAAAGTGAGGGGTGCTTGGCAAGGTCACGAGGTGGCCTTTTTATACAGCATCTGGGCTGGGTTATAAGCCGCGGTGAGGGGCACTAGTCTGTCAGTCCTGCTCTCACAGGGTCGGGGTCAAAGCCACAGATACACATATCTCACAAAAGCAACGTGTAACTGCGGGTGTCGTCGGGGTGGTTTTGGTAGCTGCGCCCGGGATAAAAAATGCAACTGCAGGCTAACATATTTATGCAAGGTTACTATTTAAAACAGAGGCACAACAACAGGCTGCGTTAACTCACAAGGTCACATGATTATAAGGCGTGGATACAATGAGACTTGGTACTATTCGAGTGATTCAGTCTACCTTGTTTATATCTAAACGAGTCTGCCTTGAGGACGTCGAGGCTTCTCCACGGGTCTCATCGTTGGGATTAGCTGGAGGTGGTTGAGGAACTGCAGGGTCGGGGTGGCGATGATGACCATCGCGGGGATTGTTGGCCACAATCCCGTTGGAGTGTGCTCCCAAAAGGCGACGAAGCACTTCTGGGGTCATCAAAGCACCTTGGTTGATGGCTGGGGGTGATCTCAAGGTCTCGATCGGGTGTCCGAACAGCACGACTGGGTTGTCGGCGTCGAGCTCGTCCTCTCCTCTCGCCGGGGCTCGACGAACCAGGTCTCGACGAGCTGCGATCAGATCAATGGTGATTTGATCGAACAGTTCCTATAGTGCACCTACATATCGCACTAGGTGCAACAACGCAGGATCCGTCTCGTGATACCCATTGGCAACTTGGGGTGGTATACCATACCCTTCGCCGAGGTAGTAGTAGAACGGCGGCGCTAACTCTCGGGCGACAACCGCCGGAGTTGAACTATAGCCTCTCGCGCGGCTAGTTGAATGGCTTGTGGCTCAAAGGAAGTTGTCCTTCCGGTGAACTCAGTAGGGCGCTTCGGAGATAGACCCCTACCATAGATGTGCACAGTGGCCCAGAATTGACGGCTCTCACCGCTCATGGATCCTTGGTACACAACATATTCTGGGGGCTCTTCTAACGCATAGGCACAGCGGGTGAGGTTTGCGAGTATGGTCATAAAACCTCCATGGTTGGTTGCTGTGGTCTCAATGTGCACGACGGGGCCTGGCATTATGGCTCGGTATGGGGTAGAGGTTGTGTTGTGCTGGGTTGAGGCGAGCGTGCCCTTTTTATAGAAAAAGGGGACGAAGTCTTACTTCGCACGCTTGCGAATGAGACATTATAGGCGTCGGTCACTGGCGCGTGATCGACGGGCTAGGTTGATAGGTTGGGCACCGACTGCCAAAAGTGTCGGGGTCACTGCGTGGCTATCTTGCATGAGAAGCTTGGCTGGGTTTAGGTTAAGGTCTGGTGGTTAGGCTTACCTAGGTTTATTGACCCGGCTAAGATAGGATTAGCCAATGGTCAGCCTGGCTCTGATACCAAGTTTGTCATGACCGGTTTTCCGGGTATTGATTTCCAGAAAATGGCCCTTGTGCTCACCAGCCCCAGGATTGCTGTTAGCTGATGAGACACCAACTTGATACAGAAATTCCAAGCAAAATACAAAATATGTAGTACAAGACCATTCTGGCCTGTGAGTACAACAAATGGTTTCTAGTGGTTGATGGCAGAAGCGGTTTGTGGATCATCAGCGTGTATGGGACTCCATTTCCCACAGGAACAGCTGACTAGGTTAACTCCTATCTTCGCGAGGCTACTATCATCATTGCGTAGGTTCCGGGGCTGTCATCGCTTGGCTCCTCTCCATGCAAGAAATCTGGCCAAGACAATAGCCAGGGACAAGCCAGTGAGTACTTTGAATGTACTCGCAAACATTATGAACACAGGTATAATATAACAAAACATGTTCTGAAATATTCTATGATCACAAGTCGGTCATAAAAAGAAATATCTCTGATGCATGCACGCCGGTTATTAATATGTAACGATGAATATGTAATGACAGAGTAGGAATAAAATGCACCATTCAGATGTCTGAAGCAACGTCTCGAATTGATCGTAAATAATGAGCATGCCTCAGTCGGGCGTCTGAGCGACACCACATAAAGGGATTATAAGTAAATAAATAACAAGCATGCCATAGTCGGGCGTCTATGCGACAATACATAAAGGGCTTATAAGGTAAATAAATAACAAGCATGCCACAGTCGGGCGTCTATGCGACACCACATAAAGGGCTTTCCCGGATTTCCTTCTGGTATGCTTGAAAGGCATATGATGGTGACTACTATCACAAACATATCAAACTCCAATAGCATGAAATCATCAATTTGCACTCATGAGTAGGAACATATCATCACATAAAATGATGTATACCACGTGTCGAGGTGGTGTTGTCACCGCGTCAAATAACACACACAATATTATGCCAGGGTTCAGAATGCTTGCCTTCAAGTTGTGGGGAGGCAGGGTGCATTCCAACACTTTGAAAGTTTTCTCCTCTCTCCGACAATCCTATTTTTGAAAATATTCGAATTAACACATAGTTTAAAAACAGTACAAAAAAATTGCTTGGAATTTTTTTAAATAAATCTTAATATAAACTAGACTAAATTTGAGGAAGGTAGGAAAAAGAATCAACTCATTTGGAGTTTTATTCAAAAAGTTATGGCCAGTCAAAGTTGTGGCCAAAATCTGTTTTTAAAATAAAACAGAATAAAAAGGAAAATCGTTTCGAATTGACCACGTCGAAGGCGTATTCCATTTTTTACGCCTCCACTTATCCAGCGTGGACCGTGCATGGGTCACTGACAGTGGGCCCGCCTGGCCCACCGGTCAGGTTTGACTAGTCCACCCCCCCCCTCTTCCTCTGCCCGAGCGGGGGGCGGGACTCCGGTGATCGCCGTCGGCGATGGGTGGTTCCTCGCGGGGTTCCGAGGGCGGGGATGGACCCGCCAGACCGGGGCGGTCCTCCCGGTGGTCGTTGGGTTGCCGGGGGTGGAGGGAGTCGCCGTCGACGAGTTTCGCGGCGGCCGGAAGCTTCGGGAGCAAAGTGAACTTGGGGCTACGGTGGCTCTCCGTCACGGCCAAGGTGTTGGTTGGCTTCGCAAGACGAAGTGGAGTCGGTTGCTGGTGTTGGGAGGGCCGGGGAGGCTCTGGTTGTGACGAACGGAGCCGGGAGGCGGCGGTGGCCGAACTGGCCGGAGAAGGGGAAGGAGGCCTTCCCGGGGCGATTGCTGGCTACGGGAGCCCTGATGGGTTGGCTTGGGGTCGCCTGAGGGCTCAGAGAGGTTTGAGGCTCCTTAAATAGGCGAGTCAAGGCAGTTCCACGGCGGACGGGGATAAGATCACTGGCGAACCGTCATTCTGTAGCTAGGGGTGACGTGGAGGCGGTTGGAGCTGGTCGGTGCACTCCGACGGACTCCACACTGCTCAAGGGGCGAGCTGGCGCGCGCGTGTGGCTCAGGCGGTGCCGTCCGTGGCAAGAGCTCACTGCGGACATCAGCATGCTACCAAGGGGGCTTTGATGGCGATGTTGTAGGGCACCACGGGCTGCTTGGCGCGTTCTGGTGAGTGGTCGAGGGTGTGGCGCGGCTCTGCAGAGCGGGTAAAAACCAGGGGCGCGACGCGGCGGCTCGGGCGCGGCTCGTGCAAAACGCGCGCTCTGGGCGCGCCCAGAGCATGCCCACCAGGTGCTCGGCGAAATGCCCGTGCATGCCACAGAGCTGGGGTGAGGCTGATAATTAGCAGACCTAGGTTAGGAGTAGCTAGGAGTTTATTGGACAAGGTGGTTAGGCAAAGGAAGCAGGTTCATTGCGCAAACCAGAAACTATGTCAAAACTGATCATGCCCACAAGGTGCTTGACAGAATATCACATGCACCTAGGCATTTCTTGGGGTGGCCCAATTCTCCAGGTTAGTGCCTCTTTGGGTGCAAAAGAGAGTGGTAAGGTCATTTGGGCAAAAGAAGAAACTTGCTAGTGCAAGTTTTCCAAATCTTCAGTTTTGGACAGAAACAACAGGGCATGATTGCAAGTACTAGAATTGCTCCAATGAGTCCAACCTCCTGGACTTAAGGGTATTGTAGGATGGGTTATAAGTAGGAAAAGGAATCACAACAAAAGGAGCAAGTTAAAATATAGTTTTAGTACAAATCATCAAGTTGGACCAGAATGGAAATGAGGTTGATACACTCAATTTTTCAAAGGACATCACCGGGATTTTGCAAAAGTTGAATAATATGCTCCTCTTGACCTCCCTAATTTTGGTAGAAGTTTTAAAGAAATATTTAAATAGGTTGTAGTGTAAAATTGCCCACTGGACCAGATTTGAAAATCTGGTGTAGAGCTCAAATTTTCAATTGAACAGAAGATATTTTTGCAAAAAAGTGATTTGGTGACATCACATGGCATCTCCAAATTTTGGTTGAAATTTTACTTAAATTTATCAAATGGTTGTAGTTCAAATAGAGCTCCAAAACTAATTAATATCACTTTAAGGAATAAACCTCAGAGAGAAATAATTATGTAAATAAATTCCACTGAAAGAAAAGAAATGTTTTACTTGAAAGGGCAAACAATTCCAATAATATATTTGGAAAGTTTTCACTAGAGGTAAAAACTCCATAAAAATTAAGGAAAGAATGGTCCTGAAATCAAAAGAAATTCCAGAATTTAAAAGTTTAAGTTTCAAGGCAAAATTTTAATTAATAAAACAAGGTTAAAATTTTTGGGGCGTCACACGCTTGATAGAGGGTCAATGCTCGAAAGACATAATATTCAAGTGATGTGTACAAGGGTTGTAACAGACAACTTTATAGTTAATCTATTTTTTGCTCGAAAGCTTGTATTCCTCCTATGCGGCCGTTTTAATGTAATTTGAAAGTTTTCCAGTCGTCGCTTCAGCCCCCTCGTATGAAATATGGGGGTGTTCGGAAAAGCATTGGATCACTCTTTATCCAATGGCTTGGTCCATAAAGGAGGTGATAATGCGGTGAACCAGGCAATCAGACTATAGGGCGTTAACACTTTCACTTAGCCATAGGAGTTTTATGGCGGGGCTACGACATAGCCCCTGGTATGTATGCAGCGTATCGTAATATTGTGCCTTACATGTTTTGACCTGAAAAAGATCCTTCTTATAACACGGAGAATCGCTAAAGATTCGAATAAGTCGTCAAGTGGTTGACCAGCTCTCGTCGCATCATGACAGTCAGTTTTAGGCTTTCTCTACTGAGGTGCTCATCCAGTCAAAGCCAGGGCACAATCGCAGTAGTTCTCCCTTTACTACCCTAGCCGATAGAGCGGAACGTAGGGTAGCAAGCACAGGAGCCGGGCAACCCAACTATTGACCAAAGCCAATAATTCAGAGCTGATGCATATAAGGCCAAACTTGCGACGCCGAAGTAAGCTATAGAGCTATTCGGACTTTTATTGGCGACTCATTTGTTCCCATACCGGGCCTCTGGCATGTTATGCCGAGACGCATCTTGTAACATAGCTGTTATGGCCGTACTCATTGTAGAAAGAGTATTTAAAGTTTACTGGGAGTGGAGCAATATGCCAAGGATAAATTCATATATAAGAAATAAAAACCAAAACCCGGCTATTTGACATGCTCGGGGTCGGGAACGGAGGAGAAAAGGGCATAGTATAGGCTCAAAATAAAGAGTGCGGTCTACAAAAAGGTATTTTGGACCTCCTATCGCACGTCTGCGCCGCCCGTCCTCTAGGAGGGGAGTCCTTCACGGAAGTAGCCCCTTAGGTGAGTGTACGGATCCGAACTCGATAGAGTCCGTTGTAGATGCTGTCATGTTGGTCACCTGTTTATAATAAAGAAAAAGTGAAGAAAACGGATAAAAAACGTTACGGGAATGATTTCATGGTTGCCCGTATTGCGCTGCCGCCGATGCCCATGGTATCTTAAGCGTGTAGTGATGTACGCTGGTGTAAATCTTGCCAGCATAGCGGGTGAGTGTCGAAGGCCGAACTGCTATTTCCGCTCCGGTTGTGGTCGAACATCGGAGGGAAACTGCTTCTGGCCCCTGGTGTTCGGCCGGCGAAACACTTCGTCATCTTTATCCCTTGGTGGCCTCCTCCCCTTGTATTCCGCGTTAAGTTTTCCTGCCTCCTTAAATACCCAACAGTTTCTGTTGGTGTGATTGGCTGGCTTATCAGTGTGACCGTGAATCTGGCAAGGTCGGTCCAGTATTCTGTCGAGGGCCGATGGTCCATCCTGGCTGGCCTTAAATGGAATCTTCCGTTGACCGGGCTTTGGATTGTGAAATCCGCCGTTGACCACTGTCTCGCGTAATCTTTCATTATTGTCGCGACTGTTGTGTTCGGTTAGTCATGGCTTGCCGTTGCCGTCTCGGATTTCGAAAGTGCCCGGGTCGCTGGCGCTGTTGCTTTTACGAGCGAGCCAGTTGTCTTCCCCCGCACAAAAGCGAGTCATTAGAGCGGTAACGGCAGTCGTGGATTTAGGTCCTTCCTGGCCGAGGTGGCGTGCTAGCCATTCATCTCGGATGCTATGTTTGAAGGCCACGAGGGCTTCCGCATCCGGACAGTCGACAATTTGGTTCTTTTTGACTAAGAACCTGGTCCAGAGCTCCCTGGCTGACTTGCCGGGCTGTTGGACAATATGAATTAAGTCGTCGGCATTTGGCGGCCGAACATATATTCCTTGGAAGTTGTCACGGAAGGCGTCTTCCAAATCTTCCCAGCTGCCAATAGAATTTCTGACAAACTGTTTAGCCAGTACTGTGCTGGCCCCTTAAGCTTGAGAGGTAGGTATTTAAAGGCATGAAGGTCTTCTCCGCGAGCCAGGTGGATATGGAGGAGGTAGTCGTCGATCCATACTGCGGGATTTGTTGTTCCATCGTATGATTCGATGTTGATGGGTTTGAACCCGTCTGGAAATTCGTGCTCCATTACCTCGTTGGTGAAGCAAAGCGGGTGCGCGGCTCCTCTATGTTGGTCCACACTGTGAAGCACCTCCGTTGGATACCATTGGCGGCTTCGGGCGTGGTTGGCTTGGTTAAGTCCGGCTGATTGACAATCATCACCGGTCGGGGCATATCCCCGCGATCTGTACGTCGATCTTGTCTGTCCTGCTCCGCCCACTAAACTTTGTTGGATGTCGCCATTGTTTTCCCGAACCGTCTTGTTCTTGTTCTTACGGCCGGATTGGTTGGTATGGTATTCTGCTTGGTCTGCTGCTTTATCCGGACGGAACTGTGGTCGACCTGCCGCATTATTCAATGGTGGAACGGGCTCCATCGCCTTGCCATCATGTGGAGGGAGCCACCTGCACTTGGGGTGGCTTTTTTCCCGACCGCTAGGACCGTATTCTATGGCGGCTAGGACCTCGGTCCACTTATCATTGAGTAGATCTTGGCTTGCTTGAAGCTACAGCTGCTTTATTCTTAGATTCCTTGTTGTGGCTATTAGTCGGTGTTTAAAGCGCTCTTCTTGAGAGGTTCCTCCGGCACGATGAATTCTTCGTTGTCGAGGCTCTCCTCTTCATCGGGGCTATCTTGCCCGCTTTCCTGGTCGTCCTGTTCGGATCCTGCCTCAACAGGGTCTTCGTTGTCCGGAGTAGTTTCGCCTCTGTTTCTAGTATTGTTTTCTCTTGGGCGACATGACTTAGAGTGGCGTCGGGGGCGCCGGTGTTCCGATTGTGTACCAGGGGGTTTATCCTCAACTGGATCCTCCTTGTCATCGTCGATATCGTCGTTGGGTGTGTAGCATACACACGTCATACCAGGAAGTGGTCATCCCGCGCCTAGCGGATACTCTGCTCTGGCCTTGCCCCTCATCGTCGTCCATACCATCGATGTATTCGGGGCAGAGGTCAAGCATGTTGGTTGGGTCTTCGACGATGGCTATGAAGTGGGTGGTGGGTGTGAAGCAAAATTCTCCGTCATCCGCCGTAAGGTCGAACCGGAGATAGTTCAGGGACGGGCCATCTGCCAGGGATAGGTTTTTTAGTGAGCTTAGTAGACCGCCCATGGGCGAGTGCTAGAAGACATCTGCGGCGCTGAACTTGAAGATCGATAAACGATCGAGTTCGGTATCCACGGGCTCGCAGAGTTCGGAACTCGATATTGGAGACGAGCCCGGGGTTACGCTGATGCAAGCATTGCAGGATGTCGAGTCCGTGTGCGGCTCCAACGCTGCGGACCTTATGGCCTCAGAGGGTGCGATCTGCTTTGGTTCTAAGGCCGTTGCAGCAACAGGATCCATCTCCTGGATGTGGTCCGATGACAGATTTAAGTCATGTTCATCGGAGAGAGGGGGAGTAATCGCCGCGGTCTCAAATCCATCAAAGATCAAGTCTCCACGGTTATCCGCGACGTAATTCCATCTTCTGAATCTGACCTGATGGCCAGGGGCGTAGCTATCGACCTGCTCCATGTGGCCAAGCGAGTTGGCCCGCAGTACGAAGCCGCCGAACACAAAGATTTGTCCGGGGAGAAAGGTCTCTCCCTAGACCACGTCATGACTGATGATCGAAGGAGCCATCGGACCTTTCGTCGACGGTACAGTGGAACTCTCAATGAAAGCACCAATGTTGGTGTCGAAACCGGAGGATCTCGGGTAGGGGGTCCCGAACTGTGCGTCTAGGATCGATGGTAATAGGAGACGGGGGACACAATGTTTACCCAGGTTCGGGCCCTCTCTATGGAGGTAATACCCTACTTCCTGCTTGATTGATCTTGATGAATATGAGTGTTACAATAGTTGATCTACCATGAGATTTTAATGGCTAAACCCTGGAAGTCTAGCCTATGAGTATATGGTAATGAATCTGTCCCCTCCAGACTATGCTCTACGGTTTATATAGACACCGGAGAGATCTAGGGTTACATGAGGTCGGTTACATAGGAGGAAATCTTCATAATAGGTCGCCTAGCTTGCCTTCCACGCCAAATAGAGTCCAACCCGGACAAGGGTATTGTCTTCAGCCTTCGTATCTTCACAACCCATCAGTCCGGCCCATGTATAACAGGCCGGACGTCCGAGGACCCCTTAGTCCAGGACTCCCTCAACCATCGCCGCGACATGGTCGTGAGGCCTGAGGTGTCGAAGCCTTGGTGCGAGCGGCCTCCTCCCGGGTACCCGTTGCCCTTGTACGCCCAAGCTGAGGGCTCCAGAGGAAGGAAGGACGAGCGCCACCGCCAGCGTTGGGGCCGCGGGGACGCACGTCGTCGCGCCAGGAGTCCATGCCGCGGATTCCTCGCACGAACTCATAATGTGGGCGGCGATGCCTCCGCGCACTTGGATCCGCTTCCTGCAGTTCTTCTCCGCCAAGATGCCGCCGAGGGGCCCCCTTGAGCTTTGGCTGCAGCACACCGACTACGACGCCCCGGCGACTGGACCGGAGGTGGAAGCCGTTTCCCCGGGCAAGATATTCATGACTCGCGGCTAGGGAGAGGTCACCCGAGTTTGCCGCTCGGAAGGCGCCCTCGCCATCCACTTCAAGTACGACGGCGCCTCCACGATGTTCTTCAAGGTCTTCGACGCGGAAGGCCGTCCGCTTGGAGTGCTGCCCTGGAGAGGGTCGTCGGGGCGGCGCAGCGGCCAGCGCTGAGCTTGCCGCTGGCTTCGCCATTGGCTCTTCCAGTAGCAGCGGCGGCGCTTGGGAGTCCAGCGAGCGACAACAGCTACGAGCCCTCGAGCTCTCGCCGGGCCCAGAGTAAGACCGCAACATCCTTCCGCCGCCGTAGCTGACCTGGATGGGGTTGGCGCCGGCCACCCATGTCCCACTATTGATGATGGCGTTGGCTGTGCTGGCGCATGTAGGTAGAGCTCCTAGGAACTCCTTTCTTTTTGTTCCCTGCGGGGAATCGAAACGGACCCCGTGGGGGCATGTAAAGGGTCTTTATGTCTTCTGTTTATATTATCCTTACTATAAAAAATCGTGAATGCATGTCTTGTTTCGGCTCGGTCTCCCCTTTCCAACCCCACAGCAGCTTGGTGCTCTACGCCAACAGGTCCCGGTCCCCAGGAAGGCTGCAGCCGTCGCTGGTATTCCAGGTTGCGATGCCGTGGTCAAGGCTAGGAGGTGAGCGGCCCGAGGCCGAGTAAGAGCTGCTAAGGCGCGATGCTCAAGAGGTCCCCTTTAGCGCTCAAGCAACCACCGAGAGACGGGAAAGGGTGGCGACATTGCCGTAACAAGGCTGCCAGAGGTGAGGATCCTATGCCATAGTGTTGGGTCGATCCGGGCGCGAAACTTACCTTGGCAGTCCGGAGCTGGTTCCGTGTGTGGCGCCAGACTTGCGCGTCGACTGCTGTAGGGTAGCTAGGTTAGGCCCGTGCGAGCCTCCCCTTCTTCTTCAAGATTTCCTGTGTGCTCTGTGTCCTCAGGTCCCGGCCCTCGAGCGAGCTTAGCCGCCGCTGGTATGCCAGGTCACGATGACGTGGTCAAGGCCAGGGGGTGAAGGCTGGAGAGCCAGTAAGGGATCCAGAGTCGCGATGCTCAGGAGCCCCCATTTTAATGCACAAGCGAATCGCATGGGAGAAGAAGGATCCCATGGTACCACCTGATGTCGCCTTCAGGAGGTTCCTGCAGGTTAGCGCGAGGAGGGACACAGATTGCCACGATGATTGCTGGTCTGCCGCAGGTCGCTCTACAAGAATGTGAAGGCACTGAGGGCCTGGCGAGGTGATGTGTGCGGGGCGTGCCGCGAGCCAGAGCTCGGCCGCTCAGATTTGTCAGCGTTGCCGGGACGGACCCGAGCACAAGTGTCGTGCCAGCGTGTGTAGCTCCCGTGGTGGGTGACAATCAAGCAGGTGATAACCATAGATAGATTATGCATGAAAAGCAAACTAGCTTAGGGAAATGCAAGAACGATACATGCCACTGGGTCGGACCCGAGCGGCCTGGGGATGACGCAGCCCGAGGGGCGCCCTCAGCAGAGTAAGCTGAAGACGTAAATGGATACATGCCGCAGGGATAGGCCCACGTGGCCTTGGAATGATGCAGCTCGGGGGCGCTCCCGGCTAGATAAACTTGGAAAATGTCAGCTGGTTTCGTTGTCAAAGGGGTGTTTAAGCGTTGCTCCTCACAAGCCACTGGGGCCCTGAGCCTTAGGAGGCTCTGGGGGCCCAAGCGGCTCCTCGACAACCGGCTCCATCTCCGCCAGGACTGCGTGATGCCTGGCCTCCAGAGCCGCCAGGATGCTCCGCAGGTTGCGCTAGAAGGCAGCTGCCATGCTCGGCAGGCCGAATGGCATGCGAACATAGCTGTGAGGTGGGCCCTCACAGCGTCCCACGCGCGAAGGACAGAAGAGCTCCTGAGATGCAGCCATGTTGAGCCCTAGGATGTCGACGCAGATGCGAAGCCCGCTATCCTCGCCTGGATGGGGATCTGCGCCAGGTGGGCGGCGGTCGCCGTGCATGGCTCTTACATCCTGCAGCTCCTGAGTGGCCTTGGTGATGAACTCCTGTAACGCCCCGAGACCGATGCTCTAGATGCCCTCTATTTATTTTAGTTGTTGCCATGTGTTCATTATGTTTGTTGCACTATCATAATTGTTTTTCATATTTCATTCCTATATGTTTATGCCATGATCATGTTGAGTGCCTTGTCATATATTTGCTTCTTGCACCATGCTCATCTCACTTGGTATGTTGCATTGTACCCTTGTCATTTTACATTTCATCATGCTCATCATGTGGGTTGCATTCTTCATGTTGGTGTGCATCAGCCCTTGATATCTCTCTCTCAAGCCATGCCCATGCATCAACACCTCCTTCTTCCTTCTTATTCCTTTCATTTTTGCTAGTGCCATTTTCTGTCCTCCATAAATGTTCATTCTTTTCCTATAAATCCTGCTCATTGCCTACACCCTCTCTGCCAATTTTCGCTCATATGAATATCTTTTGGTCGGGTTTAAAATGGCTCAAGTTTGAATTTAATTAAAACTTGAATTATTTTATATCTCTAAAAATGTCCAAATAATTTTATTCAAATTGTTCATAAATTCAGGATCTTAGATCTATTTCTGCCTCAGTCTACTTCCTTCCAGATGTCCCTGTGCATTTCTGCTCTTGTTATTCTGTCTGAAGAATTAAAGAAAAGAAATGAGGGACAAAGGAAGAGCAGCCTAGTGAAGCCCACCTATCTTACCTGTTCACTGCAGCCCACAGCGCACTTACAGCCCATCTCCATAGGAGCTTCGTCCTCCCACTGTACGGCGCGCATCGAGAGCCTCCACGTCGACATCCGCGGTGATTTGACGGCCGGAGACTGCCCGAGAGCCCTATTTAGCACGTCCTGTGCCTTGCCCTAGACCACCTCTTTCCATTCCTCCTCTCTGCCTCGCCGCCACCTGTAAGCCTCTCCATGCCAAGTTGCCGCCATGGCCGAATCGAGCTTGAGCTCGAGCTCGTTGATCCGCCTGCCTCCGTGCATCTTCTTCCGTTAGGAGAACCAGCGCGTCGACCGCCGTCTTCCTCGCTTACGCACGCGTCCACACGGTCCCAGGAGCTCCTTCCCTTCGTCGTCTTCGCTCTACGCTTCCCGGAGCAGCGCGCCAGATCAGGCCATTTCGTCGTCGCCGTCGTCCACGTCGTCGTCTTCTTCCTCTTCATCGCCACGGGACGCCAAGTTCCTCGACGTCGTCTGCTCTGCTTCCTAATCTCCGCGGAGCCGATCACCTCCGCAACCAGTGCCTCCTCGCGCCTCCGTGGTCGCGCTTCCGACCTCGTCTTCTTGTCCCGAGCCCCCGGTGAGCAGCCGCTCCTCCCCATCTCTCTCTCTCTGGTTTGATTAAATCGCGGTAGCCGCCGATCCCATGGTGTCCGAGGCCATGTCCGTCATGTACGACCATGGCAACGAGCTCGAACTCGTGTTCTAGCCTTTGCTCGTCTCACCTGAGCACGCATCCTCAGCCGAGTCCACTTTGCATCACCGATGTCCTAGCTTGTTGTACACGCCGCACACCTTGCTCGCGCACATCCCGCTGGCCTCGCCCGTCCGTTCAGAGCCGAGGCCATGGCCAGGAGCTTGCCCAGCCTCGCAGCGGCGTGCCTCACATGCACACACTGCCGCATCCGGCGCATGCACGCACGCTGACCGTATGCATGCTCGCAAGCACTCACGCTGCCTCCTCCGCACGCAGCGCTGCAACCACGCCTTCGTTGATCTCCACCGCGACTACAGCCAAGGCCGGCCCTTCGTTTCATTGTTTTCGGCCAGGTTCGCTTCCAGCTTGTTGTTCGCTTAGATCTGGTCTGCACTTTGAACACAATTTACTTGATGTCGTATTGGTTGGCCTACCCTGTTTGCAGCCGAGGAGAGCATGGTTCGAATCCCATGCAATCCCTTTTGTTTCATTAGTTTGTTTTGATGTTCTTCTGTTCCCAGCCGCATAAGAGCAATGTTCATCTGCCGATCCCCCTTTGTATCACAAACACTAACCTAGCCCAATGTTCATCTGCTGCCGATCCCCCTTTGTATCACAAACACTAACCTAGCCCAATGGTTCCTCCCTCGTGCACAAATCCAGGAGGACCTGGGTTCGATCCCTAGGTTGCTGCAATCCGGCCCGTGCATATTTTTTTCCCAGTCGGAGTTTACCATTTTCCAATGCATTCTTATTTACAGAATTGCCACTGTTTTACATTGTCTATAGCTAAATATGCATGCATCCAAACTAAACAAATTGTATATGTAAAGTGCTTAGAATTTTGTCTAGTTTCATAATATGCAACTTTCATCCCTGTTAAAAATGTTTAACTTGCTGTTTGTTTAAATTTGCATAAATGCCATGTTAAAATGATTTATTTCATAACTAATTAACCGTAACTCGGTTTTTAATAAACTTTATATGTAAATGGGGTGGAAAAATGCATAGATTATCATGCTGCACTTTATTTCCCTGTTTAACAACATTAAAAATATGGTTTAGGGCAGAACAGTAGCAAATTCATAATTTGCATATGGGGATCTTTCGGAATTGTTGTTTGTTGTTCCCGCCCCATTTAAATTGCTTAGATAGTGTAGATTTATTATGTTTCACCTCTTGCCATGTTTAACAAAATTTAATATTGTTGAGTACCTAAATGAGAGCTAACTAAATAACTCGAATGTGGTGTTTCGTCAATATGCAACTCGTTGCATATTGAGCTCCACTTAATTTGTAGGGATGTTTGTTGCACTTTGCCATGTCATGCTTCATTAAACCGGACATGCATCATACTTGATTGTGCATCGTGCCATGTTTATGCTTGTGCATTTACCATGTTGTTTTTTCTTTCCGGTGTTGCTTCTTAGTTTCGGTGATGTTGCGATTGTGAGGATTCGTTCGACTACTTCCGTTCGTCTTCTTCATGGACTCGTTCTTCTTCCTTATGCGATTTCGTGCAAGATGACCATACCCTCGAAATCACTTCTATCTTTGCTTGCTAGATGCTCACTCTTTTGCTATGCCTATGCTGCGTTACCTACCACTTGCTAAATCATGCCACCCACATTGTCATGTCAAACCTCTAACCATCCTTTCCTAGCAAACCGTTGTTTGGCTATGTTACCGCTTTGCTCAGCCCCTCTTATAGCGTTGTTAGTTGCAGGTGAAGATGAAGTTTGTTCCTTGTTGGAACATGGAGATGTTGTTCCTTGTTGGAACATGTTTACATGTTTGGATGTCACAATAATATCTTATTTAATTAATGCATCTATATACTTGGTAAAGGGTGGAAGGCTCGGCCTTATGTCTGGTGTTTTGTTCCACTCTTGCCGCCCTAGTTTCCGCCATATCGGTATTATGTTCCCGGATTTTGCGTCCCTAACGCGGTTGGGTGATTTATGGGACCCCCTTGACAGTTCGCTTTGAATAAGACTCCTCCAGCAAGGCCCAACCTTGGTTTTACCATTTGCCACCTAAGCCTTTTTCCCTTGGTTTCTGCAGACTCAAGGGTCATCTTTATTTTAAACCCCCGGACCAGTGCTCCTTCGAGTGCTGGCCCAACCTGGGCGATGTCCAGCGCCCCCTGGGCAATCCAGGGTCTATGCCAACCCGACGTCTTGCCCATCCGGTGTGCCCTGAGAACGAGATATGTGCAGCTCCTATCGGGATTTGTCGGCACATCCGGGCAGCTTTGCTGGTCTTGTTTTATTACTGCCGAAATGTCTTGTAACCGGGATTCTGAGACTGATCGGGTCTTCCCGGGGAGAAGGAATATCCTTCGTTGATCGCGAGAGCTTATCATGGGCTAAGTTGCGACACCCCTTTAGGGTATTATCTTTCGAAAGCCGTGCCCGCGGTTATGAGGCAGATGGGAATTTGTTAATGTCCTGTTGTAGAAAACCCGAAGTTGATCTTAATTAAAATACACCAACCGCGTGTGTAACCGTGATGGTCTCTTCTCGGCGGAGTCCGGGAAGTGACCACGGTGTTGGAGTTATGCTTGACGTAGGTTGATCTAGGATCACTTCTTGATCGTAGTTGTTCGACCGTGCTTTTGCTTTCTCTTCTCGCTCTCATTTGCGTATGTTAGACACCAGATATGCTAGTCGCTTGGTGCAGCTCCACCTCACTACCTTCTCCTACCCATAAGCTTAAATAGTCTTGATCTCATGGTGTGAGATTGCTGAGTCCCCGTGACTCACAGATACTTCCAAAACCAGTTTGCAGGTGCCGATTTAAACCGTCAGGTGGCGCATCCGAGCTCAAGGAGGAGCTCGATGAAGATCTTGTTCATTGTGTTGTTTCGTTTGATTGATCAAGAGTGGAGCCAGTTGGGACGATCGGGGATCTGTGTAGCATTTGGGGTAGTCTTCATTTATTTTGGTTCCGTAGTCGGACCTTGCGTAATCTGGATGATGGATGTTTATTTATGTATTGTGTGAAGTGGCTTAATCGTAAGCCAACTATGTATCTCTTTCCCTTATGTATTACATGGGTTGTGTGAGAATTACCTCACTTGCGACATTGCTTTCAATGATGTTATGCCTCTAAGTCGTGCTTCGACACGTGGGAAATATAGCCGCATCAAGGGCGTAACAAGTTGGTAATCAGAGCCATCCCCGACTTAGGAGCCCCCTGCTTGATTGAGTCGCTGACTTTGTTGAGTCTAGAAAAAAATGTTTTGAGTCTTAGGATTTTATATATCGGAGAGTAGGATTCTTTTTACTCCTCAGTCCCTTCGTCGCTCTGGTGAGGTCTCCTGACGTAGAAGTTTTGACTCTTCTCTCCTCAAATTTCACAAAAAAAATTAGGATCACGCAGGTATCTTGGAATCGTTCCGATGGTTTTGTGACGAGAACATTGTTCTTGGTGCCTCCTGACATTTAGGGGTTGTGGCAGTGTACCGGGGAGTTGAGCTCCGAGGTGTTGTCGTCACAATTTTATCGTTGCAGTTCTCGAATACCTGAGTTTTGTCGACATCGAAAATCTCTTTTATGCAGTTGTTGGTGAGATAACCTCGATAACCCAGTACTGGGGCGAGCTCGAGAGTATTGCCATAACTCGTATAACGGATGCTTTTCGAAGGTCGAGGTAAACGACTTCCGAAGGTTTCTTGGTTATGTGTTGAAGGATGGATACAGCTGGATCTAGGTATTGTTAGTTTGGGTGATATATTTTGTGTCCCCTGTATCCACAACACCAGATTGCATAACCAGAAAGTTTCGGGTTTATAAGTGGGAATTCAAGTATCTCGTAGGATATCTTTCCAACACACACATGATACGATATGGGATCTATCATATGTTTGTTTCCGGCTTATTCTGCAAGCCAAATCCTTTTGTTTTTGTTCCGTTTTGTGCTATTCAAGTTGCTTCATTGTCAAGTGTTGATTCCATACCTTTCCTAAACGGTGTCCTCATATTTCTATGTGAACACTAATCCTTCTTGATCATGGAGGTTGCCATGTTAATTCCTTTCCAACCGACGTGCTTCTGGTCAAGTGGATCCGATCATTTCAACATTCGCGAGATCAATTCTAAACTTTTCTCAACGTTGTTCGTTTCATCCGCCCCCAAGTTGTCTTTGTTTTCCCGCCCTCCCACCCTTTTCTTCAAGGACTTATATATTTTAATCAAGTATCCATTTATTCATGTGAAGTCTCTTCACTCTTTTCAATCAATGTTCTGATCCAGTGATCCCTCATGAAGATGCTCAACAGCCCCAAGTTCATCATTCTTCATCCTCGTATTCTTTTCCGGTGGATTTAACTCAAGCTTTCAGTGTTGATCATATTCCTTTCCTTGTTGCAAATGCTTTCTCTTGCCGACGCACCTCTTAATCATTCACTTCTCGCTATTCATTTGTTCTGGAGTGTTGAAGATATCTCGGAAGACTCATCTTTTCATTCCAGATCCGTTCAAGTTATTTTGAGGTTGTTATCTCATTCAAGCCATTTAATTCTACCGGTGCAATCTTTATTTCAAGCAATCGTTCAATGGTGTTTCTTTTGAGTGGGCCCTAACCCACAGGTCTTTTCCCAGGATCTTACCTGACTATTCTAATTTTCCCGGATCTTCTAAAAATTCTTTTCAAAGTGTGATGTAAGAATGCATTCCATCAGTCATATGTCTTTCTCCAAGATCTTTCAAATTCTTTCATCATTGATTCAACCTTTCTATTTTTCATTCCGGAGTGCCTCAACAATTCATGGTGGTGTTTCTCGTCGTCATTCTCGGATTTTGAAGACCGAAGAGGAGTTCCTCTTAAATCCTTACCCGTTCTTCCAAAGATGCCTAGTTCTAGCTTCGTGCCATCCTCATAATTGTTTTGATTGTGAGAATTCTTTTCACCCATCCGGAGCAATTCAGGAGTCTTTTCAGTTTGATTCTTCGGAGCCCATCATCTCAGAATTATTCATTCCAGCTTTCAGCTCTCGTTCTCCAAATCCTACCGGTGCATCATTCAAGTATTCACTAATCAGTTCATGATCTCTCCATTCTCATGTATCTAAATCCCCTCAAGTATCTTCGTTCATTTTCTAATTCTTCCCAAGGTTTCGCTATCTTTTCTTTGTTCGTTTCTTTAATTCTTACGGTGGTTCGCTCAAGAGTTCTCTTCCTTCGTTATCATATAGATTCATTCGTTCTTTCCAATCCTACCGTGGTTCGTGGAAGACCTTCTCAAGTTTACGCTATATCCCTCTTAATCCTTTCTACGAGAATAAGTAATATGCAAAATCCATTGCTTGCCATCAATTTAATTTGATGAAGGATAAACATACAATAAATCTTATTCTTATTTCCTCGAGGTGATTCAATTCTTTTCTTCCGGAGATTGTTCATGATGAAGTAATTCTCGGTTCTAGTGTTTCATCTATTCTTTTTCCGGAGTTCCAAGTTTTCCGCATTATCTTGTCACGAAGCTCCATCTAAATCATCGCAAGGCTTCACCTTGTGTTTTCAAGTTCTCTTTCTTTTTATCATCCTTTTATTACCGGAGTTCTCACGAAGGCTCAACATGGTGGTTCGTCAAGGATTCTTTCTGTTCCTCAATTGCTCTTCAAGTTTTCTCTCGGAGTTACGATCCGCCAAGCTATACTCAACATTAAACATGGTGCTCAACACATGTTTTGTTTTGAGGAGATCAAGTTTTCTTCTTCTTGCATTTCGAAGTGCAATTCTTTCTACCTTATATTTTGAGGTGGTGTTATATCATTCTTGACAATTTCCATTCATGTTTCGTGATTCACATGTTGTCAATAATGAGGTATTTTAAATCCATCAATCTCTTCTCTGGAGTTATCTTGGTATAGATTTCACCTAAAGCCTTCCCTAAGGAATGTTGCTATTGTGGTGCTTATTAATGATCCAAGTTATCTCTCTATCATCTTGGTGAAGAAGTTTTCATCTTCTTGTTGATCTCAATCCAATCAAATATTTCCGTTAGTGGTGGGTTGTCACCCCATAATTTTGAGATGTGTTCCATAAGCCCACAACAAGCTTGTGCTTTTCGTTGTTGATTTTTCAACAACTCCATTAAATCCTACATTGCAAGGATGCTTTCCAAGTTCATTTGTGGCGAAGTTGGCATTTTCTTCTCCATTCTTTTATTTCAATGATCTATCTTCTATTCTTTCTTCCGGAGGCATGGTGATGTTGCTCTCTTCACTCATCATCTCGAATTGTGACGATCGTGTTCTTTTCGGTGCTTATCCATTTAACCGAGTGTTGTGTCATTTCTTCAAGTTCTTTTCATCTTATCAAGTCTTGCATCTCTTTTCAACCGTAGTGCTGCCCGAATTCTTCCTCTCTCATCTTGTTTTAACCGAGTGGTTTTGAATTCTATCTTGTCCATTAAACTCTTGATTCATGTCTTTGCAACATTCAAGTTCTCGTAATACTCCTTGTTCCTCTTTTCTACCGGATTGTTTGCAATCTCGTTCATCTCTGTTGTACTCTTTCTTTTAAATTGCTCAACCTCTCAAGGTTCGTGGTTTCACTCGTTAACAAAGAAGCAACTTAGTTTACCTCTTATCTTCCTCTTCCTTTTCTCTCCGGTGCCATCCTAGATCTCGGGACGAGATCCTCTTGTAGTGGTGGAGTGTTGTAACGCCCCGAGACCGATGCTCTAGATGCCTTCTATTTATTTTAGTTGTTGCCATGTGTTTATTATGTTTGTTGCACTATCATAATTGTTTTGCATATTTCATTCCTATATGTTTATGCCATGATCATGTTGAGTGCCTTGTCATATATTTCCTTTTTGCACCATGCTCATCTCACTTGGTATGTTGCATTGTACCCTTGTCATTTTACATTTCATCATGCTCATCATGTGGGTTGCATTCTTCATGTTGGTGTGCATCAGCCCTTGATATCTCTCTCTCAAGCCATGCCCATGCATCAACACCTCCTTCTTCCTTCTTATTCCTTTCATTTTTGCTAGTGCCATTTTCTGTCCTCCATAAATGTTCATTCTTTTCCTATAAATCCTGCTCATTGCCTACACCCTCTATGCCAATTTTCAGATCATATGAATATCTATTGGTTGGGTTTAAAAATGGCTCAAGTTTGAATTTAATTAAAACTTGAATTATTTTTATATCTCTAAAAATGTCCAAATAATTTTATTCAAATTGTTCATAAATTCAGGATCTCAGATCTATTTACGCCTCAGTCTACTTCCTTCCAGATGTCCCTGCATTTCTGCTCTTGTTATTCTGTCTGAAGAATTAAAGAAAAGAAATGAGGGACAAAGGAAGAGCAGCCTAGTGAAGCCCACCTATCTTACCTGTTCACTTCAGCCCACAGCGCACTTACAGCCCATCTCCATAGGAGCTTCGTCCTCCCACTGTACGGCGCGCATCGAGAGCCTCCACGTCGACATCCGCGGTGATTTGACGGCCGGAGACTGCCCGAGAGCCCTATTTAGCACGTCATGTGCCTTGCCCTAGACCACCTCTTTCCATTCCCCTCCTCTCCTGCCTCGCCGCCACCCAGGTAAGCCTCTCCATGCCAAGTTGCCGCCATGGCCGAATCGAGCTTGAGCTCGAGCTCGGGTTGATCCGCCCGTCTCCGTGCATCTTCTTCCGTTAGGAGAACCAGCGCGTCGACCGCCGTCTTCCTCGCTTACGCACGCGTCCACACGGTCCTGTGAGCTCCTTCCCCTTCGCCGTCTTTCGCTCTTCGCTTCCCGGAGCCAGCGGCCGCCGGATCAGCGGCTACGTCATCGCCGTCGTCCACGTCGTCGTCTTCTTCCTCTTCATCACCACGGGACGCCAAGTTCCTCGGCGCCGTCTGCTTCGCTTCCTAATCTCCGGAGCTGATCACCTCCGCAACCAGTGCACCTTTCGCGCCTCCGTGGTCGCGCTCCGACCCTCGCCCTCTTGTCCCGAGCCCCGGTGAGCAGCCGCCTCCCCATCTCTCTCTGGTTTGATTAAATCGCGGTAGCCCGATCCCATGGTGTCCGAGGCCATGTCCGTCATGTACGACCATGGCAACGAGCTCGAACTCGTGTTCTAGCCTTTGCTCGTCTCACCTGAGCACGCATCCTCAGCCGAGTCCACTTTGCATCACCGATGTCCTAGCTTGTTGTACACGCACGCACACCTTGCTCGCGCACATCCTGCTGGCCTCGCCCGGTCCGTTCGTAGCCGAGGCCATGGCCAGGGAGCTTGCCCAGCCCCCTGCAGCGTGCCTCACATGCACACACTCGCTCGCATCTGGCCGCATGCACGCACGCGACCGTCTGCATGCCTGCAAGCACTCACGCGGCCTCCTCCGGCACGCGCGCTGCAACCTACGCCTTCGTTGATCTCCACCGTGACTACGGCCAAGGCCGGCCCTTCGTTTCTGTTGTTTTCAGTCAGGTTCGCTCCAGTTGTTGTTCAGTTAGATCTGGTCTGCACTTTGAACACAATTTACTTGATGTCGTATTGGTTGGCCTACCCCGTTTGCAGCCGGAGAGCATGGTTCGAATCCTGTGCAATCCCCTTTTTGTTTCATTAGTTTGTTTTGATGTTCTTCTGTTCCCAGCCGCATAAGAGCAATGTTCATCTGCTGCCGATCCCCCTTTGTATCACAAACACTAACCTAGCCCAATGTTCATCTGCTGCCGATCCCCCTTTGTATCACAAACACTAACCTAGCCCAATGGTTCCTCCCTCGTGCACAAATCCAGGAGGACCTGGGTTCGATCCCTAGGGGCCCCAATTTTTGCTCTGTTTTTCTGTCTTGCACGCCACAAGACACACACACTCAGCGCCACTGGCCAAATCTTCCTGGGTCGCTGCAGGTTGCTGCAATCCGTCACTGCATATTTTTTTTCCCAAATGGAGTTTACCATTTTCCAATGCATTCTTATTTACGGAATTGCCACTGTTTTACATTGTCTATAGCTAAATATGCATGCATCCAAACTAAACAAATTATATATGTAAAGTGCTTAGAATTTTGTCTAGTTTCATAATATGCAACTTTCATCCCTGTTAAAAAATGTTTAACTTGTTGTTTGAATTAATTTGCATAAATGCCATGTTAAAATGATTTATTTCATAACTAAATAACCGTAGCTCGGTTTTAAATAAACTTTATATGTAAATTGGGTGGAAATATGCATAGATTATCATGGTGCACTTTATTTCCCTGTTTAACAACATTAAAAATATGGTTTAGGGCAGAACAGTAGCAAATTCATAATTTGCATATGGGGATATTTCGGAATTGTTGTTTGTTGTTCCGGCCTCATGTAAATTGCTTAGATAGTGTAGATTTATTATGTTTCACCTCTTGCCATGTTTAACAACATTTAATATTGTTGAGTACCTAAACGAGAGCGAACTAAATAACTCGAATGTGGTGTTTCGTCAATATGCAACTCGTTGCATATTGAGCTCCACTTAATTTGTAGGGATGTTTGTTGCACTTTGCCATGTCATGCTTCATTAAACCGGACATGCATCATACTTGATTGTGCATCGTGCCATGTTTATGCTTGTGCATTTACCATGTTGTTTGTTTCTTTCCGGTGTTGCTTCTTAGTTTCGGTGATGTTGCGATTGTGAGGATTCGTTCGACTACTTCCGTTCGTCTTCTTCATGGACTCGTTTCTTCTTCCTTATGGATTTCGTGCAAGATGACCATACCCTCGAAATCACTTCTATCTTTGCTTGCTAGATGCTCGCTTCTTTTGCTATGCCTATGCTGCGTTACCTACCACTTGCTAAATCATGCCACCCACATTGTCATGTCAAACCTCTAACCATCCTTTCCTAGCAAACCGTTGTTTGGCTATGTTACCGCTTTGCTCAGCCCCTCTTATAGCATTGTTAGTTGCAGGTGAAGATGAAGTTTGTTCCTTGTTGGAACATGGAGATGTTGTTCCTTGTTGGAACATGTTTACATGTTTGGATGTCACAATAATATCTTATTTAATTAATGCATCTATATACTTGGTAAAGGGTGGAAGGCTCGGCCTTATGTCTGGTGTTTTGTTCCACTCTTGCCGCCCTAGTTTCCGTCATATCGGTATTATGTTCCTGGATTTTGCGTCCCTAACGCGGTTGGGTGATTTATGGGACCCCCTTGACAGTTCGCTTTGAATAAGACTCCTCCAAAGAAGGCCCAACCTTGGTTTTACCATTTGCCACCTAAGCCTTTTTCCTTGGTTTCTGCAGACTCAAGGGTCATCTTTATTTTAAACCCCGGACCAGTGCTCCTTCGAGTCTTGGCCCAACTGGGCGATGTCAAAGGCGCCCCAAGCAATCCAGGTCTATGCCAACCCGACGTCTTGCCCATCCGGTGTGCCACGAGAACGAGATATGTGCAGCTCCTATCGGGATTTGTCGGCACATCCGGGCGGCTTTGCTGGTCTTGTTTTATTATCGCCGAAATGTCTTGTAACCGGATTCCGAGACTGATCGGGTCTTCCCGGGAGAAGGAATATCCTTCGTTGATCGCGAGAGCTTATAATGGGCTAAGTTGGGACACCCCTGCAGGGTATTATCTTTCGAAAGCCATGCCCGCAGTTATGAGGCAGATGGGAATTTGTTAATGTCCGGTTGTAGAAAACCCGAAGTTGATCTTAATTAAAATACACCAACCGCGTGTGTAACCGTGATGGTCTCTTCTCGGCGGAGTCCGGGAAGTGAACACGGTGTTGGAGTTATGCTTGACGTAGGTTGATCTAGGATCACTTCTTGATCGTAATTGTTCGACCGTGCTTTTGCTTTCTCTTCTCGCTCTCATTTGCGTATGTTAGACACCAGATATGCTAGTCGCTTGGTGCAGCTCCACCTCACTACCTTCTCCTACCCATAAGCTTAAATAGTCTTGATCTCATGGTGTGAGATTGTCGACTCCCGTGACTCACAGATACTTCCAAAACCAGTTTGCGGTGCCGACGAAACCGTGCAGGTGATGCATCCGAGCTCAAGGAGGAGCTCGATGAAGATCTTGTTCATTGTGTTGTTTCGCTTCAGTTGATCAAGTAGTGGAGCCAGTTGGGACGATCGGGGATCCGTAGCATTTGGGGTAGTCTTCATTTATTTTGGTTCCGTAGTCGGACCTTGAGTGTAATCTGGATAATGGATGTTTATTTATGTATTGTGTGAAGTGGCGACTGTAAGCCAACTATGTATCTCTTTCCCTTATGTATTACATGGGTTGTGTGAGAATTACCTCACTTACGACATTGCTTTCAATGCTGTTATGCCTCTAAGTCGTGCTTCGACACGTGGGAGATACAGCCGCATCGAGGGCGTAACAAGTTGGTAATCAGAGCCATCCCCGACTTAGGAGCCCCCTGCTTGATTGAGTCGCTGACTTTGTTGAGTCTAGAAAAAAATGTTTTGAGTCTTAGGATTTTATATATCGGAGAGTAGGATTCTTTTACTCCTCACCCCTTCGTCGCTCTGGTGAGGTCTCCCGACGTAGAAGTTTTGACTCTTCTCTCCTCAAATTTCACTAAAAAAAATTTAGGATCATGCGGGTATCTTGGAAATCGTTCCGATGGTTTTGTGACGAGAACATTGTTCTTGGTGCCTCCTGACATTTAGGGGTTGTGGCAGTGTCCCGGGGAGTTGAGCTCCGAGGTGTTGTCGTCACAATTTTATCGTTGCAGTGGAATACCTGAGTTTTGCCGACATCGAAAATCTCTTTTGTACAGTTGTTGGTGAGATAACCTCGATAACCCAAAGATCGGGCGAGCTCGAGAGTATTGCCATAACTCATTATAACGGATGCTTTTCAAGGTCGAGGTAAACGACTTCAAGGTTTCTTGGTTATGTGTTGAAGGATGGATACAAATTGGATCTAGGTATTGTTAGTTTGGGTGATATATTTTGTGTCCCCTGTATCCACAACACCAGATTGCATAACCAGAAAGTTTCGGGAGTTTATAAGTGGGAATTCAAGTATCTCGTAGGATATCTTTCCAACACACACATGATACGATATGGGATCTATCATATGTTTGTTTCCGGCTTATTCTGCAAGCCAAATCCTTTTGTTTTTGTTCCGTTTTGTGCTATTCAAGTTGCTTCAATGTCAAGTGTTGATTCCATACCTTTCCTAAACGGTGTCCTCATATTTCTATGTGAACACTAATCCTTCTTGATCATGGAGGTTGCCATGTTAATTCCTTTTCCAACCGACGTGCTTCTGGTCAAGTGGATCCGATCATTTCAACATTCGCGAGATCAATTCTAAACTTTTCTCAACGTTGTTCGTTTCATCCGCCCCCAAGTTGTCTTTGTTTTCCCGCCCTCCCACCCTTTTCTTCAAGGACTTATATATTTTAATCAAGTATCCATTTATTCATGTGAAGTCTCTTCACTCTTTTCAATCAATGTTCTGATCCAGTGATCCCTCATGAAGATGCTCAACAGCTCCAAGTTCATCATTCTTCATCCTCGTATTCTTTTCCGGTGGATTTAACTCAAGCTTTCAGTGTTGATCATATTCCTTTCCTTGTTGCAAATGCTTTCTCTTGCCGACGCACCTCTTAATCATTCACTTCTCGCTATTCATTTGTTCTGGAGTGTTGAAGATATCTCGGAAGGCTCATCTTTTCATTCCGCATCCGTTCAAGTTATTTTGAGGTTGTTATCTCATTCAAGCCATTTAATTCTACCGGTGCAATCTTTATTTCAAGCAATCGTTCAATGGTGTTTCTTTTGAGTGGGCCCTAACCCATGTGTCTTTTCGAGATCTTACACGACTATTCTAATTTTCCCGGATCTTCTAAAAATTCTTTTCAAAGTGTGATGTAAGAATGCATTCCATCAGTCATATGTCTTTCTCCAAGATCTTTCATATTCTTTCATCATTGATTCAACCTTTCTATTTTTCATTTCGGACTGCCTCAACAATTCATGGTGGTGTTTCTCGTCGTCATTCTCGGATTTTGAAGACCGAAGAGGAGTTCCTCTTAAATCCTTACCCGTTCTTCCAAAGATGCCTAGTTCTAGCTTCGTGCCATCCTCATAATTGTTTTGATTGTGAGAATTCTTTTCACCCATCCGGAGCAATTCAGGAGTCTTTTCAGTTTGATTCTTCGGAGCCCATCATCTCAGAATTATTCATTCCAGCTTTCAGCTCTCGTTCTCCAAATCCTACCGGTGCATCATTCAAGTATTCACTAATCAGTTCATGATCTCTCCATTCTCATGTATCTAAATCCCCTCAAGTATCTTCGTTCATTTTCTAATTCTTCCCAAGGTTTCGCTATCTTTTCTTTGTTCGTTTCTTTAATTCTTACGGTGGTTCGTTCAAGAGTTCTCTTCCTTCGTTATCATATAGATTCATTCGTTCTTTCCAATCCTACCGGTGGTTCGTGGAAGACCTTCTCAAGTTTACGCTATATCCCTCTTAATCCTTTCTACGAGAATAAGTAATATGCAAAATCCATTGCTTGCCATCAATTTAATTTGATGAAGGATAAACATACAATAAATCTTATTCTTATTTCCTCGAGGTGATTCAATTCTTTTCTTCCGAGATTGTTCATGATGAAGTAATTCTCGGTTCTAGTGTTTCATCTATTCTTTTTCCGGAGTTCCAAGTTTTCCGCATTATCTTGTCACGAAGCTCCATCTAAATCATCGCAAGGCTTCACCTTGTGTTTTCAAGTTCTCTTTCTTTTATCATCCTTTTATTACCGGAGTTCTCACGAAGGCTCAACATGGTGGTTCGTCAAGGATTCTTTCTGTTCCTCAATTGCTCTTCAAGTTTTCTCTCGGAGTTACGATCCGCCAAGCTATACTCAACATTAAACATGGTGCTCAACACATGTTTTATTTTGAGGAGATCAAGTTTTCTTCTTCTTGCATTTCGAAGTGCAATTCTTTCTACCTTATATTTTGAGGTGGTGTTATATCATTCTTGACAATTTCCATTCATGTTTCGTGATTCACATGTTGTCAATAATGAGGTATTTTAAATCCATCAATCTCTTCTCTGGAGTTATCTTGGTATAGATTTCACCTAAAGCCTTCCCTAAGGAATGTTGCTATTGTGGTGCTTATTAATGATCCAAGTTATCTCTCTATCATCTTGGTGAAGAAGTTTTCATCTTCTTGTTGATCTCAATCCAATCAAATATTTCCGTTAGTGGTGGGTTGTCACCCCATAATTTTGAGATGTGTTCCATAAGCCCACAACAAGCTTGTGCTTTTCGTTGTTGATTTTTCAACAACTCCATTAAATCCTACATTGCAAGGATGCTTTCCAAGTTCATTTGTGGCAGAAGTTGGCATTTTCTTCTCCATTCTTTTATTTCAATGATCTATCTTCTATTCTTTCTTCCGGAGGCATGGTGATGTTGCTCTCTTCACTCATCATCTCGAATTGTGACGATCGTGTTCTTTTCGTGCTTATCCATTTAACCGGAGTGTTGTGTCATCTCTTCAAGTTCTTTTCATCTTATCAAGTCTTGCATCTCTTTTCAACCAGAGTGCTGCCCGAATTCTTCCTCTCTCATCTTGTTTTAACCGGAGTGGTTTCGAATTCTATCTTGTCCATTAAACTCTTGATTCATGTCTTTGCAACATTCAAGTTCTCGTAATACTCCTTGTTCCTCTTTTCTACCGGATTGTTTGCAATCTCGTTCATCTCTGTTGTACTCTTTCTTTTAAATTGCTCAACCTCTCAAGGTTCGTGGTTTCACTCGTTCACAAAGAAGCAACTTAGTTTACCTCTTATCTTCCTCTTCCTTTTCTCTCCGGTGCCATCCTAGATCTCGGACGAGATCCTCTTGTAGTGGTGGAGTGTTGTAACGCCCGAGACCGATGCTCTAGATGCCTTCTATTTATTTTAGTTGTTGCCATGTGTTTATTATGTTTGTTGCACTATCATAATTGTTTTGCATATTTCATTCCTATATGTTTATGCCATGATCATGTTGAGTGCCTTGTCATATATTTGCTTTTTGCACCATGCTCATCTCACTTGGTATGTTGCATTGTACCCTTGACATTTTACATTTCATCATGCTCATCATGTGGGTTGCATTCTTCATGTTGGTGTGCATCAGCCCTTGATATCTCTCTCTCAAGCCATGCCCATGCATCAACACCTCCTTCTTCCTTCTTATTCCTTTCATTTTTGCTAGTGCCATTTTCTGTCCTCCATAAATGTTCATTCTTTTCCTATAAATCCTGCTCATTGCCTACACCCTCTATGCCAATTTTCGGATCATATGAATATCTATTGGTTGGGTTTAAAAATGGCTCAAGTTTGAATTTAATTAAAACTTGAATTATTTTATATCTCTAAAAATGTCCAAATAATTTTATTCAAATTGTTCATAAATTCAGGATCTCAGATCTATTTCTGCCTCAGTCTACTTCCTTCCAGATGTCCCCTGTGCATTTCTGCTCTTGTTATTCTGCTCAAGAATTAAAGAAAAGAAATGAGGGACAAAGGAAGAGCAGCCTAGTGAAGCCCACCTATCTTACCTGTTCACTTCAGCCCACAACAAGCACTTACAGCCCATCTCCATAGGAGCTTCGTCCTCCCATCAGACGGGCGCGCATCGAGAGCCTCCACGCCGACATCCGCGGTGATTTGACGGCCGGAGACTGCCCGAGAGCCCTATTTAGCACGCCATGTGCCTTGCCCTAGACCACCTCTTTCCATTCCCTCCTCTCCCGCCTTGCCGCCACCTGTAAGCCTCTCCATGCCAAGTTGCCGCCATGGCCGAATCGAGCTTGAGCTCGAGCTCGGGTTGATCCGCCTGCCTCCGTGCATCTTCTTCCGTTAGGAGAACCAGCGCCGTCGACCGCCGTCTTCCTCGCTTACGCACGCGCCCACACGGTCCTGTGGAGCTCCTTCCCTTCGTCGTTTTCGCTCTTCGCTTCCCGGAGCCGCGCGCCGGATCAAGGCTCGTCATCGCCGCCGTCCACGCTGCCGTTCTTCTTCCTCTTCATCGCCACGGACGCCAAGTTCCTCGACGCCGCCTGCTCTGCTTCCTAATCTCCGCTGAGCTGATCACCTCCTCAACCAGTGCCTGCTCGCGCCTCAGTGGTCGCGCTTCCGACCTCGTCCTCTTGTCCCGAGCCCCCGGTGAGCAGCCGCTACTCCCCATCTCTCTCTGGTTTGATTCGCCGCAGAGTCAGCCGATCCCATGGTGTCCGAGGCCATGTCCGTCATGTACGACCATGGCAACGAGCTCGAACTTCGTGTTCTAGCCTTTGCTCGTCTCACCCGAGCACGCATCCTCAGCCGAGTCCACTTTGCATCACCGATGTCCTAGCTTGTTGTACACGCACACACACCTTGCTCAAGACATCCCGCCGGGCCTCGCCCGTCCGTTCAGAAGCCGAGGCCATGGCGAGCTTGCCCAGCCTCGCAGCTGCGTGCCTCACATGCACACACTCGCCAGATCCGCCGCATGCACGCACGCGACCGTCTGCATGCTCGCAAGCACTCACGCTGCCTCCTCCGCACGCCAAGGCTGCAACCTACGTCTTCGTTGATCTCCACCTTGACTACAGCCAAGGCCGGCCCTTCATTTCTGTTGTTTTCGGTCGAGTTCGCTCCAGCTTGTTGTTCGCTTAGATCTGGTCTGCACTTTGAACACAATTTACTTGATGTCGTATTGGTTGGCCTACCCTGCTTGCAGCCGTGAGAGCATGGTTCGAATCCCAGGCAATCCCCTTTTGTTTCATTAGTTTGTTTTGATGTTCTTCTGTTCCCAGCCGCATAAGAGCAATGTTCATCTGCTGCCGATCCCCCTTTGTATCACAAACACTAACCTAGCCCAATGTTCATCTGCTGCCGATCCCCCTTTGTATCACAAACACTAACCTAGCCCAATGGGTCCTCCTCAGGCACAAATCCAGAGGACACTGGTTCGATCCCTAGGGGCCCCAATTTTTGCTCTGCTTTTTCCTGTCTTTGCACGCTACAAGACACACACACTCAAAGACTCACTCGGGCCAAATCTTCCTGGGCTGCAGGTTCTTGCAATCCGTACCGATGCATATTTTTTTCCCAATGGAGTTTACCATTTTCCAATGCATTCTTATTTACGTAATTGCCACTGCTTTTACATTGTCTATAGCTAAATATGCATGCATCCAAACTAAACAAATTGTATATGTAAAGTGCTTAGAATTTTGTCTAGTTTCATAATATGCAACTTTCATCCCTGTTAAAAATGTTTAACTTGCTGTTTGTTTAAATTTGCATAAATGCCATGTTAAAATGATTTATTTCATAACTAATTAACCGTAACTCGGTTTTTAATAAACTTTATATGTAAATGGGGTGGAAAAATGCATAGATTATCATGCTGCAATTTATTTCCCTATTTAACAACATTAAAAATATGGTTTAGGGCAAAACAGTAGCAAATTCATAATTTGCATATGGGGATATTTCGGAATTGTTGTTTGTTGTTCCGGCCTCATGTAAATTGCTTAGATAGTGTAGATTTATTATGTTTCACCTCTTGCCATGTTTAACAACATTTAATATTGTTGAGTACCTAAACGAGAGCGAACTAAATAAATCGAATGTGGTGTTTAAATCAATATGCAACTTCGTTGCATATTGAGCTCCACTTAATTTGTAGGGATGTTTGTTGCACTTTGCCATGTCATGCTTCATTAAACCGGACATGCATCATACTTGATTGTGCATCGTGCCATGTTTATGCTTGTGCATTTACCATGTTGTTTGTTTCTTTCCGGTGTTGCTTCTTAGTTTCGGTGATGTTGCGATTGTGAGGATTCGTTCGACTACTTTCGTTCGTCTTCTTCATGGACTCGTTCTTCTTCCTTATGGATTTCGTGCAAGATGACCATACCCTCGAAATCACTTCTATCTTTGCTTGCTAGATGCTCGCTCTTTTGCTATGCCTATGCTATGCGTTACCTACCACTTGCTAAATCATGCCACCCACATTGTCATGTCAAACCTCTAACCATCCTTTCCTAGCAAACCGTTGTTTGGCTATGTTACCGCTTTGCTCAGCCCCTCTTATAGCGTTGTTAGTTGCAGGTGAAGATGAAGTTTGTTCCTTGTTGGAACATGGAGATGTTGTTCCTTGTTGGAACATGTTTACATGTTTGGATGTCACAATAATATCTTATTTAATTAATGCATCTATATACTTGGTAAAGGGTGGAAGGCTCGGCCTTATGTCCGTGTTTTGTTCCACTCTTGCCGCCCTAGTTTCCGTCATATCGGTATTATGTTCCCGGATTTTGCGTCCCTAACGCGGTTGGGTGATTTATGGGACCCCCTTGACAGTTCGCTTCGAATAAGACTCCTCCAGCAAGGCCCAACCTTGGTTTTACCATTTGCCACCTAAGCCTTTTTCCCTTGGGTTCTGTAGACTCAAGGGTCATCTTTATTTTAAACCCCCGGACCAGTGCTCCTTCAAGTGCTGGCCCAACCTGGGCGATGTCCGGCGCCCCCAATCCAGGGACTATGCCAACCCGACGTCTTGCCCATCCGGTGTGCCCTGAGAACGAGATATGTGCAGCTCCTATCGGGATTTGTCGGCACATCGGGCGGCTTTGCTGGTCTTGTTTTATTACTGCCGAAATGTCTTGTAGCCGGGATTCCGAGACTGATCGGGTCTTCCCGGGGAGAAGGAATATCCTTCGTTGATCGCGAGAGCTTATCATGGGCTAAGTTGGGACACCCCTGCAGGGTATTATCTTTCAAAGCCGTGCCCATGTTATGAGGCAGATGGGAATTTGTTAATGTCCGGTTGTAGAAAACCCGAAGTTGATCTTAATTAAAATACACCAATCAAGGTGTAACCGTGATGGTCTCTTCTCGGCGGAGTCCGGGAAGTGAACACGGTGTTGGAGTTATGCTTGACGTAGGTTAATCTAGGATCACTTCTTGATCGTAGTTGTTCGACCGTGCTTTTGCTTTCTCTTCTCGCTCTCATTTGCATATGTTAGACACCAGATATGCTAGTCGCTTGCTGCAGCTCCACCTCACTACCTTCTCCTACCCATAAGCTTAAATAGTCTTGATCTCGTGGGGTGTGAGATTGCTGAGTCCCCGTGACTCACAGATACTTCCAAAACCAGTTTGCAGGTGTCGATGAAACCGCAGTGGACGCATCCGAGCTCAAGGAGGAGCTCGATAAAGATCTTGTTCATTGTGTTGTTTCGCTTCAGCTTGATCAAGAGTGGAGCCCAGTTGGGACGATCGGGGATCTGTGTAGCATTTGGGGTAGTCTTCATTTATTTTGGTTCCGTAGTTGGACCTTGAGTGTAATCTGGATGATGGATGTTTATTTATGTATTGTGTGAAGTGGCGACTGTAAGCCAACTATGTATCTCTTTCCCTTAGGTATTACATGGGTTGTGTGAAGATTACCTCACTTGCGACATTGCTTTCAATGCGGTTATGCCTCTAAGTCGTGCTTCGACACGTGGGAGATATAGCCGCATCGAGGGCGTAACAACTCCTGAGCGCCGGGCGCTCCTCGCCCGGTGTCCTCCTGAGGGAAACTTGCCGCAAAGCACACCTCCATGTGGTGCCCGAGCGCCTCCCTCATGATGTTGGCTAGGTCTGAGGCCCTCCAGAAGAGAGCCCCCGAGCCCTGCCCGAGGAGGGCGCCAGACACGCCTTCCTATGCGAGGGAGGGAGGCGCCCCAGGCACGGTCGCCGATCCTAATGTTGCACCGCTAGAGATGCCGCTCCCCTGAGGCCCTGTGCGGAGTAGCTGCTTCTTCTTCTTGGGGACGGCCTCAGGAGGGTACGGCGCTCCATTGTTGTCGGGGTCTTCGATCGCTGCGTCTTGGAAGGCGCGCTCGAGGGAGCACACTGCATCTCTTTCTTCGCAGGGGACAGTGATAATCCCGCCTCTTCCTAGCATCTTGAGGACATTGTAACCGTGGTGGTGTAAGTTCATCTAGTGCCTCTTAGTGATTTTGGTGTATTGAAGACTTATAGGTTAAGGGACTAATGTGTTTTTGAGTGTATAGAGAAAGTCGACCCCTAAAAATGAAGTTCTTCTACTGAAGACTTTGGATTTCTGAAGACTTTCTGAAGAGTTTGAAAGTGAAGAATTGGTGTGACCTTGAAGCCTTGGCATTCATTCGAGGAACATGAAGCGTGAAGACTCTTGTTTTTATATTTTCATTTTTTCTTTCTTGGGTCATAGGAAACACCGTATTGTTAAAGGGGGTCGAGGAAATACTAAGGAAAAATTTCCATGTGATGCTCAACTCAAAATCCTACACCTACCAATCCCTTCGAGTGAAGCCATTGGAAATCTCAGACAATTCAGTCAATTTCTCTAGTGACAGAGACGAAGTTCTTCTGGTCGCTGAGGAATTTGTTCTGACTGAGGAGTTAGGAATTCGCCAGTGCGGATTGCCTACACAGTGAGGAACATGATAGCCCTGAGGAATTTGATACTCAAAATTCCGACCGTTGCTGTGCTATGCGCCAGCTGTCCCAAAATATCTACCCACCTAACGGTCATATCATTGAAGGGCATTTATGTCTTATCATGTCGGCCTACTCCCTAGGATATAAATAGCCACCCCCTACAACCACTAGCTGGTTGGCTGCTCCGAGAGAAACCGACACTTGTCATTTAAGAGCATCCCATCCTCCGAGGGCTTTGAGCGAAAATCATCAAGTGAGGAAAAGCCAAACCCAAACACCTACAAACCCAAAGTGATTAAGCATCACTGAAGAGATTGATCCTGCGTGGATCCGACACTTGTTACCTTTGAAGACTATGCATCTTCCAAACGGTTAGGCGACATGGTCTGAGCATCCAAGAGGAAATTGTTGATCGCCGAGTGACCGAGTTTGTGAAGGTTCGGAAGTCACCTGAAGACTTACCACGAGTGATTGGGTGAGGTCTGTGTGACCTTAGCTCAAGGAGAATACGGTGAGGACTGTGTGTCCTCAGGTTTAAATACCTATCCGCTCCAACTAGACGTACAACTGTCACAACAGTTGGAACTGGTCTACCAAATCATTGTCTTCACGAAGCCTATTCGTTCTATTTCCTCAACTCTTTCATTTCCTCATTACAGTTGTTGTGAGCTTGTTCATATCTGTTTGAAGACTTTGACCGAAGACTTTCTCAATTTCCTTAGTGCAATTTCTTCAGTCTATTTGTCTTCATCCTGTTTTATCCTGTGTTTACGCTTTTTGTACTCTATGCTTGACTTCATTTCATCATGATGATCATGCTTATGTTCTGTTATGTTTACATTTTAGTACTTATTCCTTTGCAAGTTGTTCTTCGCTTAGGAATTTCCTCACCCTGAAATTCCTCAGTGCAAGGTACTCCCTTGTTCTGTGTGATTTTGGTTTAATCTCCTGGAGTTTTAGTTATGTCGACCACAGGAATGAAGACTGTGTCATGCCCCATATTTGACGGTCACGAGTATCCCAAGTGGAAGGCCATGATGAAGAAGCACCTCATGGTGATGAACAGCAAGCTGTGGACTGTCACTGAGATTGGTCTTACCGATCTGTGCAAGATGGCTGACGCTGATGAAATTCGCAGGTACACTCTTCTCAACCTCACGGCAAAGGACGTCATCTGCTCCTGTCTGTCTCAAAATCAGTTCAGGAACATCATGCATCTCGATCATGCAAAGCTTATCTGGGACCGTCTCTCTGAGGTCTATGAAGGTCATCGAACCCGTCATGATCCTTGGTTTGAGGACTTCAAGGAATCTCTCAAAGCGATGACATTCGAACCAGAATCATCATCTTCTACACCATGCCTTATGGCAAAAGATGCAAAGGTAACTGAATGCTATCTATCCGAATCCAGTGATGATGAATCTGGTGATGAATTTGGACCTAGTTATGTCAAACTTGCTTCCCTTGCCACTAAACAACAAAGATCTTTAGAAAAGGTTCAATACATGCTGAATAAGAGCGATGATATGTTGGGTGAAGAAATGGATCAATCGAAAGCTTTGGCTGAAAGTCTTCAGAGACTTCAGACTAGGTTTGACACCCTTCAAGGTCATCATAACACTCTCTTGTCTGATCATGAGAAGCTTTCTTATGAATTTCTTCAAAGAAAGCAAGATCTTGAAAAGCTAAGAGTGAGTTATGAAGATCTTCAGAAGGAGCGCGATTCATTACTTGCTTAACAAATCAGTGCTTCTCAAGAAGAATTTGTTCCTCCATGTTTGAAGTGCATTGAACGTGAATCTGCTAACTCTTCACCTGAATGTTCAAATGCTTCTAATGCTACAAATTCTTCACCTGTCTCTGCTATCACTAATTCCTCGCCTGAGGACATTGCTAGTATCACTAATGATGCAGGGCTGAAGGAATTGTACATGACAGGCATGTACAAAAGCCTCAAAGGGCATCCAACTCTTTGTGATGTGCTTAAGAAGCAAATCCTCAATAGGAACCCTGGGAAAGAGGGTATTGCCTTTGAGAGGAAACTCAATGCTGATGGTACTTATTGGAAGCCTGAGCAGTACCCCAAAACCTCATGGGTTGCTGCAAAGGGACCTCCAGTTGATCCATCCAACTTATATGGCTTTACATGTAAATCTCATCATTATTCTGATGAGTCATTTGACTCCAACTATAAACTGTTCAAAAATCAGAATGGTGAAGTATTTGCTAAATATGTTGGCACTAACTGCAGGAACGGTTCCCCTATGAAGAAAATCTGGGTTCCCAAAAGGTGCCTTGAAAATCTTCAGGTGAATGTCATCATGACACCACCAGTGAAGAATAGGAACCCCAGATCAAATTCTTCATATGGATCCAAGTCCTCATATGGACCAAATTCCTCACGTGGATCAAATTACTCAAAAGGATCAAAGTCCTCATATGATCATCATCGTGCTAACACCTTTGTTTCGCAGGAAAGAGCTAAGGGCTATGAATATGAGCATTATTCTTCTAATCATTACGTTCATAATTCCTCGAAGAATTTCTCTGCTTATTCATATGCTTACCCTAACTCCTCGTATGTGAAACGAAGTGGAATGGCTTCTATGCCACCTTTCTCGTATGGAGCTCGCAGAGTGATGAACTCTTTGCCACCCCTTTAGATGTGGGTGGTGAAGAAAAGGAACTAATCTCTTATGCAGGGTCAGGTCTCCAGACATGCTTAAACGTCCGAAGAATTTGCTAGAGACCTGAAATTGCCTGAAAGGACGCATGCTAATCATGAAGAAATGAACTTTCATTTCTCACGTCCTCTTGTTGCTTTATCGGTTCTATTGCTTGATGAAATTGATCTAATGAAATTGATGTCATATTCTTCACTGATGAAGTATATGAAAGTTGCACTAATTCATCTGCAGGATGATCAACCCAAAGCCAATGAGTGGGTCCTCGATAGTGGATGTACAAATCACATGACTAGTGACAAGAATCTATTGATGGATGCTCCCTTATCTCCATCCCATCTGAAGCATATCATCTTCACTGACAAAGGCAAAAGTCAGCTATTGGGTCTAGGTAAGGTTGCGATCTCAAAGGATCGACGCATGGACAAAGTCATGCTTGTCGAGTCCTTAGGATATGTCGGTGTACAAAAATAGGGGCACATTTTTGTACCCCTTTACCTGTGCACGGGTGGTCAGAGTCGCGCCCGCGACCACACCTAGCAGAGCAGGGGAGGTAAGCCAAGGTAAGACCAAAGCCCAAGATAATCAGAGCAATGCCAAGGCCAAGACCACAAAGAGCAGAGGGACGAAGCAGGTTCCCCCGACAAGACTCTTGACGGGGCGACCTCAGCGGCCCCGGCAAGATCCTTGCCTGGACAGCTCGCACCACACCAACAGAGCGAGCCACCCTTGAGCCCACGGCCGCCAACACCGTCATCAACGTGGGGCCAGGACTCGGGAAGGCACCACTGTGGTGGCAAGGCCACCAGACGCCCGGCAAGGCCCTTGCCGGGGACGACAGCGCGCCACGGTAAGACCCTTGCCGGGCCGCGCGGTGAGACCCTTGTCGAGCCACCCGACAAGCCCTCACCATGGACGTCAGCAGGGCCATCGCCAGGCCCGCCGACGACCAAGCATCCACCACCGTTGACATGCAGCTGCCTGCCCAACCAGTTGGGCGGGCACCTGCGTGGCAACATGAAGCTCCTAGGCCAACTCATCAGGCGCCTGCGTGGCGGCGTGCAGATCTTCGTGAAGGCTCCACCACCGCGCCACCTCAGGTGCCTGCCTGCCTACATGGCGCCGCACGCCTTACTGGCCGGGGCGCGTGTCGAAGCGAGGAGGAGCGGCGACGGACAGGACGGGCCTCGCCCCCGTCCCCGATAAAGCAAGGAGACACCTAAGCGATGCATTAAATGCATCTTGTCTTGTAATATGAGGGATAACCTTGCAACACTGTACACCTTTCCACCTCCTGTGTGCCACTGTGGCAACCCCTTTTTCCTATAAAAGGAGTCCCGAGGCGACCAGGAGGAGGATTCGGCTCTTTCGAACCACGCGCTGACCACAACCAGTTGGAGAGCTCCAGAACTCTCAGAAATACACCCACCAAAGCAGGACTAGGGTTTTACGCATCCTCGCGACCCGAACCTGGGTAAACGATCCTTGTGCTGTCTACCTGGGCGTTTTTTTGCGAAGTTACAACTCTTGTTCTTTTGATGATTTTGCGGGATCGAGTTGTAAACTTGAACTCTATGGTGGCCTGATACTTTTGTTGTGTTTTTCTGCATGCTTATTCCTCGTTAATGTTAATGCACGTATGCTAAATTACTTCATTCACCATATTTCATCATGCATTTCAAATTATTCATATTATATGTCAAATGCGTGTATGAATTACAAGATATAGGGGGAGATCTCCATGATACTACTCTTCAAGTGTGCATTGCTTCAAAAGTAAATTCCTCACTATGCACATCTTCAGGGGGAGTTCTTCTATATCTTGCAATCAAATTCCTCAATATCAATATTTACACTTCATATGTTTATCCCCGTTGAAAACTTAACCTATATTGTCATCAATCACCAAAAAGGGGGAGATTGTAAGTGCATCTAGTGCCCCTTAGTGATTTTGGTGTATTGAAGACTTATAGGTTAAGGGACTAATGTGTTTTTGAGTGTACACAGGTCTATAAGTCTATGAGGAGTTTGATATTTACAGAGAAAGTCGATTCTAAAAGTGAAGTTCTTCTATCAAGACATTGGATTTCTGAAGACTTTCTGAAGACTTTGAAAGTGAAGAAATTGGTGTGACCTTGAATACTTGGCATTCATTCGAGGAACATGAAGCGTGAAGACTCTTGTTTTTATAGTTTTATTTTTCTTTCTTGAGTCATAGGAAACACCGTACTGTTAAAGGGGGTCGAGGAAATACTAGGGAAAAATTTCCATGTGATGCTCAACTCAAAATCCTACACCTACCAATCCCTTCGAGTGAAGCCATTGGAAATCTCATACAGTTCAGTCAATTTCTTCAGTGACAGAGACGAAGTTCTTATGGTCGCTGAGGAATTTGTTCTGACTAAGGAGTTAGGAATTCGCCAGTGCGGATTGCCTACACAGTGAAGAACATGATAGCCCTGAGGAATTTGATACTCAAAATTCCGACCGTTGTTGTGTTGTGCGCCAGCTGTCCCAAAATATCTACCCACCTAACAGTCATATCATTGAAGGGCATTTATGTCTTATCATGTCGGGCTGCTCCCTAGGCTATAAATAGCCGCCCCCTACAACCACTAGCTGGTTGGCTGCTCCAAGAGAAACTGACACTTGTCGTTAGAGAGCATCCCATCCTTCGAGGACTTTGTGCGAAAATCATCAAGTGAGGAAAACCCAAACCAAAACACCTACAAACCCAAAGTGATTGAGCATCACTGAAGAGATTGATCCTGAGTGGATCCGACGCTTGTTACCTTTGAAGATTGTGCATCTTCCAGACGGTTAGGCGTCATGGTCTGAGCATCCAAGAGGAAATTGTGGATCGCCGAGTGACCGAGTTTTTGAAGGTTTGGAAGTCACCTGAAGACTTACCACGAGTGATTAGGAGAGGTCTGTGTGACCTTAGCTCAAGGAGAATACGGTGAGGACTGTGTGTCCGGGACTGTGTGTCCTCAGGTTTAAATACCTAGCCGCTCCAACCAGACGTACAACTGTCACAGTAGTTGGAACTGGTCTACCAAATCATTATCTTCACCAAGCCTACTATTTCTATCTCCTCAACTCTTTCATTTCCTTATTACAGTTGTTGTGAGCTTGTTCATATCTGTTTGAAGACTTTGACTGAAGATTTTCTCAATTTCCTCAGTTCAATTTCTTCAGTCTGTTTGTTGTCATCGTGTGTTTAGGCTTTTTGTACTCTATGCTTGACTTCATTTCATCATGATGATCATGCTTATGTTCTGTTATGTTTACATTTGAGTACTTATTCCGCTGCAAGTAGTTCTTCACTTAGGAATTTCCTCACCCTGAAATTCCTCAGTGAAGACTTCATAAAAATCGCCTATTCACCCCCCCTCTAGTCGATATAACACACTTTCAGGTGGGTCACCGCCATGAACTTAGCTTGGGCCAGATACCCGAGGATGGCATTATACGGCAGACGGATGTGGGCAACGTCAAAGTCGACGAGCTCGGTACGGTAGTTGTCGCGCTGTCCGAAGGTGACAGGGAGGCTGACCTACTCTATCGGAGTGGTGGAGCCGTCGGTCACTCCTGAGAAGGGCTTGGTAGGCTGAAGCTGATCGTATGGCACTTGGAGGCTGTCGAACGTCTCGACGGACAGGACATTAAGCCCTGCGCTGCCGTCGATGAGGGTCTTGGTGACTTGCACATTGTTTATGACGGGTGAGCAGAGCATCGGGAGGGCGCCAGCGGTGGCCGCGCACTTGAGCTGGTTCGCCGAGCTGAAAGTGATGGTGCACTTGGACCATCTGAGCAGGCGCGTGGCCTCAAGCTTGGGAAGGGTTGTGTTCCCCTCGCGAGCAAACTGCTTAAAGATACGCTGAGAGGCTGGGGCCTGAGCTCCGCCCAAGATGCAGGCGATGGCACACGGTTCCTGGAAGCCCCCAGCCCCCTCATCCTGATGGTGATCGTCGTTTCTTCTTGGCGGTGGTGGTAGCGGAGGAAGTACAACATTGCCCTAAGGGTGGTCCTCGCGAGACTGGTCCCTCCATGCACTCTCACGAGGCTGGTTCTGCCAGCGGTCCTCGCGAGGCCGGTCACACCACTCCTGGCGGGGGCCGTGATCGTCCTAGCGTCCTCCGCCTCGTCCTCCTCCTCGGTCGTAGCCCCGGTCGTTGCGCTCGGGGCGTCGACCAAAGCGTCCATCTCGAATGGCCCTGAGCTCTTGACAGTCGTTGGTGTTGTGGCTGTGTATGTTGTGGAAGGTGCAGAACGGTCGGCTGCTCTTGGATGACTCGAGATGGTCCCGGCCGCGCTACGTATCTCGCTCCGCCGCGAGCACGGCCACTCCCTTGTGCTTCACGTCCCTGGCCTTGGCTTTCTTCTCCTCCAGGTCGGTAGCCGGGAGCTCGAGGAGGGAAAGGTGCCCCTCCTCAGCTCTTGCGCACTTGGTCGCCAGGTTGAACAGCTCCAAAACCGTGCATAGCTCCTCGTGGATGACGAGCTCCTCCTTCATCTTGATGTCGCGGACGCCATCAGAAAACGCCAAAATGATGGCCTCGTCCGTCACCTTGGGGATCTTGAGGCGAACGTTGTTGAAGCGCTGGATGTACTTCTGTAGGGTCTCTCCTGGCTGCTGCTTGATGCGGCGTAGGTCACCCGCGGCTGGAGGGCGGTCGCGAGTGCCCTGGAAGTTGGCGACAAAGCAGTCGCGCATCTCGTCCTAGGATGAGATCGAGCCCGGGGGCAGGTTCAGGAGCCGCGAGCGAGCGCCATCCTTGAGAGCCATGGGGAACCTGTTCGCCATGACTTTTTCGTCGTCGTTGGCCGCCTCAATGCTCAGCTCGTAGAGCTGCAAGAATTCTGTGGGGTCGGGGGTACCGTCGCAGCGAGGAGGCAGGTCTGGCTTGAACTTGCCCAGCCAGGTGACGCTACGTAGCTCAGGAGTGAAGGCGCGGCAGCCTGCTGTGGCCACTGGGGCCCTTTGCTGATGCGGAGCCTGCCCTTGATGCCCATGCACCACTGCTGTAGGCGGCACGCGGTCTTGTCGCAGTGGCACTGGGAGCGCGGGTGCATTCTCTTGCGGCCGGGGAACTTCTTGGCAGCTTCCTTCTTTTCGCGCGGGCGCCCGATGAGGGAGTCCTGGACTAAGGGTCCTCGGGCGTCCGGCCTGTTAGGCATGGGCCAGACTGGTGGGCTGCGAAGATACAAAGACCGAAGACTCTACCCGGACTGGCAAGCTTGGCAACCGAATATAAAGATTCCTTTCTCTATAGCCGACCTTATGTAACCCTAGGTCCCCTGGTGTCTATATAAACAGGAGGGCTAGGTCTGTAAAGGCGAATATACAATTATAGTCATACAGGGTAGACTTCTAAGGGTTTAGCCATTATGATCTCGTGGTAGATCAACTCTTGTAATACTCATTGATGTCTACTACACAACCTTCTTCTTGTAGACGTTGTTGGGCCTCCAAGTGCAGAGGTTTGTAGGACAGTAGCAAATTTCCCTGAAGTGGATGACCTAAGGTTTATCAATCCATGGGAGGCGTAGGATGAAGATGGTCTCTCTCAAGCAACCTTGCAACCAAATAAAAAAGAGTCTCTTGTGTCCCCATCACACCCAATACAATGCTAAATTGTATAGGTGCACTAGTTCGGCGAAGAGATGGTGATACAAGTGAAATATGAATGATAGATATAGGTTTTTGTAATCTTAAATTATAAAAACAGCAAGGTACATAATGATAAACGTGAGCGAAAACGGTATTCCAATGCGTTGAAACAAGGCCTAGGGTTCATACTTTCACTGGTGCAAGTTCTCTCAACAATAATAACATAATTGGATCATATAACTATCCCTCAACATGCAACAACAGAGTCACTCCAAAGTCACTAATAGTGGAGAACAAACGAAGAGATTATTGTAGGGTATGAAACCACCTCAAAGTTATTCTTTCTGATCGATCTATTCAAGAGTCCGTAGTAAAATAACACGAAGCTATTCTTTCCATTCGATCTAGCATAGAGTAACACCTTAAGATACAAATCAACCAAAACCCTAATGTCACCTAGATACTCCAATGTCACCTCAAGTATCTGTGGGTATGATTATACTATATGCATCACACAATCTCAGATTCATCTATTCAACCAACACAAAGAACTTCAAAGAAGTGCCCCAAAGTTTTTACCGGAGAGTCAAGATGAAAACGTGTGCCAACCCCTATGCATAGATTCCCAAGGTCACGGAACCCGCAAGTTGATCACCAAAACATACATCAAGTGAGTCAATAGAATACCCCATTGTCACCTCGGGTATCCCGCACAAGACATACATCAAGTGTTCTCGAATTCTTAAAGACTCAATCTGATAAGATAACTTCAAAGGGAAAACTCAATCCATTACAAGAGAGTAGAGGGGTAGAAACATCATAAGATACAACTAGAGTAGCAAAGCTTGCGATACATCAAGATCGTACCACCTCAAGAACACGAGAGAGAGAGAGATCAAACACATCGCTACTGGTACATACCCTCAGCCCCGAGGGTGAACTACTCCCTCCTCATCATGGAGAGCGCCGGGATGATGAAGATGGCCACCGGTGAGGGATCCCCCTCCGGCAGGGTTCTGGAACAGGGTCCCGATTGGTTTTTGGTGGCTACAGAGGCTTGCTGCAGCGGAACTCCCGATCTATTGTGTCTCCCGATGGTTTTATGGTATATTGATATATATATATATATATATATATATATATATATATATATATATATATATATATAGGCAAAAGAAGTCCGTCAGGGGAGCAATGAGGGGCCCACGAGGGTGGGGAGCGCGCCCAGGGGGCCGGCGCGCCTCCCTGCCTCGTGGCCACATTGAAGCTTCCTTGACTTCAACTCCAAGTCTCCTGGATCACGTTCGTTCCAAAAATCACGCTCCCGAAGGTTTCATTCCGTTTGGACTCCGTTTGATATTCCTTTTCTTCGAAACATCAAACATGGGAAAAAAGCGAAACTTCAGACTGGCTCTGGGTCAATAGGTTAGTCCCAAAAAGAATATAAAAGTGCATAGTAAAGCCCATTAAACATCCAAGGTGGATAATATAATAGCATGAATACTTCATAAATTATAGATACGTTGGAGATGTATCAACATCCCCAAGCTTAATTCCTGCTCGTCCTCGAGTAGGTAAATGATAAAAGAAATAATTTATGAAGTGTGAATGCTAGCAGGTGCATAAGTTTGATCAATGATAGATTCAATCACCTTTTCTAGCATCATTATATGTCATAACAGTAGCTCAACTCATAAAACTTTTCATGATCAAGTAACAAACTATTCACATGTTAAAGCATAGGTCATAAACTTTCTTGAAAACTAACAAACCGTGTTATTAGTCATCAAACAATTACAATTCATCTTATTTTCAGGAAGAGTCTATGTCAGAGCTTTTGATTTATCAAACTCCACATACTCAACTATCATTTAGTCTTTCACAATTGCTAACACTCACGTGATATTTATGGGTTCAAATTTTTAATCTGACACAGAGAAAGATAGGGGCTTATAGATTCGCCTCCCAACCTTTTACCTCAAGGGTAATGTCAACAATAATAGCTCATAATGCCTTACATCCAATTGGATATATATATATCAGAATCTTTCAAACACAATGTGCTTGCCAAAGGATAAAATGTAAAAAGGAAAGGCGAAGATCACCATGACTCTTGCATAAGGTAAAAGACAGGAATAAAAGATAGGCCCTTCGCAGAGGGAAGCAGAGGTTGCCATGCGCTTTTATAGTTGGATGCACAAAATCTTAATGCGAGGGAATGTCACTTTATATTGCCACTTGTGATAGGGACCTTTATTAAGCAGTCCGTCGCTTTTATTGCTTCCATATCACAAGATCGTATAAAGCTTATTTTCTCCACACTAAAAGATCATACATATTTAGAGAGCAAATTTTATTGCATGCACCGATGACAACTTACTTGAAGGATCTTACTCAATCCATAGGTAGGTATGGTGGACTCTCATGGCAATACTGGTTTAAGGGATGTTTGGAAGCACAAGTAGTATCTCCACATGGTGCAAAGAATTTGGCTAGCACGAGGGGGGAAGGCAAGCTCAACGTGTTGGGTGACCCATGACAATATACTTTATTTCGGATATAAGAAAACATAACCCATTACGTTGTATTCCTTGTCCAACATCAACCTTTTAGCATGTCATATTTTAAAGAGTGCTCACAATTACAAAAGATGTCCAAGATAGTATATTTATATGTGAAATCTCTCTTCCTTCAATATTCTTTCATGAATTATTCAAGTGAACAATACAATGTTTGCTAACCCTCAAAAAATTTACCACCTCTACTTATTATATGTAAAGTCATTAATCCCCATGGTATAAGCATATGAAACATATATAATTTCAGATTTATGATATTCAATTCATTCAACCATTTACTCATAGGATATAAGTGAAGCACACGAGTAAATGACAAACTACTCCAAAAAGATATAAGTGAAAATCAATGAGTAGTTTAATAATTATGCAACTATGTGAAGACTCTATAACATTTAAGAATTTCAGATCTTGGTATTTTATTCAAACAGAAAGCAAAACAAAAGAAAATAAAATTATGCTCCAAGCAAAACACATATCATGTGGTGAATAAAAATATAGCTCCAAGTAAAGTTACCGGTGAACGAAGACGAAAGAGGGGATGCCATCCGGGGCATCCCCAAGCTTAGGCTTTTGGTTGTACTTGAATATTACCTTGGGGTGCCTTGGGCATCCCCAAGGTTATGCTCTTTCCACTCCTCATTTCATAGTCCATCAAATTTTTACCCAAAACTTGAAAACTTCACAACACAAAACTTAGTAGAAAATCTCGTGAGCTCCGTTAGCGAAAGAAATCAAAACACCACTTCAAGGTACTGTAATGAACTCATTCTTTATTTGTATTGGTGTTAAATATAATGTATTCCAACTTCTCTATGGTTTATAAACTATTTTACTAGCCATAGATTCATCAAAATAAGCAAACAACACACGGAAAACAGAATCTGTCAAAAATGTAATACCTGTAGTAATCAGAATTCAACACAAACTTCTGGAACTCAAAAAATTCTACCAAAATAAAACGACCTCGATATTTTTTTATTGATCTGCTTAAATTGGAATCAGTATTTTATCACGTTCTGGTGATTTTAAACAATTGTTTTCATGAACAGAAAGTTTCTGGAATTTTCTACAAGATCAAATAACTAGTATCATCCAAGAAGATCCTATAGGTCTTACTTGGCACAAATACTAATTAGAACATAAAACCAAATCTAAACAGAGGCTATATGATTTATTTATTACTAAACAGGAACAAAAAGCAAATAACAAAAATAAAATTGGGTTGCCTCCCAACAAGCAATATTGTTTAACGCCCCTAGCTAGGCATGATGATTTCAATGATGCTCACATAAAAGATAAGAATCGAAACATAAAGAGAGAATCATGAAGAATATGACTAGCACATTTAAGTATAACCCACTTTCTATGCATAGGGATTTCGTGAGCAAACAACTTATGGGAACAATAATCAACTAGCATAGGAAGGCAAAACAAGCATAACTTTAAAACTTTAAGCAAAAAGAGAGGAAACTTGATATTATTGGAATTCCTACAAGCATATATTCCTCCCTCATAATAATTTTCTGTGGCATCATGAATAAATTCAACAATATAACTATCACATAAAGCATTCTTTTCATGATCTACAAGCATAGAAATTTTATTACTCTCCACAAAAGCAAATTTGTTCTCATGAATAGTAGTGGGAGCAAACTCAACAAAATAACTATCATGTGAAGCATAATCCAATTGAAAATTAAAATCATGATGACAAGTTTCATGGTTATCTTTATTCTTTGTAGCATACGTATCATCACAATAATCATCATAGATAGGAGGCATGCTTTCATCATAATAAATTTGCACATCAAAACTTGGGGGACTAAAAATATCATCTTCATCAAACATAACATCCCCAAGCTTGTGGATTTGCATATCACTAGTATCATGGATATTCAACGAATTCATACTAATAACATTGCAATCATGCTCATCATTCAAATATTTTATGCCAAGCATTCTATGTAATTCTTCTTCTAGTACTTGAGCACAATTTTCTTTCCCATCATTTTCACGAAAGACATTAAAAAGAGGAAGCATATGAGGCAACCTTAATTCCATTTTTTGTAGTTTTCTTTTATAAACTAAACTAGTGATAAAACAAGAAACAAAAAGATACGATTGCAAGATCTAAAGATATACCTTCAAGCACTCACCTCCCCGGCAACGGCGCCAGAAAAGAGCTTGATGTCTACTACACAACCTTCTTCTTGTAGACGTTGTTGGGCCTCCAAGTGCAGAGGTTTGTAGGACAATAGCAAATTTCCCTCAGGTGGATGACCTAAGGTTTATCAATCCGTGGGAGGCGTAGGATGAAGATGGTCTCTCTCAAACAACCCTCCAACCAAAAAACAAAGAATCTCTTGTGTCCCCATCACACCCAATACAATGGTAAATTGCATAGGTGCACTAGTTCAGCGAAGAGATGGTGATACAAGTGCAATATGGATGATAGATATAGGTGTTTGTAATCTGAAAATATAAAAACAGCAAGGTACCTAATGATAAACATGAGCTAAAACGGTATTGCAATGCATTGAAACAAGGCCTAGGGTTCATACTTTCACTAGTGCAAGTTCTCTCAAAAATAATAACATAATTGGATCATATAACTATCCCTCAACATGCAACAAAGAGTCACTCCAAAGTCACTAATAGCGTAGAACAAACGAAGAGATTATTGTAGGGTACGAAACCACCTCAAAGTTATTCTTTCTAATCGATCTATTCAAGAGTCCGTAGTTAAATAACAAGAAGCTATTCTTTCCATTCGATCTATCATAGAGTTCGTACTAGAATAACACCTTAAGATACAAATCAACCAAAACCCTAATGTCATCTAGATACTCCAATGTCACCTCAAGTATCCGTGGGTATGATTATACAATATGCATCACACAATCTCAGATTCATCTATTCAACCAACACAAAGAACTTCAAAGAGTGTCCCAAAGTTTCTACCGGAAAGTCAAGACGAAAACATGTACCAACCCCTATGCATAGATTCCCAAGGTCACGGAACCCGCAAGTTGATCACCAAAACATACATCAAGTGAATCAATAGAATACCCCATTGTCACCTCGGGTATCCCACACAAGACATACATCAAGTGTTCTCAAATCCTTAAAGACTCAATCCGATAAGATAACTTCAAAGGGAAAACTCAATCCATTACAAGATAGTAGAGGGGGAGAAACATCATAAGGTCCAACTAGAGTAGCAAAGCTCGCGATACATCAAGATCGTACCACCTCAAGAACACGAGGGAGAGAGAGAGAGAGAGAGAGAGAGAGAGAGAGAGAGAGGGAGATCAAACACATAGCTAATGGTACATACCCTCAGCCCCGAGGGTGAACTACTCCCTCCTCGTCATGGAGATTGCCGGGATGATGAAGATGGCCACCGATGAGGGATCCCCCCTCCGGTAGGGTGCCAGAACAGGGTCCCGATTGGTTTCTGGTGGCTACAAAGGCTTGCGGCGGCGGAACTCCCGATCTATTGTGTCCCCTGATGGTTTTAGGGTATATGGATATACATAGGCGAAATAAGTCGGTCAGGGGAGCCACGAGGGGCCCATGAGGGTGGGGCGCGCCTGTAAGTGCACGCCTCCCGCCTCGTGGCCACATTGAAGCTTCCTTGACTTCAACTCCAAGTCTCCTGGATCACGTTCGTTCCAAAAATCACGCTCCCGAAGGTTTCATTCCGTTTGGACTCTGTTTGATATTCCTTTTCTACGAAACACTGAAACAAGGGAAAAAATAGAAACTGGCATTGGCCTTTGGGTCAATAGGTCAGTCCCAAAAATAATATAAAAGTGCATAGTAAAGCCTATTAAACATCCAAGGTGGATAATTTAATAGCATGAATACTTCATAAATTATAGATACGTTGGAGACGTATCACTCATATTCATCAAGATCAATCAAGCATGAAGTAGGGTATTAACTCCATAGAGAGGGCCCGAACCTTGGTAAACATTGTGTCCCCCGTCTCCTGTTACCATCGACCTTAGACGCACAGTTCGGGACCCCCTACCCGAGATCCGCCATTTTTGACACCGATATTGGTGCTTTCATTGAGAGTTCCACTGTGACGTCGAAGATAGGATCGATGGCTCGCCTTGTTCTCAAGGACAATATCACCTCTAGAGGAGCACTGGCCCTAGGCCAAACCCTCTGGCTGGGTGGCTTTACCATGACCGCTCGTTCGGCCGTTAAGCCGACGATGACCTCTAAGGTCATCAAAAATCCCCTTCGCATTGACTCCGAACACTCCAAGTAGATGGATACGGCATAGCTTTTGTCTTTAAACGAGCTCTTAGATCGCATTGCTGCCCTGGGGTCGCTAAAGACTACGATCAAATTGGGCTTAAACCCGATCAGAGAGAAATCAAAGCTCCACCAATCACCCACCAGATAGCGGTAGTCAAGGAGCGAGGCGGCAACTCTTCCTCCGTACTGAGGACGGACTATGTCTGGATCTCCAACCTCGAAGAGTTGGACAACCACCTGCGAAGAGATGCATCTTGTCCTCCGAACATAGAATCAGACGACAAGCCTAAAAAATTAGTTGATATCCCAGAGCCTAGACTATTGAGTCCAGAAGATCTTCAGACTCCGGATCCAAAATTGGGTCAAGGTTCAGATTTAAATCCACCCACCCACCCAGACATAAGCGCTCTTAGGATCATACAACAGCAGTCTCAGGAAACGGTCCATCACTTCTGGGCCAGATTCCTTCTTGTCAAAGACAAGATTAAAGATTGTCACGACGAAGACGCGATCTCAGCGTTCCGCACCAATTGCATGGACGAAGGAATCCCCATCGCCATCAACCGCCATCGCATATTACACTTCGCTGACTTGGAAACTATCATACAGAAGTACATCGCAATGGAAAGCGCCTGGAAAACTCAGGCAGCCCGTTGGGAACCATCAGTCCCCACTCAACCCCTCATTCAGGCAAAAAGGGCGCACCCTCGTGGCACGCCCGGTGCAATAGTAAAGAAATACAAGCCCACTACGGGGCGCGGAACCGTTCTGGAAGGATGGCTCGATGGGCCATGCAAAATACATACAACACCGGATAACATACCAACCTGTAGCCTTAGAGCATGTTGGATACTCCGGCAAGTGGCCAAGAGCGGCGAGGATATCCTCACCAAGAATACCCCAGAACAACACCCCCCGGAAGACGACAACCTCAAAGTATTGACGGTCTTCGAGACATTTTCTTCAAACAATAGGCGCAAAAGGGCACTCCATGAACTTGCCGAAGTCTGCCAAATCGCAGCAATAAACCCTTGGAACGACACGGCTATAACTTTTAATGCCAGTGACGAACCAAAATAAGGGACAGTCCGAGCACCAGCCGCCTTGGTCCTCAGTCCAATCATGGACGGCTTTCTGCTCACAAAGGTTCTCATGGATGGCGGCAACGGACTAAACCTCATTTATGAGGATACACTCCACAAAATGGAAACAGACAGGAGCCGCATCGAGCAAAGCAGCACGACCTTCCGAGGAATCATTCCCAGTCGGGAGGCGTGGTGTGCGGAAAAAATCGCACTTGACGTGGTATTCGGCACGCCGAAGAATTATCGGTCCGAAGAGATAACCTTCCAAGTGGCCCCTTTCAACAGCGGATATCACGCCCTCTTTGGGCGAGATGCATTTACAAGCTTCCAAGATATACCTCATTATGGGTACATGAAGCTTAAGATGTCCGGGCCCAACGGCACAATCACTCTCGCCAGTGAACCGGACATAGCACTCCGCGCCGAAAGTAAAACCGCATCCCTCGCCCTTGAGGCATTATCTGAAGCCCTCGCGTCAAGAGTTAACCGCGATCAAGGCTCTCACGGTGGATGTGGACGATGTGATCCTAGACAAACGACCCAAATCCACCTCCTTCAAGTCGGCAAAAGAAATAGTCAAATTCCAGGTCCATCCAACGGACCCCAACAAGACAGTAACTATCGGGGCACAACTCGACCCAACGGGCGATGCCACGGTACGAGAGTTCCTGCATGAAAACTGGGACATATTCGACTGGCACCCTTCTGACATGCTAGGAATCCCACGCAGGCTAGCCGAACATAGCCTCAATATCTTAAAGGGATATAAACTGGTCAAACAAACACTGCGGCATTTTTCCGAACCCAAATGACAAGCAACGGGAGAAGAGCTAGCCAAGTTACTCGAAGCCGGATTCATTAGAGAAATCAAACACCTGGACTGGCTAGCAAACCTGGTGATGGTACCAAAGAAGGATAAATCCTGGCGCCTATGCGTCGATTTCAAAGACCTCAACAGGGCTTGCCCAAAGGATCCCTTTCCCCTCCCTCGCATCGATCAGATCATTGACGCAACCGCAGGACACGATTCACTGTGTTTCCTCGTCGCGTACTCCGGCTACCATCAGATCAAGATGAAGGAGTCCGATCAAGCTGCAACGGCATTCATTACCCAATATGGGCCTTTCTGCTCCAACACTATGCCTTTCGGGCTCAAAAATACTGGCGCCACCTACCAACACATGATTCAAACATGCCTGGAGGAGCAGATCGGCAAGACAGTTGAAGCATATGTGGATGAGGTCGTCATCAAAACCAGGCACGTCGAGTCACTGATAGACGATTTACGTCTCACATTGAACAACCTCCGTGCATATGACATCAAGCTCAATCCGAACAAGTGCGTTTTCGGCATCCCCACTGGAAAACTGTTGGGCTTCGTCGTTTCCAATAGAGGAATTGAAGCAAATCCAGCCAAAATCCCAGTTTGTCACAATTGGCTATGCCAACGAACCTTAAACAGGTCCAAAAACTCGACAGGTGCGTGGCAGCTTTAAGCTGCTTTATCTCCAGATTGGGAGAAAAGGCACTGCCACTCTATCGCCTTCTAAAGCGCACCGATCGCTTCGAGTGGACGGATGCGGCAACGGCCGGACTGGAAGAAATAAAGGCCCTTCTAGCAAGCAACCCAATCCCGGTCGCGCCGAACGTCGGCGAACCCATGTTATTATACATATCAACACACCAGGTGGTAAGTGTCGTGCTCGTCGTAGAACGAGAACAGGACGGACACAAATTCCCGCTTCAGAAGCCGGTATACTACGTATCCACTGTCCTCACACCATGCAAATCCCGGTACCCCCGTTATGAAAAAATAGCATACGCGGTCTTCATGGCATCCCAGAAGCTAGGACACTACTTCCAAGAGTGCTCGACCATGGTGGCTTCCGAAGTACCACTCAATGATATAATAAACAACGGCGATGCTACGGGCCGGATTGCCAAATGGGCCATTGAGCTCCTTCCATTCGACATAACATACAAACCGCGTCGGGCCATTAAATCCCAAGTACTGGCGGACTTAAATCGCCCGAATGAATGAAGGTCGAACTCCCTAAAGTGTACGACACATATTCCAACTGGGTTATGTATTTCGATGGCTCCAAAATGCTGGCAGGATTAGGAGTGGGCGTCGTTTTAATGTCCCCCACTAGAGATGTAGTCCAGTACATACTCCAAATATTATATACAGACTCCAACAACGCAGCCGAATATGAGGCCTAAAAGTGCGCGGGGACTCAAACCTCGCAATATCTCAAATAAATGGAGATTTTGATGCCAAAGATCCGAAGATGGCGGCTTATCGCAATGCCGTCCTGAAAATGTCAGCTCGGTTCGAGGGGCTCGAGTTTCATCACGTGGCTCGAGAAAGTAATCAAGCGGCGGATGTCCTTGCTCGCATAAGCGCCAAGCGCGACCCCGTCCCACCTAACATCTTTCTAGAAAGGCTTTTCAAGCCATCCGTGGTGTGGCAAGGGGAGAGCGGCAACACCAGTCCGGATCCAAACACAACCCCAGATTCCGAACACACCGATGTCATCGGGGGCTCAGCCACCGAAATAACACCGTCAGCCCATCTCATTATGGCAGTAATTGCCCCATGGACTGAACCCTTCTTGGCCTACCTCAATAGAAAAGAACTCCCTGGGGATCAGAACGAGGCCTGCCGCATTGTCCGGCGTTCGGAGGCCTACAAGGTTCACGACGGAGAGCTCTACAAGAAAAGCGCTACCGGAGTCCTTCAAAGATGTATCTCTGAGGAGGAGGGGTGGCAGCTCTTGGCTAAAATTCATGCCGGCCTTGGTACAGGTTTTTATTGGCCGACGGCATGAGCACACGCGCAGGACCTTGTCCAACGTTGCGTCGGATGCCAGCTTTTCGCCAACCAGAGCCATATGCCACCCACCGCTCTGCAAACAATCTCCATCACTTGGCCTTTTGCGGTCTAGGGGCTTGATATGGTCGGACCCCTTAAAGGAGGAAGCCATAAGAAAAAATATCTGCTGGTCATGGTGGATAAATTAACTAAGTGGATAGAGGCCAAACCAGTTAAAACAGCCGAAGCAGACCAGTGATAGACTTTATATCCGGCGTTGTAACCCGTTATGGTGTTCCACACAGCATCATCACCGATAACGGCTCCAACTTTAAGCCGAAAATTTGGTGCGCCAATCTGGGCATTAAGCTCGATTACGCCTCGGTCTATCACCCACAAACAAATGTTCAAGTCGAACGGGCCAATGGTCTTATTATGAGCGGCATCAAACCCAGACTGGTGCGGTCTTTGAAGGAATCATACAAGCACTGGGTTGAGGAGCTCGACTCCGTACTCTGGGGGCTGCGGACCACACCCAATCGCACTACATGATACACACCTTTCTTCATGGTGTAGGCGCAGAGAATATGCTATCCTGCGACATTATTCATGACTCACCTCGAGTGCGCATGTACGAAGAGAGAGAGGCCGAGCTCGATCGGCAGGACAGCCTAGACGCTCTGGAGGAGGAGCACAATGTTGCAAAAGCCCGTTCCGCATTTTATCAACAACAGGCTCGCAGATATCAAAGTAGAGAAGTACGGGCCAAGACCTATAATGTTGGCGAACTCGTTCTACGCTTGTCGGAGAAGAAAAAGGACAAACTCAAGCCCAAATGGGAGGGTCCCTTCATCATTGATGAAGTTCTAACTGGAGGAGCGTACGGCCTGCGTGATGCGTCGGACGATCGCCTAGAGCCGAACCCTTGGAACGCGGCCAGACTGTGAAGATTCTATGCCTAAGCACCGAACTCTTTGTTTGTTTCCTTCTCCTTATTGTTCCCATTGCTTTTTCCTCTCTTTTCGCTTTTTCCTTTTTTATCAACCTTAAAGCTTTTCGTGCGACTCAACCGTACACCTGTGACACACACATACTCAAATATGTACGTCCATTATGCCTGGGGGCTTCTTTGATAGAAGCTTGTTAATGTTATTTTTTGAGCATCAAGCTCATCACATATGCGCGTTTTCCCCATATGTACCTTTTCTTCACCATTATATGCATCGATATGACTTAATTTTTGGCCAAGCTGGGTTGTTCGGCTCTGTGCTTATGCCCTACGTACCCGTTAGTTCGGCTAGGGCATAAAGGGAGCACCTCTGCGATTGTTACTGCCGGGTCATCCGGACGTGTACCTCAGACTGGGTGAAGCCGAAAGCTAGCGTTCTTAAGGGAATATTCGGTCGGTGGATTAAAGATGTTTTTGCTTTCACCCCATCGTGAACCCCCAGATGTTACTTATACTGTGATTGTTCCAATCACAGTTCGGACATGCATTTTTACGCATGCACACCCAGGGAAAGGAACCCTTAACAGAAGTATTCTCTCTGGAAGATGTTTCTTACAATCATAATGTAATATAACATAACTAGCCGGATACAACTTGTCTATTCAAGCAACTATGACCCCTACGCCTGGTTTCCATTCGTACTCCGGTCTATTTTACCGCTCAGGTATTCGGAAACACTCTGCACCTTCAGGTCCAGAGGTCAAAGCGAAAAGGTCTTCCATGACAATCGTTTTATAGTTCAGCTATAAGGAAAATACATAGTCACTTGGACTAAAAAATTTCCTCCTCTATACTGTCCAGCAGGCTATTTAACTTACAATCCTGCTGGGAATACTTGGCGGCTACTTTTACTTGGTCATGTACCAAATTAACGGGAACTTCTTTCCGATCTGACCCTAGAGGTCCGCCCGAGCCATATGATTCGGATCAAGCTTGGTGTACCGTGTTTTCACCATGGCCCAGGCTTCTCGTGCACCTTCCGGCAGGCTGATATCTTCCACAATGGAAAGCGCTGCCCCGCTCCCTTGAATAGCCCTAGGAGCTCCTCCATCTTTCCTGGAGGGGAGGCAGATGGCCACAAGGCCTTGGCAACGCTTCGCATCGCTTTCCGAGCCTGCTCATGCATGGGCGACAGCTCTTGTAGCAAATCACCTGAGAATCCGGACCTCTCCTCTTCGGGACGACCGGTCAGCATACCTGCAGACATAACTCTGTCAGTCCCTATTATCTCCGAATTATTCGAAGGTAAGTTTGACCACATACTGAATATGCCGCCTCACAGCCTCTTATTTTCCTTCACGGAATCAGCCAGCTGGGCCCGTACATCTTTCAGTTCTTCGCCCAGCTGGGTCTGGGCATCCTGCAGCTTGTTTTTCTCATCTCTGACTCGGGTCAGAACACGCTCACCTGCGGCCTGTAGTCTTTTCGCCTCTTTCTCGCCCGCTTGAGCGGCTTTCAATTTTTCCTCCAGTTGATCTGACGATCCTGTTAGGAGATAAGCAACAGTATTAGCACAACTGGTCTATAATTAGTGTTTCTCAATGGAGGGAAATATTACAAGAGGGCGCCTTCTTGGACTTTTCCAGTTCGGCGGTAACAACAGTTAGCTGTGTCCGACACTTTTCTAGCTCTTGGGCTAGCAGGTCGTTCTTCTCCGTAAGAACCTGGTTATACAACGATCCTTAAATCATTTGTACCAACTGCTTCAATTCTCGGGGGCTACTTGAAAGTGCTAGTTATCGACTAGGGGGGGGGGGTGAATAGGCGATTTTTATTGAAGTCTTCAAAACACGGAGGCTTTGAAGACAAACACAACAATTGAACCTATTGATATGCAACGGAAGGTAGACTACACTAGACAAGCCATGGTCAAGTAAGTAATGAAGTGAAAGCACGAAGACTATTAGCAGCTAGGTAGTATAGATCGGGATGGAAGATAGTATGAAGCCAAGCAACAATAGTCGCCACACAGTGAAGTCAATCAGATCAAGCAAGCAGGCAATGACTTCACGAAGACAAACTGTAAGTAAAGAGAGGGAGAAGATATAACCAGTAGCTTGGAGAGGACAGGGATTTGTTGGACCAGTTCCATTTGCTGTGACAACTGTACGTGTGGTTAGGGAGGCTGAGATACAACTCAGAAGACCGCGTCTTCACCTTATTCCCCTTGAGCTAAGGACACATAGTCCTCGCCCAATCACTCTGGTAAGTCTTCAAGGTAGACTTCCGAACCTTCACAGACTTCATTCACCGGCAATCCACAATGACTCTTGGATGCTCAGAACGCGACGCCTAACCGACTGGAGGATTCACAGTACTCAAGTGTAACAAGTCTTCAGTTCACGCGGACAGAAAGACTTCAGTGATGCCTAAAACACTTTGGCTCTGGGTGTTTTTGGGCTTTGTCCTCGCAAGGATCTTTCCCTCAAATGCTTTGGAGGTGGGTTGCTCTCAAACGACGAAAGCCGTGCACTAACTCTGAGCAGCCACCAATTTATGGTGTAGGGGGTGGGATATTTATAGCCAGAAGGCAACCCGACCTGATTTGTCCGAAATGACCCTGGGTCACTAAGGAATTGACACGTGTCCAACGGTCAGATTTCAAACACGCGGCAGCTTGACTTGGGCTACAAGTAACGCTGACTCATCCAGCTCTAGATAATATTTGCTCTCATTGTCTTCGCTCGAAGACATAGGATTTGGTTGAGCATCACTTCAGTCACTCTGACTTTGTTCACTTGGACCCCACTTAACATTACGGTGGTTCCTATGACTCAACAAAGAAGAAAAGGAAACTACGAAAGAGCTATGTCTTCGCACTCCATAGTCTTCACGTGAATGTCTTCTCGAGTCATAATCTTCATTGTGAATATCTTCACATACCACCATTGTCTTGAATGTCTTCACACATTTTTATGGTTCATCTCTAGTAGGTAAACCGAATCAATGAGGGACTACTACCTGTGTTATCCTGCAATTCTCACAAACACATTAGTCCCTCAACCAGGTTTGTCGTCAATACTCCAAAACAAACTAGGGGTGGCACTAGATGCACTTACAATCTCCCTCTTTTTGGTGATTGATGACAAACTGGTTAAAGTTTTCAGCGGGGTTAAGGTATTGTCTTCATAATTAGCAAAAGGCTCCCCCTGAAGATGTTCATATAAGTATTTTGCTTTTGAATGCAAATGCACATGGCAGGTTGTACTTGTGGAGATCCTCTTCAACTTAAGAAGACAATTCATCATGCATGAAAATATATAACAAAGATAATGACATGCATAATGAAAAAGGGGTTTTATCAGTTTTGCCATCGATTGTATAACATTACTCGGTTTTGCCACTAAAAGTTTTCACTACTAAAAAATGCCATTGTTTTGTTAAACACAACCTCAAAAAGACCATTTTTCACTGTTACCGTCAGGTCAACGGACGTTGACTGATGGTAGATGGCGAAAATACCCCTGATCTCATATTGCACTCTCTCTCCCTCTATAGTATCGATCCCACTTGTCAGTGAGTGAGTATAAAGAATTTTGAAGAAAAAAGTGACCCGTCGGGCTTCGAACCAAAGACCTTGCTGTGGATGGGGGCACATGACAACCATTCCAGCCAACTGAAGCATTCGTTTGAAAATAGAATTATGTTCTAGTGGTATAGTCTATCTAGACCTAACTAATAAGACCCGACCCTACCTTTGCCCAATTCTTTGCCCGACCTGCTCATGCTAGTTTCGCCAGATTTCCCAGGAACTGCAATCCCTAGCCATCGCTGCTGCTACCTGCCTAACCCCAAACCTGTCACCGCCAGTAGCCGGGCTGGCCGCCCAGCACCAGCGCGCCTCCACTCGCCGCACCTGCGGTGCTTCCTGCCAAGTGTCGTCCTGCTGCCGGCCCATTACCTCCACCCGCCACAGCTCGGCTTCACCTCCCTCCCAGCACCGCTACCTGAGGCAGGCAGTTCGTGCACTTCTCCCGCCTGACACCGTGGCTCCTCCCGAGTCTTGAAGTGTAGCTATTCCACGACAATGACAAAGGACAGGAGGCCCGAATCGGAGGGTTCCATCGTCCACCGGACGCGCCAACATGACATAGACTCTGAAATTCCTCCATTGTGAGTATACTAATTCCCAGTGTGCATGTGTTGTTCAATATAGCTTGTAGGGGTCAAAATTATTGTGTAGAATTTGTAGTAGCTGACATTGCCTTATTGATAATCGTATGCCTGTATGCTGACAGTTAGGATGGAAACAAGACGTGTGGGTAGCCCACATGACTAAATTATAAGGAATATATCTCCTTTCAAATCAAGAGACATCCTTTGCTCAGTTGGTTAGCCCACGCGACCTGCAGGTCGTGGTCTTTGGTTCGAAACTTGGCAATGCCAATTTTCATTTTCTCTTTTCATGCTCCCCTTACAGATGGGCCCACATCTCATCGGAGATAGAGGGGAGTTTACAAACGGGATAGGGGTATTTTGGTCATCTACCTTTGTTCAACGTGCATTGACCTCACGGTAACGTTGAAAAATTGTTTTTTTGAGCATGTGTGTAATGGAACAGTGGCATTTTTTAGTAGTGAAAAATTTTAGTGGCAAAACTGAGTAGTATTTAAAACCGATGGCAAAATTGATAAAAACCCAATGAAAAATGGATGTCCGCGGAATGACTTCATGCGGAATTTATCGTCGCACCACATAGTTGACAGAAAAGGTAGTAGACAACCATCAAGTTTAAGTGTTACAACTCAAAGAACCAAATGTATCAAATGCGAGAGCCGTAAACACTTGGCAAAAAGTATAGCAACCACCCATAAGGACCCGATTGAAGACTATCAACTCATATGCTTCTCCCCCTTTTGTCAGTAAGGACCAAAAAGGTTTGAAGACATAGAGCTTCTACTTGTTCCCTGAGGAGTAGGTGAAGGTGCAGGGTCGATGTTGGAGTCCGGTGGTGCAGTGTCGACACGTGGCGAAGTTGTAGTTGGTGAAGTAGCATCATCTTCGTCATCGACGACTCTGGCATTGACAATGGCCGCCGAGGAGGAGTACTCAGAGTCTTTGAGAGAGGGTGTCCGACGCAAGACAACATTCCCGGGAGGAGTGGAATCAATTTTGAATCGCTCTGTGAAGCCATCCTGTTGAAGATCATCTTCAGAGCTTAGCAGCGTCAGACTCTTCCAGGACCGCCGACTGGTTTCATGTGTGACAAATGCATTCTTTGTGGCTAGATAGCGAATGTGATTGACATCCACCAAGAGGCTCAGCATCTGACGCTTCAGCCAGTCATGATGCTTATCTTGTTTTTGATGTAACTAGTTGACCCGTTGCGCCAAATGGCGTAGAGACCCACTAAAGCCATGTTGTCGATGAAAATAGTTTCATTTTGCAAGGACATATTCGATTTTGGTAGTAGAAAGCAAATGTGTTAAATCATGCTATATTAAAAACATGTTTTTTAGCTATATTGACACATGTTTATTTAATGTGCACGACGAAAGAAATTCATGTTTTAGTTGGTTTAGTTGTAGCCAAGCATATATGACAACAAATTTAATCTCCTTTAGTCAGGAAAAATGGTGACTTGATGTCTACAATAAGATGTATATACACATTTTAATTTGGTAGCATAGAATCCCATTTGAAACAAAATTTATGTTTTACTTTGTTTGGTTGTAGGCAAGCACATATGGTAACAAATCTAATCACCTTTAGCAGCAAAAAGTGGTGGTTTGTTATCTACACAAGATGTATATATATAGGTAGCACAAAGTCCCAACTCATGGCCCGTTGAAAATATTCCCATTTTCCAGCAACTCTGTGCTTTAGAAACTACACTCGGCCAAGAATTTAGATCTTAGGGCCTTAGTTATGCTGTTTACAGAGACATAAACGTTGCAGGCAGCAAGACACTTTTAACATCATCAACTCTCACAACCTGGGTAAGTTTCTGTTCTGCACCTACTCTAAACAAAAGGATCATAACAAATTGAGGCTAACCTTTGTGCCTATGGTAAACAAAAGGAGCGAAACACACCACAATTCTTAAAGGACCTATCCTAAGATGCATTTGACCATGGTACCATCCTAAAAGTCCTTCCTGATGCCTCTTAGGTTCTTTTCTTAGCTGATCGCCCTGCGTTTGAGTTTTTGTGCACCTTCTCAATGCTGATAAGAGTTCCATTGATAAGATGATCTATGGGTTCAATACCCATCAACGTCAAGAGAAAAAGATCATGTGATCAAGCTTATTGATTGTTTCATCTCTGCTAAGGTTGTGGATCTCTAAACTTCTCTGGAATAGCTGCAACAGAAAAGAATAAACATAACATACTCAAGTTGACCAGTGCAAAGCTCATTATAAAACAGAAACTTCAAAGGCCATATCAGGTAATATGTTGATAGAATTTTGAAAACAATGGCCGGAAAATAAAAATATTTCTCAGTACAGAACAAAATAAGAAAAACATTTCAACGCTAAAATAAAACTGCAGCAAGCACGATGGTTACACTACACTGTGTAGATACCTAATTTCTAGTTTACGTTGCATGGCTGATGGAATCAAACAACATATAAAGAATCTCCTTTCAAGTACTCCCTGTTTAGATCACTACTTTAGTGACCCAAACAGTCTTATATTAGTTTATAGAGGGAGCATATCAAAAGGCTGTAGCTTGGAAAGAGAAAACAGCGCAAGGCACATGGGCCTTGCAGGACGTATATTTCACAAAGAACACATCCGAACCTAAGTGTACAAAGGTCATGGGGCTGGAAAACTCATCAATCCTTGAACTGGTTACATTATTAAAAAATTAAGATGGTCATATAATAAAACCATTATGACCTACTAAACCCAACCTGACAAAGTGATCCATTTCAATACATAACAATTGATGTGTCGTTAATTGCGAAGTTGTTTAAATTTCTGGAATAGAATCATGTGGCCCAAACATATCTTGTATTGCCGTTTACGGAATAAAGGACATTCAAAAATATTTTAACATTAATTTATCTTCAATCCTAACAATAGCCTCATACAACACCACATCTATGACCTTAAGCTTTTTGAAAAATACCATATAAATATTTTGACCAAAATATTTATGGAAAATGAAGAAGTAATACATACACATAAAATTCATGTTTACTGGTTTACTATGAATCACTCGATGAAGGAAGAAATTGATTCAGTATGGAAATTAGAAATTAACCTCTAAGAATGATCATATATTGATCATACTCCTAGTGGTTCCATGGTCAAGGTGAGGTAAGACCTTTGTGGTGACGGGTGAAGCAATACATGTAAGAAAATATATGGTGCTGGGAAAATGGAGCAGCAAAAATTTGCATGTAAGGCTCAAAACTGCTGAACTATGCATTATGTTCCATTTCATTAAGCACACTGAACCATCGATACTGCATTAAATGGCTAAAGAACCATAACCTGAAAATTTGTCGTGCTGACACAATTCAATTTCTAAAAATGTGGCTCTTTTTTGTAATGTTTGCCTATTTCGGAAGATACAAAAAAAGGGCATGCAAAGATCATAATCTGAACTGGAGGTCTAGAATTTACAGAGAAAATAGATATGATAGTTGAAGCATGAGACAAAAATGCTTTTAGGTCCTGGCACGAAATTATATACCCATAACTGATATCCAAAGGTCACTATTTTGAATCTATAATACCTAAATAGTTCATCCCCACTAACCTATTTCTCTTAACATGCAAGCTATCCACATCATCATCCTTGCCACATCATCAACGTACCTCCCACCACTGACATTTTCTAGCATATGGTTAAGCCACGTCATTCGTTGTTGTTTTCTATTGAGCGCCATATGATTTGTACTAGAGTATGTCCCACCAGCGCTGCAATTACTGTCGATGTAGCTTCGTACTACTATCCAACAACCCACCACTTGCATGCAGATTTGACCTTTCCTCTCTCACAACACTAAGTGCATGTACGCGAGGCAGGTGAGGTACTTCGGCTACCAAGGTACTCTAGCAGGCAGGAAGCCATGCTGCAGCATGCAGGTTTGATCCTTCCTCTCCTCTCGGCACTAGGTGGATGCGGACAACGAAAAGCTGAGGCATGCGACCATCGGGCCGTAGAGGTAAATGACTGGCTACCTATTTATTCTCCTATGTCATCACTCTGTGTCTTGGACGACCATCCGGCTTCTCTCATGGATGCTCGTGAGATCTGCTCAGAGGGTATGTTATCACCACCGAGGCGATCCTATGGTTCACCTTGCGCAACAATACCTCCATGTCACCCTTCTTGGAAGACGCAATCAGCGGAATCACCATTGTCTTGGAAAATAGCATCCACCGGAGGCCACAATGGTGACGGATGCGAGACATAGGGTGAGGTCCACCACCATGCTGCTGGCATCGGCTAGCACCAGCAGGAATGCTGGCTATACATTGCATCATTTGTGACCACTGAGGTACCGACCACGGGATTTATCTTTCATCTCAGTCCTACATATTTTTACATCTTATTTGCATTCCAGGATTCACATTATAATTTTGTTCCATTTAGCCATTTACCATCTAACGCATCCTATTTTTTCATCGTCTTTGGTTTTGCATCAATATGGGCTGCAGTTTACGGACAAGAGATTCCAGTCGGCAAGAATGAAGCTCAACATTCAAGGCATAAATTTGTGACCCTGTTGTATTATCCTATTTTATTCCACTACTTGCTTGCTAAATTGGAAGCAATTGCTCCTCTTTCCTAATTTATAATAAACCAGTTTATCTTCAAATATGTATTTTTTCGATTAAATATTTATCTTTTATTTTGGGTGTTTCAAGATTTTTTGAGATGTAGATCCATTGTTCCTAACAAGAAGTAGATGGTGACCCTTTCCCAAAGAACCAAAGGAAAGAATAAGATCCCACCTTTTTATTCCATGCAGATTAAATTTACCGCTCCTTTTGAGAAATTGTTACATTTTTGTTAGTGCCATTCCCGTTTAATCATTGGATGATTTGAACAGGCCGTCTGTTCTCTTATAGATAACAAACATATCCACATTGATGTATACATACCGTTTCCAGGAGTGTGTGTTTAGCAACTTATTCTATATAGATATCCTGTGTAAACAAAAAATAATGTCTGCAATTTACTGAAAATTTCTCTATTTGTAACATTTAGTCCAATGTTGTATTTGATCTTGAAACCCTCCTCAAATAAATATACGGATTCATTGGGTCAAATCATGATGAACATAGCAAGAAAAAAATTAACTCTTATTCTCCATCACTCAACGTCTACTCTTACTATTATTTCTGCAATTCTATAAAGATAGAACTACTTAGACCCGCAGCAACGCGCAAGGTATCATCTAGTTCTCACTAAGCATGAGAGGCAAAGTATTAGATGGATGCAAATGCTTCCATTCTCCTTATTAATATGTTGCAATGTAAAGTTGAAAGATATACATTCAATTCCAGCTAGAAATACACTGACCAATTAACATCAAAATGATTATGGGAAATTAAGAACAGGTTCCAACTTTTAGTTGACAGAAAATAAAGAAAGAAAAGAGCATACCGAAATTTTAATATGAGTAGTAGAGAGGTGGGGAACCATGATCCTTGGGCAGAGACAACAGAGACGGGGCGTCAGAGGGCTCGGCGCCTGCTAAGGAACGCGTGACATTATTAGATTGACCTCTTGGCACATGAGCATGCATGAAGAAACAATGAACATGTGACTACACATATGTTGTAACCGTAACAAAGGGCTGCCAAGTAAAGAAAAAATTATGTACGTACATATGGATTGTGGATGTTGCAGGCGTAAATCATCATACCTCTGTGATTATGCTTATGCATATGCATCCGTCATATAGATGCCTAGGCATGCATCCACAAATAAGAAATTTCAATTCGTATGAGGTTAATCCTGTGTTAAGATGCAAGTGAACGTAGTAAATGAGATGTGATGTTTTGATGCTCTTTTCCAACAATCATCATATTAAGCACTGCATCATACATAGGCTAATCATGTCTGATGCTGCTAGTTACTATAGACTTACTCATTCTCCCTTGTCATTTCGGGGACTACTAGCCAACAATTTCCGACTTCAGGCATGAAGTAGTCAAAATGAAACATTGAAAATAATAAAATCCCGACATAGAAGGGTACCTCCTTGAGGACTGTCAAGTCTAGAAGACCAGGAAACAACTTTTCAAGTCTTTGTATGATTTCATTTCATTTGCCACAAGCTCCTTTTATCTGTTCATAATCCTCCCTAGGTAGACCCTACCAAAGATGAAAGCAAAGCAGTAATACGGGCATCAGTCAAATACTTACAATCATACAAAAGGCTTGGTTTACAGAATTTACATTTCAGCTAGAGCAGTGATATACCTCCTAATCTTCTATACCGGCATTATTCATCATAGAATGAAGAAGTCAAATGGAAGTAAATAGTTCCAGATATCTCAATCCAATAACTACATCAAGTATTACTTTAGAACAATGTACCGAGGGCGGTTTACAAACAATCGCCAGTGAAATTCCTATTGGTTGAATCAATATTGAATTCTCGTTAACATATTGGAGAGGTAGTCAGCAAGATTTCCTCTCAAACAAGCATGTTAGCATTAGTTGTGCACAAAAGGCTGGTAGGCAAGATATAATATTTTTGGAAAAATATTACTTCTATTAGAACAAGACAATCATTTAACTTCTTTCTGCTGTATTCCAGCATTAATAAGGTAAATAGGTTCCTCCCTAATCTTCATGGATTTTCAAAGACTCTGACCTCCCTTTCTAAAGTGACGATTTTTACTTCTTTCAGTCCCCAATTTATATTTTCAGGAAGTTTGATGTCCTTTGCATTTGAGTTTCTGTGACAGAATTTGGTGCGAATTCAAAGACAACGTAATGAATAGGCAGCATACAGGATGTGTTTTCCGAAGCAAAAATTTGTCAATAAACATTGCCCTAAAGAAAGCAACATGAAAAATAGAACTAATAAGAACCAATTCAATAAATTTCTTTCCAAGCCACCCAAGTCATGGCATAGTGAATTAGTTGAACATACATGAAACCGTACATTTGTCCTTCATAGTAAAATAGAAACCGTAAATTGTCCAGAAAAAGGTCACCGGAACAATATTTCTTACCTCCTCAAGAATAGCTTGGACGTTATATACGATTAAGAAGCCGAACTTCAAAGGCATGCCACTGGTAAATTATGAGAACATACACACGAGAGAGACATGTTTGGAAGGCACCCAGCTGCTCTGCTTGGAGATTGTTGGCGCAAGCTCCATCTGTCATCCTTCTGACTAAAAATAATCATCAAAATATGCTAGAAGAAACTGAGGAAATAAAAATAAGGAAAAACGAACGAAGAGAAATATGGCATGTAGGATAAATTTCTTACAGGGATATCTATCAACCAATGCCGGCAAGAACATTAATACTACACACAAACGATTAATCTGAAAAACTAGAAGATGACCACCTCATTCTTTAGAAATACAAGACAAGAGCACAGTTCAACTATATCTACTTTATATGTAACTCTGGCTACAACTTATCAGTTTAAAAAAGCAAGTCAATACAACTCAATTATATGTAATCTCATATATAATTTTCAGGGACACTTCAATTTAGAAAAGTAAATGAATGTAATAGCATGGCAGAGGATGGTGCTCATACTTGCAACTCATAATCTGTGAGGCAACACACATACATGAACAAACAAAAGCAATGAGTAAGCTACTGAGCTATGATAGAGAGGATAAAGTAAATAAGAACAAACGGAATGCGAGATAATCAAAGTTGTGTCGAAGGGGAAATTAAAGCTTTTCAGAGGGCACCCAGCTGCTCTGCTTGGAGATTGTTGGCACAAGCTCCATCTGTCATCCTTCTGACTAAAAATAATCATCAAAATATGCTAGAAGAAACTGAGGAAATAAAAATAAGGAAAAACGAACGAAGAGAAATATGGCATGTAGGATAAAGTTCTTACACGGATATCTATCAACCAATGCCGGCAAGAACATTAATACTACACACAAACGATTAATCTGAAAAACCAAAAGATGACCACCTCATTCTTTAGAAATACAAGACAAGAGCACAATTCAACTATATCTACTTTATATGTAACTCTGGCTACAACTTATCAGTTTAAAAAAGCAAGTCAATACAACTCAATTATATGTAATCTCATATATAATTGTCAGGGACACTTCAATTTAGAAAAGTAAATGAATGTAATAGCATGGCAGAGGATGGTGCTCATACTTGCAACTCATAATCTGTGAGGCAACACACATACATGAACAAACAAAAGCAATGAGTAAGCTACTGAGCTATGATAGAGAGGATAAAGTAAATAAGAAAAAATGGAATGCAAGATAATCAAAGTTGTGTCGAAGGGGAAATTAAAGCTTTTCAGAGGGCACCCAGCTGCTCTGCTTGGAGATTGTTGGCCCAAGCTCCATCTGTCATCCTTCTGACTAAAAATAATCATCAAAATATGCTAGAAGAAACTGAGGAAATAAAAATAAGGAAAAATGAACAAAGAGAAATATGGCATGTAGGATAAAGTTGTTACAGGGATATATATCAACCAATGCCGGCAAGAACATTAATACTACACACAAACGATTAATCTGAAAAACCAGAAGATGACCACCTCATTCTTTAGAAATACAAGACAAGAGCACAGTTCAACTATATCTACTTTATATGTAACTCTGGCTACAACTTATCAGTTTAAAAAAGCAAGTCAATACAACTCAATTATATGTAATCTCATATATAATTGTCAGGGACACTTCAATTTAGAAAAGTAAATGAATGTAATAGCATGGCAGAGGATGGTGCTCATACTTGCAACTCATAATCTGTGAGGCAACACACATACATGAACAAACAAAAGCAATGAGTAAGCTACTGAACTATGATAGAGAGGATAAAGTAAATAAGAAAAAATGGAATGCGAGATAATCAAAGTTGTGTCGAAGGGGAAATTAAAGCTTTTTTGAGTTCTTACCAGTGTGAAATTAATCTGCTTGTTGAACTACATAGCTGATTCCTTTTGTTCCTTGCAAGTGTTTAATTGTTGCAACTACACTCGTTTGGTTGGCTAAACCTGTAATTTTTTTGCAATAACCTGGATTAGTCATGATACACATAAGAATATAGCTAATCTATTAGGATCTTGGTTCCATATATTTGTGGCAACCCTATTGCACCATACTTCCTCTCTTCATCTAAAGCTTACTAAAAGCAGCCATATCTTCACTTCGTAAGAGAATCTGTCATTTTTCTACCTCTCTGTTTTCTAATGGATACTTCCTCTCAACAAAATACATGCAAAAAAGTGCAGACTCTTACCCATATGCATGGCATGATAAGAATGCAGTGCAGTAAACATAGCAAATCAACTACCCTAAATGAAGACTGGACCAACAACTCTTTGTTAACCGATTTAAGTTAACTATAAATTATGTACCAAAGTACACAACATAAGGCAACAGTTAACATAGACAAAAATAAAGAAAAATGTGAGCCGAGGTGTAATAAGGACAATTAGATTGGGAGAACTTGGAAGAAGATGGCACCTGTACTGTAACATGCAGCAAGGAAGAGAGGAAGTAGCACCGGCCTCCTGGCAACTCCCTGCTCATCCAACCCCACGACAGCGCCGCCCTACCCTCCCAAGGCGAGCGCCAGAGCCATGGCTGGGCCGAGCCACCCCCCTCGTCGGAGGAGGCTGGTGGGGAGTCAGTGGCGCCACCACCAAAGCAGGGCCCAGTTGTGCAGAGCACGATGGTGCGGGACTCAAAGACGATGGACTCGGGCGCTGTGGCCCGCAGGAAGAAGAAGAAGCCCTCACCCTGCTACTTCCCTACTGGCCTCTCCATTGCTGTCCTCTTCGGCCTCCTACTTTCGCTTGTTGTCGGCATCCTCCCCTCCCCTACAGCTCGACCTCCACTATGAAGGCTCTCCCACAACGATGAGCCGAGCCCCAATCCGGAACCACGGCGGCAGGGAATAGGAGAGGGGGAGGCGAGCGGAGAGATAGGGCCGGCGGCGTGGGGCAAGGAGAGAAGGCGGCTGTGGGGGGGGGGGGAGCGAGGAAGACGCTGTGTGATTTTTCTTCTCATGCGCTAGTCTTAGGGTTGGCCTCTCTCTCCTTCCCAGATGAGACACAAGCTAACCCACCAACTGACCTACATGTGGACCACCAGCCAATAAGGGCCACCCGTCATAGTGCACACATGCAGCAGCGGGTGTCACGCATCAGTTCACCTGCCTCCAACTACTCCCTCAAATCAAATCGTTGACGTCTTGACGAGACGCGCACGACGCGCGGCGCGAGGAGTTGCCTTTTCGCACCCTGTCAACTGCTCACCCAGCCAATAGCGAGGCCAAAGAGCCCACCAGTCATGCAGCAGGAAAAATAACCGCCGGGTGAAAGTTATGCAATGAAGATCCGATGGCACAGATGACTCGGTTGACCGAAAACTGCCTGATCGGACGGTCGAGAACGCAGGAAATCGGGGGAGCATTCTGGGAGGGAGTCGCCCAGCCACCTTATATGTTTAGATGCCACAAGAAGCTCTGGGTCATTGAGAACGCGAGATCGCTTCCGAGGCCTTTGAGCAATAGTGCTTTCAGTGGCTTCAGTTGTTGCACGATGAGGTGCACGTGTAGTACCAGCCAGAGGATAAACACGAGTTGCAGCAAGAACACCCTCAATTGGTTGTGAGAAACTTTGGCGATCAACATTGTGAAGATAAATTGGCTCCTTGGCAGGCTCTCGGTAGATGGCTTCGACAGACATATCAACCTCTGGCAGGAAGATAATATGGTTGCGCGTAGAGGGCTAACAGTTGACAGAAGAGTGGAGCTTGATGAGGCGCATTACCCATGGAGCATAAAACTTCAGACCAAAGAGATCAGAGCCATATGCAGCAAGTTGCCTGATGAAGAAATCCTGAGCATTGAAGCTGATGCCATTGAGGATATAGAAAACCAATGTCTTCATTGCACCTTCAAGCTTTGCTGCAGGAGAATGTCCTTTGATAGGCCATCGAGTTCACCTTATAATATGATAGATGGTGCGGGGCAGATACTCTAGGTCTTCAACAAAGAATTCCTTTGGATACTCAACATCTTGTGGCAGTGGCTTCATCATGCTCAACATTTGGCTCATATTAGGCTCAGGCTTCTAGAATATACTCTCCAAAGCATTGCGGTGAAGCTGACAACCAGGTTCATACAATTCACCTAGAGTGGGCAGGGCAGTAAGCTCAATTATATCTTGGGCTTTGGCTTCATGGTGTACATTGCGTGTCATCACTCAAGGATCCATGTCTTCGAATCCCTGTTGTGGCCGCGAACGTGAAGAGTTGCATGGAATTGTAGCAGAAGCTCCTCATTCCAATTTTCTTTGTCGGTCACAAACCACAGAAGGCCAGCATCACTGAAGCAGTCAAGGGCTTCTTCCAAGCAGGGCAGTCCAGCAATGGCTTCGCAATCTAGACGCATATGGGGAAAAATGCGCCCTTGATTGTATAATACACAAGAGTAATAACTGCGATGTTGATAGCTCCAGAACCAATCAGATGAAATTCTTGGTTTCGAATATGGGTTCTTGGAACTATCAAAGAAGGTGTTGTGTGCTTTGAAGTTATACACATTGAACGATCCTGGCGAAGTTGCAGTACCTGGAAACCTTGGCAGCCTGGGTTTTGGCTTCTGGACCTGAGGCTTGTGCTCCACATGATAGTCAAACTGCGGTCCGGGAGCAGGCGGAGGAACCAGAATGGGCCATCGAACAGTGACAAGCTGACCGCCATCAAATGCTTGCTCAATGGTGTGAGGCCTTGGAGGCGGTACAGGAGCATTGGCATTGACATGGGCTTCAAGCTGCACATTGGCTTCAGGTGCAACATTAGCTTCATGCACCATAGTCACTTCAGGTGCCACATTAGCTTCATCCATGACAACTTCATTGGCTTCAGTAGTGTTGTTGGTGGCCGCTTCATTGTTTTCAACCTCCACTTGAGTAGCTGGATGGTCGGGCACAGACTTGTTTTCCTCGTGAACAACTTCTTGGTTGGTAGGGGGTGTGGCAACTCGCTCTTCTTCTTAACGGGGTTCTTGGTGTTCTTCCGCTGATGCAGCCGGAATGTCTTCAGTAGCTTTTGCTTCATACTCAGAGATGTTCACAGTTGGAGTGGCGCCAGGAAACACTTGACGTGCTACTGAGTTATGTTGCACTTCTCCTGCTGGAACGCTCGGCAGAGCGACTTGTGGCCTTGGTCCTTTGCGAAACCTGCAGAATGCGGACGATGCTTTTGGAGAGGGAGTTGGCTGTACCACATAGTCGTCATCGTCAAGCACCGGAGTGGTGACTTGGGGTGGGGTAGTACTGGGTGATTCTTGACTTGGTGTGTCTTGTTGGGGGTGAATCAGCCCATGATGCATCCTGAGCGATTGGCGTCAAGGGACGACCAATGCTGATGAGTTCATTGTTCGTGAGAACAGGCGATGATACCAATTGGTGCTTGATCTGAGGAAGGACTTCATCATCATCTACATTGTCTTGGTGACCAATGTCTTCAGCTGTGATGGGATAAACAGCTGGAATGTCTTCAGCTTCAGGAGCCTCTGTGGAAGCAGGCTCATGAAGTACTGGCTGACGCTCTTGGTTTGCGGATGCAGGACGAGCAACTGAGATGGACTCGACAACAAGGGGCTCTGAGGGAGCAGCCTGATCTTTCTTCGAAGAATTCGTCTTCCTCTTCTTGGTCTGTGGAGCATCGTTAGTGCCATTCTTGCTCTTGCGCTTTCTGGCTTCAGCCTTAGCTGCCCTTGTCTTCTTCAGTTCTGAATCGGCTGTGGGGACCTTAGGCTTCGAGCCTGTCATGCTGGCAGGGAAGACAATGTGAGGTGCTTGCCGCCCTGATGCTTCAGCTTGGGCCACAGCAGGCTTCTTCTTTTTGGTAGCCAACTTGGGGTCGATGCCAGGACGCCCAAGTGCCTTGCACTTTTCGGACTCATTACGAACTTGAACACATTTGCTTGCGGAGAGTTTCATCCGCTCTCTTGACCCTTTTGCTTCTTCACGTTTCTTATGAAACTGCTCCTTGAGGTCATGAAGCATCTTCTTGAAGCTTTGAACATCAGCCACACCGAGCTTGGCCATGTTCCTCTTGAATTGAGCTTTCTCATGGTTAATCTTGTTCTTCAGTTCGACGATCTTCTGAGCCAGAGCCAGCTCATTACCAATGGCACTGTGGAAAGAGACACTGATGCCAATTGGAAGCTTAAGATCATCAATGCCGAGGCTTGGGTTGTCAAACCATTCATCAATGAAGTTATTCAAGATATCCACATCAAAGAAGGAAAGAGACATTGATGCCAATTGGAAGCTGAAGATCTCCGCCTCTTGCTTGCTCTTTATCAGCAGCTCAAGAGCATCATCGCCAGGATCTTCGTCACTTGACAGATCAATGGCTTCATTTTTGTTTCTCAGAACGGCAGCCCGGTACCCTTGATGGGCTTCTTCTTCTTGGGCTTTTCTGTCTTCTTGGAGACACGAGAAAGATCTTCAGACTGCATACTGGGAGGTGCAGTAGCCAGTGGCTTCACACGCGAAGCTTTTCGTGTGGTAGGTGGCTTTGAAGCCTTTGTTTTCTTCTGTTTTTGCGGCTTAGGTGGAGCTGGCGCTTCTGTCGGCGTACTGGGAACCAGGGTACCCAGACTTGCCTGTCTGCGGCCCACGTCGCGTTCCTGGTATGGCCCGGTAAGACCCAGCTGATCGGCCAGCTGCTCAAGACCCTTGCGAGGGGGCCAGCCATCGTGAGGAGAACGACCAAGACCCCCTCAGGGGGCGGCCTCACCTAGGCTGCTCCAGAGGGGCGACCAAGACCTCCCCCAAGAGTGGCCTCAGCTAGGCTGTTTCGGGAGGGCGGAGATCTCAAGGCAAGGACTGCCTCAGGAGGAGGCAGTGATGCAAGCCATGATTTAATGAACCGTGCCGGGCGCAAGCGCGCCAAAGAAAAGTGCTCCATATTGGTGCAAAGGAGACCGCACAGGCGCAGGTTCTCGAGGGGCGAGACACAGGTTTCCCCTTTGGTGCAACAAGACCAAAGACCACAAGGACAGCAGGAAGGATGTCATCGCCGAGCCCACCATCACACACCGCCGCCCTCTTTGCAGGCGAAGACCACCTTTTGTCAGGATAGGAGCGTCCTTGTGTTCACGCTCAAATGGCCATTGTGGGATTCCCTTCCCGCCTAAACATTTCGGGGGAAGAGGACTGAGGGAGTCCCGGACTAGGTGGTGTCCGGATAGCCGGACTATCGTCATGGCCGGACTCCAAGACTATGAAGATACAAGATTGAAGACTTCGTCCCGTGTCCGGATGGGACTTTCCTTGGCGTGGAAGGCAAGCTTGGCGATACGGATATGTAGATCTCCTACCATTGTAACCGACTCAGTGTAACCCTAACCTATCCGGTGTCTATATAAACCAGAGGGTTTTAGTCCGTGGGGACGAACAACAATCATACCATAGGCTAGCTTCTAGGGTTTAGCCTCCTTGATCTCGTGGTAGATCTACTCTTGTACTACCCATATCATCAATATTAATCAAGCGGAGTAGGGTATTACCTCCATCGAGAGGGCCTGAACACAGGTAAAAACATCGTGTCCCTTGTCTCCTGTTACCATCCGCCTAGACGCACAAAGACGGGACCCCCTACCGAGATCCGCCGGTTTTGACACCGACATTGGTGCTTTAATTGAGAGTTCCTCCGTATGTCGTCGCCGATAGGGCCTGATGGCTCCTTCGATCATCAACAACGACGCGGTCCGTGGTGAGACTTTTCTCCCGGACAGATCTTCGTGTTCGGCGGCTTTGCATGCGGGCCAATTAAGCAGCCATCTGGAGCAGATCGAAAGCTACGCCCCTGGCCATCAGGTCAGACTTGGAAGTTTAAACTATACGACCGATATCCGCAGAGACTTGATCTTCGACGGATTCGAGCCGCAGCCAAGCACGCCGCACTGTCTCGATGGGCATGATCTAGCTCTGCAGCCGAACAGTGCCCTGGAGGCCGCACCAGCATCCGCTCCGACCCTTAATCCGGAGCCGGATTCCCCGATCGAGGACGAGTGGTTGGACACCGCCTCGGGGGCTACAATTTCTATGGCGATTGAGCCGAACTCCATCCCTGTCCTTTGCGAAGACCTCGACTCCAGGGTGCCGGACTCCTCTCCGGACTGCGAACCCTCCGCGCCCTTGCCAATCGAATCCGATTGGGCACCGGTCATGGAGTTCACTGCCGCGGACATGTTTCAGCACTCGCCCCTTGGCGACATCCTGAATTCACTAAAGTCTCTCTCTTTATCCGGAGAGCCCTGGCCGGACTACGGACAGGAAGGTTGGGTTGCGGACGACGAAGAAATTCAACGCCCACCCACCACCCACTTTGTAGCCACTGTCGATGATTTAACCGACATGCTAGACAACGACTCCGAAGACATCGACGGTATGGACGACGATGCCGGAGACGACCAATACCCAGCGCCTACAGGGCACTGGAAGGCCACCTCGTCATATGACATATATATGGTGGACATCCCAAAAGATGGGAACGGCGATGGAACAACGGAGGATGACTCCTCCAAGAAACAGCCGAACCGCCGACGTCAGCGGCGCCGCTCTAAATCCCGCCACAATAAAAACGGTGATTCCGGCATGGGAGATAATAACACCCCGGAATATGCCGAAGAGAACCCTCCGCAGGACTCGGTAGCAGGAGGAGGGAGAAGCAAGCCCGCACAACAAGTGCGGTAGAAAAAGAGGTTGAGGGCGATAATTATGCGCCTCCCTCCGAAGATGAGGCAAGCCTCGGCGGCGACGAGTTTGTCGTGCTCGAGGATCCCGCCAACAGAGCGCTTTCAAACGCAGGCTTATAGCCACGGCAAGCAGCCTCAAGAAAGAGGCAACAGCTTAGAGCTGATCAAGACACCGCTAGGCGACGGATGGACTGAAGTCCTTGCGGCAAGAGTATGAACTCGACGCCCTCCAAAAGCTACCCCCAAACGCAGGCCGTTGCCTCGACTAGAGGAGGAAGCACCCAAGTCACCGGCGCCGACATGGCAGACCGGCCACCTCGTGGCATGACGAGAAGCCTCTCGGCCCTCCGCTCAAGCCACACCCCGACGCTCAAAAATACCAAGGCACGGAAAACGCTACCGGACTTGCGAGATATATTGGAGGATAAGGCAAAACATACAAGATCGATCTACGGATCACGTGGGCGCCCAGCAATGCGGGATGATTACCGTCATGGACCGACACAGCAAAACCGGCCGGGCGAACACGATGAGACAAAGCTCATATGAGCTACGCCGTGATATAGCCCAACACAGGCGCCGCACACCCACGAGGCGTCCCAGATGAAGTGATGGATCATCAAATCCCGAGGGCTTCAAGCCCGTAAACATCGAATCATACGATGGTACCACAGATCCCATGATGCGGATCGAGGATTATCTCCTCCATATCCACATGGCCCGTGGTGATGATCTACATGCCATCAAATACCTCCCACTCAAGCTTAAAGGACCAGCTCGACATCGCTTAATAGCTTACCGGCAGAATCAATTGGTTGTTGGGAGGACACGGAAGCCGCATTCCTTGATAACTTCCAGGGCACATATGTGCGACCACCGACGCCCGATGACCTTAGCCACATAATTCAGCAGCCAGAGGAATCGGCCAGACAATTCTAGACTCGGTTCCTAACAAAGAAAAATCAAATCGTTGACTGTCCGGATGCAGAGGCCCTTGCAGCCTTCAAACATAACATCCGCGATGAGTGGCTCGCCCGGCACCTAGGACAAGAAAAGCCGAAATCTATGGCAGCCCTCACAACCCTCATGACTCGCTTTTGTGCGGGAGAGGACAGCTGGCTAGCTCGAAGCAACAACTTGGCCAAACATCCTGATAGTCCGGATACTAAGGACAGCAATGGTAGGTCGCGTCATAACAAGAACAAGCGCCGCATTAACGGCGATAATCTCAAGATACGGCCGTCAATGCCGGATTCGAGGCTCTAAACCCGGTCGATGGAAGAAGCCATTCAAAAGAAATATCCAGGCCCGTCCAACTTGGACCGCATACTCGATCGCTTGTGCCAAATACATGGCACCCCGAAAACCAGCCAATCACACCAACAGGATTGCTGGGTGTTCAAGCAAGCACGCAAGTTAAGTGCCGAACTCAATGACAAGGGGCTGCATAGCGATGACGAGGAAGAGCCCCGGCCGCCGAACAATAGAGGACAGAAAGGTTTTCCCACACAAGTGCGGACGGTGAACATGATATACGCAACCCACACACCCAAAAGGGAGCGGAAGCGTGCACTAAGGGACGTATATGCGATGGAGCCAGTCGCCCCAAAGTTCAACCCATGGTCTTCCCCGCCGATCACCTTCGATCAAGGGACCACCCCACTAGCATCTGGCCACGGCGGCTTCGCCGCATTGGTTCTTGACCCAATTATTGACGGATTTCACCTCACCAGAGTCCTGATGGACGGCGGTAGCAGCCTGAACCTGCTTTATCAGGATACGGTGCGAAAAATGGGCATAGACCCCTCGAGGATTAAACCTACAAAGACGACTTTTAAAGTCGTCATACCGGGTGTAGAGGCCAATTGTACAGGCTCAGTCACACTCAAAGTGGTCTTCGGATCTCGGATAACTTCCGAAGCGAAGAGTTAATCTTCGACATCGTCCCATTCCGCAGCGGCTATCATGCACTGCTCGAACGAACCACATTTGCAAAGTTCAATGCGGTGCCGCACTATGCATACCTCAAGCTCAAGATGCCAGGCCCTCGAGGAGTAATCACGGTCAATGGAAACACCGAACGCTCTCTCCAAACGGAGGAGCATACGGCTGACCCTCGCGCGGAGGTGCAAAGCAGCCTCTCACGACAATTCTCGAGTCCGGCCACTAAGCGTCCGGACACCGCCAAGCGCGCCCGGAGTAACCTGCAACAAGACCCCCTGGCACGATTCAAGCACGAGTAGCAATCCGGCCCCAACCCCAGCCCTCGCGAAATTGCGAAGGTATTATTATGCGTAAATAATTACGCTCTGGAGATACCATGGGCATATCGGGAGGGGCAAGACAACGGCACGCCAAGAATGCGGCTCGACCGCACCAGGGGCTCCCGTTTGCGTCACTTCTTTTTTCTTTTTTCCTTTTTTTACTTTCAGGACTCCGTCTTTGAGAAGTCATGTCCGGCACTCGAATCGCCGAACTCACGATGCAACAGCCAGGGAAGCGGAAAGCCACGTTGAGTGCTCAGGTGGTCTCTATTACGAGCATTATACCTGTTTTACATATCATCCAGCAGCTTACCCCTGGAGGGGGACATGTTAGATAGTCCCATCCCTTGCTTATCGCACTATTTGTATCGCTCGCTTCCATTGCAGTACCTTTTGAATAAACAATACACAGCTTTTGCTTATTATTGCTCTACTTCCTTTATATATACATGTGTTCATTTCATGACATGTTGCAACCGTACACATTAGTGTACGGCCAATACACCGAGGGCTTAAGTATCCCAAATTTATGGTGTGATAAGTCCGAACACTTTCACAAGTCGGCACCCGAACTTATAGCATTATATGAATTGGCTCGAATCATGTCTTGGGTCAATAGTTGGGTTTCCCGGCTCCGTGTTTTGGTACCTTACGCCCGCTTATATCGGCTAAGGTAGCACTGGGAGAACAACTGCGATTGTGCCCCAGTTATGCTGGGTCGAGCACCTCAGTGGAGAAAGCCAAAACTGACCGTCATGATAGGGCGAGAGTCGGTCGCTGTTCGAGAGGTTTTTTCGGGTCCCTAAAGACTTATGCCGCTTAGAGCGAGGAACCGGAATTGTCCGGCCAAGGCGTGGATAGCGCCCCTAACTCGGACTTCCGAATACTAGGGGCTTCGCCGAAATTTAAAATTATAGAATTCTATGGCTAAGTGAGAGTGTTCAAGCATTATTAGTCCGGTTGCCTGGTTCGTTGTGTTGAGCGCCTCCCTAGATGGACCCAAAAATGGGAACAAGAGTGCTCAATTTTATCCCGAACACCCCAACACTCGTGGCATGGGGGCTGAAGCCAACGACTTGCCATCTCTGAAATTTGATAAACGGCCGCACAGAAGGTAATATTTTAAATTAATAAGCGTTGCTTAGCACATATGAAAAAGTTTTCAGCGTATAGGATAACAAATGCGAGTTTATTCAAAAATTACATCTCTGGAGCACTCATCCGCTATTCGGCGGGCACCCTTCAGGAGGCCCTCATAGTAAATTTCGGGCGTGCGATGCTCATGGCCCTTCGGTGGCCCGTCCGTCACAAGCCTCTCCGCATCCAGCTTGACCCAGTCTACTTTAGCACGGGCAAGGGCCCGACGGACACCTTCAATGCAGACGGAGCACTTGATGACTTCAAGCCATGGACAGGCATCCACCAGCCGCTGCACCAAGCCGAAGTAGCTCCCGGGCATGGCCTCCAATGGCCACAACCGCGCTATAAGGCCCTTCATGGCCTGTTCGGCGACCTTATGGAGCTCGACCAACTGCTTCAACTGGTCGCTCAGGGGCACCGGATGGTCGGCTTCAAAGATCTTTGAGACCGAACACCTTCTCCGTGGAGCTCCCCTCACAGGTGCGGTAGAATGCGGCAGCGTCGGGCCACTACGGGCAAATCTGCGAATGCTCCTGGAGAGCTCCGAATCCGGGTAAGTAATAGGTAATTCACTTTCACATGCTTGCTTTGCATAAAGAATGCCTTACCCGCCGCTATCTTCTTTAAAGACTCAATTTCTTGGAGGGCTTTTTGGGCATCGGCCTTAGCTGCTTTGGCACTCTCAAGAGCCGAGGCGAGCTCGGACTCTCGAGTCTTCGAGTCACGCTCCAAACTCTCGTGTTTTTCCACGAGAGCTTGGAGATCTTGCCGTACCTTGGCCAGCTGCGCCTCCCCCTTCTCTCTCTCGGTGCGTTCCGCAGCCGCTCTGTTTTCGGCTACGCACACCGCTTCCTTCAGGGTCGCCACCTCGTTCGTGGCCCCTGCAGTACCCATGTTATTCCTGTTATTTTTCGCAACCAAAACCTTTTCTATAAGGTATTTCTTTAATAAGGTATTACTTACCTTCCTTGTCCTCGAGCTCCTTCTCTGCTTGTTCGAGCTCGTTCTCGGACCGCTCGAGGTTACGCTTCAATACATTGACCTCCTCGCAGTCGGTCTTGGCAGAGGTCAGCGCAGCCTGCATTCCCATATTGACATACTTATGTTAGACTCCTGCGTATATCTTTTTAGATCCTTTGTCCGGTTTTTCTTTCCGAACACCGAACTAAGCATCAGGGGCTACTGTCTATGCGGTAATATTTTTACATATTCTAAAACTTACCTTAAATCCTGTTAGAAGGCTGCATAAGCTTGGTCGATCGCTCTTGGCGGATCGAATCTATCGGATCACCGCACTCATGACAAGGCGGTGTTCCTCCTCGATGGAAGCGCTGTTAAGCGCCTCACATGCTATCCGGTGCCTCCGGTTGGACGGAGGACACCGGCTTCTTACCCTTCTTGTGAAGGATCCGCTGTCCGGACTTCGGAACCGCTGATGGTTCCGGCATGGAGTCCGGACGAGGGATGGGCTTAGAGCCCCTCGGGGTCTTGCCCCCCGCGCGCATGGAGGCCGGAGGTCGCCTTGTGGCACCTCCTGCGCTACCTCCTCTTGACCAAGCCCCCCTTGGGGCCCCGCCCTTGTCGCCCGCAGCGTGAGGCGAGGAGGCGGTCTGAAGCGAGGTACTCTCCATTTCCGACGAGCCCAGGGACCCGCTCGATGAATCAGCGAACTCGCCCATGGGCGGGCTGCACGGTGGTTCAACATTAGAAAACCATGGGTATCCGGACACTTACAATCTCGCCATGGGCTTGGCCCTTGTAGGCCAGTCCTCCTCGTCGTCGTCGACGTTGGTGGAGAAGTCCGGAGGAAGGGTTCTTCCCTTCTTGGACCCTCCGGCCTCCCGGTTAGGCGGCCTTCCTTTTTTCACCTCCCATTGGGAGGAGCTTCTTCTTCCTCCTCGTCTTCAGGAGAAGATTCCGCTTCGGAATCTGACAGAACCTGGCGTCGGGAGCTCCTTTGTTCCCGTGACCTCCTTCTTGGCCTTCTTCTCCGGCACCACATGGAGGGCCGGAGCCAGCAGCCCCGTTGATCGGGCATCCTCTGGGTCTTCCGGCAAAGGAGCCGGACAGTTAATCTGTCCGGACGTCTTTAGCCAGTCCTGTCAAACATTAGGGAATTTTAGATCCCACGTAGAGTCAATCTATGAAAAAAGAGTCCCGTAAAGGGTAAAATAACTTACCTCGCCGGCTTGACGCTACGAGCTGTATCCGCGATCTTTGATAGCGTATCTTTGGGGCTTGCGCCACGAACAAGCACCTTCCGGGCATCTTCGCACGTAGTGTCGAAGAGCCGGCTCAAGGTTTGGTCTTGTGTGCGGATCGAACTCCACAAGTTAAAGGCCCTTTGTTGGCATGGGAGAATCCGCGGATGAGCATCACCGATTACGCCGACAAGCCTAAGATTCTTGGCCACCAGGTTTGGACGCATGTTTGAAGTCCGGATGTCTCGTCGAATTTCCCCACAGGCCCGTCTCTTTCCATGACGAGAGCCGTGTGTGGAAGCCAGATCTGTATTCGGGGATCGCCACCCATTTGGTGTTGCTGGGCTCGGTGATGTAGTTCCACCCCGATTGCCACCCCTTTTTTGTCTCCACGAAGGCGCCTTCGAGCCATGGGACTTTGGCCATCTTGCCAACCATGGCGCCTCCGCACTCCGCTTGACGGCCGCCCACTACCTTCAGCCGGACGTGGGGCTGGATGCAGAGGAAAGCCTCGCACACGACGATAAACGTCGAGATGTTGAGGATGAAATTCGGGGCCAGATCGTGGAAGTCCAGGCCGTAGTAGAACATGAGCCCCCGGACAAATGGGTGAAGAGGAAACCCTAGTCCGCGGAGGAAGTGGAAACCGCCTCGCTAAACACGCTGAGGTGGGAACAGTAAAAAACGATTCATATAAAGGCCTTGCCATGGTGTGATGTCACGCCGCGGAATACGTCAGCAAATTTGTGCAAAAATTATTCTCTCTACGGTGTTATGTGGAACTTGTTTTGCAGAGCCGGACACTATCCTTGTGTTCAAAACCTTCTATCAAGTATTCGGAGGAGGAACCCGCCTCGCAATGCCGAAGACAATCAACGCGCCGGACTCATCGTCATTGAAGCCTGGTTCAGGGGCTACTGAGGGAGTCCCGGACTAGGGGGTGTCCGGATAGCCGGACTATCGTCACGGCCGGACTCCAAGACTATGAAGATACAAGATTGAAGACTTCATCCCGTGTCCGGATGGGACTTTCCTTGGCGTGCAAGGCAAGCTTGGCGATGCGGATATGTAGATCTCCTACCATTGTAACCGACTCTGTGTAACCCTAACCTGTCCGGTGTCTATATAAACCAGAGGGTTTTAGTCCGTAGGACGAACAACAATCATACCATAGGCTTGCTTCTAGGGTTTTGCCTCCTTGATCTCGTGGTAGATCTACTCTTGTACTACCCATATCATCAATATTAATCAAGCAGGAGTAGGGTATTACCTCCATCGAGAGGGCCCGAACCTGGGTAAAAACATCGTGTCCCTTGTCTCCTGTTACCATCCGCCTAGACGCACAGTTCGGGACCCCCTACCCGAGATCCGCTGGTTTTGACACCGACAAGGACCATGGCCGTCTATATAAGTAGCTAGGGTTCCTAGCATAGAGGGACGCGGACAGATTGGATGGACCAACCCATTAGGACTTAGCAAAGCAAAGGAGCAAGAACATCCACCTCCTCATCCTCCTTGAGCTCGCCTCCTGAGCTCAGGAAACCACTGTACTTGTTCATACACGTGCCCTCGCGAGGCCAATCCACAAAAGCAGGAAGTGTGGTTTTACACTGCAAGGTGGCCTGAACCTGGGTAAACTCTTGTGTGTTCTACTTGCTTGCTTGCTTGTTTGCATTCCATTCCCATCACCAGGAGAAGAGCGAGGCGCTAGGTAGACGTGTAGTGGGAGAGATCTTCGTCACGCCCCTGTGTTCGAATCTTAAGGGTTTTGCGGAGCCCTAAATCCGACATTTGGCGCGCCAGGTAGGGGGCGTGTCGAAATCTCACTTCTCCGACGACCTCGCTACGCTCTTCTCCGTTGACCTTATTTCACCGTCATGGTGGACAATCGCCGAGAATGCGCCGCCCGCCGCGCCGCCAACGTCGCTCAGACGGTGCCCGCGGGTAACGGTGCACCACTCCGCCCCAATTCGCCGGTCGCCAATGCGGCCATGGACCCACCGTCCACGAGCAGCAGGACTCGTTGCTGCCGCTGTCCGTGCGGCACGAAGGCCGCACGACGACCCTGTCACCTACGCCGGCCGCGGCGTCGTCCTCGCTGGTCCGCCGCGGGCCGGTCTACCAGCAACCTGCGCTACTGATGGCGCAGGAGCTCCTACGCTACCGTCCGGCGGACGACCTCTACGACGAGTGGCTCCACCGCATCATCGAGCTCGCCAACGCCCCTGGGAAGGCACCCGCGCCGACCCATTCCTCTCGCCCTCCGTCGCTCATGGCGGGGAACGAAGACCACGACGCTCTGCCCCCACCTCCAACGCGTGGCGCCGGCCAGGGGCTCAGGCGCGAGGCTCCAGGGCGTGAACAACCCCGCAGGGCCCCCGCGCGCAACAAGGAGAGCTGCTAGGTGGTCCCTGATCCCCAAGCAGAAGCGCGCGTGCTCCCCGCTCAGCAGCACCAGAACCGCGCCCCACAGGAGGTGGTGGCGCCCGCACCCCAAGACCCAGCACCGCAGGCGCAGGGGGCGCCAGCAATCGTGAGCATGGCTGGATGCCGCCCCCTAGCTACTGAGCTATGGCGCCTCGTCTGGCCCGGCAAGTACAAGCCAGATCTGCCTCCATGTTACGACGGCACCGCCGACCCGGCGGAGTTCCTCCAGCTCTACGAGCTCAGCATCGAGGCGGAGAACGGCACCGAGCAGGTCATGGCGAATTGGTTCCCCATGGCCCTCAAGGAAGGTGCGCGCTCCTGGCTCCTGAACCTTCCTCCAGGGTCGATCTCTTCCTGGGGGGAGCTTCGCGAGCGCTTCATCGCCAACTTCCAAGGTACCCGCGACCGAGCTCCAGCGGCCACCGACCTGCGCCGCGTAAAACAACAGCCTAGGGAGACCCTGCAGACGTACATCCAGCGCTTGAACACCGTGCGCCTCAAGATCCCCAGGGTCTCCGACGAGGCCATCATCTTGGCGTTCTCCGACGGTGTCCGCGACGTCAGGATGAAGGAGGAGTTGGCCATCCACGAGGACCTGTGCACGGCCCTCGAGATGTTCAATCTCGCGGCAAAGTGTGCCAGGGCAAAGGAAGGCCGCCTCTCCCTCCTAGAGCTGCCTGAGGCGGAAGCCGACGACAAGAAGACCAAGGCCAAGGAAGCAAAGCGCAAGGGACTTGTCGTGCTGGCTGTGGAGCCAGAGGTGAAGCGCGGCTGCGGCTACAACGACCCTCCAAGAGACAACCGTTCGTACTGCGTCTTCCACGATGTCCATAGCCATAACACCAACGACTGCCAAGAGCTCAAGGCAATGCGCGGCGGGCGCGTCGGGCAGCGCCCTGAGCACGACAACCATGGCTACGGCCGCGGAGGACGCTGGGATAGCAGGAACTCGCGCCAAGGATGGCGCGATCAGCCTCTTGAAGACCGCTGGCAGGAGCAGCCTCGTGACGCCCCCTGGCGTGACCAGCCTCGTGAGGGTCGTCCTCAGGGCAAGGCGGGCCTGCCTCCGCTGCCACCACCGCCAAGAAGGAACGACGACGACCGCCAGGCAGACGAAGCGGGGGGCTTCCAGGAGCCCCGTGGGGTCGCGTGCATCCTGGGAGGAGCCCACGCTCCGACTTCTCACCGCGTCTTCAAGCAGTTTGCTCGTGAGTTGAACGGGGCGCTCCCCGGGCCTGACGCCGCGCGCGACCTCAGGTGGGCCAAGCAGATCATCCCCTTCGACCCCAAGGATCAGCTAAGGTGCACCGCCGCGCTAGGCACTCTCCCGATGCTCTGCACCCCGACCATCAGTAACGTCCGCGTGACCAAGACCCTCATCGACGGTGGGGCAGGGCTCAATGTCCTCTCCGTCCAGATCTTCGAGACCCTTCAAGTGCCCTATGATCAGCTGCACCCGACCAAGCCATTTTATGGAGTCACAGACGGCTCCACCCTCCCGATGGGGCAGGTCCACCTCCACGTCACCTTCGGCGACCGCGACAACTACCACACCGAGCTCATCGACTTCAACGTCGCCAACATCAACCTCCCGTACAACACCATCCTAGGGTATTCGGCCCTCTCCAAGTTTATGGCGGCCACCCATCACGGCTACAACGTCCTCAAGATGCCTGGAAGCGGCGGAGTCATCACGATCATCTGCCACGAGAAGGAAGCAGTGCGTTCTCTGGAGCGCGCCTACCAGACTACGGCGATCGAGAGCTCCGACGGAGACGGAGCCGTCTTCGCCCTGATGACCGCCCCCAAGAAGAAGAAGCAACTTCCCGACTCTCAGGCCTTAGGGGCTCCCGACGGCACCACCTCAAGCTCCACGCCTGCTGACGAGGAGCCCTACGCCCTCGCATAGGGAGGCGCGCCCGGCGCCCCTCTCAGGACGGGCATGGGGGCTCCCCTCAGGGGGACCCCAGACCTGGTCATGAGGGAGGTGCCCGGGCACCACTCGCAGGCGCGCCCCGCTGCGCGTCGTCGTGAGCCCAGCGTGAGCCTCATAGCACTGAGGGCTCAGGACCCCGCCAATCAACCTACCAAGGAACCTTACCCACCTACTCGAGACCCAAGCAACCAGTTTCGCGTCTACATCGACATCCCGAGCCTCAACAGGGCTACCACCCAGGGCTTCTTCCAGCCGATGGCGATCGGCTGGAGGAGGGCTTCCCCTCTGGCCTCCGCAACGCGGCCGCCACATACCAGCACTTCGTACAACAGGCCGTGGAGGCTCAGGAGGCTCAGCAGCGGTCCCGACGGGCAGGACTGTGGCCCCATGACCGCCGAGGGGCCTCCGGAGCCCCTGGGCCTTGGGAGCTCGGCTCTCCTCAGGAGCAACCCGCATGGCTCACGTCTCCAGCTACCCCAACTCCTCTTCAGCGGCAAGTACCAGGTGATGCCTCAGGTATTCCGTCGAGGGCGCCCTTCGGGCTGCATCATCCTCGAGCTGCTGGGGGCTTACCCCCACGGTTGTCTCCTTTTTTGCGCATGAATCAGAACTGGTTGCTTCCTTTCACATTATCTATATGGTTGGCACCCTCACCGCCACTAAGGTCATGAGCCCTTGTGAGCCCATGCGCGACCGCCCCATGATTAAGGACTGGCACGGCGTCTGTGCTTGGGTCCGTTCCTGCAGCATCGCTAAACCCAAGGGCTGAGCTCTGTCTCGCGAGCCATTCCCGTGACGTCACCTCCTGTGGTCCTTGGTGCCTTGTTCTCGCATGGGCTAATCGTTGGTGGGTAAGTAGGGGCCCGTGGCAGGTGCCTCACTTCCGCAGGGACCGCGCACCGGTTGTTTATCTTTTGGGCTATAGCATGAGAAGACTGGGCACGGCGTCTGTGCTCGGGTCCGTCCCTGCAGCGTCGATATCTTACGCGCTGGTCCCGCTAACGTCACCTCCTGGGGTCAGCAGGCAAGGCCCTTCTCATGCAATGCCCTCTGAGACGCACTCGGCGCAGGTCCAGCAACCCATCTCATTTCACATTTTGCAGAAGAAGACTTAGGCGCAACCCGCCTCAGGGTAGGGTCTCGTGAGTGATGCGTAAGCTCGCGAGAACTTCCTCAGAGTCGTTCAGCTCGTCCTGAGGAGGACCCATATACACCCTGGCCATCCCGTCGTGCAAGCCACGTGTCCGGACGGGCTGTACACGCCCGGGAGCCTCTCCCGGTGGGAGGCTCCACTCCCACGATCCAGTGGAAGTGCTGAGCTCCGCGCTGGCAAGACCGAGGAGTGGTTGTGCCCACGAACCAGTGGAAGCACCAAGCTCCGCGCTGGCCGATACGACCGAGGAGCGGTTATGCCCACACTCCGCGCAAGTGTGGTATCTCTATGCTCCGCGCTAGTTATAAACAACTGAGGGCGGCCCCAGCCGTCGCACCAACCTCGTGGAGCTTTTCAGCTCACGACGCTCACAGCTTCTCCTTGGAAGGGTATCGCGAGGGGGGCTAGGCACGGGGGCTATGCTCAGGTCACGCCTGGCAGACGCCACCCTACCAGGTGCCCAGACACCTGGCTTTCTCGCGCCCGCATCGTAGGCAAGGCTCGTGAGAAAGGTATGGTGCTTGTTCTCCCTCATGAGAGCCATTCGTACGTCAAGGGGGACCCCTGGGCATCGCGACCCAGGGGCCTCACTAGTCACGTAGCCCCTCACTCCTTGGGCCCGACGCTCAACGGCGGTCGAGATATGCGCGGGGCTGGGCCCTGCCGACGCAGAACGCAAACGGGTCGCTTAAGCGTTAAGGGGGACCACTGGGCATCGCGACCCAAGGGACTCACTAGTCCCGTATCCCCTCATTCCTTGAGCCTGCCCAGGTGACCCAGAGGGCTCAATGGCGATCGAGGTATGCGCGGGGCTGGGCCCTGCCGATGCAGAGCACTTAAGCAAACATGAATGGAAGCAAGAATGAAAATCACAAAATTCAAAGCCTAGCTATTACATAAGCTCAAGTTCATCGAATTCAAACAAGTCTCACGCCTCCCCGAGGCACTCAGATTCTCCTCAACAGGAACAGGTCAGGCATCGCCAGACGCGCCGGCATCAGCTTCCGCCTCTTCAGACGCATCAGCAGCAGCCGGAAGGAACGCCTCCACCAGCTCTTTGACCTTCTCCGCCACACACTCAGCAGTTGCGCCCTCCAGGCTCGCGGCCAGCGGCTGGGATAGCGTGGACAGGTCAAAGCTGGGGTCACGAAGGAAGAAATGGCCGCACATCTGCGCCAAGGCAGAGGTAAGAAGCGATCGCTGTCGGTGTCAAAACCGGCGGTTCTCGGGTAGGGGGTCCCGATCTGTGCGTCAAGGCTGATGGTAACAGGAAGCAAGGGACACAGATGTTTACCCAGGTTCGGGCCCTCTCGATGGAGGTAAAACCTTACTTCCTGCTTGATTAATATTGATGATATGGGTAGTACAAGAGTAGATCTACCACGAGATCGTAGAGGCTAAACCCTAAGAGCTAGCCTATGATGCTATGATTGTAATTGTGATCGGCCTTCTAAGGACCAACCTCTCCGGTTTATATAGGCACCGGAGAGGGCTAGGGTTTACATGGAGTCAGTTACAAGGAAGGAAATATAATATTCGGATCGCCAAGCTTGCCTTCCACGCCAAGGAAAGTCCCATCCGGACACGGGCCGAAGTCTTGAATCTTGTATCTTCATGCTTCAATAGTCTGGACGTTGTACACCATCCGGCTGTCCGGATACCCCCTAATCCAGACTCCTCAAGAGCCCCTGAACCAGGCTTCAATGACGATGAGTCCAGCGCGCAGTATTGTCTTCGGCATTGTAGGGCGGGTTCCTCCTCCGAATACTCCAAGGTAATTATCGAACACTCAAACCGTGTTCGGATCCACAACATGATCTTCGCACGCCACCGTATAGATAACGACGTTTCACAAGTGCAATCTGTTGACAACTCTTTAGACAATGCGACGTGTCATTACGGTCGGGTCATTATTCGAACCGTCTTCCCACAACCAGCCACAACGCATACTGCGAGGCGGTTTCCTTGACACGTCTTGTCAAAGCAGAGATCGTGCCCCCTTATCACGGGATTCTCATCAATACGGGTACGGGTAGTCCCACCACATCATTAATTGTGGTGCTTGGGAAGCAAGCGATTCTCAACAGGCAAATGGGGAGGCGCACCGCTTTCGTCGCCTCTATAAAGGGATAAGATTTCCTCATTTTTACCCACGTCTTCTTCCTTGTCTGCCCAGTCTTGCCCCCTCGAGCTCCAGTGCCCAAGCCCAAGTCTCCTCCGCAAAGCTAGACATGTCCGGAGCAGGAGGCAAGTGGGTGGCTTCCACCGCCGAGGACAAGCACATCACAGATCTTCGGGCGGCCGGATACTTGGCTGCAGACATAGCGCACCGGCTACCAGATGCTGGGCAGGTCATTCCGACCCCAGGACCCCACGAGAGAGTCTTGTTCGCGCCCACTTCGTTCGTGCACTCGGATTTCCACTCCATCCCTTCGTCCGCGGGCTCATGTTCTACTATGGGCTAGATTTCCATGATCTAGCCCCGAATTTCGTCCTCAACATCTCGGTGTTCATCGTCGTTTGCGAGGCTTTCCTCCGCATCCGGCCTCACTTCGGCCTGTGGCTGCAAATCTTCTGCGTGAAGCCGAAGATTGTACGCGGCCAACAAGCGGAGTATGGAGGAGCCATGGTGGGCAAGATGCCTAATGTCACCTGGCTGGACGACTCCTTTGCGGAGACCGTAAAAGGATGGCAATCGGGGTGGTTCTACATCACCGAGCCGCACGCGAATCGGGTGGCGGCCCCCGAGTTCAGATCCGGAATCCCTATGCGGCTCACCTCCTGGGAAAAGAAGGGCCTGTCCTAGGGCGATTCCACGGAGCTGGCCGGACTCCGGACATGCATCAAAAGCATGAAGGACAGGAACATCAAGCTTGTCAATGTGATCCAGGTCATGCTCGTTTGCCGGATCCTGCCCTGCCAAAGGCGGGCGGTAAATCTATTGGAGGTCGCCCCACCAACACCGTGACGCCCGAAGTTTCTACGGCATAACGCACAAAGGCGCATGGAAAGTGTTGTTCAAGGCCTCCGAAGTACCTCCTCCCACATCCGAGGACCGCGGACTTCATGCAGCGCGGCCCCCGAATCCGGTGAGTTTTGGGACCACCACCAGGTTTAGTATTTTTTCTTCCAATACACTCATGGGGTAGTTTTAAGTATACATATATATTTGCTTCAGGATTATGTGAAGACAGCGGAGCGGATTGACTGCCCGGCTCCGTTGCCGGAAGATCCAGCGGATGCTCGCCTGACAGAGATGCTAGTCCCGGCACCGTACAAGGTGCCGGAGAAGAAGGCCGAAAAGAAGGTCCCGGGGACCAGGAAGGGTCTCCGGCGTAAGGTTGCGTCCAAAGCCTCGTCCGAAGACGACGGGGCGGACTCCTCCCACGAAGGGGAGGAGGAAGAAGAAGAAGATGCCCCATCCGGGAAGGATGAGGGGCCCGGTGAAGCGGGCCAGGGGGCCGGAAAAGGCCCTCGGCGCAAGGCCGTTATTCCTCTGTCGTCCGATGACGATGAGACACATTCCTCCCGCGGAGGCGGGGGGAATCAATAAGAAATTCCTCCTCCCCGCACTAGGAGGGAGAAGAAGTGAAAAGCCGCCCCGGAGAGGGAGGCTGGGGCGTCCAAGAAGGGGAAGGTAACCCTTCCAGACTATTCCGCCACGGCCGCTTACAGCGAGGAGGGGTGGCTGCCCTGGGAAGCCCCAAAGCGATTGTAAGTGTCCGCATCCTATCATGGTTTCACTTCATAGTTTTTATACTTATAGTGTCGAACATATATGCAGTCCGGCCAGGGCTCACCCCGAGGAATCCTCCTCCGGGTCCCTGAGCGATTCGGCGATAATTTCGCTCCCGACGGCCACTACCCCTCCACACGCGGATGACATGGAGGTGTTGTCCCGAAGTCTCTCAGAGCAGGGGGAGGTGACTCTGGAGACGCCCCACGGCGGCATTCCAGATGTCGTGCATGTGGGGTTCAAGATCCACGCGGATCGCGCCGATGAGAGCCGCAACAAGGCGAACTCTCGACCGAACACTGCTCTGAAACCCCCAATGGTTCCGGACTTGGGCGGGCAGCCCCCCGTTAGGGAGGGCGAGCCGCCCGTGCCGAGGACTTACGGCGCATCAACGGCGCCGGATAGCCTGGTGGAGGCGCTCCGAGGCGCCTCCATGGAAGAAGAGCAGCGTACTCTTATGAGTGTGGTGATTCAAAAGGTTCTGTCCGCCAAAAGCGGACTAACCGAAGCCTGCAAAAGCCTTCTGACGGGCTTTGAGGTAAGTAAAAAATGAATGAAATTACCACCCGATAGGTAGTAGCCCCTGATACTCTAGTTGGTGTTTTGAAAGAAAAGCCAAACGGAGGGTCAACTATAATCCACAGGAATCTAATAATAAGTATTGTTGTGAATAAGCAGGCTATGTTGCTTGCTGCTGCTGCCCGTACTGCCGAGGTTGCCGAACTGAAGCAGCACCTGGAGCAGGCGCAGAGCGAGCTTGTCCTCACGAAGAGGCAGCTCGAAGAGAACAAGGGTAAGTAATTCCCGCTCTTATGCGTTTAAGGATAGGCAGAATTGATGAGTCTAACACCGAAGTGTCACGACCATGTAACAAGGGCCACCACCGAAGTGGCGTCCCTGAAGAAAGCGCTGTCCGAGGCCGAAAACAAAGCGGCCTTGGAATGCAAGGAGCACGAAAAACGTGCTAGAGTGGGCGAGGTACAGCAGGAGCTCCAGGACCTCGGCAGAAAGTGCGAGTCCGTGGAGCATAATCTGAAGATGAAGGAGGCCGAGCTTGCGAAGGCCCTTGTAAGTTTGAAGGATGCCAAGGCCGAAGCCGAGAAAGCACAGCAGGAGATTCAGGAGGCTAAAAAGATAGCAGCGGGTAAGAAATTCTTTATGCAAAGCAAACATGTGGAGGAGGCGTTTCTTTTACTTACTCAAATACGGAGCTCTCCAGGGGCATTTGCAGATCTGGCACGCAGCACCTCAGACGCTACGGAGTTCTACCGTGCCCAGGAGGGGAGCTTAACGGAGAAGCTGTTCTGGTCCTAGTTTGCTGGGGCCGATGCCTCTGAGTGACCAACTGAAGCAGTTGGTCGAACTCCACAGGGCGGCCAAACTGGCTATGAAGAACTTCGTAGTCAAGATTTGGCCTGGTGAGCTACTTCCCAGTAGCTACTTTGGCCTGATCAAGCAGATGGTGGATGCCTTCCCGCGGCTTGAAGTGATCAAGTGATCCGTTTGCATCGAAGGTGCCCGCCGAGCTTTTTCTCGCGTCAAGGTGCATTGGGGCAAGCTGGATGCAGAGAAGCTGGTCAAGGACGGGCCGCCGGAGGGCAAGGCTCATCGCCATCCCGAAATGTACTATGATGGCGTGATGAAGGGTGCTCGTCTCGTCGCCAATGAGTGTACCAAGGACGCCATATTTGAATGAATTCACTTCATCATGTTTGTAATTAAAGACGAAGTTACTTGCGCTATGTAGCGCTTTTGTTATTTAAAATATTACCTTCGCGTAAGGCGCTGTTTATAAAATCACGAAAGTAGGCTACCGTCGGCTTCCGCCCCCACGTGACTAGCAGGGGTGTTCGTGGAAAACCCGGACACTCTTTATCCAAATGTTTGGTCCCTTAAGGAGGTGTCCGTGAGCGAACAAGGCAATCGGACTATGCGGCTTTATAACTTTCACTTAGCCATAGAAGTCTACAATTTTAAATTTCAGCGAAGCCCCTAGAATCCGGAAGGACGAATTGGGGCGCTATACACGCCTAGATCGGACTAAGCCGATTTATCGCCTAAAGCAGAAAATCTTTCAGGATTTTAAAACCTCTCGAACAGCGACTAGCTCTCGCCACATCATGCCGGTCAGTTTCAGCTTTCTCTACTGAGCTGCTCGTCCGGAAGAACCGGGACACAATCGCAGTAGTTCTCCCTGCGCTACCTTAGCCGATATAATGGAACGTAAGGCACCAAAACAAGGGAGCCGGGCTATCCCAACTGTAGACCCAAGACATGATTCGGAGCTGATGCATATAGTGCTATAAGTTCGGGGTGCCGCACTGTTGAAAGTGTTCGGACATTATTTGCCATATGATGGGGCGCCATGAGAAGCCCCTGTCAAACCGGCCGCACCAAAGTATACGGATGCAATCTCAAATAAACATTTATAAGAGAAAAAATGCTCAAATAAGAATAATAAGTTGACGCTATATATAATCTCCCATTGACGCAAAATACGTTTAAGCGTACATTTACAATGGATGCGTTAAGGAGAGATAAAATAGGACTATTTGACATGTCCTATCCAGGGGCAGGCTGTGTTCAGATAGATAAAGCAGGTATAATAATCGTAAATAGAATCCACCTGGGTGTTTCCTTCTGTGCACAACGTCTGTTGCCTCCTTGGATGTCTCTTCCCTATAACTCCGGCAATTCAGCTCTTTTGAGGATGCTACGCCAACGCGGTGTCCTGAAAGGTAAGAGGGAAAGAGTATGAAAGTATTTGGCGGTTACCCGCACTATTGACTGAGTCGTTGATGCACCTCCGCCTATGCCCATGGTATTTTAAGTGCGTAATTGTGTGCACGTGGCATGAATGCTGCTTTGATGGGGCTTAAGCGGAGGCCGGACTGCTAGTCGCGCTCTTGGCGTGCCTGACGATCCTGTTGCGGGGTGCTCCGGACTCGCTTGACTGTCCTCGAAGTTGTTGTCGCTGGATTGGTTTGTTGGAGAAGGCCGCATTGTACTTCCGCCGCAAGGGATGCAGTATGTTATTCTGTTCGTAGGGAGTGGTCCATATTTCCGTTCACCGTTATGACCCCGCGTGGTCCTGGCATCTTGAGCTTGAGATATGCGTAGTGTGGTACCGCATTGAATCTAGCGAATGCGGTTCGTCCGAGCAGTGCATAGTAACCACTACGGAAGGGGACGATATCGAAGATTAACTCTTCGCTTCGGAAGTTATCCGGAGATCCGAAGACCACTTCCAATGTTATAGAGCCCGTACAGCGGGCCTCTACTCCCGGGATTACACCTTTAAATGTGGTTTCAGTGGGCTTGATCCTTGAAGGGTCAATGCCCATTTTGCACACTGTGTCCTGGTAAAGTAGGTTCAGGCTGCTGCCACCATCCATTAGGACGCGCGTGAGGTGTAATCCGTCAAGATTGGGTCTAGGACCAATGCGGCCGAGCCACCGTGACGGATGCTTGTAGGGTGGTCCCTACGATCAAAGGTGATCGGACAAGCTGACCATGGGTTGAATTTGGGGGCGACTGGCTCCATCGCATAGACGTCCCTTAGTGCCCGCTTCCGTTCCCGCTTGGGGATATGCGTGGCATAGATCATGTTGACCGTTTTCACCTGGGGGGAAATTTCTTCTGTCCCCCCGTGTTCGGACGTCGGGGCTCCTCGTCATCGTCGTTGTGCAGCCCCTTGTCCTTGTCTTCGGCGTTTATCTTGCCGGCCTATTCGAATACCCAGCAATCTCTATTGGTGTGGTTGGCTGGCTTGTCCGGGGTGCCATGAATTTGGCACGAGCGCTCCAAAGATGCGGTCCAGATCGACGGTCCTGATTATTTCTTTTGAACGGCTTCTTCCGCTGACCGGGCTTGGATCCACTGAATCCGGCATTGACTGCCATGTCTTCAGTGTTGTCGCCGTTGTTCCGTCACTTATGTCTGTTACGTCGTGGCTTGCCGTTATTGTCGCGGCCATCCGAATTGCCAGACTGTGGCGTAGTGCTGTTGCGAGCCAACCAACTGTCCTCTCCCGCGCAAAAGAGGGTCATTAGTGTTGTGAGAGCTTCCATGGACTTTGGTTTTTCCAGGCCGAGGTGTCGGGCGAGCCACTCGTCACGGATATTATGCTTGAAAGCCTCCAGGGCTTCGGCGTCCGGATAGTCAACTATTTGGTTCTTCTTAGTTAGGAACCGAGTCCAGAATTTCCCGGCTGACTCTCCGGGCTGTTGAGTAATGTGTCTCAAGTCGTCGGCGTCAGGTGGTCGCACATATGTGCCCTGGAAGTTGTTGAGGAATGCGTCTTCCAGGTTTTCCCAGCTGCCAATGGAGTTTGCTAGCAGGCTGTTTAGCCACTGTCGGGCTGGTCCTTTGAGCTTAAGGGGAAGGTACTTGATGGCATGCAGATCATCTCCGCGGGCCATGTGAATGTGGAGAAGAAAATCTTCGATCCATACTGCGGGGTCTGTTGTGCCATCGTATGATTCGATGTTCACAGGTTTGAACCCTTCTGGGAATTCATTATCCATTACTCTGTCAGTGAAGCAGAGGGGGTGCACGGCGCCTCTGTGCCGGGCTATGTGGCTACGCAGGTTGAATTGCTCTGGTTGGCTATATTCGGCCCGGCCGGACTTGTTGAAGGTGTGTCCGACGTGACGGTCCTCGTCGCGTACCGAGGCGCGCCCCCGCGATCCGTAGATCGATCTTGGTTGTCCTGATTTGTTGCCCCGGGCCGTAGTATATTGGCGTGGGGGTGTTGGCTGGTATGCAGACTGATATGCCGTTTTATCCCGGCCACGAGGTGGCCGGTCAGCGTGTGGTGCTCGAGTCAGTATTCCTCGGCTGCCAGGACTTCAGTCCATCTGTCTGTGAGCAGGTATTGATCAGCTTTGAGTTGCTGCTACTTCTTTTTCAGGCTCCTCGCAGTGGCTATAAGTCGATGCTTGAAGCGCTCCTGCTCTACGGGATCCTCAGGCACGCCGAACTCGTTGTCGCCGAGGCTAATCTCGTCTTCGGAGGGGGGCATGTAGCTGTCCTCCTCTGGGTATTCGTCTGTCGCCTGTTCTTCTGGGCTGACCTGCTCATCCTCCTGTTCGGCCTGCTCGAAGGCGGGCTGTTCAGGGTTGTATTCTTCTTCGGCACCATTTGAATGGTTCTCATCTCCTGGTCCGGTATTAGTGTGGCGGGGCTTGGAGTGGCGCCGACGACGCCCATTCTTTGGTTTTTTCCCTGAGGTTTTGTCCTCCGTTGCCTCATCGCCATTTGTTTCCTTCGGATTGTCCACCATATATATATCATAAGAAGAGGTGGCTGTCCACCGCCCAGTGAGCGGTGGATCATGTTCTTCTCCTGCATCGTCGTCCATACCGTCGATGTCTTCGGAGTCGAAGTTCAGTACCTCAGTTAAGTCAACGACCGTGGCAATGAAGTGGGTGGTGGGTGGGCAACAAATTCCTTCGTCGCCTGCCTCCCACTCGAGCCGGACATAGTTCGGCGAAGAGCCTCCTGACAAAGAGGGAGACTTTAATGAGTCCAGCATGTCACCAAAGGGCAAGTGCTGGAAGATATCTGCAGTGGTGAACTCCATTACCGGAGCCCATCCTGGCCCGACGGGCTCGGGAGCTTGCAGACTGGAACCAACGTCCGGATATGAATCCGGCGGTTCAGAGTCACAGGCCACCGCAGAGATAAGGCCCGTGTTCAGCTCCACCGCCGATGAGTGTGCGACCTGGGGGGCGGGGTCCATCCCTCAATCCCTAGGCAGCTCAACCTGCTCCGGATCTAGGTCCAGAGATAATGCGGGGGCGATACCCCGAGCTTCGTCCGACGGCAGGTTTAAGCCATGTTCGTCGTGACTGTCCGGTGCTCCTGGCATAGGCCCAAATCCATCAAAGATCACGTCTCCGCGGATGTCCGCCGTGTAGTTCAGGTTTCCGAACCTAACCTGGTGGCCAGGGGCGTAGCTGTCGATCTGCTCCAGATGGCCAAGCGAGTTGGCCGGCAGTGCGAAGGCGCCGAACACAAAGATCTGTTCGGGGAGGAAAGTCCCGCCTTGGAGAGTGTTGTTGATGATGACTGAAGGAGCCATCGAGCCTGACAACAACGACACAGATGAACTCTTAATGAAAGCACCAATGTCGGTGTCAATACCGGCGGATCTCGGGTAGGGGGACCCGATCTGTGCGTCAAGGCTGATGGTAACAGGAAGCAAGGGACACAGATGTTTACCCAGGTTCGGGCCCTCTCAATGAAGGTAAAACCCTACTTCCTGCTTGATTAATATTGATGATATGGGTAGTACAAGAGTAGATCTACCACGAGATTGTAGAGGCTAAACCCTAAGAGCTAGCCTATGATGGTATGATTGTAATTGTGATCGGCCTTCTAGGACCAACCTCTCCGGTTTATATAGGCACCGGAGAGGGCTAGGGTTTACATGGAGTCGGTTACAAGGAAGGAAATATAATATCCGGATCGCCAAGCTTGCCTTCCACGCCAAGGAAAGTCCCATACGGACATGGGCCGAAGTCTTGAGTCGTGTATCTTCACGCTTCGATAGTCCTGACCTTGTACACAGTCCGGCTATCCGGATACCCCCTAATCCAGGACTCCCTCAATCGGCCCTCGGAATCAGCTAACTGACCGATTGCAGATGCCACGTTGCCCAGGGCCTTCATGAGTGTAGCTAGGAGCCCGGTGGCGCCATCCTCCAGGGTGGCCAGCTGCTCTTCGATCCCCTCCCCGTAGGAGATCTGCAGCAGCCCGCGGGCCTCAAGCTCGAAGGCGGCGAGGGCCTCACGACCCACCGTCGCCTTCTTCTCCAAGGCCGCGAGGGCGTCTTCCCTGGCCTTCAGCTCGTCTTCGCGCTTGGCTCGGGACGCCTTGGCGTCCTCGGCCTCTGTCTTCAGCTTCTCCAGGCTCGCGCGGTCGGCGAGCTGCTCCTCCTGCAATCACGATGTCTCGGCCTTCTCGCCCTGGAGCTCCTTCTCCATCCTTTCAAGCTCCAGGGCGTGCTTCGCGCTCTTCTCATGGAGGGTCTTAAGTTCGTCTTTCGCCTCCTGACGACGCTTCACGGAGGACGCTGCCTGGGCTTCCGCGGCCTCCCGTGCCCGCGCAGCCAAGGCAGCCTCCTCCCGACCCTCGGCAATGGCCGCCGAAGCCTGACTCCAGGTGGCCTGCACGGACTCCTCCGCTCGCAGCCACCCCGAGAGTAGGCCCAAGTGGGCGTCCACCGCACGGTCGTCTCCGTCCCGAAAGACAACGCGGAGCTGGTTCAGCGCAGCGCAGGCCGCCTCCAAGGCCTCGGGACCAGACCTCACCTGCTGACGAGGGGGCGCCACCACGACCGCCTGCTCGGCTGAGGGCTTGGGGGCTCCCGGTCCCTTCGCTGGCACGGCGGGAGTAGGGGTCGCCTGGCCCTCGCGAGGAGCTACAGCAGAGTCCACTGGAGGCGTCGCCACCACGCGCTCAGCAGTGTGGCTGGCTGAGGCATGTGGCACCACGGCGGCAGCGGCAGCAGCAGCAGGAGGGGCGGGGCTTCGAGAAGTGGCCCCTCCCTTCATCTTCTTCAGCACGCCGCCAATGCTACTACATCAAGAAACGCGAGTCCGAAGCGCAACGGGAAATAGAACAACGGAAGAACCTGCACTTACGCGTCAGAAGCCTGGCGCACCCTCCTCTTCGCCAGCAGATCAGAAACGGCTTCTTTCGCCGGGGGCACGCCGCTGGCCCGAACGTTGGCAAGACGTGAGGCCAAAGATTTGAGCACAACAGTGGCCGCTGGCCTCCCTGGGGCAGAGCTCCGCCCGGGAGTCGTTGCGTCGCCCCCTCCGGACGAAGAGCGTCCGGATCGACGCGGGGTCACGGCCTTGGGCTGTCCAGCGGCTCCAGCCCTCGGCGGCAGCTCCTCAATAGATTCCGCAGAGGAGGCGTCATCAAGATTCAGGTCCAGGTCCCCGAGGGCTCTCTCGGAGTCTTCCTCCTCCCCCTCGCTCTCCTCTTCGCCACAAGAAGACACATCAACCATGGCCGGAGTAGGCGCGGCCACCTCGACATAGCCCAACATGGCCTTCAGTTGCTCGGCCTTGTCAGGACGGCGGTACAGCGGCAGGTGGGCCACCAAAAGGTCCGCAGGCATCGTCTCCAGGAGGACGCTCGAGGTGAAGTCCAGATCAGAAGAGGGCAGCATCCCCGAGCGTAGTCGGAGCTTGTCGTCATCCCCCATCAGATCCCACATTGGACGCGAGTGCGCCTGGAGTGGCGCCAGGCGCTGTCTCAGGAATTCCTTCACGATCTGTCCTCCCTCGAGCCTCGAGGCCATGTCGGCCTCAATCCTCGCCAAGACGGGCCCAGCCTCGGGAGCAGTAATCTTCACATGGATCCAGCACACGCGCTTCCATGGACGGGCGGTAGGCAGCGCTAGCAACGGGTGCATGCGCTGAGCGTCCAGATAGACCCATCTTTTCTGATGGGTGTCTATCTTCTTCCCCGCCTTCATCAACCGGCAGCCCTTGCGCTGAAAGACGAAGGAGATGCACGCCGAGCACGGGCCCTCCTCGTACAGCCGGACGGCGAAGAGGTGGCGGAAGAGGGCGACGGTCGGCCTCACCCCCACGAACGCCTCGCAGTAGAAGGCGAACAACGACAAGACGAGGAGGGAGCGAGGCTTGATATGAAGGGCGTGCACCTGGTAGTGGTCCAAGATGGCGTAGAAAAACTCAGAGAAAGGCGGCACAAGCCCAACGGAGATGCTATGGAGGAAGAAGGGGTAGCAGGTCGTCGTCAAGGCCGGCGCGGTGGCCGACCCGACCAGGATCTTCGTCGGGCCATGCTTGTTGTGCTCGCTTGACAGGAAGGACTGGACTTCCGCCTAGTCCTCCTCCGTGGCGACAGAAGATTCCTCGAGCGCCGCCACGGGAGAGGAACCAGACCCAGACGCCTGCGCGGCGCCCTTGCCCTTCTTCGCCATTGCCGAAGGTGTCAGGGAAGGCAAGAGATTCGAGAAGATTGGAGGCGGAGGAGAAGGGGATCTGAGCAAGAAGGAAGGGGAGCAATAACCCCTGTGCGGCGAAGACAGCCCCTTTTGTCAAGTCACACGGTTACCAAGGCTGCGTGGGGAGTGGAGTCGCCTCGTCCCATCCAACCGTCACGCGCCAACCTGGCCCGCAGTCTTTCGGGCCCGCGTCACTTCGTCCTCGGCTAGGCTTCGCCTAGAAGCCAACTCCGTGCGCGCCTTGGGCCCGGGGGCTATTGTCGGTGTACTGGGAACCAGGGTACCCAGACTTGCCCGTCTACGGCCCACGTCGTGTTCCTGGTACGGCCCGGTAAGACCCAGTTGATCGGCCAGCTGCTCAAGACCCTCGTGAGGGGGCCAGCCATCGCGAGGAGAATGACCAAGACCCCCTCAGGGTCCGGCCTCACCTAGGCTGCTCCGGAGGGGCGACCAAGACCTCCCCCAAGAGTGGCCTCAGCTAGGCTGTTTCGGGAGGGCGGAGATCTCAAGGCAAGGGCTGCCTCAGGAGGAGGCAGTGACGCAAGCCATGACGAATCATGCCAGCGGGCGCCCGGTAGCAAGCGCCCAAGTGTGCCTTGATTTCCATATTGGTGCAAAGGAGACCGCACAGGAGCAGGTTCCCGAGGGGCGAGACAAAGGTTTCCCCTTTGGTGCAACAAGACCAAAGACCGCAAGGACGGCAGGAAGGATGTCATCGCTGAGCCCACCACCGCGTCACCGCCTGCCCTCTTTGCAGGCGAAGACCACCTTTCGTCAGGATAGGAGCGTCCTTGTGTTCCCGCTCAAATGGCCGTTGTGGGATTCCCTTCCCACCTAAACATTTCAGGGGAAGAGGACCATGGCCGTCTATATAAGTAGCTAGGGTTCCTAGCATAGAGGGACACGGACAGATTGGATGGACCAAACCATTAGGACTTAGCAAAGCAAAGGACCAAGAACATCCACCTCCTCGTCCTCCTTGAGCTTGCCTCCTGAGCTCAGGAAACCACTGTACTTGTTCATACTCGTGCCCTCGCGAGGCCAATCCACAAAAGCAGGAAGTAGGGTTTTACACCGCAAGGTGGCCTGAACCTGAGTAAACTCTCGTGTGTTCTACTTGCTTTCTTGCTTGCATTCCATTCCCATCACCAGGAGAAGAGCGAGGCGCTCGGTAGACGTGTAGTGGGAGAGATCTTCGTCACGCCCCTGTGTTCGAATCTTAAGGGTTTTGCGGAGCCCGAAATCTGACAGCTTCATCACAATCAACATCATCCGTAGATTGATCCACTGTGGCCCTGTGAGTGGCGATGTAGGAGAGGAAGCCATCGAAGTTGTCGAAGGGGCCGATGACATTGGGATTGGCATCATGTGTGCCATCAGCCCTAGGAGCAGAAGGATCTGGGTTGAAGTTGCATCCAAGATTCTTCTTGTTCTTAGTGGTAGAATCCTTACGAAACTTGTAGTTGCACTTGAACAGATTGTCATCACGACACCATAGCAGAGAGGATGGGTCGGTATTCTCAGGCTGTGGTCCTTGGACCATGCAAGGATAGAAGCCTTGAGCAATGGGTTCGGACTTGGACTTGGGTTGAAGATTCTTATAGAGAATATCTCCCCAAGGTCGCTTGATGGCATTCATCTCCGCATACTCAGCCGTGACGAATCTGTACTTGAACCATTCCTCTGCCCAATATCTTCGAATCCATTGGATTCGAGTCTTGCGTTCACCATAGGTTTCTTCAGGATATGTCTTGTACATTTCATACAGATCAGGTGGCAAATCTTTGGATGTATTCCCACAGCGCTATCTGCCGCCCTTTTCTCGCTGTCTTCTCAGTGGCCATTAAGTTCAAACTAAATGGCTTCAGAACTTGCAAAGGCTTCCGTCTGCTGGTCATATAGGAGCTGGCTTCAGGAGAATTGATGTGATGCTGTTAGAACTCTGCAAATGAATGCAGACTATGAGAACCAATGGATTCTCCCACGAACATGTACCTGTGACAACATTAGAGATGCAAGGGAAGGGGAAGAGGTCATATGCATTCTCAGAAGATTTTGAAGATAAATCAGTTTGAAGACAGTGACCTCATAGCGTGAAGACATTCACTTATTTGTTGAGAGTTGGTTCCAGATTTGTACGAATCCAAGAAATGGTACAAGTGAGGAATCTAACTAGTGGTGAAGCATAAGTGAATATACTAGGCATGATATGAGATGCAGAACAGGATAGATCCAATTTTGTAGGCTTAGAAACCACTTTCGGTGGAGAAGGATGGATCTATCGGATGAAAAAGATAGTAAAAAGTAAGTTTTAATTACCACACAAAGAACTGCTAGATGGAGTGGTATGGGAGGCCGAGCAGTTCAATCTCCGGTGCCCTAACTTGGCGACGGAAGACACCTATGGCAGCGGCGGAGGAGACGAGGTCCACGGACAGCGTGAGGACGCCGTCAGTTCGGTTGCGGCAGCTAAGCGCTTTGTCGCCGGCCTCGTTGAGAGCTAGCGGTAGCGCTAGGGTTTGTGCAAGGTGGAGAGGTGGGAGAAGGTTTGACCACGATGTGATGTGTATTTATAAGGAAAGGGACTGCACAACGCAATTACGCAAGTGCCCTTGGCGGTTCACATCTGAGGGACACGTGGCAAACATGCAACACATTGGAAGTTGTTCCATGTTCCCATGCACGCCTAGACTATTGGGTGGTCGTTCCGGCTTCTCCGGGTTTCAGGCAATAAGGATATATCATTTAAAACAGATTCAACTTTTTTCTCTGTATCTTCTGTTAACAAGGACGCAGAGAAGACATTCAACAGTTTTAATAGAATACATATGATTTTGATAGATAGAATTTGAGGTAGAAGCATAGAGGAGGTTAGGGTCCAATCACATTCAGTTAGATCAAAAGATTCAAGCATGAATACATAGCTATAAGTGAATGCTGTAGAGGACAAAACACAACTGTATATATCTGAATAAGACCAAATCAATATTGTGAAAATAAACATGAAGTCAAATAATGTTGAAGACAAATCAAATGCGAAGACTTTGCAAATGACACGCCAGATGAAACACTTCAAACAAGGGTTTGGTGGTGGCATTACCCACCGTATAGGAAGTATTAGACCCAGACACAGCGCACAATTATCATGGCGCTCCGAAGTCAAATTCCACATTAATGTATTCACACTTAGAGTGTATGTCTTAATTGATTGAAGATATACGTTACTCGTGTGTTGTACATCTATGTCATCAACATGCATAAGTGTTAGGATGTGTGTCCAATTACAGGACATTTGAGGATTCTAAGATATTTAGCTCACATCGCAACTTGCAAAACCTTTTCTCATCCAAGGGCTTTGTGAAGATATCTGCCAATTGCTCGTCAGTGTTGACCTGAATGATATCAATATCTTCCTTCATGACATGATATCTGAGAAAGTGATGACGAATTTCAATGTGCTTTGTCTTCGAGTGCTGAACTGGGTTGTTGGCAATCTTGATGGCGCTTTCATTGTCGCAGTAGAGTGGCACTTGCTTCAAATGGATGCCATAGTCCTTGAGAGTCTACTTCATCCTTAGAAGCTGAGCGCAGCAAGATCCAGCAGCAATGTATTCAGATGTAGCAGTGGAGAGAGATACACAGTTCTGCTTATTTGAAGACCAACAGACAAGTGATCGTCCCAAAAAGTGACTTGTGCCTGATGTGGACTTTTGACCAACTTTGTCACCAGCATAATCAGCATCTGAGAATCCAACTAGATCAAACTTTGAGCCCTTTGGATACCATAGTCATAATGTTGGGGTGTACGCCAAATATCGAAGAATTCGCTTCATAGCTAACTGATGCGATTCCTTTAGTGCCGCTTGGAATCAGGCACACATGCAAACACTAAGCATTATATCTGGCCTAGATGAACATAAATAAAGTAAAGAACCAATCATGGAGCGGTATACCTTTTGATCGAACTCTTTACCATTGGCGTCAGGATCCGGATGACTTTTGGTTGGCATTGGCATTGTGTAACCTTTGCAGTCTTGCATTCCAAACTTCTTCAGACAGTCTTTGAGGTATTTCTCTTGGGATATGAAGATGTCGTTGCTCTGCTGACGGATTTGAAGACCAAGGAAGAACTTCAGCTCACCCATCATGGACATCTGATATTGCTCTTGCATCATGTGTCCAAACTCATCACTGTATCTCTTGTCAGTGCAGCCGAAGATAATGTCATCCACATAGATTTGGCACACAAACAGTTCTCCATCATATGTCTTCGTGAAGAGTGTAGGATCTAGAGAACCAGGTTTGAAGCCTTTGCTCTTCAGGAAGTCTTTGAGTGTGTCATACCAAGCACGAGGGGCTTGTTTGAGGCCATACAGTGCCTTGTTGAGCTTGTATACCATATCAGGATGTTTTGGATCTTCAAAGCCAGGTGGTTGTGCAACATACACTTCTTCTTCAATCTTGCCATTGAGAAAGGCACTCTTCACATCCATTTGATACAGAAGGATGTTGTGATGGTTGGCATAGGCTAGCAGTATGTGAATGGCTTCAAGCCTAGCCACTGGAGAAAATGTTTCATCGAAGTCAATCCCTTCAAATTGAGTGTATCCTTGAGCAACGAGATGAGCCTTGTTTCTGACAACTTGACCATGCTCATCTTGTTTGTTGCGATAGATCCATTTGGTGCCAATGATATTGTGCTTGCGAGGGTCAGGATGCTTGATCATTTCCAACACATTGTTCAGCTCGAACTATTGAAGCTCTTCTTGCATAACTTGAATCCATTCAGGTTCCATGAACGCTTCAGCAACTTTCTTGGGTTCAGATATTGAGACAAATGCAAAGTGCCCACAGAAATTTGCTAGTTGCGTTGCTCTTGAACGAGTGAGTGGACCAGGGTCATTGATGCTATCAATTATCTTCTCAATCTATACTTCATTTGCAACACGAGGATGAACTGGACGAAGATTTTGCTCTTGCTGATCATTGTCTTCATTTTGAGCATTGGCTTGTGCTCAAAGATTGTCTTCAAAGTTGATTAGGCGCAGAAATGATAAGTTCCTCTTCACTGTTCCTCGGAAAGGTATGATTTCTCCAGTTCCCATAAGCTTGATGGATTCACTAGGTGGAACTTCATCTAGCACATTTGGCAGGTGCTCTCTTTGCGAGCCGTTAGTCTCATCGAACCGCACATCCACAGTTTAAACCACTTTATAGTGAAAGAGGTTGAAGACTCTGTAAGAGTGCGAGTCCTTTCCGTAACCAAGCATAAAACCTTCATGTGCTTTCGGCGCAAATTTTGAAGTGTGATGTGGATCCTTGATCCAGCACCTAGCACCAAATACTCTGAAGTAGCTTACATTTGGCTTCTTACCAGTCAGGAGCTCATAGGATGTCTTCTTCAGAAGCTTGTGAAGATAACACGGTTGATGACATGGCATGCAGTATCAATGGCTTTGGGCCAGAACTTTCTTGCGGTCTTGTATTCATCAAGCATCTTTCGGGCCATCTCAATGAGTGTCCAGTTCTTGCGCTCCACGATGACATTTTTCTAAGGCGTAGACGAAGAATAAGTAATCTTGTCTTTGGATTCTGTCCATTGATAGAATAAAAAATGACAAGAGACTTTTTTCCTGAAATCCCTGTGTATATGGAGCAGAGAACTCATGAGTGATACCCAATTTATCAAGAAAAATGTCGAGGCATGTGTTCTTGAATTCTGTGCTGTTGTCACTTCTGATGTGCTTGATCTTGATGCCATAGTTCGTCATGGCACGATTGGCGAAGCGTCTGAAGACATCCTGCACTTCATTCATGTAGAGGATTATATGCACCCATGTATATCTTGAATAATCATCAACAATGACGGGCTTACAGAGGCAAGCAAAGTGGTAGTAAGAGTAGAGTAATGAGTAGGGCCAAATAAGTCCATGTGAAGCAGCTCGAAGGGTTGAGTTGTCGTCATGATCGTCTTCGAGGGATGCTTGGCCCTAGTCATCTTTCCAGCTTCGCAGGCACCACACAGATGATCCTTCTTGAACTTGACACCCTCGATGCCTATGACGTGTTTCTTCTTCGCGAGAGTGTACAGGTTCCTCATGCCAGCATGCCCTAGTCTTCGGTGCCAGAGCCAGCACTCTGAAGCTTTTGCTACAAGACATAAGGCCGACTGTGGTCCTGCTGAGAAATCAACCATATACAAATCATCGTTCTGATACCCTTCAAAGACTAGAGACTTGTCAGATTCCATTAGAAGAAGTCAACGATATTTTCCAAATATCAAAATCATGTTCAAATCACAAAGCATTGGGGCGGAAATTAAGTTGAAACCAAGGGATTCAACAAGCATCACTTTATCCATGTGCTGATCCTTTGAGATTGCAACTCTACCTAGACCCAATACCTTGCTTTTACCAGTGTCAGCGAATGTGATGTGACTCTTGTCAGATGGACGTAAGGTTGAGTCCATGAGAAGACTTCGATCACCAGTCATATGATTAGTGCATCCACTGTCCATAATCCATTCTAAAGCATGTGGTGTCATACCCTATAGTATAGTTAGGGGGATAGGCTTCACCAAGGGTATTGTGAAGCATAAACATTTGATGAACAAGCGGATTATCAAAGCTCAGATCTAGTTTAGGGCTGATAGGATGATTGGCAAGCGATTCAGGAACAAAATACATAGTAAGACCATTTGGGCATTTTATCTTGCGCCCTACAAGATGTTTTAGTTCCCCAGCAGAAGCATCAGATGCCTTTGATTTCCGGCTGGAGACCTTTCCCTGCAAAAGAGAGCTAAGTTTTCTTAACCACCCACTTCTTCAGGGGTGGCTTAGAAGCAATGAGTCGAAGTGCAGCATTTGAGAACTTCGGCTTTCGAGCCCTAGCAATAGCCTTGCAGGAGGAGAATAATACTCATATGAATAAGCAGAAAAGTTTTTGTTTTTATGAACATAACGATTTGAAGAAACACGCTCATATTCATAAGTCTGAGTATGATTTCCCTGCAAAACATTGGCATTAGGGTGACTCTGGTGAGTCCTGTGTCTGTATGAAGCCTTTGGACCATATGAAGCCTTTGGTCTGGGGTTTGTCTTCTTCCCTTGTGGTGTCATGATGACATTTACAGGAAGATTCTCAAGACACCTTTTGGGCACCCAGATCTTTTTCATAGGTGGCCCATTCCTGTAGTTAGTACCAATATACTTGGCAAAGACTTCGCCATTCTGATTCTTAAAAAGTTTAAAGTTTGCATCAAAGGATTCATCAATGATAATCGGTTTAGGACAAGTGAAGCCAGATAAGGTGGATGGATCCACTGAAGGTCCCTTTGCAGCAACCCATGTGGTTTTGGGGTACTTCTCAGGCTTCCAGTAAGAGCCATCAACATTCATTTTCCTCTCGAACCCAACACCCTCTTTCCTTGGGTTCGGTTCAGAATCTGCTTTTTGAGGACATCACATAGTGTCTGATGCCCTTTGAGACTTTTGTACATCCCTGTCTCAAGCAATGTCTTCAACCTAGCATTTTCATCCGCAATAGTAGTGGTATCCTCAACAGAGGGGTTAGTTACCACATCAGCAGTTGAAGACATTGCAACAGTAGCAGCAGTAGAACATTTAACAACAGAAGTACCGTTATCACACTCAAGGCATTTTAGACATGGTGGTTCAAATCCTTCCTGAGCGGGAAAAATCTGTTGAGCGCGAAGTGACTCGTTCTCTTTTTGAATATCTTCACGAGCCGCTCTCAATTTCTCAAGTTCTTGCTTCCTTTGAAGATAATCGTAGGAAAGCTTTTCATGAGATGTTGAGAGAGTTTCATGATGACTTTCAAGTTGCTCTTGTCGGCGTTCTGGGAATGGGGGTACCCAGACTTGCCTGCCTGCGGCCTGCGGCGTGGCTCAAGGGGTGGCCCAGCACGGCCCATCTTCATCAGCACAAGCTCAAGACCCTCGCGAGGGGCCAAGCCTCGCGGGGAGGACGACAGGAAGCTTCCTCAGGCACGGCCTCGTCAGGCTGGCACGCGAGGAGGTGGAGAGATCAAGGTGGGGTACCTCACGAGGTGCCCATGACGCAAGCCATGACGACCAAGGGCGCCCAGTGAGGCGCCCGACCAGCCTTGATGTCCTTGTTTCCTCTTTGGTGCAAAGGAGGCAAGCGCGGGAGAGAGCATCAAGCAAAGGCAACCATTTTGGTGCAACAAGACCAAGACCAACACAACGGCAGGAAGGAGGTCATCGTGGAGCCCAAGCTTGGCGTCATCGTCGAGAGCCTTTGACAAAGAGGACCAACTTTAATCAGGATAAGTGTACTAGATGTTCCCCTTCAAAATGACCAATTGTTGGCGCCCTTCCCACTCAATATTTGGGAAGAGGCCCAGGGCCTCTCCCTATAAATAGGACTAGCCACCCACAGGGTAGAGGGGGCATCTTGAATCCAGGGAGAGAGAGAGAGAGAGAGAGAGAGAGAGAGAGAGAAGTGACTAAACTCCCCCTAGTAGTTAAATCAGACCGGCCAAGAACAGAGACCTTCATGAGGCTGTTCCACCTTGTATCTTGCTCATCATCAGCCCCACAGGCAATCCACCACACCACACTTTGGAGTAGGGTATTACACCACTATGGTGGCCCGAACCAGTATAAACCTTGTGTCCCTTGTGTTGCTCTTTGTGTAGTTAGATCCTTGCGAGGCGACAAGGTGTAGGTAGGTAGGAGGTGAGATCTCCACGTGCGACCCAGAGTTCGAACCTAGAGGGTCTGCCGGAACTCCAAATCCGACATTTGGCACGCCAGGTTGGGGTGCGCCGAAGCTTTCCCTTCCGCCGACCCGCTCTCCGCCAACATCGCGATTCGCCCTATGATGAGCAGCGCGCCCACTCAGTCGCCCGGTGCAGCCTTGAGGCCGAGGCTCCGAGCCTTGGCCCCGGCCACCTGCGGCAGTGCAGTGGCCGAACAAGTTCAGGCCGGAGACGCCACCGCGCTACAACGACACGACTTATCCACTGGCCTTCCTGCTGGCGTACGAGGAGGCCGTCCTCGAAGCTGGAGGCGACGACAGGGTCATGGCTAATTGGCTTCCCATGGCCCTCACCGGCGCCCCGCACATGTGGCTGCACCACCTGCCAGGGGCTTCCGTGGCCTCTTGGGAGGAGCTGCGCGACCTCTTCCTCGCCCAGCACGCTGCGCTGGCGCCCCCGGTCGTCGCACCTCTCCTGGGCGGCTCGCAGGCGCCACCTTCAGGCCGCCACGTCAAGCCATTCGTCCGCCAGATCGGCGCCGCCTCCGCGCAGCATGAGGCTCCTCCGGGTCGGTCGGCGCCCAAGGCTGATCTGGCCTTCAGCTCGGAGGACCACCCCTCCAACTCAGCCTGCTCGGGCGCGCTCCCAATGCTGTGCACCCCCACCATCTGCCAGGTGGCCGTCACCAGGACTCTCATCAACGGCGGCGCGGGCCTCAGCGTGCTCTCGGTTGAAGCCTTCAGCCTCCTCCACATACCGCCGGAGCGGCTTCAGCCCAGCAGGCCCTTCTTGGGCGTCGGAGGCGGTTCGGCCGGCTCCCTGGGGTAGATCCGTCTTCCTGTGACCTTCGGCACCTACGACAACTTCCGCACGCAGCTAATTGACTTCGACATCGCCCCCATCGGCCACCCATACACCGCCATCTTCGGCTACACAGCATTAGCCCGATTCGTGGCCGCGACTCACCCAGCGTACAACCTCATGAAGATGCCCGGGAGCAACGGCGTCCTCACCGTGTCCGGAGGACGTGAACAACACCAGCACTCCCAACCTCGTCGAACACCCTGTGTACTTCGTCAGCACAGTGTTGCGAGTCGCGAGGGCGCGGTACCCCATGCCCCAGAAACTCCTCCTCGCGCTCTTGGTGGCCTCGCGCAAGCTGCGGCACTATTTTCAGGGCCATCCCATCAAGGTTGTCTCAGCGTACCCCTTGGAAAGGGTGCTCAGGAGCCCCAACTCGGCTGGAAGAGTCGCTGAGTGGAACATCGAGTTGCAAGCATTTCAGCTAGAATTCAGCACCACCAGAGTCATCAAAGGAGCCGCGCTAGCGGACTTCATGGCGGAATGGGTGGAGGCGCCGGGCCTCAAGGCTGATGAGGATCGATCCCTCTCCCCGGGAAGCGAGGCACCGGACGGTTGGATCATGTAATTCGATGGGGCGTTCTCCAGACACGGCGCGGGAGCTGGCGCGGTGCTTATATCTCCTACTCAAGACAAGCTCTACTACGCCGTGCGACACTGTTTCCAGCACGGAGAAAAGGTCTCCAACAACATAGCAGAATATGAAGGCTTGATAGCAGGTCTGAAGGCCGCGGTTGCCCTGGGAGTGAAGCGCCTTACCATCAAGGGTGATTCACAACTCCTCATCAACTTCTCCAACAAAGTATACAAGCAGAGGGATGAGCACATGGAAGCCTACCTCGCAGAGGTCCGCAGGATGGAGAAGCAGTTCTGGGGACTGGAGTTGCAGCATGTGCCTCGTGGCACCAATCAAGAGGCTGACGACATCGCCAAATGGGCATCCAGGCGGCTACCTCAGGAACCTGGCGTCTTCGAGGAGCCGCTCTTCAAGCCCTCGGCAACGCCATCGCTATCAAGCACGGTGTAGCCTCGGGAAGAGCTCCCCCAGCCACCTGCCTCGGGAGCCCCGGCCTGTGGCCCGGCCTCAGGAGCGCGTCTGCTCCTGACGTTGTAGCCTCAGGAGGGGTGCTGGATCACAGAGCTCCGGAGCTACCTGACGCAAGGGACCTTGCCAGAAAAGGAGGAGGAAGCGGAGCGTGTGGCGCGGCAAGCCACGGCGTACTGTATCAGGGATGTAGAGCTCTAACGGAAGCGACCAAATGATGTGTACCTACGTTGCATTTCTAGGGAGCAAGGGAAGGAGCTGCTGGCAGACATACACGATGGAGACTGTGGGCATCATTCGTCATCACGGACCCTCGTTGGCAAGGCATTCCGCAGCGGGTTCTATTGGCCCACTGTGCTCAATGATGACGTGGAACTGGTGAAGGCTTGCGAGGCCTGCCAATTCCATGCCAAGCAGATTCATCAGCCGGTGGGAGGTCTGCAAACTATACCCCTCTCGTCGCCATTTGCAGTCTGGGGGTTGGATATCCTGGGCCCGTTTCCTCAGACGCCAGGGGGCTATCGCTACCTCTACGTCGTCGTGGACAAGTTCACCAAGTGGGCTGAAGTGGAAGCCGTCTACACCATCCCCGCAGGTTCCGCAGTCAAGTTCATTAAGGGCATCGTGAGCCGGTTCGGGGTGCCGAACCGCATCATCACCGACAATGGTTCGTAGTTCACCAGTAACCTCTTCAAAACATACTCTGCTAACCTTGGGACGCAGGTATGCTACGCTTGATGGCGCACTCCACGGAACAACGGTCAGGCCGAAGCGGGCCAGCGCAGAGGTCCCGAGGGGCCTCAAAACCAGGACATTCAAGAAGAAGGCGGAGGCCTGCGGCGAGGCTGGTCTGACGAGCTTCAGTCCGTGTTGTGGTCCATCCGCACGACCGCGACCAAGCCGACTGGCGAGACCCCGTTCTTCCTGGTCTATGGAGCTGAAGCGGTCCTCCCTCACGAGGTCAGACGTCGTTCCGCACGGGTCTTGGCGTTCAACGAGGCGCAGCAGGACGCCATGCGGGGGACGGACCTCGTCTTTGAGGAGGAACATCGTCGAGAAGCCGCGCTACGAGCGGCGAGGTACCAACAAGCACTGCGGCGATACCACTGCCGCAACATTCGCCCCAGAACTCTTGAGGTAGGGGACCTCGTGCTCAGACAGGTTCTCTCCATGGAGGGACTGCATAAGCTCTCTCCCATGTGGGAGGGCCCGTTCAAGGTTGTTCATGTTTCCAGGCCCGGCTCCACGCGCTTGGAGACTCAGGAGGGGGTGCCCGTCCAGAACGCGTGGAACATCCAGCACCTCCGGAGGTTTTACCCCTAAAAAGCCCCGGTGCATGTGAAGAAGGAAAACGCCTGTGAAGCTTATCTTTCTGAGAAAGGCCCGGTGCCTGTGAAGAAGGCGAATGCATGTGAAGTTGTTGCGTTTTGGAAAAGGTCCAGAGCCTGTGAAGAAGGCAAATGCATGTGAAGCTTATCTTTCTGAGAAAGGCCCAGTGCCTGTGAAGAAGGCGAATGCATGTGAAGTTGTTGTGTTTTGGAAAAGGTCCAGAGCTTGTGAAGAAGGCAAACGCCTGTGAAGCTTATCTTTCTGAGAAAGGCCCAGAGGATGTGAAGAAGGCCAATGCCTGTGAAGTTTGCTTCCCCCAAGAAAGGCCCGGAGCCTGTGAAGAAGGCCAATGCCTGTGAAGCTCGCCGCCCGTGACACTCTCACGTAATAATGAGTTGGGGCTGTACACGCCCCGGAGTCTCAGGAGCGCCAGCCTCAGGCCCTGGGGCTCCCTCCCACGCCCAGTGGCAGAACTTAGCTCCATGCTGGTGAGAAGACGTCGAAGACTTGATTAGGTGCCGGACGCGGCTTTTTCATTTGCTTTCTGCAGTTGGCTTGTTCATTCCCATTTGAAGTTTTATTGAAGTTGTTGCCGTCTTTGGCTTGTGACTCTTTGCCTTCTTCGCTCTCCTGCCTCGATTTCTCTCGCGCGAGTCTTGCGAGGGAGCAACGCGGGCACCCTCGCGAGTGTTTTCTGCCCCTATTGTTTAAGACTAACCGGGTCTACTACGGGAGCATCCCTCCAGTCCGTGCCCCACGGGCACCACGACACGAACACAGGACTTGGGTCGGTTGCCTCCGCAACTGAGGCCGGAAGCTACCTCTCCTGGCTAATCTTTGCATGGCATGAAGCGTTCGACGAGGCCTCGGCCTCGGGAGGCGAAGACCGTGACAGGTCGCCCCCAAGCTAAGTAATTTCTACACGCAAGCGTGTGACACAGAAGCCTAATACAGCAATAGAGGGAATAGTACGATAATTAACAACAACAATCCAAGCACGCTCCCGCGGGGCCCTACACTACTGTCTCTTTGCGCAGGAAAAGGAAAAGAACAAAACAAGCGCGGCTCGCTTGACACCAACTCGCGGCGAAGGCTCGAGCTGCCTCCGGAGCTCAGGCAGACTCCCTCTCACGCTTCACCCAGGCGCGACGGCGGGCAGACCCGCTACCTCCCTCCAAGCGGGCGCGGCGGCGCAGAGGCTGGGCATGGCCACCGTTGGAGGGGCCGCTGTCTGAAGAAGAGTCGCCGAAGCTCGACGAACCCGAAGCGCCACGACCACGCTGCCGCTGTCATCTTCATCCCGATCGTCTCGGGGCTGGGCCCACGGCCCGTGATGCGTCGTCCTCGAGGCAGCACCCAGCGGCGACCATCTTCCCCGAACACCCTCACGTAGAGGGTGGCATCGTCGTCGAACTTGAAGTGCAGGGTGCACCGCCGGCTCAGACCACGCGCGTGGGCAAACGTTTGCCGCCGTGGGTCAGGGCCACACTCCCGGCGGCGGAGACCTCCAGCGAAGCCCAGGATGTCCGGCTGCAGCAACCGTTCGCCTGGAGCCAGCCCAGGGCGCCGGCCGGAAGTTCACCTAAAAGGAAGCGGGGAAGCTGGAGCCAGGTGCTGGTCGGCTCCGCCGACCACACGACAAACTCCGGAAGCAACTCTGCCGAGTGGGAGCGTGGCCTAGGGGGTCGCGCGGTCGTAGCGCGCCCCCCATCAACGGCCTGACGCCCATCACCACGCGGGAGATCACCTCCACGGCCACGAGAAGCTGTTACAGGAGCCACAGGGTGCTTCCGAGGACGGCCTCGGCCGCGCTTGGCTGGGGGAGAGTCAGGCTCCACCTGGAGGGCCTTTCCCTTCTCCGCAGCCGAGAACCTCTTCGGCGGAGCCATGGAGAAGAAGGAGAAGCAACAAGAGATGGACTGGAAGGGAACACGCCGTTCCGTACTTATAGCCGGGGAAGGCCAACCGTCGACCTCCACGATCACAAGTGATCATGACCCACTTTGAATGCAGGGACTTGTCAATTCGTGTAGTCGCCGAGGCGTCGTGGCGAAGTGGAGACGCCCACGTCCAATCAACCGCCACGCGGCGCCCAAGGTCATGAGCTGTTAGGGGCCCGCTGGCGCTCGCCTTGCTCCTTCGCTTCTCTGCTAAGCCAAGTCCAGGAGCGCCTTGGGCCCGGGGGCTACTGTCAGTGTTCTGGGAACGTGGGTACCCAGACTTGCCTGCCTGCGGCCTGCGGCGTGGCTCAAGGGGTGGCCCAGCATGGCCCATCTTCATCAGCACAAGCTCAAGACCCTCGCGAGGGGCCAAGCCTCGCGGGGCGGACAACAGGAAGCTTCCTCAGGCATGGCCTCGTCAGGCTGGCTCGCGAGGAGGCGGAGAGATCAAGGCGGGGTACCTCACGAGGTGCCCATGACGCAAGCCATGACGACCAAGGGCGCCAAGTGAGGCGCCAGCCAGCTGTGTCCTCGTTTTCTCTTTGGTGCAAAGGAAGCAAGCACAGGCGAGAGCATCAAGCAAAGGCAACCATTTCGGTGCAACAAGACCAAGACCAACACAACGGCAGGAAGGAGGTCATCGTGGAGCCCAAGCCAGCGTCATCGTCAGAGCCTTTGACAGGCTAGGACCAACTTTAGTCAAGATAAGTGTACTAGATGTTCCCCTTCAAAATGGCCAATTGTTGGCCCCCTTCCCGCTCATTATTTGGGAAGAGGCCCAGGGCCTCTGCCTATAAATAGGACTAGCCACCCACAGGGTAGAGGGGGCATCTTGAATCCAGGGAGAGAGAGAGAGAGAGAAGCGACCGAACTCCCCCTAGCAGTTCGTCGCACCGGCCAAGAACAGACCCTCGTGAGGCTGTTCTACCTTGTACTGTTCATCATCAGCCCCTGAGGCAATCCACCACACCACACACTGGAGTAGGGTATTACACCACAATGGTGGCCCGAACCAGTATAAACCTTGTGTCCCTTGTGTTGCTCTTTGTGTAGTTAGATCCTTGCGAGGCGACGAGGTGTGGGTAGGTAGGAGGTGAGATCTCCGCGTCCACCCCAGAGTTCGAACCTAGAGGATCTGCCGGAACCCGAAATCCGACAGCTCGTACTTAAACATGAAGATTTTTTATGTCTTCAATTAAGGACTGAGATCTGGTCATTTCTGCGTCCAACAGGTCATCGCTTTTGTCTAGCAATTTTTGAATATGTTCCATAGCTTTCTGTTGTTCAGTTGCAATTTTAGCAAGTGTTTTGTAGCTATGATTCACTATCAGAGTCATCTTCACTTGATGTTTGAAAGTAAGCACCGCGTGAGTATACCATGGCACCACGTGCCATGAAGCAGTAGGTGGGAGCAGAGTCGTCCTTGTCATTAGCATCAGCGTTCATGACGGAGCCATTGTCTCCAGTGTTGAAGATGGACTTTGCAACGTAGGCTGTGGCTAGAGCCAGACTTGCAACGCCAGAGTCGGACTCCTCCTCAGACACCACCTCTGCCTCCTCAGAAGCAGCCTCCTCCTCTGAATCCATCTCCTTACCAACAAAAGCACGAGCCTTGCTAGATGAGCTCTTCTTGTGTGATGAAGACTTGGGCGAAGACTTGGAAGAAGACTTTGAGGATTTCTTCTTGTTCTTGTCATCAGAATGATATTCCTTGCTCTTCTTATTCTTGTTCTCATTGTCCCACTAAGGAAACTCAGAGATGTAGTAACCAGGTTTCTTGCACTTGTGGCACGTTCGCTTCTTGTGGTCATGAGTAGAAGCTTCATCATTTCTCGAGCTGGATCTTGAAGACTTTCTGAAGCCTTTTTTTGGTGAATTTCTGGAACTTCTTCACAAGCATAGCAAGCTCCTTTCCAATGTCTTCAGGATCCCCAGAACTGCAGTCAGATTATTCTTTAGATGAAGAAGCGGCCTTTGCCTTCAAAGCGCGAGTACGTCCATAGCTAGGACCATAGATATCTCTTTTCTCAGATAACTGGAACTCATGTGTGTTGAGCCTCTCATGTATGTCAGACGGATCGAGAGTATTGAAGTCAGGGCGTTCTTGTATCATTAGGGCTAGTGTATCAAATGAGTGTCAAGTGATCTTAGGAGTGTCTTGACGATTTCATGCTTGGTGATGTCAGACGTGAACTGGACATTCTCATTGTCGTTTCTCTTGAAGCGGCTGAAGAGGTTGCGAAGAACACTAATCGTTTGGTCTCTCTGGGTTGAGACGCCTTCGTTGACCTTGGAGAGCCAGTCCCAGACTAGCTTCGTAGTTTCCAGAGCACTTACACGGCCATACTGTCCTTTGGTCAGATGACCACAAATGGTGTTCTTCGCAGTTGAATCTAGTTCAATGAACCTCTTCACATCCGCAGGAGTAATACCTTCTCCGGACTTGGGAACGCCGTTCTTGATGACATACAAGAGGTCGACATCAATGGCTTCAAGATGCATACGCATCTTATTCTTCCAGTAGGGGTAATCAGTGCCATCGAAGACAGGACACGCAGCAGAGAATTTGATTATCCCTGCAGTCGACATAGCTAAAACTTCAGGTGGTTAAACCGAATCACACAGAACAAGGGAGCACCTTGTTCTGATACCAACTGAAAGTGCTACTTATCGACTAGAGGGGGGTGAATAGGTGATTTTTATGAAAGTCTTCAAAACACGGAGGCTTTGAAGACAAACACAACAATTGAACCTATTGATATGCAGCGGAAGGTAGACTACACTAGACAAGCCATAGTCAAGTAAGTAATGAAGTGAAAGCACGAAGAATATTAGAAGCCAGGTAGTATAGATCATGATGGAAGATAGTATTGTCGATGGGAAACGACGCCTATGGGATCACAAGAATCCCTACTGCGGTTGCGGGGTGCGGGGTTGAGAGAAGAGCGGGTCTAACAGAGTGCACGCAGTTCGTTTATCCAGGTTCGGGCCGCGACGATGCGTAAAACCCTACTCCTGCTTTGGTGGATGTTTTCTGAGTTCTTGAACTAGCTACGGGGTGTAATGAGCTCCAAAAAAGCCGAATCCTTCTCCTGGTCGCCTCGGGCCTCCTTTTATAGGAAAAAGGGGTTGCCACAGTGGCACATAGGAGGTGGAAAGGTGTACAGCGTCACGAGCTTATCGCTGGTATTACAGGACAAAGCGCATTTAATGCGAGGCTTAGGTGTCCCTTCACTTTATCGGGGATGGGGGCGAGGCCCGTCCCGTCCGTCGCCGCTCCTCCAAGCATCGACGCGCGCCCTGGCCAGCGATGCATGCAGTGCCATGTAGGCAGGCAGGCAGCTAAGGTGGCGCGATGGTGGATCCTCCACGAAGGGCTGCATGTTGCCGCGCAGGTGCCTGCCCAGCTGATTGGGTCGGCAGCAGCATGCGAACGGCGGCGGAGACTCGGCTGGTGCGGGCCTGACGGTGGCCCTGCTGGTGCGCTTGGCGAGGGCCTTTCCGGGTGGCCCGGCAAGGGTATTTCCATAGCATGCTGTCATCCCCTGCAAGGGTCTTGCCGGGGGCCTTGGTAGCCTTCCTCGGCAAGGATCTTGCCGAGGATCGTCGTCTTCTAATCCCCATCTGACCTTGAATATGTCTTCACAAAGATCTGCATGCCACCACAGAGGTACCTTCCCGAGACCTGGCCCCACGTTGGTGACGGCGTTGATGGCTGTGGGCTCAAGGGTGGCTCGCTCTGTTGGTGTCGGGCGAGCTGTCCCGACAAGGATCTTGTCGGGCCCGCCGAGGTTGCCCCGGCAAGGGTCTTGCCGCGGGAACCTGCTTCGCCCCTCTGCTCTTTGTGGTCTTGGTCGTGGAATTGCTCTGCTTCATCTTGGGCTTCGGTCTTACCTCTGCTGCTTGGTGTGGTCTCGGGCGCGGCTTGACTGCCCGTGCACAGGTAAAGGGGTACAAAAATGTGCCCCTAGTTTTGTACACCGACAAGAGCCCCCGGGCCTGGGCCACACATAAGCGCGGCACGTTGTTGAATCAGGCCCAAAACGGTGCGCAGGCAGGCGAGTCGGTTTTTACCGTGGTAAGATTTTTCGCGCATTGTGCTTCCCACGACCCGCGCGCGGTGCGGCGTGGAGGGGTGTGCGTGACGTTGGCGGCATGCGTGGGGCGGTTTTCACACGCATGCGTCACATCGCAGTAAAGAGGGGGCTCACGCCTTCCCCGCAAAGGGAGGGAGGCGTGGACGCACGACTCATTTACTGAATGGGGCCGGGGGCGCGGTCTTCAAGGCATCCACTCCCCACGATCACGGGGCGGGGAGGGGTCGCCTCACTTGTCCCCTCGGTCCTGCACGTCTACCACGCGTCTTTCATGCGCTTCAGGGTGGAAAACGGTGGTGGCGGGAAACCGGGTCGTCGCTGGTTGGGGCAGCGGGTCGTTCCTGGTTCCCGGCGCCACCCGTGTCTTGATTGGCCGAGCGGGGCGGCCGAGCCCCAACCCCATTCCTTTATAAAGAGCGGGATGGGGAGATGGCATCCCGAATTCTTCCATCTTCTACCTCCCTTTGCTTCCGCTCATTCCTTTCATTCGTCATGGAGAAAGGGAATCCCGGTCCTTCGACGGTGGCGGCGAGGGTCGCCGCTCGACAACACGTCCCTCCTCCTTCTGCGCATGTGGCGGCCGAGCCGGCCTCGAGGGGAAGGGGGAGGGGGCGAGGCCGTGGGCGAGGCCGGGGCAGAGGTCGCAGTGCTCGGGGAAGAGGAGGGCGGGGCGGCAGATCAGCCTCTCCTCCTCCAGCAGCCCCTCCTCCGATGGAGGGTCACATCGGGGACAACCCCTGTGAATTCTTCGTCAGGCTACGCCGGGCACCGCGCCGTCGCCTTCGCCTCCCGACTCCATTCGCGCGGGAGACGGAGCTGGATCCGCCGCAGGCGTTGCGGCTGCATATGAGGGGCTGCGGGAACAGCGGCACATGGGTCGACGTCGAGTTCCCCGCTCCTCATGTCATGTATCTCCATCGAGGGTGGAAGACCTTCGCTCGCCTCCACAGCTTGACGGATGGGCTCACTCTCCATTTCAAACTAATGGAGGGTGGCCTCCTCTCCGTCAAGATCTTAGGGCACTTCGGGACTCGCGTAAAGTGTTGCATGGAGAGCTCTTCTGACGACGAAGATTCTTCCTCGAGCGAAAGTGACGAGGAGGACAGCGGGGCGGATAGCGGGGACTAGTCCGACTAGGCGTCGGACGCCGCGCGCCCGAGCGGGTGCGGCAGCAGCAGCATCTGCACCTGGCCTCTCCTCCGGCAGGGGTTTGCCGGGGGCGGTTCCAGCTCCTTGAACTTCTCGGGGCCGTCTCTTTGGGCGGCTGGCGTCGGGAGGCTGCGGAAGAGGAAGAGGGCGGGCAGCAAGGCCATCAACTCAGTAGCACGCTGCACCGACGCCTTTCGTCACAGAGCCGGTCCTGCCGCCTCGTCTTCCAGCTCTTTTCCCAGCACCGTCATCATCGGCCTGCCCATGGGCGGCCGCTGAGCTGTTCTCTCGGCGTCTTCTACTGCTCGTAGCTCGCCTAGGCGCCCCTTTTTCCCTTTTCACCTCCTTGACCTGCCTCCTGAGGAGAGGGACAAGAAAGGGATTACGGGCATCTTATCTCTTTTTTTGCTTGTAAGCCTGTGGGCCTCTGTTGAATTTAAAAATTGTAATCCCTTCGTTCATGTTTTTTATTTCGTATGAACTGTACCTGTACGGGATGTTTTTTATGAGAAAGGGATGTTTGCCGGGTTTTTCGTTCGAAGGTAAAACCCACGACAAGGAGTAAATCCTTGTTACCTTTAAGATAAACATTTTCTCGCCCGACAACAGGCCTTGCCGTCCCCCCACTTTGCTCGACCTTTCTCACGCCCTTGGCGGAGGCAGGGATGAGGTGGGTTTAGGCTCCTCGTTTCATTTCCTTGCTGCCGCGACTACGACCAAACTCGGTCCCAGGAAACGAGTCCTAGGGACCGGAATGAGGGGAGCACGGTAGCCTAAGGATAAAACGAGGTTTCACATCCCTTAGTCCATAACGAAACGCATGATAAGGGATAGAGAACTTATCTGAATCTGCAGCCCCCGGCAACCTTGGCTTGCCGCAGGTGGATCTTTGCTCTTGTAGCCCCCGACAACTCTGGTTTGCTGGGGCCGGGGCGTCGATCCGTTTCCTTCTTCCCGAGTAGCCTCAGCAGAAATGCTCATGTGCCCTGCGAACCAAAGGAGGACAGGAAAGGAACAAATAGACGCGCACTCGACCTCTAGGCTAGGGGTTAGTCGCCGCTAAGCACTATCAACCCTAACCAAGGACGAGACTTGACCTAGCATGCATGCTATACCTTAGGGCGCCAGCGCTTCGTTTATTTATGCTCAGGGTCTGCGCCTGGCTTTGTACAGAGGGTCACATGCCTTGCGGCAAAGCTCGTACAAAAGGTGGCTTGTCGGGGGGCCCGGCAAGCCGCGCCTTATGGGTAAAACTTGCGAAGATGCTCGATGTTCCAGTAATTGCTCACTGGTACGGCATCCTCGGTCTCCAGGCGGATTGCGCCAGGCCTGGTGACTCGTATTACCCGATAAGGGCCTTCCCACTTTGGCGTCAACTTGTTGGAATTCTTGGCCGACTGAACGCGCTGAAGAACAAGGTCGCCTTCCTCTAACCTTCGGGCATGAACCTTGCGGCTATGGTAGCGGCACAAGGCTTGCTGGTAGCGTGCCGCTCTCACAGCCGCCCAAAGACGATCTTCCTCAAGGAGCATCACGTCATCTTGGCGCAACGGCTCTTGCTCAAGCTCATCATAAGCAAGCACTCGAGGTGACCCGTATATGATTTCCGTGGGGAGAACTGCTTCTGCCCCGTATACCAGGGCAAAAGGTGGCTGGCCGGTGGCTCGATTTGGCGTCGTCCTGATCGACCAAAGAACCGTCGGCAGTTCATCAATACAGCGCCTTCCGTTCTTGTGCAGCTTGTCAAAAGTCTTTGTCCTCAGGCCTCGCAACACTTCAGCATTCTCCCTTTCCGCTTGGCCGTTACTCCGTGGGTGTGCCATGGAAGCAAAACAGACCTTGCTGCCGAGGTCTTTATTGTATTGCATGAAGGTGTGGCTTGTGAACTGTGTGCCGTTGTCGGTGATGACTCTGTTTGGCACACCAAAATAGCAGACCAGTCCTTTGAAGAATTTGATGGCTGACTGAGCAGTCACCTTCCTCATTGCTTCCACCTCTGGCCACTTTGTGAACTTGTCGATTGCAACGTACAAGTACTCAAAGCCCCCGACAGCGTGGGGGGAAGGGCCCAGTATATCGAGCCCCCAGACCAAGAATGGCCAGGAGAGAGGGATTGTTTGAAGGGATTGAGCTGGTTGATGAAGTTTCTTTGAATGGAACTGGCACGCTTCACACTTGGTTACTAGTGATGTCCCATCCTGGAGGGCGGCGGGCCCGAAGAAACCTTGCCAGAACACCTTTTCGGCAAGGTCCCTTGACCCTATGTGGGAGCCACATATGCCTCCATGTATCTCTGCCAACAGCTCCAGTCCTTCCTCCCGGGGGATGCACTTGAGTTTCACACCGTTCGGCCTCCTCCGGTACAGGACGTCATCGACGAACTGGTACAGGGCGGACCGACGGGCTACTTTCTCCGCTTCTTCCTGCTCCTCAGGAAGCTCCCCTGTTTGGAGGAGCTGGATGGTATGTTGTGCCCATGCCGGAGCCTGAGGCTCGACGGCAAGGACCAAAGGCATCTCTTCCGCCATGGGAGCGGCGTCTCTACGGCCAGGGCCTGGTGCCCCGCCGGAGCCAGTTGCTCTTGGGCAGGCTCAGCGTCGGTGGTAGTACCCTTGCCGGTGGCCCCGGTGGGCTCGGTAGGTAAGTACTTGCCGGGACCTAATTTTCTCCGCTTGCTCTGCCCTGCTGATGGATCGACGGATGGTTGAGTTAACCGAAGAAAAAAGGTACCTGGTTCCACAGGTAGCTTGAATGCGGCACGCTTTGACAGGTAATCGGCGATGTCGTTCTCCGCTCGGGGGACGTGCTCATCCTGGATACTGTCAAAGCGTTCCTCCAGCTTCCTTGCCTCATCTACGTATGCTTCCATCAGTGGGCTCTGATAATCTTTATTAACTTGCCTAACGAGCTGCGAGTCACCCCTGACGATGAGCTTCTTAACCCCGAGGTCTGCCGCGATCCTGAGACCGGCAAGCAATCCCTCGTACTCGGCGGTGTTATTGGTGGACATCTCCCTGGGGAAGTGCATCTGGATCACGTATTTGAGGTGCTCTCTGGTGTGTGCGACGAGCAGCACACCGGCACCGGCGCCTTGCAGCGAGAAGGCTCCGTCAAAGTACATGATCCAGTTGCGGTCTGTTTCCTTGTCGGGGAGAGTAGTCTCCTGGATTTCTTCGTCAGGTGTCGAGGTCCATTCCGTGATGAAATCCTCCAAGACTCTGCTCTGAATTGTTGAGGTACTCTCAAACTTTAAGCCGAAGCTTGACAACTCCAAGGCCCATTCCACAATCCTTCCGGTTGCATCCGGGTTGTGCAGTATCCGTTGCAACAGGAGGCGGGTGACGACAGTGATCTCGTGGGCCTGGAAATAGTGACACAGCTCCCTCGAAGCCATAAGGAGGCCGAAGAGCAATTTTTGCACACCGGAATACCTTGACCTAGCCCCCTGCAAGAGGGAGCAGACAAAAGTAAACCGGGTGCTGCATCATCTTTTTCTTGGGCACCACTTCACTCGACCGCACGGACACCGCCTTGGTGGCACCAGACTCTGCCGGGGGCCGCGCCTTGTCGGCACCAGGCCCTGCCGGGGGAATCTTCGGCTCACCATCCGCTGGTCCTGCCGCCATTGTTGGCTCCTCGTCGACCACCCTCTATGCCACTAGTGCGGCGCTGACCACTTGATTCGTTGCCGCCAGATACAGCAACAACGGCTCTTGTGGTTTAGGCGCAACTAGTATTGGCGTGGAGGAACGGTATTTCTTCAGGTCCTGCAGTGCGGCCTCGGCTTCTGGGGTCCACTCTATTGGGCCCGCCTTTTTCAAGATCTTGAAAAAGGGAAGGGCGCGCTCGGCGGACTTGGAGATGAACCGGCTCATGGCGGCAACACAGCCGGTGAGCCGACGCACATCCTTGATCCGCTTGGGCGCCTCGATCTGCTCAATTGCCTTGATCTTGTCTGGGTTTGCCTCGATCCTGCGCTGTGACACGAAGAACCCGAGAAGCTTGCCGGACGGGGCGCCGAAGACGCACTTCTCAGGGTTCAACTTGAGGTTGATCTTGCGCAGGTTGGCAAATGTCTGTTCTAGATCTTGCACAAGAGTCGGCCCGTCCTTGGTTCTGACCACTATGTCATACATGTAGGCTTCCATATTTCTATGGAGCTAAGGTTCAAAACCAATTTGGACTACTCTTGCAAACGTTGAGCCAGCACTCTTCAACCCAAAAGGCATCCGTAAAAAGCAACACGTACCACATGGGGTGATGAATGCTGTCTTCTCTTCGTCCTCCCTTGTCATGAAGATTTGGTGGTAGCCTGAGTAGGCACCGAGGAATGATAACAGATCACACCCGGCCATGGAGTCAACAATCTGGTCGAGGGGCGGCAATGAGAAGGGGTCCTTAGGACAAGCCTTATTGATATCTGTGTAATCAATACACAACCTCCACTTCCCATTCGCCTTGCGCACCACTATCGGATTGGCCAACCACGTCGGATGGAGCACCCCTCTCACCAAACCTGCCGCTTCTAACTTCCTGATCTCCTCTGTGATGAAGTCCTGCCTCTCTAGAGCCTGCTTTCTGACCTTCTGCTTGGCCAGACGTAGCGTGGCGGAGACAGCTAGGTGGTGTCAATCACCTCCCTGGGAACACCGGGGATGTCGGACGCTTGCCATGCAAACACGTCGACATTTGCCCGTAGGAAGGTGACGAGCTCGCCTTCCTATTTGCTGTTGAGGGGGGAGCCTATGATGAAGGCCCCTCCCGTGCCGTCCTCCGCGACGGGCACCTTCTTGGTCTGCGGCGGCTCGGCTCTGGATCTCTTGCTCTTGTCGGCAGAGCTCTCTGGCATGTCCTCAACGGTAGCACAACACCCCGAGGAGGTGCACTTGCCGGAGTGGGTGCGAGAGGTCTTGCCGGGCTCCTTCTTTCCTCCCGGGCCTTCGGCGGCAGGAGCAGGTGCCTTCACGGCAGCTGCTGCAACTGCTTCCCGGTAGAGTTGGTCGGCACAGATCAGCGCGTCCTTCTTGTCGGAGGGGACGGAGATGATGGTCAATGCCCGGGGCATCTTTAGCATGTTGTAGGCATAGTGTGACACCGCCATGAACTTGGCTAGTGTCGGGCGGCCGAGGATCCCCTTGTAGGGCAAGGGGATCTTGGCCACGCCGAAGACGATCCTCTCGGTCCGGTAGTTCAACTCTCCTCCAAATTTCACGGGCAGTGTGACCTTTCCATTTGACTGGCTTCTACCTGGATTAACCCTCCTGAAACGTGCCAATTTCCTCGAGGTCTCCGTCAGGGATTTGCAACCTTTTGATCACGACAGGCGAGATCAGGTTCAGGCCGGCCCCGCCGTCAACCAACATCTTGTTCACCCTGAGGTTGCGTATTGTTGGTGAAACCAACAACGGCAAACACCCGACCGCGGTAGTGCGATCAGGGTGGTCCTCGGCGTCAAGGATGAGGGGCGTGCTGGACCACTTCAGCGGCTTCTGAGCGTCGAACGGCGGCTCTGCTGCTGTAATCTCACGCGCCCACTGCTTGAGCTGGCGGTGAGGTATGCAGCGAGGTGCCGCCATCGACGCACATGGCCTCCGTAGCCTTCTGGAACCCTTGCTCACCAGACTCGTCGTCCTAGTCGTCTTCTTGCTTCTTGTCGCGACCCTGGGCGGGCCTCTCTTGTTGGTTGTCCTTGCCGGGGCGGCCTCCTTGGCCGCCACGCTTCTTGCCGGATTCCTCAGCACCGTCCTGGTCTTTCTCCTTGTCCCGCCTTTCCTACTCAGCCTTTTGCTTCTCATCAAGCAGCTCGACTTGTCGGCAGTTCTGGAGGTCGTGGCCCTTGGTGCGGTGGATCTTGCAGTATTTCTTGCCGGAGCTTCCTGGCTTGTCGGTGGCCGCCAAGGCCCGGCAGGCGGCACACCCGGCAATCTCCTTGTCGGGGGTGTCTGCCATGACCTTCTTGCTGGCACCGTTATGTTAGATCCCTCAACGGCAAGCACGACCTTGCCTTTGCGTTTCCTTTTGCGATGCCGGCCCTTCTTCGTCATGGCGGCGGCGGCCTCATTGGTTGATTCGGTTTCCGCACCGGCGTCTTCGCCAGGGTAATTCCTTCCCTCTTCAGCTCGGGCGCACCTGTCAGCCAGAACGTAGAGCTCGGCCACATCCTTAACCTTGGTCATCGCCAGCTCCTCATGCATCTTGCGATTGCGCATGTTCTGATGGAACACGCTAATCACAGCGGTGGGATGAACATCGGGGATGTTGTACTGCACCCGGCTGAATCTCTGGATATACTTGTGCATGGTCTCCCCTTCCTTCTAGGGAATGATATGCAGATCACTAGCCTGGCCATGAGCTTGGTGGCCTCCTGTGAAGGCGCCAACGAACTCATGGCACAGATCTGACCAGGAGGAGATGGAGTCCGCCGGCAAGTGCATCAACCAAGACATTACATTGAGCTTGAGCGCCAGCGGGAAGTAGTTGGCAAGCACCTTGTCGTCGTGAGTCCCAGCGGCCTGCATCGCGATGCTGCAGATGCTGACGAACTCGGACGGATGGGTCTTGCCGGTGTACTTCTCGCTGACGTCGGGCTTGAACGTGCGGTGGGACGGCCACTGGAACTGCCTCAGCTCACGTGTAAAAGCCGGGCAGCCCACCTCGTAAGGTAGGCCGCCGAGGCCCCCCGGTGCTGGGTGGTCCGTAGCGGGTCCCACCCGCTTGTCCGACTGGCGGCGCGTTTCGCGCCTGCGCTCGACGGTGGTTCGAGCGTCTTCGTGAGCTCGCTCCCGAAGAACCTGGCGCTGGTCGCGGAGGGTCCGTGGATCGGACGACGCTATGGAGATGTCATCACCAGCGTCGTCACGACGGGCCGACGCCCGCAGCGGCTGGCGAGGAGGAGGAGAGTGCACCGTGGCCGCAGCTCCCCCAGTCCTCCCAGCGCCAGCATGTGGTGGTTCGGTGGAGCGCCGAGCCGAGGGCCCCGCCGGTCGCGGACCGTCTTTGTTTGCGACGGCGACGAGGCTCCGGATGGTGGCCCTCCACTCATCGAGCTTCTCTGCAGCAGGAGGGAAGTCGAGGAGCAGTTGTGAGCATGCCAAGGCTTCCACTGGCGTGGGTGGCGGTGACAGCTGAGTGGATCGCGGCGCGCTTCGACTTCTAACTATGTTAGAAGGAGCTCTGTAACGAACCAGCGGTTGCGTGCCATTTTCACCAGTGCTTCGGCGAGCGTGTTGAGCTCCTTTGTCTTGCTGACGACGCACAGGGCTCTTCCCACGGCGGTGCCCAGGGTCACCAACGTGGTGACGCTGTTCGGCGCGCACACCATGGGAAGAACGCGCGGTGGTCGCCGGTGTATGCGTCCTGGAGGTCGCCGCGCCGCCCGGAGTCGGCGCAACGACACCCCCGGAGGGCCCCGCGCCGCCTGCGGGGGGTCCAGCTCCGTCTTTGGATCCGGCGACGTGTAGCCAGTCAACTGGTGCACGAACGATGCCGCTCGCCAGGCTCCGACTGCCTGGGTGGTGCTGGTGCTCGCGGTCTGCGGCCCGAGTCCTGTCCGCGACCGGTCTGCTGCTCGTCCGCATCGGCATGGGTCGTTTGGCCCCCAACGAGCCGATCGCCGTAGCCGTCTTCTTCTAAGGGGCCATGGCGATGAAGAACCGCTAGGCTAACTACCAGACCAGATTCTCACAAACGCGCCCCCTACCTGGCGCGCCAAAGATGTCGGTGGGAAATGACACCTATGGGATCACAAAAATCCCTACTGTGGTTGCGGGGCGCAGGGTTGAGAGAAGAGCGGGTCTAACAGAGAGCACGCGGTTCGTTTATCCAGGTTCGGGCCGCGAGGATGCGTAAAACCCTACTCTTGCTTTGGTGGATGTATTATGAGTTCTTGAACTAGCTACATGGTGTAACGAGCTCCAAAAAGCCGAATCCTTCTCCTGGTCGCCTCGGGCCTCCTTTTATAGGAAAAAGGGTTCGCCACAGTGGCAAACAGGAGGTGGAAAGGTGTACAGCATCACGAGCTTATCGCTGGTATTACAGGACAAAGCGCATTTAATGTGAGGCTTAGGTGTCCCTTCACTTTATCGGGGACGGGGGTGAGGCCCGTCCCATCCGTCGCCGCTCCTCCAAGCTTCGACACGCGCCCTGGCCAGCGATGCATGTGGTGCCATGTAGGCAGGCAGGCAGCAGAGGTGGCGCGGTGGTGGAGCCTCCATGAAGGGCTGCATGTTGCCACGCAGGTGCCTGCCCAGCTGGTTGGGTCGGCAGCTGCATGCAAACGGCGGCGGAGACTCGGCTGGTGCGGGCCTGACGGTGGCCCTGCTGGTGCGCTTGCCAAGGGCCTTGCTGGGTGGCCCGGCAAGGTTCTTGCCGTAGCGTGCTGTCGTCCCCGGCAAGGGTCTTGCCGGGGGCCTTGGTAGCCTTCCTCGGCAAGTATCTTGCCGAGGATCGTCGTCTTCTAATCCACATCTGACCTTGAATATGTCTTCACAAAGATCTGCATGCCACCACAGAGGTACCTTCCCGAGTCCTGGCCCCACGTTGATTACGGCGTTGATGGCCGTGGGCTCAAGGGAGGCTCGCTCTGTTGGTGTGGGGCGAGCTGTCCCGGCAAGGATCTTGCCGGGCCCTCCGAGGTTGCCCCGGCAAGGGTCTTGCCGGGGAACCTGCTTCGTTCCTCATCTCTTTGTGGTCTTGGTCTTGGCGTTGCTCTGCTTCGTCTTGGGTTTTGGTCTTACCTTGGCTCACCTCCCTTGCTCTGCTTGGTGTGGTCTCGGCCGCGGCTCTGACTGCCCGTGCACAGGTAAAGGGGTAGAAAAATGTGCCCCTAGTTTTGTACACCGACAAGTATGAAGCCAAGCAACAATAGTCGTCACACAGTGAAGTCAATCAAATCAAGCAAGCAAGCAATGACTTCACGAAGACAAACTACAAGTAAAGAGAGGGAGAAGATAGAACCAGTAGCTTGGAGAGGACGGGGATTTGTTGGACCAGTTCTAGTTGCTGTGACAACTGTACGTCTGCTTAGGGAGGCTGAGATTCAACTCAGAAGACCGCGTCTTCACCTTATTCCCCTTGAGCTAAGGACACTTAGTCCTCGCCCAATCACTCTGGTAAGTCTTCAAGGTAGATTTCCAAACCTTCACAGACTTCGTTCACTGGCAATCCACAATGACTCTTGGATGCTCAGAACGTGACGCCTAACCGGCTGGAGGATTCACAGTCCTCAAGTGTAATAAGTCTTCAGATCACGCAGACGTAAAGACTTCAGTGATGCCTAACACTCTTTGGCTCTGGGTGTTTTGGGCTTTTTCCTCGCAAGGATCTTTCTCTCAAATGCTTCGGAGGTGGGTTGCTCTCAAATAACAAAAGTCGTGCACTAACTCTAAGCAGCCACCAATTTATGGTGTAGGGGGTGGGCTATTTATACCAGAAGGCAACCCGACCTGATTTGTCCAAAATGACCCTGGGTAACTAAGGAACTGATATATGTCCAACTGTCAGATTTCAAACAAACGCGGCAGCTTGACTTGGGCTACAAGTAAAGCTGACTCATCTAGCTCTGGATAAGATTTGCTCTCATTGTCTTTGCTTGAAGACATAGGATTTGGTTGAGCATCACTTCAGTCACTCTGACTTTGTTCACTTGGACCCCACTTAACAGTACGGTGGTTCCAATGACTCAACAAAGAAGAAAAGGAAACTACGAAACAACTATGTCTTCGCACTCCATAGTCTTCACGTGAATGTCTTCTCGATTCATAATCTTCGTTGTGAATATTTTTCACATACCACCATTGTCTTCAATGTCTTCACACATTTTTAGGGGCCATCTCTGGTAGGTAAACCAAATCAATGAGGGACTACCACATATGTTATCCTGCAATTCTCACAAACACATTAGTCCCACAACCAGGTTTGTCGTCAATACTCCAAAACCAACTAGGGGTGGCACTAGATGCACTTACACTACTGGCATATGGTTATCATATTCGGAAAAAATAAACTTACTTGCACATCTTTTAAATGTTGACTCGTGGCTCTGTTAAGCCCGTCTTGAGCAGCTCGGATTTATGCATCCGCCAAGCTGAAGGCATTAAACGCATCTTCTGAAAAGCTGGGGTCTCGTAAAATGGCCCTTCGGCGCCGATGATTCATGGCACTCTCCCCTTCCGAGTTGGTGACGGATACATCATCTGAATCCTCGGCTGGAGGATCATCCGGCGTCACCCCCGCATCAGCCCCCGTCTTTACGGCAGGATCTGGATCCCGGCAGGGGGCAGTATGACCGGTCGGACCCCCAGATATAGTCCGACACACTCTTTTCCTGATACAGGACAAACATAGAAGTCACACTTGGATGCGACTGCTGAAGAACATATTTGCAAATCCATACCTCTTCGATGACGGCTCGACCGTATCTCCGTTTGGCTTCCTCTTCGAAGGCTTGCCCAGCGTGGGGGCCGCTCTCTTGGGAGATACCCCTGGGGCAGCATGGCGCACCGAACGCCTCCCCTTTTGAGCACAGGATGGTGCGGTGGGTGAGGCAAAATGAGAGAACTCTTTCGGATGAGATGTCTCCTGATTACTTACGTGTGAAGCAGGGAGAAGACAGGGATAATCAGCGATGATGGCCACTTCTGTGCCGTCGTAGCTCGCCTGGTAAAACACCCTGTCCTCGAGCACCACGAATATATCCAGATCCTCTTTGAATCCGGATCAAGGTCCCGATTGTGGCCCTTGGGCTACGAAGTGGGGCTGTGAAGCCCTTCGGAAATCTTTCGCCGGTGCTGTTATAAATTGATGGATTAAAATTCATTGAAAATAGCTCAGGGAGTGGAGTAATAGAGCAGAGGAGTTGGGACCTACCCAGCTAGGAGGACTGTACATGAAAAATCCATCTCTGCGCTTGATTCATAGAAATTCCTCTTCCTCCCCTTTGAACAGTTCGGCCAATAGCGGCGGGGGTGTCTAGACCCTTCCTGCCCCAGCGGGAGGCGTCATCCTCCCCATTGTAGTTCCACATGGGAAGCCCTCTGTATTGGAGTGGCTGAACCCCCCGTACTATGGAAGTCACCATTACTTCGACTATTGATAATCCTATCGGATCACGGGTTCCAGCAAAACCCTCAAGGTTCGAACATTGGGGTGCGCGCGAAGATTTCCTCCCTGCCGATCTACGCCCTAGCTCGCTAAGATCTCACGGATGAACTTGACGAACAAGCAACACAAATACACAAGATTTATACTGGTTCGGTCCACCGTTGTGGTGTAATACCCTACTTCAGTGTGGTGGTGGATGGATTGCCTCTAGGGCTAAAGAAGAACAGTACAAAGGTAAGAACAGCCTCCTGAGGTTGGTGTGTGGCTAAGGATTGGCTGAGGATCCAATCTCCCTTTGTCAGTTCGCCTCTACTGTGGTGGTTAGCTCTACTTATATAGGCCCTAGTCCTCTTCCCAAATATTGAGCGGGAAGGAAGCCAACAACGGCCAATTTGAAAGGGGACAACTAGTACAGCTTATCCTGACAAAAGCGGTCTTCGCCTGCAAAAGGCTCTCGTGGTAACGCCGTATTGGCCTCCATGGTGACCTCCGTCCTGCCGTCCTACTGGTCTTGGTCTCGTTGCACTGATATGGAAACCTTTGCTTGATTCCTCGGTACTCTGCGCCTGCGGTTGCCTCCTTAGCACCAAAGAGGAAACAAGGACGATGCGTGCACTGGCGCCCGCCTGATCGATCGTCATGGCTCACGTCACGAGAGCCTCGCGAGGTTTGCCCCACCTTGATTTCTCCGCTCCTCGTGAGGCAGCCTAGTGAGGCCGCTCCTGTGGAGGTCTTGCATCGTCCGCCTCGCGAGGCTTGGCCCCTCGCGAGGGTCATGAATGTATCGCTGATGAAGATGGGTCGTACAAGCCTGCATCGTAGCCACGCCGTGGGCCGCAGGAAGGCAAGTCTGGGGACCCCCGTTCCCAGAATGCCGGCAGTAGCCCCCGGGCCCAAGGCGCGCTCGGGCTTGTCTTTGAGGCGGAGCCGAAGGTCAAGCATGGAGTGTCGTGGGCCCCAAAAGCCTGCGGCCTTGGTCGAAGCATGGCGGTTGATTAGACGTGGGCGTCTCCACTTCCCCACGCTGCCTCGGCAACTGCTCGACTTGACAAAAGGCTGGCGCAGACAGCGCTTGCCTTCACTGTTCCCCTTCGCCTTGCCTCAGATCCCCTTTCTCGCTCCTCGCTACCGATACCTCCAGATCTGCTCCAATCTTGCTCCGCATCTGCGACTAATGGCGCCGCGTAAGGTCAAGTCCTCCTTGGCGCCGACTTGGTACGAGCCAGCTCTTGAGGCGCCCAACATCACAGAGAAGAGCCTCGCCTCCACGCGCTTGCTGCCCGCGGGGGAGAGCAATGAATGGGGGAAGACGGAGCTCCGGCTTGCCTCCGACGCGCTGGAGCCTGAGGGAAGCACCTTATTCCCCTTCCTCTCGAGCAGCATCACCGCCGGGTTGGTTCCTTCCTTCTCCGATTTCTTTTATGAGGTCCTCGACCACTACGGGCTGCAGGCGTTGCATCTCCATCCCAACTCTGTCCTCCTCCTGTCCATTTTCGCCTACTATTGTGAGGTGTATCTGGCTGTGATGCCGTCCATGGCTATTCTGCGCCACCTCTTCTTCCTTCACATCAGCAATGGACACGTCTCCGGGTGTGCCAATTTCGTCGCATCCGGCAACGCCAACTCGATCTCGAACACCGGGAAGAGAGCCGACAACATCCGGGCCAAATAGGTCATGATGGACGCCAAGCGCGACCACCCACGCTTGGCATTGCCGATGGAGGCACCCCAGTTTAACAAGGGGTGGCCTCGTGCAGAGCTCGCTGACGAGCGGGCGTCGTCGGTGTTGGCGCAGATGCAGACCGTTCTGAAGCGGGCAACGCGAAGGCGGCAAAGGTCACAGGGGCCATGCTCCTGAGGGAATTCCTGATGTTGCGCGTCGCCCCACTCCAGGCGCGTGCGCGCCCCTTGTGAAAGCTTGGAGACGAAGGAGACAAGACCCGCCTAAGGCTGGGGGCCCTACCTGACAATGAACTGGCTGCTGTCCTGCGCCTCCTGGTTGGGGACAACCAGGACTACCCGCTGAGCGCCTTCACTCCCTTGTTCCATCGTAGGGACTGGGAGCTGCTCGTGGCCTCCAGGCCGACCTTTGACGCGCGCGGGTTGGTGCCGCCTACGCTCTCCGGAGCCCCTGCGGCGCCGAAGCCAGTGGAGCTATCTTATGATGAGTCCCGCGGGGAGAAAGAAGAGAAGGAGGACTCGAAGGCGACCTCGGAGCAGATGGGGGAAAACTCCCCTTGAGCAAAGCTGAAATCCTCGGCGCCCTTCCTGACGACGCCGAGGTCGATGTCCGCTAGGAGGAGGGAGAATTGCTCGTCGTCCCGACAAGGAGCAGGTCGTCGCTGATTCCTCAGGATGCTGTCTCCACCTTGATGCCGCCAGGCGCTGCCTCCGGCCATTCTGTTGCGCCGTCTTCCGCTCCCGGAGTCCGCGCGCCCACACCTCAGGTTTCGAGGCTTTCGGGCTTCAAGATTCCCAAGCGGAGGGTGGAATACGCCACGGTGGATTCCTACCTCTTGAGCACTGCGTTGGTTTTCCCTTGAAGAGGAAAGGGTGATGCAGTAAAGTAGCGTAAGTATTTCCCTCAGTTTTTGAGAACCAAGGTATCAATCCAGTAGGAGATCATGCACGAGTCCCTCACACCTACACAAACAAATAAGAACCTCGCAACCAACACGACAAAGGGGTTGTCAATCCCTCAACGGTCACTTACGAGAGTGAGATCTGATAGGTATGATAAGATAATATTTTTGGTATTTTTATGATAAAGATGAAAAGTAAATAAAAGGCAATAAAAGTAACTAAGTGTTGGAAGATTAATATGATGGAAAATAGACCCGGGGGCCATAAGTTTCACTAGTGACTTCTCTCAAGAGCATAAGTATTACGGTGGGTGAACAAATTACTGTCGAGCAATTGATAGAATTGAGCGTAGTTATGAGAATATCTAGGTATGATCATGTATATAGGCATCACATCCGCGACAAGTAGACCGACTCATGCCTGCATCTACTACTATTACTCCACACATCGACCGCTATCCAGCATGCCTCTAGAGTATTAAGTTCATAAGAACAGAGTAATGCTTTAAGTAAGATGACATGATGTAGAGGGATAAACTCATGCAATATGATATAAACCCCATATTTTTATCCTCGATGGCACCAATACAATATGTGCCTTGCTGCCCCTGCTGTCACTGTGGAAGGACACCGCAAGATTGAACCCAAAGCTAAGCACTTCTCCCATTGCAAGAAAGATCAATTTAGTAGGCCAAACCAAACTGATTATTCGAAGAGACTTGCAAAGATAACCAATCATACATAAAAGAATTCAGAGGAGATTCATATATTGTTCATAGATAAACTTGATCATAAACCCACAATTCATCGGTCTCAACAAACACACCGCAAAACAAGATTACATCGAATAGATCTCCACAAGAATCGTGGAGAACTTTGTATTGAGATCCAAAGAGAGAGAAGAAGCCATCTAGCTAATAACTATGGACCCCCAAGGTCTGAGGTAAACTACTCACACATCATCGGAGAGGTTATGGTGTTGATGTAGAAGCCCTCCATGATCAATGCCCCTCCGGCGGAGCGCCGGAAAACACCCCAAGATGGGATCTCACGGGCACAGAAGGTTGCGGCGATGGAATTAGTTTTTTGGCTCTCTATCTGATAGTTTGGGGGTACGTAGGTATATATAGGAGGAAGAAGTACGTCGGTGGAGCTACATGGGCCCCACGAGGGTGGAGGGCGCGCCCAGGGGGGTTGGCGCGACCCCCTGCCTCGTGCTCTCCTGGTTGATTTCTTGACGTGGACTCCAAGTCCTCTGGATCACATTCGTTCCGAAAATCACGTTCCCGAAGGTTTCATTCCGTTTGGGCTCCGTTTGATATTCTTTTTCTGCGAAACACTGAAATAGGCAAAAAAACAACAATTCGGGCTGGGCCTCCGGTTAATAGGTTAGTCCCAAAAATAATATAAAAGTGTATAATAAAGCCCGTTTATCATCCAAAGTAGAATATAATATAGAATGGAACAATAAAAAATTATAGATACGTTGGAGACGTATCAAGCATCCCCAAGCTTAATTCCTGCTTGTCCTCGAGTAGGTAAATGATAAAAACAGAATTTTTGATGTGGAATGCTTACTTAGCATAATTTTCAATGTAATTCTCTTAATTGTGGTATGAATATTCAGATCCGAAAGATTTAAGATAAAAGTTTAATATCATAAAATAAGGATACTTCAAGCATACTAACCAAGCAATTATGTCTTCTCAAAATAACATGGCCAAAGAAAGTTATCCCTACAAAATCATATAGTCCGGCTATGCTCTATCTTCACCACACAAAATATTTAAATCATGCACAACCCCGATGACAAGCCAAGCAATTGTTTCATACTTTTGGTGTTCTCAAACTTTTTCAATCTTCATGCAATACATGAGTGTGAGCCATGGACATAGCACTATATGTGGAATAGAATGGTGGTTGTGGAGAAGACAAAAAGGAGAAGATAGTCTCACATCAACTAGGCTTATTAACGGGCTATGGAGATGCCCATCAATAGATATCAATGTGAGTGAGTAGGGATTGCCATGCAACGGATGCACTAGAGCTATAGATATATGAAAGATCAATAAAAGAAACTAAGTGGGTGTGCATCCAACTCGCTTGCTCACGAAGACCTAGGGCATTTTGAGGAAGCCCATCATTGGAATATACAAGCCAAGTTCTATAATGAAAATTCCCACTAGTATATGAAAGTGATATCATAGGAGACTCTCTATCATGAAGATAATGGTGCTACTTTGAAGCACAAGTGTGGTAAAAGGATAGTAACATTGTCCCTTCTCTCTTTTTCTCTCATTTTTTTATTTGGGCCTTCTCTTTTTTTGGCCTCTTTTTTTCGTCCGGAGTCTCGTCCCGACTTGTGGGGGAATCATAGTCTCCATCATCCTTTGCTCACTTGGGACAATGCTCTAATAATGATGATGATCACACTTTTATTTTCTTACAACTCAAGAATTACAATTCAATACTTAGAACAACAATATGACTCTATGTGATGCCTCCTGCAGAGTACCGGGATATGCAATGAATCAAGAGTGACATGTATGAAAGAATTATGAATGGTTGCTTTGCCACAAATACGATGTCAACTACATGATCATGCAAAGCAATATGACAATGATGAAGCGTGTCATAGTAAACGGAACAGTGGTAAGTTGCATGGCAATATATCTCGGAATGGCTATGGAAATGCCATGATAGTAGGTATGCTGGCTGTTTTGAGGAAGGTATATGGTGGGTGTATGATACCGGCGAAAAGTGCGTAGTATTAGAGAGGCTAGCAATGGTGGAAGGAAGAGAGTACATATAATCCATGGACTCAACATTGGTCATAAAGAACTCATATACTTATTGCAAAAATCTACCAGTTATCAAAGCAAAGTATTACGCGCATGCTCCTAGGGGGATATATTGGTAGGAAAAGACCATCGCTCGTGCCCGACCACCACTCATAAGGAAGACAATCAATAAAAAAATCATGCTCCAACTTCATCACATAACGGTTCACCATACGTGCATGCTACGAGAATCACAAACTTTAACACAAGTATTCCTCAAATTCACAACTACTCAACTAGGATGACTCTAATATCACCATCTTCATATCTCAAAACAATTATCAAGCATCAAACTTCTCATTGTATTCAACACACTCATAAGATAATTTTTTCCCTAGTCCTGGATGCCTATTACTTTTAGGACTAATTTTTAAATGAAAGAAAATTACCGTGATGTTTTGTAGGACTCTAAAAATAATATAAGTGAAGCATGAGAGAACAATAGTTTCTATAAAACAAATCCACCACCGTGCTCTAAAAGATATAAGTGAAGCACTAGAGCAAAAACTATATAGCTCAAAAAGTATAAGTGAAGCACATAGAGTATTCTAATAAATTCCGAATCATGTGTGTCTCTCTAAAAAGGTGTGTACAACAAGGATGATTGTGGTAAAATAAAAAGCAAAGACTCAAATCATACAAGACGCTCCAAGCAAAACACATATCATGTGGTGAATAAAAATATAGCTCCAAGTAAAGTTACCGATGGAAGTAGACGAAAGAGGAGAACTTTGGATTTTTGGTTTCCTTGGATTATATTGGGGTGCCATGGACATCCCCAAGCTTAGGCTCTTGCCACTCGTTGTTCCATAATCCATCAAATCTTTTACCCAAAACTTGTAAACTTCACAACACAAAACATAGCAGAAAATCTCGTGAGCTCCGTTAGCGAAAGAAAAAAAACACCACTTCAAGGTACTGTAATGAACACATTATTTATTTATATTGGTGTTAAACCTAATGTATTCCAACTTATCTATGGTTTATAAACTATTTTATTAGCCATAGATTCATCAAAATAAGCAAACAACACACGAAAAACAGAATCTGTCAAAAACAGAACAGTCTGTAGTAATCTGTAATTAACGCAAACTTATGAAACTCACAAAATTAAGCCAAAATAGGAAGACCTAGAAAATTTGTTTATTGATCAGCAGAAATTGGAATCAATATTTTATCACGTTCTGGTGATTTTTAACAATTGTTTTCGTGAACAGAAAGTTTCTGAAATTTTCAGCAAGATCAAATAACTATCATCCAAGAAGATCCTATAGGTTTAACTTGGCACAAACACTAATTAAAACATAAAAACAAGTATAACCAGAGGCTATATCAAAAAATTATTCCTAAAAATAAGCAAAAATAAATAAATAAATAAAATAAAATTGGGTTGCCTCCCAACAAGCACTGTCGTTTAACGCCCTTAGCTAGGCCTTGAGATTTCAATGATGCTCACAAGAAAGACAAGAACTGAAGCACAAAGAGAGCATCATAAAACATGTGACAAACACATCTAAGTCTAACATACTTCCTATGCATAGGCATCTTATAGGCAAACAAATTATCAAGGCAAGCAAAAACTAGCATATGCAAGGAAGCGGAAAGAAACAATAGCAATCTCAACATAACGAGAGGTAATTTAGTAACATGAAAATTTCTACAACCATATTTTCCTCTCTCATAATAATTACATGTAGGATCATATTCAAATTCAACAATATAGCTGTCACATAAAAAAAATTCTACATGATCCACATGCATGCAAAGTTGACACTCTTCCAAAATAGTCGGAATATCATTAACTAAAGTCATGACCTCTCCAAACCCACTTTTATCAAAAATATCATAAGATTGAACATACTCCAAATATGTGGGATCTAAAGTTGACATTCTTCCAACCTCACTTTTAATAATATTGCAAACACTATTATCAATCTCATATTCATCATGGGGATTAAATAAATTTTCAAGATCATAAGAAGAATCACCACAATCATGATCATTGCAACAAGTAGTAGACATAGCAAAACTAGCATCCTCAAGCTTAGGGTTTTGCATATTATTAGCACAATTGACATCAAGAGAATCATTGCAATCATGCTTTTTATCGAAGGAACTATCAAGTACGGGTGCAATAGCAACGATCTCATGTTTAACATACGGAACTATAGCAAATTCATCTTCATAAATATTGGCATCATGGCCACAAGAATAGCAAGCATCATGTTCATCAAGGGATATTTCAATCAATTCATCGGAATCACAATTATCTATAGATTCATGCATATCATTATTTTCTTCCAAAGAAACGGTCATTCTTTCAATAAATTCTTTGACATAGACATTATGAGCATAGTTTTCATAGCAATATTTAAGTATGTCAAGATTTTCAGATTTGTAGAGAGTAATATCATACTTTTAAAACAAAGAAGCAAATTCAAAAGAAACCTTAAAAGCAACAAATTCTTCAATTTGTTCAATATCATAGTAGCTATAAACACCCTTTGCATAAGAAGATAAGATTTCATTTTCATTGAACTCACATAGGTAGGGGAGGTGTTTTTTAGGGTTCTTAGAGCAACAAGTAATATCACAAATTTCACAAAGATTCCAAGCATAACACATCAATATGTTTATTTGATTCCATAAGAGTCTCCCTTTTCGTAAAAAGCATGGCGCACAAAATGAGCATGCTCATCTAAAGATTTCCCATCAACTAGGCTAGTTGGGGTTTCAGCACGAGCGCATAAGGATCAAAGATGATCCAAGTAGAACACTTTAAGTGGATCCATAACAATAGATTTTTAGCAAGCAAATATGCAAGAAAATAGAAGGCACATGGCAACACAAGCAAGCGAAAAAGACGAACGGAAGAGGGGCGAATAAAACGGCAAGGGTGAAGTTGGGGAGAGGAAAACGAGAGGCAAATATCAAATAATGTAATGCGAGGGATACGAGTTTGTGATGGGTACATGGTATGTCTTGACTTGACTTGACTTGGCACGAATCTCCCCGGCAACGGCGCCAGAAATCCTTCTTGCTACCTCTTGAGCACTACGTTGGTTTTCCCTTGAAGTGGAAAGGGTGATGCAGTAAAGTAGCGTAAGTATTTCCCTCAGTTTTTGAGAACCAAGGTATCAATCCAGTAGGAGATAACGCACGAGTCCCTCACACCTACACAAACAAATAAGATCCTCGCAACCAACGTGATAAAGGGGTTGTCAATCCCTCAACGGTCACTTATGAGAGTGAGATCTGATAGATATGATAAGATAATATTTTTGGTATTTTTATGATAAAGATGCAAAGTAAATAAAAGGCAATAAAAATAACTAAGTGTTGGAAGATTAATATGGTAGAAAATAGACCCGAGGGCTATAGGTTTCACTAGTGGCTTCTCTCGAGAGCATAAGTATTACAGTGGGTGAACAAATTACTGTTGAGCAATTGATAGAATTGAGCATAGTTATGAGAATATCTAGGTATGATCATGTATATAGGCATCACGTCCGCGACAAGTATACCGACTCACCCTGCATCTACTACTATTACTCCACACATCGACCACTATCCAAAGATGCATCTAGAGTATTAAGTTCATAAGAACGAGTAATGCTTTAAGTAAGATGACATGATGTAGAGGGATAAACTCATGCAATATGATATAAACCCCATATTTTTATCCTCGATGGCAACAATACAATACGTGCATTGCTGCCCTAACATCCTTTGGGAAAGGACACCGCAAGATTGAACCCAAAGCTAAGCACTTCTCCCATTGCAAGAAAGATCAATCTAGTAGGCCAAACCAAACTGATAATTCGAAGAGACTTGCACAGATAACCAATCATACATAAAATAATTCAGAGGAGATTCAAATATTGTTCATAGATAAACTTGATCATAAACCCACAATTCATCGGTCTCAACAAACACACCGCAAAAGAAGATTACATCGAATAGATCTCCACAAGAATCGTGAAGAACTTTGTATTGAGATCCAAAGAGAGAGAAGAAGCCATCTAGCTAATAACTATGGACCCGAAGGTCTGAGGTAAACTACTCAGACATCATCGGAGAGGCTATGGTGTTGATGTAGAAGCCCTCCGTGATCAATGTCCCCTCCGGCGGAGCGCCGGAAAAGGCCCCAAGATGGGATCTCACGGGTACAGAAGGTTGCGGAGGTGGAATTAGGTTTGTGGCTCCCTATCTGATAGTTTGGGGGTACGTAGGTATATATAGGAGGAAGCAGTACGTCAGTGGAGCAACATGGGCCCCACGAGGGTGGAGGGCGCACTCCCCTGCCTCGTTCTCTCCTGGTTGATTTCTTGACGTAGACTTCAAGTTCTCTGGATCACGTTCGTTCCAAAAATCACGTTCCCGAAGGTTTCATTCCGTTTGGACTCTGTATGATATTCTTTTTCTATGAAACATTGAAATAGGCAAAAAACAGCAATTTGGGCTGGGCCTCTGGTTAATAGGTTAGTCCCAAAAATAGTATAAAAGTGTATAATAAAGCCCGTTTATCACCAAAACAGAATATAATATAGCATGGAACAATCAAAAATTATTGATACGTTGGAGACGTATCATGGATCAGTAAGTGTTCGAGTTTCATCTTGTTCCTGCTCGTACTCGCTATTTCCTGACATTCACCCTTGGTTGATCAGGCCGACCCCCGCAGCGAAGAGAAGGAAGGAGGATACAGAGGTCGCGCCCCCCTCGGAGAAAGGAGACAACAGCACTCGCACTTCCCCATCCCGGCCGCCCTCGCGAGGCCAAGGGGAGCATCATCGGGAGGAGTCAGCCCCCGTGGCCCCGCTGGCTCTGGAGGTCCCAGGGCCTGGCTCGGCTGATGAGGTCCCAAAGGCTCAGGAGCCCTTGATCTCCCAGGCTCTGGCGATGATGTCGATTCCTCCTTCTGCCACGCCACTACTCCGAGGCTCTTCTCCTGCCTCCACCGCCCTGGAGCGCGTTCTTTCAGAGATGGCACAGCTGCGGGAAGATCTTCTGGGCGCGGACCCGCGTATGGTAGCCGGGCACCTGGAACTAGCCTCCGGCTGGCTTCACTCTGACTCGATGGTCCGAGTGACGCTGAGACAGGCCGCAGCGTCCTCCGAGAAGGAGAAGCAGAGCGCCGCCAAAGCCGCGGCTGATCGCGACGCGACACTGAAGGATGCCGAGGCCGCCCGCCGCCGCTGCCAAGAGCTGGAGGACGAGCTAAAGCGTTTGCGCAACCAACACGTGGAAGAAGCGTGCGGCCGCCAGGTGAAGGAGGAGGAGATGAGGGCCCGGGAGGACGCCATCAAGAACCGTGACGTCGAGTTGGAGGAGCTGGAGAAGACGCAGGCTGCTGAGCGCAGCCGGCTGGAGGAGCAGGAGCGGGAGGTGAAGGCGAAGGAGGCCGATCTTTACGCCAAGGCGAAGGCCCTGGCTGACGACCGCGCGACCTTCACCGATCTCGAGGAGTGGTCTTGCACGGCACTGAAGATGCTCTACGAGAACGGCTTGGAGAGGCCGCTAGTCACCGATGAGGACGGCCCTGCCTAGCTGCTTCCCTTCTTGGTGGAGGCGCTTGAGGAAGTTGTGGAGGGCGTCGGTCCCATGGCAGAGGCGGAGGCTCGTTTTCTTTCTTGTCCATCCAACGGACCCCACAAAGACGACCTCCATTGGGGCACAATTAAGTCCTGATGTCGAGGCCGCACTACGAGAATTCCTTCGGGAAAATTGGGACATTTTGCACAGCATCCCTCGGACATGCCAGAATCCCACGCAGTGGCAGAGCGCAGCCTAAATATCCTAAAGGATTCAAGCCCGATCAAACAAGCTCTTGGCGATTTTCCGAGCCCAAAAGACAGTCAATGGGAGAAGAGCTAGCCAAACTCTTAGAAGCCGGATTCATCGAGATATAAAGCATCCGGACTGGCTAGCCAATCTAGTAATGGTACCAAAAAGGACAAATCCACAGCGCCTCTGCGTCGATTTTAAAGACCTTAACAAGGCCTGTCCAAAGGACCATTTCCCCTCCCTCGCATCGAACAAATCATCGATGCTACCGCAGAACACGATTCATTGTGCTTCCTCGACGCATACTCCGGATACCATCAAATCAAGATGGCGGAGAAAGACCAGGTCATAACAGCATTCATTACTCCATATGGGCCATTCTGCTTCAACACAATGCCCTTCGGACTAAAAAACGCCGGCGCAACATATCAGCGCATGATTCAAACATGTCTGGCTACCCAGATAGGCAAAACAGTAGAGGCATACGTAGACGATGTGGTCGTCAAGACCAAACACGTCAGAAATCTAGTAGAAGACTAGAGGGTGACATTCGACAACCTCCCAGCATATGACATTAAGCTCAATCCGGAAAAATGCGTCTTCGGTGTACCAGCCGGAAAGCTCTTGGGCTTCATCGTATCCGGTCGAGGAATTGAAGCAAACCCGGCCAAAATCCGAGCTCTGTCACAATTGGATATTCTGAAAGACCTCAAGCAGATACAAAAACTAACCGGATGCGTAGCGGCCTTAAGTCGCTTCATCTCCTGTTTGGGAGAAAAGGCTCTGCCCCTCTACCGCCTCCTCCGGCGCACCGAACATTTCGAATGGACGAGATCTTTGCCACAGCGGACTCGAAGAAATAAAGGCCATCTTGGCAACAAATCCGGTTCTGGCGCGCCCAACCTGGCGAGCCTATGTTATTATATATCGCAGCAACACATCAAGTTGTTAGCACGGTACTCGTCGTTGAGCGAGAAGCGAAGGGCACAAATTCCCTCTTCAAAAACCGATTACTACGTATCCACCGTTCTAACTCCATGCAAATCCGGTACCCACATTATCAAAAGATAGCGTGTCACGGTGTTCATGGCATCCGGAAGCTGCGTCACTACTTTCAAGAGTGTTCAATAACGGTGGCCTCCGAAGTACCTCTCAACGATATTATAAACAATCGCGACGCTTAGCAGGCAGGATTGCAAAATGGGCTATCGAGCTCTTACCATTTGACATGACCTACAAACCACGGCGAGCTATAAAGTCGCGAGTTACAGCGGACTTCATCGCCGAATGGACCGAAGCCGAACTCCCTAAAGAGTACGGCGCGTACTCCAACTGGATCATGCATTTCGACGGATCCAAAATGTTGGCTGGCTTGGGGGCTGGCGTCGTCCTGACGTCCCCAACGGGAGACACAATCCAATACGTACTTCAAATAATGTACATGGACTCCAACAACGCAGTCGAATCTGAGGCCCTCCTACATGGCCTCCGGATGGCAATCTCCATGGGTATTCAACGCCTAGAGGTGCGGGATTCAAACCTCGCAATATCCCAAGTAAATGGAGACTTGACGCCAAAGATCCAAAATGGCAGCTTACCGCAACACCGTCCTAAAATGTCAGCTCGGTTCAAGGACTAGAATTCCATCATGTAGCCGGGATAATAACCCGAGCAGCAGGCGTGTTAGCATGCATCGGTCGCGAAAGCGAGACGCCGTCCTCCTAACATCTTCACAGAACGGCTCTTTAAGCCATCCAGATTATGGGAAGAGCAGTCCGAAATAACAATCCGGAGCCAGCTGCATCACCTAACTCGAGACCATTACGACACAATCGGTAGCTCGATAGCGAAATAACACCTTCAGCTCACGAAATAATGACAGTCATTGCCCCGTAGAAAGAACCATTCCTAGCCTACTTAATGCGGCAGGAACTTCCCGAAGACCAAAATGAGGCCCGCTGCATAGTTCGGCGATCTAAAGCCTACAAGGTCCATGAGGGAGAGCTTTATAAGAAAAGCACAACCGAGTCCTTCAAAGGTGTATCTCTGAAGAGGAAGGGCGAAATCTCCTGGCTGAAATTCACGCCGACTCGGCGGGCACCACGCTGCAGCCGGGCCCTTGTAGGCAAGGCCTTCCGTCTGAGATTTTATTGGCCGACAGCCGGGCAGATGCTCGAGATTTAGTCCAACAATGCGTCGGTTACCAACTCTTTGCTAATCGAGCCATATGCCACCCATCGCCCTCAAAACTATACCCATTACACGGCCGTTTGCGGTCCGGGGCTTGACATGGTCGGACCCCTTAAAGGGGAACCCACAAGCACAAATACTTATTGGTCATGGTGGACAAATTCACCAAATGGATTGAGGCCAAGCCGGTTAAAGCGGCAGAATCCGGACCGGTGATAGACTTCATATCCGGGGTAGTACACCGTTTCGTGTCCCCACAAGATCATCACCGACAACGGCACGAACTTCACGGCCGACGAGGTTAAACTCTGGTGCAAAAACATGGGCATTAAGCGATTACGCTTCGCCTATCACCCCCAAACCAACGGTCAAGTTGAAGCGAGCAAATGGTCTAATCATGAGCGGCATCAAACCCGCACTAGTGCGGTCCCACAAGGAATCTAACACGCCTTTGGGTAGAGGAGCTCGACTCCGTACTCTGGGGGCTGCGGACCACGCCAAACCGAACTACCGGATTCACACCATTTTTCATGGTATATGGCGCAGAGGCAGTCCTGCCCTGCGATATAATTCATGACTCACCTCGTGTGCGCATGTACGAAGAAAGAGAAGCCGAGCTAGATCGGCAGGACAGTCTGGACGCCTTAGAGGAGGAGCGGGACGTGGCAAAGGCTCGTTCCGCATTTTATCAGCAGCAGGCTCGAAGATATCAAAGCAGAAGTACGGGCCAAAACTTACAATGTTGGCGAACTTGTTCTCGCTGCGGACAAGAAAAAGGACAAACTCAAGCCCAAGTGGGAAGGTCCCTTCATCGTCGACCAAGTCCTGACCGGCGGAGTGTACCGTCTCATGCTTGTCGGACAACCGACTCGAGCCGAACCCATGGAACGCAGCCCGTCTCCGAAGATTCTACGCCTAACGCCCGGACTCGGGTTCGTCTCACTCCCGTCCACTCCTTGTTTTTTTGTCTCTCCTCCTCCTCCTTCTTCCCACTTTTTTTCCTTTTATGGGCTTATTTGCGCTTTGTTACACACTTGATGTGCCCCGGCAATCATTATACACAGGGGCTTCTTTAATAAGCTTATTCATACGAGCTTCATGCCCAATACATGTGTCATACTTCCGCATGTACCTTTTATTCACTATTATATGCATCGATATGACTTAAGTTTTGGCCAAGCTGGGTTGCCTGGCTCCTGTGCTTACCCCTACGTTCCCGATTGTTCGGCTAGGAGGTAAAGGGAGCACCTCTGCGATTATTCTTGCCGGGTCAGCCGGATGTGTACCTCAGACTGGGTGAAGCCGAAAGCTAGCGTTCTTAAGAGAATATTCGGTCGGTGACTTGAAAGATGATTTATTACTTACCTATTTATCTGCCCCCAGATGCTTTTTCTGCTGTTTTCGCAGTCCGGCATTGCACTTTAGGGCATGCCTCCCAGGGAAAGGAACCCTTAACGGAACTATTCTCCCTGGAAGATGTTTCTTACTAACCATGTAATATAACATAACTAGTTGGGCACTTGTTTGATAAAGAAATTATGACCCCGACGCCTTGTCTCCATGCATTCCCCGGTTCTTTTATAACCGTAAGGGTATTCGGACACACTCCGTACTGTTAGGTCCCGAGGTTGAAGCAAAACGGTCCACAAAGACAAACGATCTACAATCCGGCTAGAAGGCATTTTACATGTCATTTCAAATTACATCGTCAAACCGACTGATTGTACTCCTCTTCAATCCCATCTAACAGGCTGTTTAATTCTGATCCTGTTGGGAATATTTCATGATCGATTCTACTTGGCCGTACATCAAGCTCACAGGGATCTCCTTCCCATTAGGCCCCGCAGGTCCGACCTCGGCCATGTGGTTTGGGTCAGACTTCGGGTAACGTGTCTTCACCATGGCCCAGGCCTCCCTGGCGCCCTGACGGCAGGCCGATATCTTCCACAAACGGAGGCGTCGCCGTGCTCCCTGAAGCTTCTCAGCAAGCTCACCAAGGCCCTCGGGTAGGGAGACGGATGGCCATAAAGCATGAACGACGCCACTCACCGCCTGCCGAACACGTTCGAGCAATTGCACTAGCTCGAAGTTGGTCACCCGTTGACTCGAGGCATTTCCTCCATGAGGCGACACTGTGAGCACACCAAAAGACATATTTCCGTCAATCGTCTTCCTCGCCGAATTCTTCTTTTCAAAGGAATTTGTTCAAGCACTTACTATAAAAGCCGCGACGAAGTCACCGATTCTCCTTCACGGAGCTGCATAGGCTGGGCCCGAACACCTTTCAGCTCTTCTCCTTGCTGGGTGTGGGCATCTTGGAGCTTGTTTCTCTCCTGCTGCACCTTCATAAGCACCCTCTTGCCGGCCTTTAGCTGACGCAGTAGCTATTGCTTGTCCGGATCTAGTCCGGCGCCCTCTGCAATATTATTGTCAGATTTACGCCACACTTTGCTAAATAATTATCTTTTAGAAGTACGTCTTACCGGTGAGGTCTCTGTGGCTCCCCATGGCGGCAGGCGACTTCAAGTTGGGCCTTGCACTCTTGGAGCTCCTGGGACAGCTGGGTATTCTTCTCCGCAAGACCCTGCATAATAATTGATCTTTAATCAGTTATTTCAACTATATTAAGTCTCGGGGGCTACTGGCATATATAACTATTAAAATTACCTACCCGTATGTCTTTCACATACTGCTCCGTGGCTCTGGTTAACCCATCTTGAGCGGCACGGAGGTGCGCGTTTCCCGCTTTAAAGGCATTTAACGCCTCCAGGGAGAAACACGCATCATGAAGAACTGTCCGGCGACGCTGTGATTCATGGCGCTCTCCACCTCAGACCGGGTGGCGGACAGCCTCTCGGCATCCTCCGTCGGAGGAGCGTCCGGTTTACGCCTTGTATTCACCTCCCCTCCCGGACCATGCGTTGGAGCATGGCCGGCGGAGGCTTGATTGGCAACCTCTCCGGACACTGTCCGGCGAGTGCTCTTTCTGGAAAAGTTATGAGCATTAATATACCTTCTGGGATCCTTCCCTTAAAAATAGCGGTGCTCCATACCGTTGCGGCGACGTCTCGGTTCGCACCGCACTCCTCTTCCTCCTACCGGGCCGGACTGATCCTTGTTGGTCGTCCGCCGCGGGTTCGGCTTCCCGCCTTAAAGGCACATCCTGCAATACACCATCAGCATAGGATGGTCAGAATTGAGCGCGGATCAAATGATGGTGTCAAGACCTCAGTCGTAGTCACCTCGGAGGCCGAAAACAAACCGGGGTAGTCAGCCGTAGTGGCGACTAGGGCATTGTCTATGCTACGTTGGTGGAACACCCCGTCAATCAGCTCCACCTTTATGTCCGGATCCTCTTCGGAGGCCGGATCAAGGGATCGTTTCGGATCCTCGGGCTGTGGAGCTAGGCTTCGTATGCCCTCCACGTCTCGGCGCAGCTCCTGCGTCGAAATCACAGAGTAAGATACTTGACTTTAAAAAAAAGGGTATGGATCGGGTAGATGAACATCCGCTTACCCAGCTCCGAGGTTTATGCATAGAAAATCCATTCAACGGATTCTTGCGGAGGAAGTCCTCCTCCTCTCCCTTTTACAAGCCGGACAGGATCTTTGCTAGATCGGCTGCCGAGCCTAGCCCTTTGCGGCCATGACGGGTGGCGTCATCTTCCCCGTTGAAATCCCACATAGGGTGGCCCCTATATTGGAGTGGCTGCACCCCTCGCATAATGCACGTGGCCATGACTCCAATCATGGTCAATCCGGAATGGGCCGATAACCTAATCCGGCCCATCGGATAATGGACGCTCTGTCATCTTCCCGTTGAGGGATCATGAGGCGCCAACTCGAGCGTTTCTTCAAGGGAGCATTGTTGAACTCCGGGAGGCCGATCCGGACTGGATCCGCAGAGGGGCGTCCTCCATGTAGAACCATTCAAGGCCAGTCTTCGGACGCCTTCTTCGGGGTGCCGGATAGATATCCGGTCCCGGCGATGCGGCATATTTTGGCTCCGCCCACTTGGTATATCGACCCCTCATGAGAACGGGGCACGAGACAAAACAATCTCTTCCAAAGGGCAAAATGGGGATCGATGCCCAAGAACAGCTCGCAAAAAGCTACGAAGCCCGCGATCTGCAAAATGGAGGCGGGCGTGAGGTGGTGAAGTTGGAATCCGTAGAACTCTAGGAGCCCCCGGAGAAACGGATGTATGGGAAATCCGAGTCCCCTTATTAGATAGGGGACAAAGCATACCCGCTCCCCTTTGGAAGGGTTGGGGACGCTCTCCGCCTGCTTCCCACCCTTGTAGGTGGCCAGTCCGGCTCGAACCGGAACCATGAAAGCTGGGGTAAGATATCCCTCGGTTTGAAGCACCACTAGCTCGCTATGTGGAACTGAGCATCTCCCCCAATCTCCTGGCTTAGGGCTGGGAGCGCGAGAGGAGGAGCCGCGTCGGCTATCCATGCTGGAATGGATTTTTGTCGAGGCGCTTGATGAGAACTTGCGGATGGAGGATGGTGTGAGCTGGATCTAGATCCTCGCCTCTCTTGTAGGCGGCTCGTTCGCACGGCTAGGGGTAAAATGTAAAATATCCCAGCCTTCGCATTCGTATGACACGTGGAAGAAGGCCATTATTGGGCGTAGAAGCCAAGGAGCGCAACATTTATAAAGAAGCCGGACACTATTCGATGGGAACATGAAGACTGAAGGAGAACCCGCCTTGCAATGCCGAAGACAACATGCGCGCCGGACTCATCGTCATTGAAGCCTGGTTCGGAGACTCTTGAGGGAGTTCCGGACTAGGGGGTGTCCGGATAGCCGAACTATCATCATCGGTCGGACTCCAAGACTATGAAGATAGAAGATTGAAGACTTCGTCCCGTGTCCGGATGGGACTTTCCTTGGCGTGGAAGGCAAGCTTGGCGATGCGAATATGTAGATCTCCTACCATTGTAACCGACTCTGTGTAACCCTAACCCTATCCGTGTCTATATAAACCGGAGGGTTTTAGTCCGTGGGGACGAACAACAATCATACCATAGGCTAGCTTCTAGGGTTTAGCCTCTTTGATCTCGTGGTAGATCTACTCTTGTAACACACATCATCAATATTAATCTAGCAGGACATAGGGTTTTACCTCCATCAAGAGGGCCCGAACCTGGGTAAAACATCGTGTCCCTTGTCTCCTGTTACCATCCGCGTAGACGCACAGTTCGGGACCCCCTACCCGAGATCCGCCGGTTTTGACACCGACACCCCTCCTCAGCTCTTGCGCACTTGGTCGCCAGGTTGAACAACTCCTAAGATGTGCACAACTCCTTGTTGATAGCGAGCTCTTCCTTCATCTTGACGTCGCGAACGCCATCAGAGAACGCGGAGATGATGGCCTCGTCCATCACCTTGGGGATCTTGAGGCGAATGTTGTTGAAGCGCTGGATGAACTTCTGGAGGGTCTTTCCTGGTTGTTGCTTGACGCGGCGCCGGTCACCTGCGGCCGGCGGGCGGTCACGAGTGCCCTGAAAGTTGATGTCGAAGCGGTCGCGCATCTCGTCCCAGCAGGAGATCGAGCCGGGAGGCAGGTTCAAGAGCCACGAACGGGCGCCATCTTTGAGTGCCATAGGGAACCCGTTCGCCATGACTTTCTCATCACCGTTGGCCGACTCGATGCTCAGCTCGTAGAGCTGCAAGAACTCCGTGGGGTCAGGGGTGCCGTCATAGCGAGGAGGCAGATCCGGCTTGAACTTGCCCGGCCAGGCGACGCTACGCAGCTCGGGGGTGAAGGCGCGGCAGCTGGCCGTGGTCGCTGGGGCCCGTCTTGGAGGTGGAGCTCGGTCTTGATGCCCACGTGCTGCCACGGCAAGCGGCGCGGGGCCATGCCGCGGCGGACGATCCTGGCGCGGTGGTGCGAGGAGCGGCGGAGCGTTCTCTTGCGGCGGAGGGACTTCTTGACAGCTTCTTTCTTCACGCGCGGGCGCGGGACGCGGCGGGTCGCGTCGTGGGGCCGCGCGCCTTGGCGCCAGGGCGCCGTCTTGGGGCAGAGGTGGTGGAGGCGCTCCGTGAGGTACATCACCTGTAGCAGGCGGAGGGTGAGGCGGATAGAGGGACGGCACAAGGGAGCCCCCTGCGGGAGAGACGAGCTCGGCGATGCAGTCGAGCTAGTCCTCGTAGAGGTCGTCAGCCGGGCGGTAGCGTAGGAGCTCGTGCGCCATGAGGAGCGCGGCCCGCATGTCCATTGTAGCGCGACGAGCGTGGGACGAGGAGCCGGCCGGAGTCAGCGATGGAGTGGCGGTGCGGCCGTCCCGCCGCACCGAGGGGTGCAGCGAGGACGCTTGCTGCTCGTTCCCCGCTGGGCCGGTGGCGGCGTTGGCAGCAGCAGACGGAGAGCGACGAGGTGTCCCACCGACGGGAGCCGTCTGTGCGACGCGGGTGGCTAGGGCAGCCCGGCGCTCAGCACGAGCATGGCGAGCATCGGCCATGGAGATGACGAAGCAACTGGAGACGAAACGACGGAAATGAAACTCCAGCGCCCCCCTACCTGGCACACCAAATGTCGGATCACGGGTTCCGACAAAACCCTCAAGGTTTAAACACTGGGGTGCGCGCGAATATTACCTCCCTACCGATCTACGCCCTAGCTCGCTAAGATCTCGCGGATGAACTCTACGAACTCGCAACACAAAGACACAAGATTTATACTGGTTCGGGCCACCGTTGTGGTGTAATACCCTACTCCAGTGTGGTGGTGGATGGATTGCCTCTAGGGCCGATGAAGAACCGTACAAAGGGAAGAACAACTTCCTGAGGTTGAGGTGTTCTTGTGCATGGTCTGTGGCTAAGGATTGGCCGAGGATCCAATCTCCCTTTTTCAGTTCGCCTCTACTGTGGTGGCTAGCTCTACTTATATAGGCCCTGGTCCTCTTCCCAAATATTGAGCGGGAAGGGAGCCAACAACGGACAATTTGAAAGGGGACAGCTAGTACAGCTTATCCTGACAAAAGCGGTCTTCACCTGCAAAAGGCTCTGGTGGTGACGCTGTCTTGGGCTCCATGGTGAGCTCCGTCCTGCCGTCCTGCTGGTCTTGGTCTCGTTGCACTGATATGGAAACCTTTGCTTGATGCCTCGGTACTCTGCACCTGTGCTTGCCTCCTTAGCACCAAAGAGGAAACAAGGACGCTGCGCGCGCTGGCGCCCGCCTGATCTTGATCGTCATGGCTCACGTCACGAGAGCCTCGCGAGGTTTGCCCTGCCTTGATTTCTCCGCTCCTCGCGAGGCAGCCTGGTGAGGCCGCTCCTGAGGAGGTCTTGCATCGTCCGCCTCACGAGGCTTGGCCCCTCGCGAGGGTCTTGAATGTCTCGCTCATGAAGATGGGTCGTACAGGCCTGCATCGCTGCCACGCCGTGGGCCGCAAGCAGGCAAGTCTGGGGACCCCGTTCCCAGAACGCCGACAAATCCGGACTGAGCGAGCGTCCTTATCTTGCTCATGAGTTGACGAACATCCGCACTATATTCCTCCTCGATGCTGCGAGGGCGCCAGTTGTGCCGTTTCTTCAAAGGAATGCTTGTGAATTCGGGAAGACCCCTCCGAACTGGGCCTGGAAGTGCGACGTCCTCAATATAGAACCATTCGGAAGGCCACTCTTCAGATGCCTTCTTCGGTGTGCCGGATAGGTATCCGGTCTCGGCAATGCACCATATTTTGGCTCCTGTAAGTGCATCTAGTGCCACCCCTAGTTGGTTTTGGAGTATTGACGACAAACCTGGTTGAGGGACTAATGTGTTTGTGAGAATTGCAGGATAACGCAGGTTGTAGTCCCTCATTGATTCGGTTTTACCTACCGGAGACGACCCCTAAAAATGTATGAAGACATTCAAGACAATGGTGGTATATGAAGATATTCACATTGAAGACTATGACGTGAGAAGACAATGAGTGAAGACTATGGAGCGCGAAGACTTAGTTGTTTCGTTGTTTCCTTTTCTTCTTTGTTGAGTCATAGGAACCACCGTACTGTTAAGTGGGGCCTAAGTGAACAAAGTCAGAGTGACTGAAGTGATGCTCAACCAAAATCCTATGTCTTAGAGCGAAGACAATGAGAGCAAATCTTATCCAGAGCTGGATGAGTCAGCTTTACTTACAGTGATGAGGACATGACTACCTTGGATAAGACCAAAAAATATTTCATACATGCATATTTGTCAGGTGATTTCTAGTGCAAACTATGCAATAATTTATTTATGTCATCCAGGACAAAAATACTTCACAAACTTTTGTGCCATGTCTATTTGCAGGTGTATGAGACATTTATACAATACACATATGAAGATAAGGGAGAAAGAGATGTTTACTTGCTGTTCAAAAAGTTCTCTCACGTCACTTTTGGCCCAAGAGAAGATAGAGTCCAAGTCTCTCGCGTTCTGGATTCAGATTCGGACTGCACAGACATACTTGAATGAAAACGCCAATAACTTTTTCATACGGACTCCGGATTGGGTGATTCTTTTTTTGTTGGAAAGTAGATTTCATGCCTTTTCCAAACCAATTGGAATCACATTAAATTCCGTCCGGAGCGTTGAGTTATGGACGAAACAATCTGACGCTGCACCAGAATCCGAGTCAAACTACAAGTCCAAAGGTGTTACGTCACCTCCACTTGGGCCCATTGGCCTTGTACGACCTAGGGTTAGTTTTAGGCTGCCTTGGGACGTCCTCCCACCTCCTTGGCCGCCACCCTTGCTCCTATATAAGTAGATCCATCTAGTAGCTTTTCCCTTGGGATTTGTTTAGTTAAAAGTTAGCCATTGCAACTTCGTGTGCCGTTTGTGTCCAACGACCAGACCAAGGCCGCTTACGGATCCCCACCGTTATCAATACTTCATATATATTCGCAATATTCAGATTGCTTTATCATATTCTTGCTCGTTCTTCGATTGCGTGCGAGAATAGACCTTCGTTGTCGGTGATTGTGCTTCCAAAGATCGTCAAGTAACCTCAGGAGATTGGTTTAGCGATTGCTAAGGCACAACGTCGTGCACGTTTGTAGTCGGATCGTCAAAGTCGACTCCACCAAATCGATAGTTATCATCTCATCAAAAGATCGGGACACCCTCGCCTCTATTAAGTGGTATCAGTTTTCAGGTTGCTCGGTGAGAATTTCCAGTTTTTCCTAGATTAGATTTATTTTCTTACCTATTGTCCAAGAAAAAGCCACGAAAAAGTTAGATCTATTCATCCTTTGTCCCAGCTAGTCTGAGCCTTTGCGATTTTGTTTTCATTGTTAGCATTATTGAATTATCGGTTGCATCGTTCGTGTCTAGTTGCTGGTCTTAGTGTCTAGTTCGTTTAGAGTTTTGAGTTCTGTTCACATTAGTCACGCCGCCGCTGCATCGTTATCCCTTCCGCTGTCCACCACCTATCCATCAATTGCCACCACGTGCTACCCACCATTCATTGTCATGATCAAAGTTAAGATCGTTCACATCTTCACTTGATCCAATCTGCATCTTATCTAGTTTGTTTGGAAAGAGGGAGAGAGAAAAAAAGAGAGAGAAAAAATGTAAAAAAAAGTCAGAGAAAAAAAAGAGAGAAAGAAAAAGGAAAACAAATGTGAGAAAAAAAAGAGTGAAGAAAAAAAAAACAAAGTTCGGATCTATCTAGACTCAATCTCGTAGCTGAATTCGGATTGGAATCTGTTTTGTGCACTGTTCAGTAAAACAGGCATAACTTCCTCATACGAATTCCGTTTTGGCTACGCGCGTACTCAAATTAAAGCTAGAGACGAGCCGCATCTAAATAGTTGCCTAAGCTTATTCAATATTTGGCACCTCAAAATCGGCTTCTAAATAGGTCTTTTTGCCCTCTGAAGTTCATGAACACAGCTTATTCCAGTTTTTCAAAGCAGTTTTAGAATTTTTTGACTCCTCATATCAACTCGGAATTAAGTGATTCTTTTTGCACTGGAAAGCTTGAGTTAGTAGCATTCTTTGAAAAAAGTTATCAGAAAATTGGCTCAAACTTTTCAAGAGGAAAATTAGAGAGAGAGTTGTTGTATATCCTGCTTGGCAGTTGTTTTTCATCATTATCTTTCTTTGCCGTTGTGATCTTCACTTATATCTTGCTGTCCAGAGCTACTTATTATCCTTCATTGATGCTAGTTGTGCTACGCCGTGACCTTATTAGTGTTCTAGGCTCGCGTCTCTAGACCGGTCTAGCCTAGGACCAACATTGCATCTTTGAATTGATTATCGCTAAAAAAAATCCTACCATATATAGCCAACCCAGCTCCACATATTTTCTACACCGTGTATACGTACATTCCCCTGGCAATCGCTTTACACAATCTTCAGAGTTACTTGACACTGCTGGTTGCCTGTCACCACCTGCTGCATGGTAAGAACTTGTAAGATATTGATATTTGCTATACTGTGAGCGTTTTACCACCACATCCTAGTAGTTCATAGGAACATTATTCTCGAATTTTGTTTCTTGTTTCTACTAATCATGACAGGTTCCGGAGATAGAAGTTCTTTGATGACGGACACATCTCCACCATCACGAGAGTTGGGACAACACACACAAGCACATGGTCAGGTTATCTCTTTACCTTCATTTGAGGGTAGATTTAATCCTGCTATTTATCTTGTTTGGGAGCTTGAAGTTGAACAAGTTTTTAGTCACCATGACTTTTACGAACTTGAGCGAGTACGAGCTGCCATTAGAGCATTTACTGGTTTTGCTTCTGTTTGGTGGAGTGTGCATTGTAAGAAAAACAATGATAACCAACCCACAACTTGGAAAGATTTGAAAGATGTAATGAGACAACAATTTTTCCCTCCTTACTATCGTAGTGAATTGCTTCCAAATTGGAACAATTAAAACAAAGGCGAGAACACTGTTCATGCTTACTACCAAGAGTTCAAATCTTATATGCATCATTGTGACATAGAAGAATCTGAGGATGATAAAATGTATATATTTTTGGTGGTTTGAACCATGATATCCGCAAGAAGATTTCACTATATACCTCGTTGCATTACTGGTATGTATGTTCGCGCTTGTACCTTTGAGAGACAGACATGAGGAGGATGCATTGGTTGACTACAACAACTACTATTCCAGTTCATGCTCACCACCGCGGTTGGTTCCTCCACCGTTGCACCTACTAGAGCAGCCCCACCTCAGATTGTGAGCGACATCATCTCAAGTGTATGGTGCATTGTCAACGCCCGTACCTACATCAGCGACGTCTTTGCGACAAGGTAACAAAGAAGGTATTAATGATATAACTTCACATGAGAATGATGCATCCCTAGTTAACTTGAGTGCATCATGTGTTGAGTTACCTGGTGATTTGAGCACATCACCTATTTTAGAGAATCTTGATACTGTCATGAATGCGTCATGTGATCAAACAACTGAAATACCAACAATTTTGAGTGCACCCATTGAATTAACTGTTGATGAAAAAGAATCAATGTTTAATCATTTTGATATGACCTCTAATCTTTGTGATGATTCTGTGTCGAATGACTTATTGCATGTTTGCTTACTTAAGTATGTTGTAGCATATAAATTTGATGCAAGTAAGGTTTATTCACTAATGTTGGGATGGTTTAATGATGAACATTGTCAATCTTTTGAAATGAATAAGAGCTTCACTTATATGTGCAAACTGAGTTGGAATATTTTCATGCCTTCTACTTCTTGTGATAATGTTTTGGCTTTAGATTTTATGAACTATGCAAGTTACACATCTATTCATGTGTCATATGTGCAAAAATCAAGGGAAGTAAAAATGGATGACATATACATATACAACATGTACACCTTATCTCTTTTGTTAGCCACATTTCAGACTAAGCAACGCCGAGGACGGCTTTGTTTTTAAGAAGTGGAGGATGATGAGGACATGACTACCTTGGATAAGACCAAAAATATTGCATACATGTATATTTGTCAGGTGATTTCTAGTGCAAACTATGTAATAATTTATTTATGTCATCCAGGACAAAAATACTTCACAAACTTTTGTGCCATGTCTAATTGCAGGTGTATGGGACATTTGTACAATACACATATGAAGATAAGGGAGAAAGAGATGTTTACTTGCTGTTCAAAAAGTTCTCTCACGTCAATTTTGGCCCATGAGAAGATAGAGTCCAAGTCTCTCACGTTCTGGATTCAGATTCGGACTGCACAGACATACTTGACTCAAAACGCCAACAACTTTTTCATACAGACTCCGAATTGGGTGATTATTTTTTTTGTTGGAAAGTAGATTTCATGCTTTTTCCAACCCAACTGGAATCACCTTAAAATCCGTCCGGAGCGTTGAGTTATGGACGAAACAATCTGACGCTGCACCAGAATCCGAGTCAAACTACAAGTCCAAAGGTGTTACGTCACCTCCACTTGGGCCCATTGGCCTTGTACGACCTAGGGTTAGTTTTAGGCTGCCTCGGGACGTCCTCCCACCTCTTTGGCCGCCACCCTTGCTCCTATATAAGTAGATCCATCTAGTAGCTTTTCCCTTGGGATTTGTTTAGTTAAAAGTTAGCCATTGCAACTTCGTACTTCGCTTGTGTCCAACGACCAGACCAAGGCCGCCACGGATCCCCACCGTTATCAATACTTCATATATATTCGCAATATTCAGATTGCTTTATCATATTCTTGCACGTTCTTCGATTGCGTGCAGGAATAGACCTTCGTCGTCAGGCTGATTGTGCTTACAGCATCGTCAGTAACCTCGGGAGATTGGTTTTGCGATTCCTAAGGGACAACGCCGTGCACGTTTGTAGTCGGATCGTCAAAGTCGACTCCACCAAATCGATAGTTATTATCTCATCGAAAGATCAGGACACCCTCGCCTCTAATAAGTGGTATCAATTTTTAAGTTTCTCAGTGAGAATTTCCAGTTTTCCCTAGATTAGATTTATTTTCTTACCTATTGTCCAAGAAAAAGCCACAAAAAAAGTTAGATCTATTCATCCTTTGTCCAAGCCAGTCTGAGCCTTTGCAATTTTCTTTTCATTGTTTGCATTATTGAATTATCGGTTGCATCGTTCGTGTCTAGTTGCTGGTCTTAGTGTCTAGTTCGTTTAGAGTTTCGAGTTCTGTTCACATTAGTCACACTGCCGCTGCATCGTTATCCCTTCCGCTGTCCACCACCTATTCATCAATTACTACCACGTGCTACCCACCATTCATTGTCATGATCAAAGTTAAGATCGTTCACATCTTCACTTGATCCAGTCTACATCTTATCTAGTTTGTTTGGAATGAGGGAGAGAGAAAAAAAAAGAGAGAAAAAAAGTAAAAAAAAAGTCAGAGAAAAAAAAGAGAGAAAGAAAAAGGAAAAAAAGTGTGAGAAAAAAAAGAGTGAAGAAAAAAAACAAAGTTCGGATCTATCTAGACTCAATCTCGTAGCTGAATAAGGATCGGAATCTATTTTGTGCACTGTTCAATAAAACAGGCATAACTTCCTCATACGAAGTCCGTTTTGGCTACGCAAGTACTCAAATTAAAGCTAGAGACGAGGCGCATATAAATAGTTGCAGAAGCTTGTTCAATATTTGGCACCTCAAAATCGGCTTCTAAATAGGTCTTTTTGCCCTCTGAAGTTCGTGAACACAGCTTATTCCAGTTTTTCGAACCAGTTTTAGAATTTTTTGACTCCTCATATCAACTCGGAATTGAGTGATTCTTTTTGCATTGGAAAGCTTGAATTAGTAGCATTCTTTGAAAAAAGTTATCAGAAAATTGGCTCAAACTTTTCAAGAGGAAAATTAGAGAGAGAGTTGTTGTATATCCTGCTTGGCAGTTGTTTTTCATCATTATCTTTACTGCCGTTGTGATCTTCACATATATCTTGCTCTCCGGAGCTACTTATTATCCTTCATTGATGCTAGTTGTGCTACGCCGTGACCTCATTAGTCTTCTAGGCTCGCGTCTCTAGTCCGGTCTAGCCTAGGACCAACATTGCATCTTTGAATTGATTATCGCTAAAAAAAATTTCTACCATATATAGCCAACCCAGCTCCACATATTTTCTACACCGTGTATACGTACGTTCCCCTGGCAATCACTTTACACAATCTTCAGAGTTACTTGACACCGCTGGTTGCCTGTCACCACCTGCTGCATTGTAAGAACTTGTAAGATATTGATATTTGCTATACTGTGAGTGTTTTACCACCACATCCTAGTAGTTCATAGGAACATTATTCTCGAATTTTGTTTCTTGTTTCTACTAATCATGACAGGTTCCGGAGATAGAAGTTCTTTGATGACGGACACATCTCCACCATCACGAGAGTTGGGACAACACACACAAGCACATGGTCAGGTTATCTCTTTACCTTCATTTGAGGGTAGATTTAATCCTGCTATTTATCTAGTTTGGGAGCTTGAAGTTGAACAAGTTTTTAGTCACCATGACTTTTCTGAACTTGAGCGAGTACGAGCTGCCATTAGAGCATTTACTGGTTTTGCTTCTGTTTGGTGGAGTGTGCATTGTAAGAAAAACAATGATAACCAACCCACAACTTGGAAAGATTTGAAAGATGCAATGAGACAACAATTTTTCCCTCCTTACTATCGTCGTGAATTGCTTCGCAAATTGGAACAATTAAAACAAGGCAGAATAATGTTCATGCTTACTACCAAGAGTTCAAATCTTATATGCATCATTGTGACATAGAAGAATCTGAGGATGATAAAATGTATATGTTTTTTGGTGGTTTGAACCATGATATCCGCGCAAGATTTCACTATATACCTCGTTGCATTACTGGTATGTATGTTCGCGCTTGTACCTTTGAGAGACAGCTACATGAGGATGCATTGGTTGACTACAACAACTACTATTCCAGTTCATGCTCACCATCGCCGGTTGGTTCCTCCACCGTTGCACCTACTAGAGCAGCCCCACCTCAGATTGTGAGCGCGACATCATCTCAAGTGTATGGTGCATTGTCAACGCCTGCATTACCTACATCAACACGTCTTTGCGACAAGGTAACAATAAAGGTATTAATGATATAACTTCACATGAGAATGATGCATCCCTAGTTAACTTGAGTGCATCATGTGTTGAGTTACCTGGTGATTTGAGCACATCACCTATTTTAGAGAATCTTGATACTGTCATGAATGCGTCATGTGATCAAACAACTGAAATACCAACAATTTTGAGTGCACCCATTGAATTAACTGTTGATGCAAAAGAATCAATGTTTAATCATTTTGATATGACCTCTAATCTTGGTGATGATTCTGTGTCGAATGACTTATTGCATGTTTTCTTACTTAAGTATGTTGTAGCATATAAATTTGATGCAAGTAAGGTTTATTCACCAATGTTGGGACGGTTTAATGATGAACATTGTCAATCTTTTGAAATGAATAAGAGCTTCACTTATATGTGCAAACTGAGTTGCAATATTTTCATGCCTTCTACTTCTTGTGATAATATTTTGGCTTTAGATTTTATGAACTATGCAAGTTACACATCTATTCATGTGTCATATGTGCAAAAATCAAGGGAAGTAAAAATGGACGACATATACATATACAACATGTACACCTTGTCTCTTTTGTTAGCCACATTTCAGACTAAGCAACGCCGAGGACGGCTTTGTTTTTAAGAAGTGGAGGATGATGAGGACATGACTACCTTGGATAAGACCAAAAATATTGCATAATTGTATATTTGTCAGGTGATTTCTAGTGCAAACTATGCAATAATTTATTTATGTCATCCAGGACAAAAATACTTCACAAACTTTTGTGCCATGTCTAATTGCAGGTGTATGGGACATTTGTACAATACACATATGAAGATAAGGGAGAAAGAGATGTTTACTTGCTGTTCAAAAAGTTCTCTCACGTCACTTTTGGCCCATGAGAAGATAGAGTCCAAGTCTCTCACGTTCTGGATTCAGATTCGGACTGCACAGACATACTAGACTCAAAACGCCAACAACTTTTTCATACGGACTCCGAATTGGGTGATTATTTTTTTTGTTGGAAAGTAGATTTCATGCTTTTTCCAACCCAACTGGAATCACCTTAAAATCCGTCCAGAGCGTTGAGTTATGGACGAAACAATCTGACGCTGCACCAGAATCCGAGTCAAACTACAAGTCCAAAGTTGTTACGTCACCTCCACTTGGGCCCATTGGCCTTGTACGACCTAGGGTTAGTTTTAGGCTGCCTCGGGACATCCTCCCACCTCTTTGGCCGCCACCCCTTGCTCCTATATAAGTAGATCCATCTAGTAGCTTTTCCCTTGGGATTTGTTTAGTTAAAAGTTAGCCATTGCAACTTCGTTTAATTCGCTTGTGTCCAACGACCAGACCAAGGCCGCTTACGGATCCCCACCGTTATCAATACTTCATATATATTCGCAATATTCAGATTGCTTTATCATATTCTTGCACGTTCTTCGATTGCGTGCAGGAATAGACCTTCATCGTCAGGCTGATTGTGCTTACAGCATCGTCAGTAACCTCGGGAGATTGGTTTTGCGATTGCTAAGGGACAACGCCGTGCACGTTTGTAGTCGGCTCGTCAAAGTCGACTCCACCAAATCGATAGTTATTATCTCATCGAAAGATCAGTACACCCTCGCCTCTATTAAGTGGTATCTGTTTTCAGGTTGCTCGGTGAGAATTTCCAGTTTTCCCTAGATTAGATTTATTTTCTTACCTATTGTCCAAGAAAAAGCCACAAAAAAAAGTTAGATCTATTCATCCTTTGTCCAAGCCAGTCTGAGCCTTTGCAATTTTCTTTTCATTGTTTGCATTATTGAATTATCGGTTGCATCGTTTGTGTCTAGTTGCTGGTCTTAGTGTCTAGTTCGTTTAGAGTTTCGAGTTCTGTTCACATTAGTCACACTACCGCTGCATCGTTATCCCTTCCGCTGTCCACCACCTATTCATCAATTGCCACCACGTGCTACCCACCATTCATTGTCATGATCAAAGTTAAGATCGTTCACATCTTCACTTGATCCAGTCTGCATCTTATCTAGTTTGTTTGGAAAGAGGGAGAGAAAAAAAGAGAGAAAAAAGTAAAAAAAGTCGAGAAAAAAGAGAGAAAGAAAAGGAAAAAAGTGTGAGAAAAAAAGAGAGAAGAAAAACAAAGTTCGGATCTATCTAAACTCAATCTCGTAGCTGAATTCGGATTGGAATACATTTTGTGCAATCGCTCAATAAAACAGGCATAACTTCCTCATACGAAGTCCGTTTTGGCTACGCAAGTACTCAAATTAAAGCTAGAGACGAGCCGCATATAAATAGTTGCAGAAGCTTATTCAATATTTGGCACCTCAAAATCGGCTTCTAAATAGGTCTTTTTGCCCTCCGAAGTTCGTGAACACAGCTTATTCCAGTTTTTCAAACCAGTTTTAGAATTTTTTGACTCCTCATATCAACTCGGAATTGAGTGATTCTTTTTGCATTGGAAAGCTTGAATTAGTAGCATTCTTTGAAAAAAGTTATCAGAAAATTGGCTCAAACTTTTCAAGAGGAAAATTAGAGAGAGAGTTGTTGTATATCCTGCTTGGCAGTTGTTTTTCATCATTATCTTTACTGCCGTTGTGATCTTCACATATATCTTGCTCTCCGGAGCTACTTATTATCCTTCATTGATGCTAGTTGTGCTACGCCGTGACCTCATTAGTCTTCTAGGCTCGCGTCTCTAGTCCGGTCTACCCTAGGACCAGCACAGTACCGTCGTTGAGCGTTTATTCAACATTGCATCTTTGAATTGATTATCGCTAAAAAAAATTTGCTACCATATATAGCCAACCCAGCTGTACATATTTTCTACACCGTGTATACGTACGTTCCCCTGGAAATCGCTTTACACAATCTTCAGAGTTACTTGACACCGCTGGTTGCCTTTCACCACCTGCTGCATGGTAAGAACTTGTAAGATATTGATATTTGCTATACTGTGAGCGTTTTACCACCACATCCTAGTAGTTAATAGGAACATTATTCTCGAATTTTGTTTCTTGTTTCTACTAATCATGACAAGTTCCGGAGATAGAAGTTCTTGGATGACGGACACATCTCCACCATCACGAGAGTTGGGACAACACACACAAGCACATCGTCAGGTTATCTCTTTACCATCATTTGAGGGTCGATTTAATCCTGCTATTTATCTTGCTTGGGAGCTTGAAGTTGAACAAGTTTTTAGTCACCATGGCTTTTCTGAACTTGAGCGAGTACGAGCTGCCACTAGAGCATTTACTGGTTTTGCTTCTGTTTGGTGGAGTGTGCATTGTAAGAAAAACAATGATAACCAACCCACAACTTGGAAAGATTTGAAAGATGTAATGAGACAACAATTTTTCCCTCCTTACTATCGTTGTGAATTGCTTCGCAAATTGGAACAATTAAAACAAGGCAAGAATAATCGCTCATGCTTAGTACCAAGAGTTCAAATCTTATATGCATCATTGTGACATAGAAGAATCTGAGGATGATAAAAAGTATATATTTTTTGGTGGTTTGAACCATGATATCCGTGCAAGATTTCACTATATTCCTCGTTGCATTACTGGTAGGTATATTCGCGCTTGTACCTTTGAGAGACAGATACAGGAAGATGCATTGGTTGAATACAACAACTACTATTCCAGTTCATGCTCACCACTGCCGGTTGGTTCCTCCACCGTTGCACCTACTAGAGCAGCCCCACCTCAGATTGTGAGCGCGACATCATCTCAAGTGTATGGTGCATTGTCAACGCCTGCATTCTACATCGCCGACGTCTTTGCGACAAGGTAACAAAGAAGGTATTAATGATATAACTTCACATGAGAATGATGCATCCCTAGTTAACTTGAGTGCATCATGTGTTGAGTTACACAGTGATTTGAGCACATCACCTATTTTAGAGAATCTTGATACCGCCATGAATGCGTCATGTGATCAAACAACCGAAATACCAACAATTTTGAGTGCACCCATTGAATTAACTGTTGATGCAAAAGAATCAATGTTTAATCATTTTGATATGACCTCTAATCTTGGTGATGATTCTGTGTCGAATGACTTATTGCATGTTTGCTTACTTAAGTATGTTGTAGCATATAAATTTGATGCAAGTAAGGTTTATTCACCAATGTTGGGATGGTTTAATGATGAACATTGTCAATCTTTTGAAATGAATAAGAGCTTCACTTATATGTGCAAACTGAGTTGCAATATTTTCATGCCTTCTACTTCTTGTGATAATGTTTTGGCTTTAGATTTTATGAACTATGCAAGTTACTCATCTATTCATGTGTCATATGTGCAAAAATCAAGGGAAGTAAAAATGGATGACATATACATATACAACATGTACACCTTGTCTCTTTTGTTAGCCACATTTTAGACTAAGCAACGCCGAGGACGGTTTTGTTTTTAAGAAGTGGAGGATGATGAGGACATGACTACCTTGGATAAGACCAAAAATATTGCATACATGCATATTTTTCAGGTGATTTCTAGTGCAAACTATGTAATAATTGATTTATGTCATCCAGGACAAAAATACTTCACAAACTTTTGTGCCATGTCTAATTGCAGGTGTATGGGACATTTGTACAATACACATATGAAGATAAGGGAGAAATATATGTTTACTTTCTGTTCAAAAAGGTCTCTCACGTCACTTTTGGCCCAAGAGAAGATAGTGTCCAAGTCTCTCACGTTCTGGATTCAGATTCGGACTACACAGACATACTTGACTCAAAACGCCAACAACTTTTTCATACGGACTCCGAATTGGGTGATTCTTTTTTTTGTTGGAAAGTAGATTTCATGCTTTTTCCAACCCAATTGGAATCACCTGAAAATCCGTCAGGAGAGTTGAGTTATGGACGAAACAATCTGACGCTGCACCAGAATCCGAGTCAAACTACAAGTCCAAAGGTGTTACGTCACCTCCACTAGGGCCCATTGGCCTTGTACGACCTAGGGTTAGTTTTAGGCTGCCTTGGGACGTCCTCCCACCTCCTTGGCCGCCACCCCTTACTCCTATATAAGTAGATCTATCTAGTAGCTTTTCCCTTGGGATTTGTTTAGTTAAAAGTTAGCCATTGCAACTTCGTGTACTTCGTTTGTGTCCAACGACCAGACCAAGGCCGCTTACGGATCCCCACCGTTATCAATACTTCATATATATTCGCAATATTCAGATTGCTTTATCATAATCTTGTTCGTTCTTCGATTGCGTGCAGGAATAGACCTTCGCGTCAGGCTGATTGTGCTTCCAGCATCGTCAGTAACCTCGGGAGATTGGTTTAGCGATTGCTAAGGCACAACGTCGTGCACGTTTGTAGTCGGATCGTCAAAGTCGACTCCACCAAATCAATAGTTATCATCTCATCGAAAGATTGGGACACCCTCGCCTCTATTATACAGCCCAAGTAAAGTTGTCGTGTTTGTTTGAAATCTGACCGTTGGAACACGTGTCAGTTCCCTAGTGACCCAGGGTCATTTCGGACAAATCAGGTCGGGTTGCCTAGTGGCTATAAATAGCCCACCCCCTACACCATAAATTGGTTGGCTGCTCAGAGTTAGTGCATGGCTTTTGTCGTTTGAGAGCAACCAACCTCCGAAGCTTTTGAGAGAGAGAAATCCTTGAGAGGACAAAGCCCAAACACCCAGAGCCAAAGAGTGTTAGGCATCATCAAGTCTTTTCTGTCCGCGTGACCTGAAGACTTGTTACAGTTGAGGACTGTGAATCCTCCAGCCGGTTAGGCGTCGCGTTCTGAGCATCCAAGAATCACTGTGGATCGCCGGTGAACGAAGTCTGTGAAGGTTTGAAAGTCTACCTTAAAGACTTACCAGAGTGATTGGGAGAGGACTGGGTGTCCTTAGCTCAAGGGGAATAAGGTGAAGACGTGGTCTTCTGAGTTGAATCTCAGCCTCCCTAACTAGATGTACAGTTGTCACAACAACTGGAACTGGTCCAACAAATCCTGTGTCCTCAACAAACCTCCGAAAGTCAACGGGATGGAGCGGTTCCGGGACGGAGCGATCCGGGATGGGGAGGCCGTGTTTGGTTCGGTGAACGGGTGGATCTCATCCACCCGCCCAGATCCGGCGACGAGGATGCCGGTGTCGGGGCTCCGGCGAGAGGGGAGTCCGGCGGCGAGGCTTGACGATGGCGAGGCGGCGCAGGGCAGCCGGATCCGGGCAACGCCGACCCGGATCTGGCCGGAGGCGAGCTGGCGGCGACGAGAGGAGGCGCGGGGTGCGAGGAACGACGGCGGGCGCTGGGCACGGCGGATAGCGGAGGGGAGGCGGCCGGGCGAGGTCGGTGGCGGAGGACGGCTGGGGAGCAGCGCCGACGGCAAAAGGCCAGCCATGGCGGAGACGGGCGGCGGGGAGGCGATGGGCGGCGCGGGCGCTTGCTCGGGGCCCGTGATTGGCCTGGCGGGCCGGCGCGGTGGGAGGTGGCGGTGGGCCACGTGGCGGCGGCTGGACATGTCCGGGCGCAGACGGACGTGTCCGGCGGCGCGAGGAGGAAGACTGGTAGGGTTTTGACCCGAAATTTCGGAGGGGGATGTCTATTTATAGGTAGAGGGAGCTAGGAGACTCCAAATGGAGTGCGGTTTTCGCTCACACGATTGTGATCGAATGACCGAGAGGATGGAGGGGGTTTTGCTGGGTTAGTGGGCTGATTTGGAGGGGTGTCGGGCTGCACAAACGAAGGGGTTTTGGGCTACGCGGTTAACCGTTGGAGTATCAAACGGACTCCAAATGGCACAAAACTTGACAGGCGGTCTACCAGTGGTGTACCAAGGCCGCTTGGTAAGACTCGGTCCATTCCGAGAATGTTTAACACCCGCTCACAATGATAGACAAAAAGGGGACGCTGGAGGACATAGGAGTGCCGGATTGCAAAACGGACAACGGGGAAAATGCTCGGATGCAAGAAACGAACGCGTATGCAAAATGTGATGCACATGATGACATGGCAATATGCAACACGCAAGCAAGTGACATGGCAACGACGGTGAATAACTGGCATACACCTGGCGCATCGAATCCGGGGCGTTACAACACTCCTCCACTAACAAGAGATCTCGTCCTGAGATCTTAGGACCGAGACGGAAAGGAAAAGGGATGAGGTGAAACAAGAACTCAAGAGAAGAAGCAAAGAATCGAGAGCACTTGAGAAGAAGAGAGGAACAACGAGAATGACGAGAATCGAGAGCTCACGGAATCAGATAGACTATGAAACCACTCCGGTTAGAACGAAATAAGAAACGAATAAGCCTGAAAGGATTTAGGCAGCACTCCGGCTGAAACATGGAGGAATAGAACACGAGCTAGAGAGGATGGAATGATACTTGATGAAGACATGACACAAAACTCCGGAAAGAATTGAAAGATCTGAATGAAAAGAATGGAGAAGAAAATGACAACTTGTGCCACGAATGAAATTGAAAGCATCTTTAGAAGGAAGGTTGAAACGGAGTTGTTGAGAAAATCAACAAAAAAAGAATAAGCTTGTCGTGGATTTATAGGTAACATCTCAAGATCATAAGGTGAAAACCGGCCACAAACGGAAATGATTGGATAGCTGAGAAGAACGAAGACATGCAAAACTCCATTTCAAAAGAAAACGAAGAATTAATTACACTTCGAGACGCGAGAAGAAAAGATGCTTGAATTCTACCAACAAGAATCTTGATGAACTCTTGAAGAATGAATTAAATCATGAAGAACCACCATGAAGAACTCCGGTGACAAAAGGATGATGAGATAGAATGAAGGAAGAAAAGAATAAGACTAAACCTTGCGATGATTAAGATGGGGGTTCCGACGAGATGGCCGAGGAAATTTGAACTCCGAAAAAGAAAAGATGAGAACACTTGGAACTAGAATTTATTTATCAAGAACAAACTCTAAGGAAGGATTACTCACTTGGGTGAAATAAAGAATAAGATTTATTGTATGCTTATCCTTCATCAAATTAAATTGATGACAAGCAATGGATTTTGCATACTACTTATTCTCCTTGAAAAGGATTAAGGGGGGGTATAGCACAAAACTTGAGAAAGTCTTCATGAACCACCGGTAGGATTGAAAAGAACGAAATGAATTGATATAATAACCAAAGGAAAGGAATCTGAAGAAACCACCGTAAGAATTTGAAAATGACTGACGAAAGAGAATGAATCGCCGGGAAGAATTAGAAGAACAAATATGCCTGAGGGGATTTAGATGCAAAAGAATAAAGAGATTATGAGCTAATTAAAGAACACTTGAACGAAGCACCGGGATAAATAGAGAACAATAACTGGAACGATGGCCTCCAGTGAAAAGAAACGGGAAAACAACTCCTGACATACTCCGGATGGGTAAGAAAACAATATCTAACAAATGGAATAATTCGCGAGGATAACATGAAGCTAGAACCATGAAACTTCGAGAGAACAAACAAGATTTAGAGGAGAAACTCTTCTTCGGTCTTCAAATGACGACGAGAAACACCACCAAAATTACTGAGCTACTCGGGGAGAATGGAATGCAAAGAGGTTGAGCCAACAATGAAATGATTTAAAATCGATCTTGGAGAAGGCATGTGACTGATGCAATCCATTATTATGTCACACTTTGAAAAGAATTTGAGAATAACTCCAGAATAATTAGAAGAGTCAGGTAAGATCCCGGGAAAAGACCTGTGGGTTAGGGCCCACTAAAGGAAAACACCATTGGAAAGGATTGTTGACCAGATAAATGATGCACTGGAACAATTGAAATATTTGAATGAGGTGACAACCACGAATTAATTGAAACACAGACGAATCTCGTGAGATGTCTTGAACACTCCGGAAGGATAAACTGGCGAGAGGCGAACGAGCAAGGGGAAACATTTGAGCCGAGGAAAAGAATATGATCAACAACGAATAATTGAATTGGGTCCACCGGAAAAGAGATGAAGAATGTCAAACAAAAGAGAATTCACCGGTTGGAACAATTGACGAAAGACTGAAGAGGCTCCACACAAATTAAATTGATGCTCAAATGCAGCTCAAAGTTCGGGAAGAAGAGGGTGGAGGGCGGAAAACAAAGGCAACTTGGAAGGGGGAACCAACGAATATCTTGAAGAGACAACACCGGTTGAAATCATTGAGGAAAGAAAGCAAAGACTTCGCACGAGTAGGAAGCATACTCGATCACGGACTCCGGCTCTGAGAGAAAAAGGGGTGGGCGGGTGGGAAAATAAAACAACTAAGGATTGAACTCAATGATGAAGAGGCTCGAGTCAACTTGACGAGAAATGCACCAGATAAAAAGAGATGAGATCCAATGATCGAAAAACCAACTGCGTGATCCTAAAGAAAATTCGAAGGCGAAGAGGAGTAATTCAAAACACCTACGTCAAGATTCCTCACCAGAGCGACGAAGGGGCTGAGGAGTAAAAAGAATTCCTACTCTCCGATATAACTAGACTCCGAAAACAGTTTTCTTCTAGACTCGACATCGGCCAAACTACACGATCAATTAAGGGGGCTCCTAGGGTCGGTCGAGGCTCTGATACCAACTTGTCACACCCGATATGCGATACTATCCTAAAGAGACTCGAAGGTCCCACCAAGGATAGAACCGCATATTGAAACGCTTTTGCAAGGTGGATATCATTACATCAACATTACATAATAGATGGGGATACATACAAGAGGCATACAATGCCACACGAATACCACATCACAATACATAAGAGAACCATCCGACTACGGATGAAACACAAACAGAAATTCAAACGACATCCACCCTGCTAGCCCAGGCTGCCGACCTGGAACCTATCCCCTGATCGAAGAAGAAGCAGAAGAAGAACTCCAAAACAAGTAAACATCGCTCTCGCGTCGAGATCATCGCATAACATGTACCTGCAACTATTGTTGTAGTAATCTGTGAGCCACGAGGACTCAGCAATCCCATTACCATGGGTATCAAGACTAGCAAAGCTTAAAGGGAAAGGAAGGGGAAAAGTGGTGAGGTTGCAGCGACTAAGCATATATGGTGGCTAACATACGCAAATAAGAGCGAGAAGAGAGCAAGCGGAACGGTCGTGAAGCTAGCAATGATCAAGAAGTGATCCTGAACTCCTACTTACGCCAAACATAACCCAAAACCGTGTTCACTTCCCGGACTCCGCCGAAAAGAGACCATCACGGCTACACACACGGTTGATGCGTTTTAATTCGGATATGGTGTCAAGTTATCTACAACCGGAAATTAACAAATTCCCATCTGCCGCATAACCGCGGGCACGGCTTTCGAAAGATTATACCCTGCAGGGGTGTCCCAACTTAGCCCATGATAAGCTCTCGCGATCAACGAAGGACATACCTTCTCCCAGAAAGACCTGATCAGACTCGGAATCCCTGTTTACAAGACATTTCGGCAATGGTAAAACAAGACCAGCAAAGCCGCCCGGATGTGCCGACAAATCCCGATAGGAGCTGCACATATCTCGTTCTCAAGGCACAGACGATGGGTTGGCATAGACCCTGGTTGCCCAGGGGGCGCCGGACATCGCTCGGTTTGACCAGCACTCGGAGGAGAACTGGCCCGGGGGGGGGGGGTAAAATAAAGATGACCCTCGGGCTCCGGAAATCCAAGGGAAAAAGGGCTAGGTGAGGCAAATAGTAAAACCAATGTTGGGCCTTGCTGGAGGAGTTTTATTCAAAGCGAATTGTCAAGGGGGTACCATAAATCACCCAACCGCGTAAGGAACGCAAAATCCGGGAACATAACACTGGTATGACGGAAATTGGGGCGGCAAGAGTGGAACAAAACACCAGGCATAAGGCCGAGTCTTCCACCCTTTACCAAGTATATAGATGCATTAATTAAATAAGAGATATTGTGATATCCCAACATAATCCTGTCTATCATGGGGCAATCTTCAACTTCAGCTGCAACTAACAACGCTATAAGAGGGGCTGAGCAAAGCGGTAACATAGCCAAGCAACGGTTTGCTAGGAAGGGTGAAAAGGTTAGAGGCTGACATGGCAATTTGGGAGGCTTGATAAACAGGTGATAGGTAGCGCAACTTAGCGATAGAACGAAGCAACTAGCATAGCAATGATAGTAGTGAGATCCAGGGTAGCGGTCATCTTGGCTGAAATCCCGGAAGGAAGAAGAACGAGTCCATGAAGAAGATGAAGCCACGAAGACGAACCAAGCGTAGACGAACGAATCCTCACGATCGCAACGAAACGGGAACTATCGAGAAGAAGCACACAACATGGTGAACACACCACACATAGACAAGACATGATGCACAACAAGCATGCTGCATGACAAAGTTACATGAAGCTACTCATGGCAAGAGATGATGCATACAAGAGCAACACATCAAAACAACATATAACAATTCCGGTAAGTCCTCATATGCAAATTTCGAAATTGGTCCAGATGTGAATAAACCTTATGTTCAAGTTGTTAAACATCAAGTTAAGATGCACCAAGATGATCTACACGAGATTTTAGTCAAGATACATATAAAGTTCATTAGATTTGGAGCTACGGCCTAGAAGATATGAGCAAAACAAGTTCAACATGGCATTGATGCAAAATGCATCCAAACATCAAGCAAACACCTCAAAACAAGGATTAAACAAGATAATATCAAGCTACATGCAAAACTAAGCAAGTTTCATATAGAGCACACTCAAAACGGAGCAACGGTTCAACACACTCCATACATGATATAACAACAATCTGTCCAAAACAGCAACTAGGCATATTATAAACATCAAAACAACATGCTACAGCACCCCAACATGAGAACAAAAGGCATGGACATGATTAGAAGGTAAAGCATTACAAAACATGAACACTGAGCTATCTCCCGAAAACAATAAAACATGCACAAAAAGACATGGCAAGATTGCAAATAATAACAGTTTCAGACTTTGCAAAAATAACATCAGGTTGCAATGTTTAGAGCTATCAAACAACATGTTACAGGAACTTAACATAGAAACTTAAGGCATGAAATGATACTGCTAAATGCATACAACAAAAGTCCTTTACTGTCCATGAGCCAAAAAGGTTCATAAGATATGATGGAACCCATGTAAACATGGCAAATGATATGACAGATTCATACATGGCAGGAACAACAATAAGTAGGCATGTTGGTGAGCTTGTACCACTCACCACAGAGCATTACATGGCATTAAAAGGAAACCAACAGTAATAAGACATGTTTTTGAAGCTATACATGGCAAGAGAAAATTCATAGGGTGCATGGATCACTAACAACAATCATGACAACATTGAACTTAATGTTGACAGGCTGACAAACATTATTTAGCAATTTTGGAGCAAGATTACAACAAGCTAGAGCAGGCTATAAATGCAACCAGAGGCATGGATGGATAGAGCATGACATGTATAACAAAACATCCATACTGAAACATCTCCAGACTATGCATAGAATGACTTGTAGCAGCAGGTTTACATAGCATCACGAAATAACAGATTCAGCCTAGCAAAGCAGCAACAACAAGTACCCTACTTAACAAGCTCGATGCACTCACTACAAGACTCAAAAAAATACATGGATGGCACCCATGTAAATATGGCATAACATAGTTCAAAACACATGTAGACATCAAGCTCATAAGATGCACAAATCAAATGCAACAAAAATTACAAATCACCAAGTTCTGTTAACAGACAGAAGTTAACATCATATAGCACTCTTGCAACGATCATAAGGGCCTCAAGATGGACACAAACAAGCATGGCACAATGGAACAAAATGTAGATCATCTCACAACGAATATTTTGACATATTACACGCACAAAACGGAGCAGTATGCAAAGAGTTATGGCATGTAGAACAGGGCATGAAAATATCACAGATCTGGGGACTTGGAGAAAAATCAACCTCCGAAAGTCAACGGGGTGGAGCGGTTCCGGGACGGAGAGATCCGGGATGGGGAGGCCGTGTTTGGTTCAGCGAACGGGTGGATCTCATCCACCCGCCCAGATCCAGCGACGAGGAGGCCGGTGTCGGGGCTCCGGTGAGCGAGGAGGCCGGCGACGAGGCTTGACGACGGCGGGGCGGCGCAAGGCAGCCGGATCCGGGCAACGCCGACCCGGATCTGGCCGGAGGTGAGCCGGCGGCGACGAGAGGAGGCGCGGGGCGCGAGGAATGACGGCGGCGCTGGGCACGGGCGGATAGCGCCGGGAGGCGGCCGGCGAGGTCGGTGGCGAGGACGGCCGGGCGGAGCGGGCGGCCGGGCGGCGGAAGCGCGCCGCAATGGAGACGGGCGGCGGGGAGGCGGCGGGCGCGGGGCGTTATGGGGTTTGGGGACCCGCACCGTTCCGCGGGCCGGCGCGGTGGGAGGTGGCGGCGGGCCACGTGGCGGCGGCGGCGGATTCGATGGGGCGGCGGCTGGACATGTCTGGGCGCGGACGCACGTGTCCGGCGGCGCGAGGAGGAAGACTGCTAGGGTTTTGACCCGAAATTTCGGAGGGGGAGGTCTATTTATAGGTAGAGGGAGCTAGGAAACTCCAAATGGAGTGCGGTTTTCGCCCACACGATCGTGATCGAACGACCGAGAGCATGGAGGGGATTTTACTGGGTTAGTGGGCTGATTTGGAGGGGTGTCGGGCTGCACAAACGAAGGGGTTTCGGGCTGCGCGGTTAACCGTTGGAGTATCAAACGGACTCCAAATGGCACGAAACTTGACAGGCGGTCTACCGGTGGCGTACCAAGTCCGCTTGGCAAGACTCGGTCCATTCCGAGAACGTTTAACACCCGCTCAAAATGAGAGACAAAAAGGGGACGCCTTAGGACATAGGAGTGCCGGATTGCAAAACGGACAACGGGGAAAATGCTCGGATGCAAGAAACGAACACGTATGCAAAATGAGATGCACATGATGACATGGCAATATGCAACACGCAAGCAAGTGACATGGCAACGATGGAGAATAACTGGAAGACACCTGGCGCATTGAATCCGGGGCGTTACAAAGGCAACCGGACTATAATGCTTGAACACTCTCACTTAGCCATAGAATTCTATAATTTTAAATTTCGGCGAAGCCCCTAGTATTCGGAAGACCGAGTTCGGGGTGCTATCCACGCCTAGGCCGGACAATGCCGACTCCTCGCTCTAAGCGGCATAAGTCTTTAGGGACTCAAAACCTCTTGAACAGCGACGGCTCTCGCCCTATCATGACGGGTCAGTTTTAGCTTTCTCCGAGGTGCTTAACCCAGCTCAACCGGGCACAATCGCGATGGTTCTCCCAAGCGCTACCTTAGCCGATATAACGGAACGTAAGGTACCAAAACAGGGGAGCCGAGGAAACCCAACTATTGACCCAAGACCTGATTCGGAGCCGTTGCATATAATGCTATCAGTTCGGGGTGCCGCAGTTGTGAAAGTGTTCGGACTTATCACACCATGTTATGGGGTACTTAAGCCCTCGGTGTATTGCCCGTACTAAAGTGTACGGTTGCACAATGTCATAAATGAACATATATATATATACATATATATATATATATATATATATATATATATATATATATATATAGAAAAAAGGGAATTCAATAATAGGCAGAAGCTATATATTGTTTATTCAAAAGGGCTGCAGTAAGAGCAGAACGATACAAATAGTGTGATAAGCAAGGGACGGGACTTTTTAACATGTCTCCCTCTAGGGGTAAGCCGCAGGATGGTGTGTAAAATAGATATATTGCTCGTAATAGAGACCACCTGGACACTCGACGTAGCTTTCTGCTTCCCTGGCTGTTGCATCGTGTGTTCGGTGATTCTAATGCCGGACAGGGCTTCGTGAGAACGGAGTCCTGAAAGTAAAAAGAAAGAAGAAAAGAATGACACAATCGGGAGCCCCTGGTGCGGTTGAGCTGCATTCTGGGCATGCCGTGGTCGTGCCCCTTCCCCTATGCCCATGTTATTTCCAGAGCGTAATTATGTACGTGTAGTACTGGTTTCGCAATTTCGCGAGGGCTGGGGCTTGGGCCGCATTGCTATGCGTGCTCGGAACGTGCCAGGCAGTCTTGTTGTAGGTTACTCCGGGCGCACTTGACGGTGTTCGGGCGTTTAACAGCCTGACTCGAGAATTGCCTTAAGAGGCTACTTTGTACTTCCGCCGCGAGGGCCGTCGTATGCTCCTCCATCCGGAGAGAGCGTTCGGTGTTTCGATTGACCGTAATGACTCCTCGAGGACCTGGCATCTTGAGCTTGAGATATGCGTAGTGCGGCACCGCATTGAACTTTGCAAATGTGGTTCATCCGAGTAGTGCATGATTGTCGCTGCGGAACGGGACTATATCGAAGATTAACTCCTCGCTCCGGAAGTTATCCGGGGATCCGAAGACCACTTCAAGTGTAATTGAGCTGTCTGATTGGCCTCTACACCTAGTATGACGCCTTTGAAGGTTGTCTTCGTGGGTTTAATCCTTGATGGGTCTATGCCCATTTTGCGCACTGTATCCTGATAAAGCAGGTTCAGGCTGCTACCGCCGTCCATTAGGACTCTAGTGAGGTGAAATCCGTCAATGATTGGGTCTAGAACCAATGCGCGAATCCGCCATGGCGGATGCTAGTGGGGTGGTCCCTTGATCAAAAGTGATCGGGCAGGAAGACCACGGGATGAACTTAGGGCGACTGGCTCCATCGAATATACGTCCCTAAGTGCACGCTATCGCTCCCTTTTGGGTATGTGGGTTGCGTATATCATGTTCACCGTCCGCACTTGCGGGGGGAAGCCCTTCTGTACTCTATTGTTCGGTGGCCGGGGCTCCTCCTCGTCATCGCAATGCAGCCCCTTGTCATTGTTTTCAGCATTTAACTTGCTTGCCTACTTGAACACCCAACAATCCCTGTTGGTTTGATTGGCTGGCTTTTCGGGGGTGCCATGTATCTGGCACGAGCGATCGAGTATTCGGTCCAAATTTGACGGGCCCGGAGTATTTCTTTTAAATGGCTTTTTCCGCTGACCGGTTTTAGAGCCTCTGAATCCGGCATTGACTGCCGTATCCTCAGCATTATCGCTGTTAATGCGGTGCTTGTGTTTGTTGCGACGCGACCTGCCATTGCTGTCCTTGGTATCCGAATTACCAGGGCTCTTGGTCGTGTTGTTACTACGAGCTAGCCAGCTGTCCTCTCCCGCGCAAAAGCGGGTCATGATTTCGGCTTTTCCTGTCCTAGGTGCCAGGCAAGCCACTCGTCGCGGATGTTGTGTTTGAAGGCTGCAAGGGCCTCGGCATCCGGACAATCGACAATTTGATTTTTCTTGGTTAGGAACCATGTCCAGAATTGTCTGGCCGATTCCTCTGGCTGCTGAATTATGTGGATTAGGTCATCGGCGTCTGGTGGTCGCACATATGTGCCACAGAAATTGTCGAGGAATGCAGCTTCCAGGTCTTCCCAACAACCAATTGACTCTGCTGGCAAGCTTTTAAGCCAATGCCGGGCTGGTCCGTTAAGCTTGAGTGGGAGGTATTTGATGGCGTGTAGATCATCACCGTGGCCCATGTGGATGTGAAGGAGATAGTCCTCGATCCAAACCGCATGATCTGTTGTGCCATCGTATGATTCAATGTTTACGGGTTTGAAACCCTCAGTGATTTGATGGTCCATTATTTCATCTGTGAAGCATAATGGGTGTGCGGTGCCTCTGTATTGGGCTATATCACGACGCAGCTCAAATGAGCTTTGTCTACTGTATTCGGCCCGGCCGGAATTGCCATATCCGGCGTGACGGTTATCGTCACGTGTCATGGGGCGCCCACGCGATCCATAGATCGATCTTGTCTAGCGCATTTACCCGCGCCTTTGTATTTTTTGAGCGGCGCCGGGGTGCAGCTTGAGTTGAGGGCTGAGAGGCCTCTCTGTCGCGGCCACGAGGTGGCCGGTCAGCCATATCATGCACTGGTGATGTAGGTTTGGGTGCTTCCTCCTCTAACCGGGGTAGCAGCCTGCGTCTTGGGTAGCTCTTGGAGGCGCCGAGTTCATACTCTTGACCGCAAGGACTTCAGTCCATCTGTCAGCTAGCAAATCTTGGTCAGCTCTAAGCTGTTGATGCTTTTTCTTGAGGCTGCTTGCCGTGGCCATGAGCCTGCATTTGAAACGTTCTTGTTAGACGGGATCCTTGGGCATGACGAATTTGTCGTCGTCGAGGCTTGCCTCATCTTCGGAGGGAGGCATGTAATTATCGTCCTCTACCTCTTTTTCTGCCGCTCTCTCATGAGGGCTGGCTTCTCCATCCTTCTGCGCTGAATCTTGCTGGAGGGGGTTGTCTTCGGTACTGTCCGGGGTGTTATTATCTCCCATGCCGGAATCACCGTTTTTGCTGTGGCGGGATTTAGAGCGGCGCAGCTGACGCTGGCGCTTAGGCTGTTTCTTGGAGGGGTCATCCTCCGCTGTTCCATCGCCATTCCCATCTTTTGGGATGTCCACCATGTATATGTCGTATGACGAGGTGGCCTTCCAGTGCCCTATGGGCGCTGGTTCTTGGTCGTCTCCTGCATCGTCGTCCATACCGTCGATGTCTTCGGAGTCGAAGTCGAGCATGTCGGTTAAATCATCGACAGTGGCTACGAAGTGGGTGGTGGGTGGGCTTTGATTTTCTTCGTCGTCCATCCCAACCTTCCCGACCATAATCCGCCAGGCTCTCCTTATAAAGAGAGAGACTTTAGTGAATTCAGAATGTCGCCAAAGGGCGAAAAGTCTTTGAAAGATGTCCGCGGCAGTGAATTCCATGATCGGCGCCCAATCGGATTCGATTGGCAGGGGCGCGGAAGGCTCGGAGTCCGAAGAGGAGTCCGACACCTTGGAGTTACGAGCTTCGCAAAGGACGGGGTAGTTGTGCGGCTCTATCGCCGTAGAGATCGCAGCCCCCGAGGCGGTGTCCATCCACCCGTCCTTGATCGGCGCGGTCGGCTTCGAGCTAAAGGTCGGAGCAGACTGTGGTGCGGCCTCCAGGACACTGTTCGGCGGCAGAGCTAGATCATGCCCCTCGTGATGATCTGGCGGCGCTTGGTTGTGGCTCGAACCCGTCAAGATCAAGTCTCCGCGGATGTCAGCCGTGTAGTTCAAACTTCCAAATCTGACACGATGGCCGGGCGTAGCTTTCGGTCTGCTCCAGACGGCCAAGCGAATTGCCCGCAGCAAAGCCGCCCGAATCTGAAGATCTCTCCGGGAGAAAAGTCTCACCTGGAGCACATCGTTGTTGATGATCGGAGGAGCCATCGGGCCTAAAGATGACGACATACGAGGAACTCTCAATGAAAGCACCAATGTCGGTGTCAAAACCGCGGATCTCGGGTAGGGGGTCCCGAATCGTGCGTCTAGGCGGATGGTAACAGGAGACAAGGGACACGATGTTTTACCCAGGTTCGGGCCCTCTCGATGGAGGTAAAACCCTACTCCTGCTTGATTAATATTGATGATATGGGTAGTACAAGAGTAGATCTACCACGAGATCAAAGAGGCTAAACCCTAGAAGCTAGCCTATGGTATGATTGTTGTTCGTCCTATGGACTAAAACCCTCCGGTTTATATAGACACCGAATAGGGTTAGGGTTACACAGAGTCGGTTACAATGGTAGGACATCTACATATCCGTATCCCCAAGCTTGCCTTCCACGCCAAGCAAAGTCCCATCCGGACACGGGACGAAGTCTTCAATCTTGTATCTTCAAAGTCCAGGAGTCCGGCCAAAGGCTATAGTCCGGCTATCCGGACACCCCCTAATCCAGGACTCCCTCAGCCATAGTGGGCCTTAGTGGAGAAGAGGAGAGGCGGCCAGGGCAGGGCCGCGCGCCCCTCCCCCTAGTCCGAATAGGACAAGGAGAGGCGGCGCCTCCTTCCTCTCTCCCTCCTCTTCCCCCCCTTCTCCTAATCAAACAAGGAAGGGAGGGAGTCCTACTCCCGGCGGGAGTAGGACTCCTCCTGGCGCGCCTTCTCCTGGCCGGCCGCACCTCCCCCCTTGCTCCTTTATATACGGGGGCAGAGGGGCACCCCAAAGACACAACAGTTGATCATTGATCTTTTAGCCGTGTGCGGTGCCCCCCTCCACTATAGTCCACCTCGATAATATCATAGCGGTGCTTAGGGGAAGCCCTGCATCGGTAGAACATCATCATCGTCACCACGCCGTCGTGCTGACAAAACTCTCCCTCAACACTCGGCTAGATCGGAGTTCGAGGGACGTCATCGAGCTGAACGTGTGCTGAACTCGGAGGTGCCGTGCGTTCGGTACTTGGATCGGCCGGATCGTGAAGACGTACGACTACATCAACCGCGTTGTCATAATGCTTCCGCTTTCGGTCTACGATGATACGTGGACACACTCTCCCCTCTCATTGCTATGCATCACCATGATCTTGCGTGTGTGTAGCATTTTTTTTGAAATTACTACGTTCCCCAACAACTGGAGGATGTGCATGTAGTTAAAATTTGAATTATGCACATCAATGCATTGAAAACTCAGTTAATGCATAAAAATGTCCAAACGAACCCCGAAAAATCACAAAAATTGACACAACACTCCTGTTGTTCTATGTTGACACGAGAAAAAAATTGGAAGCAATAAGAGGCAATGGATATCATTGCGTCCCCAAAGGTGGGACGTTCCCTACCGAAACCATCATGCTTGTTGTGAGAAGCTCTGGTTTGTGAGAAGCATATACCCAAACCTGCCCCAAATGGGACAAAAATTTTACCACGGCATGTTGATGCCGCTCCATGATAGCATGCCAAGTTTCATGATTTTCCGACGAGTTTTGGATTTACTAGAGTATAAAAACCAAGCATCTCAATGTTTTGCCGGCAATCAACGGTTCCCTGGTGTTTCAAATCCATTCCCATTTCTTGCATGGGACCTAAGCATGCACCCAAGGACACATATTTTATTTTTCAACCAATTTATATGCACTGGAGCATGTGCATGTAGTTCAAATTTGAATTATGCACATAAATGCATAGAAAACTCAGTTAATGCATACAGATGTCCAAACAAACCCCAAAAAATAACAAAAATTCGCACAACAATCATGTTGTTCTATGTTGACACGAGAAAAAATTGAAAGCAATAAGAGGCAATGGATATCGTTTCGTCCCCAAAGGTGGGACGTTCTCTACCGAAAACCATCATGCTTGTTGTGAGAAGCTCTGGTTTGCGAGAAGCATATACCCAAACCTGCCCCAAATGGGACAAAAGTTTTTCCACGGCATATTGATGCCGCTCCATGATAGCATGCCAAGTTTCATGAATTTTAGACGAGTTTTGGATTCACTAGAATTTAAAAACCAGGCATCTCAATGTTTTGCAGGAAATCAACGGTGCCCTGGTATTTGAAATTCATTCCCATTTCTTGCATGGGATCTAAGCATGCACCCAAGGACACGAATTTGATTTTTCAACCAATTTATATGCAATGGAGCATGTGCATGTAGTTCAAATTTTAATTATGCACATAAATGCATTGAAAACTCAGTTAATGCATAAAAATGTCCAAACGAACCATGAAAAATCACAAAAATTGACACAACAATCCTGTTGTTCTATGTTGACATGAAAAAAAATTGGAACCAATAAGAGGCAATGGATATCATTGCGTCCCCAAAGGTGGGACGTTCGCTACAGAAACCATCATGCTTGTTGTGAGAAGCTCTGGTTTGTGAGAAGCATATACCCAAACCTGCCCCAAATGCGACAAAAAATTTACCACGGCATGTTGATGCCGCTCCATGATAGCACGCCTAGTTTCATGATTTTCTGATGAGTTTTGGATTTATTAGAGTATAAAAACCAGTCATCTCAATGTTTAGCCGGCAATCAACGGTGCCCTGGTGTTTGAAATTCATTCCCATTTCTTGCATGGGACCTAAGCATGCACCCAAGGACACATATTTGATTTTTCAAGCAAATTATATGCACGGGAGCATGTGCATGTAGATCAAATTTGAATTATGCACATAAATGCATTGAAAACTCAGTTAATGCATAAAAATGTCCAGACATACCCCAAAAAATCACAAAAATTCACACAACAATCATGTTGTTCTATGTTGACATGAGAAAAATTTGAAAGCAATAAGAGGCAATGGATAGCGTTTCGTCCCCAAAGGTGGGACGTTCCCTACCGAAAACCATCATGCTTGTTGTGAGAAACTCTGGTTTGCGAGAGGCATATACCCAAACCTGCCCCAAATGGGACAAAAGTTTTACCACGACATCTTGATGCCGCTCCATGATAGCATTGCCAAGTTTCATGTATTTCAGACGAGTTTTGGATGTACTAGAATTTAAAAACCAGGCATCTAAATGTTTTGCCGGAAATCAACGGTGCCCTGGTATTTGAAATTAATTCTCGTTTCTTGCATGGGACCTAAGCATGCACCCAAGGACACGGATTTGATTTTTCAACCAATTTATATGCACTGGAGCATGTGCATGTAGTTCAAATTTTAATTATGCACATAAATGCATTGAAAACTCAGTTAATGCATAAAAATGTCCAAACGAACCCCGAAAAATCACAAAAATTGACACAACACTCCTGTTGTTCTGTGTTGACACGAGAAAAAAACTGGAAGCAATAAGAGGCAATGGATATCATTGCGTCCCCAAAGGTGGGACGTTCCCTACAGAAACCATGATGCTTGTTGTGAGAAGCTCTGGTTTGTGAGAAGCATATACCCAAACCTGCCCCAAATGGGACAAAAAATTTACCACGGCATGTTGATGCCGCTCCATGATAGCATGCCTAGTTTCATGATTTTCTGATGAGTTTTGGATTTACTAGAGTATAAAAACCAGTCATCTCAATGCTTAGCCGGCAATCAACGGTGCCCTGGTGTTTGAAATTCATTCCCATTTCTTGCATGGGACCTAATTATGCACCCAAAGACACATATTTTATTTTTCAACCAATTTATATGCACTGGAGCATGTGCATGTAGTTCAAATTTGAATTATGCACATAAATGCATTGAAAACTCAGTTAATGCATAAGAATGTCCAAACAAACCCTGAAAAATCACAAAAATTCACACAACAATCCTGTTGTTCTATGTTGACACGAGAAAAAATTTGAAAGCAATAAGAGGCAATGGATATCGTTTCGTCCCCAAAGGTGGGACGTTCCCTACCGAAAACCATCATGCTTGTTGTGAGAAGCTCTAGTTTGCGAGAAGCATATACCCAAACCTGCCCCAAATGGGACAGAAGTTTTACCACGGCATGTTGATGACGCTCCATGATAGCATGCCAACTTTCATGAATTTCAGACGAGTTTTGGATTTACTAGAATTTAAAAACCAGGCATCTCAATGTTTTGCCGGCAATCAATGGTGCCCTGGTATTTGACAATCATTCCCATTTCTTGCATGGGACCTAAGCATGCACCCAAGGACACAGATTATTTTTCAACCAATTTATATGCACTGGAGCATGTGCATGTAGTTCAAATTTGAGTTATGCACATAAATGCATTGAAAACTCAGTTAATGCATAAAAATGTCCAAATGAACCCCGAAAAATCACAAAAACTCACACAACACTCCTCTTATTCTATGTAGACATGAGAAAAAAATTTGAAATCAATAAGAGGTAATGGATATCGTTTCGTCCCCAAAGGTGGGACGTTCCCTACCGAAAACCATCATGCTTGTTGCGAGAAGCTCTGGTTTGTGAGAAGCATATATATACCCAAACCTGCCCCAAATGGGACAAAAAAATTAGCACGGCATGTTGATGCCGCTCCATGATAGCATGCCAAGTTTCATGAATTCCAGACGTGTTTTGGATTTACTAGAATTTAAATGTAATGGATAAGAACCTCATTGAATTGCATGGGATGCTTAAGGTGGTAGAGCAGGATATTAAGAAAGGCACACATCAAGTGTTGATGGTGCAGAAATCGGTTATGTTCAAGAAGAGTTGTTTCAAGCAAAAGGCTAAGGCAAAGGGCACGGAGACGGTAACCTCCGCCGCTGCGCCGAAGTCTGGACCGGACTCGAAGACCATTTTCTATCATTGCAAGGATACCTGTCACTGGAAGAGGAACTGTAGCAAGTGGCTTGCAGAGCATGGCAAGAAGGTCGGGAATGCTGCTTCAGGCAAAGGTACACGTGTTGCATATGTTATAGACATTTACCTTGCTGAAATACCTAGTAGCTCTTGGGTATTTGATACCGGATCGGTTGTTCATATTTGCAACTCAATGCAGGGGCTGGTAAGAACTAGGCGTGTGTGTGACGCCCCCGATTCAATCATACACTAATCATGCACGCAAATGTGTACGATCAAGATCAGGGACTCACGGGAATATATCACAACACAACTCTAAAAACATAAATAAGTCACACAAGCATCATAATACAAGCCAGGGGCCTCGAGGGCTCGAATACAAGTGCTCGATCATAGAGGAGTCAGCGGAAGCATCCATGCATATCTGAGTACAGACATAAGTTAAACAAGTTGCCATAAGATAGCTAGCACAAAAATAGCAATGATCGAAAAGGCGAGGTCTCCTGCATGGGATCCTCCTAAACTACTCCTGGTCGTCGTCAGTGGCCTGCACGTAGTAGTAGGCACCTCCGGTGTAGTAGGAGTCTTCGTTGAAGTTGGCGTCTGGCTCCTGGGCTCCAGCATCTGGTTGCGACAACCAGGAAGAAAGGAAAGGGGGGGGAGGGGGGAGAAAAGCAACCATGAGTACTCATCCAAAGTACTCGCAAGCAAGGATATACACTACTTATGCATGGGTATCTGTGTAAAGGGGCAATATTGGTGGAGTGAACTACAGAATGCCAGAATAAGAGGAGGATAGCTAATCCTGTCAAAGACTACGCTTCTGGCAGCCTCCATCTTGCAGCATGTAGAAGAGAGTAGAAGGTAAGTTCACCAAGTATCATCGCATAGCACAATCCTGCCCGGCGATCCTCTCCTCGTCGCCCTGTTAGAGAGCGATCACCGGGTTGTATCTGGCACTTGTAAGGGTGTGTTTTATTAAGTATCCGGTTCTAGTTGTCATAAGGTCAAGGTACAACTCCAAGTCGTCCCATTACCGAAGATCACGGCTATTCGAATAGATAAACTTCCCTGTAGGGGTGCACCACATTACCCGACACGCTCGACCCCCTTTGCCCGGACACACTTTCCTGGGTCATGCCCGGCCTTGGAAGATCAACACGTCGCAACCCTACCTAGGCACAACAGAGAGGTCAAGACGCCGGTCTAAATCCTATGGCGCAGGGTCCGGGCCCATCTCCCATTGCACACCAAGATGTTGCGAGGGCGCCGAAGCGCACCTAGCCCCTTAATACAAGCGCAGGCTTACAGTCCAATCCGGCGCGCGCCGCTCAGTCGCTGACGTCACGAAGGCTTCGGCTGATATAACGATGCCAGTTGCCCATATCTTGTCCCACGTGGCGGTTAGTGCGTATAAGGTCAACGAGCCAACTCAGATCAAATATCAAGCTCTCATTAAGCGTGTTATTATGAAGTAACTGCGGACGTCGACCAGAGCCAGGCCCACCTCTCACCTAGGTGGTCTCAACTCGCCTGGGCCGCCTCCGCCACAAAGTAACAAAGAGGAGGGCTGCCCAACCCAGCCCACCTCTACCGGGATGGAGCCACCGTCCTTTCGCCCCCACATCGAATCACTTATGGTACTCTATGAGCCGACCCGACTTTAGTCACCACATGTATCATATAATATGTATGTAAGTATATAACCGTGATCACCTCCCGAGTGATCACGGCCTAGTAGTATAACATAGCAGACGGACAAGAATGTAGGGCCACTGATGGAATACTAGCATCCTATACTAAGCATTTAGGAATGCAGGTAAGGGTAACAACTGTAGCAACAAATGACAGGCAATGCAACAGAATAGGATTAACCGAAAGCAGTAACATGGTACACTACTCTAATGCAAGCAATAGTGAGAAGGAATAGGCGATATCTGGTGATCAGGGGGGGCTTGCCTAGTAGCTCAGCCGAGGAGGGGTCGTCAACACCGTAATTGTACTGGGTAGCAGCTCCGCCGGTCTCGGTGTCTAGCGAGAGAAGGGGGGAGAAACAATAAATATAATGCAAACATATGCGTGATGAAGCATTACATGACAATGTGCGGTGCTAGGTGTGCCCTAACGCGGTAGGAGGTGATACCGACGAAGTTGGGAAACGTCCGGAAAGTATTCCCGGTGTTTCGCGTTTTCGGACAGATGAACCGGAGGGGGAAAGTTGCGAGTTTGCTATGCTAGGGATGTGAGGCGGACGAACGGGCTGTGTATTCGGATTTTCTCGTCGTTCTGAGCAACTTTCATGTACAAAGTTTTTCCATCTGAGCTACAGTTTATTTTATATTAATTTAAAAAGGACTTAATCATTTCCTAGAATTAATTTAATTCTAAATGCATTTATGATGTCATCATGACATCAGCGGTCAGCTTTGACCTTTGACCAGTCAAGCTGACGGGTGGATCCCGCTTGTCATTGATTAAGACTAACTAATTAGGATTAACTAGATTAGTTAGATGATTAGGTTAATTAATCACAATTAATTAAGTTAATTAACTTAGTTAACTAATTAATTAATTAATTAATTAATTATATTTTTATTATTATTACTATTATTATTATTTATTTTTAATCTCTTTTTTAACTGTTCTGGGGCGGGCCCCACTTGTCATTGGCCCTAGGGGCCTTAGCGGGCACAGGGCGGTGCGGGCGCAGGGGCACGACCACGAGCACACAATAGGAAGCCCGGGCGCTGGCCTCTGGCGGGACCAACGACGCGGTCGCTGGCGCCCACGACGCCGGCCAGGGGAGGCGACTGAGGTGCGGGACTAAGGCGAGGGGAGCATGGCGCGGGGCCCGGAGCGCCGGAGTTGGCCGCGGGTGTGGCGGCGTCGCCGGTGTAGGGGGTGCAGGAGCAGGGCGAGGCTAGTGGCCAGGACGACAGCGGTGGCCGGCCGGTGTATGGGGAGACGGAGTGAGGGGCCGGCGAAGAGCGGGCCCGAGCGGCAGAGGAGCAGCAGCAGGGGAGCCGGGGCGCGGCACACCAAGCGGGGACGGAGCAAGGCGATGGTAGCGCAGAAGGTATGGCGGGCTGCTGGCGAGCCATGGGGCGATTGACGCACAAGACGGGCGAAGCCTTCAGCGCCGAGTAGCTGGGGGCTGATGCGGTGGCGCGACAGGGCTCACAGACGCCGCAGGCCGCAACGACGGACCTGGGCGCCGAAAGGCCATGTGATGGCGACACGCATTATAGGAGGAGAGGGAGGAGGAGGAGGTGGCGGCTCACAGGGAGCGGGTGGGCAGGGCAGCGGGCTCGGGGGCGACCCGTGGGGAGGAGGACGGCGACGAGGTCGGTGACGAAGAGGATGGCGAGGCGGCGATCCGGCTGGGTGGCTCCGGCGATGGCGTCGAGCGGCGGGGGTGGAGCCGGTCCGAGGCGGTGTGCGGCGGCGGCGGGTCGCGAGGGCGACGGGGTTGCTGCCCCCCGGTCCAGATCGAGGGGGAGCGGAGTGGAACATGGGGGGAGTGGGAGTGAGTGGGGGAGGGTGGTTAGGGTTCGGGGGAGCGGGGATAGGATAAGGGAGTGGGAGGGGGGGCGTGGCCGGTTGGGCCGGCAAGGCGGCCTGGTGGGCCGAAGCCCAGTGGGGGGGAGGGGGGGTTCTCCTTTGTTTTAGTTTAGTTACTGTTTTCTATTTTCCTATTTTCTTTTATTTCTTCTTTTCTGTTTTATTAAATATTTTTGTTTTTTATGAAATACCCAAGTTGTACCTAAAATATTATTAATACTTATGCCACTACCACAACTAACGTGGCACCTGATATAAAATAGTTTGTAATTGTTCATTATTTTATAATCATTTAATAATTGTTTTTGCAACTATTTGATTCATTTTTGAGTATTTACACATTTTATACAAGTGTGCTTTCTCCACCATTATTACATAGGATTTATTTGTCCCAGCTTGAACATTTTAGTTTTAATGTTTGAAAACTTTTGATGTTTGCATTTAATTCAAATTTGAATTTGGATCGGTTCTGAACTAACACGAGACTAGCAACAGTAATCGCGGTGACGTGGCATCATTACCAGAGGGTTACTGTAGCTTAATTACCCGGACGTCACAGTGTGGCACAAGGGGAGATTGACATCCGGGTCGGCAACAACTCAAGAGTTGCTGCGTTGGAGGTCGGCACGATGCAGCTCTAGCTTCCTTCTGGATTTATTTTGGAATTGAATAATTGTTATTACATTCCTACACTTAGTCGGAACATTATTTCTGCCTCATGTTTGATGAGTCAGGGTTATGAATTCAATTTAAAGGACAATGGTTGTTCGTTTTATTTGAATGGTATGTTCCATGACTATGCACCCATTGTTGATGGGTTATTTAGATTGAATCTAGAATAGGAACCGGTCTATAACAGGAATGTCAAGAGGCATAAGCCTAATGAGATAAATCAGACATACTTCTGGCATTGCCGGTTTGGAACATTAGTCTGAAACGCATGAAGAAGCTCCATGATGATGGGATCCTAACTTCGTCCGACTTTGGGTCATTCGAGACATGTGAATCATGCTTGCTCGGCAAGATGACTGAGTCTCCTTTCACTAAGAGTTGCGAGAGGGCGTCCGAGCTGTTGGAGCTTATACACAGTGATGTGTGTGGTCCAATGAGCACAACCGCCAGAGGTGGCTATCAGTACTTCATGACTTTTACCGGCGACTTGAGTAGATATCGATATATCTATTTGATGAGGCACAAGTCATAAACTTTTTAAAAGTTCAAAGAGTTTCGGTATGAGGTTGAGAATCAGCTCGGCAAGACTATAAAGCTTCTACGATATGATCGTGGAGGTGAGTACATGAGCCAGGAGTTTGATGATCATCTGAAAAGCTGAGGTATAGTACCTCATCTCACACCTCCGGGTACGCCACAAAGAAACGGTGTGTCGGAATGGAGGAATAGGGCCTTGTTGGACATGGTCTGGTCTATGATGAGCAATTCGGAATTACCCTTGTCATTCTGGGGATACGCTCTAGAAACTGCAGCTTTCACACTTAACAGGGTACCACCAAAATCGTAGATAAGACACCACATGAGATGTGGATCGGGAAGAGTCCTAGTTTGTCTTTTCTAAAGATTTGGGGTTGTGAAGCATTTTTCAAGCGACTTATGTCAGACAAGCTTACACCCAAGTCAGATAAATGCGTATTCGTGGGATATCCGAGGGAAACCTTGGGATATAGCTTCTACAACCGGGAAGAGAACAAAGTGTTTGTTGCTCAGAACGGGGTTTTCCTTGAGAAAGAGTTTCTCAGTCAGGAGGACAGTGGGAGGACGGTTCGACTCGAAGAAATTCGAGGACCACTTGGGGACGGCTCGGCTGGTGATGAGATCATACCGGAGTCAGTTAGGGAACCCGTAGTGGAAGCGGCACCGGAACCACGGAGGTCGGAGAGATTGCGCAGAGTGCGTGATGTATTGTTGCTAGAAAGCGACGAGCCGGCTACATATGCGGAAGCAATGGTGAGCCCAGATTCTGAGGCATGGCTAGAGGCCATGAGATCCGAGTTAAAGTCCATGGATGAGAATCAAGTCTGGGACTTGGTTGATCCGCCGCCTGGCGTAATTGCCATTGGTTGCAAATGGGTCTTTAAGAAGAAAACCGATATGGATGGAAATGTTCAGATCCATAAAGCTCAGCTTGTTGCTAAGGGTTATGGACAAGTTCAAGGAATTGACTACGACAAGACTTACTCGCCGGTAGCGATGTTGAAATCAGTGAGGATCATACTAGCTATAGCTGCATATTTTGATCTTGTATGTGGATGACATACTACTGATCGGAAATGATGTTTCGATGCTGAACTCGGTCAAGAAGTCATTGAATGGCAAGTTTTCGATGAAGGACCTTGGTGAGGAAATGTACATTTTAGGCATTAAGATCTATGGAGATAGTTCGAGGAGGCTGCTCGGCTAAAGCCAGAGAACGTACATAGATAAAGTGTTGAAGCGGTTCAACATGAGTGAGGCGAAGAAAGGGTTCTTGCCACTCTCACATGGTATAAGGCTGAGCGAGACTCAGAGTCCTTCGACATCTGATGAGTGAAGTAGGATGAGTAGGATTCCGTATGCCTCGCCAATCGGATCCATCATGTATGCCATGATATGTACAAGGCCTGATGTTGCTTTTGCAATAAGCCTAACAAGCAGATACCAGGCTAACCCCGGTGAGAGTCACTGGGCAGCGGTAAAGACTATTTTGAAGTACCTGAAAAGGACTAAAGAGATGTTCCTAGTTTATGTTGGTGAGGAAGAGCTCGTCGTAAGGGGTTATGCCGATGCTACTTTCCAAACCAACAGAGATGATTCTCGATCACAGTCCGGATTCGTGTACGTCATTAACGGAGGACCAATGAGCTGGATGAGTTCCAAGCAAGATACGGTGGCCGATTCTACCATAGAAGCCGAATATGTTGCGGCTTGTGAAGCTGCAAAGGAAGGTATTTGGACCCGGCATTTTCTGGATGATCTTGGTATTTTCCCAGCCTCGGTAAAACTGTTGGACCTTTATTATGATAATTCTGGTGCCATCGCACAAGCCAAGGAGCCGAGGAATCCCCACAAGGTCAGACACATAGATCGGAAATATCACCTGATACGAAAGATCGTAAAGAATGGTGATGTAGAGTTATGCAAAATTCACACGGATGCAAATGTTGCAGATCCATTGACTAAGCCGCTTCCACAACCCAAGCATGAGGGGCACGTTAGAGCTATGGGCATTCGATGTCTATTTGATTGACTCTAGTGCAAGTGGGAGACTGTTGGAGATATGTCATACAGGCAATCATGTATGATGATATTTCATATGTGTTTATGAATAAAGAGAGTCCTTGGATATTATCAATGATGTGTATCAGCAAGTATGTGACTTGTTTGTGGGACTATGCATTGTATGATGACTGTCCTAAAAGGTCCCTAGTCGAAAGGGTTGTGTGGACGCGCAGCCAACTATACTAGCATATGATACGGTCGATGGCTTGGTCTCACTAGCCATGGAGCATTGGATGCTAACCGGATAATATGGACTTGGAAGGATCTGGTCAGATTTGACGTAGTCGGATCCGAGTCAACATAAGGTCCGAGTCAGACAGACCGAACTATGAGACGCAGTGATATGTCATCTGTGAGTCTCTAGTACAACATATGTTCTATGTCCTAAGACCTAAGCTGACGCATGTACTCGGGATGGTGATAGACTTGCTTTGGGCCGATCAAACGCTACTCCGTAACTGGGTAGTTACAAAGGTAGGTTTTGGGTTTTTCGAGACCCATGCTGCGACATGTGGTCGAGCAAGATGGGATTTGCCCATCCGATCAGGAGAGATATACTCTGGGCCCCTCGTGTGATTCTACCAAAATAAGCATGGCCATGCGATTAGGATTAAGAGATAATCCGGTTTGTGGGCGGCATCACTGGAACGAGAAAGAGGTCGGGCTAGCACAAGGATGACAATCTCGCCTTGAGCCCGACAACATATATCGTGTGGCAAAGGGAACATAAGTGTGATATGTTGTAGAGGTTCGCCTAACCAGCTTCATAGTCTCCTTGGTGTTCGGCATGCCTTGCTAGAGGCCGCTACCAACCGTGCAGTTTGGAGGTGATCGGAACTGTGACCAAGCCGACTTGAACCTAAGGGGTCACGCGCTTAAGGGAAGGAACCTACGAGGTCGGATCCGAGGAAACTGTTCAGATGTGATCCGAGCTGTATTCGGATTGTGGCCGAGTAGACTTATGGGATTTAGGGTCTGTGCGAGGCCCAAGAGTTGAGCCCGCGACATATGCCTATATATAGTGGAGGTGCGGCACACTCATGCGATTGATCGCTTAGGCACTATCACTAGGGTTTGCATGTGTTGCGAATAGACACCTCCACTCGCTGTCGGTTGTGTGATCGGACCTAGCAGTCGGCCGCACGATGTTCCTCCTGCACGCGCGGATACCGTTAGAGGCGGTGCACTTGCGCCGCTCCGGCGAACCTGTACGTGGGAACTGACGACCGGCTATTCAAGGGAGATCGGACGAGGAGGAGACGAGCCACGCAGATGCATTGCCCCAACTCTTCTTCCGCTGCACGGCACTGCGCGTCTAGTGGTAACGATCTGTGATCCATTCCCGTAGCATGTTCCTGGTTGTTCTGCGTGTAGGAAAATTTAATTTGCAGTCGAAGCACCCTACCGTAGAAACCAACACAGTTTATTATCACCAACCGTGTGAGTTGCAACACAAATATCCTGGAGCACCGTCAGTGTATAGTACGCCTACGGCTTACGCGAGAAGGTGCGTCGGCTATAGTACACAGTCGGCATCTCAAGCACACCAGCTCGCTCCCCAAATATCATTTCACTGTTCAATCGTCGCCGGTGAAACATGGGCACGTGGACCCGCGTTGTTGGGGATATTACTACTGGCTGTAAACCGGCCAGGACAGGCCGGGTTAACTTCATCAGTAGTTGAGTATGTTAAAACCCAAGTAGGCAGATGAGGGCTTAAGGCCCATAGCCGGTTCAAGGCCTGTAGCCGTAAATCGGCGTCAGTATGTAACTTGTATTGTAAGTTAGAAATAGTAGAGACCGAGCCGGATACATCTATGAACCGGCGTCGGGACTCTGTGAACCGAAGGGCGCCACCCATGTATATAAGGAGATGACCCGGCGGCGGTTCAAGGACAACAGACAACAACTCGAGACTTAGGCGAAGCTTGTTTGCTCCCTAGTCATCGAAACCCCATCAATTCCATCACAACTAGACGTAGGCTTTTACCTTCATCGAAGGGGCCGAACTAGTATAAACTCTCTTGCGTCATTGTGTCCGCTTTAACCCCTTCAAGCTAACCCGTAGCGATGGCTCCACGACTAAGTCCTTTCATGAGGACATCTGCCGTGACAAAACCACGATAGTTGGAGCCCATCGTGGGGCTATCGCACGATGGTTTCAAGTTCTTGGAGGGCAACTTCGAAGGACTCAAGGGCTACACTGTGGGCCGGATGACCAAGAGTCGTCGCGACAAGCTCTACATCGACGATGCAGGGTGGGGCCCCGAGGCCAGCTTGATTGAGTACGGGTACCGGGTCCCCTTTGGTGGCATACACGTCTTCATCGGCAAGATCGGTGAACCGGGCCCTGAGCCGGACATCTGCACCGACCTCATCGAAACGGCTCAGCGTCCGAGATCTGCCCAGGTTAAACCGACCGTGAAGCGTGCCTTCGTGGGGGTCATCCACGGAGGAGAATATGAGGATGGATCGGAATCTGGTAGCGAGACCGTCATTTATTCCGGCGACAAGTCCTCAACCGGAGAAATCGAATCATTGTATCAGTTACAGGTCGACCGGATTGGGGGCTGTTCCGATGGTGACAGTATTCCAGACCCCTCTGATCTGCCCAACCGGGTTGGAATATTCATGGCCGGTAGACAGGCGGCGATCCACTCTTCGACCGCAGCAGCAATGATTTCCGGGTCAGCAGCGGCTGCGGCGGCCGGGGCAGGAGGCCCTGTGCACCCGCTGGCTCAAGTTTTATCTGATCTATTTGATGCGTTGGCTATGCTTATGGCGGAGGCTAACCCGGCGGATCAGGACGCCCACAACGCGGGAATTGCAAAGGTGAGGGAACAGATCACTCAGGCCAAGGCCGACCTAGCAGCCGAGAACGACAGGATGGTCGCAGAGCGGGCTGCTTTGGATGCGCAGGCCTATAGGCTTATGCTGGACCAGAACGCGTCGCATGAAGTCTTGAAGAGGAAGCACCAATCTCGCTTGCCTCCGGTTTTCGACGCCAGAAATCTCTTTAACACCCCAGGAGCAGGAACTAGTGACCCGCCGGTGATAAATCGGGCGGAGGCACCTGGGCCGGGCGCGCCGGTTCAGCCTCGCCTGGTGGAGCCGCCTCGACAGAACAATGTTGTGCCTCAGCCTATCCCGACACCTCCGGGTCATTATTCCAATCTGATGGACAATCTTTTCGCCGCCGCTTCACAACTGGGGGCCATCCCGATTGAAGGTGATTCTCCGTAGGCGATGGAGATGCGCCGGGTTAAGGATCTTCTTCGAACAGCCTTGATTCAACAGGAAGCATATTCATACAGCCGTGACCGAATTCATTCCACCCCCCGTCCTTGCCGGAGTTACAGCAGGCTTATGGATGAACCGACCGTATCCAGTAATGCACGGAACCGTGAAGCGCCGCGTGGCAATAACCCGGCAGGTGATACTCAGGAAGTGGTGGAACGGGCCCGGGCGCGCAGGGACGCCGAGTTAGCGGCGCAGCATGAGGCTCGTCAGCTTACGCCGGTTCGTCCAACCACCTCGGTCCAGCCAGGGGTTACTTCTAGTTCTTTGGGAGTTCCTTGTCTTGTCCTCATGACGCAATGTGCGCCTGCCCAAGGATTTCAAGGGCCCGCGCAAGGTGCCAAATTACACTGCTGATTTGTCTCCGGAAACATGGGTGGAGAGCTATGAGATGGCCATGGAGATGCTTGATGTGGATGAGGCGGCGTGTGCGAAGTATTTCACCATGATGCTTGAAGGGACAACCCATATTTGGTTAAAGAGCTTACCGGCCAATTCTATCAGTTCATGGGCCCAGTTGCGAGCCCGATTTATCCAGAATTTCAAGGATACATGTAAGCAACCCATGTCGATAGTGGACTTAGCGGCCTGTGTCCAAGAGGGAGGAGAGTCAACAACCCGCTGGGTGCACCGAGTCTCGGAAATTTTGCATTCATCAGACCGTATCAACGCTGATTCCGCGGTTATAACCTTGGAAAGCAACTGCCGGTTTAAGCCTCTGAAGTTGAAATTGGGACGGATGAAGCGCCATTGTAATGATATGGGGACCCTCATGACTGCGTTAGTGAAGTATGTTGATTCTGATAGTACCAAGGATCCCGAGTCTGATGACGACACGACAGGGAAGGGAAAGAACAACAGCAACTCCAAAGGGCAGCAACATAACACGGCAGGTCATGGAAACGGAGGCAAACGTAAGGCGGATAGCAGCGTGGACTTTGTGGCTAATACTAGCGCGCAGGACAAGGGCCAGCGACGAAATGGTAAACCGTCGAATCGCGGTGGAGCTCCAAGTCCTAACCCGGACCGCCTGACCTATCTGTTAAACCAGCCCTATCCAGAGCACGGGACGAAGGAGATGCCAGCCAACCACCTTTGGAAAGATTGCTACATTATGCAGGAGTTCAAGAATTATAATGCTTTCCGATATGATCACGGATCAGGTCGTGACTCAGGATCCGGATTCCATGGACCGGGTCACGGTGGAGGAAATTCCGGTTCAGGCTTCAATGGTAATCAGGGTGGACATAACAATCAAAATAATCAGAATAGCCAGGGTGGTTACGACCAGCAGCAGTCGGGTTATCAGAGCAATCCAAAGCAGTTGAATAGCAGGCAATATCATGTATTCACCACTAGCTTGGATAAGCGAGACCGGAAGCTTCACAAGCGAGCGGTAAATTCTGTTGAACCGGCCGTGCCTCGTTATTTACGCTGGTCTGAATAGCCAATCATATGGAGCAGAGAGGATCACCCTCCCCGAGTTGACAATCCGAGCCAGCTAGCGTTGGTGGTGGCACCTCAGGTGGGAGGTTATAAGTTCACCAAGGTGCTCATGGATGGAGGGAGCAGCTTTAATATCCTATACTATGAGACCTTCCGCCGTATGGGGCTAACAGATAAAAATCTTAAACCGTCCAATACGGTATTCCATGGTGTGGTACCTGGTAAGTCAGCATATCCTGTTGGCAAGATAGCTCGAAGTAGCCTTTGGAGACGATCATGATTCCGTGTCGAGACATTGACTTTTGAGGTGGTGAAGATCCGGAGCCCATATCACGCCCTATTTGGGCGGCCGGCTTATGCCAAATTTATGGCGCGGCCCTGTTATATTTATTTGCAACTCAAGATGCCAGGTCACATGGGGACTATAACTGTTCATGGAAGTCGCAAGATTGCTTTGGAGTGTGAAGAAGGTGATGCGGCCTATGCGGAGTCGGTTTGTGCCACGGAAGAGTTGAAATACTATAAGGATAATTTTGATCCGGCAGACATGACTCCATTGAAGAAGCCAACTACAGAGCATGATCCGACCCTAAAGTTCAAATCGGCAGCTGAGACTAAGCTTGTTGACTTCGTACCTGGCGATTCGTCCAAGCAGTTCAGCATCAGTACCAACTTGGATCCGAAATAGGAAAGCGCGCTCATCGAGTTCATCTGTGAGAATCGGGACATTTTTTCATGGGAGCCTTCTGACATGCCAGATGTACCGAGGGAACTCGCTGAGCACACTCTTAATGTCGATCCTAAGTACAAACCGGTGAAGCAGTTTCTCCGCCCGTTTAACGAAGAAAAGCTATTGGAGGAGGTTGCCAGGCTCTTAGCGGCTGGTTTTATTGTCGAAGTTTTCCATCCTGAATGGCTGGCTAATCCGGTGCTGGTCCTTAAGAAAAACGGCACCTGGCGCATGTGTGTGGATTACACAGATCTTAACAAGGCTTGTCCAGTAGATCCTTTTTCCCTCCCCCGCATCGATCAGATTATTGATGCTACTGCGGTTGTGAGCGTTTGAGTTTTCTGGATGCGTATTCTGGTTATCATCAGATCAAGATGGCAGTTAAGGACCAGGAGAAGACGGCGTTCATAACTCCCTTTGGAGCCTTCTGCTATGTATCTATGCCCTTTGGGCTCAAGAGTGCCCAGGCAACTTATCAACGGTGTGTACAGAATTGCCTTCATAAGCAGATCGGCCGTAATGTACATGCCTATGTGGATGATATTGTGGTTAAGTCAAGGGAGAAGGAGACTCTGGTTGACGATTTGAAGGAAACCTTTGATAACCTCATGGACATACAAGATGATGCTCAACCCGCCAAGTGTGTTTTTGGTGTACCGGCAGCAAGTTATTGGGTTTTCCGTACCCAACAGGGAATTGAGGCTAATCCGGAGAAGATCACAGCTATCACCTCCCTGGCTAAAGCGAAGTGTATCAATGACGTTCAACGCTTGGCAGGCCGGATTGCCGCGTTGAGCCGGTTTATCAGCCACCTCGGTGAGAAGGCGATCCCTTTGTATCAGATGCTGAAGAAAACAAATCAATTCGTCTGGAGTTCGGCTGCTGATAAAGCGTTTGAGGATTTAAAGTGGCAGCTAGCCCATCCGCCTGTTCTTGCTGCTCCGATTGACAAGGAACCATTGCTACTATATGTGGCAGCTAATGCTCGTGCAGTCAGCGTAGCTATTGTGGTGGAGCGCAAAGAGGCGGGTAAGGAATATCTGGTTCAGCGTCCGGTTTACTATATCAGCGAGGTGCTTATTGAGTCCAAGCAAAGGTACACGCATTGGCAGAAGCTGGTATATGGAGTTTTCATGGCAAGCCGGAAGCTAAAGCAATACTTCCAGGGACATCCCATCACAGTGGTCAGCTCTACTCCTTTGGGAGATATAATTCAGAACAGGGAGGCAACTGGCCAGATTGCCAAGTGGGCTATAGAGCTTGGGCCACACGGACAGAAATACGTGCCTCGGACGGCGGTCAAATCTCAAGCACTTGTAGATTTCATCAATGATTGGACGGAATTAGAAGCACCTGAAGAAAAGCTGGATCACACCTATTGGACTATTCATTTTGATGGGTCCAGGAAATTGGAGGGCTCAGGGGCTGGAGTCATGTTAACTTCCCCACAATGTGATAAGTTCTGTTACGTTCTCCGCTTAATGTTCCCTTGTACTAACAATGCAGCTGAGTACGAAGCTTTACTCCATGGTCTCCGGATGGCTAAGGAGATGAATCTCAGCCGAGTTAAGTGCTTCGGTGACTCGGACCTGGTGGCCCAACAAGTATCTGGCACTTGGGATTCCAAGGATCCGCTCATGGCAGCATATCGTCGTGAGGTGGATATTGTTGCAGGTCACTTCAAAGGATATCAGGTGGATCATGTGGACACACGGAAGAACGAAGCGGCGGACACTTTAAGCCGGTTGGGCTCTCAACGTAAACCGTCCCGCTTAACGCCTTCTTGGATGTTCTCGCATAACCCGTCTGTCAAGCTCCCCGTGAAGAGGATTTGGCTATTCCTGATCCGGAGGCCCAATTGGTGGCGGCTCTTCATGTTATTCCGGATTGACGGTTCCTTATCTTGGCGACATGAACCGGGCGAAGTTACCGTGAGGATGAGACTCTGGCCAGGCAGATAATCCGGCAATCCAAGTCCATGACTATTGTCAATGGCGAGTTGCATCACTGCAGTGTGTCAGGGGCGTTTCAACGCTGTGTGTCTCCTGAGGAAGGCTGTGAAATTTTGCGTGAAATCCACGAAGGGGATTGTGGTCACCACGCCGGTTCAAAATCTCTGGTGGCTAAAGCGTTTCGTCATAGCTTCTATTGGTTGACTGCTCATGCTGATGCAGAGGACCTGGTTAGACGATGTGATGGCTGTCAGAAGTTCTCAGGACGCGCTCATGTGCCGGCTCAAGAACTGAGGATGATTCCAATTACTTGGCCGTTTGCGACTTGGGGGTTGGATATGGTTGGACCTTTCAAAAGGTCCAAGGACAAGAAGACCCACCTTTTGGTGGCGCTTGACAAGTTTACAAAGTGGGTGGAGGCGGAGCCCGTCAGAAAGTGTGATGCAGCCATGGCGGTTCAATTCATCAAAAAGGTGACTTTCCAGTTTGGCTTTCCACACAGCATCATTACTGATAATGGTACCAACCTGTCCAAGGGTGCTATGAAGGAGTTCTGTGAACGTGAGGACATCCGGCTTGACGTTTAATCAGTGGCTCACCCACAGTCCAATGGCCAAGCAGAGAGGGCTAACCAAGAGATCTTACGAGGCATCAAACCCCGGCTTATGGTTCCTTTGCAGCGGACGCCGGGTTGTTGGGTTGAGGATTTACCATTTGTATTATGGAGCATCAATACTACGCCCAACAGATCGACATGATACAAACTGTTCTTCATGGTCTACGGAGCGGAGGCGGTTCTCCCCATTGATATCCGTCATGATTCACCTCGTGTAGCAGCTTAAGTTGAAGCGGACAATGAGGTAGCACGGCAAGACGCTTTGGACCTATTGGATGAGGAGCGTGACATCGCAGCTGCCTGTTCGGCAATTTACCAGCAGGATCTTCGTCGCTATCACAGTCGCCGAGTTAGAACCAGAACCTTTCAAGAAGGAGATTTGGTGCTCCGGGTCATCCAAGAAGCTATCCCCGCCTTGGGAGGGACCTTTCGTGATCAGTAAGAATCTGCACAACGGGTCATACTATCTGATCGATAATCAAGAGCATAAAAACTCACGTACATCAGAGGAGGAGACCAACAGGCCGTGGAACATAGCTCATCTTCGGCCTTACCATACTTGAGCCATAGGCTCTACTTATGTACATATTATGACAATGTCTATATTATGGTCAATACAATAAACCGGAGCCTTAGCTAAAGCGGGGTCTGTTGTTTTTACATCATGTGTGGTTACATGGAGTCTTTATCTTAAAGCAGCCTCTGGTTTACCCCTTGAGTTAGCTTTTTCAACAAGCTTTATATCATATCTCTTGGGGGCTTGGTCGTGTCCGAACCAATGCAACACCTTTTGATAGGCGATAGCCACAGAATCACTTGGGGACTTGGTCACGCCTCAACCGGGCCACGCCTCTTGATCGGCCTAAGGCCACAAAATCACTTGGGGGCTTTGGTCGAACCCGAACCATCGCTACACCTCTTGATCAGCGTAATTCCACTGCATCATTTGGGGACCTAGATGACTTGAACCATAGCTACGCCTATCGGGGGCTTGGTCGTGTCCGACCATGGTAATCCCACTTGATCGGCTCAAACAGCCTCTTTTTGCAAATAATTCTATCTGTCTTTGCTTGAAATTCGTTTCTCTTTTTTGCATATTTCTCTTGTTGTGTTTTTAAACCGACAATTATTAAATCAGTTTGACTGTCAGTTGACGGAACACGGTCTATTCTTAACCCGGAGACGCTTTGCCCGGATTGATTTTTTGTTAACATCCTATTATGGAGTAACACCGGTGTTCTTTGTAACCCGGAACGGTTTACTTGGTAAACCGACCTCATATACACACGAGCTGTTTTCTCCTCCAGCAGAGTGGGTTTCTTACAACTCCGCTTCAAGATTGACCCAGCCAACTTCATGCCCTACGATGGCAGGTATTATATATCTCCGTATTTGATCATATGTTTAAATCTAAGATATTATCTTCGATATTATGACCCGCCGTGGTACAACCACGGGCGCGTTTTAAGCTTTTTGCTGCGTAAAAACAGTTTAAGATTGATGATTCAACGGAAGCATAAGTTGCAATAAGTATGCACGAAGGCATATCAAAACCAAGTGTGGCAGCTAGTCTATTACAAGGCAGCACGGTGCTCAGATAAGATATTTGTTTTCTGCGTAACATAAAGGAGCAATAATTTAAACCAGCTTCCGGTTCATGCTTGGTCGCCAGCTTGGCCTGATCGTTGCGGGTCATCTTATACCGCTTCAACTTCGCTTCCCTACCCAAAGGGCTGGAAATCAACAGTTGTCCAGTCGATTCCCATTAATGCTTGAAAGATAGCTTCATCATTGATCAGCAACGACGTTTGAATATCGGGAGCGTAAGTATGCTTATGGATTGGAGGTATAAGGTTCTCCGCTTCGGGAATTGGTGCAGCCACTCGTTTGTTTTGACCATCATATTGGGCTTGATAGTGAGACAACTCTGCCTCTTCCACCAATTGACAAGCCAAAGGGCGCACTTCCCGGTTTATAGCTCGGAGATCCTCTTCGCTGAATTCTGTCCCGTCTTCCTTCAAGCTTGGGAAGCCCTGGGCCGCTTCAACAGGATCAAAATCCGGCACCCATGCTTTTGCCCGGATTAAGGCTTTTATAGCACCGGTTCTAGCAGCAGATTTCTTTAACTCTTCAACCCGGGCAGGAAGCATTGACAACCTTTTAATAGTGTCCTGGATCAAGGTCGGCACCGGGTTGTTGTGAGAAGCAGTACAGATGATCCGTTGCGCACCAGTATACAGTTGTTATATCAATGTATAGGCGGCTTTCAATTTCTTCCACACATCTGATTCCAAGTGGCCAATACATGTCCCTGTATCATTCAAAGGGTTGGTAAACCGGCAATTACATGAGAAGGCCTCATTACTTCAGAAATCAAGAAAGCTTATAAAAGACAGCAGCGGTCATGGCATGCACTTGGCGTTTTACACTGGTCAGTTCATCCACCACCGGTTGGAGTGCAGCCTCAGCCTTCTCTGCTCGTTGAGTTAAAGCGGCTTTTTCGGTGGCCCAATCCGCTCGCTCCTTGTTAAAACCCTCTTTAAGCTTTTCCATGACGCATAAAGAGCTGGTTAATTCATTTTTTGCATTGGAGGTTTCAGCTTGCTGGGACTTCAGATTTTCTTGCAGATCGGCGATTTGACTTTCTTTCTTGCTCAGATCAGCCTACATATAGATAATCATTTGATAAAGATTATGGTGCAGAATTGAAGTACCAACCACATAACAAGTTATGCCCTCGGTACTTGGGGGCTAATGCATATTTGCTTTTCATCCTACAATTTCTATATAAAGTCCCAAGCCCAATACAAGTATTCAACTTGGCACTTGGGGGCTAATGCCTATTTGCTCTGTCCTTGAGTGACACTAGAATTCTTATTGTATAAAGTCCCGGTTTAACTACATTAAGTTGAACCGGCCCTTGGGGGCTACTTTCCCAAAATACAGCTGTGTTAAAGTTCATGTTGGAAAGTCCCGGTTTAAGTTGATATCTTAAAACCGTCACTTGGGGGCTATTGGAGTTGACAGATGGAAATATACAAGCAGAGAGTCATATGGACTTTACCTCACATTTGTCCTTCATCATATTTACTGCATCGGCTTCATAATCACGGCTGGTATATAGCCGATTCAGGTAGCCGGAATGAAGATCTTGGTTGTTCAGAGCGGCATAAGTGGCCAAATCGGCATTCCATTTGCCTTTGCCAAATGCAGCAAATTCATCTTTGGCAGTGTGCTTAGATAAAGGCTCGGAACGACCAACACCAGTAATAACAACATCATCATCTTTGGCTTCACCGGTCCGCACTGGGGTCGCCGGTTTATCAGTATGCTTTGCTGGGCTCGTTGTTTTGTCGGGCCCCGACAGACTTGTGGGCTGATTAAAAGGGCCTGTGGTATCAACATGTGCCTCTTCAAAGAGGAATATCATGATCTTGCGATGGTGGGCCGCTCAAAGACATCGTCGTGGATGTGTTCTTTGGGATCCGTATTTTGACCGGTTCAGAGCGTCGCCTTCTTCTCGCCGCTTTGTCCGCATTTAGCTTTCTTGCTTGGCCTAGGCTTGGCCCCGAAAGGAAAAAGACGGATCAGTCCAGTGAATATTGAAAGTGATATATCAAACAACATTATCAGGAATATGGCTCACCCAAGCACCGTTTTGAGTGGTGGGAGCTGGGTGGCTGACGACTCGCCGGAAGAAGATTGAGAAGTGCCTTGATAATCGGAGTCAGATGGATTAAGAGGTTGACGAAAACAACCCGCTTTAGGATAAGCATTGACGAAACAGTTAGAGACCTCTGAACAGCGTTTCCGAACCGGACTGTTCGGTAAACCGGCGGAGGTAACTACCTGGCCGTTGTGCCGGGTTGTGCGGCGAGCTTCATGTTGTTGTGTCTTCATAAGAAAGTTTCGGTCCAAATAAGCAAGAGGATGAGAAAATTTAACTTTCCAGTTTGCCCGGCGGATTTTTAGTGAAGGTAAAGGGTTTGAATCGGAAGAAAGAGCGATTACCTCTACAACATCAGCGTGACTGACTTCAGCGTCATCCTGGCAATAATCATTATCAATAAGGCGTGTGAAAAATAAACCAAGTGAATCGAGCTCTACCTCAAGGTCCGGATTACCCACATCATCGTCAGCTGGTGGATCGGAGGATGCAGTGGTTCTCTTTCTATTGGCCGGTTTCTTCACAACTCTGGTCTTGGGCTGGGTTGTTTTCTCCGGTTTCTCCTGTGGAGGTTTATTGCTCCAAAATGGATCATCACCCTGTTTGAAAGATGTTAATGTCAACAAAGGGTACTTAAAACATAGTCAGATATCATGAAAGCATAAGATATGAGTCTTACGGCTGGCGGTTTGTTAGTGGTACAAAAAGGAGGCAGGCCAGTTTGAGAGCATGCAACTTCCGGTTCATTTAATATCTTCTTCACAGCCTCAATGACCTCGTCATCTGTTAGCTGGATCTCAATATGCCGTAGAGGGTCTTTTACATCTCCTGTGTATTTGCACATCAAACCGGAGCGCAGGCTTAAGGGCAATATACTCCAAGATATCCAAAGCAGCGAGCAAGGTCAACTCCGCCAACCCGTTAGCTATGAAGGCCCCGAGCTTGGATAATTGAGGAGCGATTTGCTTCTCTCCTTAGCGATCGATCTACCGAGGGAAGGGATGTGTGTTGCTTAGCCGCTCCGGACGATAACCCGACAAGGGATTTTCACCATCAGGAGAGGTATCTTTGCAGTAAAACCATGTTGAATTCCACTCTTTGGGATGGATGTGCAGTTTGGCGTGAGGGTAAGTGACCTCCTTCCTCTTTTGAATCGCCATACCACCTAACTCGGTATTGGGACCACAAGAATTCGTGTGGCGGTTCGGATGGAAGCAATCCTCGAATAATTCAACTGTGGCCTTCTTGAAAGAACACCTCACAGAAAGCACTTGAAAGTGACAGATGTTGGTTACAGAGTTGGGGCCAATATCTTGTGGACGCAGCTTGGAAGTTGGCCAAGACATCCCGATAAAACTTTGAACCGGGCGGATCAAGCCCCTGCTAGATGGTCAGCAAAAACAACAACCTCTCCATCTTCGTGTTCTGGAGGACATTCCGGGCCAGGGACCCTCCAGTGAACGGCATCTTTTTTGCCTAAAGCGCCGGTATTGACTAGGTTATTCAGTTGAGTCTCGGTCACTCGAGAAGGGACCTAGTTGCACTCATACACTTGTTTGGCCATGGTGCAATCTGCAAAGCAGTAATACCGGTTCAAGAATATGTTGGAAGGATATACATTGATGCATTCATTGCTAAACCGGAAGCAGTTATTTATAAACCGGAGTTCTGCAAAGTGGCAATACTTAGCTAGGGAATCCTGGCGGTTCAACAAGGGGACTAATGGTATATACCGAGTTATCAATTTTTCTACAAAGTTAAACCGCCTGGTCTAAAATATTGAAGAGTCAAGATTATGGATGAGTAGGTGTGCGAAAACAGGTTTCACAAAATTACATCATAGTTTTGGATCTGGAACATGTTCAGAAAAAGAGATAAATATTCAAGGTCCAAAGGGGAGTAGATGCTGAATCAATGAGCAAGGATACAGAGAGATTTATGGTATTGAGATGCGCAAGTGAAAACGGATGATAAAAACTACCGCCACGCAGAACAAAGATTCACAGACTCGTCTAAAGTTTATCATATGAACAGGAAGCAAGTGATGAACATGGAAACCCTAGAACAGATCTATGATGAAAAAGATAGAAGACTTACCAGAGCCGAGGAAGAAATGGAAGATCGCCGCGATGCTCTGGTGTATTCAGGGTGATGCAGCGGCCAAGGTTGGTGCAGAAGTCGACGGTGGCGGCGGAGCTCCGAAGCTGGGCGACGCGAGGAAGACGAAGCAGAGGGGCATGAAGGGGAAAAAGAAATGACCCTTCGGTCTTATTTATAAAGCAAGGGACATCTGTCAGGCACGAAAATCAAGGGGCCGCGAGTTTGGAAACGGAGTTGTCGCCTCGATTGTCGCAGATCTATTAAACAAAAAAGGTATCGTGGATAGCTTTTATGACAGGTGACGTCATGCCGGTTTACGACGACTAGAGAAGATGACATCATGGCGGTTCACCAGACTACACAAAGATGCTGACGATGAAGTTTTTTGCTAAGGATTGACATGAACCTGTTCAAATCAATCTTGGGCCTAATGTTGGGGATATTACTACTGGGTGTAAACCTGCCAGGACAGGCCGGGTTAACTTCATCAGTAGTTGAGTATGTTAGGACCCAAGTAGGCAGATGAGGGCTTAAGGCCCATAGCTGGTTCAAGGCCTGTAGCCATAAACCGGCGTCAGTATTTAACTTGTATTGTAAGTTAGGAATAGTAGAGACCGAGCCGGATACATCTATGAACCGGCGTCGGGACTCTGTGAATCGACGGGCGCCACCCATGTATATAAGGGGACGACCCGGCGGCGGTTCAAGGACAACAGACAACAACTCGAGACTTAGGCGAAGCTTGTTTGCTCCCTAGTCATCGAAACCCCATCAATTACATCACAACTAGACGTAGGCTTTTACCATCATCGAAGGGGCCGAACTAGTATAAACTCTCTTTCGTCATTGTGTCCGCTTTAACCCCTTCAAGCTAACCCGTAGCGATGGCTCCACGACTAAGTCCTTTCATGAGGAATCTGACGTGACAAAAACCACGACACGCGTCGTGAGGGCAACTTCGATGGACTACTCCGGCGAGAGCGCGGCCGCAGCCGCCATGCGTGTGCTAACAAGGTGCATGAGCGTGGCCACAATCTGCGATCGGGTGGCAAAGGCAGTCCAAACGGTCGTTGTTGCTTCTCAGGTGGCGGCAACAACGTCTGCCTCGGGGATAGCAACTGGCGAGAGCGGCACAGCAGTTGTCCGTTCCGCAGCGGCGGCCTTAGCCCTTATGGAGGCCGTCCACGACCATGTCGAGGCCGCCCACGCCCAGCTCCTGGCGGTCACCACACAAATTGAACGAAGCTTCTCCGACAATGGTCGGCAACCCACGGCCGAAGAGCTGGCAATCTCCGAGAGCATTCGAGTAGCCGTCCGTTCCTCCGCCGCATAACTTGCAACGGCGGAGCCCGTCCAAGCACAAATCGTGTCCGCCCACACGCAGCTCGTGGCGGCCTTTTCCAAAGAGATGGCGGATGCGGATGACGTTATGCTTGTCGAGTATGGTGCGATGGATGCCATGGATCCCCTTCCCCGGGAAACCGTCGGGTGCGAGCTAGACATGGAGGCGGCGGCGGAGATCGACAAGCTCCAGCCGCAGTAGTACTCTTTGTTTTGTTTAATTAAGAGCACCGGTCTTTAATTTGTTAGAGTAATGTCTAGGTCAGCTAGCTCTATTTAATTGCTGAACTTGCTCGATTAAGAAGTGTGTGTGTGTGTGATGTAGTCTCCTTTGTGTACCCAAATTATGCAATGCCGTGGGTGACCACTGTAACCATGGAAATTCGAAACAAAACTTTTGACTTTCAATCTCATCACGCACGGGTTAAGCTATCTGAATCATTTGTGATGTCCACATATCGTACACAGTTCTGAATAAGGAACCGTGTCTGATGACACTTTGTGCGCTAGTTTGGCTAAAGCGATTCCAAATTTTCGGCTTCCGCGGAAATATATACCTCCCCGCCCCCTCCCCCTCCCCCTTACCAAAAGCCACATTTCCCCTCTTCCCACTTTCCTTTCTGTCGGTGTCAAAACCAGCGGATCTCGGGTAGGGGGTCCCGAACTGTGCGTCTAGGCGGATGGTAACAGGAGACAAGGGACACGATGTTTTTACCCATGTTCGGGACCTCTCGATGGAGGTAAAACCCAACTCCTGCTTGATTAATATTGATGATATGGGTAGTACAAGAGTAGATCTACCACGAGATCAGAGAGGCTAAACCCTAGAAGCTAGCCTATGGTATGATTGTTGTTCGTCCTACAGACTAAAACCCTCCGGTTTATATAGACACCGGAGAGGGCTAGGGTTACACAGAGTCGGTTACAATCGGATGAGATCTACACATCCGTATCGCCAAGCTTGCCTTCCACGCCAAGGAAAGTCCCATCCGGACACGGGACGAAGTCTTCAATCTTGTATCTTCATAGTCCAGGAGTCCGGCCAAAGGTCATAGTCCGGCCATCCGGACACCCCTAATCCAGACTCCTCAAGAGCCCTCGAACCAGGCTTCAATGACGATGAGTCCGGCGCGCAGATTGTCTTCGACATTGCATGGCGGGTTCCTCCTCCGATTATTTCATAGAAGATTTTGAACACAAGGATAGTGTCCGGCTCTGCAAAATAAGTTCCACATACCACCGTAGAGAGAGTAATATTTACACAAATCCAACTCGCCGACGATTCCGCAGCGTGACATCACACCACGGCCAAGTCTTTCTCCGAATCGCTTTTATCGTCCCACCTCAGCGCACTTAGCGAGGCGGTTTCCTTGGCACGTCTTGTCGAAGCAGAGATCGTGTCCCCTTATTCCGGGATTCTCATCAATACGGGTGTGGGTAACCCAACCGTGCCATTAATTAGGGCGCTTGGGTGATAAGCGAGTTTTACCAGGAGGGTGGGGACGTGCAGTCTCGTCCGCACATATAAGGGGATAATGATCCACCTTTTTCATCTACACCTTCTTCCTCCTTTGCTTATCCATTTTCGCGCACTCGAGCTCCAGCGCCCAAGTCCGCACATCCCACCTCAACCTTCTCCAGCCATGTCCGGAGCGGGAGGCAAGTGGATGGTCTCCTCCGTCACGGAGGGACACATCAAGAAGCTGAGGAAAGCTGGATACTTGTCCAATGACATCGCCAAGACCGGCTCCCAGACGAGGGGCAGCTCATCCCCACCCCCAGGCCCCATGAGAGGGTGGTGTTCCTCACTCATTTCCTCCGCAGACTAGGTTTCCCACTTCACCCATTTGTCCGGGGGCTCATGTTCTACTACGGCCTGGATTTCCACGATCTAGCCCCGAACTTCATCCTCAACATCTCGGCGTTCATCGTCGTGTGCGAGGCCTTCCTCTGCATCCAGCCCCACTTCGGCTTATGGCTGAAGACCTTCAATTTCAAGCCGAAGGTAGTGGGTGGCCGCCAAGCGGAGTGCGGAGGTGCCACGGTGGGAAAGATGCCCAACGTCCTATGGCTCGAGGGCTCCTTCGTAGAGACCATAAAGCGGTGGCAATCGGGGTGGTTCTACATCACCGAGCCGCGTGACCCTGAATGGGCAGCGGCCCCCGAATTCCGATCTGGCATCCCCACGCGGCTCACTGATACGTCTCCAATGTATCTATAATTTTTGATTGCTCCATGCTACTTTATCTATTGTTTTGGACTATAATGCGCTTTATTTTCCACTTTTATATTACTTTTGGCACTAACCTATTAACCGGAGGCCCAGCCCAGAATTGCTGTTTTTGCCTATTTCAGTGTTTCGAAGAAACGGAATATCAAACGGAGTCCAAACGGAATGAAACCTTCGGGAACGTGATTTTCTCACCGAACGTGATCCAGGAGACTTGGACCCTACTCCAAGGAGTGCCAGAGGCGGTCACGAGGGTGGGGGCGTGCCCCTCCCCCCTAGGCGCGCCCCCCCTGCCTCGTGGGCCCCGACGCCCACAGACGCATTCTTCCTCCTATATATACCCACGCACTCTCAACAGATCAGGATGAGAGCCAAAACCTAATTCCACCGCCAGAATCTCCTCATATCCACGAGATCCCATCCTGGGGCCTGTTCCGGAGCTCCGCCGGAGGGGGTATCCACCACGGAGGGCTTCTACATCAACACCATAGCCCCTCCGATGAAATGTGAGTAGTTTACTTCAGACCTTCGGGTCCATAGTTAGTAGCTAGATGGCTTCTTCTCTCTTTTTGGATCTCAATACAATGTTCTCCCCCTCTCTCGTGGAGATCTATTCGATGTAATCTTCTTTTTGCGGTGTGTTTGTTGAGACCGATGAATTGTGGGTTTATGATCCAGCTTATCTATGGAAAATATTTGATTCTTCTCTGAATTCTTTTATGTATGATTAAGTTATATTTGCAAGTCTCTTCGAATTATCCGTTTGGTTTGGCCAACTAGATTGGTAGTTCTTGCAATGAGAGAAGTGCTTAGCTTTGGGTTCAATCTTGCGGTGACCTTACCCAGTGACAGAAAGGGTTGCAAGGCACATATTGTATTGTTGCCATCGAGGATAACAAGATGGGGTATTTATCATATTGCATGAATTTATTCCTCTACATCATGTCATCTTGCTTAAGGCATTACTGCTTTTAACTTAATACTCTAGATGCATGCTGGATAGCGGTCGATGAGTGGAGTAATAGTAGTAGATGCAGAATCGTTTCGGTCTACTTGTCACTTACGTGATGCCTATATACATGATCATTTCCTGGATAACCTCATAACTATGCTCAATTCTGTCAATTGCTCAACAGTAATTTGTTCACCCACCATAGAATACTTATGCTCTTGAGAGAAGCCACTAGTGAAACCTATGGCCCCCAGGTCTATTCTCATCATATCAATCTCCATCACTTTATTTACTTGCTTTGCTTTTACTTTTTACTTTGCATCTTTATACCAAAAATACCAAAAATATTATCTCTATCAGATCTCACTCTCGTAAGTGACCGTGAAGGGATTGACAACCCCTAAGCGTTGGTTGCAGTAGCTATCGCTTTGTGCAGTGCACGAGGGACTTGCGCGTGGTCTCCTCTTGGATTGATACCTTGGTTCTCAAAACTGAGGGAAATACTTAAGCTACTTTGCTGCATCATCCTCTCCTCTTCGGGAAATCCAACGCAGTGCTCAAGAGGTAGCAAGAAGAATTTCCTGGCCGCTGTTTGAAGGCTTACGCAAAAGTCAACATACCAAGTACCCATCACAATCCCTATCTCTCGCATTACATTATTTGCCATTTGCCTCTCGTTTTCCTCTCCCCCACTTCACCCTTGCCGTTTGATTCGCCCTCTCTTTCCCTATCTCCTCCTCTTTTTCCCTTTGCCTTTTTCCTCGTCCTCTTGGTTGCTCGTGTGTTAGTTTGCTTGTTTGTCGTAATGGCCTTACCTAATTCTCGCGATCTTCACCTTAAAAGGCTAGAGGAGATCGAGAACAATGTCAGGAAGTTTATGGTTTGGCAATTTGAGCATAATAATTTCTTTAGAAACGAGCTTAAGGAACAAAAGAGTTTTATGAATAAAGAGCTCGATGATATGTCCAAAGAATTGATGGTATAAGAGCCCAAATCGCTCATCTTGAAAAGATGACCACTGAAATTCCGGATATGCAAGCCACCTTAGTCAATAAGATGGCCGCTAAACCGAATCCTTATGAAAATCAAGATGAGGATCTAAAAGTATTGATACGCCCCCTATTAAATCTTTGATTTGCAATATGAACCTTGATGAAACTGAATATGATCTTCCTCTACCTAGAAGGCATTCTAAGAATTCTGAGTTTTTAGATCTTAATGATGAAATTGATAAAAGTGGGATTGAAAGAAATAAAAATCGAGATATTGCTAAACCTACTATTTTGGATCTCAAGGAATTTAATTATGAAAATTGCTCTTTAATTGGTTGTATTTCCTTGTTGCAATCCGTGTTAAATTCTCCTCATGCTTATAGTCAAAATAAGGCTTTTACCGAACACATTGTTGATGCCTTGATGCAATCTTATGAAGAAAAGCTTGAGTTGAAAATTTCTATCCCTAGGAAACTCCATGATGAGTGGGAACCTAATATTAAAATTAAAATTAAAAATTATGAGTTTCATGCTTTGTGTGATTTGGGTGCTAGTGTCTCTACTATTCCCAAAACTTTGTGTGATTTGCTAGATTTCCGTGATTTTGATGATTGCTCTCTAAACTTGCATATTTCAGATTCCACTATTAAAAAGCCTATGCGAAGAATTAATGTTCTTATTTTTGCAAATAGGAATTATGTGCCCATATATTTTATCATTCTTGATATAGATTGCAATCCTTCATGTCCTATTATTCTTGGTAGACCTTTCCTTAGAACGATTGGTGCAATTATTGATATGAAGGAAGGGAATATTAGATTCCAATTTCCATTAAAGAAAGGCATGGAACACTTTCCTATAAAGAAAATTAAATTACCATATTAATCTATCATGAGAGCAACTTATGGATTGCCTACCAAAGATGGCAATACCTAGATCTATCTTTCCTTTTATGCCTAGCTAGGGGCGTTAAACGATAGCGCTTGTTGGGAGGCAAGCCAATTTTATTTTTAGTCTTTTGTTTTTGGTTCTGTTTAGTAATAAAATAATCCATCTAGACTCTGTTTAGATGTGGTTTTATCTTTTAATTAGTATTTGTGCCAAGTTGGACCTATTGGATCTTCGTGGGTGATAGTTATTTGATCTTGCTGTAATTTCCAGAATCTTTGTGCTCAGTGCCCGAATTGTTAAAAAATCACCAGAACGTGATAAAATACTGATTCCAATTGCTTCTGATCAATAAACAAATTGTCCAGGTCGTCTAATTTTGGTAGAATTTTTTGGGTTCCAGAAGTTTGCGTTAGTTACAGATTACTACAGACTGTTCTGTTTTTGACAGATTCTGTTTCATTGTGTTGCTTGCTTATTTTGATGAATCTATGGTTAGTAAAATAGTTTATAATCCATAGAGAAGTTGGAATACAGTAGGTTTAACACCAATATAAATAAATAATGAGTTCATTACAGTACCTTAAAGTAGTCTTTTGTTTTCTTTCTCTAAAGGAGCTCACGAGATTTCTATTGAGTTTTGTGTTGTGAAGTTTTCAAGTTTTGGGTGAATTCTTTTGATGGATTATGGAACAAGGAGTGGCAAGAGCCTAAGCTTGGGGATGCCCATGGCACCCCCAAGATAATCCAAGGACACCAAAAGTCAAAGCTTGGGGATGCCGGAAGGCATCCCTCTTTCGTCCACTTCCATCGGTAATTTACTTGGAGCTATATTTTTATTCACCAACATGATATGTGTTTTGCTTGGAGCGTCTTGTATTATTTGAGTCTTTGCTTGTTATTTTACCACAATCATCCTTGCTGTACACACCTTTTGAGAAAGCCATATATGAATTGAAATTTGATAGAATACTCTATGTGCTTCACTTATATCTTTTGAGCCTGATAATTTTTGCTCTAGTGCTTCACTTAGATCTTTTAGAGCATGGTGGTGGATTTGTTTTAAAGAAACTTGATCTCTCATGCTTCACTTAGATTATTTTGAGATTCGTTAATAGCATGGTAATTTGCTTAATGTTAATATACTTAGTGTTCAAGATATGTGAAACTTTCTTTTGAGTGCGTTGAATACTAAGATAAGTTTGATGCTTGATAATTGTTTTGAGATATGGAGGTAATAATATCAAAGTCATGCTGGTTGAGTAGTTGTGAATTTGAGAAATGCTTGTGTTGAAGTTAGTAAATCCCGTAGCATGCACGTATGGTTAAAGTTGTGTAACAAATTTGAAGCATGAAGTGTACCTGGCTTGTGCATCCTTATGAGTGGCGGTCGGGGACGAGCGATGCTCTTTTCCTACCAATCTATCCCCCTAGGAGCATGCGCCAGAGTACTTGATTTTTGATGACTTATAAATTTTTGCAATAAGTATATGAGTTCTTTTGACTAATGTTGAGTCCATGGATTATACGCACTCATACCTTTCCGCCATTGCTAGCCTCTTCGCACTGCATTGCCCTTTCTCACATTGAGAGTTGGCGCAAACTTCACCGGTGCATCCAAACCCCGTGATACGATACACTCTATCACACATAAACCTCCTTATATCTTCCTCAAAACAGCCACCATACCTACCTATTATGGCATTTCCATAGCCATTCCGAGATATATTGCCATGCAACATTCCACCATTCCGTTCATCATTATTATGACATACATTACTTTTGTCATATTGCCATTGCATGATCATGTAGTTGACATCGTATTTGTGGCAAAGCCACCATGTATTATTTTTCATACATGTCACTCTTGATTCATTGCACCATCCCGGTACACCGCCGGAGGCATTCATATATAGTCATATCTTGTTCTAAGTTTCAAGTTGTAATCCTCATGTTGTAATCAATAGAAGTGTGATGATCATCATTATTAGAGCATTTCCCAAATAAAAAAAAGAGAAAGGCCAAAAAAAAAGAAAGGCCCAAAAAAAGGGCAATGCTACTATCTCTTTTTCCACACTTGTGCTTCAAAGTAGCACCATGTTCTTCATGTAATGAGTCTCATATTTTGTGCTTCAGAGTAGCACCTTGTTCTTCATGTAGTGAGTCTAATAAGTTGCCTTTTTCATACTAGTGGGAATTTTTCATTATAGAACTTGGCTTGTATATTCCTACGATGGGCTTCCTCAAATGGCCTATATCTTCATGAGCAAGCAAGTTGGATGCACACCCACTAGTTTTCTTTTGTTGAGCATTCATAGCTCTAGTGCATCCGTTGCATGGCAATCCCTACTCCTCATGTTGACATCAATTGATGGGCATCTCCATAGCCCGTTGATTATCCTTGTCAATGTGAGACTTTCTCCTTTTTTTGTCTTCTCCACACAATCCCCATCATCATATTCTATTACACCCATAGTGCTATATCCATGGCTCACGCTCATGTATTGCGTGAAGGTCGAAAAAGTTTGAGATTACTTAAGTATGAAACAATTGCTTGGCTTTTCATCGGGGGTATAGAAGTTGGGAACATCTTTGTGTGACGAAAATGAAGCATAGCCTAACTATATGATTTTGCAGGGATGAACTTTATTTGGCCATGTTATTTTGAGATGACATAATTATTTTGATTAGTATGCTTGAAGTATTATTATTTTTATGTCAATATGAACTTTTGTCTTGAATCTTTCGGATCTTAATATTCATATCACAATTAAGAAGATTTACATTGAAATTATGCCAAAGTATCACTCCGCATCAAAAATTCTCTTTTTATCATTTACCTACTCGAGGACGAGCAGGAATTAAGCTTGGGGATGCATGATACGTCTCCAACATATCTATAATTTTTGATTGCTCAATGCTACTTTATCAATTGTTTTGGACTATAATGGGCTTTATTTTCCACTTTTATATTACTTTTGGGACTAACCTATTAACCGGAGGCCCAGCCCGGAATTGCTGTTTTTTTGCCTATTTCAGTGTTTCGAAGAAATGGAATATAAAACAGAGTCCAAACGGAATGAAACCTTCGGGAACGTGATTTTCTCACCGAACGTGATCCAGGAGACTTGGACCCTGCTCCAAGGAGTGCCATAGGCGGTCACGAGGGTGGGGGGCATGCCCTCCCCCCCTTGGGCGCGCCCCCCTACCTCGTGGGCCCCCTGACGCTCCATCGACGTACTCCTTCCTCCTATACATACCTACGTACCCCCAACAGATCAGGAGGAGAGCCAAAAACCTAATTCCACCACCGTAACTTCCTGTATCCACGAGATCCCATCTTGGGGCCTGTTCCGGAGCTCCGACGGAGGGGGCATCCACCACGGAGGGCTTCTACATCAACACCATAGCCCCTCCGATGAAGTGTGAGTAGTTTACTTGCAGACCTTCGGGTCCATAGTTAGTAGCTAGATGGCTTCTTCTCTCTTTTTGGATCTCAATACAATGTTCTCCCCCTCTCTCGTGGAGATCTATTCGATGTAATCTTATTTTTGCGGTGTGTTTGTTGAGATCGATGAATTGATCCATCTTATCTATGGAAAATATTTGATTCTTCTCTGAATTTTTTTATGTATGATTAAGTTATCTTTGCAAGTCTCTTCTAATTATCCATTTGGTTTGGCCAACTAGATTGGTAGTTCTTGCAATGGGAGAAGTGCTTAGCTTTGGGTTCCATGTTGCGGTGACCTTACCCAGTGACAGAAAGGGTTGCAAGGCACATATTGTATTGTTTCCATCGAGGATAACAAGATGGGGTATTTTATCATATTGCATGAATTTATTCCTCTACATCATGTCATCTTTCTTAAGGCGTTACTGCTTTTTAACTTAATACTCTAGATGCATGCTTTGGATAGCGGTCGATGAGTGGAGTAATAGTAGTAGATGCAGAGTCGTTTGGTCTACTTGTCACGGACGTGATGCCTATATACATGATCATTGCCTCGATAACCTCATAACGATGCTCAATTCTCGCCAATTGCTCAACAGTAATTTGTTCACCCACCGTAGAATACTTATGCTCTTGAGAGAAGCCACTAGTGAAACCTATGGCCCCCGGGTCTATTCTCATCATATCAATCTCCATCACTTTATTTACTTGTTTGCTTTTACTTTTACTTTGCATATTTATACCAAAATACCAAAAATATTATCTCTATCAGATCTCACTCTCGTAAGTGACCGTGAAGGGATTGACAACCCCTAAGCGTTGGTTGCGAGTAGCTATCGTTTTGTGCAGGTACGAGGGACTTGCGCATGGTCTCCTACTGGATTGATACCTTGGTTCTCAAAAACTGAGGGAAATACTTACGCTACTGTGCTGCATCATCCTCTCCTCTTCGGGGAAATCCAACGCAGTGCTCAAGAGGTAGCACTCACCTCCTGGAAAGAGAAGGGTCTGTCGTGGGGTAATTCGGAAGAGCGGACCGGACTCCAAACATGCGTCCAAAACCTTGTGAGCAAGAAGCTCAAACTCGTGAACATAGTCCCGGTCATGCTCATCCGACGGATCCTCCCGTGCCAACAACGGGCTTTCAGCTTGTGGGAGTTTAATCCGCACAAAGACTGGCCCCGAAAGGTGCTCTTCGACACTACATTCGAAGATGCCTGGAAGGTGCTATTCAAGGGCGCCGAGGCTCCCGCATCCGCTACCAAGGATCGTGGATTCAGCGTGCAGCATCAAGCCAATGTGGTAAGCTGTTTTACCCTTTACGGGATACTTGTTTTTCATAGTTTGACCCTATGCGGGATCTAAACTCCCTTACCTTTGACAGGATTGGCAGGAGACGTCCGGGAAGATCAACTGTCCGGCTCCCTTGCCCGAAGACCCAGCGGACGCCCGCTTGACGGGGCTGCTGATTCCGGCACCTTACATGGTGCCGGAGAAGAAGGCCAAGAAGAAAGCCACGGGAACTCGAAAGAGTTCCCTGCGCCTGGTGGTGTCGGACTCATCGTCCGATGACTCCGAGGCAGACTCCTCCCACGAAAACGAGAAGGAGGAAAGAGAGTTCTCTCCCCCAGCGGGGGGAGAGAAGAAAAGGAAGGCCACCCCAACTGGGGGGCCGGAGGGTCCAAGAAGGGAAGGATCCTTCCTCCGGACTACTCTACCAACGCCGACGACGGTGAAGAGGAGTGGCCATCCAGGGCCAAGCCCCTGGCAAAATAGTAAGTATTCGGATACTAGAATAACTCATGGCGTTCCTTTATTGCACAGTATCTGCTGACGCCGAATATAATCATGCAGTCCGCCCCGAGCCCAGGTCGGCGTGCCGTCGAGCGGCTCCTTTAGCTCGTCGGATCTGAATAGCACTTCACTTCCGGCCGCCTCCTCCCCTCGCCCTGCGGATGATGCCGAGGTGGAGTCCCAAAAGGGTCCAAGCCAGGAGGAGGTGGTCTCGAGGCGCCGCGCATGGCGACCTCCCGGACTCCAAAGAAGGGGACGAAACCCCAAGGGCTCCAAGTTCGGCCCTAGGTCGGACACCGCACCGAACCTTCATGTTCCGGAGTCCCAAGCAGCGGCCCCCAAGTAAGAAGGGCAAGTTTACGACACCGGTGACCTCCGGCCCAACCGGAGGCACCGGATAATTTGCTGGAGGTGCTTAACAACAAGATCCATCAACGAGGAGCACCGCACTATTATGATCAAGCGGTGATCCAGAAGGTTCAATCCGCCAAGAGCGGGCTGATCAAGCTCGTGCCAGCCTTCTAACGGGCTTTGAGGTATGTATTTAAGATATGTAAAAATATTACCGCATAGACAGAGCCTCGATGTTTCAGTTTGGTGTTCGGAAAGAAAAGCCGAACTGAGGATCTAAAAGATATACGCAGGAGTCTATCATAAGTATGTCAATATGGGAATGCAGGCTACGCTGCTGACATCTGCTGCACTGACTACGGAGGTCGATGCATTGAAGCAGAGCCTCGAGCGGTCCGAGAACGAGCTCGGCCTTGCCAAGAAGCAGCTCGAGGACAAGGAAGGTAAGTAATACCTTATGTAAATATATAAAAAAGATGTGGTTGCAAAAATGACAGACTAACGTGAGTATTACAGGGCCACAACCGAGGTGGCGACCACAAGAAAGCACTGCAAGGCCAAGACAATGCGGCCGTGGAGCGCACCGAGCGAGAAAAGTAGGAGGCGCGGGTGGAAGAGGTGCAGCAAGAGCTCCAGGATCTCGTGAAAAAACACGAGAGTTTGGAGCTTGACTCAAAGACTCGAGAGTTCGAGCTCGCCTCGGCCCTTGAGAGCGCCAAATCTGCTAAGGCCGAAGCCTAAAAAGCCCTCCAGGAAATTGAGGCGATGAAGAAGATAGCGGCGGGTAAGACATTCTTTATGCAAAGCAAACACGTGAGAGTGAATTACTTGTTACTTACCCGAGTCCGGAGCACTCCAGGAGCATTCGCAGATCTGCCCCACGGTGTGTCCGACGCTGCCGCATACTACCGGGCCATGGAGGGGAGTTCGACGGAGAAGGTGTTCTGGTCTTAGTATGCTGAGGCCGGACACCCGGTGCCCTTGAGCGACCAGCTGAAGCAACTGGTCGAGCTCCACAAGGTGACCGAACAGGCCATGAAGGGCCTTATAGTCCGGCTATGGCCTGGGGAGGTCATGCCTGGGAGCTACTTTGGGCTGGTGAGGCGGCTGGCGGATGCGTGTACACGGCTTGAAGTCATCAAGCGCTCCGTATGTATCGAAGGCGCCCATAGGGCCCTTTCCCGTGTTAAAGTGCACTGGGGCAAGATGGATGCTGAGAAGCTGGTGACAGATGGTGTCACGACCGGTTTTTCAATAAAATACTTATTGAGAAACCAATCTTGTTCTTCCCAATACAGGAGAGTCTTCCTTACTGGTAGAAAAATTCTTGATACAGAAACCCAGAAGTACTAAATATATTAGAGGGTTGAGCTGAGGTTGCTCAACAATTTTATTACAAGCATGCCCATAATATACATAAAGGCGGATATGGAACAGGGGTGTGGTGGCATACTACTGACTCGTATTTAAACGTGGTGGTGGATATGTCACAGTGAAGTGGGTGACATTAACTCCTACTCTTGCAGCTCATCGAGCGTCGAAGTGAGGCTCGATGATTTATTCGGGTAGCGGAAGCGGATATGGTACAAGTGATAAGTTCCAGGATCACACGGGAAAGGGCCAAAGCGTCGGACTCGCTATCGAACTCTTCATCCATAAGATCGCCTTCGTCAACATCTGGCCAAATCAACAAGCCAGGTGAGTACTTTGAATGTACTCGCAAGACAGTTCGGACATAAGATATAACAAATGTAAGCATGATGCAACATGAGCAATTTGCAAATGCACACTCAAATGATAAACTTGCACGGCATGAATAATAAGAGGAAGTCGGGCGGTAGTCCTCCCGAAATCCCAACAGAAAATAACTGGAAACCGATCGAGTGTCTGAAAACGACGCCTCGAATGGTGAACAAATAAATTAACATGCCGCGGTCGGGCGTCGAAGCGACACCACAAAAAGGGCTTATATTGAAAAGTAAATGACGATGCGTGCCACAGTCGGACGTCAAAGCAACATCACATAAAGGGCTTATATTGAAAATAAACAACATAAATGCCACAGTCGGACGTCTGAGCGACATCACATAAAGGGCTTATATCCAAAAGTAAACAACAAAAATGCCACAGTCGGACGTCTGAGCGACATCGCATAAAGGGCTCATATCGAGAGTAAACAACATAAATGCCATAGTCGGACGTCTGAGCGACATCGCATAAAGGGCTTATATCGAAAGTAAACAACATAAATGCCACAATCGGACGTCTGAGCGACATCGCATAAAGGGCTTATATTTCATCGTCGTATTCAAGAAGTATAGACCATTCCAAGGAAAAGACTCAGCACATAATAATAATAAACGGGTTAGTCCATCCACAGGGGGAATCGTATAGCCAAGTTTTCCACACATCGTTGTTCACCGGAGATCGTCAAGGATACTGACACTGAGATTGACAAGGACAAGTTGAACACCGACCTTGATCATAGACACGGTTACTTGGATGAGTTTGACTTTGTAGAGTTTGTACTATTAAACCACAGCCAACGGATTTCAGTAGTCGCAAGGGACTAGTTCCGTTTACAACCAATTCCACATTCCGCTGCCAGGAATCACCCTAGGCAACGTTCAAGAAAAACTCTAAGACGGGGGAGGTCACAACCTCGAATAGCATGGGATCAAATTTATCTCGCGCGCTCTAAGGGGTGCCCCCCTCTCGGTCCCAACCGGAAACACCCATGGCCCCTGACCGGATGACGGGCTTCAATCCAGGGCGATGGAACCCTCATCCCGGCCCCTCTGTTTGGTGTGTACCAAGAAAGAGGTTTGCAACTTACTAAACCATATTCCATAAAGAAAACATGTGGTAGTACAAGGAAAAGAACGGGTGATCACTTGACTTGATTCACGTTGACACTGGAGTTAGGTTGTTTGGCATAAGACTGGCATGCTACAACAATACCATCTTACCACCCATCATGTCACCACATGATCGTGTAAACTCATATCGAATCACACATCGAGTTTCGAAGCTCACTTGCAATGGCTTTTCATGAAATATAACTCTTACCGATATGCATATAATCATGCCATGAACTGACCACTCAATGCAAACATGCAAAACACTCATCATATCAAAGGTTCAAACATGCTTGCCTGGTTCGGAGTAGTCGGAGTCTAGCTCGGTTAAGTTCGCGGTCCTGTCACCTCTTCCGGTATCTACGGTATAAGAAAAAGATACGTACTAACGTAAATACCGTGTGTCCACAAAAAGTGTTCCAAATATTTTTCAAATAAATATGATAAAACACTAGACAGAAAAATAAAGGTGACAGAAAAAGAATCAATCAAAAATCATTTTTTGTTTAAAAGTTATTAAGGTTTAGTACATGGACTTGTCTGTAATGAAACAGAAAGTTCCCAGGGGCTAGCTTATAAAAACAGAAAACAGTTCGATTAAAAACCCGCCAACTCTAAAGGAAGACGTATCCTGCCCGAAGGCGTTTTCAGTAAACGTTTCGAAAAGAATAAAAAGCTGACAGGGGGTCCCACTTGTCGGGTTTAAACTCTGAACAGAGTCACCGGCGCCCGAGAGTTGCGGTGGTCGCCGGCGGCGATCCACGGCGAGTCAGGAGGAGTGGGTGGTACCTATGGGTTCCTTGGGTCCTTCCGCACCCGTGGGTGGTGGAGTTGGTCGACGGTGAGCACCACATCGATGGCGGCCTCAACTCCGGTGGGTGGTGCTTCGGTCGTTGGTGGATCTCGTCGGGGAGGGCTACACAACACGAATTGAGGCTCGGGTTAGAACACTGGGTGCACCCGTGGGCTGCAGACGTGGTTTGGGAGTCGGAGGTGGCCTCACCTGAGTGGATCAAGCCGGAGCCCGAGGCGGATTGGGGCGGCCGGATTCAGGGAAGGAGACCTCCTCGGGGTCCTCCTGGTGGCTTGGCGGGGCTCTGGTGAGGTGGAGTGGTGGTGCGGGGTCGAGAACGCGCTCGGGACCTCCTTTTATAGATGATCCGAGGAGGTGGCCGTGAACGGAAATCTGCGGCGACGATTACGGCGGTGCAACGGTTGGTCAGGCGGTTTAGGGGGCTAGGCATCACCGTGGAGGTTTACTGGTTTGGTTTAGGCGCTAAACTTGGCCTGCCTTAGCTGCCACTCCAAGTTTCAAACGGAACGGGCGCCACGGGCACGCCGGAGGCGGGAGCGCGCTCTACCCGCCGAGTTAGAAGCGACAGCGCCGCGCCTGAGACAGTAAGCAGACGGCCACGCGGAGGCCTCGGGTGGCTTGGGCGGTGCTGGACAGCACCGAAAGCTGGGCTGATCCCTGCTGGCCGCCTCGGTTGGCTCTGCCACTTCAGAAGCTGCCGGCGTTGGTGGGACACGTCACCACCAACGGTGTTGTCCGTCCAAGGGACCGTGCGGCGCTCTGGATAAGAGGAAGGTGCAGTGCGCAAGGCTCCAGAGTGGGCACTGGTGAGATCGACGCCCCGACTCTGACGAAAACGACACTGTCAGTCGATTGAACACTGAACGCTCTGAAAATGAACAGCAACAGTGCCTGTCAGGTGTTCAATGAAATGATTTTGGCATGTGGGGATTTTATCTAGAGCTGATCTTTGGTGGGGTGGCCTCTCAATGCACCTGGGGGCTGCCTGGATTTTGGTAGAATTTTTAGAGAAGGAAAAATATGAATTTCACCAAATTTGCCAAATCTGGTCCAAACTTGCAGTGTGTGAAACTTGAAAATTTTGAACTGAGGAAGAGTGGATCTTGATTGATCTAGGTTGGGGGTGCTAGGGACTAGCCAGAGGAGTTGGTTTGAGGTGAAAACTCAAAGGAAATCAGACACTTCCTTTGTAAATCACCTAGGCCCAAAAATAAAAGATAAAATTACTTTTGGGGATAAAATTGTCGGATTACGGGTTCCGGCAGACCCTTAAGGTTCGAACTCTGGGGTGCGTGCGGAGATCCAACCCTCCACCGTCTCGTACCTCGCCAAATCACAGGGACCTAAACTACTAACAAGAACAACACAAGAGACGCAAGATTTATACTAGTTCGGGCCACCGTTGTGGTGTAATACCCTACTCTAGTTTGTGGTGTGTGGATTGCCTCTGGGGCTGATGAAGAACAGTACAGGGAAGAAAAGTCTCCCGAGGGTCTGTTCTTGGTGGGTGTGATGAACTGCTAAGTGGTATCCCGTCGCTCTAGCCTGAGGAGCGGGTTTCTCTCTCTCTCTGGATTCCGAATGCTGGATCCTCCGTCCCCCATTCTATGGTGGCTAGTTCTACTTATATAGACGAAGGCCCTGGGCCTCTTCCCAAATATTGAGCGGGAAGGGCGCCAACAATTGGCCATTTTGAAGGGGAACAGCGGGTACACTTATCCTGACTAAAGTTGGTCCTCTCCTGCCAAAGGCTCTGGTGATGACGCCTGCTTGGGCTCCACGATGACTGCATTCCAGCCGTTGGGGCTGGTCTTGGTCTTGTTGCACTGAAACGGATGCCTTTGCTTGATGCTCTTGCCTGCGCTTGCCCCCTTTGCACCAAAGAGGAAAGGAGGACGCTGCGCGGGCTGGCGCCCGACTGGCGCCCTTGGTCGTCATGGCTTGCGTCTCCGCCTCCTCATGAGCCAGCCTGACGAGGCCACGCCTGAGGAAGCTCTTGGTCATCCGCCCCGCGAGGCTTGGCCCCTCGCGAGGGTCTTGAGCTTGTGCTGATGAAGATGGGCCGTCCTGGGCCTCCTTTGAGCCACGCCGCAGGCGCAGTGCAAGTCTGGGGACCCCGTTCCCGAGAACGCCGGCAGTAGCCCCGGGCCACGATGCGCCCGGACTTGGCCGTGAGAGGCGAAAGGGCAAGTGCGGTTGCCAGGGCCCCTAACAGCCTGCGGCCTTGGGCGCCGCGTGGCGGTTGATTGGACGTGGGGGCCTCTGCAACCGCGCGGGTTGATAATAGGGCGGCATCTTCCTTGCCTCCTTTACTTTCTCCAGTTGCTGCTCAGATCCCCTTTCTTGCGCCTCTCCTCCCTGCTTCCAAGACCTTCAGATCCACTCCGCCTTCGTGCCCTAGCCAGCCATGGCTCCTCGTCAAACCCCGGCCGGAGCCTGGTACTCTCCTGCCTTGGACCCGCCGAATGTGTCGTGGCCGAGCCTTGCCACGATGTGCCGTGGCGGAGGCGCAGGCGTCAATGGACGGCGGTGTTCAAGGCGGCTCCTCCGCCCGAGGGTCGGGGAGTACCTTCTACCCGTTCTTCAGGCGCCATCATTGCTGGTCTGGCGCCTCCTTTCTCTGAGTTCTTCTTCTCCGTCCTTCGCCATTACAACATTCACGCTCTGCACCTTCATCCCAACTCCGTCCTTCTTCGGGCAATCTTCGCCTACTATTGTGAGGCCCATGTCGGGGTGAAGCCCTCGGTGGCCTTGCTGCGCCACTACTTCTTCCTCTGATTCTCCCGTGGTCCCATCTCCACGTGCGCGAGCTTCGTCGCATACGGCGGAGCCATTGCCATTTCAAACACTGGGAAGCGGATTGTGGGCTTCAGGAGCAAGTGGGTCTTGGTGGATGCCAGGCGGATCCACCCCCGGCTGATCCTGCCCACGGAGCCCGCCGAGAGTTCCGACGACTGGTCTCGAGTGAAGCTTCGGGATCCTCGCGCGAAGCTGGTGTTGGAGAGGATGGATGCAGATCTGAAGCCGGACGATGCGGCGGCGGCGAGGCTGACCGGTGCGTCGTTGATGAGGGAGTTCGTGGAGCACCAACTGGCTCCGCTCACAAGATTGCCTGGCGTGGAGGCCTAACCCGAGCCCCGTGGCCCTGGCCGGCGAGGATCTGGTGACGGTCCTCCAGTCCTTGGTAGGGGGCGATGTGGCGAGGCCGGAGGGCGCCCCCGCGCCCCTGTTCCTTCGCGAGGATTGGGAGCAGGTTGTGGGGTCCATGCCCGCCTTCAATGGGGACGGGCTCGTGCCCGCGGAGGCTCCGGAGGACCTGGTGGACGTGTCCTCTTCCGACTCCGGCGAAGAGGTGGAGGAAAGGGAGCTAGGAGAGGGGGTTGACTCAGGGGCAGAGTCAAGGGCTCCCTCCCTGCGGCGCAGGCCCCGTGTTCTCCGCCTCCCCGAGAGTGACGACGACGAAGATGAGGATGGGCGGGGAGGCAGAAGCCTGCCCCCGATCCCGAAGAAGGACAGGACCGGGCTGGTCCCCCGCGGGTCCGCCCCTGCCCCGGGGCGATTCGCGGACGCGCCTCCCGCTCCTGGTCCCCTTGAAGCTGATCCCTGCAGCCGGCTCTCGGGCTTCAAGTATGGCCGGAGGCTGCTCGAGTCCACCTGCGACGACCTGTAAGTGCCTGCTTCCTGTCTTGATTATTGCTTTGTCGACGAGATCTGATGTCCATGCTCTTCGGTCAGGCTGGCGCCCACGGCGAAGAAGCTGAAGGGGGCTCCTGAGGCCCCGTCCGTGGTGGTGCCTTTGCCCGAAAAGGAAGATGACCCCGACGCCCAGGCTTCTCCTGCCCGGGCGTCCTCGCGAGGCCTGGCTGAGCCCGCTGGGGCGAGCTCAGCCCCCTTGTCCCAGGCGACTCCTGAGGTGGCCTTGCTGGGCGCTGCCTCAACCATTGTCGTGGCGCTGCTGGTTCCGCCTCAGGGCGCAGTGGTTACGCCGCCGCCAACTCCTCCTACTCCGCCAACTGCTGTCTCCCCGACTCCTCCCGCGGTCCTGGACCGCACTGCTGCTGAGCTGGACAGGCTGCGACAGGATCTTCTGGGCGCCGACCCTCGCTTGGTGGCCGGGCACTTGGAGCTGGCCTATGGCTGGATTCGTGCCGACGCTTCGATTCGGGCGGCGCTGGTCCAGGATTCGACGGCTTGTGACGAGGAGAAGCAGGCTGTTCGCGAGGCGAAGGTAGCCCGCGATGCTGCCCTGGGGGAGGCAGCCAAGATCCGAGGTCGCCGCGAGACGCTGGAGGGCGAGCCAAGGGCCTGCGGTAACCAGCTCGCCGAGGAGGCCCGCCTCCGCCAGGAGCAGGAGGAAGGCATGAAGGCTCGCGAGGCGGCCATCAAGGACCGGGAGGCCAAGCTGAAGAAGCGCCGTGACCTTCTTGACACGCTGGGGCAGGAACTGGAGGCGAGGAAGGTCGATCTGGACGCCAAGGCGCGGGTTCTTGCTGAAGACCGCGTGGCCTTCATGGATATGGAGGTGAAGGCTCGTGTCCTGCTGAGGGAGCTTTATGACAGCGGCCTGTAGAGCCCACTGGCCGGCGCGGAGGACGGCTCCGCCAAGCTGCTTCCCTTCCTGATCCACGCTCTTGAAGATGTCTCCCTCGGTCTTGGCCCCACGACTGAGGCCGAGGCGCGGGTCTTGTCTTCTGCCGCACTGACGCGGATCCTCACCCACATCTATCTTCGTGATCCCAGCGTCGACATGGACAGCCTACTGGAGCCAGCGAGCGGCGGGCACGCAGCTGCCGCTGCCGAGGCTGTGAAGGGTCGCGCGGAGGCTTTGTTAGGGAAGTTCCGGGCCTTCAACACCAAGCCGAAGTGAGGCGCTGTCGGCCCTGCTGCTTCACGAGGCGAGCCCACTCCGCGCTCCTCCACCGCCGACAAGTGACTCCGCTGCGGCTCCTGTCTTGCTTTTAATTCCTGCACATGTATCATGCCTCGGGGAGGCGTTTAAACTTGCGTTTGGTACTGCGACAACAGTGTGGAATGCTATATTTGCTTTTGAATTCCTTGAAATTTGTGCTTCCTACTTGCTTATGTTCTATGCCGGCAGAGCCCGGCCCCGCGCATACCTCAGCCGCCGTTAGCCCCGACCGGAAACCAGGACGGGACCAAGGAGTGAGGGGCTACGTGACAAGTTAGGCTCCTGAGTCGCGATGCTCAGGAGTCCCCCTTGGCGCATGAACAACAAGTAGGGAGGTGAGATGCATGGGTGAATTTACCATTCTACGTCTGCAGAGCCCGGTCCCGCACATACCTCAACCGCCGTTAGCCTTTCGGAACTAAGGAGTGAGGGGCTATGTGACCAGTTAGGCTCCTGAGTCGCGATGCTCAGGAGTCCCCCTCGACGCTCAAACAGCATGCGTACCTTGGCTCCGCGGGGAGTGGCGTCTGACGAACCAGGCCCGAGGGCTGGGCCGGGTGGCGTGCATCTGGCGTGACCAGGCGCAGCCCGTGCCCAGCCCCTCACGCGGGCGCTCCCGAGGGAGGCGCGGCGACGAGGCCGACACCGAGCTCGGGATCCCCGAGGTTGTTGCGACCGGAGGCCACCCTCGCTTGTTTATCACCAGCGAGCATAGCGCTTCCGCATGCGTACGGGCATAGCCGCTCCTCGGCAGTGTCGTCAGCCAGCGCGGAGAATGGTGCTTCCACTGGAACGTGGGAGGGGGCTCCCCTCCGGGAGGAGCCCCCGGGGCGTGTACAGCCCCACCCTGACACATGGCTGGCACGGTAGGGCTAGACGAGGTGTATCTAGGCACCCGTGAGCCAGCGTGGACTCACGAGGCCCTACCTCAAGGCGGGTTGCGCCTGGCTCTGGGTGCGTTCCTGCAAAATTGGCCAGATGCCGGTGCTCTACGTCTTCGAGTCTCGGCTCTCGGGCTGGTCTCTACCGTTGCTGGCAAGCCAGGTCGCGATGCCATGGACAAGACCATAGGGTGAGGGCCGGAGAGCCGGTAGGAGCCCTGAGTCGCGATGCTCAGGCACCCCCCTTTAACGCGCAAGCTAGGTTAGATGACGCAACTCTACGTCCTCGGGTCCCGGCTCTCGGGCTGGTCTCTACCGTCGCTGGCAAGCCAGGTCGCGATGCCATGGACAAGACCAGAGGGTGAGGGCCGGAGAGCTGGTAGGAGCCTTGAGTCGCGATGCTCAGGCACCCCCCTTTAACGCGCAAGCTGGGTCAGACGCAGCAACTCTACGTCTTCGGGTCCCGGCTCTCGGGCTGGTCTCTACCGTCGCTGGCAAGCCAGGTCGCGATGCCGTGGACAAGACCAGAGGGTGAGGGCCGGAGAGCCGGTAGGAGCCCTGAGTCGCGAGGTTCAGCGCCTTTAACGCCAAGAATGGATTGGATGACGAAACTCTCGTCCTCGGTCCCGGCTCTCGGGCTGGTCTCTACCGTCGCGGGCAAGCCAGGTCGCGATGCCATGGACAAGACCAGAGGGTGAGGGCCGGAGAGCCGGTAGGAGCCCTGAGTCGCGATGCTCAGGCACCCCCCCTTTAACGTGCAAGATTTCGCCACCCAGGAGAAGGCACCAAATAACAAGCATGGTGGAGCGAGAGCATAATACTATGAAAAAGCATGATGGATACATGCCGCTTGGACTGGCCCGAGCGGCTTGGGGATGATGCGGCCCGAGGGGCGCCCCCAACAGGATAAGCTAAAGACATGAAATAAAAGGGATACATGCCGCAGGGACAGACCCACGCGGCCTGGGAATAATGCGGCCCTGAAGGCGCTCCCAGCCTAAAATAAAACTTAAAGATGTCACCTGGTGATGTTGGGGATGAAGGGTTGTTGATGTAGCAGACTCGGTAGGCCGCGGGAGCCGATCCTCACGAGCCCCCAGGCCCAGGGGCCTCGGGAGGCTCCGGAGGCGCCCCGGCCCCTCACGGGCCATCTCCATCTCCGCCAGGGCTGCGGCGTGCCTGACCTCTTGAGCTTCCAGGATGGTCCTCATGAGACGCTGGTGTGCAGCAGCCGCGTTTGGCAGGCCGTAAGGCATGCGTACGTAGCTTTGGGGCGGACCCTCGCAACGTCCCACTCGCGAGGGCCAGAGGCACTCTTGAGATGCGGCTCGGTTGAGCCCTGGTATGTCGATACAGACGCGCAACACCATCCTCGCCTGGATGGGGAGTACAGCGGGTAGGCGGCGGCTGCCCCTCATGACCCTTGACTCCTGTAACTCCTGAATGGCCTTGCTGATGAACTCTCGGGGGTTCTGTCCTCCTGGTCTTGCTCTTGCTTGCATGGAAGCGTGCTCAAACACGCCTCCACGTGGTGCCCAAGCGCCTCCCTCGAGACCTTGGCGAGGTCGGTGGCCCTCTAGGGGAGAGCCCCCGAGCCCTGCCTGAGGAGGGCACCGGGCGCGCTTTCCTATGCGATGGAAGGAGGCTCCCCCTGGCCCGGTGCGGGCCCTGAGGGGCCTCTCGCTTGATGAGCCGGCCCGGTCGATGTCTTCTTCTTCTTATTGGGTGCTGCCTCGGGAGGCGTCCTGCTGCTGTGGTCTGGGTCTTCCAGCGACGCGGCCTGAAAAGCTCGCTCCAGGGAGCACACTGCATCTCTCTCTTCACAGGGCACCGTGATGACCCCGCCGCTTCCTGGCATCTTGAGGATGTTGTAGCCATGGTGGAGTTCTGACCATGAACTTGGCCAACGCTGGGTACCCGAGGATGGTGTTGTACGACAGGCGAATGTGGGCGACGTCGAAGTCGATGAGCTCGGTGTGGTAGTTGTCGCGGGCCCCAAAGGTGACAGGAAGGCGGACCTGCCCGATCGGGACCGTGGAGCCGTCGGTGACTCCGGAGAAGGGCTTGGTTGGCTGAAGCTGACTGTAGGGAACTTGAAGATTGTTGAATGTCTCCATGCCAGGACGTTGAGCCCTGCTACGCCGTCGATGAGGGTCTTGGTGACCAGCACATTGCTGATGATTGGGGAGCAAAGCATTTGGAGAACTCCGGCTGTGGCACGCCGACCACCTGAGAGGGCGCGTGGACTCGAGCTTGGGGAGGACTGCATTGACTTCACGGGCGAACTGCTTGAAGATGCGGTGAGAGGCTGGGGCTTGAGCTCCGCCTAGGATGCAGGCGATCGCACGAGCTTTCTGGAAGCCCCCACCCCTCGGCCCCGATGACGGTTCGATTCTCCTTGGTGGCGGCGGCAGCGGAGGGAGGCCTGCGTTCCCTTGCAGACGATCCTCACGAGGCTGATCCCTCCAGCCCCCCTCGCGAGGTGGGTCTTGCCAGCGGTCCTCGTGAGGTTGGTCGCGCCACCCTTGGCGCGGTCCGCGGTCTTCCCAGCGTCCTGCATTTCTTCCTCCTCCTCGGCCGTAGCCCCGGTCGCTGCGCTCAGGGCGTCTGCCGACCCTTCCTTTGCGCACGGCCCGGAGCTCTTGACATTCATTGGTGTTGTGGGTGTGGAGGTCGTGGTTCACGCAGTACCGGCTGCCCTTGGAAGACTCGGGATGATCTCTGCCCCGCTTGGTGTCTGGTTCGGCCGCGAGCACGACAGCCCCCTTGCGCTTTACGTCCTTGGCCTTGGACTTCTTCTCTTCGGGATCCGTGGCAGGCAGCTCGAGGAGGGAGAGGCGCCCCTCCTCAGCCTCGGGCGCACTTGGTCGCCAAGTTGAACAGCTCCGAGGAGGTGCATAGATCTTCATGCATCGCCCGGCTCCTCCTTCATCTTGACGTCGCGCACGCCGTCGGAGAAGGCAGAGATGATGGCTTCCTCCGTTACCCTGGGGATCTTGAGGCGCGTGTTGTTGAAGCGCTGGATGTACTTTTGCAGGGTTTCCCCTGGCTGCTGCTTGATCCGGCGCATGTCGCCCACGGCGGGTGGCCGGTCGCGAGTACCTTGGAAGTTGGCGATGAAGCGGGTGCGCATCTCGGCACAGGAAGAGATCGTTCCTGGGGCCAGGTTCAGGAGCCAGGTGCGGGCTCCGTCCTTGAGCGCCATGGGAAACCAGTTCGCCATGACCATTTCATCTCCGTTGGCAGCCTCGATGCCCAGCTCGTAGAGCTGGAGGAACTCCGTAGGGTCAGCCGTGCCGTCGTAGCGTGGGGGCAGGTCTGGCTTGAATTTGGCGGGCCACGGGACGCCGCATAGCTCGGTGGTGAAGGCGCGGCAGCCCGCCGTGGCCAGGGGGCCTAGGGACGGCAGAGAGCTTGGTCCCGCAGGCCTCCTCGCGCTGGCCGGGGCAGCGCAGGTCTTGACGTGCTGGAGCGGGAGCGCTCGGGCAGCTTCTTCTTGAGCGAGAACTTCTTGGCAGCTCTGCTCTTGCAGCGCCCGGCGCTGGCGGAACGGGTTCCGCCGAGGCCGCGTGCCTTGGGGCCGGCGCCGTCTTGAGGAGGAGGCGGCCGAGGCGCCGAGTTTCATCGCCACGCTGGGCGGGTGCGGTGCAGCGAGACGGACAGCGGGGTCGCCTCCCGGTGTGGGACGAAGCTTCGCCGACGCGGTCGAGCCATTCTTCGTAGATGTCGTCGACGGGGCGGTAGCGCAGGAGCTCGTTGGCCGCGATGAGTGTAGCTCGGGACTCCATGGCCGTGTGGGGCGCGCGCGACGAAGAACCAGCGGGGGTGAGCGAAGGCGTGGCGGTGCGGCCGTCCCGCCTCATGGACGGAGTCTTTGGGACGACGCTTGCTGCCGTTTCCCGCCGGGCCGGTGGCGGCGTTGACAGGTGACGCGAACGACAAGGACGTCCCGCCGACGGGAGCCGTCTCGCGGCGTGGGAAGCGAGGGCGGCTCGGCGCTGCACGAGCCCGACGAGCGCCGACATGGTTATGTGGTCGGGAAGAAGGAGGCGACGAAGGCGGACTCGGCGCACCTACCGGGCGCGCCAAATGTCGGATTACGGGTTCGGAAGACCCTTAAGGTTCGAACTCAGGTGCGCCAAGGAGATCCAACCCTCCACCGTCTCGTACCTCGCCGAATCGCAGGGACCTAAACTACTAACAAGAACAACACAAGAGACGCAAGATTTATACTAGTTCGGGCCACCGTTGTGGTGTAATACCCTGCTCTAGTTTGTGGTGTGTGGATTGCCTCTGGGGCTGATGAAGAACTGTATAGGGAAGAACAGCCTCACGAGGGTCTGTTCTTGGTGGGTGCGATGAACTGCTAAGTGGTATCCCGTCGCTCTAGCCCGAGGAGCGGGTTTCTCTCTCTCTCTGGATTCCGAATGCTGGATCCTCCGTCCCCCATTCTATGGTGGCTAGTTCTACTTATATAGACGAAGGCCCTGGGCCTCTTCCCAAATATTGAGCGGGAAGGGCGCCAACAATTGGCCATTTTGAAGGGGAACAACGGGTACACTTATCCTGACTAAAGTTGGTCCTTGCTCGCCAAAGGCTCGTGATGACGCCTGCTTGGGCTCCACGATGACTGCATTCCAGCCGTTGGGGCCGGTCTTGGTCTTGTTGCAATCAAACGGATGCCTTTGCTTGATGCTCTTGCTGCGCTTGCCCCTTTGCACCAAAGAGGAAGGAGGACGCCATGGTCGGGCGCCTCGATCGCGCCCTTGGTCGTCATGGCTTGCGTCACGGGCACCTCGCGAGGTACCCCTCCTTGAGCTCTCCGCCTCCTCATGAGCCAGCCTGACGAGGCCATGCCCGAGGAAGCTCTTGGTCGTCCGCCCCGCGAGGCTTGGCCCCTCGCGAGGGTCTTGAGCTTGTGTTGATGAAGATGGGCCGTCCTGGGCCTCCTTTGAGCCACGCCGCAGGCCGCAGGCAGGCAAGTCTGGGGACCCCCGTTCCCAGAACGCCGACAAAAATAAATGAAATAAAATTCAAAAATGGGTTGAACTTGTTGGAAAAGAATATTTGGCTTGGCCCAAAGTGGAGGGAGGGGATTTGGGAGAAATATTAACATGGGGAATGGTAAAACAAAGGGTGGTTGCAGAACAAAAGAATAGCCCCAAAACCCATAGGATTTCTTTTTAATAGAAAATTTATTTTTTTCCAAAAACTTATTGAGATGAGTTAAAATCAGAAGGAAGGTTTTTTTAAAACCAAACACCAAGGTTGGGGAAGATACAAAAAGAAAATACTTGTCGTAGGAGAATTTTTTTTGAGAAGGAGGGGCTTTTGGAAAGATTTTAAGTGGCCTCCTTTAAATCAAATAAAAGGGTTTTGTCAAAAACCAAGTAAATTTTTTTGGAGTGTCACAACACCTACCCCCTTAAGAAAAATCTCGTCCCCGAGATTTCAGCTGATCCTCAAACAGGTGTGGGTGTTCTGCTCGAACAAAATCCTCTCTCTCCCATGTTGCCTCGTCTTCGGTGTGATTGCTCCACTGTACTTTGAAAAACTTGATTGCCTTCCGATGGGTTCTCCTTTCAGACTCCTCTAATATCCTTATTGGGCGTTCCCTGTAGGTGAGGTCTGGCTATACATCAATGTTCTCATGGGATACCTGCTTTTCTGGGTTGCTCACACATTTCCTCAACTGCGAGACGTGGAACACGTCATGGATGTTGGACAGCTCTTCGGGTAGGTCTAGCTGGTAGGCTACTGTGCCTCTTCGTGCTACTACACAGAAGGGTCCGATAAATCTTGGTGCTAGATTTCCTTTAACCTTGAACTGTTGTAGGCCCCTCATAGGAGATACTCGGAGGTACACATACTCACCGGGTTCAAAACTGACTCCCCGATGTTTCCGATCATAATAACTCTTCTGTCGGCTTTGAGCTGTCTTGAGTCTGTCCCTGATTAGCCTAACTTTCTCCTCGGCTTCCTTGAGCATATCAGGGCCGAAGATACGGCTGTCTCCGGCCTCTGACCAATTCAATGGAGTACGACATCTCCGTCCATACAAGGCTTCAAAGGGTGCCATTTGCAGGCTGGCTTGGTAACTGTTGTTGTATGCAAACTCGGCATATGGCAAGCTTTCTTCCCAACTGGTCCCATAGGTGAGGACACACGCCCTCAGCATGTCCTCTAGTATTTGGTTTACGCGTTCAGTTTGTCCATCGGTCTGGGGGTGGTATGCTGTACTGAATGCCAGTTGAGTACCCAGAGCTTGTTGTAATTGATCCCAAAATCTAGAGACGAATTGAGTGCCTCGGTCTGATATTATAGTCTTTGGGACTCCATGCAGGCAAACTATGCGAGAGAGATAAAGCTTAGCAAGCTTCTGAGTGGTGTAGGTTGTTTTCACGGGAATGAAATGTGCCACCTTGGTTAATCTGTCTGTGATGACCCATATGGCATCATTTCCGTGTTGTGACCGAGGTAGTCCAACAATAAAGTCCATCCCGATCTCATCCCATTTCCACTCACGTATCCTGTTTGGCTGCAATAACCCTGCCGGTTTTTGATGCTCGGCCTTAATGCGTTGACACGAATCACAACATGCAGTGAAGGTGGCTATATCCCTCTTCATACCGTGCCACCAAAACTTTCCCTGGATGTCTTTGTACATTTTGGTTCCTCCCGGGTGGATCGAATACGGAGCAGTGTGGCCTTCGGCTAGGATTTGCTGTTTGAGGTCTTCTATATTTGGTACGCAAAGTCTGTCTCCGTACCATAGTATTTCCTCATTGTCTATGATAAATTCAGCGGCCTTGCCCAAACTCACTTTCCTTTTTATGCCTTCGATGCTGGGGTGTCCATGTTGAGCCTCCTTAATTTGCTCCACTAAGGTAGGCTGTATATCCAAGTTTGACACGTCGCCTTCGGCGACCATCATCATGTTGAGTTTGGCGAACTCTTGCTGAAATTTAGGTCTCAAGTCTGGTAGACAGCCGTTATCCGAACTGGGGTTTCGGCTAAGAGCATCTGCCACAACAATCGCCTTTCCTGGATGGTAGTGAATACCGACATCATAATCTTTCACTAATTCCAACCAGCGCCGTTGCCGTAAATTGAGTTCCGGTTGTGTGAAAATATACTTGAGGCTTTTATGGTCCGCGTATATTTCACAACGGTTTCCGAGTAAAAAGGGTCTCCACTCCTTGAGTGCATGAATGACTGCTGCCAGTTCCAAATCATGCGCAGGATAGTTTTCTTCATGCTTGCGTAGTTGCCTGGAGGCATACTGCCTTCTTGCATTAATACGCATCCAAGGCCCTTCCTGGAGGCGTCACAATATACCTCAAAACTTTTGTGTATGTCTGGCACAACCAATACTGGTGCTGTTGTTAATTTCCTTTTGAGGTCTTGGAAACTTTTCTCGCAAGCTTCCGTCCAAACAAATTTCTTGTCCTTCTTGATCAATTGCATCATTGGCTTGGCTATGGTGGAGAACCCTTCAATGAACCTTCGGTAATACCCTGCCATTCCCAAGAAACTTCTTACATCCGTTACGCTGGCTGGTGGTTTCCACCCAAGTATGGCCTTGACCTTCTCCGGGTCTACGGCAATACCTTCCTGTGTTAACACATGGCCTAGGAAACCAACTTGTCTCAACCAAAATTCACATTTGCTGAACTTGGCGTATAATTGATTTTTCCTTAATTTCCCTAGTACAATTCTGAGATGTTCAGCATGCTCTTCTGGTGTCTTGGAGTATACCAGAATATCGTCGATAAACACCACAACAAACTTGTCCATAAATCTCATAAACACTTTTTTCATGAGGTGGACGAAATATGCGGGGGCGTTGGTCAGACCAAACGGCATCACTGTAAACTCATACAACCCGTATCTGGAGGTGAAGGCTGTCTTGGGGATATCTTTTGTCCGTACTTCCAATTGATGGTATCCCGACCTTAAGTCAATCTTTGAGAAAACCTTGGCTTGAGCGAGCTGGTCAAATAAATCATTTATCCGTGGCATCGGATATTTGTTCTTGATTGTGACCATGTTGAGTGCTCGATAGTCTATACACAATCTCAGTGTCCCATCCTTTTTCTTGGCAAATAAAACTGGAGAGCCCCAAGGCAAGGAGCTGGCTCGAATAAATCCTTTGTCCAGTAATTCTTTTATTTGCTTCTTTAACTCCACCAACTCTGAGGGTGCCATTCTGTATGGTTTCTTGTAAATGGGGGTGGTTCCAGGTGCTAGCTCAATGCTGAATTCTATCTCCGGTCCGTGGCATGCCCGGTAGTTCTTCGAAATACGTCTGAAACTCACACACCATCGAACTTTGCTTAACTCAGAAACGTCCACCTTGTTCAACCTCGGTTTCCGGGATATTTGTCTCTCTTGAGCTAAAACTTTTATTGTCTTCCCGTGATGGTGGGTAAGAATTACTGTCCGGTTGAAGCAGTCAATAAATTCTTTGTTGGTGGTTAACCAATCCATTCCTAGGATGACATCCAGTCCCTTATTCTCCAATACAATAAGGTTGGCGGGAAACTTCAATCCCTCAAACTCAATAACCACACCTTGGTAGTAACTCTGAGTAACTTGCTTAATCTCGGGGGACTTGATGATCATGGATTTTTCCAGGGGAAGCATCAAAAAATCATTTTGCAAAGAAAATTTCTTTGAAATGAACGAGTGAGAAGCTCCAGAATCAAACAAAACCGTGGCAGGTATTGTGTTGATGTGGAACGCACTCGCAGTACGATATCTCGGGGCATTCTGTGCTTCCTCCTTGGTCACATGGTTCAAGTGACCCTTCTTGTGATTATTATTGGGGTTGAAATTGTTACGCTTTGGGTGCTGAATTATTCCCACCGTGGTTCGGCGTGGGAGCCGAGTTTCTTGGCTTTGGGCACTACTTGGCATAGTGCCCTTCTTCTCCACAAGCGTAGCAAGTAACACCTGGGCGGTATGTGAAATCCTTGTCCCTCGCATGATAATTCTTGATCGAGCGCGGGATATTGGTTGTGGCCTTGTTTGCTCCACTTTTCTGGAAGTCAGTCTTGCTTCGGTTGTTGCGAGCTTGAGTAGTTTGGTCCCTCTTGTGCTTGCAAAAATCTTCCAAATGGCGGCGCTCATTTTCCAGGGTAATGGCCTTGTCCACAAGTGTTTTGAAGTCTAGAAAGGTGTGTACAACCAGCTGGCATTTAAGTGTTGGTGCAAGACCGTCCAAAAACTTTTCCATCTTCTTACTTTCCGTCATGTGTTCTTCGTTGGCGTAGCGAGATAACTGAGTAAACTGGCTGTTGTACTCAGTCACTGTGATGCCTCTTTCCTTGAGGTCGTCAAACTCCCTCTTCTTGATTTTCATAACGCTTTTGGGAATATGCGCCCCACGAAAACCTTCTTTAAATTCCTCCCAGGTGATGTTATTCTCATTGAGGTGCATGTGTAGGAAATTCTCCCACCATAATGTAGCTGCTCCTGTGAGGTATTGAGGTGCATATAGTACCTTCTCACGGTCTGAACATTGTGCAATAATCAATTTTCTTTCAATGTCCCGAAGCCAGTCATCGGCCTCAAGAGGTTTGTTAGTGTGCGAGAAAGTTGGGGACGCCAGATTTTGCGCTCTCGACAATTTGGATTGCTGTTGATACGGTCCACGGTGATTTCCCATATTGATGACCTGGTTCATCATTTCTTGGTGCTTTATTCTGGCTTTGCTCATAAAGGTGGCACACTTGAGAAAAAGCTGTCTCACCGCCTGCTGACTTGACTGTCTCCTGTGAAGTTGTTGCTGGTTTGGGTGCCATAATTCTCTTCTGACTGATTTGGCATGGAACGAGTCCAAGGACGAGACATTTTCCACTCTGGGGATATATTTTAAAATATAATCATAAGGAAAAGTACTTGAGCCGCAAAAATAAATAAATACTCAAAGGCAAAAAAAATTTAACCACTCCAAGATTTTTCAAGGAAATATTTGATGGCGCACGGAGAAGGACCGCTCAGTACATATCTTACACACAAGCAGTAATTATACAATACATCACTCAGGATGTGCGTACACAATCCTGATATGTTATTTAGGCTAGTGCACTTCTCCAGTTCCTACATGATGTGCATACAAACTACTTCTCACAACCTATATACATATAAACATATCATACAAGCTGGTGCAACACGGGGTTGCTAGGCGTACTCAGTCGGAGATGGTAAGGACTTCCCTTGGCCTGCCGAGGGTGAGGCCCAGTGACGCTGGGGACTCAACCTCCTCCTCACTAATAGGCTCTAGGCGTGAAGTGCTGCGCTGAGAAGCTGGAGTGGGCGCGAGAGGCGGTGTAACACGGACTGGGGCAGGCGCAATAGGTGGTGCCACACGGACTGGAGTGGGCGCAATAGGTGGTGCAACACGGACTGGAGTGGGCGCGATGACCTGGTCGAACTCCTCAGTGGTAGGCAGGCGACGAGCGGTGGCGAGGATGGCAGGTGAATAAGATGCTGAGGACGAGACGAAGGTCAGTGGTGGTGCGGTGTGTAGGAGCTCCCTCCTGTTGGCGACACAGCCATGGATCGAGTCCATACGGGCAGCCGTAAGGTCGCCCACCGTGTTATCAAATGCTGCCTCCAGTGCCTGGAGGTATTCCACAAGCATCTCAATAGCCTCGTCTCGCTCTCCTCTGGGGCAAGCGAATGCATAGTGACACGTGTATGGCACGTGGCATGGATGGTAGCGGTAGCGGCGAGTCTTCATCGAAGGAAGCACATCCCGGAGACGAGCTATCGCCTCACGGGCAGCCATCTGCATGGCATGCCTCTCCGTAGGCATGGCCCTGCCAACAAATCGGAATTGGCGTGACTCAACGTCCTCCATTGAACTGCATACAAGCTCGGTGCATAGACAGACTGTCGCTGATCTTGTGCTGGTAGAGTGTGAACACTGGGCGAACTGATGGCCCAATCGCGATCTTGATGATGTAGGTGAGGAGCTTGATAAATCCCTCAGGAACATTGGCGAACACCTGCGACTCACAGTCGCTGCTAGCCATCTACAAAAGTAGACAAAAATTCTGAAAAGTCAGATCATAAATTTATGATGACTAATGTAAAATTGCTACGTTTTGCAAAATGCTAAAATCGCACTAAAACGCTTAATAATTGATTAGCGATCGCACCTAGTGGCTTCCTACAGTCAGCCGGCTCGTACCAAGTTTGTCACGACCGGTTTTCAATAAAATACTTATTGCGAAACCAATCTTGTTATTCCTGCATGTAAGAGTCCTCCTTACTGGTAGACAAATTCTTGATACGTAAATCCGTAGTACTAAATATATTACAGGGTTGAGCTGAGGTTGCTCAACAATTTTATTACAAGCACGCCCATAATATACATAAAGGCGGATATGGCACAGGGGTGTGGTCGCATACTACTGACTCGTATTTAAACCTGGTGGTGGATATGTCACAGTGAAGTGGGTGACATTAACTCCTACTCTTGCAGCTCATCGAGCGTCGAAGTGAGGCTCGATGATTTATTCGGGTAGCGGAAGCGGATATGGTACAAGTGATAAATTCCAGGATTGCACGGGACTGATTGGGACTCCTCTAGGCGTCGGACTCGCTATCGAACTCTTCATCCATAAGATCGCCTTCGTCAATATCTGGCCAAATCAACAAGCTAGGTGAGTACTTTGAATGTACTCGCAAGACAGTTTGGACATAAGATATAAAAATGTAAGCATGATGCAACATGAGCAATTTGCAAATCCACACTCAAATGATAAACTTGCATGACATGAATAATAAAAGGAAGTCGGGCGGTAGTCCTCCCGAAATCCCAACAGAAAATAACTGGAAACTGATCGAGTGTCTGAAAACGACGCCTCGAATGGTGAACAAATAAATTAAGAGCGAAGTGCACTGTAGGTCCTTGAACTATTCCAGGGATGTCACATAGGTCCTCAAACTATGAAAATCGTCATCCAGGTCATCAAAGTGCAGTAACTGTGTCATTCAGGTCCAAAATCTCCTCGACAGGCTCTAATCGCCACCGTGGCACGTAAACAAGTAACGGTAATGGCGACAAACAGTCCACGAATTCACATGCGTGATGAACAGTACACGACAAAGAATAAATATAAAAAATATCAAAAACTGAGATCCTCTGTCATCGAAGAGACCACAAGCGCATGAACAGTAAAAATGGTCATTAATTCAAAAAAAGTTCGCGAACGAAGAATTTGGAAAAATATTTGTGACTTTAATAAAATGTTCACGAACGATGAATTTGGAAAAAAAATATTCACGACTTTAAAGAAAGTTCGCGAACGATGAATTTGGGAAAAATTATTCACGACTTTAAAGAAATGTTCGCGAATGATGAATTTGGGAAAAATATTCGCGACTTTAAAAAAATATTCGTGAGTTTAAAAAAAGTTCGCGACCGATGAATTTGGAAAAAATATTCATGACTTTAAAAAAATGTTCGCGAACGATAAATTTGGAAAAAAATATTCGTGACTTTAATAAAATGTTCGTGAACGATGAATTTGGAAAAAATATTTGCGACTTTAATATAAAGTTCACTAACATCTTTTAAAGTCATGAATTTTTGTGGTTCGCAAACATTTTTTTCCATACCCACGAACAATATTTGTGGTTCGCGAACATATTTTCAAATTTATTGTTTGTGAACTTTTTTAAAGTCGTGAATATTTTTCCCATATTCACGAACATTTTTTTTGAATTAATGAACATTTTTACTATTCACACACCGTGGGTATCTTCGATGCCAAAGATTTTCAGATTTTTTGTTCATATTTTATTTTTCGACTGCTCATCATGCCACCGCCATTTAGAGGGGGTTAGTGAGATTTTGGACCTGGATGACACACTTACTATACTTCGAGGACCTAAATGACGATTTTCATAGTTCGAGGACCTATGTGACACCCCTGAAATAGTTTAAGGACCTACAGTTCACTTCACTCATAAATTAACATGCCGCAGTCGGGCGTCTAAGCGACACCACATAAAGGGCTTATATTGAAAAGTAAATGATGATGCGTGCCACAGTCGGACGTCAAAGCGACATCACATAAAGGGCTTATATTGAAAATAAACAACATAAATGCCGCAGTCGGACGTCTGAGCGACATCACATAAAGGGCTTATATTGAAAGTAAACAACATAAATGCCACAGTCGGACGTCTGAGCGACATCGCATAAAGGGCTCATATCGAGAGTAAACAACATAAATGCCACAGTCGGACGTCTGAGCGACATCGCATAAAGGGCTTATATCAAAAGTAAACAACATAAATGCCACAGTCGGACGTCTGAGCGACATCGCATAAAGGGCTTATATTTCATCGTCGTATTCAAGCTGTATAGACCATTCCAAGGAAAAGACTCAGCACATAATAATAATAAACGGGTTAGTCCATCCACAGGAGGAATCGTATAGCCAAGTTTTCCACACATGTTTGTTCACCGGAGATCGTCAAGGATACTGACACTGAGATTGACAAGGACAAGTTGAACACCGACCTTGATCATAGACACGGTTACTTGGATGAGTTTAAATCTATAGAGTTTTTACTATTAAACCACATCCAACGGATTTCAGTAGTCGCAAGGGACTAGTTCCGTTTACGGTATTTTAGAAGAAACACATCAATCCAGTACACACCCAATTCCACATTCCGCTGCCAGGAATCACCCTAGGCAACGTTCAAGAAAAACTCTAAGACGGGGAGGTCACAACCTCGAATAGAATGGGATCAAATTTATCTCGCGCGCTCTAAGGGGTGCCCCCCTCTCGGTCCCAACCGGAAACACCCATGCCCCCTGACCGGATGACGGGCTTTAATCCAGGGCCATGGAACCGTCATCTCGGCCCCTCTGTTTGGTGTGTACCAGGAAAGAGGTTTGCAACTTACTAAACCATATTCCATAAAGAAAACCTGTGGTAGTACAAGGAAAAGAACGGGTGATCACGTGACTTGATTCACGTTGACACTGGAGTTAGGTTGTTTGGCATAAGACTGGCATGCTACAACAATACCATCATACCACCCATCATGTCACCACATGATCGTGTAAACTCATATCGAATCACACATCGAGTTTCGAAGCTCACTTGCAATGGCTTTCCATGAAATATAACTCTTACCGATATGCATATAATCATGCCATGAACTGACCACTCAATGCAAACTTGCAAAACACTCATCATATAAAGGGTTCAAACATGCTTGCCTGGTTCGGAGTTGTCGGAGTCTAGCTCGGTGAAGTTTGCGGTCCCGTCACCTCTTCCGGTATCCACGGTATAAGAAAAAGATACGTACTAACGTAAATACCGTGTGTGCACAAAAAGTGTTCCAAATATTTTTCAAATAAACATGATAAAAAACTAGACAGAAAAATAAAGGTGACAGAAAAAGAATCAATCAAAAATCATTTTATGTTTAAAAGTTCTAAAGGTTTTAGTCCAGGGACTTGTCTGTAATGAAACAGAAAGTTCCCAGGGGCTAGCTTATAAAAACAGAAAACGGTTCGATTAAAAACCCGCCAACTCTAAAGGAAGACGTATCCTGCCCGGCGTTTTGATGCGCGTTTGAAAAGAATAAAAGCTGACAGGGGGTCCCACTTGTCGGGTTTAAACTCTGAACAGAGTCACCGGCGCCCGAGAGTTGCGGTGGTCGTCGGCGGCGATTCACGGCGAGTCAGGAGGAGTGGGTGGTACCTATGGGTTCCTTGGGTCCTTTCACACCTGTTGGTGGTGGAGTTGGTCAACAGTGAGCACCACGTCGACGGCGGCCTCAGCTCCGGCAGGTGGTGGTTCGGGCGTTGGTTGATCTCGTTGGGGAGGGCTACACAATACGAATTGAGGCTCGGGTTAGAACACTGGGTGCACCCGAGGGCTGCTGACGTGGTTTGGGAGTCGGAGGTGGCCTCACCTGAGTGGATCAAGTCAGAGCCCGAGGCGGATCGGGGCGGCCGGAGTCGGGGAAGGAGACCTCCTCGGGGTCCTCCCTGGTGGCTTGGCGGGCTCGTGAGGTGGAGTGGTGGTGCGGGGTCGGAACGCGCTGGGACCTCCTTTTTATAGATGATCCGAGGCGGTGGTCGTGAACGGGAAATCTCCGGCTGACGATTCTGGCGGTGCAACGGTTGGTCAGGCGGTTTAGGGGGCTAGGCATCACCATGGAGGTTTACTGGTTTGGTTTAGGCGCTAAACTTGGCCTGCCTTGGCTGCCACTACAAGTTCCGAACGGAACGACGCACGGGGCACGTCGGCGGCGAGGCCGCGCTCTGCCTTTGCTCGAGGCATGGTGACAGCGCCCATGGCCTTGTGAGCAAGCAGACGGCCACGCGGAGGCCTCGGGTGGCTTGGGCGGTGCTGGACGGCGCCGAAAGCTGGGCTGATCCCTGTTGGCCGCCTCGGTTGGCTCTGCCACCGTAGAAGCTGTCGGCGTCGCCGGGACACGTCACCACCGTCGGTGGTGTCCGTCCAAGGTACCGTGCGGCGCTCTGGATAAGAGGAAGGTGCAGTGCGCAAGGCTCCAGAGTGGACACTGGTGAGATCGACGCCCCGACTCTGAAGAAAACGACACTGACAGTCGACTGAACACTGAACTCTCTGAAAATGAACAACAACAGTGCATGTCAGGTGTTCGATGAAATGATTTTGGCATGTGGGGATTTTATCTGGAGTTGATCTTTGGTGGGGTGGCCTCTCAATGCACCTGGGGGCTGCCTGAATTTTGTTAGAATTTTTGGAGAAGGAAAAATATGAATTTCACCAAATTTACCAAATCTGGTCCAAACTTGCAGTGTGTGGAACTTGAAAATTTTGAACTGAGGAAGAGTGGATCTTGATGGATCTAGGTTGGGGGTGCTAGGGACTAGCCAGAGGAGTTGGTTTGAGGTCAAAACTCACAGGAAATCAGACACTTCCTTTGTAAATCACCTAGGCCCAAAAATAAAATACATAATTACTTTTGGGGATAAAATAAATGAAATAAAATTCAAAAATGGGTTGAACTTGTTGGAAAATAATATTTGGCTTGGCCCAAAGTGGAGGGAGGGGATTTGGGAGAAATATTAACATGGGGCATGGTAAAACAAAGGGTGGTTGCAGAACAAAAGAATAGCCACAAAACCCATAGGGTTTCTTTTTAATAGAAAATTTATTTTGTTTTCCAAAAACTTATTGAGATGAGTTAAAATCAGAAGGAAGGTTTAAAAAAAAACAAACACCAAGGTTGGGGAAGATACAAAAAGAAAATACTTGTCATAGGAGAATTTTTTTTGAGAAGGAGGGGCTTTTGGAAAGATTTTAAATGGCCTCCTTTAAATCAAATAAAAGGGTTTTGTCAAAAACCAAGTAAAAAATTTTGGAGTGTCACAGATGGGCCACCGCAGGGCAAGGAGTATCTCAAGCCCGAAATGTATTATGAGGGCGTCCTGAAGGGTGCCCGCCTTATGGCGGATGAATGTTCCAAGGATGTAATTTTTGAGTAAACTCGCTCGTGTTATCATGTGCGTTGAAAACTTGTTCATATGCGCTAAGCAACGCTTTTTGAATTTAAAATATTACCTTCTATGTAGCAGTTTATTAAATTTGAGATATGTCGAGTCATGGGCTTCTGCCCCCATGCCACGAGTCCTGGGGTGTTCGGGATAAACCTGAGCGCTCTTGTTCCCATTCTTGGGTCCTTCGAGGGAGGCGCCAAAGACAACGAATGTGGCAATCGGACTACAATGCTTTATCACTCTCACTTAGCCATAGAATTATATAATTTTAAATTTCGGCGAAGCCCCTAGTATTCGGAAGACCGAGTTCGGGGCGCTATCCACGCCTAGGCCGGAAAAAGCCGGCTCCTCGCTCTAAGCGGCATAAGTCTTTAGGGACTCGAAACCTCTCGAACAGCAACCAACTCTCGCCTTATCATGACGGTCAATTTTAGCTTTCTCTACTGAGGTGCTTAACCCAGCTCAACCGGGGCACAATCGCAGTAGTTCTCCCAGCGCTACCTTAGCCGATATAACGGAACGTAAGGTACCAAAACATGGGAGCTGGGCAAACCCAACTATTGACCCAAGACATGATTCAGAGCCGATGCATATAATGCTATAAGTTCGGGTGCCTTTTCGTGAGAGTGTTCGGACTTCTCACACCGTATTCTGGGGTACTTAAGCCCCTGGTGTATTGGCCGTACCAAAGTGTACGGTTGCATAATGTCATAACTGAACATATTTACATAAAAAAGGAATATAATAATAGACAAAAGCTATGTATTGTTTATTCGAAAAGGCTGCGGTAAAAGCAGAACGATACAAATAGTGCGATAAGCAAGAGATGGGACTATTTGACATGTCCCCCTCCAGGGGTGAGCTGCGGGATGTTATGTAAGACATGTATTTAGCTCGTTATAGAGACCACCTTGACATTCGACGTAGCTTTCTGCCTCCTTGGTTGTTGCATCGTGTGTTCGGCAATTGTACTGCCGGACATGCCTTCTGGAGAGTGGAGTCCTGAAAGTAAGAAAAAAGAATAACAAAATCGGGAGCCCCTAGTGCGGTTGAGCCGCATTTTGGGCATGCTATGGTCGTGCCCCTCCCCCTATGCCCATGGTATTTCCAGAGTGTAATTATGTACGTGTAGTACTGGTTTCGCAATTTCGCAAGGGCTGGGGTTGGGGCCGCATTGCTACTCGTGCTCGGAACGTGCCAGGCAGTCTTGTTGTAGGTTACTCCGGGTGCGCTTGACGTTGTCCGGACGTTTAATAGCGGACTGGAGAATTGCCTTGAGAGGCTACTTTGTACTTCCGCCGCGAGGGTCGCCGTGTGCTCCTCCGTTCGTAGAGGGCGTTCGGTGTTTCAGTTGACCGTAATGACTCCTCGAGGTCCTGGCATCTTGAGCTTGAGGTATGCGTAGTGCGGCACTGCATTGAACTTTGCAAATGCTGTTAAATGCGAGCGGTGCGTGATAGCCATCGCGGAGCAGGAGTATGTCGAAGTTTATCTCCTCGCTTCGGTAATTATCCGGGGATCCAAAGACCACCTCAAGTGTAACCGAGCCTGTACAGTTGGCCTCTACACCTGGTATGACGCCTTTAAAGGTCGTCTTTGTGGGTTTAATCCTTGAGGGATCTATGCCCATTTTTCGCACTGTATCCTGATAAAGCACGTTCAGGCTGCTGCCGCCGTCCGTAAGGACTCTAGTGAGGTGAAATACGTTAATGATTGGGTCTAGAACCACTGTGGCGAATCCGCCATGGTGGATGCTAGTGGGGTGGTCCCTTCGATCAAAAGTGATCGGGCAGGAGGACCACGGGTTGAACTTTGGGGCGACTGGCTCCAACGCATATACGTCCCTGAGTGCATGCTTCCGCTCCCTTTTGGGGATGTGGGTTGCGTATATCATGTTCACCTTCCGCACTTGTGGGGGGAAGCCCTTCTATACCCTATTATTCGGCGGCCGGGGCTCCTCCTCGTCATTGCTATGCAGCCCCTTGTCTCTGTTTTCGGCACTTAACTTGCCTGCCTGCTTGAACACCCAACAATCCCTGTTGGTGTGATTGGGTGGTTTTTCAGGGGTGCCGTGTATCTGGCACGAGCGATCGAGTATTCGGTCCAAACTGGACGGGCCCGGAGTATTTCTTTTAAATGGCTTTTTCCGCTGACCGGGTTTAGAGCCTCTGAATCCGGCATTAACTGCCGTATCCTCAGCATTGTCGCTGTTAATGCGGCGCTTGTGCTTGTTGCGACGCGACCTACCATTGTTGTCCTTGTTATCCGAATTACCAGGGCTCTTGGTCATGTTATTGCTACGAGCTAGCCAGATGTCTTCTCCCGCACAAAAGCGGGTCATGAGTGTTGTGAGGGCTGCCATGGATTTAGGCTTTTCCTGTCCTAGGTGCCGGGCCAGCCACTCGTCACTGATGTTATGTTTGAAGGCTGCGAGGGCCTCTTCGTCCGGACAGTCGACTATTTGATTTTTCTTGGTTAGGAACCGTGTCCGTAATTGTCTCGGCGATTCCTCCGCTGCTAAATTATGTGGCTTAGGTCATCGACGTTCGGTGGTCGCACATAGGTGCTCTAGAAATTGTCGAGGAATGCGGCTTCCAGGTCCTCCCAAAGAACCAATTGACTCTGGCGGCAAGCTGTTAAGCGAATGCCGAGCTGGTCCATTAAGCTTGAGTGGGAGGTATTTGATGGCGTGTAGATCATCACCGCGGGCCATGTGGATATGAAGGAGATAATCCTCGATCCATACCGCAGGATCTTTTGTGCCATCGTATGATTCGATGTTTACGGGTTTGAAACCCTCGGGGATTTGATGATCCATTACTTCGTCTGTGAAGCATAGTGGGTGTGCGGCGCCTCTGTACTGGGCTATATCAAGACGTAGCTCAAATGAGTTTTGTCTCATCGTGTTCGCCCGCCTGATTTGCCATATCCGGCATGATCAAGTATCGTCACGTGTCGTGGGCGCCCACGCGATCTGTAGATCGATCTTGTTTGCCTTGCCTTGTCCTCCAATATATCTCGCAGGTCTAGCGCATTTCCCAGTGCCTTGGTATTCTTTGAGCGACGCCAGGGTGCGGCTTGAGTGGAGGGCCGAGAGGCCTCTCTGTCGCGGCCACGAGGTGGCTTGTCGGCCGCGTCATGCGCTGGTGATGTAGGTTTAGGTGCTTCCTCCTCTAATTAGGGTAGTAGCCTGCGCTTTGGGTAGCTCTTGGAGGGGCATTCGAGTTCGTACTCTTCGGCCGCAAGGACTTCAGTCCATCTGTCGGCTAGCAAGTCTTGGTCAGCTCTAAGCTGTTGCTATTTTTTCTTGAGGCTGCTCGCCGTGGCCATAAGCCTGCGTTTGAAACGCTCTTGTTCGACGGGATCCTCAGGCACGACAAATTCATCGTCGTCGAGGCTTGCCTCTTCTTCGAAGGGAGGCATGTAATTATCGTCCTCTACCTCTTTGTCTGCCGCTCTCTCATGAGGGCTGGCTTCTCCATCCTCCTGTCTTTGAATCCTGCCGGAGGGTTGTCTTAAACCTTTGTCCGGGGTGTTATTATCTCCCGTCTTGCGAATTGCCGTTTTTGCTTTGGCGGGATTTAGAGCGGCGCCGCTGACGCCGGCGCTTAGGCTGCTTCTTGGAGGGGTCATCCTCCGTTGTTCCATCGCCATTCCCATCTTTTGGGGTGTCCACCATGTATATGTCGTACGACGAGGTGGTCTTCCAGTGCCCTATAGGCGCTGGTTCTTGGTCGTCTCCTGCATCGGCGTCCATACCGTCGATGTCTTCGGAGTCGAAGTCGAGCATGTCGGTTAAATCATCGACAGTGGCTACGAAGTGGGTGGTGGGTGGGCTTTGAATTTATTCGTCGTCCGCATCCCAACCTTGCCGACCATAGTCCAGCGAGGGCTCTCCTGATAAAGAGAGAGACTTTAGTGAATTCAGAATGCCGCCGAAGGGCGAGTGCTGAAAGATGTCCGCGGCGGCGAACTCCATAATCGGCGCCCAATCGGATTCGATTGGCAGGGGTGCGGAAGGTTCGGAGTCCGGAGAGGAGTCCGACACCTTGGAGTCACGAGCTTCGTAGAGGACAAGGCTGGTGTTCGGCTCGATCGCCGTAGAGATTGCAGCCCCCCGTCCTCGATTGGCGCAGTCGGCTCCGAGCTAAGGGTCGGAGCGGACACGGGTGCGGCCTCCAGGGCACTATTCAGCGGCAGAGCTAGATCATGCCCATCGTGACAGTGCGGCGCGCTCGGCGGTGGCTCGAACCCGTCGAAGATCAAGTCTCCGTGGACATCAGCCCTGTAGTTCAAACTTCCAAATCTGACCTGATGGCCAGGGGCGTAGCTTTCGATCCGCTTGAGATGGCCAAGCGAATTGGCCTGCAGTGCAAAGCCGCCGAATACGAAGATCTGTCCGGGGACAAAAGTCTCACCCTGGACCGCATCGTTGTTGATGATCGGAGGAGCCATCGGGCCTAAAGATGACGACACAGAGGAACTCTGAATGAAAGCACCAATGTCGGTGTCAAAACCGGCGGATCTCGGGTAGGGGGTCCCGAACTATGCGTCTAGGTGGATGGTAATAGGAGACAAGGGACACCATGTTTTTACCCAGGTTCGGGCCCTCTCGATGGAGGTAAAACCCTACTCCTGCTTGATTAATATTGATGATATGGGTAGTACAAGTGTAGATCTACCATGAGATCAGAGAGGCTAAACCCTAGAAGCTAGCCTATGGTATGATTATTGTTCGTCCTATGGACTAAAACCCTCCGGTTTATATAGACACCAGAGAGGGATAGGGTTACACAGAGTCGGTTACAATGGGAGGAGATCTACACATCCGTATCGCCAAGCTTGCCACGCCAAGGAAAGTCCCATCTGGACACGGGACGAAGTCTTCAATCTTGTATCTTCATAGTCCAGGAGTCTGGCCAAAGGTTATAGTCCGGCCATCCGGACACCCCCTAATCCAGGACTCCCTCACTTTCCAAGTTGAAACCTTCACTCCTTGCTTACAACGCTTCCTCCTCGCCGGCGACCCTCCTTCATGCTGCTCGGCCTCGTCTATCCATGTCGGATTTCGGGTTCCGGCAGACCCTCTAGGTTCGAACTCTGGGGTGCACGCGGAGATCTCGCCGCCTACCTACCTGCACCTCGTCGCCTTGCTAGGATCTAAAACTACCAAAAGAACAACACAAGAGACACAAGGTTTATACTGGTTCGGGCCACCATTGTGGTGTAACACCCTACTCCAGTGTGTGGTGTGGTGGATTGCCTCTTGGGCTGATGATGGACAATACAAGGAAGAACAGCCTCGTGAGGGTCTGTTCTAGGCCGGTGCGATGAACTGCTAGGGGGAGTTCAGTCGCCCTCTCTCTCTCTTTAGATTGCTTGTTCTCTAGCTCTGTTCTTGATTCCGTATCCTCTCTCCGATCCCCGACCCTGTGGGAGGCTAGTCCTATTTATAGGCAGAGGCCCTGGGCCTTTTCCCAAATATTGAGCTGGAAGGGCGCCAACAATTGGCCATTTTGAAGGGGAACATCTGGTACACTTATCCTGACTAAAGTTGGTCCTCGCCTGTCAAAGGCTCTGGTGGTGACGCTGGCTTGGGCTCCGCGATGACTTCCTTCCTATCGTTGCGACGGTCTTGGTCTCGTTGCACCGAAACGGGTGCCTTTGCTTAATGCTCTCACCTGCGCTTTCCCCCTTTGCACCAAAGAGGAAATGAGGACACTGCGCGGGCTGGCGCCCGCCTGGCGCCTTTGGTATTCATGGCTTGCGTCATGGGCACCTCGTGAGGTACCCCGCCTTTATCTCTCCGCCTCCTCGCGAGCCAACCTGACGAGGCTGTGCACGAGGAAGCTTCTGTCATCCGCCCTGCAATCTGGCCCTGGCGAGGTTCTTGAGCTTGTGCTGACAAAGATGGGCTGTGCTGGGCCACCCCTTGAGCCATGCCGCAGGCCGCAGGCAGGCAAGTCTGGGTACCCCTATTCCCAGAACACCGACAGTAGCCCCCGGGCCCAAGGCGCGCCTGGACTTGGCTGAGCAGAGAAGCGAAGGGGCAAGCGCGAAGCGCCGCGGGCCCTAACAGCCTTCGGCCTTGGGTGCCGTGTGGCGGTTGATTGGACGTGGATGCCTTTAGCAACTGCGTGAATCGACAAAAGTGCGGCACCCGTCTAGGCTTTGCCTCCTTTGCCTCCTCCGGTCATTGCCCAGATCCCCTTTCTTGCGCCTTTCCTTCCTGCCTCCGAAATCTCCAGATCTACTTCGACCGCGTGCCCTAGCAAGACATGGCGCCTCGCCAGACCCCGGCCGGAGCTTGGTACTCACCCGCCTTGGACTCGCCGAACGTGTCGGAGAAGAGCCTTGCCGGCGCCACGGGATGGTGGTGGCGCAAGGCAACGACGGGGCAGTGGTCCTCAGGGCCGGCTCCGCCCCTCCCAAGGGCCAAGGAAGCACCTTCTGTCCTTTCTTCGTGAGCGCCATTGCTGCCGGTCTGGTGCCTCCCTTTTCTGAGTTCTTCTTTTCTGTCCTCCGCCATTACAAGCTGCAAGCTCTGCACCTCCACCCCAACTTTGTTCTTCTTCTGGCGATCTTCGCATACTATTGTGAGGCTCATGTCGGGGTGCAGCTGAAGGAAATATGCCCTAGAGGCAATAATAAAGTTATTATTTATTTCCTTATTTCATGATAAATGTTTATTATTCATGCTAGAATTGTATTAACCGGAAACATAATACATGTGTGAATACATAGACAAACATAGTGTCACTAGTGTGCCTCTACTTGACTAGCTCGTTGAATCAAAGATGGTTAAGTTTCCTAGCCATAGACATGAGTTGTCATTTGATTAACGGGATCACATCATTAGGAGAATGATGTGATTGACATGACCCATTCCGTTAGCCTAGCACTTGATCGTTTAGTATGTTGCTATTGCTTTCTTCATGACTTATACATGTTCCTGTAACTATGAGATTATGCAACTCCGTTTACCGGAGGAACACTTTGGGTACTACCAAACGTCACAACGTGAATCGGGTGATTATAAAGGAGTACTACAGGTGTCTCCAAAGGTACTTGTTGGGTTGGCGTATTTCGAGATTAGGTTTTGTCACTCCGATTGTCGGAGAGGTATCTCTGGGCCTTCTCGGTAATACACATCACATAAGCCTTGCAAGCATTACAACTAATGAGTTAGTTGTGAGATGATGTATTACGGAACGAGTAAAGAGACTTACCAAGAACGAGATTGAACTAGGTATTGGATACCGACGATCGAATCTCGGGTAAGTAACATACCGATGACAAAGGGAACAACGTATGTCGTTATGCGGTTTGACCGATAAAGATCTTCAGAGAATATGTAGGAACCAATATGGACATCCAGGTTCCGCTATTGGTTATTGACCGAGAATGGTTCTAGGTCATGTCTACATAGTTCTCGAACCCGTAGGGTCCGCACGCTTAACGCTTCGATGACAGTTCATTATGAGTTTATAAGTATTGATGCACCGAAGGTTGTTCGAGTCCCGGATGTGATCACGGACATGACGAGGAGTCTCGAAATGGTCGAGACATAAAGATTGATATATTGGAAGCCTATGTTTGGACTTGGAAGGGTTCCGAGTGAAATCGAATTTACCGAGTACCGGAGGTTACCGGAACCCCGGAACTACATGGGCCATAGTGGGCCTTAGTGGAAAGGAGAGAGGGCCAGCCCTAGGTGGCCGCCCCCCCTTCCCTAGTCCTATTAGGACTAGGAAAGGTGGGCCGCCCCCTCTCTCTTTCCCCTCCGGGAATCCTAATCCAACTAGGATTGAGGGGAGTCCTACTCCCGGAGGAGTAGGACTCATGCGCGCCTCCCCCTTGGGCCGCCACCTCCCCTTGGATCCTTTATATACGAGGCAGGGGCACCCCTGAACACACAAGTTGATCTACGGATCTTTCCTTAGCCGTGTGCGGTGCCCCTTCCACCATATTCCACTTCGGTCATATCGTCAGAGAGCTTAGGCGAAGCCTCGCGCGGAGAAGTCATATCGTCGCAGTTGCTTAGGCGAAGCCTGCGTCGGTGGAGCATCAACATCGTCATCACGCCGTCGTCTTGGCCAGAACTCATCCCGACACTTTGCTGGATCGGAGTCCGGGATCGTCATCGAATGAGCGTGTGCGTAACTTCGGAGGTGCCGTGACGTTCGGTACTTGGATCGGTCGGATCGTGAAGACGTCGACTACATCAACCGCGTTGTTATAACGCTTCCGCTTTCGGTCTCACGAGTGCGTGGACGGACACTCTTCCCTCTCGTTGCTATGCCATCACCATGGTCTTGCGTGATCGTAGGAAAATTTTGAAATTACCACGTTCACCAAAAGTGGCATCCGAGCCTGGTTTTATGCGTTGATGTCATATGCACGAGTAGAACACAAGTGAGTTGTGGACGATACAAGTCATACTGCCTACCAGCATGTCATACTTTGGTGCAGCGGTATTGTTGGACGAGACGATCCGGACCAACCTTACGCGTGCACGCTTACGCGAGACCGGTTCCCTCGACGTGCTTTGCACATAGATGGCTTGCGGAAGACTGTCTCTCCAACTTTAGTTGAACTGAGTGTGGCTCGCCCGGTCCTTGAGAAGGTTAAAACGGAGTCTATTTGACAAACTATCGTTGTGGTTTTGATGCGTAGGTAAGAACGGTTCTTGCTCAGCCCGTAGCAGCCACGTAAAACTTGCAACAACAAAGTAGAGGACGTCTAACTTGTTTTTGCAGGGCATGTTGTGATGTGATATGGTCAAGACGTGATGCTATATTTTATTGTATGAGATGATCATGTTTTGTAACCGAGTTATCGGCAACTGGCAGGAGCCATATGGTTGTCGCTTTATTGTATGAAATGCAAACGCCATGTAATTGCTTTACTTTATTACTAAGCGGTAGTGATAGTCGTGGAAGCATAAGATTGGCGAGACGACAACGATGCTACGATGGAGATCAAGGTGTTGCGCCGGTGACGATGGTGATCATGACGGTGCTTCGGCGATGAAGATCACAAGCACAAGATGATGATGACCATATCATATCACTTATATTGATTGCATGTGATGTTTATCCTTTATGCATCTTATCTTGCTTTGATTGACGGTAGCATTATAAGATGATCTCTCACTAAAATTATCAAGAAGTGTTCTCCTCGAGTATGCACCGTTGCCAAAGTTCAGTAGTACCCGGACACCACGTGATGATCGGGTGTGATAAGTTCTACGTCCATCTACAACGGGTGCAAAACAGTTGCACACGGAATACTCAGGTTAAACTTGACGAGCCTAGCATATAACAGATATGGCCTCGGAACACGGAGACCGAAAGGTCGAACGTGAATCATATAGTAGATATGATCAACATAGTGATGTTCACCATTGAAACTACTCCATCTCACGTGATGATCGGACATGGTTTAAGTTGATTTGGATCACGTAATCACTTAGATGACTAGAGAGATGTCTATCTAAGTGGGAGTTCTTAAGTAATATGATTAATTGAACTTTAATTTATCATGAACTTAGTCCTGGTAGTATTTTGCAAATTATGTTGTAGATCAATAGCTCGCGTTGTTGCTTCCCTATGTTTTTATATGTGTTCCTAGAGAAATTTGTATTGAAAAATGTTAGTAGCAATGATGCGGATTGGATCCGTGATCTGAGGTTTATCCTCATTACTGCACGTAAGAAATTATGTCCTTAATGCACCGCTAGGTGACAAAACTATTGCAGGAGCGGAATGCACGGGCGTTATGAACGTTTGGCTAGCTCAATATGATGACTACTTGATAGTTTAGTGCACCATGCTTAAAGGCTTAGAATCGGAATTCAAAGACGTTTTGAACGTCATGGACCATATGAGATGTTCCAAGAATTGAAGTTAATATTTCAAGCAAATACCCGAGTTGAGAGATATAAAGTCTCCAACAAGATCTATAGCTAAAAGATGGATGAGAATAAAACAACGAGAGAGCATGTGCTCGATTGTCCAGGTACTTCAATCGCTTGAATCAAGTGGGAGTTAATCTTCCGGATAAGATAGTGATTGACAGAATTCTCTAGTCACCATCACTAAGTTACTAGAACTTCGTGATGAACTATAGTATGCAAGGGATGACGAAAACGATTCCCAAGCTCTTCGTGATGCTGAAATCGACGAAGGTAGAAATCAAGAAAAGAGCATCAAGTGTTGATGATTGACAAGACCACTAGTTTCAAGGAAAAGGGCAAAGGGAAGAAGGGGAACTTCAAGAAGAACGGCAAGCAAGTTGCTGTTCGAGTGAAGAAGCCCAAGTCTAGACCTAAGCCTGAGACTAAGTGCTTTTGCTGCAATAGAACTGGTCACTAGAAGCGGAACTACCCCAAGTATTTGGCGGATAAGAAGGATGGCAAAGTGAACAAGGGTATATTTGATATACGTTATTGATGTGTGCTTTACTAATGTTTATAGTAGCCCCTGTGTCTTTGATACTTGTTCGGTTGCTAAGATTAGTAACTCGAAACAGGAGTTACAGAATAAAAACTAGTTGAAGGGGAAGTGACGATGAGTGTTGGAAGTAGTTCCAAGATTGATATGATCATCATCGCACACTCCCTATACTTTCGAGATTAGTGTGGAACCTAAATAAGTGTTATTTGGTGTTGAGCATAAATATGATTTGATCATGTTTATTGCAATACGGTTATTCATTTAAGTAAGAGAATAAATTGTTGTTCTGTTTACATGAATAAAACCTTATATGGTTACACACCCAATGAAAATGGTTCATTGGATCTCGATCATAGTGATACACATATTCATAATATTGAAACCAAAAGATGCAAAGTTAATAATGATAGTGCAACTTATTTGTGGCACTGCCGTTTAGGTCATATTGGTGTAAAACGCATGAAGAAAACTCCATGCTGATGGACTTTTGGAATCACTTGATTATGAATCATTTGATGCTTGCTAACCGTGCCTTTTGGGCAAGATGACTAAAACTCCGTTCTCGGAACAATGGAACAAGCTACCGACTTATTGGAAATAATACATACCGATGTATGCGATTCAATGAGTGTTGATGCTCGTGGCAAGTATCATTATTTTCTGACCTTCACAGATGATTTGAGCAGATATGCGTATATCTTCTTGATGAAACATAAGTCTGAAATAGTTGAAAAGTTCAAAGAATTTCAGAGTGAAGTAGAAAATCATCGTAACAAGAAAAATAAAGTTTCTGCGATCTGATCGTGGAGATGAATATTTGAGTTACGAGTTTGGTCTTCAATTAAAACAAAGTGGAATAGTTTCACAGCTCACGCCACCTGGAACACCACAACGTTATGGTGTGTCCGAACGTCAGAACCGTACTTTATTTTGATATGGTACGATCAATGATATCTCTTACCGATTTACCAATATCGCTTTGGGGTTATGCATTAGAGACAACTGCATTCACGTTTAATGGGGCACCATCTAAATCCGTTGAGACGACACCATATGAACTATGGTTTAACAGAAACCTAAGCTGCGTTTCTTAAAAGTTTGGAGTTTTGATACTTATGTGAAAAAGTTTTCACCGATAAGCTCGAACCCAAATCGAGAAGTGCGTCTTCATAGAATACCCAAAGGTAACTATTGGGTACACCTTCTATCACAGATCCAAAGGCAAGTTTTTCGTTGCTAAGATGGATCCTTTCTAGAGAAGAAAGTTTCTCTCGAAAGAAGTGAGTGGGAGGAAAGTAGAACTTGATGAGGTAATTGTACCTTCTCCCTTATTGGAAAGTAGTTCATCACAGAAATCAGTTCCGATGATTCCTACACCAATTAGTGAGGAAGTTAATGATGATGATCATGAAACTTCAGATCAAGTTGCTACCAAACCACGTAGGTCTTCCAGAGCAAAATCCGCACCAGAGTGGTATGGTAATCGTGTTCTGGAAGTCATGTTACTAGACCATGATGAACCTACGGACTATGAGGAAGCGATGATGAGCCCAGATTCCGTGAAATGGCTTGAGGCCATGAAATCTGAGATAGGATCCATGTATGAGAAACAAAGTATGGACTTTGATTGACTTGCTCTATGATCAGCAAGCCATGTTAAATAAATGGATCTTCAAGAAGAAGACGGACACTGATAGTAGTGTTACTATCTACAAAGCTCGACTTGTTGCAAAAGGTTTTCGACAAGTTTCAAGGGTTGACTACGATGAGACTTTCTCACCCGTAGCGATGCTTAAGTCTGTCCGAATCATGTTAGCAATTGCCACATTTTATGAAATCTGGCAAATGGATGTCAAAAACAACATTCTTTAATGGATTTATTAAAGAAGAGTTGTATATGATGTAACCAGAAGGTTTTGTCAATCCTAAAGGAGCTAACAAAATGTGCAAGCTCCAGCGATCCATCTATGGACTGGTGCAAGCATCTCGGAGTTGGAATATACGCTTTGATAAGATTGATCAAAGCATATGGTTTTATACAGACTTTTGGAGAAGCCTGTATTTACAAGAAAGTGAGTGGGAGCACTACAACATTTCTGATAAGTATATGTGAATGACATATTGTTGATCGGAAATAATGTAGAATTATTCTGCAAAGCATAAAGGAGTATTTGAAAGGAGTTTTTCAAAGAAGGACCTCGGTGAAGCTGCTTACATATTGAGCATCAAGATCTATAGAGATGGATCAAGACGCTTGATAAGTTTTTCAATAAATACATACCTTGTCAAGATTTTGAAGTAGTTCAAAATGGAACAGTCAAAGAAAAGTTCTTGCCTGTGTTACAAAGGTGTAAAATTGAGTAAGACTCAAAGCCCGACCACGGCAGAAGATAGAAAGAGAATGAAAGTCATTCCCTATGCATCACCATAGGTTCTATAAAGTATGCTATGCTATGTACCGGACCTATTGTATACCTTGCTCTGAATTTGGCAAGGAGTACAATAGTGATCTAGGAGTAGATCACCGGACATTGGTCAAAGAACATCCTTAGTGAGGACTAAGGAAATATTTCTCGATTATGGAGGTGATAAAAGAGCCCGTCGTAAAGAGTTACATCGGTGCAAGCTTTTACACTGATCCAGATGACTCTAAATCTCAATCTGGATACATATTGAAAGTGGGAGCAATTAGCTAGAGTAGCTCCGTGCGAGCATTGTAGACATAGAATATTTGCAAAATACATACGGCTCTGAATGTGACAGACCCGTTGACTAAGCTACTCTCACGAGCAAAACATGATCATACCTTAGTACTCTTTGGGTGTTAATCACATAGCGATGTGAACTAGATTATTGACTCTAGTAAACCCTTTGGGTGTTGGTCACATGACGATGTGAACTATGGGTGTTAATCACATACAGATGTGAAAATTAGTGTTGAATCACATGATGATGTGAACTAGATTATTGACTCTAGTGCAAGTGGGAGACTGAAGGAAATATGCCCTAGAGGCAATAATAAAGTTATTATTTATTTCCTTATTTCATGATAAATGTTTATTATTCATGCTAGAATTGTATTAACGGAAACATAATACATGTGTGAATACATAGACAAACATAGTGTCACTAGTGTGCCTCTACTTGACTAGCTCGTTGAATCAAAGATGGTTAAGTTTCCTAGCCATAGACATGAGTTGTCATTTGATTAACGGGATCACATCATTAGGAGAATGATGTGATTGACATGACCCATTCCGTTAGCCTAGCACTTGATCGTTTAGTATGTTGCTATTGCTTTCTTCATGACTTATACATGTTCCTGTAACTATGAGATTATGCAACTCCTGCTTACGGAGGAACACTTTGGGTACTACCAAACGTCACAACGTGAATCGGGTGATTATAAAGGAGTACTACAGTGTCTCCAAAGGTACTTGTTGGGTTGGCGTATTTTGAGATTAGGTTTTGTCACTCCGATTGTCGGAGAGGTATCTCTGGGCCTTCTCGGTAATACACATCACATAAGCCTTGCAAGCATTACAACTAATGAGTTAGTTGTGAGATGATGTATTACAGAACGAGTAAAGAGACTTACCGATGAACGAGATTGAACTAGGTATTGGATACCGACGATCGAATCTCGGGTAAGTAACATACCGATGACAAAGGGAACAACGTATGTCGTTATGCGGTTTGACCGATAAAGATCTTCGTAGAATATGTAGGAACCAATATGGACATCCAGGTTCCGCTATTGGTTATTGACCGAGAATGGTTCTAGGTCATGTCTACATAGTTCTCGAACCCGTAGGGTCCGCACGCTTAACGTTTCGTTGACAGTTCATTATGAGTTTATAAGTATTGATGCACCGAAGGTTGTTCGGAGTCCTGGATGTGATCACGGACATGACGAGGAGTCTCGAAATGGTCGAGACATAAAGATTGATATATTGGAAGCCTATGTTTGGACTTCTGAAGGGTTCCGAGTGAAATCGAATTTATCGAGTACCGGAGGTTACCGGAACCCCCGGAACTACATGGGCCATAGTGGGCCTTAGTGGAAAGGAGAGAGGGCCAGCCCTAGGTGGTCACGCCCCCTTCCCCTAGTCCTATTAGGACTAGGAAAGGTGGGCCGCCCCTCTCTCTCTTTCCCCTCAGGAATCCTAATCCAACTAGGATTGAGGGGGAGTCCTACTCCCGGAGGGAGTAGGACTCCTTGCGCGCCCCCCCTTGGGCCGGCCACCTCCCCTTGGATCCTTTATATACGGGGCGGGGGCACCCGAACACACAAGTTGATCTACGGATCTTTCCTTAGCCGCAGCGGTGCCCCTTCCACCATATTCCACTTCGGTCATATCGTCAGAGAGCTTAGGCGAAGCCCTGCGCGGAGAAGTCATATCGTCGCAGTGCTTAGGCGAAGCCCTGCGTCGGTGGAGCATCAACATCGTCATCACGCCGTCGTCTGACGGAACTCATCCGACACTTTGCGGATCGAGTCCTGGGATCGTCATCGAGGTGATCGTGTGCAGAACTAGGAGTTTCAGTTCGTTCGGTAGTTGGATTGGTCGGATCGTGAAGACGTACGACTACATCAACCGCGTTGTTATAACGCTTCCGCTTTCGTTCTACGAGGGTACGTGGACGGACACTCTTCCCTCTCGTTGCTATGCCATCACCATGGTCTTGCGTGATCGTAGGAAAATTTTGAAATTACCACGTTCACCAAAAGTGGCATCCGAGCCTGGTTTTATGCGTTGATGTCATATGCACGAGTAGAACACAAGTGAGTTGTGGACGATACAAGTCATACTGCCTACCAGCATGTCATACTTTGGTTCAGCGGTATTGTTGGACGAGACGATCCGGACCAACCTTACGCCAGACGCTTTCTGAGACCGGTTCCCTCGGCGTGCTTTGCACATAGATGGCTTCGCGGAAGACCTGTCTCTCCAACTTTAGTTGAACCGAGTGGCTACGCCCGGTCCTTGAGAAGGTTAAAACGGAGTCTATTTGACAAACTATCGTTGTGGTTTTGATGCGTAGGTAAGAACGGTTCTTGCTCAGCCCGTAGCAGCCACGTAAAACTTGCAACAACAAAGTAGAGGACGTCTAACTTGTTTTTGCAGGGCATGTTGTGATGTGATATGGTCAAGACGTGATGCTATATTTTATTGTATGAGATGATCATGTTTTGTAACCGAGTTATCGGCAATCGGCAGGAGCCATATGGTTGTCGCTTTATTGTATGAAATGCAAACGCCATGTAATTGCTTTACTTTATTACTAAGCGGTAGTGATAGTCGTGGAAGCATAAGATTGGCGTAGACGACAACGATGCTAATGATGGAGATCAAGGTGTTGCGCCGGTGACGATGGTGATCATGACGGTGCTTGGCGATGAAGATCACAAGCACAAGATGATGATGACCATATCATATCACTTATATTGATTGCATGTGATGTTTATCCTTTATGCATCTTATCTTGCTTTGATTGACGGTAGCATTATAAGATGATCTCTCACTAAAATTATCAAGAAGTGTTCTCCCGAGTATGCACCGTTGCCAAAGTTCGTAGTACCCGGACACCACGTGATGATCGGGTGTGATAAGTTCTCGTCCATCTACAACGGGTGCAAAACAGTTGCACACGCGGAATACTCGAGTTAAACTTGACGAGCCTAGCATATAACAGATATGGCCTCGAACACGGAGACCGAAAGGTCGAACGTGAATCATATAGTAGATATGATCAACATAGTGATGTTCACCATTGAAACTACTCCATCTCACGTGATGATCGGACATGGTTTAAGTTGATTTGGATCACGTAATCACTTAGATGACTAGAGAGATGTCTATCTAAGTGGGAGTTCTTAAGTAATATGATTAATTGAACTTTAATTTATCATGAACTTAGTCCCGGTAGTATTTTGCAAATTATGTTGTAGATCAATAGCTCGCGTTGTTGCTTCCCTATGTTTTTATATGTGTTCCTAGAGAAATTTGTATTGAAAAATGTTAGTAGCAATGATGCGGATTGGATCCGTGATCTGAGGTTTATCCTCATTGCTGCACGTAAGAAATTATGTCCTTAATGCACCGCTAGGTGACAAAACTATTGCAGGAGCAGATGCAGGCGTTATGAGCGTTTGGCTAGCTCAATATGATGACTACTTGATAGTTTAGTGCACCATGCTTAAAGGCTTAGAATCGGAATTCAAAGACGTTTTGAACGTCATGGACCATATGAGATGTTCCAAGAATTGAAGTTAATATTTCAAGCAAATACCCGAGTTGAGAGATATAAAGTCTCCAACAAGTTCTATAGCTAAAAGATGGAGGAGAATCGCTCAACTAGTAAGCATGTGCTCAGATTGTCTGGGTACTTCAATCGCTTGAATCAAGTGGGAGTTAATCTTCCAGATAAGATAGTGATTGACAGAATTCTCTAGTCACCATCACTAAGTTACTAGAACTTCGTGATGAACTATAGTATGCAAGGGATGACGAAAACGATTCCCAAGCTCTTCGTGATGCTGAAATCGACGAAGGTAGAAATCAAGAAAAGAGCATCAAGTGTTGATGATTGACAAGACCACTAGTTTCAAGGAAAAGGGCAAAGGGAAGAAGGGAACTTCAAGAAGAACGGCAAGCATGTTGCTGTTCGAGTGAAGAAGCCCAAGTCTAGACCTAAGCCTGAGACTAAGTGCTTTTGCTGCAATAGAACTGGTCACTAGAAGCGGAACTACCCCAAGTATTTGGCGGATAAGAAGGATGGCAAAGTGAACAAGGGTATATTTGATATACAGGTTATTGATGTGTGCTTTACTAATGTTTATAGTAGCCCTGAGTATTTGATACTTGTTCGGTTGCTAAGATTAGTAACTCGAAACAGGAGTTACGAATAAAAACTAGTTGAAGGGAAGTGACGATGAGTGTTGGAAGTAGTTCCAAGATTGATATGATCATCATCGCACACTACCTATACTTTCGAGATTAGTGTGGAACCTAAATAAGTGTTATTTGGTGTTGAGCATAAATATGATTTGATCATGTTTATTGCAATACAGTTATTCATTTAAGTAAGAGAATAAATTGTTGTTCTGTTTACATGAATAAAACCTTATATGGTTACACACCCAATGAAAATGGTTCATTGGATCTCGATCATAGTGATACACATATTCATAATATTGAAACCAAAAGATGCAAAGTTAATAATGATAGTGCAACTTATTTGTGGCACTGCCGTTTAGGTCATATTGGTGTAAAACGCATGAAGAAAACTCCATGTGATGGACTTTTGGAATCACTTGATTATGAATCATTTGATGCTTGCTAACCGTGCCTTTTGGGCAAGATGACTAATACTGCGTTCTCCGGTACAATGGAACAAGCTACTGACTTATTGGAAATAATACATACCGATGTATGCGATTCAATGAGTGTTGATGCTCGTGGCAAGTATCATTATTTTCTGACCTTCACAGATGATTTGAGCAGATATGCGTATATCTTCTTGATGAAACATAAGTCTGAAATAGTTGAAAAGTTCAAAGAATTTCAGAGTGAAGTAGAAAATCATCGTAACAAGAAAAATAAAGTTTCTGCGATCTGATCGTTGAGATGAATATTTGAGTTTCGAGTTTGGTCTTCAATTAAAACAAAGTGGAATAGTTTCACAGCTCACGCCACCTGGAACACCACAACGTTATGGTGTGTCCGAACGTCGTAACCGTACTTTATTTTGATATGGTACGATCAATGATATCTCTTACCGATTTACCAATATCGTTTTGGGGTTATGCATTAGAGACAACTGCATTCACGTTTAATGGGGCACCATCTAAATCCGTTGAGACGACACCATATGAACTATGGTTTAACGATGAAACCTAAGCTGTCGTTTCTTAAAAGTTTGGAGTTTTGATACTTATGTGAAAAAGTTTTCACCGATAAGCTCGAACCCAAATCGGAGAAGTGCGTCTTCATAGAATACCCAAAGGTAACTATTGGGTACACCTTCTATCCACAGATCCAAAGGCAAGTTTTTCGTTGCTAAGATGGATCCTTTCTAGAGAAGAAAGTTTCTCTCGAAAGAAGTGAGTGGGAGGAAAGTAGAACTTGATGAGGTAATTGTACCTTCTCCCTTATTGGAAAGTAGTTCATCACAGAAATCAGTTCCAGTGATTCCTACACCAATTAGTGAGGAAGTTAATGATGATGATCATGAAACTTCAGATCAAGTTGCTACCAAACCACGTAGGTCTTCCAGAGCAAAATCCGCACCAGAGTGGTATGGTAATCGTGTTCTGGAAGTCATGTTACTAGACCATGATGAACCTACGGACTATGAGGAAGCGATGATGAGCCCAGATTCCGCGAAATGGCTTGAGGCCATGAAATCTGAGATAGGATCCATGTATGAGAAACAAAGTATGGACTTTGATTGACTTGCTCTATGATCAGCAAGCCATGTTAAATAAATGGATCTTCAAGAAGAAGACGGACACTGATAGTAGTGTTACTATCTACAAAGCTCGACTTGTTGCAAAAGGTTTTCGACAAGTTTCAAGGGGTTGACTACGATGAGACTTTCTCACCCGTAGCGATGCTTAAGTCTGTCCGAATCATGTTAGCAATTGCCACATTTTATGAAATCCGGCAAATGGATGTCAAAAACAACATTCTTTAATGGATTTATTAAAGAAGAGTTGTATATGATGTAACCGTAAGGTTTTGTCAAACCTAAAGGTGCTAACAAAATATGCAAGCTCCAGTGATCCATCTATGGACTGGTGCAAGCATCTCAGAGTTGGAATATACGCTTTGATAAGATTGATCAAAGCATATGGTTTTATACAGACTTTTGGAGAAGCCTGTATTTACAAGAAAGTGAGTGGGAGCACTACAAAGATTTCTCGATAAGTATATGTGAATGACATATTGTTGATCGGAAATAATGTAGAATTATTCTGCAAAGCATAAAGGAGTATTTGAAAGGAGTTTTTCAAAGAAGGACCTCGGTGAAGCTGCTTACATATTGAGCATCAAGATCTATAGAGATGGATCAAGACGCTTGATAAGTTTTTCAATAAATACATACCTTGTCAAGATTTTGAAGTAGTTCAAAATGGAACAGTCAAAGAAAAGTTCTTGCCTGTGTTACAAAGGTGTAAAATTGAGTAAGACTCAAAGCCCGACCACGGCAGAAGATAGAAAGAGAATGAAAGTCATTCCCTATGCATCAGTCATAGGTTCTATAAAGTATGCTATGCTATGTACCAGACCTATTGTATACCTTGCTCTGAATTTGGCAAGGGAGTACAATAGTGATCTAGGAGTAGATCATGGACATTGGTCAAAGAACATCCTTAGTGAGGACTAAGGAAATATTTCTCGATTATGGAGGTGATAAAAGAGCCCGTCGTAAAGAGTTACATCGGTGCAAGCTTTTACACTGATCCAGATGACTCTAAATCTCAATCTGGATACATATTGAAAGTGGGAGCAATTAGCTAGAGTAGCTCCGTGCGAGCATTGTAGACATAGAATATTTGCAAAATACATACGGCTCTGAATGTGACAGACCACGTTGACTAAGCTACTCTCACGAGCAAAACATGATCATACCTTAGTACTCTTTGGGTGTTAATCACATAGCGATGTGAACTAGATTATTGACTCTAGTAAACCCTTTGGGTGTTGGTCACATGACGATGTGAACTATGGGTGTTAATCACATACAGATGTGAAAATTAGTGTTGAATCACATGATGATGTGAACTAGATTATTGACTCTAGTGCAAGTGGGAGACTGAAGGAAATATGCCCTAGAGGCAATAATAAAGTTATTATTTATTTCCTTATTTCATGATAAATGTTTATTATTCATGCTAGAATTGTATTAACCGAAACATAATACATGTGTGAATACATAGACAAACATAGTGTCACTAGTGTGCCTCTACTTGACTAGCTCGTTGAATCAAAGATGGTTAAGTTTCCTAGCCATAGACATGAGTTGTCATTTGATTAACGGGATCACATCATTAGGAGAATGATGTGATTGACATGACCCATTCCGTTAGCCTAGCACTTGATCGTTTAGTATGTTGCTATTGCTTTCTTCATGACTTATACATGTTCCTGTAACTATGAGATTATGCAACTCCGTTTACGGAGGAACACTTTGGGTACTACCAAGCGTCACAACGTAATCGGGTGATTATAAAGGAGTACTACAGGTGTCTCCAAAGGTACTTGTTGGGTTGGCGTATTTCGAGATTAGGTTTTGTCACTCCGATTGCTCGGAGAGGTATCTCTGGGCCTTCTCGGTAATACACATCACATAAGCCTTGCAAGCATTACAACTAATGAGTTAGTTGTGAGATGATGTATTACGGAACGAGTAAAGAGACTTACCAAGATGTAGATTGAACTAGGTATTGGATACCGGCGATCGAATCTCGGGTAAGTAACATACCGATGACAAAGGGAACAACGATGTCGTTATGCGGTTTGACCGATAAAGATCTTCAGAGAATATGTAGGAACCAATATGGACATCCAGGTTCCGCTATTGGTTATTGACCGAGAATGGTTCTAGGTCATGTCTACATAGTTCTCGAACCCGTAGGGTCCATACGCTTAACGCTTCGATGACAGTTCATTATGAGTTTATAAGTATTGATGCACCGAAGGTTGTTCGGAGTCCCGGATGTGATCACGGACATGACGAGGAGTCTCGAAATGGTCGAGACATAAAGATTGATATATTGGAAGCCTATGTTTGGACTTCGGAAGGGTTCCGAGTGAAATCGAGAATTCTTAGAATCTTAGGGAGGTTACCGGAACCCCGGGAACTACATGGGCCATAGTGGGCCTTAGTGGAAAGGAGAGAGGGCCAGCCCTAGGTGGCCATGGCGCCCCCCTTCCCTAGTCCTATTAGGACTAGGAAAGGTGGGCCGCCCCCCTCTCTCTCTTTCCCCTCAGGAATCCTAATCCAACTAGGATTGGAGGGAGTCCTACTCCCGAGGGAGTAGGACTCCTTAGTGCGCCTCCCCTTGGGCCGCCACCTCCCCTTGGCTCCTTTATATCACGGGGCAGGGGGCACCCCAGGCTACACAAGTTGATCTACGGATCTTTCCTTAGCCGTGTCTGGTGCCCTTCCACCATATTCCACTTCGGGTCATATCGTCAGAGAGCTTAGGCGAAGCCTGCGGAGAGAAGTCATATCCTCGCGGTGCTTAGGCGAAGCCCTCGTCGGTGGAGCATCAACATCGTCATCACGCCCGTCGTGCTGACGGAACTCATCCCGACACTTTGCTGGATCGGAGTCCGGGATCGTCATCGAGCTGAGCGTGTGCGAGAACTTCCGGAGGTGCCGTGACGTTCGGTACTTGGATCGGTCGGATCGTGAAGACGTGCGACTACATCAACCGCAGCGTTGTTATAACGCTTCGCTTTCGGTCTCACGAGTGCGTGGACGGACACTCTTCCCTCTCGTTGCTATGCCATCACCATGGTCTTGCGTGATCGTAGGAAAATTTTGAAATTACCACGTTCCCCAAAAGCAGCCCTCAGTGGCCTTGCTGCGCCACTACTTCTACCTCCGGACCTCTCGCGGGCCCATCTCCGCGTGCGCGAGCTTTGTCGCGTATGGCAGCTCCAACGCCATCTCGAAGCCCAGGAAGAGGATTGAGGGCTTCAGGAGCAAGTGGGTCATGGTAGATGCTGGGCGCATCCATCCTCGGCTGATTACGCCCACTGAGCAGCCCACGACCTCCGACGATTGGTCTCGCGGAACTCGTGGATCCCCACCTTGAAGCAGTCTTTGGGAGAAGATGAACGCGGACCTATGGCCGGGGAACATGGCGATGGTGAAGCTGACCGGTGCGTCGCTCCTGAGGGAGTTCCTGGAGCACCAGGTGGCCCCGCTTCGTCAGTACTCGCTTCCGCTGTGGAGGCCCCGCCCGAGCCCCGCAGTCTTGGCCGACGAAGATCTGGCCGCGGTCCTCCAATCTTTGGTCGGGGGAGACGTGGCGAGGCTGGAGGGCGCTCCTGCACCTGTTCCTTCGAGATGATTTGGAGCAGCGGTGGGCTCCATGCCCGTGTTCAATGGGACGGGCCTGCCCGCGGAGGTTCCCTGAGGACCCGGCGGCCTGGCGGCAGTGAACGTGTCCTCCAGCTGACTCCAGCGGAGAGGAGGAAGAAGAGGAGCGGGAAGAGGGGCCTGACTCCGAGGCGACCGACGGGGAGTCGAGAGCGCCCCTCCCCCGGCGCAGGTCCCGCGCTCTCCGCCTCTTGCCGAGTGACGACGAGGATGGCGATGAGCGGGGTGGCGAGAGCTTCCCCCGACCCCGAGAGAGGACAGGACTGGGCTGGTCCCCCGCGGGTCTGCCCTGGCTCCGAGGCGATCCGCAGATGTGCCTCCTGCTCCCGGGCCTCTCGAGGCTGATCCTTGCAGCCGGCTCTCGGGCTTCAAGTATGACCGGAGGTTGCTCGAGCCCGCGAGCGATGACTAGTACGTGCTTGATTCTGGTTTTATTCCTTGCTTTATCGCTGAGGCTTGATATATGTATTCCTTGGCTAGGCCGGCGCCTGCGGCGAAGAGGCTGAAGGGAGCTTCTGAGGCTTCGTCTGGGGCAGCGCCTCCGCCCGCGAAAGAAGGTGACGGCCAGACACGGGCCTCTCCTGCCCGGTCATCCTCGCGAGGCCTGGCGGAGCTAGCTGGGTGAGCTCATCCCCCATGGCCCAAGCGACTCCTGACGTGTCCTTGCCTGATGCCACTGCCGCAGCTATTGGGGCACAGAAGGTCCTGCCTCAGGATGCTGTGGTTACGCTGCCGTCCTCTCCTCCTACTCCACCAACTAATGTCTCTCCGACTCCTCCCACTGTCTTGGATCGTGCTGCTGCTGAACTGGACCGGCTGCGGCAAGATCTTCTGGGCGCCGACCCTCGCTTGGTGGCCGGGCGCTTGGAGCTGGCCTCTGGCTGGGTTCACTCTGACGCTTCGATTCAAGCGGTGCTGGTTCAGGCCACGACGGCTTGCGACGAGGAGAAGCAGGCCGTCCTTGGGGCGAAGCCTGCTCGCGATGCCGCCTTGGGGGAGGTAGCCGATGTCCGAGGTCGCTGCAAGGTGCTGGAGAGCGAGCTACAGGGCTTGCGTGACCAGCTTGCCAAGGAGGCCCGCATTCGCCAAGAGAAGGAGGAAGACATGAAGGCTCGCGAGGTGGCCGTCAATGGCCGGGACGCCAAGCTTAACAAGCGATGTGACCGCCTGGGTGTGCTGGAGCAGGAGTTGGAGGTGAAGAGGGTCGAGCTGGACGGCAAGGCGCGGGTCCTCGCCGAGGACCGCGTGGCCTTTGCGGAGATGGAGGTGAAGGCTCGCACCTTGCTGAGGTCGCTTTATGACAGCAGCCTAGAAAGCCCGCTGGCCGGCACCAAGGACGACCCTGCCAAGCTGCTTCCCTTCCTGATCCGCGCCCTTGAAGATGTCACCCTCGGCCTTGGCCCTACGGCTGAGGCCGAGGCGCGTGTCCTGTCTTCTATAGCGCTGACGCGCGTCCTTACCCACGTCTACCTTCGCGATCCCGACGTCGACCTCGACAGCCTGCTCGAGCCCGTGAGTGGCGAGCTTGCCGCTGCCGCTGCTGAGGCTGTGAAGGGTCGAGCGGAGGCTCTGCTGGCTAAGTTCCGGGCCTTCAGCACCATGCCGAAGCGAGGCGCTGCCGGTCCTACGGCTTCACGAGGCGAACCCGCCCAGCGCAGCCCCGCCGTCAACAAGTGACTCCTTTGTGGCTCCTGTTCTGCTTTCAGCTCCTGCAACATGCATCATGCCTCGGTGAGGTGTTTAAACTTGTGTTTGGTGTTGTGACAACAGTTATGGACTGCAATATTTGCTTTTGAACTCCTTGAGATTTGCGCTTTTCCTTCCTACTTGCTTATGTTCTCTACGCCCAGAGCCTGCCTCTGACCTCAGCCGCCATTAGCCCCGACCGGAAACCAGGACGGGACCAAGGAGTGAGGGGCTACGTGACAAGTTAGGCTCCTGAGTCGCGATGCTCAGGAGTCCCCCTTGGCGCACGAACAGCAAGTAGGGAGGTGAGATGCATGGGTGAATTTACCATTCTACGTCTGCAGAGCCCGGCCCCGCGCATACCTCAACCGACGTTAGCCTTTCGGAACTAAGGAGTGAGGGGCTATGTGACCAGTTAGGCTCCTGAGTCGCGATGCTCAGGAGTCCCCCTTGATGTTCAAACGACCTTCGTACCTTGGCTCCGCTCGGGGAGGGACGTGCGACGAACCAGGCCCGAGGGGCCTGGCTGGGTGGCGTACGTCTGGGCGTGACCCAGGCGTAGCCCCCGTGCCCAGCCCCCTCGCGCGGCACTCCCGAGGGGAGGCGTTGTGATGAGGCCAGACACTGAGCTCTGGGCTCCCTGAGGTTGATGCGGCCGGGGCCACCCTCGATTGTTTATCACCGGCAGAGCATAAGCGCTTCTGTCAGACGGGCATAGCCGCTCCTCGGGAGTGTCGTCGGCCAAGACGGAGCATGGTGCTTCCATCAGTGCGTGGGAGGGGCTCCCCTCCGGGAGGAGCCCAGGCGTGTATAGCCCCGCCCTGACACGTGGCTGGCACGGTTGGGCCTGACGAGGTGTATCTAGGCACCCGTGAGCCAGCGCGGGACTCACGGGGCCCTACCTCAAGGCGGGTTGCGCCTGGCACTGGGCCTTAACTTGTGATGTGTTCATGCAAATTTGGTTAGATGGCGACGCTCTACGTCCTCGGGTCCCGGCCCTCGAGCGGGTCTCAGCCGTCGCTGGTATGCCAGGTCGCGATGCCGTGGACAAGGACAGAGGGTGAGGGCTGGAGAGCCAGTAGGAGCCCATGAGTCGTGATGCTCAGGTACCCCCCCTTTAACGTGCAAACAACCGACATGAAGGAAGAAGGGGTGTCGTGGACAGGCATCAAATAACAATCATGATGGGTCGAACGCATGACCCGAAATAAATGCGAGAGGGGTACATGCCGCTGGGTCTGGCCCAAGCGACTTGGGGATGATGCAGCCCGAGGGGCGCCCCCAACAAAGTAAGCTAGGAACCTGAAGTAAAAGGGATACATGCCGCAGGGACGGACCTACATGGCCTGGGAATGATGCAGCCCTGGGGAGCGCTTCCAGCTGGAAATGAAACTTGAAGGATATCACCTGATAATGTTGAAGACGAAGGGATGTTGAAGTAGCGGACGTCGTGGGCTGCGGAAGCCGATCTTCACGTGCCCCCAGGCCCAGGAGTCTCGGGAGGCACCGGAGGCGCAAGTGGCTCCTCGTGGACCATCTCCATCTCCGCCAGGACTATGGAACGCCTGGCCTCTTGAGCCTCTAGGATGCTCCCAAGGAGGCGCTGGCGCATCGCGGCCGCGTTCGGCACGCCGTAGGGCATGCGAACGTAGCTGTGGGGTGGACCTTCTCAGCGCCCCACGCGTGAGGGCCAGAAGCGCTCCTGAGAGGCGGCTCGGTTGAGCCCTGGTATGTCGATGCAGACGCACAGCCCACCATCCTCACCTGGATGGGGAGCTACGGCCGGGTGGCGGCGGCTGCCACTCATGACTCTTGACTCCTGCAGCTCCTGAATGATCTGGCTGACGAACTCCTGAGGGTTTGGCCTTCCTTGCCTCGCTCCTTCCCGAGGGAAAGATGCTCTGAAACACGCCTCCAAGTGGTGCCCAAGCGCCTCCTCGTGACCTTAGCAAGGTCGGTGGCCCTCCAGGAGAGAGCCCCCGAGCCTTGCTTGAGGAGGGCGCCGGGCGCGCCTTCCTATGCGACAGAAGGAGGTGCCCCCTGAGCAGGCGCGGACCCTGAGGGGCCTGCCTCCCGAGGGGTCGGGCCTGGCGATGTCTTCTTCTTCTTGGGAGCAGTCTCGGGGAGCCTCCCGCCCCTGCGATCTGGGTCTTCAAGTGATGCAGCTTGAAAAGCTCGCTCCAGGGAGCACACTACGTCTCTCTCTTCGCAATGCACCATGATGACTCCGCCGCTTCCTGGCATCTTGAGGACATTGTAGCCGTGATGAGTCGCGGCCATGAACTTGGCCAGAGCTGGGTACCCGAGGATGGCATTGTATGGCAGGCGAATGTGGGCGACATCGAAGTTGATGAGCTCGGTCTTGATGGTATCGCGCCCCGAAGGATTCTGAGGAGGCGGACCTGCCCAATTGGGATTGTGGAGCCATCGGTGACTCCAGAGAAAGGCTTGGTTGGCTGAAGCTGATTGTAAGGCACTTGGAGATCGTTGAATGTCTCTACGGACAGGACATTGAGCCCTGCTCCGCCATCAATGAGGGTCCTGGTGACTTGCACGTTGCTGATGATTGGAGAACAAAGCATCGGGAGGACTCCGGCTGTGGCCGCGCACTTGAGCTGATCCGCTGAGCTGAACGTGATGGCGCACGCTGACCACCTGAGAGGGCGCGTGGCCTCAAGCTTGGGGAGGACTACATTCACTTCACGGGCGAACTGCTTGAATATGCGCTGAGAGGCTGGGGCTTGAGCTCCGCCCAGGATGTAAGCGATCGCACGCGGCTCCTGGAAGCCCCCAGCCCCTCGTCTTGATGATGGTCCTCATTTCTCCTTGGCTGCGGTGGCAGCGAAGGGAGCCTGCGTTTCCTTGCGGGCGATCCTCGCGAGGCTGATCCCTCCAGCCTCCCTCGCGAGGCTGATCCTGCCAGCGATCCTCGTGATGTTGGTCACGCCACCCTTGGCGAGGGCCACGGTCTTCCCAGCGTCCTGCGTTTCTTCCTCCTCCTCGGTCGTAGCCTCGGTCGTTGCGGTCGGGGCGTCGACCGATTCTCCCTTCTCGCACGGGTCGGAGCTCTTGACATTAGTTGGTGTTGTGGGTGTGGAGGTCGTGGTACACACAGTACCGGCTGCCCTTGGAAGACTCGGGCTGATCTCTGCCTTGCTTGGTGTCTGGTTCTGCCGTGAGCACGGCAGCCCCCCTTGCGCTTCACGTCCTTGGCCTTGGGCTTCTTCTCTTCTGGGTCTGCGGCTGGCAGCTCGAGGAGGGAAAGGCGTCCTTCCTCAGCCTTGGCGCACTTGGTCGCCAAGTTGAACAACTCCAAGGATGTGCATAGATCTTCATGCATTGCCAGCTCCTCCTTCATCTTGACGCGTCTACTTTGCTTGTCGGAGAAGGCTGAGATGATGGCCTCCTCGGTCACCTTGGGAATCTTGAGGCGTGCGTTCTTGAAGCGCTGGATGTACTTCTGCAGGGTCTTCCCTGGCTGCTGCTTGATGCCGTGCATGTCGCTCACGGCAGGAGGCCGGTTACGAGTACCTTGGAAGTTGGCGATGAAGCTGGTGCGCATCTCGTCCCAGGAGGAGATCGTGCCAGGAGCCAGGTTCAGGAGCCAGGTGCGGGCTCCGTCCTTGAGTGCCATGGGAAACCAGTTCGCCATGACCTTCTCGTCCCCGTTGGCGGCTTTGATGCCCAGCTCGTAGAGCTGAAGGAACTCCGCAGGGTCGGCCGTGTCGTCGTAGCAAGGAGGCAGGTCTGGCTTGAACTTGCCTGGCCACGCGACGCTGTGCAGCTCGGTGGTGAAGGCGCGTCAGCCTGCTGTGGCCACGGGAGGCCTTTATTGACGAAGAGCCTGGTCTTGCGGGTCCCCATGCGCTGCCGGTGGGAGCACCGCGGGGTCTTGGCGTCTTTGGAGTAGGGCCTTGATCGTGTGAGCCGGTGCAGGAGCACTCGGGCAGCTTCTTGGGGCGAGGACCTCTTGACAGCTCTGCTCTTCTTTGTCTTGGGCGCCGGACGGAGTGGGTTCCGCCCAGGGGCCACGCAGCCTTTGGGGCCAAGGCGCCTTCTTGAGGGGAGGCGGCTGAGGCGCCACGAGCTTCATCGCCCAGCAGGCGGCGCGCTGTGCAGCGAGAAGGACGGGCGCTGGGGAGCCCCTGCGGCGTGGACAAGCTCGGCGGCAGTCGAGCCACTCTTCATAGACGTCGTCGACAGGCGATGCGCAGAGCTCGTTTGCGCGATGAGCGCAGCTCGAGCTTCCATGGGCGCTGGAGCGCGCTTAGATGAAGAACCAGCTAGGGCGAGTGAAGGAGTAGCGATCTGGCCGTCTCGCCTCACGGACGGATCTTTGGGGCGATGCTTGCTGCTCGTTTCCCGCCGGGCTGTGGCGGCGTTGACGGCATCTTGACGGGGAATGGCGGCGCGGCGGCCGACGGGGGCGTCTGGGCGGTAGCGAGCGCCAGCTCGGCGCTTCGGCCCGACGAAGCGTCGACATGGATGCGATGGGTGGCGAAGAACAGGGCGGCGGAAGACGGATTCCGGTGCACCCCTACCTGGCGTGCCAAATGTCGGATTTCAGGTTCTGGCAGACACTCTAGGTTCGAACTCTGGGGTGCACGCGGAGATCTCGCCCCCTACCTACCTACACCTGTCGCCTCGCTAGGATCTAAAACTACCAAAAGAACAACACAAGAGACACAAGGTTTATACTGGTTCAGGCAACCATTGTGGTGTAACACCCTACTCCAGTGTGTGGTGTGGTGTGGTGGATTGCCTCTTGGGCTGATGATGAACAATACAAGGAAGAACGGCCTCGCGAGGGTCTGTTCTTGGCCGGCGCGATGAACTGCTAGGGGGAGTTCAGTCGCCCTCTCTCTCTCTCTAGATTGCTTGTTCTCTAGCTCTGTTCTTGATTCCGGATCCTCTCTCTGATCCCCCTACCCTGTGGGAGGCTAGTCCTATTTATAGGCAGAGGCCCTGGGCCTCTTCCCAAATATTGAGCGGGAAGGGCGCCAACAATTGGCTATTTTGAAGGGGAACATTTGGTACACTTATCCTGACTAAAGTTGGTCCTCGCCTGTCAAAGGCTCTGGTGGTGACGCCGGCTTGGGCTCCACGATGACTTCCTTCCTGCCGTTGCGATGGTCTTGGTCTCATTGCACCGAAACGGGTGCCTTTGCTTGATGCTCTCGCCTGCGCTTGCCCCCTTTGCACCAAAGAGGAAATAAGGACACTACGCGGGCTGGCGCCCGCCTGGCGCCTTTGGTCGTCATGGCTTACGGCATGGGCACCTCGTGAGGTACCCCGCCTTGATCTCTCCGCCTCCTCGCGAGCCAGCCTGACGAGGCCGTGCCTGAGGAAGCTTCCTGTCGCTTGCCCCGCGAGGCTTGGCCCCTCGCGAGGGTCTTGAGCTTGTGCTGATGAACATGGGCCGTGCTGGGCCACCCCTTGAGCCACGTCGCAGGCGGCAGGCAGGCAAGTCTGGGTACCCCCGTTCCCAGAACACCGACAATCCAGGCAGGTAATCCACACCCGACCCCCATCCTCCTCCTCCTTCCACATCCCACATGCCCCGACCGCCGGCTCAAGCGCGACACATTCCACCCAAATCACTGACCCCTCCGCCAAATAAGCGCCGCCCTAAGCCATGGTGCACGCAGTATAGCCAGGGTCTCAAGGAGCATTTGGCAAAGGAGAAGCAAATCGCGGCCGCACGCGCGGATGAGGTCGCGATGGCTGCAATTCGTGCCGACCCCCAGATCTTGGAGGAGCACCTTGCCATTTGCTAGCTGCGCCGGTTAAGCATGCTCGGTTTACCCATTGCGTGTGCTGCTCCTGCCTTTCCTTCAAAGATTCTAGTGAATTGTGCTATCTAATTTTACCATGCAAACTATTGCTATAGTGTATATGTTCTATATGTCGTGCAGTGTGGTGCTCACTTATTAACTATTTTGTTAATTAGTTGTCGTCTTCAATTAACTATTTGGTTCAATTCTGCAAATGTGATGTTTAATTCTTCGGGCTGCAATTTTGTATTGTCTTCCGTGTGAGAAATAAATCGAATTTATCTTTACAAAATACATGAGAAACGAATACAATTGCTATATTTCCAAGTTGTCAAGCAAGCTTGGTTTGCTTATACATTGTGCAATGTGGTGCTCAGTTAACGTTTGGTTCATTTGTGTTGTGGTGTTCAGTTAACTGTTTGGTTTAAATTCTGCAATGCGATGTTCAATTGTTGTGGGTGCATTCTGTTATTGTATACCATGTGAGGAATAATTTGAATTTGGCTGTAGTAAATACATGAGAAAAAAATACAATTGCTACAATTGGCTGTAGTTAAATGTTTGGTTAACTGTCTGATCTTCTATTAGGAGTATGTTATATTGTGCAATGTGGTGCTCAGTGAATGTTTGGTTCATTTGTTGTGGTGTTTAGTTAACTGCTTGGTTCAATTCTGCAATGCGATGTCCAGTTGTTGTGGGTAGAATTTTTTATTGTTGTGCATGTGAGGAATAAATCGAATTTGGTTGCACTTAATACATGAGAAACATATACAAGTGATATATTTCCTAGTTCTTAATCATCTTTGGTTCGGATAAATGGGTTTTCCATGTGGCTTGAATTAATCTGATGAATCTGCAACGTGCTTATTTATCATCAACATATTTTACTGATAGCATGCGAACCCTTACTTAACCTGATGACTAACTACCTTATATGTGTTGCAGGGAAATAATGGGAAGCACTGAGGTTTACAAGATGGTTCTAACTATTATACCTTGCCTTTTATTATTCCATTGCCCCATTTCCAATATAGAGAAGATATTTATGCACATCCTTGTTTGCAGGCTTCACTGATGATTACCTCTGAAACCACCTCTGTGGTCAGGAAGCAAGGAAAGTTTTCATACAACACCCACGGTTCAATATTGAAGTGTTCCTGAAGAGGTCGAAGGATGGACGGTTAATCATCCACAGGCGCTAGCCTAAAGTTGCAAAGACCTTCAATATGAATGAAGGCTCAATATTCGCCTTCCGCTTAGCAGTTTTCCAGATGAGATGCATCTCTCTATGTACTATCTATGATGCTAATTTCGAAAGGTTCTAGATGCTGCATGTGAAGCTTGCTTTGAATGCGATTGTGTAATGGGGTAGTGAGTCTTTGAAGCTATATCATGTTGTACTCCTATGTATTTCAATTATGAAATCCTGCTTCCTTAATATGGAAATGGAATATATTATGTGCTTAATATGAATGTCTATTAGATTAGTAAATGAATTATTCATAATAGGGCAATTAGCCTGCTAATTGGCCAATTAGCTTGCTAATTGGGTTTTCCTATTGCAAACAGTTAATGAGAAAACACCGTGGGTGATGACATCAGGCAACGCACATAGTTTTAGGAATAAACCGTGTTGGATCAATGAACAATCACCCATGACATTCTCTTGAAAATTGTTTGCGTTACTCCACCTTGCGCAAACATTTTCCTTGGAGTGACTGTGTGGGAAGTATATATGAACAGAAATGTTTAGCGATGACTGACTATGTGGGATGTACTTATGACTGGAAATTATTTCGCCTGTATAATTGTATTTTTTTAGCACTACTGTATGTATTTCTGTATTTGAGTGCTCGACGATTGCACACGACCTCATTTTGCCGAGCATGTGTGCCAGGAGGGCATATCCCAACAGTTTCTGGGTCGTGTGGGAAGGACCCCCTATCACCCACACTCACTTGGCGACGATTCCAAATGCCATCGCGGAAAGTGATTTAAAACCGTTTGTTTAGCACCGACACGTACCAGTGTCTCATGAAGAAACAAAATCGTCCCCGTCAAATCCAGACGCCGGTAAGGCAAAAGGAGTGCAAGAGAAAGCAGCTGATCAGTAGATCATGACAAAGAAGAAGGTGGTGTAGCAGCCGGTGTACTTTGTTAGCTCCCTCCTACAGGGGGCTAGGTCAAGGTATTCAAGTGTGTAAAAGTTGCTCTTTGGTCTACTCATGGCGTCGAGAAAGCTGCGCTAGTACTTTCGGGCGCATGATATCATTGTGGTCACTCGCTTCCTGTTGCAGCGCATTCTAAGGAACCCAGAGGCAACCGACAGGATTGTAGATTGGGCACTAGAACTGTCGAGTTTTGCACTCAAGTTCTAGAGTACATCAACCATTCAAAGAAGAGCACTGACAAAGTTCGTTGCAAAATGGACGTCAACGCAAGATGACGAGATCTCGGAATCAACTGAGAAGAACTGTATCATGTACTTTGACAGTGCTTTCTTGCTACAAGGCGTCGGTGCTGGAGTGCTGCTTGTCGCACCCACCGGAGAACACTCAAGTACCTGGTTTAAATGCATTGTCCTAGGGAGGAAACTACCAACAACACTGTTGAGTATAAAGGACTTCTTGTCGGCCTCATAATTGAAGTGGAATTGGGAATCAAGAAGTTGATCATCCGAGGAGACTCGCAACTTGTAGTGAAACAAGTCAACAAGGATTATCAAAGCCCGTTGATGGAGGCATACATGGAGGAGGTTAGGAAATTGGAAGAATACTTTGACGGTTTGCAAACGGAACACGATCCCCGTGAAGAAAATGGCATTGCTTATCAACTGCCAAAGTGTTGCTGCCCAAAAGCTTCCCGTGGAACAGAGAACTTTTGTGCTCCATTTGAATCAGCCAATGTGCCGGCGTTCTGGGAACGGGGGTCCCCAGACTTGCCTGCCTGCGGCCCACAACGTGGCCAAGCCAGCAGGCTATACGGCCCATCTTCATCTCAAGGCATCCAAGACCCTCGCGAGGGGCCAAGACTCGCGAGGCGGACGACGCAAGACCTCCCCAGGAGTGGCCTAGCCAGGCAGGCTCCCAAGGAGCGGAGATATCAAGGCGGGGCAAACCTCATGAGGCTCTCGTGATGTGAGCCATGACGATCGACACCAGGAGGGCGCCAGCGCGCGCAGCGTCCTTGTTTTCTCTTTAGTGCTAAGGAGGCCAGCGCAGGCGAGGAGTACCGAGGCATTAGGCAAAGGTTTCCTTATCGGTGCAACGAGACCATGACCAGGAGGACGGCAAGATGGAGGTCATTGTGGAGCCCAAGACAGCGTCACCACCAGAGACTTTTGCAGGCGAAGACCGCTTTTGTCAGGATAGCTTGTACTAGCTGTCCCCCTTCAAATTTGCCCGCGGTTGTTGGCTCCCTTCACGCTCAATATTTGGGGAGTGGACCAGGGCCTATATAAGTAGAGTTAGCCACCACAGTAGGGGCATCGAGCAGTTCATCCAGCTCTCACCCACGAGTTCACCAAGCACAAGAACACCCCAACCTCAGGAGGTAGTTCTTCCCCTTGTATTGTTCTTCATCAGCCCAAGAGGCAATCCACCACTACCACACTAGAGTAGGGTACTACACCACAACGGTGGCCCAAACCAGTATAAATCTCGTGCCTTTCTGTGTTGCGAGTTTGTTGAGTTCATCCACAAGATCTCAGTGAGCTAGGTCATTGATCGCTAGGGGATAAAGAGTTCGTGCGCACCCTAGAGTTCGAACTTTAAGGGTTTGCCGGAACCCCACATCCGACATTTGGCGCGCCAGGTAGGGGGTGCGCCGTAGCTTCTACCTCATCGACCCGATGATCCGTCACTCCGTCGTCTCCATGGCCGACGGCCGCCGCGCTCGAGCTGAGCACCAGGCTGCCCTCACCGCCCGTGTTGCTCAGACGGCTCCCGTCGGCAGGCCACCTCATCGTTCTCCGTCTCCTGCCGCCAACGCTGCCACCGGCCCGGCGGGGAACGAGCAGCAGGCGTCCTCGCTGCATCCATCAGTGCGACAGGACGGCCGCACCGTGTAACGCCCTCGATGCGGCTATATCTCCCACGTGTCGAAGCACGACTTAGAGGCATAACCGCATTGAAAGCAATGTGGCAAGTGAGGTAATCTTCACACAACCCATGTAATACATAAGGGAAAAAGATACATAGTTGGCTTACGATGCCACTTCACACAATACATAAATAAACATCCATCATTCAGATTACACTCAAGGTCCGACTACGGAATCAAAATAAAAGAAGATACCCCAAATGCTACACGGATCCCGATCGTCCCAACTGGGCTCCACTCACTGATCATCGGGAAAAGACACATAGTAACGACCACGTTCCTCGTCGAACTCCCACTTGAGCTCGGTTCGTCACCGCTGCCGCATCGTCGGCACCTGAAACTGTTTTGGTAGAATCTGTGAGTCACGGGGACTCAGCAATCTCACACCCGAGATCAAGACTATTTAAGCTTATAGGAAGGACAGAGTTGTGAGGTGGAGCTGCAGCAAGCGACTAGCATATATGGTGGCTACATTCGCAAAAGCGGCGAGAAGAGAAGCAAGGCACGGTCGTGAAGCTAGTAGCGATCAAGAAGTGATCCTGAACTACTTACGTCAAACATAACTCCAACACCGTGTTCACTTCCGGACTCCCAGAAGAGACCATCACAGTTACACACGCGGGTTGATGCGTATTTTAATTAAGGTCAACTTCGGGTTTTCTACAACCGACATTAACAAATTCCCATCTGCCTCATAACCGCGGCACGGCTTTGAAAGATAATACCCTGCAGGGGTGTCCCAACTTAGCCCATAATAAGCTCTCACGGTCAACGAAGGATTTTCCTTCTACCGAAGACTCGATCGATCTCGAATCCCGGACTACAAGACATTTCGACAAGCAATAAAACAAGACCAAGAAAGCCGCCCGAATGTGCCGACAAATCCCGATAGGAGCTGCACATATCTCGTTCTCAGGGCACACCGGATAAGCGAAGCGTACATGTACCAACGTGACCCAAGTTGCCAAGGGACGGTCCCGCACGGTGCTCTACTTTGGACCAACACTCGGAGGAGCACTGGCCCGGGGGGTTAAATAAAGATGACCCTCGGGCTCGCGAAAACCCGGGGGAAAAAGGCTTAGGTGGCAAATGGTAAAACCAATGTTGGGCCTTCTTTGGAGGAGTCTTATTCAAAGCGAACTGTCAAGGGGTCCCATAAAATCACCCAACCGTGTAAGGAACGCGAAATCAAGGAACATAACACCGGTATGACGGAACTAGGGTGGCAAGAGTGGAACAAAACACCAGGCATAAGGCCGAGCCTTCCAGCCTTTACCAAATATATAGATGCATTAATTATAGCAGATACATTGTGATATCCCCAACAAGTAAACATGTTCCAACAAGGAACAACATCTCCATGTTCCAACAAGGAACAAACTTCATCTTCACCTGCAACTAGCAACGCTATAAGAGGGCCGAGCAAAGCGGTAACATAGCCAATCAACGGTTTGCTAGGAAAAGGATGGTTAGAGGTTTGACATGGCAATATGGGTGGCATGATATAGCAAGTGATAGGCATCGTAGCATAGGCATAGCAAAAGAGCGAGCATCTAGCAAGCAAAGATAGAAGTGATTTGAGGGTATGGTCATCTTGCACGCAAGGTTCTCGAGTTGTCGAAAGCTTGATCCTCGGAAGCGTTCTCAACAGGTTCCTCGTTCACGTACTCGTCTCCCGGCTCTACCCAAAACAAGAACACAAACAATGGAACCACAATAAATCACGGTGCAATGCACAAACAACATGATCCAAAACATGGCATGATATGCGAGATGTGATATGCAATGCGTATGCGTGCTCCGGAAGAAAAAGATGAAGCAGGCATCAACTGGGCAAACCAAGTATGCCGCTGGAAAGGTGAGATGATTTCGGTTGAAATCGATATAAAGATCACCGGAATCGGATCCACGGTTTGCAAATGACAAGCAAAACAAGAATGGCACAAATCTGCCATTAACAGCATGATACCACTTAGCAAGCAACAAGAAATTAAGCTACTGCAACCATCCGTACCAGAAAAGCATATGGAAGCGATCTAATCAAGATGCTTGACAAAAGATGAACACTGAGCTACGGCTAAATCACATCATACCAGGTCCAAACAAGCATGGCAAAAGTGCAAAGCATATCAGCTTCACAAACAAGCATGGCAATACTGAACATGGTAGAATCAGCATCAGGAAGCAATGTTCAGAGCAAGCAAACGACATGCTACAGGAACTTATAATAGCAAAACAAGGCATGACATGATTCTAATCAAAGCATAAAACAAAAGTCCCTTACTAACCATAAGCCAAAAAGGATCAGAAAATATAATAGCACCCATGTAAAAATAGCAAGTTTCGTTAACAGATTCAGCAACAGGGCATGACAAAAACAGATAACAAGTAGGCATGTTTAAGAGCTCTATGCACTCACTACAGAGCATTATATGATAATCTAAGCATACATCCATCAAGAAGACATGGCATAGAAGCTACACATGGCAAGAACAACATCATATCATACACGGATCAACTACAACAACCTTGGCAAAATTGAATAACATGTAAACAATCTGCCAGGAAACATTTTATAGCAAAAGTAGAGCTCGATTGACTCAAGCTATGGCACTCCAGAATTGCAAACAAGCGAATGTATGGATAGAGCATAACCGTATGTTCAAAACATCCTTACTGAAGTATCTCAAAATATGCACGGATCTCTCGGTAGCATCAAGTTTACATGGCATAAAAATATCAGCAAAACAGGGGCTGAAATCAGCAACATCATGAAGCCTAGTTTGCATTCTTGTGCTAGTCACCACAGAGATAAAAAAAATACATGGAATACATCCCTGTAAAGATGGCATGGCATATTAAAAAACACATGTAGAACTCAAGATCATAGGATGCACACATTAATCATGGCAAAAATGACAAAAGTGCATCTTCTGTTAAGAAACAGAAACTAACATCACATAGCCCTCTTCCAACAGCATTTCGGGCGTCAATATGAGCTCAAATGAAAATGATGCAATGAGATTAAATGATCTAATCTTCGAGGCGAACAATTCGGTATGCTATACGCCCGAAACGGAGGCACGGTTGCGATGTTATGGCATGATGAAAATGCACCAAAATAATGACAGGATAAAGACGGAGGATTTGGGGGGAGGGGAAAGTCAACCCTTCGTGGATCTGAGATCCGGTCTTGTGAACAGCGAGGCGGCGGCTCGAGGTTCGCCCGGCGAGAGGAGGAAGGAGAGGCAGGCGGACGGGCCGGCGGAGACGGCGGGGCCGGCGCGGGCGCCGGGCCGGGCGGGCGGCGGCAGGGACCGGCCGCGACGAGGTGGCGCGGCGGCGGTGGCGGCGGCTGCCGGGGGCGCAGCCTGACGGGCGCGGAGGGCCGTGGCCAGACCTCGCTGAGCCGGCGGGCTGGCCTTGGCGGGGCCACGTCGCTGACCCGGTCGTCCGGCGTGGCGGACGTGTCCGGCCCAATTCGGACACATCCGGCGGCGGGGAGAGGCGCGGGGCTAGGGTTAGGGGTGGAATGATCCGGGATTTCGGGGGAGGGGGTGTTTTTATAGGTAGAAGGAGCTAGGAAGCTCCAAATGAGGTGTAATTTTCGCCCACACGATCGTGATCGAACGGCGATGGACATGGAAAGGAGCTAGATGGGTTATTGGGCTGTTTTGAAGGGGTGTTGGGCTGCAACTTAAAAGAGGCCTTTGCGAGAGTGCGGTTAACCGTTGGAGTACCAAACGAGCTCCAAATGAACCGAAACTTGACAGGTGGTCTACCGGTGGTGTACCAAGGCCACTTGGCAAGGCTCGGTCCATTCCGAGAAAGTTTAGTACCCGCTCACGGAAAAAATGTAAAAGAGGACGCCAGGGAACATAGGAGTGCCGGATTGCAAAACGGACAACAGGGAAAATGCTCGGAATCATGAGACGAACACGTATGCAAATGAGATGCACATGATGACATGATATGAGATGCATGACATGAACAAAATGCAAAACGAAAGACAAAAACCCAACCACGGAGGGAATATCATATCACAATGCCGAAAATGGCAAGAGTTGGAGTTACAAATATGGAAAGTTACATCCGGGGTGTTACAACACTCCACCACTACAAGAGGATCTCGTCCCGAGATCTAGGGTGAAAAGAACTCCGGATATTCGGAATGGAGGTGATCCTCGCGCTCCCAGGTGGCTTCTCGGTCGGAATGGTGTGACCACTTCACTTTCAGGAATTTGATTGACTTGTTGCGAGTCTTGCGCTCAGTTTCTTCAAGAATAGCAACGGGGTGCTCATGATAAGAGAGATCTTCTTGAAGGTCAATTTCTTCGAAGTTGATAGTGCGTTCAGGAGTCTTGAAGCACTTGCGAAGCTGTGACACGTGAAACACATCGTGCACGTTCGCGAAGTTGGACGGGAGCTCAAGTTGATAGGCGAGATCGCCTCTTTTGCCAATGATCTTGAAAGGACCCACGTATCTAGGGGCAAGCTTCCCTTTGATACCGAAGCGGCGAGTGCCTTTCATTGGAGAGGCGTGGAGGTAGACATGGTCTCCGATTTCAAAAGCCACATCCACGGTGCTTGTCATCATAATAGCTCTTAAAGCGGCGATTTGCGCGGCTTTGAGATTCTCACGAATGACTTTGCACATTTCTTCGGCTTCTGTGATCAAGTCGTTGCCAAGAAGTTGGCGTTCACCTGTCTCGGACCAATAGAGAATTTCGAATGGGGCCTTGCCCGAACTCGCTTGGAAGCTGTTGTTGCAGGAGAATTCGACATATGGAAGACAATCTTCCCACTTCATACCGAAGGAAATGACACAAGCCCTGAGCATGTCTTCAAGGATTTGATTGACTCGCTCGACTTGGCCACTTGTTTGAGGATGGAAAGCTGTCTTTGAAAGCAGATGTTAGTGCCCATGGCCTTCTGAAAAGAATCCCAGAACTTGGAGGTAAAGATGCTCCACGGTCTGAAGAGATGAATTGTGGAATGCCGTGCAAGGAGACAATTCTGGAGGTGTATAAGTCTGCCAACTGAGCTGCTGTGATAGACTCTTTGATTGGAAGAAAGTGAGCCACTTTAGTAAGCTTGTCAATGACAATGAAGATAGCATAATTTCCATGCTTGGACTTTGGAAATCCAGTCACGAAGTCCATCTCGATATGATCAAACTTCCATTCTGGAATAGCAACAGGTTGGAGGAGACCAGCTGGTCGTTGGTGTTCTGCTTTCACTCTTCTGCAGACATCACACTCATTGACGAATTGAGCAATTTCTCGCTTCATTCGAGTCCACCAATATGACTGCTTGAGGTCATGGTACATCTTCGTACTTCCAGGATGGATGGATAGAAGGGAATTGTGTGCCTCGTTCATAATGACTTTACGTAGATCACCCTTAGGAACCACAATCCGGTCCTCGAAGAAAAGAGTATCTTTGTCATCAACGTGGAAGCACTTGTACTTGAAAATGCCCTTGTCGATACCACGTTTCACCTTTTTCACTATGGTATCCAGGAGTTGCGCCTCACGAATTTGGTCTTCCAAAGTAGGAGAGACTATGAGGTTGGAAAGAAAGCCTTGAGGAACAACTTGAAGATTCAGCTTGCGGAAAGCTTCACAGAGATCCGGTTGGAAGGGCTTGAGGATTAAACTGTTGCAATAAGCCTTTCTGCTCAAAGCATCACATTGGCCTTGCCCGGAGTATATTCAATACTTGGGTTGTACTCTTGAATGATTTCGACCCATCGAGTTTGCTTGAGGTTGAGGTTGGGTTGAGTGAAGATATACTTGAGGCTCTTGTGATCGGTGAAAATGTCCACTTTCCTTCCCAAAGAAGAGATGTCTCCATGTTATCAATGCATGGACAAGCTGCCGCCAACTCAAGATCATGAGTGGGGTAGTTCTTTTCGTTGGGCTTCAGGTGACGAGAGGTATAGGCCACAACTCTCTTCTCTTGCATTAACACAGCACGAGACCTTGAAGAGAAGCATCACAGAAAACTTGAATGGCTTGGATTCATCGGGAGGAGTCAAGACCGGAGCTGTGACTAGCTTCTCTTTGAGAGTATTGAAAGCAACGTCACACTCGGAGACCGGACATACTTCACATGATTACGGAGGAGGTTGGAAAGAGGCTTTGCAATCTTAGAGAAGTTCTCAACGAATCTTGACAATAGCTTGCAAGACCAAGAAAAGCTGCGGAGCTGCTTGACGATACGAGGAGGTTCCCAATTCACAACCTGCAGACACCTTCTCGGGGTTAACAGCGATGCCCTTAAGCGGAGATGATGTGACTAAGATAAAGCACTTCATCAAGCCAAAATTCACATTTGGAAAACTTAGCATAGAATTGATGCTCTACGAGCTTGTCGAACACCAATCGCAAATGTTTGGCATGATCCTTCTTATTCTTGGAGAAGACCAAAATATCATCAATATAGACCAAGACGAATTCATTGGTGTAGGGGTTGAAGATGAAGTTCATCATTCGAGAGAATGTTGGAGGAGCCTTGACAAGGCCGTAAGACATGACAGTATATTCATAAGAACCAAAGCTTGTTCTGAATGCTGTCTTGGGAATATCTTGTTCACGAATGCGAATTTGATGATAACCCATACGAAGGTCAAGCTTGGAGAACACTTTAGCACCTTTGAGTTGCTCGAAAAGCTCATTGATGTTGGGAAGTGGATACTTGTTCTTGATAGTCTTCTTATTCAATGGACGGTAATGTCGGCGCTTAAAAGTCGGTCCGTGCCATCCTTCTTCTGGACAAAAAGAACACCACAACCCCAAGGAGATGAACTCGGTCTAATCAAACCCAGACGCTCTTGTTCATCGAGCTGCTTCTTCAATTCCCTCAGCTCATTAGGTCCAAGCTTGTATGGACGCTTGCAAGCGGGTTCGATGCGGGCTCAAGATCGATAACAAATTCAAGCGGCGGTGAGGAGGCATTCTGGAAGTTCTTACGGAAAGACATCTTGGTACTCACAAGCGATTTGGAATCTGAGAGATAGCATCCAATTCGCCCTTTTCATTGAGAGAAAACAACCGAATGGTTTCATCACGAGCGGCATAGATGATCACATCATTAGAAGAGTGAGTCAATTGAATTTCCCTGGCAGCACAATCAAGCTGAGCTTTATGCTGAGAAAGCCAGTCCATCCCAAGAATAAGATCAATATCCGAGTCACCAAGGACAAACGGTTTAGCCAGAAATTTATAGTCGCCCATCTTGATAGAGACATCATGAACTATTGAGTTGGCTCTCATAGACTTCCCCGGAGAAACAACACCCAAAGGTTTATCCAGGTAAGACCAAGAAAAATCATTCTTTGCAAAGAACGATCTTGACATGAAACAATGCGATGCACCAGTATCAAATAAAACTTTAGCAGGAATATCATTAACTGAGAGATTACCCATTATCACATCAGTAGATTCCTCCGCTTGCGCTGCATTCATCATATTCACCTTGGCAGACTTGGGATTATGCTTGACCACTGCATTACTGGAAGATTTCACAGGAGGAGGAGGCGGAAGGCGCCTTTGGTTGAAGCACTTGTTCGCGTAGGGACCTTTCTGCTGACATTTGTTGCAAGTCACCTCTGAGAGCGGACGGTGATAAGGAGCATTTGACCTTGGAGCTTGAGAATTAGACTTGTTACGATAGCAGGAGTTGGTGGTGGGAAGATCCACGACCACTGAGTTCTTCTGTGATAAAGGTGGCCGACGGAGGAGGAGGAAGGTAGAACTTCTGCTTAGCTTCCACTTGAGAGGAAGAATAAGACTTGACCGCATCCTGATTCTCTTCTTAGAAGCCTCACATTTGAGCTGGGCAGCTTCTTGCTTCAGTGCGATGTTGTAGAATTCATCATACTTTTCTGGCTCAAAAAGCACGAGAGCTAATTGCAGATCTTCTCTGAGACCACCTCTGAATTGATAGATCATACTCTTTTCATCAGGGACGTCTTGCTTAGCAAAGCGAGCAAGTTTCTGGAACTGGATATTGTATTGGTACACAGACATGTTGCCTTGCTTGAGATTGCGGAACTCCTCACGCTTGCTCTCAACAACACTTTTTGGAATGTGGTGGGCTCTGAAGTCTCGGCGGAACTCATCCCAGGTAATGACACGACCTCCTCTGGAATCTTTGTATTGCTGGTACAACTCAGCAGCTTGGTCCTTGAGTTGAAACGAAGCAAACTTGACAAAGTCCTCAGGTCTGACATTGCTACATTCAGAATGTTTGCAGATGTCCACAAGCCAATCGTCGGCGTCTGTGGCCTCGACACGTAAACCGAAAAGACTTGGCTGATTAGCGAGGAACTGATTGAGGGTAGCAAAGTGCGGCTGATTGTTGCCTTGACCTTGATTTCCTTGATTGCCTTGCCCTTGGAGTGCGCTCTTGCAAGAGTTGCAAAATCATCGAGCATTGGCATTGGTGGCTGCCATGATAGCTTGCCATGCCTCCGAGGCGGAGGTGGAGGTGGAGGGTTCGGTGACTCTCATCATTGCGATCCCGATTCAGACGCGTTGGCGGAGCCATCCTGAAGAGGGTGACATCCGTTAGCACTTTGATAGACAGCTAGTCTGGTTGAATCAATTGATAGAAATTGCAACATATAGTCTTCACAATAAACATTCGAACAAGGATAAACGAATGAATTCCAAAAGCTAACATCACACGTCCATTAAGGTGAGAAGCCACTTGATTAAGGGTTGATGAAAAAAAATAACAAGGTACGACTGGAACAAATAAGTGGTAAGGATTACCCAATCAAAAACAAAATATCTGCGGGAAGAAATGCTAGGAGCTACTTGAATCCCACCTATAAACTCTCGAAACTTTCTGGTTATGCAATCTGGTGTTGGGGATACAGGGGACACAAAATATATCACCCAAACTAACAATACCTAGATCCAATTGTATCCATCCGTCAACACATAACCAAGAAACCTTGAAATCGTGTACCTCGACCTTGAAAAGCATCCGTTATAATGAGTCATGGCAATACTCCCGAGCTCGCCCGATCTTTGGGTTATCGGGGTTATCTCACCAACAACTGCACAAAAGAGATTTTCGATGTCGGCAAATCTCAAGTATTCGAAGCTACTGTGATAAAATTGTGACGACAACACCTCAGAGCTCAACTCCCCGGGACACTGCCACAACCCCTAAATGTCAGGAGGCACCAAGAACAATGTTCTCGTCACAAAACCATCGGAATGATTCCAAGATACCTCACCAAAAATTTTTTTAGTGAAATTTGAGGAGAGGAGAGTCAAAACTTCTACGTCAGGAGACCTCACCAGAGCGACGAAGGGACTGGGGAGTAAAAAGAATCCTACTCTCCGATATATATAATCCTAAGACTCAAAACATTTTGTTCTAGACTCAACAACGCCAGCAAACAATCAAGTAGGGGGCTCCTAAGTCGGGGATGGCTCTGATTACCAACTTGTAACGCCCTCGATGCGGCTATATCTCCCACGTGTCGAAGCATGACTTAGAGGCATAACCGCATTGAAAGCAATGTCGCAAGTGAGGTAATCTTCACACAACCCATGTAATACATAAGGGAAAAAGATACATAGTTGGCTTACAGTCTCCACTTCACACAATACATAAATAAACATCATCATTCAGATTACACTCAAGGTCCGACTACGGAACCAAAATAAAAGAAGATACCCCAAATGCTACGGATCCCGATCGTCCCAACTGGGCTCCACTACTGATCATCGGGAAAAGACACATAATAACGACCACGTTAAATGCGTCGAACTCCCACTTGAGCTCGGTTGCGTCACCTGCACTGGCATCGTCGGCACCTGCAACTGTTTTGGTAGAATCTGTGAGTCACGGGGACTCAGCAATCTCACACCCGCGAGATCAAGACTATTTAAGCTTATAGGAAGGACAGAGTTGTGAGGTGGAGCTGCAGACAGCGACTAGCATATATGGTGGCTACATTACATGGCGGCGAGAAGAGAAGCAAGGCACGCGATGCGTGAAGCTAGTAGCGATCAAGAAGTGATCCTGAACTACTTACGTCAAACATAACTCCAACACCATGTTCACTTCCCGGACTCCGCCGAGAAGAGACCATCACGGTTACACACGCGGTTGATGCGTATTTTAATTAAGGTCAACTTCGGGTTTTCTACAACCGGGCATTAACAAATTCCCATCTGCCTCATAACCGCGGGCACGACTGTCGAAAGATAATACCCTGCAGGGGTGTCCCGACTTAGCCCATAATAAGCTCTCACGGTCAACGAAGGATTTTCCTTCTACCGGGAAGACCCGATCAGTCTCGGAATCCCGGACTACAAGACATTTCGACAGCAATAAAACAAGACCAGCAAAGCCGCCCGAATGTGCCGACAAATCCCGATAGGAGCTGCACATATCTCGTTCTCAGGCACACGGATAAGCGAAGCGTCTGGTACCAACGTGACACAAGTTGCCAAGGGACGGTCCATACGGTGCTCTAGTTTGGACCAACACTCGAGGAGCAACGGCCCGGGGGTTAAATAAAGATGACCCTCGTGCTCGCGAAAACCGGGGAAAAAAGGCTTAGGTGGCAAATGGTAAAACCAATGTTGGGCCTTGCGGAGGAGTCTTATTCAAAGCGAACTGTCAAGGGGTCCCATAAATCACCCAACCGTGTAAGGAACGCGAAATCAAGGAACATAACACGGTATGGCCGGAAACTAGGGTGGCAAGAGTGGAACAAAACACCAGGCATAAGGCCGAGCCTTCCACCCTTTACCAAATATATAGATGCATTAATTATAGCAGATATATTGTGATATCCCGAACAAGTAAACATGTTCCAACAAGGAACAACATCTCCATGTTCCAACAAGGAACAAACTTCATCTTCACCTGCAACTAGCAATGCTATAAGAGGAAATTTGAGCAAAGCGGTAACATAGCCAATCAACGGTTTGCTAGGAAAGGATGGTTAGAGGTTTGATATGGCAATATGGGTGGCATGATATAGCAAGTGATAGGCATCATAGCATAGGCATAGCAAAGAAGCGAGCATCTAGCAAGCAAAGATAGAAGTGATTTCGGTATGGTCATCTTGCACGCAAAGGTTCTCGAGTTGTCGAAAGCTTGATCCTCGTAAGCGTTCTCAACAGGTTCCTCGTTCACGTACTCGTCTCCCGGCTCTACCCAAAACAAGAACACAAACAATGGAACCACAATAAATCACGGTGCAATGCACAAACAACATGATGCAAAACATGGCATGATATGCGAGATGTGATATGCAATGCGTATGCGTGCTCCGGAAGGAAAAGATGAACCAGGCATCAACTGGGAAAACCAAGTATGCCGCTGGAAACGTGAGATGATTTCGGTTGAAATCGATATAAAGATCACCGGAATCGGATGCACGGTTTGCAAATGACAAGCAAAACAAGAATGGCACAAATCTGCCATTAACAGCATGATACCACTTAGCAAGGAACAAGAAATTAAGCTACTGCAACCAACCGTACCAGAAAAGCATATGGCAGCGATCTAATCAAGATGCTTGACAAAAGATGAACACTGAGCTATGGCTAAATCACATCATACCAGGTCCAAACAAGCATGGCAAAAGTGCAAAACATATCAGCTTCACAGACTTAATGAAAAATGCTGAACATGGTAGAATCGGCATCAGGAAGCAATGTTCAGAGCAAGCAAACGACATGCTACAGGAACTTATAATAGCAAAACAAGGCATGGCACGAATCTACTCAAAGCATAGAATAAAAGTCCCTTATTGACTATAATCCAAAAAGGATCAGAAAATATATTAGCACCCATGTAAACATAGCAAGTTTCGTTAACAGATTCAGCAACAGGGCATGACAAAAACAGATAACAAGTAGGCATGTTTAACAGCTCTATGCACTCACTACAGAGCATTACATGATAATCTAAGCATACATCCATCAAGAAGACATGGTATAGAAGCTACACATGGCAAGAACAACATCATATCATACACGGATCAATTATAACAAGCTTGGAAAAATTGAATAACATGTAAACAATCTGCCAGGAAACATTTTATAGCAAAAGTAGAGCTCAATTGACTCAAGCTATGGCACTCCATAATTGCAAACTAGGGCATGGATGGATAGATCATAACCATATGTTCAAAACATACTTACTGAAGTATCTCAAAATTTGCATGGATCTCTCGGTAGCATCAAGTTTACATGGCATAAAAATATCAGCAAAACAGGGGCTGAAATCAGCAACATCATGAAGCCTAGTTTGCATGCTTGTGCTAGTCAACACAGAGATGACAAAAATACATGGCATACACGCCTGTAAAGATGGCATGGCATATTACAAAACACATGTAGAACTCAAGATCATAGGAAGCACACATCAATCATGGCAAAAATGACAAAAGTGCATGTTCTGTTAAGAAATAGAAACTAACATCACAAAGCCCTCTTCCAACAGCATTTTGGGAATCAAGATGAGCTTAAATGAAAATGATGCAATGAGATGAAATGATCTACTCTTCGAAGCGAACAATTCGGTATGCTATACGCCCGAAACGGAACCACGGTTGAGAAGTTATGGCATGATGAAAATCACCAAAATAATGACAGGATGAAGACTTCGTGGATCTGAGATCCGGTGCGCGAACCGAGGCGAGGCCGGCGGCGGCTCGAGGTTCACCGGCCGGAGAGGAGGAAGGAGAGGCCGGGGCGGACGGGGCCGGCCGGAGGGACGGCGGGGCCGCCGAGGCGGCGCGCGCTGCGGGTTGGCGGGCGGGCGGCGGTCGGCGCGGGACCGCGTTCGGCGACGTAGGGCGGCGCAGCGGCGTGGTGGGCGGCGGCGTCGGGCGGCGGGCGGCGTTGGCCGGGCGCTGGGCGCGGCACGGACGGGCGCAGGAGGGCCGGGCGGCGGCTCGCGGGCGGCGGGGCGGGCTGGCGCGGCGCACGTGGCGCTGCCCGACCCGGGCGCGCGGGCGGACGTGTCCGCCCCAAATCGGACACGTCCGGCGACGGGGAGAGGCGCGGGGGTAGGGTCAGGGGTGGAATGATCTGGGATTTCGGGGGAGGGGGTGTTTTTATAGGTAGAAGGAGCTAGGAAGCTCCAAATGAGGTGTAGTTTTCGCCCACATGATCGTGATCGAACGGCGATGGACATGGAAAGGAGTTAGATGGGTTATTGGGCTGTTTTGAAGGGGTGTTGGGCTGCAACTTAAAAGAGGCCTTTGCGAGAGTGCGGTTAACCGTTGGAGTACCAAACGAGCTCCAAATGACCTGAAACTTCGACAATTGGTCTACGGTGGTGTACCAAAGGCCACTTGGCAAGGCTCGGTCCATTCCGAGAAAGTTTAGTACCCGCTCACGGAAAAATGTAAAAGGGGCGCCGGGGAACATAGGAGTGCCGGATTGCAAAAGCAGACAACGGGGAAAATGCTCGGAATCATGAGGCGAACACGTATGCAAATGAGATGCACATGATGACATGATATGAGATGCATGACATGAACAAAATGCAAAACGAAAGACAAAAACCCAACCACGGAGGGAATATCATATCACAATGCCGAAAATGGCAAGAGTTGGAGTTACAAATATGGAAAGTTACATCCGGGGTGTTACACACCGCCACTCCGTCACTAACCCCGGCCGGTTCTTCGTCTCATGCACGCTGCGCTCCCATGGAGGCACGGGCCGCGCTCCTCGCGGCGAACGAGCTCCTGCGCTACCGCCCAATCGACAAGCTCTACGAGGAGTGGCTCAATCGCGTCCCCGTGCTCGTTCATGCCGCAGGGGGCTCCTCGGCTCCATCCCTCTCTCTGCCTCACCCTCAGCCTGCCACGGGCAACGAGGCTCATGGCGCGCCTCCACCGCCTCTGCCCCAAGACGGTGCCTTGGCACCAAGGCGCACAGCCCCGCGGCGTGATCTACCATGCCCGGTGCCCGTGCACAAAGAGAGAAGCTGCCAAGAAATCCCACGGCCGCGAGAAGCTGCACCCGCGCTCCTCGCGCCGCCTCGTCAAGACCGCGCGCCGCCCGCAGCGGCGCCGCGTGGACCTCATCAAGACCAAGCTCCACCTCCGAGGCGGGCCCCGACAACCACGACCGGCTGCCGCGCCTTCACCCCTGAGCTGCGTAGCGTCGCCTGGCCAGGAAAGTTCAAGTCGGATCTGCCTCCCCGCTACGACGATACTGCCGATCCCGCGGAGTTCCTGCAGCTCTACGAGCTGAGCATCAAAGCAGCCAACGGCGATGAGAAAGTCATGGCGAACTGGTGTCCCATGGCTCTCAAGGATGGTGCCCGGTCCTGGCTCCTGAACCTGCAGGATGGCTCGATCTCCTCCTGGGACGAGATGCGCGAGCGCTTCGTCACCAACTTCCAGGGCACCCGCGACCGCCCGCCAGCCGCGGGTGACTTGCGCCGCATCAAGAAACAGCCAGGGGAGACCCTCCAGAAGTACATCCAGTGCTTCAACAACACTCGCCTCAAGATCCCCAAGGTCATGGATGAGGCCATCATCTCCGCGTTCTCCGAAGGCGTCCGTGACGTCAAGATGAAGGAAGAGGGTAAGTGCATCTAGTGCCCCTTAGTGATTTTGGTGGATTGAAGACTTATAGGTTAAGGAACTAATGCGTTTGTGAGTGTACATAGGTCTATAAGTCTACGAGGAGTTTGATATTTACAGAGAAAGTCGACCCCTAAAAATAAAGTTCTTCGACTGAAGACTTTGATATTCTGAAGACTTTCTGAAGACTTTGAAAGTGAAGAAATTGGTGTGACCTTGAAGACTTGGTATTCGTTTGAGGAACTTGAAACGTGAAGACTTTTGTTTTCGTAGTTTCATTTTCTCTTTCTTGAGTCATAGGAAACACCGTACTGATAAAGGGGGTCGAGGAAATACTAAGGAAAAATTTCCATGTGATGCTCAACTCAAAATCCTACACCTACCAATCCCGTCGAGTGAAGCCTTTGAAAATCTCATACAGTTCAGTCAATTTCTTGATGTGAGACGAAGTTCTTCCGTCGTTGAGGAATTTGTTCGGCCCGAGGAGTTAGGAATTCGCCAAAGGTCGGATTGCCTACGATGAGGAACATGATAGCCCTGAGGAATTTGAGAGTCAAATTTCCGACCGTTGCTGTGCTATGCACCAGCTGTCCCAAAATATCTTATCCACCTAACGGTCATATCATTGAAGGGCATTTATGTCTTATCATATCGGGCTGCTCCCTAGGCTATAAATAGCCGCCCCCTACAACCACTAGCTGGTTGGCTGCTCCGAGAGAAACTTGACACTTGTCATTTGAGAGCAACCCATCCTCCGAGGACTTTGAGTGAAAATGATCGAGTGAGGAAAAACCCAAAACCAAACCCGTACAAACCCAAAGTGATTGAGCATCACTGAAGAGATTGATCCTGCGTGGATCCGATGCTTGTTACCTTTGAAGACTGTGCTTCTTCCATACGGTTAGGCGTCATGGTCTAGAGCATCCAAGAGGAATTGTGGATCACCGAGTGACCAAGTCTGTGAAGGTTTGGAAGTCGCCTGAAGACTTACCACGAGTGATTGGACGAGGTGCATGTGACCTTAGTTCAAGGAGAATACGGTGAGGACTTGGTGTCCTGAGCTGCGTGCTCAGCGACCGGGTGTCCGGACTGTGTGTCCTCGAGTTTAAATACTCGGCCGCTCCAATCAGACGTACAACCCGAGACAACAGTTGGAACTGGTCTACCAAATCATTGTCTTCACCAACCTAACTGGTTCTATTTCCTCAACCCTTTCATTTCCTCATTCTTGTGTTGAGTGTTTGTTCATATCTGTGTTTGAAGACTTTGGTAGAAGACTTTCTCAATTTCCTCAGCTCAGTTTCTTGATCAGTTTGTCTTCATCTTGTGTTATCCTGTGATTACGCTTTACGTACTACTTGTGTTTGTCTTCATTTCATCATGATGACCATGCGTGTATTCTGTTATGCTTACTTACGAGTACTTATTCGCTGCAAGTAGTTCTTCGCTAAGGAATTTCCTCACGGCAAATTCCTCGGTGAAGAATTCATAAAAATCGCCTATTCACCCCCTCTAGTCGATATAACGCACTTTCAATTGGTATCGAGCAAGGTACTCCCTTGTTACGTGTGACTTTGGTTTAACCACACGGAGTTTTAGTTATGTCGACCGCAGTATGAAGAAAGTGACATGCCCTATCTTTGGCGGTCACGATTATCCCAAGTGGAAGGCCATGATGAGGAAGCGCCTCATGGCAATGGACAGCAAGTTGTGGACCGTCACTTGAAATTGGTCTTCTTGATACGTGCAAGATGGCGACGCAGATGATATTCGCAAGTACACTCGACTTGACATCATGGCAAAGGATATCATCTGTTCCTGCCTATCTAGAGATGAATTCAAGCGCACTATGCATCTTTGCAATGCGGTCTATGAAGGTCATCGAACCCGTCATGATCCCTGGTTTGAGGACTTCAAGGAATCTCTCAAATCGATGACTTTCGAACCAGAATCATCATCTTCAGCATCATGTCTCATGGCAAAGGGTGTCGAGGTAACCGAATGTTCCTCATCTGAATTTAGTATTTGTGAATCGATGATGATGGATCTGATGATGATATTGAACCTAGCTATACCAAACTTGTTTGCATTGCCGCAAACAACAACATGCCTTGGAAAAGGTTCAAAACATGTTAGGTAAGAGTGATGATATGTTAGGTGAAGAAATGGATGACACTAAAGCCACTGATCGAAAATCTTGAGAGACTTGATCTAGGTTTGACAACCTTCAAGGTCATCATAACACTCTCTTATCTGATCATGAGAAGCTTTCTTAAGAATTTCTTCAAAGAAAGCAAGATCTTGAGAAGCTAAGAGTGAGTTATGAAGATCTTCAGAAGTAGCGTGATTCATTACTTGCTCAACAAATCAACGCTTCTCAGGAAGAATTTGTTCCTCCATGCTTAAAGTGCATTGAGCGTGAATCTGCTAATTCTTCACACAATGTTCAAATGCTTCAACTGTTACAAATTCTTCACCGCCTCTGCTATCACTAATTCCTCATCGAGGACCTTGCTAGTATCACTTACGATGCAGGGCTGAAGGAACTGTACACGACATGCATGTACAAAAGCCTCACAGGGCATCAGACTCGTTGTGATGTGCTTGAAAAGCAGATCCTCAACAGAACCCTAGGAAAGAGGGTATTGCCTTTGAGAAGAAACTCAATGCTTGATGGAACATATTGGAAGCCCGAGCGGTATCCCAAAACCTCATGGGTTCTGCTGCAAAGGGACCTCGATTGATCCATCTACATTATCTGGCTTACATGTGAATCTCCTCATTCTTCTGATGAGTCATTTGACTCCAACTATAAACTGTTCAAAAATCAGAATGGTGAAGTATTTGCTAGATATGTTGGTACTAACTGCAGGAACGGTTCCCCTATGAAGAAAATCTGGGTTCCCAAGATGTGCCTTGAAAGTCTTCAGGTGAATGTCCTCATGACACCACATGTGAAGAATAGGAACCCCAGATCAAATTCTTCATATGGACCAAATTCTTCATATGGATCCAAGTCTCATACGGACCAAATTCCTCACGTGGATCAAATTCCTCAAAAGGATCAAAGTCCTCATATGATTATCATCGTGCTAACAACTTTGTTTCATGGGTAGAGCTAAGGGCTATGAATATGTGCATTATTCTTCAAACCAATATGTTCATAAGTCCTCGAAGAATTTCTCTGCTTATTCATATGCTTACCCTAACCCCTCTTATGTGAAAGCGAAATGGTTTGGCTTCTATGCCACCATTCTCGTATGGTGCTCGCAGAGTGATGAACTCTTTCCCACCCCTTGAGATGTGGGTGGTGAAGAAAAAGAACTAACCTCTTCTGCGAGGTCAGGTCTCAGGCGTGCTTTAAGCGTCTGAAGAATTTCTTTGAGGACCTGACAAAATTGCACGAAAGGGACGCAGCTAATCATGATGAAATGAACTTTCATTTTACACGTCCTCATACTGCTTATCTGTTAATCTTGGTGATGAAATTCATCTGATGAACTTGATATCATATTCTTCACCGATGAAGTATATGAGATCGTAAGTTGTACTAATTCATCTGCAGGATGATCAACCCAAAGCCACTGAGTGGGTTCTCGATAGTGGATGTACAAATCACATGACTGGTGACAAGAATCTATTGATGGATGCTCCCTTATCACCGTCACATCTGAAGCATATCATCTTTGCTGACAAAGGCAAAAGTCGGGTATTGGGTCTTGGTAAGGTTGCGATCTCTAAGGACATACACATGGACAAAGTCATGCTTGTTGAGTCCTTAGGATACAACCTCATGTCGATCTCAATGCTTTGTGATCTTGATATGGTTGTGATCTTTGGCAAATATCGTTGTGTTGTGATTATGGAAGTTGACAATTCCAAAGTCTTGAAGGCTTTAGGAGAGGAGACTTGTATATTGTTGATTTATCTACGGGACCACAACCAGCCGTGTGTCTACTTGCAAAAGCTTCGTATAAGGCTGGCTATGGCATCGGCGACTTAGTCACGCAGGCATGAGGAATTTGCATACGCTTGCAAAGAAGAAGCATGTCATTGGCATTGAAAATGTCAAATTCCTCAAGGATCACTTGTGCGAACTGTGAAGCTGGAAAAATTACCAAGGCCAAGCATCCAGTGAAGACTATCATGACCACTACTCGTACCTTGAATTGCTTCACATGGACCTCTTTGGTCCCAATCATTACTCAGTATGCGTTAATGATGCATCTCTATATGGCTTTGTTATTGTTGATGATTACTCTCGTTACACATGGCTACACATTGTTACTTACAAAAATCAAGTGCAGGAAGTCTCCAAATGATTTTCCTCGAGGACTTCAACTAACTTTGGTGTGAAGATCAAACACATCAGGAGTGACAATGGAACTGAGTTCAAGAATTACGGTCTTGATGCCTATCTTGATGAACTTGGTATTACTCATGAGTTATCTGCTCCTTATACTCCTCAGCAAAATGGCGCCGTGGAGCGCAAGAACAGAACTCTTGTTGAGATGGCTCGCACTATGCTTGATGAATACAAAACGCCTAGTCGTTTTTGGATTGATGCGATTGATACTGCGTGCCACATCATCAACATAGTATATCTTCACAAATTCTTCAAGAAGACTGCCTATGAACTCCTCAACGACAAGAAACCCAATGTAAGTTATTTCAAAGTCTTGATTGCTAAATGCCGGATTAGAGATCCTCATCACAATTCTAAATTTTCACCGAAAGCACATGAAGGTTTTATGCTTGGTTACGGAAAGGACTCGCACACCTCTGAGTCTTCAACATCGCTCTTCATAAGATTGTTGACACTGTAGATGTGCGGTTTGATGAAACTAATGGCTCGCAAAGAGAGCACCTACCTTATGTGTTAGATGAACCAGCACCTGAGGATTCTATCAAGTTCAAGGTAACTGAGGATGTCATTCCTACTGAAGAATCTGCTGAAGAATTCATTACTGTACGCGAAGAACATCGAGCTGATGCACCTGAAGATAATGCTGAAGACAATGGTGCTGAGGAAAATGATCAAATTCCTCGACGACAACCAGCTCATCCTCGCGTTGCAAAAGAAGTGCAAGTGGAGAAGATCATCGATGACATTGAAGCGCCAGTCCTCTCACACGCTCAAAAGCTTCACATTTATCTAACTTTTGTGGGCACTATGCTTTTGTCTCTATCACAGAGCCCACTAAGGTAGATGAAGCATTTACGGAGCCGGAATGGATTCAGGCTATGCAAGAAGAATTACATCGGTTCGAGCTCAACAATGTCTGGAACTGGTCAAACGTCGAGATCCTCGCAAGCATAATATCATTTGGCACAACGTGGATCTACCGCAACAAGCAAGATGAAAATGGTCTTGTGGTAAGGAATAAGAGCATTGGTAGCTCAAGGCTACACAGGTTGAAGGAATTGATTTCGATGAAAATTTTGCACCTGTTGCTAGACTTGAGGCTATTCGCATATTACTTGCTTATGCTAATCATCATGATATTATCTTATATCAAATGGATGTGAAAAGTGCATTCCTCAATGGTAAGCTTGAGGAAGAAGTATATGTTGCTCAACCCCCAGGTTTTGAAGATCCAAAGAATCCTGACAAAGTCTTCAGACTTAATAAGGCCCTCTATGGCCTCAAGCAAGCTCCTCGGGCGTGGTTTGATACATCGAAGGAATTCTTCATGAAGAATGGCTTCACACCCGGCTCACTGGACCCTACTCTCTTTACTAAATCTTATGATGGTGAACTGTTTGTGTGCCAAATATATGTTGATGATATTATCTTTGGCTGTACTGACCAACGTTATAGTGATGAATTTGCCTATATGATGAGTGAAGAATATCAAATGTCTATGATGGGAGAGTTGAAATTCTTCTTAGGTCTTCAAATTAAGTCAACAACACAATGGCATATTCATATCTCGTGAGAAATACCTCAAAGATGTCACGAAGAAATTGGCATGCAAGATTGCAAAGGCGTCAAAATTCCTATGCCCACAAATGGCCATCTATGCCTTGATGAAAATGGTATTGACTTGATCACAAGGTATACCGCTCCATGATTGGTTCTTTATTGTACTTATGTGCATCTAGGCCAGATATAATGCTTAGTGTTTGCATGTGTGCCCGATTTCAAGCTACACCGAAGGAAACACACCATAAGGCTGTGAAGCATATTCTTCGATATCTAGCACACACACCAACACTAGGATTATGGTACCCCAAGGGCTCTGCTTTTGATCTCATTGGATATTCTGACTCTCACTATGCTAGTGATCGTGTGGACCGCAAGTCAACTTCTGGCACTTGTCATTTCCTCAGACGATCTTTGGTGCATTGGTCTGAAGAAAGCAGAATGTATCACCGCTTCATCGCGGAAGCTGAATACATTCTTGCTGGCTCGTGTTGTGGTCAATTGCTATGGATGAAGCAAACTCTCAAGGACTATGGCATCAACGTGAAGAATGTGCCTCTCTCTGTGACAATGAGAGTGCCATTAAGATGGCTCGAGAACCCGATTCGGCACTTTCGAAGACAAAGCACATTCAGATTCGTCATCATTTTCTTCATGATCATGTGTTGAAGGGCGACATCTCCATCGAAAGCACGTGAAGACCGAAGAACAGCTAGCTGATATCTTCACTAAGCCCTTGGATGAGAAGAGATTTAGCAAGTTGCGGTGTGACCTAAATATCTTAGAATGTTGAGCGTTCTTTGAGAAGGACACACATCCCGACACTTATGCAAAATTGATGACTTAGATGTGCAACACATGAAGAAAGCGTTTTCTTCAATCAATGAAGAATAACACTCTAAGTGTGAAGAAATTAATGAAGAATTTGATAATCGTAACCCTCGACAATTGTATGCGGTGTCTGAAATCATCATTCTTATACGGTGGGTCACGCCACCACCAAAGTTGAAAATCTTCAATTTGAGTTTTTCCTCGCTTTTGAAATTCTTGATTTTCAAATTCTTCAACTTTGCAAAATCTTCACTTTATTTCCGTCGTCTTTCTTCATTGGCTATATATATATATATATATATATATATATGGGTTTATGTCCTCTGACATTCACTTATAGTTATTTCTTCAAGTCGTTTTTTTATTCTAAGTGAATGTTATAGGACCCTTCCCCTCTATGCTATACTCAACCCAATCTATTCACAAATTCTTCATGTGCGTTCTATTTGAAACTCGTTCAAAATCTTCACTGAGTCCTTGTCAGCTGAAGAAATTGTGAACGAAACTTTAAAACTAATCTTATCCAAATTTTCAGTTTTGCCGCTCAAACCGTTCCGCATCCCATGATGCATTATTTTACTCACCCACGATTGTACACGATCTCCACTACACAGTACGTGGGTGACACATGTCGTGAGAAGGAGAATGGTCAGGGGCACGTTAAGTCCTAAATCTTGAGCGAACAGTTTTCATTGCCTCTATAAATACCCTCTCTCCATCCTCGCTTCTTTTACTCCGCTCGACCTCTCTTTCCGCCGAGCTCCTCAAACCCTAAGCGCCGCGCTTCTCCATCGTCGCCCGGTGAGGAAGAGCTTCGCTGCCTCGACCTCTTCGCCGACGTACTCGCGCCGACTGCAGAAATCCTCACTCCGCCGCCGCCGTAGCTGTCTTCCTCCGCCGAGTTAGGGAAAGGAAGATCTAACGTGACGAACTTCCCATTCGTTCTTCTCAGTTCGTCGTGTTCTTCATTTCGGGTAATTAAAAGTTACTTTTACTACCCTCGTTGATCCAAATCTTACACTACAAAATCTTCAAAGGTGTTTTATTCTTCAAATCCTCACACACAAACACCTCACAAGTTATATGGTCTTGATTCATTTCTCTAAGCAATCATTTTCTTCAAGATTCCTCAATTGTGTGGATCCTCGATTTGTACAACCCTGGAACCTAACACAAAGAACGCTTAGTGAAATTCTTCAAGGCTCATCTGGTCAAAATCCTCAAAACTTGTTCTTTTGAAAACCTTCTCGAGCATATGACCTCTCCAAATTCCTCGCTTTTGTACTCTGTTCACGGTACTCATGTCTCTTCTTTGAATCACTAGGTTCTCATCAACTTAACTCATTTCAGCGTTCCTCGAAGAAAACTGCATACTTCTTGAGAGAACTCAATTGTTCAAATTCCTCAATGAAGAATATGGCAGACGGTAAGAAGCCACAGAAAGGAGGAAAGAAACCTGAGGTTATGACTGCTTTTGAGATCCCTGAGGAAATTTATGCTGACTATTGCACACCTGAGGAAGCAAAATTTGGCAAAGAAAACAAAAATCAGCGCAAGGTGCGCATTCAGAAGATTGAACGGAGATGGGCAAGGGAATGGAGGGAATACAGATATGTGACTCCAAAGTACATGAAGAAATTCGCTCTCAATCCTCCATGCCCAAGAGCTCCATTGGCTTTTGCCAAGTATTGACCCCACCAAGATCAAGCGTGGTGAGGACTTTCTGAAGAATGGGCTAAGCGCCAAGCTAAATTGGCAAGACAAGCCAAGGAGGCGGTGAAGAAATTCAATGAGGATTCTGCCCGCTATCACTCTTGGGGCCTCGGTCAAACCGAGGAAATCCATGCCAAAGAAGCCTGCTCATAAGCCAAGTGCTTCACCATCAGCGCCCTCACGGCCAAGTTCCTCAGCAGCGCCCTCAAGGCAAATTCCTCACACTGCTACAGCTCCACCAAAGTCCTCAACATATCCGTCAAAGTCCTCAGTTCCTGTGCATCTGGCTACATGTCAAAGGACTGCTGGTTTCTCGATTGCCTCTGGTGTTTCAGCAAGTTCCTCAGCTGCACCAATTTCATCATCTGGCCCGACTCTGCTGAAGACCAAAGCAACAACTGGACGAGGTCCTCGGCCAAGTCCAAAGAAGAAACAGGTTGCATTCCATGTGCCTTCTGATGATGAAGCTTCGATGATGAACTTGCGGAAATCATCAGAGATCGCCAAGAAAGGGCCGCTAGAGCCAAAGGCACATCTGTGCCACTGCTGTTGGATCCGAGGAAAATCCTCGATTATATTGATCTCTGGCACAAGGATCCAAACACCCCTATGCCTAATTTTAATCTGACCCCAGGACAAAGTCATACGTTGACCCATTTCATCGCTGAAGAGAAATGGAAGTTTGAAAAGGCAAGAGAGATCAAGAAGGCTCAATACAGAAAGGAGAAGTTCCTGAAGAAAAACGTTGTCAAAATGACACCTGAGGAACTTCTCAAGGTCCAGACTGAAATTCAAGACCTCAGCAAAAACTTCGATTCTTGTTATGCTGATTGGCAAGGAGCCAAGGTCAGATTCGTCAATCTGACGAAGAAATTCACCAATGTTGGTGCCCCAACGCAACATGAAATTCCTCAGGCTGAAGCCTCAGCTCAGCCAATCAAGAACATGCCAAAGCACCGGCGATGAAGTTCAGGCGGTGATGAAAATGCTAGTTCGAGGCTGATGATCCCATTCCAACCACTAAAGAAATTGCCGGGGCATCCACTAGTGGTGCGCTGAAGAAAGCCCAGAAGAAGTCGAGAACCGGTGCATCGATTGCGCTGAAGAAATTCAACCAGATTCCTCAGCTCCTCCTGCGCCAACACCAACTCCAATTCTTCCATCAGCCTCTGATGTGAAGAAAACCAAGGCTGCAGAACGAGCTGCAGTGAAGAAAAGGAAGGCATCAGCTGTGTCAAATTCTTCGGCTGCGAAGAAAATGAAACCAATGACGAGCTCCTTTGAAAATTCAATTGATGCTGTTCCAATTTCCTCCATGCCATCAAAGGACCTTGTTCCTTTTGGAGAAGACTATGAGATCCCAATCGGATCTGATGAAGAACATCATTCTGCTGCTTCGTCAAAGCAGATTGATGAAGAAATTGAAGTGGACGCAATCCCTTCAACCCCAGTCATTTCCTCACCTATGCCTCAGTTCACAGCTGAAGAGGCTGGTGTTGAGGAAATTGAACATGAAGATGTGGATATTGGGTGCACCACACCTGTGATGAATGATGAATTTTGGGAAAGTCAGCATCCCAATACTCCTCTCTTCACCCCGCTCCAACAAATTCCTCAATCCCCTGCACCAACAGTTCAAATGGACTCTGAAGAAACTCAACCCACTTGCTCTGTGCATGAAGAAATTCCAGCCACTAGTGCTGATGAACTCTTCTTGCTGATCCTCGGGACTGCACTGTTGAGGAACAAGAAATTCCTCGGCTGAAGAACCTGAGCTCATGATTCACGAGGTGGTGATGCAACTCACCGACACCCCTACGCAAGCAAAAGAATCCGTTCTCAAGCAAACAAAAGTTCAAGGCTGATGATTTCTTTGCCGAGCACGTATTCTTCACTAACTATAATCCATATGATTACGCTCGCATAAGGAAGAGGCGTTTACGGACTGCCACCAAGCCAATTTCTATTCCTCGGTGCTCTTCAACAAAGACAATGTCTTCGATCATGCTCGTATTCCTCATGTGGACATGGAGTCTCCGCACGGCTTTGAGCCGCCCTCGGTGTTCTTCACGACGCAGACTTACGAATTTACGCAGCGATATCTGTGGATCGGAATGAAGAACTCATTCTTCAATTCTATGCAACGCTGCACATCACTGGAGACGCTGAAGACGTGAACTCATGGGTATTAGACTAGATGTATGAAAATACTCACTACAAGGCACCAGCAACTGAATTGCTTCGTGCTCTACCACTCAGTCCTCCACTTGATGGTGCTCGTTGTATCTACAACGAACCAAAACTTTCAAATCACTATATGCAAGTGCTGATGAAGCCTTTGAAGCCAAGGTAGGCCCCAAGAACCAAATTCCTCGTCAAGGAATTATTGTATGTGCCTCGGACTGTCTATCAGATTACGGCGAAGACAATGAGTCCTATCAAAGGCCACGACTCGAATTATGAAGAAGTCGTTGGCATCATGAAGAATATGCTTTTCACCATCATCCCTGGCGTTCCCGTCAACGTCCCTGATTTCTTCATGAGGACTCTGGCAAACATTACTATGTCACCATTTGAGCTGAAGCCTTATGCGCCTTGGATAATGAGATTCATCGGGACAAGGTCTTCACTCAATTACAAGGCTGATACTACGAACCACTGCGACTACCTGCCCCGATTGAAGTCCTCAAGCGGACATTTACCTCAGATGATGACAAGGGCAAGGCTACTGCTGTGATCGATGAAGGCATTCGTCCATTGGATGGACAGTTTCGCAAAGCAGCATCCTACTCCACCAATGATGACTCTGCCACACATGACTCTGCCACAAATACCTCAGTCAAGCAAAGTCCTCAAGCTACTGCACCCAGGGTGATGACTGATCGTGAGTTACTCCTCAGTCTTCATCAGAAGGTTGATCGCAATCATAAATGGGTCAAGCGTTAGTTTGGTTCAATTCTTCACAACATGACCTCAACACACAATGCAGTGAAGAAAAACCACTACTACCTTCATGAAACCTTCAAACGCACTTTGGGCTGTTCTTTCACATGTCTACAAAGTGGGAAGAACTGACGACAATGGGACTCAAGGAAGAATTTGGTAGTCTGCACCTCCTCAGAAGAAATACAAGAAGGTCAAAGTTCCTTCCTTGGTGGCCAGCTCCTATTCTTCATCGCTACGACACCGATGAAAATGAAGACTTGGGCGACACCATGGCAGGTCCTACTACAACAACCGACCCCAACAACGGCTGGCGCTCCTTCTTCAACTTGAAATTCTTCAGAGGCGTTAGTCCTCAGTTTCGATCCTTTTGGTCATTCGATGACAAAGGGGGAGAAATTTGAGTTAGTCTTCAAGCGGGTCTATTTTATTGCCCATATACAACAATTTATTTTTCTTAAGTTACAACTCTCGTTCTTTTGAAACTTTTATTGGATCGAGTTGTAATCTTAAACCCGATGGTGCTTTGGTACTTTTGATGCACTATGCTCTGATTCTCTTGAGCTTCTTGAAAATCTTCAAAGCGGCTCTATTTGAGCTCTGATACTCTTGATGCGTTATTTTGCATGCTTGTTCCTCATTAATGTTATAAATACGCATGCTGAATTACATCAAGCACCATATTTCATCATGCATTTCAAATTCTTCATATTATATGTCAAATGCGTGTACGAATTACAAGATATAGGGGGAGATCTCCATGATTCAACTCTTCAAATGTGCATTGCCTCAAAAGAAAATTCCTCACTATGCACATCTTCGTGGGGAGTTCTTCTATATCTTGCAATCAACTTACTCATTATATGTATTTACACTTCTTTTGTTTTGCCACGTTGAATTCTTAAAATATATTGTCATCAATCACCAAAAAGGGGGAGATTGTAAGTGCATCTAGTGCCCCTTAGTGATTTTGGTGTATTCAAGACTTATAGGTTAAGGAACTAATGCGTTTGTGAGTGTACACAGGTCTATAAGTCTATGAGGAGTTTGATATTTACAGAGAAAATCGACCCCTAAAAATGAAGTTCTTCGATCAAGACTTTGATATACTGAAGACTTTCCGAAGACTTTGAAAGTGAAGAAATTGGTGTGACCTTGAAGACTTGGTATTCATTTGAGGAACATGAAGCGTGAAGACTTTTGTTTTCGTAGTTTCATTTTCTCTTTCTTGAGTCATAGGAAACACCGTACTGATAAAGGGGGTCGAGGAAATACTAAGGAAAAATTTCCATGTGATGCTCAACTCAAAATCCTACACCTACCAATCCCGTCGAGTGAAGCCTTTGAAATCTCATACAGCTTCGGTCAATTTCTTCAAAGGATGTGAGACGAAGTTCTTACAGTCGCTGAGAATTTGTTCGACCGAGGAGTTAGGAATTCGCCGGTCTGGATTGCCTACACGATGAGGAACATGATAGCCACGAGGAATTTGAGATTCAAATTTCCGACCGTTCTTTGTCTTCTTGGCCTTGACTGTCCCAAAATATCTTATCCACCTAACGGTCATATCATTGAAGGGCATTTATGTCTTATCATGTCGGGCTGCTCCCTAGGCTATAAATAGCCGCCCCTACAACCACTAGCTGGTTGGCTGCTCCGAGAGAAACTTGACACTTGTCATTTGAGAGCAACCCATCCTCCGAGGACTTTGAGTGAAAATCATCGAGTGAGGAAAAACCCAAAACCAAACCCCTACAAACCCAAAGTGATTGAGCATCACTGAAGAGATTGATCCTGCGTGGATCCGATGATTGTTACCTTTGAAGACTGTGCTTCTTCCAGACGGTTAGGCGTCATGGTCTAGAGCATCCAAGAGGAATTGTGGATCGCCGAGTGACCAAGTCTGTGAAGGTTTGGAAGTCGCCTGAAGACTTATCGCGAGTGATTGGGCGAGTGCATGTGACCTTAGTTCAAGGAGAATACGGTGAGGACTTGGTGTCCTGAGCTGCGTGCTTAGCAACTGGGTGTCTGGGACTGTGTGTCCGCGAGTTTAAATACTCAGCCGCTCCAACCAGACGTACAACTGAGACAGCAGTTGGAACTGGTCTACCAAATCATTGTCTTCACCAACCTAACTGGTTCTATTTCCTCAACCCTTTCATTTCCTCATTCCTGTGGTGAGTGTTTGTTCATATCTGTGTTTGAAGACTTTGTTGAAGACTTTCTCAATTTCCTCAGTTCAATTTCTTGATCAGTTTGTCTTCATCTTGTGTTTTTCACGTGATTACGCTTTTACGTACTCTGTGTTTGTCTTCATTTCATCATGATGACCATGCGTGTATTCTGTTATGCTTACTTCTGAGTACTTATTCCGCTGCAAGTAGTTCTTCGCCAAGGAATTTCCTCACCGGCAAATTCCTCAGTGAAGAATTCATAAAAATCGCCTATTCACCCTCGTCTAGTCGATATAACGCACTTTCAAAGAGCTCGCTATCCACGAGGAGCTTTGCACGTCTCAAGAGCTGTTCAACTTGGTGACTAAGTGTGCAAGAGCTAAGGAGGGGTACCACTCCCTCCTCGAGCTGCCAGCTGCGGGAGCAGAGGAGAAGAAAGGCAAGGCCAAGGACGTGAAGCGCAAGGAAGCGGCTGTGCTCGTAGCGGAGCCCGACACCAAGCGGGGCAGAGATCAGCCCGAGTCATCCAAGAACAGCCGACCGTTCTGCGCCTTCCACAACCTAAACACCCACAACACCAGTGACTGTCAAGAGCTCAGAGCCATACGAGAAGGGCGGCAGTTGGCGCCCGGCGCGGCGGCCCAGGGCTACGGCCGTGGAGGAGGACGTGGAGGCGGACGCTGGGACGACCGTGTCCCGCGCTAGGAATGGCGTGATAGGCCTCCTGAGGACTGCTGGCAGGACCATCCTTGCGAGGGCACCTAGAGGGACAAGCCTCGTGAGGATCGCCCTCAGGGCAACGCCGGTCTTCCCTCGCTGCCGCCACCAGCAAGAAGGAATGACGATCACCACCAAGACGAGGGGGTTGGGGGCTTCCAGGAGCCGCGTGCAATCGCCAGCATCTTGGACGGCGTGCAGGCCCCAGCCTCTCAACACATCTTCAAACAAATCACTCGAGATGTAAACGCGGTGCTCCCCAAGCTCGAGGCCACGCGCCCGCTCAAGTGGTCCCAATGCGCCATCACTTTCAACTCGGCAGATCAGCTCAAGTGCGCGTCCACCGCTGGTGCCTTCCCGATGCTGTGCTCCCTAGTCATCAGCAATGTTCAGGTTACCAAGACCCTCATCAACGACGGCGAAGGGCTCAACATCTTGTCTTTTGACACGTTCGACAACCTCCAAGTGCCATATGAGCAGCTCTAGCCTACCAAGCCTTTCTCGGGAGTGACCGATGGTTCCACCACACCGATAGGGTAGGTACGCCTACCAGTCACCTTCGGAGAGTGCAAGAACTACCGCACCGAGATCATCGACTTCGACGTCGCGCACATCCGCCTGCCGTACAACACCAACCTCGATTATCCGGCCCTGGCCAAGTTCATGGCAGTCACCCATCACGGCTACAACGTCCTCAAGATGACGGGAAGCGGCGGAATCATCATGGTCCCATGTGAAGAAAGAGATGTGGTGTGCTCCCTTGAGCGCGCCTTCCAAGCTGCAGCAATCAACGACCCCGACGACAGGAGTGAGGGCCCTCCGGAGGCCATCCCCAAGAAGAAGCAGCTGCGTCGTGCAGGACCTCAGGCGGATGGCGTCGCGGCTGGAGCCTCATCAGGACCAGCGTCTATCCCAGGGGTGCCTCCCTCCATCGCATAGGAAGGCGCGCCCGGCGCCCTCCTAGGCAGGGCTCGGGGGCTCTCTTCTGGAGGGCCTCAGACCTTGTCAACCTCACGAGGGAGGCGCTTGGGAATCACTTGGAGGCATGCTTCGCGGCACGTTTTCCTCAGGTGAACACAGGGCAAGGAGTGCCCACCACTCAGGAGTTCATCACCAAGACCACTCAGGAACTGCAAGACGCAAGGGTCATGCGCGGCGACAGCCGCTCACGAGGCGCAGCTCCCCATCCAGGCGACGATGTCGGGCTGCGTGTCTGCCTCGACGTCCACGGCTCAACAGGGCCGCTTCTCAGGAGCGTTTCTGGCCTTCGTGTGTGGGCCGTTGTGAGGGTCCGCCACACAGCTACGTTCGCATGCCCTTCAGCCTGCCGAGCGTGGCATCAGCCTATCAGCGCAACATGCGGCGCGTCCTGGCAGCTCAGGAGGCCAGGTACCACGCCGTCCTGGAGGAAATGGAGACGGTCTCCAAGGAACCTCCCGAGCCCCCAGAGCCTCCCAAGGCTCAGGGCCTTGGTGGTTCGTGAGGAGCCACTCCTTCGACGCACGCCTTCAGTTGCACCAACTCTACTTCGTCTACAGAACCATGTGACATCTTCCAAGCTCGTTTAGCTGGGAGCGCCCCTCGGGCTGCATTATTCCCAGGCCGCGTGGGTCCATCCCTGTGGCATGTATCCCTTTTGCTTATGTCTTTAGCTTACCTTGCTGGGGGCACCCCTCGTGCTGCATCATCCCCAAGCCGCTCGGGCCGGACCCAGTGGCATGTATCTTCCTGCATTTACCCAAGCTTATTTTCCTTCTGTGCTTAACCTGCCTACGGCTATCACCTGCTCGATCATCGCCTCCCACGGGGCCTCCTCACAGGCACGGCGCTGGTGCATGGGTCCGTCCCTGCCACGTCGACAAATCTGAGCGGTCGAGCTCTGGCTCGCGGCACGCCCCGCGCACGTCACCTCACCAGGCCCTCAGTGCCTTCACCTCATCTCAGAGCAACCAGCGGCAGGCTGGCAGCTGTAACGGCAAACCATGTTTCTTCTTGTGCCTGTTCACAGGAATCCCATGGGGAGGATAGCAGGCGGCACCGCGAGTCTCCTTTTCTCACGTGCAATTCGCTTGCGCTTAAAGGGGGGGCTCCTGAGCATCGTGACTCATGTGCTCTTACTGGCTCTCCAGCCCTCACCCCTTGGCCTTGACCACGACATCACGACCTGGCATTCTAGCGGCGGCTGAGCTCGCTCGAGGGCCAGGACCTGAGGACGTAGAGCACTAAGGAGAGCATGGTAGGAGGGAAACTCGTATGGGCCGGCCTAGCTATACCGCACAAGCTGGCGCACAGGCCTAGCGCACCACCTGGAATCGCCACGAAGTCAACAAGATAAGTCCCGTTCTCGGATTGGCTAAATGTTGGGCCTAACGGTCACCCTCGCCGTAGCCCTGTTGCTGCCATGTAGACTCTCTTTTCTTGCCTTACCATGGCTGCTTGAGCGGTAAGGGGGACCTCCTGAGCATCGCGCCTCAGGGGCTCTTACTGGACCTTGGGCCGCACACCTCTTGGCCTTGACCATGGCACGCGACCTGGCATACCAGCGACGGCTGTAGCCTGCCTGGGGACCGGGACCTGTCAGCATGGAGCAACAAGCTATCACGAGGGAAGACAGGGGGGACCGAGCCTTAACAGGACATGCATTCACCAAATTCTCATAACAGGGAAGACGAGCGCAAAAGACATTACACACTCTTTACACGCCCCCACAGGGTGCTTCATGATTCTTCGCAAGGAACAAAATCTAGAACTAAGAGGGATCCTATCTACAGCCTCCGGTGGCGGACGCCATCATCAACGGTGGGCCACGCGAGGCCGGCGCCAACACCATCTAGATCAGCGGTGGCGACGGCCAGACACCGCGGCTCTGCTCCGAGCGCGGCGAGAGCTCGGCGGCACGTATATGTCGTTGCTCGTCTCCGGAGTCTCGTAAGTTCAGGAGAGCTATTGGACTCCCAAGGGTTGCTGCTGCTGGAGTGGCCGCGAGTAGAGCGTGCATCAGCCTGACGCTCCTCTCCGGAGCAGCATTCCAGGCGGCGGCCCTCCACATCAAACACCTTGAAGAAGAGCATGGAGGCGCTGTCGTACGCGAAGTGGATCGCGAGGGCGCCACTCGCGCGGCCAGGGAACTTAAACCTTTATTTTCTGGATTTTCTTTTGGTTTCAGAACCATTCTTTCCTTTATTTTTATGGAGTTTTTACCCCCAAGTGAAAACTTTCCAATTATATTATTGGACTTGTTTACCCTCTCAAGAAAAACATTTATATTATCTGTGGATTTATTTTTCATAATTATTGCTCTCTGAGCTTTATTCCTTAAAGTGATTTTTCATTAATTTTGGAGCTCTATTTGAACTACAACCATTTGATAAATTTATTTAAAATTCCAACCAAAATTTGGGGATGTCATGTGATTTTTTTAAATCACTTTTATGCTAAAATATCTTCTGTTCATTGGAGATTTTGAGCTCTACACCAAGTTTTCAAATCTGGTCCAGTGGGCAATTTTGCACTACAACCTATTTAAATATTTCTTTAAAACTTCCACCAAAATTATGGGATGTTAATAGGAGTATATTATTCAACTTTATGCAAAAAACCAGTTATGTCCTTTGAAAAATTTGAGTAAATCAACCTCATCTTCATTCTGGTCCATCTTGGTGATTTGTACTGTAACCATATTTTAACTTGCTCTTTTACCCATGATTCTTTTTCCTACTCATAGACCACCCTGCAAAACCCCCAAGTCCAGGGGATTGGACCCATTGGAAGATCTTTGGTCCATGAAATTATGCCCTCTTCTTTCTGTCCAGAATGGGTTTTCTCAAAAACTTGCACTAACAAGTTTCTGATTGTGACCAACTAACCTTACCACCCTCTTTATCATCCATAGAGACTTTGATCTGGAATATTTGGCCACCCCAAGAGCTGCCTAGATGCCATTGGCATTTTGTCAAACACCTCGAGTACATGGGCAGCTTTGACATGATTATTGTCTTTGCACTGTGACCTTGCACCTCTGGACAAACTAGTTTGTCCACTAATCTCCTTGCAGACTCTAACCTAGTCCTGTTATTTGCCAGCCTCTCTCAAGCACTCTAGGTCACCCTGGCATTTTGTCGAGCACGTCGCGTGCGTGCTCTGGGTGTGCCCAGAGCACATGTTTTGCACGCGCGCACGCAACCGAGCCGCCGCATTCGCTACCCGCGCCCTGGCCTTTGCCCGCCCACAGAGCCACGCCCCGCCCTCGACCACTCGCCGAAACCCGCCAAGCCTCCCTGGCGCCCTACAGCATCGCCGTCAGGGCCCTCTTGGCGGCTGCCCGGCACCTGATCGCCTCTGCCATGGACGGCGCCGCCCGAGCCACTAGCGCTCGCCAGCTCGCCCCTGAGCAGTTCTCGCTTATCCCCTCGCCCTGCCAGACCCTGCCAACCATCGCCATGCGCCCCCTAGCTACAAAATGCGGTCGCCGATGATCTTATCCCCGGCCGCCGCGGAACCGCCATTGCTCGCCTATTTAAGGGGGCCCCGAGCTCGTCCAGGCTCTCAAGCAACCTCATACCACCCCTCTAGAGCCCCCCGTAGCCAGCAATCGGCGAATGACGACCGTCTTCCTCGTCCCCGACAGGTCCGGCCGCCGCCACACTCTGGTGAAATCTGGCCAAAACCGAGGCCCCCAAACCGCTCCCGTGCTTCCATCCTTCTCCCCTCAACCGTGTGGAGCCGCCCACCCTCTTAGCGTCGATAGGGAAGCACCATAGCCCAAACCCACAAACCTCCCTGGCTGCCTCCATAAAGCTGCTTGGCAGCGCTCCGTCCCGCCACCCTCTTGACCACCGGGAGGACAGCCCTGGAGTGGCGGATCCATCCCTGCCCTCAGAGCCCCGCGAGGAGCCGCCATTCGCCGGCGTCGATCGCCGGAGCTCTGCCTCTGTTCGGCCAAAGGAGAGGGAAGGCGGGGGATAACTGGTCAAACCTGACCAGTGGGCCCCCTGGACCCACTATCAGTGACCCAGCGCCGGTCCACGCTGGCGTAAGTGGAGGCGTATTTCCCGGAGTACGTCTTCAACGTGTACCCATTTCGAACCGTCTTTCTTTTTTTCTATTTTATTTTAAAAACAGAAATTTGACTAAACTTTGACTAGCTCTAACTTTTTAAATATAACTCCAAATGAGTTGATTCTTTTTCCTACCTCTCTCCAATATTGTCTAGTTTATTTTCAGATTTATTTGAAAAAAATTAAGACAACTTTTTTGTACCATTTTGAAACTATGTTTTGAGTTGAATATTTTCAAAATAGGATTTTTGGAGGAGAAGAAAACTTTCAAAAGTTTTAGGATGCACCCTGCCTCTACACAACTTGAAGGTAAGCATTCTGAACTCTGGCATAATATTTTTGTGTGTCGTTTGATATGGTTACAACTCTCCTTGTCTCGGAGTTTTCGATATTTTGTGTGATGATGTGAACCTACTCATAAGTGCATATTGGTGATTCCGGGCTACTGATATTTGATATGTCGTGATAGTAATCACCCTCGGATGCCTTTCATGCATACCGGAAGGAAGCCGGGAAAGTCTCTGTCTTGGGTAGACCCGAGCTTGTTCCTAGTTCCTCGTCGAGACGAGTGTGTCCGGTATGGCATGACGGGGTATGAGGAGTGGTGATTCTGTCGGTTGGTTGAAAATACATTTGTGTTATGCTAATCATGCAGGGAATACTTAAACCTCCTAAGTCGACCATAGATCGAGTCTTGTTCCGGTAACCCCCATACTTGTTTCAGACTACCACGTGTCCCTCGCCATAGGTAGGGTAATGCAGTTTAATAAGTTGTCAACCCCTTCCTAGCACACACCGTATAGAGAGGCCATGGTGGAAGATACCGCTGCATCCGGTAGGCATGCCACCTGGTCCGGGGCATGGGTGTTTCAGGTTGGGACCGAGAGGGGCACCCCTTAGAGTCTTGTGATATAAATTTGATCCCATGCTACGCGAGGTTGTAGCCTCCCCACTTAGAGTTTTGCTTAACAATTGTCGGGTGATTCCGCAGACCTTTGGTAAGTTAATTTGGTGTCTTGTGATCGGTGTGTTCTCAATTAAAAGACCGTAAATGGAATTAGTCCCGATGGACTAAAGGAATCCGCTACTCGTGGGTAAAGAGTACACCCTCTACAGAGGTTAAATCTATCCGAATAGCCGTGTACATGGTTAAGGACTACAGTCTGGGATGGGTCAAGTGTCGGTCTTAGTGTCGGTCTTTGGAGGAGAAACTGCTAAACCAGAACATGGAACATGACTTGTGACTTGTGTTGATTATGATGATTGTGATTATTATTATTATGGACTAACCCATTATATTACTTGAATGATTGAGTATCCACAGGGCGGTTCTATCTCCAGGTATTCATTGTGACTATTTACTTTATAAGCCTTTTATGTGGTGTCGCTCGACGCCTTGACCGTAACATGCTTGTTATTCATTTACTTTATAAGCCCTTTATGTGGTGTCGCTCAGACGCCCGACTGTGGCATGCTTGTTATTTACTTTATAAGCCCATTATGTGGTGTCGCTTAGATGCCCGACTGTGGCATGCTTGTTATTTATTTACTTTATAAGCCCTTTATGTGGTGTCGCATAGACACCCGACTGTGGCATGCTTGTTACTTATTTCACTTATAAGCCCTTTATGTGGTGTCGCTCAGACGCCTGACTGAGGCATGCTTTATATTATTGTCCTTTCGAGGCGTCGCTTATTAATTCGATCGGTGCATTCTATTTTTATTCTCTGATTTCATACTCCTGTTTTAGATGAATAACCTGCATGTATGCATCAGAGATTTTATTTTATGACTGACAATGTGATCATAGAATATTTCAGAGCATGATTATCATTTGTTATATTATACCCGTGTCCATAATGTTTGCGAGTACATTCAAAGTACTCACTGGCTTGTCCCTGGCTATTGTCTTGGCCAGATTTCTTGCGTGGAGAGGAGCGTTGCGATGACAGCCCCATAACCCAAGCAATGGTGATAGCAGCCTCGCGAAGATAGGAGTTAACCTGGCCAGCTGTTCCTGTGGGAAATGGGGTCCCATAGACGCCGATGATCCACAAACCGCTTCCGCCATCAACCACTATAAACCATTTGTTGTACTCATAGGCCAGAATGGTCTTGTACTATATATTATGTATTTTGCTTGGAATTTCTGTATCAAGTTGGTGCCTCATCACCAACAAGAATCACAGGGCTGGTGAGCACAAGGGCCATTTTCTGGAAATTAATATCCCGAAAATCCGGTCCTGACAAACTTGGTATCAGAGCCAGGCTGACCATTGGCTAATCCTATCTTAGCTAGGTCGAAAAACCTACGTAAACCAACCCACGATGACCTTAACCGAAACCCAGCCAAGCTTCTCGTGCAAGATAGCCACACAGTGAGCCTGACACCTTTTGGCAGTCGGTGCCCAACCTATCAGCCTAGCCTGTCGATCACGCGCCAGTGACCGACACCAAAATTGTCTCATTCACAAGCGTGCGAAGGAAGACTCCGTCCTTTTTTTTTATAATAAGGGCACGCTGGCCTCAACCCCGCACAGCACAGCACAACCCCTTCCCCCAAACCAAGCTACGATGCCTGGCCCCGTCGTGCACAATGAGACCACAACAACCAACCTTGGAAGTTTTGTGACCATACTCGCAAACCACACCCGTCGTGCCTATGCATTAGAAGAGCCCCCAGAATATGTTGTGTAACAAGGACCCATGGGTGGTGAGAGCCGCCAATTTTGGGCCACTGTGCACATCTATGGTAGGGGTCTATCACCAGAACGCCCCTATAGGTTCACCGGAAGGACAACTTCCTTTGAGCCGCAAGCCATCCAACTAGCTGCTCGAGAGGCTATAGTTCAACTCCGGCACTTGTCGCCCAGAGTTAACTGTCGCTCGTTCTACTACTACCCCAGCCGTGAAGGGTATGGTAGGCCACCCCAAGTTGCCAACGGTGATCACGAGACAGATCCTGCATTGTTGCATCTGGTGCGATATGTAAGTGCACTAGAGGATATGTTCGATCAAATCACCCTTGATCTGATCACAGCTCGTGGAGAGCTGGTTCGCCGAGCCTCGGCTAGAGGAGAGGATGAGCCCAACACCGACAATCTAGTCGTGCTGTTCGGACAACCGATCGAGTCCCTGAGGTCTGCCCCAGTCATCGACCAAAATACTTTGATGTCCCCAGAAGCCCTTCGTCGCCTTTTGGGAACACGCGCCAACGGGATTGTGGGCAACAATCCCCGGGATGGTCATCATTGCTACCCCGACCCTGCAGCACCTCAACTCCCTCCAGCTAATCCCGACGGTGAAACTCGTGGAGAAGCCTCGACGTCCACAAGGCACGCCCGCTTGGATATAAACGAGGTAGACTAAGTCACTCGAGTAGTGCCGAGTCTCAGTGTATCCACGCCTTATAATCGTGTGACCTTGTAAATAAACACAGCCTGTTGTTGTGCCTCTGTTTTAAATAGTAACCTTGCATAAATGTGTTAGCATGCAGTTGCATTTTTTTATCCCTGACACGGCTACCAAAAACCACCCCGACGACCCCCACAGTGATATGTCACTTTAGTGAGATATGTGAATCAGTAGCATTGGCCCCGACCCCATGGAGCAGACTCGATAAACTAGTTACCTTTCACCACGGTAAATAACCTAGCCCAGTTGCTATAAAAAAGGGCACCTCGCGACCTTGCCAAGTACCCCTCACCTTGTGCACCACCCTCACAACCATTTCTTGCCATGCTGAGCCCTAGCATTTATCTGAGAACCCCAGATGCAACCCCGGGTAGTTTTGTTAAAATATTGTGGGACTTTACCTGCAGTACCATGGGTTCTACCCAACCACCCCAGTACGAGTTTCTCAAACCAAGATCACCCCATCCACCTCGAAATATTGGGCAGTAGTACACATCCCTCCCGTAAACTCAAACCAAGACCCAACAGAAGTCTCCTTCGTGGGGAAATCTATGCCAGCTCCACAAATGGCCATAGAAGCAGCGGCACACGAAGCGCTTGCTCGCCTTCGATTTTCGGTACCCTATGCCAGCGAACGAGGGTATTATTACTTTCCGAGCCATGCAGCACCCGGAGAAGTAACATCTTTTCCCGATGGATGAATTGAGAGAGACCCAGTACTGGCCAACCTTGTCCAGTATGTCATCGCTCAACAGCGCCTGATCCAGCGAGTAATGGGTTATCTCCAGAGTCTTGCTGATTTAAATCCTCAGATCGCCATCGGCAGACCACTGAGGCCCGACCAGGAGAGACGCATTCATCGACTGGTCATTCCGCTTCCCCCGATAGAAGAGGAGTGTGTCCCAGTACCAGAGACGTTTTCTCGGGACCCCGTCCAGTTACTGTTTTCATTGTAGACGTCACTACTATGTTTATTATTGCAACATTTATTTACGTGTTGTAACTTATGCGTGGTACCCAGAGTTTGTGCGGCGAGTCAATTATTTGGTTTCAATTAAGGTGAGCAGTTTTTGTGGTTGTTTAATTTTAAATTAACCGATTTCTCTCGCGAAAAATCATGAAGTGAGATTTGTTTTCCCTGAGTTGCTGCATCGTATGTCTTCTCACGACATGGAATTCTTATTCACGCAGCACCATGGGAGCAGACTCACAACCACAACCACTCGAACACATACATTGCTTGCAAAACCTTGTAACCGTGTTACATCTAACTGATCCCCTCCCGCACACCGGCAGCAGTTAGCACCCGACGCCCCCACCTAATCCTCATGATCACCGCCACCGCGGAGAGCCAACACTCGGGCGGCAGCATCGTGACGATCATCAAGGATCATCGCACACAGGAGCACGGAGAACCCCAGCAATGCCGCCAGCCCTCCGCACACCAGGATCATGTACCAGTCCGGCACCACCCCCGCCATTAGAGCCTCGTCTCGAGCTTCTGTAAGCCTAAATGGACGGGACGGAAGGAGAAGGAGAAGCGGGGCCAGGTGTGAGGTAGAAGAGAGGAGCGCCTCGGCCGTTTTATAGCTCGAGATCGGTGTACGGTGGGTGAAGTCCACCAGCGCCGCTCGTCGCCCGATCGCCGGTGTTCGGAGACGAATCCGTGAGCAGTTCCGATAGCGCACTGGCCCGCGAGGTGAGTGCACGCTGCACCGGCAGCTAGCACGCCGCGCACTACCGCAGTACGGCCTAGATGCCCTATGCGCTAGACGTCGCCGGTGGAGAAAGCGCGGGAAAGCGCGCGGGAGAGAGGAAGAAGAGAGAACCAGAGGAAGAATAAGAGACTGACAATGGGCCCCGGGTCCACCTGTCAGCCAGAGGGAGCACTGTGCTCTTGGATACGACCAGGGTATTTAGAATTTAGATTTTATTCTAAATTTACTGTGTTCGACGTAGAAATCGCTCGATTTCCCCAAACCGTAGATTTTTCCATGCAGCGCTAGTGTTCCACACTGTGGTTTTACACCACTTACTGCCCTCTCACTGTAGCCGCATTTTACTGCATAAGTAAAGTGGTTATTTCTGGAAATGGTAAGAGTAATCTTTTTTCAAAACAGCTTTTAGCAAATCTCGAGGACGAGATTTTTCTTAAGGGGGGTAGTGTTGTGACACCCCAAAATTTTAACCTTGTCTTATTAATTAAAATTTGGCCAGGGAACTTAAACCTTTATTTTCTGGATTTTCTTTTAGTTTCAGAACCATTCTTTCCTTTATTTTTATGGAGTTTTTACCCACAAGTGAAAACTTTCCAATTATATTATTGGACTTGTTTACCCTATCAAGAAAAAACATTTATATTATCTGTGGATTTATTTTCCATAATTATTGCTCTCTGAGCTTTATTCCTTAAAGTGTTTTTTCATTAATTTTGGAGCTCTATTTGAACTACAACCATTTGATATTTATTTAAAATTCCAACCAAAATTTGGGGATGTCATGTGATGTTTTAAGTCACTTTTATGCAAAAATATCTTCTGTTCATTGGAGATTTTGAGCTCTACACCAAGTTTACAAATCTGGTCCAGTGGGCAATTTTGCTCTACAACCTATTTAAATATTTCTTTAAAACTTCCGCCAAAATTATGGGATGTTAATAGGAGTATATTATTCAACTTTATGCAAAAAACCAGTTATGTCCTTTGAAAAATTTGAGTAAATCAACCTCATCTTCATTCTGGTCCAGCTTGATGATTTGTACTGCAACCATATTTTAACTTGCTCTTTTACCCATGATTCATTTTCCTTGTCATAGACCACCCTGCAAAACCCCTAAGTCCAGGGGATTGGACCCATTGGAAGATCTTTGGTCCATGAAATTATGTGCTCTTCTTTCTGTCAAGAATGGGTTTTCTCAAAAACTTGCACTAACAAGTTTCTGATTGTGACCAACTAACCTTACCACCCTCTTTATCATCCATAAAGACTTTGATCTGGAATATTTGGCCACCCCAAGAGCTGCCTAGATGCCATTGGCATTTTGTCAAACACCTTGAGTACATGGGCAGCTTTGACATGATTTTTGCCTTTGCACTGTGACCTTGCACCTCTGGACAAACCAGTTTGTCCACTAATGTCCTTGCAGACTCTAACCTAGTCCTGTTATTTGCCAGCCTCTCTCAAGCACTCTAGGTCACCCTGGAATTTTGTTGAGCACGTCGCGTGCATGCTCTGGGTGCGCCCAGAGCGCACGTTTTGCACACGCGCGCGCAACCGAGCCACCGCTTTCACTACCCGCGCCCTGGCCTTTGCCCGCCCGTAGAGCCACGGCCCGCCCTCGACCACTCGCCAGAACCCTCCAAGCCGCCCTGGCGCCCTACAGCGCCGCCGTCAGGGCCCTCTTGGCGGCACGCCGGCGGACACAGTACGCCTATGCCATGGACGGCGCCGCCCGAGCCACTAGCGCTCACCAGCTCGCCCCTGAGTAGTTCTCGCTTATCCCCTCGCCCTGCCAGACGCCGCCAACCATCGCCACGCGCCCCCTAGCTACAGAACGATGGTCGCTGATGATCTTATCCCCGGCCGCCGCGGAACCGCCATTGCTCGCCTATTTAAGGGGACCCCGAGCTCGTCCAGGCTCTCAAGCAACCTCATACCACCCCTCTAGAGCCCCCCGTAGCCAGCAATCGTCGAATGATGGCCGTCTTCCTCGTCCCCGACAGGTCCAGCCCCCGCCACACTACGGTGGAATCCGGCCAAAACCGAGGCCCCCAAACCCCTCCTGTGCTTCCATCCTTCTCCCCTCAACCGTGCGGAGCCGCCCACCCTCTCAGCGTCGATCGGGAAGCACCATAGCTCAAACCCCCAAACCTCCCGAAGCTGCCGTCCGCCGCAAATCTCGCCGCCGGCGACTCCCTTCGTCCCCGCCACCCTCTCGACCATCGGAATGACCGCCCTGGAGTGGCGGATCCATCCCCGCCCTCAGAGCCCCGCGAGGAGACGCCGTCCGCCGGCATCGATCGCCGGAGCTCCGCCTCCGTTCAGCCAAAGGAGAGGGAAGGCGGCGGATGACTGGTCAAACCTGACCAGTGGGCCCCCTTGACCCACTGTCAGTGACCCAGCACCGGTCCACGCTGGCGTAAGTGGAGGTGTATTTCCCAGAGTACGTCTTTGACGTGTACCCATTTTGAAGCGTTTTTCTTTTTCTGTTTTATTTTAAAAACATAAATTCGACTAAACTTTGACTAGCTCTAACTTTTTAAATATAACTCCAAATGAGTTGATTCTTTTTCCTACCTCTCTCAAATATTGTCTAGTTTATTTTCAGATTTATTTGAAAAAAATTCGGACAACTTTTTTGCACCATTTTGAAACTATGTGTTGATTTGAATATTTTCAAAATAGTATTTTTGGAGGAGAAGAAAACTTTCAAAAGTTTTAGGATGCACCCTGCCTCTACACAACTTGAAGGCAAGCATTCTGAACTCTGGCATAATATTTTTGTGTGTCGTTTGATACGGTTACAACACTCCTTGTCTTAGAGTTTTCGATATTTTGTGTGATGATGTGAACCTACTCATAAGTGCATATTGGTGATTCCGGGCTACTGATATTTGATGTGTCGTGATAGTAATCACCCTCGTATGCCTTTCATGCATACCAGAAGGAAGCAGGGAAAGTCTCTGTCTTGGGTAGACCCGAGCTTGTCCCTAGTTCCTTGTCGACACGAGTGTGTCCGGTATGGCATGCGGTGTATGAGGAGTGGTGATTCTGTCGGTTGGTTGAAAATACATTTTTGTTATGCTAATCATGCAGGGAATACTTAAACCTCCTAAGTCGACCATAGATCGAGTCTTGTTCCGGTAACCCCCATACTTGTTTCGTACTACCACGTGTCCCTGCCATAGGTAGGGTACGGTTCAGTAAGTTGTCAACCCCTTCCTAGCACACAACGTACAGAGAGGCCATGGTGGAAGATACCTACTGCATCTGGTAGGCATGCCACCTGGTCCGGGGGCATGGGTGTTTCAGGTTGGGACCGAGAGGGGGGCACCCCTTAGAGCGCGCGATATAAATTTGATCCCATGCTACGCGAGGTTGTAGCCTCTCCACTTAGAGTTTTGCTTAACAAGTGTCGTGGGTGATTCCAGACACTGGTAAGTTAAGCTGGTGTGCGCGGTCAGGTGTGTCCTGAATTAAAAGACCGTAAATGGAATTAGTCCCGATGGACTAAAGGAATCCGCTACTCGTGGGTAAAGAGTACACCCTCTGCAGAGGTTAAATCTATCCGAATAGCCGTGTCCATGGTTAAGGACTAGTCTGGGATGGGTCAAGTGTCGGTCTTAGTGTCGGCCTTCGGAGGAGAAACTGCTAAACCAGAACATGGAACATGACTTGTGACTTGTGTTGATTATGATGATTGTGATTATTATTATTATGGACTAAACCATTATATTACTTGAATGCTTGAGTATCCCTGGGACGGTTCTACCTCCTGGGTATTCACTGTGACTATTTACTTTATAAGCCCTTTATGTGGTGTCGCTCAGACGCCCGACTGTGGCATGCTTGTTATTCATTTACTTTATAAGCCCTTTATGTGGTGTCGCTAGACGCACGATTGTGGCATGCTTGTTATTTATTTACTTTATAACCCTTTATGTGGTGTCGCTCAGACGCCCGACTGTGGCATGCTTGTTATTTATTTACTTTATAAGCCCTTTATGTGGTGTCGCATAGACGCCCGACTGTGGCATGCTTGTTACTTATTCCACTTATAAGCCCTTTATGTGGTGTCGCTCAGACGCCCGACTGAGGCATGCTTTATATTATTGTCCTTTCGAGGCGTCGCTTCAGACACCTGATCGGTGCATTCTATTTTTATTCTCTGATTTCATACTCCTGTTTTAGATGAATAACCTGCATGCATGCATCATAGATTTTTATTTTATGACTGACAATGTGATCATAGAATATTTCAGAGCATGATTATCGTTTGTTATATTATACCCGTGTCCATAATGTTTGCGATTACATTCAAAGTACTCACTGGCTTGTCCCTGGCTATTGTCTTGGCCAGATTTCTTGCGCGGAGAGGAGCGTTGCGATGACAGCCCTGGAACCCAAGCAATGGTGATAGCAGCCCCGCGAAGATAGGAGTTAACCTGGTTAGCTGTTCCTGTGGGAAACGGGGTCCCATAGACGCTGATGATCCACAAACCGCTTCCGCCATCAACCACTAGAAACCATTTGTTGTACTCATTGGCCAGAATGGTCTTGTACTACATATTATATATTTTGCTTGGAATTTCTGTATCAAGTTGGTGCCTCATCAGCTAACAGTAATCCTGGGGCTGGTGAGCACAAGGGCAATTTTCTGGAAATTAATATCCCAAAAATCCGGTCCTGACAGCGGCAGACCCGCGCGACCTCGCGCCAGTCGCGAGTCATGAAGATCTTGCCGGTGGGGACAGCCTCGATCTCTGCTCCGGTCGTCGGAGTGTTGCAGTCGGCGTGCTGCAACCAGAGCTCGAGAGGCCCCCTTGGCGGCATCACGTCAGAGAAGAACCGCGGGAAGCGGATCCAAGAGCTTGGAGGCATCAGCGCCCAAAGCACAAGATCACGCGAGGAGTCCGTGGCATGGGTTCCAGGGGCGACGACACGTGTCGCTGTGGCGCGGCAACCCCGGGCGCGGCGCGGGTGACGCCACTCGTCGCTCCGTCCTCCTGAGCCCTCAGCTCGGGCATACAAGGGTAGCTGATACCCTGGAGGAGGCCGCTCGCTCCAAGGCCTCATCACCACCTGCATCGCCGCTTCATCACCGCGGTGGACCGACCTCTTCTTCAGCGGAATTGGTCCTGGATCATCGCGGGAAGCCTTCCCCTTCTCTTCAGCAGAGAACCTTCTAATAGGCGCCATTACTGCTAGCGGTGGAGCATGGAGGAAGGAGCAAGCAAGCAAGGAAGAGATGGGCGATGGGGGCTCCGGCCCTTCCCCATTTATAGCAAAAGAAGGCCAACCGGCGCCTCCCATGATCGCAGGTAATGATGGTTTTCCTTGCATGTCGCAGGAACTTGTCAAGTCGAGCAGTTGCCGAGGCAGCATGGGGAAGCGGAGATGCCCACATCCAACCAACCGCCACGCGTCAACCGAGGCCGCAGGCTTTTGGGGCCCACGGCGCTCCGTACTTGACCCTTGGCTTCGCCGCAAAGCCGAGCCCGAGCGCACCTTGGGCCCGGGGGCTACTTTCGGCGTTTTGGGAACGGGGGTCCCCAGACTTGCCTGCCTGCGGCCCATGGCGTGGCCAAGCCAGCAGGCCGTACGGCCCATCTTCATCACAAGGCATCCAAGACCCTCGCGAGGGGCCAAGCCTCGCGAGGAGGACGATGCAAGACCTCCCCAGGAGTGGCCTAGCCAGGCAAGCTCACGAGGAGCGGAGATATCAAGGCGGGGCAAACCTGACGAGCCTCTCGTGACATGAGCCATGATGATCGACACCAGGCGGGCGCCAGCGCGCGCAGCATCCTTGTTTCCTATTTAGTTCTAAGGAGGCCAGCGCACGCGAGGAGTACCGAGGCATCAGGCAAAGGTTGCCTTATCGGTGCAACGAGACCAAGACCAGGAGGACGGCAAGACGGAGGTCATCACGGAGCCCAAGACGGCGTCACCACCAGAGCCTTTTGGAGGCGAAGACCGCTATTGTCAGGATAGCTTGTACTAGTTGTCACCCGTCAAATTTGCCCGCCGTTGTTGGCTCCCTTCCCGCTCAATATTTGGGGAGAGGACCAGGGCCTATATAAGTAGAGCTAGCCACCACAGTAGGGGCATCGAGCAGTTCATCCAGCTCTCACCCACGAGTGCACCAAGCACAAGAACACCCCAACCTCAGGAGGTTGTTCTTCCCCTTGTATTGTTCTTCATCCGCCCAAGAGGCAATCCACCACCACCACACTGGAGTAGGGTATTACACCACAATGGTGGCCCGAACCAGTATAAATCTCGTGCCTTTCTGTGTTGCCAGTTTGTCGAGTTCATTCGCAAGATCTCAGTGAGCTAGGTCGTGGATCGGTAGGGGAGAAAGATTCACGCGCATCCCAGAGTTCGAACCTTAAGGGTTTGCCGGAACCCCACATCCGACACAATGGCCACCCCTTCAATAAGAGCCAAGAAATGAAGAAAGCTAGGCACCTGTAAATATTTCCTGGAGGAGCTCCCTGGAGCCGCCGATGAAAATGTTGTCGGAGAGAATGGCGTGCTTGCTGGTGAGCAGCAGCCTCAGGTAGCATCTCAGATTCTTGCCGTCAAGGTTAGAGCTCCCGCGGTCGAAGAGATGCTGCTAGTCCTTGTTGTTGAACTGCAAGCTCCGGCATGGTCCCAATAGATAGTTCAATTTCTCCAAACAAGAGAACTTCCCGAGGAACAAGAGCAAGCTGAAAAAGTATCCCGTTAGTCAAGTATATATCAATCTATGGACAACATCCTGCGCAGAAAATGACCGAACAGGGTGAAATTGAAGTGCATTTGCCAAGAAGATGGACTGAAGTTGTTGGCGGCAATACACGAAGGCGTGTGTGGTTCCCATATAGGAGCAAGAGCCCTTGTCGGGGAGGCTTTCTAGCAAGGTTTTTATTGGCCCACTGCCCTCCAAGATGCAACTGAGCTAGTAACAAGATGTGGAGCATGCCAGTTCCATTCAAAGAACATACATCAACCAGCTCAAGCCCTCCTGACAATCCCTCGTTGCTGGCCCTTTTTTGTCTGGGGGCTTGATATCTTGGGCCCCTTCCCCCGTGTTATCGAAGGCTTTCAGTTCTTGTATGTTGCTATAGACATGTTCACAAAGTGGCCTGAAGTAGAGCCAGTGAGGAAGGTGACTTCCCAGTCAGCTGTCAAATTCTTCCAAGGATCAGTTTGCCAGTTTGGAGTTCCAAACATAGTCATCACTAACAAAGGTACATAGTTTACGAGCCGCACCTTCATGCAATATATCCAGAGCCTTGGAAGCAAGGTTTTCTTTGCCTTCGTTGCTCACCCAAGGAGTAATGGGCAAGCGGAAAGGATGAATTGTGAAGTGTTGCGTGGGATTAAAACAATAACTTTTTACAAGTTGCACAAGTGCGGGAGGCGATGGATTGACGAGTTGCCGATGGTTCTTTCGTCACTCAGGACGACAACAAATCGAACTACCAGCCAGAGGCCCTTCTCCCTAGTCTATGGTGCAGAAGCGGTGCTACCCGCGGAACTCATATACAGGTCACCTCGAGTACTTGCCTACGATGAATTACAACAAGAGCAGCTCCGATATGACGATGCCCTGCTCCTCAAGAAAGATCATCTTTTGGCGGCTGGGTGAGATGCACGCTACCAGCAAGCCTTGCATCACTATCATAGCGGCAAGGTTCATGCCCCAAGCCTTGAGAAAGGCAACATTGTTCTTCACCGCGTTCAGTCTGCCAAGGGAACAAACAAGTTGACGCGGAAGTGGGAAGGCCCTTGCCGGGTAGTACAGGTCACCAGACCCGGTGCAATCCATCTGGATGACGAAGAAGGAATTCGTGTGCAAAACTTGTGGAATATCGAGCATCTTCGCTGGTTCTACCCGTAAGGCGCTACCGGGGCAACAAACCTTGGGTTCGTTGCCCAGACTGTGCACAGGCATGAGAGCAAGACCACAACGCCAAGGTCAGATAGGAGCACAAAGAATTAGTTCTTCGAAGGACCCATAGGTAGCATAAGAAGACCAAGACTAGCCAGAGAAGCAATATACTGCTAAGGAAGAGACCTCCCTCACCGGGCAGGCGAGCCTGGCAAGGACGGGGTTACCCCTGAAAGCAAGCCTTCAGGTCGTCCCGGCAAGCCTGTCGGGGCTTGCAGAGGCAAAACCACCTCACCGCACCACCTCATCAAAATGTACATCGTCGATCGGTGTGGTGTGAAGCTCCAAATTGACTAAGTGGCTACTATTCGCCACATGGCAACCACTTCCTACAAAAAATACCTCCAGGGGACACCCGCCCTGCGATGTGTCGAGCGAGCAGGCGCGAAGATGGCAAAACAGCCCGGCAGGGCCTGCCGGGTAAGCTAGATGTGACGTTGAGCGACGCATTTAATGTGCCCTGTCAGCCTGCAGAGTTAGGTATGATAGCACTGTTTGCTATCTAATCAGTGCATAATGACTGATTTGCCAATGTGGTGACGCCTTTATCTATAAAAGAAGGCCAAGGGAAACCGTAGAAAGGGTTAGAAAATCCACCCCGTCACACATTCATACGCGTGTAGCCATTTTGTCCCAGGGCAACCCTGTCGGGCAAGCATTTTGCGCCAACCACCATTTTCTCCACCATCAATCCACCAAAGCATGAGTTGGGTTTTATGCCTCATGGTGGGCCGAACCAGGGTAAAGACTGTCCATGTGATCTCTGCCGTGCTGTTCCACACTCCTCTGCTCTTTGTGCAACGTGCCATCTCCCCGCTGAACCAGCAAGGGGACCTTGGTCCCATAGGTGGCTGTGGTTCCTGACGAGTTGCCAGGCCTTGCCCCGACAGCCGCTTTTTGTACAAGTATAGTCGTAGGGACTTGTAACCCTTCGTACAAAGACAAGCGCATATCATGTGCATACCTAAATAATGCTAAGCGCTCCACGAGCTTTCATGCATGTTAACTTATGTACTAATGCATAATATAGTGTGATAGTGCTTTGCTTGTATGAAATGACTAACATACCGCCAAGGTATCCACGTTGCTATACTTCTCCATTCTATTTTCTCTAAGTGTAGAAGGATTCCCTGTGTACATGTTTCCCGGGGAGGAACGAAGATGGAACGTTGGATTGCTGATTCATTTCTTTTCATGCAAAGAAAGATAAGTTAGAAATCTCACTTACACACCTCTGTATTCATATGAAAAACCTGCACGCAAAGGAATCCTGTCACGTTTTGTCCCATGCTCTAGATCAGCCTCAAGTCCGCTCGACAGAGTTTGTGCAGCCTCGTTCAAAACCGGTAAGTTACTTTGCCTGTGGTCGAGCCCCAGCAAACTTCCAAATAGTGTAGGGTACTGAAAATGAAAAATCATACAAAAACGGAGGCAAGCAAGGGAGATGATTTCTTTTCATTATTTGAGCACGTCGGATATCATACAATTTTTTAAAAACGAAAAGTGCTCGATAATGCCTTGCTTGTCCTTCTCCTGCTAGGATTTACATCGAGTGCAATGAGAGAAAAAGAAGCACCTGGGTAGAGCCCTAGTCACCCCTGCCAGGGCCAGAGGGACGTCGCTCTATGGGAGACCCGACAGGGAAGACGAAGCCGGAGTCGAGGTGTAGATGATGGTGCTGCCGCTACCCAGCTCGTGATGAAGGTACTGTCGGCATTCAACTTGAGTCTGAGTAGTCTTCTTCGTACTTGACGACCGAGGACTCGCCGTCATTGTCTTCACCGTCTACGTCCTCCTACTCGATGTTGCTCGAGGAGGAGCTTTAGTGGTCGCTTGAGCTTTCCGCACAACACCCTAGACGAGCACCTGAAGGCCCGAAGATCATCACAGAGAGCACATCGGCCTCCACCAGCTTGAAGTGGAGGAAGGGCCCTTCCGCCAAGTAGCGGGCACGAGCAAAGGATTCCTACCCTCGGGTGAGGTACATGACGTCGTTGGTGGGGAACAAAATGTTCGGCCAAATGATGCATTGATACAGCCGTTCATGCGCAACCACAACCCGGGCGGCTAGTCCATCTCCATCACCATGGCAAAGGGGACAAGGAGCCGCAGCCTGCTCCTTGGCAGGTTACACAGCAGAAGATAAACTCGAGCGCAGTATGTCCTGTGTGGCCCTCCGCCGGGGGAGGGGCCACCGAGGGCGGAGCCAGTGACGCTCCGGTCAGACCTCCTTGACCACAGCTGCCGCGTCAACCACGAACTCGCCCTGGGGCCCCACCCCACACACCATAACTAACCTCCGTGGCCACTGCCGAAGCAGAAGCGTGGCTCCTAGGGGAAGCTCTCGCAGCCATGGAGGAAGAACGAGCATGACCTCTTCCTCTCGCCATGATGAGAGAAGATGCAAGGAGAAATGGAGAAGGAAGTGGATGAGCATCGCTTCCAACGCCCCCTCCTTCTTTTATAGGGGTGGGCACGGGGACTGGCTCTCCACTACCCTAAGGGCAACCGCCCTGCTTTGCCAATCCAGCGCCATGCGCCCCTGGCAGGGGCATTACTCGATCGGTCGCCCCGCCTCGCTAATCTGGCATTCTGGCTCCATCGATTGAAGCAGTATTTCCATGACCGCCCTTCTACGCTAATACCATGTCTCGTGCCCAATCCACGTCGTGGGGTGGGGGCGTAGTAAAGGTAGGGAGTGATGACAAAAGATGGCAGTTACCCCAAACCGTGTGTGATCATGGGCCTGACCAGGTTATGTCTCGTGGCGAACCACTTTCGTACGCTCCCCTTGTTTCTGGTGCAGACACTAAAACACTGACTTACAATGGGAAGACTGGAGTAAGGCTGGGGGCTAGTCCAGGTTTAGATTAATGAAGAAGCAAAGAAGATCCCAAGACGATAGCATCATTACAAAAAGGTCGGCGTCATCTTTGCATTGTTTGGGCCTCACCCTATGATGCCCGGCATCACGTGCGGCCGAGACCCGGGGGCTCCTGTTGGTGTATTAAACTAGGGGTGTAATACCCTGACTTTTGCACAGACGAGTAGCAGCTTCTCAGGAAAGAGTAAATTTTCAAACAAAGATTTCACAAGCTGAAAGAAGCAGCTCCTCGTGAGATCAAGCAGCACATCAAGAAGACCAAGGCAAACCACAAAGATGAAGCTGACCTTGCCAGCAAGGCAGTCCCGGCAAGACGAAAGCCCGGCAGGCACTAAACCCCGCAGGTGAAGCTTGTCGGACACGTGGCGGCCCACTGGAAGAAGAATTACATTTATATACTCCCATCCTAATGGCGTGTCAAGCTAATAAGAGGTAGATGAGCAAGCAGTGCGGCAACCATGCTGGAGCTCCTCCACCATGCGACACCTAGCGATACGATTAATGCATTTTGTCCTAACTAGCAGAGTTAGGTATGATAGTTTTGTTTCTATCTGAACATCCTGTAATGAACCTTTTGCCACTATGGTAACCCCTTGAGCTATAAAAGGAGGGCCAGGGCAATGTTTATAAGGGTTTGAACCCATTGCAATTATATGCATACATGTCTGTGAGCACCCGCTCCTTGACCCTTGTCGGGAGGGAGCGCTCCGTGTTTTGGTGCTCACTTCCACCCAATATGACAAAGCAGGAGTAGGGTTTTACTCTTCTCAGCGGCCTGAACATGGGTAAAAAATGCCACCACCCTCGTCGTTCTTGCTCTTTGCATCGAGTGCCTACCCCAGCCAAACCAGAAGGGGCAGCCTTGTCCCATAGATCGTCGGCTCCACGTCGACACCGCCTCAACTTCTGGAGTGCATTTCATTGGACCTTCCTTTTTAAAAAAATTGAAAAAGGGAAGGTCATGCTTAGTAGACCTTGAGATGAACCTACTAAGTGCAACAACATAGCCGGCAAGACGGCACACGTCTTCGACGCGCTTCGGTGCTTCAATCTGCTCAATCACTTTGATCTTGTCGGGGTTGGCTTCAATAACACGTTGAGAAACAAAGAAACTGAGAAGCTTGCTGGATGGAACATCAAACACACACTTCTCAGAATTGAGCTTCAGATTGATCGCGCACAAGTTAGCAAATGTTTCTTCAAAATCTTGGTTTTGACCACTATATCCTCCATATAGGCTTCTATGTTCCCGTGCAGATGAAAGGCATACGTATGAAGCAGTATGTGCCACATGGTGTGATGAATGTGGTCTTCTCTTCATCTTCTTTTGACATGAATATCTGGTGATACCTGGAGTAGGCATCAAGGAATGACAGTAGATCACATCCAGCAGTGGAGTCAACAATCTGGTCAATGTGCGGCAAGGGAAATGGGTCTTTCGGTCAAGCTTTATCGATATATATATATATATATGTATATATATATATATATATATAATCAATGCAAAGCCGCCATTTTCCATTCGCCTAGCGCACAATAACTAGATTGGCCAGCCACCTGCGATGGAGTACACCTCTGACCAAACTTGCTGCTTCCAACTTCTTGATCTCGTCGGTAATGAATTGTTGTTGCTCCAAGGCCTACTTCCTCACATTTTTCTTGATGGGTCGCGCATGACGACATACAACAAGATGGTGCTCAATTACCTCCCTGGGAACGACAGGGATGTCAGATGGTTCCCATGCAAACACATCAACATTTGCCTATAGGAAGGCAACGAGCGTGCGTTCCTATTTATCGTCAAGGGTGGAACTTTTAGTGAAAGTCCCCCCATGTTGTCCTCCCTGGCAGACACCTTATTGGTTTCTGGTGGAGCAGCCTTGTTCTTCTTGCTCTTGCCGGTAGAGCTCTCTGGCACGTCCCCAACGGGAGCACAACACTCCGAAGGGGCGCGCTCACCGGAGCCAGTGGTCTTGCCAGCCTTATTCCTCTCCTTTCCCCTGAGAGCTTTGTCGGCAGGAGCAAGTGCCTTAGCGGCAGATGTTGCAACTGCTTCCTAGTATAGTGGATCAGCACAAATCAACGCATCTTTGTTATCTGAGTTGATGATGATAACACTTATTGGCACAGGCATCTACAATGTGCTGTAGTCATAATGGGATGCAACCATAAACTTTGCAAGTGCTGGGCGTCCAAGGATTCCATTGTAGGGCAATGGAATCTTGACAATGTCAAAGGTGATCTTCTTTGTCCTGTAATGGAGCTCACTACCAAACGTCACCGGCAAGGTGATTTTGCCCTTTGACTGGCTTCTTCCTGGATTGATTCCTTGGAATGTGTATGTCTTCCTTAAATCCTCATCTAGAATCTGCAGCCTTTGATCACATCAGGTGAGATCAAGTTGAGACCGGCCCCACCGTCAACTAGCGTCTTTGTCACTTTGAGGTTGTGTATTGTTGGCGAAACGAACAAAGACAAGCACCCGACCGCAGTTGTGCGATCAGGGTGGTCCACAGCGTCAAAGATGATAGGTGTTTTAGACTATCTCAACGGCTTTTGGGCTCCCACAACCGTCTCCGTGGCATTGACTTCACGCACCCACTATTTGAGTTGGCGTTGGGAGGAGTGCAAAGATTCAACACAATCAATGCACATTGCTTCTATGGATTTCTGGAACTCTGTCTCACTTTATCAATCATCATCTTCTTCATCGTCATCATCATCATCTTCCTTCTTGTCTCGACATCTAGCAGACTTCTTCTTCTGCTGCTTGGTCTTGCCGTGACGACCTCCTACTCCACCATGCATCTTGCCAGATCCATCTGCACCACCAGCTTTTTTTGTCTCTCTTCTCATATTCATCCTTCTGCTTCTCAGCAAGCTGCTCCACTTGCCGGCAATCTTGAATATCATGGCCTTTGGTTCAGTGGATCTTGTAGTACTACTTGTCGGAGCCCCCGGTTTGATCAGCGGCTTCCAAGGCTTGGCACGAGGCGCACCTGACAACCTCCTTGCCGGAGCTCTAAGCCTTAGTCTTCTTGGCGGAGCCACTATTGCCGGATCCCTCCATGACAAAAAACAAATTTTCTCTTGCACTTTATATTGCGCTTGCAGTTCTTCTTCTTTGAAGGTGTGGCAGCATCATCATTCTCTGAATCAGATCTTGTGCCAACTTTTTCTCTAGGAAGTCTCCTCCCCTCGTCAGCCCGTGCACATTTGTCAGCCAGAGCATATAGCTCAGAAACATCCCTGACCTTGGTCACGGCCATCTCCTCTCGCATCTTGCGGTTCCTCACATTCTGACGGAACGCGACACTAATAGCTGCGAGGTGGATATCGAGAATGTTATGTTGCACACGGCTGAATCTCTGTATGTACTTGCAGATTGATTCATCCTCCTTCTTTGGAATCAACTGTAGGTCTATTTTCTGGCCTGCAACCTTGTGCCAGCCGTCAAGGCGCCAACAAACTTGTGGCACAGATCAGACCAGGAGGAAAAGGAACCCTCCGACAGCCTGCACCGCTATCTTGTAAATGATTAGGAACTCCGACGGATGAGTCCTGCCATCATACTTCTCCACCTCCAGCTTGAAGTTTCGCGAATTGGGCCACTTGACTTGTCGCAGCTCACGGGCAAACGCTGGACAACCTACCTCGTAGGGTAGGCCGCCATTGTTCCCTAGCGCAGGCTCATTGACAACGGATCCTATAGCCTGCTAAATTGACAGTACGCCTCCTGTCACCGTTCGATGGCCGTACGGGCATCTTCCCCATGTCATTCTTGAATAACTTGGCGTTGATTGCGGTGAGCACGTGGGTGGGATAACACCATGGATACGTCGTCATTTACATCAACCCGTTGGCTCTGCCATGAGGTTGATGCTATCGTGCAGGGGACTGCAACGTAGGTGGTCCTCCTCCAGTACTTTCTCTAGAAGTGTGTGCCAGGGTGGCAGGCTGCTACTGCGAGGGCCCCGCCTGCTGTGGCTTGTTGTTGTTGGCAAGGCCAACAAGACTCTGGATGGTGGCTCTCCAATCCTCCATCTTGTGCACTATGTTGGAAACTATAAGAGTAGCTGGGCGCGGGCTAGCACTTCTTTAGGTGTGGAGGGCATGGAGGGGTGCGAAGAACGAGAAGATTGCTTGCTTCCACCTAACTTGGAAGTAGCTCCTTCTCGGATCTACGACCGCTGCCCGTTCTTGCCATCACGCAACCATGCACATTGGCCCTAGGATCTTGAGGATGATCTATAGGGGGACTTGCCATGAGGACGCTTGGAGGTGTCGATGTTGCAGCGCTACTCATCGCCGGCAGTCCGAGACAGCCGCTGCATCACTGGTACAGTGAGGTGCTATACAAACGGTTTTAACCCCTTTCCGCGATGGCATTTGGAACCGTCACCAAGTGAGTGACTGCGATAGGGGGGTCCTTCCCACACGACCCAGAAACCGTCGGGGATAGGGAGCCTTGATGCATATACAGTACTCGCTACTAGTTTGTGCTCGCATTGCCATCACAGTCGGTATTCTCTGGTGCTACATTTACGATGCACGATCCATCACAAACGGTTCATGATTATAGAATGTGTATGATAAGTAGACAATCACACACATTCCCTTTCGAAAACCGTATGCGATAACTAATTAAGAAGATTAGCTAATCGTCATATGAGTGTCGGACAGGATTACAAAACGTCGGACCATTGTAACATCATCGTACATGAAAACTATCGCACACACTATTATGTGGTGCAACCTTTATGATGCATACCACATCAGAAACAATTCATGGTTGCAAATCATGTATGACAAGGCAACTATCACAAACATTTAGTTTGCCTGCACCATTTGTGATATTGTCTGACATCGCACACGCTTTACAAACAGCAAGTATGTGGATGCTTGCACACGTTTCCTCTCTGTGAACCATGTCGGCTTATCACTACTGGAAACAGAGAATTTTCCTTCAGTTAGCTCTTTGCCAGGTCTTTGCCGTCTGCTTATAAAAAACAGAGGGCAAAGACTTGGATGGCGGCGAAGATCCTAGTTGCTAGCAATTAGTTCTTTGTCTTCCGCCAGGTGGCGGCAAAGAGGTGGGTGGGGTCCAGTGGAGGCCTAAAACCTAACGGCCCACCAGTCCCACCTCATTGCCATCTGCCAGTTGACGGCAAAGAATCTTTGCCATCTACTGGCTGACGGCAAAGAATATTTGCCATCTACTGGCAGACGGCAAAGAATTGACTATCTAAAGGCCGTCTTGCCACTCCTCTCTCTCTCCCTCCCCTCACCGACCCACCCCAACCCGACCCCAATTAAGAGCCACCGGCCACCACACCCCGACCCCCACTGCGTGCCCCGTGGCCTGCCGCCCCATCCACGCCGCCTCACGCCCACCGCCATCGCCGCTCCCCCGCCGCCGCTCAAGACGCGCCTCGGCCATTGCCGCCCCTCCCCCACCTCGATACCCGCCACGCAAGACACCACCCTGCAGCTCCGGCCACCCCACCCCCCACCCGACGCCCCGCTGCATCGGCACACCGCCCCGTCCCGTCGCCCCGGCCTGGCCTCCCCGATGCCCCGCAGCCTCGGCTCCCCCGACGCCCCGACTGGCCGGCGTCGGCCTCCTCAACCTACCCCACTCCGGTGAGCCCCCTCCCCCTCTGTTTTGTTATTTTTTCTCTATCGTTTCTGTTGTTTTTTAGGTTTAGGTTTAGAATTAGTTTAGTTTAGTTTTTTTGGGTTTTAGGTTTAGGTATATATTTAGTTTAGTTTAGGTTTAGTTAAGAAGAAGAAAAAAGAAAGATAAAAAATGAAAATAAGAAGAAGAGGAACAAGAAGAAGAGGAGAAAGAAGAAGAAGAAGAAGAAGAGTAGGAGGAAGAAGAACAAGAAGAAGAAGAAGAGGAGGAGGAAGAAGAAGAAGAAGAGGAGGAAGTTAGGGGCACGTCGGCGCCGATGGAACTGGGTGGAGGTTATTGGTGCGTCGGTGGCGACGAAACCAGGTCAAAGATTGCCGGTCACCAAGGGGTCCAGGGTCGGGGCATAGGGTCGAGGATCAAGGGGTCGAGGGTCTAGGGATCGATGGTCGAGGATCTTTCGGTCCGAGTGCTGACCAACTGGTGTCGTAGCTTAAGATGAGGACGTCCCCGAGCTGAAGTTCATGAGTGTAGGTGACCTGCTTCTATCCGTGTGCGAAGAATGGATGGAAGAAGTTCGCCCGCGCTGACGACCTTCATCTCGGGCACATCTACATCTTAAGCTACGACAACAGATGCACCATGCTCCAAGTGAAGGTGTTCGACAGGACCGCCAAGGGGTCGAGGGTCTAGGATTGCCGAGGGGTCAGGGGTCGAGGGGTTGACGGTCGATGAGGAGTCGAGGGTGGCCGAGGGGTCGAGGGTCGAGGATTGCCGAGGGGTCAGGGGTCGAGGGGTCGAGGGTCACCAAGGGGGCGAGGGTCGAGGGGTCGATGGTCGAGGATCTTCCGGTCCGAGTGCTGACCGACTGGTGTAGTAGCTTAAGAAGATGGCGTCCCCAAGCTCAAGGTCATGAGCATGGATGACCTTCAGCTCGGGCACGTCCGCATCATAAGCTACGACAACATCCGCACCATACTCACAGTGAAGGTGTTCGACAGGACCGCCAAGGGGTTGAGGGTCGAGGATTGTCGAGGGGTCGACGGGTCGAGGATCGTCGAGGATTAAAAGCCAAGTGTTGAAACTTGAAACACCTCAAGTGACTCATGAGAAAGCATAGAAAAAGAAACCAAACACGAAATAATACATAGTGAGAAGTTGTGCAACTAGGATTATATTCTGTAACAGCTTTCTTAACGAATTTGAGAGGATGATGGTGAAGAACTCGAAAGCCATTGGTGTCTTTCGACTTCTTCACCATCATCCTCTCCGATTCACTAAAAATGCTGGTACAGATCATCCTAGTTGCACAACCTCTCACTATGTACTATTCCGTCTTCCGTTTCTCTTTCTACGCCCTGATTTTTTGTTAGATAGGTTGTTTGAAGTTTGAAAACATGACTTTTAATCCTCATCGCCGAGGGGTCCAGGGGTCGATGGTCGAGAATCTTTTCTCATGAGTGAGTTTGGTAAGTTTCAAAATTGACAAACTAGATTAACTGATGAATATACATGCTGATTGTCGGTGGAAACGACACCTATGGGATCACAAGAATCCCTAATACGGTTGTCGGGGCGCGAGGTTGTGAGAAGAGCGGATCTAACAGGAAGCACATGGATCATTTACCCAGGTTCGGGCCGCAAAGGTGCGTAATACCCTAGTCCTGCTATGGTGGATGTATTGAGTGTTCTTGTGTTCTTGAGCTAACTACGGGGTGCAACTTGCCCAAAAGAGCCGAATCCCCCTCCAGTATGCCATGGGCCTCCTTTTATAGTTGAAAGGGGCTGCCACAGTGGCACACAGGAGGTGGAAAGGTCTACAGTCCTGCGAGCTTATCGCCCGTATTAAAGGACAAGATGTATTTAATGTGTTGCTTAGGTGTCCCTTAGCTTTATTTGGGACGGGAATGAGGCCCGTCCCGTCCGTCGCCGCCTCGCCTTGCTTCGACACGCGCCCAGGGCAGCATGCATGCGACGCCATGTAGGTAGGCAGGCAACTGAGGTGGCGCGGTGGTAGGGTCATCACGAAGATCTGCATGCCACCACGCAGGTGCTTGCCAAGTTAGCGTAGAGGCCGCCCGTCGCCACGCAGGTTCCTGCCCAGCTGGTTGACCTAGCAGCTGCTTGGGGATGGCTGGGGAGTCTTGGAAGACGCGGGCCTGGCTATGGCCCCGCTGACGCCCTCGGCAAAGGGCGTTCTTGCAGGCGCCCGGCAAAGGGTCTTGTCGCGGGCGTTGCGATCGTCCCGACAAGGCGCTGACGGGGTCTTGTGGATTTCCTCGGCTAGGATCCCGCCGAGGGTCGCCGTCTTCTGGTCCTCATCTTTTCTTACATTTTTATGATCTTGACAAAGATCTGCATGCCACCACAGAGGTGCCTTCCGAGCCTTGGTTCCAACGTAGTTGGTTGGGTCGGAACCCGTGGGCTCAAGGGTGGCTCGCTCTATTGGTGTTTTGGCAAGTTGCCCCGGCAAGGCTCTTGCCGGTGCTGCAGAAGCCGCCCGGGCAACGATCTTGCCAGGGGAGTGCACCTCGCCCTCTCGCTCTTTGTGTTTCCGGTCTTGGCGTTGTCTTGGTTGTCTTGTGCTTCGGCTTCTCTCAGTCTTCCCTCCTCTTCCCTGCTTAGTGTGCCCGCGGCGCGTGGCTCCGACTGCATGTGCACAAGTAAAGGGGTACAAAGGAGTGCCCCTACTTTTGTACACCGACGGGAGCCCCCGATCCTGGGCCACACATAAGCGTGACGCGTTGTTGGGCCAGGCCCAAAACGGTGCGCGGGCAGGTGGGGCGGATTTTTACCATAGTAATTCTTCGTCCGCTGCGCTTACCCACGACCCGTGTTGAACACGCGACGTGGGGGTCATGCGCGATGCAGTTCCCGCACGCATGCGTCACGTCAGAGTTAATGGGAAAGGAGGCGGCCCGCGCCTTCCCCGTAAAAAGGGATAACCGCGGGCGCGCTGCTCACTTTACCCCCCTTCATGCGTCTTCTCCAATCTCAGAGCCGCTGCCCCCTTCTCCTTCCTTCCCAAGCTTTCTCCTTTGCTCGCCGCCGATGTGCCTTCGCCATCTTCTGTCCCTCGCCCCTCGCAGTCGCCATGGCCCCCAAATCCACCAAGGGCAAGGGAGTGGCCAAGGACGCCGGAGCGACGGAGCCGCCGGAGAGTGCGTTGGCGGCGCGGTGGACGCAGCTCGCCTACTTCGCCTCGACTGTTGATGTATTCGAGCTCCGGGACTGCTTCAGGCCCCTGTGGGGGTGCAAGACGGGGGGTGGGGGGGAGACGACGGGGCATCCATCCACACGTGTCATTCCTGCAAACTGCGTCGAGGTCGCCCCGAATCGGTACAGATTCTTCGTCGATTACTTCTCTTGTGTCCTCTGCCCTCCTTTCTCCGAATTCTTCAATGACGTCATGCAAACCTATGGCTTCCACCTTCTAGATTTTACTCCGAATGCCGTGGCGTGCATGGCTCTCTTTGCGCACCTCTGCGAGGGTTTCGCCGGGGTGCATCCCAACACGGCGCTCTTCCGCCACTACTTCTTCCCTCGGATCCAACTAGGGGGCGCTATTTCCGGTTGTGTCACCTGGATCCCACGGTCCAAGGGGGCATACCCGGAGGGCACTCAGAAGGAGAGGTGGGAAGAATGGCGGGGCCGGTGGTGCTGGATTGAGGAGGATGATCCGCAAGATTTTTGCCGGGTTCGCCACCACCAGGATTCTTCGCCTCACCGAGGCCGATCTAACCCTTGAGATGATCGGGGCGGATTTCATCCGCCGCCGAATCGCTCCGCTGCACAACAAGGGGAGGCCGGCCTGGCTCTTCACGAACGCCGCTGCCATCATGAGGCTTCGCCCCGGCCTCGACCACAACTTCACGATTATGGGGCATGCGCACTTCTGCCAGCGGTTTTTCCAGCTCGACGTGAATCGCGATGGCGAGGTCGAGCGGTTCGGCAAGGCCGCGAGGGCCGGCAAGGTCGCCAAGGGGCCCTTGTTTAAGTTGCCGGCAGGAGTGGTCCCGCTGAGAAACAACTCTCGCCGGACCGACATCATCGCCATGATGCCGGACTTCAACGCGCATGGTCTTGACCCGAACTGGGTCGAGCCGGAGGAACTTGAAGTGCAGGAGTTCTTTGACATCTTGCATGAGGGGTACGTCGCCGATGAACCGCGGCTCATCCAGGACACCACCCAGGTGGAGCTGGACTACATCGCCGCTAGGGAGGTGGAGGCAGAGCTCGCCAAGGAGGCCGGCAGTGCCGGCGGCGTGGAGAACAAGGCCGCGATGGAGGTGGAGGAGAAGGAGCTCGCCCAGTGGGTAGAGGCCGCTGGGGAGGCCAGCAGCGCCGGCACCGGGGCTCCTCTCGTCCAAGATGTGGTCGACGAGTCGTTGTCGGAGGAGGTCGAGGTTGTCGACCCTCCGGCCACGGGGAGAGGGCGAGTCCTGCGGCGGGCCACCTCTGGCGAGCCGGTTCGGCCCGGCAGGGTTGGGCAGCCCCGGCAAGCCCAGGAGGCGTCCGCGCGCTAGACGAGGGCCGCAACAGCGAAGAAGGTGGTAAAGGCTGTGGTGGCGAAGGGGAAAGCATCTGCCACCTCTTCATCCAAGCGCGTCGAGACTCCGCCCTCCTCTCCTCCTCCAGCAGTCGTCGACATGGAGGTCACCTTTGACTTCGGGTCCCTCAGCCCAAGGAGGAAGAGGAAAGCAGCAGAGGAGGACGTGGAGGACGAGTAAGTATCTTGCTCCTTTTCTGTCATCTCCGTCTCTCCAATCTGTGATGCTTGTCTTGACCTGTTCTTCTTCTTGGCAGGGATGCGGAAACGCTGGCCCAGAGGGTGAAGAGGGCCAGGGCTTCGGCGAGCGGCCAGCCCCCGGTAGGTACTTCTGGCACACCACTGGTGGTGTTGAGCAGCCCGGACAGCTGCCCCCGGCACAACCCGCAGCGTAAGTTCATCACTCACCCCTTGTCAACGTGTGTTGGGGGCACGACCTCTTGGTGCTGATTTTTCCATGGTTGCAGGAGGGGGACAGCAGCAGGAGGAGCCACAGAGGGCTACCCCCAACACGCCGCCCCCATCGACCACGCTACCCCGAGGGGCGTCCCCGGCAAGGGCGCCAAGCACCGAGCCCATGCACACAGAGGAGGAGGAGGCGAACTCAGGCGCTGGTGGCTTCGCCTCGGCGCCAAATGTTGGCGGGGAGGGGACCTCTGCTCCTCAGCTCGGCACGTGTAAGTTACTCGCCTTCTGTCCCTATTCCTTTTTCTGTTCTTTTTGAATTCTTGGTGTTGGCCTCGCCTCATCCCCTTCTCGGTATCTAGATTTCCCCTCGGTGGACCCAGAGGACATCGACACCGTCGTCGAGGATGTCGCCAAGGACGCCGCAGCGGAGGCCGAGAAGATTGCTGCCGAGGAGACCGCCAAGGGCGTTGCTGAGGGCACCGCCAAGGGGCCCGCCGGGGAGCCCGGCAAGGGGCCTGCCGGGGAGGCCGGCAGGCCACCGTCGAGGAGGAGGTGGTCGATGAACAGCGTTCATCCTCTGCTACCTCCGGCTCCGGCAGGTATCTAAGGGTGACCGACGACCTTTTCGTCCACCTCCCAGGGTCGTTAGGCTCCAGGGCGCCCATCGAGGGAGAGGTGTTCGATGTGGAGGTGCTTGCCATCGCCGGCTCGAGGTTGTTGACGAACCGAGCACCGGTGGCGACGGTTCTCAGGAGGAGCGGCTTCTCCAGGCCATGGGCGCCAACTTTCGGAAGCTCTAGGCGCTCCACCGCGCCCTCCTGGATAAGGCCAAGTCCAGGATGTTAACGGTGGGCAAGGCGGAGGCGGACCTCAAGGTGCGCATCGCCAGGACGCAGACTTCGTTCCGCCAGGCTTGCGAGGAGCTGAAGGTCGCCCAGGGTGAGCTGGCCAAGCGCGACGTGGAGCTCACCATGAAGCAGGCCGACATTGAGAAGGCCCAGCAAACGGCGGAGAGCTTGGCCGCCGCAGCCAAGGCCGCTCGGACCCAACACCAGGCCGCGCTGAACTCCCAAGAGGAGGACCTTGCCGCGCGTGAGGAGAAGCTTGCCGCAATGCTCCGCGGCAAGGATGAGGAGGTGGAGAAGCTCGTCGTGCAGCAGACCAAGGAGCTGGAGCGGAGGCACAGCGAGGCGCTCGAAGCTCAGGCTCTGGTTCACGCCGACAGGGTAAAGGAGTTGGAGGTGGCGAGGGACGAGCTGAAGGAGCAGGCCCTGAAGCTGGCAGAGGAGAAAAACATGCTCAACAGTGCCCTGGTGGAGGCGCAGGGCGCAGTCCTTGGCAAGGCTGAGCAGCTCTCCAAGGCCAACGACTCCATCAAGGACCTGAAGCTGAAGCTGGAGGGCCTTGAGGAGACGCTTTCGGGGGTCAGGGTCTGGGAGGAGACCCTGACCAAGAATCTGGAGGAGGATAAACTGCTGCGGAAGAATGAGGCCGCCAATCACAGGGATTCTGTGGAGGGTGTGAACCGCTAGATCGGCCGTCTCGTGGACGTCGCTGGCAGGATCACCACGCAGCTGGCTACCATGGGGATGCCAAATGTGAGGTATGCCCCAGAGGGCAACGGGACTACCAATGCCAAGCTGACCCTGTTCTTCGAGGGCGTCCTCGGGGCCTTGGAGCAGCTTCACTCCAAGCCGGCGGCCTCCCTGGCCGATGAGTCCCGAAGACTTGGCCGGTGTGCCATGACCAAGGTCCTCACCAAGGTGGCGTACTGGTATCCCGACCTCGACTTCGACGCCACGCTAGAGAGCTTGCCAGAGGACGCTGACCTCGTGCCGCTCAAGGAGCGTATCAAGCCCGTCATCAGCGGTATCGACAGAATTCAGAGGGTGGAGGGTCAGCGCCGTGATTAGGCAACCCGTTTCTCATCGTCGATGCGGGTTCATGACCAAGACAATTTCTATCTTTAGTTAGAACCGCGGCAAATATTTATGTAATATAACTCTGTAGTACTTTTGATATGATGCATGTTATTTTCCTGTTCAACCTCTCTTTGCATGTTCACCTTACATTTATCGGGTAGGCTTGCCGGCGCATAAACCCAGGGTGGCGTCTTGAGGACGGATCCCCAATGGCCTGCCGGGTGTGCTTGCTGCCCTAAACACAGCCGCTCGAACTGTCGAGCTTGACTCGAGTCAAAATGAAGAGCGTTGCAAATTGCGGAAGGCTACCCTGCCACTCTCGACGCGGCCGCTTGAGCTGTTGAGCGGACTTGAAACAGAACGAAGGCGTTGCCAATCGCGGGAGGGCCCCTTTGCGTGCAGGTTTTCCGTGCAAAGAACGAGATCTCCGAGGGGAATAACCTCATATAAAAAGGAAATATTTAAAGTTCGGCATGACTTAGCTTTCTTTTCACCGCTCTGGCGCCCTTCGCGCTTGCAGGCAGTGTCGCGGCCATGAGGAACTGCTAAGCCGGCTGCTAAACCAGATTGTCACGACTGCGCCCCCTACCTGGCGCGCCAAAGATGTCGGTGGAAACGACACCTATGGTATCACAAGAATCCCTACTACAGTTGGCGGGGCGCGAGGTTGTGAGAAGAGCGGATCTAACAGGAAGCACACGGATCATTTATCCAGGTTCAGGCCGCAAAGGTGCATAATACCCTAGTCCTGCTTTGGTGGATGTATTGAGTGTTCTTGTGTTCTTGAGCTAACTACGGGGTGCAACTTGCCCAAAAGAGCCGAATCCCCCTCCAGTATGTCGTGGGCCTCCTTTTATACTCGAAAGGGGCTGCCACAGTGGCACACAGGAGGTGGAAAGGTCTACAGTCCTGCGAGCTTATCGCCCGTATTACAGGACAAGATGCATTTAATGCGTTGCTTAGGTGTCCCTTAGCTTTATTGGGGACGGAACGAGGCCCATCCCGTTCGTCGCCGCCTCGCGTTGCTTCGACACGCGCCCAGGCCAGCGATGCATGCGGCGCCATGTAGGCAGGCAGGCAGCTGAGGTGGCGCGGTGGTAGGGTCTTCACGAAGATCTGCATGCCACCACGCAGGTGCTTGCTGAGTTGGCGTAGAGGCCGCCCGTCGCCACGCAGGTGCCTGCCCAGCTGGTTGAGCTAGCAGCTGCTTGGGGATGGCGGGGGAGTCATGGTCGACGCGGGCTTGGCTATGGCCCCGCTGACGCCCTCGGCAAGGGCCTTGCTGGAGGCCCGGCAAGGGTCTTGCCGCGGCGTTGCAGTCGTCCCTTGCAAGGCACTTGCCGGGGGTCTTGTGGATTTCCTCGGCTAGGATCCCACCGAGGGTCGCCGTCTTCTGGTCCTCATCTGATCTTACATGTTTAGGATCTTGACAAAGATCTGCATGCCACCATAGAGGTGCCTTTCGAGCCTTGGTTCCAACGTAGTTGGTTGGGTCGAAACCCGTGGGCTCAAGGGTGGCTCGCTCTGTTGGTGTTTGGGCAAGTTGCCCGGGCAAGGCTCTTGCCGAGGCTGCGTAAGCCGCCCTAGCAAGGATCTTGCTGGGGGAGTCCACCTCGCCCTCCCGCTCTTTGTGTTTCTAGTCTTGGCGTTGTCTTGGTTGTCTTGTGCTTCGGCTTCTCTTCGGCTTCCCTCCTCTGCCCTGCTTAGTGTGGCCACGGCGCGTGGCTCGGACTGCCCCTGCACAAGTAAAGGGGTACAAAGGAGTTCCCCTACTTTTGTACACCGACACTGATGGACCTATCTTTACCTATTATCGGATGAATATAAATTTTATTATTCATGTTTCGTATTCAATTTTTTATGTTGTACTAATTTTGTTTACTCTTTTGTCATGACAGGTGTTGAAATATGGTGGGCGCGGGTCCGGAGTGTGGTGGGAGGGGTTATTCCATTCCACTCGCACCTCTCTGGAGAGCGTTGTTAGACAGTTCGGGGACACTGGCGGGCGCTTCTTTGTCGACATCAGTGCCCACCGGTAGAGGAGGTCGAGGAGGGAAGAAGAGAAGAGGTAGATCAGGACGTGGCGCGGGAGAGGTAGGCAGGCTCCTACGCCTTCCTCGCCGCCACCTCCAGCTGAGTCACCCAAGCACACGACTGCTAGGGCGGACATGTATGAGGAGGAGGCTACATGGACTCCGGTCCACGAGCCTCGGGTCGACGGGCCTTCGGCCCACGAGACTTCGGACCACGCTACATCCCAGGACATGTACGGATGGGGTACTGATACGTCCATTTTGCATCATGCTTTTATATCGATATTTATTGCATTATGGGCTGTTATTACACATATGTCACAATACTTATCCCTATTCTCTCTTATTTTACAAGGTTTACATGAAGAGGGAGAATGCCGGCAGCTGGAATTCTGGGCTGGAAAAGGAGCAAATATTAGAGACCAATTCTGCACAACTCCAAAGAAAGTACCAGAGGGGGGCCACCTACCAGCCACGAGGGTGGGGGGCGCACCCTACCCCCCTGGGCGCGCCTCCTGCCTTGTGGGCCCCCTGGCAGGCCTCCGGTGCCCATCTTTCGCTATATGAAGTCTTTCGCCCTGGAAAAAATCAGAAGGAAGCTTTTGGGACGAACCGCCGCCGTCTCAAGGCAGAACCAATCTAGGGCTCCGGCGGAGCTGTTCTGCAAGGGAAACATCCCTCCGAGAGCTCATCAGGAGGGGGTCAATATTCATAAACATCTTCACCAGCACCATGTCCTCTCAAATGCTAGTTCATCTCTTGTATCCGATCTTTGTCTCAAAACCTCAGATTGGTACCCGTGGGTTGCTAGTAGTGTTGATTACTCCTTGTAGTTGATGCAAGTTGGTTTATTTGGTGGAAGATCGTATGTTCAGATCCTTTATGCATATTAATACTCCTCTAATTATGAACATGAATATGATTTGTGTGTAGTTACGTTTGTTCCCGAGGACATGGGAGAAGTCTTGCTATTAGTAGTCATGTGAATTTGGTATTCGTTCTATATTTTGATGAGATGTATGTTGTCTTTCCTCCAGTGGTGTTATGTGAACATCCACTACATGACTCTTCACCATTGTTTGGGCTTAGAGGAAGGCATTGGGAAGTAATAAGTAGATGATGGGTTTCTAGAGTGACAGAAGCTTAAACCCTAGTTTATGCGTTGCTTCGTAAGGGGCTGATTTGGATCCATATGTTTCATGCTATGGTTAGGTTTACCTTAATACTTCTTTTGTAGTTGAGGATGCTTGCAATAGGGGTTAATCATAAGTGGGATGCTTGTCCAAGGAAGGGTAGTACCCAAGCACCGGTCCATCCACATATCAAATTATCAAAGTAACGAACGCAAATCATTTGAGCATGATGAAAACTAGTTGTACGATAATTCCCATGTGTCCTCGGGAGCGCTTTCCTTTATATAAGAGTTTGTCTAGGCTTGTCCTTTGCTACAAAATGGATTGGGCCACATTTCTTCACCTTATTACTTTTATTACTTATTACTCGTTACAAATTACCTTATCACAAAACTATCTATTACCGATAATTTCAGTGCTTGTAGAGAATACCTTACTGAAAACAGCTTGTCATTTCCTTCTGCTCCTCGTTGGGTTCGACACACTTACTTTTCGAAAGGACTATGATATATCCCCTATACTTGTGGGTCATGAAGACTCTTTTGTAGCGGCCGTTCCCCGGGAGTGAAGCGCCTTTGGTAAGTGGAATTTGGTAATGAAAAATTTATAGTGTGCTGAAATTTACTGTCACTTGTTATTATGGAACATAATTCTTTGAGGGGCTTGTCAGGGGTATCTTCACCCCGACCAGTAGAGCAAAGATTTGCTCCTCAACCTACTGAACCAACTGAAAATGTTTACTTTGGAATTCCTTCGTGTATGATAGAGAAACTGCTAGCTAATCCTTTTACAGGAGATGGAACATTGCATCCCGATTTGCACCTAATCTATGTGGATGAAGTTTGTGGATTATTTAAGCTTGCAGGTATGCCCGAGGATGTTATCAATAAGAAGGTCTTCCCTTTATCTTTGAAGGGAAAGGCATTGACATGGTTTAGGCTATGCGATGATATTGGATCATGGAACTACAACCAATTGAAATTGGAATTTCATCAGAAGTTTTATCCTATGCATTTGGTTCATCTTGATCGTAATTATATATATAATTTTTGGCCTTGCGAAGGAGAAAGCATCGCTCAATCTTGGGGGAGGCTTAAGTCAATTTTATATTCTTGCCACAATGATGATCTCTCAAGAGAAATCTCAAAAAAAATTGCTCGGCTTTCTCTCAATAATCACTCCATGCTCGATACTTCTTGCACTGGTTCTTTTATGATGAAGACTATTGAATTTATATGGGATTTATTGGAAAGAATTAAACGCAACTCTGAAGATTGGAAACTCGACAAAGGTAAGGAGTCAGGTATAACACCTAAGTTTGATTTTGTTAAATCTTTATGGATACCGATGTTTTCCGTGAATTTAGCACTAAATATGGACTTGACTCTGAGATAGTAGCTTCTTTCTGTGGATCATTTGCTAGTCATGTTGATCTCCCTAAGGAGAAGTGGTTTAAATTTCATCCTCCCATTGATGTAAAAGTAGTTGAACCTATTAAAGTTGAAGAACTTATAATGTTGATCCTATTCTTCCTACCGCTTATATTGAGAAACCACCTTTCCCTGTTAGAATAAAGGATCGTGCTAAAGCTTCAATTGTGGTCAACAAAAGTAATATTAGAACACCCAAACCCTCTGAGCAAATTAAAGTTGAACCTAGTTTTGCTTTGGTTAAAGATCTCTTAGTTGACAATATTGATGGGCATGTTATTTACTTCTGTGATGAAGCTGCTAGAATTGCTAAACCTGATACTAAAGATAAACATAGACCTGTTGTTGGCATGCCTGTCGTTTCGGTTAAAATAGGAGATCACTGTTATCATGGCTTATGTGATATGGGTGCTAGTGTCAGTGCAATACCTTAAACCTTATATGAAGAAATTATGCATGATATTGTACCTGCTAAGATAGAAGGTATTGATCTAACAATTAAGCTTGCCAATAGAGACACTATCTCACCAGTTGGGATTGTGAGAGATGTTGAAATCTTGTGTGGTAAAGTTAAATATCCTACTGATTTTCTTGTTCTTGGTTCCCCACAAGATGACTTTTGTCCCATTATATTTGGCAGACCCTTCTTGAATACTGTTAATGCTAAGATAGATTGCAAAAAGGATGTTGTTACTATTGGTTTAGGGGATATGTCTCATGATTTTAATTTTGCTAAATTTTGTAGACAACCCCATGATAAAGAATTTCCTAGTAAAGATGAAATTATTGGTCTTGCTTCTATTGTCGTGCCTCCTAATGATCCGTTAGAACAATATTTGCTAGACCATGAAAATGATATGTTTTTGAATGACAGAAGGGAAATAGATGAAGTATTCTTTAAACAGGGACCTATTTTGAAACACAACTTTCTGTTGAAATTCTAGGATCCTCCTCCACCCAAGGGTGATCCCGTTTGAGCTTAAACCATTACCGATACTCTTAAAGATGCTTATGTTGATGAAAAGAAGATATATCTTGTTATTATTAGTGCTAACCTTTCAGAGAAAGAAGAAGAGAAATTATTGAAAACTCAAGAAGCACCGTGGTCGCTATTGGATATACTCTTGATGATCTTAAGGGCATTAGTCCCACTCTATGCCAGCACAAAATAAAATTGGAGAAAGACGCTAAACTGGTTGTTGATCACCAACGACGGTTAAATCCTAAGATGAAAGAAGTGTTAAGAAAATAAATACTAAAGCTTGTGGAGGCAGGTATAATATATCCCGTTGCTGATAGTCAGTGGATAAGTCCTGTCCATTGTGTCCCTAAGAAGGGAGGTATTACTGTTGTTCCTAATGATAATGAATTGATCCCACAAAGAATTGTAAGAGGTTATAGAATGGTAATTGATTTCCGCAAATTTAATAAATCTACCAAGAAGGATCATTACCCTTTACCTTTTATCGATCAAATGCTAGAAAGATTATCCAAACATACACATTTTTGCTTTCTAGATGGTAATTCTGGTTTCTCTTAAATACCTGTGTCAAAAGAGGATCAAGAAAAGACGAATTTTACTTGCCCTTTCGGTACCTTTGCTTATAGACATATGCCTTTTGGTTTATTCAATGCACCTACTACCTTTCAAAGATGTATGACTGCTATATTCTCTGACTTTTGTGAAAAGATTGTTGAGGTTTTCATGGATGATTTTTTCGTATATAGAACTTCTTTTGATGATTGCTTAAGCAACCTTGATCAAGTTTTGTAGAGATGTGAAGAAACTAATCTTGTCTTGAATTGGGAGAAGTGCCACTTTATGGTTAATGAAGGTATTGTCTTGGAGCATAAAATTTCTGCAAGAGGTATTGAAATTGATAAAGCTAAAGTTGATGCTATTGAAAAGATGTTGTGTCCTAAGGACATTAAAGGTATAAGGAGTTTCCTTGGTCATGCCGGTTTTTATAGGAGGTTCATTAAAGACTTCTCAAAAATTTCTAGGCCTCTGACTAATCTTTTACAAAAAGACGTTCCTTTTGTCTTTGATGATGATTGTGTAGAAGCATTTGAAATACTTAAGAAAGCTTTGATTTCTGCACCTATTGTTCAGCCACCTGATTGGAATTTACCCTTTGAAATTATGTGCGATGCTAGTGATTATGTTGTAGGTGCTGTTCTAGGACAAAGAGTTGATAAGAAATTAAATGTTATCCAATATGCTAGTAAAACTCTAGACAGTGCCCAGAGAAATTATGCTACTACTGAAAAAGAATTTTTAGCAGTTGTATTTGCTTGTGATAAGTTCAGACCTTATATTTGTTGATTCTAAAGTAACTATTCACACCGATCATGCTGATATTAAATATCTTATGGAAAAGAAAGATGCTAAACCTAGACTTATTAGATGGGTTCTCCTACTACAAGAATTTGATTTGCATATTATAGATAGAAAGGGAACTCAGAACCCCGTTGCAGACAACTTATCTAGGTTAGAGAATGTTCTTGATGACCCACTACCTATTGATGATAGCTTTCCTAATGAGCAATTGGCTGTCATAAATGCTTATCATACTGCTCCATGGTATGCTGATTATGCTAATTACATTGTTGCTAAATTTATACCACCTAGTTTCACATACCAGCAAAAGAAAAAGTTTTTTATGATTTAATACTTTACTTCTGGGATGACCCACACCTTTATAATGAAGGAGTACATGGGATTATTAGACGTTGTGTACCTGAGCATGAACAGGAATAGATCCTACGCAAGTGTCACTCTGAGCTTATGGAGGACACCACGCTGGAGATAGAACTGCACATAAGGTATTGCAATTTGGTTTTTATTGGCCTACCCTCTTCAAAGATGCGCGTAAGTTTGTCTTGTCTTGTGATGAATGTCAAAGAATTGGTAATCCCAGTAGACGTCAAGAAATGCCTATGAACTATTCACTTGTTATTGAACCATTTGGTGTTTGGGGCTTTGATTATATGGGACCTTTTCCTTCCTCTAATGGGTATACACATATGTTAGTTGTTGTTGATTACGTCACTAAGTGGGTAGAAGCTATTCCAACTAGTAGTGCTGATCATAACACCTCTATTAAGATGCTTAAAGAAGTTATTTTCCCGAGGTTTGGAGTCCCTAGATACTTAACGACTGATGGTGGTTCACATTTTATTCATGGTGCTTTTCGTAAAATGCTTGCTAAGTATGACGTTAATCATAGAATTGCATCTCCATATCACCCACAGTCTAGTGGTCAAGTAGAACTGAGTAATAGAGAGATCAAATTAATTTTGCAAAAGAATGTTCATAGATCTAGAAAGAATTGGTCCAAAAAACTTGATGATGCATTATGGGCCTATAGAACTGCTTATAAAAATCCTATGGGTATGTCTCCATATAAAATGGCTTATGTAAAAGCATGTCACTTACCTCTTGAACTAGAACATAAGGCATATTGGGCCATTAAAGAGCTCAATTATGATTTCAAACTTGCCGTTGAGAAGAGACTATTTTACATTAGCTCACTTGATGAGTGGAGAACCCAGGCCTATGAGAATGCCAAACTGTTTAAAGAAAAAGTTAAAAGATGGCATGACAAAAGGATACAAAAGCGTGAGTTTAATGTAGGTGATTATGTTTTTCTATACAACTGTTGTTTAAGATTTTTTGCAGGAAAACTCCTCTCTAAATTTGAAGGTTCTTACGTTATTGAGGAGATCTATTGTTCCGGTGCCATAAAAATCAACAACTTCGAAGGCACAAATCCGCAGGTGGTGAGCGGTCAAAGAATCAAACATTATATCTCAGATAATCCAATAAATGATGAAACTACTATTATTGAAACTGTAACCCTGGAGGAATATATAAGGGAGACTTTCCAGGACGTTTCAGACTCCGAAAAGGAACAAGTATGTGGTACGGTAAGTAAACCAACTCCAAAACAGTTCTAATTGAAATTTTCTCTATTTTAGAATATTTAAGAAAATAGGAAAATAAGAAGTAGTCCGAAAGGGACACGAGGCATCCATGAGGGTGGAGGGCGCGCCCTACCCCGTGGGCGCGCCCCCTGCCTCGTGGGCACCTCGTGTGCCCTCCGGACTCTGTTTTCTTGCACGATACTTCTTTTGGTCGATAAAAATTCATTATATAATCTCCCGAAGGTTTTGACCACCGTACCACGCAAATATCCTCTGTTTTTGTTTCGAGCTGTTTTGTGCCAGAGTTGACAAGGCCTGGCATCATGTCGTCCCCCTCCTCCAACAATGAAGGCGACGATACTTGGCTAATGAAGATAGAGTTGAAGAGAGAAGAACCCGGGGATATCAACAAGGATGATAGGATCAAGAAGGCCATGGAGGATCAAGCTCCGGCAGCAGCAGAAGAAGACATCCTTCAACCTCTTTACAATCTTCTTACCCCTACTGAAATTGAAGCTTTCAAGATGATTGAACATAGTTTGGGTGCAGAACAAGTATCTAACTCGTGAAAATATTCTGTTGCAAGAGCATATCACCGCACTCAAGGGCATTATTCGTAAGTTGGAGCACCTCCTATGTTCGATGTTGGACGACAAGCCTACGTCATCAACAACTCCATCATCCCCACCTCCGAAGAAAGAGACACAAATACATGGGTATGAGCACTCCCCTTGGCAACTGCCAAGCTTGGGGGAGGTGCCCCGGTATCGTATCACCATCACACTCCTATCTTTACCGTTTTTCTTAGTTCGATCCTTTTGGTTATATCTTGACCTAGTAGAATAAAGTTTTAGTACGATCTAGTTTTGAGTTTTGCTTTATGATCCTTCTATGTAATCGAGCCCGTGAGCTATATATAATAAACATTAGTTTTGAGCCGAGGGCTTGGTTATCTTGCTATGATCTTGAGGGAATAAAAGAAAGAATAAGAAGAATTAAAGAGATCACATTGATCTTACGGAGAGTAATGGCTTCACATATAAAAGAGTATGATGAATAAAAGTTTTTGAGAGTTGACAAACATAGTTTTGGTCATCGTTGCAATTAATAGGAAGTAATAAAGAAAGAGAGGTTTTCACATATAAATATACTATCTTGGACATCTTTTATGATTGTGAGCACTCATTAAAATATGACATGCTAAAAGTTGATGTTGGACAAGCAAGACAACGTAATTTGGTTATGTTTTCTTATATCCGAAATAAAGTATATTGTCATGGATCATCCAACATGTTGAGCTTGCTTTCCCCCTCATGCTACCCAAATTCTTTGCACCAAGTAGAGATACTACTTGTGCTTCCAAATAACCTTAAACCCAGTTTTGCCATGAGAGTCCACCATATCTACTATGGATTGAGTAAGATCCTTCAAGTAAGTTGTCATTCTTGCATGCAATAAAATTGCTCTCTAAATATGTATGATCTATTAGTGTGGAGAAAATAAACTTTATACGATCTTGTGTTATGAAAGCGATAAAAGCGAATGACTGCATAATAAAGTTCCCTATCACAAGTAGCAATATAAAGTGACGTTCTTTCGCATTAAGATTTTGTGCATCCAACCATAAAAGCACTTGACAACCTCTGCTTCCCTCTGCGAAGGGCCTATATTTTATTCTTGTCTTATACCTTATACAAGAGTCATGGTGATCATCACCTTTCCTTTTGTCACAGCCCCAGATCAACCCTAGAGCTTGCTTGTAACTAGTAGCATTGCATCCATGCATCATGTTTAATTTCCATGAAAATTGAAATGGGGAAGGCAGGAAACCCCGTAACACCCCCTTAAAACAACTAGGGTTTACTAAAATTTATTTCAATGAACCTGAAATGCCCTTCAAAATGTTCATCCTCTTTACTTTGGTTCGTAACCCATGTCAAAGGAGATGTACCATTTTCTAGGTCATCTAAGGGTTCTAGAATTAATCCACAAGTTTTTGAAATGAGCATTTTAAATTATATAAAATATTTTAAATGTTAAAAATTACCAAACCAAAATGTTTCATGTTAGGAATATTCTAACAAGTGACCAGGAGCATTTTGGTGATTTTTAAAAGTGTTTTGGTATTTTAAAACCCCAACAGAGTTACAGGTGAAATAGAAAAACTTTAAAAAAGAAAGGCTTACCTGTCGCTCATGACCGCCCACTGGCCCAGCCAGAAAGGCCAACATGAGCTGCTTTGGTTCGGCCAGTGCAGTCTGGTGTCGGCCGGGCGAAGCGCAGGGCGCCACGCAGCTGGTCCGCCGCCTGCTTTCCCCCTCGCTGCTTCGCCCGCGGGACTAATTTCCACGCCGCCGCCACCGAACCCCTGGACACCTCACTTCCCCTGCCTCTCTCTCTGCTCGCCCCGACCTGGCCGACGCCATCGCCGACACGCCACCGCCGACGCTGCTCCCCGCCGCCCACGCCTCCTCCCGCCATGTCTAGCAGCTCCGCCGCACCCGTTACCTCTAGCTAGCTGGTTCCTCGCTCTAAAACACCCCGAGGCCTCTACACCGACCCGACCGAAGCTCGAGCCGCCGGAGATCCCCATCGCCGCCGCCGCTGCCGAAAGCATCCCGACCCGCCGAGGCTCTCACGAGATCACCGTGAGCCCGGCTACCTCCCGCCCTCTCCGCTCTCTTTTTCTTACACCACCACGGCGCATCGCCGCTCACCCGAACCCACCGCCATGGAGCTCGTCCGCCGACGATGCTCCGCCACCTAACGGCCCTGCCACCACGTCCATCACACTTCACCACGCCCCCACGGGCCTAACTGCACTTCCCGCCTCGCCAAGCCTCTAGCCCCAAACCCGCCGATGGTCGAGCCCGTCGCCGCCTCGACTTGCCGCCGGGCGCCCACTCCGCCACCCCTAACCCAACTAACTCCACCACTAACCGCTGCTCACCTCCAGCCACACGTAGGTGCTCCCGCACTCCATTTGGAGCCCGGAAAGTGCAAAAGCACTTGCTCACCGCTGTCTGCCTCGGCCAAGGCTAGACGCCGGGTGAGTTGACCCCGTCCCAGGCCTGCTGACCGCCTGGTCAATGACAGTGGACCCCTCCAGCTAAACTAATTAGGATTAGTTCTAATTAACTAAATTAGTTTAAATTAACTCTGACATGCGGGTCCCACTGGTCAGTTTGACCTGGACGACCCGTTGACCCCTGACGTCATGTCAATTTCATGCCGACAAGCATTAATTCAAATTCTGGAATTAATTCTATATAGTAAATTCCAGAATATATTTCAAATTTCAAATGCTTATAACTTTTTATCTATAACTCCAAATGCAAAGATTTATATATGAAAATTATCAGAAAAATACACTCTATCCATTGGTACAGGTTTCATGCATGTTTGAACAAGTTAACATCACTGAATAGGATGAATCATGATTAGGGTAATTTATGAAATAGCATTTGGAGTTGGAATTCAACCTTGTTTGAATTCCACTTCAACTAACTTGGATTATTATTGCATTAGGTGAATTCAGTTCCTTAACATGCTCATGCATCATATATGTGCATTGCATTGATTGTGTTCTTTCTCGCCATCGTGTATGTTCCTCTCGGTGAGCGATGTTCCGACGATTATTCGATGACACCGATGAAGAATTATATTATCTTCAGAAGTGCCAGGCAAGCAAAACCTCCTTGTTCATTACGATACAATCCCACTCTCTCGCTCCTGCTCTATTTTACTGCATTAGGACAACAACGACTCATGTGTACTTGCTGCGGTAGCTGAACCCCTTGATCCTTTGCATGACCTGTCATTCCACAAGAATTAGATGAAACCCACTAGCATGAGTAGGAATTGTTTGAGCCATGTTGTGCCTACTCATCTATGCTTGTTTGTCATGCCTGCTATCGCTTAGAGTTGAGTCAGGTCTGATTCATCGGGAATGAATTGGAATGGTTGAGTGAACATGTCCTATTGTGTGTGAGCTAAGTGTGTGAACACGATTTGGTAAAGGTAGCGGTGAGAGGCCATGTAGGAGTACATGGTGGGTTGTCTCATTGAAACCGTCCTCAGGAACTGAGATCTGTATTTGTGATCCATGAACTAGCTACTACCACGCATTGGGCCCGAAACCAATGGACCCTCTCGGCTTCTTGACCACCCTTGTCCTCGGTCCGGGAGTTGCAAGTAGTTTCTGGTGTTTGTAGTATCTTTGGGGCACGCAACGCTGACCTTAGGGGTGGGTTGTGTTGCGGTAGGCACCGTGGCCCGGTGTACCGAGTGCCCGTTTGGTATCTCGGGAACCCTGTACACATCGTTCGGGGCCGTATGGGAAACCTCGGCCGGACTCCCTGCGGATGGAACCCGAATAGGCGATAAACCTGGACTTGGGACTTGAGTGTTTAGGTAGGCCGTGGCCGACACCCACGTTGGGCTTCCGCTTGAAGGTTGCCGAGTTCGTGTAAACGGCGGTAAGTGGTGAGAGCGTGTGTGAAGAAGTACACCCCTGCAGGGTTTAATATAATCTATTCGAATAGCCGTGTCCACGGAAAAGGACTTCTGGGTTGCCTATATCAGTTCATAGACAAGTGAAAGTGGATACCCTAAAATGCGCAAGATAAGCGTGAGTGCTATGGATGGCGTTCTCGTAGGGAGACGGAAGCGGGTCCATAGTGGTGTATTGATATGGTGAATATGTGGACTCGTGTGCGCCACCTCAAAAGAGTTACTTGCGAATGTAGTTCAGATAGCCACCGAGTCAAAGCTGGCTTGCTGCAACAAACTCCACCACCCCTTTTGATAATAATGCATATGTAGTTAGTTCTGATGTAAGTCTTGCTGAGTACAATTGTACTCACGTTTGCTTATTTTATGTTTTGCAGAGAGACGTCAGTCTCGCTAGTAGTTCCACGTGGGCTTCGACGTTCAGCTTGTTACCTCAGCTACGATCTTGTGCCTTGGCAGATCTCGGTAGATAGTCGCTTCTCAGCCTTTTTTCGTTTATAGTTGTCTGTACTCGAGACATGATTAGCTTCCGCTTGTGCTTTGACTTGTATGTTTCGAGTGTTGGGTCATGAGACCCATGTTTGTAATATCTCGCTCTTGAGCCTAATGAATCATATTTGAGTCAGAGAGTTATGTTGTGATGCCATGTTGTATCTACACATATTGAGCATAATGTGTGTATGTTTGAAATGCTTGGTATGTGTGGGATCCGACAAACTAGTTGTTTATCCTTGACAGCCTCTCATATGGGGAAATGTAGTCTCGTGCTTCTGAGCGATAGTAGTCCGCTACTCGGTCCACCGGAGTCCTCGCAAGCCCAAAGACTACCGCTTGGACACCGACCGGCCGGGCATGTGTTTCACTTCGCCTTATGTCCGTCCCTTCGGGAAATGTCACGCGGTGTTATTCGAGTCCTGCCTAGCCTGCTACAGCCCGGGATACCGGAGTCCTGTTAGCCAGTGCTACAGCCCGAATACATACGTTGATGACCGACATGCTCGATGTGATTCATGTATGCCTGTCCCCATAGGTTAGCGCCGCTTTGGGTTCACGACTAGCCATGTCGGCCCGGTTCTTTGTCATATGGATGCTAGCGACATTATCATATACGTGAGCCAAAAGACGCAAACGGTCCCTGCCATGGTAAGGCGACACCGTGGGAATACCGTGCGTGAGGCCGCAAAGTGATATGAGGTGTTACATGCTAGATCGGTGTGACTTAGGATCGGGGTCCGACAGCGTTGGTATCGAGCCCGACTGCTCAGAGGATTACCAAGCCAAACTGGTCGAAGTTGTGTCTAGAAATGCTTTAGTTATATAAGGGAATTGATTGTGGAAGGGAACGTAAGGCTCTTTTTACTTCTTATACCTCATGGCCTTCTGATCTGAGTCATCCTCTTCTCTTCTACGGGGTTTAAGAACTAGGCTTCTCATCTATCCATTAGGATGACGTGTTACTAATCCATAGACTTATAAGATTGTTGGTTTTAATCCCCGCTCAGTTCTTACTACTCCCGTATGATAACCGTTGATCTCGTAATCTTGTTATGATGTTGTTGAGTGGTTATGCCACCATTTTTGCAGGATGTCTCAAATCATTTTGAGCATTTACAGCCGTTATGCTGTCCGAGTCATCCTGTGTCTTTAAATAGTCTCGATGCGTTTGCAAATCCCTCCCTCCATTTCTAATGTTCATCCGGCCGGATTAATCACATTAAATTGGTGTGTTGAGGTACTCCGCTGCCTCAACATATATGTTGGAATTATTATTATGACCCTAAGTGTTTAGGAAGTCACCTAGCAATTCAGCAATGCTTTTGTATCCCAAGTGTGATGATTCTGGCCATCACTTTCGAAAGCATCCCGTGATGCCATTTAGTAGTAGGTATTCTACTCCTGGGTTCTGAACCCGAGATTCATCCTACTTCATGTCGTTAGTATTGCTAGTGCCTTTAGGATATTAGTAACCTTTGCGATAGTCCTCGAGGTCCGTGGTATATCCTTCTTCCAAATACCATGAACCACTTATGGCGTAAGCTTGTTAAACCAAAAGATCACAACTAGAGTGCTCTTGAGGAGTTCTCCATTCATAATTGTGAATCTGCCAATTCTACTTTTCTCGCATGGGTTATCCGGAAGAAATGTTGAGCTTCGCTCGACATACTAATCTGTGCTTCCACAACTCGAAAAATTATATGTTCCTTTGAGTTGCTCTCTTTAGTTGTATCCCACCATCCTCTATCAATTGATAGTCAAGGGTATGTGTGCGATCGTGTTTATCGATGTCTATTATCCTTATGGTCCGTCAAGCCATTACTGCTCGAATGACTAGGAGAAACAAACTCCGATTACCTCATCCATTTCCGTGATTGGGTCAAAGCAGTTGTATTCCGCAGATCAAAATGTCAATCCAGCTTTGATTCTGCTCTACCTTGGAGTGTTACCATCTTTATGTCAGAACATCATGAGAATTGCACCTTCTCCTATGAATTCTTGATGCAGTGATACTTCTCGCCATCATTATTCATTCCTCGGTTCCGAGTTGTTGAAACCGGAATGCCGACGAGTGAATTGAGATGTGTGACATCAATACTCCTAGTAACTCTGTTGCTCGGTAGTTAATGGACAATATCCTCATTTTTAGCGTGTTGATTATTAAATCATCATCCTAAGATTGATCGTGCTACCTAGTCCTTATTTCTGGTGCACACTTCGATTGACGAGTTGGGATCTTGTCAAGTCCTCACTCAATTGATAATATCGTCTTGCCCTGAAAAGCAAGATTTTTCTCGAGCTTAGTAACATACCGGTGGTTCGTGACTTTCCAAATATCTTCTTGGAAGTGTTATCGGGTTGCTTCCTGACTGATGTGTTGGGCTCGTGATCAAGTTGGTTTTCCTGTAAACCACCCTTCTCCAAGAATCTGTGTTGAATATCCCTGAGCTAGTTGGTTAAGCTAGACAATAACTTGGAGAGTTGGAAGATAAAAGCTTGCCCAATTTAGTTCGCTCCAAAGGGATATTTTCGTAGTGTGTGTTGAAGAAAGATGATATCTTCATCGATTGTTCCTCGTGATCAGTTGTTGGATCTATCGTCTTACCAATCCTTTGATTTGAGTATGGGCTATCGTCAAATCAAATCAGTACCAACGGTGATCGTAATGTTGTCTTACTCGTGGTTGATCCCTCGAGCATACATCATTATATTTTTGGTCTGACCAATGCTAACACTGTGTTCACATGATGATGGAAGACCAGAGAAATGGAAATTACGATAAGTTGCTGTTGAGCCCATCAAGAGCATTTTGTCTCCCCATGAGTCATGTTGAGCATCAACCTAGTATTGGAAACTTGTGTAAGCATTTCTTCGTGTTTCATTCATGAAGCATATGTTTGGATGAAAGTAGTGACTTCCTCGCATTCATGTGCCTTAGGGGTAAGTTGCCGCCATGAATTTGAGAAAGGTTTGTTTTGTTCTTTGGAATCGTCCCAAGTCATCATGCACGCATAAGTATTTTATGGTCCGATAGATCGATCATCTTCATTCCATATGGATTCCATAGCACACCAAGCCACTGATTGATTTGTTCAAGGAAAAGGAGTTCTTTCATAAGAGCTAATCATATGACTTATGTTAAACTCCGATATCCTCGATGATGGTTCCCCACCCGAACTCGGTAGCATTTTATTATAAGACTACCATGTGGTCATGTTTGTCTAGGACAATGTGTTCACATGTTTGTAGCAAAACTAGCTCATGTTTTGGAGCTTGCTATCGTAGTTATATCCCGAGAATCTCGCAACGCCATCGCGTCAAATTGTGTTGCAACCTTTCCTTTTCGTATATGCCGAGTCTGAAATATCCTAACACCAACCAGATCTGAATCTCAGGCAGATATGATGGTTGGAACAATCGAACAGCTTGCATTTCGCTCCCAGCTTGCACCGTCCTTATGCCATTTCACTATGGGCTGCCTTCGTAGTAATTTCTGTTCAAGATCATCCTCAAAAGTGGACTTACCATGGGTTCCCTCCACCTCCGATGATAAGCAAAAATCATCCATTGCGTTGTCTTCAACAAGGTAGTCCACATCATCCATTCTAGTCCGGGTGTACCATTCCTTTGCATTCCACCACATGATCGCTTGCGATTGCCTTAGGCTGATATAAAGAGTCTCGATGATCTCTAATTCAAAAGTAATTCTTTTTGCCACTTAAGGGAATAGTTCTTTGCGTCACCTTTCTCGAGGTGCCCCGTTACGGGATCAGGGTAAATATTTCCTCGCCACCATGACACCATCCACCATCTCTCTAAGCGTGGGATTGTTGCCACTAATCAAACCCCGTTGTTGTTCTTCCATCCCTCTCGATGTATTTGGTGCCTCAACTCGAGTTGTGTCACCACTTCAGTCCGTGAGTCGATCATGTTTACTTGATCTTTGTGAAGATCGAATCATGTAGGGTTTTCCCCTTTCTTTCTATTGTCGTGTCGAGTGAAGATCTTGGAAACAAAGACGTCAAGACCAAGATGATGGAGTAAATCAACATCTTCGAGAAGGGCAAACAGATCATGAAGAATGTGATAGTTTGCGACTCCCTTTTTCCTCTTGCCTCACGTCTTGAATCTCAAGTGAGATTCTTGTTTAGTGGGGTGAGTTGTCACAAAGCATCAACCCTAGAGCTTGCTTGTAACTAGTAGCATTGCATCCATGCATCATGTTTAATTTCCATGAAAATTGAAATGGGGAAGGCAGAAACCCCGTAACACCCCCTTAAAACAACTAGGGTTTACTAAAATTTATTTCAATGAACACTGAAATGCCCTTCAAAATGTTCATCCTCTTTACTTTGGTTCGTAACCCATGTCAAAGGAGATGTACCATTTTCTAGGTCATCTAAGGGTTCTAGAATTAATCCACAAGTTTTTGAAATGAGCATTTTAAATTATATAAAATATTTTAAATGTTAAAAATTACCAAACCAAAATGTTTCATGTTAGGAATATTCTAACAAGTGACCAGAGCATTTTGGTGATTTTTAAAAGTGTTTTGGTATTTTTAAAAACCCCAACAGAGTTACAGGAAATAGAAAAACTTTAAAAAAGAAAGGCTTACATGTCGCTCATGATCGCCCACCTGCCGCCCAGCTCAAAGCAGCCAGCCAACAGCTGCTTGGCTCGGCCAGCAGCAGCTGGTGTCGGCCGGCGAAGCGCAGGGCGCGCCACGCAGCTGGCCGCCGCTCGCTTCGTCCCCTCGCCGCTTCGCCTGTGGGACGACCTCCACGCCGCCACCCGAACCCCCGACACCTCACTTCCCCGCCTCTCTCTCGCCGCCCCGACCTGGCCGACGCCATCGCCGACACGCCACCGTCGGACGCCAGTGCTCCCGCCGTCCACGCTCCTCCCGCCATGTCTAGCAGCTCCGCCGCACCCGTTACCTCTAGCTAGCTGGTTCCCCTCGCTCTAAAACACCCCGAGGCCTCTACACCGACCCCGACCGAGCTCGAGCCGCCGGAGATCCCCATCGCCGTCGCCGCCGCGTCAGAGCATCCCCGACCCCGCCGAGGCTCTCTACGAGATCACCGTGAGCCCGGCTACCTCCCCGTCCTCTCCGCTCTCTTTTTCTTACACCACCACGAGCGCACGTCGCTCACCCGAACCCACCGGCGGAGCTCGTCGCCGACGATGCTCGCCACCTAACGGCCCTGCCACCACGCCCATCACACTCACCACGCCCCCACGGGCCTAACTGCACTTCCCGCGCCGCCAAGCCTCTAGCCCCAAACCCGCCGATGGCCGAGCCCCTTGCCGCCGCTCGACTGCCGCCGCGCCCACTCCGCCACCCCTAACCCAACTAACTCCACCACTAACCGCGGCTCACCTCCAGCTACACGTAGGTGCTCCCGCACTCCATTTGGAGCCCGGAAAGTGCAAAAGCACTTGCTCCGCCGTCTGCCTCGCCAAGTGCTAGACGCCGGTGAGTTGACCCCGTCCGTGGGCCACCTGCTGACCGCCCTGGTCAATGACAGTGGACCTCCAGCTTAAACTAATTAGGATTAGTTCTAATTAACTAAATTAGTTTAAATTAACCTCGACATGCGGGTCCCACTGGTCAGTTTGACCTGACGACGACCCGTTGACCCCTGACGTCATGTTGACCTCATCTTTGGCCGACAAGATTAATTCAAATTCTGGAATTAATTCTATATAGTAAATTCCAATATATTTCAAATTTCAAATGCTTATAACTTTTTATCTATAACTCCAAATGCAAAGATTTATATATGAAAAATTATCAGAAAAATACACTCTATCCATTGGTACAGGTTTCATGCATGTTTGAACAAGTTAACATCACTGAATAGGATGAATCATGATTAGGGTAATTTATGAAATAGCATTTGGAGTTGGAATTCAACCTTGTTTGAATTCCACTTCAACTAACTTGGATTATTATTGCATTAGGTGAATTCAGTTCCTTAACATGCTCATGCATCATATATGTGCATTGCATTGATTGTGTTCTTTCTCGATTCGGTGTATGTTCCTCTCGGTAGACGATGTTCCGACGATTATTCGATGACACCGATGAAGAATTATATTATCTTCGTAAGTGCTGTGCAAGCAAAACCTCCTTGTTCATTACGATACAATCCCACTCTCTCGCCTCCTGCTCTATTTTACTGCATTAGGACAACAACGACTCATGTGTACTTGCTGCGGTAGCTGAACCCCTTGATCCTTTGCATGACCTGTCATTCCACAAGAATTAGATGAAACCCACTAGCATGAGTAGGAATTGTTTGAGCCATGTTGTGCCTACTCATCTATGCTTGTTTGTCATGCCTGCCATCGCTTAGAGTTGAGTCAGGTCTGATTCATCGGGAATGAATTGGAATGGTTGAGTGAACATGTCCTATTGTGTGTGAGCTAAGTGTGTGAACACGATTTGGTAAAGGTAGCGGTGAGAGGCCATGTAGGAGTACATGGTGGGTTGTCTCATTGAAATCGTCCTCAGGAACTGAGATCTGTATTTGTGATCCATGAACTAGCTACTACCACGCATTGGGCCCGAAACCAATGGACCCTCTCGGCTTCTTGACCACCCTTGTCCTCGGTCCGGGAGTTGCAAGTAGTTTCGTGTTTGTAGTATCTTTGGGGGCAAGACGCAACGCTGACCTTAGGGGTGGGTTGTGTTGCGGTAGGCACTGCGGGTCTGTGTACCGAAAGTGCCCGTTTGGTATCTCGGGAACCTCAGACATCGTTCGGGGTCAGATGGGAAACCTCGGCCGGACTCTCATGGATGGAACCCGAATAGGCGATAAACCCGGACTTGGGACTTGAGTGTTTAGGTAGGCCGTGGCCGACACCCACGTTGGGCTTCCGCTTGAAGGTTGCCGAGTACATGTCGTGTAAACGGCGGTAAGTGGTGAGAGCGTGTGTGAAGAAGTACACCCTGCAGGTTTAATATAATCTATTCGAATAGCCGTGTCCACGGAAAAGGACTTCTGGGTTGCCTATATCAGTTCATAGACAAGTGAAAGTGGATACCCTAAAATGCGCAAGATAAGCGTGAGTGCTATGGATGGCGTTCTCGTAGGGAGACGGGAGCGGGTCCATAGTGGTGTATTGATATGGTGAATATGTGGACTCGTGTGCGCCACCTCAAAAGAGTTACTTGCGATGTAGTTCGGGATAGCCACCGAGTCAAAGCTGGCTTGTCAGTCAAACTCCACCACCCCTTTTGATAATAATGCATATGTAGTTAGTTACGATGTAAGTCTTGCTGAGTACAATTGTACTCACGCTTGCTTATTTTATGTTTTGCGAGAGACGTCGGGCCTCGCTAGTAGTTCCACGTGGGCTTGACGTTTAGCTTGTTACCTCAGCTACGATCTTGTGCCTTGGCAGGATCTGGTAGATAGTCAGGCTTCTCAGCCTTTTTTCGCTTATAGTTATGCATTACTCGAGACATGATTAGCTTCCGCTTGTGCTTTGACTTGTATGCTTTCGAGTGTTGGGTCATGAGACCCATGTTTGTAATATCTCGCTCTTGAGCCTAATGAATCATATTTGAGTCGTAGAGTTATGTTGTGATGCCATGTTGTATCTACACATATTGAGCATAATGTGTGTATGTTTGAAATGCTTGGTATGTGTGGGATCCGACAAACTAGTTGTTTATCCTTGACAGCCTCTCATATGGGGAAATGTAGTCTCGTGCTTACGGCGATAGTAGTCCGCTACAGCCCGGTCCACCGAGTCCTGCTAGCCCAAAGACTACTGCTTGGACACCGACCGGCGGCATGTGTTTCACTTCGTCCTATGTCCGTTCTTCGGGAAATGTCACGCGGTGTTATTCGGAGTCCTGCTTAGCTCGCTACAGCCCGGGATACCGAGTCCTCATAGCCAGTGCTACAGCCCGAATACATACGTTGATGACCGACATGCTCGATGTGATTCATGTATGCCTGTCCCCATAGGTTAAGCGCCGCTTTGGGTTCACGACTAGCCATGTCGGCCCGGTTCTTTGTCATATGGATGCTAGCGACATTATCATATACGTGAGCCAAAAGACGCAAACGGTCCCGGGCCATGGTAAGGCGACACCCGTGGGAATACCGTGCGTGAGGCCGCAAAGTGATATGAGGTGTTACATGCTAGATCGGTGTGACTTAGGATCGGGGTCCTGACACCTTTTTACATTTTATCCCTTGGCAAGCACATTGTGTTGGAAAGATCCTGATATATATATATATATATATATATATATATATATATATATATATATATATATATCCAATTGGATGTAAGTTATTAAACTATTATTGTTGACATTACCCTTGAGTTAAAGGTTCGGAGGTAACAGTATAAGCCCCTATCTTTCTATGTGTCCGATTAAAACTCCATACCTATAAGTATTGCATGAGTGTTAGCAATTGTGAAAGACTAAATGATAGTTGAGTATGTGGACTTGCTGAAAAGCTCTTATATTGACTCTTTCCGATGTTATGATAAACTGCAATTGCTTCAATGACCGAGATTATAGTTTGTTAGTTTTCAATGAAGTTTATGATTCATACTTGACATTGTGAATAGATTGTTAGTTTAGCATAAGAAATCATATGACAATATATATATATATATATATATATATATATATATATATATATGTTGCTGTTATAAGTATGATCATGATGTCCTCATGTCCATATTTTATTTTACCGACACCTCTATCTCTAAACATGTGGACATATTTTTCGTTATCGGCTTCCACTTGAGGACAAGCGAGGTCTAAGCTTGGGGGAGTTGATACGTCCATTTTGCATCATGCTTTTATATCGATATTTATTGCATTATGGGCTGTTATTACACATTAGGTCACAATACTTATGCCTATTCTCTTTTATTTTACAAGGTTTACATGAAGAGGCAGAATGCCGGCAGCTGGAATACTAGACTGGAAAAGGAGCAAATATTAGAGACCTATTCTGCAAAACTCCAAAAGTCCTGAAACTCCACGAACGTATATATTGGAATATATAAAAAATATTGGGCGAAGAAAGTAACAGAGGGGGCCACCTACCAGCCACGAGGGTGGGGGCGCGCCCTACCCCCTGGGCGGCCCCCCTGCCTCGTGGGCCCCCTGGCAGGCCTCTAGTGCCCATATTTGGCTATATGAAGTCTTTCGCCCTGGAAAAAGATAAGAAGGAATCTTTCGGGACAAAGCGCCGCCGTCTCGAGGCGGAACCTTGGCGGAACCAATCTAGGGGGAAATCATCGCCATCGTCATCACCATCGATCCTCTCATTGGGAGGGGGTCAATCTCCATCAACATCTTCACCAGCACCATCTCCTCTCAGACCCTAGTTCATCTCTTGTATCGGATCTTTGTCTCAAAACCTCAGATTGGTACCTGTGGGTTGCTAGTAGTGTTGATTACTCCTTGTAGTTGATGCTAGTTGGTTTATTTGGTGGAAGATCATATGTTCAGATCCTTTATGCATATTAATACTCCTATGATTGTGAACATGAATACGATTTGTGAGTAGTTACATTTTTTCCTAAGGACATGGGGGAAGTCTTGCTATTAGTAGTCATGTGAATTTGGTATTCGTTCGATATTTTGATGAGATGTATGTTGTCTTTCCTCCAGTGGTGTTATGTGAACATCCACTACATGACACTTCACCATTGTTTGGGCCTAGAGGAAGGCATTGGGAAGTAATAGGTAGATGATGGGTTGCTAGAGTGACATAAGCTTAAACCCTAGTTTATGCGTTGCTTCGTAAGGGGCTAATTTGGATCCATATGTTTCATGGTATGGTTAGATTTACCTTAATACTTCTTTTGTAGTTGCGGATGCTTGCAATAGGGGTTAATCATAAGTGGGATGCTTGTCCAAGGAAGGGAAGTACCCAAGCACCGGTCCACCCACATATCAAATTATCAAAGTAACGAACATAAATCATATGAGCGTGATGAAAACTAGCTGGACGATAATTCCCATGTGTCCTCGGGAGCACTTTCCTTTATATAAGAGTTTGTCTAGGCTTGTCCTTTGCTACAAAAGGGATTGGGCCACCTTGATGCACCTTATTTACTTTTATTACTTGTTACTTGTTACAAATTACCTTATCACAAAACTATTTGATAATTCTAGTGCTTGCAGAGAATACATTACTGAAAACCGCTTGTCATTTCCTTCTGCTCCTCGTTGGGTTCGACACTCTTACTTAACGAAAGGACTACGATAGATCCCCTATACTTGTAGGTCATCAGGTACCTGGCAGGATCCACCTGAGGGGCCGAGTGGCCACGTTGATGGTGGCGGGCATCAGTTTTCTGATAGCAGCGAGGACGAGGTGGTTGAGGGGGCCACCATCTACCAGCATGGTAGTACATGGCTCTCATCCCTGCCGTGACCCGCGAGCAGAGGTGGTTGATTTGGCTGATGGGCAGAGGTAAGTGCATTTAATCTTTTTGCACCTTTTGCCATCATGTTTCTTCAAATATCTAATGTGTTGGCCTTGTCATACTGCAGGGGTTGGGACCATGCTAAGGATGTCCGCAGGCCCAACTAAGTCCTTGGTGTGATTTTCCGGCAAAACTTCCCGGGGTTTGTCATGTTACCCGGTGAGGGTCAGCTTCCAGAGCTAGGATTGAGCTGGGAGCACTACTTGGCTGCCCCGGCCCCGCTGGAGGAGATGATCGATGGTGTCTTGTGCCACACGAGGGCCTACATGGTGATCCGAACGTTTTGGGTATTTTCTCCTTTACAAAATTAAAAATGTTCGAATAAGCTTAGTTATTGTACTAATCAATGTTGGCTCGTTTGATTGCAGACCTTCTACACGTGTGAGGAGGGATACGAGGAGGCCTGTGCACGGGTTATCGATGCCAAGTGTAGGCTCCTACTACAAAACTTACGGCACGAGGCTCGGGTGCAGGCTGTTCGAGACTACTTCGCCTCGCGCGGTGTTCGGAAGCCCAAGAAGAAGTGCCGCGGAAAGTTTCTGAAGAAGGAGGAGTACATGACGGTAATTTCCTATATTCTTAAGGCCTTGTTCTTAGTTTCGTAGACTAGAATCATAGGCGTAGCGCTCAAGTTTCTCTTTACTAACTTAGGTGACCCAGAGGGGTGTGCGGATAAGATGGATTGTTGGGAGGCCTTGGTGGATGAGTGGTCACTACAAAAAAGAATACACTTCCATGATGATACGTGTTTGTCCAGTAGGTCACGTTTTTTGTCATGCATGTACATCGATGACTATTTTATGACAGAATCAAGATAGTCATACATGTGCTGTCCTAGAAGTGTCCCATGACAATACCAAAATTATCATCATGGAAGTGTCCACCTCCATGACGATAAATGGCGCGTCATGGAAGTGCTTTCGTCAAGGGTAACCGAAACGTGGCATCCACCGTAACGGATCGCCGTTAAGCTATCGGGTTCTAATTTGGATCCGATAACCCGTTAACAGCCCGGACCAATGGTGATTTTCCACGTGTAAAATCATCATTGGCTGGAGGAAACACGTGTCGCCTCACCGTTTGGACAGATGTCATCCACTCATTGGACAAAAGGCGCTAATGATACGTCGACACATGGCACGTCCCAACAGAGGCCCATTCCTGTGAAAAGGCCGGCCCGTTTGACTTGGTCAAAAGATAGCGGGGCGGCCCATGGAAAGCGCTTGTTCGCACATAACCCATTTACGGCCCGCTAACCAAGGGTTCGTTATGGCCTATCTGAATTTGGCCCAACAACGTCATCTAGGCCATCCAATATGATTCCAGCCTGTGGTAACTTCCAACCCATGTATGGCCCGTGACGTCTTTCGGCCCATTTGAGGCACTTTGTAACTCTTGGCCCATTAATGGCCCATGGTGACACTGGCCCGTACTGAACATTATATCGCTTTATACCTATTAACGGTCATTATTCCATTGGGCCGTTTCAAGCCCACGTTATATTTTGGCCTTCTCAGGGCCCATTTATTCTTGGGCTCATTTCCAACATTCGGTTACTTCTGGCCTATTACTGGCCTTTTCTGCTTGTGGGACAAATGGAGCCCGTGGTTACAGTCGGCCCATTTGTAGCCCGTTAATCCGTTGGGACATTTTCATAGTGTCATCAAATGCGGCCGATTAACGATGAACTATTATGGTCGGCCCATGAACGGACGATTCCAACTCTAGCCCGTTTAAGGCCCATAATGCGGTCGATTATTGGCCCATGTTTGGCCAATCGATCATACGGCCCGTAGAAGTCCCATTGATGCTACTCCCCATAGAATGCCCATTGTTTCTATGGCCCATAGGAGGCCCAGGGTCACTACAGCAAATATGTAGCCAATGGTTATTGTGGCCTAGTTTTTAAAAATAGGTTATTGTGGCCACTAGCAAACCGTGGAAATAGAACTACACTGACTACAAGCAAATAAATAAACAATACAACAAGGAAATAAATAAGCAAGCAGATTACGCTAGGCTATCACGACTATTACACATATTACATCCACTAGGCATCAAATTTCACCACCAATGCAAATATAGGGAACAAAGCAGCATATCACATACACTAGTTGTCAAAGTTGGCGACTAGTGCAAATAAACGCCACAGCAAAACAACTCCATAACTGAAACCAGTTCAAAAGAGCTCAAGAAACAATATCCTGGGTACCCATAATGCTGGCAAGATGCTTAGCAAGCTTATTAACTTTCTCTTCTTTGGCGCTTAAATCCTCCAGCTTTTGCTGTTGCACAAGAAAGTATGCATCTGAATTCTGCAGGGACTTCCTCAGTCCTTCGGCTTCTTGTCACAACACAACTGACTGATGGCTTTCAGCTTTTAGCTGAGATTGAAGAAGCCGAAGTGATTCAGGCAGCGAATTCGAAGAGCTTGTGCCAGCAGTACTGGCCAGTAACTCGAACACTACATCAACGCAGGACTGTGGGGTTTTCCCATTGTCTACAAGATCATTTTTATCACCTTTCTTGGAGACAAACAGGGTTGTCAAACTATCTTGAACCTTATCTACATTAGTTTCTCTACCATTGCATAGTGGGGAGCTCTTCTCCAATATATTTTTCGCATACTGCAAGAGAAACAAGCAGACACATCGCAGGTTCAGCATGTAGTATACGGAACTCTTTTTGGTAAACTGGTTTAGTAGTAAGGTGGACAGGATAACAACATGAAAAATACATATATCAATGTACTATGGTCACTGTATTCTCCATATCATTCTAGTTTATGTTGCCAAATCAAGATAGAGAGACAGTTCAACTCATATATTTTTAAGACACAGTAGCATAGACAAAATATAAGTGTGAGAAAGTACACAGCATTGGCATCACTTGTAATGTGCATCAGGTGAGAACATAACTGTTTATACAACTGAAACTAAAATCAACATAGAGCAAGAAGTTAGAACATCAATCTAGTTAAAGAAATAGGTTTAAAACATACCTATAGCACCATTGGAGTTTCAATTGGATCCTTCAAATTCGGAAGTAGTTGGTATGAGTAAATACAGTGATGCAACAGCAAAGGAGTATGGACCATAGTTATGGAATCTGACATGAGAACAGTTGCTCTTCTACTTTAAACCTGGAGTTTGGGTTCGCTATGGTGGTCTTCGTGCTTTGGGACTGCAATTGCTTTACAAACCGCTCGTATGGTGGTACTCTGTGGTGGACATGGTGCTGTGTCAACTTGAAGTGGGTTAATATCCCCTGGGGTTTGGGTTAGATGGATTGTAGCTGGTTCTCTGTCCAATGGTGTAAGTGTGCAATCTGGAAGAGTCTCGATTATGTGTGGTGGGGCTAGTTCATGGGCCAGTACAACCATGGTTCTATCTCATCGACAGGTAGCACTGTATTTTGTGAAGAACGGGTTTTTGCTCTCTTAGACACTGCCATCACCCCCTCCAATTCAAATGGCTGATACACAAGAAAAGAAATTGATTGTACAGACATTGTATGATATCTAGATGTGGTAATTCACATATATGTTGTCTAACCAAACAGGACAGCATGACACAATTTCACATATATGATGCATAACTAAACATGATAGCATGACACAGTCCCACATGTATGATGGATAACTTAACAGGATATAATGGAATAATTCAACATATGATGAGTATCTAAACAGGATGACATTACAAAACTATATGATATCTTTCTAAAATAGGTTGGGATGAAATAATTCACATACATGTTTTCTAAGTATCCAAGATGGCATGATATCATTGACATAATTGATTCATATACTAAGCAGCTGTCACTCGCATGTATGATCTCTAAACTAAGCAGATGGAATTCAATATTGTGCATATGATGTCTAAACAAAGCAATGCAAGACATGATTTGCATGATATGAGAAATATAAACATTGCAACTTAGAGCATACACCTCTGGTGGGATATAGGACTGGCCATCTGTCTCTAAATCCTCCTAAGGAGCTACATGTAACCATCAAGATATATGCTTCAACAGGTACCATTGCCTGCTCTGAAGACCTTGTATTTCACTCCTGATTTGTCCATAACCAGCTCAAATGGCTGGTACACATGAAGAGTAGTTCAATATACACGGATTGTCGACAAATGGAATACGTAATGAAAAAAGATGGAATGAGATAATTCACATATATGATGCCTGGCAACGTGGTGGTGCATAATTCACATATCTGATATAGAAAGCAAATAGGAGACATTCAACAAAGCATGTCTAATCTAAGCAGATGGCATGGCAATGCAAGACACCATATGCATGATATGAGCAATATAACCCTACTAGGTTAGAGCATGCACCTCGGGAGGGGGGGCGGAAATACGACTGGTCATCTGTCTCTGAATCCTCTTTTGAGGAGCTATCTGCAACCATCAAGAAATCTGCACCGACAGGTAGCACTGACTGATCAGAAGACATTGTTTTCACTCTAGATTTCCCATGACCAACTCAAATGGCTGCATGCACAGGAAGAGTAGATGAATGTATAAAAATTGCTGACAAATGGAATACATTATGAAAAGAATGGCATGATACAATTCACATATACGATGACTGGCTAAATAGGATGGCATTGCATGATTCACGTATATGATGCCTGGCTAAAGAAGATGGCATTGCATAATTCCCAAATACTCCCTCCATTCCTAAATATTTGCCTTTTTAGAGATTTCAAATGGACTACCACATACGGATGTATATATACATATTTTTAGAGTGTAGATTCACTCATTTTGCTTCGTATGTAGTCACTGGTTGAAATCTCTAAAAAGATGAATATTTTGGAATGGTGGGAGTATGATATAGAAACCAAAAAGGTGGCATTCTCATAAAGCAAATCTAAACTAAGCTGATGACATATAAGATGTATAATACAAGCAATGCAAGGCGCCATATGCATGATATGACCAACATCAGCATGCCAGTTTAGAGCAAACACCTTAGGTGGTAAATAGGAGTGGTCGACTCCATCTGAATCCCCATATGAACAGTTATGTTCCTCTGGAATACAATCTAGAATGGCGGGAGGGGGTCACTTCGCCCACCATGGAGCGGCGTCTACATGACATTATATTCCCACGCAATGGTCTTCTCTTTTTCTCTACATGTTCAGTATGATTGTGTACAATAACTGACATGCATAATAAAAAAACATAGTTAGATTATGTAAGACCTAAGGGGTGCATGTAGAAATCAAGACTGATGGTAGCGAACGAGTGGATAGATCCAAAACTAATGATAGCAGGTAGATTATAGCTTCTGTTTAAAAAGGTAGACAATGGATCATCTACTGTTTGTTGCCCACCCAACATGAACCACATAAAAGACCCTAGATGAACCAGATAGTAGACATATACTATTCATTGATGCCTCGATATGTGCCCCACGGGCATTTTAAAACTCAAGTTTGAACGATAAAGTAGCAGGTAATAATAACCAATGTATAACGTAAGCAAACACGAAAGAGTGCGACCTCTCTTCCGGAACTGTGTAGTCCTCAAGTTCATCTGCTCAGTCGATGGTGGTAATGCAGTTGGCGTGGCTGCTGACAACGGGGAAGATGATCTGAGGCGGCGAAAGAAAGTCTACAGGGGGAATCTCTAATGCAGTGAATGCTTCAGTCGATGGTTCATCTCAGGTGGGGTGGATGACGGCACGTCAGGAGCACGACATAACACACAGAGTTTTCTATGATGCCTATCTGAAAATGAAGTAAATCTGTAAGGGCTCTTTAGAATTGGAGGATTCTATTAAACGAAGGGACAGGAAAAACACAGGAATATGTTAGGAATGCATGTGCAAAACAGAGCGTTTGGAAACATATGATTTCGGTCAACCTGGGTGTTTGGTTCACATGAATTGGAAGAACACGGGAATGGAGAAACATGGTCCAATTAAAGTCAAACCACGTGAAAATGAAAAAAAATCTTATTATGCCAGTAATGCAATTAGCCCTGTTCTTCATGCATATTAGTTTGAAAAGGACGTCCAAGTGGATACTAAAATTCCTACGTCTTTTCTTTGAAAGATACACCAAACGACAAAAATCCTCCAGTTTTGCTTTGCTCCACTCCTTCATACAAAATGCAGGAGTAGTAGTACCATAGTAGTTCCATAGCAAAGGATCCCTGAGGCATCGACATGAATGTAGAGTAACAAAGTGATGCGATGAGTGTCAACCTCTTTGGCACAGCCTTGTCGACCTCAGCATCATTGGGTTGGATGTGGAGGATGGTGATGCTGGTGTGACTGTCGGAGGCGGGGAAGAAGATCTGAGGCCTCTAGAAATGGTGTCGACGGTACTACTCCGCTATGATGGACAGTTCCGTTGTTGGAGCTGCTCTAGTGAGGTGTACGACGGCAAGGCTGAAGCAGGACAAGACAAACAACGTTAATCTGAAGTGGGACTCTAATATCATCTGCAATGGATGATGTAAAATACATCACCAAAAAGTGCTAGATGTAAAACACATTAGCCGCGCCACGGCCGCTCCGACAGATGATGTAACTAATGTTCACTCTGAACTTAACTGAAGAAACTGAACTTTAAAGTCAAAACTGAATTTAACTGTCGAAACTGATTGAACTAGTAGCAGAGCATTGCAAAAGATGTTTAGGGCATAAGAGCACTCGCAATAGAGAAGCAGTGATCTAAATCAGCAGCCGCTCGAGCAGGGAACGCACTAGCAGAGAGCAATTCATGCAGTAGCATCGTGAGCGAGTGCTAAAGCAGCAACTCTTGTAGCTGGTGGAGGTCGTGCAGTAGCAGCAGCGCGAGCGAGAGCAAGAGCAGAGCAGCGGCACGAACGAGAGAAAGAGCGGAGCAGCAACGCGACCGACGGCAATAGCAAAGCAGAGCAGCAGCACGAACAAAAGCAAGAGTAGTGCAGCAGCGCGACGACAGCAAGAACAGAGCCGCAACACGAGTGAGAGCCGGAGCAGCAACAGCAGCTACAGCGCGAGCGAGAGCTGGAGCAGCTGCAGCTAGTGCCAGTGTGGAAGTCGCCACCAAGGAAGCAACAACATGGGGGTGATACGCCGTGGATGAAGGGGCTGTCAACGGCGCCATCGATGGAGACCCACCATGGCTACTCGGTATCGAGCATCGGCAGCCCCATGAGATCGAATAAAAGATAAAATGCAGCGGTGAGTGCAGAACTTCCTTAGTGGCGCCGAGTAGGCCTTGGCTTCATCAGCGGAATTGGTGAGGGTGTTGTGGTTCCGGTGGGGCAGGTCAAGATGGTGCAGTGGGGATGGAGGTGGCACGATAGATGAGGCAAACGTTGGGGCAGCTCCTTGCAGGTGGAGGACGGGGTGACTGATCCAGCGGGACGTCGAGATCGACGATGGATCCTCATCCGGTGCGGTGGATGAGGGACGGTGAGCTGTTGTAGGGGACGACGTTGTCGGGGAAGAGTCACTGGCTGGGCGGCGGTCGGGAGGCCGACGGAGGAGCGTGAGGTTTCGTGGGTTTTGGCGGGCTCGATGTACGAATGGGGGGACGAAGGGGAAGGTAGGGGGAGCCATGGCTTAGGGACACGCTTGTCCGAAATGTAGGGCAAGTTACCAGCGTACCCACCAGTTTTGACCACGCGACGTCATGCCGGCATTTCCGGCTAAGGGGTAGAAGAGGTATTTCACATGTCCGGGCTGCGGGACCGATTTTGGATGAGGAGGGAGTTTTCGCACACGTCGAAATTTCGAGATAACAAGGCGCGACGCGGGTTGAAGAGGCGGGAGTTTCATAGCAGATGAGACAATAGATACTCGAGCTTGAAAATTTCGGGATAACAAGGCGCGGATTCAATGTTCGGCAGACCAAACTTAACGTGTACAAAAAAACTTTTCATACAAGACACAAGAGAGTCATGTCCCCTTTTACTATATTGCTATAAATGCCACAGAAAAAACTACAAGAAAAATGTAAAAAAAATCGGGAGAACAAGATTACCCTGTACAGTACCAAAGCAATTCGCACTTCCCTCAACAACAACGATAAACAAATCAATTCCCACCACAAGAAAGAGTCGTGTCCCTTTTTATATGATCACAAATGCCAGGATCTCGAATTTCAATTTTTGAATCCACGTTATGTTGAATTCGAATAGATAGTTAGGTGACCTTGCGGTTTATAATGGATGTAGTCCTATATTTTGATCTTCCATCATATAGGAACATTCTACTCCACCCTATGAACATATATATTGTCAATGTTACTTATTTGAATACGATTGTTGTCAAGTTATACCATCATTTATTATCTTGATAAAAAACATGCATATAGCGGTAATCATATTTCACTATGAACTACATGTACCATACGTTCTCCAATTCAAATATTTGTATCCATTTTATGTTGAATTCAAATCACAGTACATTGGTCTAGGTAGCGAGATGTCGGGATAATCTAAACCATGTTTTCATATGTATAATTTTTGGATGAATTGGGACAAGTATTGGTATAAGCTTCTTGCAAAACCGGAGATTCTCTCAACAAGCCTCGTGGTCCTGAGAGGGAATGTGTCACCTTTGTGTGCGAAACAATATACGCTGCCTCCCCCTGATTTTCTCTACAGAGGCAACAAAGAATTATAGGAGTGCCCTGTTAAATTTTGGAATTATTCCGGGTTCGTTAGGCCTTTTTTATACACTAGCAAAACCTACCCGTGCGGTGCAAAGGGAGGGAAAGAACATCTTCCATACACACAGCCGACAACATCAGCAAACAATATTCTTAAAAAATCTCCATTGACACAATTTCAAACAATATGAAAATCAACTTTAAGACTCTAGTTTACATAAAACTCGTCAACAGTTTAATGCGGATCATCCTACAGGGGTTGGTAGTGCACTGTACAAAACAGAGAAGATGATTATGTACCTGTTTTAACCTTTTGGATATGGTAGTTGATAGGAATCAACATCCCCTATAGTGCCAATAATAGATTATTTGAGAGCATCAAACTGTCATATCTACTAAATTTAATAGGGTAGAAAACATATATAATAGACATTTATTAAATGCCCCACATAAAGAAGATATTAATTAAGTTTACATTTTGTTAAAATTTGGAATTATTTTGGGTTTGTTTGGCCTTCTATATATTCATTGAGTTTCTAGACATTTAATGTGCATAATTCAAATTTGAACTACAAGCACATGCTCCAGATCAAAAAAGTTGGTTGAAAAATCACATGTGTGTCCATGGGTGAATTTATAGGTCCCATGCAAGATATGGGAATGAAATTCAAACATCTGGGCGTCGTGAATCGGCCAAGAACATTGAGAAACTTGGTTTTTAAATTCCTGTAAATCCAAAAGTCGCCTGGAAATCATGAAACTTGGCATGGTGTCATGTCATGGCACTAACATGTTGTGGTAAAAAACTTGGCCAAATTGGTACAAATTTTAGTAAAAGCTTCTTGCAAACCGGAGCTTCTCTCAAGAAGGCACTTGGTTTTGAGAGGGAACGTGTCACCTTTATGTGCGAAGCAATATACGCTGCCCCCCCCCCCCGCTGCTTTTCTTTACGGAGGCAACATAGAACTATATGAGTGTCGTGTTAAATTTTGGGATTAGTCCGGGTTGGTTTGGCCTTTTTTATACATTAATTGTGTTTCTGGTCATTTAATGTGCATAATTCAATTTTGAACTGCAAGCACATTCGCCAATGCACCAAAGTTGGTTGAAAAATAACATATGTGTCCTCGGGTGAATTTCTAGGTCACATGCAAGAAATGGGAATGAAATTCAAACATCTGGCGTCGTGGCTCGGCCGGGAACATTGAGAAACTTGGTTTTAAAATTCTTGTAAATCCAAAACACGCTTAAAAATCATGAAACTTGGCATGGTGTCATGTCATGGTACTAACATGATGTGGTAAATTTTTTTACCGAATTGGAATAAATTTTTGTATATGCTTCTTGCAAACCATACCTTCTCTCAACAATGCTCATGGTTCTTTGAGGGAACATGTCACCTTTGTGTACAAAACGATGTACGGTGCCCCCCTTGATTTTCTTTACAGAGGCAACATAGAATTATATGAGTGTCGTGTTAAATTTCGGGATTATCCCGGATTCGTTTGGCCTTTTTATACATTAATTGAGTTTCTGGTCATTTAATGTGCATAATTCCAATTTGAACTACAAGCACATGCTCCAGTGCACCAAAGTTGGTTGAAAAATCACATGTGTGTCCTCGGGCAAATTTCTAGGTCCCATGTAAGAAATGGGAATGAAATTCAAACATCTGGGCGTCGTGGCTCGGCCGGAAACGTTGAGAAACTTGGTTTTTTAATTCCTGTAAATCCAAAACACGCATGAAAATCATGAAACTTGGCTTGGTGTCATGACATGGCACCGACATGTTGTGGTAATTTTTCTGTCCGATTTGCGAAGGCACACAGATTAACAATCAAGAAAGTCATTTTGGAACAAGTGTTGTCACATTACAATCGGAAACACAAGTATTATTGAAACCGTGGGCGTTCTACTTACCAGTTACATTGCAAATGATGTTTAGGGAATAAGAGCACTAGGAGGCGTCATGCAGGGTAGAAATTTGAGTACGGGAGGTGTGCGATCAGACCCCTGCATCTGCTTATCGGGAGGAGAGCCCTTTGACCTCCATCTGCGCCCACCTCTCTCCCAAGGTCTCCATTAATGGCGCTCGAGCCCTTGTTTAATGGCGTGGCGATGTCTCACTCGACTGAGATTTAAGAGAGAGAAAATAAAATCTAAAAAGAAAATTTAGCACGGATCTTGATGTAAGATCCGACGGACCTATATAGCATCTACTGCGACTTATAGCAAGACTGATGAATATATAAGGATGACGACAGTGGATAATAATTGTCTTACATAATTAGGAAGATAATTAAAAAAGCCACATGCGGCTATGCCCAAAATACACAAGGGCAAAAGAAGAAGGAAGACAATGATCTGGCTCGCTGATCTCTACTTTCTTGATGCGTTGTTGCAGGCTGCGGGAACTACTCTCCGTAGCGAGCTGCGATGAGCTCTTTCGTGTCCTCAAGATGCTGCTTGAGAGCATCCACAGATTCCTCCACCAGCCTTTGGCGCTCGATGCAGAGCATGTCATTCTAGTCCATAAGTTTCTTGACGATGACACCGGTCCTCTTCCAGAAGGCACCGGTCTCCTCCTGCTGCTCTGCACTTCCGACGATCTTCGTCCTCAGCGGGTCGTGCTCGGCCCGGAGCTTCTTATTGCCCTCCCTTAGTTGCCGGATGATGCCAGTAGCCCGTTCAAACGGGGCTTTCATGTCATCCTGCAACCTCCCCCAGCCGGAGATCTCATCCATCTGGCTATGGACGATCGCATGCATGCGCCTGTAAGAGTCGTTGCCGGCCTGCGAGACATTTTCCCAGGTCATCGGGGCACGGCAGGACATCTCTATTGCATTCACGGCGCGGCGGGACATCTCTGCTGCTTCCACGGAGCGGCAGGACCAATCTGCTGCATCGACGGCGAGGCAGGACCTCCGTGCTACTTCGGCGGTGTGGCGGGACCTCTATGCTGCTACTTCCGCAAGGCGGGACATGTCGGCTACTTTCGCGGTGAGGCGGGATATCTCTCGTGCTTCCGCTTCCATGCTCGGCTCACCCTGGTGGTAATCTCTTGACCCAGAACTCACGCTGGCCATGGCCGACCTAAGGGAAGGATGCTGAATGACCTATTCATTTTTGTGGATGAGGAGTTGAGGCGGAAAGTGTAGTCATCTTGGCATAGTAGTAATTATAACCGAGTACTAATACGCTCCTAAGTGGGAAACTATTTAGGTTGTGATCTGTGATAGCCTGGCTTAATAGGGATGATAGTCTAATCATATCAATAAGGAATTTCTTCTTTTTCGGGAGCCCATTCGGAAAGAACTCCAAAGTTAAGCGTTCTCAGCTTGGAGTAGTTTCACGATGGGTGACCGACCGGGAAGTTGCTCCCGGGAGCGCACGAGTGAGGACAAAGTGCGCATAAAAGACTAGTATTGATCTGTGGGGCCAGTCTAGATCCCGCCAGGAGTAACGACCACCAGCGGGTGTGTCCAGGGCATTACAAGTTGGTATCAGAGCCGACCCTCACGGTTACATAGATGTTTGTGGACAGGTGCGCGGTCATGTTGTTCATGGCGTTTGTGACCCGTCGTGGAACACGGCATGCCACATGTACCGGACTAGATGCACAGACGTATGTGCTAAGGGGGAACGTTCCTGTGGCCCGACGAGGACGTAGGTTCCTCTAAGTGGGGTGTATGTGATAGCTTGGCTTAATAGGGATGTTAGACTACTCATATCAATAAGGAATTCCTTCTTTTTCGGGAGCCCATTCACAAAGAACTCCAAAGTTAAGCGTGCTTAGCTTGGAGTAGCTTCAAGATGGGTGAACGACCGGGAAGTTGCTCCCGGGTGCGCACGAGTGAGGACAAAGCGCGCAGAGAAGACTAGTATTGATCTGTGAGGCCAGTCTAGATCCTGCCAGGAGTAACGACCACCGACGGGTGTGTCTAGGGCGTTACATGATCGGTGTGAACAGTTTTGCAATTAAATATTGCATGGTAGTAATATAGCATGGTAGTAATTTGGAATGTGACGAGACGCAAGCTCAAAATTTATTGACGATTCTAGTTTCGAAGTGTGGCACTATTCCTGGATGGCGTAACGTGGGCACGTGTTCTCGGCCGTGGTGTAGTATATGCCATGGTACTTATTTTTCTACTCCTGTGTATGTGCAGTAACTGGCACCGCCGGATACATATCTTATGGTTATTAGGGCGTTTGACAGGAATAGCCTCGTGGCGAGCTATAGACTTGTCTTTTTTACACGCATTACAACGACACATATCATCTATCTCTCCCTCTTCCCACGCACACACCTATCTCTCAGGACTTCTCACACGCACCATCTCTAGCTCCCTAGGTCGATGCCACCCACATACACTTGTACTCTGAGTTTAATACGTTATACAGGAAGAGAAGAGGTGCACGCACACACTCGTCCTCCCTTACACACGCATCTATAGCTACGAATTGTAGTGTTCTCAACCATCTGATTGGCTCTATCATATGTTTCCCGTTGCTCCTTGGCCTTGAGATTGAGAAGTTTAAAAAGCGGAGGCTAAGCTGGAGGCGCAAGGTTTTGGTTAATGTGCGGGCCGCACACGGCACCAACACGACATGAGCTTCTTCTGCCTGGTGCGCGGTCGGGTGAGTTGTGCAAGTATAGACACAACTAGGCCCTCCTTGGTATCTGCGCCTCGACTTATGCGCTGAGAAATTAGGATCGAAGGGATTACTACTAGTAGTACTACTACTTTGATGTGTCGTGTCAACTCGCACAAGTATGCAACACTTCCTGAACAAACAAGCATATAAGTTGTTATACTTCTTACCCAAAGGACCTTTATATCCAACAGACACAAAATATCCGTTTGACTATTGGAAATTACTTTAACTGCTGATCCGATGTTGAAGTAATTGCTGCATCGCCACCAAAACCCACCATGTCTTAAGCTAAAGTATACCGAGCTAACCCCTATATTAGCATGTTACTAAGATAAACAGAAGGCACTGTAGAATCATTTAGGAGGTGAGCTTGTCAATCTGAATGTGGAGGGACACCGTCCTCGACAACCCAGCCCCGACCAGCGGCTTGGGCAGAACTGTGAAGATGGTAAGCTCCTGCACGGCAACGTCGCCGGGATCCTTGCTGCTTGTCACCTCCATTTCCACCTTGACGGCGTCGGTCCTACCTTTGGGCTCCCCCGGCGGGCCGTTTTCCCATAGCTTGGCCACGTAGTGCGGCAGTGGGGACGCCCCCGCGCTGATACAGACGACCGACACGGCAATAGGCGCGCCGATGTCGAGCACGCTGCCGACCAAGAAAAATGCACGGCCGTCCTCCTTCGTGAACAGCAAGAGCTGTGGCTCCGACAGTGGAACATGCAGCCGGAGCATCTTGTTGTACTGGATCCTATGCACAGGCATGGGATGCACAATGCTGATGTGGTGGGAGAGTGCCAGCAGCGAGCCTTCGTAGCCGCATACGGGCATGGGGCATTTGCAGGGCGTGAGCGGACACATGCTCTGGTGATCGACGACCTTGTGGTAAGTAACGTAGAGCCTACAGCCTTCGTGCGGGCACTCCACCCTCACTGAGGACATGATGGCATCCACCGCCGTGTTCCACACATCGAAGCCACCGCCGAGCTCGCACTTCTGGCACTGCCGCTGGTTCCCGGGGTGCTCGCTGCGGCAGTCTGCGTAGGCCAGGTGCCCTCCCTTGCACTTCAGAAATCAATCGAACAACACATCAATCAAGAAACATGCACCTTGCTCGATCAGCCGAACGGACAAGGTGTATTCGAACCACATACACTGGAGGCTTCAAGGGGCAGAGGCACAAGGGGCAATGGAGCTACGTAAGGTCCATAAGAACATAGAGAGCTCCATCATCGGGTCCTGTTCTGTCAGCATGATCTCGCCCTCCTCGTGCATAACCATCTCTCGCTTCTGGGCCGGGTCATTAAAAAGCTTTGCCGTCACATATTCATACTACTTCAAGTTGCATTAAATCAACACATGCAAGTATCAAAAGGAAAGTGGCGGCATGCATGCATGCGTTGTAATTAATGCATCGGTAAACACAAATTATTGAAATATATCGAGTGCACAGCTTTGATATGTCGTGTCAACTCGTACAACAACGAGAAGTTTGATTACAATGCCCTCTCTCTCTCCCATGAGCGTGGTGGGTCGCAGGACTAGGAGAAGCTTTCGCTGCACGCTCTCCCTCCCGCACGCGGTGGATATGCAGTAGTTCATTCGGTGTTAGATGGTCAGAAGCATACTGTAGTACTCCACTGCAGTAGTACCATCATTGTTTGACTTCCCGAAGAGGCGAAGAGCAAAGAGCAACCGGACACTCATGTGGCAGTTTCATGTGTAGAGTAGTCTAGGATAGCATGTACCGTGCGTCTAAGCTTAAAATCATTAGGGTCGGCTCCATGCTATGAGGCCGTCTCGAAGCATTTTTTGATTAAAAAAATATTCTGTCCCTACCTGCTGGTGATTGTACTTTGCACGCTCATCTGGTCAAGACATGAATGTATATTCTAATTTGTGGTGGGGTAAATGTTAGAGGTTGCAGCAAACATATTGTACACTGCGGGTCTTTTAGCCAAGTTTAGAGGCAATCATTTGGGGCCAGTGCTATGATGTGTCGCGTCAACTCGTACAATGAGGAGAAGCTTAATTTTACTACTACACGCCTTCTCCCTCGCCCATGCGCGTGGTGCTCGCAGACGAGGACAAGCTTTTGCTTACTATAACAAGATATCCCTCTCGCAAGCGGTGGACGGATATGCAGCAGTTGATTCGATACTGTAGAAGTAGTAACATCATTTTTCGTCTTCTCGAAGAGGCGAAGAGCCAAGCGCAACCCGAACGTGGCGGTTGCGAGCGCTCGCATGGCAGTCTTTGTGTAGTGGTGGGGCGTGGTGGAGCCTTGGAGCACGCATATAGCCAGGCTCTTGCATGAGACAAAATTGCTATGTAAGCAGGCCGTAAGCCCACTATTGTAGTACTTGCTAGTATAGTCATGTAAACCAGAAAGGAGTATTTGCCTTTCTAGAGATTTGAACAAGTGACTACACCCTAAATGAGTACATATGGAGCAAAATGAGTGAATCTACACCGTAAATAAATACGTAGTTCTCTCGTTTTCCTCTCCGCCTTGGTCGCGGTGCACTATCTTGGCCTTGTTTGGATCCATGGGTTAGAGCTAATTTGAGCTAGTTTGGGCTCAAATAGACCTAAAGTATCTAAAGATGAGGGCTAGTTTGAGCTAGTTGCATCTAACCCACCCAAAAAAACTATCCCATCCAAGAGGTGTTAATTGGAGCTAGTTCTCCTAGTGCATTTATTGTCAATCTAACCATGTTATCCAAACACCTTTTTGACTAGAGTTAGTTCGGGGTTAGTCATGAGCTAGAAACTAACTCTAACCTATAGCTAAGTTAGAGTATCCAAACATGGCCATTGAGTATACGACTAGTGACTAGTCTCTTTTTGACACGCATTTACGTTGATACGGCTTGAATGACAATGACGCGGAGAGTAGCGGTTCTTGAAACATTGAACGGTCAATGATGCCTCCGCATTCAATTAGCATGCAGAGGTAGGAGTAAGTAATTGGAGAAGTAGAATGGAGCCAGCACGATGTGAATGCAACGCAGTTTGGACTCTCATATAAAGACGCCCCACCACTCCAATCCATTTACTCCTAGTCTCTGCGCAACACTGCCCACTCCAATCCAAGACCAAGACCAAGACCAAGTGACCAGAAGCCACAAGCACCCGTGGCATGAATGAACACATGCGGCAGTCGGCAATGTCAGGTCATCCAAGATGCCGACCTGCGGCCCCGCATCGTTTAGTGTTTCTAGACGGTTCTGGCGACCACCGGCATCATAGCCCTCGTCGACGCCGGCTTCACCCCTCGCATATGGCAGATGATGGTCGACTCCATCTGCAGGTTCACCGTTGTCACGAAGCGCGTGGACGACCTTGCCGTACTGCTCCAGCCGGCACGCCCAGGCTTCTCGTTGCCTACCACCCTCATCGTCCTCCAAGGTGACGAACTCTTTGAAGCACTGGTCACCCTGCAGCTGCCGGAGGTCGCGACGAAGAATGTGCACCTCGAGGCTGCGCTCGCCGCGTAGCGCCTCGCCATGCAAGAAACCGTCTATCTGCACATCCACGTCTATGAGGAAATTGCCTACATAGGCCACTACAAGGCCAGTGAGGACAGAAAGACGTTGGCCTTCTTCCAGTGGCTGGAATCTTTGGACGCCATTGTTCAGAAGCACGTCGACCTGGCCACGAAAGCCGCTGCTACTTAGCCGCCGTTCGATGGGCCGGCGCCCTCAGTCGAGGAGGTGGACGGTGTCGACGGATGCATCTTTCTTCTTGCCTCTTGTAACAAGCACTCCATCGCCTTGGGGCCTTAATATTTTATTAGTGTATGGCATTTTTATTCCAGTCGCAAATGACATGTGTGATCTCTTCCTCTTATTTGGCCTTAATTATACGTAGTCTCACTGTCTTCGCCCTGGTGTACTACCTAGGTCCTGGTTTATTAGTCCCTCTTGTTATTTGTGAAAAAAATTGACCAAAGATTTAATTGACAAAATGTTAGTGCATGTCACAAAAAATTATATCATTTGATTTGTATTTGAATATAGTTTTCAATGATATAATTTTGGTGACATGCATGAATCTTTTGTTAGTCAAATTTATGGTCAAAATTTGGCACAGACACGACGGGAGCAATAAACCAGGACAGAAGTAGACTGGTCCGTCACCATCGTGTTTGTGTCTAATTTTGACTTCAGCGACCCAACCTACATGGAGGGAGTGCTGTATATATTGGCGCAACAACCAAACTTATAAAGTATATTCAAAACTGAGTGTTACTACAAGTCACGAGTTTGAAACGAGAAAGTGGAACAAGTACAACATGCCTGTGCCGTTCGCGTCGCACCCCCACATGGTCGCGGTGCACAATGTAGTAACTAGTCTCTTCTGGACCTGCATTTACATTGATACGGCTTGAATGCCAAGGAGGGAGAGGGTAGCGGTTCCCGAGACATTGAACGGTCAATGATGCATCATCAATTAGCATACAGAGGGAATTAATTGGAGAAGCAGAATAGAGCTAGCACGATGTGAATGCAAGAGAGTTTGGACTCTCATATAAAGGCACCCCACCACTCCAATCCATCTACTCCTAGTCTTTGGGCAACACTGCTCACTCCAATCCAAGACCAAGTGACCAAATGCCACAAGCACCTATGCTCACGATGGACGCGAGCGGCAGTCGGCTGTGCCAGATCATCCAAGATGCCGGCTTGCAGCCCCGCACCGCGCAGCGTTTCCAGATTGTGCTGGCGACCGCCGGGGTCGTAGCCCTTGCCGACGTCGGCTTTGCCTCTCGCATGGATGACATGATGGTCCACTCCATCCCCAAGTTCACCGCCATCAAGAAGCGTGCAGACGACCTTACCGTACTGCTCCAGCCCACACGCCCAGGCTCCTCATTGCCTGCAACCCTCGTCAGCCTCCATGGTGACGAACTCTTTCAAGCCCTTGTGGCCCTACAGGTGCTGGAGGTCGCGACAAAGAATGTGCACCTCGAGGCCGCACTCGCCATGAAGCACCTCGCCATGCAAGAAACCGTCGACCTACACATCCACGTCTACAAGGAAATCGTCTACATAGGCCACTACAAGGCTAGTGAGGACAGAAAGACATTGGCCTTCTTCCAGCGGCTGGAATCTTTGGACGCCATTGTTCAGAAGCACATCGACCTGGCCACGAAAGCCGCTGCTACTTACCTGCTGTTCGGTGGGCCGGTGCCCTGAGTTTAGGAGGTGGACGTCGTTGATGGATGCATCTTGATTCTTGCCTCCTGTAACCAGCACTAAATTGCCTCATGGCCTTAATGTTTTATTAGTAGTATATGGAATTTTTATTCCAGTCATAGCATTTTCATTGTGAGGTGGGGCCGCAGTTGAGCAAACCCACCATCGGCAAATCCCCACCCCGCCCACCGCGCGTCGGCTGAGGTTAGAATTAGAAGAGAGAAATGAGAAAGAATAGCTAGATGTAGCACGGACGTTGTTGTAGCACTAGATGGGACTCGTGTTGATAGAATAGGAGTACTGAGCACTCGTACCTCTTTTTTTAGGGAAAAGTAGTCATATGTCTAGTAGCACTAGTTGGGTGCCTGCGACCTATACCTGTCATCACTTTAGGTCTCCTTTTCGAACCGCAGCTATGCTTCATAGTACATATATTTCACGCATTTATATATCCTCCTATATGTACTCCTAGGCTATTTCCACGTGCTCCCTTTCGCCGACATGTGGGACATAGAGCATCTGGGTCGTAGTGCATGCAAGACTCGGAGCATATGAAACCATGCCGGGGTACTTTACATTTCAGACCTCACGAATTACATGCAAACCCCCCGCAGAAGAATAAATAAATGAATTAATTAATACATGAAACTGGATTATTTTCATAGAAACCGGAGCACGTTCATTAAATTTTGGACATAACACGTTTATAAAAAACGACCGGTCCTAAACAAGTTTAAGGGCCTCTTTGATTCGCAGGATAATGAAAACACAGGAAGGGGAAAGTATGATGTCGATGAACCGAGACGAGGAGAACTCTAACACAGTTAGAGGTTAGAGTTAGATTCTAACCCTAAACTAACCCTGAACTAACTCTAACCAAAGAGGTGTTTGGATGGCAGGGTTAAATTGACAATAAATTCTCTTTCTCAGTAATTTGACTACTTTGGACCCTATTTCCTGCCAGATTTGGTGAGGCTGGCTCTTGTGTGGCCTCCCCCCGCTCACAATTGACATAAACGAACCATCTTTAGAAATCAAGCATGCAAAACATGATATATTTTATTTTGTCCATAAAGATGAGATATCCCACTTAAACATACGAGTCGTCAATCAAGCTTCACAAAACAAATTACACTCCATGAAATAAAGCATGAGCTAACTCATCATGGAAGTCATTCACGATAGATAGGTAGCCCGGAGCCCCTCACGTGCCCAGGGAGGAGCTCGGCATCGTTGCTCTGGAGCAAGGCTCTATAGAGCCCAAGCCCCGGGAACCCCTCCGACTCTGGCGCTTGCGATTTGAGGTCGAGACCGCCATGGGTAGCAGGGCCACTTGCCGACGACTTCGAACCAAATCTTTGGGCCTCTAGAAATAATGCAAGCTTGAAACTGAAATACCTAGAAGGGTGAACTGAATCTTGGGCCTCTAGAAATAATGCAAGCCTGATACTGAAATACGTAGAAAGGTGAACTGCACCTTTGGGCCTCTAGAAAGATTTATTACCTCCTCAAGCAGATCAAACAATTATGCGTGCACCACAAATCTATACCAAGTTTAATCAGGATCTACTTTTCCAAATAAGAATTAGCACTAGAGCAAGCAAGATCAATGATGTGGCTATGAGACAGAGAAGGAACGAACAAACTCACCCCTCTCGCGACCTCCCTGGTAGATGCGCCACCGCCGCGCACGATAGAGGGAGAAAAATGACCAGTGAAGAGGGAGCGGGGCGAGCTTTGGAGGACGGAGGGACAGGGTGGCCGGAGGAGGGCGTAGGAGGCTGGAGGGAGAAGGTGGCCAGAGGAGGGAGAGGGCGAGCAGCGGAGTGGCGCTTGGGCGGGCGGCGCGATGGGGAACAGAGAGGAGTCTTGCGAGGGGGGGGTCAGAGGAAGCGATCTGGTGCGGGCAGGGGAGATTTTTTAGTTCTCTTTTAGTGGTCCTGAGGAGAACTAACCCAATTATAACCTCTCCACTGGGCTAGTTTTTTTAGCTGGGTTAGAGCAAACTAGCTCAAACTAACCCGTCATGGTTGGATACTTTGAGGCTATTTCAACCCAAACTAGCTCTAACTCAGGGATCCAAACAAAGAGGAGTAGTACTATACACGCTACAGACTGGACTGTAGCACATTGTTTTTTATGGCCATATCACCACATTGTTTTCTACTGCTAGTTCACTGGGCTGCCGTGGTTCGCATAGTTGGTTCACTCAGGGATCCAAACAAAGAGGAGTATAGCCTATCGCTTGCTGGTTCACTGGGCCGCCGTGGTTCGCACTCCTTCGACGTGAGTAGTAGTACTAGTATATACACTATGTATATCGCATGATTCCTTGCTCCTTCTTACGTACTTCGCCGACATGTGGGAGAGCCAGCATCCGGGTCGACGTGTCATGCACCAGATTAGAGTGGGGAACGGAAGGGGGCATCTCCCCGGTCGTAGCACCCGTAATTCATGACTATAGCGAGCAGTCATATCACAAGTCTTTCCACGCACCGTCAAATCACACAACCCGACCTTTCCAGCAGTAAGGAAGTTGAATCCGCTACTCCCTCACCCTCTTCGCCTATCCTCAAACTGCCTACGCGAAAACTGCCGTGCGTACTGCCCGGGAAAAGCCCTGCCCTCAACTTTTAACTACGCGAAAATAGTTCGAGCTTGTTCGTTCTATATAAATACTAGTACTGTATGTTTATTAACCCGTGGGGTTGTTCAATGAATGGAGGGCCGGGGAGCACAAGTGAACGATACTACTACTAGTAAGTAGGAGTCATACAGTTAATCATGTTAAATAGAGAGTTTCTTTTCTTTAATGCCATGTACACAAATTGAAACGCTTGTTGTGGAGACAAAATGATAATGTCGGATTTCGGGCTCCGGCAGACCCTTGAGGTTCGAACTCTGGGGTGCGCACGGAGATCTTTCTCCTACCAGCTCATGCGTTAATGGTTTGCAAGGGATCTAAACTAGGAATGATGAACAGCATAAGAGACACAAGATTTATACTGGTTCGGTCCACCGTTGTGGTGTAATACCCTACTCCAGTGTGTGGTGTGGTGGATTGCCTCCGGGGCCGATGAAGAACAGTACAAAGGAAGAACCGCCTCGCGAGGGGCTGTTCTTGAGCTGGTGCGATGGACTGCTTGGGTGAGTCCAGGCTTCTCTCGCTCTCTTTAGTAGGTTCGACCACTCGTCCCCCCGTTATCTCTCTGTGGTGGCTAGTCCTATTTATAGAGGGAGGCCCAGGCCTCTTCCCAAATAATGAGCGGGAAGGGCGCCAACAATTGGCCATTTTGAAGGGGAACATCTAGTACACTTATCCTGACTAAAGTTGGTCTTCGGCTGCGAAAGGCTCTGACGGTGACGCCGTCACGGGCTCCACGGTGACCTCCGTCCCGCCGTTCTGCTGGTCATGGTCTTGTTGCACCAAGCGGTAACCTTTCCCCGATGCCTTGGCACATGCTTGCCTCCTTTGCACCAAAGGGGAAGCGAGGGCATCATGAGAGGTGGCGCCTCGCTGGCGCCCACCGATCTCGATCGTCATGGCTTGCGCCACGGGGCACCCTCGTGAGGTACCCCCTTGATCTCTCCGCCTCCTCGTGAGCCTGCCTGACGAGGCTGCTCTGAGGAAGGAACACATCGTCCGCCCCATGAGGCTTGTCTCCTCGCGAGGGTCTTGAGCTTGAGCTGATGAAGCTGGGCCGTCTTTGGGCCCCACTTGAGCCACGCCCGCAGGCCGCAGTGCAAGTCTGGGGACCCCGTTCCCTGAACGCCGACAAGAGCCCCGGGCCCAAGGCGCGCCGGACTTGGCTTAGTAGAGAAGCGAAGGGGCAAGTGCGAAGCGCCGCGGGCCCCAACAGCCTGCGGCCTTGGGCGCCGCGTGGCGATTGATTGGTCGTGGGCGTCTCCGCTTCCCCACGATCCCTCGGCAACCGCATGACTTGACAAGTCCCTGCACGCAGAAATGGGTCATGATTACCTGTGATCGTGGAGGCCGACGGTTGGCCTCCTCCGGCTATAAGTACGGAACGGCGCAAGCCCTTCCAGTCCATCCCTTCTTGCTACTCCTTCCTCTCCATCCTTGCCCTTGCTCCGCATTGCGACAATGGCTCCGATCCGCCGGTTTTCTGCAGAAGAGAAGGGAAAGGCCCCCTGAGAGGGTCCCGACCCGCTTCCGCCGAGGAAACAGCTAGTCCTCTGCCCCCGAGATGAGGGTGCCCAGCAGGAGGCGTCGAGGCCCTGGTACGAGCGGCCGCCGCCAGGGTTCCCGCTGCCCTTGTACACCAAGACGAGGGCCTCGAGGAGTAGACGCCGAGCGACACGGACGACGCCGCCGTTGGCGCCGGCGGGTCACGGCGGTGCGCGTCGTTCCACCTGGAGTCCATGCCGAGGGCTCCTCCCGAGAGCTCTTGCTCCACGCCACCATGCCTCCTCAATCTTGGATTCGCCTTCCTCCCTCCTTCGCCTTTGAGATCCCGCCGAGGTGTTCTCTTGAGCTCTGGTTGCAGCACGCTGACTGCATCACCCCAGCAACCAGAGCGGAGGTTGCGGTTGTCGCTGCGGGCAAGGTCTACATGACCTGAGGCTGGGTCGAGATCGCCCAGGTCTACTGGACAAGGGGCGCCCTCGTGATCCACCTAGAATACGATGGCGCCTCCTTGATGTTCTTCAAGGTCTTCGACGCGGAAGGACGCCGGCTGGAGTGCTGCCCCGAGAAGGGCGGTCGGAGCATCACCGTCGCGAGGACTAGGCCCGCCGGTCGCCCCCTCGGCAGCTCCTCGGGCAGCAGAGACGGGGCCGGAGGGTCCAGCGCCTCCGCCGAGCTTCTGGTGACTCCGGAGACGAGCGACGACAGCTACGAGCCACCGAGCTCGCACCGCGCTCGGAGCCGGGCGGGCGCTTTAGGCTACCGGCGCCGGTGATCTGGATGAGGTTGGCGCCGGCGCCTGGCGGCCCACTGTTGATGATGGCGTCTCCTGCGGAGGCGCGCATAGTCGGCGTTCCTTAGGATTAGCACCTTTCATTTCCTGCGAAGAATCGAAGTAGCACCCCGCGGGGGTATGTAAGGCGCTGGCCATGGTTTTGTGAATATTATATCCTTATGATGAATCGGTGCGAGATGCTTGTTCTGTCCCGGCTCAGCTCCCCCTTTCTTTCCTCACGAGGGCTTGGTGCTCACATGTTAGGTCCCCTCGCCCCTGTAGGCTTCAGCCGTGTTGGCATGCCAGTCCACGATGCCGTGGTCAAGGCCAGGAGGTGAGCGGCGAGGTCCGATAAGAGCCCCTGAGTCGTGAAGCTCAGGAGGTCCCCTTTAGCGCTCAAGCAGCCTCCGCTGGGCAAGAAAGGTAGGCAGCTTTGCCCTGACAGAGCAGCAGTAGGCGAGGGTTTAGCGCCGAGTCGGATCAGTTTTTGCGTGACTTATCTGGCGGGTTTGGAGTGGCGTTCGATGAGGTGCCGTGCCTGCGCGACGGCAACTGAGGTGTTGTCGGGTTGGGTCCTCGCGAGCTTCTTCCCTCTCCCCCGCGCTTTCCTTAATGCTCTACGTCCTCAGGTCCCGGTCCTCGAGGGAGCTCAGCCACCGCTGGTATGACAGGTCGCGATGCCGTGGTTCAAGGCCAGGGGGTGAGGGTTGGAGAGCCAGTAAGATCCCATGAGTCGCGATGCTCAGGCGCCCCCCTTTCAACGTGCAAGCGGATCGCGCCGGAGAGGAGGAGAGAAGGCTCGTGATGCCGCCAGCATTACTCCTGGAGCAGGTCCTGTGTAACAATCATGAGGGGAAACAAGGTTCGTTGTTACGGTTGCCAGCCAACCATTGGTCGCTCCGAGGGAGTGATCGGGGGCACGGAGGGCTTGGCGAGGTGGCGCCTTGCAGGGCTGCCGCAACCAGAGCTCAGCCACTCAGATTTATCAGCGTTGCAGGGACGGACCTGTACGCAAGTGCCGAGCCTGAGCGAGCGGCTCCAAAGGTAGGTGTTAGTCGAGCAGGCGATTAGGTCAAGCATGTTATGTATGAATAAGCAAATCCATCTAGATAGGTCCGGAGAAAGCACATGCCACTGGGTCTGGCCCGAGCAACTTGGGGATAATGCAGCCCGGGGGGTGCCCCCAACAAGGTAAGTAAAGAACATAAGCAAAACGGATACATGCCGCAGGGACGGACCCACATGGCCTGGGAATGATGCAGCCCGAGGGGCGCTCCCAGCTGAAAACGGAACTTGGAAAGGTGTCACCTCATATGGTCGGAGATGGAGCGATGTTGAGGTAGCGGATGACGCGCGATGAGGAAGCTGGCCCTCGCGAGTCCTCCGGACCTGGAGCCTCGGGAGGCTCCGGGGCCACGGGGATTCCTCGAGAGCCATCTCCATCTCTGCCAGGGCCGCGCGCTGCTTGGCCTCTTGAGCCTCCAGAGCGCACCTCAGCAGGCGCTGATGGGCGGCGACCGCGTTCGGCAGGCCGAAAGGCATGCGAGTGTAGCTATGAGGTGGACCCTCGCAACGCCCCACGCGTAGGGCCAGAGGCGCCCCTGAGACGCGGCCCGGTTGAGCCCTGGTATGTCGATGCAGACTCGCAGCCCAGCATCCTCGCCTAGATGTGGGGCCACGGCGGGCAAGCGGCGACAGCCGCGCATGACTCTTGACTCCTGTAGCTCCTGGGTGTTCCTCGTGATGAACTCATGAGGGTTTGGCCCTCCTTGCCTCACACGTTCCTGAGGGAAACGTGCCTTGAAGCATGCCTCCAAGTGGTGCCCGAGCGCCTCCCTCGTGACCCCGGCTAGGTCGGTGGCTCGCCATGAAAGAGCCCCCGAGCCCCGCCTGAGGAGGGCGCCGGGCGCGCCTTCCTATGCGACAGAGGGTGGCGCCCCTTGAACGGGCGCGGGTCCTGTTGCCATGCCTCCGGAGGTGCCTTCCCCACGAGGGCTTGGACCAGGCGAAGCCTTCTTCTTCTTAGGGATCGCCTCGGGAAGTCTCCCGCTCCTGTGATCTGGGTCTTCGATTGCTGCGGCTTGGAAGGCACGCTCAAGAGAGCACACTGCATCCCTTTCCTCACAAGGCACTGTGATGACTCCTCCACTTCCTGGCATCTTGAGGACATTGTAGCCATGGTGAGTCACCGCCATGAACTTGGCCAAAGCTGGTTACCCGAGGATGGCATTGTATGGCCGACGAATGTGGGCGACGCCGAAGTCGATGAGCTCGGTGCGGTAGTTGTTGTGCTGTCCGAAGGTGACGGGAAGGCGAACTTGCCCTATCGGGACGGTGGAGCCATCGGTGACTCCTGAGAAAGGCTTGGTCGGCTGAAGCTGATCGTATGGCACTTGGAGATTGTTGAATGTCTCGATAGATAGGACGTTGAATCCTGCTCCGCTGTCGATGAGGGTCCTGGTGACTTGCACGTTGTCGATGGTCGTGAGCAAAGCATGGGGAGGACTCGCCGCTGTTGCCAAGACTTGAGCTGATCCGCTGAGCTGAACGTGATAGCGCACGATGACCACCTGAGAGGGCGTGTGGCCTCAGGCTTGGGGAGGACTGCATTCACCTCGCGAGCAAACTGCTTGAAGATGCGCTGAGAGGCTGGGGCCTGAGCGCTACCCAGGATGCAAGCGATCACACGCAGCTCCTGGAAGCCCCCAGCCCCCTCGTCCTGATGATGGTCTTCGTACCTCCTTCGACGCTGCGGCAGAGGTGGGAGCCCTGCGTTGCCTTGAGGGTGGTCCTCACGAGGCTGGTCCCTCCAACCTCCCTCGCGAGGCTGGTCTGGCCAACGATCCTCGCGAGGTCTGTCACGCCATCCTTGGCGAGGGCCACGGTCTTCCCAGCGTCCTGCGCCTCTTCCTCCTCCTCGGTCGTAGCCCCGATCATTGCGCTCGGGGCGTCGGCCGATACGCCCTTCTCGCACGGCCCTGAGCTCCTGGCATTCGTTGGTGTTCTGGGTGTCGAGGTCGTGGTATACGCAGTACCGGCTGCCTTTGGATGACTCGGGCTGATCCCTGCCTCGCTTGGTGTCTGGTTCTGCTGCGAGCATGACAGCCCTCTTGCGCTTCACGTCCTTGACCTTGGGCTTCTTCTCTTCTAGATCGGCAGCCGTAAGCTCGAGGAGGGAGAGGCGCCCTTCCTCAGCCCTAGCGCATTTGGTCGCCAAGTTTAACAGCTCCAGGGATGTGCATAGGTCTTCATGCATTGCTAGCTCCTCCTTCATCTTGACGTCACGCACGCCATCGAAGAAGGCTGAGATGATGGCCTCCTCAGTCACCTTGGGGATCTTGAGGCGGGTGTTGTTGAAGCACTGGATGTACTTCTGCAGGGTCTCTCCTGGCTGCTGCTTGATGCGGCGCATGTCGCTCACGGCCGGAGGCCGATCGCGAGTGCCTTGGAAGTTGGCGATGAAGGCGTGCGCATCTCGTCCCCAGAGGAGATCGTGGCCGGAGCCGAGTTCAGGAGCCAGGTTCGGGCTCTGTCCTTGAGCGCCATGGGGAACCAATTCGCCATGACCCTTTCGTCCCCGTTGGTGGCTTTGATGCCCAGCTCGTAGAGCTGAAGGAACTCCGCGGGGTCGGCAGTTCCGTCGTAGAGAGGAGGCAGGTCTGGCTTGAACTCGCCGGGCCATGTGACGCTACATAGCTCGGCGGTGAGGGTGCGACAGCCTGCAGTGGCCACCGGGGCTCTCTGCTGATGCGGAGCTTGCTCTTGTGGATTCCCGCGCACCGCTGCCTGGAGCAGCGCGGGGTCTTGACGCGGTGGCGCTGGAGCGCGATCGCGGCGCTCCGGTGCTGGGAGCACGCGAGCACCTTCTTGGGGACGAGGGATCTCCTGGCAGCTCCTTTCTTGTTGCGCGGGCCCCGGACACGGAGGGTCTCGGCCCGGGGCCATGTGCCTTGGAGCCAGGGCGCCTTCTTGGGGAGGAGGTGGCGGGGGCTCCTCCGGCTCCCTGCCTCCCGCGTGGGGTGAAGGGCGAGGTAATGATAGGGACGGCACGGGGGAGCCCCCCGCGGCGCGGACGAGCTCAGCGACGCGGTCGAGCCACTCCTCGTAGACGTCGTCGACAGGGCTGTAGCACAGGAGCTCGTTCGCCGCGATGAGCGCGGCTCGAGCCTCCATGGGAGCGCGGTGCGTGCGAGACGAAGAACCAGCATGGGCGAGCGAAGGAGTAGTGGTGCGGCCTTCTCGCCTCACCGATAGATGCAGGGACAAGGCCTGCTGCTCGTTCCCCGCCGGGCCGGTGGCGGTATTGGCTGCAGGCGACGGGGAACGACGGGGGTGTCCGCCGACGGGAGCCGTCCGGGCAACTCGAGCGGCGCGAGCAGCCCGACGCTCGGCTAAGGGCTCGGCGAGCGTCAGCCATGGACACGACGGAAGATCACACGCGACCAGCGGAAGAAACATTCCGGCGTGCCCCTACCTGGCACGCCAAATGTCAGATTTCGGGTTCCAGCAGACCCTTGAGGTCCGAACTCTGGGGTGCGCATGGAGATCTTTCCCCTACCAGCTCACTTGTTAATGGTTTGCAAGGGATCTAAACTAGGAACAATGAACAGCACAAGAGACACAAGATTTATACTGGTTCGGGCCACCGTTGTGGTGTAATACCCTACTCTAGTGTGTGATGTGGTGGATTGCCTCCAGGGCTGATGAAGAACAGTACAAAGGAAGAACAGCCTCGCGAGGGGCTGTTCTTGAGCTGGTGCGATGGACTGCTTGGGTGAGTCCAGTCGCTTCTCTCTCTCTCTCTCTCTAGTAGGTTCGACCCGTCCCCTCTCTCTGTGGTGGCTAGTCCTATTTATAGAGGGAGGCCCTGGGCCTCTTCCCAAATAATGAGCGGGAAGGGCGCCAACAATTGGCCATTTTGAAAGGGAACATCTAGTACACTTATCCTGACTAAAGTTGGTCTTCGGCTGCCAAAGGCTCTGACGGTGACGCCGTCCTGGGCTCCACGATGACCTCCGTCCTGCCGTTCTGCTGGTCATGGTCTTGTTGCACCGAAGCGGTAACCTTTCCCTGATAACTTGGCCTGTGCTTGCCTCCTTTGCACCAAAGGGGAAACGAGGGCATCAAGCAGGTCGGGCGCCTCACCGGGCGCCCACCGATCTCGATCGTCATGGCTTCCACACGGGCACCCTCGTGAGGTACCCTGCCTTGATCTCTCCGCCTCCTCGTGAGCCTGCCTCGACGAGGCTGCTCCGAGGAAGGTTCTGTTGTCCCGCAATGAGGCTTGTCTCCTCGCGAGGGTCTTGAGCTCGAGCTGATGAAGCTGGGCCGTGCTGGGCCCCCACTTGAGCCACGCCGCAGGCCGCAGGCAGGCAAGTCTGGGGACCCCCGTTCCCAGAACGCCGACAGATAATCACTCCACTATATATGTAGGCAGGGGCCTGAGCGCTTGCTTTACTATGGTTGCTCTCTTCATTCTCTCATCCTCTCCAAATGTAAACAAGACAGCGGTAGCGACTTTTTCTCTCTGCGCACCGTTGGTCACAGATCCGGCCGTGTCCCTTTGGCTGGTGTGTGTAGAGGACTAGGTGCATCGTTCACGCGGTCATCACCGGCGAGGGAGGAAACCCACAGCTCCCGGTGGGACCCAATCCTCTACCCGTGTCGTTCTCTCCGACGCGGCGCCGGCTCGAGAGGTCCTCCGGCCCTTTTCCTCCCTGCCGTATTGTGCGCAGATCCGACCTGCCGCCACCGACATCCCGATGACCCTCAGGTATAAGTTCTTCGAAAGCGGCATTGCTCTATCGCCCCAGCTCCCCACGCGTCTGCATGTGCATCCTTTTCTACTTCCATCAGCTCTTCCAAAGCCACCTAAATTTTTAGTATTATTAGAGGTAAAGCTACTTCATGCATTCGAATCTAGGACTTGGTTCAAACAACGAAGAAAGGGGCCATAGTCATAGCATGAATCTAGGACTTGATTCATAGAGGAAATAACATAGGGGAAGTAGTAGAGACCGGATACCCAACCGGTCTCTTGGTTGAAAAGGGAAATAATGGGAAAACGCAGTACAAACTGGATAAGGAACAAATCTTTTACTGGTTGAAAAAAGGTTAGAAAGTGGCGGCTGGTGGACAAATCAACATAGTATGTCCAGGATTAGATTTGTTGCCCTCACACACTAGAAGGTCTCCAGGATTAGATTTGCTGCCCTCACAGAGTAAAAGGTTTCTAGGATTAGATTTGCTACCCTACAGAGCATGAGCAAACTCGGCATCTCCACTTTATGCCTCCTTATAGGTACATTGTGCTGATGCGCCCACTGTCGCATGTCCTTATACCAACCTTTTGCTATTGTTAATGTAAGGGCGCATGTAAAATGAAGCGATCACACTGTTACCTGATAACCCACAAGTATAGGGGATCACAACAGTTTTTGAGGGTAGAGTATTCAACCCAAATTTATAGATTCGACACAAGGGGATCCAAAGAATATTTGAAGGTATTAGCAACAGAGCTGTCAATTCAACCACACCTGGAGATTAATTATCTTCGACAAAATTATCAGTAGCAAAGTAATATGATTGTATTGATAATAGTGATAGTAGCAATGGTAATGGTAATAGTAGTAACTTAGCAAGAACAGTATAAGATAAATTCGTAGGCATTGGATCGGTAATTTGTTGGATAATATTCATCATGAGACAGTTATAACCTTGGGCGATACGGCACTACCTCTAGTTGATCAATATAATGTAGGCACGTATTTGCTAAATAGTCATACGTGCTTATGGAAAAAACTTGCATGACATCTTTTGTCCTACCCCACTGGCAGCGGGGTCCATACGGAAACTAAGGGATATTAAGGCCTCCTTTTAATAGAGAAGCGGAAGAAAGCGCTGACACACGGTGAATACATGAACTCCTCAAACTACAGTCATCACCGGGAGTGGTCCCGACTATTGTCACTCCGGGGTTGCCTGATCATAACACGTAGTAGGTGACTATAACTTGAAAGATCAGATTTAGAACATGGATATAATAGTGATAACATAAACGGTTCAGATCTGAAATCATGGCACCCGGGCCCAAAGTGACAAGCATTAAGCATGGAAAAGTCATAGAAACATCAATCTTAGAACATAGTGGATACTAGGGATCAGGCCCTAACAAAACTAACTCTATTACATGATGAATCTCATCAAACTCCTCACCGACCAGCGAGCCTACGAAGGAATTACTCACTCCCGGTGGGGAGCATCATGGAATTGGCCATGGAGAAGGGTTGGTGATGAAGAAGAACAAAGATCCCCCTCTCTGGAGCCCCAGGACTCAAGATCTGGCCTCCCGACGAAGAACAGGAGGTGACGACGGCTTCGTCTCGTGGATCACGATAATTCTTTCTCTCTTATTTTTTCTGGAAATATAGGATTTTATAGCATCGGTTTCAGGGTCTGCGGGGCCACCAGGTGGGGACAACCCACGTGGGCGTTCAAGGAGGGGCACGCGCCCTGGTGGGTTGTGCCCACCAAGGTGCCGCCCTTTGGTGGATCTTGGCTCCAGAAATTCTCTTTATTGATATAAATATTCCTCGCAAAGTTTCCTTCCATTCCAGGAACTTTTATTTCTGCACAAAAACAACACCATGGTAGTTCTGCTGAAAACAACGTCTGTCCGGGGTTAGTTTCATTCAAATCATGCAAATTAGAGTCCCAAACAATAGGAAAAGCTTTAGGAAGAGTAGATACGTTGGAGACGTATCAACTCCTCCAAGCTTAAACCTTTCCTTGTCCTCAAGCAGTTCAGTTGCTCTTGTTTGCATAAAGCTTAAAGAACACCCAGGTTTTCGGCCAACATTATAACTAACCATGCTGACAATAACTCTTAAAAATTATATTAACACATATCAATAACATAATCAGCTAGCGAGCAATAATAAGATATCTCAAATTTCAACACGTTGTCAAAACAGCCATGATATAATATGACAATAGTGGTATCTCCCTAGCCCGACCGCAAAACATAAATGCAGAGCACCTCCAAAGTCCAAGCAACGACTAAACATTGTAATTCATGGTAGAAAAGATCCAGTCATGATGTGATACGTCTCCGTCGTATGTACTTTTCCAAACACTTTTGCCCTTGTTTTGGACTCTAACTTGTATGATTTGAATGGAACTAACCCGGACTAACGCTGTTTTCAGCAGAATTTCCATGATGTTGTTTTATGTGGAGAAAACAAAAGTTCTCGGAATGACCTGAAACTCCACGGGATATCTTATAAAAAATAATAAAAAATCCTCGCCAAAGATGAAGAACAGGGGGCCCACACCTTATCCACGAGGGTGGGGGCGCCCCCCCTAGGGCGCGCCCCCTACCTCGTGGGCCCCCAGGAGACCCTCCGACGCCAACTCCAACTCCATATATTGGCTTTCGCTTTCGGGGAGAGAAAAATCAGAGAGAAAGTTTCATCGCATTTTACAATATGAAGCCGCCGCCAAGCCCTAATCTCTCTCGGGAGGGCTGATCTGGAGTCATTTCGGGCTCAAGAGGGGATTCGCCGCCGTCATCATCAACCATCCTCCATCACCAATTTCATGATGCTCACTGTCGTGCGTGAGTAATTCCATCGTAGGCTTGCTGGACGGTGATGGGTTGGATGAGATTTATCATGTAATCGAGTTAGTTTTGTTAGGGTTTGATCCTTAGTATCCACTATGTTCTGAGATTGATATTGCTATGACTTTGCTATGCTTAATGCTTGTCACTAGGGCCCGAGTGCCATGATTTCAGATCTGAACCTATTATGTTTTCATGCATATATGTGTGTTCTTGATCCTATCTTGCAAGTCTATAGTCACCTACTATGTGTTATGATCCTGCAACCCCGAAGTGACAATACTCGGGACCACTCCCGGTGATGACCATAGTTTAAGGAGTTCATGTATTCACTATGTGCTAGTGCTTTGTTCCGGTTCTCTATTAAAAGGAGGCCTTAATATCCCTTAGTTTCCAATAGGACCCCGCTGCCATGGGAGGGTAGGACAAAAGATGCCATGCAAGTTCTTTTCCATAAGCACGTATGCCTACATTACATTGATGAACTGGAGCTAGTTCTGTGTCACGCTATGTTATGACTGTTACATGACGAACCGCACCCGGCATAATTATCCATCACTGATCCGGTGCCTACGAGCTTTCCATATGCTGGTTTTTGCTTATTTACTTTTCCGCTGCTACTGTTACAATCACTACAAAAATACCAAAAACATTACTTTTGTTGTCTTTACTTTTGTTACCGTTACCACCACTATCATATTACTTTGCTACTAAACACTTTGCTGTAGATACTAAGTTTCCAGGTGTGGTTGAATTGACAACTCAGCTGCTAATACCTGAGAATATTCTTTGGCTCCCCTTGTGTCGAATCAATAAATTTGGGTTGAATACTTTACCCTCGAAAATTGTTGCGATCCCCTATACTTGTGGGTTATCAAGAACTTTTTTTGGCGCCGTTGCCGGGGAGCATAGCTCTATTTTTTGAGGCACTTGGGATTTATATCTGCTGGACACTATGAAGAACTTGAAAGACGCTAAGACAACAATTTATTCCTCAACTATGAGGGGAGGTAAGGAACTGCCATCTAGCTCTGCACTTGATTCACCTTCTGTTATGAGTAAGCTAGCGACACCTAAACCTGCTTCTGCTATTCGCTCGATATGTCGCATGTTATTGATGATGCCACTTCTGCTATGCATGATACTTATGATGAAACTACTTCTATGCTTGATACTACTGTGCCCCTTGATGAATTTCTAGATGAACAAATTTCTAGGTCTAGAGAAAGAGAAAATATTGAAAATGACTACTATGATGAAAGTTATGATGAAAATATGCCTTCGCTCCTCGAGGGTTATCTTTTGATGCTGAATCTTCTGCAGCTATTTTTGCTTGCAAGGATAGATATGAACTTATGAGGCTGCTAGTTAAATGGAGTAAAGAATCTCTTAGAGATAGAATGAGACCTGACCCTGCTTTTTCTACTTCACCTATCTGTGCTCCTGATAAGGATTATGAATTCTCTGTTGATCCTGATATAATTACTTTGGTTGAATCTGATCCTTTTATGGCTAGGAATCAAACCTGCTAGGCACATCTTACTAAGTTAAATGATATAGCTGCCCTGTTTACTAATGATGAGAGATCGCGCTACTTTTATATACTCAAAATATTTCCTTTCTCATTAAAGGGTGATACTAAGATATGGTTTAATTCTCTTGATCCTGGTTGTGTGCGTAGTCCCTGTGATATGATTTATTACTTCTCTGCTAAATATTTCCCTGCTCATAAGAAACAAGCTGCTTTGAGGGATATATATAATTTTGTGCAAATTGAAGAAGAGAGTCTCCCACAAGCTTGGGGGAGGCTTCTCAAGCTACTGAATGCTTTTCCTGATCATCCTCTTAAGAGATTACCTGGATAGTTGTGCTGGTTCTCTTTTCAGGGAAAGAACACCGGATGAAGCTGGAATTTTATTGAATAATATGTTGACAAATGAAAATAATTGGGCACCTCCTGAGCCAGCCCCCGAGCCAGCTCCTGAGCCAATTACTGAGGCTATTCCTAAACCAACTCCGAAGAAGAGAGTTGTTCTATTTCTCAGTCCCGAAGATATGCAAGAGGCAAAGAAATCTATGAAACAAAAAGGTATTAAAGCTGAAGATGTTGAGAATTTACCTCCTATTGAAGAAATACATGGTCTTAATATACCGCCTGTTGAAGAAACATATGATCTTGATCCCGATATCCCGATATCCCGATACTTATTGAAGAACCTCCTGATCCCGATATCCCGACACAGGTAGTAAAGGTAAATTCTCTCTATAGATTTGATGAAGGTGATATTCCTCATTACAAGTCTGCTAGGCAATGATTCGATGAGTTTGATAATTTTATTTTCAAACAAGAAAACTTTAATGCTTATTTTGGTAGACAACTGAGACAGAATACCTTTATGATTAAGCGCTTGAGTGGTTATATGGCTAATATTAGAGGTGAACTTAAACTTGTTAGCAAACATGCTTCTATGGTTACCACTCAAGTAGAACAACTACTTAAAGCTCAGAAAGAAGTGCTTGATGAAATGAATAGTAAGAAAAATGATTATGCTGTTAGAGTGGCTACTAGAACTGGTAGAATGACTCAGGAACCTTTGTATCCTGAAGGCCACCCTAAGAGAATCGAGCAAGATTCTCAGAGAAATAATATTGAGGTACCTGGTTCTTCTAAAAGGAAGAAAAAGAAAAATGATAGAACTATGCAAACTTCTAGTGAACCTATTGCCGAACCACCTGATAATCCGAATGATATCTCTATGTCTGATGCTGAAACACAATCTGGTAATGAACATGAACCTAGTGAAAATGCTAATGATGATGTTCATGATAATGCTCAACCTAGTAATGATAATGATGTAGAAGTTGAACCTCCGTTGATCTTGATAACCCACAATCAAAGAATCAACGTTATGATAAAAGAGACTTCGTTGCTAGGAAACATGGTAAAGAAAGAGAACCATGGGTTCAGAAACCCATGCCTTTTCCTCCCAAACCATCCAAGAAAAGGATGATGAGGATTTTGAGCGCTTTGGTCAAATGATTAGACCTATCTTTTATGTATGCGATTGACTGATATGCTCAAAATGAACCCTAATGCTAAATATATGAAAGAAATTGTTACAAATAAAAGAAAGATACCGGAAGCTGAAATTTTCACCATGCTTGCTAATTATACTTTTAAGGGTGGAATACCAAAGAAACTTGGAGATCCAGGAGTACCTACTATACCATTCTCCATTAAAAGAAATTGTGTTAAAACTACTTTATGTGATCTTGGAGCCGGTGTCAGTGTTATGCCTCTCTCTGTATATCGTAGACTTGACTTGAATAAGTTGACACCTACTAAAATATCTTTACAAATGGCTGATAAATCAACTACTATACATGTCGGTATTTGTGAGGATGTGCCTGTTGTGGTTGCAAACATTACTATTTTAACGGACTTTGTTATTCTTGATATTCCCGAGGATGATAGTATGTCTATTATTCTTGGAAGACCTTTCCTTAATACTGCATGGGCTGTTATTGATTGCAACAAAGGCAATGTCACTTTTCATGTTAATGGTAATGAGCATACGGTACACTTTCCGAGGAAACCACCTCAAGTTTATAGCATCAACTCTATTGGAAAAATTCCATCGATTATATTTGGAGGTTTTGAATTTCCTCTCCCTACTGTCAAGAAGAAATATGATATACTTATTATTGGGGATGTCCATATCCCCGTTGAGGTAACATAGTGTTATTCGAAATTTCTCCGATTCCATGATTATCGAATGAGTTTGTTAACAAGACTTGATCAACCTTGTTAGTGGATTCTTTTTGATGAGCATGAGATGGATGAAACAAGAAGCACAACCTTCTCGTACCCTCTTTATATTTTCTGTTACTTAGTAGAAATAAAGTAAAATAGTATTTTCTCGTCTGCTTCTGATTTATCCGTGCAATATAAAATATCCCGAAAATAAAAGTCCTTAGAATGCCCCGCCAATTTAATATGATTTTTTTCGGGAATATTTGAGGATTTTAGTGCAAAATTATCATGGGAGGCTGCCACTGCCACGAGGGTGGAGGGCGCGCCCTACCCCCCTGGGCGCGCCCCCTACCTCGTGGGCCCACGGTGGCCCGCCTCCACATAACCGGGCACCCATCTTCTTCCTCGGTCTCACACACACCCAAAAATCCAACTCAAGCTCGTGTTCCAGACACTTTTGCTGTGATTTTCGATCTCCTTGCTCAAAGCACCTCTCACAAAACTGCTTGGGTAGATTGTTCCTTGGTATGTGACTCCTCCATTGGTCCAATTAGTTTTTGTTCTAGTGCTTTATTCTTTGCAAATTTGTGCTGCATAGGTGACCATGTTCTTGAGCTTGCATGTCAAATTTATATGGTTCCAAGTAGTTCTAATGCTTGATATATGCTCTAGGCACTTGTATGAGTAGTTGCTATCAGTTTTATTGAAGTTGGTTCACTTTTGTTTGAAGTTACTAAAAATTTAATTATTTTTCAAAGAAAACAATATGCTTAGGAAGATGTTCCAAGGTGGTTCTTCAAGGAAGCAAGGTCCTGTGCTTGCAATGCGTGATGTCGACGAGGAACCGCCAAGAGATGCTCTTGTGAGGCCCCGTGAATGGCCTTCCAAAATTTTATGGATCAAGCGGGAATTAAAGAAGAATTTAACGATATTTGCGTGCATCGCCGTCTTGAGGACTTTGAAGTCGACAAATGCCCCCAAAGATCGTGACCTCACAAGTTCATTTGTGGGGAGGTTTGAGTTTTCATCTTCGCGTAATTCTCCTTCAGTCATGTTTGACCTTTATGACAAATCTTATACCATGGATTTAGAGGATTTCACTCTTGCATGCAAACTTCCATCTTGGGGTAGTATCAGGGATCCCCTAAATCTGAATATAGAGACTTTCTTGCTAGAATAACTATGGGGGAATCTAGGGATATAACGCAAGCCACTATAGGGAGCATTCACTTTCCTGCTATACATTATTTTGCTCTCTTCATAGGTAGATGCATAAATGCTAAGGATGAAGCATGTCACATGTCTGCCCCTGATCTCAGCATTCTCAGAAGTGTTGTGTTAGGGGACCAATCTTATCACATGGGAGCCATTGTAGCTCGTAGGTTGCATCTTAATAGACATAACGGAGATTTCTTTGGAGGAATTTATGCAACCCGCTTAGCTTATTTTCTTGAGATAGACATTCGTGAGGGTGACGTGGAGTTACCCCCTACTTATTTAGATTTTGATTCTATGGTTTCCCACCAGTTTGTTGCGAGGACTGAACCACCTCTCTAGTATCGACTAATCTTTAACAAACGGCATGTTGTCCATGTTACTCTTCCTGCTCCTGCCTTCTATGATTTTCAGACTAGAGGAAGGATATATTATTACCAGAGAGGAGGCAGATGAGTACGAGAGGAGAGCGGAGGCAGCTCGACGCCACGCTGCAGCTCAGGAGGCGATAGCCGCTGCATCGCAAAGACGACCCAGCTACACCTACGGGTATCGCCTGTGCTATCTCGGCTAAAGACCAACTTAGGCCAAAAGCATAAGCTTGGGGGAGTACGTATTTCTCACCGACATTACATTCATGTTCACACACACTCATTGCTAGATGTCGGTGCTCATACTCTTTCACTGTAATATCCATGCTAGTTTATTTTCCTTTTTCCTGCTTTTTTCTTGTGTGTTTAATAAACCTTAGAAAAAAATAGTAGTAGTTTATTTTTCCTGCTGTAGTAGTAATAATTAAAAAGAAAACCCAAAAATATTTCACGTTCTTCTTTTGCTTGTTCGGAGCTCTCCCGTGTAAATAGTTTTTATTTCCTTTCTTTTCTTTAGGGGTCAGTAGGAGAAGACCATAATTAAATTGTTGTAGTGGCTCTTATATGCATCATTGTTGATTTAACCAAGAGCCCATATTGCCTTGTCTTCTCCTGTTTATTGAATGCTCGCAGATTCCAACTTAGTACAATGCACGTGCACTCTTATTATTATTCACACCGTTCGGTCGTGCAAGTGAAAGGCAATTATGATGACATATATGATGGACTGACTGAGATGGGAAAAGCTGGTATGAACTCGACCTCTTTTGTTTTTGTAAATATGATGAGCCCATCGTTCCTGATTTAGCTTATTATGAATAAACATGCTTGCAATGACAATTAGAGATCATAGTTGCTTGTGCCATGCTTGATTAGCTATTAGTTATAATGGTTTACCTTGCGTGCCAACATGCTATTAAAATGGTTGTGATGTGGTATGATGGGTTGGTATCCTCCTTTGAATGATTTAAGTGACTTGACTTGGCACATGTTCACGCATGTAGTTGAAACGAATCAACATAGCCTTCACGATATTTATGTTCATGGTGGATTATATCCTACTCATGCTTGTATTCAATGTTTATTAATTTTAATGCATGTTCATGACTATTGTCGCTCTCTTGTTGGTCGTTTCCCAGTCTTTTGCTAGCCTTCACTTGTACTAAGCGGGAATACTGCTTGTGCATCCAATCCCTTAAACCCCAAAGTTATTCCATATGAGTCCACTATACCTTCCTATATGTGGTATCTACCTGCCGTTCCAAGTAAATTTGTATGTGCCAAACTCTAAACCTTCAAATAAACATTCTGGTTTGCATGCTCGAATAGCTCATATATCAACTAGTGCTGCCCTTATCTTCCGTGTTAGGCGGGTTATTCTCAAGAGGAGTGGACTACGCTCCTCACTCACGAGAAAATGGCTGGTCACCGGGATGCCCAGTCCCATGCTTTATGCAAGCTAAATCAAAATAATTGCAAACAAAACTCCCTGGGACCCGTTGAATGTTGGAGGCGCTCGTTGTTTCGAGCAAGCCATGGATTGATGCTTGTGGAGGAGGGGGAGTATAAACTTTACCACTCTGTTTGGGAACCGCCTATAATTTGTTTAGCATGGAAGATATCGTCATCTCTTAGTTGTTATGTTGACAATGAAAGTATGCCGCTCAAAATAATTAATCTCTATTTCAAAATCGAGCTCTAGCACCTCTACAAATCCCTGCTTCCCTTTGTGAAGGGCCTATCTATTTACTTTCATGTTGAGTCATCACCCTCTTATTAAAAGCACTAGCTGGAGAGCACAGCTATCATTTGCATTCATTATTGTTAATTTATATCGGGTATGACTATGATTGGATCTCTTTTACCATGAATTACAATGTCTAGTGGGTCACCTTGATCTTTGAAGGTGCAGTGCATTTATGTTTTGCGGTCTTAGAAAGGGCTAGCGAGATACCATCTTGTTATATCATATTATGATTGTTTTGAGAAAGTGTTGTCATCCGATATTTATTATTATGGCTTGCTAGCTGATTATGCCATTGATATGAGTAAACACGGGACCTGAGAATTATTGCAAATGTGGTTAGTTATGATATTTGCTGAAAACTTGAATGCTGGCTTGACATAAGTACAACAACAAGAGCAAACAGAGTTTGTAAACGTTTTTCTTTTTCTCTTTCAGTTTGTCAACTGAATTGCTTGAGGACAAGCAAGGTTTTAAGCTTGGGGGAGTTGATACGTCTCCGTCGTATCTACTTTTCCAAAAACTTTTGCCCTTGTTTTGGACTCTAACTTGTATGATTTGAATGAAACCAACCCGGACTGACGCTGTTTTCAGCAGAATTGCCATGATGTTGTTTTATGTGCAGAAAACAGAAGTTCTTGGAATGACCTGAAACTCCACGGGATGTCTTAGAAAAAATAATAAAAAGTCCTCGCCAAATATGAAGACCAGGGGGCCCACACCCTGTCCACGAGGGTGGGGGGCGCCCCCCCCCTAGGGCGTGCCCCCTACCTCGTGGGCCCCCGGGAGACCCTCCGACGCCAACTCCAACTCCATATATTGGCTTTCGGCGAGAAAAAAATCAGAGAGAATGTTTCATCGCGTTTTACGATACGGAGCCGCCGCCAAGCCCTAATCTCTCTCGGGAGGGCTGATCTGGAGTCCGTTCGGGGCTCCGGAGAGGGGGATTCATCGCCGTCATCATCATCAACCATCCTCCATCACCAATTTCATGATGCTCACCGCCGTGCGTGAGTAATTCCATCGTAGGCTTGGTGGACGGTGATGGGTTGGATGAGATTTATCATGTAATCGAGTTAGTTTTGTTAGGGTTTGATCCCTAGTATCCACTATGTTCTGAGATTGATGTTGCTATGACTTTGCTATGCTTAATGCTTGTCACTAGGGCCCGAGTGCCATGATTTCAGATCTGAACCTATTATGATTTCATGAATATATGTGTGTTCTTGATCCTATCTTGCAAGTCTATAGTCACCTATTATGTGTTATGATCCTGCAACCCCGAAGTGACAATACTCGGGACCACTCCCGGTGATGACCATAGTTTGAGGAGTTCGTGTATTCACTATGTGCTAATGCTTTGTTCCGGTTCTCTATGAAAAGGAGGCCTTAATATCCGTTAGTTTCCAATAGGACCCCGCTGCCACGGGAGAGTAGGACAAAAGATGTCATGCAAGTTCTTTTCCACAAGCACGTATGACTATATTCGGAATACATGCCTACATTACATTGATGAACTGGAGCTAGTTCTGTGTCACCCTATGTTATGACTGTTACATGACGAACTGCATCCGGCATAATTATCCATCATCGATCCCGGTGCCTACGAAGCTTTCCATATACTGGTTTTCGCTTATTTACTTTTCCGCTGCCATCATATAATCACTACAAAAATATCAAAACATTACTTTTGTTGTCTTAACTTTTGTTACCAAGTTACCACCACTATCATATTACTTTGGTACTAAACACTTTGCTGCAGATACTAAGTTTCCGTGTGTGGTTGAATTGACAACTCAAAGCTAATACTTGAGAATATTCTTTGGCTCCCCTTGTGTCGAATCAATAAATTTGGGTTGAATACTCTACCCTCGAAAACTGTTGCGATCCCCTATACTTGTGGGTTATCATGATGCACCCAACATTAGCTACACACAATGCATAAGCATGACAGCAGTGCTCTCAGGTTCGGGCGCTTATTTTAAAAGGTGATGACACAACATCAAAGTAAATAGATAGTCCCTTCACAGAGGGAAGCAGTGATTTGCAGAGGTGCCAGAGCTCAAGTTTTAAAACAGAGGTAAATGATATTTTGAGACATGCACCCTTCTCATTTACTTCACAACTATCAGTTATCAATATCTTCCATGCTAAGCACGCTAGTGGCATTTCCCAAGCGATAAAAGTAAAGGTTTTGACTCCATTGGGTGTTTTTGTTTGATTATTTGTAAGCTTTTTCTGTTTGCAGTTTGGGACTGGGCATCCCTATTACCGCCCTTTTCTTATGCGGTGGCGAGTGAATAAACACTCTACCTGAGAATAACCCTCTTAGCATGGAAAATACCGCCACCTCTCGCTGCTCCATGAACGATCTAGGCACACAAAAAGGATATTTATTAGAAGTTTTTAGAGGTGGCACATGAAAATTAATTCAGGACGGCAGGGTAATACCGCATATAGGTAGGTATGGTGGACTCATCTGGAATAACTTAGGTTCAAGGTTTTTTATGTACAAGCAGAATTCCCACTTAGTACAAGCGAAGGCTAGCAATTAGATTGAGAATTGGCCAGCTAGAGAGCAACAACGGTCATGAACATGCATTATGCATAAGTAACATTGGGCACTAGCATGAGTAGGATATTAACACCATGAACATAAATATCATAGAGGCTTTGTGAAAGTGCGTTATGTCGACTAGAGGGGGGGTGAATAGGCGATATTTATGAATTCTTCACTGAGGAATTTGCCGGTGAGGAAATTCCTTAGCGAAGAACTACTTGCAGCGGAATAAGTACTCAGAAGTAAGCATAACAAAATACGTGCATGGTCATCATGATGAAATGAAGACAAACACGGAGTACGTAAAGCGTAATCACAGGATAACACAAGATGAAGACAAATGCATCAAGAAATTGAACTGAGGAAATTGAGAAAGTCTTCAGTCAAAGTCTTCAAACACAGATATGATGAAACACTTAACACAGTAATGAGGAAATTAAAGAGTCGAGGAAATAGAACCAGTAAGGTTGGTGAAGACAATGATTTGGTAGACCAGTTCCAACGGCTGTCTCAGTTGTACGTCTGGTTGGAGCAGCTGCGTATTTAAACTCGAGGACACACAGTCCCGGACACCCAGTCCTGAGCACGCAGCTCAGGACACCAAGTCCTCATCGTATTCTCCTTGAACTAAGGTCACATGCACCTCGTCCAATCACTCGTGGTAAGTCTTCAGCGACTTCCAAACCTTCACAGACTCGGTCACTCGGTGATCCACAATTCCTCTTGGATGCTCTAGACCATGACGCCTAACTGTCTGGAAGAAGCACAATCTTCAAAGGTAACCAGCGTCGGATCCACGCAAGATCAATCTCTTCGGATGCTCAATCACTTTGGGTTTGTAGGTGTTTGGGTTTGGATTTTCCTCACTTGATGATTTTCACTCAAAGTCCTCGGAGGATGGGATGCTCTCAATTGACAAGCGCCGGTTCTCTCGGAGCAGCCAACCAGCTAGTGGTTGTAGGGGGCGGCTATTTATAGCCTAGGAGCAGCCCGACATGATAAGACATAAATTCCCTTCAATGATATGACCGTTAGGTGGATACGATATTTTGGGACAGCCGGGCGCCAGAAGACAAGAACGGTCGGAAATTTGAGGTTCAAATTCCTCGTGGCTATCATGTTCCTCACTATGTAGGCAATCCGCATGGCGAATTCCTAACTACTCGGGCCGAACAAATTCTCAAGGACTGTAAGAACTTCGTCTCTCACATCAAGAAATTGACCGAATCAGTATGAGATTTCCAATGGCTTCACTCGAAGGGATTGGTAGGTGTAGGATTTTGAGTTGAACATCACATGGAAATTTTTCCTTAGTATTTCCTCGACCCCCTTTTAACAGTACGGTGTTTCCTATGACTCAAGAAAGAGAAAACGAAACTATGAAAACAAAAGTCTTCACGCTTCATGTTCCTCAAATGAATACCAAGTCTTCAAGGTCACACCAATTTCTTCACTTTCAAAGTCTTCAGAAAGTCTTCAGAATACCAAAGTCTTCAGTTGAAGAACTTCATTTTTAGGGGTCGACTTTCTCTGTAAATATCAAACTCCTCATAGACTTATAGACCTGTGTACAGTCATAAACTCATTAGTCCCTTAACCTATAAGTCTTCAATACACCAAAATCACTAAGGGGCACTAGATGCGTTTACACTTTGTTGGTTTTGATTCAACTACATGCATGAACATGTGCCAAGTCAAGCCACTCAAACATTCATAGGAGGATAGCATATTATCATACTACATCACAATCATTTTAACGCAATGTTGATATCCAAGATAAATCATTATCCACTCTTAGCTACTTATGCATGGCATGAGAAACTATAATCTCTAATTGTCATTGCAAACATGTTTAATCATAATGGGCTGAATCATGGATACTAGGTTAAACATATTTACACAAACAGAACAAGTCGAGATCATACCAATTTCTCTCTGCTACGGCCAGTTCATCGAATATCGTCATTTTTGCCTTTTACTTGCACGACTGAACAATGTGAAATAATAATACTGCAAGAGCGTCGTGGACTAAGCTGGTATCTACAAACATCTTATTCAACAGGAGAAGACAAAGTAAAATGAGTTCTGTATTAGATAAACAGTTATTCATATGAGAGCCACTCAACATTTTCATCGTGGTCTTCTCCTTGATACGACTCGACTAAAAAGAAAATAAATTCGGAGAAACACGCTGAAATATTTTTGGAGTTTTTGGTTTCTTGAACAAGCAAATAAAAGGGAAAACAAAAAAAATTATTTACATGGGAAAGCTCCCAACAAGCAAAAGAAGAACAAGGAAATCTTTTTGGTTTTATTTTTAGTATTACAACTAAGCATGCAAAGAAAGTAAACTCACTACAACTAATTTTTTTGGTTTTTTTCTATGTTTTTTCAAACACACAAGAAGAAAGTGAGAAAATAAAATTAAGCATGGATAATACAATGAAAAAGTGTAAACACCGACAAATGGAATAAGTGGACATGAATATAAAGTCGGTGGAAACACGTACTACCCAAAGCTTAGGCTTTTGGCCTAACTTGGCAGTCGATCAGAAACCTGGATAGTAGTCGGGGCGCTGAGGAGCGGGCATCCACTGATCCCACTGCTAAGGCTCCTCCACTGCTGTAGCCTGGTCGTTCCGGTAGGCGATGATGTCCGAAGGCATAATCCTATATCCGCCCCTAGCAACAGGATCAAACAAACCAGGAACAGGCAATGGAATAATATCACAAGTTTCAATGCTAAAAACCAAATTATAAGGAATAGGAATGTCAGGGTAATCTCGTGCAATAAAATGTTGGGGTTCCATGGCTGCACGGTCTAGGTAAACCTCGGTAAGATGGTAATCATGAAGGCGAATCTCAACATTGAAGTGAGCTGCCAAACGAGTAGCGAAAATCCCACCATGTATTTTACCCTTGGACTTATTAATGTGGAGGCGACGTGCCACAATAGCTCCCAAGCTATAAGTGTTGTCGCCCTCTAGTGCACGACGTAAAGCAGCAAGGTCTGGTGAATTGAGTGCACGCACCTTCTCTCTAGCAAGCAAGCATTTTTCAATGAAAAGAGCAAAGTAATGAACAGTAGGAAAATGCAAGCCAGCGGCAGTGATAGCTGACACCCCTCTCTCATCTCCCACTGTCAAGGTATGATAAAAGGCGTCAAACTCTTCCGGCCTAGGCTCAACTAAACTACCGTCAAAAGAGATCATGCATATGTTACAAAATTTAGTAAGTGGTATCTGACGGGTTTCAGCATATAAATTAAACTGCATCTCTAGAGGATTATTCCTAGGAAGGAAAGTAAAACTTTGAACAAAGCTGTTTGTGAGGAGATGATACTATTCACATTCAGTTGCGATGAAGTTGGTGAGGCTGCATTAGCAGCATATTTGTGTGAACTCCTGAAGGATTCCAGCCTCTTCCATGAACTGGGTGTGCGGCCATTCGCACGGCCATACTTCCGCCAAGCTTCGAGGATGGACATCACTGTCAGACGATCCCCAATAACACCCTTGGAGTTCTTATTCGAAGCAAACTTCCTAAAGATATTCGTCCTTTTCCTATGAACAAAAATTCTGAAATTTTTAGTCCACAAACTTTTCTCAACAAAATTTCACAAAGTTGATAGCAACTACTCATAGGGATACATAGAGGCCATAGCAAGCATTCAAACTACTTAGAACTGTAAAAATTCAACATGCAAGCTCATCTACAGCAGCACCGAGAGTAGCTAATTATTCAAAATATTAGCCGCTAAAGAAAAAACTATTTGGACAAATGATGGAGTCACATACCAAGCAACAATCCGTCGAAACAGTTTTGGAAACGGAGCTTCAAGCAAAAAGATCGAAATCCACGAGTTAGAGAGCAAGAACACGGGAGAGAGAGCAATGGAGAATTTTTTCTGGAGGTAAGTGATGATGTGGTGTGAATAGGTAAGTGAGAGGGCCCACGTGGGGACCCCAACCCACCAAGGTGCGCCTGGGGGTCCTGGTGCGCCCAGGTGGGTCGTGCCCACCTGGTGCACCTCCCTCTAATATTATTCGCACCAGAAATTCTTAAATATTCAGAAAAAATCATATTAAATTTTCAGAGCATTTTGAGAACTTTTATTTTTGGGTTATTTTTTACTGCACGGGAAATTCAGAAAACAGACAAAACATGGCACTTTATTTTATTTAACTAATAAAAACATAAAACAAAAGGTAGGGACAGATGGTAGTGCTTACTAAATTCATCAACCTCATACCTCTAAATTTTTTTCATTAATAAGGTTGATCAGGTCTTATTAACAACCACTTTCGATTAGCATGAAACTGAAGAACTTTCATAAATCACTAAGTTACCTCAACGGGGATATGAATGTCCCCAACAATAAGCATTTAATATTTCTTTTTGACAGTAGGTAGAGGTATTTGAAAACTTCCAATAGTGATTGTCGAGGATTTTTCAATAACATTAATACCATTCACTTGGAATTGTTTCATCGGAAAGTGTACCGTATGCTCATTACCATTGATATGAAAAGTGACATTGCTTTTATTGCAATCAATAACAACCCCTGGAATATTCAAGAAGGGTCTACCAAGGATAACCGGCATGTTGTCGTCCTCGGGCATCTCAAGTATAACAAAGTCAGTCAAAATAGTAACATTAGCAACAACAACGGGCACGTCCTCACAAATACCGATAGGTATGTCAGTTGATTTGTCAGCCATTTGCAAAGATATTCAAATCAAGTCTTTATATAAAGAGAAAGTCATAACAATAACACCATCTCCTAAATCACATAAAGCAGTTTTCACATAGTTTCTTTTGATGGAGCAAGGTATAGTTGGTATTCCTGGATCTCCAAGTTTTTTAGGTACTCCATCTTTAAAAGTATAATTACCAAGCATAGTGGAGATTTCATCTTCCGGTATTTTTCCCTTATTGGTGATGATGTCTTTCATATACTTTGCAAAAGGAGGCATTTTCAAGATCTCAGTCAAGCGAGTACGCAAAAAGACTGGCCTGAGCATTTCAGAAAAGCGTTCAAATTCTTCATCATCTTTCTTTTTAGTTGACTTAGGTGGAAAGGAAATAGGTTTTTGAACCCACGGTTCTCTTTCTTTACCGTGTTTTCTAGCCAAAAAGTCACTTTTATCATACCTTTTATTCTTAGGTTGTGGGTTATCAAGATCAACTGGAGGTTCTATCCCAACATCATTATCTGGTTCTTTTTCATTATTTGGTTGACTGTTTTCATGAACATCAGCATTATATTTTTCATTATCAGAAGGTGAGTGCTCGTTACCAGACTAAGAGTCAGCATCAGAGATAGAAATTTCTTTATCATTATCAGGAGGTTTTTCTATTTCAAGTTCACTAGAAGCATGTAAAGTCCTACCATTTTTCTTCTTCTTTTTTCTTTTTAGAAGGACTATGTGCATCAGTGTTAGCTCTTTGAGAGTCTTGTTCAATTCTTTTTGGGTGTCTCTCAGGATAAAGTGGTTCCTGAGTCATTCTACCTCCTCTAGTCATTACTCTAGCAGCATGGTCATTGATATTATTATTCATTTCATCAAGCAATTCTCTTTGAGATTTAGCAACTTGTTCTAACTGAGTTTGAACCATAGAAGCATGCTTTCCAACACCTCTAACATCATTTGAGATTCTAAATAACAAGTCACTTAAGCGAGCAATTCATATCAGAATTATATTTCAATTGTTTTAGCACATTTGCGTTGAATTGATCTTGTTTTCTAATATAGTTTTCAAAATCATAAAGGCATTGGCTAGGGTGCATATTGTGAGGATTGTCATTATCATTGAACTTCATTAGAGAATTTACCTCTACCACCTTAGGCAGTGGTGGTGTATTAAGCCCATGTATTTCTTCAATAGGAGGTAAATTATTAACATCCACAGCTTTAATACCTTTTACCTTCATAGATTTCTTTGCCTCTTGCATATCTTCAGGAATGAGATATAATATACCCCTCTTCTTCGGAGTGGGTTTAGGCGGTGGTTTAGGAAGAGTCCAATCATCATAGTTTTTCAGTATGTTATTCAATAATTCTTCAGCTTCCCCAACAGTTTGTTCCCTGAAAACACAACCAGCACAACTATCTAGAAAATCCCTAGAAGCATTAGTTAGTCCATTATAGAAGATATCAAGTATTTCATTTGTCTTAAGAGGATGATCAGGCAAAGCATTAAATAACTGGCAAAGCCTCCCCCAAGCTTGTGGGAGACTCTCTTCTTTAATTTGCACAAAGTTAAATATTTCTTGTATGGCAGCTTGTTTCTTATGAGCAGGTAAATATTCTTCAGAGAAGTAATAAATCATATCCTGGGGACTACACGCACAACTAGGAGCAAGAGTATTGTACCAAGCTTTAACATCACCCTTTAATGAGAACGGAAATAATTTGAGAATAAAGTAATAGCGCGTCTTCTCATCATGAGTAAAAAGGGTGGCTATGTCATTCAACTTAGTAAGATGTGCCACAACAGTTTCAGTTTCATAACCATGGAAAGGATCCGATTCAACTGAAGTAATTAACTCTGGGTCGACAAAGAATCCATAAAGATAGGTGAAGTAGCAAGCTTAGGATCATATTTCATTCTAGTATTCCCAGATTTTTCTTTATACTTGCATAGTAATTTCTCTAGATCATCTCTATCCTTACAAGCAAGAATATCTCTAGTTATCTCCTCATTCATAACATAACCTTCTTGTAGCTTAAGCAATTCATATCTAGGAAGGCTAGTTCTAGCAGGTGTTTCAGGAGTTTTAGTTTCAAGATCATCATCAGACTCGACAACATCATTTTGTATTACTCTAGCAATTTGTTCATCAGGAAAGTCACCAAGTGGCACATCATTATCATCAAGCAAGGTACTAGCATCATCATAAGTATCATTCATAGCAGGAATAGAATCATCAATAACTTGCGACATATCATGATTAATAGCATGTGGTGGTGTTGCGAGTTTACTTATAACAGAAGGTGAATCTAAAGCAGAACTAGATGGCAGTTCCTTACCTCCCCTCGTCTTAGAGGGATAAATCTTAGTCTTAGCATCCTTTAGATTCTTCATACTGATAAATTGATAATAATCCCAAGTGACTCAACAAATATAGCTACGCTCCCTGGCAACTGCGCCAGAAAAAGGTCTTGATAACCCACAAGTATAGGGGATCACAATAGTTTTCAAGGGTATAGTATTCAACCCAAATTTATAGATTCGAGAAAAGGGGAGCCAAAGAATATTTGAAGGTATTAGCAGCTGAGTTGTCAATTCAAACACACCTAGATATTTATTATCTGTAGCAACATTATCAGTAGCAAAGTAATATGATGGTTTTCATTTCGTGTGTGTTACAAATGGTACTCCTGCTGTTTTCCCAGTATGATAAGTAAGTTGCTTCTTTACTATGCTTAGTGTCCTGGTATCCCCACGGTCCCATGCCCTTAAACCAACTCTTTAGCTGTTGTTGATTTACTGTATCTAGTAAACAAGCAATGCCACCATTAAAGTAATCCCATATTTGACGAATGTCATTGTTGATCGTAATGCTTCCGGTAACATGAAGCATTGCTGACGTTTTAAAATTTCTATTGTCCTTGTATGATTGCCATGAACATAATTAAGATGCTTCTTTTCATTTCGTGTATGTTTCGTATCTTCTTATTGACCATCAACTATTTACTTTCTACCTTAATGTTGCTCAATTTTTGTGCAACTACTAAAGAAGAACTAGCCAGCTCACGAGAGCAAGTACTTCTTGCTAGCTGAATGATGCAATCTTTTCTTCATTTGAGGTGAACTGCAGAAAAAGTGGCATGAATTGAATCATCAAGTGGAGCTGCAGGTTGATTTCCACTAGTGCCTCTATTATAGTAATCCTACTCTTTATTATATGTGTTGTGCAAACATGAATACAAAACTACAGATTTTGTGATGGTCAAGAGCATTCGCAAAGTTCTTGGGTTGTATGACACGGCTAGCCAAGATGGAATTAATCCCGATATTCATTTTATCAAAGGGCTCTAATGGGTTGGTTCTGAATATTGCAAGCTGGGAATCAATGAGATGTGTAGGCATCTTTGTTGTACTTATTATTTGAATCTTATTTCTTGGTTTTGAATCTTGCAAGCTGGGACACACGGCATGATGATGCAAAGGACAACAACTATAACAAACAGGTCAAACTTGGTAGTATTATCTGTGTGAAAGTGCGACAAATGTGCTGATCGTGTGTGTCCTAGGAATAATAATTCTAATTGTTGTGCATGTTGATCCTATGGCACTGATAGAACGAGCCAATGCATTGCTTGTTTTAAGAATAAATTTCTATTAAAGCTAATTAAATTTAAGTAAAGTGACCACTAACACTTGTTATTACAGTACCAATACAGACCCGCTCGTGAACCGATGTGTGGCCGGAGTAGGTTTCTTAATGGAGGCGTTTGAATGCGCCGAGGGTGCATGCTTTGCCGGGCGTGCAGCTAGCGAGGGGGGGATAGTAACTGTTGTCGCCTGTACACACTCAGTTTACTTTTGAATCCAGTTCCCCAAGAGCTGAAAAACGAACCGCTACCGCCGCCTACCCACTCGTTCACTTGAAGAGACTCCAACGGCGATCCGAGGGGTGAGCCTGCTGGATATGGACTTCAGCAAGGAGTTCACCTTTGACTTCTCCGTTCAGTACCATGGCTGCACCAATTTGAATGTGATGTACACCAACGATCCTAACTCGGTGAAGCTCTGCCTCGCCGAGTTCAAGCAGTACCTACAGGACGAGAAAGCACAAGGTCACAGGACTAGACCTTGTTCCCATCCATTCATCCCCTGACAGGGACCCGCGGATCACCGTCGCCCAGGTATGCGTGCGGGACGAGGTTCTCGTCTACCACTGATGTAGGGCCATCAAAGGTTCTGGAGCATTCACCTGTTTCATCAGCAGTGTCGACTGCACCTTCGCTACGGTGGAGAGAAGGAAGAACGCGATGATTCGGCCATGTGGTGCAACAAGCTTGTCGACATCCAGAAGCAATACAAGATCATTGGCAATGGGCAGGAGAAGGACTCTGTGGTTGACCTCGCCGAGACTATCATCGACGCCTGCTATGCCAACATGAAAGAAGACAACGATACCAAGGACCTGAACACGTGGAACGTACCTCTGAATCTAGACTACATAACCTACGCGGCCAAGGACGCATATGCATGCTACGACATGTACAAGCGGATCTTGGACATGAGGGTGTGTCTGCTTCCCGTAACCGATGAGTACACGGATAGCCGCAACGTCATGATCAAGCGTGCCACGAAGGTCTAGATGTTGTACTTTATCTGTTTAAGCACCTTTATCATCCGAGTGTTTCATGCATTAGCCTATGTGTCATAATTATCTGTTTTGTTCGAAATATTTCTTCTAAGAACCCATTAACCTGTTTTGCTTTTTTAGTGGCTATTTGCTTATGTATCTAACTAGTTCACTCGGTTGACGTGCTTTGAATCTCCTTCCTCCCAACATATTCCCCTTCTCAGGTGGACCCAGCAGGTCTCGTACACAGACATATGGGACCAACCACCTATCCATTTGTATTTGTTTATTTTGTTCAATCTTTCATCCTCTTCCTATATAGCGGCTGGCGGCGCTGCCGCGCATGCCTCGGTGACCCATCATAGCCTCTAGCGTTGGCCAGGCCATCCCTCTATTCCCACACATTGTCCGGTGGCGGCAGCTCCACCGGCCCACCCTGCACCCGACCAAGTCAACCCTCGTACTCCCCTCCGCCTGCGTCTTCCCCCGCTCCGGTTTGTTCGGTCCGAGGTCCCCACGTCGTCCTCCGCCTTGGTGCTCTCGCCGCGGCGCCGCCATCTATCTTTCCCAACATGGTCAGCAAAACAAGAGGAATCAGGAGACGACTATTCATCAAGAGGCTGACAGTCCCGGGCCCACCAGGTATATGACCTAGGTTTTGTTGTTTAACATCGGCAACCCACGACATGTTTCAACTTTTTTTGGATCCAGCACGTATCAAGTGGCCTCTGGGCCTCCCAGCCTAGCTTGTCTATAACATCAGCAGCCCAAGTTATCTTTTTTTTTTCAAGATGACGCACAGCTCAGTTCTATTTTTGTATAAGAATGCAAAACTGAACCTATGTTTTCCCTTCTATAATAGTATATATATATATATATATATATATTATTTTATTACATATATATATAATAGAAACAACATAAGGTTCCGTTAAACTTGTCATTTGCCAACTATTTTATAGACCTTCCCACTTCCTTTATTTTTCGTTTTTCATTAATCCTATATCTGAATTTTCTCGCACTTCCTTTTTCGATGTAATCTGAGTTTTCTCCCAGTAGTTTTCCCTAAAACCAATTCAACTGTCCCACGTCTAGCCTACATAATAATAATACCCCATGCGCTATTAACTCATGAAATTAAAATGATATTTTATTTCGTAAATCGAAAGCTCTGACAAATAATAATAATAATAATTGTTTATATATAACTTGACAAGTTAACTCCTAGTGATTGCATACATCAGCTTGCAAAGATTTTACTAACCAATGCAGTAATAGGCGTGCAATCATGTGTTTATGTTTTTATAACATTTCTCCATCTAGCCCAACATGATATTTTCACCGAGCCAAGCAAGTCCGCGGATTTCGAGAAAAATGCAAATGGGCTGTCGGGGAGGCTGATCGGACCCACGAACACCTATGGGACCGGCGGACCGAGTCCCTTTTGGTTCGGAGGGGGGCGGAGATCGCACGAAGAGCGGATCGAGGCGAAGCACACGAGCAGTTTACCCAGCTTCGGAGCTCTCCGGAGAGATAATACTCCTACTGCTGCTTGTCTAATTGTATTGTGTTCTTGCTAAGGAGCGATGAGAGCTACAAGACCTAGCCTGAGTGTTCTCTGGTTACGTTGGAATCGAACCGAACCCCCCTCTACGTTGCGCATGGGCCTCCTTTTATATGCTCAAGGGGTCTCCGACAGGTGGCGACGCAGAAGAGGGTACAAATGGAAAAATAGTAGTTGGTACACCTACTTGAACAAAGGTACGATGTACTCTACCTAACCACGACGGCAAGGGACAAAAGCATTAAATGCCCGTCACCTCGCCGCCTAAACAAAGGCAACAGGGACCGTCAGAGCGCCACCGTTCGCCACGATGGCAAGCTTGTCGGCCGCCGCTTATCGCTGCTCTCCGCTGGCTACACAGCCTCTTGACCCGTGAGCCTGGAATGGTCCCATGGCGACACGTTGGTGGATGAGCTAGAGCGGAGATGAAGAGAGGTTGCCTGCAGCGGCAAGTGCCTTGCCGCGGCTGAATCCTTGTCGCGTCCGGAGGCTAGTCGCTCTCGAGCCTTCCCGGCAAGCTCCTCTTGCCGGGTCTTGTCTTCGCGTGCCTTGAGTGGCCTTCCCGGCAAGCTCCTCTTGCCGGGCCTTGTCTTCTTGGTTAAATACTTTGTTCTTGAATGGCTCCAAAGGAACCACGGAGGATCTTAGCGGTGACCAGGCAAGCCTTGCCGCTGGTGTCAGAATCGCCTGCGGCACGAGTTCGGGATACTAGGGTACCCCTACTCTAGTACACCGACATGGGCTTTAAATTCTACCATAATATATAAACGGGCTTAATAGATGCTACATCATTGTTTCACCCAGCCCAGCAAATGGACTAAAAAAACAAATGGACTGGCTGACATGTGGGCCAGTAGGTTGAAGCTTAAGCACTTTCACAAAAAATATAAATACAAAGCTCGAAGCCTAAGCAAGGCATTGGATTTACATTCAATGGCCAGCATTCTTCTTCAATCTCTCGTCTTCTTCCCCCAGTGCTGTCGGGACCGCCTGCTCCAGCCTCCGGCATCCAACAGTGCTGTTTTGCGTGCCTCACAACAAAATGCTACACCGCCGACGGCCAGGCCATCCCTCCACTCCTCCGCACCTCCTGTTATTCTCTACTGAGGGTAGGCCCACCCCGCACCCAAACCAGTCAAGTTTCCCACTCCTCTCCGTCTGTGACTCTACTGCCGCGTCTTCCCCATCTCTGGGGCGTTCCCGTCTGGGGCCTCGCTTTTGTCCATCGGCTAGGTGCAGGGTGTGGTCAATGTGGTCAACAAATGAGAGTCATCGGAAGATGACTGTACGTGAAGAGGCTGACAATGGGGACGCACCACGCCCATGGACGCATGCATGCAACTGCTTCATTTTTACACTAAAATAATGTTTTCTCCCCCTGAGAGCTGGGACCGACCAGCTACATCTTCAAATGCAAGGAATTGCGTCCTTATTACGGTAAAAAACGATTCTTCCCCCTGACAGCTGGGACCCACCAGCTATATCTTTGCATGCAGGTTTGATTGGTGTGTCTGCCATAATGAACCGTGACGAAGTAAGGAGCAGTAGCAGTTCAGGCAGTCTAGTCAAAACCGCTTACACGTACGTACAGCCAGATGCCAAAAAATACAACCACGTACGTACATACGGTGGGGGGGTCTCGAAAGCGTACTCGCGCATACGTAGTGCCATGGCTCTTGTACATGGAGAGGCCGCAAACGGCATCAACGACGTCCTGTTCATCGGAAGCCAACCGGCTGGGTCGGAACGGAAAAACTACACCGTGTTCATCGGGAGGCAACAGAATGTGTCGTGCTCATCGGGAGGCAACGAAATACGTCGTGTTCATTGGGAGCCAACCGGCTTGGACAGAACAGCCGAAACGAGGTCTGGCATACTGCAGAATGGAGGAAACAGGCCTTATGTTCGACCGCGTACGGTCGAAACGGGGTCCTGTTCATTGGGAAGGGTCTGGCGTACCGCAAAACGGAGGAAACGGACTTGTGTTCGACCGCGTACGGTCCAAACGGGGTCCTGTTGATCGGGAGGGGTGTGGCGTACCGCAAAATGAAGGAAGCGGACTAGTGTTGGAGCGCCTACGATCGAAACAGGATCCTTTCGATCGGGAGGGGTGTAGCGTGCCGCAAAACAGGACTCCACGGGCTACTGTTCATCCACCATCGACTTCCTCCAGCCTCCACCTGCTACTGTTCATCCACCGTCGACTTCCTCTAGCCTCCACCAGCTATTGTTCGTCCACGAGGGCCTGTTCATTCAGCCTCCCCGGCTATTGTTCATCCATACCTCCACGGTGTCCTGTTCATCCAGCCTGTACCGGCTACTGTTCAACTAGCCCTCCACGGGGTCCTGTTCAACCAGCCTTCCACGTACCGGGTCCCTCCACCGGCTACTGTTCATCCACCCCCACGCCTCCTTGATCGGGGTCCTGTTCAACCAGCGGCAATGGCCTCTACTACCACGGGATCCTGTTCATCCAACCCCCTCCGGAAACTGTTCATCCAACCCCCACCGAGAACTCATCAAGAGGCAGTTTCGATCGGCTTTAGTTAGCAGCTGTAGCGAAGGAATCAATCAGGTTAAGTTAATAGCAAGGGATCAATCGGGGTTCAGTAACGTAGCTAGTTCAATCGCTCGGGTTTATTAGAGCCCAACACCTCGCTCGATTTCAGTTAGAGCGCAACGCCTCGTACACAAGCGCGTATGTTTACGAGAGAAACGCGCAAACCTCCATGCATCATTCGACCCCGACCACCCACCGTAATCGGGAACTCCCCGATATTTTCCTCACCCTCGCTTCTACCATGATTTTTTCCGTCATGGACGGCCCAAAGAATGTCATGCAGTTGCGTCTCTGGCCCGCCCAGGACGAAAAGCCCATTTTCTGTCATGATCTTTTGTCATAGAAGTTGGAGCCCACCACATCTATGATGATACCGGGTTTTGTCACAATTATCGTCATAGAAGTGTCATAAGCATGACAGAAAAAAAATCGTTCGGCCCAAAATGTCATGGATGTGTATTTTTTTGTAGTGGGTGCTCAGACACATGGCTAGCCGTCCACAACAATGCCAAGGGCAAGCGTGCCCAAATGAGAGGTGTGCCGCACCATCAAGGCAGCGCCAACTTATATCATATGGTAGGAACTGGGTATGTGGTTCACTTCATGATTCATGCAATTCATTCTGTCATGCTAGCTTGAGCCCTTTAATTACTAATACTATGTTCCTCTCTTCTAGGCAGGATACAATATGCCACCGGTGCCAGAGGTGTTTGACCTCTATGCCATGGCAAATACTGCCCCGTACAAGAAGGCCAAGGCATTCTCTGCGTCTGACCTCAATCATTCAGAGAACTTCACCAACATATCCTCCCACAACAAGCTCGTGAGGTACAAAGATGAGGGGAAGGCGAGGAAAGGGGAGGACTTTAACCCGAGCGGGCCGTTTGATGTTGTTGTTGTTGTTGTTGTTGTTGTTGTTGTTGTTGTTGTTGTTGTTGTTGTTGTTGTTGTTGTTGTTGTTGTTGTTGTTGTTGTTGTTGTTGTTGTTGTTGTTGTTGTTGTTGTTGTTGTTGTTGTTGTTGTTGTTGTTGTTGTTGTTGTTGTTGTTGTTGTTGTTGTTGTTGTTGTTGTTGTTGTTGTTGTTGTTGTTGTTGTTGTTGTTGTTGTTGTTGTTGTTGTTGTTGTTGTTGTTGTTGTTGTTGTTGTTGTTGTTGTTGTTGTTGTTGTTGTTGTTGTTGTTGTTGTTGTTGTTGTTGTTGTTGTTGTTGTTGTTGTTGTTGTTGTTGTTGTTGTTGTTGTTGTTGTTGTTGTTGTTGTTGTTGTTGTTGTTGTTGTTGTTGTTGTTGTTGTTGTTGTTGTTGTTGTTGTTGTTGTTGTTGTTGTTGTTGTTGTTGTTGTTGTTGTTGTTGTTGTTGTTGTTGTTGTTGTTGTTGTTGTTGTTGTTGTTGTTGTTGTTGTTGTTGTTGTTGTTGTTGTTGTTGTTGTTGTTGTTGTTGTTGTTGTTGTTGTTGTTGTTGTTGTTGTTGTTGTTGTTGTTGTTGTTGTTGTTGTTGTTGTTGTTGTTGTTGTTGTTGTTGTTGTTGTTGTTGTTGTTGTTGTTGTTGTTGTTGTTGTTGTTGTTGTTGTTGTTGTTGTTGTTGTTGTTGTTGTTGTTGTTGTTGTTGTTGTTGTTGTTGTTGTTGTTGTTGTTGTTGTTGTTGTTGTTGTTGTTGTTGTTGTTGTTGTTGTTGTTGTTGTTGTTGTTGTTGTTGTTGTTGTTGTTGTTGTTGTTGTTGTTGTTGTTGTTGTTGTTGTTGTTGTTGTTGTTGTTGTTGTTGTTGTTGTTGTTGTTGTTGTTGTTGTTGTTGTTGTTGTTGTTGTTGTTGTTGTTGTTGTTGTTGTTGTTGTTGTTGTTGTTGTTGTTGTTGTTGTTGTTGTTGTTGTTGTTGTTGTTGTTGTTGTTGTTGTTGTTGTTGTTGTTGTTGTTGTTGTTGCCCTAGTTAACCTAACGATAAATGGGTTATAGATATATTCAGTTAAAAGTCCAATTCACCGATTAGTCTCTTATCAGCCCCCGGCATATATGGTACCAGCTACCGATATCCTGAACAGTGAGTATATATAAGCCATGTGATGAAACTAACCACGATGGAAAACAATAGTCGTTCCCAATATTGTCATGTGTAGGTACATCGAGAGGCATGTTCAGCACAACAGGCTAAACATCAACCCAATATATTCATGGCAGACAAAATAATCTCCAAAAGATAGCTTTAGTGTGCAAGTTTAAGTACGCTAGTAAAGCAAAGATAGGTGTGTTAACTTCAACAGGCCTTATATTTAACAACAAGCAAACATAATCATTCAAACTAGTATTGTGCCGGTCTAAGTACATTGGTTATTGTTAAATAAAAATCGAAAGGCATGTTAACTACAAGATGCAGCAACCAAATGTAGTCATTCATAGTGGTATTGTTGAAACTGGTATTGATGAAATTGAACTACACAGTTCATACTTGCACATATAGAACATCACGTTGTGAATAACTGGAATAAACAAGGCATACTATCAACAACAAAAGATAGCACTTGAAACTGGACATATGCTAACTACAAATAACCGAACAATCAAAAAACTTCAAAAGAAGTATATGCTAGCTATAATAGGCTTAACAGCAAGGAAATACATGCATTCCTATCAGTATGTTTAAAACTGCATTGATGAAATGTACTGCACAGTAAACAATTGCACATATAGAGCATCACATTGTGAATAACTGAAATAAAAAAGGCATGCTGCAAACAACCAAATATAGGAATTAAAGCTGGACATATTCTCACTACACTACAAAAGGGACTCGACAAAACAAAACATGGGTTCCCGACTGTGAAGACGCACAGCAAAACAAATCATGGGTTTCCTCACTTGTCACAGATGGGCTCATTCCCGTGGGAAGAGCACGGACCGTCGATGCGCTCCATGTTGTCGCGGATGGGATCCTTCCCCTTGGAAGAGCACGGTTGTAGGGTGCCCTCCCCGATGTCGCAAACGAGTTCTTTCCCCCATGGAAGAGCCGGAGAGGGTGCCCTCCCCATGGACGTCGTCGATGAGGTTTGACATGGAAGCTGTGGATCCCAAGCCAGCGTCGTAGAACATGTCCTTCAGAAATGACAAAAGGGGCTCGATGGCGATGTAGGATGGCAAATTCTTGACAGCAAGCCAGAGGAGATCAGCGGGGGGGGGGGGGCATGGATAAGATCGACGGCGGTTGAACCCGAGGGATCGGAGGTGGGCCACTTAACCAGTGACATAGCCCGCGTCAGGCCGTCGCTGTCGACGACCTCGATGTCGTAGTTGGCGTCCACGACATACCCGCATACTCTAGCCTGTTGATTGAGTGCCTGTGGCCAATAATGATCGTCAACTTGCTCGGCGACGTCGAGCGAAGAGACCGCGATACACCTATTTTGGGCCGGTCGCTCCTCGAGCTCCCTGGGAAGTGTAGCCGGGCTTAGGCTGTGACGCTCTGGAGGTGGGAATGGGATGGGGATCTGTGGGAAAGGGCGTTTGGCAGGTGTCATCTAAGAAACTCAGGGCAGCCTGGGTATGGAGATCGGTGGGTAAGCTGCACGGGCAAACCAGAAGATGTTGACAATGGAGGCATTGCGGCGGCGGTGACCTCACTAGGGTTTCGAGCGATGGATGGGTGTGTGTGTGTGTGTGTGTGTGCGCGCGCGCGCGCGCCTGAGGAGGTTTTGGTGTGTGTGTGTGTGTGTGTGTGTGTGGAGGGGGGCGGGGGTGTGTTTGAGGAAATGACGTGGCTACTGCAAATTTTACTATGCGGGAGTCAAACGCGGGAGTGACATGTCGGGGCTATTGAAAATTTGGATGATGGTGCATAACACACGGTGCGGAAATAACAACCATGTGTTATGAAACAGAAAAGCCCTCGAGGCGGGCATAACATTTCTAGGGATGCAGGCAGGATCGGGAATAAGAAACATCACACACTGTTGAAACATAATAAGTGTGTGTCATCAAACATAAAAAGTTGCAGATGGGTGTATATTTCCGAGAGGGGAATCCTTGAGGAGCCCAATGTACTATGCGGATGTGCGTGACAGGGGCACCGGCATGGCACACGGTTAGTGTGAGTGAACCGTGTCTGTTGCGTCATCCAGCTTGTCTAATGTTCATAAATTTGGCGAAAAATGACGCGGGAGAGGGTCAGAACATGAACACACTTGCACGTGTGCCAAATATATGTATGAAAAGGGTGGTTAAATGTACAAATACCAAATGCAACTTTGATGTGGCACCTATCTACTAAAGCGCCGCAGTATTGCTTGCCCCCCCTCATGTCGGCATTTAGAGAATCCTAAGCTATGAATGCATGCCCCCTCATGGAGGATCACCTAGCAAAGTACGAAGTAGCAGCCCCCCATACACACCCACTTTCAGTCGGCGGGCCAGGGAGGCATCTCACCAAGATGGACCGTAAAGCGGACCAAGAATAATCCACCTTGGTCGTACAACCTCTCTATTGTTGTTGGTCAAAGTGATGGTCGTCCATGCGACCCCGGAGATGGGCTAGCTCGCCAATAATCATGCACGTAGCTAGTCCCCGAAGACAACCACTGCCTGCGTGTGGCCCAAACATACGTATACAGAGGTGTGTTTGAATACACCAGAACAACTTTGATGTGGCACCGTGCTTTCAAACCAGAAATCCCCACACTGAGTGAGGGTTAGTTGACGATGCATATGTATGTCACACCACACTTCAAGCCGATGAAGGGGATTCATGCATGCATGCATGCATAGTAAGCGCTCAAACTTAATTAGGTCTGAATCTCACCATTACCTATACTACGATAACACGAACTAAAGGAAGAATCTGCCATGGTAACCTATCTTGTTGTCGATCAAGGTGATCATCGATGTCCATGTGGGCCCATGAATATATAGGCTTGTCACCGATAACCATGTGAGGGAGTGTACCATTCGAAGACAACCACTACATGCATATGTATGGACGTGATGCGTGCATGCATGTTTGAATACCATTTCACAACATTGATGTGGCGCGTGCATAAAAAATCATACAGAAGAGCATGGATAAGAGGGGGAGGCTCGCAAGGGCCTAACCTGGCTCCCTTACGGACGCGCGAGTCTGGCACAACATAAGGAACTGGCTCTGGACTACCAAGATAAGTTTCGCGCCCGGATCGACCAAGCGCTATGGCATAGAATTCTTACTTGTGCAGCCCTGTTACGGCGACATCGCCTCCCTTTCCTACCTATCAGTGGTTGCTTGTGCGCTAAAGGGGACCTCTTGAGCATCACGTGTCAGGAGATCTTACTGGACCTCGAGCTGCTCACCTCCTGGCCTTGACCATGGCATCGCGACCAGGCATACCAGCGACGGCTGCAGCCTGCCGGGGGACCGGGACCTGTCGGCGTAGAGCACCAAGCCACTGCGGGGTTGGAAAGGGGAGACCGAGCCGAAACAGGACACGCGCTTGCAAATTTTCATAATAAGGATAATATGAACAGAAGACATTACAGACCCTTTACACGCCCCCACGGGGTCCATCTCAATTCCTCGCAGGGAACAGAAGAAGGGAGTTTCTAGGAGCCCTATCTACACGCGCCATCACGGCCGACGCCATCATCAACAGTGGGCCACGGGAGGCCGGCGCCAACCCCATCCAGATCAGCGACGGCGGCGGCCGGACACTGCGGCGAGAGCTCGGGGGCACATAGCTGTCGTTGCTCGTCTCCGGAGTCTCGTAGGGCATGGGAGAGTCACTGGACTCCCAAGCGCAGCCGCTACTGCTCTAAGAGCTGCTGGCGAAGCCAGCGGCACGCTCGGCATTGGTTGCTACGCCGTCCCGACCTTGAAGAACATCGTGGAGACGCCGTCGTACTCGAAGTGGATGGCGAGGGCGCCTTCCGCACGGCAGACTCGAGCAACCTCGCCCCAGCTGCGGGTCATGAAGATCTTGCTGGAGGCAATGGCTTCAACTTTCGCTCCAGTCGTCGGGGCATCGCAGTCGGCGTGCTGCAGCCAAAGCTCGAGGGGCCTCACGGCGGCATCTCGGCAGAGAAGAACTGCGGAAAGCGAATCCAGGTGCGCAGAGGCATCGCCGCCCACATCACGAGTTCGCGCGAGGAGTCCGCGGCATGGGCTCCTGGGGTGACGGTGTGCATCACCACGACGCGGTGACCACAACCATGGCTTGGGCGGCGCGGCTCGTCGCCTCTTCCTCCGGAGCCCTCGGCTTGGGCGTACAGAGGCAGCGGATACCCGGGAGGTGGCCGCTCGCACCAAGGCCTCGACACCTCTGGTCTAACGACTACGTCACCGCGATGGGCCTGCCTCTTCTCCGGCGAAAGTGGCCCGGGCTCGTCGCGGGGGGTTTTTTCTCTTCTCTGCGGCCGAGAACCTCCGTATCGGCGCCATGGATGGCGCTGCTAGCAATGAAGCAAGGGAGGAGAAGCGAGCGGAGCAGGAAGGGATGAGCGACGGGGGCTCCGCCCCCCTCTCCTCATTTATAGCAGGACAAGGCCAACCGGCGATCCCCACAATCACAGGTAATGATGATTTTTCTATGCATGCAGCAAGGACTCGTCAAGTCAGGCAGTTGCCGAGGGAGCGTGGGGAGTGGAGCGCCCACGTCCAATCAACCGCCACGTGTCAAGCAAGGCCGCAGGCTGTTGGGGCCCGCGATGCTCCGCACTTGCCCTTTGGCTTCGCCTAGGCGCCAAGTCCGAGCGCGCCTTGGGCCCGGGGGCTACTGTCAGCATCCTGGGAACGGGGGTCCCCAGACTTGCCTGCCTGCGGCCCACAGCGTGGCTCCACCAGCGGCCCCATACGGCCCATTTTCTCCAGCAAACACTCAAGACCCTTGCGAGGGGCCAAGCCTCGTGAGGCGGACGACGCAAGACCTCCTCGGGGGCGGCCTCACCAGGCTGGTCGCGAGGGGCGAAGAGATCAAGGAATGGGGTACCTCGCGAGGTTCCTATGACGTAAGCCATGACGACCGGAGCCAGGCGGGCGCCAGCGCGCGCAGTGTCCTCGTTTCCTCTTTGGTGCTAAAGAGGCAAGCGTAGGCGAGGAGTCTCGAGGCATCAGGCAAAGGTTTCCATATCGGTGCAACAGACCAAGACCAGCAGGACGGCAGGATGGAGATCACCGTGGAGCCCAAGACGGCGTCACCACCAGAGCCTTTGGCAAGCGAAGACCACCTTTAGTCAGGATAACTTGTACTAGTTGTCTCCCTTCGAATTTGGCCGTTGTGGGATCCCTTCCTGCCAAACATTTGGGGAGAGGACCAGGGCCTCTATAAATAGGACTAGCCACCACAGTAGGGGAAGAGGGGATCCGAGGATCATTCAGATCACCCTCAACCACACAAGCTCACCAAACACAAGAGCACCTCTCCTCAGGAGGCTGTTCTTCCCTTGTAACTGTTCATCCTCAGCCCGAGAGGCAATCCACCACACCACACTGGAGTAGGGTATTACAGCACATCGGTGGCCCAAACCAGTATAAACTCTCGTGTCTCTCGTTCTTTGGGTTCTTCGAGCTAGGCCTTGTGATCGTTGCGAGAGCGAGCTAGGGAAAGAGAGATCTTCGTGCGCATCCTAGTGTTTGAACCTCAAGGGTTTTGCCGGAACCCGAAATCCGACACCAGGCATTGATCATTACATAGGCATCACGTCCAAGATTAGTAGACCGACTCCTGCCTGCATCTACTACTATTACTCCACACATCGACCGCTATCCAGCATGCATCTAGTGTATTAAGTTCATGGAGAAACGGAGTAATGCAATAAGAATGATGACATGATGTAGACAAGATCTATCTAGAGATAGACCCCATCGTTTTATCCTTAGTAGCAACGATACATACATGTCAATTCCCTTTCTGTCACTGGGATCAAGCACCGTAAGATCAAACCCACTACAAAGCACCTCTTCCCATTGCAAGATAAATAGATCTAGTTGGCCAAACAAAACTCAAATAAAATAAATAGATCTAGTTGGCCAAACAAAACCCAAATATCGGAGAAGAAATATGAGGCTATAAGAAATCATGCATAAAAGAGATCAAAGAAACACAAATACTTTCATGGATATAAAAAGATAGATCTGCTCATAAACTCAAACTTCATCGATCCCAACAAACACACCGCAAAAGAGTTACATCATATGGATCTCCAAGAGACCATCGTATTGAGAATTCAGAGAGAGAGAGAGAGAGAGAGAGAGATGAAGCCATCTAGCTACTAACTACGGACCCGAAGGTCTACAAAGAACTACTCATGCATCATCGGAGAGGCACCAATAGAGGTGGTGAACCCCATCGGAGATGGTGTCTAGATTGGATCTGGTGGTTCTGGACTCTGTGGTGGCTGGATGAATATTTCGTCGACTCCCCTAGGGTTTTGGGAATATTGGGGTATTTATAGAGCAAAGAGGCGGTCCGGGGGGCACCCGAGGTGGGCACAACCCACCAGGGCACGCCTGGGCCTCCTGGCACGCCCTGGTGGGTTGTGCTCTTCTCGGAGCACCCCCGAGGCATAGCCATGGCCCATGATGTCCCTTCTGGTCCAATAAGAATATCTGTAATGTTTCATTGCGTTTGGACTCCATCTGATATTGATTTCCCGCGATGTAAAAAACAGGCAGAAAACAGCAACTCGCACTTGGCACTATGTCAATAGGTTAGTACCAAAAAATGATATAAAATGATTATAAAACATCCAAGATTGATAATATAACAGCATGGAACAATCAAAAATTATAGATACATTGGAGACGTATCATCATCCCCAAGCTTAACTCCTACTCGTCCTTGAGCAGGGAAGTGATAAAAACAGAATTTTTGATGTGGAATGTTGCCTAACATGTCATATCATATTCTTTTCTTTATAGCATGAACATTTGGACTTTTATGGTGTTCAAAGCAATAGTATAGTTTTGACATGATAATTTAAATACTCAAGCATATCAACAACCAACCATGTCTTTCAAAATATCAACGCTAAAATAAGTTATCCCTAGCCCATCATGCTCAACCATTGATCCATTCATGAAACACACTCGCATATTAGCTACACCCAATACTTAAGTACTATCGTATTGCCTCCTAGTTGGTTCTTTTATAAGAGAAGTTGGAGACTTAAATTAAAAAATTAAAATTGCATAAAGTAAAAGAAAGGCCCTTCGCAGAGGGAAGTAGGGATTTGTAGAGGTGCCAGAGCTCAAAGTGAAAAACTTAGAGATAAAAACATTTTGGGAGGTGCATCCATCCCACCAACGAAAATGACTTAGAGTTCCCAACACTTTCCATGCTAGATATATCATAGGCAGTTCCCAAACAGAAAATAAAGTTTATTCCTTTTTCCACCATACTTTCATTTTCCATGGCTAACCGATCCATGAGTGCCTTCCATACCAACACTTTCCAAGGAATTTATTATTTGACAACATAAAGTAAATTCATTTTTCATTTCGGGACTGGGCATCCCTAATACCTTTGCCTTACTCTCGGCAATGACAAATGAATAAACATTCATCATGAGAATAACACATCTAGCATGGAATATATTAGCCACCCCTCACCGCTCCGCGAGCGAAACGAACACACAAAAGAGAAGTTTATTTTGAATATTAGAGATGGCACATGCAAATTTGCTTAGAACGACAAAAGAATACCACATATAGGTAGATATAGTGGACTCATATGGCAAAACTAGTTTAAAAGTTTTTGGATGCACAAGTCGAGATCATACTTAGTGCAAAATGAAGGCTAGCAAAATATTGGGAAGCGACCAACCAAGAAATGGATTATCTCATAAGCAAGAATTAAGAGTAAATAACACCAAATAATGCACCACAAGTAGGATATAATTTCATTGCATGACTATTGACTTTCGTGCTTGCATAGGGAATCACAAACCTTAACACCAATATTCTTACGAAAGCATAATTACTCATCAACATAACTCACATATCACATCATCATATCTCAAAACTATTATCAAGAATCAAGTTTATTTTGTCCAATGATCTTCATGAAAGTTTTATTATATCCTTCTTGGATATCTATCACTATGGGACTAATGTTCATGTGTTGCTTTTCATAAGCTCAAACAAATATAAGTGAAGATCATGAGCATAATATTTTTTTCTTTCTCTCAAATTAGTTTAAGTGAAGCAAGAGAGAATTTCTTGAAAATCTTACTAACTCTCAAATAAATATAAGTGAAGCAAGAGAGCATTTCTTCCAAAATACTAAGCACATTGTGCTAAAAAAAGATATAAGTGAAGCACTAGAGCAAGTCCATAGCTCATAAAAATTCAAGTGAAGCATAGAGAGCAATTCTAACAAGTCATGACATAATTTTGGCTCTCTCAAATAGGTGTGTCCAGCAAGGAATCAAGAATTAAAACACAGAATAAAACAAGAAAAGACTCATATCATACAAGACACTCCAAGCAAAACACATAGTATGTGACGAATAAAAAAATATCTTCGAGTAAAATATCGATGGTTGTTAGAAGAAAGAGGGGATGCCACTCGGGGGCATCACCAAGCATATTTGGTTACTCATTTTTTTGATAATAGCTTGGGATGCCGGGGCATCCCCAAGCTTAGGCTCTTCTACTCCTTATTCCTTCATCCATCATAAGATAACCCAAAACTTGAAAACTTCAATCACACAAAACTCAACAAAGCCTTCATGAGATCCGTTAGTAAAAGAAAGCAAATCACTACTATAAGTACTATAAAAAACCAATTTATATTTGGTATTTGCATTATATCTATTGTATTCCAACTTTTCTATGTCAAAAACTCATCAAATAAAATCATAGAGCCATCAAAATAAGCACACAACGCAAAGAGAACAGAATCTGTCAAAACAGAACAGTCTATATCAATCTAACTATTTCGACGCGCGACGAACTCCAAAAATTCTGAAAAATAGGACGACCTGAGAAATTTGTATATTAATCTTCTGCAAAAAGAATTGGAAATTTCTCTCGCTTTGGTAGAAAATAAGAACAGTTATCGTGAGCGCAGAAGTTTCTGTTTTTCAGCAAGATCAAACAACTATCACCCAAGAAGATCTGATCGGTTCTACTTGGCACAAACACTAATTAAAACACAAAAAACATAATCATAAAAGTAGAACAGAAAGAAAAAAGCAAAAATAAATTTTATTCATTGGGTTGCCTCCAAACAAGCGCTATTGTTTTACGCCCTTAGCTAGGCATAAAGCAAGGATCTAAGTTTTGTCATCTTTTGTTTGAGATCCATAAGATGCCCTCATGATTGATTCATATGGTGGCCTAATTCTTGTTCTAGGAAAGTTTTCCATACCCTTCCTCAAGGGAAATTGGAACTTAATATTGCCTTCTTTCATATCAATCACGGCACCGATAGTGCATAAAAACGGTCTACCAAGAATAATTGGACAAGACGGATGGTAATCAATATCAAGAACAATAAAATCTATGGGAACATAATTCCGATTTGAAATAATAAGAACATCATTAATTCTTTCCATGGGCTTTTTAATACTAGAATCCGCCAAGTGCAAATTTAAAGAACATTCTTCAAGATCGGTAAGACCAAGCACATCACATAAATATTTCGGAATTGTAGAAACACTAGCACCCAAGTCACACAAATCAGAACATTCATAATTTTTAATCTTAACTTTGATAGTAGGTTCCCACTCATCATGCAATTTTCTAGGAATTGAAACTTCTAATTCCAATCTTTCTTGAAAAGCATTCATCATAGCATCAATAATGTGTTTAGTAAAAGCTTTATTTTGTTCATAAGCATGGGGTGAATTATCATGGATTGCAACAAACAAATACAATCAATCAAAGAGCATCTATCATAATTACAGTCTTTGTAATCCAAAATCACTCAAGAATAGAAAGAAAAAACAAAAATAAATTTTGTTCATTGGGTGCCTCCCAACAAGTGCTATAGTTTTACGCCCTTAGCTAGGCATAAAGCAAGGATCTAAGTTTTGTCATCTTTGGTTCGAGATCCAAAAGATGCCCTCATGATTGATTCATATGGTGGCCTAATTCATGTTCTAGGAAAGTGTTCCATACCCTTCCTCAAGGGAAATTGGAACTTGATATTGCCTTCTTACATATCAATCACGACACCGATAGTGCGTAAAAACAGTCTACCAAGAATAATTGGACAAGACGGATGGCAATCAATATAAATAACAATAAAATCTATGGGCACATAATTCCTATTTGAAAGAATAAGAACATCATTAATTCTTCCCATAGGCTATTTAATACTAGAATCCACTAGGTGCAAATTTAAAGAACATTCTTCAAGGTCGGCAAGACCAAGCACATCACGTAAAGATTTCAGAATTGTAGAAACACTAGCACCCAAGTCACACAAAGCAAAACATTCATAATTTTTAAGCTTAACTTTGATAGTAGGTTCCCACTCATCATGCAATTTTCTAGGAATTGAAACTTCAATTCCAATTTTTCTTCAAAAGCTTTCATCATAGCATCAATAATATGTTTAGTAAAAGCTTTATTTTGTTCATAAGCATGGGGTGAATTATCATGGATTGCAACAAAGAAATACAATAAATCAAATAGCAACTATCATAATTACAGTCTTTGTAATCCAAAATCACTCAAGAATAGAAAGAAAAAACAAAAATAAATTTTATTCATTGGGTTGCCTCCCAACAAGCGCTATAGTTTTACGCCCTTAGCTAGGCATAAAGCAAGGATCTAAGTTTTGTCATATTTGGTTCGAGATCCATAAGATGCCCTCATGATTGATTCATATGGTGGCCTAATTATTGTTCTAGGAAAGTGTTACATACCCTTCCTGAAGGGAAATTGGAACTTGATATTGCCTTCTTTCATATCAATCACGGCACCGATAATGCGTAAAAACGGTGTACCAAGAATAATTGGACAAGACGGATGGCAATCAATATCAAGAACAATAAAATCTATGGGCACATAATTCCTATTTTCAAGAAGAAGAACATCATTAATTCTTCCCATAGGTTTTTTAATACAAGAATCCGCCAAGTGCAAATTTAAAGAACATTCTTCAAGGTCGGTAAGACCAAGCACATCACACAAAGATTTCAGAATTGTAGAAACACTAGCACCCAAGTCACACAAAGCAAAACATTCATAATTTTAAAGCTTAACTTTGATAGATAGGTTCCCACTCAGCATGCAATTTTCTAGGAATTGAAACTTCTAATTCCGATTTTTCTTCAAAAGCTTTCATCATAGCATCAATAATATGTTTAGTAAAAGCTTTATTTTGTTCATAAGCATGGGGTGAATTATCATGGATTGCAACAAACAAATACAATAAATCAAAGACAAACTATCATAATTACAATCTTTGTAATCCAAAATCACTCAAGAATAGAAAGAAAAATAAAATAAATTTTATTCATTGGGTTGCCTCCCAACAAGTGATATAGTTTCGCCCTTAGCTAGGCATAAAGCAACGATCTAAGTTTTTTCATCTTTTGTTCGAGATCCATAAGATGCCCTCATGATTGATTCATATGGTGGCCTAATTCTTGTTCTAGGAAAGTGTTCCATACCCTTCCTCAAGTTAAATTGGAATTTGATATTGCCTTCATTCATATCAATCACGACACCGATAGTGCGTAAAAACGGTCTACCAAGAATAATTGGACAAGACGGATGACAATCAATATCAAGAACAATAAAATCTATGGGCACATAATTCCTATTTGCAAGAATAAGAACATCATTAATTCTTCCCATAGGCTATTTAATACTAGAATCCGCCAAGTGCAAATTGAAAGAACATTCTTCAAGGTCGGTAAGACCAAGCACATCACATAAAGATTTCAGAATTGTAGAAACACTAGCACCCAAGTCACACAAAGCAAAACATTCAAAAAAAATTATCTTGACTTTGATAGATAGGTTCCCACTCAGCATGCAATTTTCTAGGAATTGAAACTTCTAATTCCGATTTTTCTTCAAAATCTTTCATCATAGCATCAATAATATGTTTAGTAAAAGCTTTATTTTGTTCATAAGCATGGGGTGAATTATCATGGATTGCAACAAACAAATACAATAAATCAAAGAGAAACTATCATAATTACAATCTTTGTAATCCAAAATCACTCAAGAATAGAAAGAAAAATAAAAATAAATTTTATTCATTGGGTTGCCTCCCAACAAGTGATATAGTTTTACGCCCTTAGCTAGGCATAAAGCAACGATCTAAGTTTTTTCATCTTTTGTTCGAGATCCATAAGATGCCCTCATGATTGATTCATATGGTGGCCTAATTCTTGTTCTAGGAAAGTGTTCCATACCCTTCCTCAAGTTAAATTGGAATTTGATATTGCCTTCATTCATATCAATCACGACACCGATAGTCTTGTAAAACGGTCTACCAAGAATAATTGGACAAGACGGATGACAATCAATATCAAGAACAATAAAATCTATGGGCACATAATTCCTATTTGCAAGAATAAGAACATCATTAATTCTTCCCATAGGCTATTTAATACTAGAATCCGCCAAGTGCAAATTGAAAGAACATTCTTCAAGGTCGGTAAGACCAAGCACATCACATAAAGATTTCAGAATTGTAGAAACACTAGCACCCAAGTCACACAAAGCAAAACATTCAAATTTTTTAATCTTGACTTTGATACTAGGTTCCCACTCATCATGCAATTTTCTAGGAATTGAAACTTCCAATTCCAATCTTTCTTGAAAATCATTCATCATAGCATCAATAATATGTTTATTAAAAGATTTATTTTGTTCATAAGCATGGGGTGAATTTATCATGGATTGCAACAAAGAAATACAATCTATCAAAGAGCAACTATCATATTTAAAGTCTTTGTAATCATAAAGAGCGGGCACATCACTAGCTAAAGTTTTGACCTCTTCAAACCCACTTTCATCAATTTTCTCAATAAGATTTTCACCCTCTGAAATATTGGGACACCTTATACCTAAAGTTGACTGTTCTGCACTCCATTTTTCATCAATATTAACTTTACTAAACAAGTAATCAATAGAAGAAACACCAATATTTTAAGATCTTCATCACTTTTGCGAAAGAAATCACTAGAAAACGCTTTTTCTAAAAAAAATCTGTTTTAGCTCTAAGCATAGCGGTTCTTTTCTTAATTTCATCCATGGAAACATAAAGAGCTTTAATTGATTCATCTACTTTAGGCACAAAAAATTTCAATTTGAGATTTTCCACATCATGAGCAATTCTATCAACACTTCTAGACAAATCATCAATCTTATTCAACTTTTCTTCTATGGAAGTGTTGAAAGATGTTTGCGTGTTGATAAATTCTTTAATATTATTCTCAAAATAATCAATCATCAATATTATTATTATAAGATTTATTTCCATAGGAATTACCATAATTATTAGAGGAATTGCTAGGAAAAGGCCTAGGATTAAAATTACCTCTATAAGCATTGTTGTTGAAATTATTTCGAGAGATAAAATTCACATCTATGGCATCACTATTTTTCTCAATCAAAGTAGACAAAGGCATATCATTAAAATCAATAGGATCACTTTTACTAGCAACCAATTTCATAAGAGCATCAAATTTTTCACTCAAAGAAGAATTTTCTTCAACCGAATTAACTTTTTTACTAGTAGGAGCTCTTTCGGTATGCCATTGCGAATAGTTTGCCATGATATTATCAAGAAATTCGGTGGCTTGACCCAAAGTAATTTCCATAAAAGTACCACCCGCGGTGGAATCTAAAAGATTACGAGTAACAATTTTCAAACCCGCATAATTTTTTTATGATCATCCAAAGATTTAACCCATGAGTTGGGCAATTCCTTAGCATCATTTTCATACTTTCCCAATATTGTGCAACATGCTCATCTTCAAGTTGCTTGAAATTAATGATTTGGGTTCTAAGTGAAATAATTTTTGCGGGAGGAAAATACTTAGTGATAAAAGCATCTTTGCACTTATTCCAAGAATCGATACTATTACGAGGCAAAGAAGAAAACCCAATTTTTGCAGAGTCACGCAAAGAAAACGGAAATAATTTAATCTTCACAACATCATTGTCCACATCTTTTTTCTTTTGCACATCGCATAATGCCACGAAGGTATTAAGATGGGACGCGGCATCCTCATTAGGATAACCGGAAAATAGATCTTTCATAACAAGATTCAGCAAAAGCAATATTAATATCACAAGACTTCGCACTAGTGGCGGGAGGAGCAATCGGAGTGCCGATAAAATCATTGTTTTTGGTATTTGAGAAATCACATAACTTGGTGTTCTCTTGAGTCATGATGACCACACAACAAGATTGCACTCAAAAACAGATCCGGCAAAAAAAACGGCGAACGGAAAAAGAGGGGCGAATAAAACGGCAAATTTCTGTGAAGTGGGGAAGAGGAAAACGAGAGGCAAATGGAAAATAATGTAAATTGCGAGGATATGAGATTTGCGATTAGGAACCTGGTATATGTTGAAGATGCTCCCCGACAACGGCGCCAGAAATTCCTTTTGATGTCGCTTTAAGCTACGCCGGTATTTCCCCAGAGAGGAAGGGATGATGCAGCACAGCGGCGGTAGGTATTTACCTCAGTAGGAGAACCAAGCAACACAATGTAAACAGCCCCTGCACACAGATAACAAATCCTCACAACCCGATTTTAAAGGGGTTATCAATCCCTTCCGGGGTACGGCGCCTCAAGATAGGCAAACGGACATGTAGCGACCTGATCCCAATGGATCGTAGTCTCTCTGCTTAAGTGTCATCGCTCGATCGGTATTGTTGACACACACAGTACTCGAGGATTTATAACAAAGTGCAATCACACACTTATTACATCGAGTGCCTTAAAAAGAGTACTTATTACAATAATATGGCTGAAGGCCATTGATATGTCTCCAACGTATCTATAATTTTTTATTGCTCCATGCTATATTATCTACTGTTTTGGACCATATTGGGCTTTTATTTTCCACTTTTATATTACTTTTGGGACTAACCTATTAACTAGAGGCACAGCCCAGATTTGCTGTTTTTTGCCTATTTCAGTGTTTCGAAGAAACGGAATATCAAACGGAGTCCAAACGGAATGAAACCTTCGGGAACGTGATTTTCTCAACAAATGTGATCCAGGAGACTTGGACCCTCTGTCAAGAATGGAGGGAGGCGGTCATGAGGGTGGAGGTCCCCCCTAGGGCGCGCCCCCTGCCTCGTGGGCCCCCCTTTTGCTCCACCGACGTACTCCTTCCTCCTATATATACATATGTACCCACAAACGATCAGATATGGAGCCAAAAACCTAATTCCATCGCCGCAACCTTCTGTACCCATGAGATCCCATATTGGGGCCTGTTCCGGAGCTCCGCCGGAAGGGGAATCCACCAAGGAGGGCTTCTACATCATCACCATAGCCCCTCCGATGAAGTGTGAGTAGTTTACCTCAGACCTTCGGGTCCATAGTTAGTAGCTAGATGGCTTCTTCTCTCTTTTTGGATCTCAATACAATGTTGTCCCCCTCTCTCCAGGAGATCTATTCGATGTAATCTTCTTTCTGCGGTGTGTTTGTTGAGACCGATGAATTGTGGGTTTATGTAATCTTCTATGAATTTTGGTTATCTTTGCAAGTCTCTTCGAATTATCATTTTGGTTTGGCCTACTAGATTGGTTTTTCTTGCAATGGGAGTAGTTCTTAGCTTTGGGTTCAATCTTGTGGTGTCCTTTCCCAGTGACAGTAGGAGCAGCAAGGCACATATTGTATTCTTGCCATCGAGGATAACAAGCTTGGGGTATTTATCATATTGCATGAATTTATTCCTCTACATCATGTCATCTTGCTTAAGGCGTTACTTTGTTTTCTTGAACTTCATACTCTAGATGCATGCTGGATAGCGGTCGATGAGTGGAGTAATAGTAGTAGATGCAGGCAGGAGTCGGTCTACTTGTCTCGGACGTGATGCCTATATACATGATCATACCTAGATATTCTCATAACTATGCTCAATTATGTCAATTGTTCAACAGTAATTTGTTCACCCACCGTAGAATACTTATACTTTTGAGAGAAGCCACTAGTGAAATCTATGGCCCCCGGGTCTATTCTCATCATATCAATCTTCAATCACTTTATTATTGCTTTGCTTTTTTACTTTTTCTTTTTATTTTACCTTGCATCTTTATATCAAAAATACCAAAAATATTATCTATCATCTCTATCAGATCTCACTCTCGTAAGTGACCGTGAAGGGATTGACAACCCCTAATCACGTTGGTTGCGTTGAGCTATTCGTTTTGTGTAGGTACGAGGGACTCGCGCGTGGCCTCCTACTGGATTGATACCTTGGTTCTCAAAAACTAAGGGAAATACTTACGCTACTTTGCTGCATCGTCCTCTCCTCTTCGTGGAAATCCAACGCAGTGCTCAATAGGTAGTAGCCATCTAAAATAAGATAATTGCGGAAGCATCGAAGATAAATGAGTCCATCCAACTCCACGGGAAAAATGAGTGCATGACAACGACCTAGCGCACCTTACTCTCCGTCTGAAAATTCTGTAACATGATACATTGCAGCCGTGTAGGTTAGCACATGGAAAATGCTGGCAAGATAACACTATACATCAAAGAACAAATAACAGCTATCACTACATGCATATATGGCTGGTGGAGGCTCTAAGTTTAATATTTGCATAAAGCCAATTTTTCCCTACAACAAAGGAATAGATTTTATTTAACTACCAAGTTTTTGTCATTAATGATAAGGTACCCCCATCTAAAATCCCAAAATATTATTAATAACCTAACATATTCATTAGGTAATGTGATGAGGTCAAATCAATAATTAAAATACCAGATACTCAAGATGTCCATAACCGGGGACATGGATAAACATGATTAGTTTGTACACTCTACAGAGGTTTGTGCACTTTTCCCCACAAGACTCGATCTCCTCCGTTGTATTTTCTCGCACTGCATGATGTTTGAGAAGCGGATGATCGAGATAAAATATTTCCAAAGAGGTCCCCTTAACCGATAGATGGGCCGGTACACCTACAATCCCCTATATCTGCTAGCCCATCGTGGAAAGGTTTCCCACAACTTACTCAACTATGCCAGAGCCCATAATGGCTTGTGGCTGCACACGGAAGTTTCTAGAACGAATAATCTTATGATCCCTTTTAGCCTGGGTGGCATTCCATAGGATGATCACACAGGTACCCCGGGATCTCCTAGGACAACACTGGATTCCCCAGGTGCCCACAACCAATCCACCCAGTTTTGTATTAAAATAGCCACCTTAAGTTTCCCTTAGTTAAATATAACTCTCACATCTTTCATGAATCTCACATACCAATCCACGTCTATGAGCATAGCAGAGCAGTATGAGCATGGCGTATAATCCCAGGGTTGATAAAAGACAATAGGTTCCTACCTCAAAAACTACTTCCCACACCCACATGTTACCAAATCCTACTCATGCAATGTTTGAGGTTGAAACTAATGCATAAAAACTGGTTAATAAAGGGATATGATCAAAGTGTTACTTGCCTTGCTGACAATTGTAAAACCCTAGAGATTCGTAGTAGCAAGCTTCACACTCTGGAAATTCTATCGTAAGCAAACAATAGCATACATAAGCAGTCAAACATAATATGCAAAGGTAAAACCAAAAGAAAAGATCTAAACAAAAAGTTCAAGTGAAGAGCTTCAACTTGCAAAAAGAATTAATCGAATCAGAGCTACGAAACACAAACTACGATCAAAAGAAGTTCAAATTGATTATCTGAACAGAGGGGATCAAGACGAAGAAATTGGCGTTGGGTTCGTTGGATTTGGATAAAGAGCAAAAAGTTGTGATAGTTTAAATATTAGGGACTAATTTGCAAGAAAAATAATCGTGAATAGGTCCCTAACCGAAAAATAAACTAAAAAAAAATCTATTGGATGAACGTCCGCTAATAGAGACTAACGAACGAATTCGTTCGTTAATAGAACCAATCGGGTGAACGCTCATTATATAAACTAACTAAAAAATGAACCGATCTAAACCTATAAACCAAAAAAAAACAAGAAGACCGGCGGCTTACCAGTTCGGTCAAACGGCGGCAACGTCAACGATGAGGCGGGGCGGTGGCTCCGGCGGCGAGGCGGCTCCGGCGGTGATGGCGGGCAGCGGCGCGAGCGGCAACAACGGCGGCGGCGCGACGCGGTGTCGTTGTATAAAAGTATGGGTCCCTTTTTGCACCCCTTTACTTGTGTGCGGACAGTCGCAGCCCCACGCCCCTCGCCACGCTTGGCGGGGTAGAGGAAGCAAAGGCACAAGACGACTAGAGCAACGCCAAGACAGAAACACAAAGAGCAGGAGGGCGAGGTGGACTCCCCCGACAAGGCCCTTGCCGGGGCAACTTGCACAACACCAGCGGGGCTGCCAACCTCGAGCCTGAGAGTTCCGACGCCCTCAACCACATTGGAACCAAGGCTCGGGAGGCACATCCATGGTGGAATGAAGATCTTTGTGAAGACCAGAAGCATACAAGATCAGGTGAGAATCAGAAGACGACGATCCTCGACAAGATCCTTGCCGAGGATGCCCACGAGACCCCCGGCAAGATCCTTGCCGGGGACGACCACGACGCCACGGCAAGACCCTTGTCGGGGCGCCAGCAAGACTCTTGACAAAGACATCCGCGCGACTGCAGCCAGGCCCACATCTGCCAAGGCTCCACCGCCGTTCCCCTACAGCTGCCAGCCCATCAACTAGGCGAGCACCTGCGTGGCGACGTGCGGCCCCTAGGCCAACTCAGGAAGCACCTGCGTGGTGGCATGCAGATCTTCATGAAAACCCTACCACCACGCAAACTCAGCAGCCTGCCAGCCTATGTGGCACTGCATGCCTCGTTGGCCTAGACTCTTGCCAGAGCAAGACGGAGCGGCGACGGACGGGACGGGCCTCGTTACCGCCCACGATAAAGCAAGTGGACACCTAAGTAGTGCATTTAATGCACTTTTTCCTGTAATGACAAGCGATAAGCTTGCACACTGTATAGCTTTCCACCTCCTGTGTGCCACTGTGGCAGCCCCTTTGTCTATAAAAGGAGGCCCGCGGCCCGAACCTGGGTAAACGATCTTTGTGCTGGCTTCTAGACCCGCTCTTTGCATACCTCCGCGCCCGCCAACCGTATAAGGGATTCTAGTGATCCCATAGGCATCATTTTCCCCCAACATCTTTGGCGCGCCAGGTAGGGGGCGTAGTTGTGAAAATCCGGTCTAGCAGTTAGTCTAGCAGTTCTTCATCACCATGGGTTCCCTGGAAGAAGATGACCAAGCGAGCGACATCAACTACAAACACAGCAACCGCCCGTATGGCGACAGAGAAGCTAAGTCATGCGAAACTTTGAATAATTTGTGTATAAGGCTAATCTCCTCAGAGATCTTGCTCCTTGTATGGGAAACCTATACGCACTAGGGCCGTTCCGCTATTGGCAATGCCTTTGTTCTGTTTCAATTCGGCTCAATAGTTCGAACGGCCACGTCGAGATCGGCAGGGTGGTCTTTCCGCTACTGGCAACGCTCTTGCCCTATTTCGAGTCCGCTCAACAGTTCAAGCAGCCTCGCTGAGAGCGGTAAGGTGGTTTGCCTAGCAGCAAGCACACCCGGCAGGCTGTTGAGGATCCGTCCCCAAGGCCCCGCGGCTTGGGCTTACACGCCGGCAAGCCTATCTAATTAAACGTAGGGTGGACATACAAAGAGAAATCAAACAGGGGAATAACATGCATCGTTTCAAAGTATTGCAAAGTTATATTACACCAATTATTGCCGCGGTTCTAACTGAAGATAAAAATTGTCTTGGTCATGAACCTACAGCGGCGATGAGAAACGGGGCGCCTAGTCCCGGCGCTGGCCCTCTATCCTCCGAACTCCGTCGACACGGCTGATGATGGGCTTGATACGCTCCTCGAGCGTCGCAAGGTCCACATCCTCCGGCAGGCTCTCCAGTGCGGCGACGAAGTCGAGGTTGGGATTCCAGTACACCACCTTGGTGAGGACCTTGGTCAGGGCACCCCGGCAAAGCTTCCGGGCCTCATTGGCCAGAGAGGACGCTTTGTTAGAGCGGAACTGCTCCAGGGCTCCAAGAACGCCTCAAGGAATAGGGTCAGTTTGGCGTTGGGACTCACGTTCGGCTCCATGGCATACCTCACGTTCGGCATCCCCATGGTAGCTAGCTTCATGGTCATCCTGCCGGCTATGTCGGCGAGGCAGCTGATCCAGAGGTTCTCACCCGCCATGAAATCCTCGTGGTTGGCGGTGTCGTTCCTCCGCAGCTGCTTCTCGATTGCTAGGGCCTTCGTCAGTGTCTCTTCCTGGGCCCTGACCTCCGAAAGCGTCCCCTCAAGACCCTCTAGCTTCAGCTTCAGGTCTTTGACGGAGTCGTTGGCCTTGGAGAGCAGCTCGGCCTTGCCGAGGACTGCGGCTTGCGCCTCCGCCAAAGCACCGTTGAGCGTGTCCTCCTACTTCGCCAGTTCCAGGACCTGTTCCTTCAGCCCATCCCGGTCCACCTCCAGCTCCTTCACCTTGCCGGCATGGACCTGGGCCTGAGCATTGAGTGTCTCATTGTGCCTCTGCTCTAGCTCCTGAGTCCGCTGCGCGGCAAGCTTCTTAACCTCCTCATCCTTGCTGCGGAGGGTGGCAGCAAGCGCCTCCTCACGAGCGGCAAGGTCCTCCTCCTGGGAGTTCAGCTCGGCCTGGTGCTGGTGCCGGGCAGCCCCGTCCTTGGCGGCTTGATTCTTCGCTGCCTCCTGGGCTTTCTCGACATCGGCCTTCAGGAGGATAAGCTCCTATTGGCGCTCAGCCAGCAGATCCTAGGCAACCTTCAGTTCCATGTGGGCCTGGCGGAACCAGGCCTGCATCTTGGCAACGCGCCCCGTGAGATCCGCCTCCGCCTTGTCCACCGCCGCCATCCTGGACTTTGCATTGTCTAGGCGGGCACGGTGAAGCGCCACCACCGGCGCTCAGTTCGTCAACAACCTCGAGCCCGGTGGCGGTGAGCACCTCGTCGTCAAACACCTCCCCCTCGATGGGTGCCCTGGTGCTCGCCGTCCCTGGGAGGTTGACGAACAGGTTTTCGCTCACCTTCAGGTATTTGCCCAAGCCGGAGGCTGCAGAGGAGGAAGGTTGGTCATGGACCGCCCCCTCCTTGACAGCGCCCTTGCCGGCCTCCTCGGCAGCATCCTTGCCGGCCTCCCCGACATGCCCCTTGGCGGCGTCCTCATCGGCGGTCTCGGTGGCCTCCTCAGAGGCAATCTTGTCGGCCTCGGCCTCGGCATCCCTGGCGACCTCCTCAATGACGGTGTCGATGTCCTCCTGGTCCGCCGAGAAAGCGTCAATATTCCAAGAAGGAGAATGAGGCAGAGCCAAGATCGAAGCTCAAAAAAAGAGAAGAAGAAGGAACAGGGACAGAAAGCAAGCAAACTTACCAGCACCGGGCTGGGAAGAAGTGGCACCCTCCCCGCCAATGTTCGTTGCCGGGATGGAACCAGCGACACCCAAGTTTGTCTCCTCCTCCTCCATAGGCGTGGGCTCGGCGGTGGATGCCCTTGCAGGGGACGCCCCTCGGGGCGGGGCGGCGTATTCGAGAGGGGCGGGGTGTTGGGAGTGGCCCTCGGCAGATCCTCCTGCTGCCGTTCTTCTCCTCCAAAGCCGGAAAGATCAACATCAAGGGCTCACACCCCAAAGTTCATCAATGGAGGAGTGAGTGATGGACTCACGCTGGGGGCTGAAGCGCGGGGCTGCGTCGGGGGCTACTGTCCGGGCTGCTCTCTACCACCAGCGGCATACTCGAAGTACCCGTCGGGGGCTTGCCGCCCATCGAGGCCTTGGCCCTCTTCGCCACCCTCCATGCCAGCGTATCCGTGTCCCTGTCAAGACAACATCAAGTCAAGGAAAGATGATGCAGGAGAAAAGTGACGAGATAATGTGGGGGGGGGGGGGCGAGATACTTACTCTTCCTCCACCTCCTCCTCCACTAGCTTCCTCTTCCTCCTTGGACTGAGAGACCCAAAATCAAAGATGACCTCCGTGTCGACATCAGCGGGAGGAGGGGAAGGGGATGGAGTCCGGCGATGTTTGGACGAAGAAGAGGCAGTCGCTTTTTTCTTCGCCATCGCGGCCTTCACCGCCTTCTTCGCTACCGCGGCCCTCGTCTAGCGCAGGGATTGCTCATGAACCTGTTGTCGAGGCACGGCCCTGCCAGGCCGAACTGGTTCGCCAGAGCCAGCCCGTCACAGGACACGTCTCCTCCCTGGGGCCGGAGGGTCGTCGGCCTCGGCCTCCCCCTCGGTCAACTCTTCGACCACGTCTTCGACAAGAGGAGCCCCGGCGCCGGCACTGCTGGCCTCCCCAGCAAACTCCACCCATCAGGCGAGCTCCTTGTCTTCTACGGTCGTGTCAGCCTCGTCCTCCACGGCGCCAACGCTATCGGCCTCCCGGACAAGCTCCGTCTCCGCCTCCCTGGCGACAATATAGTCTAGCTCCTCCTTGGTGGTATCCCGGATAAGCTTGGCTCATCACGGACGTACTTCTCCAACAAGCTATCAAGAAAATCCTGCACCTGCTCTGCTTCCAGCTAGATCCAGCTCGGGTCAAGGCCGTGTGCATTGAAGTCCGGCATCATAGCAATGATGTCGGTCTGGCGAGAATTGTTGCTCAGCGGGACCACTCCCGCCGGCAACCCAAACAAGGGCCCCTTGACGGCCTTCGCGGCCTTGTCGGTCCTCTCAGCCCTGCCATCGTGGTCCATGTCGAGCTGAAAGAGCCTCTGGCAAAAGTGGGCGTGCCCCATCACCATGAAATTGTGGTTCAAGCCAGCGCGGAGCCTCATGATGTCGGCCGCGTTCATGTAATCCCAGGCCGGCCTCCCCTTGTTGTGCAATGGGGCGATCCGATGGCGGATGATATCAGCCCCAATCATTTCAAGGGTGAGCCCGGCCACGATTAGGCGATGGATCCTGGTGGTGGCGACCGTGAGTGTCAGATTTCGGGTTCCGGCAGACCCTCTAGGTTCGAACTCTGGGGTGCACGCGGAGATCTCACCTCCAACCTACCTACACCTCGTCGCCTCGCAAGGATCTAAACTACACAAAGAGCAAGACAAGGGGCACAAGGTTTATACTCGTTCGGGCCACCATTGTGGTGTAATACCCTACTCCAGTGTGTGGTGTGGTGGATTGCCTCAGGGGCTGATGATGAACAGTACAAGGAAGAACAGCCTCGCGAGGGTCTGTTCTTGACCGGTGCGACGAACTGCTAGGGGGAGTTCAGTCGCCTCTCACTCTCTCTTTCTTACTCTCTTTATGATCCGATACGGCCTCCTCTTACCGTGTGGGTGGCTAGTCCTATTTATAGGCAGAGGCCCTGGGCCTCTTCCCAAATATTGAGCGGGAAGGGCGCCAACAATTGGCCATTTTGAAGGGGAACATCTAGTACACTTATCCTGACTAAAGTCGGTCCTTGCCTGCCAAAGACTCTGACGGTGACGCCGGCTTGGGCTCCACGGTGACCTCCTTCCTGCCGTTCAGCTGGTCTTGGTCTTTTTGCACCGAAATGGTTGCCTTTGCTTGATGCTCTCGCATGCGCTTGCCTCCTTTGCACCAAAGAGGAAATGAGGACACAGCGCGGGCTGGCGCCCGCCTAGCGCCCTTGGTCGTCGTGGCTTGCGTCATGGGCACCTCGTGAGGTACCCCGCCTTGATCTCTCCTTCTCCTCGTGAGCCAGCCTGACGAGGCCGTGCTTGAGGAAGCTTCCTGTCGTCCGCCTCGCGAGGCTTGGCCCCTCATGAGGCACTACAAGAAATATGTCAACTTGTGACCACCACTATTGGTCACTGAAAGGTCATGGTTTTTCATTTGCGACCCTTTTGTGACCAAAAACAGAAGGTCAAAAGTCGGGCGGTCAGAATCTGACTATAGCGACCTTTCTTCTGGAATGGTCAAAGACGTTTATGACCAAAATATGTCCACTGTGGCGTTTTGGTCACTAGCAACCTCCCCAGGCCACGCAGGCATCCAGCGTGGCAAGCTGATGTGGCACAAGATTTAGCCCGGTCCAATTTAGTTTTCTACATGGGCCTAGCCCAACAATTGGGCCTTTTTAATGTATTTTTTCTTGTTAATTTTCACTAGCTACATGGGCTTGGGCCATTAATTCTGCCTTTTTTTCTAAGATGCAGCCTTCTACTAATTTTTTATTTTCATTTTTTTTGCCACTGGTCCCACCAATCATATTGGTCCCACTTGTCATGCTTATCACAAAATTGATCCCACACATAAAAAATTTCAAAATCTATCAAACAACCATTATAACTTGGACCCCCTTGTCAGGTTTCCATTTGACGGGTATTCAAATCACATACACAATCATTATTTCAAACAATCCAAATAGAAAATGAAATTCGTCCAAAACAACACGGCACTAGTCTATTACAAACGTTACAATATACTACAGCCCATATAAGCCTACTACTGCCTACATTTACAACACATAATATGCTAGTCTTTGTTGATATGCTTCACAGCTTCGAACTTGGATTCGCACTTCACCTATGCAAAAAACAAGAATGAACATATAAGAATAAGAATGTATACAGAACATCAAACAATAGCCAATGAGGGATCCAATAACTTATAAGCAAGAATTGACAGCAAATGAGATGTACATAGATAGTATGACTAACACTAACCAAGATATCGCTCATGGAGTGACTAAAATGTTATCACTAGCTAGGATTTTTTATTATACAATATAATCGACATGTGCAACTCATAAACTAATCATAGAAATGAAAAGCGAGAAAGTGCAGCTGAACAGGATCATCATATTTGAGCATTAATATTTCTGTATTACTACAACACTAGGAGTACACAACAACTAGTAGCAGAACTAGAAGAAATAACAAACCGAAGATGGATACAAACTAGTCAGATCTAGATGATATCAAACCGAAGCAAATCAGCCACATCAAAGAAAGGAGAAAGTGATACAGCTAAAGAAAAATATGGATGGAGGCAAGATAGAGAAGGAGCAGCCAACCTCATACTGCTCGGTCCACAGGCTGGTCCCGGTGGCCTACTGGTAGCGGTCAAAGATCCCCTTGATGCTTCAAGTAACACATGAAGAAGAAGAACAAAACGAAGCTGCCTTAGAGAGGTAATCAAGCAAGCAAACAGAAGCAACAGTGTAGTACAGAATGTATCACTATAGCAGGGGCATAGTTTTTGTACTTGTTAAAATTGAACATGGTTTGTACTTCTCACATAAATCTTTACTCTTGTAAATTCAAAGCTATGTTTGATCCCATACTACATGAGCTGATGATTATAATGTATGACACCCTACTGAAGCAACAAACAACTCCTGACTTATTACTACAAAGAAAATAGTTCGTCCCAAGCCTCCATTTTAACAATGTATAAATCTGCACATTCATATACTGTTATATCACTGCCTCCTAAGTATATAGTGACGACCAATTTAAATTCAGTATTCAAAGTTTAATAGATGCTGGACTGGAATATGCCTTGGTCACCTAACGAACCGGATCAGCTTGTTTCTTTCATACACGAAAGGTGACGCCTATCATACAAGCAGGCAGGCAACTATCCTAGAAACTTCATGATCTAAATAGATTACAAGATGAACTCCCCGGAAAAAATCACTAAATGAACTGATCTAGAAGGTTACTACAGTGCTACTACATGGCTGCATTAAAGAATGTGAAGATGCAGTTCTAGATACATAGGATTTGAATCAATTTTTGTTGTACAAGTAGAGTAATGCACCACACTCCTAGTGATTTTAATTGAATTCAGTTAAATTTGTGCTACTGCTGCTGTTATATGCTTTTTTATTTGAGAAAGAGACAGAAATTCAGCAGGTTGTACAATACAGTAATGCACCACACTCCTAGTGATTTGACAACAAATTCCAGTAAAGTAATGTGGAAAGATCGTGCTAGTACAGCCGTTGTTCAATGGCTCACTGAAATCTGCTACAAGTACAACCGAGAGAAATGGAACGGAGATACACAAAACAACGTGGAAAGAGAGAAGTGCTACTTAGTACTGTGGCCATGAAAGATGTCATGTAGAACATCATCAAGAACGGAAACTGTTCAGAACACACGAAGTTGTTGCAGCAGAACTTAACCATTTATTATCAGCATTCGTATGAATCCACAGAATGACCGAGCAACAAGCACATCATACAGGTCATCTGATGCTTCACACACTAGTAAAACATGGAAGATGTTTCCCAGGATATTCAAGGCAAATGAGCGCGGACCAGAACCCCGGTTTAGCTTGTTTATTACTGCAGCAAACACAGTAACAAAACAGTGTGCCATGTGCTTGCCTAATTCGCAGCAACCTCTGTCTTGCTAAGAGGTGTCGCGCTTCAGCTATGTCTATGTGCAAATAAATAAATAAAATCTGGCGCCAAAGTGAAGGAGATCACCATGTTTTTCTTGCCTAACTAATTGGCTGCAGTCTCTGTGCCACCAAGGGGATCACAGTTGTCCTGAAACATCTTTGTGCAAATTGGAAATTCAAAGACCAAATTCAGACAGACTGCTTGCGCCAACATGTAGTGGTGATGTCTAGTTGTGTCTTGGTACTATGAATGATTAAGCAGGCAGCAGGAACAGAACCTAGTCCAAGTGCATTATCGGGCAAAGAGTCAGAGCAAGAGCTAAATCATACTGGTACATGCAGTAGTAGTAGCGGCATTATCGGGGAAAGAGTCACAGCAAGAGCTAATCTACTCCTACAAGCATTCAACAACAAAATAGCATGGCAGATTGCCTATGAAACAAATTTAAGGAACCAAAAAGCTCTCCTACAATTATCTATACAAAAAGACAATGAAACAAAAAAGATGGAACCATCCACTGCCATTCATGCACAAAATATCGAACCATTAACTACCAGAAAAAAAACATGAAACACCATCCACTTCAACAGCCACAAGTCACATGGTAAAGGTTCAGACTAAACTGGGACAAAGTGCCATGCCGCGGTCTGTGCTCTCGATACAAACAGACACAAAACTACAAACAGCTAACAGTAAGCAGCGAAAAACTGTGCATGGGGCACAATCTCCTCTGCAATCTCAACTGACCACATCCAAGTTCCAATGACGAACATCTTGTACTTCATGACAAGGAACTCAAGACCTACCCCTTCTGTCCTGAAGATCAACCAGAATTTTACCTGCCCCCGGTGGTGTCGGAGATGGATGCTTCTACTGCTGGCCTTCACCGCCCCTGATGCTGCTGCTCATGGACGGAAAGCGCATCGCGTTAGGGAAGAGGATGGAAGGGAATGCAATGGAAGAATAAATCGAAAAGGAGAGGAGAGGAGAGGGGGCTGACCGTCGGGGTTCTCCATGGCGTCGGTGTCGGGCAGCCTTCCCGTCCATGCCATCGCGGCCCGGAGCGCGAGCAACGACGACGTGCTGGATGGATCTGGTAGCGTGACGAGGTGAGGAAGAGAGGATCTGGTAGGGATAGGAGACGAGGTGAGGAAGAGAGGGGACCAACCTTAGTCGCCGGAGACACGCCGACGACGCGGTGGACCAAACCCTATCCACGGGAGACGATCACGCGTGGCCGCTGGAGCACGCGAGCACCGGATCTGGGCGGAGTGCGAGGCCACCGCCGCCCTCCCCCGCCGCGGGGCCGGCTGCGGGTCACCTCCCACGAAAGGAGACAGAGACGGAGCCGGCGCGTACATAGATGGGACTCAGACGCACGGCGGAGGTGGTTGCCGAGGCGGGCGTGGAGACGGGGTGGGTCGCCGGGATTCATGGCGTGGTGGAGGCGCCGTGAGGAGGGGAGGAGGAGAGGGTGAGGGAAGGAGGGCGCCGTCGCCGGCGACGGGAAGCGAGAGAGAGAGGGAGGCGGCGTCGATCTGGATGGGGAGAGAGAGAGGGAGGCGGCGTCGATCTGGATCCAGAAGGAGGAGTGGTGTGCGGCGGCGGTGGGGGGGTTGTGTTAGGGCTAGGTTTTTTTTAGAAGTGTTAGGGCTAGGTGGGTGAGAGGGTGGGGGGCGAGGGCTACCGTTGGATCCACGAGCATCCAACGGTGCTTGATGCATGATCCGCGTGAGATGGCTATGGCCCAATCAGAACGCAGTACGCGTGTATAACGTTATGACCATTTAGTATTGGACGTTATGACCATTCAAAATTGGTCGTGGTCAAATAAAAATAAAGTGTAAAATCATGTCACCATTTTAATTTTTATGTTTTGAGTGTCCAAAATGAATTTTTTTTGTGAAGAAGCTATCAAATATTTTCACGAGGTGCATCTTGGAATTCCAAACAATGTTGTCTAAGAGAGTTTTCATTTTCTTTGCACGGAAAATTCATTTTTTATTTTTCGAGTGCCCGAAATGAGGTTTTTCTGTGAAGAACCTACCAAATAATTATTGCAAAATTGCACCAAATACTTTTTCTAAAATACTAGGTCATATTTAATGCACAATTGACCAAATGGTTGGGTGTAAAAAGTTTTGATCTACCTCTGGTGAAAAAGACAAATTTCCATGATTCAAATTGGAAGTCGGGTCAAATTTGAACTGCAGCTACCTCATAGTTTGCTCTTTATTTCTTCAAAATATCATTTATAGGTACATAAGTATCTATTTAATCAGATAAACACCAAAAAAATTCCAAGATTCAACCACTAGATAGGAACGGCCATTCCCGCCGTTTTGACCGCATTTTGAAACGGGCATAAAAAATTCAAAAAAAAACAAAAAATTGGAAAACCTTCGCATTGTGTCATTATATATGACCAAGTTTCCAGGAAAAATAATAAACTTGTAATATGGAAATAATTATAAAAAAGTGTTCTCAGAAATGAGCAATCATGCGTGAAGATTCATGGCTTTAAGCCAAATGATCAATCTTATGGCCACATTCATGGCATAGTTTGTTCAAATGATCTCATATTGTGCACAAGGGTGCATATTGGAATTCCAAACAATGTTGCCTAAGGGAGTTTTCACTTTCATTGCACAAAAGAGCCATTTTCCATTTTTCGAGTGCCCTAAATGAGGTTTTTTTGTGAAGAACCTACCAAATAATTATTGCATATTTGCACCAAATCATTTTTATAAAATACTAGGCCATATTTAATGCATAATTGACCAAATGGTTGGGTGTAAAAAGTTTGGATCCACCTCTGGTGAAAAAGACAAATTTCCGCCGATTCACGTCGAAGCGGGTCAAATTTGAAGTGCAGCTACCTCATAGATTGCTATTTATTTTTTCAAAAAATAATTTATAGGTACATAAGTATCTATTTAATCAGAGAAACACCAAAAAAATTCCAAGATTCAACCACTAGATAGGAACGGTCATTCACGCCGTTTTGACCGCATTTTGAAATTGGCGTAAAAAAATAAAAAAATAAAAAAATGGAAAAACTTCGCATTGCGTCATTATATATGACCAAGTTTCCAAGAAAAATAATAAACTTGTCATACGGAAATTATTTTAAAAAAGTGTTCTCAGAAATGAGCTATCATGCATGAAGATTCATGGCTTTCAAGTCAAATGATCAATCTTATGGCCACATTCATGGCATAGTATGTTCAAATGATCTCATATTGTGCACAAGGGTGCATATTGGAATTCCAAACAATGTTGCCTAAGGGAGTTTTCACTTTCATTGCACACAAGAGCCATTTTCCATTTTCCGAGTGCCCCAAATGAGGTTTTTTTGTGAAGGACCTACCAAATAATTGTTGCAAATTTGTACCTAATCAATTTTATTAAATACTAGGCCATATTTAATGCACAATTGACCAAATGGTTGGGTGTAAAAAGTTTTGATCCACCTCTGGTGAAAAAGACAAATTCCCGCCGATTCAGGTGGAAGCGGGTCAAATTTGAACTGCAGTTGCCTCATAGTTTGCCATTTATTTTTTCTAAAAATCATTTATAGTTACATAAGTACCTATTTAATCATAAATAAATGGTTTGGTGGCGATACGTCGATGTTTGGACGGTGGCCGAGGACCCCAACTCTAGAGCTGCCAGAACTCTCGATGTTGCCAAGGTGGTCACCGCGTGACCGTGGTGTTGCCATGTGTTTTGGGCTGCCTAGGCATGTCTAGTGGGTTGGGCACTCCCCTGGTAGGTGCTAGGAAGAAAATCACAACATAACATTCTCACGAGGAGACCGATTGATGCTCAAACATGAATAACCAGCCAAGTGTTTGATTAGCGGTACAGGAAATGCACATGGCTAATGCGTGTGAGTTTTGGCTGAGGATGATCAATTACTAAGAAGACCGTCTTCACAAATTTTCAGCTCAAAAGGAGGAGCCTAGGTGGTACTTGCTTTGCAAAGTACCACACTAGAAATAAATACGAATGTTGAAGCGGGGCTCAAAATAATGAATGGATTGAGCTGGAATTTGGTGGAGGATGGTTATTCCGGTAGAGGAAAGCACTGTAGAAAATGGATACCATCTAGACATGCCAAAGTGGTACTTCCTTCAGAAAGTGTTTTTCTGAACAGAATAGGAAAATGAATATTTTTGAATTATTTTTGAACTATGCAAGGAAGGTTTTTTACATATTTGACGAAGATATGACCCAAAGAATTTATGATATTTTTTGGGTAATTTTGGGAATGACAGAAATATAGGTTGCTTCACAACCTAGGGCAAAAACTGCCACATGGACATGACACATAGGCAAAACTGATGAGGTGGCGCCTAGTCATAGCAACCCACCACAATTTACAAGGTTATGACCATCTATATTGGTCATGATCAGCTAGAAATATAGCAGCGGACCTGTGCTATTTGCTTTATGACCATTCAGTGGAAGGAAATTGTGACCTTTCTGACCAAAATGGTCGTTATTGTTTAGGGTTTGGAGCCCCCCGAACAGCTTTTGATCAATTGGTCTGAAATGGTCATAGATCTATGAACAATTCTTCCAGGGTCACTGAAAGAAGGTCACTAGTTGACATATTTCTTGTAGTGAGGGTCTTGAGCTTGTGCTCATGAAGGTGGGCCGTACTGGGCCACCCCTTGAGCCACGCCGCAGGCCGCAGGCAGGCAAGTCTGGGTACCCCCGTTCCCAGAAAGCTGACAGTGAGCTTCTTATCATTGGCATCAACGTCGCCCCAGTCATCTCTACGGACAGGCGGCACCTGACGGACCCGACAGAACTCCCGTGGATCTTCTTCTTTAATCTAGCACTACCGGCCCCGCCACTCTTCCCACGTCTCCTTCTAGGAGCCCTTCGGATATGTACCCTTCTCCTGGCTCCTTGGGATCCAGGCGATGCAGCCAGATATGGCGCCTCCTTTCGGGATACGAGGATGAAAGTAGTGGCGGAAGAGCGCCGTGCTGGGATGCACTCCGGCGAAGCCCTCACAGAGATGGGCAAAAATGGCCATGCACGCCACCGCGTTTGGGGTGAAATAAAGAAGGTGGAAGCCGTAGGTGTGCATGACGTCATTGATGAAATCGGAGAAAGAGGGGCAGAGCCCGCAAGAGAAGTAGTCAACAAAGAAAGGGTACCGACTCGGGCCGGCCTCAGCAAAATCGGCGGGGATAATGTGCGTGGATGGATGCCCCGTCGTCTTCGCCCCCCCAGGGGCTTGAAGTAGTCCCTGAGATGGAAGACATCGACATCGATCATAGAGGGGAAGTAGGCGTGCTGCGTCCGAAGCGTCGCCAACTCGCTCTCCGGTGCCTCCTTCTCCTCGGCATCCTTGGCCGCTCCCTTGCCCCGGCTGGTTTTGGGTTCCATGGCAGCTGGAAGGGGGCAAAGAATCAAGAGCAATGGCGGCGGCGGCAGCGAGCAGAGGCAAGAGAATCTTTCGCTTTGAGGAAGAAGAAAGGAACGGCTATTCCGAGATTGAAGAGACACGGAGGGTAAATGGGTAGCGCGCCTGCAGTTTCCCCTTTATTTTTGGGGAAGGCGCTGGCCGCCTCTTTACCATTAACCACGATGTGACACATGAGGGCAGCAACCGCCCCACACATGACCCCCACGTCACGCGCGACCCCCAGGTCACGCATTCAACGCGGGTCGTGGGGAAGCGCTGCGGGCGAGGGAGTTACTGCGGTAAAAACTCCACCGCACGCACGCCCGCGCACCGTTCTGGCCCTCGCCCAATAATGCCCAACGCCTATATGTGGCCCATGCCCAGGGGCTCCTGTCGGTGTACAAATGTAGGGGTCCCATTTTGCACCCTTTACTTGTGCGCGTGCAGTCGCAGCCCCACGCCCTGGCCATGCTTGGCGGGGTAGAGGAAGCAAAGGCACAAGACGACTAGAGCAACGCCAAGAAAGAAACACAAAGAGCAGGAGGGCGAGGTGGACTCCCCCGGTGTTACGCCCCGAGACCGATGCTCCAGTCGGCTACCATATTTTTGTTTGTTATCGTTGTGTGTATTTATTTGTATGTCACATTTCATCATCGCATCATTCGCATTGCATCTGCATGTTTTGATAAAAACTCTTAGTTCGTTCGTAGTTGCCGCGTCTCTCCGTTGTCCATTCCGAGACCAATCGGGTTTTCGAGTCCCTGTTGTCTGGACGCTTAATCTCTTTCCTCAGTGCTCAAACCCCTCGCGTGCGCGTCCGAAACTTCTCCGAACCCGACCCGAGCTGTCATTACCAGTGGATTCGGATCATCCTCAAACATTCCTAAAACGTCTTCGGTTTCCCTTTGGACTTCCCAAGTCTATTTTATCTCGACCGTCCGATTTAATCGAAGGGTCCAAATTCCCCTCTTTTCCCATATATATAGTCCACCCCTAGTCCATTTTGGACCAAACCCTATTTTCTAGGGATCCTCCCCTGTCCAGCCGCCGCCGCCGCCCACCTGGTCTCCTTCTCGTTTTCCCCGTCGAGCCAACCACCTTCATCCCTTGATTTTAGATCCGTCCACAACCCCAGCCTCCTGTGGTCATGCCCGAGGCCTCCTCCTCGACTCTCCCCGTGCGAGCACGGTGCCCGCTTGCGCTTGGGCCAAGGACCTCGACTGTCGGTGTACTAGAGTAGGGGTACCCTAGTATCCCGAACATGTGCACGGGCAGTTGCAGCCCTCCGCGGCAAGGCTTACCGGGTGACCGCCAAGATCCTCCGTGGTTCCTTTGGAGCCGTTGAAGAACAAAGTATTCAAGCCAAGGAGACGAGGCCCCGGCAAGAGGAGCTTGCCGGGAAGTCCACCCAAGGCACATACAAGACAAGGCCCCGGCAAGAGGAGCTTGCCGGGAAGGCCCGGCGAGCGACAAGCTTCCGGGCGCGACAAGACAACAACCGCGGCAAGGCGCTTGCCGCGGCAGACCACCTCTCTGTACCTACGCTCCAGCACATCCACTAACATGTCGCCACAGGACCTTTCGGTAGCGTGGCGAGAGGTCAGTGCAGCCAGGTGCGAGGTGGCAAGCAACGCCGACAAGTTTGCCATCGTGGCGAACGGTGGCGCCCGACGGTCCTCGCTTGCACCGTTAGGGCGACTAGATGGGCATTTAATGCCTTTGTCCCCGCCGTCGTGGTTAGGTATAGTACATCGTACCTTTGTACAAGTAGGTGTACCAACCACTATTTTTCCATTTGTACCCCCGTCTATGTTGCCACCTGTCGAAGCCCCTTGAGCATATAAAAGGAGGCCCATGTGCAACGTAGAAAGGGTTGGTCGGTCAGTTCTCCCGACGCTCAGTCTCGTTAGCAGCTCGTGTGTACTTTAGCACTCGAGTGCTCCTGAGCAAGAACGCAATACACCTAGACATGCAGCAGTCGGAGTATTATCTCTCCGGAGAGCTCCGAAGCTGGGTAAACCTCTCGCATGCTTCGCCTCGATCTGCTCTTCGTGCGACCTCCGCTCCCCGCCGAACCGAAAGGGGCTCGGTCCGCCGGTCCCATAGGTGTTTGTGGGCCAGATCAGCCTGCCCCTACATCTTTGGCGCGCCAGGTAGGGGGCGTCGAGGTTGTGTGAACCTGATCCGGCATCCACACGAGCTAGATATTCATCATCTTCATCAACATGCCACCGAAGAAGAAGGCTTCGGCGGCAGAAGCCCCGTCCGCGTCGAACCCGCCGCCACCGGAGCAAACAGGTGGTGGGGTAGACGCCGGCGGAAGAATGGACGGCGACGGGGGAGCTCACGGTGCTGCCAAGTCCAAGGACAAGGCTGCGCAGACCTCGGCGTCCGTACATGCACCGCGCCATACGCTCGTTGGACCAAGATCAAGCTGGTGGATCTCGGGATGCTCCAGACCGGCGTGTATGCCAACATGCTGGCGCGAGCGAGGCACGGTCACCCGGACGAGATACTGCTCCTTCTAACATAGTTAGAAGTCTGAGCATATCCCGCTCCTCGCACCGTTCGCCACTGCCACCCACCACTCCAGCAGAAGCTTTGGCGAGAGCGCAGCTGCTCCTGGATTACCCTCCAACGGCCGATAAGGTCGATGAGTGGAGGGCCACCATTCAGAGTCTCATCGGCTTTGCCAACGGCGACCCACCGCGGCACCCCAGGGCAGCGCTGCCGCGGTAGGACTGCCAACCCCGAGCCGGTGGCGGCAGAGACTGGGGGTGCAACCACCATGCACTCTCCGCCCCGAAGGCCAAGATCGCCGACTCGCCGGATCCACCTCGACAGTGACTCCACCGCGTCATCGGATCCACGAGCTCGCCGCGATCAGCGCCAAGTTCTACACGATCGACAGCAAGAAGACGCTCGAACTCGCATCGAGCACCGAAGAGAAGCGCGACGTCAATCCGACAAGCGCGGTGGGCCCTTTGTCGACATGCACGCGCCAGAGGAACCAGGCGACTTGCCGTACGCGGTAGGTTGCCCTGCGTTCACTCGTGAGCTGCGGCAAGTCCAAAGGGCCAGCAAGAAAACTTCAAGCCGACGCGTGCGAGAGAAGTACGACGGCAAGACGCATCCATCGGAGTTCCTCGGCATCTACACCATCGCGGTGCAGGCTGCCGGGGCGAGACGACAAGATCCTTGCCAACTACTTCCACCGGTGCTCAAGCCCAATGTCAGATCCTGGCTCATGCACTTGCCGGACAACTCCATATCTTCTTGGGCAGATCTATGCCATCAGTTTGTCGGCGCCTTTACAGGCAGCCACAAGCCCCATGGCCAAGAAAGCGACCTTCATCTGCTCGCCCAAAAGGAAGGTGAGCCCATGCGCAAGTATATTCAAAGATTCAGCCGTGTACAGCACAACATCCCAGATGTCCACCTTGCCGCGGTGATCAGCGCGTTCCATCAGAACATGCGAAACCGCAGGATGCGGGAGGAGATGGCGATGTGCAAGATCAGAGACGTCAGTGAGCTATATGCCCTGGCCGACAAGTGCGCACGTGCTGAGGAGGGGAGGAGACTCCTCGGAGAGAATACTGAAGTAGGAGGATCTGATAGTGAGGAGACCGCCCCGGCAAAGAAGAGCCGGCGGCGGGGCAACAGAAAGAAGAAAGGCAGAGATGTACTTGTTGTTGAGCAGTCCGGCAACGGAGGTGGCGCCAAGAAAGCCAAGGCTGGTAGCTCCGGCAAGGAGGTTGCCGCACTGGCACCAATCGCTCTGTGGCAGCCGCCGACAAGCGGGACGGCTCCGCAAGCAAGATCTTGCAAGATCCACCGCACCAAGGGTCATGACCTCCAGAGCTGCAAGAAGGTCGAGCAGCTTGTCGAGCAGCGAAGGCTGAATACGAGCGACGCGACAAGGAGAAGGCCCAGGAGGGTGCCGGAGGAGCTAGCAAGAAACGTCCGGCCGGGAGGGCACCGCTGCAAGGCCAAGCAGCGGCAAGGAGACAGGCCTCCCAGCGGCGCGACAAGGGCGACGCATTTACGGCGGCGACGAGGACATGGATGATGACGAGGCCGATGAGCAGGAGTTCCAGAAAGCCACAGAGGTCTTGTGCGTTGACGGCGGCGCTTCTCTGCATACTTCACACCGCCAACTCAAGCAGTGGATGCGGGAAGTCAATGCAGCAGAACCATCCATCAAGTCACGCAGGCCTCTGAAATGGTCCAGCACGCCTATCATCTTTGATATTGAGGACCACCACGATCGTAATCATGCGGTCGGTGCTTGCCGATGTTGGTTTCACCAACTATCCGCAACCTCAAGGTCACCAAGATGTTAGTTGACGGCGGGCCGGCTTGAATCTGATCTCCTCCGCGGTGCTCCGTAAACTCCGGATCCACGATGGCGAGCTCGAAGAGACCGACACTTTTCAAGGAATCAATCCGGGAAGGAGCAAGCCGAAGGGAAAGATCACGTTGCCGGTGACGTTTGGCAGCGAGTTGAACTTCAGACTGAGAGGGTCACCTTTGATGTTGCTGACTTTCCAATGCCTTACAATGGAATACTTGGCCGTCCAGCACTCGCCAAATTCATGGCGGCCTCTCACTATGCCTACAACATGCTGAAGATGCCAGGCCCGATAAGTGTCATCTCTGTCCCTGGCGACAAGAAGGATGCTCTTATCTGTGCCGACAAGATCTACCGGGAAGCAGCTGCTGCAACAGATTGCAAGCCACTTGCCACTGAAGCTCCCGGGGGGAAGAAGAAGACCAAGTCCGGCAAGAGCTCTGATGCCCACTCCGGCAAGCGCACCTCTTCGGAGTGCTGCGCTACCGTCGAGGACGCACCATCGAGCTTCACCGGCAAGTGTAAAAATACGATGGCAGCTCCACCAGAGACCAAGAAGGTGTCCGCCAAGGAGGACGGCACCGGTGGTACCTTCACCATCAGTGCCTCTCTCGATCCTAAATAGGAAGGCGCGCTCGTTGCTTTCCTGCGGGCGAACGTCGACGTGTTTGCGTGGCAACCGTCTGACATCCCCGGTGTTCCCAGGAAAGTAATTGAGCACCATCTTGCCGTTTGTCCTCATGCGCGGCCCGTCAAGCGTAAAGTCGTGAAGCAAGCGGTGGAGCGTCAAGAGTTCATCGCCGAAGAAATCAAGAACCGGAAGCGATGAGGGCCTTGTCGAGGAGTGCTCCATCCCTCGTGGTTGGCCAATCCTCTAGTTGTATGCATAAGGCTAACGGGAAATGGAGGCTTCGTATCGACTTTATAGATGTCAATAAAGCTTGTCCCAAAGACCCATTTCCCTTGCCGCGCATCAACCAGATTGTTGACTCCACGGCCGGATGTGATTTGCTTTCATTTCTGGATGCATACTCAGGATATCATCAGATCTTCATGGCAGAAGAGGATGAGGAGAAGACCGCATTCATCACCCCATGTGGCACATACTGTTTTGTACGGATGCCCTTCGGGTTAAAGAATGCTGGTTCAACGTTTGCAAGAGTAGTCCATGACGCTTTTGAGCCGCAAATGCACAGAAATGTGGAAGCATACATGGATGACATAGTGGTCAAAAGCAAGGACAAAGAGACTCTGATTCAAGATTTAGACGAAACCTTTGCAAATCTACGCAAGATCAACCTCAAGCTCAACCCCGAGAGGTGCGTGTTCGGAGTCCCTTCCGGCAAGCTTCTCGGGTTCTTCGTGTCTCAGCGGGGAATTGAGGCCAACCCCGACAAGATCAAGGCCATTGAGCAGATTGAAGCACCAAAGCGCGTCAAGGATGTACGAAGGATTGCCGGTTGCGTAGCTGCTCTCAGCAGGTTTATCTCTAGATCTGCTGAGCGCGCCCTGCCATTCTTCAAAATTCTGAAGAAGGCAGGTCCGATGCAATGGACTCCAGAAGCGGAGGCTGCGCTGCAGGACTTGAAGGGATACATGTCCTCCACTCCAACGCTTGTCGCACCTAAGCCACAAGAAAAGTTGCTGCTATATATAGCGGCAACCAATCAAGTGGTTAGTGCTGCGTTAGTAGCGAAGAGGGAGGCAGATGATGAGCTGGCAACCATGGCAGGTGCATCCAGCGACAAGCAGGGGGCTTCACCAGCAAGCTCTGGTCCCGACAAGGGCGGATCTGCGCAGATGCATGAGAAGATGCAGAAAAGAATGGTGCAGCGCCCAGTTTACTTTGTCAGTTCCCTTCTGCGGGGCTAGGTCAAGGTACTCTGGTGTGCAGAAATTGCTTTTCGGCCTCCTCATGGCCTCGAGAAAGCTGCGCCATTACTTTCAGGCACATGAGATCACAGTTGTCACTCATTTTCCGCTGAAGAGGATACTGCAAAATCCAGAGGCAACAGGCAGGATTGTCGAGTGGGCACTGGAGCTGTCAAGCTTTGGCCTCAAGTTTGAAAGCACTTCAACTATCCAAAGCAGAGCATTGGCGGAGTTCATAGCAGAATGGACGCCAACACAAGATGAAGAAATTCCAGAAACGAGCATTCCCGTCAAGGAGGCGAGCAAAGAGTGGCTGATGTACTTTGATGGTGCCTTCTCGTTGCAAGGCGCCGGTGCCGACGTGCTACTTGTCGCACCCACCAGAGAGCACCTCAAGTACGTAGTCCAGATGCACTTTCCCAAGGAGCAAGCAACAAATAATACTGCAGAGTATGAAGGTTTGCTTGCCGGTCTCAGGATCGCAGTAGACCTTGGGATCAAGAAGCTCATAGTCAGGGGTGACTCGCAGCTTGTTATCCGCCAAGTGAACAAGAATTATCAGAGTCCGTTGATGGAAGCTTATGTTGATGAAGTGAGAAAGCTAGAAGAGCACTTTGACGGCCTGCAGATGGAATATATTCCAAGAGCTCAGAACGACATTGCTGATGGCCTGTCAAAGTGCGCCGCACTTAAGTTACCTGTGGAACTAGGGATCTTCGTGCTCAAGCTGACTCAACCGACTGTAACGCCATCAGCTGGACATAACAAGAAGAGGAAGTTGGTCTCTGGTAACTACTTTCCGGCAGAGCTTCCCGAAGCCGCCGCCAAGAAGATCCCTAAGATCGACGCCAACAGTGCTGAGGAGCAGTCTGCTCTGACAAACCCTAGGGTTTGTTTCGTTGAAGCAGACGCTCCCGACAAGCTTTGCCCCGCCGCTTCCTGTGCCTGTCGACGCCACCTGCCTCCCCTTCTTCGATCGCGCGCACGCAACTGCCACCTGCCTCCTGCCTCTCGAGCCTCCTCGTGCGGCTCCACCTCAAGGCCCCGGCTCTGCCGGACCAGCCGTCGTCATCACCCGATCTAACCAGATCTCCCCTGCATCGTCGCTGCCTGCCTCTGCCTGCGTCCTCTGCTTCTTCCAGGACGAGGCGCCCGCTCGCCAGCGCCTCGCGTTGACCGCGCCTCCCCAACCTCCTCGCTCGGGCCAGCTGCCGATCTGGCCTAGCCAACGCTCCTCCCCACCGAACCGGGCCGAAGCCCATGGGTGAGCAGCCGGCCCAAGTGTAGTTTTGGCCCGGTGCGTGTTTTTTTTCCTCTGTTGCGATTTTAGCTATTATCCTCAGTATTGTTGTTTTACAAAAAAAACACTAGTGTTCATGCATCTATAACTAGTTAAACATGCATCATATGTAAATAATTTATATATGTAAAATTCTTAGAATTTCATCTAGTTTCATAATATCCAACTTTCATCCATGTTAAAAATGTTTTACTTGTTGTTTGCATTAATTTTCTTAAATGCCATGTTAAAATGATTTATTTCATAACTAAATAACCGTAGCTCCGAATTTAACAAACTTTGTATGTAAATGGGATAGAAAAATGCCTAGTTTAACATGGTGCACTTTATTTTACTGTTTAACAACATTAAAATATGTTTTAGGGTAGAACAGTAGCTAATTCAAAATATGGACATGAGGATTTTCTGGAATTGTTGTTTGTTGTTCCGGCCTCATTTAAAGTTGCCTAAATCGTTAGTTTACTTATGCTTCACCTCTTGCCATGTTAATCAACATTTAATATTGCTGGGTACATAACCGAGGGAGAACTAAATAATTGATGTGTTGTCTCGTCAATATGCAACTCGTTGCATATTGAGCTCCACTTAATTTGTAGTGTTGTTTGTTGCACTTTGTCATCCCATGCCTCATTAAACCGGACATGCATCATACTCGATTGTGCATCATGCCATGTTTATGTGATGGTTGTTTACCATGTTGTTTGCTTCTTTCCGGTGTTGCTTCTTTGGGTTAGTTCCGGTAACGTCGCGTTTGTGAGGATTTGTTCGACTTCCTCCGTTTGTCTTCTTCATGGACTCGTTCTTCTTCCTTGCGGGATCTCAGACAAGATGACCATACCCTCGAAATCACTTCTATCTTTGCTTGCTAGTTGTTCGCTCTATTGCTATGCCGCGTTACCTACCACTTGCTATATCATGCCTCCCATATTGCCATGTCAAGCCTCTAACCCACCTTTCCTAGCAAACCGTTGTTTGAATATGTTACCGCTTTGCTCAGCCCCTCTTATAGCGTTGCTAGTTGCAGGTGAAGATGAAGTTTGTTCCATGTTGGAACATGGATATGTTGGGATATCACAATATCTATTATTTAATTAATGCATCTATATACTTGGTAAAGGATGGAAGGCTCGGCCTTATGCCTGGTGTTTTGTTCCATTCTTGCCGCCCTAGTTTCCGTCATACCGGTGTTATGTTCCTTGATTTTGCGTTCCTTACGTGGTTGGGTGTTATGGGAACCCCTTGATAGTTTGCCTTAATAAAACTCCTCCCGCAAGGCCCAACATTGGTTTTACCATTTGCCTCACCTAAGCCTTTTTCCCTTCGGTTTCCGGAGCCCGAGGGTCATCTTTAGTTTAGCCCACCCCGGGCCAGTGCTCCTGTGAGTGCTGGTCCAAACCGAGTAGATTGCGGGGCCACCTTGGGGAAACTTGAGGGCTGGTTTTACTCGTAGGATGTCTCATCCGGATGTGCCCTGAGAACGAGATATGTGCAGCTCCTATCGGGATTTGTCGGCACGTTCGGGCGGTCTTGCTGGTCTTGTTTTACCATTGTCGAAACGTCTTGTAACCGGGATTCCGAGCCTGATCGGGTCTTCACGGGAGAAGGAATATCCTCCATTGACCGTGAGAGCTTGTGATGGGCTAAGTTGGGACACCCCTGCAGGGTATTATCTTTCAAAAGCCGTGCCCCCGTTATGTGGCAGATGGGAATTTGTTAATGTCCGGTTGTAGAGAACTTGACACTTGACTTAATTAAAATACATCAACCGCGTGTGTATCCGTGATGGTCTCTTTTCGGCGGAGTCCGGGAAGTGAACACGGTTTGGGTTATGTATGAACGTAAGTAGTTTCAGGATCACTTCTTGATCACTTGTAGCTTCTCAACTGTTGTGTTGCTTCTCTTCTCGCTCTTATTTGCATATGTTAGCCACCATATTTGCTTAGTGCTTGATGCAGCTCCACCTCATTACCCCTTTCCTACCCATAAGCTTAAATAGTCTTCATCTCGCGGGTGTGAGATTGCTGAGTCCTCATGACTCACAGATTCTACCAAAACAGTTGCAGTGCCGATGATACCAGTGCATGTGACACAACCGGGCTCAAATGGGAGCTCGAGGAGGACCTTTGATCGTTTCTATGTTTCGTTTCCTGATGATCAGTAGTGGTGCCCAGTTGGGACGATCGGGGATCTAGCATTTGGGGTTGTCTTCTTTTCATTTGGCTTTGACCATAGTTGGTCTATGTGTGTATCTTGAATGATGTATGAATTTATTTATGTATTGCGTGAAGTGGCGATTGTAAGCCATGTCTCTTTATCCCATTCTTGTTCATTACATGTGATTGTGTGAAGATGACCCTTCTTTCGACAAAACCTACAATGCGGTTATGCCTCTAAGTCGTGCCTCGACACGCGAGAGATATAGCCGCATCATGGGTGTTACACCCGGCAAGGACCTTGCCGGACCGGCCTCCACAGCTCCAGCAAGAGCCTTGCCAGGGCAACTTGCCCAACACCACCGGGGCTGCCACCCTCGGGCCTGAAAGTTCCGACGCCCTCAACCACGTTGGAACCAATGCTCGGGAGGCACCTCCATGGTGGCATGCAGATATTTGTGAAGACCAGGAGCATTCAAGATCAGGTGAGAATCAGAAGACGACGATCCTCGGCAAGATCCCTGCCGAGGATACCCACGAGACCCCCGGCAAGATCCCTGCCTAGGATACACACGAGACCCCCGGCAAGACCCTTGCCGGGGCCCCGGCAAGACTGTTGCCGAAGACATCCGCGGGGCCGCAGCCAGGCCCACATCTGCCAAGGCTCCACCGCTGTTCTTATACAGCTGCCAACCCATCAACTAGGCGAGCACCTGCGTGGCGACGTGCAGCCCCTAGGCCAACTCAGCAAGCACCTGCGTGGTGGCATGCAGATCTTCATGAAGACCCTATCACCACGCCAACTCGGCAGCCAGCCAGCCTACGTGGTGCTGCATGCCTCGTTGGCCTGGATACGTGCCATAGCAAGACGGAGCAGCGACGGACGGGACGGGCCTCGTTACCGCCCCTGATAAAGCAAGTGGACACCTAAGTAGCGCATTTAATGCACTTTGTCCTGTAATGACAAGCGATAAGCTTGTACACTGTATACCTTTCCACCTCCAGTGTACCACTGCGGCAGCCCGTTTGTCTATAAAAGGAGGTTCGCGGCATACTGGGAGAGGATTCGAATCTTTTGGACGACGTATGCACCGTAGCTAGTTCAAAAGCTCAAGAGCACTCAAATATACACCAAAGCAGGACTAGGGTATTACGCATCCTCGCGGCCCGAACCTGGGTAATCGACTTTGTGCTGGCTTCTAGACCCGCCCTTGCACAACTTCGCGCCCGCCAACCGTAGAAGGGATTCTAGTGATCCCATAGGTTTTGTTTTCCCCTGACACACGGGCGGCTCCACGGCGCGGGCAAACGGCGGCACGACGCAGTGCGGGCGGTGGCGGCTCGGGGCGGCAGCGATTTGTGAGGAGGAGGAGGCGACGGGGTCGACTTTTAAAGGCCCGGGGGTGTGGCCGACCTAGAGCAGGGGCGAGCGGCGGAGTCCAGCAAGGACACGGGTGGCGCGCGGGGAAGACGGTTGGCGGCTGGGCCGGCCCACTCGACACGCACGAGATCTTTTTTTAATAAATTTCGCCGCGAAGAGAAATACCAAATAAAATAAAATAGAAATCCTAAAATTCATGAAACAATTTTCACCGTCCTCTCCTAATATTTAGGACAAAGTGAACATTTTTCTCGGCTAAATGCAATTTTTTAAAATGCACATTTTTCCTAATTCAACCGAATGAAATCTCAATTAAAAATTAAAATAAAATATATTTTTATTCAAAATTAAATTCCCAATATTTCCTAACTGTTTTGAAGAAGTCATATTATCTTCTCTCATTATTTTATAGTGGAAATAATTGGAAAAATAATTTTGAATAAAACCACTTTGATCCGATATGCCAATTTTGAAAATTAAAAAATGGATTTTTGGGAAAACCTCCAACTCTCTCAAATGGTCCTTGAGTTGCTTAAGGTGTCTTGGATCAAAATGTCCAAATAAATCAAGTTCAAAATGCACAAATCATGGATGCATATGATGACCTAATGATTAGCATCCAAATTGAAAATTGGGATGTTACACGATGTGAGATAAAATTGTAGTAGATTGATAGATCGAACGCCAAATAAAATAAACAAGAATAAATTACAGCAAGTTATTTTTGTATTTTTGGTTTAATAGATCTGAAAATAAATGCAAGGAAAAAGTAGATCACAAAGACAAATATATGAGAAAGAGACCCGGGGGCCGTAGGTTTCACTAGTGGCTCTCACAAGAAAAATAGCAAACGGTGGGTGAACAAATTACTGTTGGGCAATTGATAGAACTTCAAATACTCATGAAAATATCTTGGCAATGATCACTACATAGGCATCACGTCCAAGATTAGTAGACCGACTCGTGCATGCATCTACTACTATTACTCCACACATCGACCGCTATCCAGCATGCATCTAGTGTATTAAGTTCATGGAGAAACGGAGTAATGCAATAAGAACGATGACATGATGTAGACAAGATCCATCTATGTAGAGATAGACCCCATCATTTTATCCTTAGTAGTAACGATATATACGTGTTGGTTCCCTTTCTGTCACTAGATCAAGCATCGTAAGACCGAACACACTACAAAGCACATCTTCCCATTGCAAGATAAATAGATCAAGTCGGCCAAACAAAACCCAAATATTGGAGAAGAAATATGAGGCTATAAGCAATCATGCATAAAAGAGATCAAAGAAACTCAAATACTTTCATGGATATAAAAAGATAGATCTGATCGTAAACTCAAAGTTCATCGATCCCAACAAACACAACGGAAACGAGTTACATCACATGGATCTCGAAGAGACCATTGTATTGAGAATTCAGAGAGAGAGAGCGAGAGAGAGAGAGAGAGAGGGAGAGAGAGAGAGATGAAGCCATCTAGCTACTAACTATGGACCCGAAGGTCTACAAAGCATCATTGGAGAGGCACCAATGGAGGTGGTGAACCCCATCCGAGATGGTGTCTAGATTGGATTGGGTGGTTCTTGACTCTGCGGTAGCTGCATGAATATTTCGTCGACTCCCCTAGGGTTTTGGGAATATTGGGGTATTTATAGAGCAAAGAGGCGGTCCGGGGGCACCCGAGGTGGGCACAACCCACTAGGGCGCGCCTGGGCCTCGAGCACCCGCCACGCATAGCCAGGTCCCATTATGTTCCTTCTGATCCAAAAAAAAATCTCATGAAAGTTTCGTTGCGTTTGGACTACGTCTGATATTGATTTCCCGCGATGTAAAAAACATGCAGAAAACAGCAACTGGCACTTAGCACTATGTCAATAGGTTAGTACTAAAAATGATATAAAATGACTATAAAATGATTATAAAACATCCAAGATTGATAATACAACAGCGTGAAACAATCAAAAGTTATAGATACGTTGGAGACATATCAGCATCCCCAAGCTTAACTCCTACTCATCCTCGAGTAGGGAAGTGATAAAAAAAGATTTTTGATGTGGAATGTTGCCTAACATGTCATATCATATTCTTTTCTTTATAGCATGGACATTTGGACTTTTATATTGTTCAAAGCAATAGTCTAGTTTTGACATGATAATTTAAATACTCAAGCATATCAACAAGCAACCGTGTCTTTCAAAATATCAACACTAAAATAAGTTATCCCTAGCCCATCATGCTCAACCATTGATCCATTCATGAAACACACTCGCATATTAGCTACACCCAATACTTAAGTACGATCATATTGCCTCCTAGTTTGTGCTTTTATAAGAGAAGTTGGAGACTCAAATTCAAAAATTAAAATTGCATAAAGTAAAAGAAAGTACCTTCGCAAAGGGAAGTAGGGATTTGTAGAGGTGCCAGAGCTCAAAGCGAAAAACTTGGAGATAAAAACATTTTGGGAGGTGCATCCATCCCACCAACGAAAATGACTTAGAGTTCCCAACACTTTCCATGCTAAATATATCATAGGAAGTTCCCAAACAGAAAATAAAGTTTATTCCTTTTTCCACCATACTTTCACTTTCCATGGCTAATCGTATCCACAGGTGCCTTCCATACCAACACTTTCCAAGGAATTTATTATTTGACAACATAAAGTAACAAGCAGCAGTAGGAGTTTTATCTCTCCGGAGAGCTCCGAAGCTGGGTAAACTGCTCGTGTGCATCGCCTCGATCCGCTCTTCGTGCGATCTCCGCCCCCCTCCGAACCACAAGGGGCCCGGTCCGCCGGCCCCATAGGTGTTCGCGGGTACGATCAGCCTCCCCGACACCTACCTACTAACTTCTAGTTACCAATACACTTTTCTATTGTCCTGTTTTAACTAAATATTCCCTGTACGTATAAGATTGGTGCAATTATTGATATGAAAGAAGGAAGCATTAGATTTCAATTTCTGTTAAGGAAGGGCATGGAACACTTTCCTAAAAGAAAATTAAGTTGCCATATGAATCTATTATGAGAGCTACGTATGGATTGCATACCAAAGATGACAATACCTAGATCTATTTGTGTTTTTATGCCTAGCTAAGGGCGTTAAACAATAGCGCTTTGTTGGGAGGCAACCCAGTTTTATTTTTGTTCTTTGCTTTTTGGTTCTGTTTTTCAATAAAGAATTCATCTAGCCTCTAGTTAGAAGTGTTTTGGTGTTTTAATTAGTGTTTGTGCGAAGTAAAACCTTTGGGATGGCTTATGGTGATAGTTGTTTTGATCTTGCTGAAAAACAGGAACTTTTGCGCCCAGGAAATTAACTTTCATTTTTTACAGAAGCATGATTTTGATCTGATTCTTTTTGCACAAGATTGGTACACAAATTTCCCAGGTTGTCCTACGTTTTCATAAGTTTTGGAGTTACAGATGTATTCGAGAGTTACATATTATTACAGACTGTTCTTTTTTTGATAGATTCTGTTTTCTATGTGTTGTTTGCTTCTTTTGATGAATCTATGGGTAGTATCGGGCGGTATGAACCATGGGAAGTTGGAATACAGTAGATATTACACCAATATAAATAAAGAATGAGTTCACAACAATAGCAAAATTGGTGATTTATTTTCTTATACTAACGGAGCTTATGAGATTTTCTGTTGAGTTTTGTGTTGTGATGTTTTCAAGTTTTTGATAATGATTTGATGGATTATGGAATAAGGAGTGGCAAGAGCCTAGGCTTGGGGATTCCCAAGGTACCCCAAGGTAATATTAAAGGACAACCATGAGTCTAAGCTTGGGGATGCCCCGGAAGGCATCCACTCTTTCGTCTTCTTCTATCGGTAACTTTACTTGAGGCTATATTTTTATTCACCACATGATATGTGTTTTGCTTGGAGCATATTGTATGATATGAGTATTTTCCCTTTAGTTTGCAAAAATCACCTTGCTGTACACATATTTTGAGAGGGACACACATAAATCGTGATTTATTAGAATACTCTATGTGCTTCACTTATATCTTTTGAGCTTGGCAATTTTGCTCCAGTGCTTCACTAATATCTTTTTAGAGCACGGCGGTGGCTTTATTTTATAGAAATTGTTGAACTCTCATGCTTCACTTATATTATTTTGAGTGACTTTTTAAACAGCATGGTAATTTGGTTTGGTTATAAATTTAGTCATAATATGATAGGCATCCAAGAAGGATATAATAAAAACTTTCATATAAAGTGCATTGAATACTATGAGAAGTTTGATTCCTTATGATTGTTTTTTGATATAAAGATAGTGATATTAGAGTCATGCTAGTGAGTAATTATAGATTGTAGAAATACTTGTGTTAAAGTTTGTGATTCCCGTAGCATGCATGTATGGTGAACCGTCATGTGATGAAGTCGGAGATGATTCATTTATTGACAGTCTTCCTTATGAGTGGCTGTCAGGACGAGCGATGGTCTTTTCCTACCCATCTATCCCCCTAGGAGCATGCGAGTAGTACTTTGTTTTGAAAACCAATAGATTTTTGCAATAAGTATGTGAGTTCTTTATGACTAATGTTGAGTCCATAGATTATACGCACTCTAACCCTTCCACCATTGCTAGCCTCTCTAGTACCATGCAACTTTCGCCGGTACCATACACACACCATATACCTTCCTCAAAACAGCCACCATACCTACCTATTATGGCATTTCCATAGCCATTGCGAGATATATTACCATGCAACTTTCCACCTTTCCGTTTATTATGACACGCTTCATCATTGTCATATTGCTTTGCATGATCATGTAGTTGACATCGTATTTGTGGCAAAGCCACCGTTCATAATTATTTCATGCATGTCACTCTTGATTCATTGCACATCCTGGTACATCGCCAGGGGCATTCATATAGAGTCATATTTTGTTCTAAGTATCGAGTTGTAATTCTTGAGTTGTAAGCAAATAAAAGTGTGATAATCTTCATTATTAGAGCATTGTCCCATGTGAGGAAAGGATGATGGAGACCATGATTCCCCCACAAGTCGAGATGAGACTCTGGATGATAAAAAAGAGGCCAAAGAGCCCAAAATTAAAAAAATGAGAGAAAAGAGAGAAGGGGCATTGTTACATCCTTTTTACCACACTTGTTCTTCAAAGTAGCACCATGATCTTCATGATAGAGAGTCTCCGATGTTGTCACTTTCATATACTAGTGGGAATTTTTCATTATAGAACTTGGCTTGTATATTCCAATAATGGACTTCCTCAAATTTTCCTAGGTCTTCATGAGCAAGCGAGTTGGATGAACACCCACTTAGTTTCTTTTTGAGCTTTCATTAACTTATAGCTCTAGTGCATCCGTTGCATGGCAATCCCTACTCACTCACATTGATATCTATTTATGGGCATCTCCATAGCCCGTTAATACGCCTAGTTGATGTGAGAATATATCCCTCTTTTTTGTCTTCTCCACAACCACCATATTCTATTCCACCTATAGTGCTATGTCCATGGCTCACGCTCATGTATTGCGTGAAAGTTGAAAATATTTGAGAACACCAAAAGTATGAAACAATTCCTTGGCTTGTCATCGGGTTGTGCATGATTTGAATATTTTGTGTGATGAAGATGGAGCATAGCCAGACTATATGATTTTGTAGGGATAACTTTCTTTGGCCATGTTATTTTGAGAAGACATAATTGCCTTGTTAGTATGCTTGAAGTATTATTGTTTTTATGTCAATATTAAACTTTTGTTTTGAATCTTATGGATCTGAACATTAATGCCACAATAAACAAAATTACATGGATAAATATGTTAGGTAGCGTTCCACATCAAAAATTCCATTTTAATCATTTACCTACTCGAGGACGAGCAGGAATTAAGCTTGGGGATGCTTGATACGTCTCCAACGTATCTATAATATTTGATTGTTCCATGTTATTATATTATCTGTTTTGGATGTTTTATATGCATTCACATGCTATTTTATATTATTTTTGGGACTAACCTATTAACCTAGAGCCCAGTGCATGTTTTTTGTTTTTTCCTTGTTTTTGAGCTTCGTATAAAAGGAATACCAAACAGAGCCTAAACAGAATAAAACCTTCGCGATGATTTTTTTGGACCAGAAGACACCTAGGAGACTTGGAGTGCAAGTCAAAAGAGCCACAAGTCGGCCACAAGGGTGGAGGGTGCGCCCCCCTACCTTGTGGGCCCCTCGGCGCCCCCCTGACCTAGATGTTCCGCCTATATATTCACATATATTCCCAAACCACCAGAAGCATCCACGAAAACACTTTTCCACCGCCTCAACCATCTGTTCCCGTGAGATCCCATCTTGGGGCCTTTTCCGGCATCCTGCCGGAGGGGGATTCGATCACTGAGGGCTTCTACAGCAACTCTATTTCCCTTTCGATAAAGCGTGAGTAGTTTACCAGAGACCTACGGGTCCATAGCTAGTAGCTAGATGGCTTCTTCTCTCTCTCTCTCTGATTCTCAATACCATGTTCTCCTCAATGTTCTTGGAGATCTATCTGATGTAATCTTCTTTTGCGGTGTGTCTGTTAAGATCTGATGAATCGTGGATTTATGATAAGCTTATCTATGAATATTATTTGAATCTTCTCTGAATTCTTTTATGCATGATTTGATATCATTTTAATTCTCTTCGAACTATCAGTTTAGTTTGGCCAACTAGATTGGTTTTTCTTGCAATGGGAGAAGTGCTTAGCTTTGGGTTTAATCTTGAAGTGTCCTCTCCCAGTGACAGTTGGGGCGCCGAGGCACGTATTGTATTATTGCCATCGAGGATAAAAAGATGGGGTTTACATCATATTACTTGAGTTTATTCCTCTACATCATGTCATCGTACTTAAATCGTTACTTTGTTCTTCAGGAACTTAATACTCTAGATGCAGTTAGGAGTCGATCGATGTGTGGAGTAATAGTAGTAAGTGCAGGCAGGAGTCATAATCATTGTCTTAGACATCGTCATAACTTTGCGCTTTTCTATTAGTTGCTCGACAGTAATTTGTTCACCCACCGTATTATTTATATATCTTGAGAGAAGCCTCTAGTGAAACCTATGGCCCCTGGGTCTATTTTCCATCATATAAGTTTCCGATCTACTATTTTGCTATCTTTTACTTTCCAATCTATAAACCAAAAAACCCAAAATTATTTACTTTATCTTTTGTTTAGTTTTATCTAACTCTATCAGATCTCACTTTTGCAAGTGACCTGAAGGGATTGACAACCCATTTATCACGTTGGGTGCAAGTGTTTGATTGTTTGTGCATGTATTGGTGATTTGTTCATTGTCTCCTACTGGATTGATACCTTGGTTCTATAACTAAGGGAAATACTTATCTCTACTTTGCTGCATCACCCTTTATTCTTCAAGGGAAAAACCAACGAAGGCTCAAGAAGTAGCATTGATCAGCGTCGGCGGCTACGACAGAATGGAATAGGCTCTGAGAATGCTGAATTTCATTTTGGAACTTCCAATGATAGAGTAATCGGAAGTCGTCGTGTCAACCCCATACATGACTTCTCAGTGGCTGACCCCTTTGCAAAAATTATGAGGTTTCGAAACCAGACTTAGAAGTGGTAATATTAGTTTGATCCTCTCTGATATCCATGTTCAGCGGATCGACGCGAGCGTTTGCAGCTGATGAGCTGAATTTCATTTCTAATATCAGTTTTAACCTTGTAATCTTCGATTTGAGCCATATAACTCTGGAATTTGAACCTTGTAATATTTCGAGCTTTTGTGTTACAATCGTTGAAATGGCATCATATGAGATTCGTATATTGGTAGCACTATTTTGACCTTAATATGCAATGGACTTAGATTTTATTAACCATTCTCGAATATGTTTACCTTGTCGATCTCATAGCACAAGATCTGTATAACTAACTCGACTACGATCTTCGACATTATTCCACACAGTTGGTTTCTTCAACCGTGTGCCCTGTACAACACATAATTAATTATCGCACTCAGGTGTCCATCATCACCCTTTTGTGTAACTTTGACCTCATCACCCATGGGTAAACTTATGACCGAAGTCATTCCACACACTTTGTTTTTACAAAGCTTTTTGCCAATAAATATATGCCCACGATTTGTCCCTCTTCTACCCGACGTGTGGCCAAACTAGTCGAGCGGGAAGCTTGCGTGGTAAACTGCACGGTAGTGCGGGAACAGGCTCACCGACGATAAATTTTGCGCATCTTCGAGCCCACGCATGGTCAAACAAAACACGCGCGGTGCGCTGTTGTCAAGCGTGCACTAGAATCCTCCGCTATGAATGCGGTGACAAGACATGAAGATTACAGGCCATCCGGCCCGCATTTATTACAGCCGCCATTTAACCCTAGTGTCTCTTCAACCTTTCGATCGCGCCCCACCATTGCAAGAAGTACACCCACCACGACAAATTCTGAGAGGGTATCCTGCACGACTCCACTGGCGCTCCGAGCGGCTGCCAACAACGAGCAGCAGTTCACCATGCATGCCGTGGTGAACACCCACAGAAGGTTCACGGAGCTCTCAGTGGTGTACACCAACAACCCGGTCTGGTTGGAGCACTCCATCCACAACATGGAGTTGTTGCTTGCCGAGGAGAAGTACAAGGTAGTCGGGTTCAACCTCGAGTACACCCGCGCTCGCGCCAGGTCTCGTGCCAAGGTCACCGTTGGCCAGATGTGCGTGCGCAACCACGTCCTCGTCTACAACTACTACCTAGCCACAAGGCCTTGGGAGTGTTTCACTAGGTTTGTCAACAACCCCCACTACATGTTTGCTATGGTGGATATCATCAACGATTTAAAGGTGCTCAAGAAATTGGGCATCGCCTGCTAGAATCTTGTCGATAGACAGGGCCAATACAAGATCTGGGGCAGCAACGAGCATGAGAAGGACTCACTGGTTCACTTCGCTGAGGCCATCATCGACCCCTACTACAGAGACATGAAGGATTCCTGCAACAAGGACAAGTGTGCCTGGCACTCGGCCTGGATGGAGAAACTCGACAAAGCTCACATCGTGTACGCGGCCAAGGAGGCGTACATGAGCTACGACATGTACAGGCGGATCGTTGACATGAGGAAGTGCCTCCTTCCCCAAAACGGCCAGTGATCTAGCCAGAAGCAGAGCAATGGCAAGCCTCGTCGCAACAATAAGTAGATGATTAGATCCTTGTTTCTCCTAGTTTAGTGTGCATGTAATTTCTTACTTTGGTGTGTGGAAATGTTCTGTGTGTAGTCACTTGTGTTATTGTATATGCTTAATTTCACTACTGCAGGATGCTACTAACGCGACACTACAATCAGAGACCCTTTGACGAAGTTGTGTGTGATGCATTAATCGCAAACGGGGATGTAAGAAAACGTCAAAAAAGGTGCAAAACATTTGCGATGGCAGAGCCATCAAACACGGTTCAGATTTTAGTTCCATGTGCGATGCAGGGCACACGGTTAATCCATTCGAACTGTTTACGATGAGGCGGAACAATAGAAATGGGCAGCCATATCATTGCGTGTCCGATATATGGCATACAGTTCGCTTCGATGAATTATTTGCCATTAAGGAGTGCAACAGAAATGGTTAGCCTGATCAAGGTGTGTGTGATATACGACATACGGTTCACTCGGACGAACTGTTTTCTATTAGGGAACACAACAGAAACGGTTCAACTTAACAAGATGTGTGTGATAGAAAAACAACTAGAGCCAATATGGACACTAATGGCACACTATACATGTGGTGCGCCATTACTAAATAGTAATGGCACACCATGTGTAGCTGCGCCATTAGTAACCAAAACAGTAATGGCACACCAGGTGAAAAGTGCGCCATTACTAAGTCTGGCCAAGATTTGGCCCAGTCATACACATAGTAATGGCGCACTTCGTATAGGTGCGCCATTACTAAGTTGACATAGTAATGTGATATGTCTCCAACGTATCTATAATTTTTTATTGTTCCATGCTATTATATTATCTGTTTTGGATGTTTATGGGCTTTATTATGCACTTTTATATTATTTTTGGGACTAACCTATTGACCCAGAGCCCAGTGCCAGTTCCTGTTTTTCCCTTGTTTCAGTGTTTCGAAGAAAAGGAATATCAAACGAAGTCGAAACGGAATGAAACCTTTTGGAGAAGTTATTTTTGGAAGGAAAGCTACCCGAAAGACTTGGAGTGCACGTCAGGAAAGAAGCAAGGGAGCTACGAGGCAGGGGCGCGCCCACTCCCCCAGGGCGCGCCCTCCACCCTCATGGGCCCCTCGTGGCTCCCCTGACGTACTTGTTTCACCTATATATACCCATATACCCTAAAACGATCGGGGAACAGAATAGATCGGGAGTTCCGCTGCCGCAAGCCTCAGAGCCACCAAAACCAATCGATCCTGTTAAGACCACGGAGGGGGGGAACACTCACCAGTGGCCATCTTCATCATCCCGGCGATCTCCATGATGAGGGGGGAGTAGTTCACCCTCGGGGCTGAGGGTATGTACCAGTAGCTATGTGTTTGATCTCTCTCTCTCTCTTGTGTTCTTGAGGTGATTCGATCTTGATGTATCGCGAGCTTTGCTATTATAGTTGGATCTTATGTTGCTTCTCCCTCTCTACTCTCTTGTAATGGATTGAGTTTTCCCTTTGAAGTAATCTTATCGGATTGAGTCTTTAATGATTTGAGAACACTTGATGTATGTCTTGCCGTGCGTATTGGTGGTGACAATGGGATATCACGTGATTCACTTGATGTATGTTTTGGTGATCAACTTGCGGGTTCCGCGCATGAACTTATGCATAGGGGTTCACACACGTTTTCATCTTGATTCTTTGGTAGAAACTTTGGGGCACTCTTTGAGGTTCTATGTGTTGGTTGAATAGATGAATCTGAGATTGTGTGATGCATATCGTATAATCATACCCACGGATACTTGAGGTGACATTGGAGTATCTAGGTGACATTAGGGTTTTGGTTGATTTGTGTCTTAAGGTGTTATTCTAGTATGAACTCTAGGGCTGTTTGTGACACTTATAGGAATAGCCCAACGGATTGATTGGAAAGAATAACTTTGAGGTGGTTTCGCACCCTACCATAATTTCTTCGCTTGTTCTTCGCTATTAGTGACTTTGGAGTGACTCTTTGTTGCATGTTGAGGGATACTTATATGATCCAATTATGTTATTATTGTTGAGAGAACTTGCACTAGTGAAAGTATGAACCCTAGGCCTTGTTTCCTAGCATTGCAATACCGTTTACGCTCACTTTTATTACTTGTTACCTTGCTATTTTTATATTTTTAGATTACAAAAACCTATATCTACCATCCATATTGCACTTGTATCACCATCTCTTCATGAACTAGTGCACCTATACAATTTACCATTGTATTTGGTGTGTTGGGGACACAAGAGACTCTTTGTTATTTGGTTGCAGGGTTGTTTGAGAGAGACCATCTTCATCCTACGCCTCCCACGGATTGATAAACCTTAGGTCATCCACTTGAGGGAAATTTGCTACTGTCCTACAAACCTCTGCACTTGGAGGCCCAACAACATCTACAAGAAGAAGGTTGCGTAGTACACATCATAATGGCACACCTTTACAAAGTGCGACATAACTATGTTTATGACTGGGTCAAACTTAGTAATAGCGCACTTTGCATAGGTGCGCCATTACTATGTCAAACTTAGTAATGGCACACCTATACAAAGTACGCCATTACTAACTTTGACCAAGTCATACACATAGTAATGGCGCACTTTGTGAAGGTGCGCCATTACTAAATGCACACCCTCCCCCGTGGAACACCTTTTCAGTTCAAAAAAATAAAAGAAAATGATGGAAATGTCAAAAAATAAGAGAAAATAAGTTTCCCATGTGATATTTGGTCTAGTTGTTGGGAAAATTACAAATATGAATTTCGGCTTTATTTGCAAAATCTCTTTGGAATTTAGTAAAATGGGCATAACTTTTGCATACGAACTCGGATTAAAAAGTTAGTTTCCGTTGAAGATTTTTAGAATCCCCAAAAACCTAACAAAATAAGAGATACAGAGCTTTTAAGATCTAGAGGGGGGAAAATGGAAAAAATTTCAAACTTAGTAATGGCGCACCATTTGCTAGGTGCGCCACTAGTAACAGAAAAAGAAATTTGTTTTCGAATTTTTTTGGAGAAAATGTTCAAAATATGATACGTAATATGACCGGGAAGTTTGAAATATTTTTTTAAAATTTCATCACACTCATGAACATGAACAAAGTTCTAGACATCAACAAGGTTTAATAGGATTGATATGATAGATATATCAACAAGTGCTTGTTAAGTGAGCTGGTCTTTGAGGTTGGATAGAACCGAGAAGTTAAGCGTCTTTGAAATTTGAAGTAGTGTGAGCATGGTTGACCTTCCGGGAAGTTTGACCACGGAGTGAGATTTGACTTGAGATTAAGCATATTGACCCGAGATTAAGCCATAGTGACCCGAGATTAAGGAAAAAACGAAAAAAATTCTGAAAAAATAATTGAAAAAAAAATTCTGATTTTTTTTTAAATTGTTAGTAATGGAGCACTTCTATGTGGTGCGCCATTACTGTGGCGTGTTAATAGTGGCGCACCTATAGTACGCCATTAATAGCAAAAACTGGTGCGCCACTAACAGACTTTGTTCTAGTAGTGGATACGTTGCAAACAGCCAACTCGCATGAACTGTTTGCAATGAGAAATTACAACACAGACGGTTAATACATTTAGTTTGTGTGTGATTCTGTGTGTACAAAAAACTTTGAAAAATGCAAACTAGTTGCTTGCGGTGGCTAGGAGTATCGCACACGATGCGTCTGCGAGTACTCTTGTGCAATGATTAGTAAGTTACACATACGTTTCCTTATGTTAACACTTGTGTGATATATAACAAGTGGCACGGGATACGGTATTCGGTTTGTGTGTGTGCTCCACTTAGACTTCCCACCCTCCAGCAAATGCTTCCTAAGCTCCACATGGGTGAATTGTAAAATCCACGCCTCTTCCCTCATCGGTTTCCCGCCACCAGCTAATGGCTTGCTGCATATAACCCAAACGGCAACGAACCATCGCGACACTCTGCGCAGATCTAGTCCTCATCCATCTACCATTAGTTATTCCAAGCTTGCCAGGCAACGACCAAAGCTTCAATGAAGACGCTTACCTTCATTACATCTTCGGCGAGGAGAACGAGCCGGAGCAGGTTGGGGAGCAAGAGCTTCATTGACCGGTGTAGGCACCATGGCCCACTGGCAGCGATATCGGCATGACAGTCCTTGGGCGCACAATGGACATATTGCAGAGGAGGTGTTGATGCGGAGCATCCTATAGTCATCCCCATGTTCCTACCATTGTCTCATCAAGAGCCAAGAGGACCTATGACACGAGCACGAGCTAGAGCTCTCTAGAACGAGGTGACTTCTTTCCTTAGTGATATCACATATGATCCACTCGAGACATGGCTACTACCTAAGTCCGATATGCTATGCATGATTAGGTGTCAAGAGGACCCTCCCAGAGATGTACATGAAGACGGACAAGTCGCCAAGTCCATGGATGAAGAGAACCAACAGAAAGAGTCAAGAACACCTCCCAGGCCCCGGACATGCGGCCCCTGGAGCAGCCTTCTAGCCGCCCAACATCTACAAGTCCCGGACATCCAGCCCCAGCCCGGTCATCCGGCCCGAGCCCGGAAATCCGGCCAGAAGCCCGGACATCCGGCGCCACACACCCGAACCTACAGAAGCTGCCAGTACCAGCCCCGACATCCCGCCCTTTGGGAAGGCCCGGACATCCGGCCCGTCGCCCAGACATCCGGCCCCGTCTGTCTGCTCACAGTAAAGGGCCGAAGCCTGTGTACCCCTTTGCCCCCCTAGAATATATATACTCCTTCTCCTCCATCTTTCTAGGTTTAGCGTTGTGATAGCTCATATTAGAGCTAGAGCCTCGCTCATCCACATCGGATCTACTCCACGAGAGAGACCGCTGCCCCTCTACGGAGAAGATCCACATTGGATTCAAGACCTCCTCGCGGAGAAGACCCCCATGAAGACCTCCTCGCGGAGAAGACCCCCATCAAGACCTCCTCACGGAGAAGAACCGGTTACCCTTTTGTTTCATCCTTTGTTGACTTTAGATCGTGTATTTCCCTTTGTGTTTCGTGGATCTAGCACGTGTGTAATCGAATCTTGTTGGTTTGAGTGATTCTCCCGTGTTTTCCCTCGTGTTTCCCCTCGTGTTCCTCTTTGGGATCCGCTCCTTTCGTGAAAGATCAGCCATCTAGGGTTCCACCCTACATCATCTTGGTATCATGAGCCACGTTGATCACGATTTCGGAGCCTTCCCGTTGTGTTTTCTAGCCTGATTTTGTTGTTTTTGTCCCTAATTCGAAAATTGCCCCCCAAAAATGCCCCAATTTTTTTGTGATTTGTTGGTGTGATGAAATTTTGTTGGATTTGATCCGTGGATTTCGTGTGTTGCAGGTAGATCTAGCTTTCCCCCATCTTTTCCCGAATTTCCATCCACAAAATCTTCCGAATTTTGCACCGAATTTGACCTCTCCATGCGGTGTTCATCAAATTTGTCCACGGATCCAGAACCTGGACATCCGGCCCGACAGCCCGGACATCCGGCCACCCCGGACATCCGGCCCCTGACAGCATCTCTTCCATTCACTGCTCCGTTTCCCGCCTAACTTTCGCCCAATTTTGTCGCGGTGCCCACATACACTTCCGCATACCCCCACCACTTCCGCATAGCACCACCATAAGCTCCCTCGCTACCAACTCCGACAATTTTGACCTGCTTTGCTTTGAGAATTTGAGTTGCGGTTCCCGTGTCATATTGTGTTTCAGATATTTAGGTACGGTTCTACATCGACATCACCGCCGCTCATCTTCGCCCCGGATTCGGACTACTACGAATGGCTACATCATTTTGGTCATCAACATCATCTCGGTATCGTGATATCATTATACTTTCTTGCAATTGCATTGATAACCCCATAGCCTTACTTTTGCGTAGCTTACCCATCGAGACTAGCCTTTGAGTATTGCCGGCAACATGACTTGTGCACATTACTGATCATACTTCCCATATCATACATACCATATCGTGTTGCATATCTTGGTATCATCTCTTGTGTCACAAAGTTGTCATTGAATACACAATTGCTATCTTGGTTCGTGAAGCATTGCATGATAAAAGAGCTCAAACAACAAAGATCCAAACAAGCTTTTAAGCAAAAGAGGAAAGATAAGCAAAGAGCTTATAAGCTGGAACCATAGCATCATACTACATTAAGATTGTCATACTCGATCATCTTGGATCATACCATCAGAATACGATACATATAGCATACTTGGGATAGAAGTCATTGCATTTTTTCTTAGTAGGTTGTGCACAAGTTCGTATCCGCCTATTGTGCAATCATGCTAGCGTCTCTCTAGTGTTGTGCAACAAGAGCGTTTTTGTGGATTCCACATTTTGGCACACCCTTGGTTGCATGGCCCCACTTATCTATGTGCGTGTGTGTTTCCGTGTACCTTATCTTTCTTGGTCTACTTGTTGCATTTGCAAATTTGCGAATCTTTTCCAACATTATTGAGTCTCACTTACAATTGCATCAAATTTTGTGCCACCATCCTAACCGAGCTCCACCATAAGCTTTTACTTGTGTAGGTGTGAGAAACCGACAAGAATTGGTACCAATTGTTCTATTTCCTTGTTTCACATTGGAGTGATCTTTGATCCATCTTCAACATCGGTCAAGGTACATTTGGTATTGGTTCTTCTCTTTCTCCCACTCACATATATTTGTTTGGAATGATGGATAGGCCAAGTTCTTCTACCAACCCACTCTTCTAGGAGCAAGACGACGACATGTCATCCTATGTCACCAAGAGCCACCTCTTTGGTGCACAACGAGCTTTGCATAAAGAGCAACAAGCAATGAGCGACCGCATCGACCATCTCGCCACCGACTTGCGACTCTCCGAGCAACGTACAAGAGACTACTTCTACCACAAGATCGACGAACAAAAGCAAGAGAGAAATGCAAGAATGGACGAGATTCGTGCCTTGTTGGTCAATCGCTCTTATACCTCATCATCCAACGCAAGACGGAGCCGCGGAAGTCGACACTCCGACGACACTATCTCCGGCTCAAGTACCCCAACTTCGAACACTCTTCGTCGTGCCGCGCGTCAAGATCATCAAGCAAACCACAATCATGTACATGACACCGCCTCTCAAGAGCATCGACATCGTCAAAACCAAGCTACATTCGCGCAAGCACAAGAACGGCAACACCAACGACAACAAGAAAAGAGGAACAAGCGCGACAACATCAAGATGCACAAGACGCGGAAGCACAACGTCAAGAACAACAACTATGGGAAGCTCAAGCACTTGAGGCGCAACGTGCCCTTCGAGATTCAAGTAGAGTCGTAGCCAACCGAGGCTGACAAGCTCGCCTACAAGAAGAAGCACTTCGCGATGAAGATCAAGAAAGGATTTATCGATCACGTGTGCATCTCAATTTCCACAAGTTCCTCGTCAGGATTGACAAGCGCCTCCTCAAGTGAGACAAGAACATCAAGTCCATCGAGAGCATGAAGACAATGGACCTCCTCCAAGACAAGAGCAACATGAGGTCGACAACCCTCCTCGCCAAGAACAACATGAGATTGTCAATCCTCAAAGACATGGGCATCATCATTCCCGACCCCAACACAATGAAGAGAAACGATATGGCAAGCTAAAGTTCACTATGCACAAGTTCACCGGAAGCAATGACCCCGAAGAGTACATCTCATGGGCATTGAAGGTTGACAAAATATTCCGCTTGCACAACTATGAAGAAGAGAGGAAGATCGCGATGGCATCCCTCGAATTCCAAGACTACATCCTCATTTGGTGGGAACAAGTCATTGAGCGCCAAGAGGCCAAAGGTGAACCACCAATCACCACTTGGGCGCAAATGAAGGATGTCATGAGAGCATGATTCGTGCCAAACTACTACAACCTCGACCTCTTCAAGAAACTCCAACTACTCAAGCAAGGAACCAAGAGCGTTGAAGAGTACTACAAGGAAATGGAGATTTCCATGATACGTGCCAATGTCACGGAAGGTGATGAGCAGACTATGGCACGTTTATTGAATGGACTCAATCATCCATTCAAGAAGATCGCCGACTTACAACCATACTCGAACCTCATCGATCTAGTGCATCAAGCTACCAAAGTGGAACGTCAAGTGCAAGATGACATCAAGTATGCCAAGTTCTCATCCAAGTCCTATGGCTTCTCCAACAATCAAGCGACAATGACTCCAACACCTTATACCTCAACCAAGCCACCTACAAGCAACGACAACAAGTAAAGTTACAAGAAAACTTGGACAAGCTCAAGTCGTCCTCCTACTACAAGCAACTTCAAGCCGAAAGCTTCATCATCATCTAACCCACCGATGAGACCATCAAGACGAGTTCCTTCAAATGCTTCACATGCTGCGGCCGAGGCCACAAGTCCTTTGAGTGCACAAACAAGTGCACCATGATACTCAACGACGACGGAACCTATGACTCCATGAGCGCAGGAGAAATGGAAGCCCTTGAGCAAGTGTCCATGCACCGGCAAGTGAACAACGAAGATGAAGATGATCAAGTCTTTTGTGACGAAGATTTGAGCCCCACTCTCATTGTCTCCAAGGTCTTGACTTTCAACATCAACAACAAGAATACCAAAGATGCCATATCTTCCACACCAAAGCCGGCATCAATGGAAGGTCCGTCAAGGTCATCATCGATGGAGGAAGTTGCCAGAACTTAGCAAGTGAAGAACTATGCTCCAAGCTCAATTTGGTCAAGATGAAGCACCCGCACCCTGACAAAGTTCAATGGCTAAGCGACAATGGCACCATCCAAGTCGAGCATAGGGTAGAAGTCTCTTTCAAGATCGCAGCTTACGAGGACACTTTGGAGTGTGATGTCCTTCCGATGACCGTTTGCCACCTCCTTCTTGGACGGCCATGGCAATTTGACCGAGGTGTCATCCACAATGAGCGTACAAATCACTATAGCTTCAAGATGAAAGGGAAGGAGTATGTCCTACGACCTATGTCTCCAAGCCAAGTGATCGTCGACAAGCAAGCCACCCATCATGGAGAGAATAGTGAGCGAGCGAACCACCAAAAAGAGAGTGAGCACCACAATCCCAAATTGAGTGCCTCCACGATGAGCTACAAGACAAACTTAGTTCTATTTTCCAACAAACATGAGATGAGAAAAGTGTGTGAGAACCCATCAAGTGTCTTACACTATGTCCTTTTGTGCAAAGATGAGGCACCAAAAGCTAACACGTCTCACAATCTTCCTCTAGTGTTATCTTCTCTTTTGCAGGAATTCCAAGATGTTTTCCCCGACGAGCTACCTCCGGGTCTACCTCCACTACGAGGCATCGAGCACCGCATCGACCTCATCCTCGGAGCGCCACTTCCAAACAAAGCTCCCTACCGAGTCAACTCCGAAGAAACCAAAGAAATACAAAGGCAAGTAAAGCATCTCATAGATCCTGGACATGTGCGTGAAAGTTTGAGTCCTTGTGCCGTACCGGTCATTCTTGTGCCAAAAAGAGACGGTAGCTTTCGCATGTGCTCCGATTGTAGACCCATCAATGCTATCACCGTTTGCTATAGGTACCCCCTTCCACGCCTTGAGGATATGCTAGATGAACTTAGCGGTGCCACCATTTTTTCCAAAATTGATCTTAAAAGTGGTTACTATCAAATCCGCATACAAGAGGGTGATGAATGGAAAACCGCTTTGAAAACAAAGTTTGGTTTGTATGAGTGGTTAGTCATGCCTATGGGTTTGTCGGAAGCACCCATTACTTTCATGCGTATTATGCATTATGTGTTTCTCCCCTACATTGGTGAGTTTGTTGTGGTCTACTTCGACGATATCATTGTTTTTAGCAAATCTGTCAAAGAGCATGTCACCCACCTTCGCACCGTGCTACAAACTCTTCGAAAAGAGCGTCTTTATGCTAATATGGAAAAATGCCTTTTTGGTCTTGATAAGCTTGTTTTCTTGGATTTTGTAGTATCTTCTAAGGGTGTTCATGTTGATGAATATAAGATCAATGCTATTAAAAGTTGGCCCCAACCAACCAATTTGCAACAAGTGTGTAGTTTTCTTGGTTTAGCCGGTTTTTATCGTCGTTTTGTGAAGGATTTTAGCACCATTGCATCTCCTTTACATGCTTTGAGCAAGAAGAATGCACCCTTTGTTTGGGGACCATCTCAAGATAGCACATTCAATGAGCTTAAGAATTTATGCGTCGCATGCTCCCTGCTTGCTTTACCCAACTTTGACAAACATTATGAAATTCATTGTGATGATAGTGGTAATGGCATAGTAGGTGTGTTAACGCAAGAGAAGCGCCCCATAGCATACTTTAGTGAGAAACTCTCCGGCGCGCAACTCAATTACCCCATCTATGACAAAGAGTTATATGCTTTAGTGCGAGTTTTGCATGAATGGGAACATTACCTTCGCCCTCATGAGTTTATCATCCATACCGATCATGAAACGCTTAAATACCTTAAGGGTCAAACTAAGTTGAACAAGCGTCATGCTAACTGGAGTGAGTTTATTGAGTCATTTCCTTATGTCATCAAGTATATCAAAGGAAAGGAAAATGTTGTGGCGGATGCACTTTCCCGAATAGGCATGCTTGTTACTCAACTTGAATTGAATGTCATTGGTTTTGAGCACATATAATACTTGTATGAGCATGATCCTACTTTTGCTATTCCTTATGCCAAGTGTTTGACGCATACTTCTTGGGAACGCTATTACATCAAAGATGGTTATCTTATGAGAGCTAACAAACTATGCATCCCGAGTCTTCTCTTTGTTTGTTGCTTTTGCAAGAATCTCATGGTGGAGGACTAATGGGCCACTTTGGACGCGACAAGACATTTGCCACGCTCTCCAAGAACTACTTTTGGCCAAAGATGTTTCGCGATGTCAACCGCTTCACCAACCGATCCTCTACATGTCACAAAGCTAAGTCTAAAGCTCAATATCATGGACTATATATGCCTCTTCCAATTCGTACCAACCATGGGAAGATATTAGCATGGATTTTGTCCTTGGTTTGCAAAGAACTCGAAATGGCAAGGATTTCGTTTTTGTTGTTGTGGACCGATTCTCCAAAATGGCTCATTTCATTCCTTGCAACAAGATAGACGATGCTTCACATGCTTGAAATTTGTTTTGTAGGGAAATCTTGCGCCTTCATGGAGTGCCAAAGACTATTGTCTCCGATCGCGACGTCAAGTTCTTGAGTTACTTTTGGAAGACAGTGTGCGCCAAGCTCGCACTACAAAAAAAACACTTCCGTGATGATACGTGTTTGTCACAGTAGGTCGCGTTTTTTGTCATGCATGTACATCCATGACAAATTTATGACAGAATCAAGATAGTCATACCTGTGCTGTCGTATAAGTGTTCCATGGCATTACCAAAATTATCATCACGGTAGTGTCGACTTCCATGACGATAAATCGCGCCTCACAGAAGTGCTTTCGTCAATGGTGACCGACACGTGGCATCCACCGTAACGGAACGCCTTTAAGCTATCGGGTCGGGTTTTGGATCCGATAACCCATTAACAGCCCCGACCAATAGGGATTTTCCACGTGTAAAATCATCATTGGCTGGAGGAAACACGTGTCGGCTCACCGTTGGGACATATGTCATCCACTCATTGGACAGAAGGCGCCTATGATACGTCGACATGTGTCACGGCCCAACAGAGGCCCATTCCTGTGAAAAGGCCGACCCATTTGACTTGGTCAAAAGGTGGAGGGCCGGCCCATGTAAAGCCTGTTAACGGCCTGTTCGCATATAGCCCATTTACAGCTCGCTAACCCAAGGCCCGTTACGCCCTATCTGAATTAGGCCCAGTAGCGTCATCTGGGCCACCCAATATGATTCCAGCCTGTTTTCACTTCTGGCCCATGTATGGCCCATGACGTCTTTCGGCCCATATGAGGCCCTATGTAACTCTTGGCCTATTAACGGCCCATGGTGAAACTGGCCCGTAATGAACAAAGGTATTACTTTACACCCATTAACGGCCCGTGGTGAAATCGGCCCGTAATGAATAAAGCAGTATTACGTTACACCCATTAACGGCCCGTGGTGAAACTGGCCCGTAATGAATAGTGTATCACTTTATACCCATTAAGGGCCCAATATTCCGTTGGGCCATTTCCAGCCCATGTTATCTTTCGGCCTTCTCAGAGCCCATTTATTCTTGGGCTCATTTTCAGCATTCGTTTACTTACGGCCCGTTCATCGCTATTTTCTCGCTTATGGGCCAAATTCAGCCCGTGGTTACAGTCGGCCCGTTTGTGGACCGTTAACACATTGGGCCATTTTCATAGCGTCATGAAATATGTCCTATTAACGATGGCCCATTATGGTCGGCCCATGAACGGACAATTCCAACTCTAGCCCGTTTACGGCCATAATGCGGCCTGTTATTGGCCCATGTTTGGCCAATCGATCATACTGCCCGTATAAGGCCCATTGATGATACGGCCCATAGAAGGCCCATTGTTTCTGCGGCCCGTAGAAGGCCCATTTTTTCTACGGCCCGTGGAAGGCCCACTGTTTATAGGGCCCGTAGAAGGCTCACTGTTTCTACGGCCCGTAGGTGCAGTGTCACTACAGTAAATATTAGCCCATGGTTATTGTGGCCTAGTTTTAAAAATAGGTTGTTGCAACCACTAGCAAACCGCATAAAAGAACTGCACTGACTACAAGCAAACAAATAAACAAGACAACAAGGAAATAAATAAGCAAGCAACTTACACTAGGCTATCACGGCTATTACACATATTACATCCACTGGGAATCAAAGCTCGCCACCAGTGCAAATATAGGGAACACAAGAAAGATATAAACGCCAGAAGAAACAAGTCCAGAAATGAAACCACTTCAGAAGAACTCAAGAAACAATATCCTGGGTACCCATAATGCTGGCAAGATGCTTAGCAAGCTTATTAACTTTCTCTTGTTTGGCGCTTAAGTCGTCCAGCGCCTGCTGTTGCACCAGAAAGTATGCATCTGAATTCTGCAGGGACTTCCTCAGTCCTTCAGCTTCTTGTCGCATAACATCTGATCGATGTCTTTCAACTTGAAGTTGAGACCCAAGAAGCCGAACTAATTCAGGCAACGAGTTCGAAGAGCTGGTGCCAGCAGTGGTAGCCAGTAACTCGAACACTACATCAAGACAAGACTTTGGGGTTGTCTTAGTGGCCCCAATATAGTTTTTATCAGCTTTCTTGGAGACCAACAGGGATGTCTCACTATCTTGAACCTTATCTGCATTACTTCCGTTACCATTGCATAACAGGGTTCTCTTCTCCAATATTTTATCCGCGTTCTAAAAGGGAAACAAACAAACACATCTCAGGTTTACAATGTAGTATATGAAACTCATTTTGGTAAACCAGTTCAGTAGTAAGGTGGACAGGATAACAGCATGAAACAAACATATATCTATGTAGTATGGTCACTGTATGGTCTATATCATTCTAGTTTATGTTGCCAAATCAAGATAGATACAATTCGAATCATATCTATTTAAGACAAAGCAGCATAGACAGAATATAAGTGTGGTGTCAGGGCAGGCTGATCTGGCCCGCGAACACCTATGGGGCCGGCGGACCGAGCCCCTTTCGGTTCGGCGGGGAGCAGAGGTCGCACGAAGAGCAGATCGAGGCGAAGCACACGAGAGGTTTACCCAGCTTCGGAGCTCTCCGGAGAGATAATACTCCTACTACTGCATGTCTAGGTGTATTGCGTTCTTGCTCAGGAGCGCTGAGTGCTACAGTACACACGAGCTGCTAACGAGACTGAGCATGGAGGGAACTGATCGACCAACAACCCTTTCTACGTTGCGCATGGGCCTCCTTTTATATGCTCAAGGGGCTCCGACAGGTGGCAACATAGACGGGGGTACAAATGGAAAAATAGTGGTTGGTACACCTACTTGTACAAAGGTACGATTACAAAGGTACCATACCTAACCCTGACGGCAGGGGACAAAGGCATTAAATGCCCGTCTAGTCGCCCTAACAGTGCAAACAGGGACCGTCAGGGGCGCCACCGTTCGCCACGATGGCAAACTTGTCAGCGCTGCTTGACACCTCGCACCGCTGGCTGCACAGCCTCTCGCCACGCGCGCCTGGAAAAGCCCCGGGGCGACACGTTAGTGGATGCGCTGGAGCGTAGGTACAGAGAGGTGGTCTGCCGCGGCAAGCGCCTTGCCGCGGTTGTTGTCTTGTCGCGCCCGGAAGCTTGTCGCTCACCGGGCCTTCCCGGCAAGCTCCTCTTGCACTGGCCTTGTCTTGTAAGTGCACAGGGTGGCCTTCCCGGCAAGCTCCTCTTGTCGGGGCCTTGTCTCTTATGTGCTTTGAGTGGCCTTCCCAAGCTCCTCTTGCCGGGCCTCGTCTCCTCGGCTTGAATACTTTGTTCTTGAATGGCTCCAAAGGAACCACGGAGGACCTTGGCGGTCACCTGGTAAGCCTTGCCGCGGAGGGCTGCAACTGCCCGTGCACAAGTTCGGGATACTAGGGTACCCCTACTCTAGTACACCGACATGTGGGAAACTACACAGCAATAACAACACTTGTAATGTGCATGGCATGAGAACATAACTGTTTATTCAATTGAAACTGAAATCAACATAGAGCAAGTTACAACAGCAAACAACCAAACACGTTGAAGAAACAGGTTTAAAACATACCGGTTGCGCCATTGGAGTTTCAATTGCATCCTTCAAATTTGAAATTGGTTGGTATTAGTAAATACAGTGATGCAAGAGCAAAGTAGTATGAACCATAGCTACGGAACCTGACCTGAGAACAATTCTTCTTCTGCTTTAAGCGTTGACTTCGGGTTCGGAGTGGTGGTCCTCGTGATTTGGGCACTGCAGTTGCCTTACTAACTGCTCGTGTTTGGGTGCTCTGTGGTGGAGACGGTTTTGTGTTAACGGGAACTGGGTATCTATCTATTGGGGTTGGGGTTAGAAGGGGTGTAGCTGGTTCTCTGTCCAACTGGGTAGGGGTACAATCTGCATGAGTGTGAGTTATGTGTGCTGGGGCTGATTCTTGGGCAAGTACAACCGTGATTCTATCTGCATCGACAGGTAGCACGATCTTTTCTGAAGACCGTGTTTTACTCCCACAGATACTGCCATCACTTTCTCCAATTGAAATGGCTGATAAACAAGAAAATTAATTGAATGGACAGACATTGTAAGATAGACAGGTGCAATGGATAGTAGGGAAGAAAACAGGACATGAAATAATTCACATTTATGTTGTCTAAGCAAACAGAATAGCAGGACATAATTTCACATATATGATGGCTAATTAAAAAGGATAGCGTGACACAATTTCACATGTATGATGGCTAACTAAACATGATAGAATGACATACCTCAAAATGTGATGACTATGTAAACAGGATGACATGATATAACTATACGATGTGTCTATTAAAGTGGTTGGCATGCCATAAATCACAAACATGCCGTCGATGGAAACATGATGGCATGATATAATTCACGGATAGAATGACATAATTTAAAATATGATGACTATGTAAACAGGATGAGATGATATAACTATATTATGTCTTTCGAAAATGGGTTGGCATGCCATAATTTAGATACATGCTGTCTATGTAAACATCATGGCATGACATAATTCAAATATATGATTTATAAACTAAGGAAGTGAGCAGAGGGCAATTGCATATATGATGTGTCAACTAAGGAGATGACATTCAATATTGTGTATATGATGTAAAAAATAATCATTGCAATACAACATATGAATTATATGAGTAATATGACCCTGCCAAGTTTGAGCATACACCTCAGGGGGATAATAGGACTGGTCATCTGCCTCTGAATCCTCCTCTGAAGAGCTATCTGTAACCAGCAAGATATCTGCTTCAGCAGGTAGCATTGTCTGCTCTAAAGACCTTGTTTTCACTCCAGATTTCTCCATCACCAATTCAAATGGCTGATGCACAGGAAGAGCAGTTGAATATACAAACATTGTTGACAAAAGCAATGAGAAATACAAAAAAAGGACAACATGATATAATTCACATATATGATGCTTGCCTAAACAGCATGGCATTGCATAATTCATATACGTAATGCCTTGCAACAAGATAACATTGCATAATTCACATATATAATGTCTTGCAACAAGATGGCATTGCATAATTCGTATATATGGTAATTAGACACTAAAGAGGTGGCATTCACACAAAGCATGTCTAAACTAAGCAAATGACATAGCAATGCAAGATACCATACGCACGATATGAGTAACATAACCCTGCCAAGTTAGGGCATGCACCTCAGGGGGGAAATATGACTGGTCATTTGTCTCTGAATCCTCCTCTGAGGAGCTATCGGTAACCAGCAAGACATGCGCTTCGTCAGATAGCATTGTCTGCTCTGAAGACCTTGTTTCCACTCCAGATTTTTCCATGACCGTGTCGAATGGCTGATGCACAGGAAGAGTAATTGAATGTACTAAAATTGTTGACAAAATTAACACATAATAAAAAATGATGGCATGATATAATTCACATATAAGATGATTGGCTAACCAGGGTGGCATTGCAAAATTCATATATATGATGCCTGGCTAGACAAGATGGCATTGCATGATTCACATATACGATAAAGAAACAAAACAGATGGCATTGACACAAAGCATGTCTAAACTAAGCAGATGACATCTTTAATGTATACAGTAAGCAATGCAAGGCACCATATGCATGATATTACCAACATCAGCATGCCAAGTTAGAGCGAAGACCTCATGGGGTAAATAGGAGTGGTCTTCTCCTAATCCCCCTCGTAATGCTTATCTTCCTCTTGATAACGATCCGGAATGGGTGGAGGGTGGCTGCCTTTGCGCCCACCATGGAACGACGTCTGCATGAAATTTTATTGCCACGCAAGGCTCGTCTCTTTTGCTCTACATGATCAGTTCCATTGTGTACAATAACTGGCATGCATAGGAATAAAACATAGTGAGATTATGTAAGGAGTGCATGCAGAAATCCAGAGTGATGGTAGCAAACTGTGGATAGACCCAAAACCAATGATAGCAGACAGATAATAGCTTTAGTTAAAAAAATACAGATAATGGCTCGTTTAATGTTTGTTTGCACCCAACATGAAACTCATAGTAGACACCGGAGATTAACCAGATAGTAGACAGATAATACTGATTGCTGCCCCAATATGTACCCCACAACCATTTTAAAACTCAAGTTTCAGCATTAGTTTGGACCTGACTCGGAGTCTAATAGGTGAACACGACGATAATGTAGCATGTCATCATATTAAGCGACGCATAACATAAGCAGACACGGAAGAGTGCGACCTCTCTTGCGGACCCGTGTAGTCCTCAAGGTCATCTGCTTAGTTGATGATGGTAATGCAGTTGTCGAAGAAGATTTGAGGCGGTGAAAGACAGTCTGGAGAGTGGATCCCTGCTGTGGTGAAACCTTTCGTCGTTGGTGCAGCTGAGCTGGGGTGGAACACAGCGCCGCAGGAGCAGGACAAACCACACAAGGTTTTCTTTGACACTTATCTGTAACAGAAGTAATTGAGTAAGGGCTTGTTTGAATTTGAGGATTCTAACAATGCAGGGATAGGAAATAGACAGGAATAGGATAGGAATGCACGTGCAAAACAGAGAATTTAAAAACACAGGATTTCTGCCAATCTGGGTGTTTGATTCACAACAATTGGAAGATCACAGGATGCAAAAAAGCATGGTGAGATTAAGTCAAACCACAAGAAAATGTATGGTTATAATGCTATTATGCTACTATCTCTTAGTCTTGTGCTTGACGAATAGGAATATGAAAAGGAGGAGAAGTGGAAATTAGAATTCCTACGATTTTTCTTTCAAGGAGACACTAAAGGAACAAATCCTACAGTTTTCCTTTGCTCCATTCCTTTGCACCAAATTCATGAAAAGTAGTACCATAGGAAACTTTCCAATTCCTATGTTTTTCATTCACTTTTCCTTTCAAGCATGGCGATTCTAGTAGGCAGGCTTGAGCAAGGAAAATCCTACACTAAAAAATGTTTTTGTGCTACTTCTATTACTTTGGACCCAAGCCACTGCCATACTAGCTCAACTCCTAGGCCCATCGACAAATGCACAGCTCAAACGCGCAGAGATAAATAATGATGGCGTTCAAGAGAGTCCATCACGGATAGCTAAGTTGCCTGGTACCTCACTGCTTGTCATATAGTAGGATAAAATAATCGTATTTCCCGTTACTACGAGTGCTCAGTGGACAATATATATAACATGTAGAGTAAAAAAGAGATGCAACAAGTGTACAACCTCTTTGGCGAAGCCATGTCAATCTCAGCGTGATTGGGTTGGCCGGTGAGGATGCTCCGAATGACTTTGCTGTCGGAGGAGGGGAAGAAGATCTTAGGCGTCTGGAGATGGAGCCCGAGGTACTGCTCCACTGTGATGGAGGGTTTCGTCGTTGGAGCAGCTCTGGTGAGTTGTACGACGCCGAGGCTGAAGCAGGACAAGAGAGACAATGAACAACATTAAACTGAGTGAAATTCTAATAGCATCTCCAATACATGACGTAAAATACATAACCACAAAGTGCTAGATGTAAAATACATCAGCTGCTCATCTCTGAACTTAACTATCGAAACTGAACCTAACTGTCAAAACTGTATTTTGCTGTCAAAACTGAATTTTGCTATTGAAACTGAACGCACTAGCAAGGTGAGGCTACACGTCGGTCGACTGACTTTTTCATCTCTGGTCTGTCGATTTTGCAGCCGTTGGATATGAAATCAAGGGCCTGCAGTTCATCTTCAACCTCCACCTCGAGCCGCCACCACCACCGGCCAAACAGCTCCCGCCGCCAAGCTGGCGGTGCGCCCGCCCCGCCCAAAACAATCCCCACCGCTTGTCCGCCGCCCGGCCATCCCTCTAGCCCCCCATGCCGAGCTTTTTTCTCGGTGATCCCCACGACACCGCCACGCTAACGCCACCGCCACCGGCCGACCACCGCCCCATCCTGAACCCTAAGATAGATAGTGGGGTACCTCTCCGGCGAGCCCCCTCCCGCTGCAGCTGGTTTCTTCCTTCACCCCGCGAGCCCACCTTTGAAATCGATCGACCCAAAAGTCGATTCAGTCGACTGAAGTGTAGCCAAATCGGAGCAGCATCACAAGCAAGAGCAAGAGCGAGAGCAACAGTGCGAGCAAGAGCAATAGCAAGAGCAGACCAGGCAGGGGACCAAGAGCAAGAGCAGAGCACCAGAGCGAGCGAGAGGTAAAGCAGCAGCAGCTCCTATTGATGTGGACGTCGCCGCCGAGGGAGCGACGCTGTGGAGGAAGTGGTCGGCGACGCCGCCGTGGATGGAGCTGCGCCGTGTCGGCTCGGGACCGAGCGCCGGCAGCACCGTGAGATCGAATCAAGAAGAAAATGCGGCGATTAGTGTACAACCTCTTTGGTGGCGCCGATTAGGCCGCAGCTTCATCCGAGGAAACGGTGATGATGATGCTCTTCTGGTGGTGCAGGTGAAGACGGCGGTGTGGGAATGGAGGTGGCGCGAAAGACGAGTGGAACATCGGGGCAGCTCCTTGGAGGTGGAGGACGGGGTGGCTGAACCGGCGGGACGATGATATCGATGACGGATCCTCACCCGGTACGGTGGATGAGGGAGGTCGAGGTGTTGCTGTGGACGACGTCGTCTAGGAAGAAGCTCCGGCTGGGTGGCGGACGGAGCAGGGTGTGGGGTTTCGTCGCAGGTTTTTGCGGCCTCGGTGTACGAATGGGTGGGCGTATGGGATGGCAGTGGGGAACCATGGCTTAGAGACGCGCTTGTCCAAAATGAGGGGTAAATTACGAAAGTACCCCCCACCGATTTGAGGCGGTTCTTTCGGTTCAGGGGTACCACGGGCATTTCACGTGTCGGGATTTCACAGGAGGTGGGAGTTTTCGCGCGGGTTTGAATTTCGGAATAGCAAGGCGGGGATTGAGATGGAGGGAGTTGTCGGAGCACAACGAGACAAAGATATATCTTAAATATTTCGGGCTAACAAGGCGCGAGTTGAAGAGGCGGGAGTTTCGCGGCCACGATGAAGAGACGCTAGCTTCAATTTTCGGCATAACAAGGCGCGGCTTGAAATTTCGGAAGAACAAGCTTAACGTGTACCCAAAAAAAAGACAATTTGCACCTAAACACGCGCAACACACACACAAACACCATTTAGACTAGAGCAAGGTACACGTGCATTGCACGCATGAGATTTGGCAACCAAATTATGAATAAATACAATATTATAGCATGCAAGCTTTGAGTCATATATGCATGATGTAGATGTTCGTTTAATTCTTATAGTTCATTTCATTCAAAATCATCTAGTTTTTATAAGAAAGCTAATCTATTTTAAGATTCATGGAATTGTGCGTTGTAAGACATAAAGTAAAAACAAATAATGGCAAATCATGTAGAAAAACATTTGGGCAATTATGATACGGAAGATTCTAGAACAAATAAGAAGTGCTTGTGTTTTGATGTTTGTGCATTATGCTTAAGTTCAACCATGGAGTCTTCTAGATTATACATGTGGCGAAATCTGGTGGAATCTAGATGATATCCAACGGCCAATAGTGCTCAAATTTGCCATCTTTGGACCTTCAGATTCGCCTCATCCAACGACCATCTTTCAAAGTTAAAGTTACCCACTCACAATAAAAAAAAATATAATATATATAGGGGTATAGATATAGATATGTGATGCGAAAGCCGCCCATCATCTCCAATTACATGCACGGATGCGACATGGGCAAATGATGTCTGCCATCGGTATCTCAAATTCAAATCAGTCTGACCTTTTTCAATGTGTATACATTACAACATGCTCGTTTCCAAAGCACACCGTGCAGATCTCCGTTATATTCATGCATACATGGGTTTCAAACATCAGGATCTCTTATTCAAATATTTGAATTCAACTTTACATTGATTATGAACTCACCTATTCTTTTACACCCACACAGTAGTCTTCTCTTTATAATTGTACCACTAACTTTCTCTCGTGCATGCATGCACACACACTACCAGTCGGCATTATCTATCGTGACGACGCAATCTTTTCTTCAGGTCGGTCTCCCATGAAGGCACACACCCACACACATCCCCCTCTCCCTCATACCGGGCATTCTTTATCTCTCACGCGTGCATGCGCAACGATCGATGTTCCTCTATGTATGTGTTAATATAGCTAGGTCTTTAATAGTTTTCCACACAAACCGATCAATCGATATATCCAGTGAGGTCTCACCCTCTTTCCCACGTCCACATCGATCAATCTATACCTCTCCCACGTCCACATCGATCAATCTGTACCTCTCTATATAGGATTAACATAAATAGCTAATACACCCACATTAATTATATATCCAACGTCCCCCTCTCATCATCCATGCCTTCCGCTTCATCTCTCAGATGCGTACACAATGGCGAAGACAGGGGGCAGTAATGGCGGCCTGCCCCCCCCACCTAACATCACTATATATCGAGGCTAATATGAATCTGATCATTAGACAATTGCTGCTAAAAAGGTTTAATTTCATGAATTGACCCTCCTCGTAAAGGATTAGCAATGCTTGGCCCCCTAGTTGATTTATTTTTCATGGCTCCGCCACCGCGTGCAACAGCGCACGTGTTCGCCCCCTCTCTCTAAATATTGATCTCGCACTTGTGCATTCCTTCATAGTCTCCCTCCACTCGGCCCCTCGCACCATCTTCTAGCCCCCCACCGGATTTTGCCACATGTACAATCTAGCAGACTCCATGGTTGAACTTAAGCATAATGCACAAACGTCAAAACAACAGTGGTTCTCTTTTGTTCTAGAATCTACCGTATCATAACTGCCCAAACTTTTTTTCTAGTTGAATTGCCATTATTTGTTTTTACTTTATGCTTTACAACGCACAATTCCATGAATCATAAAATAGATTAAGGGCTTCTTTGATTCAAAGGATTCTCAAAGGAATTTTGGAGGATTCTAATCATTAGGAATTTTTCCTATCTTGCTTGTTTGATTCGTAGGATTGTAAACCATAGGAATTTTTCCATATGATTCATTTGCACTAGATTTCATAGGAAACATCCCATCCACTCAAACCTCTTTGAAAGAATTCTGCATATTTTCTATGCACAATCAAACACTCGTACAATCCTGTAGGATTGAATATGACATTCCACTATAATCCCATGTTTTTCCTATTCACGCGTTCTTAGCTTTTTTATTAAAACTAATTTGATTTGGATGAGATGAACTATAACAATTAAGCGAAGGGCTACATCACGCATATATGACTAATAGCTTACATGCTGTAGTGTGGTATTTATTCATAATTTTGTTGCAAAATCTGATGCGTGCAATGCACGTGTAAATTACTAGTACTTCGAGTATGTGCAAAACACGTAAATTAGAATACACATGGCACGCTACACAGTGTCTCTCTTACAGTTCATGAATCCGCGTGGCACATGTGGGGGCGTTGTCGCGACCTTCTTGCGTGGATGGATCACAATGACGTGCTGCTGGTTCCAGAAGAATGTACTCGTCCTCCCTGAGCCATACTGGCGGTACATGCACGAAGCGAAGATGTGCACGCACGCCACGCACGCACTCATTCCCTCGCATGCACACGCGGGTACACGGGCGGACGCAATTTTGTACCAAGATCCACCCCATGTGATAATTTGACGCGTGTAAAGTCGTTCACTTCATTGATGGTCAATTAATACAGCGCATGCAAATTGAGTGGACGTGAGGGCGGAACAAAGACATTATTACTCCACTGCGCGCATGCGAGTAGTTAAATTGTGGGTTGCTAGTAGTACTTCCATTGGTCTCCTTCGTATTTTGTGCCAATTTTTGACAGTAACATAATATTTACGCATTTGAGCAGTGTAGTCTACTTGAAATTTATGTTCCACTAAACTCATCGGGAGCCGTTTCGGGCCTCGAAACCAAAACCATCAATTAATCTTTACCTTGTTCCCATCACATTCGAAAGCCTGCTCACACCTACTAGGACTACGTACCAAACCTGAACGTGTTCCCACTATGCAGGTATTAGTAATACTAGTGCTAGTACTTAGGTTATAAAAAGGGGAACTACCTAACCGAAAATTACTCTACCTTTCCTCCTCATAAGTGCTTCTTCTTCGTCCGTCGTTGCCATGGCCGGTGAGCAGAGCTCTAGGTCGAGAACTACTCGTAACAAGGGAGCGGCAACCAAGGCTGCGGAAAAAAAGAGAGGGCTCGCCGCCACGCAGAGACCTCAAAAGATCTCTCACGGGCAGGCGATGGCTCCCAGGAGCGCCCTAGCCGCGGAGGCGAACATGCCGAGCCGGCGGAGCTGGAGTCGTTATCCCTCGACGGCATGCCCGATCAGCTCAATAAGCACCTCAATAAGCAGAAGGAGTTCATCCAAGGCTTGACGGAGTTGCTGAAGGAGAGCCTCGACGACATGCCCACTGAGCTCAATCAACAGGGGGAGTTGGCCGCCGGCTTGGTGATGCTGCTGAAGAAGAGCATTGCCTCGGAGAAGAAGGCGACCGGTGAAATCCCGCGACTTCAGGAGGACAAGGCGAAGCTCTGCCACGAGATCGACATGTTGAAGGAGAAGAACGCCGGCGGGAAGAAGCTGCATGAGAATAGTAGTTCCTCGATGAAGATGCTGCAGGCCCTCGTCATGGAACACAAGGAGGAGTTGGCGAAGCTCCGCATCAAGCACCCGGCTGCTGTCAAGGTACGTAATGCGGCCGTGGAACAGATGATGAAGGCTCGCGTCGAGAAATGCCGCGTCATGGACAGAATTAAGAAGATGGCGGAGGAGACGCGCAAGGAGATGGAGGTCGTGGAGGCAATGAAGAAGCAGTTACGACTCCGCGGCGAATTAGATCATTTGGGGTGATAATCTTCCTTCTTCTTTTGCTTCTGTGTTTCATCTTTTGCTTCGGGTGTTTACGCCAAGACGTGTCACGTTCTCTGCGAGGCATGAATAGAACAATGGTTTTTGTTTTTGAGGGAATGAGTAGAACAATGCTAACAATGAGATGACTAGCAAATTAGATCATTTTTATCGCCATATGGCACTTTGGGCTGCCGTGTTTGTGCTCCTCCGTCAGCAAGATTACTCCGGTGGAAAACTTGAGTATACCGCACGGTTCTTTGCTCCTCCTCGATCGGATAGTCGGCGCATTTATCTGACGGTCAAATCACAAGGCCCCGCCTTCCAGCAGTAATGAGCTGTCAAATCACAAAGGCCCTCGCCTCTCGTGAAACCGACCAAGCTAGACTGCCCCGCCCTCTAGCCTTTTAAAAAATGTATACTTTTATACAGCAGTAGTATCGATGGATTGCGCCATGGAGCAAAACTTGAAATTAAAAAAAAGGTGGTACATATACAGAGCGCTCGTCGCCAAATTATGCATATAATACTATTAAAAAGGCTAGTCAAAATAATGGTGTCCAGCACAACCCACCCCTCAAATAAAACTAAGCACCACAAATTCTTTGACAAAACTAAGCACCACTGAAATTCTTTGACAACTAAACTGATGGCTATATGATGTTGGCCATATATATTGTACGTATATAATGTGAATAAGCGAGGGGTAGTACTATACCAACTAAAAGAATAAATGTAATAAATACTAGTATGTACTTCAAGAGTTAAAGTAACAAGAAGAAACATAACATAGTTCTTTGGGCTCAGACAACACACCCTCAAATTAAATTAAGCACACCTGAAATTAAACTTTGCAACTATTCCGGTGACACCTTTGCATTAGAACCACCATGAGCAACGACATCGCCACCTTACTCGGAGTCCTCGTCCACGTCCTCGACTTCGTCCTTGTCCCTCTTCCTCTTGGCTGATATTTCTTTGCTTGAACCGCCAACTTGGCTGTTGCTCTTCATCCAACCCTTGTAGATATTGAAACAAAGGTAGCCATCCATTGCAGCATACTGGATGTGGTATATATCTAGTACATTCCGCTGCCATGCTTGACGATGAAACGTGTATGGAGGTTTCTCCAGTTTACCGTACGAAGGATGAACCATGGCTCCTGCCGAGTCAGCGTGAAGGCTGACGAGAGGACACCGACTGATTCTTTTGGAGGTCGAAGGTGTTGCCTACAATGAGGCCTATCCGACGCAGGACTTCTTTGTCATTACCAAAGTCTACAGTAACCAATTTTACTAGGTTGCTCTTGAGGAAGTCCTTAAAATCCTGGCACTCAACGTCGGCATGGCATATGTGGTAGACCAAGCATAAGTCATGCACGCAAACCTGGATCACGACGGGCTTCTTCCTCTCTTCGTCCTTTAGATCCTTCTCTCGTCCCACGACTGTGGTGTACTCAACATCTAGCCCGGCGACCCACTCATCATGTGAGTCTTTGAACATGCGTCTGAAGCGAGAAAGGCATCCTTTCACCGTCGCGGAAGAACGGGTGTAGATGACGTCGAACTCATCGCCGGTGATGGTTCTAACCTTGTACTCACCGCCGATCGTGGAGATTTGGGACGCGATGGATTTGGGAGGAGGGTTAGGATTAGTGGAACTGCCATAATGTGAATGGACGGGACGACTAGGAGAGAACCGCCGTAGTATTAAAGGACATGCGGGGACGAGTAGGAGCGAACTGCCAGCGTGCGAACGGCAGGGTAGTGGCTTTCCATTCTCCCATGTACGGGCTTCCGAGAGCCCTTGGATCGGAGATCGAACGGTTGCATGGCGTGAATCTAGACCAATGGGTGAATATCCTATCCTGGAGGGTTATTCTGCAATTTTTCAGCAACTTAGCATGTGACCGTTTGATCTCAGATCCAAGGGCTGCCAAGAGTCCGTGATCATGGTCACGCCTACCACGACCGTCGCGTCGCTCGTGCGGTCACGCCCTTGGAGATTTAACACGGTGTGTTAGGCTATCTGATGTTGGCATGTCATACATAGTCATCACTTAGTCACTCATACTACAACAAGGTTGGGTATAAGGTTGGCTATAAGTGTATTTTTTTACTCCTCTCTATCTCTTTATTCGTACTCCCTTCGTCCCATAATATAAGAACGTTTTTGACACTAGTGTAGTGCCAAAAACGTTCTTATATTATGGGACACAAAATACTAGTATTTATTGCATTTGCCAAGGAGCGACCTCTTCCAATGAAATGGTGTTACTAAGTTTGCTTCATTTAATTAGCTATAGACTCAGGCTGGTTGTAATGGGAAGTATCATATACTAATATCATGCATATGATACTAGTGTATGACACCTCATCAAGTACTACCTCCCTAATGCATATACATATGATACTAGTATATGATACTATGCATTAGGGAGGTAGTACTTGATATAATTAGCTATAGACTCAGGCTGGTTGTAATGGGAAGTATCATATACTAATATCATCCATATGATACTAGTGTACTACCTCCCTAATGCATAGTATCATATACTAGTATCATGTAGTACTTTATTTATTACCATGCATGACACATAGTAGTATAGCATTTATTATGATATAGTATCATGATATGATACTCAACCCTCTTTTTCTTCATTTAATTTTATGACACCTCATCAAAATTGCCTAGTTGACATGCATGATACTAGCTATGATACTACCATTACAACTAGCCTCAAAATTGTCTTTTCACCTAGGTACACGCGCTTAGCACCGTTTCTTCCTTGGATCACCAAACTAGTCTCTCTCTTCTTGATTAACTTGCCACATCGGACTTTATGCCTATGTGGCAAGCTTAAGCACCTGTAGGAGCAAGTAAGTACAATAGTGCGCTTTGCCGCTTTACATGGCATTTTGCATATGTGGAGGAAAGAGAGGCAAGGAAAAAGTGGAGAAGTGGGCTCTCATGCAAGAGCCAGCCTCTACTACTACATGGTGGAGCATTGGGAGAGGCACCTGTATGAAGGTGGTCAGGAATCGGGAGACTCACGCCGGTCGTAGCGCCATAGTTAAAATGATAATGGCAAGTCAAATCACGGGGCCCCACATGTCCAATAGTAACTCGCTGTCAAATCACACAGCCCTACGTTTGCAGTAGCCTACTTCCTCGTCTTCTCGCGTCTCTGTTGAACCTACTAGGCGGAACTGTCCCGCCGCCTACCGGGCAGGAAAAGCCCCGCCCTCGACTTTTAAATAGTATACAATATACTAATTTTGTATCCATGGATTGCGCCTGCGCCATGGAGCAAAGCGTCTAGAAAATGACGGTACACATGTACGGAGTATACGGCACACACGTCGCGTTCGCGTCGCACCTCAGACGGTCGGTCGGTCTGGCATACTGCTCTCCGAATGGAACGCGCATCATATTGCGTTCGCACACACATGTGGGACGACAATTGAGAACCGAACATAGGCACACTCCCCGGCCCCGCAAGTCGGGTGACTTAATAGAAGAGGGAGACGAGCGATAGTACTAGAGAAATGTTGTACTACGTTGGTGCCTGGACGATCCCTGCAAGAAACGGAAGATCAGTTCGTCCATGCATGTGACCAGACTCCAGCAGACACGTGTCGGGGAGGCTGATCGTACCCGCGGACACCTATGGGGCCGGCGGACCGGGCCCCTTGTTGTTCGGAGGAGGGCGGAGATCGCACGAAGAGCGGATCGAGGCGATGCACACGAGCGGTTTACCCAGCTTCGGAGCTCTCCGGAGAGATAAAACTCCTGCTGCTTGTTTGATCTATTGTGTTCTTGCTAGGGAGCAATGCGAGCTACAAAACCTAAGCGTGAGTGTCTCGGCCTCCGGTGGGTCGAATGAACCAAATGAGCCGAACCTTGCGAAAGACGCGAACCCCTTCTACGTTGCACTCGGGCCTCCTTTTATATGCTCAAGGGGTCTCCGACAGGTGGCAACATAGGCGGGGGTACAAATGTAAAAACAGGAGTTGGTACACCTACTTGAACAGTGTACAGTGCAAAATACCTAACTCTGACGGCAAGGGACAAAAGCAATAAATGCCTGTCATTGTTGCCCAAACCGTGTAACAGAGACCGTCAGGTGCGCCTCCGCTTGCCACGATGGCGAGCCTGTCAGCGCCGCTTATCGCTGCTCTCCGCTGGTTGCACAGCTGCTCGACACGTGCGCGTGGAACGGTCCCGTGGCGACACGTCGCTGGGTGAGCTGGAGCGGAGACGGAGAGAAGTTTCATGCCGCGGCAAGCGCCTTGCCGCGGCCGAATCCTTGTCGCGCCCGGAGGCTTGTCGCGCTCCGGGCCTTCCCGGCAAGCTCCTCTTGCCGGGGCCTTGTCTTCTGCGTGCCTGGAGTGGCCTTCCCGACAAGCTCCTCTTGTCGGGGCCTTGTCTTCTCAATCAAATACTTCGTTCTTGAATGGCTCACCGGCAAGCTCCTCTTGCCGGGGTCTTGTTTCCTGAAAGGCTGCGGAGGATCTTGGCGGGCCTTGGCGAGGCTTGCCAGGGGACGCCTGTTGCCCGTGCACAAGTTCGGGGTACTAAGGTACCCCTACTTTAGTACACCGACAGAGCCCCGGTGCAGGCCATACACGGTGCCGAGCGCTGTTGGGCCAGGCCCAAAACAGGGCACGCGCGGCCTGGGTCCAAACCAAATCCACTCCGTATCCGCCGCGTTCCCCCGTAACGGCACGCGTCAATTGCGGCGTCGTGGGGGAAGTGGGCGGCGTGCGGGGTCGCTTCACCCGTCGCCTCGGTTCTGCATCCCCGCCACGTGGTTCCCATGCTCTTGGGGTCGCGGACGGTGGAAGTGGAAAAGCCCAGGCCGTTCTGAAAGAGGCAGCAGGTCAGCCCCGATTCCCTGCTCTTCCTATGCCCTGATTTGTCGAGCGGGGCGGTCGAGCCCCCACCTTGCTTCCTTAAAAAGAGCGGAAGGGGAGCGCAGATGCCCGCACTCTCCCACCTCCTCCTTTCCTCAGTTTCTGCTCCCCTTTCTCTCATTCGTCATGGAGAAAAGGAACCTTGGTTCTTCATCGGTGGCAGCGAGGGTCGCCGCTAGACAGCGCTCCCCTCCCAATCCCACGCCCGGGGTGGCAGAGCCAGCCACAAGAGGAAGAGGGAGGCGAGGTCGTGGACGAGGTCGAGGCGCCGGGAAGAGGCGGACGGGCGGCGCGCCATCTCCGCTTCTGCCGGGCGGTTCCTCCTCCTGCGGCGGTCCATACAGGGACGACCCTTGCGAGTTCTTTGTCGAGGCTGCGCCCGGGCGCCTCGTCGTCGCCTCCGGCTTCCAGCTCCGTTCATGGCCGCGATGGAGTCGGATCCGCCGAGACATCGAGACTGCACATGAGGGCTGTGGAATCAGCGGCATGCGAGTCCGTGTTGTATTCCCAGCCCCTAATGTGATGTATCTCGATCGTGGGTGGAAGACGTTCACTGCATCCACAGCTGAGGGCGGGTTTACCCTCCATTTTAAGTTAATGGAGGGTGATCTCCTCTCCGTCAAGGTCTTCGGGATCTTGGTACTCGGCGAAGGGCTGCATGGATAGCTCCTCCGACAGGGAAGATTCCCCTCGGCGAGAGTGACGAGGAGGAGAGCGACAATGACGGCGAGGTGGCGGGCCCGATTAGTTGTCGGGCGCCGCCGTCGCCACCGGGCGACCCCATCATCCGCGTCGCCGGCTCCTTGAACTCCCCGGGTCGTCTCCTTGGTAATTTGGCGTAGGGAGGCTGCGGAAGGGAAGAGGATGGCGACAAGGCCGTCAAGTTGGAGTACGAGGCGTAGTGCCCTCGACAGCGTCTTGACGTCCTGCCGCCTGCCTCTTGAGCCCCGCTTCCGGCGCTGCCATCTCCGTCAAGCCCTCGGGGAGCTCCCAGGATGTTCCCTTGGTGCCTTCTGGCACCTGTAGCTCGCCTAGGCGTTTCTTTTGCCCTTCTCGCCTACTTGACCTACCTCCTGAAAAGAGGGACAGGAAAAGGATTACGGGCATCTTATCTTTTTAATTTGTAAGCCTTTGGGCCTTATCCGCATTTAAAGCTTGTAATCCTCTCTTTCATGTTTTTCATTCCCCACAGATTGTATCCGAGTAGAATGTTTTTAATGAAAAAGGGATGCTTGAAAAGGGATGAAAGGCTTATCTGATATTGCAGCCCCCGGCAACCCTGGCTTGCCGCGGCCCCCGGCAACTCTGGCTTGCCGCAGCCCCCGGCAACTCTGGCTTGCCGGGGCTTGGGTGCCGGCGCGCCCTTCTTCTCCTCTTCGCTGTTATTTCAGTTCTGAGAACGATTTAGCCAGTGCCGCAATAAGTTATTTTTGCAATATAACTTTATTCTGCAACGCGTTTGCTATGTTACTTCCTTTACTCGACTCTTGGCTTTGTATGTTATTGCCCTCGCTTTTGAAACTTGCGGTCACGAGCACCATTGCCGCGCCGAGTGCGGAACTTCAGCAGCCTGCTGGCGGGTCGCTACCGACAAGCAACCTTGTCGTGGACTAGCCGCAGCTCACTTAAGTTGTTGAGCGGACTCGAAACAAAGTAAGGCGCGACCGATCCACGATTTGGTTCCTCCGCGCATGGGTTTTTCATACAAAGCGCGGTCGTTAAAGGAAGATAACTTTAAAAATTTATTACGGATCTGAATCGATCGATGCAACGTTATTTCCTCTACTTGATTTCTTCCTTTGTACGTTTCTTCCTTACGCATTCAGGGGACTTGCCGGTGCGGGCACTTTTGCCGCGAGCGCTGAGTGCGGAACGTCAGCAGCCTGCTGGCAGTGCTGCCTCCGACAAGCAACCTTGTCGCGACTAGCCGCAGCTCACTTAAGTTGTTGAGCGGACTCGAAACAAAGTAAGGGCGCGACTAGCCGGCGAGTTGGTTCCTCTGCGCACAGGTTTTCCATACAAAGTACTTATCGTTCGAGGAACATAACTTAAAAATTTTAAAAACTGATTGCTCAAACTTTGGCAACTTAGCTTTTCCGCTTCTTGCTTCCCGATGAGGTGAAACTTCCTCGGCGGTGCACAGTCCATAGTATTATCTCCTCCTCCCCTGGTTAACTTGTGCGCGAGGGAGCCTTCCTTTCTTTGAGAAAAGAAAAAGAAGAAGAAATAACGTTATGGAGCCTAAGCGGCTCGATTATGATTAACGGGTGTGGTTGCTGCACAAAGTGTTAGCCAAAGCATGCAATAAATTGATGAAAGCATGAACTTGACAAGCTGTGCGCAACACATGAGCTTTACTGTTGCACGGGGTCTGCGCCCGGCTTTGTACAAAGGATTACATGCAACTGCGGCAAGACTTGTACAAAAGGTGGTTGCCGGAACGGGTTCCGACAACCGCGCCCTATGGGTAAAACTTACGAAGATGCTCAATGTTCCGGGAGTTGCTCACTGGAATGCCATCTTCGGTCTCAAGGCGGACAGGCCAGGCCTAGTGACTCGTTTCACCCGATAAGGGCCTTCCCACTTCAAGGCGTCAACTTGTTTGAATTCTTGGCGGACTGAGCAGCGCCCGAAGAACAAGGTCGCCTTCCTCGAGACTTCGGCACTAACTCTGCGGCTATGGTAGCGATCACGAGCTCGGCCAGAAGCGAGCAGCTCGCCAATGGCCTGAAGACGATCCTCCTCGAGGAGCAGCGCGTAATCTTGTCGCAGCTGCTCTTGCTCAAGCTCATCATAAGCGAGTACTCGAGGCGATCCGTATACGAGTTCCGTGGGGAGAACTGCCTCTGCTCCATAGACTAGAGCAAAGGGTACCTAGCCAGTGGCTCGATTTGGCGTCGTCCTAATCGACCAAAGAACCACTGGCAGCTCCTCGATCCAGTTTTTTCCGCACTTGTGCAGCCTGTCGAAAGTTCTGGTCTTGAGCCCGCGCAGCACTTCAGCATTTGCCCTCTCTGCTTGACCGTTGCTTCTTGGGTGAGCAACGGAAGCAAAGCAGACCTTGGCGCCAAGGTCTTGGACGTACTGCATGAAGGTGCGACTCGTGAATTGTGTGCCGTTGTCGGTGATGATCCGGTTAGGGATTCCAAAACGGCAAACAATTGACCTGAAGAACTTGACTGCTGACTGTGCCGTCACCTTCCTCACTGCTTCCACTTCCGGCCACTTTGTGAACTTGTCGATGTACTCAAAGCCCCCGACAGCTCGGGGGAAGGGGCCGAGAATGTCGAGCCCCCAGACCAAAAATGGCCAGGATAAAGGGATCGTCTGGAGAGCTTGAGCTGGCTGGTGTATCTGTTTGGAATGGAACTGGCACGCTTCACACTTGGTTACTTGTGCAGTTGCATCCTGGAGGGCTGTCGGCCAGAAGAAACCTTGCCGGAAAGCTTTGCCGGTAAGTGCTCTTGCGCCAATGTGGTGACCACATATGCCTCCATGTATCTCTGCCAACAGCTTCTGTCCATCTTCCCTGGCAATACACTTCAATTTCACACCGTTGAGTCTTCTTCTGTATAGTATGCTATCGACAAACTGGTACATACTTGACTGCCGGGCTACTCTTTCCGCTTCTTCTTGCTCTTCGAGAAGTTCTCCTGTCTGAAGGAAATGGACAATCTGCTGCGCCCATCTTTGGAGCTAGCGGCTCGACAACAAGGACTAAAGGCACATCTGCTGCTGCGGGAACATCAGCTTCCACGGCGAGGACCTGCGGCCCTGCCGGAGCTTGATGCTCCCCGACAAGCTTGTCGGAGCAAGACTTGTCGGGAGCGTCTCGCTTCAACGAAACAAACCACAGGGGTCTGGCTTGAGCAGATCGCTCCTCAAAGACTGTTGGTGTTGATCTTGGGGACCTTTGCAACGACGGCTTCGGGAAGCTCTGTTGGAAAGTAGTCACCAGAGGCCAACTTTCTCTTCTTGCTTTGTCCAGTTGACGGTGCTACGGTTGGCTGATTCAGCTTGAGCACGAAAATCCCTGGTTCCACAGGCAACTTAAGTGCAGCGCACTTTGACAGGCCATCAGCAATATCGTTCTGAGCTCTTGGAACATGTTCCATTTGCAGGCCGTCAAAGTGCTCTTCTAGCTTCCTCACTTCATCAACGTAGGCTTCCATCAACGGACTCTGATAATCTTTGTTCACTTGTCGGACGACAAGTTGTGAGTCACCCCTGACAATAAGCTTCTTGATCCCAAGGTCCACGGCGATCCTGAGACCGGCAAGCAAACCTTCATACTCTGCAGTATTGTTTGTCGCTTGCTCCTTGGGAAAGTGCATCTGGACGACGTACTTGAGGTGCTCTCCGGTGGGTGCGATAAGCAAGACGCCCGGCACCGGCGCCTTCTTGCGGCGAAGGCACCATCAAAGTACATCAGCCACTCTTTGCTTGCTTCTCCGGCAGGAATGCTCGTCTCGGAATCTCTTCATCTGGCGTTGGCGTCCATTCTGCTATGAATTCTGCCAAGGCTACTGCTTTGGATAGTTTATGTGCTTTCAAACTTAAGACCAAAGCTTGACAGCTCCAAAGGCCCACTCGACAATCCCGCCTGCCGCCACGGATTCTGCGGTATCCTCTTCAGCCGGAAAGCGAGTGACAACTGTGATCTCATGTGCTTGGAAGTAATGGCACAGCTTTCTCGAGGCCATGAGGAGGCCGAAAAGCAATTTTTGCACACCAGAGTACCTTGACCTAGCCCCTGTAGGAGGGAACTGACAAAGTAGACTGGGCGCTGCACCATCCTTTTCTGTATCTGCTCATGCGTCTTCGCGGACTCGTCCTTGTCGGGACCAGAGCTTGTCGGCGAAGCCCCCTGCTTGTCGCTGGATGTGCTTGCCGCGGTTGTGGGCTCGTCATCCGCCTCCCTCTCCGCCACTAACGCAGCACTAACCACTTGATTGGTTGCCACTATATATAGCAGCAACTTCTCTTGTGGCCTAGGTGCGACAAGTGTTGGAGTGGAGGACAGGTATCTCTTCAAGTCCTGCAGCGCAGCCTCCGCTTCGGGAGTCCATTTTACTGGACCTGCCTTTTTCAAGATTTTGAAAAATGGCAGGGCGCGCTCAGCAGACCTAGAAATAAACCTGCTGAGAGCAGCCACGCAACCGGCAAGTCACCGTACATCCTTGACGCGCCTTGGTGCTTCAATCTGCTCAATGGCCTTGATCTTGTCGGGATTAGCTTCAATCCCTCGCTGAGACACGAAGAACCCGAGAAGCTTGCCGGAAGGGACTCCAAACACGCACTTCTCGGGGTTGAGCTTGAGGTTGATCTTGCGCAGATTTGCAAAGGTCTCGTCAAACTCTTGAACCAGAGTTGCTTTGTCCTTGCTCTTGACCACTATGTCATCCATGTAGGCTTCTATGTTTACATGCATCTGCGGCTCAAAAGCGTCATGGACTACCCTTGCAAATGTTGAACCAGCATTCTTCAAACCGAAAGGCATCCGTATGAAATGTAACGCGTGCCACATGGTGTAATGAATGCGGTCTTCTCTTCATCTTCTTCAGCCATGAAGATCTGATGGTATCTCGAGTATGCATCAAGAAATGAAAGCAAATCACATCCAGCCGTGGAGTCAACAATCTGGTCAATGCGCGGCAAGGGAAATGGATCTTTGGGACAAGCTTTATTAACATCCGTGAAGTCAATACAAAGTCTCCATTTCCCATTTGCTTTGCGCACGACTACAGGATTGGCCAACCACGTAGGATGGAGCACTCCTCTGGCGAGGCCTGCTGCTTCCAGTTTCTTGATCTCTTCTGCTATGAATTCTTGGCGCTCCACTGCTTGCTTCCTGACTTTTTGCTTGACGGGCCGCGCATGTGGACAAACGGCCAGGCGGTGCTCAATCACTTTCCTGGGAACATCGGGGATATCAGACGGTTGCCATGCAAACACGTCGACATTCGCCCGCAGGAAAGCAATGAGCGCGCCTTCCTATTTAGGGTCGAGAGAGGCGCTGATGGTGAAGGTACCACCAGCGCCGTCCTCCTTGGCGGGCACCTTCTTGGTCTTCGGCGGAGGCACCATCTTCTTGCACTTGCCGGTGGAGCTCGATGGTGCGTCCTCGATGGTAGCGCAGCACTCCGAAGAGGTGCGCTTGCCGGAGTGAGCATCAGAGCCCTTGCTGGACTTGGACTTGGTCTTCTTCCCCCCGGGAGCTTCATCGGCAAGTGCTTGGCAATCTGTCGCGGCTGCTGCATCCCGGAAGATCTTGTCGGCACAGATAAGGGCATCCTTCTTGTCGCCATGGACAGAGATGACGCTTATCGGGCCTGGCATCTTGAGTAGGTTGTAGGCGTAGTGAGAGGCCGCCATGAACTTGGCGAGTGCTGGACGACCAAGTATCCCATTGTAAGGCAATGGGAAATCGACAACGTCGAATGTGACCCTCTCAGTCCTGAAGTTCAGCTCGCTGCCAAATGTGACCGGCAACATAATCTTCCCCTTCAGCTTGCTCCTTCCCGGATTGATTCCTTGGAAGGTACCGGTCTCTTCGAGCTCGCCGTCAGGGATTTGAAGCTTCTGGAGCACCGCGGAGGAGATCAGATTCAAGCCGGCCCCGCCGTCAACTAACATTTTTGTGACCTTGAGGTTGCGGATGGTTGGAGAGACCAACATCGGCAAGCACCCGACCGCAGTTATGCGATCAGGGTGGTCCTCAATATCAAAAATGATAGGTGTGCTGGACCACTTCAGAGGCTTGCGTGACTCTACGGATGGCTCATTGCATTGAACTCCCGCATCCATTGCTTGAGTTGGCGGTGGGAGGTGTGCGAGGAAGCACCTCTGTCAACGCGAAGAACCTCCGTGGCTTCTCAAACTCCTGCCGTCGGGCGTCGCCGTCCTCCATATCTTCGTCGTCGTCATCATCATCTTCTTCCTTGTCGCGCTGGGAGGCCTATCTCCTTGCCGCTGCTTGGCCTTGCCGTGGCGTCCTCCCCGGCCGGACGTTTCTTGCTTGCTCCCCGGCACCTTCCCTGGGCCTTCTCCTTGTCGCGCCGCCAGATTCAGCTCTCTGTTGTTCGACAAGCTGCTCGACCTTCTTGCAGCTCGAGGTCGTGGCCCTTGGTGCGCTGGATCTTGCAAGATCGCTTGCCGGAGCTGTCACGCTTGTCGGCGGCTGCCACCGGTGGTGGTTGGCGTCGGTGACAACTTCCTTGCCGGAGCCACCAGCCTTGGCATTCTTGTCGCCACCTCCATTGCCGGACTGCTCGACTGCTAGCACTTCTCGGCTTTCTTCTTCCTGTTGCCTCGCCGGCCCTTCTTTGCCGGGCGGTGTCATCACCGCCGGACCCGGCTTCGCATTCTCTCCTCGAGTCTCCTCCCTTCCTCGGTAGCGTGCACACTTGTCGGCCAAGGCGTACAGCTCACGACGTCCTTGACTTTGCACATCGCCATCTCCTCTCCTCATCCTGCGGTTCCGCACATTCGATGAAATGCGCCGATCACCCGCGGCGGGGTGGACGTCACGGGATGTTGTAGTGCACACGGCTGAATCTCTGAATGAACTTGCGCAGGGACTCTCCTTCCTTCGGGCGAGCAAGTGAAGGTCACTCTCTTGGCCATGAGGTTTGTGGCAACCTGTGAAGGCGCCAACAAACTGATGGCACAGGTCTGCCCAAGAGGATATGGAGCTGTCCGGCAAGTGCATGAGCCAAGATCTGACGTTGGGCTTGAGGACGAGCGGGAAGTAGTTGGCGAGGATCTTGTCATCCCGTCCCCCCGCAGCCTGCACCACGATGGTGTAGATGCTGAGGAACTCCGACGGGTGCGCCCCTGCCATCATACTTCTCCGCACGTCTGGCTTGAAGTTTTTCCGCTGGGCCTTTGGACTTGCCGCAGCTCACGAGTGAACGCAGGGCAACCTACCGCGTCTGACGGCAAGTCACCTGGCCCCTCCGGCGCGTGCATGTCAGCAGAAGGCCCAGCGCTTGTCGACCGACGTCGCGCGTCTCTTCGGCGCTCGATGCGAGTTCGAGTGTCCTCTTGTTGTCGCTCATGAAGAACTTGGCGCTGATCGCGGCGAGCCCGCGGATCCGACGACGCAGTGGAGTCGCTGTCGAGGTGGATCCGTTGGGTCGGCGATCTTGGCCTTCTTGGCGGAGAGTGCACGGTGGTTGCACCTCCGACAGTCTCGTCGCCTCCGGCTCGTGCCTTGTCGTCTCGCCGCGGCAATGATGGCGTTGGTTGCCGCAGGGCGTCGCCGTTGGCAAAGCTGATGAGGCTCTGGATAGTGGCCCTCCACTCGTCGACCTTGTCGGCCGTTGGAGGGTAGTCGAGGAGCAGCTGAGCTCTCGCCAGAGCTTCTGGAGTAGTGGGTGGCATTGGAGAACGGTGCGAGGAGCGGGACACGCCGGACGTCTAACCACGTTAGATGGAGCAGCGCCCCGTCCGGGCGACCGTATCTCACTCGTGCCAGCATGTTGGCGTGCATGCTGGTCTTGATGGTCTCGATCCAACGACCGTATGGCGTTGTGAACGCCATGACTTTGTTGGTCCTGTCTCCTGAGATGGGCGCGGGGGATTCGCGGACGCAGAGGTTTGCGGTGCCTTGTCCTTGGACTTGGCAACGTCGCGAGCACCTTCGTCGGCGCCCGTCCCTACGCCTGCGTCTGCCCCACCACCCGTTTGCTGCGGTGAGGGTGGGTACGACGCGGACGGCTCTGCTGCCGCCGAAGCCTTCTTCTTCGGTGGCATGTTGAGGAAGATGTTGATGACGCTGCTCGTGTGAACGCCGGATCAGATTCACACGGCCTCGACGCCCCCTACCTGGCGCGCCCGCAGACACCTATGGGGCCGGCGGACCGGGCCCCTTGTGGTTCGGAGGGGGGCGGCGATCTATGGGGCCGGCGGACCGGGCCCCTTGTGGTTCGGAGGGGGGCGGAGATCGCACGAAGAGCGGATCGAGGCGATGCACACGAGCGGTTTACCCAGCTTCGGAGCTCTCCGGAGAGATAAAACTCCTACTGCTGCTTGTTAGATCTATTGTGGTCTTGCTAGGGAGCAATGCGAGCTACAAAACCTAGCGTGAGTGTCTCTGGCCTCCGGTGGGTCGAATGAACCGAAAGAGCCGAACCTTGCGAAAGACGCGAACCCCTTCTACGTTGCACTCGGGCCTCCTTTTATATGCTCAAGGGGTCTCCGACAGGTGGCAACATAGACGGGGGTACAAATGTAAAAACAGGAGTTGGTACACCTACTTGAACAGTGTACAGTGCAAAATACCTAACTCTGACGGCAAGGGACAAAAGCAATAAATGCCTGTCATTGTCGCCCAAACAGTGTAACAGAGACCGTCAGGTGCGCCTCCGCTCGCCACGATGGCGAACCTGTCGGCGCCGCTTATCGCTGCTCTCCGCTGGCTGCACAGCTGCTCGACGCCAGCGCATGGAGCGGTCCCGTGGCGACACGTCATTGGGTGAGCTGGAGCGGAGACGGAGAGAAGTTGCATGCCGCGACAAGCGCCTTGCCGCGGCCGAATCGTTGTCGCGCCGGAGGCTTGTCGCGCTCGGGCCTTCCCGCAAGCTCCTCTTGCCGGGCCTTGTCTTCTGCGTGCTCGAGGTGGCCTTCCGACAAGCTCCTCTTGTCGGGCCTTGTCTTCTCAATCAAATACTTCATTCTTGAATGGCTCACCGCAAGCTCCTCTTGCCGGGTCTTGTTTCCTGAAAGGCTGCGGAGGGTCTTGGCGGACGCCCGGCGAGGCTTGCCACGGGGACGCTGCGACTGCCCGTGCACAAGTTCGGGGTACTAAGGTACCCCTACTTTAGTACACCGACAACACGCCTGGATTGGCTATCGTCTACATATCGTGCAAGTTGTGTTGTACATGGCTGTAGTTGTGGTGAGAAATCTAAAAAAAGGTTTCTTGTAATCTCGCAAAATTATGTGTCATGTGCTTCGGATCACTGCAAGGGTTAAACAGCGACAACTGAGTTGGGCTAGTCATTGGGGGCACATGCACGAACAGTGACTACTCAGCTGCCATCTAGGTCAAGCCGGCTATGTTAATTAGGATATCTATCGACGGACCCCTTTTCTACTAGTTTATCTTTAATTTGAGCTTTGTTCCTCGTCTAGTTTGTCTGTCGGGATTCATGTTGTCTCCTTTGGGCAGTGAGGTTATGATTTCTTGTCATGTGGCATTTTTTCGTGTTATATGTTACAATCCGGCGCTTCAGATCAAAATGACGACAACTGCGCCTCCGGGCCACGTGCATGAAGACTTCTCGACAGTCATTGACGAGGTCAAGCCGGCTCTGGTAGACAAAAGAAAACTAAGTATTACTCCACTATATAGGCAGGAGCCTCTGCGCTTGCTTGCTAGTGTTTCTCTCTTCACAACATCTCGGCCTCGCCAGATCTAAACACGACAGCGGTGGCCACACTCTCTCTCTCTCTGCTCACCGCTGGTCACAGATCCAGCCGGATCCTCTCCGCCGGGGAAGGTGAGAAGGTGCAACGTTCACACGGTCGTCCTCGGCGACGGCTCTTACCCACTGCTGGGCGCGTCCCGATCAGCCTGCCTTGCCGTTCTCTCCCAAGCACCGCTGGCGAGGGAGGGCCTCCGACCTCTTCTTCCTCGCTGCCTTAGTGTGGGCAGATCCGGCCTCCCGCCGCCCACCTAGCGACATCCCGGCGACCATCAGGTATAACTTCCTTCGAAACCGGCCTTGCTCTACTTCCCGAGCTCCTGACGTCGCTGCATTTGTAACTTTTACTATTTCACAGGCCCCCTCGTAGATAGGATTGATCGGCTGTTCGAAAACCACCTAATTTTTTTACGTTTAAGAGGTAAAACTAGTTCATGCACTCGAATCTAGTACTACTTGGTTCAAACAAGGAAGAAAGGGGTTAAGGGGATGGGGTGGGGGAGGATTTGTTACCTGAATCTAGGACTTGGTCGAAAGAGGAAATAACGGGGGCGAAAAGTAGCAGAGACTGGCTATCCAACTGGTCTCTAGGTCTAATAGGGAAATAAAGGGCAACACAGTAAAAACTCAATATAAACCCGATTTATTGGTTGAAAAAGGAAAGAAAGTGGGGACTGGGGGACAAGTCAATAGAGTAAGGCCAACACTAGATTTGCTAGCCTCACACAGTATAAGGTGGCTATACCGAACAAAAATGGGACCAACCCAGATATCATGTTCTGATGTTTGTTGCCCGAGCCACTCTTATGTAATGCCACTAGTAAAATGTAGCGATCGCCTTTGTTAAAAGTAAGGACACGTTAAACCAATGTTGTTTTCAATGTAATGCCTCCAAAGAATATGAATCAATGGCACTTCTTTACATGTCCCGCTAAAATTTCCCATTAAGATAAGTTGGTTCTTTTCGTTAGAAATGCAACTGTCGGTCCGCCTACTCTCCCGTGCCCAAAGTAATGTCGTATTTAATGGTTGTCATAGTTAATCCTGATGCCTACACTAATATCTAGCAATGCCACTGCTTTAGAAATTGCTACTGTTCTTGTAGGATTGCCATTCAGATAAGGAACATACTTCTTTTCATTTGATGCATGTTTCATCACTTGTTACTTGTTAGTCATCCTCCTTTCCACCTTTTTGTGCAAACAGAGATATACATTTCACGCTCGATCTTAGTTGAACTGCACAAATGATATCCAAATTATAGTTGAGCATTCCAGGAGCTTCACAACCAACCTTGATGTTGCTCAATTTATTGCAACTAATGAAGAAGAAGGTCTGTGGGTTTCGTTTTGATGGAAATGGAACCGGGGCTGGAGCCCTTTTCTTAATTTTTTTTGAAGAAGAAGCTGCTAGCTCACGGGACATTGCTTCATTCTAGGTGAACTGCACCAAAAGGTCCCATGAATAGAATCATCCATGTTGGTGACTGAAAGAGCCAGCTTGACATCGATCCCGCCTAAGCACCCCGGCCTCCATCCTTGCGGCACTTACGGCACACCTCGTTTTCCACCTGCTCGACCCTAGTGTCACTGATAAAATGAAGTAATAATACAGTTAAAATAGAGTGAGTGTCATCTCTATCATTTCATTTCCAATGTAGATAAAGAAAGTGCTTCTCTTTCTTAAAGTATGTTTCATCAACTAGTCCCATTGTTAATGTTTAAGGGGCTGTTTGGTTTGTGACTATGGTTGCCACATGTTGCCACACCTAAGGTTAGGCAACTTTGACCAACTTAGGAGGGTGTTTGGTTCAAGCCTTACCTTAGGCAATGTACTTTTTTCCACACTAGGGCCCCACATGACATACACTCAAAAAGTGTGGCAAGATTCCTTTAGGCTTGCCAACTTGTGGCTCTCATTTTGAGGTACTAACCTTAGGCAAGTGTGGAAAAATTGTGTGGCAAGATATGGCATTGTTAGGCCTAGAACCAAACAGCCCCTAAGCATTTCTGCAAACTGGGGTGCTTAATTTTAGTTGATATGTACAAAAATAGAGATTTGAATGTCTCAAGGCGCCTCCTTGTACTACTACTGTACACTGATGTTCATCACTGGCAGAAGGTGTATCTGGGAGACTTGGGACGATGTCCAATATGAGGCGCATCAGTATGAGGCGTCATGAGGCCCATCTCGCCCTCATGACATGGCATACTATGATACTATCGCAATATTTTCTTCTATTTATTTTGTGTGTTTCATCAACTAGTGCCACTATAATGTAATCACGCTTTTTAATTATCTATGCAAAGGGTTATTCAAGCGCATTTTGGTGGAACTGCACAAATGTACGTGAGGGAACCGGCATATATGCAGAGTCACGAGGTGTGCCAAGTAAAAATAACCGACACCAACCATGCTGCATCTTTGGCATTGGCATCCACCACAACCGATTGGGATGTGTGGCGCTCTCTATGGACGGATCTTTCTCGGCAGCAAATACTCTAACCAAATACTAGTAGCTTATATTGGCAGTTTTCTAGGAGTACTCTTTTTACGAAGAAGCACCAATCTATTTTTCTTTATTTGTACACTGTGTCACAACTTTGACCCAAAGGTCCAGTGCTATTTTAGGGTGATTGGCGTAGTACTCGGAGACTGATTGTAAGCATGATTTTCATTATGTAGCGACCCGACCCGAATGGGTCAAGTCTCCGTACGTAAGAGTCATCCCTGGATCGGTATGCTGACACACACAGTACTCGAGGATTTATAAAAGAGGTAAATCACATGTATAAAGTAACGTAAATACTATTACCTCAATCAAAATAGCGGAAGTAACAAGGTTGTAGATTCCCATCAACACCAACGTTGACGAAGATGATTCGTATACAAAACTCTTGATAGTTCTACTCGTCACACTCCGGTCAATCTATCGTAATCAGGCAATAGTAGCCACACATAAGCAATCACTCAAAACATCGGACCGAACGAAGAAAACGATTTGGAAAACATCAAAACCAAGCAAATAACTCTTGCAACTTAAAAAACTTTCTAACAGTACCAAAATTATGTGAATTTGGCCTTATCAGAAAGTTCAGGTCAAGAGCTTCGATTTGCAAAAAGAATCAACAAAATCGGAGTTACGAAACTCAAGTTATGATCAAACGAAGTCCAAATACAAATCTGTTTGAATTCAAAATTTCAAACTTTCAAAAACATGTTTAAGTTGGATTACTGGATAGAGGGGATCATAACGAAGAAGTGGGTGTTGGTTTCGTTGGATTTGGGCTAACGAGTAAAAAGTAGTGGTCGTTTGAAGTACAGGGGCTAAATTGTAAATAAAACATCTACAAAGAAGTCCCTGATTAAAACTAACAGAAAAAGAAAAGAACTAAATAACGAACGTTCGTTTTCTATACCTAACCAACGAACGTTCTCTAAATAAAACAAAACGCTTCGGGAAGAAAAAAGAAAAAAAACTAAAGCGATCTGGATCGTTGGATCCAGATCCAACGGCGAGGGAAGGGGCGGCGGTTACCACGACGCTGTGAGTTGCCGGCGACGGAGAAAACGGCGGCGACGGCGTCGGCTGTGTGCGGGGAGGTGGCTCCAGTGGTCGAGGGGGGCAGCGGAGCAGTCGGGGAGGTGCGACGCAGTGTGGCCGAGTCGATGGTGGCGCCGGCGGCGGTCGTCGGCGGCGGTGGTGTGCGGGGCAGACGGGCGGAGCTGCGGCGGCGGTGGCAAGATCCGGCGGTGCGGGCGGTGAAGTGCGGCGAAGCAAGGAGAGGGACGGGGTCGGGGTCCGGCTCCTTATAAAGGGGGCGGCCTCGGTGTGCGTGGACGAGGGGCAAGGGCGGCGAGGAGAGGCAGGGCGGAACACGGCGTCGGCGGCGTCGTGCGGGCAACGAAGATCTGCCCAGGTTCGGTGACGACGCGGCTGGGCTGGGCCTGGCTGGCTAGCTGGGCCGGCCCAGTAGGAGGAAGTTTAAAAAAAACATTTACAGGCAAACAAAATAATAAAACGAAATAAATAAATATATTATATAGGCATATAATATATCAAAATTTTCATAAAAAGATTTTCTGCAACCTGGACATTTTTATAATGCCAAATAAAATCCACACAAATTCAGATAATTCAAAGAGTGCTACTGCTCTAATAAAATCCACTGAAAATCATTATAAAAGTACCAAAATGAATTCAAATTTATTTCTCTCCAATTTTATGATGTAGGGAATCATGTTACCCTATTTTCCATATATTTTATTTTTGGAGAAAAATAATTTGAATAAAACTCAAATAACTCCAAATTGAAAATAAATTCAAAAGAACTTTGAATTTAATTCTTTGAAACTCCCAACTCATATTTCATATAATTTGAAGAAGTCATTTTATCTTCTCTCATGAAAATCATTGAGTTGCATGTAGTTTATGAATCGAAATATTTCAGAATGAAATTCAAATATTTTCAAATACCTTTCATTTAATTAAATGGAAGAAGTCATATCATCTTCGCTCAAGGGTTTTGTATTTGAAAAGAATTTGAATTCATGAAGATCAGAAAAGAAAATGAAAGTTTGGGAAAGTCCTTTTGTTCCCTCTCATTTAACTTTCAAAAAGTTTCAAATTTCACTCAGTCAATCAAACAATCAATGAAATCTATCTATTTATTATAACATTCCAAAATTTAGAATTTTGGGATGTTACAAAACTACCACCTTTAAGATGAATCTCGTCCTCGAGATTCGGAGAGGCTAGCAAGAAATATGTTAGGGTTGGGGTCTTCTCAAAAATCCATCGATCGTCTCCGGGGTCTCGGGTGCTACCACCCTTAGAAGCATGGTTACGGTTCCATCAAAACTCATATACTCCATCCTTATTGTTGACAGTGTTGGTCTTCCCAGATCTTGGGAAATTCCTTCTCTGGGCTCTTCCGGTAGTGGCATATCCTTTTCCTCAATACTTTTGTCCTTTCCTCTTGGTAAGGTTATTCCGAGATTGGTTCCTCATAGCTGACGGGTCTGGCGCCAATTCTAAACAACTACCGATATCTCATGGTGGTCAACGATTTATGGTTTCTCCTGCAGGAAATGGGTCTGGGTTGATCCTTACCGTAAATCCTACGGTAGGCAACAACTTCCTTGTACAAGGGAAAAATACTTATACCATTCTGAGGTTTAAACAAGGTTTTGATCGTCGTCCCTCTACTATAGGTAAGTCACTCAGATTTACCATCCCATATAGCAACGCGAATAATAAGAGTAAGTTGGTATGGTGATCAATCCATCCCGCACCCAAATCATTACCTTGTATATGGTTTAGCGAATCTCGCATTCTAACACTCGGTCATCTTCACAAGCATTGCAGAATTTCTCTTGTCGACGAACCAAGTTCGGATAATCCATTGATTCTGCAAGCCAAACAAACATCTATCGTTTCTTCATAACTCTCGTGTTTTATGCGTAAACTCATATAGAATAAATGCATCGATAAAGTCGTAACTTCTTCCAGGGTTTTTCCTTCAGCAAGAGTGTGCTTGTTTCTTGGCAGGTCCTGGGCCTGTGGGTTATGGCCCATCTCATCACTTGCAAACCTTGAACACATCCTCGGGGCAACTGATCATTATTCCAACATCCAACCCCCTAGCATCCTAGCATACTAAAAATCCATCCAATTGTATTATCTTCCTTCCTTCTATTGGCACCAAACTAGGACATGATTACTCAGACTCATCATGGGATTTCCATTGATCCATATTTCCAACATCATACCTCCTTTATATCCAATAGTAATTCATATCTTCATCCTCGTGGGATATCCCACATACCGAGATAAAAACTTATACTTATGAAGTCCATACTCCACTTCGTGGAACATCATTATCCTTTCCAGGGTCAAGCGTCCTTACAGGGGAATATTGGCCATCTCTGCATGGCACTTCTTCAACTGGGAAATGTGAAACACATCATGAACTCCTGACAGTCCTTCGGGTGACTCCGACTTGTTGGCCACTTCTCCCATACGCTCCAAAACTCGGTATGGTCCTACAAATCTCGGGGCTAACTTTCCTTAATTCCAAATCATTTAACTCCTCACAGAGGGGACATATGAAGACATGCTCTGTCTCCAATTTCATAGACTATCTCCTTGCGTTTTTGAGTCTACATAACTCTTACACTGGATCGAGCTACCTTGATCTATCTCGATCGACTTAACATTCTCTTCCTTGATCACATTTGGTCCAAACAACTGTCGGTCTTCAACTTCATCCCACATCAACGGTGTCTGGCTCCTTCTCCCATACAAAGCTTCAAAAGGAGCCATCTTCAAACTGACTTGGTAGTTGTTGTTGAATGAGAACTCCGCGTAAGCTAGATTATCATCACTACTAGATCCATAATCTAGCGCACATGCTCTCAACATGTCCTCCAGAATCTGATTGACTCTCTCGATTTACCCATCTGTCTGCGGATGAAAGGCTGTACTGAACTCTAGCATAGTACCCAAAGTCTGGTGCAGCTGATTCCAAAACTTTGAGGTAAAACTGTGTTCCTCTATCTAATATGATGGTCCTCGGAACTCCATGCAGACATACGATCCTGGTCAAATATATCTTGGCCAACTTCTCACTTGTATAGGTGGTTTTCACTGGGATAAAGTGAGCCACTTTGGTCAAGCGAATCAACTACTACCCAGATAGAATCTTATCCCGATCAGGTTCTGGGAAATCCGGTAATGAAATCCATGCCAAGCTTATCCCACTTCCATTCGGTATCGGCATAGGCTGTAGTAATCCTGCTGGCTTCTGATGCTCTGCTTTTACTCTCTCTGGCATACATCACCTACGACTACATACTCCGCAATATCCTTCTTCATACCAGTCCACCAGAAACACTCCCTCAAATCCAAATACATCTTGGTGTTTCCAGGGCGAATCGAGTATGGTGAGTCATGAGCCTCCTGAAGCATTAACTTCCCGATCTCTGCATTATTGGGTACATGTACACTATCCTCAAACCATAAGGTGTCGTGCTCATCCTTACGAAAACCTTTGGCCTTTCCTTTGCTCATCCTCTCTTTTACCTCAGCAATATCTTTGTCATCCTTCTGAGCTTCACGGATCTTTCTCAACAATGTAGACTGAACTTCCATTGCTGCAACAAAACCTTTGGGAACAATCTCCAATCGAAGTTGCCTGAGTTCCTCGGCTAACTCCTTTGGTAATTCCCCACTTATGAGGGTATTCATCCTGGTGTTCTTTATGTTTGTGTCCTATTTCTCCACAAAGCTTGCATGCAATTTCTCCATATCATTTCCATAAGGCTCCAATTTCTCGGACACAAACCTAGACTTTGACAAAGTCAACTTAAATTTCCTTCCAAGTGGTTACTCCTTGCAATCCATTGATTGTTTGGTACATCCTCCACCAAATAGCAGCACCTCTTTCAAAGCACTCAAGAGCATGCTGGGCCATATCCTTTCCGGCTATAGGGTTATTTTCCATGTGATCCTCCATGTTCTAAATCCATCGGTCTGTCTCCAATTGACTCATCGGTCCAGATAATACGAGCTCATCTCCATTCATCCTCTATTGGGTCCAAGGGTTTGGGGTGGGATAAGAGAGATAGAGAGGGATGCACACAATACAAACCAAAAGTTTTGAAAAGGCGGATTTTATTGTGGCTATCGGAAAAACAACAAACAAATGACAGCTCACAATCGAAACACATCTAACGCAGGTATATAATAGGGGTTTGAGCGTCTAATGGTCAATAAATCTTCAAAGTCATCAAACTCTTCGATTCTTGTTCATGTCTCCGATGGCTTCTTCCAATCGTGTTTGTCCTTTTGCCAGATCATCTCCGTTGACGTGAAATCTCTCGCGACGTCCTTTAATATTTCTGGAGTTGCATTCCAAACTTCTGGTTTCAACTTCCTTGACATGAACCATGATCCTACTGTCCTTCAGTCCTGACGAATCTTTGATGTCTCAAGGTTTTGCTCCTCTAGCTTGGCTACTTTCAGCTTCTGGGTCCTGAGTTCTTCACGAAACTCTTCCTTATCAAATACTGCTTCTGCAGGTCCATCCTAAACTTCGTGATGTAATATTCCAGATCCTGGTGATGCACCCGCTATGTTAAAACTGCATCCTTCGCTGACAGATGCTCCTTCAGCCTTCTACCAGCCAATCCTTCCATGCATCTACATGCTTAACTCCGCATGGTGACAATAGCATAGGCGGGCAATAACTCCTGCCTTAGGGTTTTCTTGACAAAAACATGAGTTCTAATGCTCCATGTTCCGGTCTTTCTCCGATACACCTTGATCTCGGGTATTGATAGCTTCCATAGTCTGTCAAGTTCCATAAGGGGTGCCTTCCTAGGTCATACAAATCTGGAAATTCTTCAGAGCCTTCAAAATTCTCCTAGTCTTTGGAGTCTTCAACAGTTGTAGTTTCCATTTACACGGTAAAATCCTCTTCATTCCAAATGGTCTTAGTTGTCCGATATCTTGTCTCCTTGGAGTGGTTTCATCGCTCGAATCTTCGAGTGGTCAAAAGAGAAAAGGGGTATGGTCTCACTAAAAGGGAATTTTTTGAATAAGCTCAAAACAGAAGAGAAGTAAAAGATTATTTTGAAAAGAAAGTTGTTAGAGAAAAATCTTTCCTATGGGCTTGCCATTTTCTAGGATCACGTCCTACAGTCAACATGTGCTCTGATACCATCTTGTAGCGACCCGCCCCGAATGGATCAAGTCTCTATGCTTAAGTGTCATCCCTGGATCGGTATGCTGACACACACGATTTCGAGGATTTATAACAGAGGTAAATCACATGTATAAAGTAACGTAAATACTATTACCTCAATCCAAATAGCGGAAGTAACAAGGTTGTGGATTCCCATCAACACCAACGGCAAAGTTGAGTGTAGAAATCAGAACCCTAACGTATCACTTACTGTAAATGCGAAAAGTCTGCAACATGAAACGTTGCGGCCAAAACGGGTCAAGACATGGAATATCTTTGGCAATGTAACACATAGAGAGTAATGAAAGAATAAGCCTATACTATATGCATATATGGCTGGTGGAAAGCTCTATGGTTACAGTTTTGCGTAAAGCCAATTTTTCCCTACTGCAAAGGAATAAATTTATTTAACTATCATGGTGGTTGTTGAACATTGAGAATGGTTGTGACATCCTCAATCCCAATTAAAAGTACTCATTAACAACCCAACAATATTAATTAGAGTAACATGATGAGATTCACATGATAATCCAAGTACTAGATACTCAAGATGTCCATAACCGGGGACACGGCTAACCATGATTAGTTTATACACTCTGCAGAGGTTTGTGCACTTTTCCCCACAAGACTTGATCTCCTCCGTTTGATTTCTCGCACTACATGGTGTTTGAGAAACGGATGACCGAGACATAGTCTTTCAGAAGTGCTAGCACCTTACATGTGGGTAGACCGTACCAACCTACAACCCCTACATCAGCTAGTCTACCCGTAAGAGTTCGCACCACTTAGTCAACTATGCTAGAGCCCATAGTAGCATGTGGCTGCACACGGAAGTTTCTATCATGAATAATCTCTTGATCCCTTTGAGCCTGGGTGGCGGTCCGAAGAAATACAGGCAAGTCCTGATGGAAACCAGGTGCCTCAATCCACCCGATGTGTGTTTAAGTTGCCACCTTAAATAAACCATTAATTAACAATCTCACATTTGTCATGGAATACACTCACCCAATCCACGTCTACTAGCATAGCATGGCATAATAAGCAAATGTAGAAGTAACTCCCAAGGGTTTAAAAATAAACAGGTAATAGGTACTACCTCAAACTACTTCCCAAAATCCACAATTTAATTAGATCCTAATCATGCAATGTTTGAGGATAGATCTAATGCATAAAAAGTGGGTAGTAGAAAAGTATATGATCAAAGTGTTACTTGCCTGCAATGTTGACGAAGATGATTCGCACTCAAAAATCTTGATAGTTCTACTCGTCACACTCCGGTCAATCTATCGTAATCAAGCAATAGTAGCCACACATAAGCAATCACTCAAAACATCGGACCGAACGAAGAAAACGATTCAGAAAACATCAAAACCAAGCAAATAACTCTTGCAACTTAAAAAAATTTCTAACAGTACCAAAATTATGTGAATTTGGCCTTATCAGAAAGTTTAGGTCAAGAGCTTCGATTTGCAAAAAGAATCAACAAAATTGGAGTTACGAAACTCAAGTTATGATCAAACGAAGTCCAAATACAAATCTGTTTGAACTCAAATTTTGAAACTTTCAAAAACATGTTTAAGTTGGATTACTGGATAGAGGGGATCATAACAAAGAAGTGGGCGTTGGTTTCGTTGGATTTGGACTAACGAGTAAAAAGTAGTGGTCGTTTGAAGTACAGGGGCTAAATTGTAAATAAAACATCTACAAAGAAGTCCCTGATTAAAACTAACAGAAAAAAGAAAAGAACTAAATAACGAACGTTTGTTTTCTACACCTAACCAGCGAACATTCTCTACATAAAACAAAACGCTTCAGGAAGAAAAAAAAACTAAAGCGATCTGGATCGTTGGATCCAGATCCAACGGCGAGGGAAGGGGCGGCGGTTACCACGGCGCTGTGAGTTGCTAGCGAAGGAGAAAACGGCGGCGACGGTGTCGGCTGTGCATGGGGAGGTGGCTCCGGTGGTCAGGGGGGCAGCGGAGCAGTCGGGGAGGTGCGGTGCGGTGTGCCCGAGTCGATGGTGGCCGGCCAAGCGTCAGCAGCGGTGGTGTGCGGGCGACGGGCGAAGCGGCGGCGGTGGCAAGATCCGGCGGTGCGGGCGGCGAAGTGTGGCGAAGCGAGGAGAGGGACGGGGTCAGGGTCAGGCTCCTTATAAAGGGGGCGGCCTCGGTGTGCGTGGAGGAGGGGCAAGGGCGGCGAGGAGAGGCAGGACGGAGCACGGCGTCGGCTGCGTCCTGCGGGCAAAGGAGATCTGCCCAGGGTCGGTGACGACGCGGCTGGGCTGGGCCTGGCTGGCTAGCTGGGCCGGCCAAGTCGGAGGATGTTAAAAAAAACATTTACAGGCAAACAAAATAATAAAACGAAATAAATAAATATATTATATAGGCATATAATATATCAAAATTTTCAGAAAAAGATTTTCTACAACCTGGACATTTTTATAATGCCAAATAAAATCCACACAAATTCGGATAATTCAAAGAGTGCTACTGCTCTAATAAAATCCACTGAAAATCATTTTAAAAATACCAAAATGAATTCAAATTTATTTCTCTCCAATTTTATGATGTAGGGAATCATGTTACCCTATTTTCCATATATTTTATTTTGGAGAAAAATAATTTGAATAAAACTCAAATATCTCCAAATTGAAAATAAATTCAAAAGAACTTTGAATTTAATTCTTTGAAACGCCCAACTCATATTTCATATAATTTGAAGAAGTCATTTTATCTTCTCTCATGAAAATCATTGAGTTGCATGAAGTTTATGAATCGCAATATTTCCAAATGAAATTCAAATATTTTCAAATAACCTTTCATTTAATTAAATGGAAGAAGTCATATCATCTTCGCTCAAGGGTTTTGTATTTGAAAAGAATTTGAATTCATGAAGATCGAAAAAGAAAATGAAAGTTTGGGAAAGTCCTTTTATTCCCTCTCATTTAACTTTCAAAAAGTTTCGAATTTCACTCAATCAATCAAACAATCAATCAAATCTATCTATTTATTATAACATTCCAAAATTTAGAATTTTGGGATGGTACACATTAGCTGTCACACTGATTGTAAGCATGAGTAGGTGGAAGATTAGTTAGTGCGAAGCTTACCTTAAACCCTACCTCCGCCGTTGAAACGAGGTGAGCGTCGAGGGAACCGTGGAGAACAATGGGGAAGCGACGTCGCGCCATCCGGCCTCCTCTTGCGGTGGGAGAAAGAATACTCCTGTGGCTCCGGATGGCTCTGCACCCTCACGAACGGCACACCATACTCGATCGATTCGTTATCCTCTGGGTGCTCGACCTTCGACCTGTACGCCCACCACCTCCGCTGGCCCAGCCGCCTCGAGGCGAATCTGCGCTCCATCTCCCATAGGAGATACTCGATGAACTCGGAGGACTGCGGCGTGACTGTCACCAAGGAGTACATGTACATCGCCGCCCTCATCGCCGCCGTCTCGCTCTTTCGCATAAATTGCCACATGGCCTGCACCGTCCTCGAAATCTCCCACTCATTGTCAAACCAACTAAGGATCTCCTTCAACCTGGCTAACTTTGCATGGTCGCCACCGATCTCTGCCTGATTCATTCTTGCATCCTCTCCATAGATGTCGCCTTACGAGTGGTCCGTGCTAGCTTTGGAAGATGGGAGGAGAGGACGGTGGTCTTGCAATAGATAAGAGGGAGAGGAGAGGAGGTGGTTTTGGAATGGAGATGATGGAGAGGAGAGGAGGTGGTTTTGCAATGGAGAGAAGATCAAGAGGGCGAGGAGAGTCGGTGGTTTTGGAATGGAGATGATGGAGAGGAGAGGAGGTGGTTTTGGAATGGAGATGATGGAGAGGAGAGGAGGTGGTTTTGCAATGGAGAAGATCAGAAGAGGGAGAGGTGAGACGGTGGTTTTGGAATGGAGATGATGGAGAGGAGAGGAGGTGGTTTTGCAATGGAGAAGATCAGAAGAGGGAGAGGCGAGATGGTGGTTTTGGAATGGAGATGATGGAGAGGAGAGGAGGTGGATTTGCAATGGAGAAGAGGGAGAGGAGCGTCTTGGCGATTTAGGATTAGGCGAGAGGGCGGTAGCACAGGATCGGATCAAAATCAAAATCAATTTACCCTTCAATTAAGAAAGCGACCCCACATTAACTAGTCTCCCTTTTATTCTGGGTCATAATTGACCATGATTTTCGCACATAAAATATATGTTATACGTTGCAAAAATAATATAATTTGAAAGTACATTAAGATACGAACCAAATGATACAATTTTTGGTGACATGGATTCACATTTTTCTTGTCACATACAGTACGTGGTCAAACTTTGACCCAAAATACGCAAAACAACAAAAAAATACTTCCAAGACCAGCGCCGCTCTTCCGCTCTTCTCCTGTTCCATTCTAAATCCACCGCTGCTCCTCTCCTGTTCCAATCTAAATCCAGCGCCGCTCCTCTCCTCTTCCATTTCAAAACCACCGCCCCTCCTCTCCTGTTCTAGTCCAAAACCAGCGTCGCTCCTCTCCCGTTCTAATCCAAAACCAGCGCCGCTCCTCTCCTCTTCCATTCAAAAACCACCGCCGGCAACTGAAGGTGCTGTGGAGAAGTAGATCGATGGAGGAGTACAATTGATACATGAGGATCGCAGACGGCGACCCTGTGAAGCTAGCTAGGATGTTGGAGATACAGTCTTGGTTTGACAACAAGGACCAACTAGCGGCGAGGGCAACATCCATGGCTAAATATCTGCAACAGAGCGAAAAGGCGGCGATACTCCCGGAGGAGTCGCCGAGTACATAGAGCTGCTCCTCTGGGCCATGGAGCAAACAGATTCACCGAATCCGATCGTGAGGGAGCGGTGGTGGGAGTATCGATCCCAGATGGAGCATCCACCAGAGATTGAAGAATCGAGCATCTACAGGGTGCCGTTTGTGAGGGTATCCTGCCAGAGCGAGCCGGTGGAGTCTTCGTCGACCAAACCCAACTACAAGAGGAGAAAAGCAGTTGGCCCGACGACGCTTCCCCGCCATCGTCTCCCTCGCCGTTCACATCGTCTCACGGGGCGGCTGTCTTCCGCCGAGGAATAGGAGGGGACTGCTCCCCAGCCCAATAGTCGTGCAGGTTGTGAATTGTCAGGAGGAGCTTAGGGTTGTCAGTATTTGCAGGTTGTGAATTGTGTTTTGTGTTGTGTATTTTGAGAGTACTTTCAGATATGAATGTATTTTGAATTTCAGATTTGCAGTATTGAGCATATGAAGAATGTTATGAATTCTAGAGATCTATTTTTAGCACTTAAAAAAATGTAGTTCCATAGGAGTATAAAAGTGCAGACGAGAAGAAACTGCAAGTTTCAGTTTCAGATAAGAAACTGCAAGTTCGGGCCAGATAAGAACTGCAACTTTCAGAGGCGTAGCATTTATATTAACACGGCCTCTTCAAACAGGGTTAACATCATGTTGGTAGTTTTATTCGTGGTCGAAAATGGAACTACCAGCCAGTTAACATCATGCTGATCAACATTCATGCATAGCACATCTTCATATGATGCAAAGTCAAAATGCCCACACAATGTTGAGTGTGCGAAACACAGAGAAAACGAGGGACGGAGTTTTGGCAAGTGTTGGACGTGGTTTTGGGCTGCCCGTCTAGGCTTTCATTTTAACATGCGCAGCCCACGACCTCGGATGGGAGGGCCTGTTTGTATTTTCTTAGGGCCGTCATGTATCGACCGGCCTATGGACCTCCAATCCGAGGTTTTATTTTTGGCAGCCCAATTTTTGTATTTTTTTGAAGAAAACGCAGCGGTCTGTTCTATTTTTCTATATAACAATAGGAACGCCAGGTACAACTTATGTTTCTCTTTTAACTATATTATATATATTTAAATTATTATATATGTTATTATATATTATTTTTATTGTCATCATATATTTAACAGATACTTACATATGTAAGAAAACAATATCCCACATCTTATTAACTTATAAAAATAATTTCTTAACAAATAAAATCCTGGATTGTTTTGGCACGAAAATCCAAGTGATTGTGTACAAAAGCTTGGTAAGATTTAAGGACGAATGTAATAATACCACTATTATTTAAATATATTTATAACAAAATGCTCAGCCCTTTTTTATTTTTTGATAACATTGCTGGCCCAACCCAACATTATAATTAGAATCAGCCCAGCAAAATCGTTTATCTAGATAAAGTGCAAATGGCCTGTAATTTTTTAGGAAATAAAATAAATGGGCCGCATGAAAGCTACATTAATTGTTCACCCAGCCCAACTAATGGATGTAATTCAAAAAAAAAGATTAAATTGATCAGTAAATTCTACCATAAAAAAGACTGTAAATTCTGAAAAAATGGGTTGAATACGTGCCACATTTTTGGAGGCTGAAATGTGGGCCAATAGGTCGAAGCCAACGCAAGTCGTTGTAAATTTAGTCAACCAATGATTCTGACATGTTAGCTGTTGGATTTACATCCAACGGCCGGCATCCATCTTTAATCTCTCGTCTTCTTCCTCCAGCGCCTCCGGGACCACCTCCCGCCTCCTGCTGCTAGCAGCTCTGCTTAGCACGCTTCACTATGAAGTGCTACTCCACCGTTGGCCAGGCCATCCCTCCAAACCTCCATACCTCCTGTTCTTCTCCACCGACTGCCGAACCACACTGCACTAGAACCAGTTAACCCTCGTACACCTCTCCGTCTGCGACTCTACTCCCGCGTCTTCCAATCTCCGGCTCGTTCTTTGTCGAGGGCCTCGCGGTGCGTCCACCACCTTGGATCGCTCGCGCGGCGTGGTCAACGTGGTCAACGAACGATACCATCGGAAGTAGGTCGCGTGGAGAGGCTGACAGCTGGGTCCACGGCCGCACACAAGGAAATGCCTCCTTATTACGCGCAAAATAATGATTCCTCCACCGGACATCTGGGACCCACCGGAAGGGCCTCTGTATTTCACAAAAAAAACATGCCCCCCGCTGACTTGTCAGACCCACCAGCTATCTACGCACGCAAGGAAGTGCCTCCTTGTTAGGCACAAAAAAATGAATACTCCCCCTACCTGGAACCCAAAGATATCTTTGGGAGGCTGACTTGTGGGCCTACCAAGTTGACGGGGACGGAGGGCTTTGTCCACTTAGTCAATATGAACGATTCTAGCTCCTATTACCGTACGATGTTCATCCAACGGTTGTAGTGCTTCTTCAACATCTGGTCTTCTTGCTCCAGCCGCCCAAACCAGCGTCGGTCGTGCCGCGTGCTCCTGCCTGCCGTGGCCGGCTGTGATGCCATGGAGGCCTCACCGCCCCCTACTACTCCCGCCGCTGGCCAGGCCATCCCTCTACTCACCCACACCCCCTGTTAATCTACGGCGACAGTAGCCTCACACCGTAGCCGAACTAGTGAACCCTCGTACTCCTCTTCGCGTGGGCATCCACTGCTGCGTCTTCCCCGGCTCCGAGTCGTCCCCTTCCTAGGCCTCGCCGTCGTCCACCGCCGTGGTGCTCTCGGCGCGGCGTGGTCAATGTGGTCAAGGAACAACTTCCATCGGACGTGGACTGTACGTGGAGAGGTTGACAGCTGGGTCCACAGCTGCAGGAAGGAAGTGCCTCCTTATTACGCGGAAAATAATGATTCCTCCACCTGACAGCAGGGACCCACCGGACGGGCCACCATATTTCGCGAAAAAAAGTTTCCCCATCTTTGGGACGCACTTGACTACATCTTCGCACGCAAGGAAGTGCGTGCAGGCAAAAAGCGATTCGCCCCACATGCTGGGACCCACCAACTACATCTTCGCACGCAAGGAAGGGCATCCGGGCCAAAAAACGATTCGCCCCCCTGACTGCAGGGACCCACCAGCTACATCTTCGCACGCATAGCGGAAGTGCGTTCGAGCAAAAGCGATTCACCCTCTCGACCTGGGACCCACCAGCTACATTTCGCACGCAAGGAACTGCGTGACAGTCGAGACCCACCTGGTCGAAGCGTACAAGCGTTGTCATTCTGGTCGCGAACGTGTACATACATACTGGTCGATGTAAAGGCGTGCACGTGTCGTAGATGTAGAGGCGCGCACGTAGCATGTACACGTACGTACATCGGCGAGGGTGCAAGAAAGAAAATACGACCATGTACGTACATACGGGCATGGTCTCTAACGGCTATCGCGCATACATACATGGCTGGGTCGGAATTGAGAAACATCATCGTCGTCGTGTTCATGGGGAGCCAACTGGCTGGGTCGGACGGAACGCGTGGTCGTGTTCATCGAGAGGGCTTGGACGGAACAGGCGATGGAAACGAGGCCTGGCGTACCGCACAACGGAGGAAACGGCCTTGTGTTCGACCGGCCACGTTCGGAATGGGGTCCTGTTGATCGGGAGGGGTGTGGCGTACCGCAAAAGAAGGAAGCGGACCTCCTACGGTCGTCTGGGGTCCTGTTGATCAAGAGGGTGTGGCGTGCCGCAAAACGGACGTCTGCACCTCCCTACGGTCGAAACGGGGTCCTATTGATCGGTAGGGGTGTGGCGTGCCGCAAAAGCAGACGAACCGGACTTGTGTTGGAGCGCCACGGGTAGAAAGCGGGGAGGTGTGGTGTACTGCAAGACGGGACTCCACGAGATACTATTCATCTCCACCGTCGACCTCCTCCATCCTCCATGGGATACCGTCGACCTCCTCCAGCCTCCACCGCGCGCTACTCCACCGGCTACTATTCAACCACCCCTCCATGGGCACCCCTCCACCGTCTACTGTTCATCCAGCCCTCCACACCACGGGGTCCTGTTCAACCACCCCTCCACGGCCACCCCTCCACCGTCTACTGTTCATCCAGCCCTCCACACCACGGGGTCCTGTTCATCCAGAGGCAACGCCACCGCTCACTGTTCATCCAAACCCCCCCCCCCCGCAACGCTCACTGTTCATCCCAGAGGCAGCATCGATCGGCTTCAGTTAGCAGCAGTAGCGAAGGAATCGCTCCATCGGGTTCAGTTAACAGCCATCGATCGGTTGGCTTCAGTAACGCGTAGCCTGCAGTGCAATCGCTCGGGTTCAGTTAGAGCCCAACGCCTCGCTCGGCTTCAGTTAGAGCCAACGCCTCGCACACACGCGCATACGTACGAGAGAAACGCGCATCGCTCCGCCCCCGACCTCCCACCGTAACCGGCAACTCCGCGAAATTTTCCTCCCCCTCGCTTCTACCACGGTTTTTTCCGTCATGGACGGCCCAAAGAATGTCATGCAGCTGCGTCTCCGGCCCGCCCAGGACGAAAAGCCCATTTTCTGTCATGATTTTTTGTCATAGAAGTAGGAGCCCACCACATCTATGATGATATCGGGTTTTGTCACAATTATCATCATAGAAGTGTCATATGTATGACAGAAAAAAAATTCGTTCGGCCCAAAATGTCACGGATGTGTCTTTTTTTTGTAGTGTCGGAATCAAGCTACTCTTCTCTTCGGCATACCATCCACAAACCGACGGCCAAACGGAGGTGACAAACCGCACGCTCTCCACTCTACTACACGTGTTGATAAAGAAGAACATCAAGGAGTGGGAGGAGTGCCTACCAATCGCCGAGTACGCCTACAACCGTGCAAGACATTCGACTACCAGTAAGTCCCCCTTCGAGGTCGTCTACGGCTTCAACCCGTTGTCCCCATTGGACATTCTTCCTCTACCGCTACAAGAGCGCACAAACATGGATGCGAGTGCCCGAGTCAACTACCTCAAGAAGATGCATGAAGATACAAGGCACACCATCGAGCGCCAAGTACAACGATTTGCGACCAAGCTCAACGTCAACAAGCACCCCATGAAGTTCAATGTTGGAGATCTTATGTGGCTACACCTTTGAAAGGACCACTTCCCCAATGAACGCAAGTCCAAACTCCTACCCCGGGCGGATGGACCCTTCAAGGTGCTTGCAAGCTACAACAACAACGCCTACAAGATCGACATCCCACACGACAAGTACTCCGTGAGCGACATCTTCAACATGAAAGATCTCGATCTGAGGTCGGATCTTTCCTAAGGGAGGGGAGATGATGCGGACCATCCTACGGTCATCCCCATGGACCTACCATCGTCTCATCAAGAGCCAAGAGGACCGATGACACGAGCACGAGCTAGAGCTCTCGAGAACGAGGTGACTTATTTCCTTAGTGATATCACATATGATCCACTCGAGACATGGCTACTACCTAAGTCCGATATGCTATGCATGATTAGGTGTCAAGAGGACCCTCCCGGAGATGTACATGAAGATGGACAAGTTGCCAAGTCCATGGATGAAGAGAACCAACGAAAAGAGTCAAGAACACCTCCCAAGCCTTGGACATCCGGCCAGGACCCCGGACATCCGGCTCCTGGAGCAGCCTTCCAGCCGCGCAACATCTACAGGTCCCGGACATCCGGCCCCAGCGCGGACATCCGGCCCGAGCCCGGAAATCTGGCCAGAAGCCCGGACATCCGACGCCACACACCCGAACCTACAGAAGCTGCCACCACCAGCCCGGACATCCGGCCTCCTAGCCCAGACATCCGACCCTTTGAGAAGGCCCGGACATCCGCCAGCGCTCGGCATCCGGCCCCGTCATCTCACATACGATAAAGGGCGAAGCCCGTGTACCCCTTCGCCCCCCTAGACTATATATACTCCTTCTCCTCCATCTTTCTAGGTTTAGCGTTGCGATAGCTAATATTAGAGATAGAGCCTCGCTCATCCACATCGGATCTACTCCATGAGAGAGACCGCAACCCCTCTACGGAGGAGATCCATGTTGGATTCAAGACCTCCTCGCGGAGAAGACCCCCATCAAGACCTCCTCATGGAGAAGAACCGGTTACCCTTTTGTATCGTCCTTTGTTGACTTTGGATCGTGTATCTCCCTTTGTATTTCGTGGATCTAGCATATGTGTAATCGAATCTTGTTGGTTTGAGTGATTCTCCCGTGTTTTCCCTCGTGTTTCCCCTTGTGTTCTTCGTGTTCCTCTTTGGGATGCGCTCCTTTCGTGAAAGATCGGCCATCTAGGGTTCCACCCTACATCAGGTGTGATGAGCAGTTTGCCATCCACCATGCAAAAGATCCAAAGCTGCTCAACGACATGATCGACGACCCACCCGAAGAGCTACCGTCACCAGTGCTCATCGAGAGCCTGATACCCCGCAAGGAATGGGCAGAGGACCTCTGCGATTTAGTCAAGACATAGAAAGCCTGCGGCTTCAGCATTGCCCACGGCGGCTATGTCAACCTCGATCCCGATGATGTGGTGGCCAGGCTCGTGCATATCCTTGGCGGAGTTGACGCCTCCGACGAAGTAGAACATCACCAACGTGATATCTTGAGGATGCAGGTGATGGACGGAATTTGCTACCAGGCCAAAAACATGGAAATGGAGCGGTTCCGCAGAGATATCATGCACACGATTGCATGCTGTCAGGATCTTCTAGAACAGGACCAGCAGCCCCAAGAGCCTCCCACCAACAGCAGCTCTGTAGGCGGAGGCGGGTCGGGACACTTGGAGTGAACGGCCGCAAGGGTGCTATGCTGATCATGGAGTCCAAGAAGACCGTCGTCGGAAGGCTGCGAGCTCATCCTTTTAGCCTATATTTTATTATAATTGTATGCATAGGTACGTCGTGAGTGTTCTGGGCCTTGCCGCATCTGGCATTTTGAATTATCTTAAATATGTATGACAATTATTAACCGTTGCCATTGTAAATTTGCCTCAACGGCGAGGAGAGCATGCGCAGGGACGCCAGAGCGGAGCGCGCCGTGGCCGCCTCAATGGTGAGCAATGTGCGGACGGACGCGAGCAGAGCATGCCGCCGCCACCTCAATAGCGAGCAACCACGTGGTCAACCTTCTGCCATCAATAAATTTTGACCTTGTTTCTCATCACATTGCATATTACAACGCAATAAGTAATTGCAAATCTATTCACACCTATCAAACTAATATGTGTTCACACTTAGCACCGGGCTATAAAAACTACCCACTCAAAATTTACTTCACAGTTCCTCTCCTGATCGCCCACAAAACTGGTCTTTCCTGTCAAGTCTTTCCACCATGACCGGTAGGAGGAGTTTCGGGTGGACATATAACCATGCAGCAAAGACCAAGGCCGTGGAAGCACTAGAGAGGTCCCGCAGCAAAGTGGTAGCCGCAACAGAGATGTCCCGGCGCACCGTGGAGCCCTCGAACGAGCTCTCACGGGCATGCGAGGGCTCTCACAAGCACACTCGCCGCGTCGGCCATCGTGATGAGATGGCATTCCTGAAGTCCTTGGCCGGCGATGACGACATTCTCGCTGGCGTCATTAAGTAGCAGGAGCTAGTTGATGGCTTGATGAAGCTGCTTGAGATCAGCGATGCCTCAGGTGTCAAGGCGACCGGCCGCGTCGAGCAACTCATGGGTGACAATGCGAAGCTCCTCAAGGCGTTCACCAAGAAGGAGGAGGAGGCCACCGACTGGAAGATGCTGCATGAGCAGAGCAGTGCCTTGGGGATGACGCTGACAACGGTTGTCGAGGAACTGATGGGTGACTTGAGGAAGTTCCGGATCAAGCGCGAGCAGGAGGTGGAGGAATCCGTGGCTGCTTTCAAGCAAAATCGCGAGGAATTGAAGATGGAGCTGGAGGATGTCGTCGCCCGGCGATCCATCAACGATTAGAGACAGTAGCGACCCAGATTGTTGTTTTTGATTTCCTTCTTCTCTTGCCCCCATGTCTTCCGGGCTTTGCCGCATGTGGCATTTTAAATTATCTGGAATATGTAAGACAATTATTATATGCGCCTGCGCCATTGTAAATTTTTCGTCGTATTATCCGTTGCCATTTTATTTGTCGTCGTGGTATCCGTTGCCCTATGTGGCAATTTAAATTAGGACGTAATATGAGTTTAAAACACGAAGAAAGCAAATGCTGCCATGGGATCACAAGCAAACACCTCCGTCCAGGTGCTTTAATTAATCCATTAATGGTGGAGTTTTGAGCGAGGTGGGCGGCGGCTGGTGCATGGAGCTCAAAGAGCTCGCTTCCCGGTGAGCATAGGCGGCCTTGCTGCTCGCATGTGTCCCGTTGAGCCTACGTGGTGGACAAGATGCACGCTTCCCGTCGAGCCTGCGCGGCAGACTGCTCGCACGCGTCCCGTCGAGCTTGCACAACGGACTTCTCGCGCTCGTCCCGTCTAATCAAACAGCTGCATGCACGCCACATAGTATGGTTAAATTTTGACATGGTTCATATAATACAACTGTTTGCGATATTAACGTGTCAGCTATTTGTTTCAAAAAGGACTTCGTTGGTAATTAATGTGTGCGCCTTCTCTCAAACAAGACAATTTTTTCCACGACATATATGTGCCATGTCATGAAACCATGCCAAGTTTCATGTTTTTTGGGTGAGTTTTTGATTTACTGAGATTTAAAAACCAAGATTCTCAATGTTTCAGGACGACGAAAAGTTTGTAATTCATTCCCATTCCTTAAATCTGACCTAAACATGCACCCAATGACACATATACGATTTCCCACCCATTTTGCTTCACTGGAGCATGGCTTGTAGTTTAAATTTGAATTATGCACTGTTATAAATGCCTAGAAAACTTAATTAATATACACAATGGCCAAACGAACCCCGAACAGTTTCAAATTTCAGCACAATGCTCCTGTTATTCTGTGTTGCCTGCAGAAAACAAAGTTTAAGGCGAGAAGAGGCAGCGATTATCGTTTCGCCCACAATAGGGGCATTTTTCCCTACCGGAACCACGAGGGTTGCGACATGCTACGGTTTGTCAGAGGCTTGTAATATAGCTTCGCCCAAATTGGACAATTATATGTACCATGTAGTGACACCATACCAAGTTTCATGATTTTCCTGGTGAGTTTTGGATTTACATAGATTTAAAAACCGAGATTCGCAATGTTTGTGGCCAAGCCAGGATGGCGAGACGGTTGAATTTAGTCCCGTTTCCATGGGGCCTAAACATGCACCCAAGGACACATGTACATTTTTCTAGCCATTTTGGTGCACTAGAGCATGTATTTGTAGTTCGCATTTGAATTATGGACATTAAATGCCTAGAAAACTCAATTAATGAATAAAAAAGGTCAAATGAACACTGAATAATTTCAAAGTTCAGCGCGAATCTCCCGTTGTTCTGTGTTGTGCGTAGAAGAAAAAAGGAGTGTAGAAGATGGAGTGATTATCGTTTGGCCCACAAGGGGACACGTTTCCCTATCGAAACCACGAGGTTCTTGCGACAGGCTCCGGTTTGTAAGAGGATTATAATAAAGATTGGCCCAAATGGGCAATGTTTTTACCACGATATATATGTGCCATGACGTGACACCACACCACCTTTGATGACTTTCTGGTGAGTTTTGGATTTATGGGGATTTAAAAACCGAGATTCGAAATGTTTGAGGACGAGCCAGAATATTTGATACGGTTGTAATTCATTCCCATTCCTGGCATGGGACCTAAACATGCACCCAAGGACACATGTATAATTTTTCTAGCCAATTTGGTGAACTGGAGCATGTATTTGTAGTTCAGATTTGAATAATGGACATTAAATGCCTAGGAAACTCAATTGGTGTATAAAAAGGCCAAACAAACCCCGAATAAGTTTAAATTTCAGCACAGATATCCTGTCGTTCCATGTTGCCCGTAGAAGAAAATACAAGGCGAAAAGAGGCAGTGATTACGTTTCGCCCACAAGGGGCACTCGTTTCCCTATCGGAACCACGAGGCTTCTTTGAGAGAAGCTCCTGTTTGTAAGAGGTTTGTAATAAAGCTTGGCCCAAATTGGGCAATGTTTTTACCACGACATATATGTGCCATGACATCACACCGTGCCACCTCTGATGACTTTCTGGTGAGTTTAGGATTTACGGGGATTTAAAAACCGAGATTCCAAATGTTTCAGGACTAGTCGGGAATATTTGATGCAGTTGTAATTGCCTCGATCGTCCATTTTGCATCATGCTTTTATATTGATATTTATTGCATTATGGGCTGTTATTACACGTTATGTCACAATACTTATGTATTTCTCTCTTATTTTACATGGTTTACATAAGGAGGGAGAATGCCGGCAGCTGGAATTCTAGGCTGGAAAAGGAGCAAATATTAGACACCTATTCTGCACAACTCCAAAAGTCCTGAAACTCCATGGAAGTCATTTTGGGAAATAATAAAAAATAACCAGTGGAAGAAGTTCTTCAGAGGGGGGCCCACCTATCCACGAGGGTGGGGGTTCGCCCTACCCCCCAGGGCGCGCCCCCTGCCTCGTGGGCCCCCTGTTGGCTCTCCGATGGCCATCTTCTGCTATATGAGGTATTTCGATGAGGAAAAAATCATAAGCAACCTTTCGGGACGAGACTCCGCCGCCACGAGGCGGAACCTTGGCGGAACCAATCTAGGGCTCTGGCAGAGCTGTTCTGCCGGGGACACTTCCCTCCGGGAGGGGGAAATCATCGCCATCGTCATCACCATCTTCATCAACATCTCACCAGCACCATCTCCTCTCAAAACCCTAGTTCATCTCTTGTATCAAATTCTTGTCTCCAAGTCCGGGATTGGTACTAGTAGGTTGCTAGTAGTGTTGATTACTCCTTGTAGTTGATTCTAGTTGGTTTACTTGGTGGAAGATCATATGTTCAGATCCTTTAAGCATATTAATACCCCTCTGATTATGAACATGAATATGCTTTGTGAGTAGTTACGTTTGTTCCTGAGGACACGGAAGAAATCTTGCTATTAGTAGTCATGTGAATTTGGTATTCGTTCGATATTTTGATGAGATGTATGTTGTCTAGCCTCTAGTGGTGTTATGTGAACGTCGAGTACATAACACTTCAACATTATTTGGGCCTAGAGGAATGCATTGGGAAGTAATAAGTAGATGATGGGTTGCTAGAGTGACAGAAGCTTAAACCCTAGTTTATGTGTTGCTTCGTAAGGGGCTGATTTGGATCCACATGTTTCATGCTATGGTTAGGTTGACCTTAATACTTTTGTTGTAGTTGCAGATGCTTGCAATAGAGGTTAATCATAAGTGGGATGCTTGTTCAAGTAAGAACAGCACCCAAGCACCGGTCCACCCACATATCAAATTATCAAAGTACCGATCGCGAATCATATGAACGTGATGAAAACTAGCTTGACGATATTCCCATGTGTCCTCGGGAGCACTTTTCCTTATATAGGAGTTTGTCCAGGCTTGTCCTTTACTAAAAAAGGATTGGGCCACCTTGCTGCACTTTATTTACTTTTGTTATTTGTTGCTCGTTACAAATTATCTTATCACAAAACTATTTGTTACCACTTATTTCAGTACTTGCAGAGAATACCTTGCTGAAAACCGCTTATCATTTCCTTCTGCTCCTTGTTGGGTTTGACACTCTTACTTATCGAAAGGACTAAGATAGATCCCCTATACTTGTGGGTCATCAAGACTCTTTTCTAGCGCCGTTGCCGGGGAGTGAAGCGCCTTTGGTAGGTGGAATTTGGTAAGGAAAAATTTATATAGTGTGCTAAAATTTACTGTCACTTGTTACTATGGAAAGTAATCATCTGAGGGGCTTGTTCGGGGTATCTTCACCCCGACCAGTAGAGCAAAGAGTTGCTCCTCAACCTACTGAACCTACTGAAAATATCTACTTTGAATTTCCTTCTGGTATGTTAGAAAAACTGCTAGCTAATCCTTTTACAGGAGATGGAACCAAGCATCCTGATGAGCACCTAATATATGTGGATGAGGTTTGTGGATTATTTAAGCTTGCAGGTATACCCGATGATGTTGTCAAGAAGAAAGTCTTTCCTTTATCTTTGAAGGGAGATGCATTGACATGGTATATGCTATGTGATGATACGAGATCATGGAACTATAAACGAATGAAGCTGGAATTTCATCAGAAGTATTATCATATGCATCTTGTTCATCATGATCGCAATTATATGTATAATTTTTGGCCTCGCGAAGGAGAAAGCATCGCTCAAGCTTGGGGGAGGCTTAAATCAATGTTATATTCATGCCCCAATCATGAGCTCTCGAGAGAAATAATTATTCAAAGTTTTTATGCCCGGCTTTCTGATAACAATCTCACCATGCTCGATAATTCTTGTGCTGGCTCTTTTATGATGAAGACTATTGAATTCAAATGGGATTTATTGGATAGAATTAAACGCAGCTCTGAAGATTGGGATCTCGACGAAGGTAAGGAGTTAGGTATGACACTAAAGTTTGATTGTGTTAAATCTTTTATGGATACCGATATTTTCCGTAAGTTTAGCACTAAAGATGGACTTGACTATGAGATAGTAGCTTCTTTCTGTGAATCTTTTGCTACTTATGTTGATCTCCCCAAGGAGAAGTGGTTTAAATATCATCCTCCCATAGAAGTAAAATAAGCTATACCTACTAAATTTGAAGAAAAGACTGTCACTTATAATGATCCTATTGTTCCTACTTCTTATGTTGAGAAACCACCTTTCCCTGTTAGATTAAAGGATCATGCTAAAGCTTCAACTATAGTTCGTAAAAGCAATATTAGAACTTATACACCTCCTGAGCAAGTTAAAGTTGAACCTAATATTGCTATTGTTAAAGATCTCTTAGCTGATAATATTGATGGGCATGTTATTCAGTTCATTGTGAAACCGCTAGAATTATAAACCCGGTGCTAAAGATAAACATAGACCTGTGGTAGGCGTGCCTGTTATTTCTGTTAAAATAGGAGATCATTGTTATCATGGCTTATGTGATATGGGTGCTAGTGCTAGTGTTATACCGCATACTTTATACGAAGAAATTAAGCACGAAATTGCACCTGCTGGGTTAGAAGGAATTGATGTTACAATTAAACTTGCCAATAGAGATACTATATCCGCAATGGGTATTGTTAGAGATGTTGAAGTATTGTGTGGGAAAACTAAATACCCTGCTGATTTTCTTGTTCTTGGTTCCCCACAAGATAGCTTTTGTCCCATTATATTTGGGAGACCCTTCTTGAACACTGTTAATGCTAAGATAGACTGCTAAAAGAATGTTGTTACTATTGGTTTGGGTGATATGTCTCATGAGTTTAATTTCTCTAAATTTAGTAAACAACACCGTGAAGAAGAATTGCCTAGTAAGGATGAAATTATTGGTCTTGCTTCTATTGTCGTACCTCCCACTGATCCTTTAGAACAATATTTGCTAGACCATGAAAATGATATGTTTATGAAGGAAAGAAGGGAAATAGATGAAGTATTCTTTAAACAGGAACCTATTCTGAAACACAATTTGCCTGTTGAAATCCTAGGGGATCCTCCTCCACCCAAGGGTGATCCCATGTTTGAGCTTAAACCGTTGCCTGATAATCTTAAATATGCTTATCTTGATGAAAAGAAGATATATCCTGTTATTAATAGTGCGAACCTTTCAGAGCATGAAGAAGAGAGATTATTGAAAACTCTGAAGAAGCACTGTGCTGCTATTGGATATACTCTTGATGATCTTAAGGGCATTAGTCCCACTCTATGTCAACATAAAATAAATTTAGAGGAAGATGCCAAACCAGTTCGTGATCATCAACGAAGGCTTAATCCTAAAATGAAAGAAGTGGTAAGAAAAGTAATACTAAAGCTTCTGGAAGCAAGTATAATTTATCCCATTGCTGATAGTTAGTGGGTAAGTCCTGTTCATTGTGTCCCTAAGAAGGGAGGTGTTACTATTGTTCCTAATGATAAAGATGAATTGATTCCATAAAGAATTATTACAGGTTATAGGATGGTAATTGATTTCCGCAAATTAAATAAAGCTACTAAGAAATATCATTACCCCTTACCTTTTATTGATCAAATGCTAGAAAGATTATGCAAACATACACATTATTGCTTTCTAGATGGTTACTCTGGATTCTCTCAAATACCTGTGTCGGCTATCAATCAAAGACTACTTTTACATGCCCTTTTGGTACTTTTGCTTATAGACGTATGCCTTTTGGTTTATGTAATGCACCTGCTACCTTTCAAAGATGCATGATGGCTATATTCTCTGACTTCTGTGAAAAGATTTGTGAGGTTTTCATGGACGACTTTTCCGTCTATGGATCTTCTTTTGATGATTGCTTGAGCATCCTTGATCGAGTTTCGCAGAGATGTGAAGAAACTAATCTTGTCTTGAATTGGGAAAAGTGCTACTTTATGGTCAATGAAGGTATTGTTTTGGGGCATAAAGTTTCTGAAAGGGGTATTGAAGTTGATAAAGCCAAGGTTGATGCTTTTGAAAAGATGCCATGTCCCAAGGACATCAAAGGTATAAGAAGTTTACTTGGTCACGCTGGATTTTATAGGAGGTTCATTAAGGACTTCTCAAAATTTCTCGGCCTCCGACTAATTTACTACAAAAAGATATACCATTTGTCTTTGATGATGATTGTGTAAAAGCATTTGAAATACTTAAGAAAGCATTGATCTCTGCACCTATTGTTCAGCCACCTGATTGGAATTTACCCTTTGAAATTATGTGTGATACTAGTGATTTTGCTGTAGGTGTTGTCCTAGGGCAAAGAGTTGATAAGAAATTAAATGTTATCCATTATGCTAGTAAGACTATAGACAATGGTCAAAGAAATTATGCTACTACTGAAAAAGAATTCTTAGCAGTTGTATTTGCTTGTGATAAGTTCAGACCTTATATTGTTGATTCTAAAGTAACTATCCACATTGATCATGCTGCTATTAAATATCTAATGGAAAAGAAAGATGCTAAACCTAGACTTATTAGATGGGTTCTCTTGCTACAAGAATTTGATTTGCATATTGTTGATAGAAAGGGAACTGAGAACCCCGTTGCAGACAACTTGTCTAGGTTAGAAAATGTTCTTGATGACCCACTACCTATTGACGATAGCTTTCCTAATGAGCAATTAAATGTTATAATTACTTCTCGTAGTACTCCATGGTATGTTGATTATGCTAATTATATTGTTGCTAAATTTATACCACCTAGTTTCACATACCAGCAAAAGAAAAAGTTTTTCTATGATTTGAGACATTACTTTTGGGATGACCCACATCTTTATAAAGAAGGAGTAGATGGTGTTATTAGGCGTTGTGTACCGAGCATGAACAGGAGCGGATCCTCATGGCGTCACTCCGAAGCTTATGGAGGACACCACGCTGGAGATAGAACTGTGCATAAGGTATTGCAATCCGGTTTTTATTGGCCTACTCTCTTCAAGGATGCCCGCAAGTTTATCATATCTTGTGATGAATGTCAAAGAATTGGTAATATTAGTAGACATCAAGAAATGCCTATGAATTATTCACTTGTGATTGAACCATTTGATGTTTGGGGCTTTGATTATATGGGACCTTTTCCTGCCTCTAATGGATATGCACATATTTTAGTTGCTGTTGATTACGTTACTAAGTGGGTAGAAGCTATTCCAACTAGTAGTGTTGATCATAACAATTCTATTAAGATGCTTAAAGAAGTTATTTTCCCGAGGTTTGGAGTTCCTAGATATTTAATGACTGATGGTGGTTCACATTTTATTCATGGTGCTTTCTATAAAATGCTTGCTAAGTATGATGTTAATCATAGAACTGCATCTCCTTATCACCCACAGTCTAGTGGTCAAGTAGAATTGAGTAATAGAGAGCTCAAATTAATTTTGCAAAAGACTGTCAATAGGTCTAGAAAGAATTGGTCCAAGAAACTTGATGATGCATTATGGGCCTATAGAACTGCATATAAAAATCCTATGGGTATGTCTCCGTATAAAATGGTTTATGGAAAAGCATGTCACTTACCTCTCGAACTAGAACATAAGGCATATTGGGATATTAAAGAGCTCAACTATGATTTCAAACTTGCCGATGAAAAGTGGTTATTTGATATTAGCTCACTTGATGAATGGACAACCCAAGCTTATGAAAATGCCAAGTTGTTTAAAGAAAAATTCAAAAGATGGCACGACAAAAGGATACAAAAGCGTGAGTTTAATGTACGTGATTATGTATTGCTATACAACTCTCGTTTAAGATTTTTTGCAGGAAAACTTCTCTATAAATGGGAAGGCCCCTACGTCATCGAGGAGGTCTATCGTTCCGGTGCCATAAAAATCAACAACTTCGAAGGCACAAATCCGAAGGTGGTAAACGGTCAAAGAATCAAACGTTATATCTCAGGTAGTCCTATAAATGTTGAAACCAATATTATGGAAACCGTAACCCCGGAGGAATACATAAGGGACACTTTCCAGAATGTTTCAGACTCCGAAAAGGAATAGGTATGTGGTACAGTAAGTAAACCGACCCCAAAACAGTTTTTAAGGCAATATTTCTCTGTTTTGGAATATTTAGAAAAATAGAAAAATAAGTAGCAGTCCGGGAAGGACATGAGGGCTCCACGAGGGTGGAGGGCGCGCCCCCTACCTCGTGGGTTCCTCGTGTGCCTTCCGGACTCCATTTTCTTGCATGATACATATTCTGGTCGGTAAAAATTCATTATATATTCTCCAGAAGGTTTTGACTCCTGTATCACGCAAATATCCTCTGTTTTTGTTTCGAGATGTTGCTGCTGCAGATCAGAGCAAGATGTCTTCTCAAGTGTCAATCGGGGAGAGTCGGGTGTCTCATCCGGCATCGGAACCAAGGGCAAACAGCGACGCTGACCACTTTGGGCCCGCAACGGAGGAAGAAATGGAGGCTGATTTGATGAGGGTAGATGCCATGGAGGATCAAGAAGTCACTTCTCGCTTCCGATCTGGGTTCACGATGGGGGAACTACAGAGCTCAGCAATTCCAAACTCGGTTATCCCTTCCAATGTTAAATTTCTTTCTTATGAAAATATGAAGAGAAGTGTCACTTGTTCTGCCGCAGCTATGCAATACCCTTGGGAACAAGGAGCCTTAGCAGTTACAGGAAAGCTTCGTAAGGAAATAAAGGACCTCAAGCAGCAAGTCAATAAGCTCGAGGAGGAGAATCGTATCCTCAAGGCATCATCGCAAAGAATATTACACCAACAACAAAGAAGAAGGCATAATCATATGGGTATGGGCACTCCCCTTGGCAACTGCCAAGCTTGGGGAAGGTGCCCCGGTATCGTATCACCATCACACTCCTATCTTTACCATTTTTCTTAGTTCAATCCTATTATTAGTAGTATCTTGATCTAGTAGAATAAAGTTTATGGCATGATCTAGTTTTGAGTTTTGCTTTATGATCTCTCTATGTAATCGAGTCCGTGAGCTATATAATAAAGATTAGTGTTGAGTCAAGGGCTTGATTATTTTGCCATGATCTTGAGTAAATAAAAGAAAAGAGAAAAGAATAAAAAAGAAACAAAGAGATCATATTGTTCTTATCGAGAGTGATGACTTCACATAGAAAGAGTATGATGATTAAAAGTTGTTGGGAGTTGGCAACATAGCTTTGGTCATCGTTCAATTAATAGGAAGTAATAAGGAAAGAGAGGTTTCACATATAAATATACTATTATTGACATCTTTTATGATTGGGAGCACTCATTAAAATATGACATGCTAAAGAGTTGATGTTGGACAAGGAAGACAACGTAATGAGTTATGTTTTCTTATATCTGAGATAAAGTATGTTGTCATGGATCCTCCAACATGTTGAGCTTGCCTTTCCCCCTCATGCTAGCCAAATTCTCAGCACCAAGTAGAGATACTACTTGTGCTTCCGAAAACCCTTAAACCAGTTTTTCCATGAGAGTCCACCATATCTACCAATGGATTGAGTAAGATCCTTCAAGTAAGTTTTCATCGATGCAAAGCAATAAAAATTGCTCTAAATATGTATGATTGATTGGTGTGGGGGAAATAAGCTTTATACGATCTTGTGATGTGGAAGGAATAAAAGCGACGAACTGCATAATAAAGGTTCATATCACAAGTGGCAATATAAAGTGACGTTCTTTCGCATTAAGATTTTATGCATCCAACCTTAAAAGCACATGGAAACCTCTGCTTCCCTCTGCGAAGGGCCAATCTTTTATTATTGTCTTCTACCTTATGCAAGAGTCACGGTGATCTTCACCTTTCCTTTTTCATTTTATCCTTTGGCAAGCACAATATGTTGGAAAGATCCTGATATATATATATATATATATATATATATATATATATATATATATATCTAATTGGATGTAGGGGAGCATGAGTTATTATTGTTGACATTACCCTTGAGGTAAAAGGTTGTGGGGCGAAACTATAAGCCCCTATCTTTCTCTGTGTCCGATTAAAACTCCGTAACCACAAGTATTGCGTGAGTGTTAGCAATTATGTAGGACTAGATGATAGTTGAGTATGTGGACTTGCTATTAAGCTCTGACGAAGACTCTTTCTAATGTTATGATAAATTGCAGTTGCTTCAATGACTGAGATTATAGTTTTTTGGTTCTCAATAAAGTTTATGATTCGTACTCCGCATTATGAATGGATTATTACTTGAGCATAAGAAATCATGACAATATCTATATATGTTGCTGTTATGAGAATAATCATGATGCCTTCTTGTCCGTATTTTATTTTTATCGACACCTCTACCTCTAAACATGGGGACATATTTATCGTTATCGGCTTTTGCTTGAGGACAAGCGAGGTCTAAGCTTGAGGGAGTTGATACGTCCATTTTGCATCATTCTTTTATATCGATATTTATTGCATTATGGGCTGTTATTACACATTATGTCACAATATTTATGCCTATTCTCTCTTATTTTACAAGGTTTACATAAGGAGGGAGAATGCCGGCAGCTGGAATTCTGGGCTGGAAAAGGAGCAAATATTAGAGACCTATTCTGCACAACTCCAAAAGTCCTGAAACTCCACGAAAGTCATTTTGGGAAATAATAAAAAATATCCAGCAGAAGAAGTTCACCAGAGGGGGCCCACCTATCCACGAGGGTGGGGGGCGCGCCCTACCCCCAGGCGTGCCCCCTACCTCGTGGGCCCCCTGTTGGCTCTCTAATGCCCATCTTCTGCTATATGAGGTCTTTCGATGAGGAAATAATCATAAGCAACATTTCGGGACGAGACTCCGCCGCCACGAGGTGGAACCTTGGCGAAACCAATCTAGGGCTCTGGCAGAGCTGTTCTGCCGGGGACACTTCCATCCGGGAGGGGGAAACAATCGCCATCGTCATCACCAATGCTCCTCTCATCGGGAGAGGGCAATCTCCATCAACATCTTCACCAGTACCATCTCCTCTGAAAACCCTAGTTCATCTCTTTTATCCAATTGTTGTCTCCAAGTCCGGGATTTGTACTAGTAGGTTGCTAGTAGTGTTGATTACTCCTTGTAGTTGATGCTAGTTGGTTTACTTGGTGGAAGATCATATGTTCAGATCCTTTATGCATATTAATACCCCTCTGATTATGAACATGAATATGCTTTGTGAGTAGTTACATTTGTTCCCGAGGACAAGGGAGAAGTCTTGCTATTAGTAGTCATGTGAATTTGGTATTCGTTCGATATTTTGATGAGATGTATGTTGTCTAGCCTCTAGTGGTGTTATGTGAACGTCGACTACATAACACTTCACCATTATTTGGGCCTAAAGGAAGGCATTGGGAAGTAATAAGTAGATGATGGGTTGCTAGAGTGGCAAAAGCTTAAACCCTAGTTTATGCGTTTCTTCGTAAGGGGCTGATTTGGATCCACATGTTTCATGCTATGGTTAGGTTTACCTTAACAGTTTTGTTGTTGTTGCGGATGCTTTCAATAGAGGTTAATCATAAGTGGGATGCTTGTTCAAGTAAGAACAGCACCCAAGCACAGGTCCACCCACATATCAAATTATCAAAGTACCGAACGTGAATCATATGAACGTGATGAAAACTAGCTTGACGATATTCCCATTGTCCTCGGGAGCACCTTTCCTTATATAAGAGTTTGTCCAGGCTTGTCCTTTGTTACAAAAAGGATTGGGCCACCTTGCTGCACTTTATTTACTTTTGTTACTTGTTGCTCGTTACAAATTATCTTATCACAAAACTATCTGTTACAACTTATTTCAGTACTTGCAGAGAATACCTTGCTGAAGACCGCTTATCATTTCCTTCTGCTCCTCGTTGGGTTCGACACTCTTACTTATCAAAAGGACTATGATAGATCCCCTATACTTGTCGGTCATCAGTTCCCATTCCTGGCATGAGACCTAAACATGCACCCAAGGACACATGTATAAATTTTCTAGCCATTTTGGTGAACTGGAGCATGTATTTGAAGTTCATATTTGAATTATGGACATTAAATACCTAGGAAACTCAATTAGTGTATAAAAATGCCAACAAACCCTGAATAAGTTTAAATTTCAGCACGGATACCCTGTCGTTCCATATTGCCCGTAGAAGAAAATGCAAGGCAAAAAGAGGCAGTGATTACGTTTTTCCCACAAGGGGGACACGTTTCCGTATCGAAACCATGAGGCTTCTTTGAGAGATGCTCTAGTTTGTAAGAGGCTTGTAATAAAACTTGCGTCAAAATGGACGAAAAAATTCCTTAACATATATGTTTTTTGGGTGAGTTTTGGATTTACGGGAATTCAAAAACCGAGATTCTTCTCAGGAAATCTTTTCAAATAGCACACGGTTCACTCACGAAAACCGTGTACCTACCAAACCGTGGGCACGTCAACTGAGTCGTGCGTTCTGATTGGCCAGCACCCAAACCCCACGGATCGTACGTGTGCACCGTTGGATGCTCCCAGATCGAACGCCAACCCTCAGCCCTTTCGACAGCACATGGAGTACATGGGTAAGCACTATGCGCATGCGTCTTCCTAGCTCATGCTTCCTTCTCTACTACGTTTTATAAACAGGCTATAGTTTCCCGCCACTTCTCTCATCGGTTTCCCGCCTCTTCTCCCATCGTTTTCCTGCTACCAGTGTTAGTGCTCATTGAAGGCTAGCAACGACACACTGGCCATGTAAATATCGCACACAGTTTCTAAAAGCACAAATATGTGTGATAGGAGGGAGTAGGTCCCATTGGGTGACCAGCGTGAAACACTTTAATGGCAAGGAGGCAATTACTATCAGAAAGGGGCGGCTTCCCATCCGCTAGCCTAGTCGAATAGAACGCGGAAGTTAAGCATGCTCGGGCTGGAGTATTCCAAGGATGTGTGACCCGGTGGGAAGTTGCATATATCAAGCTTCATTTAAATGCCATGACACGGTCATTATAGAGATAAATATCTCTATAGTGACATATCATGGCAATTATGTAAACCTTGGAGTCTTCTAGATTGTACATGGCATTATGCTTAAGTGTTTGTGTTTTAAGGTTTGTGCATTATGCTTAAGTTCAACCATGGAGTCTTCTAGATTGTACACGTGGCAGAATCTGGTGGAATGTAGATGTATCCAACGGGCAGTAGTGCTCGGATTTGCCATCTCTGTACCGCGGATTGGCTTCATCCAACAACCAACTTTCAAAGTTATTCGCACACTATATAGGGGTATAGATGTGTTCCATGCTAAAGCTTGAGTGTATGCGTGGGACGACCCCCCCCCACCCGCGCCGCCTCGAAGTTGGGAAACTGACATCGTACATATTGAACCAGGCTTGGAGTCAGGTACGGTGTTGGGTTGTAATGTAGTTGGTGGCCCATTGAAGTTGTGCATTCGAGATTTAAACACATATCACACCACCGTACCCATACATATTGCCGGGCCGCATGTAGTGTATACGGGGTCTTTTGATCGACCACGTTTCCCTTGTGCGGTTTTTTGTGATGATACGCATATCTGTGGGCTCCCTAAGTGTATATATATCATCTCTTTGACCCATAACGAGGGGTATGTGTTGGCCATGAATGGATTCCTCCTAGTTCATGTTAGGGCCGGTCACCGTCACATGTCGCTCAACCAAAGCTCGAGCTCATGCATTGTCAGGAGTCCCTCCCACATGCTCGAATTGATGGGTTCGACCTACATCGTACCCTGCGTATCTCGTCCTTAAGTACCTTGTCTTCATGGTTACTGTCTGTATCGAGAGGTAGGCACCACATCTAAATTGTACATTATTCTATATTAAAAACACACATCACCCCTTCCCAACGTACATCATTTTGGGCCATATGCAAGAGGTGCTGGTTTTGTGGTCCCTCCCGTGCGATTTTTATGATGGATCAATCTATTGGCCTAAGTGGTTTATCGACAACAACAATTGTCGTTTGACCAAACGATAGATTCATTGGTCCGTCTTATGGTAGGTATGGCGACATGCATGTATGACCAAAGTATCATTACGTGCATCCGCCCCGCAGACACGAAGTGGGACGTGGTGGGCCAAGCATCCTAGCTAGCTACGTCATTATCTCATTATAGATATATCCAAGGGTGCTTTCGGGTTTGCGAGGAAGGTGCCACCAAAGTTGTGCATTGTGTATTTAAAGTTTTAAACATCACACCCAATATTCCTACATATATTTGGACACTTCCTGGTGGTTCTTGACTTATGGCCCCTCTCATTGATCTACGACGATGCGCCTAGCCATGGGCCCGCGCAGTCAAAGTTCTGCATTGGAATTTTGAACAACATAGACCACCTTTTTCACTCATATATATTTGGGCCACATGCTGGTGTGGTCGTCTTCTGACCATCTCTAACGTTTTTTTCCTGCAAAGACTCTGATGACACTCAATGGGCACGGGTATAATATCTTAACCGTGTGCGAAGCAAGTGCGCTATGAATCATGACTACTGCGCAAGCGCGAGCGAACATGGAGGTACTGGCTGAACCATGTGCGATGCAAGTGCACTGTAAAATCACCATGACTGCGCAAGCGCGGGCAAAGGGAGGAGGTACTAGCTTAACCGTGTGCGATGCAAGTGCGCTGAAAATTACCACCTGCAAGCTAAAGGCGTGTAAGTATGTTTGGAAATTAGGACGAACCATGTGCGGTAGACCAGCTAGCTAGAAATATAAAAACAAACTACCAGCCTTGAGCGTTGCAAAAATCGGCGGTTCCGCCACTTTTCCTTATTATCATACACGCATATTCTTATTGGACCATGCGCGATATTGGGCACTCCCGCCCCGCATCAATTCCTTTACCGAAATTTTAGTAGTCGTCGTACTTCAAATGTCGCCACAGTCCTCTAGCACCGACCTTATAGTAAAATTGCAGTAGCCGACACATTTGAACCATCGCCCTCCCTCTCCACCACCATCTCCACCCACCATTACTAAAATTTTCAGTAGACGCGGCGTATCCTCAAACACCCCCCTCCATAGTCCCCCACCTGGCCCCTTCCCCCCCCCTCAAACCCTAGCTCACGGCCGCCGCCGCCAATCCCTACTGGTCTGCCTGTTCCTCCTAGCTTAGATAATAAACTTCAGGTTACCCAGCAATTCCCATACCATCGCCCCACCCCCCTGATTTTTTAGATGAGGCCTGCAGTGTCCCACCCCATCAGATCCACATCCCCTACTCCAGAAAGTCACAGCCTAAGATCGACCACGTATCTCGAGGAGCCCGATGAGTGTTCGGCCAAGAAGAGGTTTATCATGAACTCTCCGACAGACGTTGGCAAGGTGGCCGCCGTTCACCCCGACTTGTCGATCCCGGAGCAACACGTCGCTGCGGAAGCCGGCGAAGATGTTGACTATGTTGCCATGCCGAAGGCTTCATGTTAGCGGGCTAGCGTATTACTGAATCTCGGGAAAGTTGGCTATGACATCTAGCTCATCTATAGCAACGGCTTCACGCGGGCCATGCCACAGGTTAAGTGGTCCATCCCCAACCCACTGGTTCAATCGTCGTCTATCTATGTGGCAACCCTGCCGCTGATCTCCTCCGCCAAGCAGTCAAGGATTGGTGATCCTTATATGCCATCGAGCCCATTTTGTCATTTTTGAAGGACACGTTCTACCGCGGCGGCTTGGGATCCTCAATTGCCAAGTCAGATCTCATCGACCATGATCACGACCATGAGGAGGGCACCCACGAAGGTTCTTCCAAGGTGAAACAGCCCATCTGTGACATCAGAGAGCGCACCATGGGTCTATGCTCTTCCAACTGGAAGGACCCCGTCCATAAAATGTGAGGCAACATCTTGTCAGCAAATCTTCCTTTTTCTAGCTTGCCAACCCATACCCTTTGTTGTAATAGCATTTGTCGTAGTGCTTTAACTGTGACGTGTTTAATTATTTCAGTTATGCAAAAATGTATTGTTCAATAGGGCTATGTGATGTTTAAGTATGAATTTTCCACTTCAATTTCATGAATGGCTACATTTGGTTGTTTATAGTGAGTAGATGCCTTGTTTATCTGTATTTGGTTGTTAGGTTGGTTGTAGTGAGCATTTTTCCAGTTATCGAGCAGATGCCTTATTTATATGTATTTGGTTCTTAGTTTGGTTGCAGTGAGCATTTGTCTAGTTATTAAGGAGATGCCTTGTTTATCTGTATTTGGTTGTTAGGTTGCTTTTTTTAGCATTTGTCCAGTTTTCAAGCAGATGCCTTGTTTATCTGTATCTGCTTGTTAGGTTGGTTGTAGTGAGCATTTGTCTAGTTTCCAAGCATATGCGATGTTTATCTGCATTTTCTTGTTAGGTTGGTTGAAGTGAGACTCTATCCAATTTTCAATGGCTATATTTGGTTGTTATAATGATCATTTATGCCTTGTTTATTTCAGTCATTCACAAATTGTTGTTCATTATGTGCAATTCGGAACTGTGCCGCTCGACTGCATCAATACCAGTTTGAACGACTATATTTGGTTCCAGTTATGCCTGGTGTAGTTAAGACATGCCCTTTATTTCAGTTTTACATATTTATCCAGTATGATGTTTAAGCATTACCTATGTTCTATTTATTTTCAACAATACTAGTTTGAATTGCAATATTTGATGGCTGTTAAGCCTCCCATCGATAAAATTGGCTTCCATTTTATATCTACTTTAACAACATGCTGAAACCAACACATTCAAGCTATCATTTGGAGATGATGTTGTTTACCTTTGCTATATTTGTTTGATGTTAATGTTGTTGTACTTATCATGCCTTTCCACTACTTATGCAGGACAACAACGGGAGTGGCGGAATTTTCCGCCGAGGTTAGCTTCATCCCTCGGCTTGTACTCCCCCCGCCGTTCCATAATGTAGTGCATATAGATCCAGGCCTGGACACTTGTTAGCTTCTAATATTGACTTGTTGCTTGCAGGATCCATGCATCGACCCTTTTTGTGTATGGGGCAATGAGATATTCATGAACAAGCATCAAGTGAGGAAACTGATAAGGATTATTAGCAAAAAGATACGAATGGTGGCAAGAAAATTTTTTATGCTCTATCCAACACAACAGTGAGCTGTAGGATGGTAACTACGAACTCTGGAGCCTTCTCTTTTTACTGCCCATAATGAGTTGTTAGACAATGGTGTCTGAATGTTTTTCATTTGAAGTTGTTCCCAAAGCAGTTCACTCAAGATTACCTCGCAAAGTACATGATTGGTGGACACGCAATGAAGGTTAATGTATTTCTTCCAGACTACAATGAGCATCGAGCAGTCATAATGAAGACAGGGAATGATGGACGGGCAGACATTACAAGGGGTTGTCCTAGAGTCGTGCATGCATTACGCATGGAGGAGGTCCCAATATGGGCATTCTGCTTCACCTCCCCCAGCAACCAAAATGTCGTTCGCCTCTCTATTTACAGTCTTTAGTACAACTATGGTTCATCATTCTTTACTTGGTGCTTCTGTAGTTCTTCAGTATATGTACATGTGCATCTTACTATGCATTTGTGGTTGAACCTATATTTGTAATAAACATGGTTGGATATGAAATAAGTGATTGCCTACTTTCAAATTCAAAACATGTGATTTTCAAATTAGGGATTACACTGCACATGGTTTGCGAAAGCGAAACGTCTGCGATAGACGTGGAGATAAACACGTTTCTAGGATCCACTACGTGTGCGATCAATCTCCACTACACACATGACATCTGTCGGTGTTCTGGGAATGGGGGTACCCAGACTTGCCTACCTGCAGCCCACGGTGTGGATCCATCGATGGCCTGGTATAACCCACCTTCAGCATCAACAACTCAAGACCCTCGCGAGGGGCCAAGCCTCGCGAAGCGGACAACACCAAGACCTCCAGAAGGAACGGCCTCCTCAGGCTGGCTTCTGAGGAGTGGAGATTTCTATGCAAGCCTCACCCCGTGAGGTTCAGATGACATGACCCGTGATGACCAAGGCCAGGCGAGCGCCAGCGGGCACATGACAACAATTTCCTCTTTGGTGCTAAGGATGCAAGCGCAGGCATGGAGTCTCGAGGAATCAGCCAAATGTTTCCATTCCCATGCAACAAGACCAAGACTGCCAGGACGGCAGGACGAAGGTCATCGCTGAGCCCAGCACGGCGTCATGACTAGAAGCTTTGTAGGCGAAGACTACTTTTGTCAGGATAAGATGTACTAGTTGTGTTGGTGTACAAAAGTAGGGGCACACCTTTGTACCCCTTTACTTGTGCGCGGGCAATCGGTGCCACGCGCCACAGCCACACTAAGCAGGGCAGAGGAGGGAAGCCGGAGAGAAGCCGAAGCCCAACACAAGACAACCACGACAATGCCAAGACCAGAAACGCAAGACAGCAAAGGGGCGGGGTGGAGTCCCCCAGCAAGGCCCTTGCCGGGGCAGGCCTCCGCGGCCCTAACTTGCCCAAACACCAACAGAGCGAGCCACCCTTGAGCCCGCGGGTTCCAACCCAACTAACTGCAGTTGGACCAGGGCTCGGGAGGCACCTTTGTGGTGGCATGCAGATCTTCGTCAAGATCATAAGTACATGAGATCAGATGAGGACTAGAAGCTGGCGACCCTCAGTGAGATCCTTGCCGAGGAAACCCACAAGACCCCCCGCAAGATCCTTGCCGGGGACGACTGCGCGCCATGGCAAGGCCCTTGCCGGGCCACCCGGCAAGGCCCTCACCAAGGGCGCCAGCAGGGCCACTGTTAGGCCCGCACCAGTCGAGTCTCCACCGCCGTTCGCATGCAGCGCCAGCTCAACCAGCTGGGCAGGCACCTGCATGGCAACATGCAGCTTCCAGGACAGATTGGCAAGCGCATGCGTGGCGGCATGCAGATCTTCGTGAAGACCCTACCACCGCGCCACCTCAGCTGCCCGCCTGCCTACATGGCGCCGCACGCATCGCTGGCCAGGGCGCGTGTTGAAGCGAGTAGGAGCGGCGACGGACGGGACGGGCCTCGCTCCCGACCCCGATAAAGCTAGGGGACACCTCAGCAGCGCATTAAATGCCTCTTGTCCTATAATACGGGCGATAAGCTCGTAGCACTGTAAGCATTTCCACCTCCTATGTGCCACTGTGGCAGCCCCTTTCGACTATAAAAGGAGGCCCGTGCCGTACTGGAGAAGGATTCAGCTCTTTGAAACCACGCATCCACCATAGCTAGTTGGAGAGCTCAATAACACTCAATACATCCACCAAAGCAGGACTAGGGTTTTATGCATCCTCGCGTCCCGAACCTGGGTCAACGATCCTTGTGCTGATTACTAATCCTGCTCTTCTTGCAACCCTGCACCCCGGCAACCGTAGTAGTAGTGATTCTTGTGATCCCATAGGTGTCGTTTCCCACCGACATATTTGGCGCGCCACGTAGGGGGCGCAATAGTGAGAATCTGGTCTTGTAGTTGGTCTAGAAGTTCTGCATCGCCGTGGCCTCTAAAGAAGAAGACGGCTAGGAGAAAATGGCGCCGCCTGCGCGTGCGAAGGACACCGGCGCGACAACAAGAAAGCTAAGTCATTCAGAGCCTTGATTTATTTCCTTTTTTATATAAGGTTATTGTCCTCAGAGATCCTGCCTATGTATGGAACACCTGCACGCAAAGGGGCCCTCCCGCGATTGGCAACGCCCTTGTTCTGTTTCGAGTCCGCTCAACAGCTCAAGCGGCCACGCCGAGAGTGGCGGGGTAGCCTTCCGCACCTGGCAACGCTCTCGATTCTGACTCGAGTTAAGCTCGACAGTTCGGGCGGCCGCGTTAAGGGAGGTAAGGTGGTTCGCTCGAAAGGCCAATGGGGATCCGTCCCCAAGACGCTGGCCTGGGTTTACGCGTCGGCAGGCCTACCCAGTTACGTAGGGTGGACATACAAAGGAAAATCGAACAGGAAAATAACATGCATAATATCAAAGTACTGCAGAACTTATATTACATCGCTTGTTCCCGCAATTCGAACTAAAGATAAAAATCGTCTTGGTTGTGAACTTGCAGCAACGAAAAGAAACAGGGTGCCTAATCCTGGCGCTGGCCCTCCACCCTCAGAATTCCGCCGACACCGCTGATGACGGGCTTGATGCGCTCCCTGAGCAGTGCGAGGCCAGTATCCTCCGGTAAGCTCTCCAGCGCGGCGTCGAAGTCGAGGTCGGGGTACCAGTACACCACCTTGGTGAGAACCATGGTCATGGCACCCTGGCAAAGCCTCCGAGCCTCGTCGGCCAACGAGGCTGCCGGTTGGCGTGAAGCCGCTCCAAGGCTCCGACGACCTTCTTAAAGAACAGGGTCAGGCTGCAGTTGGCGCTCACACTCCGCTCCGGGGCGTACCTCACGTCCAGCATCCCCATGGTGGCAAGCTGCGCGGCGGCCTGGTTGGCAACGGTGGCGAGGCGATCGAGCCAGCGGTTCTCACCCTCCACCTGCTCCTTGAAGTTGAGGGCCTCGTTCTTCCGCAGCTGCTTCTCGGTCTCCAGGTTTTTGGTCAGGGTCCCTTCCGGGCCACAGCCTCCGACAGCATCTTCTCGAGACCCTCCAGCTTCAGCTTGAGGTCTTTGATGGAGTTATTGGCCTCGGAGAGCTCCCCGGCCCTGCTGACGGCCGCGCCCTGCGCCTCTGTCAAGGCGCTATTGAGCGTGTCCTTCTCCTGGGACAGCTTCAAGGCCTGCTCCTTCAGCTCGTCCTGCTCCACCTCCAGCTCCTTCACCTTGCCGGCGTGAACCAGAGCCTGGGCATCGAGTGTCTCTTTGTGCCCCTGCTCCAGCTCTTGGGTTCTCTGCGCGGCAAGCTTCTCCACCTCCTTGTCCTTGGCTCGGAGTTTGGCGCCGAGGTCCACCTCGCGCTTGGCGAGGTCCTCCTCCTGGGAATTCAACGCGGCCTGGTTCTGGGTCCGGGCGGCTTCGGCTGCCGCGGCGAAACCCTCCGCCGTCTCCTGGGCCTTCTCGATGTCGGCCAGCTTCATGGTGAGCTCCACATCACGCTTGGCCAGCTCGCCTGGGCGGCCTTCAGCTCGTCGTGAGCTTGGCGGAACAAGTCCTGCGTCTCGGCGACGCGCTTCTGGAGGTCCGCCTCCGCTTTCTCCAACACTGCCGTCCTGGACCTAGCTTTGTCCAGGCAGGCACGGTGGAGCGCCTGGAGCCTCCGGAAGTTGGCACCCATGGCCTGGAGTAGCCGCTCCTCCTGGGAGCCGTCGCCACCAATGCTCGGCTCGTTGACGACCTCGAAACCGGCGAAGGCTAGCACTTCGTCGTCGAGCACCTCTCCCTCGATTGGGGCCCTGGTGCTCGAAGCACCGAGGAGGTGGACGAAGAGGTCGTCGCTCACCTTCAGGTACTTGCCGGAGCCGGAGGCCACGGAGGAGGAAGGCTGGTCATCGACCACCTCCTCCTCGGCAGTGGACTTGCCGGGCTCCCTGGCAGGCCCCTTGCCCGGCTCCCTGGGAGGCCCTTTGGTGACGTCCTCCGCGGTGCCCCGGGCGGCCTCCTCGGCGGCGATCTTCTCGGCCTCCGCCGCGGCGTCCTTGGCCCCGTCCTCGATGACGGTGTCCAGGTCCTCCCGGTCCGTTGAGAGAGGATCTGGATATCAAGAAGAGGGTGGGGTAGAGCCAAGATCAAAGATTGAAAAGGAAGAGAAAAAGTAGCGACGAAAGGCCAGAGACTTAACAGTGCCAGGCTGGGAAGCAGAAGTCCCTTCCCCACCAACATCCGGCGCCGAGCCGAAGCCACCGGCGCCCAAGTTCTCCTCCTCCTCCATGTGTGTGGGCTCTGTGCTTGCGGCCCTTGCCGGGGATGCCCCTCGGGGCGGTGTGGTTGATGGGGGCGGCATGGTGGGAGCAGCCCTTTGTGGCTCCTCCCGCTGCTGCTCTCCTCATGCATACGCGACAAGGTCAGCACCAAAGTATCATACCCCTGACAAATGTCGGCAAGGAGTGGGCGGTGAACTCATGCTGGGGGCTGCGCCGGGGGCTGCTGTCCGGGCTGCTCAACACCACCAGCGGCGCCCTTGAAGCACCGGCCGGGGGTTGGCGCCCGCCGAGGCCTTAGCCCTCTTTACCCTTTGGGCCAGCGTCTCCGCGTCCCTGCAAGGATGAAAATAAGTCACGACATGCGGCACGGACTGAGGAAACAGAGATGGCGAAGAGGGGCAAGTTGCTTACTCGACGTTCATCTCCTCCTCTGTTGCCTTCCTCTTCCTCCTTGGGCTGAGGGGCCCAAAATCAAAGGTGACTCCCGTGTCAACGTCTGCCGGGGGAGGGGAAGGAGGTGGCATCCGAACGCGCTTTGACGAGGAAGAAGCGGATGCCCTCTCCTTCGCCACCGCGGACGTTGCCACTTTCTTCGCTGCAGCGGCCCTCGTTTGGCGTGCGGACATCTCCTGGGCCTGCCGCAGCTGCGCGGCCCTACAAGGCCGGACCGGCTCGCCGAAGGTGGCCTGCCATAGGACCCGTCCTCTCCCCATGGCTGAAGGATCGACGGCCACGGCCTCCTCCTCCTCCTCCTCGGCCTCTTCCTCCGACGACTCGTCGGCCGCGTCTTCGACAAGAGGAGCCCCGTTGCGGCACTGCTGGCCTCCCCAGCGGCCTCCGCCCACCTGGCGAGCTCCTCCTCCTCCACGGACGCCGCGACCTTGTCCTCCACACCACCAGCGCTGCCAGCCTCCTCGGCAAGCCGTGCCTCCATCGCCCTGGCAGCGATGTAGTCCAACTCCGCCTGGGTGGTGTCCTGGATGAGCCACAGCTCATCAGTGACATACCCCTCATGCAGGGTGTCGAAGAACTGTTGCACTTGGATGTCCGCCGGCTCGACCCAGCTCGGGTCTGGGCCGTTCGCGTTGTAGTCCGGCATCACGGCGATGATGTCGGTCCGGCACGAGTTATTGCTCAGCGAGACCACTCCTGCCGGCAACTTGAACAAGGGCCCCTTGACGACCTTGCCGGCCTTCACGGCGGCCCTCGTGACCTTGCCGGTCCGCTCGACCTCGCCGCCGCGGCCCACATCGACCTGGAAAAGCCGCTGGTAGAAGTGGGCATGCCCCATCACTATGAAGTTGTGGTCGAGGCCGAGGTGAAGCCGCATGATGTCGGTGGTGTTCGTGAAGTGCCAGGACAGCCTCCCCTTGTTGTGCAAAGGAGCGATCCGGCGGCGGATGAAGTCCGCCCCAATCATCTCAAGGGTGAGCCCGGCCTCGGTGAGCCAAAGGATCCTGGTGGTGGCAATCGTGAGCTTCTCGTCATCGGCATCGACGTCACTCCAATCGCTAATGCGGACCGGCGGCGCCCGACAAACTTCACAGAATGTCGGCGGGTCCTTGTCTTCAATCCAGCACCACCGGCCCCGCCACTCTTCCCACCTCTCCTTCATGGCGCCATCCGGGTACGCTCCCGTGGACCTTGGGATCCAGGTGACGCAACCGGAGATGGCGCCCCCTGTTTGGATCCGAGGGAAGAAGTAGTGGCGGAAAAGCGCCGTGTTGGGGTGCACCCCGGCGAAACCTTCGCAGAGGTGCGCGAAAAGGGCCATGCATGCCACAACATTTGGGGTAAAAATCCAAGAGGCGGAAGCCAAAGGTATGCATGATGTCTCTAAAGAAATCAGAGAAGGGAGGACAAAGCCCGCAGGAGAAATAGTCGACAAAGAAAGGGTACCGATTTGGGGCAGCCTCAGCGCAGTTGGCGGGGATGACACGCGTGGCTGGGTGCCCCGTCTTCTCTCCCCCCGTCTTCACCCCCACAGGGGCTTGAAGGCGTCCCGGAGCTAGAACACATCAACCGTCGAGGGGAAGTAGGCGGACTACGTCTGCTGCACCACCAGTGCATGTCAGGACCGGGTTTTCGGGATATCAGTTTTCCAGAAAATGGCCCTTGTGCTCACCAGCCCCAGGATTGCTGTTAGCTGATGAGGCACCAACTTGATACAGAAACTCCAAGAAAAATACATATTATGTAGTACAAGACCATTCTGGCCTATGAGTACAACACAAGGTTTCTAGTGGTTGATGGCGGAAGTGGTTTGTGGTCTTTCAGCATCTATGGGACTCCTTTTCCCACAGGAACAGCTGACCTGGATAACTCCTATCTTCGCGAGGCTGCTATCACCACTGCTTAGGTTCCGGGGCTGTCATCGCAATGCTCCTCTCCAAGCAAGAAATCTGGCCAAGACAATAGCCAGGGACAAGCCAGTGAGTACTTTGAATGTACTCGCAAACATTATGAACACTGGTATAATATAACAAACGATAATCATGCTCTGAAATATTCTATGATCACAACGTGAGTCATAAAATAAAATCCCTGATGTAGGCAAACAAGTTATTTAAATACAACATGAATATGCAATAACAGAGTGGTTATAAAATGCACCGATTGGGTGTCTAAAGCGACGCCTCGAAAGGATAGTAAATAACGAGCATGCCTTAGTCGGGTGTCTGATTGACACCACATAAAGGGCTAATAAAGTAAATAAATAACAGCATGCCACAGTCGGGCATCTCAGCGACACCACATAAAGGGCTTATAAGTGAGACGAGTAACGAACATGCCACAGTCGGGCGTCTGTGCGACACCACATAAAGGGCTTATAAAGTAAATAATTAACAAGCAGGCCACAGTCGGGCGTCTCAGCGACACCACATAAAGGGCTTATAATAAAACAATCACGGTGAATATCCAGGAGGTAGAACCGTCCCAGGGATACTCAATAATTCAAATAATATAAAGGGTTAGTCCATAATAGTAATAATTATAATCATCATAAGTCACAAGTCATGATCCATGTTCTGGTTTAGCAGTTTCTCCTCCGAAGACCGACACTAAGACCGACACTTGAACCACCCCAGACTGTAGTCCTTAACCATGGACACGGCTATTTGAATAGATATATTCTCTGCAGAGGGTGTACTCTTTATCCACGAGTAATGGATTCCTTTAGTCCATCGGGACTAATTCCGTCTACGGTCTTTTAGTTGAAAACACACCTGACCCGCACACACTAGCTTAACTTACCGTTGTCTAGAATCACCCACGACACCTGTCAAGCAAAACTCGAAGTGGGGAGGCTACAACCTCGATTAGCATGGGATCAAATTTATACCGCGCGCTACTAAGGGGTGCCCCCCTCTCGGTCCCAACCGGAAACACCCATGCCCCCGGACCAGGTGGCATTCCTACCGGTTGCAGTCGGTATCTTCCACCATGGCCTCTCTGTATGGTGTGTGCTAGAAAGGGGTTGACAACTTACTGAACCGTACCCTACCCGCTGCAGGGACAAGTGGTAGTACGAAACAAGTGTGGGGGTTACTGGAACAAGACTCGATCTATGGTCGACTCGGGAGGTTTAAGTATTCCCTGCATGATTAGCATAACAAATATATTTCATCCAACAGACAGAATCACCACTCATCACACCCCATCATGCCATACCGGACACACTTGTCTCGACGAGGAACTAGGGACAAGCTCGAGTCTACCCAAGACAGAGACTGTCCCGGCTTCCTTCCGGTAGGCACGAAAGGCATACGAGGATGATCACTATCACAAGCATGTCCATTTTCAGCAGCAAATACTCTTCTTTATGCACTCATGCGTATGATTGAATCATCACATAAAATATCGATTGACCCATGTCAAAGTGGTGTGGTAACCGTATCAAACAACACACAAAACTTTTATGCCAGGGTTCAGAATGCTTGCCTTCAAGAGTGTGCAAGTCGGGGTGCATTTTTGAAAGTTGCCTTCTTCTTCAAAATCGTATTTTTGAAAATATTCAAATTAATCCATAGTTTCAAAACAGTACAAAAAGTTGTCTGAAATTTTTTCAAATAAATCTGAAAATAAACTAGACAAAATTTGAGAGAGGTAGGAAAAAGAATCAACTTATTTGGAGTTATATTTAAAAAGTTATAGCCAGTCAAAGTTTAGTCAAATTTCTGTAAAATAAATAAATAAAAGAAATAGAAAAAGAAAAATGGTTCGGGGGGGGGGGGGGGACGTACTCTGGGCTTTACGCTTCCACTTACGCCAGCGTGGACCGGCGCTGGGTCACTGACAGCGGGTCCATGGGGCCCACTGGTCAGGTTTGACCTGTTGCCCCCGCCTCCTTCCTCCTCTGGCCGAACAGAGGCGGGTCTCCGGCGATCAACGCGGGTGAACTGCGGCTCCTCGCGGGGTCCGAAGGGCAGAGATGGATCCTCCAATCCAGGGCGGTCCTCCTGGTGGTCGAGGGGGTGGCGGGGATGGAGGGAGTCACCGCCGGCGAGCTCTGCGGCGGACGGCGGCCTCGGGAGAATTGGGGCTTTGGGCTACGGTGGCTCCCCGTCGCAGCTGAGGGTTTGGGCGGCTCCGCAAGATCGATGGGAAGGGGACGGTGGCTCTGGAGGGGCTGGGGAGGCTCTGGTTGCGACGAAATGGACCGGAGGGCGGCGGTGGCCGGAGACGGGGAAGAAGGCTTGCCGCCGTCGCTTGCTGGCCGTGGGGTGCACTAGGGGGATGGCACGAGGTCGCCTGAGGGTTTGGAGAGGCTCGGGGCTCCTTTTATAGCGCGACTAGGTCGGTTCCGCGGCGGCCGTGGATAAGTTCGACGGCAAACCACCGTTCGGTTGCAGCAGGGCGACGTGGCGATGGCTAGCGGGGTCTGGCAGGGCGAGGGGATGAGCTCGAGCTGTTCAGGCGAGCCGGGCGCGCCGTGGTTGGGCGGCACCGTCCCACGCGAGAGCTGTCGGGCGGTGGCGGCTTGCGTCGATGTGGCGCCGTAGAGGCGCCGAGGAGGGCAGGCGGCTCTGCAGCGAGGGAGGAGTCGGGGCGCGTCGGCTTCAAGTGGGGAAGGGCCAGAACGAGCGCGGGACGACAGCAGTGTGACGCGGCGACTCGGTGCCCGCACATGCAAAACGTGTGCTCTGGGCGCGCCCAGTGCATGCACGCGAGGTGTTCGGCAAAATGCCAACGCTTGCCAGGAGGCTTGGGTGGGTACGGGGATTAACAGGTCTAGGTTAGAGTCATCTAGAAGCTTAGTGGACATGTTGGTTAGGCCATTAGGGCAACTTCATAATGCAAGTCCATAAGCATGCCAAAACTGGCCATGCTCCTAACCTGTTCGATGAAATGCCAAGTGCCTCTAGGCATCTCTTGGGGTGGCCAAAAACTCCAGACCAGTGTCTCTTAGGATGAATAAGAGGGTGTCAAGGTTAGTTTGTCAAACACAAAAACTTGCTAGTGCAAATTTTTTAGAAAACCATTTCTGGACAGAAAGAAAAGGGCATAGTTTCATGGACCAAAACTACTCCAATGGGTCCATTCTCCTGGACTTAAGGGTTTGGTAGGGCGGACTATAAGCAGGAAAAAGCTCATGGGCACTAGAGCAAACTAAAATGGGATTGCAGTAGAAAATGCCAAACTGGACCAGAGAGCAAAAGAGGATGATATGCTCAATTTTTTCAAAGAACATTAGTGGGTTTTTGCACAAAGATAAATAATATACTCCTACTATCATCCCCTAATTTTGGTGGAAGTTTTGAAGAAATATTTAAATAGGTTGTAGTGCAAAAGTGCAACTGGACCAGATTTGAAAACTTGTGGTAAAACTAAAAATCTCCAAATGACTAAGGAATATTTCTGTACAAAAGTGTTTTGGGGACATCACATGTCATCCCCAATTTTTGGTGGGATTTTTAAATAAATTTATAAAAGGGTTGTAGTGCAAATGGGACCCAAAACTTATGAAAAACCACTTTAGAGGAATAAAGCTCAGGGAAAACAATCATGCAAATAAATCTACTGATAAAAGAAATGTTTTTCTTGAGAGGGTATACAAGTCTAATAATATTTTTGGAAAGTTTTTACTTGGGGTGAAAACTCCACAACTCAGAAGAAAAGAGAGGTTCTGAAATCAAAGATAAATCCAGAAAAAAAATTAATTTCCTGGCAAAATTTTAATAAACAAAACATGGTCAAATTTTTGGAGTGTTACAGCGCACTCTCCGACGGCTCCGTCGCTCCAGCATCCTTGGCCACTCCCTTGCCCTTGGTGGATTTGGGCGCCATGGCGGCTGCGGGAGGGGGGCAAAACAGAGGACGGCGGGAACGCGGCAGCGGCGAGCAAGAGCGAACCTCAGGGAGGAAGGAGAAGGGGGCGGCGGCTCTGAGATTGGAAGAAGACGCGGAAGGGGTAAAGTGAGCAGCGCGCCCGCGGTTATTCCTTTTTACGTGGAAGGCGCGGGCCGCCTCCTTTCCCATTAACTGCGACGTGACACATGCGTTCAAAAACCGCATCACACATGACCCCCACGTCACGCACGACCCTCCACGTCGCACGCGGTCATGGGGAAGAGCAGCGGATGAGCAGTTACTGCGGTAAAATCCGCCCAGCCTGCCTGCGCACCGTTTTGGGCCTGGCCCAACAACGTGTCGCGCTTATGTGTGGCCCAGGCCCTGGTGCTCCTGTCGGTGTACAAAAGTAGGGGCACACCTTTGTACCCCTTTACTTGTGCGCGGGCAGTCGGAGCCACGCGCCACAGCCACACTAAGTAGGGCAGAGGAGGGGAGCCGGAGAGAAGCCGAAGCCCAACACAAGACAACCACGACAACGCCAAGACCAGAAATGCAAGACAGCAAAGGGGCGGGGTGGAGTCCCCCGGCAAGGCCCTTGCCGGGGTAGGCCTCCGCGGCCCCGGCAAGGACCTTGCAGGGGCAACTTGCCCAAACACCAACAAAGCGAGCCACCCTTGAGCTCACGGGTTCCAACCCAACTAACTGCAGTTGGACCAGCGCTCGGGAGGCACCTCTGTGGTGGCATGCAGATCTTCGTCAAGATCATAAGTACATGAGATCATATGAGGACTAGAAGATGGCAACCCTCAGCGAGATCCTTGCCGAGGAAACCCACAAGACCCCCGGCAAGATCCTTGTCGTGGACGACTGCGCGCCATGGCAAGGCCCTCGCCGGGCCACCCGGCAAGGCCCTCGCCGAGGGTGCCAGCATGGCCACTTCCAGGTCCACACCAGCCGAGTCTCCACCGCCGTGCGCATGCAGCTGCTAGCTCAACCAGCTGGGCAGGCACCTGCGTGGCAACATGCAGCTTCCAGGCCAGATTGGCAAGCGCATGCGTGGCGGCATGCAGATCTTCGTGAAGACCCTACCACCGCACCACCTCAGCTTTCTGCCTGCCTACATGGCGCCGCACGCTTCGCTTGCCAGGGCGCGTGTAGAAGCGAGGAGGAGCAGCGACGGACAGGATGGGCCTCGCTCTCGTCCTCAATAAAGCTAGGGGACACCTCAGTGGCGCATTAAATGCGTCTTGTCCTGTAATACAGGCGATAAGCTCATAGCACTGTATGCCTTTCCACCTCCTGCGTGCCACTGTGGCAGCCCCTTTCGACTATAAAAGGAGGCCCATGGCGTACTGGAGAAGGATTCGGCTCTTTGAAACCACGCATCCACCATAGCTAGTTGGAGAGCTCAAGAACACTCAGTACATCCACCAAAGTAGGACTAGGGTTTTACGCATCCTCGCGGCCCGAACCTGGGTAAACGATCCTTGTGCTGATTACTAATCCTGCTCTTCTTGCAACCCTGCGCCTCGGCAACCGTAGTAGGGATTCTTGTGATCACATAGGTGTCGTTTCCCACCGACAAGTTGTCTTCCTTCGAATTTGGCCGTTGTGGCATCCCTTCCCGCCTCCATTTTGGGGGAAGAGGAGCAAGGCCGCTATAAATAGGAGCTACCCACCACCGCCGAGGGGGATCCGGATCATTCAGATCATCCTCTCCCCCACCAGCTCGATAACACGCCTCCTGAGGTCATTCATCCACTGTACTAGATCATCGTCAGCCCACCTCGAGGCCAATCTACCACAAAGCAGGAGTAGGGTTTTACACCGCAAGGTGGCCCGAACCTGGGTAAACTGTTGTGTCCCATTTCCTTCCTGTTCATCGAGCTAGGCTGTGAGATCGGCGAGTAGGCAGACTAGGGAGGTTGAGTTCTTCGCACGCACCCCAGAGTTCGAATCTATCAAGGTTCTGCAGAGCCCAAAATCTGACATTTGGCGTGCTAGGTAGGGGTGCGTCGGAGCCTCTCTTCCGCCGGTCAATTCGTCATTGCTCCGCCGTTCTCATGGATGGCACTCCGCGGGCTCACGCTGAGCATTGGACCGCTCGGACCACCCGGGCAGCGCCATCCGCCCAAGAAGATCTCCACGCCGCCCTCCTTCCAACCTGCACGCCGCCCGACGCCATCGGCCGTGGGCAGCGCGGACTGTCGTCACCCGCTCTCGCGCCCTGCCGCAACCGCGCCACCACGTGATCTTCAAGCTATGCTACGGTAACTGTGTCGCACACCTGCCGGGAGCAGGCGAACACGTGAGCCGCGCTCATCGTGGCATTAGGGCTGCTGAGCTGCAGGCTGGCAGAGGGCGGCCACGATGCCCTGCTGGAGCGGGTCGCCGAGTTGCTCGCTGCCTCTTGCAGGGGCGTAGCGCCTTTTTGCACCCTGCCTACAAAGCAAGCAGTGCTAGGGGCGCGTGCTGGCCCTGGGTACGCCCATGCGGCCCTCCTCGAGGGAACCGGGGGGTCCCACGGCACCAACTCGGCCGGCAACACCGCTCGACCTACCCAGGTTGCGCTACTTCCAGGTGTAACAGGCTCGGGTGGTGTCTCCCGGGGCCGTGCCGAGTCGCCCCCCTATGGCCGTCGTGGCCTGGCACCGAGCCTGGTGACTGACGGCGCGGGAAGGCCGGGCGACGACTCCAGCATGGTAACTTCAGGTGCCTCTGTACCTCCCATGACGGACCCACCATACGTACCAAGAGGAAGCCCCTGCCCGTTCCCCTTGCCAGCTTGGGCATCGAGGCCACGTGAAGGCGAGGCCCTTCGCGAGCATCTCCAGAGCTTCACCAACGCCTTCAACGACAACAACCACTGGGTACAGCCGATATCTCAGGAGCACGATTACGCTAACCATGGATCGCAGGTTAACCAAGCCGCGGCAACAAGCATGGACCTCAGGATGACGGCCCCATTGCGGCGGCCGAGATGCCTTTGGGGGCTGCTTGGCGGGGAGCCGGTGCAGGATCTCCTCCGCACCGCATGGAACAAGGCCCTACATGAAGGTAAGTCCCCTGCCAGGGAAAGTGCCGGTGAGCCCTTCCCCCCGGGGCACCGCTAGCGCCCCCTTGCCCCTTGGTCTCATCCTGGTTTCTAGGCGCCCGAACGGTGGTCGGGGGAGGCGCAGGGCGGGGCCCTCGTCAGGTGCCACAGATGTACTTGAAGATCTCCGCTCGTGACACTCTCACGTAATAATTAGTTGGAGCTGTACACGCCCTGGAGTGTCCTGAGTGCCGCCCTCGGGCCTCACGGGGGCTCCCACCCACCTCCATGTGGAAGCACCATGCTCCGTGCTGGTCGTCGACAGTGTCCCCCAATGACTATGCCCACGCCTAATGGAAGCACTTAGCTCTGCGCTGGTGAGAAGACTAGCTAGGTGCTGGACGCGGCTGTTTGCTTTTTCCCTTTTTCTGTAGCCCAATTTGCCATCGTTTGGAATGAGATTTGGAGTTTCGTGTGCTTACCAAAATAAAACGGGGGGAATCTTTCTTAGCTCGTGGCAATTTCTTGCTTTCTAGCTTCGTGTTTAAAGAGGGAGGCTCACGCCTGCTACCCCCCGTGGGAGCGCCCATGAGCGAGGATGGGCGTGGTGGCCTGCGTCGAGCATGCTCGGGCTAGCCCGGGCGATGCCGAGGCCCCCCCGGGGTCAGGAATGCAACCACCGCGCGCACACCTTTCCTTAATCTGGCAGTTAGGATCCTCGCGAGGCTCTCTTGGGGCGGGCCAATAGGCTCCCCGGGAGGCCTAAAACCTCGCGAGCCCTCACAAGACACGCCTCGGGAGGAGGGTGCTTCTGCGACATCAGGACCCACTCAGGACCTATGGGATTAAGCAAAAGCCGTAATAGCTACTCCGCTCAGGAGCCTCCAGGTCAGAGAAGGAAGAGAAATGCAGGCCTAGCCAGACGCGCTGCCACCGGCGTTGTCCTCATCATCTGCAACGCTCGCGCGGCCGCTGAATTCATCCTCATCATCGCCGTTCGGTCCGCCTCCTTCGGCCGTGATCACGACCGCGTCATCCTCGGGAGCGAACTCCGCAAACAGGGCGTCCACCCAGTTCGCCAGGTTGTCCTGGATGACCCTGGGCACAGGGGCTATGGCAGCGTTGAAGTCAAAATGAGGGTCAAGGTTGAGGGGGTGACTAAATAAGCGTGAGAATGCATGTCCGAGAAGGCCCCGACTTCTCTCCTCGACAAGCTGGCGAGCCCTCACGGTCCGGTCCTCCAGGCGGGTCACGATCTGGGTGAAGAAGCAGAGGTGGCCGGCGTTGACATCCTCGTACAGATGAGGGATGCTCTCCTCGCAGATGGTTTCCATGTCACACCCGTAGCTTTACCTTGCACTAGGCTAGCACTTGTCTGTTGCATCATGTTTAAATTTTATGTAAAGCTGAAATGGGGATGTTCAAACCCTAGCATCAAATGGAACTCAACTAGGTTCAATCCAAAATCTTTTTCAAAGAACCCAAAATGCCCTTTGAAAATGTTCATGATTACTGATAAAGGTGAAAACCTCTGCCTAAAAAGATGAATATATTTCTAGGACATTTTGGATCTTTGAATTAACTCATATCGTATTTGAATTGGAGCATTTAAATCCTATAAATATTTTTATATGCTCTAATAGTTCTAAAACTAGTTGTGGGTTGTTGGTAATAATCCAAACACTACCCAAAATTATTTTCAGGATTTTACAAAATGGATTAGTATTTTTACTAATTGAAAATAGAATAAAAGAAATAGAGAACAGAAAAGAGAGAGAGAAAGGAACTAACCTGCCAGCAGCCCACTCACCTGTTTCAGCCCAGCCAGCAGACAGCCCAGCCCAACCACCAGGAGCTTCTTCATGCTCCTGCCAGTAGGAGCTGCTGCATGACCGCACCACAGACGGCCGCGACCACGTCTCCCCGCCACCTCCTGCTTCCTCCCCTCGTCCTGATACGTGCCAGAGAAGCCCCGCGAGCCCCTACACCTCTCCTCTCTCACTTCTCCCTCGCTCTAGCCCCTCCCCCTCTCGCTTCTGTGCTCACTGAGAGGAGCCCGTCGCCGCCGTCGACCATTCGCGCAGCCACTGAGCCCTCCTCGCCCTCTGTCCGTGTCCAGAAGCTCCGCCTCCGTGCCCTCGATCCCCTGGACGAGCCACACACTGCCGGAAGCGCTGAAACATCCCCACCGAGCCCATCTTCAACCTCCCGACGCCGAGATCACCTCTGCCGCCCTGCTCGCTCCGGTCCTCCTCCGAGCTCGCCGGCTGCACCTCCATGACCGCTATGAGCCGCTGACCCTGACCCCCCTCTTTGTTTCTTCTGTTGCACGTCGTAGCCGCCACACCACCTGCGCCCGAACCGGCCGCCGCCTGCGCTTGCCGCCGACGATGCTCAGGTGACCATTTGGTCCCGGGCGCGTCTCCACCGAGCATGCCGCCCCGCACCGAGCCTCACTAGAGCCTCCCCTTGCCCGCTTGCACCCCGCAGCGCCACCCGTGCACATTACCGAGCCCCGCCGCCGCCTGTGCTCTTTGCCACCGCCACTAACGACCACCCCTAGCCGCCTCGATACCACCGATGGATGCGTCGTGTTGCGGCCGTTGAAGAGAGCCTACCTGCTTGTGTTCTCGGTGCCGGAAACGGCCAGACGAGCAGCTCCACCGTGCTCTGTTCACCGCAGGCGGTTAGTGCCGACGTGGCACCTCATTAGCGCCTAATTGCCATGCTAATTAAACCCTGGGGTCACTGACGGTGGGCCCCAGCCATTCTAATTACTTAGTTAGGAGCTAACTAAACCACATCGACCATCGGGCGGCGACGTGTGGACCCCCACCGTCGGGTTTGACCCTAGTCGGCGCTATTGACTTGTAGCGATGCGATCTTGGCGCAATAAACCCTTTTCTGAATTATTTCTATTTTAGAATGGATGCTAGCGACACTATCATATACGTGAGCCAAAAGGCGCAAACGGTCCCGGGCCATGGTAAGGCGACACTCGTGGGAATACCCTGCGTGAGGCCGCAAAGTGATATGAGGTGTTACCGGCTAGAATGATGTGACTTGGAATCGGGGTCCTGACATTCCAAGGCCCAGTTGGCCCTGACCCTGAGGTCCCTGAGCATCGAGGAATGCACGCGCTGCATCGTCCGACTGCGGCACGCTTCATTCGCGTTCTTCTCCGCGAGAGACATGGTGCCCTCAACCTGCTGTTGAAGTGAGGACAGGTCGACGCGAGCAGAGGCCAGGTCGGCCTGAGTGGAGGCCTGAGATTCCTTGGCAGCCCTCTCGTGCTGCTCCGCCGCGTCCAGCTTTGTCCTGATGGTGGTAGTCCTGCCCTTAAGCTCGGCCTCCAGGAGCTCCAACTTTAGGCGGTACTCGTCGGCAAGAGCCGCGCGGATCTTTGCCACCCTTTGGTCAACATCCTGCTGGGCCCTGGCCTCCCGAGTGGCAACGTGTCCTCGGCCGTGGCTACCTGGCGCTCCCAAACCTCTAGCTGCTCAAGCTCCAGGCTGCGATCCAATACCTCCAGCACCAGCGTCTCCTTGCGTTCCCAGACTTCCTTCTCATCGGTGGGGGCCTTGCCCAGCGATGCAGCCAGGGAATCCCCGCGCACCTGGACCTGCCGCTCGAGGATGAAGTCCGAAGTTTGAATCTCCCGCTCTCGCTCATCAGCCGCTATCGGCATGGCCTCCTCTTGAGCATGGGCACAAGCCTCACGAGAGGCTGCGAGGGACACCATGGCGCTCGCGTAGGCACGCTCATGCTAAAGATGCCCAAGGTTAATGGCGACCTTCAACTGGTACCACTAATGCGCCGGTCAGAGGCCCTCCTTCTCGAGGCAGACGCTAGTGTCAGCAAGCTCCACTCCGAGTCGACTCAGTGCACCCATAGCTTCCCAAAAGAGGTCACAGCTGACGGTGCAGCGCCCTCGCGCAACCTCATGCGTGCGGCTGAACCCGTCCTCCGCGTCGGGGGCTGCCAAAGAGGCGTGAGGTGGCTCGCCTGTCCTCGGCAAGGAGCTGCTGGTTGGCGCTTCTCCAACTGTTCCCCGGGTCTCAGTGGAGGTGCTGGGTGGCACGGCCTGGCCGCTTAAAGATGAAGTCGATGCTGGGGTCGCCCACCCACCGGCGATTATCAATGGAGGAGACCTCGGCACGCCTCCTATGCCCCAGGGCTGACCGGGAGGATCTTTGGGCAGACTCATGGCCTCCCAGTGGCACATCCGAGTCGCGGATGGGCCCCGTGGCTCGCGCAGGTGCCTGGTGCGGGGGGCTCGGGGTCATGAGCAGACCATGGACCTCCAGAGATTTCACCGTCGCAGTCGGAGGCATCCTAAAGAGCCAGGGTCAGGAGGGGATGCGAAACGAGGAAGACCACAAAGATAAGGCACTTACTCGTCTATTGCTATGTACTTCCTCTGTTTCAGGGGCCGGTAGGCCTCGCCACTGCAGCTCGAGATCCCTTTCATCTTGCGGAGTGCTGCAAGGCTCAGACGAAGCGAGCCAAGGATCAGGGCATGACCCTTGGCGACTGGGCAGCATGACCCCACCTCCGGAGGATAGGCCAGGGCTTCGGGAGTGATGGCCTCAGGAGCATCAGGTCGCACCAGCTCACTAGCCTTAGCCTCAGGAACATCGGGCCGCACCAGCTCTCCAGCGGCTGCCTTGGGGGCCCTCGACGAAACCTCAAGAGCAGCTATCCCAAGAGCACCAAATGATACCCGCTAACCAGGGGTTGCCCCAGGAGTACCAGGCGGCGCTCGCCCCCTACATCCTCATCAAGGGCGCGCGTCGCAAGGTCAACAAGCACGGGATCACGAAAGATGGGATTCTTGCGAGGCCCAACAAGGCCCCCTGGGCGTAGCCCCCACTCGTCAAAGAGGGGCATCTGCTTCACGAAGTCCTCCTTGTTTGAGCTGAGCCACAAGAGGCATCCGTCCTTCGGAAGCACGGCAGGCGCTGGGTCACCTGTCAAGAGCCCGAGCACCACGCGCAGTGTTTTGGAAGGAAGCGAAGGAGCCTGGAGACTTATGGGGTCCTTGGGGCCAATGAAGGTCCACATTGGGCAAGAATGGCGCTGGAGCGGGGCGATGTACCACCTGACGAACTCCCTCACCACCATCAGTGCCATCAGCCCGACCTTCTTCAACTTGGCCAGCCTGGGCCAGACATGGGCGAGCCGACGGTCAACAAGCTTCACGTGCCCCCAGTCGGAGCTGGGCACCGCCGGCACTCGTGGAACTAGGAGCAGGGGGCTGAGCGTGCAGGCATCCACATACACCCATTGCTTCCGGAATCCCCTCACATTTGGGCGGAGTGTGAAGTCGATGCCCGAGCCTGCCATCGCTGCCACGGCCTGGAAGGCCACGCATCGCTGGCGGCGTCGACCAAGTGGAGCGAGAAGAAATGGCGAAACAAGGCAACAGAAGGAGCAATGCCCACCATAGCCTCGCCCAGGAAGAGAAGACGGCGAGGAGGATGATGGATTGGGGGTCCAGATGCAGCGCCCTGATCTGGTAATGCGAGATTATGGCATTGAAGAAATCAGAGAAAGGGGGGATCAGGCCAGCCAAGAGAGCATGAAGATGGATGGGGATATCGATGGCCTCCATGGCGATCATAGCCCGGGAGGCGGGCAGAGCCGTCATCCCCTTCCATTCGTTGGTATCGGCGTCAAGGGCTGGCCGGACCATGACCAACCCCTCTCGATTGATCACTGTCGACCGCTCAAGAGCAAGCTCCAAAACAGGTCGGGATTCAGCCGGAGCGCATGCCTTTCCCTTCTTCTTCGACCGTGGGGCTGATAACACACAAGTATATGGGATCATTTGTAGCCTTCTTCGATAAATAAGAGTGTTGAACCCAACGAGGAGCTAAAGGGAGAACAAATATTCCCTCAAGTTCTATCGACCACCGATACAACTCTACCCACACTTGATGTTTGCTTTACCGGAAACAAGTATGAAACTATTTTGTATGTGTGATGCTAGAACTACTTTGCATGAATAAAACTAGTAGTACTTTGCAAGATAATAGAAGCTAGGTGTTTAGTAAAAGGATTTGTGTCAACAAGAAAGTTATTTGTCCCTAGGCAATCGATAACAAGTACCGGTAATCATTCTTGTAATTTTATATGAGGGAGAGGCATGAGCTAACATACTTTCTCTACTTGGATCATATGCACTTATGATTGGACCCCTAGAAAGCATGCGCAACTACTAAAGATCATTAAGGTCGTAAAACCCAAGCATAGCATTAAGTATCAAGTCCTCTTTACTCCCATACGTCATACCCCACTTACTCTGGTTTAAGCTTCTGTCACTCTCGCAACCCACCATAACCGAAGCATGAACATATTGCAACACCCTACAGCGGGGGGCCCTCAAGTTTGCACGAGAAGGAGGACACCGTAGGACATCACCATAGATAAAATATACAATCATACCAACCAAGATCACGATTAACCCATAGGACAAAGAGGATCTACTCAAACATCATAGGATAACCATAGATCATTGGGAAATAATATATGGAGTTGAGCACCATGTTTAAGTAGAGATTACAACACGGAGAAAGGGTGTTACACCGCTGCATAGCGGGGGAGAAAGTTAGTGTTGACAGTAGCAAGATCGTTGATGTAGATCGCCGTCACGATCCTTGCCCCGGTGATACGTCTCCAATGTATCTAGAATTTTTGATTGTTCCATGCAATTATATTATCTGTTTTGGATGTTTAATGGGCTTTAATATGCTCTTTTATACTCCCTCCGTTCCATAATGTAGTGCCTATAGATTTTTGCAAAAGTCAACCATTACAAACCTTGACCATATTTATAGAGAAAAGTAGGTGCATCTAGAATACCAAATGCACATCATTGGATGCATCATGAGTTATATTTTCAGAATGTACATGTTTGGTATTGTAGATGTAGACAATTTTCTCTCTAAATTTGGTCAAAGTTGGCAAAGTTCAACTTCCAAAAAAAGTTTATAGGCACTACATTGTGGAATGGAGGGAGTATTATTTTTGGGACTGACCTATTAACCGGAGGCCCAGTGCCAATTTCTGTTTTTTTGCCTATTTTAGAGTTTCACACAAAAGGAATACCTAACAGAGTCCAAACGGAATGAAACCTTCGCGATGATCTTTCTAGAACCGAAAGCAATCTAGAAGACTTGGAGTCGAAGTCTGGAATGCCACGAGGCGGCCACAAGGCAGGAGGGCGCGCCCCCCACCCTCGTGGGCCCCTCGTAGCTCCACCGACGTACTTCTGTTGCCTATGTATACTATTATACCCTAGAAACATCAGGGGGAGCCACGAAACCACTTTTCCACCGCCGCAACCTTCTGTACCCATGAGATCCCATCTTGGGGCCTTTTCCGATGATCTGCCAGAGGGGGAATCATCACGGAGGGCTTCTACATCAACACCATTGCCTCTCCAATGAAGCGTGAGTAGTTTACCACAGACCTTCGGGTCCATAGTTATTAGCTAGATGGCTTCTTCTCTCTCTTTGATTCTCAATACAAAGTTCTCCTTGATGTTCTTGGAGATTTATTCGATGTAATACTCTTTTTGCGGTGTGTTTGCCGAGATCCGATGAATTGTGGATTTATGAACAAGATTATCTATGAATATTATTTGGTTCTTCTCTGAATTCTTATATGCATGATTTGATATATTTGCAAGTCTCTTCAAATTATCGGTTTAGTTTGGCCTACTAGATTGATCTTTCTTGCAATGGGAGAAGTGCTTAGCTTTGGGTTCAATCTTGCGGTATCCTTTCCCAGTGACAGTAGGGGCATCAAGGCACGTATTGTATTGTTGCCATTGAGGATAAAAAGATGGGGATTATATCATATTGCATGAGTTTATCCCTCTACATCATGTCATCTTGCTTAATGCGTTACTCTGTTCTTATGAACTTAATACTCTAGATGCATGCTGGATAGCGGTCGGTGTGTGGAGTAATAGTAGTACATGCAGAATCATTTCGGTCTACTTGACACAGACGTGATTCCTATATTCATGATCATTGCCTTAGATATCTTCATAACTATGCGCTTTTCTATCAATTGCTCGGCCATAATTTGTTCACCCACAGTAATACATGCTATCTTGAGAGAAGACACTAGTGAAACCTATAGCCCCCGGGTCTCTTTCTTATTATATTGCATCTCTTTTATTTACATCGCATCTTGTTTTCTATTTTGCAATCTCTACTTTCCAATCTATACAACAAAAATACCAAACATATTTACATTACTATCTCTATTAGATCTCACTTTTGTGAGTGATCGTGAAGGGATTGACAACCCCTTTATCGCGTTGGTTGCAAGGTTCTTGATTATTTGTGCAGGTACTAGGTGACTTGTGCGTTGTCTCCTACTGGATTGATACCTTGGTTCTCAAAACTGAGGGAAATACTTACGCTACATTGTTGCATCATCCTTTCCTCTTCAAGGGAAAACCAACGCATGCTCAAGAGGTAGCAAGAAGGATTTCTGGCGCCGTTGCCGGGGAGATCTACGCCAAGTCAAGACATACCAAGTACCCATCATAAACTCTTCTCCCCTGCATTACATTATTCACCATTCGCCTCTCGTTTTCCTCTCCCCCACTTCTAAAATGATTTTCGAAAACCTTTGCCTTTTCTTCACGCCTTTTCCGTTCGTCTCTTTTCGCTTGCTTCTTGTGTGCTTGTGTGTTAGATTGATTGTTTATCACGATGGATCTACCAAAAAGCGTTGATCCCCACCTCAGAAGGTTGGAAGAAATTGAAAACAACGTTAGAATCTTTATGTCTTTGCAATTTGAGCATAATAATTTCTTTAGAAACAAGCTTAAAGAATAAAAAAGTTATATGGAGTACATGAGTAAAGGGCTCGATGATATGTCTAAGGAATTTTATGGTTTCAAATCTGAGTTTGCTCATCTTGAAAATTTAGTAGGCCAAATTTTGGATAATCAAGCCACCTTAGTTAATAAGATGGCCGCTAAACCAGAAGATCTAGATGATAATACTGATGAAGATCTAAAAGTGATTGATGTGACTCCTATTAAATCTTTGCGTTCCAATATGAATCTTGATAAAGATGGGACTGGTGATGAGTCAACTTTAGTTAAAAGGCGTCCCAATGATTCAGAGTTTTTAGATCTTGATGCAAAAATTAATAAAAGTGGGATTGAAGAGGTCAAAACTTTACATAGCAATGAACCCACTATTTTGGATTTCAAGGAATTTAATTATGATAATTGCTCTTTGATAGATTGTATTTACTTGTTGCAATCCGTGTTAAATTCTCCTCATGCTTATAATCAAAATAAAGCTTTTACTAAACAAATCATTGATGCTTTAATGCAATCCTATGAAGAAAAGCTTGAACTAGAAGTTTCTATCCCTGGAAAACTTTATGATGAGTGGGAACCTACTATTAAAATTAAGATTAAAGATTGTGAATGCTATGCTTTGTATGATTTGGGTGCTAGTGTTTCCACGATTCCAAAAACTTTGTGTGATGTGCTAGGTTTCTGTGAATTTGATGATTGTTCTTTAGATTTGCATTTTGCGGATTCCACCATTAAGAAACCTATGGGAAGGATTAATGATGTTATTATTATTGCAAATAGGAATTATGTGCCCATAGATTTTATTGTTCTTGATATAGATTGCAATCTTACATGTCCTATTATTCTTGGTAGACCTTTCCTTAGAACGATTGGTGCAATTATGACATGAAAGAAGGAAATATTAGATTCCAATTTCCGTTAAGGAAAGATATGGAACACTTTCCTATGAAGAAAAATAAATTGCCTTATGAATCTATTATGAGAGTCACTTATGGATTGCATACCAAAGATGGCAATACTTAGATCTATTCTTGTTTTTATGACTAGCTAGGGGCGTTAAACGATAGCTGTCGGTGAGAAAGACACCTATGGGATCACTGGGATCCCTTCTACGGTCGGCGAGCGCGGGGTCGTGAGAAGAGCAGGTTTAGGAGCTAGCACAAGGATCGTTTACCCAGGTTCGGGCCGCGAGGATGCGTAAAACCCTAGTGCTGCTTTGGTGGATGTATTTCAGAGTGTTCTTGAGCTCTCGAACTAGCTACGGTGGCTGCATAGTTCAAAAGAGCCGAATCCCTCTCCTCGTCGCCTCGGGCCTCCTTTTATAGGAAAAAGGGGTTGCCATAGTGTCATACAGGAGGTGGAAAGGCGTATAGTGCGTGAGTTATCGCTCGGCATTACGGGACAAAGCGCATTCAATGCGCTACTTAGGTGTCCATTAGCTTTATTGGGGACGGGAACGAGGCTCGTCCCGTCCGCCGCCGCTCCGCCTCGCTTTGACACGCGCCCAGGCCAGCGATGCATGCGGCGCCATGTAGGCAGGTAGGCTGCTGAGGTGGCGCGGTGGTGGAGCCTTCACGAAGATCTGCATGCCACCACGTAGGTGCTTGCTGAGTTGCCCTAGAAGCCGCGTGTTGCTACGCAGGTGCCTGCCAGCTGGTTGGGCTGGCAGCTGCATGCGAATGGCGGTGGAGTCTTTGTCGACGCGGGCCTCGCTGTGGCCCCACTAATGCCCTCAACAAGGGTCTCGCCGGGGGCCCGTCAAGGGTCTTGCCATGGTGTTGCAGTCGTTCCCAGCAAGGCGCTTGCCGGGGGTCTTGTGGATTTCCTCGGCTAGGATCCCGCCGAGGGTTGCCGTCTTCTAGTCCTCATCTGATCTCATATGTTTATGATCTTGACGAAGATCTGCATGCCACCAAATAGGCGCCTCCCGAGCCTTGGTTCCAATGTAGTTGGTGGTGGCGTTTGGAACCCTTGGTCTCAAGTGTGGCCCGCTCCGCTGGCGTTGGGCAAACTGCCCCGGTAAGGCCCTTGCCGGGGTCGCGGAGGCCGCCCTAGAAAGGGTCTTGCCGGGGGAGTCCACCTCGCCCCCTTGCTGTCTTGTGTTTCTGGTCTTGGCGTTGTCTTAGTTTATCTTGTGCTTCAGCTCTTCCCCGGCTTCCCTCCTCTGCCCTGCTTAGTGTGGTCGCGGCGCGCGGCTCTGACTGCCAGTGCACAAGTAAAGGGGTCAAAAGGAGAGCCCCTACTTTTGTACACCGATAGGAGCCCCCGGGACTGGGCCACACATAAGCGCGACGCATTGTTGGGCCAGGCCCAGAACGGTGCGTGGGCAGGTGGGGTGGATTTTACCGCAGTAACTCTTCGTCCGTTGCGCTTCACCACGACCTGCGTTGAACGTGCGACATGGAGGGTCATGCGTGACGTGGGGGTCATGCATGGGGCGGTTCCCGCATGCATGCGTCACATCATGGTAGAGAGGCGGCTCACGCCTTCCCCATAAAGAGAGGGAGGCGTGGAGGCGCGACTCATTTACTGAGTGGACTATGGTCGTGGTCTTCAAGCCGCCCACGTCCCATGATCACGGGGCGGGGAACGGTCACTTCACCCGTCCTCTCGATCCCGCGCGCTCGTCACGCGTCCTCCATGTAGGTGGCAGGCGGTGGAGGCGGGAAACCGAGCCGTCGCTGATTGGGGCAGCGGGTTGGTCCTGATTCCCCGCGCCTCAGATGGCTGGATTGGCTGAGTGGGGCGGCCGAGCCTCGACCCCGCCGTCGGTGGCAAAACCGGTGGATCTCGGGTAGGGGGTCCTTAACTGTGCGTCTAAGGCGGATGGTAACAGAAGGCGGGGGACACAATGTTTACCCAGGTTCGGGCCCTCTCGATGGAGGTAATACCCTACTTCCTTCTTGATTGATCTTGACGATATGAGTATTACAAGATTTGATCTACCACGAGATCGTAGAGGCTAAACCCTAGAAGCTAGACTATGATTATGATTGTCCTTGTCCTACGGACTAAACCCTCTGGTTTATATAGACACCGGAGGGGGCTAGGGTTACACAGAGTTGGTTACAAGGGAGGAGATCTACATATCCGAATTGCCAAGCTTGCCTTCCACGCAAAGGAGAGTCCCACCCGGACACGGGATGAAGCCTTCAATCTTGTATCTTCATAGTCCAACAGTCCAGCCAAACTATATAGTCTGGCTGTTCGAGGACCCCCTAATCCAGGACTCCCTCAGTAGCCACTGAACCAGGCTTCAATGACGATGAGTCCGGCGCACAAATTGTCTTCGGCATTGCAAGGCAGGTTCCTCCTACGGACACTCCGTAGAAGATTTTGAACACAAGGATCGTGTTTGGCTCTGCAAAACAAATTCCACATACCACCGTAGAGAGTATAATATTCCACAAATCTAATCTGCTGACAAATTTTATAGCGTGACATCATGCCATGGCCCGGTCATTATTCAAACCGTTTTTCTCAACCAGCTACTGCACATATTGCGAGGCAGTTTTCTTGGCACGTCTTGTCGAAGCAGAGATCGTGTCCCCTTATCACGGGATTCTCATCAATACGGGTGTGGGTAACCCCACCGCGCCATCAATCATGGCGCTTGGGGAATAAGCGAGTTTACCAGGCAAGTGGGGAGGCACACAGTTTCGCACCCACGCTTTCTTCTTCCTGATCCATTCCCCTTCGCTCGAGCTCCAGCGCCCGAGTGCTCGTCTTTTCCACCCACAAAGTTCTTCCGAAAATGTCCGGAACCGAAGCAGGAGGCAAGTAGATGGCCTCTACCATCGAGGAGAAGGATATCAAAAAGCTTCGGGAGGTCGGGTATCTGGCCAAGAAATTCGGCCACCATCTCCCGACGGCGGGACAGGTCGTCCCTACTCCGGAACCCCACGAGAGGGTTGTAGTCCTCCCAAATTTTGTCCGCGTGCTAGGGTTTCCCCTCCACCCGTTCATTCGCGGCATCATGTATTATAACGGGATTGATTTTCACGATCTATCCCTCAACTCCTTCCTCAACATCTCGACATTCATCGTCGTGTGCGAGGCTTTTCTCCGCATCTCGCCACACTTCGGCTTATGGCTGAAGATCTTTAATGTGAAGCCCAAGGTAGTGAGCGGCGAGCACGCCGAGTGCGGGGGCGCTATGGTGAGCAAGATGCCCAACGTCACATGGCCAACGGGTACCTTTAATGATTCTGTCAAGGAGTGGCAACATCAGTGGTTTTACATCACTGAGCCACGCGACACGGAATGTGCCGCTGCTCCCGAGTTCCGATCTGGAGCCCCTCTGCGGCTTACGTCCTGGTCCAAGAAGGGCCTGAACTGGTCTTCGTCCGACGAACTGTCAGTGCTCCAGACGCGCTTAAGCATATGGAAGACAAGAATATCAAACTTGTCAATGTAGTCCATGTGATGTTAGTTCGCCGGATCCTGCCTTGTCAACACCGGTCTTGCAATTTATGGGAATTCGATCTGGCCAAGCACTAGACCCTGCGAGAGCTCTTTGGCTCCTCACACAAAGACATCTGGAAGGTGCTTTTTAAGTCTAGCAAATCATGGCCGGATTCGGCCGAGGACCGCGGGTACCAACTGTCTCGCCCTGCAAGCTCGGTAAGTTATTATACGTTTTATCCGCATAAACCAAGGGAAATGCTTAATGCGTTTTCCACAACTCTCCTAGGGCTGGACGAAGAAGGCGGGGCAGATCCACTGTCCGGCCCCGCTGCCCGAAGAACTGGCCAGCCCACTTCTGACGAAGATGCTGGTCCCGGCGCCTTACAAGGCGCTGAAGAAGAAGGATGAGAAGGAGGACAAAAAGACCCGGGGCGGCCTTCGTCGCCGCGGCACTTCGGACGCAATATCTGAAGGCTCCAACGCCCGTTCTGCCTTCGAAGAGGACGAGGAGGAGGAGGAAGACGAATACCCGGCGGGGGGAAGAAAGAAGAGGACGGCCTCCATACACTTGGAGGCTGAGTCGCCTAAAAGGGGAAAAACTCCTCTTCCAAAAGAGTCCATTGTCGGCGCCGACAGCAGCCCGGCGTGGGATCCCAGGGACCAGCCCCTGGTGAACTCGTGAGTATATAAAATCTGAACACGTTTATGCGTCCAGACTCATCATGGCATAATATTTTAACCTGAGCCATATTTTTTGTAGTCCGGCGAGGTCCCGCACCGAACAATCCTCATCAGAGGATTTGCTGAGCTCGGATGCTATGGAGAGCGGGACGCCCCCGAAGGCCCTTCCTCCAGATATGTGAATAACACCGAGGCTTCGTCCCAGAAGGACCCCGGCCAAGGAGTGGGGGAAAAGATCGTGAAGGCGGCCCCTGGAGGTCAAACTTACGGGGCCAGAGACATGGGAGAGAAGATTCCCATGGGAGTCGACTGCGGGGGCCATCTTGAATTCGGCCCCCAGCCGGACGCAGTTTCAGAGACCAATACGGCTCCAGAATCAAGCAGGCGGCCTCCCTCGGCTGGAGGGGGCGTGCCTGTTCCACCGGAAACCTCTGTCCAACCAGAGGTGCCGGATGATTTGTTGGCGGCGCTGAAGAGCGCCTCCGTCGTCGATGAACACCGTGCCCTTATGGGTGCGGTGATTGAGAAGATTCAGTCTGCTGAGAGTGGACTGAATGAAGCCTATATCAGCCTTATAAGAGGCTTTGAGGTATGTTTTATGAAGTTTCTAAGAGTGTCATAGTATGGATAGTAGCCCCTGATACACTGGTCGGTGAAAGAAAGAACCGGACAGAGGATCAAATTTATGTTCGCAGGAAGACTCACTTGATGACATCAATCTCTCTTCTTTTATAAGCAGGCGTCTGCAGCGGCTGCTGTCTCTCAAACTGCGGAGGTCTCAGGACTGAATCAAAGTCTGGAGCGGGCCAAAGAAGAACTTGGCCAGTTGAAAAGGCAGTTGGAAGATAAACAAGGTATGCGCAAGCCTTGTTCGCGTTCTGTGCAAACGAATTCCCAGTATGATAAAATATGTTTCATGATTTGCACCAAGGGAGATGATCGAAGTCGAGGCTCTGAGGAAGGCTGTTGCCGAGGCCGAGGAAAAGGCAGCCGCAGAGCAGGCTCTTCGTGACAAGCACGAGGCCAGGGTTATTGAAGCTGAGCAAGAGCTTCAAGAGGCCGTGAAGAAATGCGAGACCTTGGAGCAGAGTTTAACGGAGAAAGAATCCGAACTCACCAGGGCTCATCAGGCCGCGCGCGATGCCCGGGGGGAAACCCAAGGCGCCCTGCAGGAGATCCAAGAGGCGAGGAAGATCGCGGCGGGTAAGGCTTTTTTTCCATGTAAAGCAAGTATTTGAGGAGAAAATCATGTCTCTAATTTTGAGTTCGGATTTCTCCAGGGGTATTTGCAGAACTGCCCCGCAGCATATCAGATGCCACCCATTTCTACCGAGCCGAAGAAAGGAACACTGCGGATAAGCTCTTCTGGTCGCAGTATCTGGCACCGAATTATCCGGTGCCTTTTGCCGATCAACTGAAACAGCTAATCGAACTGCATAGGGCGGCCAAACTAGCCATGAAGGATTTGATTATCTGGCTATGGCCCGCCGAGCCGATTCCAAGCAGCTACTTCAGGCTCGTGAAGCGGCTTGTGAGTGCCTGCCCTCGACTTGATGTCATCAAGCGGTCGGTCTGTATAGAGGGTGCATGAATGGCCTTCGCCCGCGCAAAGGTGAACTGGGGAAAGATGGATGCTGAAAAGCTGATGACCGAGGGACCGCCAGAGGGAAAGGAGCACCGCAAGCCCGAATTATATTATGAAAGTGTCCTGAAAGGATCCTGCCTTGCGGCGGAGCAATGCACCAAGGACATTATGTTTCCATGAATACAATCGTGTTGTCCTTTGTAATGTTGAACAAGGTCATTTCTATTATTTATTGCCTGTTATATAAAAGTTTATCCTCCAGCGCAGCCGTTTTATATATTAATTCTGAGAGTTGGCCAGTCGTCGGCTTCTGCCCCCATGTAAGAAGTACGGGGGTGTTCGGCATAAACCTGATCACACTTTATCCCAGTTTTGGGTCCTTATAAGGAGGTGTTCAGCACAACGAACCAGGCAATCGAACTATAGGGATTTATCACTCTCACTTAGCCATAGGAGCTTTAGAAAAGGAAGGTAGGCGCAGCCCCTGGTGTTCGGATGACCGCACGAGGGGCTCTATAAGCACCTGGTCGGAAGAAAAACCGATCCATCACACGCCGCATTGGTGATGGCATTATGAAGGAGAAATCCTTAAAGATTTTACAACCTCTCGAAGAGCTGACCAGCTCTCGCCGTATCATGACAGTCAGATTCGGCTTTCTCTACTGAGGTGCTCGTCCGGAAGAACAGGGACACAATCGCAATAGTTCTCCCTGTGCCGCCTTAGCCGATATAGCGGAACATAAGGCAGCAAAACATGGGAGCCGGACAAACCCAACATTTGACTCAAGACATGATTCGGAGCTCATGCATATAATGCTATAAGTTCGGGGTGCCGAACTTCCATGAAGGTGTTTGGACTTTATTGCCGTATTATGGGTAAAACGAAGCCCCTGGCATGTTGAAGGCATATCACGGTGTACGGATGCCACTTGAAGAAAGAATTTCAGTAAGACATAACAACAGATAAGCGTCATATAAGTCCATATGTTGTATTTGAATAGTACGTCTATGCGTATGAGTACAGGTAAAAAAAGAAATATGACTGTGGAACCTGCTGAGACCAGGGGGAAGGAGCCGTGTGCGGATCCGGAGTATAGTAGTATGGTCATTGCGGGGAATATCTAAGGATTCCCCTGCGTGTTCGAGCTGCTTCCATATCGCCAGTCCTGATCTGCGCAAAGGTGAACCTGCAAAGAAAATGTTAGAAATGTTTGTGTGCCAGAGAGCGGTTGAGCCGCGGTATGTGGTCTGTCCTGGCCTTCGCCTCAGTGTTTAATTGAGCTCTAGACGAGTCGGGCTATCCTGCCGCAAAGTAGTTCGGAGTCCTTTGGCGGTGTCCGGGAGCCTGGCCGTCGACTCGAGGTTTGATTGAAAGGTGCCACTCGTTGCTTCTGCTGTTAAAGCAGCGGTATACTCCTTGGTGTCGAGGGAAAGTTCGGCCTTGCCATTAACCGTGATGACGCCGCACGGACCAGGCATCTTGAGCTTAATTGTCTGGTGATCCGAAGACTACCTCAAGGGCGATGGAGCCTGTACAGCTGGCCTCCACACCTGGTATAATATCTCTGAAGGTGGCTTTAGTGGGCTTGATCACCGAATGATCGATGCCCATCTTGCGCACTGTGTCCTAGTAAAGCAGGTTTAGACTGTTGCCTCCGTCCATAAGGACTCGTGTGAGGTGGAACCCGTCAATTATTGGGTCGAGGACTAGTGCGGCTGGATTGCCCTGTTTAGTGTTAACCGGACGATCTGTGCGGTTGAAGGTGATCGGCCCTAGTTTATATTGTGGGACGACTGGTTCCGTTAAGTCGACATCCCTAAGGGTGCGCATCCGGTCCGGGTTGGGAATGTGGGTGTCGTTTACCACATTCATCGTTTGGATTTGCGGGGGAAATTTCTTTTGCCCTCCTGTATTCGGTGATCTGGGCTCCTCGTCGCCATCATCGCTTTGAGACCCACTATCTTTGTTTTTGGCGCCTGACCTGCCGGCTTGTTTGAAGACCAAGCATTCTCTGTTGGTGTGATTGGCTGGTGTTCCTGGGGTGCCATGAATTTGGCATTGGCGGTCAAGTATGCAGTCCAGACTAGACGGACCCGAATTGTCATTTTTGAGTGGCCCTTTCCGCTGACCGGACTTAGAGCCACTAAATCCAGCATTGGCTGCCGTATCTTCGGCGTTTCACCATTTTTGCGGCGCTTGTGTTTGTTGCGTCGGGGTTTACCGTTGCTATCTCTGGCCTCTGATGTGCCAGGGTTGCTTGCTGTGTCGTTTCTACGGGCTAACCAGCTATCTTGGCCCGCGCAAAAGCGGGTCATTAGTGTCGTGAGGGCTGCCATGGAATTTTGCTTCTCTTGGCCGAGATGTCGGGCTAGCCACTCGACACGGATGTTATGTTTAAAGGCCGATAGGGCTTCGGCATCCGGACAGTCGACAATTTGGTTCTTTTTAGTTAGGAACCGAGTCCAGAGTTTCCTAGCTGACTCTCCGGGCTGTTGTATTATGTGACTTAAATCATCAGCATCCGGTGGTCGCACATAAGTGCCCTGGAAGTTGTCCAGGAATGCGTCTGCCAGGTTCTCCCAACTTTCGATGCAGTTTGCCGGCAAGCTATTCAGCCAATGCCGAGCTGGCCCTTTGAGTTTTAGCGGGAGTTACTTGATGGCGTCTAGATCGTCCCCGCGGGTCATGTGAATGTGGAGGAAGAAATCCTCTATCCATACCGCGGGATCTGTAGTACCATCGTATGATTCAATGCTCACAAGTTTAAACCCTTCTGGGAATTCAAGATCCATTACTTCATCAGTGAAGCATAGGGGGTGTGTGGCGCCTCTGTGCCTGGCTATATCACGACACAGTTCATACGAGACTTGTCTGCTGTGTTCGGCCCGGCCGAATTTACTTTTATTATATCTGACGTGACGGTCGTCGTCATGCGTTGGGGCGCGCCCCGTGATCCGTAGATCGATCTTTTATGTCATGTTTTGTTGTCCAATACGTCTCGCAGGTCCTGTGTGTTGCCCCGGGCCTTGGTGTTTTTGTTTGACTGGCGACGGGGTGCGGGCTGGGCTTCGGTCTGATATGCCACTTTGTCTCGGCCACGAGGTGGCCGGTCAGCCGCGTCATACGCTGGTAGTGTAGGCTTTAATGCTTCCTCCTCGAGTTGGGGTAGCAACCTGCACTTTGGGTAACTTTTGGTTGGGCGCTTGAGTTCGTATTCCTCGGTCGCCAAGACCTCGGTCCATCTATCCGCTAGCAGATCTTGGTCAGCTTGAAGCTGTTGTTGCTTTTTCTTCAGTCTTTTTGCTGTGGCTATAAGCTGGCGCTTGAAGTGCTCCTGCTCGTTCTGATCCTCGAGCACGATAATTTCTTCATCACCGAGGCTCACCTCGTCTTCGGAGAGGGACATGTAATTGTCATCCTCTGATTCTTTGTCTGTTGCCTGTTCCTTAGGGCTAGCTTTCCCATCCTCCCGCTCGAAACCTGGCTGGAGGGGATTGTCTTTGTCTTCGGCACTATCCGCAGTGTTATTGTCTCTTGTGTCGGTATCGCTGCTTTTGCTATGGCGGGGCTTATAGCAGCGCCGATGACGCCCGTGCTTAGATTGCTTCTCGGGGGGATTATCCTCCGTTGCCTTATTGCCATCGCTTTCTTTGGGGGTGTCCACCATGTATATATCATATGATGAGGTGGCAGTCCAGCGCCCTGTGGGCGGTGGTTCCTGTTCTTCTCCTGCATCGTCGTCCATACCGTCAATATCTTCGGAGCCGAAATCGAGTACATCGGTTAAGTCGTCGATAGTGGCTATTAAGTGGGTGGTGGGTGGGAACAAATTTCTTCGTCGTCCGCTTCCCACTCGAGCCGGACATAGTTCGGCCAAGGGTCTCCTGACAAGGAGAGAGACCTTAATGAATTTAGCACATCGCCCAGGGGCGAGTGCTGAAAGATATCTTCGGAGGAAAACTCCATGATTGGTGCCCAATCAGATTTGATAGGCACGAATGCAGGAGGTTCGGAGCCCGTGGCCGGGGACGAATCCAAGTGTCTGACAACACAGGTCTCATAGGAGGTGAAGTCAGCATTCGGCTCTATCGCTGCTGAGTGTGCGGCCTCCGTGGCGGGGTCCATCCACCCGTCCTCGGACGGCGCGATCTGCTACAGATTGAGGGTCAGAGTGGCCACGGGTGTGATCTCCCGAACACCGTCTGACGGCAGAGCTAAGTCATGCTCATTGTGATTGTGCGGCGCACCTAACATGGGCTCGAATCCGTCATAGATCAAGTCTCCATGGATGTCGGCAGTACAGTTCAAGCTTCCAAACCTGACCTGATGGCCAGGGGCATAGCTCTCGATCTGCTCCAGATGGCCAAGCGAGTTGGCCCGCAGTATGAAGCCACCGAATATGAAGATCTGTCGGGGGAGAAAAACCTCACCCTGGATCGCATCGTTGCCGATGATCGAAGGAGCCATCAAGCCTTTATCGTGACGACGTAGTGGAACTCTCAATGGAAGCACCAATGTCGGTGTCAAAACCTGCGTATCTCAGGTAGGGGGTCCCGAACTGTGCGTGTAAGGCAGATGGTTACAGGAGGCGGGGGACACAATGCTTACCCAGGTTCAGGCCCTCTCGATGGAGGTAATACCCTACTTCCTGCTTCATTGATCTTGATGATATGAGTATTACAAGAGTTGATCTACCACGAGATCGTAGAGGCTAAACCCTAGAAGCTAGCCTATGATTATGATTGTCCTTGTCCTACGGACTAAACCCTCTGGTTTATATAGACACTGGAGGGGGCTAGGGTTACACAGAGTCGGTTACAAGGGAGGAGATCTACATATCCGAATTGCCAAGCTTGCCTTCCACACAAAGGAGAGTCCCACCCGGACACGGGACGAAGCCTTCAATCTTGTATCTTCATAGTCCAACAGTCCGGCCAAAGTATATTGTCCGGCTGTCCGAGGACCCCCTAATCCAGGACTCCCTCACCCGCCACTTTATAAGGAGGGGGAGGGGGATGTCATCCCACATTCTCTCAACATCCATCCTCTTCCACCTTTGCTCCTTTCTTCCACCCGCCATGGCGAGAGGGGGTGCTGGGCCTTCGACGATGGCGGCGAGGCTCGCCGCTCAACAAAGCATTCCCTCTTCCCAAGCGCCCGCAGCGGCTAAGCTGACTACGAGAGGAAGGGGAATGGGACGAGGCCGAGGTCGCCGCGGCGGTCGGGGGAGAGGGGGACGAGGCGGCGCGATGGTCGTGCCTCTGCCAGTGATGCCTCCCGCGATGGAGGGACACGTAGGGGACCAGCCCCACGAGTTCTTTATCAGGCTGCGCCGGCCGCCATGTCGTCGTCTCCGCCTCCCCACCCCATTTGCTCGGGAGATGGAGCTCGATCCGCCCCAGACCCTTAGGCTGCACATGAGGGGTTGCAGGAACGGCAGCATGCGGGTCGACGTCGACTTACCCGCTCCTCACGTCATGTACCTCTGCCGCGGATGGAAGACGTTTGCTCGCATCCACAGCCTGACGGTAGGGCTCGTCCTCTACTTCAAGTTAATGGAGGGCGGCCTGCTCTCCGTCAAGATCTTTGGAGATCTTGGAACTCGCCTAAAGTGCTGCGTGGAGAGCTCCTCCGACGATGAAGCTTCCTCCTCGAGCGGGAGTGACGAGGAGGACAGCGATAGTGACAACGAGGGAGTCGAGCGGCGGGACGCCGACCCCGACTACGACTGACCGCGTTGCCCCTCCCTCGGCTACGCGCCCTACTGAGGTCCTTTCTCGTCAAGCTCTCCATCGGCATGCTCCCCATCGCCTCCTTGGGCGGCTGGCGTAGGAGGGCCGGAGAAGGCGAAGAAGGCGGGCGGCGGCTGTCAAATCGGAGTACGCAGGCACCGACGCCTTTGTCGCGTATTGTCAGGCCGCTGCCTCATCTTCCAGCTCCCTCCCCGGCACCGGGACGCTCTCTTGGTGCCTTCTGCTTCTCGCACCTCACCTAGGCCCTCCTTTCGCCCTCCTGCTATCTTGTTCCACCTTCTGAGGAGAGGGACAAGAAAGGGATTACGGGCACCTTATCTCTTTTTAGTTTGTAAGCCCGCGGGCACTTGTTAATTTTAAGACTTGTAATCCCCTTGCTCATGTTTATAATTCCGTATGAATTGTACCTGTATGGGATGTTTTTAATGAAAAAGGGTGCTTGCGGTTTCTTTGTGCATGAGCGAGGCCCAAGCCAAGGAACGAATCCTTGTTATTTTTAAGATAAACATTGTCGCCCGACAACAGGTCTTGTTGTCCCCCCACTTCAGTCGACCATTCTCGCGCTCTTGCCGGAGGCAGGGCGAAGTAGAGTTAGGCCCCTCGTGTATTTCCTGGCCACCGCGTCTATGACCTAGTTCTGTCCTAGTGGCTTGGGTACAAGAAGAAGGGGGAGCACCGTGGGTTCAGAATGAAACGAGGTCTCATTTGTCCTAGTTTCATACGGATATGCATAACAGGGGATGAAAGACATATCTGAATCCGCAGCCCCCAGCAACCTTGGCTTGCCGTGGTTGGATCCTTGTGTCTTCAGCCCCCGGCAGTCTAGGTTTTCCGGGGCCGGAGCGCTGGTCCATTCTCTTTCTCCCAAGCAGCTCAGCAGAAGTGTCCACGTGCCCTGCGAACCAAAGAGGACAGAAAGTCGCACACTCGAACTTTAGGCTAGGGGTTAGTCGCCGCTAAGCACTATCAACCCTAATCGAGGGAGAGACTCAACCTAGCATGCATGCTATAACTTAGGGCGCCAGCGCTTCATTTATTTGGCTTTGTACAGATGGTTACATGCCTTGCCGGCAAAGCTTGTACAAAAGGGTGGCTTGCCGGGAGGCCTGGCAACCACGCCTTATGGGTAAAACTTGCGAAGATGTTCGATGTTCTAGGAGTTGCTCACTGGGACAGCATCTTCGGTCTCCAGGCGGACTGCGCCGGGCCTGGTGACTCGTATTAACCGATAAGGTCCTTCCCACTTTGGCGTCAACTTGTTGGAATTCTTGGCCAACTGAACGCGCCGAAGAACAAGGTCGCCTTCCTCAAAGCTTCGGGCATGAACCTTGCGGCAATGGTAGGGGCGCAAGGCTTGCTGGTAGCGTGCTGCTCTCACAGCCGCCCGAAGACGATCTTCCTCAAGGAGCGTTGCGTCATCTTGCCGCAATCGCTCTTGCTCAAGCTCGTCGTAAGCGAGCACTCGAGGTGACCCGTATATGAGTTCCGTGGGGAGAACTTCTTCTGCCCCGTATACCACGGCAAAGGGTGTCTGGTCGGTGGCTCGATTTGGTGTCGTTCTGATCGACCAAAAAACCGCCGGCAACTCATCAATACAGCGCCTTCCACTTTTGTGCAGCCTGTCAAAAGTGTTTGTCCTCAGGCCACACAACACTTCAGCATTTTCCCTCTCTGCCTGGCCATTGCTCCATGGATGTGCCATGGAAGCGAAACAGACCTTGCTGCTGAGGTCTTGGATGTATAGCATGAAGGTGTGGCTTGTGAACTGTGTGCCGCTGTCGGTGATGACTCTGTTTGGCACACCAAAATGGCAGACTAGCCCTTTGAAGAACTTGACGGCTAACTATGAAGTAACCTTCCTCACTGCCTCCACCTCCGGCCACTTTGTGAACTTGTCGATGGCAACGTACAAGTACTCAAAGCCCCCGACAGCTTGAGGGAAGGGGCCCAGTATGTCAAGCCCCCAGACTGAAAACGGCCAGGAAAGAGGAATTGTTTGAAGGGCTTGAGCTGGTTTATGAAGCTTCTTTGAATGGAATTGGCACGCTTCACACTTGGTTAGTAGTGCCATCGCATCCTAGAGGGCAGTGGGCCAGAAGAAACCTTGCCGAAATGCCTTGCTAGCAAGGGCCCTCGACCGTATGTGGGAGCCACATATGCCTGTGTGTATCTCTGCCAACAGCTCCAGTCCTTCCTCCCGGGGGACGCACTTCAATTTCACACCGTTCGGCCTGTTCCTGTACAGGACGTCATCGACAAACTGATACATAGCAGACCGACGGGCTACTTTCTCCGCTTCTTCCTGCTCCTCAGGAAGCTCCCCTGTTTGGAGGAATCAGATGGTATGATGTGCCCATGCCGCAGCCTGGGGCTCGATGGCAAGGACCAAATGCATTTCTTCTGCCATGGGGGCGGTCGTCTCTACGGCCAGGGCTTAACGCCCTGCCGGAGCCAGCCGCTGCTCGGCAGGCTCAGAATCCATGGCAACACCCTTGTCGGCGGCCCCTGGGGGCTCGGCGGGGAAGTACTTGCCGGGGCCTGATTTCCTTCATTTGTTCTGCTCCATTGATGGCTCAACGGATGGCTGAGTTAACCAAAGCAAAAAGGTACCTGGTTCCACAGGTAGCTTGAATGCAGCGCGCTTTGACAGGTAATCAGCGACGTCGTTCTCCGCCCAGGGAACGTGCTCCGCTTGTATACCGTCAAAGCGCTCCTCCAGCTTCCTCACCTCATCTATGTAGGCCCCCATCAACAGGCTCTGATAATCTTTGTTAGCTTGCCTGATGATAAGCTGTGAATCGCCCCTGACGATGAGCTTTTTAACCCCGAGGTCTGGTGTGATCCTTAGACCGGCGAGCAGCCCGTCGTATTCGGCAGTGTTGTTTGTGGACATCTCCCTGGGAAAATGCATCTAGATTACATACTTGAGGTGCTCTCCGGTGTGTGCGACAAGCAGCACACCGGCACCGGCGCCTTGCAGCGAGAAAGCCCCATCAAAGTACATGATCCAGTCGTGACTTGCTTCCTTGCCGGGGAGTGCGGTCTCCTGGATTTCCTGGTCAGGCGTTGAGGTCCATTCTGCAATGAACTCTTCCAAGACTCTGTTCTGGATTGTCGAAGTACTTTCAAACTTCAAACCAAAGCTGGATAACTCCAGGGCCCACTCCACAATCCTTTCGGTTGCGTCCGGGTTGTGCAGTATCTGTTGCAACAGGAGGCGGGTGACGACAGTGATCTCGTGGGCTTGGAAGTAATGATGCAGCCCCCTCAAGGCCATAAGTAGGCCGAAGAGCAATTTCTGCACACCGGAGTACCTTGACCTAGCCCCTTCAAGAGGGAGCTGACAAAGTAAACCGAGTGCTTCATCATCTTCTTCTTCTGCACCTCTTCACTTGGCTGCGCGGGCTCCGTTCCGATGACGTCAGACTCTGCCGAGGGCCTTGCCTTGCCGGTGCCAGGCCCTGCCGGGGAGATATTTGACTTGCCATCCGCCGGTCCTGCCGTTGCCACTGCCTCTTCGTCGACCTCCCTCTGCACCACCAGCGCGGCGCTGACCACTTGATTCGTCGCTGCCAGATACAGCAACAACGACTCTTCTGGTTTAGGCGCCACCAGTACTGGTGTAGAAGAGAGGTATTTCTTCATATCTTGCAGTGCTATCTCTGCCTATGGGGCCCACTCCGTTGGGCCTGTCTTCTTCATGATCTTGAAAAAGGGAAGGGCACGCTCAGCGGACTTGGAGATGAATCTGCTCATGGCGGCAACACAGCCAGTGAGCCGACGCACATCCTTGATCCGCTTGGGTGCCTCAATCTGCTCAACAGCCTTGATCTTGTCTGGGTTTTCCTCGACCCCACGCTGCGACACAAAGAACTCGAGAAGTTTGCCGGACGGAACACCGAAGACACACTTCTCAGGGTTCAGCTTGAGGTTGATCTTGTGTAGGTTAGAAAACGTCTCTTCTAAGTCTTGTACAAGGGTTGCCTTGTCCTTGGTTTTGACCACTATGTCATCCATATAAGCTTCCATATTTCTATGTAGCTGGGGCTCAAAACCAATTTGGACCGCCCTTGGGAACGTCGAGCCAGCACTCTTCAACCCTAAAGGCATCCGTAAAAAGCAATACATACCACATGGGGTGATGAATGCTGTCTTCTCTTCGTCTTCTCGTCATGAAGATCTGGTGGTAGCCCGAGTAGGCATCGAGGAATGATAACAGATCACACCCAGCCGTGGAGTCAACAGTCTGGTCGATGCGCGGAAACGGGAAGGGGTCCTTAGGACAAGCCTTATTGATATCTGTGTAATCAATACACAGCCTCCACTTCCCGTTCACCTTGCGCACCACCACCGGATTGGCCAACCACGTCGGATGGAGCACTCCTCTCACCAAGCCCGCCGCTTCCAACTTCCTGATCTCCTTTGTGATGAACTCCTGCCGTTCCAGAGCTTGCTTCTTGACCTTCTGCTTGACGGGTCGCGCATGGAGACAGACAGCAAGATGGTGCTCAATCACTTCCCTGGTAACGCCGGGGATGTCGGATGCTTGCCCTGCAAACACATCGACATTCGCCCGCAGGAAAGTGACGAGCGCGCTTTCCTATTTGTTGTAGAGGGTGGAGCTTATAGTGAAAGCCCCTCCCACGCCATCCTCCCTGACGGACACCCTCTTGGTCTCTGGTGGTGCAGCTCTGGATTTCTTGCTCTTGCTAGCGGAGCTCTCTGGCACGTCCTCGACGGCAGCACAACATTCCGAAGAGGTGCACTTGCCGGAGTGGGTGCGAGAGGTCTTCCCGGTCCCAGTCTTCTTCTTCCCTCCGGAGGCTCCAGCGGTAGGAGCAAGTGCCTTGGTGGCAGCTGTTGCAACTGCCTCCTGGTAGAGTAGGTCGGCACAGGTCAGCGCGTTCTTCTTGTCGTAGGGGACGGTGATGATCGTCATCGGCCCAGGCATCTTCAACATGTTGTCGGCGTAATGCGACGCCGCCATGAACTTGGCTAGTGCCGGGCGGGCGAGGATCCCGTTGTAGGGCAAAGGGATCTCGCCTACATCAAAGACGATCCTCTCCGACATGTAGTTCAACTCGCCTCCAAACGTCACAGGCAGCGTGACCTTCCCCTTCGGCTAGCTCCTTCTCGGGTTAACCCCTTGAAACGTGCCCGTCTCCTCGAGGTCTCCGTCAGGAATTTGCAGCCTTTTGATTACGACAGGTAAGATCAAGTTCAGGCCGGCCCCGCTGTCAACCAGCATGTTGTTCACCTTGAGGTTGCGTATCGTTGGGGAGACCAACAACGGCAAGCACCGGACCGCAGTTGTGCGGTCAGGGTGGTCCTTGGCGTCAAAGATGAGGGTGTGCCGGACCACTTCAGTGGCTTCCCGAGCATCGAACGATGGCTCCGCTGCTGCGATCTCATGCGCCCACTGTTTGAGCTGACGGTGAGAAGTATGCAGCGAGGCGCCACCATCGACGCACATGGCCTCCGTAGCCTTCTGGAACTCATGCTCGCCGGACTCATCGTCCTCGTCATGATCATCGTCTTCCTGCTTCTTGTCGTGGCCCCGAGCGGGCCTCTCTTGCTGGTTATCCTTGCCGCGGCGACCTCCTTGGCCGCTGAGGGAGTCCTGGATTAGGGGGTATCCAGACAGCCGGACTATATCCTTTGGCCGGACTGTTGGACTATGAAGATACAAGATTGAAGACTTCATCTCGTGTCCGGATGGGACTCTCCTTGGTGTGGAAGGCAAGCTTGGCGACACGGATATGTAGATCTCCTCCCTTGTAACGGACTCCGTGTAATCCTAGCCCCCTCCGGTGTCTATATAAACCGGAGGGTTTAGTCCGTAGGATAACAACAATCATACCATAGGCTAGATTCTTGGGTTTAGCCTCTACGATCTCGTGGTAGATCAACTCTTGTACTACTCATAGCATCAAGATCAATCAAGCAGGAAGTAGGGTATTACCTCCATAGAGAGGGCGAACACAGGTAAACATCGTGTCCCCTGCCTCCTGTTACCATCTGCCTTAGACGCACAGTTCGGGACCCCCTACCCGAGATCCGCCGGTTTTGACACCGACATTGGTGCTTTCATTGAGAGTTCCACTGTGCCGTCGCCATAAGGCTTGATGGCCCCTTCGATCATCGGTAACGATGCAGTCCAGGGTGAGGTCTTCCTCCCCGGACAGATCTTTGTATTCGGTGGCTTCTCACTACGGGCCAACTCGTTTGGCCATCTGGAGCAGATCGAGAGCTACGCGTCTGGCCATCAGGTCAGGTTTGGAAACTTGAATTACACTGCCGATATCCGCGGAGACTTGATCTTTGACGGATTCGGGCCCATGCTAGGTGTGCCGCATGATCACGACGAGCATGATATAGCTCTACCGTCGGACAGTGTTCGGGAAATCACGCCAGCAACTACCCCGGCCTTCAATTCAGAATAGATCGCGCCACCCGAGGACGGGCGGATGGACCCCGCCTTGGGTGTCGCACCCTTAGTGGCGATAGAGCCGAATACTGACCTTACCCCTCACGAGAGCCGTGAAGCCGGACTACTCGACTCGTCTCTGTCCACGGACTGTGAACCGCCTGCGCCCATGCCTATCGAATACGATTGGGCGCCGATAATGGAGTTCACCTCCGTGGATATCTTTCAGCACTCGCCCTTCGGCGATGTACTAAACTCGTTAAAGTCTTTCTCCCTGTCAGGAGAACCTTGGCCGAACTATGTCCGGCTAGAATGGGATGCGGATGACGAAGAAATTCACTCCCCACCCACCACCCACTTAGTAGCCTCTGTCGATGATTTAACCGACATGCTCGACCTCGACTCCGAAGACATCGATGGTATGGACAACGATGCGGGAGACAAACAGGAACCACGGCCAACAGGGCGCTATACTACCACTTCATCACATGACATATACATGGTGGATACACCCAAAGAAAATGATGACGAGGAACGGAAGGAAGCATCGAAGGATAGCTCCCTCGAGAAGCAATCAAAGCGGCGGCGTAGGCGTAGCTCCAAATCCCACCTCGGCAAAAACAACGATAACAGCGCAAGGAAAAACAATACCCCGGTCGACTCCGGAGGAAATGACAACCAAATAGACCCACCGACAAAGCAGGGTGAGCCAGCGGACAATGAACAAAGTACGGAACCGTTGTCCGGACACGGCGACGCCGAGCGACATGCTAATCAACCCGTCTCCGGAGAAGAAAACAGTCCGGATGACGACGAACACATCTTCTCGGAAAGGGAGCTGGAGAAAGAGAACCTCCATAGAAGGCTTATCACCACTGCGAGGAGTTTGAAGAAGAAAAGGCTCAAGGCCGCACAAAATACACTCAACACTAGATGGAACAAAGTGCTCGATACGGCAGAAAAGTATGGTGCAGTCGCCACACGAAGAGCTACCCAAAGCGAAAGCTGCTGCCTGAATTTGGCGATGAGGCCTTAGAGCCCCCACAGCCAAAGAATAAAACTGCCTACCGGTCGGAGCGACGAACTCGTGGCCGCGTTAGAGTGGCCGATGAGGCTGCACAAAAGTCAGTACATGACCCGCACGAGGACTCGCATCAAAGGACCGGCGCAACCAGATCCATCTACGGATCGAGGAAACGCGCTCCAGTACTTAATCAAAACCAAATATCACAACCGTCCGAATGCCACGGTATAGCTAAGTACAGGGGTGCCGCACACACCCTATGTTTCACCGACGAGGTATTAGACCATGAATTTCCAGAAGGATTCAAACCAGTGAACATAGAAGAGTATGACGGGACCACAGACCCAGGGGTCTGGATTGAGGACTTTATCCTCCATATCATTATGGCTCGCGGAGATGGTCTCCATGCCATCAAATACTTACCCCTCAAGCTCAAAGGACCAGCTCGGCACTAGCTAAAAAGCCTCCTCAAAAACTCCATTGGAAGTTGGGAGGAGCTCGAGGATGCTTTTCGGGCCAATTTTCAAGGGACTTACGTCCGACCTCCAGACGCAGATGATCTGAGTCATATAATTCAACAGCCCGGAGAGTCAGCCCGAAAGCTTTGGAACAGGTTTCTCACTAAGAAGAACCAAATTGTCGGTTGTCCGGACGCCGAAGCATTAGCAGCTTTCAAGCACAGCGTCCGAGACGAATGGCTTGCCAGACACCTCGGCCAAGAAAAACCGAGAACAATGGCAGCCCTAACAAGCCTCATGACCCGCTTTTGCGCGGGCCAGGACAGCTGGTTAGCCCGAAGCAGCACCAGCGACCCAAGCACATCCGAAGTCAGGGATGGCAATGGAAAACCACGACGCAGTAAGAACAAGCGCCGCAATAAAGAAGACAGCCCAGACAACACGGCAGTAAACGCCGGATTGAGGGGCTCTCGACCGGGTTAGCGGAAAAAGAGCTTTAAAGGCAACAGAGATGGACCAACCAGCCTAAACAAGATTCTAGACAAATTATGTCAGATCCACGGCACCCCCGATAAACTTGCAAATCATACCTACAAAGAATGTTGGGTCTTCAAGCAGGCCGGCAAGCTAAACGCCGAACACAAGGGGGAGGACACGCCGAGCTAGGACGAGGATGGGCCTCGCCAGCAGGACACCGGGGGACAGAAAAAATTCCCACCAGAAGTCAAAACATTATACATGATCCACGTGACAAAAAGGAGAAGCAAATATGCACTTCGAAATACACGAGCCGTAGAGCCCGTCACCCCTGAGTTCTACCCCTGGTCGGCCAGCCCGGTCACTTTTGATCGCAGGGATCACCTAACAAGTATCCGGCATGAAGGATCAGCTGCCTTGGTGTTGGACCCAATAATAAACGGATACCATCTCACACGAGTCCTTATGGACGGCGGCAGTAGTCTAAATCTGATATATCAGGACACCATCCGCAAAATGGGGATAAACCCAATAAAAATCAGCCGCAGTAATACTACCTTCAAGGGAGTAATACCAGGCACAAAGGCTCGCTGCACGGGCTCTCTAGTACTAGAGTTGTCTTCGGCTCGCCCGACAACTTCCGAAGCAAAGAGTTAACCTTCGACATTGCTCCATTCCGAAGTGGCTATCAAGCACTACTCGGACGAGCGGCTTTCGCTCGTTTTAATGCAATACCGCATTATGCTTTTCTCAAGCTTAAAATGCCCGATCCGCGTGGCATCATCACAGTACATGGAAATGCTGAGCGCTCCTTACGAAAGCGTAAGAACGTCTGTTGCTTTTAACAAATTAACACTAGACGGGCTCACCAACCAGAACAGATGACCGGTCGTTAAGACGACGGACACGGTTAGACGAGTCTGGCTAATCCTCGGATAGAGATTGGTTTGATGGTTATACCCTTATAAATGGTACCAGGGGCTTCTGAGCGATAATTCGGCTCAACTTTACCCATCTTGACTTTTAAATGGTCTTATTATAATAGCCAATTTTTTGCACTCCAATTTCGAACTAAGTTCCTCTCTTTTACAGATGACAATCGTGCTATGCCCGTCCAGGATACGGCACAACGGAGACACAGGCACAGACGTGCAGCAGGGACCCGCTCAAAGGTTTCTTTTTAGATTAAGACCCTGCGTAAACCTGTTTCACTGTCTTCTGTTGTTTACATCCTCCGGATCCTCAATACAACCGTGAAGGATGTTGATGTTCTTGGCATGTGGCCACGTTAGAATATTGCATGTACCCGGACACTAGGGGCTCATTATCCAAGGGCATCATTTAGCCCAGTATATATTTTAAAGACCGAATACCTTAGGGAGTGTTCGGCGTCGCGAGTTTGGCCTTATATGCATCAGCTCCGAATCATGTCTTTGGTCAAATGTTGGGTTCGCCCGGCTCCTGTGTTTTGTTGCCTTACGTTCCACTCTATCGGCTAAGGAGGCACCAGGAGAACTACTGCGATTGTGCCCTGGTTCGGCCGGACGAGCACCTCAGTAGAGAAAGCCAAAAACTGACTGTCATGATAATGCGCGAGACTGGTCAACCACTCGATGACCTATCGGAATCTTCGGGATTCCTCCGCATTAATGAAGGGCCGTTTCCCAGCCAGGCATGTATGCGCCCCGTATTCGGATGAGCGGAGCCACCAGGGGCAATATAGTAGCCCCACTGTCAAACTCCTATGGCTAAGTGAAAGTGTTAAAGCAATATAGTCCGATTGCCTAGTTCGCTGCGCTATCACCTCCCCAATGGACCAAGACATTGGATCAAGTGTGAACATGCGTCTTCTGCGAACACCCCCGCATTATATGCATGGGGGCTGAAGCCGACATCTGCAAACTTTCAGGTTATATACATATATACATAAACGGCCGCACAGGAGGCATCATAATACTTTCAGGCAAAAGTATAAAAATAGCCTTTACAATTTAGTAAAACATTGTTTTTCAATGGGAATAGATGTCACTAGAACATAATATTCTTTGAGCACTGAGCTTCTATTGAGCGAGCGCCTTCAACGACTTCGTCAAAGTAGTGCTCGACAGCTACTCGGCTAACGGCCGAACTCGGGGTCGCAATTGCGGTGGTTTCCATCTCCGCCCAGTATGTCTTGACACGGGCAAGCGCCATCCGCCCACCCTCGATGCACGCCGACCTCTTCATAGCGCCGATGCGTGGCACAACACCAAGGAACTGCCGCACTAAACTAAAATAACTGTCCGGCCTCGGCCCTTCCGGCCATAAATGATCCACAACAGACCTCATGGCGAGCCCGGACAACCTATGGAGCTCGGACCACTCGGCCATACGCTCATTCAAAGGAAGCGGACGCGCTGGAGCGTTAAATTGTGACCAGAACAGCTTCTCCACTTCACGATCTTTTTTATCTTTGAAGTATTCAGCCGCATCTGCGGCACTTGCTGCCAAATCCAGATAAGCGTCTGCAGAACTCCACAGCCGATCCAGCGGAGCATACTGAGGATCTACGAACTTCATCCGCAGCATAAAGGGTTTCCCAGCCGCGACATCCCCGGCGTGACACATCTCCTCCTTCATCACTCTAATTGTAGAGCGGGCGTCCTTGGCCGCTACCGTGGCCTTCTCCAGGTCCGTCATCTTCGCTCGATCTTCCTTTTTGAGAAGCTCGTAACGGCCGGCGGCATCCTTCAATTCCACAGCCATCTTGGCTATTTCCTCTTTGCTTTGGCAATGAGCAGCCTTTTCGGCTCTCAGCTGCTCGACCGCCTTTAGGGCAGCCGCATCACTCTTCCTGGCTTGTTCTTTGGCCTGGGCAGGTTCAGCTAGAAGGGTCTCCAAGGCCGCAACTACATCTGCAGTTGCAACATATTAAAGATACTGGCGTCATGCTCCTCTTACTACATGTTGATCATTGGAGAAATTACATACCCTGTGCCTCATCAAGCCGCTTGTTGACAAGCACGACGTCGGCATCTACCACATCCAGTTGCTGCTTTAGCTCGGCAACCTCACGAGTCCGGCTAGCCACTGGACCACCCGCCACCTGCATATGAGGAGGGTCGGATTATTACCTGGCACTATGATCTTCTGTTTGCCGCCATTTTCGACAGCAACCAGAGTCTCAGGGGCTACTATCTGCACGGGGCACACCTAAACATGTGCGGTTCTGTCAAAAATTCACATTATTTCACGTACCTCAAAACCTTTCAGCAGACTCATAAAGGCTTCATGCAACCCGCTTTCGGCAGATGAAATCCTCTCAACCACCATACCCATTAACGTACGATGCGCTTCTGAGATAGCCACTTGTTCTAACAAATCCTTCAGTGCGTCCGACCGCATAACAGACGGTGCCGAACACTTTCGGTTGCTCTCTTCAAGAGCTGGATGCTGGGGACTTAGGGTGGCCAAAGGATTACTTTCTGGCCTTGTCGACACCGGAGAAGCCCTCCGCGACAACAGCTCAAGGTCGCCCGCCTCGTAAGGCGGGAGGGCATGGGGAGGCGTTTCGCTCTCCACCATCTCCGAAAGAAGATCCCCCAAAGAAGAACTCTGCCGAGAAGGACTATGATCCGGACTATGAGATAAATATTTCGGTTATTTTTCTCAGAAGCAAAGCATGACGTTTTCATTATTAAACTTCCCTTTCTACTTACAGCTCGGTTGAAGGCTGGCCCCCTTGCGGGCATTGTGCGACCGGGGTATCCCCCGGGGCAGGACCCTCTAGCGAAGGTTTCTTCCCCCATTTGGAGACCATTGTCTCCGGGTCTTCAGAGGCGGTCCTCTTCCTTCCTTGGGAGGGGGGAATTTCAGTTTCCTCCCCCCAGTTATCCTCCTTCGCGGAGACGCTAGCCCCTTTATTCCCCCCTTTGTCTTCCCCTGAGGGCGCCTGATAAGGCGCAAGCTCCAGCATCCTAGTCAGTACAGGATCCGGTGAGACCTCGGGGAGGGGGCCGGACACCTGATCATCTTCGCCTTTGTTACCCAGTCCTGGTCAAAGAGCGACTCTCCAGAATAATCTTGTGATAAATAAAGATACAACGTGTTCGGTTACAGGGCTACTTACCTCGGTATCTGGACGATTGCAGTTCAAACCAGCATCCTCGGTGGTGTCCGGACACATTATTTGTGGACCGAAGAACAATTTGAACATCTCATCGAGCGTCATGCCGAGGAAATGATGGATAGCTCGCGGCCCCTCCGGGTTGAGTTCCCACATGCGGAGGGGACGACGTTTGCAGGGTAGGACTCGACGAATTAACGTGACTTGCATTACCGTGACTAGACTGATGTCTCTCTCTAGGAGATCTTGGATGCGGCTCTGCAATATTGGCACATCCTTTACTGGCCCCTAGTCCAGCCCCTTGTTGACCCATGATGCTAGTTGTGGCGGGGGCCTAAGCAAAAAGTAGGGGGAGCCACCCACTTGGTACCCCTGGGAGCTGTGATATAAAACCACTCTCGTTGCCATAAGCTGGACACTTCTTGGAACCCTCGGGCCATGGGGCATTGGCACTTTTTCTTATTACGGCGCCTCCGCACTCTGCTTGCCACCCCTCGATCATCTTTGGCTCCGCCTTGAAGGTCTTGAGCCACAGGCCGAAGTGAGGGGTAATGCGAAGGAAAGCTTCACACACGACGATAAACGACGAGATGTGGAGGACAGAATACGGAGCCAGATCATGGAAATCCAGCCCGTAGTAGAACATGAGCCCCCTCACGAATGGATCTAGAGCGAGGCCGAGCCCTCGGAGGAAGTGAGATATGAACACAACGCTCTCGCCGGGTTTGGGAGTGGGAATGACCTGCCCTCGAGCAGGCAGCCGCTGCGCAATCTCGCCGGTCAAAAACCTGGCCTCTTTAACTTTTTGACGTCTTCCTCCGTAACGGAGGAGGGCATCCACCGACCTTGAAGGTTGGATCCGGACATGGTTGAAGGTCCAAAGCGCCTGACATGAGCTTTGGGTGTTGGAACTCGAGGTGGCGGAAGGATTCGATTGAGTTCGAGGAGTAAAAAGGATAGGGCTTGGTCTCTTTATAAAGAGGGTGAATACCAAGCGTCCTCCTCGTGACCGTTTGGGACAAGCCTACAAATCGAGGAGTCATACCAACAGGCACGATTGGGTTACCCACGCCCGTGTTGATGAGAATCCCGTGATAAGGGGACACGATCTCTGCTTCGACAAGACATGCCAAAGAAACCGCCTCGCGATATGCGACAAGGCTGGTTGAGAAAAACGGTTTGAATAATGACCGGGACGTGGTATTATGTCATGATATCAAGTGTGTCAGCAGATTGGATCTGTGGAAATAATATTCTCTCTACGGTGGTATGTGGAACTTGTTTTGCAGAGCCGGACACTATCCTTGTGTTCAAAATCTTCTACGGAGTATTCGGAGGAGGAACCCGCCTTGCAATGTCGAACACAATCTGCGCGCCGGACTCATCGTCATTGAAGCCTGGTTCAGGGGCTACTAGGGGAGTCCTGGATTAGGGGGTATCCGGACAGCCGGACTATATCCTTTGGACGGACTGTTCGACTATGAAGATACAAGATTGAAGACTTCGTCTCGTGTCCGGATGGGACTCTCCTTGGCGTGGAAGGCAAGCTTGGCGACACGGATATGTAGATCTCCTCCCTTGTAACCGACTCTGTGTAACCCTAGCCCCCCAGTGTCCATATAAACCGGAGGGTTTAATCCATAGGATAACAACAATCATACCATAGGCTAGCTTCTAGGGTTTAGCCTCTACGATCTCGTGGTAGATCAACTCTTGTACTACTCATATCATCAAGATCAATCAAGCAGGAAGTAGGGTATTACCTCCATAGAGAGGGCCCGAACCTGGGTAAACATCGTGTCCCCTGCCTCCTGTTACCATCCGCCTTAGATGCACAGTTCGGGACCCCCTACCCGAGATCCGCCGGTTTTGACACCGACGGCCGCCACGCTTCTTGCCGGATCCTTCGGCACCATCCTGTCCCTTCTCCTTGTCCCGCCGCTTGTACTCGGCTTTTTGCTTTTCAGCAAGCAGCTCGACTTGTCGGCAGTTTTGGAGGTCGTGGCCCTTGGTGCGGTGGATCTTGCAATATTGCTTGTCAGAGCCTCCTGGCTTGTCGGCGGCCGCCAAGGCCCGGCAAGCGGCGCACCCGGCAATCTCCTTGCCGGGGTCGTCTTCCTTGGTCTTCTTGGCGACGCCGGTGTCATCGGATCCCTCGACGGCAAGCACGGCTTTGCCCTTGCGTTTTCTGTTGAGACGCCGGGCCTTCTTCATCGGGGCGGTGGTGTCTTCATTAGTAGAGTCGGTTTCCACGCCGGCGTCCTCGCCGGGGTACTTCATTCCCTCTTCAACCCGGGCGCACCTATCGGCCAGAACATAAAGCTCAGCCACATCCTTAACCTTGTTCATCGCCAGCTCTTCACGCATCTTGCGATTATGCACGTTCTGATGGAACGCGCTAATCACGGCGGCGGGATGAATATTGGGAATGTTGTACTGTACCCGGTTGAACCTCTGTATGTACTTGCGCAGGGTTTCCCCTTCCTTCTGGGGAATGATATGCAAATCACTGGCCTGGCCATGAGCTTGGTGACCTCTAGTGAAGGCACCAACGAACTCATGGCACAGATCCGACCAAGAAAGAATTGAATCCGCCGGCAAGTGCATCAACCAAGACATGTTGTCGGGTTTCAGTGCCAACGAGAAGTAATTGGCAAGCACCTTATCATCGCGAGGTCCGACAGCTTGCATCGCGATGGTGTAGATGCTGAGGAACTCTGACGGGTGGGTCTTGTCGTTGTACTTCTCGCTGATGCCGGGCTTGAACGTGCGGTGGGACGGCAACTGGAACTGTCGCAGCTCACGGGTATAGGCTGGGCAACCCACCTCGTAAGGTAGGTCGCCGAAGCTCCTTGGTGTTGGGTGGTCCATAGCAGGCCCCGCCCGCTTATCCGACTGGTGGCGTGTATCGCACCGGCGCTCGATGGTGGTTCGAGCATCTTCATCGGTTCGCTCCCGAAGAACTTGGCGCTGATCGCGGTGGGTCCATGGATCGGACGACACTATGGAAATGTTATCACAAGCGTCGTCACGACGGACCGGCACCGACGGCAACTGGCGCGGGGGAGGGGAGTGCACTGTGGCTACAACTCCCCCGGTCCTTCCACCGCTGGCATGTGGTGGCTCGACGGAACGCCGGCCCAAGGGCCCCATCGGTCGCGGATCTTCTTTGTTGGTGACAGTGACGAGGCTCCGGATGGTGGCTCTCCACTCGTCGAGCTTCTCCGCAGCTGGGGGGAAGTCGAGGAGCAGCTACGCGAGCGCCAAAGCTTCTGCTGGTGTGGGTGGTGGCGAAAGCTGCGTGGACCGTGGCGCGCTTCGACGTCTAACCACGTTAGAAGGAGCTCTGTCACGTGCCATTTTCGCCAGCACTTCGGCGGGCATGCTGGCCTCCTTCGTCCTGCAGATGATGCACATGACTCTTCCCACGGCGGCGGCCGGGGTCTCCAGCGTGGTGGCGCTGCTCGTCGCGCGCACCCTGGGAAGAGCGCGCTGTCGGCGCCGACGTAGGCGTCTTGGAGGTTGCCGCGCCGCCCGTTGGTGGCACAGCAACATCCCTGGAGGGCCCCGCGCCGCCTGCGTGGGGGCCAGCCGTGTCTTTGGATTTGGCGGTGTGCGGTCCATCGTCTGGCGCACGAACGACGCCACTCGCCAGGCTCTGACCGCCAGAGCGATGCTGGTGCTCGCGGGCCGCGGATCGGTTTCTGTCCGCGACATGCCCACTTCTGCCCGCACTGGCATGGGCCGTTCAGCTCTCGAGGTTCCATGACGATCAAGCACTGCAAGGCTAACTACTAGACCAGATTCTCAGAACTGCGCCCCCTAGCAGGCGCACCAAAGATATCGGTGGAAACGACACCTATGGGATCACTGGGATCCCTTCTACGGTCGGCGAGCGCGGGGTCGTGAGAAGAGCAGATTCAGGAGCTAGCACAAGGATCGTTTACCCAGGTTCGGGCCGCGAGGATGCGTAAAACCCTAGTCCTGCTTTGGTGGATGTATTTCAGAGTGTTCTTGAGCTCTCGAACTAGCTACGGTGGCTGCATAGTTTAATAGAGCCGAATCCCTCTCCTCGTCACCTCAGGCCTCCTTTTATAGGAAAAAGGGGTTGCCACAGTGGCACACAGGAGGTGGAAAGGCATACAATGCGCGAGCTTATCGCTCGGCATTACGGGACAAAGTGCATCCAATGTGCTACTTAGGTGTCCATTAGCTTTATCAGGGACGGGAACGAGGCCCATCCCGTCCGTTGCTGCTCCGCCTCGCTTCGACACGCGCCCAGGCCAGCGATGCGTGCGGCGCCATGTAGGCAGGTAGGCTGCTGAGGTGGCGCGGCGGTGGAGCCTTCACGAAGATCTGCATGCCACCACGCAGGTGCTTGCTGAGTTGGCCTAGAAGCCGTGTGTTTCCATGTAGGTGCCTGCCCAGCTGGTTGGCCTGGCAGCTGCATGCTAACGGTGGTGGAGTCTTGGTCGCCGCAGGCCTGGCGGTGGCCCCGCTGATGCCCTCGGCAAGGGTCTTGCCGGGGGCCCGGCAAGGGTCTTGCCGTGGCGTTGCAGTCGTCCCCGTTAAGGCGCTTGCCGGGGGTCTTGTGGATTTCCTCGGCTAGGATCCCACCGAGGGTCACCATCTTCTAGTCCTCATCTGATCTCATATGTTTATGATCTTGACGAAGATTTGCATGCCACCACAGAGGCGCCTCCCGAGCCTTGGTTCCAATGTAGTTGGTGGCGGCGTTTGGAACCCTTGGGCTCAAGGGTGGTCCGCTCCGCTTGCATTGGGCAAGCTGCCCCGGCAAGGCCCTTGCTGGGGTCGCGGAGGCCGCACCGGCAAGTCCATTGCTGGGGTAGCGGAGGCCGCCCCAGCAAGGGTCTTGCCGGGGGAGTCCACGTCGCCCCCTTGCTGTCTTGTGTTTCTGGTTCTCAATTTGTCTTGTGCTTCGGCTCTTCTCCGGCTTCCCTCCTCTGCCCTACTTATTGCAGCCGCGGCGCGCGGCTCTGATTGCCCATGCACAAGTAAAGGGGTCAAAAGGAGAGCTCTACTTTTGTACACCGACAATAGCGCTTGTTGGGAGGCAACCCAATTTTATTTTTGTTCTTTGTGTTTTGCTCCTGTTTAGTAATTAATAATTCATCTAGCTTCTGTTTAGATGTGGTTTTATGTTTTAATTAGTGTTTGTGCCAAGTAGAACCAATAGGATCTTCTTGGATGATAGTTGTTTGATCTCGCTGAAAAAGACATAAATTTTGTGCTCACGAAAATAATTGTTAAAATTCACCAGTACATGATAAAATACTAATTCTTTTTGCAGAGGATCAATATACAAATTAACCAGGTTGTCCTTGTTTTTCAGAATTTTTGGAATGCCAGAAGTATTGGAACAAATCAGATTTCTACAGACAGTTCTGTTTTGACAGATTTTGTTTTTCGTGTGTTGTTTGCTTATTTTGATGAATCTATGAGTAGTATCAGGGGGTACGAACCATAGAGAAGTTGGAATACAGTAGGTTTAACACCAATATAAATAAAGAATGAGTTCATTACAGTATCTTAAAGTGCAGGCTTATTTTCTTATACTAACGGAGCTCATGAGATTTTCAGTTGAAGTTTTGTGTTGTGAAGTTTTCATGTTTTTGGGTAAAGATTTGATGGATTTTGGGGATGCCCAAGGTGCCCCAAGGTAAAATTCAAGGACAACCAAAAGCCTATGCTTGGGGATGGCCCGGAAGGCATCCCCTCTTTCGTCTTCGTCTATCGGTAACTTTAGTTGAGGCTATATTTTTATTCACCACATGATATGTGTTATTCTTGGAGCGTCTTGTATGATTTGAGTCTTTAACTTTTAGTTTACCACTGAGGGAGTCCTGGATTAGGGGGTATCCGGACAGCCGGACTATAACCTTTGGCCGGACTGTTGGACTATGAAGATACAAGATTGAAGACTTCGTCCCGTGTCCGGATGAGACTCTCCTTGGCGTGGAAGGCAAGCTTGGCAATACGGATATGAAGATCTCCTTCTTTGTAACCAACTCTGTGCAACCATAGCCCCCTCCGGTGTCTATATAAACCGAAGGGTTTAGTCCGTAGGACCAACAACAATCATACCATAGGCTAGCTTCTAGGGGTTAGCCTCTCTGATCTCGTGGTAGATCAACTCTTTTAATACCCATATCATCAATATGAATCAAGCAGGAGTAGGGTTTTACCTCCATAGAGAGGGCCCGAACCTGGGTAAAAACATCGTGTCCCTTGTCTCCTATTACCATCTGCCTAGACGCACAGTTCGGGACCCCCTACCCGAGATCCGCCGGTTTTGACACCGACATTGGTGCTTTCATTGAGAGTTCCACTGTGCCGTCACCATAAGGAAGGATGTCTCGTCTCGTGTTTAAAGACGGCACTACTGCTGGGGGAGCTTTGGCTATCGACCAAACTCTCCGGCTAGGCGGTTTCATCATGACCGCCTGTTCGGCTGCTGCGCCGACCATGACTTCTCGGGTCATCGAAAACAGCCTCCACGTCAACTCGGAACTTGCAGAGTAGATGGATCCAATGGAGCTCTCTTCCTTAAACGAGCTCTTGGATGGCATCGCCGCCTTGGGAGTCGCTATGGACTATGATCGGGTTGGGCTTAATCCCGATCAAAGGGAGATTAACTCTCCACCGGTCACCCATCATATTGCGGTGGTGGAGGAACAATGTGGCGACTTTTCCTCTATCTTGAGGACTAACTATGTCCGGATTCCTGAGCTCTCCGAACCGGATACCCGTTTGCGGGAGGACAACACCCAAGCCCTGAACCTAGAGTCAGGCAGCGGGCCAGGATTATCGGGCAAGACCCCGGAACCGGAACTTCCAAGATTGGAAACTCCTCGGCCCCTGGATCTCAAATCGGGTAAGGGTTCGGACTCAATTCCACCCACCCACCCAAACATAAGCGATCTTTCCCACATCAGGCAAGAGCCCCAGAAAACAGTACATCACTATTGGGCCAGATTCCTCCTTGCGATGTACAAGGTTAAGGACTGTCCCGAGGAAGACGCAATCTTATTTTTCTGCAATAATTGCACGGACAAGGGAATCCTTAAAGCCATAAGTCGCCGTGAGAAATCACGCTTCGCTGACTTGGCATTCGTAGTACGAAAGTACTGTGCGATGCAAAGTGCCTGGAAAACTGAAACAAAATTTTGGGATAATCCGGCCCCGAATACACACCCAGTCCGCATCAAAAGGGTGCACTATCATAGGACACCTAAGCTAATCCCAAAAAAGCAAAAAACACTCACAGGGCGTGGAACCGTACTAGAGGGATGGCTCAACGGACCCTGCAAAATCCATAGTACAGCGGATACCATACCAACACACAGCCATAGAGCATGTTGGATACTCCGGCAGGTGGCCAAAAGTGGTGAGGATCTTCTCATCCCAGACGCCACAGAGCACAAACCCAGGGATAAGAATACAATATTAATAGTTTTTGAGACCTTCACATCAAATAATAGGCGAAAGCGAACACTCCGCAGCCTTGCCGAAATCTACCATGTGGCAACAATAAATCCATGGAGTGACACGGCTATTACTTTCAATGCCAATGACGAACCTAAATTCCGAACAGCCCGAGCACCAGCCGAATTGGTCCTTAGTCCAATTGTGGACGGCTTTCGACTCACCAAGGTGCTCATGGACGGCGGCAGCGGATTAAACCTCATCTATGAGGAAACCCTTCAAAAAATGGAAATAGACTGTAACCGCATCGAGCGAAGCAGCACAACCTTTAGAGGAATAATCCCTAGTAGGGAAGCGCGCTGTACAGGCAAAATCATACTAGATGTGGTGTTCGGCACGCCAGAGAATTATAGGTTCGAAGAGATTACGTTCCAAGTGGCTCCGTTCAGTAGCGGATACCACACCCTTCTAGGGCAGGAGGCGTTCACGATCTTCCAAGCCATACCCCATTACGGGTACATGAAGCTCAAAATGTCCGGGCCCAACGGAATCATCACTCTCGTTAATGATCCGGACACAGCACTCCGCGCCGAAAACAAGACAGCCATGACCGCCCTCGAGGCATTATCCGAAGCCCTTGCGGCCGAGGAACTGACTGCGCTGCGCTCCACGGTGGACAGGGACGACGTAATACTTGATAAGAGATCCAAGTCCACCTCCTTTAAACCAGCAGATGAAATAGTCAAATTCCAAGTCCATCCAACGGACCCTACACAAACAGCCTCCATCGGGGCACAGTTAAACCCCGCCATGGACGCTGCACTACGAGAGTTCCTATGCGAGAATTGGGACATATTTGCCTGGCATCCCTCAGATATGCCAGGAATCCCACGTAGGCTGGCAGAACATAGCCTCAATATCCTTAAGGGATTCAAGCCGGTTAAGCAGGCTCTTCGGTGTTTCTCTGAACCTAAGAGACAAGCTATGGGAGAGGAACTAGCCAAGTTATTGGAGGCCAGAATCATTAGAGAAATAAAACACCCAGACTGGCTAGCAAACCTGGTGATGGTACCAAAGAAGGACAAATCTTGGCGCCTGTGCATCGAGTTCAAGGACCTCAACGAGGCTTGCCCAAAGGTTCCCTTTCCCCTCCCCCGCATTGATCAAATTATAGATGCTACCGCAGGACACGATTCATTGCGTTTCCTCGACGCATACTCTGGCTACCACCAAATTAAGATGGCAGAGCCCGACCAAGCAGCAACGACATTTATCACACCATACGGCCCCTTGCGGGCTCAAAAACGCCAGCACAACATATCAGCGCATGATTCAGACATGTTTGGAAAACCATATCAGCAAAATAGTGGAGGCATGCATAGATGATGTGGTTGTTATAACCAAACACGTCGACTCTTTAATAGACGACTTGAGGCTCACATTCGACAACCTCCGAGCATACGACATCAAGCTTAATCCGAAAAAATGCGTTTTCGGTGTACCAGCCGGAAAGCTTCTGGGCTTCATCGTCTCCAATAGAGGAATTGAAGCAAATCCGGCCAAAATCCGAGCTCTGTCACAGTTGGCTACCCCAACGGACCTCAAACAAATCCAGAAATTAACCGGATGTGTGGCGGCTCTAAGCCGCTTTATCTCCCGCTTGGGAGAAAAGGCATTACCCCTCTATCGCCTCCTTCGGCGCACCGAACACCATACTGGCAACCAACCCAATCATGGCCGCGCCAAACATCGGCGAACCAATGTTGTTGTACATTGCGGCAACTCATCAAGTTGTAAGCGCAGTGCTCGTCGTCGAATGAGAAACGGACGGACATAAATTCCCCCTTCAAAAGCCGGTCTATTATGTATCCACTTTCCTCACTCCATGAAAGTCACGGTACCCGCATTATCAAAAGATAGCATATGCGGTAGTCATGGCATCCCGGAAGCTGCGACACTACTTTCAAGAGTGTTTAATTACAGTAGCCTCGGAAGTGCCACTTAATGATATTATATACAACCGCGACGCCACGGGCCGGATTTCCAAATGGGCCATTGAGCTCCTCCCGTTCGACATAACGTACAAACCACGGCGAGCTATTAAGTCGCAAGTATTGGCCGACTTTGTCGCCGAATGGACGGAAGCCGAACTCCCTAAAGAGTACGGCGCATATTTGTAACGCCTCGGATTCGATGCGCCAGGTGTCCGCCAGTTATTCGCCGTCTTTGCCATGTCATTTGCTTGCGTGTTGCATTTTATCATGTCATCATGTGCATTTCATTTTGCATATGTGTTCGTCTCATGCATCCGAGCTTTTTCCCCGTTGTCCGTTTTGCAATCCGGCTCTCCTATGCCCTCCAGCGTTCCCCTTTTGTCTCTCGTTGTGAGCGGGTGTTAAACATTCTAGGAATGGACCGAGGTTTGCCAAGCGGCCTTGGTATAGCACTGGTAGACTGCCTGTCAAGTTTCGTGCCATTTGGAGTCCGTTTGATACTCCAACACCCTTCCAAAGCGGCCCAAAACCCAGCAAACTCCCCTCCATGCCCTCGGTCGTTCGATCACGATCGTGTGGGCGAAAACCGCTCCTCATTTGGACTCAACTAGCTCCCAGAAACTATAAATATGTGCTCCCCCGGATTTTTCGCACAGTCCAACCCTAGCCCCTTTCTTCCTCGCGCCGCCGGACATGTCCGCCCGGCGGCCGGACACGTCCACCGCCAGCCTCCACGTCGCCAGGACCAATCCGGGGACGCCACGTCACCCGCACCACCGCCCCAGCCTCTCGCGCGCCGCCACGTCGCCGCCCACCGCGCCCACTTCGTCGGGGCCCGTGGGAGCCCAGATCCGGCCCGCCCGGGCGATCTGGCCAGCGCCGCCGCCCGCCCGCCGCCCGAAGCGGACCGCGCGCCCCGCGCCGCCGTTCGCCGCCGCTGTCGCCGCCCGGCGCGCCAGCGGCTCGCCTCCTTAAGCGCCGTCCCTGCGCCCATGCGTCGATACTCCGGCCCAGCGCCAGCGCCCTCGCCTCCGCTGCCTCGGCGAGCCCCCTCGCCGCCGCGCTCGCGCCGCCCGGCGTCGTCGTCGCCCGGCGCCGCGCCCTCCATCGGCCTCGAGCGCCGCCGGCCCCGTGCCCCGCCGCCTCGCCTCGCCCCCTCTCTGGCCTCCTTCCTCGTCGCCGACCACCCTGGCCCCAACTCCGGCGAGGTTCCGGCCAACCTCGGGAACCGTGCCAAGGATCTGGATCTGGAATCCTCAGGTTGACCCCGAATTTTCCCCAAGTCCCGAGATATTTCAACATTATCATGCCATGTTCATCGCATCGTATCTCTGCATCTGTAGCTCCGTTTTGTACGTGTATTATGTCAAATTATTCGCCTCAACGGGTACTTCATTTCGTCCCATTGCATCATGTTCATTCGAGGTCATCTAGATGCCTGAATCTCTGATGCAATAGTGCTTCATAGTGTTAGTTCCTGTTTCTTAACAGAACTTGCTCATTTGTCATTTTTTCCATGATTGATGTGTGCATCCTATGAGGTCGATGTCTACATGTGTTTTGATCTATCTCATGCCATCTTTACAGTGGTGTATTCCATGTATTTTTGTGATCAATGTGGTGACTAGCACAAGCATGCAAACTAGGCTTCGTTATGTTGCTGATTTTAGTCCCTGTTCTGCTGTTATTTGGATGCCATGTAAACTTGATGCTACAGACAGATCCATGCATATTTTGAGATACTTCATTAAGGGTGTTTTGAACATATGGTTGTTCTATATCCATTTATTCCCCTGCTTGCAATTATGGAGTAGTCTAGCATGTCATTTTCGTGCTCTACTTTTGCTAGAAAATGTTTCCTGGCAGATTGTTTACATATTATTCAATTTTGCCAAGGTTGCTGTAGTTGATCCTTGCATGCTATGATCTTGTTCTTTCCTTGGTTTGTTTCATAAACATGTCTTCTTACTGATGCTATGCTTATCTTGTCATGGAATGACTTTTGGTGAGTGAGTCGAGCTTGTTAAGTAGTGTATTTGCTGTTGCTGTTTTGCTAGGCTGGATCTGTTATTTCGTGATGCTATGTAAACCTTCTTCTATAAGTCATTCTATGAATAATCTGGAGATGTTACCCAAGGGTGTTTTGTTCTACCTGTCATTCTCTATCTATCCATGCCCCTAGTTGCATTTATAGCCTTCTGTAGATTGTTGTTATCTTGCTCCAAAGTTAGTATATAATGTTGCTGTCAGCCTGTTAACATTATGTTCAGTTGTTGCCATGTGTTTTGCTAGTGATCCATGCACCCTATGAACTTTATATTGCCTTGCCTAGCTTCCTAAACATGCCTTCTTACTGTTGGTTGCCTTGCAATGCCATGTATTGGTCTGTGTTGAGTCATACAAGCTCATCTACATGCCTACTTATTGTTGTTCCTGCCATGTATGAATCTGTCATATAATTTGCCATGTTTACATGGGTACCATCATATTTTCTGATCGTTTTTGGCTCATGGTCAGTAAAGGACTTTTGAACTATGCATTTAGTACTATCATGCCATGCCTTTGTTTTCCATGATAACTTCCTGTAACATGTTGTTTGAGAGCTCTAAACATTGCAACCTGATGTTATTTTCTGCAAAGTCTGAACTGTTATCATTAGCAATCTTGCCATGTGTGTTTGAGCATGTTCTAGTGATTTCTGGAGATAGCCCAGTGTTCATGTTTTGTTGTGCTTTACCTTTACATCATGCCCATTTTTTTTGTTTTCATGTTAAGATGTTGTAGCATGTTGTTTTGGTGTTTGCAAGATGCCTAGTTGTTGTTTTGGGCAGATTGTTATAACTTGTTTCATATGTGTTGAACCGTTGCTCCGTTTTGAGTGTGCTCTATATGAAACTTGCTTAGAATTGCATGTAGCTTCATATTATCATGTTGCATCCTTGTTTTGAGGTGTTCGCTTGATGTTTGGATGCATTTAGCATCAATACCATGTTCAACTTGGTTTGCTCATATCTTCTAGGCCGTAGCTCCGAATTAAATGAACTTCATATGTAACTTGACTAGACTTTCGTGTAGATCATCTTAGTGCATCTTAACTTGCTATTTAACAACTTGAACTTAAGGTTTATTCAGATCTGGAACAATTTCAGAATTTGCATATGTTGGATTATGTTTATGTTGGGATATCACAATATCTCTTATATTTTTTAATGCATCTATACACTTGGTAAAGGGTGGAAGGCTCGGCCTTATGCCTGGTGTTTTGTTCCACTCTTGCCGCCCTAATTTCCGTCATATCGGTATTATGTTCCCGGATTTTGCGTCCCTAACGCGGTTGGGTAATTTATGGGACCCCCTTGACAGTTCGCTTTGAATAAAACTCCTCCAGCAAGGCCCAACATTGGTTTTACCATTTGCCTACCACCTATACCTTTCCCTTGGGAGTAGCTAACCCGAGGGTCATCTTTATTCAGCCCCCCCGGGCCAATGCTTGTCTAAGTGTTGGTCCGAACTAGAGTCCTTTGCAGCGCCACCTTGGAGAAACTCGAGGGCTGGTTTTAGTTGTACGGTGTGCTCATCCGGTGTTGCCCTGAGAACGAGATATGTGCAGCTCCTATCGGGATTGTCGGCGCATCGGGCGGTCTTGCTGGTCTTGTTTTATTACTGTCGAAATGTCTTGTAGCCGGTATTCCGAGACTGATCGGGTCTTCCCGGGAGAAGGAATATCCTTCGTTGATCGCGAGAGCTTATCATGGGCTAAGTTGGGACACCCCTGCAGGGTTTGAACTTTCGAAAGCCGTGCCCGCGGTTATGTGGCAGATGGGAATTTGTTAATATGTCAAATTGTTCGCCTCAACGGGTACTTCATTTCGTTCCATTGCATCATGTTCATTTGAGGTCATCTAGATACCTGAATCTCTGATGCAAGAGTGCTTCATAGTGTTAGTTCCTGTTTCTTAACAGAACTTGCTCATTTGTCATTTTTGCCATGATTGATGTCTGCATCCTATGAGGTTGATGTCTACATGTGTTTTTATATATGTCATGCCATATTTACAATGGTGTATGCCATGTATATTTTTGATTGATGTGGTGACTAGCACAAGCATGCAAACTAGGCTCCGTTATGTTGCTGATTTTAGTCCCTGTTCTGCTGTTATTTTGATGCCATGTAAACTTGATGCTATAGAGAGATCCATGCATATTTTGAGATACTTCATTAAGGGTGTTTTGAACATTTGGTTGTTCTATATCCATTCATACCCCTTCTTGCAATTATGGAGTAGCCTAGCATGTAATTTTCGTGCTCTACTTTTGCTAGAAAATGTTTCCTGGCAGATTGTTTACATATTATTCAATTTTGCCAAGGTTGCTGTAGTTGATCTTTGCATGCTATGAACTTGTTCTTGCCTTGGTTTGTTTCATAAACATGTCTTATTGCTGATGATATGTTTATCTTGTCATGCAATTACATGTGATGAGTGAATCGAGCTTGTTTAGTAGTGCACTTGCTGTTGCTGTTTTGCTAGGCTGGATCTGTTATTTCGTGATGCTATGTAAACCTGATTCTACAAGTCATTTTATGCATAATCTGGAGATGTTTCCCAAGGTAGTTTTGTTCTACATGTCATGCTCTATCTATACATGCCCCTGGTTGCATTTATAGCCTGCTGTAGATTGTTGTTATCTTGCTCCAAATTTGCTATATAATGTTGTTGTCAGCCTGTTAACATTATGTTCAGTTGTTTCCATGTGTTTTGCTAGTGATCCATGCACCCTGTGAACTTTCTTTTTCCATGCCTAGCTTCTTAAACACGCCTTCTTACTGTTGGTTGCCTTTCCATGCCATGTATTGCTCTGTGGTGAGTGGTACAAGCTCATCTACATGCCTACTTATTGTTGTTCCTGCCATGTATGAATCTGTCATATAACTTGCCATGTTTACATTGGTGCCATCATATTTTCTGGGCTTTTTTGGCTGATGGTCAGTAAAGAACTTTTGATCTATGCATTTAGTAGTATCATTCCATGCCTTTGTTTGCCATGATAAGTTCATGTAACATGTTGTTTGATAGCTCTAAACTTTGCAACCTGATGTTATTTTCTGCAAAGTCTGAACTGTTATCATTAGCAATCTTGCCATGTGTGTTTGTGCATGTTCTAGTGATTTCTGGAGATAGCCCAGTGTTCATGTTTTGTTTTTCTTTACCTTTATATCATGCCCATGTCTTTTGTTTTCATGTTGATATGTTGTAGCATGTTGTTTTGGTGTTTGCAAGATGCCTAGTTGCTGTTTTGGGTAGATTGTTGTTATAACTTGTTTTATGTGTGTGTTGAACCGTTGCTCCGTTTTGAGTGTGCTCTATATGAAACTTGCTTAGAATTGCATGTAGCTTCATATTATCATGGTGCATCCTTGTTTTGAGGTGTTTGCTTGATGTTTGGATGCATTTAGCATCAATGCCATGTTCAACTTGTTTTGCTCATATCTTCTAGGCCGTAGCTCCGAATTAAATGAACTTTATATGTAACTTGACTAGAATTTCGTGTAGATCATCTTGGTGCATCTTAACTTGCTGTTTACCAAATTGAACTTAAGGTTTATTATGATCTGGAACAATTTCAAAATTTGTATATGAGTTCTTACCGGAATTGTTCTATGTTGTTCCCGGCCTCATTTAAACTTGCCTTGATGTGTTGTTCTTGTTTGCATCATCTCTTGCCATGAGTAGCTTCATGTAGTCTTGTCTTGCATCATGCTTGTTGTGCATCGTGTCTTGTATATGTGTGGTGTGTTTACCATGTTGTGTGCTTCTCTCGATAGTTCCCGTTTCGTTGCGATCGTGAGGATTCGTTCGTCTACGCTTAGTTCATCTTCGTGGCTTCATCTTCTTCATGGAATCGTTCTTCTTCCTAGGACGATTTCAGGCAAGATGACCGCTACCCTGGATCTCACTACTATCATTGCTATGCTAGTTGCTTCGTTCTATCGCTATGCCGCGCTACCTATCTCTTGTTGATCAAGCCTCCCAAATTGCCATGTCAGCCTCTAACCGTTGTCACCCTTCCTAGCAAACCGTTGTCTGGCTATGTTACCGCTTTTGCTCAGCCCCTCTTATAGCGTTGCTAGTTGCAGGTGAAGATGAAGCTTGCTCCATGTTGGATTATGTTTATGTTGGGATATCACAATATCTCTTATATTTTTTAATGCATCTATACACTTGGAAGACAATCTACGCGCCGGACTCATCGTCATTGAAGCCTGGTTCGGGGGCTACTGAGGGAGTCCTTGATCTGGGGGTATCCGGACAGCCGGACTATAACCTTTGGCCGGACTGTTGGACTATGAAGATACAAGATTGAATACTCCGTCCCGTGTCCGGATGGGACTCTCCTTGGCGTGGAAGGCAAGCTTGGCAATCTGGATGTGAAGATCTCCTTCCTCAGAATCGACTGTGTAACCCTAGCCCCCTCCGGTGTCTATATAAACCGGAGGGTTTAGTCCGTAGGACCAACAACAATCATACCATAGGCTAGCTTCTAGGGTTTAGCCTCTCTGATCTCATGGTAGATCAACTCTTGTAATACCCATATCATCAATATTAATCAAGCAGGACTAGGGTTTTACCTCCATCGAGAGGGCCCGAACCTGGGTAAAAACATCGTGTCCCTTGTCTCTTGTTACCATCTGCCTAGACGCATAGTTCGGGACCCCTACCCGAGATCCGCTGGTTTTGACACTGACAACCGCAATCATCCTTGATGTACACGCCTTTTGGGAGCGACACGCATGAATCGGAATTTATTAGAATACTCTATGTGCTTCACTTATATCTTTTGAGCTAGATAATTTTTCTCTAGTGCTTCACTTATATCTTTTTAGAGCACGGTGGTGGTTTTATTTTATAGAAATTATTGATATCTCATGCTTCACTTATATTATTTTGAGAGTCTTTTAGAACAGCATGGTAATTTGCTTTGGCTATAAAACTAGTCCTAATATGATGGGCATCCAAGATGAGTATAATAAAAACTTTCATATAAAGTGCACTGAATACTATGAGAAGTTTGATTCTTGATGATTGTTTTGAGACATGAGGATGGTGATATTAGAGTCATGCTAGTAGATTAATTGTGAATTTGAGAAATACTTGTGTTGAGGTTTGCAAGTCCCGTAGCATGCACGTATGGTAACCATTGTGTAACAAATTTGAAGCATGAGGTGTTTCTTTGATTGTCTCCCTTATGAGTGGCGGTCGGGGACGTGCGATGGTCTTTTCCTACCAATCTATCCCACTAGGAGCATGCGCCTAGTGCTTGGTTTTGATTACTTGTAGATTTTTGCAATAAGTATGTGAGTTCTTTATGACTAATGTTGAGTCCTTGGATTATACGCACTCTCACCCTTCCATCGTTGCTAGCCTCTCTAGTACCGCACAACTTTTGCCGGTACCATAAACCCACCATTTACCTTCCTCAAAACAGCCACCACACCTACCTATTATGGCATTTCCATAGCCATTCCGAGACATATTGCCATGCAACTTTCCACCGTTCTGTCTATTATGACACGCTCCATATTTGTCATATTGCCTTGCATGATCATGTAGTTGACATCGTATTTGTGGCAAAGCCACCATTCATAATTTTTCATACATGTCACTCTTGATTCATTGCACATCCCGGTACACCACCGGAGGCACACATATAGAGTCATATTTTGTTCTAAGTATCGAGTTGTAATCCTTGAGTTATAAATAAATAGAAGTGTGATGATCATCATTATTAGAGCATTGTCCTGTGTGAGGAAAAAAAGAGGCCAAAGAAGCCAATGAAAAAAAAGAGGCCAAAGAAGCCCAAAAAAAGAGAGAAAAAGAGAGAAGGGACAATGCTACTATCCTTTTTCCACACATGTGCTTCAAAGTAGCACCATGATCTTCATGATAGAGAGTCTCTTATTTTGTCACTTTCATATACTAGTGGGAATTTTTGTTATAGAACTTGGCTTGTATATTCCAACAATGGGCTTCCTGAAAATGCCCTAGGTCTTCGTGAGCAAGCAAGTTGGATGCACACCCACTTAGTTTCTTTTGTTGAGCTTTCATACATTTATAGCTCTAGTTTATCCGTTGCATGTCAATCCCTACTCACTCACATTGATATCTATTGATGGGCATCTCCATAGACCATTAATACGCCTAGTTAATGTGGGACCATCTTCCTCCTTTTTGTCTTGTCCACAACCACCACTCTATTCCCCCTATAGTGTTGTGTCCATGGCTCACGCTCATGTACTGCGTGAAAGTTGAAAAAGTTTGAGAATACTAAAGTATGAAACAATTGCTTGGCTTGTCATCGGGGTTGTGCATGATCTTAATATTTTGTGTGACGAAGACGGGCATAGCCAAACTATATGATTTTGTAGGGATGAACTTTCTTTGGCCATGTAATTTTGAGAAGACATGATTACTTTGTTAGTATGCTTGAAGTATTATTATTTTCATGTCAATATTAAACTTTTGTCTTGAATCTTTCGGATCTGAATATTCATGCCACGATAAAGAAAAATTACATTGATAATTATGTTAGGTAGCATTCCACATCAAAAATTCTGTTTTTATCATTTACCTACTCGAGGACGTGCAGGAATTAAGCTTGAGGATGCTTGATACGTCTCCAACGTATCTACAATTTTTAATTGTTCCATGCTATTATATTATCTGTTTTGGATGTTTAATGGGCTTTAATATGCTCTTTTATATTAATTTTGGGACTAACCTATTAACCTGAGGCCCAGTGCCAATTTTAGTTTTTTGCCTATTTCAGAGTTTCGCAGAAAAGGAATACCAAACGGAGTCCAAACGGAATGAAACCTTCGCGATGATCTTTCTTGGACCGAAAGCAATCCAGAAGACTTGGAGTCGAAGTCTGGAACGCCATGAGGCGACCACAAGGCTGGAGGGCGCGCCCAGGGGGGTAGGCGCGCCCCCACCCTCGTGGGACCCTCGTAGCTCCATCGACGTACTTCTTTCGCCTATATATACTCTTATACCCTAGAAACATCAGGGGGAGCCATGAAACCACTTTTCCACCACCGCAACCTTTTGTACCCGTGAGATCCCATCTTGGGGCCTTTTCTGGCGATCTGCCGGAGGGGGAATCGATCACGGAGTGCTTCTACAACAACACCATTTCCTCTCTGATGAAGCGTGAGTAGTTTACCACAGACCTTTGGGTCCATAGTTATTAGCTAGATGCATTCTTCTCTCTCTTTGATTCTCAATACAAAGTTCTCCTCGATGTTCTTGGAGATCTATTCGATGTAATACTCTTTTGTCCTGTGTTTGCCGAGATCCAATGAATTGTGGATTTATGAACAAGATTATCTATGAATATTATTTGGTTCTTCTCTGAATTTGTATATGCATGATTTGATATCTTTGCAAGTCTCTTCAAATTATCGGTTTAGTTTGGCCTACTAGATTGATCTTTCTTGCAATGGGAGAAGTGCTTAGCTCTGGGTTCAATCTTGCGATGTCCTTTCCAGTGACAGTAGGGGTAGCAAGGCATGTATTGTATTGTTGCCATCGAGGATAAAAAGATGGGGTTCATATCATATTGCTTGAGTTTATCCTCTACATCATGTCATCTTTCTTAATGTGTTACTCTATTCTTATGAACTTAATACTCTAGATGCATGCTGGATAGCGGTCGATGTGTGGGGTAATAGTAATAGATGCAGAATCATTTCGGTCTACTTGACACGGACGTGAGGCCTATATTCATGATCATTGCCTTAGATATCTTCATAACTATGCGCTTTTCTATAAATTGCTCGGCAATAATTTGTTCACCCACCGTAATACATGCTATCTTGAGAGAACCCACTAGTGAAACCTATGGCCCCCGGGTCTATTTCTTATTATATTGCATCTCTTTTAGTTACATCGCATCACGTTTACTATTTTGCATTCTTTACTTTCCAATCTATACAACAAAAATACCAAAAATATTTACTTTTGTCACAGCCCTAGAATTGTTTGACATTAGTTGCATTAAGGCATTCATGTCATCATGTTAATTTCCATGAAAATTGAAATGGGGATTGTTGGAACCCTAGCACCAATTGAATTCTAATAGGTTCAAATAAAATCATTTTCAATAATCCCAAAATGCCCTGTGAAAATGTTCATGATTAAAGGATAAAGGTGAAAGCCTCTTCCAAAAATGATGAACATATCTTATAGGTCATTCTGGATTTTTTAATTAAATCTTAAACCATTTGACTTTGGGCATTTAAACACTATAAATAATTTAAATGCTCAAATAATGTTGGAAGTATTTGTGGGCCATAGAAATAATTCAGAAAGTGCCCGTGAATATTTTCAGGATTTATAAAATTGATTTGGTTTTAAATCTGGATCAAAAACAAACTGCAAAATAGAAAACAGAAATGGAAAAGAGAGAGAGGAAACCTTACTGCAGCCCACCCGCCCAAACCTACCGGCGCCCACCGCCCAACCTCCTTCTCCCCCTGCTGGCCGGCCGGTTGGCCCAGCCACCACCGCCTCCTCCACAGCCTTCCTCCTCTCTGCCCGGGGAGGGCAGGCGCGTGCCACAGCAGCGCCACGCTCGCCCACGCCAGCTGCCTGCCCCCTCCCGGCGCTCAGGGGCCCTCATGACGCCCACCGGAGACAAGCCACGCTTGTGACCCCAGCTCTCTCTCACTCTCTCCGACCCCTCCCCTTCCTCTGCTCTCTCTCCCCACGCGACCGAGAGCCGTCGTCGCCACCGCTCGCCCGTAGCCACGGCCACAGGCCTTCCCTTGCCTCGCCCGGCGTGCCCAAGGGCTCCGCCTCGTCGCCCGGACCTCTCCGCTGGCCCACGCGACTCAAAGCGCCTCGGCGCCGACCTCGCCCTCGTCTTCAACCTCGGGCACCCGAGCCGCCTCGGTCGATTCGGCGCCGCCAGAACCTCCCGAGCTCATCGCCTCCCTCTCCGGCCCGCTGTGAGCTCCTGCCCCTTCTCCCTTCTCCGTTTGCCTTATTGCGCACCTAGCAGGCACACCGAGCTCGGCCGCACCCGCCCGCCGCCATGCCGTCGCCGTCATTGGCCACGATCCACGATGGCTCGATTCCGAGCACGCCATCGTCTTCACCGTGCTCGTAGGAGTCCGTAGCACCCACCCTTTCGGCTGCTGTGCCCCCTAAGCGCCAACCCGACCTCGCCCGAGCTCCGGCAGCCGCCAAGGTCGTCGCCGGCGACGTTTCCGGCGACCCCGAAGCCAATCACCACCACCACTCGATGCGGCTCACTTCCCGCATCACGTAGACGTGCTCCGCTCGCCAAACCGTGCTCTGTAGGCCAATTCCAGCCAGCCCGCGTCGGGCTGGCCGGCTGACTAAGCGCCCAGCGCCCGCTGACCCCGTGACGGCGTGGGTTGACCCACCGCCGGTTTGACCTCCCCTCTCCTCAACGACATGCGGGCCCTTTGGCTAACTACTACGGTTAGGTTTAAACTAACTTAACTAACCCAGGTTAGTGCTAATTAACTAGGTTAGTTTAGTTAGTCAGCGACGTGTGGCCCCACACGTCGAGGTTTGACCCAAGGGCGCCCAGTTGATCATTGACGTCACTGCGACGTCAGTCGACGATAATACCCTTTTATAGATTTAATTTAAATCAGTAAATTTTAAAATACTCTAAACTTCTAAAAATCATATAAATTCAACCGTAACTCGGATGGAAATAATTTATATATGAAAATGATCAGAAAAATATGAAGAATCTGTTTATGCCATGATCATGCATGTTTGAACAAGTTAACATCACTGAAAAGGATGAATCATGATTAGGGTAATTTAGGAAATAGCATTTTGAGTTGGAATTCAACCTTGTTTGAATTCCACTCCAACTAACAGATTATTATTGCATTAGGTGAATTCAGTACCTTAACATGATCATGCATCATATATGTGCATTGCATTGATTGTGTTCTCTCTTGTTTGCCGTAATTGTCCCCTCCCGGTGAGCGATGTACCGACGACGATTATTCGATGACACCGATGAAGAACTATTATCTTCGAAGTGCCGAACAAGCAAAACCCCTTGTTCATTCCGATATAATCCCACTCTCTCGCTCCTGCTCTATTTTATTGCATTAGGACAACAACGACTCATGTATTACTTGCGGTAGCTGAACCCCTTGATCCTTTGCATGACCTGTCATTCCACAAAGTAATTAGATGAAACCCACTAGCATGAGTAGGAGTTGTTTGAGCCATGTTGTGCCTACTCATTTATGCTTGTTGTCATGCCTGCCATCGCTTAGAGTTGAGTCAGGTCTGATTCATCGGGAATGAATTGGAATGGGTGTGTGAACATGTCCCATCAAGCGTGTGTGAGCTAAGTGTGTGAACACGATTTGGTAAAGGTAGCGGTGAGAGGCCATGTAGGAGTACATGGTGGGTTGTCTCATTGCAGCCGTCCTCGTGAACTGAGATCTGTGTTTGTGATCCATGAAACAGTTACTACCACGCATTGGGCCCGAAACCAATGGACCCTCTCGGCTTCTTGACCACCCTTGTCCTCGGTCAGGAGTTGCAAGTAGTTTACGGTGTTTGTAGCATCTTTGGGGAGCCGCCGCATAGCGCTGACCTTAGGGGTGGGTTGTGTTGCGGTAGGCACCGTGGCCAGTGTCGAGTGCCCGTTTGGTATCTCGGGAACCTGCACACATCGTTCGGGGCTGTATGGGAAACCTCGGCGGACTCCTGCGGATGGAACCCGAATAGGCGATAAACCTGGACTAGGGACTTGAGTGTTTAGGTAGGCCGTGGCCGACACCCACGTTGGGCTTCCGCTTGAAGGTTGCAGAGTACATGTCGTGTAAACGGCGGTAAGTGGTGAGAGCGTGTGTGAAGAAGTACACCCTTGCAGTGTTTAATATGATCTATTCGAATTGCCGTGTCCACGGTGAAGGACTTCTGGATTGCCTATATCGGTTCATAGACAAGTGAAAGTGGATACCCTAAAATGCGCAAGATAAGCGTGAGTGCTATGGATGGCGTTCTCGTAGGAGGCGGGAGGCGGGTCCATAGTGGTGTATTGATATGGTGAATATGTGGACTCGTGTGCGCCACCTCAAAAGAGTTACTTGCGAATGTAGTTCGGGATAGCCACCGAGTCAAAGCTGGCTTGCTGCGGTCAAACTCCACCACCCCTTTTGATAATAATGCATATGTAGTTAGTTACGATGTAAGTCTTGCTGAGTACAATTGTACTCACGTTTGCTTATTTTATGTTTTGCGAGAGAGGCGTCGGTCTCGCTTAGTAGTTCCACGTGGGCTTCGACGTTTAGCTTGTTACCTCAGCTACGATCTTGTGCCTTGGCGGATCACGGTAGATAGTCGGGCTTCTCGGCCTTTTTCGTTTATAGTTATGCGTACTCAGACATGATTAGCTTCCGCTTGTGCTTTGACTTGTATGCTTTCACGAGTGTTGGGTCATGAGACCCATGTTTGTAATATCTCGCTCTTGAAGCCTAATGAATCATATTTGAGTCGTGAGAGTTATGTTGTGATGCCATGTTGTATCTACACATATTGAGCATAATGTGTATGTTTGAAATGCTTGGTATGTGTGGGATCCGACAAACTAGTTGTTTATCCTTGACAGCCTCTCATATGGGGAAATGTAGTCTCGTGCTTACGAGCGATAGTAGTCCGCTTCTGACCCGGTCCACCGAGTCCTGCTAGCCCAAAGACTACTGCTTGGACACCGATCGGGCCGGCATGTGTTTCACCGTTCCTATATGTCTCGTTCTTCGGAAATGTCACGCGGTGTTATTCGAGTCCTGCCTAGCTCGCTACAGCCGGGATACCGAGTCCTGTTAGCCGGTTACAGCCCGAATACATACGTTGATGACCGACATGCTCGATGTGATTCATGTATGCCTGTCCCCATAGGTTAAGCGCCGCTTTGGGTTCACGACTAGCCATGTCGGCCCGGGTTCTTTGTCATATGGATGCTAGCGACATTATCATATCGTGAGCCAAAAGACGCATAACGGTCCCGGCCATGGTAAGGCGACACCCGTGGGAATACTCGTGCGTGAGGCCGCAAAGTGATATGAGGTGTTACATGCTAGATCGGTGTGACTTAGGATCGGGTCCCGACAGCGTTGGTATCGAGCTTTGACTGCTCAGAGGATTACCAAGCCAAACTGGTCAAGTTGTGTCTAGAAATGCTTTAGTTATATAAGGAATTGATTGTGGAAGGGAACGTAAGGCTCTTTTACTTCTTATACCTCATGGCCTTCGATCTGAGTCATCCTCTTCTCTTCTACGGGGTTAAGAACTAGGCTTCTCATCTATCTATTAGGATGACGTGTTACTAATCCATAGACCTATAAGATTGTTGGTTTTAATCCCCAGTTCAGTTCTTACTACTCCTGTATGATAACTGTTGATCTCAGAATCTTGTTATGATGTTGTTGAGTGGTTATGCCACCATTTTTGCAGGATGTCTCAAATCATTTTGAGCATTTACAGCCGTTATGCTGTCCGAGTCATCCCAGGTCTTTAAATAGTCTGATGCGTTTGCAAATCCCTCCCCTCCATTTCTAATGTTCATCCGGGCCGGATTAATCACACAAATTGGTGTGTTGAGGTACTCCGCTGCCTCAACATATATGTTGGAATTATTATTATGACCCTAAGTGTTTAGGAAGTCACCTAGCAATTCAGCAATGCTTTTGTATCCCAAGTGTGATGATTCTGGCCATCACTTTCGAAAGCATCCCGTGATGCCATTTAGTAGTAGGTATTCTACTCCTGAGTTCTGAACCCGAGATTCATCCTACTTCATGTCGTTAGTATTGCTAGTGCCTTTAGGATATTAGTAACCTTTGCGATAGTCCTCGAGGTCCGTGGTATATCCTTCTTCCAAATACCATGAACCACTTATGGCAGAAGTTTGTTAAACCAAAAGATCACAACTAGAGTGCTCTTGAGGAGTTCTCCATTCATAATTGTGAATCTGCCAATTCTACTTTTCTGCATGGGTTATCCGGAAGAAATGTTGAGCTTCGATTCGACATACTAATCTGTGCTTCCACAACTCGAAAAATTATATGTTCCTTTGAGTTGCTCTCTTTAGTTGTATCCCACCATCCTCTATCAATTGATAGTCAAGGGTATGTGTGCGATCGTGTTTATCGATGTCTATTATCCTTATGGTCCGTCAAGCCATTACATTGCGGAATGACTAGGAGAAACAAACTCCGATACCTCATCCATTTCCGAGATTGGGTCAAAGCGGTTGTATTCCGCAGATCAAAATGTCAATCCAGCTTTGATTCTGCTCTACCTTGGAGTGTTACCATCTTTATGTCAGAACATCATGAGAATTGCACCTTCTCCTATGAATTCTTGATGCAGTGATACTTCTCGCCATCATTATTCATTCCTCGGTTCGAGTTGTTGAAACCGGAATGCCGACGAGTGAATTGAGATGTGTGACATCAATACTCCTAGTAACTACTGTTGCTCGGTAGTTAATGGACAATATCCTCATTTTTAGCGTGTTGATTATTAAATCATCATCCTAAGATTGATCGTGCTACCTAGTCCTTATTTACGGTGCACACTTGATTGACGAGTTGGGATCTTGTCAAGTCCTCACTCAATTGATAATATCGTCTTGCCCTGAAAAGCAAGATTTTTCTCGAGCTTAGTAACATCTGGAAGGGTTCGTGACTTTCCAAATATCTTCTTGGAAGTGTTATCGGGTTGCTTCTCGATCGATGTGTTGGGCTCGTGATCAAGTTGGTTTTCTGTAAACCACCCCTTCTCCAAGAATCTGTGTTGAATATCCACTGAGCTAGTTGGTTAAGCTAGACAATAACTTGGAGAGTTGGAAGATAAAAGCTTGCCCAATTTAGTTCGTTCCAAAGGGATATTTTAGTGTAGTGTGTGTTGAAGAAAGATGATATCTTCATCGATTGTTCCTCGTGATCAGTTGTTGGATCTATCGTCTTACCAATCCTTTGATTTGAGTATGGGCTATCGTCAAATCAAATCGGTACCAACGGTGATCGTAATGTTGTCTTACTGCGTGGTTGATCCCTCGAGCATACATCATTATATTTTTGGTCCGACCAATGCTAACACTGTGTTCACATGATGATGGAAGTCCAGATGATATGGAAATTCCGATAAGTTGTCATGTTGAGCCCATCAAGAGCATTTTGTCTCCCCATGAGTCATGTTGAGCATCAACCTAGTATTGGAAACTTGTGTAAGCATTTCTTCGTGTTTCATTCATGAAGCATATGTTTGGATGAAAGTAGTGACTTCCTCTAATTCATGTGCATCTGATGTAAGTTGCCGCCATGAATTTGAAAAAGGTTTGTTTTGTTCCTCTGGAATCATCCCAAGCCAGTCATGCACGTGCGAAGTATTCTATGGTTTGATAGACTGATCATCTTCATTCCATATGTATCCCTAGCACACCAAGCCACTGATTGATTTGTTCAAGGAAAAGGAGTTCTTTCATAAGAGCTAATCATATGACTTATGTTAAACTCCGATATCCTCGATGATGGTTCCCCACCCGAACTCGGTAGCATTTTACTATAAGACTACCATGTGGTCATGCTTGTCTAGGACAACGTGTTCACAGGTTTGTAGCGTAACCAGCTCATGTTTTGAAGCTTGCTATCGTAGTTCATATCCCGAGAATCTACGCAACGCCATCGCGTCAAATTGTGTTGCAACCTTTCCTTTTCAGACATCTTTGAGTCTGAAATATCCTAACACCAACCAGATCTGAACCTCGAGGCAGATATGATGGTTGGAACAATCGAACAGTTGCATTTCGTTTCCCAGCTTGCACCGTCCTTATGCCATTTCATTATGGGCTGCCTTCGTAGTAATTTCTGTTCAAGATCATCCTCAAAAGTGGACTTACCATGGGTTCCCTCCACCTCCGATGATAAGCAAAAATCATCCATTGCGTTGTCTTCAACAAGGTAGTCCACATCATCCATTCTAGTCCGGATGTACCATTCCTTTAAACTCCACCAAACGATCCTTGTGAATTGCCTTAGGCTGGTGTAAAGAGTCTCAATGATCTCTAATTCAAAAGTAATTCTTTTTGCCACTTAAGGGAATAGTTCTTTGCGTCACCTTTTTCGAGGTGCCCGTTCACGGGATCATGGTAAATATTTCCTCACCACCATGACACCATCCACCATCTCTCTAAGCGTGGGATTGTTGCCACTAATCAAACCCCGTTGTTTTTCTTCCATCCCTCTCGATGCCTGTTATGTCTCAACTCAAGATGTGTCACCGTCTCTTTCCGTGAGTCTATCATGTTTATTTGATCTTCGTGAATATCTAATCATGTAGGGTTTCCCCCTTCTTTTTGTTGTCGTGTCAGGTAAAGATCTCGAAGGCAAAGACCTCAAGACCAAGGTGATGGAATGAATCAACATTTTCGAGGAAGGCGAATGGATCATGAAGATTGTGATAGTTTGTGACTTCCTCTTTTCCTCTTACCTCACGTCTTGAATCTCGGGGCGAGATTCTTGTTTAGTGGGGGTGAGTTGTCACAGCCCTAGAATTGTTTGACATTAGTTGCATTAAGGCATTCATGTCATCATGTTAATTTCCATGAAAATTGAAATGGGGATTGTTGGAACCCTAGCACCAATTGAATTCTAATAGGTTCAAATAAAATCATTTTCAATAATCCCAAAATGCCCTGTGAAAATGTTCATGATTAAAGGATAAAGGTGAAAGCCTCTTCCAAAAATGATGAACATATCTTATAGGTCATTCTGGATTTTTGAATTAAATCTTAAACCATTTGACTTTGGGCATTTAAACACTATAAATAATTTAAATGCTCAAATAATGTTGGAAGTATTTAGGGCCATAGAAATAATTCAGAAAGTGCCCGTGAATATTTTCAGGATTTATAAAATTGATTTGGTTTTAAATCTGGATCAAAACAAACTGCAAAATAGAAAACAGAAATGGAAAAGAGAGAGAGAGGAAACCTTACTGCAGCCCACCCGCCCAAACCTACCTGGCGCCCACCGCCCAACCTCCTTCTCCCCCCTGCTGGCCGGCCCGGTTGGCCCAGCCCACCACCGCCTCCTCCTGTCGCCTTCCTCCTGCCAGAGGAGGGCAGGCGCGTCTTGACAAGACGCTGCGCCATGCCACGCAGCAGCTGCCTGCCCCCCTCCGACGCCTCGGGACGCCCTCGCGGCCATACGGAGACAGCCACGCCGACCCCCGCTCTCTCTCACTCTCTCCCGGCCCTCCCCTTCCTCTGCTCTCTCTCCCCACGCGACCAAAGGCCGTCATCCACCGCTCGCCGTAGCCACGGCCACAGGCCTTCCTTGCCTCGCCGGGCGTGCCCAAGGGCTCCGCCTCGTCGCCCGGACCTCTCCGCTGGCCCCAGCGACTCCAAACGCCTCCGGCGCCGACCTCGCCCTCGTCTTCAACCTCGGGCACCCGAGCCGCCTCCCGATCGATTCGGCGCCGCCAGACCTCCCGAGCTCACCGCCTCCCTCTCCGACCCGCTGTGAGCTCCTGCCCCTTCTCCCTTCTCCGCTTGCCTTTATTGCGCACTACAACGAAAGCACACCGAGCTCGGCCGCACCCGCCGCCGCCATCGCACGTCAGTCGTGGCCCACGATCCACGATGGCTCGATTCCGAGCACGCCATCGTCTTCACCGTGCCTCGTGAGGAGTCCGTAGCACCCACCCTTTCGCCTGCTGTGCCCCTAGCGCCAACCCCGACCTCGCCCGAGCTCGGCAGCCGCCAAGGTCGTCGCTGGCGACGTTCCGGCGACCCGGCCAATCACCACCACCACTCGATGCGGCTCACTTCCCGCATCACGTGACGTGCTCCGCCGCCAAACCGTGCTCAGAGGCCAATTCCGCGGCGCGCCCGCGTCGGGCTCGCCCGGCGGCTAAACGCCGCGCCCTTGATTCACTGACCGGCGTGGGTTGACCCACCGCCGGTTTGACCTCCCCTCTCCTCAGCGACATGCGGGCCCGCCGGCTAACTACTGGTTAGGTTTAACTAACTTAACTAACCTGTGTTAGTGCTAATTAACTAGGTTAGTTTAGTTAGTCATCGACGTGTGGCCCCACACGCCAGGTTTGACCCGGGCGCCCAGTTGATCACTGACGCCACATCGACGTCAGCCGACGCATAATACCCTTTTATAGATTTAATTTAAATCAGTAAATTTCAGAAAATACTCTAAACTTCTAAAATCATATAAATTCAACCGTAACTCGGATGGAAATAATTTATATATGAAAATGATCAGAAAATATGAAGAATCTGTTTATGCCATGATCATGCATGTTTGAACAAGTTAACATCACTGAATAGGATGAATCATGATTAGGGTAATTTAGGAAATAGCATTTTGAGTTGGAATTCAACCTTGTTTGAATTCCACTCCAACTAACTTGGATTATTATTGCATTAGGTGAATTCAGTACCTTAACATGATCATGCATCATATATGTGCATTGCATTGATTGTGTTCTCTCTTGTTTTGCAGTAATTGTCCCCTCCGTTGAGCGATGTCTGCAAACGACGATTATTCGATGACACCGATGAAGAACTATTATCTTCAGAAGTGCCAGGCAAGCAAAACCCCCTTGTTCATTCCGATATAATCCCACTCTCTCGCTCCTGCTCTATTTTATTGCATTAGGACAACAACGACTCATGTATTACTTGCTGCGGTAGCTGAACCCCTTGATCCTTTGCATGACCTGTCATTCCACAGCAATTAGATGAAACCCACTAGCATGAGTAGGAGTTGTTTGAGCCATGTTGTGCCTACTCATTTATGCTTGTTGTCATGCCTGCTACTGCTTAGAGTTGAGTCAGGTCTGATTCATCGGAATGAATTGGAATGGGTGTGTGAACATGTCCTCATCTGCGTGTGTGAGCTAAGTGTGTGAACACGATTTGGTAAAGGTAGCGGTGAGAGGCCATGTAGGAGTACATGGTGGGTTGTCTCATTGCAGCCGTCCTCGAGGCTGAGATCTGTGTTTGTGATCCATGAAAGCAGTTACTACCACGCATTGGGCCCGAAACCAATGGACCCTCTCGGCTTCTTGACCACCCTTGTCCTCGGTCAGGAGTTGCAAGTAGTTTCGTGTTTGTAGCATCTTTGGGGGCCGCATAACGCTGACCTTAGGGGTGGGTTGTGTTGCGGTAGGCACCGTGGCCCGTGTGTACCGAGTGCCCGTTTGGTATCTCGGGAACCCCGCACATCGTTCGGGGCTGTATGGGAAACCTCGGCGGACTCCCTGCGGATGGAACCGAATAGGCGATAAACCTGGACTAGGGACTTGAGTGTTTAGGTAGGCCGTGGCCGACACCCACGTTGGGCTTCCGCTGAAGGTTGCCGAGTACATGTCGGTAAACGGCGGTAAGTGGTGAGCGTGTGTGAAGAAGTACACCCTGCGGGGTTTAATATGATCTATTCGAATAGCCGTGTCCACGGAGAAGGACTTCGGATTGCCTATATCAGTTCATAGACAAGTGAAAGTGGATACCCTAAAATGCGCAAGATAAGCGTGAGTGCTATGGATGGCGTTCTCGTAGGGAGACGGGAGCGGGTCCATAGTGGTGTATTGATATGGTGAATATGTGGACTCGTGCGCCACCTCAAAAGAGTTACTTGCGATGAGTTCAGGATAGCCACCGAGTCAAAGCCGGCTTGCTGCGGTCAAACTCCACCACCCCTTTTGATAATAATGCATATGTAGTTAGTTCTGATGTAAGTCTTGCTGAGTACAATTGTACTCACGTTTGCTTATTTTATGTTTTGCAGAGAGACGTCAGTCTCGCTAGTAGTTCCATGCGGGCTTCGACGTTTAGCTTGTTACCTCAGCTACGATCTTGTGCCTTGGCGAGATCTGGTAGATAGTCAGCTTCTCGGCCTTTTTTCGTTTATAGTTGTGCGTACTCCAGACATGATTAGCTTCCGCTTGTGCTTTGACTTGTATGCTCGAGTGTTGGGTCATGAGACCCATGTTTGTAATATCTCGCTCTTCGGAGCCTAATGAATCATATTTGAGTCGTGAGAGTTAGGTTGTGATGCCATGTTGTATCAACACATATTGAGCATAATGTGTGTATTTATGAAATGCTAGTTATGTGTGGGATACGACAAACTAGTTTTTTATCATTGAAAGCCTCTCATAGGGGAAAATGTAGTCTCGTGCTTCGAGCGATAGTAGTCCGCTACAGCCGGTCCACCGAGTCCTCGCTAGCCCAAAGACTACCGCTTGGACACCGATCGCCGGCATGTGTTTCACTTCGCCTTATGTCCGTCCCTTCGGGAAATGTCACGCGGTGTTATTCGAGTCCTGCCTAGCTCTGCTACAGCCCGGATACCGGAGTCCTCGTTAGCCCAAAGGTTACAGCCCGAATACATACGTTGATGACCGACATGCTCGATGTGATTCATGTATGCCTGTCCCCATAGGTTAGCGCCGCTTTGGGTTCACGACTAGCCATGTCGGCCCGGGTTCTTTGTCATATGGATGCTAGCGACATTATCATATACGTGAGCCAAAAGACGCAAACGGTCCCGGGCCATGGTAAGGCGACACCCGTGGTAATACCGTGCGTGAGGCCGCAAAGTGATATGAGGTGTTACATGCTAGATCGGTGTGACTTAGGATCGGGGTCCTGACAACTTTACTATCTCTATTAGATCTCACTTTTGCGAGTGGCCGTGAAGGGATTAACAACCCCTTTATCGCGTTGGTTGCAAGGTTCTTGATTGTTTGTGCAGGTACTAGGTGACTTGTGCGTTGTCTCCTACTGGATTGATACATTGGTTCTCAAACCTAGGGAAATACTTACGCTACTTTGCTGCATCACCCTTTCCTCTTCAAGGGAAAACCAACGCATGCTCAAGAGGTAGCACCCAACGGCACTCTGGCGCCACCGGGAGAGAGGGGGAGAGAGCCCTCCTTCTTCTTCTTCTTCCTTGGCCTCCCCCAAGATGGGAGGAGAGTTCCCCCTCTGGTCCATGGTCTCCATGGCAGCGGAGGGGCGGGAGCACCTCCGAGATTGGATCTCCGTCTCTGTTCTCTTCTGTTTCACGTTCCCCGGATCTGGCAGAAAACCGTTTCTTATATTCCAGGAGATCCATAGCTCCGATTGCACTAAAATATTAACACAATTTTTTTTCCGGATATAAGCTTCCTTGCGCCCGAAGTAGATCTCCAACCGACATTCGAGGAGGGCACAACCCACCACCACACACCAGGGGCCTCTAGCGTGCCCTGGTGACTTGTGGGCTGTGTGGGCCTCCATTTGCAGTGATTCCAACTCCCAAAAATCACATATATTCCAAAATAATTCTCCATAAAATTTTATTGCATTTGGACTTCGTTTGATATGGATTTTCTGGATACAAGAAACATGCAAAAACAGGAACTGGCACTGGGCACTAGATCAATAGGTTAGTCCAATAAATCATATAAAAAGTTGCCAAAAATATGTGAAAGTGGTATAATATTGGCATGAAACAATCAAAAATTATAGATATATGGAGACGTATCAGCATCCCCAAGCTGAATTCCTGCTCGTCCTCGAGCAGGTAAATGATAAAAAAGATGATTTTTGATGTGGAATGCTAGCTAGCATAAACTTGATCATATGTCTAGTCATGGCATGAATATTAAGACATAAGTGATTCAAAGCAATAGTCTATAATTTGACATAAAGACATCAATACTCAGGCATCCCAACAAATAATCATGTCTTTCAAAATATCAACGCTAAAGAAAGCTATCCCTATAAAATCATATAGCCTTGTCATGCTCTGTATACTTAACACAAAGTATTTATCATGCACAACCCTGATGACAAGCCGAGCAATTGGTTCATACTTTTGAACACGCTTCAGCTTTTTTCAACCCTCACGCTGTCGGTGTTCTGGGAATGGGGGTACCTAGACTTGCTTGCCTGCGGCCTGCGGCGTGGCTCAAGGGGTGGCCCATCACGGCCCATCTTCATCAGCACAAGCTCAAGACCCTCGCGAGGGGCCAAGCCTCATGAGGCGGGGATTTACAGGGAGCTTCTCGTGCACGGCCTCGTCAGGCTGGCTCGCGAGGAGGCGGAGAGATCAAGGCGGGGTACCTCACGAGGTGCCCATGACGCAAGCCATGACGACCAAGGGCACCAGGAGGGCGCCAGCCCGCGCAGTGTCCTCCTTTCCTCTTCGGTGCAAAGGGGGCAAGCGCAGGCGAGAGCATCAAGCAAAGGCATCCGTTTCGGCGCAACAAGACCAAGACCGTCACAACGGCAGGAAGGAAGTCATCGTGGAGCCCAAGCCGGCGTCACCACCAGAGCCTTTGACAGGCGAGGACCAACTTTAGTCAGGATAAGTGTACTAGATGTTCCCCTTCAAAATGGCCAATTGTTGGCACCCTTCTCGCTCAATATTTGGGAAGAGGCCCAGGGCCCGTGCCTATAAATAGGACTAGCCACCCACAGGGTAGAGGCATCTTGAATCAGCAGAGAGAGAGAGAGAGAGAGAGCGACTGAACTCCCCCTAGCAGTTCATCGCACCAGCCAAGAACAGACCCTCGCGAGGCTATTCTTCCTTGTATTGTTCATCACCAACCCAAGAGGCAATCCACCACACCACACACTGGAGTAGGGTGTTACACCATAATGGCGGCCCGAACCAGTATAAACCCTGTGTCTCTTGTGTTGTTCCTTTCATAGTTTAGATCCTAGCGAGGCGGCGAGGTGCAGGTAGGTAGAGGGCGAGATCTCCGTCGCACCCGGTGTTCGAACCTAGAGGGTCTGCGGAACCCGAAATCCGACATTTGGCGCGCTGTAGGGGTGCGCTGAATTCGCCTTTTCGCCGCTCTGTTCTTCGCCGACCATCGTGATCCATGTCGACGCTGCGGGCTCAAGGCTGAAGCGCCGAGCCGCCTCGCTTCCTCGCGTCGCCCAGACGGCCCCGTCGGCGACCGCCCCGCCGTTCCCGTCGCTGCCGTCACGCTGCCACCCGGCGGGAACGAGCAGCAAGCATCATCCCAAAGATCCGTCCGTGGCGAGACGGCCGACTACTACTCCCTCACTGCGCCCGGCTGGTTCTTCGTCTCGCGCACTCCAGCAGCGCCCATGGAAGGCTCGAGTTGCGCTCATCGCGGCAAACGAGCCCTACGCTTCTGGCCCGGGCGACGCGTCACGAAGAGTGGCTCGACTGCGTCGCCGAGCTTCGTCTCACGCGCAGGGGCTCCCCAGCGCTGTCCTTCTTGTTGCACTGCCCGCCCAAGGCGGGCGATGAAGCTCCAGGGCGCCTCAGCCTCCCCTCAAGAAGGCGCCCATGCCCCGAGGCGCTGGCCCCTGGCGGAACCCACTCCTTCCGGCGCCACAAGCAAGAGCAGAGCTGCCAAGAGGTCCCTCGCCCCAAGAAGCTGCCCGAGTGCTCCTCAGCACCGGCTCATCACGACCACGCTCTGCTCCGGCCACGCCAAGACCCCTTGCTCCCGGCTGCGCGCATGGGGGACTGCAAGACCAGGCTCTTCGTCACCAGAGGCCTCCCGTGGCCTGGCCAGCTGCCGCCTTCACCACCAAGGCTGCTTGCGTCAAGTGGCCCGGCAAGTTCAAGCCAGACCTGCCTCCTCGCTATGACGGCACGGCCGACCCTGCGGAGTTCCTTCAGCTCTACGATTTGGGCATCGAAGCCGCCAACGGGGACGAGAAAGTCACTCCCCATGTCACTCAAGGACGGAGCCCACACCTGGCTCTTGAACCTGGCCCCTGGCACGATCTCCTCCGGGGACGAGATGCGCACCCGCTTCATCGCCAACTTCCAAGGTACTCGCGACCGGCCTCCTGTCGTGAGCGACATGTGCTGCGTCAAGCAGCAGCCAGGGGAGACCCTGCAGAAGTACATTCAGCGCTTCAACAACGCACGCCTCAAGATTCCCAAGGTGACCGAGGAGGCCATCATCTCTGCCTTCTCCGACGGTGTGCGCGACGTCAAGATGAAGGAGGAGCTGGTGATGCATGAAGATCTGTGCACTTCCTTGGAGCTGTTCAACTTGGCGACCAAGTGTGCCAGGGCTGAGGAAGGGCGCCTTTCCCTCCTCGGGCTACCAGCCGCAGACCCAGAAGAGAAGAAGTCCAAGGCCAAGGACGTGAAGCGCAAGGGGGCTGCCGTGCTCACGGCAGAACCAGACACCAAGCGGAGCAGGGATCAGCCCGAGTCTTCCAAGGGCAGCCGGTACTGTGTGTACCACGACCTCCACACCCACAACACCAACGAATGTCAAGAGCTCCGAGCCGTGCGAGAAGGGAGGATCGGCCGACGCCCCGACCGCAACGATCGAGGCTACGACCGAGGAGGAGGAAGGAACACATGACGCTGGGAAGACCGTGGCCCTCGCCAAGGGTGGCGCGACCGACCTCGCTAGGATCGCTGGCAGGATCAGCCTCGCGAGGGAGACTGGAGGGATCAACCTCGTGAGGATCGTCCGCAAGGAAATGCAGGCCTCCCTCCTCTGCCGCCGCAGCCAAGGAGAAATGAGGACCATCATCAGGACGAGGGGGCTGGGGGCTTCCAGGAGCCGCGCGCGATCGCTTGCATCCTGGGTGGAGCTCAAGCCCCAGCCTCTCAACGCATCTTCAAGCAGTTCGCCCGCGAAGTGAATGCAGTCCTCCCCAAGCTCGAGGCCACGCGCCCTCTCAGGTGGTCAGCGTGCGCCATCACGTTCAGCTCAGCAGATCAGCTCAAGTGCGCGGCCACAGCCGGAGTCCTCCTGATGCTTTGTTCCCCAACCATCAGCAACGTGCAAGTCACCAGAACCCTCATCGACGGTGGAGCTGGGCTCAATGTCTTGTCCCTAGAGACATTCAACAATCTCCAAGTGCCTTACAATCAGCTTCAGCCAACCAAGCCTTTCTCCGGAGTCACCGATGGCTCCACAGTTCCGATTGGGCAGGTCCGCCTCAGTAACCTTCGGGCGCCGCGACAACTACCGCACCGAGCTCATCGACTTCGATGTCGCCCACATTCGTCTGCCATACAACACCATCCTCGGGTACCCAGCTCTGGCCAAGTTCATGGCCGTGACTCATCACGGCTACAACGTCCTCAAGATGCCAGGAATCGGCAGAGTCATCACGGTGCCTTGTGAAGAGAGAGACGCAGTGTGCTCCCTGGAGCGAGCCTTTCAAGCCGCATCACTTGAAGACCCAGATCGCAGGAGCGTGAGGCTCCCTGAGACCGCTCCCAAGAAGAAGAAGACATCGCCAGGCCCGACCCCTCGGGAGGCAGGCCCCTCAGGGTCCGCGCCTGTTCAGGGGGCACCTCCTTCTGTCGCATAGGAAAGCGCGCCCGGCGCCCTCCTCAAGCAAGGCTCGGGGGCTCTCTCCTGGAGGGCCACCGACCTTGCTAAGGTCACGAGGGAGGCGCTTGGGCACCACTTGGAGGCGTGCTTCAAAGCACGTTTCCCTCAGGAAGGAGCAAGGCAAGGAGGGCCAAACCCTCAGGAGTTCGTCAGCCAGATCATTCAGGAGCTGCAGGAGTCAAGAGTCATGAGTGGCAGCCGCCGCCACTTCCGCCGCAGCTCCCCATCCAGCGAGGATGGTGGGCTGCGCGTCTGCATCGACATACCAGGCTCAACCGAGCCGCCTCTCGAGCGCTTGGCCCTCACGCTGGGCGCTGCAAAGGCCCACCCCACAGCTATGTTTGCATGCCCTACGGCGTGCCGAACGCGGCCGCCACGTACCAGCGCCTCATGGGGAGCATCCTGGAGGCTCAAGAGGCCAGGCGTTCCACAGTCCTGGCGGAGATGGAGATGGTCCACGAGGAGCCACCAGTGCCTCCGGAGCCTCCCGAGGCTCCAGGGCCTGGGGGCTCGTGAAGATCGGCTTTCGTAGCCCACGACGTCCGCTACTTCAACATCCCTTCGTCTTCAACGTCATCAGGTGACATCCTTCAAGTTTCATTTCCAGCTGGGAGCGCCCCCCAGGGCTGCATTATTCCCAGGCCGCGTGGGTCCGTCCCTGCAGCGTGTATCCCCTTTACTTCATGTTCCTAGCTTACTTTGTTGGGGGCGCCCCTCGGGCTGCATCATCCCCAAGTCGCTCGGGCCAGACCCAGCGGCATGTACCCCTCTTGCGTTTATTTCGGGTCATGCGTTCGACCCATCATGATTGTTATTTGATGCCTGTCCACGGCACCCCTTCTTCCTTCATGTCGGCCGCTTGCACGTTAAAGGGGGTACCGAGCATCACGACTCATGGGCTCCCTTGGCTCTCCAGCCCACACCTCTGGCCTTGTCCACGGCATCACGACCTGGCATACCAGCCGACGGCCGAGACTCCGCCGAGGGCGGGACCCGAGGACGAGCGCCCGACATCTAACCAAATTTGCAGGAACACATCACAAGTTAAGGCCCAGTGCCAGGCGCAACCCGCCTTGAGGTAGGGGCCCGCAAGTCCCGCGCTGGCTCACGGGTGCCCAGATACACCTCGTCAGGCCCTGCCGTGCCAGCCACGCTTCGGTATGGGCTGTACACGCCTGGGCTCCTCCTGAGGGAGCCCCTCCCACGCACTGATGGAAGCACCATGCTCCACGCTGGCTGATGACACCTGCCGAGGAGCGGCTACGCCAGACACATCTGAAGCGCTATGCTCTGCTGGTGATAAACAACCGAGGTGGCCCCGACCGCATCAATCTCGAGGAGCCCAGAGCTCAATGTCCGCCTCATCGCAACGCCTCCCCTCGGGAGTGCCGCGCGAGGGGGCTGGGCACGGGGGCTATGCCTGGGTCACGCCCAGAGGCACGCCACCCAGCCAGGCCCCTCGGGCCTGGTTCGTCGCACGTCCCTCCCCGAGTGGAGCCAAGGTACAAAGGCCGTTTGAGCGTCAAGGGGGACTCCTGAGCATCGCGACTCAGGAGCCTAACTTGTCACGTAGCCCCTCACTCCTTAGTTCCAAAAGGCTAACGGCGATTGAGGTATGCGCGGGGCCGGGCTCTGCAGACGTAGAATGGTAGATTCGCCCACACATCTCACCTCCCTACTTGCTGTTCAGGCGCTTAATGGGGACTCCCAGCATCGCGACTCAGAGCCTAACTTCTCACGTAGCCCCTCACTCCTTGGTCCCGTCCTGGTTTCCGTCGGGCTAACGGCGGTGAGGTATCTGTGAGCCGGGCTCTGCCGGCGTAGAACATAAGCAAGTAGGAAGGAAAAGCGCAAATCTCAAGGAATTCAAAAGCAAATATTACATTCCATAACTGTTATCACAACACCAAACACAAGTTTAAACGCCTCCCCGAGGCATGATGCATGTTGCAGGAGTTGAAAGCAGAACAGGAGTCACTTGTTGGCGGCGGAGCTGCACGGAGCGGGTTCGCCTCATGAAGCCTCAGGACCGGCAGCACCTCGCTTCGGCTTGGTACTGAAGGCCCGGAACTTCGCCAGCAGAGCCTCTGCACGACCCTTCACGGCCTCAGCGGCAGCGTAAGCTTCGCCGCCGCTGGCTCAAAGCAGTTGTCGAGGTCGACGTCGGGATTGCGAAGGTAGACATGGGTAAGGACCCGCGCCAGCGCTGCAGAAGACAGAACACACGCCTCAGCCTCAGCCGTAGGGCCAAGGCCAAGGGTGACATCTTCAAGAGCGCGGATCAGGAAGGGAAGCAGCTTGGCGGGGCCGTCCTCGGCGCCGGCCAGCGGGCTTTCCAGGCCGCTGTCGTAAAGCGACCTCAGCAAGGTGCGAGCCTTCACCTCCATCTCCGTGAAGGCCTCGCGGTCCTCGGCAAGGACCCGCGCCTTGCCGTCCAGCTCGACCTTCTTCGCCTCCAACTCCTACTCCAGCGCGCCCAGGCGGTCACGACGCTTGTTAAGCTTGGCGTCCCGGTCCTTGACGGACGCCTCGCGAGCCTTCATGTCTTCCTCCTTCTCTTGGCAAACGCGGGCCTCCTTGGCAAGCTGGTCACGCAAGTCCTGCAGCTCGCTCTCCAGCGCCTTGCAGCGACCTCGGAAATCAGCTACCTCCCCCAAGGCGGCATCGCGAGCAGCCTTCGCCCCAAGGATGCCCTGCTTCTCCTCGTCGCAGGCCGTCGAGGCCTGAACCAGCGCTGCTCGAATCGAAGCTTCAGAGCGAATCCAGCCAGAGGCCAGCTCCAGGTGCCCGGCCACCAAGAGAGGGTCGGCGCCCAGAAGATCTTGCCATAGCCGCTCCAATTCAGCAGCAGCACGATCCAGGACAGTGGGAGGAGTCGGAGAGATAGCAGTTGGTCTAGTAGGAGGGGAGGACGGCAGCGTAACCACAGTATCCTGAGGCAGACCTGTGGCGGTGGCATCAGGCAAGGATAACTCAGGAGTCGCTTGGGCCATGGGGGCTGAGCTCGCCCCAGCCAGCCCCGCCAGGCCTCGCGAGGATGACCGGGCAGGAGAGGCCCGTGTCTTGCCGTCGCCTTCTTTCGCGAGCGAAGGCACCGCCTCAGACGGAGCCTCAGGAGCTCCCTTCAGCTTCTTCGCTGCAGGCGCCAGCCTAGCCAAGAGATACAGATATCAAGCCTCAGCGACAAAGCAAGGAATAAAACAAGAATCAAGCACTTACTGGTCATCGCTCGCGAGCTCGAGCAACCTCCGGCCATACTTGAAGCCTGAGAGCCGACTGCAGGGATCAACTTCAAGAGGCTAGGGAGCAGGAGGCACATTTGCGGATCGCCTCGGAGCCGGGGCAGACCCGCGGGGGACCAGCCCGGTCCTGTCCTTCTTCGGGATCAGGGGCAAGCTCTCGCCGCCCCGCTCGTCGCCATCCTCGTCATCGTCGCTCAGCAAGAGGCGGAGAGCGCGAGACCTGCGCCGGGGAAGGGGCACTCTCGACTCCCCGTCGGTCGCCTCGGAGTCAGGCCCCTCTTCTTCCTCCTCTTCGCTGGAGTCGCCGGAGGACACGTTCACCGTCGCCAGGGCCGCCGGGTCCTCGAGAACCTCCACGGGCACGGGCCCGTCCCCATTGAAGACGGGCATGGATTCCACCACCTGCTCCCAATCATCTTGAAGGAACAGGGGCACAGGAGTGCCCTCCAGCCTCGCCACGTCTCCCCCGACCAAAGATTGGAGGACCGCGGCCAGATCTTCGTCAGCCAAGACCGCGGGGCTCGGGCGAGGCCTCCATAGTGGAAGCGAGTACTGATGAAGCGGGGCCACCTGATGCTCCAGGAACTCCCTCAGGAGCGACGCACCAGTCAGCTTCGCCGCCGCCATGTTGCTCGGCCATAGATCCGCGTCCATCTTCTCCAGCACCGGCTTCGCGTGGGGATCCACGATTTCCGCGCGAGACCAATCGTCGAAGGTCGTGGGGTGCTCCGTGGGCAGATCAGCCTAGGGTGGATGCGCCCAGCATCCACCATGACCCACTTGCTCCTGAAGCCCTCAATCCTCTTACCGGGCTTCGAGATGGCGTTGGAGCTGCGATCTGTGACAAAGCTCACAAGACGCCTTGAGATGGGACCGCGCGAGGTCCGGAGGTAGAAGTAGTGGCGCAGCAAGGCCACTGAGGGCTGCACCCCGATGTGAGCCTCGCAATAGTAGGCGAAGATCGCCAGAAGAAGAACAGAGTTGGGGTGGAGATGCAGAGCTTGCAGTTTGTAATGGCGGAGGACAGAGAAGGAGAACTCGGAAAAGGGAGGCACCAAACCGGCAGCAATGGCGCTCACGAAGAGCGGATAGAAGGTGCTCCCTTGGCCCTCAGGAAGGGCGGAGCCGGCCTTGAACACCTCTGCCCCGTCGATGCCTTGCGCCGCCACCATCCGGCACACCCGGGCAAGGCCCTTCTCCGACACATTCGGCGAGTCCAAGGCGGCTGAGTACCAAGCTCCGGCCGGGGTCTGGCGAGGCGCCATGTCTTGCTAGGGCACGCGGTCGAAGTAGATCTGGAGATTTCAGAGGCAGGAAGGAAAGGCGCAAGAAAGGGGATCTGGGCAATGACCGGAGGAAGCAAGGGAAGCAAAGCCTAGACAGATGCCGCTCTTTTGTCGATTCACGCAGTTGCTAAGGCACCCACGTCCAACCAACCGCCACGCGGCGCCCAAGGCCGCAGGCTGTTAGGGCCCGCGGCGCTTCGCACTTGCCCCTTCGCTTCTCTGCTCGGCCAAGTCCAGGCGCGCCTTGGGCCCGGGGGCTATTGATGGCGTTCTGGGAACGGGGGTACCCAGACTTGCCTGCCTGCGGCCTGCGACGTGGCTCAAGGGGTGGCCCATCACGGCCCATCTTCATCAGCACAAGCTCAAGACCCTCGCGAGGGGCCAAGCCTCGCGGGGCGGACGACATGGAGCTTCCTCAGGTACGGCCTCGTCAGGCTGGCTCGCGAGTAGGCGGAGAGATCAAGGCGGGGTACCTCACGAGGTGCCCATGACGCAAGCCATGATGACCACGGGCGCCAGGCGGGCGCCAGCCCGCGCAGTGTCCTCCTTTCCTCTTTGGTGCAAAGGGAGCAAGCGCAGGCGAGAGCATCAAGCAAAGGCATCCGTTTGATTGCAACAAGACCAAGACCATCGCGAACGGCAGGAAGGAAGTCATCGTGGAGCCCAAGCCGGCGTCACCACGAGCCTTTGACAAAGCGAGGACCAACTTTAGTCAGGATAAGTGTACTAGATGTTTCCCTTCAAAATGGCCAATTGTTGGCGCCCTTCCCGCTCAATATTTGGGAAGAGGCCCAGGGCCCTTGCCTATAAATAGGACTAGCCACCCACAGGGTAGAGGCATCTTCAATCAGCAGAGAGAGAGCGACTGAACTCCCCCTAGCAGTTCATCGCACCAGGCAAGAACAGACCCTCGCGAGGCTGTTCTTCCTTGTATTGTTCATCACCAGCCCAAGAGGCAATCCACCACACCAGACACTGGAGTAGGGTGTTACACCACAATGGTGGCCCGAACCAGTATAAACCATGTGTCTCTTGTGTTGTTCCTTTCATAGTTTAGATCCTAGCGAGGCGGCGAGGTGCAGGTAGGTAGAGGGCGAGATCTCCGCGTGCACCCCAGTGTTCGAACCTAGAGGGTCTGCCGGAACCCGAAATCCGAGACACGCAATACATGAGCGCAAGCCATGGATATAGCACTACGGGTGGAATAGAGTATGATGATAGGGGTATATATAAAGAAGACAAAAAAGTAAAAAAGTCTCACATCGACGCGGCTAACTAACGGGCTATGGAGATGCTCATCAATTGATATCAACGTGAGGAGTAGGGATTGCCACGCAACGAATGCACTAAGAGCTATAAGTGTATGAAAGCTCCATATGAAAACTAACACTACAGGAAACAACTAATTTGCCGTCAGGAGGCGTCTTTGCCGTCTGCTTTTCCTCGGGCAGACGACAAAGAAAGGGTTAGCCATCATCAACAGACGGCAAAGAAATACTAACGGCAAAATAGACTTTTCCATCTGCAAAAAACATCACAGACGGCAAAGAGCTCACTTTGCCGTCTGCAAAAAAGAACACAAACGGCAAAAATCTTTGATGTCTGTGTTTTTCATTACAGACGGCAAAGTATGCGCTTTGCCGTGTGCAATATAAAATACAGACAACAAATATCTTTGTCGTCCGCGTTTTATATTACAGACAGCATAGTGCGCACTTTGCCATCTGCAATATAAAACACAGACGGCAAAGAAGAAACACATCTCGCAGATCGATCTTGTGGATCGATGAGGTATCACGATCTGAACCAAATGTTGTATCCCAGATCTCTCTCTCCCACGCACTCACATTCTCTCACTCCAAACCGAATGGCACGGCCCCACCCACCACACCCATGCTCTCACCCACGAGACAAAGTCAGAAACCACTGCACGCCCATGTGCTTCGCCCCGAGATGCCCGTGCTACCCGCAGCACCGCCGGTGCATCGCCGTCGCGCGCCTCTGGCGCCTCTCGCGCACCCCATCGCCCAGGCTGTCTGCCACCCGAGCTCGCACCTCCTCCCCCGATGCTCCTCGTCCAGGCGGACTCCAGCGCCGTCGGGCACCAAGCGCCGGCCAGGCAGACTCCAGCGCCGGCGGGCACCATGCACCGGCCACCGTCGACCTCCGCCGCCAGAGAAGGGCGCCTCCCTGTGCACGTGTGGCCTCGTCCATGCTCCGAGTGCTTGTTTCTTGCCCCTCTCTCTTCTCCGGACCCCTCGTCGGACTCCGCTCCTTGGCGTACTCCGTCGTGGCCCTCTCGCCATTCCGGCCATGGCCTCCCCTCACCCGACCCCGCCCCGGCCGAGCCTCCCCAACCTCCTCCTCGTCGATCTATGCCGCGGCCGACACTCACCGAGACCTGTCGCAACCATCGCTCGCCGGACCCGGATGTGGCTGCACCTCGAAGGACCCCGCCGCACCTGAGCCACACCTCGCCGGAACCCGCCGCACCTGAGCCTCCCCAACATCCGCCTCTCTGCCCCGACCACCAGAGTTCCCCAGCAGTGGCAGCGATTGCCGGAGTTGGCTACTCCGGCGACCACCGAAGCAGCAGCTGCCATCCTCTCTGCTTCCCTTCTTCCCAAGCTCACCGGAGCAGCAGTTGCCGCCTCTGAACGCTTCGACTAACATTATTTTTTAATAAAAAAACAATCTTTGTCGTCTGTAGTTTAGTATTGATGACGGCAAAGAAAATTTTTTGACTGACATCAAAGACCGTATGATTTGCCGTCTGTTATTTATAAGGTTGACGGTGAAGCAGATTTGGCCGACGGTAAAGTCTTTGCCGTCTTCCCGATGAAAAGCTGACGGCAAAGTATTATTTGTCGACTTATCTTTGTCGTCTGAGTTTGCCGTCTGCTTCCTGACGGCAAAATATTTGCCGTCTGGATTCAGGTCTTTGCCGTCTGTGATCCATAGACGGCAAATTGCATGTTTCCTATAGTGTAAGTGGGTGTGCATCTAATCCTATAATGAAAAATTCTCACTAGTATATGAAAGTGACAACATAGGAGACTCTCCATATGAAAAACATGGTGCTACTTTGAAGCACAAGTGTGGTAAAGGATACTAACCATGCCCCTTCTCTCTTTGTTTATTATTTATTTATTTTTATTTTTTTCTTTTCTTTTTTCTTCTTTCTTTTTTTTTCTTTTTTTCTTTTTCTCTCATTGTCCGGAGTCTCATCCCGACTTGTGGGGGAATCATAGTGTCCATCATCCTTTCCTCACTGGGGCACTGCTCTTAAAATGAATAATGATGATCATCACACTTATGTTTACTTATAACTCAAAAGAAATAAAAATTACAACTCGATACATATGACAAAGTATGACTCTATATGAATGCCTCTCGCAATGTACCAGGATGTGCAATGATCTAGCATAACATGTATGATAAATGATGAATGGTGGCTGAGCCACAACTACTATGTCAGCTATATGATCATGCAAAGCAATATGATAATGAATGCTCAAGTCATCAAACAGAAGCGATGGAAGTTGCATGGCAATATATCTCGGAATGGCCATGGAAAAGCCATAATAGGTAGGTATGGTGGCTGTTTTGAGGAAGATATAATAAGGCTTATGTGTGATAGAGCATATCATATCACGGGGTTTGGATGCTTTCGGTGTACAAAAGGAGGGGCGCACTTTGTACCCCTTTACCTGTGCACGGGCAGTCAGAGCCGTGCCCACGGTCACACCAAGCAGAACAGGGGAGGTGAGCCAAGGTAAGACCAAAGCCCAAGATAACAAGAGCAACGCCAAGGCCAAGACCACAAAGAGCAGAGGGACGAAGTAGGTTCCCCCGGCAAGACCCTTGCCGGGGCAGCTCTCCCCACACCAACAGAGCGAGCCACCCTTGAGCCCACGGTCTCCAATATCAGGTTGGGCCAGGGCTCGGGAGGCACCTCCATGGTGGCATGCGGATCTTTGTGAAGATAAGGAACACTCAAGATCAGATGAGGATTAGAAGACGATGATCCTCGGCAGGATCCTTGCCGAGGAAGGCCACCAGACCCCCCGCAAGGTCCTTGCCGGGGATGACAGCGCGCCACGGCAAGACCCTTGCCAGGCCACCCGGCCCTGAGGACGCCAGCAGGCCGACTACCAGGCCCACACCAACCAAGTCCCCACCACTGTTCACATGCAGCTGCCAGCCCAACCAGCTGGGCGGGCACCCATGTGGAAACATGCAGCTCCCAGGCCAACTCATCAAGCGCCTGCGTGGTGGCATGCAGATCTTCATGGAGGCTCCACCGTCGCGCCACCTCAGCTGCCTGCCTACCTACATGGCGCCGCATGCGTCGCTAGCCAGGGCGCGTGTTGAAGAAAGGAGGAGCGGCGACGGATGGGACGGGCCTCGCCCCCGTCTGCGATAAAGCAAGGGGACACCTAAGCTACGCATTAAATGCGTCTTGTCCTCGAATACGAGCGATAAGCTTATAGCACTGTGCGCCTTTCCACCTCCTGTGTGCCACTGTGGCAGCCCCTTTCGACTATAAAAGGAGGCCCATGGCATACTGGAGAAGGATTCGACTCTTTGGAACCACACACTCACCACAGCTAGTTCGAGAGCTCAAGAACTCTCTGAAATACACCCATCAAAGCAGGACTAGGGTTTTACCCATCCTCGCGGCCCGAACCTGGGTAAACGATCCTCGTGCTGGTTACTAATCCTGCTCTTCTCACAACCCTGCGCCCCGGCAACCGTAGTAGGGATTCTTGTGATCCCATAGGTGCCGTTTCCCCGACATCTTTGGCGTGCCAGGTAGGGGCGCAATTGTGAGAATCTGGTCTAGTAGCTAGCCTAGCAGTTCCTCGTCGCCATGGCTCCCAAGAAGAAGACGGCTACTGCGATCGGCTCGTTGGAAACCGAACGGCCCGTGCCAGTGCGGGCAAGAAGTGGGCCGGTCGTGGATAGGACCCGGGCCGCGGTCCGTGCACACCAGCATCGCCTTGGCAGTCAAAGCCTGGCGAGCGGCGTCGTTCGCACGCTAGACGACCAGCCGCACGTCGCCAGATCCAAAGACAAAGCAGGACCAACCGCAAGCGACACGGGGCCCTCCAGGAGTGTCGTTGAGCCACCCCCGGGCGGCGCATCGACCTCCAGGACGCCCACGCTGGCGACCACCGCGCGCTCTTCCCATGGTGTGCGCGATGAGCAGCGTCACCATGCTGGTGACCCTGGGCACCGCCGTGGGAAGAGCCCTGTGCGTCGTCCATGGGATGAAGGAGTTCAGCATGCCCGCTGAAGTGCTGGCGAAAATGGCACGCGGCCGCTGGATCGTAAGGGTGCTCCTTCTAACGTGATTAGAAGTCGAAGCGCACCACGATCCACGCAGCTGTCGCCGCCGCCCACACCAACAGAAGCTTTGGCGCGCGCGCAGCTGCTCCTCGATTTCCCTCCTGCTGCAAAGAAGCTCGACGAGTGGACGTCCACCGTCCGGAGCCTCGTCGCCGTCGCCAACAAAGACGATCCGCGGCTGGCAGCGCCCTCGGGTCGGCGCTCCACCGAGCCACCACATGCTGGCGTTAGGAGGACCGGGGGAGCTGCAGCCACGGTGCACTCTCCTCCTACTCGCCAGTCGCCACGGGCGTTGGCCCGTCGTGACGATGCTTGTGATAACATCTCCATAGCGTCGTCCGACCCGCGGACCCTCCGCGACCAACGCCAGGTTCTTCGGGATCGAGGCAAACCCAGACAAAATCAAAGCTATTGAGCAGATTGAGGCGCCCAAGCGGATCAAAGACGTGCGTCGCTCACTGGCTGCGTTGCCGCCATGAGCCGATTCATCTCCAATTCTGCCGAGCGTGCCCTTCCCTTCTTCAAAATCTTGAAGAAGGCAGGCCCAATGGAGTGGACCCTGGAAGCTGAGGCGGCGCTGTAGGATCTAAAGAAATACCTTTCCTCCACGCCAATACTGGTTGCGCCTAAACCACAAGAGCCGTTGCTGCTGTATCTAGCGGCGACGAATCAAGTGGTCAGCGCCGCACTGGTGGCGCAGAGAGAGGTTGACGAAGAGGCAGTGGCGGCGGCAGAACCAGCGGATGGAAAGCCAAAGATCCCCCCGGCAGGGCCTGGTGCCGGCAAGGCAGGGCCCCCGGCAGGATCTGACGCCACCGAGGCAGTGCTTGCGCAGTCAGGCGAGGTGGTGCGGAAGAAGAAGATGATGCAGCACCCGGTTTACTTTGTCAGCTCCCTCTTGCAGGGGGCTAGATCGAGCTATTCTGGTGTGCAAAAATTGCTCTTCGGCCTCCTTATGGCCTCGAGGAAGCTGCGTCATTACTTCCAAGCCCACGAGATCACTGTCGTCACCCGCCTCCCATTGCAACGGATACGGCATAACCCAGATGCAACCGGAAGGATTGTGGAATGGGCCTTGGAGTTGTAAAGTTTTGGTTTGAAGTTTGAAAGTACCTTGACAACCCAGAGCAGAGTCTTGGCGGAGTTCATTGCAGAATGGACCTCAACGCCTGACGAAGAAATCCAGGAGACCACTCTCCCCGGCAAGGAAGCAGACCGCGACTGGATCATGTACTTTGATGGGGCTTTCTCGCTGCAAGGTGCTGGTGCCGGTGTGCTACTCGTCGTGCCCACCGAAGAGCACCTCAAGTACGTGGTCCAGATGCACTTTCCCAGGGAGATGTCCACCAACAACACTATGGAATACGAAGGGCTGCTTGCCAGTCTCAAGATCGCGGCAGACCTCGGGGTTAAGAAGCTCATCATCAGGGGTGACTCGTAGCTCATTGTCAGACATGTCAACAAGGATTATCAGAGCCCATTGATGGAGGTGTACGTAGATGAGGTGAGGAAGCTGGAGGAACGCCTTGATGGTATCCAAGCGGAGCACGTCCCCCGAATGGAGAATGACATCGCCGATTACCTGTCAAAGTGTGCTGCATTCAAGCTACATGTGGAACCAGGTACTGATACGTCTCCAACGTATCTATAATTTTTGATTTCTCCATGCTATATTATCTTCTGTTTTGGACATTATTGGGATTTATTATTCACTTTTATATTATTTTTGGGACTAACCTATTAACCAGAGGCCCAACCCAGAATTGTTGTTTTTTGCCTATTTCAGAGTTTCCAAGAAAAAGAATATCAAACAGAGTCCAAACGGAATGAAACCTTCGGGAACGTGATTTTCGTAACGAACATGATCCAGGAGACTTGGACCCTACATCAAGAAAGCTACCAGGAAGCCATGAGGTAGGGGGCGCGCCTACCCCCCCCCCCCCCCAAGGCGCGCCGTCCACCCTCGTGGGCCCCATGTTGTTCCACCGACGTACTCCTTCCTCCTATATATACCCTCATTACCCCAAAGCGATCGAATCACGGAGCCAAAAACCTAATTCCACCGCCGCAACCTTATGTACCCATGAGATTCCATCTTGGGCCCTGTTCCGGAGCTCCGCCGGAGGGGCCATCGATCACGGAGGGCTTCTAAATCAACACCATAGCCTCTCCGATGAAGTGTGAGTAGTTTACCTCAGACCTTCGGGTCCATAGTTATTAGCTAGATGGCTTCCTCTCTCTTTTTGGATCTCAATACAATGTTCTCCACCTCTCTTGTGGAGATCTAATTGATGTAATCTTCTTTTATGGTGTGTTTGTTGAGACCCTTGAATTTTGGGTTTAGGATCAAGTTTATCTATGAAAAATATTTGAATCTTCTGAATTCTTTTATGTATGATTGGTTATCTTTGCAAGTCTATTCGAATTATCAGTTTGGTTTGGCCTACTAGATTGATCGTTCTTGCAATGGGAGAAGTGCTTAGCTTTGGGTTCAATCTTATGGTTTCCTTTCCAAGTGACAGTAGGGGCAGCAAGGCACGTATTGGATTGTTGCCATCGAGGATAACAAGATGGGATTTTTATCATATTGCATGAATTTATCCCTCTACATCATGTCAACTTGCTTAAAGCATTACTCTGTTCTTATGAACTTAATACTCTAGATGCATGCTGCATAGCGGTCGATGTGTGGAGTAATAGTAGTAGATGAAGGCAGGAGTCAGTCTACTTGTCTTGGACGTGATGCCTATATACATATGATCATACCTAGATATTCTCATAACTATGCTCAATTCTGTCAATGGCGCAACAGTAATTTGTACACCCACCGTAAAATACTAATGCTCTTGAGAGAAGCCACTAGTGAAACATATGGCCCCCGAGTCTATTTTCCATCATATTAATCTTCCAACACTTAGTTATTTCCGTTGCTTTTATTTTACTTTGCATCTTTATCATAAAAATACCAAAAATATTATCCTATCATATCTATCAGATCTCACTCTCGTAAGTGACCGTGTAGGGATTGACAACCCCTTATCGCGTTGGTTGCGAGGATTTATTTGTTTGTGTAGGTGCGAGGGACTCGCGCGTAGCCTCCTACTGGATTGATACCTTGGTTCTCAAAAACTAAGGGAATACTTACGCTACTTTGCTGCATCACCCTTTCCTCTTCAAGGGAAAACCAACGCAGTGCTCAAGAGGTAGCAAGAAGGATCTCAGGTAGGGGGTCCCGAACTGTGTGTCTAAGGATGATGGTAACAGGAGACAGGGGACACGATGTTTACCCAGGTTCGGGCCCTCTCTATGGAGGTAATACCCTACTTCCTGCTTGATTGATCTTGATGATATGCGTATTACAAGAGTTGATCTACCACGAGATCATAGAGGCTAAACCCTAGAAGCTAGCCTATGGTATGATTGTTGTATATCCCTATCGACTAGCCAGGCCTCAGTTTGTATAATGCACCAGAGGCCTAGGATAACAAGAGTCCTAGCCGAATATGCCGGTGGGGAGGAGTCCTTGTCTTGATCACCAAGTCTTGCGGAATCTTCCTTGTATGCGGCAGCTATCCGAACTGGCCCATGAGTATACGGCCATGGGGGTCCTCGGCCCAATCTAATAGATCGGGAGATGACGTGGTGAGTACCCCCTAGTCCAAGACACCGTCAGTAGCCCCCTGAACCGGTCTTCAAGTTAGGAATGCTCCTCGATTCTTCCAAACTGTTCTTCATCTCCGATCGTCGGTCTTCAAAACTGGTTCAACAAATCTTCTCATCTTCGATCTTGAGGATCGCCGAAGTGCATCCGAAGAGTTTACACGTTGGGTATCCGAGGAGCCCCTTAAAGTTTCCGGCTTTTATCAATGCCTTTTTATTTTTATGCCCTACCTCGGGTTTGAAGTTTTTCCTGGGAGGCAGTGTCCTCTTGCGTCCAATGCCGGACTGCATTCGAGGTATCTTTTGCAGCCGAGCACCAATGCCGGACTGCTTCCAAGCTCCAACACCGAAATGTATCCGAGCTCCAACGCCGGACTGTGTCCAAGCTCCAACGCCAGAATATATCCAAGATGTCATAGATCATCTTGGTTCAAAAAAGGTGAAGGAGTTTTATCGAGCTTAATGCCGGAAATGCCCTCTATGGAGCTAGCCATTAGCGCCCGAGCTTTATGCCGGACTGCTTCCGAGGTGGTGCACCACCTTGGCCATGGGACTGATTTTTATGAATCTAATTCCGAATTGTGCAATGTAATATCTAACAAGACATATAGCCAGTATCCCTCAAGGTGCGTGTTGGCCTAATATCCCAGACGCACCTTAAGGAAAACATGAAACCGCTGATCCTAGTAGCCCCTGAGACTCAGATCGATGTGCGAAATCGGCCTGAGGATCAACTCCTAGCTCGGTAGCATAGTAGGAATAGAAACGCGGTGTAATATATTAGAGATAATAGTGAACGGCGAACGGGCCCCTGAGAGAGGGTTGTGAGAAGTCGCCGCAATATACTAGCTTGACGCCGGATAGGTTCATATGGTACCTATTATTGTCCGAAGACATGTATGCGCATAGTTCGGTCAAGCCGAACACTGAGCACTTTGAATTCTCTGCATTGAATAAGCTATGCAAAGAGCCCCGAGACACCGGGTCGGGTGGCAACACCAGATCAGGGGATCGATGTGCCCCTTTAATATTTGTAAATAATGAGCATGAAGCCCAGTAGCCCCCGAGCCTTAATGTGGGCACATGTGGCCGAATTAAGGATCGATATCCAGAGTAAAATCACAGATTATATGTAATGATTCTATGTATCCAAGTACTTTACATCATTATTTTGACTCCGTTGTGACCGTTTATCAGTTGAAAGTGGCCCATCGTCGGCTTCTACCCCTTGGTAGATACTACACAGGGTGTTTCCGCACTAACAAAACAACCCTTAGCCGACGTCTCAGTGCCCGAAGGCGGTTGTGTTAGCAGAAACGAGGCAATCGGATGTGCGGGCTTTAAAACTTTCGCTTAGTCATAGGAGCTTTATACTGGGGAAGCTAGCTATGAGCCCCCGGTTAGTGTTTGGCGACATCTGAGGTCAAGCCGTAAACACATCGGCCAATATTATGAACGGCCCGTCATTCAACATAGTCAAATGATCGTTGACCAGTTTACGCTTATTGTGACAGTCAGTTTTCGTCTTTGTCCACTGAGGTGCTTAACCATGCGAGTTGGAAGCACAATCGCAGTGGTTCTCCCTTTGCACACCTAGCCGAACAAAGCGGAGCGTAGGAGGCAAGAACAGGAGCCGGGCAACCCAAATATTGACCGAAGACACAATTCGAAACCGATGCATATATGGCGATATCCGAGAATGTTTTTGCCGAATCCCTAAAGGTGTCCGGCGTTGCACTGCGAGACTAATGCTGGAAACACACAAATAGTTTAAACGTGCCATATGCTTGAAAAACCAAAAAAACTTCAAGAAAATCGGACGTCCGAACTAAATCGAGTGTTCGGCGCCAAATCGAAAATTGGACTTAGAAAAAGAAAATTGTGTTTCCTGCCGTGCTTTATAATGACACATCCTATCTCAAGACTTCAAGCGGGTCAGCCTACGGCTTTAACCTCCTTATGCCGAAGGCGGAGTGCTTCTCCGAGGCTAGTTTAGCAAACTGCACTCGAGATAAGCAAGGCTATCCGGCTATTGACCACACACTTGCATCGAGAAAGGAGTGATAGAAAAAAGATTTTGCAACGACCAAGAAGAAAACACTTAATATGAAACGGCTCAAATAAACTTAAGAGCCCCCAATTGACTTGGGTAAAAGAATGATTGTGTGTACCGAAGTACTTATATCATATCTATGTTCACCTGAACTTTAAATGTGTCTTAACCGACCGTCGGCTTCTCCCCCTTCAGTCAAGGACCGAAAAGTGTTATGTACTCCACCTATCGAGAATATCGACGGTGTTTCTGATAACCAGGCAATCAGGTCATAAGGCTGTAACAGACAAAGCGTGCTCGGGGAACTTATGCTATATTACTGACGAAGTGTAAGAAGCATCTTCGAAGAAAATAGTACCCCCACCGATACCTTTATTCGGTTGCTCATTGCTACTATGAGACTTATGCAATAGATTTTTGTACTCATGAGTTCCGTTGTGTGCCGACCATAATTGAAAACAGTAAGAGCGCTTAGCTTTGGCTTCACCTACCGAGGTCCGGCTCGGGTGACCCTATCGTGACAATCGCAGAGGTGCTCCCTTTACTCCCTAGCCGAACAATCGGGAACGTAGGGGTAAACACAGAGCAAGGCAACCCAAATTTTGCAAATCACTTAGGTCAATATGGTGCATATTGTGGCGTAATACATGAAAAAGGAACGAAGCCGTACAAGTATAATCATATGCAAGAGGAAAAGCTCCAGCAAGGGAGCCCCCAAGTAAACGGGGTATTTGAATTCGTCCGTCACAAACAAAGTTTGGACAAAGAAATTTTTTACAAGCAACTTTTTTCCGAAAAAAAGTATAATGCTTGGTCGAACCGAACATAAATTAAAAATTTAAAACTTTGAGCATGAAGGAAACTTAGCTGGTTAATGTGTTCGGTATTGATGACGCGGTCCGAGCTTGATGCCAGTCCTGAGGTGGCGGAGCAAAGAGCTCGGCACTCCGAAGTAGTGACATAGCACGGTCAATGCAGGCCGGCAGAGTGATGCCGAAGTCCCCGGCATGGGGTAATGAAGTGTTGACGAAGCCCCCCGTCCAACCGAGGTGACGCCAAAGCATATAGTCCGGCCGGATCATTTTCCTGTGCACAAAAAATAGTGCAGACCGGGGATAATAGCAATAATAAAAAATGTTGCATAATAAATCATTTATGCAAAGTGAGTAATAAAAGAAATATGGCCTGGCGCCAAAGTCATTGTCGATTCAGGGCGTCAGCGTGATGCGGTAAAGGTTTGGCAAAGCCTGAATTCACAGGTCGGTCTGAGTTCTGATGCGGCGTTCGCCGGACTATGTACAGAAACTGACCGAACCAACATGCGATCGTCGTTAATGCGGCCACCATTTGGTAGACCTGCGTACATATGATGGACAAGCCAGAGTAATAATTCCTTGGGAAAAATGAACCCAAACAAGCAAAAAATACTAGGATTAATAGCACCTGGTTTATTTATTGTAGCAATCCGAAGAAAGGTGATTCCCAAAGTTGGGAGTCGATCCGCGCACCCATTGCCTGACGGGTGATAAAGCGACGGCATGGCAATGCTGGCAAAGGTTGGCTCGCCAAGGCAAAGCCCTCGGTCCAGCTAACGTGACGGAGCTGGTCGGCTAGTGACGCCGAAGTCTCTGGAGTATAGGTTGATGAAGAGATGGCGAAGCCCCCGGTCCAGCCGAGATGTCGAAGCCTCGATGTCAGCCGATGAGTCGAAGTAGGTCGGCGTGATGGACACCGCTCGAAGGAACAATAAAGGCGGCTCGCCGATGCAGGTCGTGACGTGGTCAATGCCGGCTTGATGAAGTGACCGCGCGGCGATGCTGGTGTGCCTGCTCCATGTAATCCATGGGGCGACGATGTTGGTGATGATTTATCCTTTCCGATGCCGAACTCTTGTTCGGCTTGCCGAGATGATGATCCGAAGAAGTTGAGCTCGGCTCAACAAAGTGACGACGTGTTTAGTGCAGGTTGGCGGCCGTGGAGCAATATTGCCGGACTGGTTTGACACCAGCATGATGTTGAAGATCATGATTAAAATATCTTAAAGTTAGTGGGATGTGTTCAGAAATAAAACACAACACCCCATACAAAACTTCGTTCCAAAAGGATGTCCGAAATCCCGTTCATAAAAAAGACGAACTCTGGTCGGATTCGTTTTCGCGCAGAAAACAGATCCGAAAAGTGATGCACTAATCGGAAGGTTCCCGGAGTTTGGACGGTCGGATCGAGCTGAAATTTTGAGGGGTGGTACATATAGGAATTCCACAGCCGATCAACGGTTGGATCTTCCAAAGGACGTCTGAGCTAGAAGCTGGACACCATGCCCTAAACTCATCCAGATTCTCATCCAGATTTAACAGGGCTCCGGTATATCGCGGATTGCCAGAGATTCCTCCATCGGAACTCGACGGAATTTTCTAGGGTTGTTGTAGACTCGCCGCACAATTCCATCGAAGCAATCATTAAAAGGACACTTGAGGAGGCGGTGGCGGCGGACACAAGTTCGTTGTCCAGAAAAACAGTACGGTCGTCCGAGGGCAATGTTGACGTTGAGCCCCCGGGCTCCTTGGATGATTCCTCCATGATTTTGATAGAGACCGGAGCTGATGTTGATGAAGGCCCTCATCCGAACTTGACGATCGGAGGTAGGGCGCAGTCTTTGGTCGAACCAAGGTGACCAGTCGAGCTGGTAACGAAGATGCCGAACTCGCAGTTGATCTGCAGGCGAGCCATCGACCTTTTGCCGAACACACAACGAAACTCTCAATGAAAGCACCAATGTCGGTGTCAAAACCGGCGGATCTCAGGTAGGGGGTCCCGATCTGTGCGTCTAGGATCGATGGTAACAGGAGACAGGGGACACGATGTTTAGCCAGGTTCGGGGCCTCTCTATGGAGGTAATACCCTACTTCCTGCTTGATTGATCTTGATGATATGAGTATTACAAGAGTTGATCTACCACAAGATCGTACAGGCTAAACCCTAGAAGCTAGCCTATGGTATGATTGTTGTATATCCCTATCGACTAGCCTGGCCTCGGTTTATATAATGCACCAGAGGCCTAGGATAACAAGAGTCCTAGCCGAATACGCCGGTGGGGAGGAGTCCTTGTCTTGATCACCAAGTCTTGCGGAATCTTCCTTGTATGCGGCAGCTGTCCGAACTGGCCCATGAGTATACGGCCATGGGGGTCCTTGGCCCAATCTAATAGATCGGGAGATGACGTGGTGAGTATCCCCTAGTCCAGGACACCGTCAGGAGGTCTACACAAAAGTCAACATACCAAGTACCTATCACAAACCCTTATCTCCCGCATTACATTATTTGCCATTTTCCTCTCGTTTTCCTCTCCCCAAATTCACCCTTGCCGTTTTATTAGCCCTCTTTTTATCGTTCGCCTCTTTTTCGCTTGCTTCTCGTTTGCTCGTGTGTTGGATTGCTTGTTTGTCGCGATGGCTCAAGATAATACCAAATTGTGTGACTTTACCAATACCAACAATAAAGATTTCCTTAGCACTCCGATGCTCCTCTTACCGATACTGAATCTTGTGAAATCAATGTTGCTTTGTTGAATCTTGTCATGAAAGATCAATTCGCCGGCCTTCCTAGTGAAGATGCCGCTACTCATCTAAATAGCTTTGTTGGTTTGTGCGATATGGAAAAGAAGAAAGATGTTGATAATGATATTGTTAAATTCAAGCTATTTCCTTTTTCACTTAGAGATCGTGCTAAAGCTTGGTTTTCGTCTTTGCCTAAAAATAGTATTGATTCTTGGAATAAGTGCAAAGATGCTTTTATCTCTAAGTATTTTCCTCCCGCTAAGATCATCTCTCTTAGAAACGATATTATGAATTTTAAGCAACTTGATCATGAACTTGTTGCACAAGCTTGGGAGAGGATGAAATTAATGATACGTAATTGCCCTACTCATGGTTGGAATTTGTGGATGATTATACAAAAAAATTATGCCGGATTGAATTTTGCTTCTAGAAATCTTTTAGATTCGGCCGCGGGAGGCACTTTTATGGAAATCACTTTAGGAGAAGCTACTAAACTCCTAGAGAATATTATGGTTAATTATTCTCAATGACACACTGAAAGATCTACTAATAAAAAAGTGCATGCGATAGAAGAAATTAATGTTTTGAGTGGAAAGATGGATGGACTTATGAAATTATTTGCTAGTAAAAGTGTTTCTTCTGATCCTAATGATATGTCCTTGTCTACTTTGATTGAGAATAATAATGAATCTTTGGATGTGAATTTCGTTGGTAGGAATAATTTTGGTAACAACGCGTATAGAGGAAACTTTAATCCTAGGCCTTATCCTAGCAATTCCTCTAATAATTATGGTAATTACTACAACAATTCTTTTGGAAATTTTAATAAGATTCCCTTTGAATTTGAGACTAGTGTTAAGGAATTTATGAATTCGCAAAAGAATTTCAATGCTTTGCTTGAAGAGAAATTGCTTAAAGTTGATGAATTGGCTAGGAACGTTGATAGAATTTCTCTTGATGTTGATTCTTTGAAACTGAGATCTATTCCTCGTAAGCATGATATCAACGAGTCTCTCAAATCCATGAGAATTTACATTGATGAGTGCAAAGAAAGAACCGCTAGGATGCGTGCTAAGAAAGATTGCTTTATGAAAGCGTGTTCTTCAAATTTCTATGAAAATAAAGATGAAGATCTAAAAGTTATTGATGTGTCCCCTATTAAATCCTTGTTTTGCAATATGAATCTTGATAATGATGGGACTGAATATGATCTACCTTTACCTAGAAGGCGTTCCAAAAATTCGGAGTTTTTAGATCTTGATGCTAAAATTGATAAAAGTGGGACTGAAGAAATCAAAACCCTAGATGTTAATAAACCCACTATTTTGGATTTCAAGGAATTTAATTATGATAATTGCTCTTTGATAGCTTGTATTCCATTGTTGCAATCCGGGCTAAATTATCCTCATGCTTATAGTCAAAATAAAGCTTTTACCAAACATATCGTTGATGCCTTGATGCAATCTTATGAAGAAAAGCTTGAGTTGGAAGTTTCTATCCCTAGAAAACTTTATGATGAGTGGGAACCTACTATTAAAATTAAGATTAAAGATAATGAATTCTATGCTTTGTGTGATTTAGGTGCTAGTGTTTCCACAATTCCAAAAACTTTGTGCGATTTTCTAGGTTTCCGTGATTTTGATGATTGCTCTTTAAACTTGCACCTTGCGGATTCCACTATTAAGAAACCTATGGGAAGAATTAATGATGTTCTTATTGTTGCAAATAGGAACTAAGTGCCCGTAGATTTTATTGTTGTTGACATAGATTGCAATCCTTCATGACCTATTATTCTTGGTAGACCTTTCCTTAGAACGATTGGTGCAATTATTGATATGAAGGAAGGGAATATTAGACCAATTTCCATTAAATAAAGGCATTGAACACTTCCCTAGTAAGAAAATAAAGTAACCATATGAGTCTATCATGAGAGCCACTTATGGATTGCCTACCAAAGATGGCAATACCTAGATCTATCCTTGCTTTTATGCCTAGCTAGGGGCGTTAAACGATAGCGCTTGTTGGGAGGCAACCCAATTTTATTTTTAGTTTTTTTGCTTCTTGCTTCTGTTTGGGAATAAATATTTGTTCTATCCTCTGGTTAGATGTGTTTCTATGTTTTAATTAGTGTTTGTGCCAAGTTAAACCTATAGGATCTTCTTGGATGATACTTATTTGATCTTGCTGTAATTTCCAGAAACTTTTTATTCACGAAAATAATTGTTAAAAATCACCAAACATGATAAAATATTGATTCCAATTGCTGCTGATCAATAAACAAATTGTCTAGGTCGTCCTATTTTGGCTGATATTTTGGAGTTCCACAAGCTTGCGTTAGTTACAGATTACTACAGACTGTTCTCTTTTTGACAGATTCTGTTTTTCGTGTGTTGTTTGCTTATTTTGATGAGTCTATGGCTAGTAAAATAGTTTATAAACCATAGAGAAGTTGGAATACAGTAGGTTTAACATCAATATAAATAAAGAATGAATTTGTTATAGTACCTTGAAGTGGTCTTTTGTTTTCTTCCGCTAACGGAGCTCATGATATTTTCTATTAAGTTTTGTGTTGTGAAGTTTTCAAGTTTTGGTTGAAAGATTTGATGGATAATGGAACAAGGAGTGGCAAGAGCCTAAGCTTGGGGATGCCCATGGCACCCCCAAGATAATCTAAGGATACCTAAAAGCCAAAGCTTGGGGATGCCCCGGAAGGCATCCCCTCTTTCGTCTACTTCCATCGGTAACTTTACTTGGAGCTATATTTTTATTCACCACATGATATGTGTCTTGCTTGGAGCGTCTTGTATGATTTGAGTCTTTGTTTTTTAGTTTACCACAATCATCCTTGCTGTACACACCTTTTGAGAGAGACACACATGATTCGGAAATTATTAGAATACTCTATGTGCTTCACTTATATCTTTTGAGTTATATAGTTTTTGCTCTAGTACTTCACTTATATCTTTTAGAGCACGATGGTGGATTTATTTTATAGAAACTATTGATCTCTCATGCTTCACTTAGATTATTTTGAGAGTCTTAAATAGCATGGTAATTTTCTTAAATAATCCTAATATGCTTGGTATTCAAGATTAGTAAAACCTTTCTTATGAGTGTGTTGAATACTAAGAGAAGTTTGATGCTTGATGATTTATATGAAGATGGTGATATTAGAGTCATGCTAGTTGAGTAGTTTTGAATTTGAGAAATACTTGTGTTAAAGTTTGTGATTCCCATAGCATGCACGTATGGTGAACCGTTATGTGATGAAGTCGGAGCATGATTTATTTATTGATTGTCTTCCTTATGAGTGGTGGTCGGGGACGAGCGATGGTCTTTTCCTACCAATCTACCCCCCTAGGAGCATGCGCGTAATACTTTGTTTTCATAACTTGTAGATTTTTGTAATAAGTATATGAGTTCTTTATGACTAATGTTGAGTCCACGGATTATACACACTTTTCCTCCTTCCACCATTGCTAGCCTCTCTAATACCGCGCACTTTTCGCCGGTATCATACACCCACCATATACCTTCCTCAAAACAGCCACCATACCTACCTATTATGGCATTTCCATAGCCATTCCGAGATATATTGCCATGCAACTTACCACCGTTCCGTTTACTATGACACGCTCCATCATTGTCATATTGCTTCGCATGATCATGTTGTTGACATTGTATTTGTCGCAAAGCCGCCGTTCATAATTCTTTCATACATGTCACTCTTGATTCATTGCATATCCCGGTACACTGCCGGAGGCATTCACATAGAGTCATATTTTGTTCTAAGTATTGAGTTGTAATTTTTGAGTTGTAAGTAAATAAAAGTGTGATGATCATCATTTTTAGAGCATTGTCCCAAGTGAGGAAAGGATGATGGAGACTATGATTCCCCTGCAAGTCGGGATGAGACTCCAGACGAAAAAAAAGAGGCCATAAAAAAAGAAGAAAATGCCCAAATAAAAAATGAGAGAAAAACAGAGAAGGGACAATGCTACTATCCTTTTACCACACTTGTGCTTCAAAGTAGCACCATGATCTTCATGATAGAGAGTCTCCTATGATATCACTTTCATATACTAGTGGGAATTTTTCATTATAGAACTTGGCTTGCATATTCCAATGATGGGCTTCCTCAAAATGCCCTAGGTCTTCGTGAGCAAGCGAGTTGGATGCACACCCACTTAGTTTCTTTTGTTGAGCTTTCATATACTTATAGCTCTAGTGCATCCGTTGCATGGCAATCCCTACTCACTCACATTGATATCTATTGATGGGCATCTCCATAGCCCGTTGATACGCCTAGTTGATGTGAGACTATCTTCTCCTTTTGTCTTCTCCACAACCACCATTCTATTCCACATATAGTGCTATGTCCATGGCTCACGCTCATGTATTGCGTGAAGATTGAAAAAGTTTGAGAACGTCAAAAGTATGAAACAATGCTTGGCTTGTCATTGGGGTTGTGCATGATTTAAATATTTTGTGTGGTGAAGATAGAGCATAGCCAGAATATATGATTTTGTAGGGATAACTTTCTTTGTCCATGTTATTTTAAGAAGACATAATTGCTTAGTTAGTATGCTTGAAGTATTTTTATTTTTATGTCAATATTAAACTTTTGTCTTGAATCTTTCGAATCTGAATATTCATACAACAATTAAGAAGAATTACATTGAAATTATGCCAAGTAGCATTCCACATCAATAATTCTGTTTTTATCATTTACCTACTCGAGGACGAGCAGGAATTAAGCTTGGGGATGCTTGATACATCTCCAACGTATCTATAATTTTTGATTGCTCCATGCTATATTATCTTTTGTTTTGGACATTATTGGGGTTTATTATTCACTTTTATATTATTTTTTGGGCTAACCTATTAACCAGAGGCCCAGCCCAGAATTGCTGTTTTTTTGCCTATTTCAGAGTTTCGCAGAAAAAGAATATCAAACGGAGTCCAAACGAAATGAAACCTTCGGGAACGTGATTTTCGGAACGAAAATGATCCAGGAGACTTGGACCCTACGTCAAGAAAGCTACCAGGAAGCCACGAGGTAGGGGCGCGCCTACCCCCCAAGGCGCGCCCTCCACCCTCGTGGCCCCATGTTGTTCCAATCGACGCATCGCTTCCTCCTATATATACCTCATTCCCAAACGACCCAGATATCTGAAGCCAACCCCCTACTTCCACCGCCGCACCCTTCGGTACCGACGAGATCCCATCTTGGGGCCTGTTCCGGAGCTCCGCCGGCGATCATGGAGGGCTTCTACATCAACACCATAGCCTCTCCGATGAAGTGTGAGTAGTTTACCTCAGACCTTCGGGTCCATAGTTATTAGCTAGATGGCTTCCTCTCTCTTTTTGGATCTCAATACAATGTTCTCCCCCTCTCTTGTGGAGATCTATTCGATGTAATCTTCTTTTGCGGTGTGTTTGTTGAGACCGATGAATTGTGGGTTTGTGATCAAGTTTATCTATGAACAATATTTGAATCTTCTGAATTATTTGATGTATGATTGATCATCTTTGCAAGTCTCTTCGAATTATCAGTTTGGTTTGGCCTACTAGATTGATCATTCTTGCAATGGGAGAAGTGCTTAGCTTTGGGTTCAATCTTGCGGTGTCCTTTCCCAGTGACAATAGGGGCAGCAAGGCACATATTGTATTGTTGCCATCGAGGATAACAAGATGGGTTTTTTACCATATTGCATGAATTTATCCCTCTACATCATGGCATCTCGCTTAATGCGTTACTCTGTTCTTATGAACTTAATACTCTAGATGCATGTTGGATAGAGGTTAATGTGTGGAGTAATAGTAGTAGATGCAGGCAGGAGTCGGTCTATTTGTCTTGGACGTGATGCCTATATACATGATCATAACTCGATATTCTCATAACTATGCTCAATTCTGTCAATTGCTCAATAGTAATTTGTTCACCCACCGTAAAATACTTATGCTCTTGGGAGAAGCCACTAGTGAAACCTATGGCCCCCTGGTCTATTTTCCATCATATTAATCTTCCAACACTTAGTAATTTCCGTTGCTTTCTATTTTGCTTTTATTTTACTTTGCAACTTTATCATAAAAATACCAAAAATATTATCCTATCATATCTATCAGATCTCAGTCTCGTAAGTGACCGTGTAGGGATTGACAACCCCTTATAGCGTTGGTTGCGAGGATTTATTTGTTTCTGTAGGTGCGAGGGACTCGCGCGTAGCCTCCTACTGGATTGATACCTTGGTTCTCAAAAACCGAGGGAAATACTTACGCTACTTTGCTGCATCACCCTTTCCTCTTCAAGGGAAAACCAACGCAGTGCGCAAGAGGTAGCAGGTACCTTTTTGCTCCGGTTAACTCAACCATCTATCGAACCATCAAAGGGGCAGAACAAGCGGAGGAAGTCAAGTCCCGGCAAGTACTTTCCTACCGAGCCCCCTCGGGCTGCCGTCAAGGGTGTTGCCGCGGACGCTGAGCTTGCCAAAGGGCAACTTGCTCCGGTAGGGCGTCAAGCCCTGGCCGTGGAGACAGTCGCGCCCATGGGTGAGGAAATGCCTTTGGTCCTTGCCGTCGAGCCCCAGGCTCCGGCATGGGCACAGCATACTATCCGATTCCTCCAAATAGGGGAACTTCCTGAGGAGGAGGAGGAAGCGGAAAAAGTAGCCCGCCGGTCCGCCCTGTACCAGTTCGTCGACGACATTCTGTACAGGAGGAGGCCGAACAACGTGAAATTGAAGTGCATCCCCCGAGAGGAAGGACTGGAGCTGTTGGCAGAGATACATGGAGGCATATGTGGCTCCCACATACGGTCGAGGGCCCTTGCCGCAAAGGCGTTCCAGCAAGGTTTCTTCGGGCCCACCACCCTCCAGGATGTGACTGCACTAGTAACCAAGTGTGAAGCGTGTCAGTTCCATTCAAAGAAGCTTCATCAACCAGCTCAAGCCCTTCAAAAAATCCCTCTCTCCTGGGCATTCTCGGTCTGGGGGCTCGATATACTGGGCCCTTTCCCCCGCGCTGTTGGGGGCTTTGAGTACTTGTATGTTGCAATCGACAAGTCCACAATGTGGCCGGAGGTGGAAGCAGTGAGAAAGGTGACTGCTCAGTCAGCTGTCAAGTTTTTCAAGGGACCGATCTGCCATTTTGGTGTGCCAAACAGAGTCATCACCGACAACGGCACGCAGTTCACAAGCCACACCTTCATGCAATACATTCAAGACCTCGGCAGCAAGGTCTGTTTTGCTTCCGTGGCACACCCACGGAGCAACGGCCAAGCGGAGAGGGAAAATGCTGAAGTGTTGCGAGGCCTGAGAACGAAGACCTTTGACAAGCTGCACAAGAGTGGAAGGCGCTGGATTGATGAGTTGCCGGCGGTTCTTTGGTCGATCAGGACGACGCCAAATTGAGCCACCGGACAAACACCCTTTGCCCTAGTATATGGAGCGGAGGCAGTTCTCCCCATGGAACTCATATACGGGTCACCTCGAGTGCTCGCTTATGGTGAGCTTGAGCAAGAGCAGTTGCGGCAAGATGATGCAATGCTCCATGAGGAAGATCATCTTCGGGCGGCTGCGAGAGAAGCACGCTACCAGCAAGCCCCGCGCCGCTACCATAGCCGCAAGCTTCATGCCTGAAGCTATGAGGAAGGAGACCTTGTTCTTCGGTGCGTTCAGTCGGCCAAGAATTCCAACAAGTTGACGCCAAAGTGGGAAGTCCCTTATCGGGTAATACGAGTCACTAGGCCCGGCGCAGTCCTCCTGGAGACCGAATATGTTGTCCCAGTGAGCAACTCCTGGAACATCAAGCATCTTCGCAAGTTTTAACCATAAGGCGCGGCTTGTCGGGCCTCCCGGCAAGCCACCTTTTGTACAAGCTTTGCCTGCGAGGCATGTAACCCTTTGTACAAAGCCAGGCGCAGACCCTGAGCATAGATAAATGAAGTGTTGGCGCCCTAAGTTATAGCATGCATGCTAGGTCGAGTCTCTTCCTTGGTTAGGGTTGATAGTGCTTAGCGACGACTAACCCCTAGCCTAGAGGTCGAGTGCGTGTATATCTGTTTCTTTTCTGTCCTCCTTTTGTTCGCAGGGCAAGTGAGCACTTCTGTTGAGCTACTTGGAAGAAAGGAAACAGACCGGCGTCCTGACCCTGGGAAACCAGAGTTGTCGGGGGCTGAAAGCACAAGGATCCAACCGCGGAAAGACAAGGTTGCGGGGGGCTGCAGATCCAGATAAGTCTTTCATCCTCTATCATGCATTTCGAAACGGAACTGGGATATGTGAAACTCATTTTATTTCTAGGCCACCGTGGTCCCCTTTTCTATACCCAAGTATTATCTCCTGGGTCCGGATTTGGTTGTAGTCGTGGTGGCAAGGAAGTAGAACGAGGAGCCTAAGCCCGCTTCATCCCTGCCTCCACCAAGGGCGCTAGAATGGTTGAGCGAAGTGGGGGGCGGCAAGGCCTGTTGCCGGGTGAAAACGTTTATCTTAATTTGTAACAAGGATTCGCTCCTTGTCGCGGGGTCTACCCACGAACGAAAAACCCGGCAAACATCCCTTTTTCATTAAAAGCATCCCACACAGGTACAGTCCGTACGGAATGTAAAACATGAACAAGGGGGATTACAAGCTTTAAATTTAACAAGGCCCGAAGGCTTACAGATTAAAAAAGAGTTAAGATGCGCGTGATCCCTTTCTTGTCCCTCTCCTCAGGAGGTAGGTCAAGGAGGCGAAAGGGCAAAAGGGGTGCCTAGGCGAGCTACGAGTAGCGGAACGCACCAAGAGAACACCTCGGTGGCTGCCCACGGGTGGGCCGGTGATGACGGTGCCGGGAAAGGAGCTGGAAGACGAGGCGGCAGGACCGGCAATACGTGATGAAGGCATCGGTGCTCACAGATTCGAGTTGACGGCCTTGTCGCCCGCCCTCTTCCTCTTCCGCAACCTCCCAACGCCAGCCGCCCAAGGAGACGGCCCTGAGAAGTTCAAGGAGCTGGCCCCACCCCCGGCAAAACTCTGCTGGAGGAGCGGCCAGGTGCAGATGCTGCTGCTGCCACACCAGCCCAGGCGCGGGGCGTCCGACGCCTAGTCGGACTCGTCCCCGTCATCTGCCCCACTGTCCTCCTCATCACTTTCGCTCGAGGAAGAGCTTCCATCGTCGGAATCTCCGTCGGAGGATCTCTCCACGCAGCACTTCAGGCAAGTCCCGAAGTCTTCAAAGACCTTGACGGAGAGCATGCCGTCCTCCATTTATTTGAAGTAGAGGACGAGCCCCGCCGTCAGGCTGTGGATGTGAGCGAACGTCTTCCATCCACGACAGAGGTACATGATCCGAGGAGCCGGGAAGTCGACGTCGACCCGCGTGCCTCCATTCCCACAGCCCCTCATGTGCAATCTGAGGGATTGGGGCAGGTCACGCTCCATCTCCCTAGAAAACGGGGCAGGAAGACGAAGACGGCGACGCGAAGGCCGGCACAGCTTGATGAAGAATTCGCGACGCTGGTCTCCAACATGGCCTTCCATCGGAAAAGACATCATTGGCAGGGGCGAAGCTGGCGCGCCACCCCGTCCTCCTCTTCCCCGAGCACTACGACCTCTGCCCCGGCCTCGCCCACGGCCTCGCCCCCTCCCCCTTCCCCTCACAGCCGGTTCCCCCACCGCGGGCTCAGGAGGGGAGGGACACGCTACCGAGCGGCGACCCTCGCCGCCACCGACGAAGGATCAGGATTCCCTTTCTCCATGGCAAGTGAAAGGAAGAAGCAGAAGCAGGAGGAGATAGATGACAGAAGAATGCGGGCTGCCATTCCCTCCCCCCTTCCCACTCCTTATAAAGGGGCGGGGTCGGGGCTCGGCCGCCCCGCATGGCCAATCCGGCCACCAGAGGCGCGGAGAATCGAGACCGACCCGCTGCCCCAACCAGCGACGGCCCGGTTTCCTGCCTCCACCACTTGCCACCCCAAACACATGGAGGGCGCGTGGCAAAACGTGCAGAATCGAGGGGACGGGTGAAGCGACCTCTCCCCACCCCGTGATCGTGGGGTGTGGACGCCTTGGAGACCACAACCCGGCCCCGCGCGGTAAATAAGTCGCGCCTCCATGCCTCCCTCATTTCATGGGGAAGGCGCGAGCAACCCATTTACTGCGATGTGACGCATGCGTGCAGGAACCGCCCCACGCATGCCGCCCACGTCACGCACACCCCTCCACGCCACGCCGCGCCACGCGTGGGGCGTGGGAAGCGCAGCGCGTGAAAAGTTTTACCGTGGTAAAAACCGCCCCGCCTGCCCGCGCACCGTTTTGGGCCTGGCCCAACAACGTGTCGCGCTTATGTGTGGCCCAGGCCCGGGGGCTCCTGTCGGCGTACAAAAGGAGGGGCGCACTTTTATACCCCTTTACCTATGCACGGGTAGTCAGAGCCGTGCCCACGGTCACACCAAGTAGAGCAGGGGAGGTGAGCCAAGGTAAGACCGAAGCCCAAGATAACCAGAGCAACGCCAAGGCCAAGACCACAAAGAGCAGAGGGACGAAGCAGGTTTCCCGGACAAGACCCTTGTCGGGGCAGCCTCAGCAGCCCCGGCAAGACCCTTTGTCGGTGTCAAAACCGGCGGATCTCGGGTAGGGGGTCCCGAACTGCGCGTCTAGGCGGATGGTAACAGGAGACGGGGGACATGATGTTTTTACCCAGGTTCGGGCTCTCTCGATGGAGGTAAAACCCTATTCCTACTTGCTTGATCTTGATGATATGAATATTACAAGAGTTGATCTACCACGAGATCGAAGAGGCTAAACCCTAGAAGCTAGCCTATGGTATGATTGTTGTTCTTTTTCCTACGGACTAAACCCTCTGGTTTATATAGACACCGGAGGGGGCTAGGGTTACGCAGAGTCGGTTACAAGGAAGGAGATCTACATATCCGTATTGTCAAGCTTGCCTTCCACGCCAAGGAGAGTCCCATCCGGACACTGGACGAAGTCTTCAATCTTGTATCTTCATAGTCCAACAGTCCGACCAAAGGATATAGTCCGGCTGTCCGGATACCCCCTAATCCAGGACTCCCTCAGTAGCCCCTGAACCAGGCTTCAATGACGATGAGTCCAGGGCACGGATTGTCTTCGGCATTGCAAGGCGGGTTCCTCCTCCGAATATTTCATAGAAGATTTGAACACGAGGCCGGCTTTGCAAAACAAGTTCCACATACCACCTTAGAGAGAATAATATTTCCACAAATCTAATCTGCCGACGTATTTCACAGTGTGTCATCACACCACAGCCAGGTAACCATTCGAATCATTTTTTACAACCAACCTTAGCGTGTTTCACGAGGCGGTTCCCTTGGCACGTCTTGTCGAAGCACAGATCGTGTCCCCTTATTGCGGGATTCTCATCAATACGGACGTGGGTAACCCAACCGCGCCATTGATTACGGCGCCTGGGGGATAAGCGAGTTTTACCAGGCTGGTGGGGACGCATAGTTCCGTCCGCCCTTATAAAGGGATAAGGATTTACCTTTTTCTACCCACCCCTTCTTCCTCCTTGCTCATCCATTCTCGTGAACTCGAGCTCCAGCGCCCAAGTCCACATCCTTCTCCTCAACCTTCTCCAAACATGTACGGAGCGGGAGGCAAGTGGATGGTCTCCTCCGTCACGGAGGTACACATCAAAAAGTTGTGCGGGGCCGGATACCTAGCCGCGGATATCGCGCACAGGCTGCCCGCCGCGGGGCAGATCGTCCCTACCCCGGAACCTTACGAAAGGGTGGTCTTCCTCACCCATTTCGTCCGCAGACTGGGGTTTCCCCTCCATCCATTCGTCTGCGGCCTCATGTTCTATTATGGGATGGAATTCCATGATCTGGCCCCGAACTTCATCCTCAACATCTCGGTGTTTATCGTCGTTTGTGAGGCCTTCCTCTTCATCAAGCCCCACTTCGGCCTATGGCTGAAAACATTTAACGCCAAATCGAAGGTGGTGAGCGGCCAACAGGCGGAGTGCGGAGGCGCCATGGTGGGCAAGATGCCCAACGTCACATGGCTCGAGGGCTCCTATATGGAGACCATAAAGGGGTGGCAATCGGGGTGGTTCTACATCACCGAGCCGCGCGACACCAACTGGGCGGCGGCCCCCAAATTCCGATCCGGAATCCCCACGCGGCTCACCTCCTGGAAAGAGAAGGGCCTGCTCTGGGGTAATCCCGTAGAGCTGACCGGACTCCAGACCTGCATCCAAAATATGATAAACAGGAAGCTCAAGCTTGTTAACATAGTCCAGGTCATGCTCATCCGTCGGATCCTCCCATGTCAACGACGGGCGTTCAATCTGTGGGAGTTCGACCCGGCCCAGCACCAGACTCTAAGTGAGCTCTTCGACACGATGCACAAGGACATCTGGAAGGTGCTATTTAAGAGTGTCGAGGTTCCCCCTCCCCTCACCGAGGATCGTGGACTCAGTGCGCAGCGCCAAGCCGGCGCGGTAAGCTCTTTTGTTACCTATAGGGTATTTCATTTTCCCCAGTATAACCATATGCGGGATCTAAACTCCCATACCTTTGACAGGAATGGCTAGATACAGCCGAACAGATCGACTGTCCGGCCCCTCTGCCCGAAGACCCAGCAGACGCTCGCCTAGCAGAGATGCTGGTTCCGGCACCTTACGTGGTGCCGGAGAAGAAGGCCAAGAAGAAGGCCACGGGAACCCGAAAGAGTTCCCGGCGCCAGGTTGTATCGGACTCATCGTCCGATGACTCCGAGACGCACTCCTCCGTGAAAACGAGGAGGAGGAACAAGAAGGTTCTCCCCCTCTAACGGGGGAGAGAAGAAAGGGAAGGCCGCCCCAACCGGGGGGGGGGGGCGAAGGGTCCAAGAAGGGAAGGACTCTCCCTCCAGACTTTTCCACAACCGCCGCCGACAGCGAAGACAAGTGGCCACCCAGGGCCAAGCCCCTGGCGAAGTCGTAAGTATTCGGATACCAGAGTAACTCATAGCATACTTTTGTCGCACTGCTTCTCCTAACGCCGAATATGATTATGTAGTCCGTCTTGAGCCCGCATCGACGTGTCCTCGTCGGACGGTTCTTTGGACCCGTCAGCTATGAGTAGCGGTTCGCTTCCAACCGTCTCCACCCCTCGCCCCACGGACAACGCCGAGGTGTTGTCTCAAAGGGCACCAAGTCGAGGGGAGGTAGTCCTGGAGGCGCCTCAAGGCGACCTTCCGGACTCCAGGTGCAAAGGGAGCAAGGCTCCCAAGGGCTCCAGGTTCGGCCCTAGGCCGGACACCCTTTCGGAATCTCCAGTGGTTCCGGACTCCGGCACGCGGCCCCCTGCCAAGAGGGGCAAGCCGCCCGTGCCGGTGACCTCCGTCCATCCGGAGGCACCGGACAATTTGCTAGAAGTGCTTAGCAGCGCTTCCATCAACAAGGAGCACCGCACTATTATGAGTGCGGTGATCAAGAACGTTCAGTCCGCAAAGAGCGGACTGACTGAAGCATGTGCCAGCCTTCTAACAGGCTTTGAGGTAAGTATTTCAAATATAGGAAAATATTACCGCATAGACAGTAGCCCCTGATGCTCTGTTTGGTGTTCACAAAGAAAAGCCGAATAGAGGATCGAATAATATCTGCAGGAGTCTAATATAAGTATATCGATATGCGTGTAGGCTTTCTTGACCTCTGCGCACTAATCATGGAGGTCGCCAAGATCAAGCGTAACCTCGAGCGGTCCGAGAAAGAGCTCGGCCTTGCCAAGAAGCAACTCGAGGAGAACAAAGATAAGTAATACCTTGTCTATATATATATTTAAAAAGATGTGGTTGCAAAATGATAGGATCATCATGGATGTGCCAGGGGCCACGACCGAAGTGGCGGCCCTGAAGCAAGCGTTGTCCGAGGCCGAAAACAAAGTGGCCACGGAGCGCACCGAGCGGGAGAAGCACGAGGCACGGGTGAGCGAGGTGCAGCAAGAGCTCCAGGCTCTCGTGAAGAAGCACGAGACTTTGGAGCTTGACTCGAAGACGTGAGAGTCCGAGCTTGACGCGGCCCTCGAGAGAACAAAGCATGCCAAGGCTGAGGCCCAAAAGGCCCTCCAGGAGATTGAGGCGATGAAGAAGATAGCGGCGGGTAAGGCATTCATTGTGGGGACCCCGACTCATAAATCGAGATCACCGAATGCACGTGTACAGTGATCCCAGAGATCAATGCTCACTGAACACACAGAAGCTGAATAACAAGAGTCTTACATCCATACATACCGTTTTGCAAAAGTAGGACCGTTATGGTCGTCTTGAGTATATCATCGCAGCGAAATCTTCGCCGTTAACTTGGACCCATGCCATCTGCCTTAACCCTACAAGCATTCTCGACCGGGAAAGCGCCCTAGCTCTAAAGGCGATCGTCACCAAGGTACTCTTCAATATATCTTGTTCTTTCATGCAGCCAATAAAATAACGGTGGCAAGCCAATGAGTACTTTGAATGTACTACGCAAGCAACCCATGTCTTGGTTCAAGATTCAAGAATGCATGATATAGGTAAATTTTTGCAGAAAGCTAGTTTTGAGTGCAATGACATGTTCAACAACTTGCATAGCATGCATCAAGAGGATTCATGTAATCCCTGAGGAAAAGTTATAGATATCAACATAATTGGAGTGGGCACCAACCCAACTAAATCATGTCAAGTCCTTGGACTTGACCCATGTAGTTCTCTCCACTCATCCATACATACTCACCAGGTTTCGTAAACATATGGACGTAGCCCAAGAGCGGTTACCCAACTGTCCTTGACCATGGACACGGCTATTCAATAGTTTTACACTCAAGAGGTTGCACACTTTACCCACAAGATCCGGGAACTTCCGTGTCATCCACGACCGCGATACCTCAAGTACCCGGGTAAGCACCCGATCACTATCTTTCCCTAGACGACACTAACATGGAGTCCACTCGATTGGTAGTAACCCCGTGCCCAACATTTCACAACTTAAAATTGTGGAGCCTCGCTCCCATATTCATCACATACCACCGGCACGGGTACCAACGGTGTGTCCGGTGCCCCATAAAAATGTTCTTGGTCACCTACCGGCACGACCCGCCCCGAGAGAGAGCACCAACTCTCCCCGTCACTAGTAATGCGGGCTCCAAGCTAGTATCGGCCTAGGTAATCAATAATGCCCTTTCCCATACAAGGGTAGAGTGGTTGCGCATGTAAGGTTGGAATAACGGTCGCAACTTAAACCAATCCGTTTTTGAAACCACACTCACATATCCTTCTCCGGTACACCACTTCTTTGTCAAGTGGTTACCTAGCTCAACATCTCCCTCGGGCATTAGTGGCACCCGACGGGTTTTCAGAAAGTCTTTGGGAACATATTTGCCTCCATCACCATGCATATCCCGCCTTTTTATGTAGCAACTATTTTAGCATCCTATCTACTCCCACCGCATAACCCTCATAAGGAGGTAGGGTCATGCACAATGCAAGTATCAATGAGGAAGTAACAGAGGCGACCAACCAACGTGGTTTACCATCTCATCATGATTCCGATGCAACAATAATAAGTGATATATGACATGCATAAAAAGGTTTCATAGACATGGTCAAAGGGCTCCTTGCCTGTTGTAAGAATGTCTTCGAGGTCTTCAAATATCTCTGGTCCAACTTCGAGCATTCCGTCTACTTCGTCAACCATCGTCGAAAGCAAGCACAATAAGCAACACAAGAAGGTAGAAAATAAAAGTGCTCCAAAAATATTAATTTGACTTTTCTAGGACATCTCTGGTTATATGAAAAATAACCAGAGTGGTTTCATTGGAATTGGATCAGTGGATATCTCTGAATATTTCAATATGATGGAATCAAGGGGTTTATGGGTTTGCAAGAAGTGTACAGAAACATGTCTTTGAAAAATTAACAAAGGTACCCATTTAACAAACCATGATTTTAGAAACATCTAGGAGTTGGTTTCACTGGATTTGGAGTTCAAATGAATATTCTATGGATTTGCAAAGTTGACAAACATGAAGAAATGGCTCATTAATTTATGGGGTACAGAAAGTATTAAGAAAAATGTTCATAAACTAAGTTATGAACTTAGAAGCATCTAGGAATTTGAATCATGGAATTTGGATCAAGTTTGAGCTCTGTGATTTTCTAAAGTTCATCACGAAATAGGAAAAATAGGATTTGATAAATATTTGTGAAGAAAAGGTCTCTGGAAAAATGTGCATGTTTCACCAACAGGTAGCTCATGATTTATAGAGTCACTAGAAATTTGAATCATCAAATTTGGAGTCCATTTGAATTGTTTATGGATTTTAGAAACTCATTGGAAAAGAATAAAAAAGAAATATAAGGCATTACCCTTATCCTGCGCACCGGCGAGAGATAGCTGTGGGCCGGCCCAGCGGCTCGGCCTCGCGGACGACAGGCGACGTCGAAGGCGTATTTCGCCCGGCCCGTCTCCACTTGCCAGCGTGGCCCGGTGGCTGGGCCACTGACGAGCGGGGCCTGGCTGAGGGAGCAGGGAGCCCCGACGACGACTGCCGGCGCTATGGAGCACCTCCGGTGATGCTCTGGCTATGGATGAGCTCGGCGTCGAGCGCCGCATCCATTGGTGTATGCCACGGCTGCCGGGGATGGTCGAGGCGACGGCGGCTTGGATGCCGGCGAACGGTGGCGTCGGGAGAGATTGGGCACGGTGCTACGGTACGTCCTCGGAGGAGGGAAAGAGCGTGGGAGCTCCGCCTTGCTCCGGGGAGCCTGCTGGTGGAGAGGGGAGAGGGAGAAGAGCGCGGGCTAGGATGAATTTAGGTGGAGGTCGGCGGCGGCTCTCCGGCCATGGAGGGCTATGGAGGGCGCGAGGAGAAGAGTGAGTTGGTCCAGGGGGTCTATGGGAGGGAGAGAGAGGCAAAGGTGTCGAGAGGGGGCTCGGGGTGGCCTTAAATAGAAGGGGCGAGGTGCACCGTGGCTCATGCGCCTACGAGCTCCTAGCCATTGCTGGAGGCCACGGGGGCGCGCGTGGGCGTGTCTGGGGTGTTCGTGGGGTTGGTCTAGGGCGAGAGGAGAGGAGAGAGGGAGCGGGCGAGGCCACAGTGCCCGCAGGCGAGGCCGGGCATTGGCCGAGCCGGGCGGCTCTGGGCACGCCACAGGGGGTGAGAGAGAGGAAAGAGGAGGGGCCAGGATGGTGGCGTGTTGCGGACGTTGAGACACCTCGACCGGGCGCGAGGGGAGGCTCGAGGTGGGACGGGAGCGCCGTGTCAACTGGTCGGGAGCGCGATGGCGTGCTCCAGAGCGTCTTTGGCCGGCATGCGCGGCTTTTCAGCCTTTCAGCGCGTCCACTTTTGTCTGGCAGCTGCAGGTGGTATGGGCAAAAGCCGAGGAGAGCCTTGGATGCTCTGGAATGCCAAGGAGGGAGAGAGAGGCTGAGAGAGAGGGATAATGCTGCTGCCCAGAGAAGAAAAACGGGTCCCTGCCCACCTTCATCATTGCTTCTCGGGCAGGGAAGCACACCAGAGGTAGAGGGGGACTATGAGGGGCTGTGGTGAAAAGTGGAGTCCATGGAGATTAGTGGAAGAGGCCAAAAATGGGATTTTGGTAAAGTGGCAGAAGGTGTTTGATGCTGGTTTGGGCCAGAAGATGAGTCCCATTTGTCATGAGACTCCACAGGGTGAAATGGCACATATAATTAGGGCCTTCCACCAATCTTGAGTTTATTTGGGCAAAGTTGCCAATGCAACTTTTCCAAACCCTAGAAATTAGCAGAAATGGACTTGTGTAGATTTAGTTGAGCAAATCACTTCTCCTTGATGCACCACTTGGTGTGGTGGCCTTATTTGGTCATGTGAACATGATCACCAAAGTTGGGGTCAAGGAGAGAAAGCTGGTAGTACAAAGTTGTTCAAATTTGATTCTGGTCAGAGAGGGTTTTGGGGCTCTTTCATCAAGTTAACTTGTTCTCCAACTTGTGCCATTTGGTCTAGATGAATTATTAGACCACTTGAGCATGTTCACCAGGTTTGAGAACATTTGGACATGTTTGGCAATGTAAAGTTGCTCAAACTTCAAAATGGAGAGAAATGGTTTTGAGAGGGTTTCATGGGGTTATGCTTTTCTCCATGACATGATACTTGTCAAGATCATCAAAAATGTCAAATGTGACATGATAGAATTTTCTTGGAATTTTTGGAGAATATTTCCTTTGTAAATATTTCAAAATCTTGAAATATCCAGGAAGGGTTTTTGAGGTATTTGACCAATATTTTGAACATGACCATGTGTTGAAACTCATATATATGGACAATATATGTCCACTGAGTTTCCCTAAATTTTCACAAATATTTTTAAAGCATAAAAATAATTTTTCCCTATTAAAGACCATTTCTGGCCTTAAGAAAAAGCTTTTAACTAAAATAGGAAAATAACTTTTAAAATTATATTTTTGTGGTTTCTGGGTATCCTATATCTAATAGGAGTCAAATATATTTTTGGAGAGATTTTTATTTCCCTTAATTAAGTACTTGTAATGCAAACCTCAATTCAGGGGTTTTTGAAAAACTAAAATTTTGAAGATACTATTTGGCCAAATTATTTGTGTAAGAACTTATTTTTATATCCTATACACATGGCATGATCATTGGGCAGAAGTTTTGGATCAAGGAGAAGGAGTATAAGAGTTGGAGGATTTATTTGATTTTTTTAGCACTAGCAATCAGTAGACAAAATCAAATCAAGCAAAGACCAAAACACACAAAAGTTTTTGTCAAACCACAATTTATCATGATTTATCATCTTAAGTGTTGTGCCATGAAAATCAGGGTGTGACAGACCTACCCCCCTTACAAGAATCTCGTCCCCGAGATTCCCAAACTAGGCGCGGAAAGGGATACAAAAACTTTGAGTGGGGTGGTCTTCACGTCCTCATGTTGCTTCTGCTTCCGTGTAGTGCTCCATTGAGCTTGAAGTACTTGATGGTGTGGCTCCGTGTATGACGCTCTTCTTGATCCAGGTTGCTAATGGGTAGCTCGTGGTAGGTTAGATTAGGCTAGGGGTTGATGGCTCGGTGGTCAATGCCCTCGTAGAGATCGGGCAAGTTAGGAAGTTGGAAACACTTCCGGGTTGTGATGCATGGAAAGCGTTGTGCTCATCAGGTAACTCAGGTGGTAACTCTAGCTGGTAGCCGTCTACTCTTCGTCTTGAAGTGATCTCGGAGGGGGTTGTTAAATCTTGGAGTGATCTCGAAGGGGGCCGATGAATCTTGGTGTGGGTTCCCTTGTCATGGAAATGCTTGGTTCCTTAGAGAGGAGTGGCTTGCAGATACACATGGTCTTTGACGCGGAAGTATACTTCTTGAAGATGGTGGTTGGTGTAGTTCTTCCTGTTAGACATGACGGTCTTCAGATGTTCCTTGACCAGCTCAACGATTCTTCTTCCGTCTTCGGGTAGGCGAGTATGTCAGCAAAGAAAGATGACAACTAACTTGTCCAAGCACTCCATGAAGTCTATGGGGTACGTAGAGTGGGCTGAGGCATTGGTGATGGTCACGGTTAAGCATTGGCCACGGTCTTATCGATCTAGAGCCAAAGCCCAAGGTCGATCCGACCATGTTGTCTCTTGGTAGGGCATAAGGGTTTCAAGTATTCTAGTGTGCGAGTGAATGTTTATCATCCCATCCTTGAGCACAGTTTCTGAGATGCCAATTGTGCTATCTAGTCCTTTAAACAAATAACCTTATACCCCGAAAGCATCGACTCTTGTAAGTCAGCTCCAATCATCACTCATGCTATTATTATCCTCATGACTCCCAAGGGGAGGTCTAATAAATCTATACATGTCTACAATCCCCAAACTCATATGTATGTCTACCCCTAAAAATCCATGGGTAGAATATACAAGCTGCTAAGCTTGAACGTGACATCCCAAGTGCTCAACCTATTCTTCCCAGGTATAAGATAAAGAATCTCTATCCTAAGTAAACACGTCGTAGGCCACTCCAAGATCTTGTTTCCTTCCTATGAATCAACTCCAACAGCCCATTAACTTTCATCAATCACTACAAATCCAATGTCTATGGTGTTCCACACGATCTTCTAAAGTCCTTTAGTCCCCAAATACTTGAAAAGGCTATCTCTAATATAGTCAGTCCACCAATTTCCATTATCATGGTCAAGTAACCTCCAAGGTCAAGTTTATACCAACTCCAACAAATAATCCAATCTCCTAGTTTATCGTCCACCGAGAAACATGGTATCATGATCAAGATCATCAGTCTAAATCCAATTTACTCCGAACCATGCAAGATTACTCAGCATCTATACTCAACTAACATCACCTATTTAAATCCAAATCTCTTGTCCAACGAGGAATCCTACATGTTTCCCCAAAGTCATTATCATAATGTCAACTATCTCCTATCAATATCATCTGATCAAGTCAAATCCTTGCACTTCCAGGAATTTCAGCTTGCGATCATAATTGTCCTGTAAATCCAATTTACTCAGGGATATTGGAAGCTATGCTAATCTATAATCATGATCCCACCAAGTTCATCTTCCTATATGAAAGCCCCGTGATCTACCAAAGTCTCAGTCAATTCCTCAGGGTTTCTGATATAAACTCATCAATTCGTTTTCCCTCCGTTCCCATATCCCCAAATTGGTCTCTCATATGGCATCATCAGTTTTGGTGCTATCTTAGGATGATAATGTGCTTGCTCATTACATCCACTAGTTCCATAATCAACCCAGTGTTGTGCAAGGTTACCGAGGCCTAACTGGCTTTCTTGCAATTTGTAGGTTAAGCACATGGTTAAGGATTTGAGCTGGGGTATATCGTGAAGTCTCGAAGGGTCTAGGGATGGGCTTCTAATCCTGAGGAGTAGACATAACGCTAATGGGCTGCACTTTGGTCGAGGAGGCTGCAACAAAAGTCTCCAGTGCTAGTTGGTTGTTGAAGTAGAACTCTTGGTGTAGCTTATCTTACCGGTCTTCAGTTGAGGAGAGAGATGAGAAGGAAAAGTAGCATAGAGGAGGTGGGTTGCCTAAAGGGGGTTCTATAGTGCAAGTGCAAACAAAACAAGTGTCGAAGGGCCAAACAAAAGAAACAAGGTAAGGAAGGTGATATAGTCACATACTTGTTGCCTAGGGCAAAAGTTGCGACTGATATCAAAACATAAACAATTAAAAACAAGCAACACACAATCATGGTTCTATTCGAACCATCATACGGACTCAATCACAGATAGGGGGTACACGACTTATCCTACCCTAGGGGTCCTCGGACTCGATGAGTCGTGCCTTGTGCCTCGTGCAGTCTTCCGGGTTTTCCTCGGGTGTTGCTACGTCTCTTGTAGTTGTTCGATGAAACGATCTCGGTTGAGCTTGAAGAGTTCTCAACAACTTCTCGCCTGCTGGAGTGATGGGGTGAAGGTGGCTCCTTGTAGCTGGCATTGACATGGTCTCCTCTTGTCTTCTTAATCATGACGATTCCTTTTGCCTTCTAAGGCGTCGAGTGTACCAGGTAGGCAATCCTTTATGTAATGACACTAACAAAGCATAGTAGAGGTCCAATCTGCGGATATCTTGTTGCCGATGATCGTCACCGAGGCGGGGATGAAGAGAACCGTTTTCCTGCTCACTATAGTGAGGCGGACCAAATGGCTAGGTTCTCATCCACCGGTGGTTGCCGATGCAACGATGATAAGGACAGGGTTGCTCTACTAGCGATGTATTTCATGATCTTGCATATCCCATGCCCTGGTCATCATAGGCCAAGGTTGCATCATCCTGGGGCAGCGTCAAGGGTGTCTCCATCTCCACAGGTCTTCGTGTCCTCATTCCTCGAGGATGTATCTCCTGTTGGTATTGTCTTGTTGTGATGTCGCCAATCTTGTGTTCAGGAGATGTGGGTGAATGTCTGGCAAGGCATCTTCCTTCTAGATTATCCACGAGGATTACAAGGAATCCAGTGGTCAGGGGCTTAATGTTTATAGCGACCAAAGGTTTTTTGAAGGGGAAGAGGTTGATGGGGAAAGTATACCCTAAATTTTCGAAAAACTGAGAAGGGAAGAGAAGTATAGACAGTTTTTTTAAACTAGCGATAGTTTTGAAAATAGTTTTACCCTAACTAATGACCATGCTAACTAAGGCTTCCTACAGTCAGGATGGCTCTGATACCAGCTCTGTGGGGACCCCAACTCATAAGTCGAGATCACCGAATGCACGTGTACAGTGATCCCAGAGATCAATGCTCACTGAACACACAGAAGCTGAATAACAAGAGTCTTACATCCATACATACCGTTTTGCAAAAGTAGGACCGTTATGGTCAGGTCTTGAGTATATCATCGCAGCGGAAATCTTCGTCGTTAAGTTGGACCCAGGCCATCTGCCTTAACCCTACATGCATTCTCGACCGGGAAAGCGTCCTAGCTCGCACGATCGTCACCAAGGTACTCTTCAATATATCTTGTTCTTTCATGCACAGCCAATAAAATAACCAAGGCAAGCCAATGAGTACTTTGAATGTACTCACAAGCAACCCATGTCTTGGTTCAAGATTCAACAATGCATGATATAGGTAAATTTTTGCAGAAAGCTAGTTTTGAGTGCAATGACATGTTCAACAACTTGCATAGCATGCATCAAGAGGATTCATGTAATCCCGTAGGACAAGTTATAGATATCAACATAATTGGAGTGGGCACCAACCCAACTCAATCATGTCAAGTCCTTGGACTTGACCCATGTAGTTCTCTCCACTCATCCATACATACTCACCAGGTTTCCTAAACATATGGGCATAGCCCGAGAGCGGTTACCCAACTGTCCTTGACCGTGGACATGGCTATTCGAATAGTTTTACACTCTGCAGAGGTTGCACACTTTACCCACAAGATCCGGGGAACTTCCGTGTCATCCACGACTCGCGATACCTCAAGTACCAGGGGTAAGCACCCGATCACTATCTTTCCCTAGACGACACTAACATGGAGTCCACTCGATAGGTAGTAACCCCCGTGCCCAACATTTCACAACTTAAAATTGTGGAGCCTCGCTCCCATATTCATCACATACCACCGCACGGGTACCAGCGGTGTGTCCGGTGCCCCATAAAATGTTCTTGGCAGCCCTACCGGCACGACCCGTCCGAGAGAGAGCACCAACTCTCCCCATCACTAGTAATGCGGGCTCCAAGCTAGTATCGGCCTAGGTAATCAATAATGCCCTTTCCCATACAAGGGTAGAGTGGTTGCGCATGTAAGGTTGGAATAACGGTCGCAACTTAAACCAATCCGTTTTTGAAACCACACTCACATATCCTTCTCCGGTACACCACTTCTTTGTCAAGTGGTTACCTAGCTCAACATCTCCCTCGGGCATTAGTGGCACCCGACGGGGTTTTCAAAAAGTCTTTGGGAACATATTTGCCTCCATCACCATGCATATCCCCGCCCCTTTTTGCGTAGCAACTATTTTAGCATCCTATCTACTCCCACCGGCATAACCCTCATAAGGAGGTAGGGTCATGCACAATGCAAGTATCAATGAGGAAGTGAGGCGACCAACCAACGTGGTTTACCATCTCATCATGATTCCGATGCAATAATAATAAGTGATATATGACATGCATAAAAAGGTTTCATAGACAGGGTCAAAGGGCTGCTTGCCTGTTGTAAGAAAGTCTTCAAGGTCTTCAAATATCTCTGGTCCAACTCCGAGCATTCCGTCTACTTCATCAACTATCATCGAAAGCAAGCATAATAAGCAACACAAGAAGGTAGAAAATAAAAGTGCTCCAAAAATATTAATTTGACTTTTCTAGGAGATCTCTAGTTATATGAAAAATAACCAGAGTGGTTTCATTGGAATTGGATCAGTGGATATCTCTGAACATTTCAATATGATGGAATCAAGGGTTTATGGGTTTGCAAGAAGTGTACAGAAACATGTCTTTTAAAATGAGCAAAGGTACCCATTTAACAAACCATGATTTTAGAAACATCTAGGAGTTGGTTTCACTGGATTTGGAGTTCAAATGAATATTCTATGGATTTGCAAAGTTGACAAACATGAAGAAATGGCTCATTAATTTGTAGGGTACAGAAAGTATTAAGAAAAATGTTCATAAACTAAGTTATGAACTTAGAAGCATCTACGAATTTGAATCATGGAATTTGGATCAAGTTTGAGCTCTCTGTGATTTTCTAAAGTTCATCATAGAAATAGGAAAAATAGGATTTGATAAATATTTGTGAAGAAAAGGTCTCTAGAAAAATGTGCATGTTGCACCAACAGGTAGCTCATGATTTATAGAGTCACTAGAAATTTGAATCATCAAATTTGGAGTCCATTTGAATTGTTTATGGATTTTAGAAACTCACTGGAAAAGAATAAAAAATAAATATAAGGCATTACCCTTATCCTGCGCACCGGCGAGAGATAGCTGTGGGCCGGCCCAGCGGCTCGGCCACACGGACGACATGCGACGTCGAAGGCGTATTTCGCCCGGCCCGTCTCCACTTGCCAGCGTGGCCCGGTGGCTGGGCCATCGACGTCTGCGGGCCCGCTGCGGGCCATCGTCTTCGTCTTCCTCCCGCGCGCTCGCCTGGCCGAGGGAGCAGGGAGCCCCGACGACGACTGCCGGCGCTATGGAGCACCTCCGGCGATGCTCTGGCTATGGATGAGCTCGGCGTCGAGCGCCGCATCCATTGGTGTATGCCACGGCTGCCGGGGATGGTCGAGGCGACGGCGGCTTGGATGCCGGCGGACGGTGGCGTCGGGAGAGATTGGGCACGGTGCTACGGTGCGTCCTCGGAGGAGGTAAAGAGCGTGGGAGCTCCGCCTTGCTCCGGGAGCCCGCCGGGTGGAGAGAGGAGAGGGAGAAGAGCTCGGGCTAGGATGAATTTAGGTGGAGGCCGGCGGCGGCTCTCCGGCCATGGAGGGCTATGGAGGGCGCGGGGAGAGGAGTGAGTTGGTCCAGGGGGTCTCTGGGAGGGAGAGAGAGGCAAAGGAGTCGAGAGGGGGCTCGGGGGTGGCCTTAAATAGAAGGGGCGAGGTGCACCGTGGCTCATGCGCCGACGAGCTCCTAGCCGTTGCTGGAGGCCACGGGGGCGCGCGTGGGCGTGTCTGGAGTGTTCGTGGGGTTGGTCTAGGGCGAGAGGAGAGGAGAGAGGGGGCGGGGCGAGGCCCTGGTGCCCGCGCGTGCCAGGCCGGGCATTGGCCGAGCCGGGCGGCTCTACACGCGCCAGGGGTGAGAGAGAGGGAAAGAGGAGGGCCAGGATGGTGGCGTGTTGCGTCGTCGAGACACCTCGACCGGGCGCGAGGGGAGGCTCGAGGTGGGACGGGAGCGCCGTGTCAGCGGTCGGGAGCGCGATGGCGTGCTCCAGGCCGCGTCTTTGGCCGGCATCTTGGCTTTTCCATGGCACTCAAGGCGTCCACTTTTGTTTGGCAGCTGCAGGGGGTATGGGCAAAAGCCGAGGAGAGCCTTGGATTCTCTGGAATGCCAAGGAGGGAGAGAGAGGCTGAGAGAGAGGGATAATGCTGCTGCCCAGAGAAGAAAAATGGGTCCCTGCCCACCTTCATCATTGCTTCTCGGGCAGAGAAGCACACCAGAGGTAGAGGGGGACTAGGAGGGCTGTGGTAAAAGTGGAGTCCATGGAGATTAGTGGAAGAGGCCAAAAATGGGATTTTGGTAAAGTGGCGTAAGGTGTTTGATGCTGGTTTGGGCCAGAAGATGAGTCCCATTTGTCATGAGACTCCACAGGGTGAAATGGCAAATATAATTAGGGCCTTCCACCAATCTTGAGTTCATTTGGGCAAAGTTGCCAATGCAACTTTTGCAAACCCTAGAAATTAGCAGAAATGGACTTGTGTAGATTTAGTTGAGCAAATCACTTCTCCTTGATGCACCACTTGGTGTGGTGGCCTTAATTGGTCATGTGAACATGATCACCAAAGTTGGGGTCAAGGAGAGAAAGCTGGTAGTTCAAAGTTGTTCAAATTTGATTCTGGGCAGAGAGGGTTTTGGGGCTCTTTGATCAAGTTAACTTGTTCTCCAACTTGTGCCATTTGGTCTAGATGAATTATTAGACCACTTGAGCATGTTCACTGTGTTTGAGAACATGTGGACATGTTTGGCAATGTACAGTTGCTCAAACTTCAAAATGGACAGAAATGGTTTTGAGAGGGTTTCATGGGGTTATACTCTTCTCCATGACATGAGACTTGTCAAGATCATGAAAAATGTCATATGTGACATGATAGAATTTTCTTGGAATTTTTGGAGAATATTTCCTTTGTAAATATTTCGAAATCTTGAAATATCCAGGAAGGGTTTTTGAGGTATTTAACCAATATTTTGGACATGACCATGTGTTGAAACTCATATATATGGACAATATATGTCCACTGAGTTTCCCTAAATTTTCACAAATATTTTTAAAGCATAAAAATAATTTTTTTCCCTATTAAAGACCATTTCTGGCCTTAAGAATAAGCTTTTAACTAAAATAGGAAAATAACTTTTAAAATTATATTTTTGTGGTTTCTGGGTATCCTATATCTAATAGGAGTCAAATATAGTTTTGGAGAGATTTTTATTTCCCTTAATTAAGTACTTGTAGTGCAAACCTCAATTTAGGGGTTTTTGAAAAACTAAAATTTTGAAGGTACTATTTGGCCAAATTATTTTTGTAAGAAATTATTTTTATATCCTATACACATGGCATGATCATTGGGCAGAAGTTCTGGATCAAGGAGAAGGAGTATAAGAGTTGGAGGATTTATTTGATTTTTTGAGCACTAGCAATCAGTAGACAAAATCAAATCAAGCAAAGACCAAAACACACAAAAGTTTTTGTCAAACCACAATTTATCATGATTTATCATCTTAAGTGTTGTGCCATGAAAATCAGGGTGTGACATTCATTATGCAAAGCAAGCATGTGAAAGTAAATTACTTGGTACTTACCCGAGTCCGGAGCTCTCCAGGAGCATTCGCAGATTTGCCCCGCAGCGTGTCGGATGCCGCCAAGTACTACCAAGATGAGGAGGGGAGCTCAACGGAGAAGGTGTTCTGGTCTCAATATACTGAGGACAAACACCCGGTGCGCTTAAGAGACCAGCTGAAGCAATTGGTCGAGCTCCATAAGGTGGCCGAACAAGCCATGAAGGGTCTTATAGTCCGGCTATGGCCTGGAGATGCCCTGCCAGGGAGCTACTTCGGGCTGGTGAGGCGGATTGTGGATGCCTGCCCTTGGTTTGAAGTCATCAAGCGGTCCGTCAAGATCGAGGGCGCCCAGGCGCTTGCCCGTGTTAAAGTACACTGGGCCAAGATGGACACTGAGAAGCTGCTGAAGGTGGGACCGCCGCAGGGCAAGGAGCATCGCCACCCTGAGATGTATTATAAGGGCGTCCTGAAGGGTGCCCGCCTTATGGCGGATGAGTGTTCCAAAGATGTAAATTTTGAGTGAACTTGCTCATGTGATCCTGTATTATGAAAACTTGTTCATATGCGCTATGCAACGCTTGTTTGAATTTAAAATATTACCTTCTGTGCGGCTGTTTATCAAATCTGAGAGATGGCTAGTCGTCGGCTTCTGCCCCCATGCCGCGAGTGCTGGGGTGTTCGGGATAAATCTGAGCACTCTTTTTCCCATTCTTGGGTCCTTCGAGGGAGGTGCTCAGCGCAACGAACAAGGCAATTGGACTATAATGCTTTATCACTCTCACTTAGCCAGATAATTCTATAATTTTAAATTTTGGCGAAGCCCCTGGTATTCGGAAGGTCGAATTCGGGGCGCTATACAAGCCTAAGACGGACAAAGCCGACTCCTCGCTCTAAGCGGCATAAGTCTTTAGGGACTCGAGACCTCTCGAACAGCGACCAGCTCTCGCCTTATCATGACAGTCAGTTTTAGCTTTCTCTCGAGGTGCTTGCCAGTGAACCGGGGCACAAGTCGCAGAGTTCTCCCAGTGCTACCTTAGCCGATATAGCGGAACGTAAGGTACCAAAACGTGGGAGTCGGGCAAACCCAACTATTGACCCAAGACATGATTCGGAGCTGATGCATATAATGCTATAACTTCGGGGTGCCGCACTGTCGAAAGTGTTCGGACTTCTCACGCCGTATTATGGGGTATGCTGAAGCCCCTGGCGTACTGGCCGTACCAGAATGTACGGGTGCTGATTGTCATGAATGAACGTATATATATATATATATATATATATATATATATATATATATATATATAAAGAAAGAATAGATAATGCAGTTATAGACTAGTGCTATGCATTGTTTATTCAAAAAGGTGCATCGAAGCACAATGATACAAGTAATGCGATAAGCAAAACACATGACTATTTCACATGTCCCCGCCAAGGGCAAGCTGCAGTTGGTATTTAAAGCAGGTATTTCACTCGTTATCAGAGACCACCTGGGAGTTCCATGGTGCGACGTAGCTTTCTGCCTCCTTGGTTGTTGTATTGTGGGTCCGGCAATCGTACTGCCGGACAGGGTTTCCCGAGAGTAAAGTCCTGAAAAGAGAAAAAATATCAAAACGGGAAGCCCCTAGTGCGGTTGAGCCGCATTTTGGGGCGTGCCGCAGTCGTGCCCCCCTCCCCCATCTATGTCCATGGTATTTTCAATGCGTAATTATGTACGCGTGGCACGGATTTCAGCGTTTGGCTGGGACTGGGGTGGGGGCCGCATTGCTATGCGAGCTCGGAACGTGCCAGGCGGTCTTGTTGCAGATTACTCCGAGCGCGTTTGACGGCGTTCGGGTGTTTGATCGCCGAACTGGTGAATTGCCTTGAGAGGCTGCTTTGCGCTTCTGCTGCGAGGGCCGTAGTGTGCTCCTCCGTTCGGAGAGAGCGCTCTGTGTTTCCATTAACTGTAATGACCCCCCGAGGTCCTGGCATCTTGAGCTTGAGGTATGCATAATGCAGTACCGCAATGAATCTTGAGAATGCGGTTCACCCGGGCAGTGCATGATAGCCACTGCGGAACGGGACTATATTGAAGATTAACTCCTCGGTTTGGAAATTATCCGGGGATCCGAAGACCACTTCCAGTGTGACTGAGCCTGTGCAATGGGCCTCTACACCTGGTATGACGCCTTTGAAGGTCGTTTTTGTTGGTTTGATCCTTGAGGGGTATATACCCATTTTGCGCACTGTGTCCTGGTAAAGCAGGTTCAGGCTGCTGTCGCCTACCATAAGGACTCGAGTGAGGTGAAATCCGTCGATGATTGGGTCTAGGACCAGTGCGGCAAATCTGCCATGACGGATACTAGTGGGGTGGTCCCTGCGATCAAAGGTGATCGGACAGGAAGACCATGGGTTGAACTTTGGGGCGACTGGCTCCAACGCATATACGTCCCTTAGCGCGCGCTTCCGCTCCCTCTTGGGGATGTGGGTTGCGTATATCATGTTCACCGCCCGCACTTGTGAGTGGAACCTCTTCTGTCCTCCGGTATTCAGCGGCAGGGGCTCCTCCTCGTCATTGCTATGCAGCCCCTTGTCCTTGTTTTCGGCATTTAACTTGCCGGCCTGCTTGAACACCCAACATTCTCTGTTGGTGTGGTCGGCTGGCTTGTCGAGGGTGCCATGTATTTGACACGAGTGGTCGAGTATACGGTCCAAAATGGACGGGCCCAGAGTGCTTCTTTTGAATGGCTTTTTCCGCTGACCGGGTTTGGAGCCTCTGAATCCGGCATTGACTGATGTATCTTCGGCGTTGTCGTTGTTGATGCGGCGCTTGTGTTTGTTGCGACGTGACCTGCCATTGCTATCCTTGGTATCCGAAGTACCAGGGTTCTTTGATATGTTAATGCTGCGAGCCAGCCAGCTGTCCTCTCCCGCGCAAAAGCGGGTCATGAGTGTCGTGAGGGCTGCCATAGATTTTGGCTTTTCCTGGCCAAGGTGCCGGGCGAGCCACTCGTCGCGGATGTTATGCTTAAAAGCTGCTAGGGCCTCTGCATCCGGACAGTCAACGATTTGATTTTTCTTGGTTAGGAACCATGTCCAGAATTGCCTGGCTGATTCCTCTGGCTGCTGAATTATGTGGCTCAAGTCATCGGCATCTGGTGGTCGCACATAAGTGCCCTGGAAGTTGTCAAGCAATGCGGCTTCCAGTTCTTCCCAACAACCAATGGATTCTGCTGGCAGGCTGTTGAGCCAATGCCGAGTTGGTCCTTTGAGTTTGAGTGGGAGGTATTTGATGGCGTGTAGATCGTCACCGCGGTCCATGTGGATGTGCAGGAGGTAGTCCTCGATCCATACCGCAGGATCTGTTGTACCATCGTATGATTCGATATTTACGGGTTTGAAACCCTCTGGGATTTGGTGATCCATTACTGTCACACCCTGATTTTCATGGCACAACACTTAAGATGATAAATCATGATAAATTGTGGTTTGACAAAAACTTTTGTGTGTTTTTGTCTTTGCTTGATTTGATTTTGTCTACTGTTTGCAAGTGCTCTAAAAATCAAATAAATCGTCCAACTCTTATACTCCTTCTCCTTGATCCAAAACTTCTTCCCAATGATAATGCCATGTGTGTAGGACATAAAAATAATGTCTTGTAAAAATATTTTGGCCAAAAAGTATTTTCTAAATTTAGTTTTCCAAAAACCCCTGAATTGAGGTTTGCACTGCAAGTACTTGATTTGGGGTATGAAAAATATTTCAAAGAGTATATTTGAGACCTATTAGATAAAGGAATCCCATAAAACAAAAAAAATAGAATTTTAAAAGTTATTTTACTATTTTATTTAAAAGCTTTTCTTAAGGCCAGAAATGGTCTTTAATAGGGAAAAATTATTGTATTGTTTTAAAAATATTTGACAAAAATCAGGTAAACTCAGAGGGCATATATTCCCCATATATAAGAGTTTCAACACATGGTCATGTTCAAAATATTGGTCAAATCCCTCAAATACCCTTTCTGGATATTTCAAGCTTTTGAAATATTTACAAAGGAAATTTTGTCCAAAAATTCCAAGAAAATTCTAGAATGTCCCATATGACATGTTTGATGATCTGGACAAGTATCATGTGATGGAGAATAGTATAACCCCATGAAACCCTCTCAAAACCACTTATGTCCTCTTTCAAGCTTGAACAACTTTGCACTGTCAAACATGTCCAAATGTTCTCAAACCTTGTGAACATGCTCAAATGGTATAATCATTCATCTAGACCAAATTACAGAAGTTGGAGAACAAGTTAACTTGATCAAAGTGCCCCAAAACCCTTCCTGTCCAGAACCAAATTTGAGCAACTCTACATTGGAAACTTTCTCCTTTTGATCTCATCTTTTGTGGACATGTTTAGAACCTCAAATGATGACACTACACCAAGTGGTGCATCAAGGAGAATAGATTTGCATGACAAAATCTTGGGAAGTCCATTTCTGTTGATTTCTAGGGTTTACAAAAGTTGCATCGGCAACTTTGCCCAAATGGACTCAATATTGGTGGACCCTATTATTTTATCATACCATTTGACCCTGTCAAGCCTCATGACAAGAGGAGTTCATCTTCTTGCCCAAATCACCATCAAACACCTTCTGGCAGAAATTTAAAATGCATGTTCTGGCCATTTCCACTAATCTCCATGAGCTAATCTTTCTCCCACAGCACCATCTGGTCCTCCTCTAACCCCTGCATCTTTCCCTGCCCGAGGAGCCATGATTATGGGGGTGAAAAGCTCTTTTTCCCTCTCTGGACGGCACCATTTCTCTCTCTCTCAACCTCCCTCCTCACTCCAGTGGATCCTCAGGGCATCCAATGCCATTGTCACATTGTTTACTACCCCTGCAGCTGCCAGACACAAGTGGGCGCGTGAGGACGCGAGGAAAAGCCGTGGGTGCCGGCCATTTCCGTGCTCTGGAGCACGTCAGCATGCTCTCGACCATTGACGCAGCGTCCCCCGACCACCTCTAGCCTCCCCCTTGTGCCAGTCGAGGTGCCTCGACGTCCGCAACACGCCACCGTGCAGGCCCCATCCTTTCCGTCTCTCTCTCACCTCCTACGGCGCGTGCCCAGAGCCGCCCGGCTCGGCCAATGCCCGGCCTCGCACGCGCGAGCACCAGAGCCTCGCCCCGCTCCCTCTCTCTCTTCCTGGCACCCTACTCGACTCCCACGAACGCCGTAGACAGCCCCGGGCCTCCTCCCGTGGCCCCTGCGGCCATCCCCGCGGGTGCCCGTAGGCCACGTCCACGAAGAGCCACGGCCTCGATATTTAAGGCCACCCCGAGCCCCCTCTCGACTCCTTTCCCTCTCTCTCTCTCTCTCTCTCTCTCTCTCCCGTACGCTCCCCAGGCCAACCCATTCCTCCCCTATTGCCCTCATTCACCTCCATGGCCGGAAATCTTGCCCCCGACCACCGCTCAAATCCGAGCTCTCCGGTGCTCCTCCCCCCTCATACCTGCACCAGAGCATCACCCACTTCCCCACGGCCCTCTCCAGGAATCCATTTCTTCTTCTCCGCAGCCGCAGCACCGTGCCCCAACCTCATCGTCCGCCTCGTTCGCCGCGGCCAGTGCCCTGCTCGACCCGGTGCCACTGGGTGACCGTGCCACCCACGGTTGGACTCGGCCGGGTCCCCTGAGCACACCGGTAGCCAGCTCACCGAAAATGGTGGCTTGTAGCACCGGCAAGCCGCCGTCGACGCCGCCCCTGCCTCTGCTCTGTTCAAGCGGGAGGTTGGGGACGAACCCGACAAGCGGGCCCCGCTCATCAGCAACCCGGTGGGCGGGCCCCACCATTTAAGTGGAAACGGCTTCGCCGAATCCGCCATCGACGTCGCCCATGCCGCCGAGCCGCTTAGGCCGCCCAAAGGACGCCTTTGCTAAACCTCGCCAGCCAGCACGCCGCCGCCAGATCCGCCCGTTTTGGTAAATCCTTTGTCTTTTCTTTTTCCACCAACTTCAAAAACCCATAAATAAATCAACAGATCTCCAAATTTGATGATTCAAATTTCTAGGGGTTCCACAAATCATGATCTATCACATGGTGCTATTTGCACATTTTTCCAGAAACTTTCTCTTCATAAATATTTATCAAAACCCCATTTTCCATTTACATGATGAAGTTTAGAAAATCACAGAGAGCTCAAACTTGATCCAAATGCCATGATTCAAATTCCTAGATGCTTCTAAGTTCATAACTTAGTTTATGAACATTTTCTTAATACTTTCTGTACCCCACAGAATAATGAGCCATTTCTTCATGTTTGTCAACTTTTGCAAATCCATAGAATATTCATTTGAACTCCAAATCCATTGAAACCAAATCCTAGATGCTTCTAAAATCATCTCTTGTTAAATGGGTGCCTTTGCTCATTTTTCAAAAATATATTTCTGTACACTTCTTGCAAATCCATAAACCCCTTGATTCCATCATATTGAAATGTTCAGAAATACTCACTAATCCAATTCCAATGAAACCACCCTAGTTATTTTTCATATGACCAGGGAAGTCCTAGAAAAGTCAAATCCATATTTTTAGAGCACTTTTATTTCCTGCCTTGTTGTGTTGCTTATTATGGTTGCTTTCAATGATAGTAGACGAAGTAGACGAAATGCTTGGAGTTGGACCAGAGATATTTGAAGACCTCGAAGACTTTGTTAAAACAGGCAAGCAGCCCTTTGACCATGATGAACCATTTTACATCATGATGGCATTTTCGTTTCTTCACTGAGTGCATGATATACCTTGAATGGCAACCTTGCTAGGCTTGCCTTCGTTGCATACTCCATTGATACTTGCATTGTTCATGACTCTACCCTTGCTTAGAGTTGTGTTGGTGGGTTGTAGAAATATGCTATAGTAAATGGCTACGCAAAGTGGGTCGTGGTTATGCATGGAAAGAAACAAGTGTGGTTTGACATACTTGCAAAAAGCCCAGTGGGTGCCACTAATGTCACTGGGAGATGATGATGAACTAGGTCACTACTTGGTGGAGAGGTAGTGTCTGAGGCTCGATAAAAGTGTTGTTTACAGAGACGGATTAGATTTAAGATTTGTCGATTGTCCCAACCTTACATGCACAACCACTCTACCCTTGTATGGGAAAGGGCATTATTGATTACCTAGGCCGATACTAGCTTGGAGCCCGTTACTAGTGACGGGGAGAGTTGGTGCTCTCTCTCGGGGCGGGTCGTGCCAGTAGGGCGGCGAAGAACATTTTATGGGGCACCGGACACACCGTTGGTACCCCGTGCGAGTGATATGTGATGAATATGGGAGCGAGGCTCCACAATTTTAAGTTGTGAAATGTTGGGCACGGGGGTTACTACCAATCGAGTGGACTCTATGTTAGTATCGTCTAGGGAAATATAGTGATCGGGTGCTTACCCCGGGTACTTGAGGTACCGCGGGTCGTGGATGACACGGAAGTTCCCCGGATCTTGTGGGTAAAGTGTGCAACCTCTACAGAGTGTAAAACTATTCGAATAGACGTGTCCACGGTCAAGGATAGTTGGGTGGTGCTGCTCAGACTACATCCATATGTTTATGGCAAACAACACGGTTTGGTAAATCTATTGACATGATTCGTGAGGAAGTCACGATGAGCTTGAGCATGAGTTGTTCATAACTCTCTCGATGTTGATGTCTGTAACCTCCTAATACTTGTTGCAGACACATTCATATCCTTGATAAATGTTTATCATACTTGCATGAGAAAAACTAGCTTTCCGCAAAAATGCCAAATTAGCAGTAGTGCCTTGCAAAATTATTCTGTTATCACCCTTGGGTTTCTTGCGAGTACATTCAAAGTACTCATTGGCTTGCCACTGGTTATTTTATTGGCCAGGCATGAAAGAACAGGATGTGATGAAGGACACTTCGGTGACGAACATGCGAGCTAGGACGCTTCCCAGTCAGAATGCCTGTAGGGTTAAGGCAGATGGCATGGGTCCAAGTTATCGACGAAGATTTCCGCTGCGATGATATACTCAAGACTTGACCATAATGGTCCTACTTGTGTAAAACGGTATGTATGGATGTAAGACTCTTGTTATTCAGCTTCTGTGTGTTCAGTGAGCATTGATCTCTGGGATCACTGTACACGTGCATTCGGTGATCACGACTTATGAGGTGGGGTCCCCACAGAGCTGGTATCAGAGCCATCCTAACTGTAGTAAGCCTTAGTTAGCATGGTCGTTAGTTAGGGTAAAACTATTTCCAAAACTACTACTAATTTTCAAAACTATCTATACTTCTCTCCCCTTCTTAGTTTTTCGAAAACTAAGGTATACTTTCCTTACTGATCTCTTCTCCTTCAAAACCTTTGGTCGCTAGAACCCTTATGCCCCTTACCACTGGATTCCTTGTAATCCTCGTGGATAATCTAGAAGGAAGATGCCTTGCCGGACATTCACCCACATCTCCTGAACACAAGATTGGCGACACCACAACAAAACGATACCAATAGAAGGTACATCCTCGAGGAATGAGGACATGAAGACCCAGAAGATGGTGATACCCTCGACACTGCCCCAGGATGATGCAACCTTGGCCTATGATGACCAGGGCATGGGATATGCAAGATCATGATATACATCGCTAGCAGAGCAACCCTGTCCTTATCATTGTTGCATCGGCAACCACCGGTGGATGAGAACCTAGCCATTTGGTCTGCCTCACTATAGTGAGCAGGAAAACGGTTCTCTTCATCCCCCGCTCTCGGTGACGATAATGGCAACAGTATATCCGGCAGATTGGACCTCTACTATGCCTTGTTAGTGTCATTACATAAAGGATTGCCTACCTGGTACACTCGACGCCTTAGAAGGCAAAATGGATCGTCATGATCAGGAAGACAAGAGGAGACCATGTCAATGCCAGCTACAAGGAGCCACCTTCACCCCATCACTCCAACAGGCGAGAAATTGTTGAAGACTCTTCAAGCTCAACCGGGATCGTTTCATCGAACAACTACAAGAGACGTAGCAACACCTGAGGAAAACCCGGAAGACTGCATGAGGCACAAGGCACGACTATTGAGTCCGAGAACCCCTAGGGTAGGATGAGTCGTGTACCCCCTATGCGCAGTCAAGTCCGCATGATGGTTCGAATAGAACCATGATTGTGTGTTGCTTGTTTTTATTTGTTTGTGTTTCGATATAGGTCGCACTTTTGCCCTAGGCGACAAGTATGCGACTATATCACCTTCCTTACCTTGCCTCTTCTGGTTGGCCCTTTTTGCACCTGTTTGTTTGCACTTGCACTATAGAACCCCCTTTAGGCATTCCCCTCCTTTATGCTACCTCTCCCTCTCATCTCTCTCCTCAACTGAAGGCTAGCAAGACAAGATACACCAAGGATTCTACTTTGGCAACCAACCAACACTGGAGACTTTTGCTACAACCTCCTCGACCAAGTAAAACCACATAGAGTTATGTTTAACCCCCCAGACTAGAAACCCATTCCTAGACCCTTCGAGACTTCACGAGATACCCCAGCTCGAGTCCTTAACCATGTGCTTAACCCACAGAATTGCAAGAGAACCTGTTAAGCCTCCGTAACCTTGCTTATCACTGGGTTCATTATGGAACTAGTGGACATAGTGAACAAGCACATTATCATCCTAAGGTAGCACCAAAGCTGACGATGCCATAGGAGAGACCAATTTGGGGATATAGGAATGGAGGACAAATGACTTGATGAGTTCATATCAGAGGCCTTGAGGAATTGACTGAGACTCATTGGTGGATTATGAGGCTTTCATGTTGGTAGATGAACTTGGTGGGATCATGATTATAGAGTAGCGTAGCTTTCATTACCCCTGAGTAAATTGGATTTATAGGACAATTATGATCGCAAGCTGAAACTCCTGGAAGTGCAAGGATTTGACTTGATCAGATGATATTGATAGGAGATAGTTGATATTATGTAAATAACTTGAGGGAGACATGTAGGATTCCTCGTTGGACATGAGATTTGGATTAAATAGGTTACCCTAGTGGAGTATGGATGCAAAGTAATTTTACATGGTTTGGAGTAAATTGGATTTAGACTGATGATCTTGATCATGATACCATGTTTCTCGGTGGACCATAACTAGGAGATTGGAATAATTGTCAGAGTTTATTTAGGGATCTATATATGCTTGACCTTGGAGTTTACATGACCATGATAATGGAAATTGGTGGACTGACTATAGCAAGGTAGCCCTTTCAAGTATTTGGTGATTATAGGACATTAGAAGATCGTGTGGGACACCATAGACATTGGATTTGTAGAATTAATGAATTATGTAGCTAATGGGCTTTTGGAGTTGACCTATGCGAGATGATACTTTCGGAGGTATAAGGTGATCTGTTTGGAGGACTAGATAGAACAATTGGCATCTCAGGAACTGTGCTCAAGGATGGGATGATGAACATTCACTCGCACACTAGAATCCTTGAAACCCTTACGCCTTACCAAGCCACATCATGGTCGGATCATGACCTTGGGCCTTGACTCTAGGTCGAGAAGACCCTACCAATACTCAACCATGACCACCACCGATAACCCAACCTATACCCTACGCACCACGTGGGCAACTCTTCACGGAGTACTCGAACAAGCTGGTCGTCATCGTTACTTGATGACATGCTTGTCTACCCGAAGAAGGAAGAAGAACCATTCAGCTAGTTAAGGAACATCTGAAGACCGCCATGACAAGGAGGAAGAACTATATAAACCACCACCGTCAAGGAGTGAACTTCCTCAACGAAGACCAGGTGTATCTGCAAACCACACCTCTCTAAGGAACCAAGCATTTCCAAGACAAGGAGACCCACACCAAGATTCATCGGCCCCCTTCGAGATCACTCCAAGATTTAACAACCCCCTCTGAGATCGCCACAAGATGAAGAGAAGACAGTTACCAACTGGAGTTGCCACCTGAGTTACCTGATGTGCACAACGCTTTCCATGCATCACAACCCCGGAAGTGTTTCCAACTTCCTAACTTGCCCGATCTCTAAGAGGGCAATGACCACCGAGCCATCGACCCCTAGCCCAATCTAACCTACCATGAGCTACCCATTAGCAACCTGGACCAAGTAGAACATTTATAATGAAGCCACACCATCAAGTACTTCAAGGATAAAAGGAGCACCGCTTCGGAAGGCGAGGAACAGATGAGGACATGAAGACCACCCCACATCAAAGTTTTTGTATCCCTTTCCGCTTAGTCCGGGAATCTCGGGACTAGATTCTTGTAAGGGGTAGGTCTGTCACACCCTGATTTTCATGGCACAACACTTAAGATGATAAATCATGATAAATTGTGGTTTGACAAAAACTTTTGTGTGTTTTGGTATTTGCTTGATTTGATTTTGTCTACTGTTTGCAAGTGCTCTAAAAATCAAATAAATCCTCCAACTCTTATATTCCTTCTCCTTCATCCAAAACTTCTGCCCAATGATCATGCCATGTGCGTGGGACATAAAAATAATTTCTTGTAAAAATATTTTGGCCAAAAAGTATTTTCTAAATTTAGTTTTCCAAAAACCCCTGAATTGAGGTTTGCACTGCAAGTACTTGATTTGGGGTATGAAAAATATTTCAAAGAGTATATTGAGACCTATTAGATAAAGGAATCCCATAAACCACAAAAATATAATTTTAAAAGTTATTTTTCTATTTTATTTAAAAGCTTTTCTTAAGGCCAGAAATGGTCTTTAATAGGGAAAAATTATTTTATTGTTTTAAAAATATTTGACAAAAATCAGGGAAACTCAGTGGGCATATATTTCCCATATATAAGAGTTTCCACACATTGTCATGTTCAAAATATTGGTCAAATCCCTCAAATACCCTTTCTGGATATTTCAACCTTTTGAAATATTTACAAAGGAAATATTCTCCAAAAATTCCAAGAAAATTCTAGCATGTCACATATGGCACGTTTGATGATCTGGACAAGTATCATGTCATGGAGAATAGTATAACCCCATGAAACCCTCTCAAAACCACTTCTGTCCTCTCTCAAGTTTGAACAACTTTTCACTGTCAAACATGTCCAAATGTTCTTAAACCTTGTGAACATGCTCAACTGGTATAATCATTCATCTAGACCAAATTGCACCAGTTGGAGAACAAGTTAACTTGATCAAAGTGCCCCAAAACCCTTCCTGTCCAGAACCAAATTTGAACAACTCTACATTGGAAACTTTCTCCTTTTGATCTCAACTTTTGTGGACATGTTCAGAACCTCAAATGATGACACTACACCAAGTGGTGCATCAAGGAGAATAGGTTTGCATGTCTAAATCTTGGGAAGTCCATTTCTGTTGATTTCTAGGTTTTACAAAAGTTACATTGGCAACTTTGCCCAAATGGACTCAATATTGGTGGAACCTATTATTTTATCATACCATTTGACCCTGTCAAGCCTCATGACAAGAGGAGTTCATCTTCTTGCCCGAACCACCATCAAACACCTTCTGACAGAAATTTAAAATGCATGTTCTGGCCATTTCCACTAATCTCCATGAGCTAATCTTTCTCCCACAGCACCATCTGGTCCTCCTCTAACCCCTGCATCTTTCCCTGCCCGAGGAGCCATGATTATGGGGTGAAAAGCTCTTTTCCCTCTCTCGACGGCACCATTTCTCTCTCTCAACCTCCCTCCTCACTCCGGTGGATCCTCGGGGCATCCAATGCCATTGTCACGTTGTTTACTCCCCTGCAGCTACCCGGACACAAGTGGGCGCGTGAGGCCGATGGAAAAGCCGGGTGCCGGCCATTTTGCGTGCTCGAGCACGTCGGCGTGCTCCCGACCGTTGACGCCCGCGTCCCCGACCACCTCGAGCCTCCCCTTGCGCCCGGTCGAGGTGCCTCGACGTCCGCAACACGCCACCGCAGGCCCCTCCTTTCCCTCTCTCTCTCACCTCCTACGGCGCGTGCCCAGAGCCGCCCGGCTCGCCAATGCCCCGGCCTGACGCCTTGCGAGCACCAGAGCCTCGCCCCGCTCCCTCTCTCTCTTCCTGGCACCCTACTCGACTCCCACGAACGCCGTAGACAGCCCCGGGCCTCCTCCCGTGGCCACTGCGGCCATCCCCGCGGGTGCCCGTAGGCCACGTCCACGGAGAGCCACGACCTCGCCATTTAAGGCCACCCCGAGCCCGCTCTCGACTCCTTTCCCCCTCTCTCTCTCCCGTACGCTCCCCAGGCCAACCCATTCCTACCCTAGTGCCCTCTTTCACCTCCATGGCCGGAAATCTTGCCACCGGCCACCGCTCAAATCCGAGCTCTCCGGTGCTCCCCCCCCCTCATACCTGCACCAGAGCATCGTCCACTTCCCCACGGCCCTCTCCCGGACTCCATTTCTTCTTCTCCGCGGCCGCAGCACCGTGCCCCAACCTCACCGTCCGCCGCGGCCAGTGCCCTACTCGACCCGGTGCCCCTGGGTGACCATGCCACCCACGGTTGGACTCGGCCGGGTCCCCTGAGCACACCGGTGGCCAGCTCACCGAAAACGGTGGCCTGTAGTGCCGGCAAGCCGCCGTCGACGCCGCCCCTTCCTCTGCTCTGTTCAAGCGGGAGGTTGGGGACGAACCCGACAAGCGGGCCCCGCTCGTCAGCAACCCGGTGGGCGGGCCCCGCCGTTTAAGTGGAAACGGCTTCGCCGAATCCTCCATCGACGTCCCCCACAGCCAGCGGCCGAGCACTGGGCGGCCCGATGGCGCTGCTGCTAAACCTCGCCCGGTAGCACGCCGCCGCCAGATCTGGCCCGTTTTGGTAAATCCTTTGTCTTTTTCTTTTTCCAGTCAACTTCAAAAACCCATAAATAAATCAACAGAGCTCCAAATTCGATGGTTCAAATTTCTAGGGGTTCCACAAATCATGATATATCACATGGTGCTATTTGCACATTTTTCCAGAAACTTTCTCTTCATAAATATTTATCAAAACCCCATTTTCCATTTCTGTGATGAACTTTAGAAAATCACAGAGAGCTCAAACTTGATCCAAATGCCATGATTCAAATTCCTAGATGCTTCTAAGTTCATAACTTAGTTTATGAACATTTTTCTTAATACTTTCTGTACCCCACAAAATAATGAGCCATTTCTTCATGTTTGTCAACTTTGCAAATCCATAGAATATTCATTTGAACTCCAAATCTAGTGAAACCAAATCCTAGATGCTTCTAAAATCATCTCTTGTTAAATGGGTGCCTTTGCTCATTTTTCAAAAATATATTTCTGTACACTTCTTGCAAATCCATAAACCCCTTGATTCCATCATATTGAAATGTTCGTAAATACTCACTAATCCAATTCCAATGAAACCACCCTGGTTATTTTTCATATGACCAGGGAAGTCCTAGAAAAGTCAAATCCATATTTTTAGAGCACTTTTATTTCCTGCCTTGTTGTGTTGCTTATTATGGTTGCTTTCAGTGATAGTTGACGAAGTAGACGAAATGCTTGGAGTTGGACCAGAGATATTTGAAGACCTCGAAGACTTTGTTAAAACAGGCAAGCAGCCCTTTGACCATGATGAACCATTTTACATCATGATGGCATTTTCGTTTCTTCACTGAGTGCATGATATACCTTGAATGGCAACCTTGCTAGGCTTGCCTTCGTTGCATACTCCATTGATACTTGCATTGTTCATGACTCTACCCTTGCTTAGAGTTGTGTTGGTGGGTTGTAGAAATATGCTATAGTAAATGGCTACGCAAAGTGGGTCGGTTATGCATGGAAAGAAACAAGTGTGGTTTGACATACTTGCAAAAAGCCCAGTGGGTGCCACTAATGCCCCTGGGAGATGATGATGAACTAGGTCACTACTTGGTGGAGAGGTAGTGTACCGAGGCTCGATAAAAGTGTTGTTTACAGAGACGGATTAGATTTAAGATTTGTCGACTGTCCCAACCTTACATGCACAACCACTCTACCCTTGTATGGGAAAGGGCATTATTGATTACCTAGGCCGATACTAGCTTGGAGCCCGCATTACTAGTGACGGGGGAGAGTTGGTGCTCTCTCTCGGGACGGGGTCGTGCCAGGTAGGGCGGCGAAGAACATTTTTATGGGGCACCGGACACACCGTTGGTACCCCGTGCGAGTGATATGTGATGAATATGGGAGCGAGGCTCCACAATTTTAAGTTGTGAAATGTTGGGCACGGGGGTTACTACCAATCGAGTGGACTCTATGTTAGTATCGTCTAGGGAAATATAGTGATCGGGTGCTTACCCGGTACTTGAGGTACCGCTGGTCGTGGATGACACGGAAGTTCCCGGATCTTGTGGGTAAAGTGTGCAACCTCTACAGAGTGTAAAACTATTCGAATAGACGTGTCCACGGTCAAGGATAGTTGGGTGGTGCTGCTCAGACTACATCCATATGTTTCTGGCAAACAACACGGTTTGGTAAATCTATTGACATGATTCGTGAGGAAGTCACGATGAGCTTGAGCATGAGTTGTTCATAACTCTCTCTCGATGTTGATGTCTGTAACCTCCTAATACTTGTTGCAGACACATTCATATCCTTGATAAATGTTTATCATACTTGCATGAGAAAAACTAGCTTTCATAAAATGCCAAATTAGCGTTAGTGCCTTGCAAAATTATTCTGTTATCACCCTTGGGTTTCTTAAGTAGTATATTCAAAGTACTCATTGGCTTGCCACTGGTTATTTTATTGGCCAGGCATGAAAGAACAAGATGTGATGAAGGACACTTCGGTGACGAACATGCGAGCTAGGACGCTTTCCCAGTCAGAATGCATGTAGGGTTAAGGCAGATGGCATGGGTCCAAGTTATCGACGAAGATTTCCGCTGCGATGATATACTCAAGACTTGACCATAATGGTCCTACTTGTGTAAAACGGTATGTATGGATGTAAGACTCTTGTTATTCAGCTTCTTTGTGTTCAGTGAGCATTGATCTCTGGGATCACTGTACACGTGCGTTCGGTGATCACGACTAATGAGTCGGGGTCCCCACAATTACTTCATCTGTGAAGCATAGGGGGTGTGCGGCGCCTCTGTACTGGGCTATATCGCGACGCAGCTCAAATGAGTCTTGTCTGCTGTGTTTGGCCCGACCGGATTTACTTTTACTGTATCCGGCGTGACGGTTATCGTCTCGCGTAGTGGGGCGCCCCCGTGATCCGTAGATCGATCTTGCGTGCTTTTCTTTGTCCTCCAATACGTCTCGTAGGTCTAGCGTATTTCCCCATGCCTTGACATTTTTATTTGAGTGGCGTCAGGTGCGGCCTGCGCTTTTGGCTGAAATGCCTCTCTGTCATGGCCACGTGGTGGCCGATCAGCTGCGTCATACGCTGGAGATGTTGGTTGTAATGCTTCCTCCTCTAATCGAGGTAGCAACCTGCACTTTGGGTAACTCTTGGAGGGGCGTTCAAGTTCATATTCCTCGGCCGCCAGGACTTCAGTCCATCTGTCAGCTAGCAAGTCTTGATCAGCTCTAAGCTGTTGTTGCTTTTTCTTAAGGCTATTTGCCGTGGCTATAAGCCGGCGCTTGAAGCGCTCTTGCTCGACGGGATCCTCAGGCACGACAAATTTGTCATCGTTGAGACTTGCCTTGTCTTCGGAGGGAGGCATGTAATTATCATCCTCTGCCTCTCCATCTGCCGCTCTCTCAGGAGGGCGGGCTTCTCCATCCTCCTGCTCTAAATCTTGCTGGAGGGGATTGTCGTCATCTTCGGCACTGTCCGGAGTGCTGTTATCTCCTGTGCCGGTATCATGGCTTTTGCTTTGGCGAGACTTAGAGTGGCGCCGCTGACGTCGGCGCTTGGGTTGCTTCTTGGAGGGGTCATCCTCCACTGTCCCGTCGCCATTTCCTTCTTTGGGTGTGTCCACCATATATATATATATATATATATATATATATATATATATATATATATATATATATATATATATCATATGATGAGGTGGCTGTCCAAAGGCCCTATGGGCGTTGGTTCCTGTTCGTCTTCTGCATCATCGTCTATACCGTCGATGTCTTCGGAGTCGAAGTCGAGGATGTCAGTCAAATCATAGATAGTGGCTATTAAGTGGGTGGTGGGTGGGCGGCGAATTTCTTCGTCATCCGCATCCCAATCCTGCCGGACATAGTCCGGCCAGGACTCTCCTGACAAGGAGAGAGACCTTAATGAGTTCAGTATGTCGCCGAAGGGCGAGTGCTGAAAGATATCCGCGGAGGTGAACTCCATGATCGGCGCCCAGTCGGACTCGATAGGCACGGACGCATGCGGTTCGGAGTCCGTGGCCGGGGAAGAATCCGGCAGTTTGAAGTCACGGCTCTCGTCAAGGGTAAGGTTGGTATTTGGCTCGATTGCTGCCGAGAATGCGGCCTCCATGGACGGTGCAATTGGCTCCAAATAGAGGGTCGGAGCGGTTGCCGGTGCGATCTCCTGAACACTGTCCGACGGCAGAGCTAAATCATGCTCATCGTGACCATGCGGCGCCCTCGGTAGGGGCTCGAATCCGTCGAAGATCAAGTCCCCACGGATGTCGGCCGTGTAGTTTAAGCTTCCAAACCTGACCTGGTGGCCAGGGGCGTAACTCTCAATCTGCTCCAGATGGCCAAGCGAGTTGGCCAGCAGTGTGAAGCCGCCGAATACAAAGATCTATCTGGGGAGAAAAGTCTCACCTTGGACTGCATCGCTATCGATGATTGAAGCAGCCATCAAGCCTAACGGCGATGACACAGAGGAACTCTCAATGAAAGCACCAATGTCGGTGTCAAAACCGGCGGATCTCGGGTAGGGGGTCCTGAAATGCGTGTCTAGGCGGATGGTAACAGGAGACGGGGGACACGATGTTTTTACCCAGGTTAGGGCCCTCTTGATGGAGGTAAAACCCTACTCCTGCTTGATTGATCTTGATGATATGAGTATTACAAGAGTTGATCTACCACGAGATCGAAGAGGCTAAACCCTAGAAGCTAGCCTATGGTATGATTGTTGTTCTTGGTCCTACGGACTAAACCCTCTGGTTTATATAGACACCGGAGGGGGCTAGGGTTACACAGAGTCGGTTACAAGGAAGGATGAGGGAGTCCTGGATTAGGGGGTGTCCGGATAGCCAAACTATCACCGTTGGCCGGACTCCTAGACTATGAAGATACAAGATTGAAGACTTCATCCCGTGTCCGGATGGGACTTTCCTTGGCGTGGAAGGCAAGCTTGGCGATACGGATATGTAGATCTCCTACCATTGTAACCGACTCTGTGTAACCCTAACCCTATCTGGTGTCTATATAAACCGGAGGGTTTTAGTGCGTAGGACAAATAACAATCATACCATAGGCTAGCTTCTAGGGTTTAGCCTCTCTGATCTCGTGGTAGATCCACTCTTGTACTACCCATATCATCAATATTAATCAAGTAGGAGTAGGGTTTTACCTCCATCGAGAGGGCCCGAACATGGGTAAAAACATCGTGTCCATTGTCTCCTATTACCATCCACCTAGACGCACAGTTCTGGACCCCCTACCCGAGATCCGCCGGTTTTGACACCGACATTGGTGCTTTCATTAAGAGTTCCTCTGTGCCGTTGCTGTCAGGAAGGATGCCTCATCCCGTCTTTGGCCACCGGCAAAACTCTCCGGCTAGGCGGTTTTCTTATGACCGCCTGATCAGCCGCCGCGCCGATGATGACTTCTCGGGTCATCGAAAGCAATCTTCACGTTAACTCAGAACTCGCCGAGCATTTAGATCCGATGGAGCTCTCTTCCTTGAACGAGCTCTTGGATCGCATCGCCCGCCACAGAGTCGCTACAGACTACGATCAGATTGGGCCTAAAACCGATCTGAGAGAGATCAACTCTCCCCAGACTAACCACCACGTTGTTGTGGTAGAGGAACAATACGGCGACTCTTCTCCTACCTTAAGGACTAGCTATGTCCGGATTCCTGACCCCTCCATGCCGGATTCCCGCGGAGGGGAGGACACCACTCAAGCCTTGAACTTAAAGTCAGGCAACTGTCTAGATTCATTAGACAACCTCCAAGAACCCAAGCTTCCAAGTTCGGAAACTTCTTGGCCCCTGAATCTTAGATCGGACGGGGTTCGGAATTTAATTCCACCCGCCCACCCAAACATAAGAGAACTATCCCAAATCCGGCAAGAGCCCGGTGAAACAGTACATCATTACTGGGCCAGATTCCTCCTGGTTATGGACAGGATAAAGGATTGCCGTGAGGAGGACGCAATCTCATTCTTCTACAATAATTGCACGGACAAGGGAATCCTAAACGCCACAAGTCGTCGTGAAATTACACGCTTCGCTGACTTGGCCTCCATAGTACGAAAAGCATCGCGATGGAGAGCACACACGGAAAACCGAAATCAAATTTTGGGATAAACCGGCCCCGAATACGACCCTAGTCCGAAATAAAAGGGTGCATCATCACCAGGCACCTGGTTACATACCAAAAAGCAAAAAACCCCAAAGGGCATGGAACCGTACTGGAGGGATGGCTCAATGGACCCTGCAAAATTCATAGCACAGAGGGCGCCACTCCAACTCTTAGCCTTGGAGCCTGTTGGATACTACGGCAGGTGGCCAAAAGTGGCGAAGAGCTCTTAACTCCAGAGCACCAGCCCAGCAATACCAGTAAGGTATTAACAGTCTTCGAGACTTTGGAATCAAATAATATGCAGAAACGAACACTCTGCAGCCTTGCCGAAGTCTACCAGATAGCAACAATAAATCCATGGACTGACACGGCTATTACCTTTAACGCCAAAGGATTTAACCTAAATTCGAACAGCCCGAGCACCAGCCGCATTGGTCCTCAGTCCAATAGTGGACTTTCGCCTTACCAAGGTACTCATGGACGGCGGCGTGATTAAACCTCATCTACGAGGAAACCCTTTGAAAAATGGAAATAGACTGGAGCCGCATTGAGCAAAGCATCACAACCTTTAGAGGAATAATCCCCAGTCGGGAAGCGTGCTGTACAGGAAAGATCACACTAGATGTGGTGTTCGGCACGCGGACAATTATAGGTCCGAGGAGGTCACATTCCAAGTGGCCCCGTTCAGCAGCGGATACCACGCTCTATTAGGGCGAGAGGCATTCACAATTTTTCAAGCTATACCCCATTACGGGTACATGAAGCTCAAAATGCCCGGACCCAATGGAATTATCACTCTCGCTAGTGACGCGGACATAGTGCTCCGCGCCGAAAATAAAACAGCCGCACTTGCCCTTGAGGCACTATCTGAAGCCCTCGCGGAAGAGGAACTCACGGCGCTGCACTCCACGGTGAACAGGGACGATGTGATACTCGATAAGAGATCCAATTCCACCTCTTTTAAACCGGCAGACGAAATATTCAAATTCCAAGTCCAGCCAACGGACCCTACAAAAACGGCCTCCATCGGGGCACAATTTAACCCTGATGTGGACGCATTACGAGAATTCCTACGCGAAAATTAGGACATTTTTGCCTGGCACCTTTCAGACATGCCAGGAATCCCACGCCGGCTGGCCGAGCACAGCCTAAATATCCTAAAAGGATTCAAGCCAGTCAAACAAGCTCTTCGGCGTTTCTCGCACTCCAAGAGATGTGCCATGGGAGAGGAGCTAGCTAAACTATTGGAGGCCGGATTCATCGAGATATTAAACATCCGGACTGGCTAGCAAACCTGGTAATGGTACCAAAGAAGGACAAATCCACGGCGGCTATGTGTCGATTTTAAGGACCTTAACAAGGCTTGCCCAAAGGATCCCTTCCCCCTCCCCCGCATCGATCAAATTATCGACGCTACCGCAGGACATGATTCATTGTGTTTCCTCGACGCATACTCCGGCTACCACCAAATTAAGGTGGCAGAGCCAGACCAAGCCGCAACGGCATTCATCACTCCATACGGCCCATTCTGCTTCAACACAATGCCCTTTGGGCTCAAAAACGCCGGTGCAACATATCGGTAGCATGATTCGGACATGTCAGGCAAACCAGATCGGCAAAACAGTGGAGGCATACGTAGACGATGTGGTCGTCAAATCCAAGCATGTCGAAACCCTAGTCGACGACTTGAGGCTCACATTCAATAATATCCGAATATATGACATCAAGCTCAACCTGGAAAAATGCGTTTTCGGCGTACCAGCCGGAAAGCTCTTGGGCTTCATTGTATCCAGTAGAGGAATTGAAGCAAACCCAGCCAAGATCCGAGCTCTGTCACAATTGGATATCCCCAAAGACCTCAAACAAATACAAAAATTGATTGGATGCGTGGTGGCTCTAAGCCGCTTTATCTCCCGCTTAGGAGAAAAGGCATTACCCCTCTATCGCCTCCTCCTGCGCACCGAACACTTCGAGTGGACGGACGCTGCCACGGCCGGACTCGAAGAAATCAAAGCCATATTGGCAAAAAATCCGGTCCTGGCCGCGCCCAACATGGGCGAATCAATGCTATTATACATCGCAGCAACCCATCAAGTTGTAAGCGCGGTGCTCGTTGTCGAACGAGAAATGCATTTAACACAACTTCCCTCTCCAAAAACCAGTTTACTACGTGTCCACTGTCCTAAATCCATGCAAGTCACAGTACCCGCATTATCAAAAGATAGCATACGCGGTGTTCATGGCATCCTGGAAGCTGCGACACTACATCCAAGAGTGTTTGATAACAGTAGCCTCCGAAGTACCTCTTAATGACATCATAAACAACCGCGACGCAACGGGCCGGATTGCTAAATGGGCCATTGAGCTCCTCCTGTTCGACACAACCTACAAGCCACGACGAGCTATTAAGTCGCAAGTTTTGGCTGACTTCATCGCCGAATGGACAGAAGCCGAACTCCCTAAAGAGTACGGCGCATATTCCAACTGGATCATGCACTTCGACGTCTCCAAAATGTTGGCGGCCTGGGGTCAAGCGCTGCTCGACGTCCCCAACCGGAGATACAGTCCAATACGTACTTCAAATAATGTACACGGACTCCAACAACGCAGCCGAATACAAGGCCCTTCTACATGGTCTCCGGATGGCAGTCTCCATGGGCATTCAACGCCTAGAGGTGCGCGGGGATTCGAACCTCGCGATATCCCAAATAAATGGGGACTTTGATGCCAAGGATCCGAAAATGGCAGCTTATCACAATGTCGTCCTAAAAATGTCAGCTTGGTTTGAGGGGCTCGAATTTCACCATATAGCCCGAGATAACTACCAGGCAGCAGACGTGTTGGCACGCATTGGCGCAAAGCGCGACGCGGTCCCCCCCAACGTCTTCCTAGAGAGGCTTTTCAAGCCATCCGTACTATGGGAGGGAGAGTCCGGAAATAACAAGCCGAACCCAACCACACTACCCCACGCCGAACATTCCGACATAGTTCGTGGTCCCGCCAACGAAATAACACCGTCAGCCCATGCAATAATGGCAGTCATCGTCCCGTGGAGAGAACCATTCCTAGCCTACCTAACTAGGCAGGAACTTCCCGAGGACCAAAATGAGGCCCGCTGCATAGTGTGGCGGTCTAAAGCCTATAAGGTCCATGAGGGAGAGCTTTATAAGAAAAGCACAACCGGAGTCCTTCAAAGGTGTATCTCCGAAGCGGAAGGGCGGAATCTCCTGGCTGAAATACATGCCGGACTCGGTGGGCACCATGCCGCAGCCCGGGCCCTTGTAGGCAAGGCCTTCCGTACAGGATTTTATTGGCCGACGGCCCGGGCAGATGCTCAGGACTTAGTCCAACGATGCGTGTTGCCAACTCTTTGCTAATCAAAGCCACATGCCACCCACCGCCCTCAAAACTATACCCATCACCTGGCCCTTCGCAGTGCAGGGGCTTGACATGGTTGGACCCCTTAAAGGAGGAACCCACAAGCAAAAATACCTATTGGTCATGGTGGATAAATTCACCAAATGGATAGAGGCCAAGCTCAGAAGACAGCCGAATCCGGACCGGTGATAGACTTCATATCCAGGGTAGTACACCGTTACGGCGTCCCCCATAGCATCATCACTGATAACGGCACGAACTTCACGGCCGACGAGGTCAAACTCTGGTGCAAAAACATGGGCATCAAGCTCGACTACGCTTCAGTCTATCACCCCCAAACTAACGGTCAAGTTGAGCGAGCAAACGTTCTAATCATGAGCGGCATTAAACCCAGGCTAGTGTGGTCCCTCAAGGAATCTAACACGCACTGGGTGGAGGAGCTCGACTCCGTACTCTGGGGGCTACGGACCATGCCGATTCGCACTACCGGATTCACACCATCTTTTATGGTATACGGCGCAGAGGCAGTTTTGCCCTGTGACATAATTCATGACTCACCTCGCGTGCGCATGTACGAAGAAAGAGAAGCCGAGCTCGATCGGCAGGACAGCTTGGACGCCTTGGAGGAGGAGCGTGGCAAAAGCTCGGTCCGCATTCTATCAACAGCAGACTCGAAGATATCAAAGCAGGGAAGTACGGGCCAAAGCTTACAATGTTGGCGAACTAGTTCTATGCCCGCCGGACAAGAAAAAGGACAAACTCAAGCCCAAATGGGAGGGTACCTTCATCATCGACCAAGTCCTGACCGGCAGAGTGTACCGTCTGCGAAACGCATCGGATAACCGACTCGAGCCGAACCCATGGAACGCAGCCCGTCTCCGAAGATTCTACGCCTAGCGCCGGATTCTGAGTTCGTCTCGTTCCTCCGTATATATTTTATACTTTAAGCTGTCTTTTATTTCTCTCCTTCTCCCTCCTTTTTTCCGAAGCCGTTAAAGGCTCATTTGCGCATTGTTCGCACACACTTGACGCGCTATCCGCGCTCATTATACCTGGGGGCTTCTTTAACATAAGCTTATTTATACGGGCTTTATGCCCAACACATGTGTCACACTTCCGCATGTACCTTTTATTCACCATTATATGCATCGATATGACTTAAGTTTTGGCCAAGTTGGGTTGCTCGGCTCACCTGCTTACCCCTACGTTCCCGATTGTTCGGCTAGGTGGTAAAGGGAGCACCTCTCCGATTGTTACCGCCGGGTCAGCTGGACGTGTACCTCAGACTGGGTGAAGCCGAAAGCTAGCATTCTTAAGAGAATATTCGGTCGGTGAACTAAAAGACGATTTTTTATTTTTCATTTATCTGCCCCCAGATGCTTTTCTGGTTTTTTCGCAGTCCGGAGATGCACTTTAGGGCATGCCTCCCAGGGAAAGGAACCCCTAACGGAACTATTCTCCTTGGAAGATGTTTCTTACTAACCATGTAATATAACATATCTATTTGGGCACTTGTCTGATAAAGCAGTCATGACCCCTACGCTTGGTCTCCACGCATGCTCCGGTTTTTACATAACCGTGAGGGTATTCGGACACGCTCCGTACTATTGGGTCCCGAGGTTGAAGCGAAAAGGTCCGCTACGACAAACGATCTACAATCCGGCTAGAAGGCATTTTACATGTCATTTTAAATTACATAGTCAAATTGACTGATTGTATTCCTCTTGAATGCCATCTAATAGGCTGTATAGTTTACAGTCCTGCTGGGAATACTTTATGCCAACTCTACTTGGCCGTACACTAAGCTCACAGGATCTCCTTCCTGCCGGGCCCCACAGGTCCGACCTCGGCCATGTTGTTTGCGTCCGCCCGTGTACCGCTGTCTTCACCATGGCCCAGGCCTCCCTGGCGCCTTGACGACAGGCCGATATCTTCCATAGTCGGAAGCGCCGCTGTGCTCCCTGAAGCTTCTCTGCAAGCTCTCCAAGGCCTTCGGGCAGGGAGATAGATGGCCACAAGGCCTGGGCAACGCCTTTCATCACCTGCCGAACTCGTTCGTGCAGCTGCAATAGCTCGGGAAGAAGGTCACCCGTAGAACCGGGCTTTTCCTCTGCAGGACGACCCGTGAGCATACCTACAGACATGACTCTATTAATTGACTTCCTCGCCGAACTCTTTTTCAAAGTTCGCTCAAGCACTTACTATAAATGCCGTGACGAAGTCGCCGATTCTCCTTCACGGACTCGCATACCGGGCACGAACATCCTTTAGTTCCTCACCCAGCTGGGTGTTGGCATCTTGGAGATTATTTTTCTCTTGCCTCACCCTTGTAAGCACATTCTCGCCGGCCTTCAACCGGCGCAAGAGTTGTTGCTTGTCCGGTTCTAGTCCGGCGCCATCTGCAATATTATTGTCAGATTTACACACACACCACACTTCACAAACTACTTATCTTTTGAAGCATATATTACCAGAGGGGGTCTCTGTGGCTCCCCCTGTAACGGCTAGTGCGGCCTCAAGTTGGGCCTTGCATTCTTCAAGCTCCTGGGACAGTCGGGTATTCTTTTTTGTAAGATCCTGAATAACAAATGATCCTTAAATCAGTTATTCTAACTATTTTAAGTCTTGGGGGCTACTGGCATATATAACCGTCAAATTTCCTCACCCGTATGTCCTTTATATACTTCTCCGTGGCTCTGGCTATACCATCTTGAGCGGCACGGAGGTGCGCATCTCCCGAATTGAAGGCATTCAATGCCTCTTGGGAGAACCATGCGTCACGAAGAACTGTCCGGCGGCGCCTGTGATTCATGGCACTGTCCACCTCGGAGTTGGTGGTGGAAAATCTGTCGGCATCCTCTGTCGGAGGAGCATCCGACGCATGCCTCGTGCTTGCCGCCGCTTCTGGACCCGGCTTTGGAGCCTGACTGGCGGAGGCTCGATTGGCAACCTCTCCGGACACAGTCCGGGGAGCGCTCTTTTTCCTGAAAACAGCACCAGCGTTAGTATGCCTTCCAGGAATCAATCCTGGGAATATGGTGACGCGCCATACCTTTGCGGCGGCGTTTTGATCCGGACCCCACTTCTTTTTAGCATGCGGGGCCGTGCTGCCCCTTGTTGGCTAGCCGCCGCGGGCTCGGCCTCCTGCCTCGAAGGCACCCCCTGCGAAACACCATGGGTATACGGTGATAAAAAATAAGCACAGATGGGTCATTATCAGAGTATTTGGAACTCGGTCTCAGTTACCTGTGAGGCTGGAACTATTCCGGGGTAATCGGCCGTAATGGCAACCAAGGCATTATCGATGCTCAGTTGGTGAAATACCCCATCAATCAGCTCCACCAATATGTCCGGATCCTCTTGGGAGGCCGGATCGAGGAGCCGTTTCGGATCCTCGGGTTGTGGAAGCGGGCTGTTTATGTCTTTCATGGCCTGGCGCAGTTCCTGCGACAAAATCACAAAATGAGATACCTAACCATGGGAATACGGATCGGGTGTACAAAAAAGAAATGTCCGCTTACCCATCTTCGAGGATTGTTCATAGAAAATCCGTTCAATGGTCTGACGCGGAGAAAATCCTCCTCTTCTCCCTTGTACAGCGCGGACAAGATCTTCACCAGATCAGTGACTGATCCCGGCCCCTTACGGATATGACGGGTGGCATCGTCCTCCCCGTTGAAATCCCACATGGGGTGGCCCCTATACTGGAGCGGCGCACCCCCCGCATAATACATGTGTCCATGACACCGATCATGGTCAGTCCTGAATGAGCTAACAATCTTATTCGGCTCATCAGGTAAAGGATGTCCATGTCGTCTTCCCTCTGGGGGCTCCGCGGGTGCCAACTCAGGCGTTTCTTCAAAGGAGCATTGCTGAACTCCGGGAGACCGATCCGAACAGGATCCGGCAGCGGGACGTCTTCTATATAAAACCATTCCGAAGGCCAGTCTTCGGACGCCTTCTTCGGGGTTCCGGATAGATATCCGGTCCCGGTGATGCGCCACAGCTCGGCTCCGCCCACTTGATATATTGACCCCTCATGAGAACGGGGTATAAGGCAGAATAATCTCTTCCACAGCGCAAATTGAGCCTCGACGCCCAAGAACAGTTCGCAAAGGGCCACAAAGCCCGCGATGTGCAAAATAGAGGCAGGCGTAAGGTGGTGTAACTGGAGGCCGTAGAACTCCAAGAGCCCCCGGAGAAACGGATGAATTGGAAATCCGAGTCCTCTTACTAGATAAGAGACAAAGCATACCCGCTCTCCTTTGGAGGGATCGGCGACACTCTCCGCTTGCTTTCCGCCCTTATAGGTGGCGAGTCCGGCTAGAACCGGAACCGTGAAGGCCGGGGGAAGAAATCCCTTGGTTTGGAGTGTCACTAGGTCGCTATGCGGGACTGAGCATCTCTCCCAATTTCAAGGCTGAGGGCTGGGAGCGCGAGAGGAGGAGCCGCGTCGGCTATCCATGATGAATGGATTTTTGTCAGAGGCGCTCCGATGAAAGCTCGCGGAGGGGGGATGGTGTGACTCAGATCTAGATCCTCACCCCTTTTATAGGCGGCTCATTTGGGCAGCTAGGGAGATAAGTGTAAAAATACCCTGGCTTTTCGCATTCATTCAAACACGTGGAAGATGGCCATTATTGGGCGTGGAAGCCAAGGAGCAGCATTTATCGTAAGCCGGACACTATTCGACAAGTATAAGGAATTTGGAGAAGAACCCGCCTCGCAATCCCGAAGACAATCTACGCTACGGACTCATCGCCATTGAAGCCTGGTTCGGGGCTCATCGAGGAGTCCTGGATTAGGGGGTGTCCGGATAGCCGAACTATCACCGTTGGCCGGACTCCTAGACTATGAAGATACAAGATTGAAGACTTTGTCCTGTGTACGGATGGGACTTTCCTTGGCGTGGAAGGAAAGCTTGGCGATATGGATATGTAGATCTCCTACCATTCTAACCGACTATGTGTAACCCTAACCCTATCTGGTGTCTATATAAACCGGAGGGTTTTAGTCCGTAGGACGAATAACAATCATACCATAGGCTAGCTTCTAGGGTTTAGCTTCTCTGATCTCGTGGTAGATCCACTCTTGTACTACCCATATCATCAATATTAATCAAGCAGGAGTAGGGTTTTACCTCCATCGAGAGGGCCCGAACCTGGATAAAAACATCGTGTCCCTTGTATCATGTTACCATCCGCCTAGACGCACAGTTCGGGACCCCCTACCCGAGATCCACTAGTTTTGACACCGACAAAGGAGATCTACATATCCGTATTGCCAAGCTTGCCTTCCACGCCAAGGAGAGTCCAATCCGGACACGGGACGAAGTCTTCAATCTTGTATCTTCATAGTCCAACAGTCCGACCAAAGGATATAGTCCGGCTGTCCGGATACCCCCTAATCCAGGACTCCCTCACCCTTGCCGGGGCAGCTCGCCCCACACCAACAGAGCAAGCCACCCTTGAGACCACTGTCACCAATATCACGTTGGGCCAGGGCTCGGGAGGCACCTCCATGGTGGCATGCAGATCTTTGTGAAGACAAGGAACACTCAAGATCATATGAGGATTAGAAGACGACGATCCTCGGCAGGATCCTTGCCGAGGAAGTCCACCAGACCCCCAGCAAGGTCCTTGCTGGGGACGGCAGCACGCCACGGCAAGACCCTTGCCGGGCCACCCGGCAGGGCCCTCACCAAGGACGCCAGTAGGGCCACTACCAGGCCCGCACCAACCAAGTCTCCACCACCGTTCACATGCAGCTGCCAGCTCAACTAGCTGGGCGGGCACCCGCGTGGCAACATGCAGCTCCCAGGCCAACTCATCAAGCGCCTGCGTGGCGGCATGCAGATCTTCGTGGAGGCTCCACCACCGTGCCACCTCAGCTGCCTGCCTGCCTACATGGCGTCGCATGCATCGCTAGCCAGGGCGCGTGTAGAAGCAAGGAGGAGCAGCGATGGACGGGACGGGCCTTGCCCCAGTCCCCGATAAAGCAAGGGGACACCTAAGCTACGCATTAAATGTGTCTTGTCCTGTAATACGAGCGATAAGCTCATAGCACTGTGCGCCTTTCCACCTCCTGTGTGCCACTGTGGTAGCCCCTTTCGACTATAAAAGGAGGCCCATGGCATACTTGAGAAGGATTCGGCTCTTTGGAACCACGCACTCACCATAGCTAGTTCGAGAGCTCAAGAACTCTCTGAAATAGACCCACCAAAGCAGGACTAGGGTTGTACCCATCCTCGCGGCCCGAACCTGGGTAAACGATCCTCGTGTTGGTTACTAATCCTGCTCTTCTCGCAACCCTGCGCCCCGACAACCATAGTAGGGATTCTTGTGATCCCATAGGTGTCATTTCCCCGACAGATGCACCTGCAAAGTTTGCACCACGTCTCGATGTGAGAAAGGGCAATGCAAGGTACCATAGAGGCTAGCAAATTGCGAAAAGGTAAGAATGCGTATGATCCATGGACTCACATTAGTCATAAAGAACTCATATACTATTGCAAAAGTATATTAGCCCTCGAAGCAAAGTACGAATACGCATGCCCTTAGGGGGATAGATTGGTAGGAAAAGACCATCCCTCGTCCCCGAACGCCACTCATGAGGAAGACAATCAATAATAAATCATGCTCCAACATCATAGCATAATGAGAGACTATACATGCATGCTTCGGGAATCACAAACCTTAACACCAATATTCTTACTAAACACAACCATTTACTAGTACCTCCCACATATTCATCTCTATATAACAAAACTACTACAAGGAATCAAACATATCATATTCAGTGATTCATAAGTTTTATGTAGGATTTCTAACCATGCAAGTGACCAGTTCCTTTTGACTCTCTAAATATATCTATGTGAATCATGAGAGTTTATTTCTTTCTACAAAAGACCATGCTCTAATAAGTGAAGCAAAATAGCATTCTTCAAATAACGATTTTCTATGTGAAGAGGAATAGGCAATCCAAACTTCAAATGATGTAAGTGAAGCACATGAAGCATTCTATAAAGCCATACTCAAAAAATTTGTGTGAAGCGTAATGAGCATTCTATATGTCAACCATGGACTATCTCATACCATCATGGTGCATAAAAGAAAAGTGAAAACTAAATGCAAAAGACGCTCCAAGATTTGCACATACACATGAACGAAACGAATCCGAAAACATACCGATACTTGTTGAAGAAAGATGGGATGCCTTCCGGGGCATCCGCAAGCTTAGACGCTTGAGTCTCCTTCAAAATTTACTTTGGGTGCCTTGGGCATCCCCAAGCTTGAGCTCTTGCCTCTCCTCCTTCTCCTCACATTGAGACCACCTCGATCTTCGAACACTTTATCCACACAAAACTTAACCGAACTTTTAGTGGCGGGGTTAGTGAATATGACAATGAAATCCCATCATGTACTGCTATCACATTATTGTATAATTATAAAGAAACATTACCCACTATATGCTACCACAATTCTATGGCCCCAAGTCAAGGAGGATTCAACAAGAATTCAAACATACGCAAATGATGAAGCTATCACAGCAATATGTGAAAACAAGACAGTCTGTAAAGATTCGAACATCCACCATACTTCTGTAACTCTAAAAATTCTGAAACAAATAGGAAACATAAAATTTTTGTATAGAAAGACAGTACAAAAGGTTTCCGAACCGTTTGATTTTCCAGTAAAAAAATGTAAAATCGCGCACAACAACCAAAGTTTCTGTTTTGCACCGCACAAACCAACAAGCAATTTAATCATCCTAAAGGCAAACCTTGGCACATTATTTTTATAATACAATGGAATTGTACAAGGGGATAATTAATTTTTTTGAAAAGTTTCTGCAATTCAAGATTCATAAAGTTTCCATGGGCATGAACAAAGTTCAAGGATGTCCCCCACTTTCACAATGCTCGTCTCTCTCACTTTCGCTTTTCTTTTTGTGAAGTTTTAAGTTCCCCTCTATATTTTTTTGTTTTTAAACTATATAAAAGCACTCAACAGAAATAAATGACTCTCTAAAACTTCTAGGTTGTCTCCCTAGCAGCGCTTTTTATAAAGCCATTAAGCTAGGCATAAAGTGCTCAAGTAATGAATCCACCCAGATCCCAAGGTATATCAAAGCCAATTTTAATTAACAATGATTTGGCATTTAGTAGTGAGCACAAAGCAACATATATCAAGAAATGAAGAAGTATAACTCTCTTCCTATGCATTGTCATGCCATACAAGAACAATTCATGAACATGAAGTAAATGCCAATACATAGCATAAGCAGTTTCTTGCAATTTTATCATGTTGGAAACATAAAGAGGCAGAGATGTAGTTCCTCTCTCATAATAATTCCAAGTAGGAGCAGCAAGCACATGCATATTATATTCATCAAAATTATCATGTGCAACAGTAAAAGGCAACCAATCAATATAATCCTTAATAAGTGCAAACTTTTCTGATATAGTGTAGTTTGGAGAATTCAAAAAGATAATAGGACTATCATGTGTGGGTGCAATAGCAATAGTTTCATTCTCAACATAAGGGACTATAGCAAGTTCATCTCCATAGGCATAATGCATATTGGCATCTTGGCCACAAGCATAACAAGCATCAAGTTCATCAAAAAGGGATATTTCAAATGAATCAACAGGATCATAGCAATTATCATTCATCCTTCGGTAAGAACGAAGGGAAATTAAATAATGTATGAGTTGAAGAGTTAATCTCATTAGAAGGTGGGCATGGGTAGCTAATCCGCTGTTCCTACTTTTGTTCTTCGCTCTCCTCATCATTTTTTTCATCCGATGGGCTCACAATATCATCGATTTCTTCTTCCATAGACTCCTGCAAAATATTAATCTCTTCTTGGACAGCAGAGATATTCTCAATAAATTCATCAATATCAGAATTATATTTATAATTATCATAGCAATATTTAAGAATGGCAAAAAAAATTAGGTCAATAAACATCATCATCAAAAGCTTCAAACTTTTCAAACAAAGATTCAATTTCATAAGAACCCTCAAAAGAAACAAATTCTTCTATTCATTCCACATCATAGTAACCATATATACCATTAGCATAAGAAGCTAAGGTTTCATTATCATTAAATTTGCATGAAAAGGGAAGGTGTGGAGCATTCATCCTAGAGCAACAAGTATAATCATATCTCAAGCATAAATCCCAAGCATACCAAATGTAACATATAAATTTGATCCCATAAAAGTTTCCCTTTTTGTGTCAATCGATAATCCCTAAAGTATTCACGTTGATCCAAAGTTACTCCCATTATCATGTTGAATGGGGTTTTCTAAGGATTATCAAAGTAGTGCATAATATTTTATCATAACAAGCATCGAGGGTTTTAGGAGGCTCCCCATCTCCATGAGTAGCAGGTACTACTAATTTTTTTGGTGTTTCCTGTTCCATATCCATAACTAAAGATAGAGAAAAACTTAGAACAGGAAATAAAAACTACTTAGTGATAAAGCAAACAAGCACACATGAGAATATTCACCCCACGCTATTGCTCCCCGGCAACGGTGCCAGAAAAAGGTCTTGATAACCCACAAGTATAGGGGATCATTTGTAGCCTTCTTCGATAAATAAGAGTGTCGAACCCAACGAGGGTCTAAAGGTAGAACAAATATTCCCTCAAGTTCTATTGACCACCGATACAACTCTATGCACACTTGACATTTGCTTTACCGAAAACAAGTATGAAACTATTTTGTAGGTGTGATGCTAGAACTACTTTGCATGAATAAAACTAGTAGTGCTTTGCAAGATAATAAAAGTTAGGTGTTTAGTAAAAGGGTTTGTGTCATTTGTCCCTAGGCAATCGATAACAAGTACCGATAATCATTCTTGCAATTTTATATGAGGCAGAGGCATGAGCTAACATACTTTCTCTACTTCGATCATATGCACTTGTGATTGGACCCCTAGCAAGCATTCGCAACTACTAAAGATCATTAAGGTCGTAAAACCCAACCATAGCATTAAGTATCAAGTCCTCTTTACTCCCATACGTCATACCCCACTTACTCGGGTTTAAGCTTCTGTCACTCCCGCAACCCACCATAAGCGAACCATGAACATATTGCAACACCCTATAGCGAGGGCCCCTCATGTTTGCGCGAGACTGAGGGCACCATAGGACAGCACCATAGATAAAATATACAATCATACCAACCAAGATCATGATTAACCCACAGGACAAAGCAGATCTACTCAACATCATAGGATAACCATAACCATAGATCATTGGGAAATAATATATGGAGTTGAGCACCATGTTTAAGTAGAGATTACAATGGAGAGAAAGGGTTGTTACACCGCTGCATAGAGGGGAAGAAAGTTGGTGCTGACGGTAGGAAGATTGTTGATGTAGATCGCTGTCACGATCCTTGCCCTGGCGGCACTCCGGCGCCACCGGGAGAGAGGGGGAGAGAGCCCCCCTCCTTCTTCTTCTTCCTTGGCCTCCCCCTAGATGGGAGGAGAGTTCCCCCTCTGGTCCATGGTCTCCATGGCAGTGGAGGGACAGGAGCCCCTCCGAGATTGGATCTCAATCTCTGTTCTCTTCTGTTTCACGTTCCCTAGATCTGGCCGAAAACCGTTTCTTATATTCCGGGAGATCGTAACTCCGATTGCGCTGAAATATTAACACGATTTTTTCTGATATAAGCTTCCTTGAGCCTGAAGTAGATCTCCAACTGACGTTCGAGTAGGGAACAACCCACCACCATGCACCAGGGGCCTCTGGCGCGCCCTGGTGTCTTGTGGGCTGTGTGGGCCTCTGTTTGCGGTAATTCCAACTCCGAAAAATCACATATATTCCAAAATAATTCTCCGTGAAATTTTATTGCATTTGGACTTCATTTGATGTGGATTTTCTGCGATACAAAAAACATGCAAAAAATAGGAACTGGCACTGGGCACTGGATCAATAGGTTAGTCCAATAAATCATATAAAAAGTTGCCAAAAAATATGTGAAAGTGGTATAATATTGGCATGAAAGAATAAAAAATGAGAAGTATCAGGGGCCATGGCGGCAAGATAAGATTGGCCCTGGCATCAAATCTGGGAGAGGAGTTGCGGGTTCACACGAAAGAGGAGGAGCCAAGGGCGAGCACGATGAGCAATGATGGCAAAGATGCGTTAGCAGCAGGCGGCCGCCAAGACTGGCAGTTATCGAGGCAGCATGGGGAAGTGGGGACGCCCATGTCCCATCAATTAATCGCCACGTGTCGACCGAGGCCACAGGTGGTTAGGGCCCGCGGCGCTCGGCACTTGCCCTTTGGCTTCGCCTAGAAGCCAAGTTCGAGCGTGCCTTGGGCCCGGGAGCTAGTGTCGGTGTTCTAGAATGGGGGTACCCAGACTTGCCTGCGTGCGGCCCATGGCGTGGCTCCATCAATGGACTAGTGCAGCCCACCTTCAGCATCATCAACTCAAGAACGTCACGAGGCGGACGACACCAAGACCTCCAGAAGGAGCGGCCTCCTCAGGCTGGCTCCTGAGGAGCGGAGATTTCTATGCAAGCCTCATCTCGTGAGGTTTAGATGACGTGAGCCGTGATGATCAAGGCTAGGAGGGCGCCAGCGAGTGTAGGACAGCAGTTTCCTCTTTGGTGCTAAGGAGGCAAGAGCAAGCACAGAGTCCCGACGTATCAGCCAAATGTTTCCATTCCCATGAAACAAGACCAAGACCGCTAGGACGGCAGGACGGAGGTCATCGCCAAGCCCACCACGGCATCACGACCAGAGGCTTTGCAGACGAAGACTACTTTTGTAAAGATAAGATGTACTAGTTGTCTCCCTTCGAATTTGGTCGTTGTGGGATGCCTCCCGCCTCCATTTTGGGGGAAGAGGACCAAGGCCGCTATAAATAGGACCTAGCCACCACTGTAGAGGGGGATCCAGATCATTCATATCATCCTCTCCCCCACCAGCTCTAGAACACGCCTCCTGAGGTCGTTCTTCCACTGTATTAGTTCATTCTTAGTCCACCTCGAGGCCAATCCACCACAAAGCAGGAATAGGGTTTTACACCGCAAGGTGGCCCGAACCTGGGTAAACTGATGTGTCCCATTTCCTTCCTGTTCATCGAGCTAGGCTATGAGATCGGCGAGTAGGCAAACTGGGGAGGTTGAGTTCTTCGCACACACCCTAGAGTTCGAGTCTATCAAAGGTCTGCGGAGCCCAAATCCGACAACATCCTCTTGAAAACTATTCGCGTTAGGCCACCTTGCGCAGACGTTTACCACATAAAGACTGTGTGTGATGGACAACCTTTGCCACACAGTTTCTTCTACGCACCGTGTGTGATGCATTCGATAATGAAAACGATAAAATTGTTAGTATCATGCGCAATGGCAATGCTATCACAGACGATTTAATGTGGAAAATTGTGTGTGATGTACCTGCGAACGGAAACGATTTCCTTGGAGCGACTGTGTGGGATGTACATACGAATGGAAACGTTTAGCGGGGACTGACTGTGTTGGATATGCTTGCGACCAGAAACAATATCGCTTGTATAATTGTATTTTTAGCACTACTGTATGTATAACCGTATTTGAGCGCTCGCCGGTCACACATGACCTCATTTTGCCGTGCGTGTGTGCCAGGAGGGCATATCCCCGACGGTTTCTGGGTGGTGTGGGAAGGACCCCCCCTATTGCCCACACTCACTTGGACGGTTCCAAACATCGTCGCGGAAAGGTGTTAAAAACCGTTTGTATAGCACCAACGCGTACCAGTGTTTGGTTTTGCAATGTTGTCTTTTTAAGTATATATGTTGTTGCTCTGTAGACAGAGCAAATCACATCGCACATGGACTAAACATTGGAACCCGTTGGTGATGATTTCATCAATCACTGACAAATGTATACCAGCAATCGTTTGCTCACAACACACACGGCTTCTTAACAGGAATCGTCTGTGTTGCTATTGGTCTTCCCACACATTTCCGATTACAGACATGTTTGCCGCATATCACACAGATCTTGTTAAGTTGAACCATTTCTGTTCTCTTGGCTCAACGCAAACAGTTCATCCGAGTTAACTATATGTCGTATATCGCACACACCTTCATCTGGCTACCCATTTCTGTTGTTCCGCCTCATCACAAATAGTTTATCCGAGTGAACTGTATGCCGTATATCACACATGCCTTCATCTGGCTGCCTGTTTCTTTTGTTCTGCCTCATCGCAAACAGTTCATTGAACTGAACCGTATGCCCGTCATCGCACACGCAACTAAAATCTGAACCGTGTTTGATGTATCCTTCATCTCAAACGTTTTGCATCTTTTTTGATGGTTATTCTACATATGCGATTAATGCATCACAAACAGTTTCATCAAAGGGTCTCTGATCATAGTGTCGCGTCAGCAGCATCCTGCAGTAGTGCATGTGCGCCAGCGTGGGCATCTTGGAGCGCGCCCTTCTCTGTTGGGAGTTTGCCGCGCTACCTTTGGGTAGCGCGGCTCCGTCCTTGGAGACGAAGACTGGTGGGTTGGTGCGTATGATGCCGCTCGCCTGGCTGTGATCGCCAGAACATCGCGGAAGCTAATCCTGGCCTCCGCTTCCGTTGTACCCACCGCCGCCCGTGCCGTCACCACTCAGCAAGGGCACTGGTGGCTTGGATGCTGATGGAGCACCCGCCGCGGTGCCCTTTTTCTTGGGGCAAAGTTGTTGAAGAAGGTGACGCCCTAACTACTGATCCTGATTCATGCAAGCAATCCCGCTACCTGGCACCCCTGAGCTGTCATGGTGCTGGCATGACCATCTATGGGACCATGGCAATCCCTTTGTGCTTCGATGATGGGATCGACATGCACAAAGAGCAGGGTCGGCAGAGAGCACATGGTATTTTACCCAGGTTCGGGCCACTTGTGAAGTGTAAAACCCTACTCCTGCTTTGTGTATTGATTGCGTGTAAGAATCCAGCTACGAGGAGCGCACATCCGACAAGGTGCTAGGGGAGTGCAACTACGCGCGTGGAATGGGCGGGGTTTTGACCTTTGTTAAGGTAGCCATGGGCCTCCTTTTATAGATGAAGGGATCACCACGGTGGCAAAATAGTAAGTCTACAGTGCAAATAGTGGGTAAAGTGCTAAATACCTAACACCGACGAGTTAGGAAAAATGCATTAAATGCACCGCGAGGTGTCTTGTGGATGGAGCTCCCCAGCAAGGTTTGTTTCTCCTTCTGTGTCGTTCGCCCATCTACCTTCTTATTCCTTTGACACATCACTAGGAAAGGTGTCATTAAAGCTATAACTTCATAGATGAGCAGCCACATGCCTAAAAAGGTTTCACTAACAGCCTGCTCACTTGACACCTAATCGACAAGTGACAACCTAACCGATGAGGTGGAGCAGTGGCTGAGTAGTGGAACCTTGCCGGGCACGGAGCTTGCCGGGCATGATCAGCCCCCACCTCCGCATAGGGATCTTGTCGGGTCCTTAGGCTGCTTTCTTGAGTATTTGTGAGCTCTGGCAGCATCTCTGACCTTGGTCTTCTTAATGTGCTCCTTGATCTTATGAACATCAGCCTCTCTGGAGCCATGCATTTAGCATACCAGATCTTCAATCTTTGAGATCTTCTTTGCTTTTTCATTAATCTGGTCTAGTGTTCGTCTTTTGTTATCACCCGTGAAGCCTTACCGCTGGGTAGACTACTACTACCTATGCATAAGTCTAGGGTATTAAGGACCCCATTCTTAATGGACCGACACATAGGAATGTGGAGGCCTATATGGATGATATAGTGGTCAAGACCAAGTAAAAGTCGACACTGATACAAGATTTAGAAGAAACATTTGCTAATCTCCGCAAGATCAAACTGAAGCTCAATCCCGAGAAGTGTGTGTTTGCTGTTCCGTCCGGCAAGCTTCTCGGGTTCTTTGTTTCTCAACGTGGAATTGAAGCCAATCCTGACAAGATCAAATCAATTGAGCAGATTGAAGCACCGAAGTGCGTCAAGGATGTGCGCCATCTTGCCTGCTGCATTGCTGCACTTGGTAGGTTCATCTCCAAGTCTGCCGAGCGCGCCCTGCCATTTTTAAAAATCGTGAAAAAGGCAGGTCCAATAAACTGGACTCGAGAAGTAGAGGCAACACTGCAAGACTTGAAGAGGTACCTTTCTTCTGTGCCAACACTGATCGTGCCAAGACCGCAAGAGCCGTTGTTGTTGTACTTGGCAGCAAAAAATCAAGTGGTTAGCGCTGGACTGGTGGCAGAGAGGGAAGATGAAAGTGAAGAAGGAGCAGATGCAGACCCGTCAGGTTACAAGCCGGAATCTTCTCCAGCATGTCCTGGAGCCGACAAGTCAAGCGCGGAACAAGCAAGTGAATCAGAGTCACAAGTCGTGCTAAAGAAGAAATAGGTGCAACACCCAGTTTATTTCGTCAGCTCCCTTCTCTTAGGAGCTCGATCGAGATATTCGGGTGACAATAGTTGATTATTGGTCTCCTAATGGCCTCAAGAATGCTGCGCTACTATTTTCAAGCACACCAAATCACCGTCGTCACTCGCTTTCCAATGCGAAGGATCTTGAGGAATCCAGATGCAATAGGCAGGATTGTTCAGTGGGTGTTGGAATTGTCAAGCTTTGGTCTTAAGTTTGAAAGCACATCAACAATTCAGAGCAGAGCCTTGGCAGAGTTCATTGCAGAATGTACGCCAACGCCTGACGTAGAAATGTAGGGACCTTTGTCCCCGGCAAGGAAACAACTAAGGATTGGATTATGTACTTTGATGGGGCTTTCTCGCTGCAAGGCTCCGCTGTTGGAGTGCTTCTTGTAGTACCCACCTAAGAGCACCTCAAGTATGTAATTCAGATGCATTTCCCCAGGGAGAAGGCGATGAACAACACTGCTAAGTATGAAGGATTGTTTGCCGGTCTTAGGATTGCGGCAGACCTTGGAATTAGAAAACTTATCATCCGAGGCGACTCAACGTTAGTTGTGAAGCAAGTCAACAAAGACTACAAGAGTCTACTGATCGAAGTATATGTTGATGAAGTAAGGAAATTGGAAGAGCACTTTGAAAGATTGCAAATAGAGCACATCCCATGTGTGGAGAACACAATAGCAGATGATCTGTCAAAGCGTGCCGTACTCAATCTATATGTGGAACCACGGAATTTTGTACTCTATTTGACTCAACCATGTGTAACACCATCGGTTGGGCAGAACAAGAGAGGAAAGGTGAACTACAACAAGTATTTTCCTGCCAAGCTCCCAGAAGCTACCGACAAGGATGTTGCCGGAGACGGCGGCAATCTTACCTATCGTGGTTTTGTCACAGCAGATGTTCTCATGAAAGTACTTAGTCGTGAGGCCATCGCTATAAGGTAGTAGCTTGAACGGGGTTGATAGGAATTCAGAGGCGAGAGTTTACCCTGGTCCGGCCCCTCACGGTGCAGGTAAATGCATACTCCTGCTTGATTGATTACTGTGTGGGATCCCAATTACAAGGGTGCAACTTGGCTATCCTAGTACTCTAGAGCTTGCAACTTAATCTTTCTGCCTCAGAGGCTCCCCTTTATATATAGGTTGAGGCCCTAGACTTACAAAAGAGTCCGGGTCGGAATACAACCCGTGTCCTAATCTACTTTCTACTTATCTTACCTGCCAAGTAAGAGAGCTTCCTTATAACATCTTTGTCGTGTCGGTGTTAAAGCATTGGGCCATGAGATGACCCGCTCCACGAGTCACCATCTGGGCTTTGAGCTTCATGGTTATCACGACCCATATAGCGATCTTATTTCCTCAAGTCACCATTGTATAACCTGGCCCAGAACGGGCGGGTCGGGGATATATCCCCAACATTAGCCCCTAGATTGACTTGGATTTATCCATGTTAATCTCAATACTGACAATAATTCCGGATCATTCTTCTCCAAAACTTCTTGCCTCTTGAATTTGCATAATGGCCGGGTCATATATTGCCATCTCATGACAACTTTGCACTTTGACACTTCTTGCTTTTTATGGTATGACATCATCTTCCTGGATTCCTGGATATTAGATGTGAAAAAGTTACTACACCACCTCGAAAAAGTTACTGCACCACATCATCTTTCAAGCATAAAAATCGAGGCATCCCCTACTCGAAAAAGTTACTGCACCACCTTTGTTTTCGTACCTGCCTTTCCAACTTCTCACTGCCTTATAAATATACCTAAGGAGGTTCGGTTTTCACTTTTACTGCTTCGACCCCTCTCTTCTTCTTCCTCTCGCCAGACCTCTCTCGCGACCGAAGTAGCACTGTGTAGTTCCATGGTCGCCTCGACCGCGACCTCGATGTCGTCCAAGTAGTCACCGGAGCCCTCAAGAACGCTTCGGCCAGTCTCCATCGCATCTAGATATGCACAAATCCTTTTCATTTGATCTGTAGCACTTCATCCCCTTACTTAGTTCATCGGTGTTCATTGGTGTTCATCATTATCCAACACCTTCTTTTAGTTTTAGATCTAGATTCGCTTGAACTATCAATAGAAATACTCCAGTGGTAGTTGCAGCACCATTTTCGCATCTAGTAAGTTTGTGCCGTTCTCAAATCCTGTCAATAGACCAGCCAGTGCTTCCATTGTTAGTTTTAGGTTTTGATAAATATTCCTTTTTTGTATCATTTCGTAATTGCATGTGCCTCGTCAAAATCTTGTTGTTGACAACACTTAGCAGAAAATCTCAAGTCACCTGAATAGGGTGATTCGCTTATGGTTTGCCAGCTCATCTTTGCTTGTGTTGCTTGTATAGGTCGTTAACCATAGCTTGAATTCTATTTCCCTTTGTCATGCCAGCTTAACATCTTAGGTAGGTAGGCAACTTACCACTCATGGACATATGTGTTGACTCATCCTTTGCTATAATAGCCCCATTATTTCGCCGGCTTATAATTTGAATAACTCGGCAACTTATCACCCATAAATGTAACATGCCGGTTTATAGTTATTACTTTGCTTCGCAGTTTCAACTTTAGGTGACTTATCATGGCCAAAACTGACAAAGCCAAACTGATAAGGCCTGCAACTGGGTCACATCTGAAGTTTCCACTCTCATGATAGATGACCTTGTGGGGCAAGGCTTATTGCCGGCTCAAGGAGCAATTAGCTGGCAGGCGCCTGATGAAGAGAGCCCACCCCGACCCGACCAAGGAGAAGTTATTTTATTTGTGGACCATCTTTAGAGGGGCTTCTCACCGCCCGAGTTGAAATTCTTCCGGGACTTCCTCCATTTCTTCGATCTCCATCCTCAAGATATTGGTACAAACTCAATGACCAATATTTGTCAGTTTCAAGTCTTCTGTGAAGTTTATCGTCAGATGGAGCCAACTGTCCCCCTCTCACGGGAGTTATTCTACGTTCACCACCAGACTGAATTCACGTATAGCCCCAACATAGAAATTGGTCGAATTTCCATTCAGAGACAGAAAAACAACCCTTTCTCGTAGGCTAAGCCAGCGAGTCATCCGAAAGGATGGAACAAAACATGGTTCCACTACAAGAACACCGCTCCCATAGGCAAGAACTCTTCTCGGATTATAGGTTGGACCGACATGACATGACAACTGCTTTCCTAGGCTGGCCATCTGATGAAGAGTAACAACAAGTCGCACCTATTTATCCAAAGCTCTGGACCTTAACAGCCAACGGGCTCACCGGGGTCGACTTGACCCGGTGCTGGATAAGTTCGCACATCTAGCCCCTATGTTGAAGGGGCGACTTAGTGTGTAACTATATTGGCAACTTAGCTGATGTGCAGCACTTCAGCTAGGTCAACTTGTCTGCTGATCAGGTAAATAAAGCCATGAAGAAGCTGCTAGGAGAACCTCAAGACAGATGCAATCAGACTGGGCTTGCTCCCTTTTGTCAAACCAACCCCGTGCCACCAGTGATTCTTGTTTGATAACTTTAGTTATTCTATCTTGCTTACCTTGCCATCCTTATACTTACTTACCGGCTCATCATGTTTGCAGGCAAACAATAAGTTCTGGAAGAAAAGAATTAAGAAATATGCTGCTCCCCCACCTGAGTCGGTGGATGAGCCGGGCGATGATGAAACGGGTGCCAATGAGCTAGGTGCTGATGAGTCAGAGGTAGAAATCGACTATCTCAGTCGTCTTTTTATTGAGCTTGCTGACGCTTCCACTTCTCAAGGTCACACCAAGGGTAGCCGAGCTGGCAATGTTGAGGTAATTTCCGTCTGCTCTGGCTCAGAAACTTTTGTCCCTAAGAGATCGAGACGAGCCGTCAGGATCGTACCATTTTCTCATCCAGACGCTTACTTAGACCCGAATTTTCGTTTGAAGAAGTCGCAGCAAGCTGACAAGCACAAACTGCGGAGCAATTCTGGTGAGTTGACCGCTGGCTTATAACACGAGCCGGTAGCTCGAAAGCAACGGGTTGAGTGCCTCACAGTCCCACTTCGTCTCGTACACTAGCCGGTCTTATTCGTCGTCCACAAATCCTTTCTGATTCAAATTATCAAGAATCGCCACCCTCTTCCAGGGAATCAACCGCCACTCAACTGCCGGCTTTCACAATCAAGCGCGAGTGAGTATCTGGAATATATGTCCTTACTATTGCAAATCTTATTGTCTGAAACTTGCTTGTACTGATATCATGGCCAGAGCCGTTGCTAGGAAAAAGGTTGGCGAGTCATCCTATCGGATCACGGATTCTGGCAAAACCCTCAAGGTTCGAACACTGGGGTGCGCACGAAGATCTCCCCCTATCGATCCATGGCCTAGCTTCGCTAAGATCTCAAGGACTAACTCGACAAACTCGCAACACAAAGGACACAAGATTTATACTGGTTCGGGCCACCATTGTGGTGTAATACCCTACTCAAGTGTGGTGGTGGTGGATTGCCTCTCGGGCTGAGGATGAACAGTTACAAGGGGAAGAACAACCTCCTGAGGTTGAGGTGTTCTTGTGCTCGGTGTGTGGCTAAGGATCGGCTAAAGCTCAGATGCCTCCTTCTGTGGTGGCTAGTCCTATTTATAGAGGCCCTGGTCCTATCCCCAAATATTGAGTGGGAAGGGAGCCAACAACGGCCAATTTGAAAGGGGACAGCTAGTACAGCTTATCCTGACAAAAGCAGTCTTCGCCTGCAAAAGGCTCTGGTGGTGACACCGCTTTGGGCTCCATGGTGACCTCTATCTTGCCGTCCTGCTGGTCTTCGTCTCGTTGCACCGATATGGAAACCTTTGCTTAACGCCTCGGTACTCCGCGCATGTGCTTGCCTCCTTTGCACCAAAGGGCAAACAAGGACACTATGCGCGCTAGCACCCGCCTAGAGCCCACCTGGTCTCGATCGTCATGGCTCACGCCACGAGAACCTCGCGAGGTTTGCCTTGCCTTGAACTCTCCGCCCCTCGTGATCCAACCTGGTGAGGATGCTCCCAAGGAGGTCTTGCATCGTCCGCCTCGCGAGGCTTGGACCCTCGCGACGGTCTTGAGTGCTTGTTGGTGAAGATGGGCCATATGGGCCCGCTCGCAGAGCCACGCTGTCGGTGTCAAAACCGGCGGATCTCGGATCGGCGGCTGAGACACAAGAATTGCAAGGCTTGAAGCATCATGAGGGAGTCCCGGATTAGGGGGTGTTCGGATAGCCGAACTATAACCTTTGGCCGGACTCCTGGACTATGAAGATACAAGATAGAAGACTCCGTCCCATGTCCGGATGGGACTTTTCTTGGCGTGGAAGGCAAGCTTGGCAATACGGATATGTAGATCTCCTACCATTGTAACCGCCTCTGTGTAACCCTAGCCCTCTTCGATGTCTATATAAACCGGAGGGTTTTAGTCCGTAGGGACGAACAACAATCATACCATAGGCTAGCTTCTAGGGTTTAGCCTCTCCGATCTCGTGGTAGATCTACTCTTGTACTACCCATATCATCAATATTAATCAAGCAGGAGTAGGGTTTTACCTCCATCGAGAGGGCCCGAACCTGGGTAAAAACATCGTGTCCCTTGTCTCCTGTTACCATCCGCCTAGACGCACAGTTCGGGACCCCCTACCCGAGATCCGCCGGTTTTGACACCGACATTGGTGCTTTCATTGAGAGTTCCGCTATGCCGTCGCCATCAGGAAGGATGCCTCATCCCATCTTTAAAGATGGCACTATTGCTAAAGGAGCTTTGGCTATCGGCCAAACTCTCCGTCTAGGCGGTTTTCTTATGACCGCCTGTTCGGCCGCCGCGCCGACGATGACTTCTCGGGTCATCGAAAGCAATCTTCACGCCAACTCGGAACTCGCCGAGCAGTTAGATCCAATGGAGCTCTCTTCTTGAAAACGAGCTCTTGGATCGCACCGCCGCCCTGGGAGTCGCTATAGACTACGATCAGATTGGGCCTAAACCCGACCCGAGGGAGATTAACTCTCCCCAGGTCACCCATCACGTTGCAGTGGTGGAGGAACAATGCGGCAAACCTTCATCTATATTAAGGACTAGTTATGTACGGATTCCTGATCCCTCCAAGCCGGATACCTGCGGAGGGGAGGACGTCACTCAAGCCCTGAACCTAAAGTCAAGCAGCGGGCTAGATTCATTGGACAACATCCAAGAACCCAAGCTTCCGAGTTCGGAAACTCCTTGGCCCCTGAGTCTTAAATTGGGCGAAGTTCCGGATTTAATTCCACCCGCCCACCCAAACATAAGCGATCTATCCCAAATTCGGCAAGAGCCCGCAGAACAAGACACCATTACTGGGCCAGATTCCTCCTGGTCATGAACAGGATAAAGGACTGCCGCGAGGAGGACGCAATTTCATTCTTCTGCAATAATTGCACGGACAACAGAATCCTCAACGCCATAAGTCACTGTGAAATTACACTCTTTGCTGACTTGGCGTCCATAGTACGAAAGTACTGTGCGATTGAAAGCGCCTGGAAAACCGAAGTAAGATTTTGGGACAATCCGGCCTTGAATACAAACCCAGTCTGAAATAAAAGGGTGCATTATCGCCAGTCACCCAGGTTAAATACCAAAAAGCAAAAAACCTCTATAGGGCATGGAACCGTACTGGAGGGATGGCTCAACGTACCCTGTAAAATTCATAGTACAGAGGGCACCACACCAACTCATAGCCTTAGAGCATGTTGGATACTCCGGCAGGTGGCCAAAAGTGGCGACGAGCTTCTAACCCCAGCATCCACAGAGCAGCAGCCCAGGGATACCAGTACGGTATTAACAGTCTTCGAGACTTTCGCATCCAATAATATGCGAAAACGAACACTCCGCAGCCTTGCCGAAGTCTACCAAGTAGCAACAATAAACCCATGGAGTGACAAGCTATTACCTTTAATGCCAGTGATGAACCTAAATTCTGAACAGCCCGAGCACCAGCAGCATTGGTCCTCAGTCCAATAGTGGACGACTTTCGCCTTACCAAGGTACTCATGGACGGTGGCAGCGGATTGAACCTCATTTATGAGGAAACCCTTCGAAAAATGGAAATAGACTGGAGCCGCATTGAGCGAAGCAGCACAACCTTTAGAGGAATAATCCCCAGTCGGGAAGCATGCTGCACAGGAAAAATCACACTGGATGTGGTGTTCGGCACACTGGACAATTACAGGTCCGAGGAGGTCACGTTCCAAGTGGCCCCGTTCAGCATCGGATACCACTCTCTATTAGGGCGAGAGGCATTCACAATTTTTCAAGCTATACCCCATTACGGGTACATGAAACTCAAAATACCCGGGCCAAACAGAATCATCACTCTTGCTAGTGACCCGGACATAGCACTCCGCGTCGAAAATAAGACAGCCGCACTGGCCCTTGAGGCACTATCCAAAGCCCTAGCGGCCGAGGAACTGACTGCGCTGCGCTCCACGGTGAACAGGTATGATGTGATACTCGATAAAAGATCCAAGTCCACCTCCTTTAAACCAACGGACGAAATAGTCAAATTCCAAGTCCATCCAACGGACCCTACAAAAACGGCCTCCATCAGGGCACAATTAAACCCTGATGTAGACGCCGCACAACGAGAATTCCTACGCGAAAATTGGGACATCTTTGCCTGGCACCCTTCAGACATGCCAGGAATCCCACGCCGGTTGGCCGAGCACAGCCTAAACATCCTAGAAGGATTCTGGCCAGTCAAACAGGCTCTCCGGCGTTTCTCCGAACCTAAGAGACAAGCCACGGGAGAGGAGCTAGCCAAACTATTGGAGGCCGGATTCATTAGTGATATAAAACATCCGGACTGGCTAGCAAACCTGGTGATGGTACCAAAGAAGGACAAATCCTGGCGCCTATGCGTCGATTTCAAGGACCTCAACAAGGCTTGCCCAAAGGATCCCTTCCTCCTCCCCCGCATCGATCAAATTATCAACGCTACCGCAGGACACGACTCATTGTGTTTCCTCGACGCATACTCCGGCTACCATCAAATTAAAATGGTAGAGCCTGACCAAGCCGCAACGGCATTTATCACCCCATACGGCCCATTCTGCTTCAACACAATGCCCTTCGGGCTCAAGAACGCCGGCGCAACATATCAAAAATGCCGAAAGCTCTTGGGCTTCATTGTGTCCGATAGAGGAATTGAAGCAAACCCAGCCAAGATCCGGGTTCTGTCACAATTGGATATCCCAAAGGACCTCAAACAAATACAAAAATTGACTGATGTGTGGCGTCTCTAAACCGCTTTATCTCCCGTTTGGGAGAAAAGGCATTACCCCTTTATCGCCTCCTCCGGCGCACCGAACACTTCGAGTGGATGGATGCCGCCACGGCCGGACTCGAAGAAATAAAAGCCATATTTGCAACAAACCCGGTCCTTGTCGTGCCCAACATGGGCGACCAATGCTATTATACATCGCAGCAACTCACCAAGTTGTAAGCGCGGTGCTCGTTGTCGAACGAGAAACGGACGGACACAAGTTCCCCCTTCAAAAACCAGTTTACTACGTGTCCACTGTCCTCACTCCATGCAAGTCACGGTATCCGCATTATCAAAAGATAGCATACGCGGTGTTTTTGGCATCCCGGAAGCTGCGACACTACTTTCAAGAGTGTTCGATAACAGTAGCCTCTGAAGTACCTCTTAACGACATTATAAACAACCGCGACGTGACGGGCCGGATTGCCAAATGGGCCATTGAGCTCCTCCCATTTGACATAACCTATATGCCACGACGAGCTATTAAGTCGCAAGTTTTGGCAGACTTCGTCGCTGAATGGACTGAAGCCGAACTCCCTAAAGACTACGGCACATATTCCAACTGGATCATGCACTTCGACGGCTCCAAAATGTTGGCTGGCCTGGGGGCTGGCGTCGTTCTGACATCTCCAACAGGAGATACAGTTCAATACATACTCCAGATAATGTATACAGACTCCAACAACGCAGCCAAATACGAGGCCCTTCTACATGGTCTCCGGATGGTAGTATCCATGGGCATTCAACGCCTAGAGGTGCGCGGGGATTTGAACCTCGCGATATCTTAAATAAATGGAGACTTTGATGCCAAAGATCCGAAAATGGCAGCTTGTCGCAACGCCGTCCTAAAAATGTCAGCTCGGTTCGAAGGGCTCGAATTTCACCATATAGCTCGGGAAAACAATCAGGCAGCAGACATCTTGGCACGCATTGGCGCAAAGCGCGATGCCGTCCCCCCAATATCTTCTTAGAGAGGCTGTTCAAGCCATCCGTATTATGGGAAGGGGAGTCCAAAAATAACAGCCCGGACCCAACCGCACCGCCCGACACCGAACATTCTGACACAATTGGAGGCTCTGCCAACGAAGTAACATCTTCAGCCCACGTAATAATGGCAGTCATTGCCCCGTGGACGGAACCATTCCTAGCCTATCAAACCAGGCAGGAACTCCCCGAGGACCAAAACGAGGAACGCTGCAGAGTGCGGCGATCTAAAGCTTATAAAGTCCATGAGGGAGAGCTTTATAAGAAAAGCACCACCGGAGTCCTTCAAAGGTGTATCTCCGAAGAGGAAGGGTGGAATCTTCTGGCTGAAATTCATGCCGGACTCGGCGGGCACCACGCCGCAGCCCGGGCCCTTGTACGCAAGGCCTTCCGTACAAGATTTTACTAGCCGACGGCCCAGGCAGATGCTCAGGACTTAGTCCAACGATGCGTCGGTTGCCAGCTCTTTGCTAATCAAAGCCACATGCCACCCACCACCCTACACACTATACCCATCACCTGGTCCTTCGCGGTCTGGGGCTTGACATGGTTGGACCCCTTAAAGGAGGAACCCACAAGCAAAAATACCTACTGGTCATGGTGGATAAATTCACCAAATGGATAGAGGCCAAGCCTGTTAAGACGGCCGAATCCGGACCGGTGATAGACTTCATATCAGGGGTCGTACACCGTTACGGCGTCCCTGTCACAGCCCCAGATCAGCCCTTGCTTGACTTTGCTTGCTCATCACGTCATCATGTTTATGATTTAAATAAATTTGAATTGGGGATTGTTCAAACCCTAGAAGATAATAATTTCAACTAGGATCAAAATAAAAATATTTCAATGAACCCAAAATGCCCTTCATAAATGTCCATCAATTTTAAATTGGTCTAGAACCTCTGCGAAAAAATGATGCACATATTTCTAGGCCATTCTGGATTTTTGAATTAACTCATATTGTATTTGAATTGGGGCATTTAAATACATAAATATTTTTAAATGCTCCAACAATTTTGGAATTAGTTGAGGGCCTCTGGAATAATTCATTTAGTGCCCATAACTATTTCCAGAATTTTTAAAAAGTGATTTGGTTTGAAAACCAAATTTAATTTTTTTTGCATAAATAGAAAACAAAACAAAAATAGAAATAAGAGAGGGAGAGAAACCTCACTGGCTTAATCTGGCGGCCCAAAGATCAGGCCGCCCATGGCGAAGTCACCGCTTCCTCTCGCCAGGCAGGCAGAGAGGTGAGCGTCGGCGTGCCTGAGCTCGCCACGGCGCCATCTGCTTGCCGCCCGCGATCCTGGACGTCTGGACGACCTCCACGTCGTCGCCCCGACCCCCTGGACCCCTCCATTCGTCCCCAACGCCTCTCCCTCGCCATTCCCCACCACAACCGAGTGTGCTCACCGCTGCCGACCGTCGTAGCCGTGGCCACCGCCTCCCCCTCGCCTCTCCGACATGCCCAGGAGCTCCGCAACCGTCGCCGACGTCTCTCTGTGGACTCACACGATGCCAAACGCCCCGAAGCACCGGCCGTGACCTCTTCTTCCTCCTCGGGTCGCCGAGATCGCCATCGTCACCCTGCTCGCTCCGGACCTCCCCCGCGCCCACTGTCCTTCCCATAGTTCTCGCGGTGAGCTTTTCTTCCTCCTCCCCCCAACCCCATTGCTTGTCGCCTCCTCTAGGCCGTAGTTGCGCGAACGCCGAAGCTCGTCGGCGCCGTGCCTCATCGCTGTCGCGGCCACAGCTGCCGCCACCCACGCCTCGAAGCTTTGCCCGTGCTCAAGACCCTCCAGAGCGGGCGCGCCCACCTGCTCGACTTGTGCCCCCTAGCGCCAACCCCGACCTCGCCCGAACTCCGGCCACCGCCGCAAGCCTCGCCCCGGCGAGCTCGGGCCGTCTCAGCCCGTCCCAACCGCACAGAAAGACGCGGGGCACTCCCAGCTTCACGCTGATGCCTCCGCCGTCCCTTTTGGTCGTCGGAACAAGAAACCCGAGCCCCTCCGTCATGTCTGGCCCCACCAGCGTCATGTCGCCGGTGGGTTTGACCCATTTTACCATGTGGGCCCCGCCCCCTGGTCAAACCTAGATTAGGAGTTAATCTAACACTAGTTTAGATTAGTTAGCTAATCAGGACATCGACGGTGGGTCCCACTGGTCAGTTTGACCTGAACCGTCTCGATTGATCACGACGTCGGTCGACGTCAGTCGACGCAGTAAATCCTTTTCTGGATTTATTCTTATATAGGAAATGCCAGAAAATAGTTAAAACTTCTAAAATTCATAGTAATTCAACCGTAGCTCCAAATGAATTAATTTATATATGAAAAATTATCAAAAAAATTCAAGGAATCCATCTGTACCATTTTCATGCATGTTTGAACAAGGTTTGTCCTCTGTTTTGGACAAAACAAATAAAGGGCATTTAAATAATCATATATGGAGTTGGAATTTGAATCATGTATTCAAACCAATTTCATTTAAATCATAGCTAGATGAATTAGCTCAGATCACAGCATATTGCCATGTCATGATCATGCATCATATTGTGGCATTGCATTGATTGTGTTCTTTCTCAGTTGCCGGTGTTTGTCCCCTCTCGATAGACATGGTTCCGACGATGAGTTCGATGACACCGATGAAGAGCTATAATATCTTCAGGATTGCCAGGCAATCAAAACCCCCTTGTTCATTCTGATATAATCCCACTCTCTCGCTCCTGCTCTCTTTTACTGCATTAGGACAACAACGGTTCATCTGTTACTTGCTGCGGTAGCTGAACCCCTTTATCCTCTGCATGACCTGTCAATCCACAGTAAATAGATGAAACCCACTAGCATGAGTAGGAGTTGTTTGAGCCCTGATGTGCCTACTCATTCATGCTTGTTTGTCATGCCTGCTACTGCTTAGAGTTGAGTCAGTCCGATTCATCGGGATGAATCGGAGGTGTGAAAACATGTCCTACTGTTGAGAGCTAAGTGTGTGAACACGATTTGGTAAAGGTAGCGGTGAGAGGCCATGTAGGAGTACATGGTGGGTTGTCTCATTGCAGCCATCCTCAGGAACTGAGTTCTGTGTTTGTGATCCATGAAACAGGTACTACCACACATTGGGATCCTTAATTGACCCTCTCGACTTATTAACCACTCTTGTCCTCTGTCCGGGAGTTGCAAAGTAGTTTCTGGTGTTTGTATCATGCTGGGGGCCGCACGTAGCGCTGACCTTAGGGGTGGGCTGTGTTGCGGTAGGCACATGGCACGGTGCACCGATTCACTCGTTTGGTGTCTCGGGAACCCTGCACACATCGTTCGGGGCCGTTAGTGGAAACCTCGGCCGGACTCCCTGCGAATGGAACCCGAATAGGCGATAAACCTAGACTAGGGACTCGTGTGTTTAGTCAGGTCGTGGCCGACACCCTCGCTGGGCTTCCGCTTGAAGGTTGTCGAGTACATGTCGTGTAAACGGCGGTAAGTGGTGACAGCGTGTGTGAAGAAGTACACCCCTGCAGGGTTAACATCATCTATTCGAATAGCCGTGTCCGCGGTGAAGGACTTATGGGTTGCCTATAACAGTTCAGAGACAAGTGAAAGTGGATACTCTAAAATGTGCAAGATAAGCGTGAGTGCTATGGATGGCGTTCTCGTAGGGAGACGGGAGCGGATCCATAGTGGTGTATTTGATATGGTGAATATGTGGACTCATGTGCGCCACCTCAAAAGAGTTACTTGCGATGTAGTTCAGGATAGCCACCGAGTCAAAGCTGGCTTGCTGCAGTTAAACTCCACCACCCCCTTGTTGATAATGATGCATATGTAGTTAGTTCTGATGTAAGTCTTGCTGAGTACATTTGTACTCACGTTTGCCTATTTAATGTTTTTGCAGAGATACTTCAGTCTCGCTAGTAGTTCCGCATGGACTTCGACGTTTAGCTTGTTACCTCAGCTACGATCTTGTGCCCTCGGCAGGATCTGGTAGATAGTCAGGCTTGTCAGCCTTTTTCATTTGTAGATGTCTGTACCCAGACATGTTAATCTTCCGCATGTGTTTGATTTGTATGCTCTGAATGTTAGGTCATGAGACCATGTTTGTAATATCTCGCTCCTCGGAGCCTAATGAATAAATATTTGAGTCATACAGTTATGTTGTGATGCCATGTTGTATTTACACATATCGAGCATATTGTGTGTATGTTTGAAATGCTTGGTGTGTGTGGGATCCGACAATCTAGTTGTTTATCCTTGGCAGCCTCTCTTATAGGGAAATGCAGTCTAGTGCTTCCTGGTGCCATAGTAGTCCGCTACAGCCCGGTTCACCGGAGTCCTGCTAGCCCAAAGACTACCGCTTTCAGACACTTGACTGGCGGCATGTGTTTCACTTCGTTCTCGTGGTTCCGTCCCTTCGGGGAAATGTCACGCGGTGACATCCGGAGTCCTGCCTAGCCTGCTACAGCCCGGGTTCCCGGAGTCCTGTTAGCCCAATGCTACAGCCTAGATTCACACGCTACTGACCGACACGCTCGATGTGATTCATGTATGCCTGTTCCCATGGGTTAGTGCCGCTTTGGGTTCACGGCTAGCCATGTCGGCCCGGGTTCTCTGTCATATGGATGCTAGCGACACTATCATATAAGTGAGTCAAAAGGCGCAAACGGTCCTGGGCCATGGTAAGGCGACACACGTGGGAATACCGTGCGTGAGGCCGCAAAGTGATATGAGGTGTTACCGGCTAGATTGATGTGACTTGGAATTGGGGTCCTGACAGCTTTGGTATCAGAGCCTGACTGCCTGTAGGATTACCAAGCCAAACTGGTCAAAGTTGTGTCTAGAAATACTTGAGTTATGTAAGGGAATTGATTGTGGAAGGGAACGTTAGGCTCTTTTTACTCCTTATACCTTATGGCCTTCTGATCTGAGTCATCCTCTTCTCTTCTACGGGGATTAAGAACTAGGCCTTCTCATCTATCTATCAGGATGGCGTGTTACTAATCCATAGACTTATAGAATTGATAGTTTCAAATCTCAGTTCAATTTTTACTATTTCCGTGTGTTCATAGTTTGTCTCGGAACCTTGATATTGTGCTTCTGAGTGGTTATGCCACCATTTTTGCAGGATGTCTCAAATCATTTTGAGCATTTACAGCCATTATGTTGTCCGAGTCATCCCAGGTTTCTAATACAATCTGAAGCATTTGCAAAATCCCTTCCTCCCATTTTGATGTCCCTTTGGGCCGGATTAATCACACTAAACAAAGGTGTTGAGGTACTCCATTGCCTCGACATATATGTTGGAGTTATTTTTATGACCCTAGGTGTCTTAGCGAGTCACCTAGTAATATAATCTAGCCATGCTTTGCATCCCGAGTGTGATGATTCTGGCCATTACCCTCGAAAGCATCCTGTGATGCTACTTAGTAGTAGGTATTCTATTCCTGGGTTCTTGACCCCGAGATTCACCCTACTTACCTCGTGTTGATAGTGTTTCTCGTACCTTTAGGATATTAGTAACCTTTGTGATAGTCCTCGAGGTCCGTGGTATATCATTCTTCCAAATACCATGAACCATCCTTGGCAGGAGTTCCTTTGAACCAAAAGATCACAACCAGAGTGCTCTTGATGAGTCCTCCATTCTATATTGTGAATCTGTCAATTCTACCTTCTGCATGGGTTATTCGGAAGAAACATGTTGAACTTGGTTCGACATACTAATCTATGCACCCACAACTCAGAAAGTTATATGTTCCTCGAGTTGTTCCTCCTTAGTTGTATTCTGACCCCCGTCTATCAATTGATAGTCAAGGGTATGCGTGCATTCGTTTATCGATGCCGATTACTCTTGTGGTCCGTCGAGCCATTCTATTCTGGAATGACTTGGAGAACAAACTCCAGTACCTTGTCCATTTCTAGGATTGGGTCAAAGCAGTTGTATTCCGCAGATCAAAGTGCCCATCCAGCTTTTGATTCTGTTCCACCTGGAGTGTTACCATCTTTCTGTCAAGAATGTCATGAGAATTGCACCACCTCTTATGAATTCTTGACGCAATGATACTTCTCACCATCATTATTCATTCCTCAGTCCCGTGTTGTTGTAACCGGAATGCCGACAAGTGAATTGTGGTGTGTGAAATCGATACGCCTAGCAACCCCCTTGCTTGGTAGTAAATGGACAATAATCTCATTCTCAGCGTGTTGGTTATTAAATCATCATCCTAAGATTGACCGTGCTATCTAGTCCTTATTTTTGGTGCACTCTTCGATCAATGAGTTAGGAATGTGTCAATTCCTCACTCTTTTGATTATATCATCTTGCCCTGAAAAGCAGGATTGTTCTCGAGCTTAGTAACATATCGGTGGTTCGTGATATTCCGATTATCTTCTCGGAAGTATCACCAGGTTTTCACCTGACCGCTATGTTGAGTTCGTGATCAAGTTGGTTATTCTCTAAACCAGCCATTCTCCAAGAATCTGTGTTGGATACCGCTGAGCTAGTCGGTTAAGCTAGACAACAACTTGGAGAGTTGGAAGATGAAAGCTTGTCCGACTTAGTTCATTTTAAGGGATATCCTTTTGAGTGTGTGTTGAAGAAAGATGATATCTTCATCGATTGGCCCCTGTGATCACTTGTTGGATCTATTGCCTTGTCAAAACTTTGACTTGAGTATGGGCTATCGTCAAGTCAAATCGTAACCAACGATGTTCGTAATGTTGTCTTACTCGTGGTTGATCCCTCGAGCATACACCATTACATCTTTTGGTCTGACCAATGCTATCACCATGTTCACATGATGGTGGAAGTCCAGTGATATGGAAATTCCGATGAGTTGCTGTTGAGCCCATCAACAGCATTTTTTTCTCCCCCATGATTCATGTTGAACATCAACCTAGTGTTGGAAACTTTGTAAGCATTACCTTCGTGTTTCGTTCATGAAGCCTATGTTTGGATGAAAGATGTGACTTCCTCTAATTCACGTGCATTTGATGTAAGTTTTCGCCGTGGATCCGAGAAAGTTTGTTTTTGCTTCCTCTGGAACCACCCCAAGTTAGTCATGCATGTGCGAAGTATTCTATGGTCTGATAGACTGATCATCTTCATTCCATATGAATTCCCTGGCACACCAAGCCACTAACTGATTTGTTCAAGCAGAAGAAGTTCCTTCATAAGAGCTAATCATATGACTTATGCAAGGACTTCGTTATCCGCGATGATGGTTCCCCACCTGAACTCGGTAGTGTTTTATCATAAGACTACCATGTGGTCATGATTGTCTGGGACAGCGTGTTCACATATGTTTAGCAGAACCAGCTCATGTTTTGGAGCTTGCTATCGTAGTTCATCTCCCGAGAATCTCGTAATGCCATCTAAATGCCGATTTTTGTTGCAAACTTCATATTTCTCTCTAGACTGGGTGGATCTCGAATATCCCGACACCAACCAGATCTGAATCTCGTGAAGATATGATGGTTGGATCATTCCTAGCATTTCCATTATGTTCCCAGCTTGCACCCCAAAGCAATTGTTGCCTGTGACCATCTTCAAAAGAGGTCCTACCATGGGTCCCGTCCATCCCTGATGATAAGCAAAATCATCGATTGTGTTGTCTTCAACAAGGTAGTCCACATCATCCATTCTAGTCCGGGTATGCCATCCCTTTGTACTCCGCCAAACGATTGTTGTGAATTGCCTTAGGCTGGTATAAAGAGTTTCAATGATCCTTGAATCAAAAGTAATTCTTTTGCCACTTCAAAGGAATAACTCTACGAGTCACCTCCCCCAAGGTGCCCCGTTATTGAATCATGGCAATTATTTCCTCGCCACCTTGACACCATCCACCATCTCTCTAAGCGTGGAATTGTTGCCCACCAAATCAAATCCCGTCTCTTGTTCCTCCATCCCTCTCGATGTGTTTCGTGTCTTAGCTCGAGAGATGTTTCAATGTCTCACTCGATGAGTGATCCTGATTTGTTCGATCTTCGAGAAGATCGATCCTTATGGAGTTTTCCCTTTCCTCTCATTGTCATGTTAGTTGGAGTTCTCAAAGCAAGACATCGAGACAAAGATGGTGATCATGTCAACGTTCTTATGAAGTGCAACCTGGATCGTGAAGACCATGTTAGCTAGTGTTCCCTCTGTCTTCTTACCTCACGTCTTGAATCTCGGGACGAGATTCTTGTTTAGTGGGGGTGAGCTGTCACAGCCCCAGATCAGCCCTTGCTTGACTTTGCTTGCTCATCACGTCATCATGTTTACGATTTAAATAAATTTGAATTGGGTATTGTTCAAACCCTAGCAGATAATAGTTTCAACTAGGATCAAAATAAAAATATTTCAATGAACCCAAAATGACCTTCATAAATGTTCATCATTTTTGAATTGGTCTAGAACCTCTGCCAAAAAAAATGATGCACATATTTCTAGGCCATTCTGGATTTTTGAATTAACTCATATTGTATTTGAATTGGGGCATTTAAATACTATAAATATTTTTAAATGCTCCAACAATTTTGGAATTAGTTGAGGGCCTCTAGAATAATTCATTTAGTGCCCATAACTATTTCCAGAATTTTTAAAAACTGATTTGGTTTGAAAACCAAATTTAAACAAATTTGCATAAATAGAAAACAGAACAAAAATAGAAATAAGAGAGGGAGAGAAACCTCACCTGGGATTACCTAGCAGCCCAGCACTGTGCTGGCCCATGGCCAGTCAGCTGCTTCCTCTCGCCAGCCAGGCAGAGAGGTGAGCGCCGGCGTGCCTGAGCTCGCCACGGCGCCACCTGCTTGCCGCCCGCACCCCTGGACGTCTGGACGACCTCCACGTCGTCGCCCCGACCCCCTGGACCCGTCCATTCGCCCCCAACGCCTCTCTCTCGCCATTCCCCACCACAACCGAGCGTGCTCACCGCTTCCGACCGCCGTAGTCGTGGCCACCGCCTCCCCCTCGCCTCTTCGACATGCCCAGGAGCTCCGCAACCGTCGCCGACGTCTCTCTGTCGACTCACGCGACGCCAAACGCCCCGAAGCGTCGGCTATGACCTCTTTTTCCTCCTCGGGTCGCCGAGATCGCCATCGTCACCCTGCTCGCTCCGGACCTCCCCCGCGCCCACTGACATTCCTATCGTGCTCGCGGTGAGCTTTTCTTCCTCCTCCCCCGAACCCCGTTGCTCGCCGCCTCCTCTAGGCGATAGTTGCGCGAAAGCCGAAGCTCGTCGGCGTCGTGCCTCATCATCGCCGTGGCCACAGCTGCCGCCACCCACGCCTCGAAGCTCGCCACTGTGTTCAAGACCTCCTGTGAGCCGGGCGCTACCACCTGCTCGACTGCCAGGCCCCTAGCGCCAACCCCGACCTCGCCCGAACTCCGGCCACCGCCGCGAGCCTCGCCCCGACGAGCTCGGGCCGTCTCAGCCCGTCCCAACCGCACAGAAAGACGCGGGGCACTCCCAGCTTCACGCTGATGCCTCTGCTGTCCCTTTTGGTCGTCGAAACAGGAAACCCGAGCCCCTTCAAGGCTCGCCTGCCAAGGCCATGTCGCCCGATGGGTTTGACCCATTTGACTATGTGGGCCCCGCCTGGTCAAACCTAGATTAGGAGTTAATCTAACACTAATTTAGATTAGTTAGCTAATCGTGACAGCGACCAAGGTCCCACCGGTCGATTTGACTCGACCGTCTCGGTTGAACGCCGACGCCGATCGACGTCAGTCGACGCATGATAAATCCTTTTCTGGATTTATTCTTATATAGGAAATGCCAGAAAATAGTTAAAACTTCTAAAATTCATAGTAATTCAACCGTAGCTCCAACTGAATTATTTTATATATGAAAAATTGTCAGAAAAATTCAGGGAATCCATCTGTACCATTTTCATGCATGTTTGAACAAGGTTTGTCCTCTGTTTTGGACAAAACAAATAAAGAGCATTTAAATAATCATATATGGAGTTGGAATTTGAATCATGTATTCAAACCAACTTCATTTAAATCATAGCTAGATGCATTAGCTCAAATCACAGCATATTGCCATGTCATGATCATGCATCATATTGTGGCATTGGATTGATTGTGTTCTTTCTCAGTTGCCGGCGTTTGTCCCCTGTCGATAGACGTGGTTTGGACGATGAGTTCGATGACACCGATGAAGAGCTATAATATCTTCAGGAGTGCCAGGCAAGCAAAACCCCCTTGTTCATTCCGATATAATCCCACTCTCTCGCCTCCTGCTCTCTTTACCGCATTAAGACAACAACGATTCATCTGTTACTTGTCATGTAGCTGAACCCCTTTATCCTCTGCATGACCTGTCAATCCACAAGAATAGATGAAACCCACTAGCATGAGTAGGAGTTGTTTGAGCCCTGATGTGCCTACTCATTCATGCTTGTTTGTCATGCCTGCTACTGCTTAGAGTTGAGTCAGGTCTGATTCATCGGGGATGAATCGGAGGTGTGAGAACAGGTCCGACTGTTGAGAGCTAAGTGTGTGAAAACGATTTGGTAAACATAGCGGTGAGAGGCCATGTAGGAGTACATGGTGGGTTGTCTCATTGCAGCCATCCTCGGGAACTGAGTTCTGTGTTTGTGATCAATGAAACAGGTACTACCACACATTGGGATCCTTAATTGACCCTCTCGACTTATTAACCACTCTTGTCCTCTGTCCGGGAGTTGCAAAGTAGTTTCTGGTGTTTGTAGCATCTTTGGGGGCGTCAGCGCTGACCTTAGGGGTGGGCTTTGTTGCGGTAGGCACGTGGCACGGTGTACCGAATCGCCCGTTTGGTGTCTCGGGAACCCTGCACACATCGGTCGGGGCCGTTAGTGGAAACCTCGGTCGGACTCCCTGCGGATGGAACCCGAATAGGCGATAAACCTGGACTAGGGACTCGTGTGTTTAGTCAGGTCGTGGCCGACACCCTCGCTGAACTTCCGCTTGAATGTTGCCGAGTACATGTCATGTAAACGGCGGTAAGTGGTGAGAGCGTGCGTGAAGAAGTACACCCCTGCCGGGTTAACATCATCTATTCGAATAGCCGTGTCCGCGGTGCAGGATTTCTGGGTTGCCTATAACAGTTCATAGACAAGTGAAAGTGGATACTCTAAAATGTGCAAGATAAGCGTGAGTGCTATGGATGGCGTTCTCGTAGGGAGACGGGAGCAGATCCGTAGTGGTGTATTTGATATGGTGAATATGTGTACACGCAGCGCCACCTCAAAAGAGTTACTTGCAAATGTAGTTCGTGATAGCCACCGAAGTCAAAGCTGGCTTGTCAGAGTTAAACTCCACCACCCCTTGTTGATAATGATGCATATGTAGTTAGTTCTCGATGTAAGTCTTGCTGAGTACATTTGTACTCACGTTTGCCTATTTTATGTTTTTGCAGAGAGACTTGGCCTCGCTAGTAGTTCCGCGTGGACTTCGACGTTTAGCTTGTTACCTCAGCTACGATCTTGTGCCCTCGGCAGGATCTGGTAGATAGTCAGGCTTCTCAGCCTTTTTCATTTGTAGATGTCTATACCTAGACATGTTAAGCTTCCGCATGTGTTTGATTTGTATGCTCTGAATGTTAGATCATGAGACCATGTTTGTAATAGCTCGCTCCTCGGAGCCTAATGAATAAATATTTGAGTCATACAGTTATGTTGTGATGCCATGTTGTATTTACACATATCGAGCATATTGTGTGTATGTTTGAAATGCTTGGTATGTGTGGGATCCGACAATCTAGTTGTTTATCCTTGGCAGCCTCTCTTATGGGGAAATGTAGTCTAGTGCTTCCTTGTGCCATAGTAGTCCGCTACAGCCCGGTTCACCGGAGTCCTGCTAGCCCAGCACTACTACTCAGGACACTTGACTGGCCGGCATGTGTTTGAATTTGTTCCTGTATGTGTCCCTTCGGGGAAATGTCACGCGGTGACATCCGGAGTCCTACCTAGCCTGCTACAGCCCGGGTTCCCGGAGTCCTGTTAGCCCAGTGCTACAGCCCGGATTCACACGCTGCTGACCGACACGCTCGATGTGATTCATGTATGCTTGTTCCCATGGGTTAGTGCCACTTTGGGTTCACGGCTAGCCATGTCGGCCCGGGTTCTCTGTCATATGGATGCTAGCGACACTATCATATACGTGAGCCAAAAGGCGCAAACGGTCCCGGGCCATGGTAAGGCGATACCCGTGGGAATACCGTGTGTGAGGCCGCAAAGTGATATGAGGTGTTACCGGCTAGATCGATGTGACTTGGAATCGGGTCCCGACAGCTTTGGTATCGAGCTCGATCGTTGCAGAGGATTACCAAGCCAAACTGGGCGAAGTTGTGTCTAGAAATGCTTTAGTTATGTAAGGGAATTGATTGTGGAAGGGAACGTAAGGCTCTTTTTACTCCGTATACCTTATGGCCTTTTTATCTGAGTCATCCTCTTCTCTTCTACGGGGATTAAGAACTAGGCCTTCTCATCTATCTATCAGGATGACGTGTTACTAATCCATAGACTTATAGAATTGATAGTTTCAAATCTCAGTTCAATTTCTACTACTTCCGTGTGTTCATAGTTGGTCTCGGAACCTTGATATTGTGCTTCTGAGTGGTTATGCCACCATTTTTGCAGGATGTCTCAAATCATTTTGAGCATTTACAACCATTATGCTGTCTGAGTCATCCCAGGTTTCTAATACAATCTGAATCATTTGCAAAATCCCTTCCTCCCATTTTGATGTCCCTTTGGGCCGGATTAATCACACTAAGCAGTGTGTTGAGGTACTCCATTGCCTCGACATATATGTTGGAGTTATTTTTATGACCCTAGGTGTCTTAGGGAGTCTCCTAGTAATATAATCTAGCCATGCTTTGCATCACCAGTGTGATGATTCTGGCCATTACTCTCGAAAGCATCCCGTGATGCTACTTAGTAGTAGGTATTCTATTCCTGGGTTCTTGAACCCGAGATTCACCCTACTTACCTCGTGTTGATAGTGTTTCTCGTACCTTTAGGATATTAGTAACCTTTGTGATAGTCCTCGAGGTCCGTGGTATATCATTCTTCCAAATACCATGAACCATCCTTGGCAGGAGTTCCTTTGAACCAAAAGATCACAACCAGAGTGCTCTTGATGAGTCCTCCATTCTATATTGTGACTCTGTCAATTCTACCTTCTGCATGGGTTATCCGGAAGAAACATGCTGAACTTGGTTCGACATACTAATCTATGCATCCGCAACTCAGAAAGTTATATGTTCCTCGAGTTGTTCCTCCTTAGTTGTATTCTGACCCCCGTATTTCAATTGATAGTCAAGGGTATGCGTGCATTCGTTTATCGATGCCTATTACTCTTGTGGTCCGTTGAGCCATTCTATTCTGGAATGACTAGGAGAACAAACTCCAGTACCTTGTCCATTTTTAGGATTGGGTCAAAGCAGTTGTATTCCGCAGATCAAAGTGCCCATCCAGCTTTTGATTCTGTTCCACCTGGAGTGTTACCATCTTTATGTCAAGAATGTCATGAGAATTGCACCACCTCTTATGAATTCTTGACGCAGTGATACTTCTCACCATCATTAGTCATTCCTCGGTCCCGTGTTGTTGTAACTCGAATGCCGACAAGTGAATTGTGGTGTGTGAAATCGATACGCCTAGCAACCCCCTTGCTTGGTAGTAAATGGAAAATACTCTCATTCTTAGCGTGTTGGTTATTAAATCATCATCCTAGGATTGACTGTGCTATCTAGTCCTTATTTTTGGTGCACTCTTCGATCAATGAGTTAGGACTGTGTCAATTCCTCACTCTTTTGATCATATCATCTTGCCCTGAAAAGCAGGATTGTTCTCAAGCTTAGTAACATATCGGTGGTTCGTGATATTCCGATTATCTTCTCGTAGTATCACCAGGTTGTCACCTGACCGCTATGTTGAGTTCGTGATCAAGTTGGTTATTCTCTAAACCAGCCATTCTCCAAGAATCTGTGTTGGATACCCCTGAGCTAGTCGGCTAAGCTAGACAACAACTTGGAGAGTTGGAAGATGAAAGCTTGTCCGACTTAGTTCATTTTAAGGGATATCCTTTTGAGTGTGTGTTGAAGAAAGATGATATCTTCATCGATTGGTCCTCGTGATCGCTTGTTGGATCTATTGCCTTGTCAAAACTTTGACTTGAGTATGGGCTATCGTCAAGTCAAATCGTAATCAATGATGTTCGTAATGTTGTCTTACTCGTGGTTGATCCCTCGATCATACACCATTACATCTTTTGGTCTGACCAATGCTATCCCCGTGTCCACATGATGGTGGAAGTCCAGTGATATGGAAATTTCGATGAGTTGCTGTTGAGCCCATCAGCAACATTTTGTCTCCCCCATGATTCATGTTGAACATCAACCTAGTGTTGGAAACTTTGTAAGCATTACCTTCGTGTTTCGTTCATGAAGCCTATGTTTGGATGAAAGAAGTGACTTCCTCTAATTCACATGCATTTGATGTAAGTTGTCGCCGTGGATCCGAGAAAGTTCGTTTTTGCTTCCTCTGGAACCACCCCAAGTTAGTAATGCATGTGCGAAGTATTCTATGGTCTGATAGACTGATCATCTTCATTCCATATGAATTCCCTGGCACACCAAGCCACTAACTGATTTGTTCAAGGAGAAGAAGTTCCTTCATAAGAGCTAATCATATGACTTATGCAAGGACTTCGTTATCCGCGATGATGGTTCCCCACCTGAACTCGGTAGTGTTTTATCATAAGACTACCATGTGGTCATGATTGTCTGGGACAGCGTGTTCACACATGTTTAGCGTAACCAGCTCATGTTTTGGAGCTTGCTATCGTAGTTCATCTCCGAGAATCTCGTAATGCCATCTCGTCGATTTTTGTTGAAAACTTCATTTTTCTCTCTAGACTGGGTGGATCTGGAATATCCTGACACCAACCAGATCTGAATCTCAGGAAGATATGATGGTTGGATCATTCCTAGCATTTGCATTATGTTCCCAGCTTGCACCCCAACAATTGTTGCCCAGGACCATCTTCACAAGAGGTCCTACCATGGGTCCCATCCATCCCTGATGATAAGAAAAATCATCCATTGTGTTGTCTTCAACAAGGTAGTCCACATCATCCATTCTAGTTCGGGTATGCCATGCCTTTGTACTCCGCCAAACGATTGTTGTGAATTGCCTTAGGCTGGTATAAAGAGTTTCAATGATCCTTGAATCAAAAGTAATTCTTTTGCCACTTCAAAGGAATAACTCTACGAGTCACCTCCCCCAAGATGCCCCGTTATTGAACCATGGAAATTATTTCCTCGCCACCTTGACACCATCCACCATCTCTCTAAGCATGGAATTGTTGCCCACCAAATCAAATCACGTCGCTTGTTCCTCCATTCCTCTCGATGTGTTTCGTGTCTCAGCTCGAGAGATGTTTCAATGTCTCACTCGATGAGTGATCCTGAGTTGTTCGATCTTCGAGAAGATCGATCCTGATGGAGTTTTCCATTTCCTCTCATTGTCATGTTAGTTGGAGTTCTCAAAGCAAGACATCGAGACAAAGATGGTGATCATGTCAACGTTCTTATGAAGTGCAACCTGGATCGTGAAGACCATGTTAGCTAGTGTTCCCTCTGTCTTCTTACCTCACGTCTTGAATCTCGGGACGAGATTCTTGTTTAGTGGGGGTGAGCTGTCACAGCCCCAGATCAGCCCTTGCTTGACTTTGCTTCCTCATCACGTCATCATGTTTACGATTTAAATAAATTTGAATTGGGGATTGTTCAAACCCTAGCAGATAATAATTTCAACTAGGATCAAAATAAATATATTTCAATGAACCCAAAATGCCCTTCATAAATGTCCATCATTTTTGAATTGGTCTAGAACCTCCGCCAAAAAATGATGCACATATTTCTAGGCCATTCTGGATTTTGAATTATCTCATATTGTATTTGAATTGGGGCATTTAAATACTATAAATATTTTTAAATGCTCCAACAATTTTGGAATTAGTTGAGGGCCTCTGGAATAATTCATTTAGTGCCCATAACTATTTCCAGAATTTTTAAAAAGTGATTTGGTTTTAAAACCAAATTTAAACAAATTTGCATAAATAGAAAACAGAACAAAAATAGAAATAAGAGAGGGAGAGAAACCTCACCTGGGATTACCTAGCAGCCCAGACTGTGGCCGCCCATGGCCGATCACCGCTTCCTCTCGCCAGCCAGGCAGAGAGGTGAGCGCCGGCGTGCCTGAGCTCGCCACGGCGCCACCTGCTTGCCGCCCGCACCCCTGGACGTCTGGACGACCTCCACGTCGTCACCCCGACCCCCTGGACCCCTCCATTCGCCCCCAACGCCTCTCTCTCGCCAGTCCCCACCACAACCGAGCGTGCTCACCGCCGACCGGCCAGAGCTGCGTGGCCTCCGCCTCCCCCTCGCCTCTCTGACATGCCCAGGAGCTCCGCAACCGTCGCCGACGTCTCTCTGTCGACTCACACGACGCCAAACGCCCTGAAGCGCCAGCCCTGACCTCTTCTTCCTCCTCGGGTCGCCGAGATCGCCATCGTCGCCCTGCTCGCTCCGGACCTCCCCAGCCCCGACCTTCCCTATCGTGCTCATGTGAGCTTTTCTTCCTCCTCCCCCGAACCCCGTTGCCTGCCGCCTCCTCTAGGCCATAGTTGGGCGGAAGCCGAAGCTCGTCGGCGCCGTGCCTCATCGCCGCCATGCCATGCCGCCACCCACGCCTCGAAGCTCTGCCCGTGCTCAAGACCTCCCAGAGCCCGCGCCCACCTGCTCGACCTGTTGTGCCCCCTAGCGCCAACCCCGACCTCGCCCGAACTCCGCCACCGCCATGAGCCTCGCCTGGGAGCTCGGGCCGTCTCACTGGCCCCAACCGCATGAAAGACGCTGGGCACTCCCGGCTTCACGCTGATGCCTCCGCCGTCCCTTTAGGTCGTCGAACAGAAACCCGAGCCCCTCCGTCGCGTGCAGCCTGCCCGGCGTCATGTCGCCGGTGGGTTTGACCCATTTGACCATGTGGGCCCCGCCCCCTGGTCAAACCTAGATTAGGAGTTAATCTAACACTAATTTAGATTAGTTAGCTAATCGTGACACCGACCAAGGTCCCATCGGTCAGCTTTGACCTGGACCGTCTCAGTTGACCGCTGACGTCAGGCTGACGTCAGGCTGACGCAGTAAATCCTTTTCTGGATTTATTCTTATATAGCAAATGCCAGAAAATAGTTAAAACTTATCAAATTCATAGTAATTCAACCGTAGCTCCAAATGAATTAATTTATATATTAAAAATTATCAGAAAAATTCAAGGAATCCATCTGTACCATTTTCATGCATGTTTGAACAATGCTTGTCATCTGTTTTGGACAAAACAAATAAAGGGCATTTAAATAATCATATATGGAGTTGGAATTTGAATCATGTATTCAAACCAACTTCATTTAAATCATAGCTAGATGCATTAGCTCAAATCACAGCATATTGCCATGTCATGATCATGCATCATATTGTGGCATTGCATTGAGTGTGTTCTTTCTCAGTTGCCGGTGTTTGTCCCCTCTCGATAGACGTGGTTCCGACGATGAGTTTGATGACACCGATGAAGAGCTATAATATCTTCAGAGTGCCGGACAAGCAAAACCCCTTGTTCATTCTGATATAATCCCACTCTCTCGCTCCTGCTCTCTTTTACTGCATTAGGACAACAACGGTTCATCTGTTACTTGCTGCGGTAGCTGAACCCCTTTATCCTCTGCATGACCTGTCAATCCACAGTAAATAGATGAAACCCACTAGCATGAGTAGGAGTTGTTTGAGCCCTGATGTGCCTACTCATTCATGCTTGTTTGTCATGCCTGCTACGCTTAGAGTTGAGTCGTGTCTGATTCATCTGGGATGAATCGGAGGTGTGAGAACATGTCCCATCTTGTTGAGAGCTAAGTGTGTGAACACGATTTGGTAAAGGTAGCGGTGAGAGGCCATGTAGGAGTACATGGTGGGTTGTCTCATTGCAGCCATCCTCGTGAACTGAGTTACGTGTTTGTGATCAATGAAACAGGTACTACCACACATTGGGATCCTTAATTGACCCTCTCGACTTATTAACCACTCTTGTCCTCTGTCCGGGAGTTGCAAAGTAGTTTCTGGTGTTTGTAGCATGCTGGGGGCCGCACGCAGCGCTGACCTTAGGGGTGGGGTGGGCTGTGTTGCGGTAGGCACGTGGCACGGTGTACCAAATCGCCCGTTTGGTGTCTCGGGAACCCTGAACACATCGTTCGGGGCCGTTAGTGGAAACCTCGGTCGGACTCCCTGCGGATGGAACCCGAATAGGCGATAAACCTGGACTAGGGACTCGTGTGTTTAGTCAGGTCGTGGCCGACACCCTCGGTGGGCTTCCGCTTGAAGGTTTCCGAGTACATGTCGTGTAAACGGCGGTAAGTGGTGAGAGCATGCGTGAAGAAGTACACCCCTGCAGGGTTAACATCATCTATTCGAATAGCCGTGTCCGCGGTGAAGGATTTCTGGGTTGCCTATAACAGTTCATAGACAAGTGAAAGTGGATACTCTAAAATGCGCAAGATAAGCGTGAGTGCTATGGATGGCGTTCTCGTAGGGAGACGGGAGCAGATCCGTAGTGGTGTATTTGATATGGTGAATATGTGGACACGTGTGCGCCACCTCAAAAGAGTTACTTGCAGTCGTAGTTCAGGATAGCCACCGAGTCAAAGCTGGCTTGCTGCAGTTAAACTCCACCACCCCCTTGTTGATAATGATGCATATGTAGTTAGTTCTGATGTAAGTCTTCTTTGAGTACATTTGTACTCACGTTTTCCTATTTTATGTTTTTGCAGAGAGACTTCAGTCTCGCTAGTAGTTCCGCGTGGACTTCGACGTTTAGCTTGTTACCTCAGCTACGATCTTGTGCCCCCGGCAGGATCTGGTAGATAGTCAGGCTTCTTAGCCTTTTTCATTTGTAGATGTCTGTACCCAGACATGTTAAGCTTCCGCATGTGTTTGATTTGTATGCTCTGAATGTTAGGTCATGAGACCATGTTTGTAATATCTCGCTCCTCGGAGCCTAATGAATAAATATTTGAGTCATACATTTATGTTGTGATGCCATGTTGTATTTACACATATCGAGCATATTGTGTGTATGTTTGAAATGCTTGGTATGTGTGGGATCCGACAATCTAGTTGTTTATCCTTGGCAGCCTCTCTTATGGGGAAATGTAGTCTAGTGCTTCCTGGTGCCATAGTAGTCCGCTACAGCCCGGTTCACCGGAGTCCTGCTAGCCCAAAGACTACTTCTCGTGACACTTGACTGGCCGGCATGTGTTTCGATTTGTTCACGTGGTTCCCTTGAAATGTAACGCAGTGACATCCGGAGTCCTGCCTAGCCTGCTACAGCCGGGTTCCCTGAGTCCTCTTAGCCCAACAGCCCGGATTCACACGCCGACCGACACGCTCGATGTGATTCATGTATGCCTGTTCCCATGGGTTAGTGCCGCTTTGGGTTCACGGCTAGCCATGTCGGCCCGGGTTCTCTGTCATATGGATGCTAGCGACACTATCATATACGTGAGCCAAAAGGCGCAAACGGTCCCGGGCCATGGTAAGGCAACACCGTGGGAATACCGTGCGTGAGGCCGCAAAAGTGATATGAGGTGTTACCGGCTAGATCGATGTGACTTGGAATCGGGGTCTGACAGCTTTGGTATCGAGCTTGACAGTCAGGGATTACCAAGCCAAACTGGTCGAAGTTGTGTCTAGAAATGCTTTACTTATGTAAGGGAATTGATTGTGGAAGGGAACGTAAGGCTCTTTTTACTCCTTATACCTTATGGCCTTTTTATCTGAGTCATCCTCTTCTCTTCTACGGGGATTAAGAACTAGGCCTTCTCATCTATCTATCAGGATGTCGTGTTACTAATCCATAGACTTATAGAATTGATAGTTTCAAATCTCAGTTCAATTTCTACTACTTCCGTGTGTTCATAGTTGGTCTCGGAACCTTGATATTGTGCTTCTGAGTGGTTATGCCACTATTTTTGCAGGATGTCTCAAATCATTTTGAGCATTTACAGCCATTATGCTGTCCGAGTCATCCCACGTTTCTAATACAATCTGAAGCATTTGCAAAATCCCTTCCTCCCATTTTGATGTCCCTTTGGGCCGGATTAATCACACTAAACAGTGTGTTGAGGTACTCCATTGCCTCGACATATATGTTGGAGTTATTTTTATGACCCTAGGTGTCTTAGCGAGTCACCTAGTAATATAATCTAGCCATGCTTTGCATCCCGAGTGTGATGATTCTGGCCATTACTCTCGAAAGCATCCCGTGATGCTACTTAGTAGTAGGTATTCTATTAGTGGGTTCTTGAACCCGAGATTCACCCTACTTACCTCGTGTTGATAGTGTTTCTCGTACCTTTAGGATATTAGTAACCTTTGTGATAGTCCTCGAGGTCCGTGGTATATCATTATTCCAAATACCATGAATCATCCTTGGCAGGAGTTCCTTTGAACCAAAAGATCACAACCAGAGTGCTCTTGATGAGTCCTCCATTCTATATTGTGACTCTGTCAATTCTACCTTCTGCATGGGTTATCCGGAAGAAACATGTTGAACTTGGTTCGACAAACTTATCTATGCATCCACAACTCAGAAAGTTATATGTTCCTCAAGTTGTTCCTTAGTTGTATTCTGACCCCCGTCTATCAATTGATAGTCAAGGGTATGCGTGCATTCGTTTATCGATGCCTATTACTCTTGTGGTCCGTCGAGCCATTCTATTCTGGAATGACTAGGAGAACAAACTCCAATACCTTGTCCATTTCTAGGATTGGGTCAAAGCAGTTGTATTCCGCAGATCAAAGTGCCCATCCAGCTTTTGATTCTGTTCCACCTGGAGTGTTACCATCTTTATGTCAAGAATGTCATGAGAATTGCACCACCTCTTATGAATTCTTGACGCAGTGATACTTCTCACCGTCATTATTCATTCCTCGCTCTCGTGTTGTTGTAACCGGAATGCCGACAACTGAATTGTGGTGTGTGAAATCGATACACCTAGCAACCCCCTTGCTTGGTAGTAAATGGACAATACTCTCATTCTTAGCGTGTTGGTTATTAAATCATCATCCTAAGATTGACCGTGCTATCTAGTCCTTATTTTTGGTGCACTCTTCGATCAATGAGTTAGGACTGTGTCATTTCCTCACTCTTCTGATCATATCATCTTGCCCTGAAAAGCAGGATTGTTCTCGAGCTTAGTAACATATCGGTGGTTCGTGATATTCCGATTATCTTCTCGGAAGTATCACCAGGTTGTCACCTGACCGCTATGTTGAGTTCGTGATCAAGTTGGTTATTCTCTAAACCAGCCATTCTCCAAGAATCTGTGTTGGATACCCCTGAGCTAGTCGGCTAAGCTAGACAACAACTTGGAGAGCTGGAAGATGACAGCTTGTCCGACTTAGTTCATTTTAAGGGATATCCTTTTGAGTGTGTGTTGAAGAAAGATGATATCTTCATCGATTGGTCCCTGTGATCAGTTGTTGGATCTATTGCCTTGTCAAAACTTTGACTTGAGTATGGGCTATCGTCAAGTCAAATCAGAACCAACGATGTTCGTAATGTTGTCTTACTCGTGGTTGATCCCTCGAGCATACACCATTACATCTTTTGGTATGACCAATGCTATCACCGTGTTCACATGATGGTGGAAGTCCAGTGATATGGAAATTCAGATGAGTTGCTGTTGAGCCCATCAGTAGCATTTTGTCTCCCCCATGATTCACGTTGAACATCGACCTAGTGTTGGAAACTTTGTAAGCATTACCTTCGTGTTTCGTTCATGAAGCCTATGTTTGGATGAAAGAAGTGACTTCCTCTGATTCACGTGCATTTGATGTAAGTGGTCGCCGTGGATCCGAGAAAGTTTGTTTTTGCTTCCTCTGGAAACACCCCAAGTCAGTCATGCATGTGCGAAGTATTCTATGGTTCGATAGACTGATCATCTTCATTCCATATGAATTCCCTGGCACACCAAGCCACTAACTGATTTGTTCAAGGAGAAGAAGTTCCTTGATAAGAGCTAATCATATGACTTATGCAAGGACTTCGTTATCCGCGATGATGGTTCCCCACCTGAACTCGTTAGTGTTTTATCATAAGACTACCATGTGGTCATGATTGTCTGGGACAGCGTGTTCACACATGTTTAGCAGAACCAGCTCATGTTTTGGAGCTTGCTATCGTAGTTCATCTCCCGAGAATCTCGTAATGCCATCTCGTCGATTTTTGTTGCAAACTTCATTTTTCTCTCTAGACTGGGTGGATCTGGAATATCCTGACACCAACCAGATCTGAATCTCAGGAAGATATGATGGTTGGATCATTCCTAGCATTTCCATTATGTTCCCAGCTTGCACCCCAGCAATTGTTGCCCAGGACCATCTTCAAAAGAGGTCCTACCATGGGTCCCATCCATCCCCGATGATAAGCAAAATCATCCATTGTGTTGTCTTCAACAAGGTAGTCCACATCATCCATTCTAGTCCGGGTATGCCATCCCTTTGTACTCCGCCAAACGATTGTTGTGAATTGCCTTAGGCTGGTATAAAGAGTTTCAATGATCCTTGAATCAAAAGTAATTATTTTGCCACTTCAAAGGAATAACTCTATGAGTCACCTCCCCCAAGGTGCCCCGCTATTGAATCATGGCAATTATTTCCTCGCCACCTTGACACCATCCACCATCTCTTTAAGCGTGGACATGTTGCCCACCAAATCAAATCCCGTCGCTTGTTCCTCCATCCCTCTCGATGTGTTTCGTGTCTCAGCTCGAGAGATGTTTCAATGTCTCACTCGATGAGTGATCCTGAGTTGTTCGATCTTCGAGAAGATCGATCCTTCTGGAGTTTTCCCTTTCCTCTCATTTTCATGTTAGTTGGAGTTCTCAAAGCAAGACATCGAGACAAAGATGGTGATCATGTCAACATTCTTATGAAGTGCAACCTGTATCGTGAAGACCATGTTAGCTAGTGTTCACTCTGTCTTCTTACCTCACGTCTTGAATCTCGGGACGAGATTCTTGTTTAGTGGGGGTGAGCTATCACAGCCCCAGATCAGCCCTTGCTTGACTTTGCTTGCTCATCACGTCATCATGTTTACGATTTAAATAAATTTGAATTGGGGATTGTTCAAACCCTAGCAGATAATAATTTCAACTAGGATCAAAATAAAAATATTTCAATGAACCCAAAATGCCCTTCATAACTGTCCATCATTTTTGAATTGGTCTAGAACCTCTGCCAAAAAAATGATGCACATATTTCTAGGCCATTATGGATTTTTGAATTAACTCATATTGTATTTGAATTGGGGCATTTAAATACTATAAATATTTTTAAATGCTCCAACAATTTTGGAATTAGTTGAGGGCCTCTGGAATAATTCACTTAGTGCCCATAACTATTTCCAGAATTTTTAAAAAGTGATTTGGTTTGAAAACCAAATTTAAACAAATTTGCATAAATAGAAAACAGAACAAAAATAGAAATAAGAGAGGGAGAGTAACCTCACCAAGGCTTACCTGGCGGCCCTGCACTGTGCTGGCCCATGGCCAGTCAGCTGCTTCCTCTCGCCAGGCAGGCAGAGAGGTGAGCCGGCGTGCTGAGCTTCGCCACGGCGCCACCTGCTTGCCGCCGCGCCCCTGGACGTCTGGACGACCTCCACGTCGTCGCCCCGACCCCCTGGACCTCTCCATTCGCCCCCAAGACCTCTCCCTCGCCATTCCCCACCACAACCGAGCATGCTCACCGCTGCCGACCGCCATAGTCGTGGCCACCGCCTCCCCCTCGCCTCTCCGACATGCCCAGGAGCTGCGCAACCGTCGCTGACGTCTCTCTGTCGACTCACGCGACGCCAAACGCCCTGAAGCGCCCGCCCTGACCTCTTCTTCCTCCTCGGGTCACCGAGATCGCCATCGTCACCCTGCTCGCTCCGGACCTCCCCCGCGCCCACTAACCTTCCCATCGTGCTCGCGGTGAGCTTTTCTTCCTCCTCCCCCGAACCCCGTTGCTCGCCGCCTCCTCTAGGCCGTAGTTGCGCGAACGCCGAAGCTCATCGGCGCCGTGTGTCGGATTTCGGGTTCCGGTAGACCCTTGAGGTTCGAACACTGGGGTGCGCGCGGGATCTCGCCCTCTACCTACCTGCACCCCGCCGCCTCGCTAGGATCTAAACTATGGAAGGAACAACACAAGAGACACAGGGTTTATATACTAGTTCGGGCCACCATTGTGGTGTAATACCCTACTCTAGTTTGTGGTGTGGTGGATTGCCTCTTGGGCTGATGGTGATGAACAATACAAAGAAGATCAGCCTCGCGAGGGTCTGTTCTTGGCTGGTGCAATCAACTGCTAGGGGGAGTTCAGTCGCTTCTCTGTATCTCTCTGCCGATTCCAGATCTCTCTCTCTAGGTTCCCCCCTACCATGTGGGTGGCTAGTCCTATTTATAAGCAGAGGCCCTGGGCCTCTTCCCAAATATTGAGCGGGAAGGGCGCCAACAATTGGCCATTTTGAAGGGGAACATATGGTACACTTATCCTTACTAAAGTTGGTCCTCGCCTGTGAAAGGCTCTGGTGGTGACGCCGGCTTGGGCTCCACAGTGACTTCCTTCCTGCCGTTGGAGTGGTCTTGGTCTTGTTGCACCAAAATGGACGCCTTTGCTTGATGCTCTCGCCCGCGCTTGCTCCCTTTGCACCAAAAGGAAAGGGGGACACTGCGCGGGCTGGCGCCCACCAGGCGCCCTTGGTCGTCATGGCTTGCATCATGGGCACCTCGCGAGGTACCACGCCTTGATCTCTCCGCCACCTCGCGAGCCAGCCTGATGAGGCCGCGCCTGAGGAATCTCCCCTGTCCGCCCGTGAGGCTTGGCCTCGCGAGGTCTTGAGCTCGTGTTGATGAAGATGGGCCGTGATGGGCCTCCCTTTGAGCCACGCCAGCCGCAGTGAGCAGCAAGTCTGGGGACCCCCGTTCCAAGAACGCCGACAGTAGCCCCCAGGCCCAAGGCGCGCCCGGACTTGGCCGAGCAGAGAGGCGAAGGGGCAAGTGCGAAGCGCTGTGGGCCCTAATAGCCTGCGTCCCTTGCTTTCTCTGGTTACTGCTCATATCCCCTTTCTTGCGCCTCTCCTTCCTGCCTCTGAAATCTTCAGATCCACCTCGACTGCACGCCCTAGCAAGGCATGGCGCCTCGGCAGACCCCGGCCGGAGCTTGGTATGCGCCTGCCTTGGACTCGCCGAACGTGTCGGAGGCGAGCCTTGCCCGAGTGCGCCAGATGGCGGCGGCGCAGGGAATCGACGGGGCGAAGGTGTTCAAGGCCGGCTCCGCCCTCCCAGAGGGCCAAGGGAGCATCTTCTATCCGCTCTTTGTAAGTGCCATCGTTGCCGGTCTGATGCCTCCCTTTTCCGAGTTCTTCTTCTCCGTCCTCCGCTATTACAAGCTACAAGCTCTGCACCTCCACCCCAACTCCGTTCTCCTCCTGGCGATCTTCGCCTATTACTGTGAGGCTCACGTTGGGGTGCAACCCTCGGTGGCCCTGCGCCACTATTTCTCCCTCCGACCTCTCGTGGTTCCTCCTCTGCGTGTCTGAGCTTAAATGCATCTGGTAGCTCCATTGCCATTTCGAACCCCGGGAAGAGGATTGAGGGCTTCAGGAGCAAGTGGGTCTTGGTGGATGTTGGGCGCATCCACCCTCGGCTAATCTTGCCCACGGAGCACCCCGTACATTCCGACGACTGGTCTCGAGTGGAGCTCGTGGATCCCCGCGCGAGGCAGGTGTTGGAGAGGATGGACATGGATCTGAGGCCGACCAACATGGTGGCGGCGAAGCTGACCGGCGTGTCGCTGCTGCGGGAATTCCTGGAGCACCAGCTGGCTCCGCTTCGTCAGTACACACTTCCGATGTGGAGGCCCCACCCGAGCCCTGCGGTCTTGGCCGATGAAGACCTGGCTCGGTCCTTCAATCTTTGGTTGGGGCTGACGTGGTGAGGTTGGAGGGAGCTCCTACGCCCCTATTCCTCCGCGACGACTGGGGGCAGGTAGTGCAGTCCATGCCCGTCTTCCACAGGGATGGGCCCATGCCCACGGAGGCTCCTGAGGAACCGGTGGATGTGTCCTCCGGCGACTCCAGTGAGGAGAAGGGAGAAGGGGAGCGGGAAGGAGGGCCCGACTCCGAGGCGACCGACGGAGAGTCGAGGGCTCCTCTACCTCGACGCAAGTCCCGCGTTCTCCGCCTCTCACCGAGCGACGACGATGACGAGGATGATGGTGAGCAGGGCCACGGGAGCTTGCCCCTGATCCCGAAGAAGGACAGGACCGGGCTGGTCCCCCGCGGGTCTCCCCCGGCATCGAGGCGATCCGCAGGCGCGCCTCCTGCTCCCGAGCTCCTTGAGGCTGATCCTAGTAGCCGGCTCTCGGGCTTCAAGTATGGCCGGAGGTTGCTCGAGCTCGCGAGCGACGACCAGTAAGTGCTCGATTCCTGTATTATTTCTTGTTTTGTCGCTGAGGCTTGACGTCTGTATCTCTTGGTTAGGCTAGCGCCCGCGGTAAAGAAGCTGAAGGGATCTCTTGAGGCTCCGTCCGGGGCAGCGCCTCTGCCCCTGAGAGAAGGTGGCCGTGATGCTCAGGTCTCTCCTGCCCGGTCATCCTCGCGAGGCCTGGTGGAGCTGGCTGGGGCGAGCTCAGCCCCCATGGCCCAAGTGACTCCTGAGGTGTCCCTGCCTGATGCCACCGCCACAGCTGTTGGGGCGCAGCAGGTCCCGCCTCAGGACACCGTGGTTACGCTGCCGTCCTCTCCTCCTACTCCGCCAACTAATGTCTCTCCGACTCCTCCTACCGTTCTGGATTGTGCTGCTACCGAATTGGACCGGTTCCGGCAGGATCTTACGGGTGCCGACCCTCGTCTGGTGGTCGGGCGCCTGGAGCTGGCTTCCGGCTGGATTCGCTCCGATGCTTCAATCCGGGCGGCGTTGGTCCAGGCTTCGACAGCTTGCGACGAGGAGAAGGGAGCTGTCCTTGGGGCGAAAGCTGCTCGCGATGCTGCCTTGGTGGAGGTAGCCAAGGTCCGAGGTCCCTGCAAGGCGCTAGAGAGCGAGCTGCAGGGCCTGCGGGACCAGCTCGCCAAGGAGGCCCGCCTTCGCCAAGAGCAGGAGGAAGGCATGAAAGCTCGCAAGGTGGCCGTCAAGGATCGGGACGCCAAGCTCAAGAGGCGCCATGAACGCTTAGGCGTGCTGGAGCAAGAGTTGGAGGCGAGGAAGGTCGAGCTGGACGGCAAGGCACGGGTCCTTGCCAAGGATCGCGTGGCCTTCACAGATATGGAGATGAAGGCTCGCACCTTGCTGAGGGAGCTTTATTATAACGGCCTGGAGAGCCCGCTAGCCGGTGCAGAAGACGGCCCTGCCAAGCTTCTTCCTCTCCTGGTTCGCGCTCTAGAAGATGTCGCCATTGGCCTTGGCCCTACGGCTGAGGCCGAGGCGCGTGTCTTGTCTTCTGCAGCGCTGACGCGGGTCCTCACCCACGTCTACCTTCGCGATCCCAACGTCGACCTCGACAGCCTGCTGGAGCCAGCGAGCGGCGAGCTTGCCGCTGCCGCTGCTGAAGCCGTGAAGGGTCGTGCAGAGGCTCTGCTGGGGAAGTTCCGGGCCTTCAGCACCAAGCCGAAGCGGGGCGCTGCCAACCCTGCGGCTCCGCAAGGTGAACCCGCTCCGTGCAGCTCTTCCACCGACAAGTGACTCCGCTGCGACTCATGTTCTGCTTTCGATTCCTGCACATGTATCATGCCTCGGGGAGGCGTTTAAACTTGCATTTGGCGCTGTGATAACAGTTATGGAATGTAATATTTTCTTTTCAATTCCTTGAAATTTGCGCTTCCTACTTGCTTATGTTCGACGCTGGCAGAGCCCGGCCCCGCGCATACCTCAGCCGCCGTTATCCCCGACCGGAAATCAGGACGGGACCAAGGAGTGAGGGGCTACGTGACAAGTTAGGATCCTGAGTCGCGATGCTCAGGTGTCCCCCTTGGCGCACGAACAACAAGTAGGGAGGTGAGATGTGGGTGGATCTACCGTTCTACGTCTGCAGAGCCCGGCCCCGCGCATACCTCAACCGCCGTTAGCCTTTCGGAACTAAGGAGTGAGGGGCTACGTGACCAGTTAGGCTCCTGAGTCGCAATGCTCAGGAGTCCCCCTTGACGCTCAAACGGCCTTCGTACCTTGGCTCCGCTCGGGGAGGGACGCGCGACGAACCAGGCCCGAGGGGCACAGGCTGGTGGCGTCTTGCTGGGCGTGACCCAGGCGCAGCCCGTGCTTGACCCTCGCGGCACTCCCGAGGGGAGGCGTTGCGACGAGGCTAGACACTGAGCTCTGGGCTCCCTGAGGTTGATGCAGCCCGGGGGCCACCCTCAGTTGTTTATCACCAGCGCGGAGCATGGCGCTTTCGTATGTGTACGGGCATAGCCGCTCCTCGGCATTGTCGTCAGCTAGCGTGGAGCATGGTGCTTCCACTGGTGCGTGGGAGGGGGCTCCCCTCCGGGAGGAGCCCCCGGGGCGTGTACAGCCCCGCCCTGACACGTGGCTGGCACGGTAGTCTGACGAGGTGTATGGGCACCCGTGAGCCAGCGCGGGACTCACGGGGCCCTACCTCAAGGCGGGTTGCGCCTGGCACTGGGCCTTATCTTGTGATGTGTTCCTGCAGATTTGGTTAGATGCCGGCGCTCTACGTCCTCGGGTCCCGGCCTTTGAGCTGGTCTCAGCCGTCGCTGGTATGCCAGGTCGCGATGTCGTGGACAAGGCCAGAGGGTGAGGGCTAGAGAGCCAGTAGGAGCCCTGAGTCACGATGCTCAGGTACCCCCCCTTTAATGTGCAAGCGGTCGGCAAGAACGAAGAGAAGGTGCCATGGATTAGCATCAAATAACAAGCATAATGGGTCGAACGCATGACCCGAAATAAACGCAAGAGGGATACATGCCCCCGGGCCTGGCCCAAGCGACTTGGGGATGATGCATCCCGAAGGGCGCCCCCAATGAGGTAAGCTAAGAACAGGAAGTAAAAGGGATACACGCTGTAGGGACGGACCCACGCGGCCTGGGAATAATGCAGCCCTGGGGGGGCGCTCCCGGCTGGAAATGAAACTTGAACGATGTCACCTGGTAGCGTTCAAGACGAAAGGTTGTTGGTGCGGCAGACTCGATGGGCTGCGGGAGCCGATCCTCACGAGCCCCCAGGCCCAGGGGCCTCGGGAGGCTCCGGAAGAGCTGGTGGCTCCTCGTGGACCATCTCCATCTCCGCCAGGGCTGTGGAGCGCATGGCCTCTTGAGCTTCCAGGATGCCACTCATGAGGCGATGGTACGTGGCAGCCGTGTTCGGCAAGCCGTAAGGCATGCGAACGTAGCTGTGGGGTGGACCTTCACAGCGCCCCACGCGAGAGGGCCAGAGGCGCTCCTGAGAGGCGGCTCGGTTGAGCCCTGGTATGTCGATGCAGACGCACAGCCCACCATCCTTGCCTAGATGGGGAGCCACGGCAGGTAAGCGGTGGCTGCCACTCATGACTCTAGACTCTTGCAGCTCCTGAAAGATCTTGCTGACGAACTCCTGAGGGTTTGGCCCTCCTTGCCTTGCTCCTTCTTGAGGGAAACGTGCTTCGAAACACGCCTCCAAGTGGTCCCCAAGCGCCTCCCTCGTGACCCTAGCAAGGTCGGTGGCCCTCCAGGGGGGAGCCCCCGAGCCCTGCCTGAGGAGGGTGCCGGGCGCGCTTTCCTATGAGATAGAAGGAGGTTCCCCCTGAGCAGGCACGGACCCTGAGGGGCCTGCCTCCTGAGGGGCCGGGCCGGACGATGTCTTCTTCTTCTTGGGAGCGGTCTCGGGAGGCCTCCTGCTTCCGCGATCCGGGTCCTCCAGTGATGCAGCCTGAAAGGCTTGCTCCAGGGAGCACACCGCGTCTTTCTCTTTGCAGGGCACCGTGATGACTCCGCCACTTCCTGGCATCTTGAGGACGCGTTAGCCGTGGTGGGTTCTGACCATGAACTTGGCCAGCGCTGGGTACCCGAGGATGGCGTTGTATGGCAGGCGAATGTGGGCGACGTCGAAGTCGATGAGCTCGGTGCGGTAGTTGTCGCGTGCACCGAAGGTGACAAGGAGGCGGACCTGCCCGATCGGGACGATGGAGCCGTCGGTGACCCCAGAGAAAGGCTTGGTAGGCTGCAGCTGATTGTAAGGCACTTGGAGATTGTTGAACGTTTCCACGAACATGACGTTGAGCCCTGCCCCGCCATCGACGAGGGTCTTGGTGACTAGCACGTTGCTGATGATTGGGGAACAGAACATCGGGAGGACTCCGGTTGTGGCCGCACACTTGAGCTGATCCGCTGAGCTGAACGTGATGGTGCACGCCGACCACCTGAGGGGGCGTGTGGATTCGAGCTTGGGGAGGACTGCATTCACTTCGCGGGCGAACTGCTTGAAGATGCGTTGAGAGGTCAGCTTGAGCTCCGCCCAGATGCAAAGCGATCAAGGCTGCTCCGGAAGCCCCCAGCCCCTTCGTCCTGATGATGGTCTTCATTTCTCCTTGGCTGCGGTGGCAGAGGAGGGAGGCCTACGTTGCATTGCGGGCGATCCTCGCGAGGCTGATCCCTCCAGCCTCCCTCGCGAGGCGGGTATGGCCAGCGATCCTCGCGAGGTTGGTCGCGCCATCCTTGGCGAGGGCCGCGGTCTTCCCAGCGTCCTGCGTTCCTTCCTCCTCCTCGGCCGTAGCCCCGGTCGCTGCGGTCGGGACGTCGGCCGATCCTCCCTTCTCGCACGGCTCGGAGTTCTTGACATTCGCCTGTGTTGTGGGGGTGGAGGTCGTGGTACACGCAGTACCGGCCGCCCTTGGAAGACTCGGGCTGATCTCTGCCCCGCTTGGTGTCCGGTTCTGCCGCGAGCACGGCAGCCCCCTTGCGGTTCACGTCCTTGACCTTAGGTTTCTTCTCTTCTGGGTCTGTGGCTTGCAGCTCGAGGAGGGAGAGACGCCCTTCCTCGGCCCTGGCGCACTTGGTCGCCAAGTTGAACACCTCCAAGGAAGTGCACAGATCTTCATGCATCGCCAGCTCCTCCTTCATCTTGACGTCGCGCACACCGTCGGAGAAGGCGGAGATGATGGCCTCCTCGGTCGCCTTGGGAATCTTGAGGCGTGCGTTGTTGAAGCGCTGGATGTACTTCTGCAGGGTCTCTCCTGGTTGCTGCTTGATGCGGCGCATGTCACTCACGGCGGGTGGCCGGTCGCGAGTACCTTGGAAGTTGGCGATGAAGCGGGTACGCATCTCGTCCCAGGAGGAGATCGTGCCTGGGGCCAGGTTCAGGAGCCACGTGCGGGCCCCGTCTTTGAGCGCCATGGGAAAGAAGTTCGCCATGACCTTCTCGTCTCCGTTGGTGGCTTTGATGCCCAGCTCGTAGAGCTAGAGGAACTCTGCGGGGTCGGCTGTACTGTCATAGCGAGGAGGCAGGTCCGGCTTGAACTTGCCGGGCCACGCGACGCTGCGCAGCTCGGGGGTGAAGGCTCGGCAGCCGGCTATGGCCACGAGAGGCCTTGGATGACGAAGAGCTTGTTCTTGCGGGTCCCCGTGCGCTGCAGCTGGGAGCAGCACAGGGTCTTGACGTGCCGGAGCAGGAGCGTGGTCGCGACGAGCTGGAGCGGGGAGCACTCGGGCAGCTTCTTGTGGGCGAGGGACCTCCTGGCAGCTCTGCTCTTGCTGCGCTGGCGCCGGACGGAGCGGGTTCCGCCCAGGCACCACGCGCCTTGGGGCCAGGGCGCCTTCTTGAGGGGGATGCGGCCGAGGCACCCCCGGAGCTTCGCCAGCGTAGGGACGGGTTCGGTGCAGCGACAGACGGGCGCTGGGAGCCTTCGCGCGCGACGAAGCTCGGCGACGCGGTCGAGCCACTCTTCGTAGACGTCGTCGACGGGGCGGTAGCACAGGAGCTCGTTTGCCGCGATGAGCGCAGCTCGAGCCTCCATGGGCGCGCGGAACTCGCGAGACGAAGAACCAGCCGGGGCGAGCGAGGGGGTAGCAGTGCGGCCGTCTTGCCTCACGGAGGGATGCTGGGACGATGCTTGCTGCTTGTTCCCCAACGGGCCGGTGGCGGCGTTGACGGCAGGCGACGGGAACGACGAGGGCGCCCGCCGACGGGAGCCGTCTGGGCGACGCGGGAAGCGAGAGCGGCTCGACGCTCGGCACGGGCCTGACATGCGTCACACATGGATGCGGTGGTCGACGGAGAACAGGGCGACGGAAGACGAATCACGGCGCACCCCTACCTGGCGCGCCAAATGTCGGATTTCGGGTTCCGGCAGACCCTTGAGGTTCAAACACTGGGGTGCGCGCGGGATCTCGCCCTCTACCTACCTGCACCCCACCGCCTCGCTAGGATCTAAACTACGAAAGGAACATCACAAGAGACACAGGGTTTATACTAGTTCGGGCCACCATTGTGGTGTAATACCCTACTCTAGTTTGTGGTGTGGTGGATTGCCTCTTGGGCTGATGGTGATGAACAATACAAAGAAGAACAGCCTCGCGAGGGTCTGTTCTTGGCTGGTGCAATGAACTGCTAGGGGGAGTTCAGTCGCTTCTCTCTATCTCTCTTCCGATTCCAAATCTCTCTCTCTAGGTTCCCCCCTACCCTGTGGGTGGCTAGTCCTATTTATAAGCAGAGGCCATGGGCCTCTTCCCAAATATTGAGCAGGAAGGGCGCCAACAATTGGCCATTTTGAAGGGGAACATATGGTACACTTATCCTGACTAAAGTTGGTCCTCTCCTGTCAAAGGCTCTGGTGGTGACGCCGACTTGGGCTCCACAATGACTTCCTTCCTGCCGTTGGACTGGTCTTGGTCTCGTTGCACCGAAATGGACGCCTTTGCTTGATGCTCTCGCCTGCGCTTGCTCCCTTTGCACCAAAGAGGAAAGGAGGACACTGCGCGGGCTGGCGCCCGCTTGGCGCCCTTCGTCGTCATGGCTTGCATTATGGGCACCTCGCGAGGTACCCCGCCTTGATCTCTCCGCCACCTCGCGAGCCAGCCTGATGAGGCCGCGCCTGAGGAATCTCCCTGTCGTCCGCCCCGCGAGGCTTGGCCCCTCGCGAGGGTCTTGAGCTCGTGTTGATGAAGATGGGCCGTGATGGGCCCCCCTTTGAGCCACGCCGCAGGCTGCAGGCAGGCAAGTCTGGGGACCCCCGTTCCCAGAACGCCGACACCGTGCCTCATCGCCGCCGCGGCCAGAGCTGCCGCCACCCACGCCCGAGCTTTGCCACGTGCTCAGCACCCTCCCAGGAGTCTGGCGCGCCCACCCGTTCGACCTGCTGTGCCCCCTAGCGCCAACCCCGACCTCGCACGAACTCCGGCCACCGTCGCGAGCCTCGCCCCGGCGAGCTCGGGCCGTCTCAGCCCGTCCCATCCGCACAGAAAGACGTGGGGCACTCCCAGCTTCACGCTGATGCCTCCGCCGTCCCTTTTGGTCGTCGGAACAGGAAACCCGAGCCCCTCCGTCGCGTCTGGCCCCGCCGGCGTCATGTCGCCGGTGGGTTTGACCCATTTGACCATGTGGGCCCCGCCCCCTGGTCAAACCTAGATTAGGAGTTAATCTAACACTAATTTAGATTAGTTAGCTAACTGTGACACTGACCAGTGGGTCCCACCGGGTCAGTTTGACCTGGACTGTCTCGATTGATCACGACGCCGATCGACGTCAGTCGACGCAAGAAATCCTTTTCTGGATTTATTCTTATATAGGAAATGCCAAAAAATAGTTAAAACTTCTAAAATTCATAGTAATTCAACCGTAGCTCCAAATGAATTAATTTATGTATGAAAAATTATTAGAAAAATTCAAGGAATCCCTCTGTGCCATTTTCGTGCATGTTTGAACAATGTTTGTCCTCTGTTTTGGACAAAACAAATAAAGGGCATTTAAATAATCATATATGGAGTTTGAATTTGAATCATGTATTCAAACCAACTACATTTAAATCATAGCTAGATGCATTAGCTCAAATCACGGCATATTGCCATGTCATGATCATGCATCATATTGTGGCATTGCATTGATTGTGTTCTTTCTCAGTTGCCTGTGTTTGTCCCCTCTCGATAGACGTGGTTCCGACGATGAGTTCGATGACACCGATGAAGAGCTATAATATCTTCAGGAGTGCCAGGCAAGCAAAAACCCCTTGTTCATTCCGATATAATCCCACTCTCTCGCTCCTGCTCTCTTTTACTGCATTAGGACAACAACGATTCATCTGTTACTTGATGCGGTAGCTGAACCCCTTTATCCTATGCATGACCTGTCAATCCACAGTAAATAGATGAAACCCACTAGCATGAGTAGGAGTTGTTTGAGCCCTGATGTGCCTCCTCATTCATGCTTGTTTGTCATGCCTGCTACTTCTTAGAGTTGAATCGGAGGTGTGAGAACATGTCCTACTGTTGAGAGCTAAGTGTGTGAACACGATTTGGTAAAGGTAGTGGTGAGAGGCCATGTAGGAGTACATGGTGGGTTGTCTCATTGCAGCCGTCCTCAGGAACTGAGTTATGTGTTTGTGATCCATGAAACAGTTACTACCACACATTGGGATCCTTAATTGACCCTCTCGACTTATTAACCACTCTTGTCCTCTTCCGGGAGTTGCAAAGTAGTTTCTGGTGTTTGTAGCATGCTGGGGGCCGCGGTGGGCTGTGTTGCGGTAGGCACGTGGCACGGTGTACCGATTCACCCGTTTGGTGTCTCCGGAACCCTGCATACATCGTTCGGGGCCGTTAGTGGAAACTTCGGTCGGACTCCCTGCGGATGGAACCCGAATTGGCGATAAACCTGGACTAGGGACTCGTGTGTTTAGTCAGGTCGTGGCCGACACCCTCGCTGGGCTTCCGCTTGAAGGTTGCCGAGTACAGGTGTGTAAACGGCGGTAAGTGGTGACAGCGTGTGTGAAGAAGTACACCCCTGCAGGGTTAACATCATCTATTCGAATAGCCGTGTCCGCGGTGAAGGACTTCTGGGTTGCCTATAACAGTTCATAGACAAGTGAAAGTGGATACTCTAAAATGCGCCAAGATAAGCGTGAGTGCTATGTATGGCGTCCTCGTGAGGGAGACGGAGGCGGATCCATAGTGGTGTATTTGATATGGTGAATATGTGGACTCGTGTGCGCCACCTCAAAAGAGTTACTTGCAATGTAGTTCAGGATAGCCACCGAGTCAAAGCTGGCTTGTTGCGGTTAAACTCCACCACCCCTTGTTGATAATGATGCATATGTAGTTAGTTCTAATGTAAGTCTTTTTGAGTACATTTGTACTCACGTTTGCCTATTTTATGTTTTTGCAGAGAGACTTCAGTCTCGCTAGTAGTTCCGCGTGGACTTCGACGTTTAGCTTGTTACCTCAGCTACGATCTTGTGCCCTCGGCAGGATCCGGTAGATAGTCACGCTTCTCAGCCTTTTTCATTTGTAGATGTCTGTACCCAGACATGTTAAGCTTCCGCATGTGTTTGATTTGTATGCTCTGAATGTTAGGTCATGAGACCATGTAATATCTTGCTCCTCGGAGCCTAATGAATAAATATTTGAGTCATAGAGTTATGTTGTGATGCCATGTTGTATTTACACATATCGAGCATATTGTGTGTATGTTTGAAATGCTTGGTATGTGTGGGATCCGACAATCTAGTTGTTTATCCTTGGCAGCCTCTCTTATGGGGAAATGTAGTCTAGTGCTTCTTGGTGCCATAGTAGTCCGCTACAGCCCGGTTCACCGGAGTCCTGGTAGCCCGGACTACTTTGCCGGGACACTTGACTGGCGGCATGTGTTTCACTTCGTCACTGTCTGTCCTTCGGGAAATGTCACGCGGTGACATCCGGAATCCTGCCTAGCCTGCTATAGCCGATTCTGCGAGTCCTCAGTAAGCCAGTGCTACAGCCCGGATTCTGCACATTTGGCCCGACACGCTCGATGTGATTCATGTATGCTTGTTCCCATGGGTTAGTGCTGCTTTGGGTTCACGGCTAGCCATGTCGGCCCGGGTTCTCTATCATAAGGATGCTAGTGACACTATCATATACGTGAGCCAAAAGGCGCAAACGGTCCCGGGCCATGGTAAGGCGACACCCGTGGGAATACCGTGCGTGAGGCCGCAAAGTGATATGAGGTGTTACCTGCTAGATCGATGTGACTTGGAATCGGGGTCCTGATAGTCCCCCACATTATCATCACTGATAACGGCACGAACTTCATGGCCGACGAGGTCAAATTCTGGTGCAAAAACATGGGCATCAAGCTCGACTATGCTTCAGTCTATCACCCTCAAACCAACGGTCAAGTCAAGCGAGCAAATGGTCTAATCATGAGCGGCATCAAACCCAGATTAGTGCGGTCCCTCAAGGAATCTAACACGCACTGGGTAGAGGAGCTCGACTCTGTACTCTGGGGGCTGCGGACCACGCCGAATCGCACCACCGGATTCACATCATTCTTTATGGTATACGACGCAGAGGCAGTTTTGCCCTGCGACATAATTCATGACTCACCTCGCGTGCGCATGTACGAAGAAAGAGAAGCCGAGCTCGATCGGCAGGACAGTCTGGACGCCTTGGAGGAGGAGCGTGACGTGGCTAAAGCCCGTTCCGCATTCTATCAACAGCAGGCTCGAAGATATCAAAGCAGAGAAGTACGGGCCAAAACTTACAATGTTGGCGAGTTAGTTCTACGCCTGCCGGATAAGAAAAAGAACAAACTCAAGCCCAAATGGGAATGTGCCTTTATTATCGACCAAGTCCTGACCGGTGGAGCGTACCTTCTGCGAGATGCATCGGATAACCGACTCGAGCCGAACCCATGGAACGCAGCCCGTCTCCGAAGATTCTACGCCTAGCACCGGATTATGAGTTCGTCTCCTTCCTTTGTCTATTTTTTACACATTTGTTGTCTTATATTTCTCTCATTCTCCCTCCTTTTCTCTTACAGCCTTTCAAGGCTCGTTCGCGCATTATTCGCACACACTTGACGCGCTATCCGCGCTCATTATACCTGGGGGCTTCTTTAATGTGCTTATTTATACGGGCTTCATGCCCAACACATGTGTCACACATCCGCATGTACCTTTTATTCACCATTATATGCATCGATATGACTTAAGTTTTGGCCAAGCTGGGTTGCCTGGCTCCTGTGCTTACCCCTACATTCCCGATTGTTCGGCTAGGCGGTAAAGGGAGCACCTCTGCAATTGTTACTGCCGGGTCAGCCGGATGTGTACCTCAGACTGGGTGAAGCCGAAAGCTAGCGTTCTTAAGGGAATATTCGGTCGGTGAACTAAAGATGATTTCTCACTAGTTTATTTATCTGACACAAGAGGCTTTTCTGCTTTTTTCGAAGTCCGGACATGCACTTTAGGGCATGAATCCCAGGGAAAGAAACCCATAACTGAACTATTCTCCCTGGAAGATGTTTCTTACTAACCATGTAATATAACATAACTAGTTGGGCACTTTTCTGTTCAAGCACTAATGACCCCTACGCCTGGTCTCCACGCATGCCTTGGTTCTTACATAACCGCGAAGGTATTCGGGCACACTCCGGACTATAGGGTCCCGAGGTTGAAGCGAAAAGGTCCGCCATGACAAACGATCTACAATCCGGCTAGAAGGCATTTTTACATGTCATCTTAAATTACATAGTAAATTTGACTGGTGTATTCCTCCTCAATACCATCTAATAGGCTGTCTAGTTTACATCCTGTTGGGAATACTTTATGCCAATTCTACTTGGCCGTACACTAAGCTCACAGGAATCTCCTTCCCATCGGGCCCCACAGGTCCGACCTCGGCCATGTGGTTTGGGTCAGCCTTCGTGTACCGCGTCTTCACCATGGCCCAGGCCTCCCTGGCGCCTTGACGGCAGGCCGATATCTTCCATAATCGGAAACGCTGTTGCACCCCCTTAAGCCTCTCTGCAAGATCTCCAAGGCCTTCGGGCATGGAGACAGATGGCCACAAGGCCTGGGCGACGCCTTTCATCACCTGCCGAACTCGTTCGTGCAGTTGTAAGAGCTCGGGAAGAAGGTCACCCGTAGAACCAGGCATTTCCTCTGCAGGACGACCTGTGAGCATACCTACAGACATAACTCTGTTATTCGACTTCCTTGTCGAACTCTTTTTTAAAAAAGTTCGTTGAAGCACTTACTAAAAATGTCGCGTCGAAGCCGCCGATTCTCCTTCACGGAGTCCAACAGCTGGGCAGGAACATCCTTTAGTTCCTCGCCCAGCTGGGTGTTGCCATCTTGGAGATTATTCTTCTCCTGCCTCACCCTTGTAAGCACGCTCTCGCCGGCCTTTAACCGACGCAAGAGTTGTTGCTTGTCCGGATCTACTCCGGCGCCATCTACAATGATATTGTCAGATCTGCACACACGCCGCACTTCATAGCATACTTATCTTTTGAAGCGTATATTACCAGAGGGGGTCTCCTTGGCCTCCCCTGCAGCGGCTAGTGCAGCCTCAAGTTGGGCTTTGCACTCTTCCAGCTCCTGGGACAGTTGGGTATTCTTTTTCGTAAGATCCTGCATAACAAATGATCCTTAAATCAGTTATTCTAACTATTTCAAGTCTCGGGGCTCTTGGCATATATAACCATCAAATTTTCTCACCCGTATGTCTTTCACATACTGCTCCGTGGCTCTGGCTAGAACATTTTGAGCGGCACGGAGGTGCGCATCTCCCGAATTGAAGGCATCCAATGCCTCTTCGGAGAAACATGCGTCGCGAAGAACTGCCCAGCGACGCCTGTGATTTATGGCACTCTCCACCTCGGATTTGGTGGCCGACAGTCTGTTGGCATCCTCTGTCGGAGGAGCGTCCGATGCACGCCTCGTGTTTTCCTCCGCTTCTGGACCTGGCTTTGGAGCCTGGCCGGTGGAGGCTCGATTGGAAACCTCTCTGGATATAGTCCGGCGAGCGCTCTTTTTCCTGAAGAGAGCACGAGCTTTAGTATGCCTTCCGGGAATAAAACCCTGGAATAAGATGGCACGCCATACCGTTGCGCCGGCGTCTCAATCCGGACCGCACTTCTTTTCAGCCTGCTGGGCCTTGTTGGCTAGCCACCGCAGGCTCGGCCTTCCGCCTCAAGGGCTCCCCCCTGCAAAACACCATTGAGATATTGTGATAAAAAATAAGCACGGATGGATCATTTTCAAAGTATTGGGACTTCGGTCTCAGTTACCTGCGAGGCTGGAAGTATTCCGGGGTAATCGGCCGTAATGGCGACCAAGCCATTGTCGATGCTCAGTTGGTGAAATACTCCATCGATCAGCTCCACGGATATATCCGGATTCTCTTGGGAGGCCGGATCGAGGGACCGTTCCGGATCCTCGGGTTGTGGAGGACGGCTGTTTATATCCTTTACGGCCCGGCGCAATTCCTGCGTCGAAATCACAAGATAAGGTACTTGACTATGGTAATATGGAACGGATGGGCAAAAGAAGTGTCAGCTTACCCAGCTTGGAGGATTGTACATAGAAAATCCTCCTCTTCTCCCTTGTACAATGCGGACAAGGCCTCCGTCAGAGCGGCAACCGATCTCGGCCCCTTACGGCCGCAGCGGGTGGCAACATCCTCCCCGTTGAAATCCCACATGGGGTGGCCTCTATACTGAAGCGGCTGCACCCCCCGCATAATGCATGTGGCCATGACCCCGATCATGGTCAGGCCGGAATGAGCTAACAGTCTTATCCGGCCCATCAGGTAAAAGACGTCCTTGTCATTTTCCTTCTGAGGGCTCCGTGGACGCCTTGACTTAGGCGCTTCTTCAAAGGAGCATTATTGAACTTCGGGAGGCCGATCCGAGCGAAGTCCGGCAGAGGACATCTTCTATATAAAACCATTACGAAGGCCGGTCTTGAGCGCCTTCCTTGGGGTTCCGGATACATATCCGGTCCGGCGACAGCGCCATACTTGGCTCGCCCACTTGATATATTGACCCCTCTTGAGAACGGGGCACAAGGCGAAATGACTTCTTCCACGGTAGCGAAATGAGCTTCGACGCCCAAGAACAGCTCGCAAAGGGCTACGAAGCCCGCAATATGCAATATGGAGGCAAAGCGTAAGCTTGTGCAATCGAGGCCGTAGAACTCCAGGAGCCCCCGGAGAAACGGATGAATTGGAAATCCGAGCCCTCTTATCAAATAAGGGACAAGGCATACCCGCTCTCCTTTGGAGGGATTGGGGACGCTCTCTGCTTGCCTTCCGCCATTATAGGTGGAGAGTCCGGCTCAAACCGGGACCATGAAGGCTGGGGGAAGAAATCCCTTGGTTTGGAGCGTCACTAGCTCGCTATGCGGGATGGAACATCTCTCCCAATCTCCAGGCTGAGGGCTGGTTGGGCGAGAGGAGGAGCCGCGTCGACAGGCCATGATGGAATGGATTTCTGTCGGATGCGCTCCAATGAATGCTCGCGAAGGGAAGATGGTGTGATTCGGATCTGAATCCTCGTCTCTTTTATAGGCAGCTCAAATGCGCAGCTAGGGGGTAAATGTAAAATTACCCTGGCTTTTCGCATTCGTTTGACACGTGGAAGATGGCCATTATTGGGCGTGGAAGCCAAGGAGCGCAATATTTATGAGAAGCCGGACACTATTCAACAGGTACACAGAATTTGGCGAAGAACCTGCCTTGCAATGCCGAAGACAAATCTGCGCGCCGGACTCATCGTCATTGAAGCCTGGTTCGGGGGCTACTGAGGGAGTCCCGGATTAGGGGGTGCCCGGATTGCCGAACTATAACCTTTGGCCGGACTCCTGGACTATGAAGATACAAGATTGAAGACTCCGTCCCGTGTCCGAATGGGACTTTCCTTGGCGTGGAAGGCAAGCTTGGCAATACGGATATGTACATCTCCTACCATTGTAACCGCCTTTGTGTAACCCTAGCCCTCTTCGGTGTCTATATAAACCGGAGGGTTTTAGTCCGTAGGACGAACAATAATCATACCATATGCTAGCTTCTAGGGTTTAGCCTCTCCGAACTCGTGGTAGATCTACTCTTGTACTACCCATATCATCAATATTAATCAAGTAGGAGTAGGGTTTTACCTCCATCGAGAGGGCCCGAACCTGGGTAAAAACTTCGTGTCCCTTGTCTCCTGTTACCATCTGCCTAGACGCACAGTTCGGGACCCCCTACCCGAGATCCGCCGGTTTTGACACTGACACATCATATCACAAATATGACTGTAGCCATCGTTGGTAAGCAGCCTTTTGAATGTTTTATGATAACTCACCTAATAACTCCCATGTTAAAATTGAATTGGTAGTGCAGCTTTGTAATCCTTAAATGTTTGAATTTTCAGGCAAAAGACATCGGAACGGCCTCCAGGTGCGCTTGGTGAAGTTGAAAGCCATATACAGCTTCCTAGAGCAATTGTATGCAGGGACCTTGTTTACCATAATGGCTATGAAGGGCAGGAAAGAGCCTCCAAAGCTTATAAAAGACGTATTGAAACAACTATCTACTATCCCCAAGAAAATTGACGAATGGAAAATATTAGCCTCCTAGGCAGGTGCTATGTTTTTACTTGCTCGTGAAAAGGCTTACTTGCCAGAAATGGAGTTGGCTGAAATGTCTGGCGGGTTTCCCGGATTTAACATTGATGGTAGTGAATTTTCTCTAGCAGGTTATGCACGGTGCTTAAAAGAAACTTGCATCATGGAGAGTCAACTACTTGGAGAGCTTGATCTGACCAAGTATCAACCTTCTTATGATGAGGAGAACCTACATGTTAACCCGCGAACATTTGAGTCATTTGACTTAACTCCTGCATGGTGTAAGCATATATTTGCTCCTGATGTTGACCCGTCAATTACCATGCAAGACGATGCCATCTTCCAAGCATTAACAAGTATCGGTTGGGATCTAAACCACCCTCATATTGAAGAAGTGGAAGAGCCAGCACGGGATAACCCGGAACCATCGAGCATTGGAGGTCACCGGGAAAATGTTATCTCAGAGAGCTTCAACTCGGAGGGCACAGAGGCCGGCTTACAGGAGTAGATGACTCCTAAAAAACTTGTTCATATTTTAAGCCCAACTGTGGCTCTGTAATAGGGTAGTGACAATACTTGCTTCATTTGTGATGCCATGCACTTGATACTTTTGCAGAATATATTTGAGCCAGTGCGTTATTTTGTTAACCCACCGGATGTCCTTATGCTTGTAGTATGTTTCTGCTTGCAGCTCTGAGCAATTGTTGATAATCCGGGGTATCTATTCATGAAGTTGACACTTGGCCGCTAGTAGTGATGATAGATAATAACCCGGTGTATTGTTTGATCCGGCAACTCGTGATCGCTAGGAGCTCACTCTTGATCAAAATAATCCGGTGTGTTGTTAACCCGGCGACTCATGATCGAGGTGATAATTGATCATCGAGCAAAGGATCCTATAAAATAGAAATTTGAATAGACATAGATAAAAAAATATGTGTTAAGCCGGCTTTCAAGGTGCGACAAAAAAGACCAGCTTTCGAGGCTCGAGTGTTGCTTTACTGAAGATGGCGTGATAACCCATGATTTATTCTAGATCTCTGTAAGCTGGCTCTCACATGACATAAGCCAACGTTTTAACGTTGTCAAGTTCAGGGTCATAATAGATTGACTGTCAAGAGTACGCGAGGTCATCTTGGCGGAGTAGCATCAAGAAAACATGAAGATCTAACCAAGATTTTATAATGGCATATGCTGGTTCAAGAGAGATATTAATAGCTAAACTCGATGAGTTGGAATCCCCCAAGTGACGTGTGAGCAAAAACTAAAGACTCATGCACAATATAAGAGATGAAGCGACAAAGGCCCCGAGTTTCGGGGATGCCAGATTTATTATAATGATCATAAAATTATATACATAGGTATGTACAAAAACCTGGAGAGAGTGGCTATAAGTGTAACAGGGACGAAGATGAGCAATATTCAAAGGCATGTTGGTCTCCTCCTCAGATGTACGTGATTTATCACTTTCACGCATGTGAATCAGGTAATATGACCCATTGTTGAGATTTTTGTTGATGACAAAATGCCCTTCCCATGGAGGTGAAATCTTATGCATGCCGGCTTGTTCTTGGATCACCCGGAGCACTAAGTCGCCCTCCTGGAAAGTACGGTTGTGAACTCTACGGCTATGATAGTGACCTAGGTCTTGTTGATAGATCACTAATTAATCGTGCTGCAGCAAAATCACGTTCCTCCTTGAGAGCATCCAAGGAATCTTGTCGAGCTTGCTCATTATCTGCTTCAACATAAGCTGCAACTCCAGGGGAAACATGACGAATATCGCTGGGTAACACAGCTTCTGCACCATACACGATGAAGAAAGGCGTATATCATGTTGATCTGTTGGTGGTAGTCCGTCTACTCTGAAGAAAAGAGGGAAGTTCCTCAATCCAACCACCTGGTGTACGCTCAAGAGGGACCATAAGTCTTGGCTTGATACCCCGTAAAATCTCCTGGTTAGCTCATTTTGCTTGTCCATTGGATTGAGGATGTGCAACTGACGCAACATCAAGATGGATATGTTCCTATTAGCAGAATTTCTTCATAGCTCCTTTGGACAAGTTAGTTCCATTATCAGTGATGATGTTGTGTGGATAACCAAAGCAAAAAATGAACTTTTTGAGGAACTTGACTGTTGTTGCCGCATCATTTGAACGGACCAACCATATCAAGCCCCATCTTGCAAAGTCCAAGTGATGGGAATCATCGAAAGTTCTTGAGTCGGCACATGAGCTTGACGTGCAACTTCTGACATCCATCACACTTGTGCATGATATCTTTAGCATCTACGTGAGCCGTGAGCCAATAAAAACCGGGTCGAAAAGCCTTCGCGATCAGGGATCTTGAGTGGGCATTGATAGAGGCAAAGGTGTCCCGTCTTTTGATGAGAAGGTGATTATCGTTTTCTATGGGAGTAAACTTTGACGATTCAACTACGAGCGTGCGGTACCTCACGCCTTAGCAATCGCTATACCGACTTCTGAGGGTTATTGACCACGCCGGAGCATGATCAACCTAGCCACGAGGGTCTATTTCCCACGAGCAAATGAAGAAGCGGCAAGAAACTGATATTGCAATCTAGATATTGTGAATATAAGAAGAAAGCATTATTGATGAAAGTGGGGTTCTATGACGTCTTGGTCTGGTCGTTGAACACAAACAAAGTACGCGAAGTTGCAGCAATGCCGAACTTTAATCTAAACAAAACCCAAAGTCTAAACGACGCCCTAAGGGCTGTATATATGGAGGAATAGGGTGGAGGGATTTTGTGGCCCTTGGAGATGGGTCCGAAACCAACCCTAAATCTTGTTTCCCCACACATACGGACTCTGAAAACAGCCTATACTCAAGTATTTCGAAATTACATGGGCATGGCTCAATAATAAGGCGACGCAACACTTTAATAGCCTCTGGTCGGTGAGAACGACACCTATGCGATCACTGGGATCCCTTCTACGGTCGGCGGGCGTGGGGTCGTGGGAAGAGCAGGTTTAGGAGATAGCACATGGATCGTTTACCCAGGTTGGGGCCGCGAGGATGCGTAAAACCCTAGTCCTGCTTTGGTGGATGTATTTCACAGTGTCCTTGAGCTCTTCAACTAGCTACGGTGGCTGCATAGTTCCAAAAAGCCGAATCCCTCTCCAGTATGCCTTGGGCCTCCTTGTATAGGCAAAAGGGGTTGCTACAGTGGTACACAGGAGGTGGAAAGGCGTACAGTGCGCGAGCTTATTGCTCGGCATTACGGGACAAAGCACATTCAATGCGCTACTTAGGTGTCCATTAGCTTTATCGAGGACGGGAACGAGGCACGTCTCGTCCGTCGCCGCTCCGCTTCGCTTCGACATGCGTCCAGGCCAGCGATGCGCACGGTGCCATGTAGGCAGGCAGGCTGCTGAGGTGGCGCGATGGTGGAGCTTCCACGAAGATCTGCATGCCAGCACGCAGGTGCTTGCCGAGTTGGCCTGGAAGCCACATGTTGCCACGCAGGTGCCTGCCCAACTAGTTGGGCTCGCAGCTGCATGCGAACGGCGGCGGAGTCTTGGTCGACGTGGGCCTGGCTGTGGCCCCGCTGATGTCCTCGGCAAGGGCCTTGCCGGGGGCCCGACAAGGGTCTTGCCGTAGCGTTGCAGTCGTCCCCGGTAAGGCGCTTGCCGGGGGTCTTGTGGATTCCCTCGGCTGGAATCCCGCCAAGGGATGCGGTCTTCTGGTCCTCATCTGTTCTCACATGTTTATGATCTTGACGAAGATCTGCATGCCACCATAGGGGTGCCTCCCGAGCCCTAGTTCCAATGTAGTTGTCGACGGCATTCGGAACCTTTGGGCCCAAGGGCGGCCTGCTCTGCCGGTGTCAGGAAAGTTGCCCCGGCAAGGGTCTTGCCGGGGGAGTCCACCTCGCCCCCTTGCTGTCTTGTGTTTCTGGTCTTGGCGTTGTCTCAGTTGTCTTGTGCTTCAGCTATTCTTCGTCTTCCCCCCTCTGCCCTGCTTAGTGTGGCCATGGCGCGCGGCTCTGGCTGCCCGTGCACAAGTAAAGGGGTCAAAAGGATAGCCCTAACTTTTATACACCGACAGGAGCCCCCGGGCCTGGGCCACACATAAGCGCGACACATTGTTGGGCCAGGCCCAGAACGGTGCGCAGGCAGCTCGGGCGGATTTTACCGCAGTAACTCTTCGTCCACTGCGCTTCCCCACGACCCGCGTTGAACGTGCGACATGGAGGGTCATGCGTGACGTGGGGGTCATGCGTGGGGCGGTTCCCGCACGCATGCGTCTCATCGTGGTAAAGAGGCTGCTCGCGCCTTCCCCATAAAAAGAGGGAGGCGTGGAGGCGCGGCTCGTTTACTGAGTGGACTCGGGTTGTGGTCTTCAAGGAGCCCACGCCCCATGATTACGGGAAGGGGAACGGTCGCCTCACCCGTCCTCTCGACCCTGCTCACTCGCCACGCGTCCTCCATGCAGGTGGCAGGCGGTGGAGGCAGGAAATCGGGTCGTTGCTGATTGGGGCAGCGGGTCGGTCCTGATCCCCCGCGCCTCCGATGGCTGGATTGGCTGAGTGGGGCGGCCGAGCCTCGACCCCGCCCCTTTATAAGGAGGGGGAGGGGGTGTCATCCCACATTCTCTCAGCATCCATCTCTTCCTACCTTTGCTCCTTTCTTCCACCCGCCATGGCGAGAGGGGGTGCTGGGCCTTCGATGGTGGCGGCGAGGGTCACCGCTTGACAGCGCGTTCCCTCTTCCCAAGAGCCCGCGGCGGCTGAGCCGGCTACGAGAGGAAGGGGGAGGGGGCGAGGCCGAGGTCACCGCGGCAGTTAGGCGAGAGGGGGACGAGGTGGCGCGATGGCCGTGCCTCCGCCAGCGATGCCTCCCGCGATGGAGGGCCACGTCGGGGACCAGCCCCTTGAGTTCTTTATCAGGCTGCGTCAGCCACCACGTCGTCGTCTCCGCCTCCCCACCCCATTTTCCCGGGAGATGGAGCTCGATCCGCCACAGACCCTTAGGCTGCACATGAGGGGCTGCGGGAATGGCAGCACGCGGGTCGACGTCGACTTCCCCGCTCCTCACGTCATGTACCTCTGCCGCGGATGGAAGACGTTCGCTTGCATCCATAGCCCGACGGCGGGGCTCGTCCTCTATTTCAAGTTAATGGATGGCGGCGTGCTCTTCGTCAAGATCTTTTGAGATCTTGGAACTTGCCTGAAGTGTTGCGTGTGGAGCTCCTCCTATGATGAAGATTCCTCCTCGAGCGGGAGTGACGAGGAGGACAGCAACAGCGATGACGAGGGAGTCGAGTGGCGGGACGCCGAACCCGACTCCGACTGACCGCGTCGCCCCTCCCTCGGCCACGCGCCCTGCCGAGGGCCTTCCTCGTCAAGCTCTCCATCGGCGCGCTCCCCATCACCTCCTTGGGCGGCTTGCGTAGGAGGGCCGGAAAAGGCGAACAAGGCGGGTGGCATCCGTCAAATAGGAGTACGCGGGCACCGACGCCTTCGTCGCGTATTGTCGGGTCGCTGCCTCATCTTCCAGCTCCTTCCCCGGCACCAAGACGCTCTCTTGGTGCCTTCTGCTTCTCGCACCTCACCTAGGCGCTCCTTTCTCCCTCCTGCTATCTTGTTCCACCTTCTGAGGAGAGAGACAAGAAAGGGATTACGGGCACCTTATCTCTTTTTAGTTTGTAAGCCTGCGGGCACTTGTTAATTTTAAGACTTGTAATCCCCTTGCTCATGTTTTTAATCCCATATGAACTGTACCTGTATGGGATGTTTTTAATGAAAAAGGGTGCTTGCCGGGTTCTTTGTGCATGAGCGTGGCCCATGCCAAGGAAAGAATCCTTGTTATTTTCAAGATAAACATTGTCGCCCCCAGCAGGCCTTTCGTCCCCCACTTGATCGACCATTCTCAAGGCTCTTGGTGGAGGCAGGGGCGAAGTAGAGTTAGGCCCCTCGTGTATTTCCTGGCCACCATGTCTACGACCCGGTTCTGTCCAAGTGGCTTGGGTACAAGAAGAAGGGGGAGCACGGTGGTTTCGGAATGAAACGAGGTCTCATTTGTCCCAGTTTCATACAAAAATGCATAACAGGGGATGAAAGACTTATCTGAATCCGCATCCCCCGGCAACCTTGGCTTTCCATGGTTGGATCCTTGTGTCTTCAGCCCCCAGCAGTCTTGGCTTGCCGGGGCCGGAGCGCCGGTCCATTCTCTTTCTCCCAAGCGGCTTAGCAGAAGTGTCCACGTGCCCTGCGAACCAAAGAGGACAAAATGACGCACACTCGACCTCTAGGCTAGGGGTTAGTCGCCGCTAAGCACTATCATCCCTAACCGAGGGAGAGACTCAACCTAACATGCATGCTATAACTTAGGGCGCCAGCGCTTCATTTATTTATGCCCAGGGTCTGCGCCTGTCTTTGTACAGAGGGTTACATGCCTTGCCGGCAAAGCTTGTACAAAAGGGTGGCTTGCCGGGAGGCCCGACAACCACGCCTTATGGGTAAAACTTGCGAAGATGCTCGATGTTCCAAGAGTTGCTCACTGGGATAGCATCTTCGGTCTCCAGGCGGACTACGCCGGGCCTGGTGAATCGTATTACCCGATAAGGGCCTTCCCACTTTGGCGTCAACTTGTTGGAATTCTTGGCCGACTGAACGCGCCGAAGAACAAGATCACCTTCCTCAAAGCTTCGGGCATGAACCTTGGAGCTATGGTAGCGGTGCAAGGCTTGCCGGTAGCGTGCTGCTCTCACAGCCGACCCAAGACGATCTTCCTCAAGGAGCGTTGCGTCATCTTGCCGCAATCGCTCTTGCTCAAGCTCGTCGTAAGCGAGCACTCGAGGTGACCCGTATATGAGTTCCATGGGGAGAACTGCTTCTGCCCAATATACCAGGGCAAAGGGTGTCTGGCCGGTGGCTCGATTTGGTGTCGTTCTAATCGACCAAAGAACCTCTGGCAACTCATCAATCCAGCGCCTTCCGCTCTTGTGGAGCCTGTCAAAAGTCTTTGTCCTCAGGCCTCGCAACACTTCAGCATTTGCCCTCTCCGCCTGGCTGTTGCTCCGTGGATGTGCCACGGAAGCGAAACAGACCTTGCTGTCGAGGTCTTGGATGTATTGTATGAAGGTGTGGCTTGTGAACTGCGTGCCGTTGTCGGTGATGACTTTGTTTGGCACACCAAAACGACAGACTAGCCCTTTGAAGAACTTGACGGTGGACTGTGCAGTAACCTTCCTCACTGCCTCCACCTCCGGCTACTTTGTGAACTTGTCGATGGCAATGCACAAGTACTCAAAGCCCCCGATAGCGCGAGGGAAGGGGCCCGGTATGTCGAGCCCCCAGACCAAAAACGGCCAGGAAAGAGGAATTGTTTGAAGGGCTTGAGCTGGTTGATGAAGCTTATTTGAATGGAACTGGCACGCTTCACACTTGGTTACTAGTGTCGTTGCATCCTGGAGGGTAGTGGGCCAGAAGAAACCTTGCGGGAACGCCTTGCCGGCAAGGGCCCTCGACCCTATGTGGGAGCCACATATGCCTCCGTGTAATTCTGCCAACAGCTCCAGTCCTTCCTCCTAGGGGACGCACTTGAATTTCACACCGTTCGGCCTCTTCCTGTAGAGGACATCATCGACGAACTGATACATAGTAGACTGACATGCTACTTTCTCCGATTCTTCCTGCTCCTAAGGAAGCTCCCCTGTTTGGAGGAATCGGACGGTATGTTGTGCCAATGCTGGAGCCTGGGGCTCGACGACAAGGACCAAAGGCATTTCTTCTTCCATGGGGGCAGCCGTCTCTACGACTAGGGCTAGGCGCCGTGCGGGAGCCAGCCGCTCCTCGGCAGGATCAGAATCCGCGGCAACACCCTTGCCGGCGGCCCCTGGGGGCTCGGCAGGAAAGTACTTGCCAAGGCCTGATTTCCTTCGTTTGTTCTGCTCCGTTGATGGTTCGATGGATGGCTGAGTTAACCGAAGCAAAAAGGTACCTGGTTCCACAGGTAGCTTGAATGCAGCGCGCTTTGACAGGTAATCGGCGATGTCGTTCTCCGCCCGGGGAACGTGCTCCGCTTGTATACCGTCAAAGCGCTCCTCCAGCTTCCTCACCTCATCTACGTAGGCCTCCATCAACGGGCTCTGATAATATTTGTTAACTTGTCTGACGACAAGCTGTGAATCACCCCTAACAATGAGTTTTTTAACCCCGAGGTCTGTTGCGATCCTTAGACCGGCGAGCAGCCCCTCGTACTCAGCAGTGTTGTTTGTGGACATCTCCCTGGGAAAGTGCATATGGATTACATACTTGAGGTGCTCTCCGGTGGGTGCAACAAGCAGCACCGGCACCGGCGCCTTGCAGCGAGAAAGCCCCATCAAAGTACATGATCCAGTCGTGACTTGCTTCCTTGCCGGGGAGAGCGGTCTCCTGGATTTCCTCATCAGGTGTTGAGGTCCATTCTGCAATGAACTCCGCCAAGACCCTGCTCTGGATTGTCGAAGTACTTTCAAACTTCAAACCAAAGCTGGATAACTCGAGGGCCCACTCCACAATCCTTCCAGTTGCGTCTGGGTTGTGCAGTATCTGTTGCAACGGGAGGTAGGTGATGACAGTGATCTCGTGGGATTGGAAGTAATGACGCAGCTTCCTTGAGGCCATAAGGAGGCTGAAGAGCAATTTATGCACACCGGAGTACCTTGACCTAGCCCCTGCAAGAGGGAGCTGACAAAGTAAACCGGGTGATGCATCATCTTCTCCTTCTGCACCTCTTCACTTGGTTGCGCGGGCTCCGTTCCGATGACGCCAGACTCTGCTAGGGGCCTTGCCTTGCCGGCGCCAGGCCCTGCCGGGGGATCTCTGACTTGCCATCCGCTGGTCCTGCCGTTGCCACTGCCTCTTCGTCGACCTCCCTCTGCGCCACCAGCGCGGCGCTGACCACTTGATTCATCGCCGCCAGATACAGCAGCAACGACTCTTGTGGTTTAGGCGCCACCAGTACTGGTGTAGAAGAGAGGTATTTCTTCAGATCCTTCAGTGTTGTCTCTGCCTCTAGGGTCCACTCCATTGGGCCCACCTTCTTCAAGATCATGAAAAAGGGAAGGGCACGCTCAGCGGACTTGGAGATGAATCTGCTCATGGCGGCAACGCAGCCAGTGAGCCGACGCACATCCTAATCCGCTTGGGTCCCTCAATCTGCTCAATAGCCTTGATCTTGTCTGGGTTTGCCTCGATCCCATGCTGCGACACAAAGAACCCGAGAAGTTTGCCGGACAGAACACCGAAGACACACTTCTTAGGGTTCAGCTTGAGGTTGATCTTGCGTAGGTTGGCAAATGTCTCTTCTAACTCTTGTACAAGGGTTGCCTTGTCCTTGGTTTTGACCACTATGTCATCCATATAAGCTTCCATATATCTATGTAGCTGGGGCTCAAAACCAATTTGGATCGCCCTTGCGAATGTCGAGCCAGCACTCTTCAACCCGAAAGGCATCTGTAAAAAGTAATACGTACCACATGGGGTGATGAATGTTGTCTTCTCTTCGTCTTCTCTTGTCATGAAGATCTGGTGGTAGCCCGAGTAGGCGTTGAGGAATGATAATAGATAACACCCGGCCGTGGAGTCAACAATCTGGTCGATGCGCGGCACCGGGAAGGGGTCCTTAGGACAAGCCTTATTGATATATGTGTAATCAATACACAACCTCCACTTCCTGTTCGCCTTGCGCACCACCACCGGATTGGCCAACCACGTCGGATGGAGCACTCCTCTCACCAAGCTCGCCGCTTCCAACTTCCTGATCTCCTCTATGATGAACTCCTGCCATTCCAAAGCTTGCTTCCTGACCTTCTGCTTGACGGGTCGCGCATGGGGACAGGCAGCAAGATGGTGCTCAATCACTTCCCTGGGAACGTCGGGGATGTCGGATGCTTGCCATGCAGACACATCGACATTCGCCCGCAGGAAAGTGACGAGCGCGCTTTCTTATTTGCTGTCGATGGTGGAGCTTATAGTGAAAGCCCCTCCCGTGCCATCCTCCCTGACGGACACCCTCTTGGTCTCTGGTGGTGCAGCTCTGGATTTCTTGCTCTTGCCGGTGGAGCTCTCTGGCACGTCCTCGACGGCAGCACAACACTCCGAAGAGGTGCGCTTGCCGAAGTGGGTGCGAGAGGTCTTGCCAGTCCTAGTCTTCTTCTTCCCTCCCCAGGCTCCAGCAGCAGGAGCAAGTGCCTTCGCGGCAGCTGCTGCAACTGTCTCCCGGTAGAGTAGGTCGGCGCAGATCAGCGCGTTCTTCTTATCGCAGGGGACGGTGATGATCGTCATCGGCTCAGGCATCTTCAGCATGTTGTAGGAGTAATGAGACGCCGCCATGAACTTGGCTAGTGCCGGGCGGCCGAGGATCCCGTTGTAGGGAAAAGGGATCTCGGCTACATCGAAGATGATCCTCTCTGTCCTGCAGTTCAACTCGCCTCCAAACGTCACAGGCAGCGTGACCTTCCCCTTCGGCTGGCTCCTTCTCGGGTTGACCCCTTGAAACGTGCCCGTCTCCTCGAGGTCTCCGTCAGGAATTTGCAGCCTTTTGATCACGATGGGTGAGATCAAGTTCAGGCCGGCCCCGCCGTCAACCAGCATCTTGTTCACCTTGAGGTTGCGTATCATTGGCGAGACCAACAACGGCAAGCACCCGACGGCAGTTGTGCAGTCAGGGTGGTCCTCGGCGTCAAAGATGAGGGGCGTGCTAGACCACTTCAGTGGCTTCTGAGCGTCAAACGATGGCTCCGCTGCTGCGATCTCACGCGCCCACTATTTGAGCTGACGGTGAGAAGTATGCAGCGAGGCGCCACCATCGACGCACATGGCTTCCGTAGCCTTCTGGAATTCATGCTCGCCAGACTCGTCGTCGTCGTCATGATCATCATCTTCCTGCTTCTTGTCACGGCCCCGAGCGGGCCTCTCTTGCTGGTTATCCTTGCCGCGGTGACCTCCTTGGGTGCCATGCTTCTTGCCAGATCCTTCGGCACCATCCTGTCCCTTCTCCTTGTCCCGCATCTCATACTCGGCTTTTTGCTTTTCAGCAAGCAGCTCGACTTGTCGGCAGTTCTGGAGGTCGTGGCCCTTGGTGCGGTGGATCTTACAATACTGCTTGTCGGAGCCTCCTAGCTTGTCGGCGGCCACCAAGGCCCAGCAAGTGGCGCACCGGCAATCTCCTTGCCGGGGTCGTCTGCCTTGGTCTTCTTAGCGGCGCCGGTGTCATCGGATCCCTCGACGGCAAGCACGGCTATTCCCTTGCGTTTCCTGTTGCGACGCCGACCCTTCTTGTCGGGGCGGCGGTGTCTTCATCAGTAGAGTCGGTTTCCGTGCCGGCGTCCTTGTCGGGGTACTTCCTTCCCTCTTCAGCCCGGGCGCACCTATCGGCCAAAACATAAAGCTCGGCCACATCCTTAACCTTGTTCATCACTAGCTCTTCATGCATCTTGCGATTGCGCATGTTCTGATGGAACGCGCTAATCACGGCGGCGGGATGAACATCGTGGATGTTGTATCGCACCGCTGAACCTCTCTGTATGTACTTGCGCAGGGTTTCCCCTTCCTTCTGGGGAATGATATGCAAATCACTGGCCTGGCCATGAGCTTGGTGGCCTCCAGTGAAGGCACCAACAAACTCATGGCACAGATCCGACCAAGAAGAAATGGAATCCGCCAGCAAGTGCATCAACCAAGACAAAACGTTAGGCTTCAGTGCCAACGGGAAGTAATTGGCAAGCACCTTGTCGTCGCGAGCTCCGGCAGCTTGCATCGCGATGGTGTAGATGCTGAGGAACTCTGACGGGTGGGTCTTGCCATTGTACTTCTCGCCGACGTCGGGCTTGAACATACGGTAGGACGGCCACTGGAACTGCTGCAGCTCATGGGTAAAGGCTGGGCAACCCACCTCGTAAGGTAGGCCGCTGGAGCTCCCCGGTGCTAGGTGGACCATAGCGGGCCCCGCCCGCTTGTCCGACTGGTGGTGTGTATCGCGCCGGCGCTCGATGGTGGTTGATACGTCTCCAACGTATCTATAATTTTTGATTGCTCCATGCTATATTATCTACTGTTTTGGACTATATTGGGCTTTATTTTCCACATCTATATTACTTTTGGGACTATCCTATTAACCAGAGGCCCAGCCCAGAATTACAGTTTTTTGCCTATTTCAGTATTTTGGAGAAACAGAATATCAAACTGAGTCCAAACGGAATGAAACCTTCGGGAACGTGATTTTCTCACCGAACATGATCCAGGAGACTTGGACCCTATGTCACGCCCAAGATGCAACCCTATCCTAAAGGAACTCGAAGGTCCCACCAAGGATAGAAGCGCATCTTGAAGACGCTTTTGCAAGGTGGATATCATTACATCAACATTACATAATAGTGTGGATACATCCAAGACATACCATGTCACATGAATACAACAATACATCATATACAAGATCAACATCCGACTACGGATGAAACATAAACAGAAACTCAAACAATATCCACCCTGCTAGCCTAGGCTGCCGACCTGGAACCTATCCCCTGATCGAAGAAGCAGAAGAAGAACTCCAAAACAAGTAAACATCGCTCTTGCGTCATGATCATCGCAAACCTGTACCTGCAAGTGGTGGTGTAGTAATCTATGAGCCACGAGGACTCAGCAATCCCATCACCATGGGTATCAAGACTAGCAAAGCTTAATGGGTAAGGAAGGGGTAAAGTGGTGAGGTTGCAGCAGCGGCTAAGCAATGTATGGTGGCTAACTTACGCAAATAAGAGCGAGAAGAGAAGCAAACCAAGCGGTCGTCAACTAGTAATGATCAAGAAGTGATCCTGAACTCCTACTTACGTCAGACATAACCTAGAAACCGTGTTCTCCTCTCGATCAACCCCGAAAAGAGACACTCACGGTTACGCACACGGTTGGTGTATTTTAGAAGAGTTTTACTTCAAGTTTACTACAACCGGATATCAACAAATTCCCATCTGCCACATAACCGCGGGCACGGCTTTCGAAAGTTCAAACCCTGCAGGGGTGTCCCAACTTAGCCCATGATAAGCTCTCGCGATCAACGAAGGATATTCCTTCTCCCGGGAAGACCCGATCAGACTCGGAATCCTGATTTACAAGACATTTCGACAATGGTAAAACAAGACCAAGAAGACCGCCTGATGCTACCGACAATCCCGATAGGAGCTGCACATATCTCGTTCTCGTGGCAACACCGGATGAGACAAAGCTACGAGTAAAACCAGGCCTCGAAGTTTCCCTAGGTGGCCTCAAGAAGGCGGGTTCGAACCAAAGCACTTAGAGAAGCACCGCCCGGGGCTAAATAAAGATGACCCTCGAGAGCACGACTCCCAAAGGGAAAAGTAGGTGGTGGTGAGGAAATGGTAAAACCAAGGTTGGGCCTTGCCGAGGAGTTTTATTCAAAGCGAACTGTCAAGGGGTCCCATAAATCACCCAACCGCGTTAGGGACGCAAAATCCGGGAACATAATACCGATATGACGGAAACTAGGGCGGCAAGAGTGAAACAAAACACTGTGCATAAGGCCGAGCCTTCCACCCTTTACCAAGTATATAGATGCATTAATAATATAAGAGATATTGTGATATCCCAACATAAACATAATCCAACATGGAGCAATCTTCATCTTCACCGCAACTAGCAACGCTATAAGAGGGCTGAGAAAAAGCGGTAACATAGCCAAACAACGGTTTGCTAGGAAGGGGACAAGGGTTAGAGGTTCATGGCAATTTGGGAGGCTTGAGCAGCAAGTGGTAGGTAACGCAGCATAGCAATAGCATCGAGGCAACTAGCATAGGTATGATAGTAATGAGATCCAAGGTGACGGTCATCTTGCCTGAAATCCCGCTAGGAAGAAGAACGAGTCCATGAAGAAGACGAACGGGAGTAGTCGAACGAATCCTCACAATCGCAACATTACCGGAACTAAGAAGCAACACCGGAAAGAAAACAAACAACATGGTAAATGCACAAGCATAAACATGGCATGATGCACAATCAAGTATGATGCATGTCCGGTTTAATGAGGCATGGCACGGCAAAGTGCAACAAACAATGCTACAAGTTAAGTGGAGCTCAATATGCAACGAGTTGCATATTGACAAATCACCTCATTGACATATTTAGTTTAATCTCGTTTAAGCTACCAAACAATATTAAATGTTATTAAACATGACAAGAGGTGAAGCATAATCAAACTAACTATTTAGGCAAGTTTAAATGAGGCCGGAACAACAAACAACAATTCCGGAAAATCCCCATATGCATATTTAGAATTTGGTATTGTTCTTCCCTAAAACATATTTGATTGTTGTTAAACAGGAAAATAAAGTGCACCATGTTAAACTAGGCATTTTTCCACCCCATTTACATATAAAGTTTATCTGAAACCGAGCTATGGTTATTTAGTTATGAAATAAATCATTTTAACATAGCATTTATGCAAATTTAATCAAACAGCAATTTAAACATTTTAAACATGCATGAAAGTTGGATATTGTGAAACTAGATGAAATTCTAAGCATTTTACATATATAAATTATTTACATATGATGCATGGTTATTCAGTTATTAAATGCATGAACAGCAAGGGGCAATCTGTAAATATGCAGTTTTTCTGGAAATAGCGAAATTCGTTCATAGCAGGAAAAAAATATACGTCGAGCCGAATCTGGAGCTATAGGAACTTTGGAGGCTCACCCTGGGCTGAGGCCCGGTCGATGGAGGAGGCAGGGGAGGCAAGGAGGCCCATGCGCGTGGCGGGCGCTGGCGGGATCTAGGCCTCGCTGGATCGAACGAGGCGCGGGGCCGCGGTCAACGGGACGACGAGCGAGCTGCTATCGTTTCTGAAGGCCGGGCACAGCAGCAGTTCGAGGCAGGGGCTGTGGCGCGATGCAGAGAGGCGAGCAGAGCGCCGGTGACCGGGAGCGAAACTCCCATGAAGCGGGGCAAAGGGGCGGCGAGGTCTTGGCCGTCCGGATCTGGCCGGGAACGGGCTTGGACGGAGCCGGTGCAGGGACGACGCGGGGACGGACTTGGTGCGGCGGAGCTCAAGGCCATGGCGAGCGGGCAAGGCGGAGGGAGAAGGGCGGCTCAGGCCGACCGGCGCTCCATGCGGGTCCTGGCAGAGAAGGGAAACGCATGGAGAGGGAGAAGGATTAGAGAGAGCACGGGAGAGAAAATAAAGTTAAGGGAGGAGGAGAAAAACGAGACGACGACCTGACGGGTGCACCGACGAGGCGAGGAGGGGGTCGGGGTCCATTAGGAGGCTTCCATGGCGCTGGTGTTGCTCCGGCGAGGGGCAACGGGTGGCGATGGAGCTCGGGCGTGAGCTCCTGCTCGAGGAAGACGACGGGGAGGTAGCAGCCTCGGGGAGGGAGGAGGTTCAGCGGGAGTCGCGGCTCCACGTCCGACGCTGGGTCGAGACGAAGGAGGTCAGCGGTGGCTGGATTGATTGGATGGATCGGACAGGAGCGGGCTGCACTGCTGATTGGGTGGCGCTGAAAACAAGGGGAAGATGGCGGCAGCGCTAGGGGATTGGGTCGATGGGGAAAACAAGGAAGAGACCAGGGGAGGCGCTGGTTGGTTCGCTAGTGATCCCGAGGGGAACCAGAGAGAGTGGCGGCGGGGAGGAGGATCCCTAGAAAATAGGGTTTGTCCAAAATGGATTAGGGATAGACTATATATATATATATATATATATGGAAAAGAGGGGTTTTTGGATCATCCGATTAAAATCGAACGGGCGAGATAAATGGCTTAGGGGAGTCCAACAAATAAACGCAGATATTTTATAGATGTTTGGAGATGATCCATACTCATCAATCATGACAGCCCGGTTCGGGTTCGGGGCATGTTTCGGACACGCACACGAGGGGTCTGAGAGAGGTCAACGGAGGCAAAGAGAGAAAGGGCAACTGCGAACGGTTACGAGTTTTAAGAAAATATGCAAATGCAACGTGCATGATGCTATGAGATGAGATGCATGACATGAACACAATGCAAAACAAAAGACAAAAACCCAACCACGGAGGAAATATCAAATCTCTTCTCCAGAAAAGGCAAGAGTTGGAGTTACGAATATGGAAAGTTGTATCCGGGGCGTTACAACACTCCACCACTACGAGAGGATCTCGTCCCGAGATCTAGGATGGCACCGGAGAGAAACGAAAGAGGAAGAGAAGAGGTAAAACAAGTTGCTTCTTCGACCAATGAGTGAAACCAAAGAACTTCGAGAGGTTGAAAAGCTATGAATGACGAGTACAATGGATAAGAAGGAATCGGAACCACTCTGGTTGAAACGAGATAAACAAGGAATAAGGAAGAACAAATTCGGACAACACTCCGGTTGAAAAGAGATGCAAGACTTGATAAGATGAAAAGAACTTGAAGAGATGACACCACACTCCGATTAAATGGATAAGCATGAAAAGAACACGATCCTCACAATTCAAGATGATGAGTGAAGAGAGCAACAACACAATGCCCCCGGAAGAAAGAATAGAAGTTAGACCGTTGGGATAAAGGGACGGAGAAGAAAATGACAACTTTTGCCACAAGAGAACTTGGAAAGCACCCTTGCAAAGTAGGATTTAACGGAGTTGTTGGAAAATCAACAACTAAAGGCACAAGCTTGTAGTGGGCTTATGGAAAACATCTCGAGACTATGAGGTGACAACCGGCCACTAACAGAAAACCATTGATTTATTGAGAGCACTAAAAAAGATGAAAACACTTCTTCACCGAGATGAGAAGGAGAAAATTGGATCATAGATACGCACCACAAATAGCAACATTCCTTAGGGAAGGCTTTAGGTGTAACCTAAACCAAGATAACTCCAAGGAAGAAAGTGATGGGTTTAAAATATGTCATTCTTGAAAACTTGTGAATCATGAAACACGAAGGGAATTGTCAAGAATGGCATAACACCACCTCAAAAGATAAGGTAGGAAGAATTGCACTTCGAAATGCAAGATGAAGAATACTTGAGCTCCTCAAATCAAAACATGCGTTGAGCACCATGTTTATTTTAGAGTATAGCTTGGCGGATCATAACTTCAAGAGAAATCTTGAAGAACAATTGAAGAATGAAAAGAATCCTTGACGAATCATCATGTAGAGCCTCCATGAAGAACTCCGGTAATAAAAGGATGATAAAACGAAAGAGAAGTTGAGAACACAAGTTGAAGCCTTGCGATGATTTAGATGGAGCTTCGTGACGAGATAATGCGGAAAACTTGGAACTCCGGAAGAGAAAAGATGAACAACTTAGAACCGAGAAATGATATCATGAACAACTCCGGAAGAAAAGAATTGAATCACCTCGAGGAAATAAGAATAAGATTTATTGTATGCTTATCCTTCATCAAATTAAATTGATGACAAGCAATGGATTTGGCATACTACTTATTCCCGTAGAAAGGATTAAGAGAGATATAGCGCAAACTTGAGAAGGTATTGATGGAACCACCGTTGGAATTGAAAAGAACGAATGAATTGATACGATAATCAAGGAAAAGAAATATTGAAGGAACCATCGTAGGAATTGAAAATGAACATAGCAAAGGCACAATTCACCGGGAAGAATTGGAAAACGAATGAAGATGCTTGAGAGAATTTAGATACAAGAGAATGAAGAGATCATGAACTGATTAGAGGATATTTGAACGATTCACCGGTAAGATTTGGAGAATGGTAGCTACACGCTGAGAATGAAGAATTATGACATGATGGACTTCAGAGGAAAGAAATGGAAACAACTCATGAAATGCTCCGGATGGGTGAAAAGAATTCTCACAATCAAAAACAATTATGAGAGGATGGCATCAAACTTGAACCATGAATCTTGAAGAGAACGGACCAACATTTAGAGGAAACACTTCTTTGGTCTTCAAAATCTAAGATGACGACGAGATACTGCTCCATGAATTATTGAGGCACTTCGGAATGAAGAATAGAAGGTTGACCCAACGATGAAAGAATTTGGAAGATCTTGGACAAAGGCACATGACTGATGAAATTCATACTTACGTCAAACTTCGAAAAGAATTTTAGAAGCTCCGTGAAAATAGAAGAGTCAAGTAAGATCCTGGGAAAAAACCTGTGGGTTAGGGACCACTCGAAAGAAACATCGTTGATGGATTTTTAAAGAGAGGTTGCACTGGTTGAATTAAATGACTTGAATGAGATAATACCCAAAATAACTTGAACGGATCTGGAATGAAAAGACGAGCCTTCTAAGATATCTTCAGCACTCCAGGACAAATGAATAGCGAGAAGTGAATGATTAAGAGGTGCATCGGCAAGAGAAAGCATTTGCAACAAGGAAAGGAATATGATCAACACTGAAAGCTTGAGTTAAATCCACCGGAAAAGAATACGAGAATGAAGAATGATGAACTTGAAGTTGTTGAGCATCTTCATGAGGATCACCGGATAAGAACATTGAAAGAAAAGAATGAAGAGACTTCCCACAAATAAAAGGATACATGATTAAGAAATCTGAGTCCTTGAAGAAAATGGGCGGGAGGGCGGGAAAACAAAGGCAACTTGGGGACGGATGAAACAGAAACCGTTGAGAGAACTTAGAATTGATCTCACAAATAATGAAATGATCGGATCCACTTGAAGAGAAGCATGCCGGTTGGGAAAAGAATTAACATGACGACCTCGATGATCAAGAAGGATTAGTATTCACATAGCAATATGAGAACACCGTTTAGGGAAGGTATGGATCAACACTTGACATCGAAGCAACTCGAATACCACACATAAAACAAAACAAAGGATTTGGCTTGCAGAATAAGCCGGAACAAATACATATGATAGAGATTTACCCAATCTCATATCATGCATCTGTCAGAAAGATATTCTAGGAGCTACTTGAATTCCCACCTATAAACTCCCGAAACTTTCTGGTTATGCAATCTGGTGTTGGGGATACAGGGGACACAAAATATCTCACCCAAACTAACAATACATTGATCCAGCTGTATCCATCCTTCAACACATAACCAAGAAAACTCCGGAAATCGTGTACCTCAACCTTCGAAAAGCATCCGTTATACGAGTTATGGCAATACTCCCGAACTCCCAAAGATCGGGTGGCGTCGAGGTTATCTCACCGACAACTGCATAAAAGAGATTTTCGATGTCGGCCAAAACACAGTATTCCAGAATCGCAACGATAAAATTGTGACGACAACACCTCGGAGCTCAACTCCCCGGGACACTGCCACAACCCCTAAATGTCAGGAGGCACCAAGAACAATGTTCTCGTCACAAGACTATCGGAACGATCCCAAGATACCTGCGTGATTCTAAAAAAAATTCGTGAAATTTGAGGAGAGGAAAGACAAAACATCTACGCCAGGAGGCCTCACCAGAGCGACGAAGGGACTGAGGAGTAAAAAGAATCCTACTCTCCGATATATATAATCCTAAGACTCAAAATAGTTTTCTTCTAGACTCAACAACGGCCAACAAACAAGGCGGCTCCTATGGTCGGTCGAGGCTCTGATACCAACTTGTCATGCCCAAGATGCGACCCTATCCTAAAGGAACTCAAAGGTCCCACCAAGGATAGAAGCGCATCTTGAAGACGCTTTTGCAAGGTGGATATCATTACATCAACATTACATAATAGTGTGGATACATCCAAGACATACCATGTCACATGAATACAACAATACATCATATACAAGATCAACATCCGACTACGGATGAAACATAAACAGAAACTCAAACAATATCCACCCTGCTAGCCTAGGCTGCCGACCTGGAACCTATCCCCTGATCGAAGAAGCAGAAGAAGAACTCCAAAACAAGTAAACATCGCTCTCGCGTCATGATCATCGCAAACCTGTACCTGCAACTGGTGGTGTAGTAATCTGTGAGCCACGAGGAGTCACCAATCCCATTACCATGGGTATCAAGACTAGCAAAGCTTAATGGGTAAGGAAGGGGTAAAGTGGTGAGGTTGCAGCAGCGGCTAAGCAATGTATGGTGGCTAACTTACGCAAATAAGAGCGAGAAGAGAAGCAAAGCAAGCGGTTGTCAACTAGTAATGATCAAGAAGTGATCCTGAACTCCTACTTACGTCAGACATAACCCAGAAACAGTGTTCTCCTCTCGGTCAACCCCGAAAAGAGACACTCACGGTTATGCACACGGTTGGTGTATTTTAGAAGAGTTTTACTTCAAGTTTACTACAACCGGATATCAACAAATTCCCATCTGCCACATAACCGCGGGCACAGCTTTCAAAGTTCAAACCTGCAGGGTGTCCCAACAGCCCATGATAAGCTCTTGCGATCAACGAAGGATATTCCATCTCCCGGGAAGACCCGATCAGACTCGGAATCCTGATTTACAAGACATTTCGACAATGGTAAAACAAGACCAGCAAGACCGCCAGATGCGCCGACAATCCTGATAGGAGTTGCACATATCTCGTTCTCGTGGCAACACCGGATGAGACAGACTCTGAGTAAAACCAGCCCTCGAGTTTCCCGTGGTGGCCCCGCAGGCGGCTCGGTTCGAACCAGCACTTAGAGAAGCACTGGCCCGGGGGGGCTAAATAAAGATGACCCTCGAGAGCGCGACTCCCAAGGGAAAAGTAGGTGGTGGTGAGGCAAATGGTAAAACCAAGGTTGGGCCTTGCTGGAGGAGTCTTATTCAAAGCGAACTGTCAAGGGGGTCCCATAAATCACCCAACCGCGTTAGGGACGCAAAATCCGGGAACATAATACCGATATGACGGAAACTAGGGCGGCAAGAGTGAAACAAAACACCAGGCATAAGGCCGAGCCTTCCACCCTTTACCAAGTATATAGATGCATTAATAATATAAGAGATATTGTGATATCCCAACATAAACATAATCCAACATGGAGCAATCTTCATCTTCACCTGCAACTAGCAACGCTATAAGAGGGGCTGAGCAAAAGCGGTAACATAGCCAAACAACGGTTTGCTAGGAAGGGGACAAGGGTTAGAGGTTCATGGCAATTTGGGAGGCTTGAGCAGCAAGTGGTAGGTAACGCAAAGATAGCAATAGCATCGAGGCAACTAGCATAGCTATGATAGTAATGAGATCCAAGGTGACGGTCATCTTGCCCGAAATCCCGCTAGGAAGAAGAACGAGTCCATGAAGAAGACGAGCAGGAGTAGTCGAACGAATCCTCACAATCGCAACATTACCGAACTAAGAAGCAACACCGAAAGAAAACAAACAACATGGTAAATGCACAAGCATAAACATGGCATGATGCACAATCAAGTATGATGCATGTCCGGTTTAATGAGGCATGGCATGGCAAAGTGCAACAAACAATGCTACAAGTTAAGTGGAGCTCAATATGCAACGAGTGGCATATTGACAAAACACCACATTGACATATTTAGTTTAATCTCGTTTAAGCTACCAAACAATATTAAATGTTATTAAACATGACAAGAGGTGAAGCATAATCAAACTAACTATTTAGGCAAGTTTAAATGAGGCCGGAACAACAAACAACAATTCCGAAAATCCCCATATGCATATTTAGAATTTGGTATTGTTCTTCCCTAAAACATATTTGATTGTTGTTAAACAGGAAAATAAAGTGCACCATGTTAAACTAGGCATTTTTCCACCCCATTTACATATAAAGTTTATCTAAAACCGAGCTATGGTTATTTAGTTATGAAATAAATCATTTTAACATAGCATTTATGCAAATTTAATCAAACAGCAATTTAAACATTTTAAACATGCATGAAAGTTGGATATTGTGAAACTAGATGAAATTCTAAGCATTTTACATATATAAATTATTTACATATGATGCATGGTTATTCAGTTATTAAATGCATGAACAGGAAGGGGTAATCTGTAAATATCAGTTTTTCTGGAAATAGCAAAATTCGTTCATAGCAGGAAAAAAATATACGTCGGGCCGAATCTGGAGCTACAGGAACTTTGGAGGCTCACCCTGGGCTGAGGCCCGGTCGATGGAGGAGGCAGGGGAGGCAAGCAGGCCCATGCGCGTGGCGGGAGCTGGCGGGCGCTGGCGGGATCTGGGCCTCGCTGGATTGAACGAGGAGGCGCGGGGCCGCGGTCAACGGGACGACGAGCGAGCTGCTCTCGTTTCTGAAGGCCAGGAACAGCAGCGGTTCGAGGAAGGGGCCAGGGCGATGCAGAGGAGGCGAGCAGGGCGCCGGTGACCGGGAGCAGAGCTCCGACGAGCGGGGCAAAGGGGCGGCGAGGTCTTGGCCGTCCGGATCTGGCCGGGAACGGGCTTGGACGGCGCCGGTCCAGGGATGACGCGGGGACGGACTTGGTGCGGCTGAGCTCGAGGCCATGGCGAGCGGGCAAGGCGGAGGGAGAAGGGCGGCTCAGGCCGGCCGGCGCTCCATGCGGATCGTGGCAGAGAAGGCAAACGCATGGAGAGGGAGAAGGATTAGAGAGAGCACGGGAGAGAAAATAAAGGGAAGGGAGGAGGAGAAAAACGAGATGACGACCTGACGGCGTGCGTCGACGAGGCGAGGAGGGGGCCGGGGTCCATCAGGAGGCTTCCATGGCGCTGGTGTTGCTCCGTTGAGGGGCAACGGGTGGCGATGGAGCTCGGGCGTGAGCTCTTGCTCGAGGAAGACGACGAGGAGGCAGCAGCCTCGGGCAGGGAGGAGGTTCGGCGGGAGTCGCGGCTCCACGTCCGACGCTGGGACGAGACGAAGGAGGTCGGCGGTGGCTGGATTGATTGGATGGATCGGACAGGAGCGGGCTGCACTGCTGATTGGGTGGCGCTGAAAACAAGGGGAAGATGGCGGCGGCGCTAGGGGATTGGGTCGATGGGGAAAACAAGGAAGAGACCAGGGGAGGTGCTGGCTGGTTCACTAGTGATCCCGAGGGAACCAGAGAGAGTTCTTGGCAAGGGAGGAGGATCCCTAGAAAATAGGGTTTGTCCAAAATGGATTAGGGATAGACTATATATATATATATATATATATATATATATATATATATATATATATATATATATATATATATATATGGAAAAGATGGGTTTTTGGATCATCCGATTAAAATCGAACGGTCAAGATAAATGGCTTAGGGGAGTCCAACAAATAAACGCAGATATTTTATAGATGTTTGGATATGATCCGTACTCATCAATCATGACAGCCCGGTTCGGGTTCGGGGCAAGTTTCGGACACGCACACGAGGGGTCTGAGAGAGGTCAACGGAGGCAAAGAGAGAAAGGGCAACTGCGAACGGTTACGAGTTTTAAGAAAATATGCAAATGCAACGCGCATGATGCTATGAGATGAGATGCATGACATGAACACAATGCAAAACAAAAGACAAAAACCCAACCACGGAGGAAATATCAAATCGCTTCTCCGGAAAAGGCAAGAGTTGGAGTTACGAATATGGAAAGTTGTATCCGGGGCGTTACAACCTACTCCAAGGAACAAAAGAGGCGGTCACGAGGGTGGGGGCGCACCCCCCCCCCCCTCTAGGGCGCGCCCCCCTGCCACGTGGACCCCCTGTTGCTCCACCGACGTACTCCTTCCTCCTATATATACCTACGTACCCCTAAACGATCAGATACGGAGCCAAAAACCTAATTCCACCGCCGCAACTTTCTGTATCCATGAGATCCCATCTTGGGGCCTATTCCGGAGCTCCGCCGTAGAGGGTCGTCATCACGGAGGGCTTCTACATCATCATAGCTTCTCCGATGAAGTGTGAGTAGTTTACCTCAGACCTTCGGGTCCATAGTTATTAGCTAGATGGCTTCTTCTCTCTTTTGGATCTCAATACAATGTTCTCCCCATCTCTTGTGGAGATCTATTCGATGTAATCTTCTTTCGTGGTGTGTTTGTTGAGACCGATGAATTGTGGGTTTATGATCAAGTCTATCTATGAATAATATTTGAATCTTCTCTGAATTCTTTTATGTATGATTGGTTATCTTTGCAAGTCTCTTCGAATTATCAGTTTGGTTTGGCCTACTAGATTGGTTTTTCTTGCCATGGGAGAAATGCTTAGCTTTGGGTTCAATCGTGCGGTGTCCTTTCCCAGTGACAGAAGGGGCAGCAAGGCACGTATTGTATAGTTTCCATCGAGGATAACAAGATGGGGTTTTTATCATATTGCATGAATTTATCCCTCTACATCATGTCATCTTGCTTAAGGCGTTACTCTGTTTTTAACTTAATACTCTAGATGCATGCTTTGGATAGCATCGATGAGTGGAGTAATAGTAGTAGATGCAAAGGTGAGTCGGTCTACTTGTCTCGGACGTGGTGCCTATATACATGATCATACCTAGATATTCTCATAACTATGCTCAATTCTGCCAATTGCTCAACAGTAATTTGTTCACCCACCGTAGAATACTTATGCTCTTGAGAGAAGCCACTGGTGAAACCCATGGCCCCCGGGTCTATTCTCATCATATCAATCTCCATCACTTTATTATTGCTTTGCTTTTTTACTTTGCCTTTTACTTTTCACTTTACATCTCTATACCAAAAATACCAAAAATATTATCTATCCTCTCTATCAGATCTCACTCTTGTAAGTGACCATGAAGGGATTGACAACCCCTAATCGCGTTGGTTGCGAGGAGCTATTGTGTTTGTGTAGGTATGAGGGACTTGCGTGTAACCTCCTACTGGATTGATACCTTGGTTCTCAAAAACTGAGGGAAATACTTACGCTTCTTCGCTGCATCATCCTCTCCTCTTCGGGGAAATCCAACGCAGTGCTCAAGATGTAGTAAGAAGAATTTCTGGCGCCGTTGCCCAGGAGTCTGCACAAAAGTCAACATACCAAGTACCCATCACAATCCCTATCTCTCGCATTACATTAGTTGCCATTTGCCTCTCGTTTTCCTCTCCCCCACTTCACCCTTGCCATTTTATTCGCCCTCTCTTTCCCAATCTCCTCCTCTTTTTCAGTTTGCCTTTTTCTCGCTTGCCTTTTGTTTGCTCGTGTGTTGGATTGCTTGTTTGTCGCGATGGTTCAAGATACTACCAAATTTTGTGACTTCACCAATACCAATAATAATGATTTCCTTAGCACTCCGATTGCTCCTCTTCCCAATACTGAATCTTGTGAAATCAATCTTTGCTTTGTTGAATCTTGTTATGAAAGATCAATTCACCGCCTTCCTAGTGAAGATGCCGCTACTCATCTTAATAGCTTCGTTGATTTATGTGATATGCAAAAGAAGAAAGATGTCGATAATGATGTTGTTAAATTGAAGTTATTTCCTTTTTCCCTTAGAGATCGTGCTAAAGCTTGGTTTTCGTCTTTGCCTAAAAATAGTACTGATTCTTGGAACAAGTGCAAAGATGCTTCTATCTCTAAGCATTTTCCTCCCGCTAAGATCATCTCTCTTAGAAACAACATTATGAATTTTAAGCAACTTGATCATGAACATGTTGCACAAGCTTGGGAGAGAATGAAATTAATGATACATAATTGCCCTACTCATGGTTTGAATTTGTGGATGATTATACAAAAAATTTATGCTGGATTGAATTTTGCTTCTAGAAATCTTTTAGATTCAGCCGCGGGAGGCACTTTTATGGTAATCACTTTAGGAGATGCTACTAAACTCCTAGATAATATTATGGTTAATTATTCTCAATGGCATACCCAAAGATCTACTAATAAAAAAGTGCATGCGATAGAAGAAATCAATGTTTTGAGTGGAAAGATGGATGAACTTATGAAATTGTTTGCTACTAAGAGTGTTTCTTCTGATCCTAATGATATGCCTTTGTCTACTTTGATCGAGAATAATAATGAATCTATGGATGTGAATTTTGTTGGTAGGAATAATTTTGGTAACAACGCGTATAGAGGGAATTTTAATCTTAGGCCTTATCCTAGTAATCCTTCTAATAATTATGGGAATTCCTACAACAACACTTATGGAAATTTTAATAAGATGCCCTCTGAATTTGAGAATAGTGTTTAAGAGTTTATGAATTCACAAAAGAATTTTAATGCCTTGCTTGAAGAGAAATTGCTTAAAGTTGATGACTTGGCTAGGAACGTTGATAGAATTTCTCTTGAGATTGATTCTTTAAAGCTTAGATCTATTCCTCCTAAGCATGATATCAATGAGTCTCTCAAAGCCATGATAATTTCTATTGATGAGTGCACGGAAAGAACCGCTAGGATGCGTGCTACGAAAGATGCCTTTATTAAAGCGTGTTCTTCCAATTCCTATGAAAATCAATATGAAGATCTAAAAGTTATTGATGTGTCCCCTATTAAATCTTTGTTTTGCAATATGAATCTTGATGAAACTGAATATGATCTTCCTTTACCTAGAAGGCGTTCCAAAAATTCAGAGTATTTAGATCTTGATGATGAAATTGATAAAAGTGGGATTGAAAGAACTAAAATCCTAGATGTTGCTTGTAGCGACCCGACCCGAATGGATCAAGTCTCTGTGCTTTCGTGTCATCCCTGGATCGGTATGCTGACACACACAGTACTCGAAGGATTTATAACAGAGGTAAATCACATGTATAAATAACGTAAATACTATTACCTCAATCCAAAAGATAGCGGAAGCAACAAGGTTGTGGATTCCCATCAATACCAATGGCAAAGTTGAGTATAGGAAATCGTAACCCTAACGTATCACTTACTCTTCGTCTGAGAAGTCTGCAACATGAATAGTTGCAGCCCGAAAACGGGTCAGCACATGGAATATGCTGGCAATGTAACACATAGAGAGTAATGAAAGAATAAGCTATACTACATGCATATATGGCTGGTGGAAAGCTCTATGGTTACAGTTTTTTGCGAAAAGCCAATTTTTCCCTACTTCAAAGGAATAAAATTTATTTAACTATCATGGTGGTTGTTGAACATTGAGAATGGTTGACATCCTCAATCCCAATTAAAAGTACTCATTAAAACCCAACAATATTAATTAGAGTAACATGATGAGATCAACAGGATAATCCAAGAACTAGATACTCAAGATGTCCATAACCGGGACACGGCTAACCATGATTAGTTTATACACTCTGCAGAGGTTTGCGCACTTTTCCCCACAAGACTCGATCGCCTCCGTTTGGTTTCTCGCACTACATGGTGTTTGAGAAACGGATGACCGAGACATAGTCTTTCAGAAGCACTAGCACCTTACTTGTGGGTAGAACGGTACACCTACTTTCCCCTACATCTGCTAGTCTACCCGTAAGAGTTCGCACAACTTAGTCAACTATGCCAGAGCCCATAATGGCTTGTGGCTGCACACGGAAGTTTCTAGTTTGAATAATCTCATGATCCCTTTGAGCCCTGGGTGGCGGTCCGAAGAAATACTGAGGCAAGTCCTGATAGAAACCAGTGCCTCAATCCACCCAGGATGTGTGTTTAAGTTGCCACCTTAAATAAACCATTAAATAACAATCTCACATCTGTCATGGAATACACTCACCCAATCCACGTCTACTAGCATAGCATAATAATAATAAGCAAACGTAGAAGTAACCCCCAAAGGTTTGATAATAAAACAGGTAATAGGTAGTACCTCAACTACTTCCCATCCCACAATTTAATTAGATACTAATCATGCAAGTGTTTGAGAAATAGATCTAATGCATAAAAACTGGGTATGAGAAAAGTATGATCAAAGTGTTACTTGCCTGCAAAGTTGATGAAGATGATTCGCACTCAAAACTCTTGATAGGTCTACTCGTCACACTCCGGTCAATCTATCGTAAGCAATCAATAGTAACCACACATAAGCAATCACTCAAAAGATCGGAAGGAACGAAGAAAACAATTCGGAAAACATCAAACCAAGCAAATAACTCTTGCAAGATAAAACAATTTCTAACAGTACCAAAATTATGTGAATTTGGCATTATCAGAAAGTTTAGGTCAAGAGCTTTAATTTGCAAAAAGAATCAACTAAATCGGAGTTACGAAACTCAAGTTATGATCAAACAAGTTTAAATACAAATCGGTTTGAATTCAAATTTTAAAACTTCCAAAAACATGTTTAAGTTGGATTACTGGATAGAGGGGATCATAATGAAGAAGTGGGCGTTGGTATCGTTGAATTCCGAATAACGAGCAAAAAGTTATGGTCGTTTAAAAATCAGGGACTAATCTGTAAATAAATATATTCACAGATAGGTCCCTGATGAAAAAAAACAGAAAAGAGAAAAAAACTAGACGATTAACGTTCGTTACGAAGTCCTAACGAACGAAACCGTTCATTAAAACTATCTAAACAGGCCACGTTCGCTAAATAAAAAAACGAAACGGTTTATTAAAAAAAACGTTCCGGGTCTCTCCGGCCGAAGCTGGTTTTTTTATTTATATATATAAAAAGCGGCGGCGATCGGTTTAGGGTTTACCGCAGCGGCGGCTCCGGCGAGTCGCGTCTCCGGCGAGGCGGGGCGGCGGCTCCGGCGGCCTGGGCCAAGTGAGTAGACGGGAGGGCGGCGCGTCATGGGCGAAAAGGATGGCGGCGCGGCGACGGTCTCCCATGACGGGATCGAGCGGAGGGCGGCGGTTCAAGGCGAGATGACAAGGGCGGGCGGCGCGGCTTGGGCGGCGAAGCGAGGCGAGAGAGAGAGAGGGCCTGTATGGCGCCTTTATAGGAGGGAGGAGGCGCCTTGGGAAGGGGGCAGGAGGAGGCCGGGCGGAGCATGGCGGCCATGTCGGCGCGGCGGCGTGCCCGAGCGGGACTCTGCCGGGAAGGACAAGCGGCTCTTTGGGCCGGGCAAGTGGCTTCGCCCGATTGGCGAGGACCCTTTTTTTTTAAACAAACAAAGGAAAAAAATGAAAATATTATATAGGCATATAATATATCAAAATTTTCAGAAAAAGATTTCCTACAAGATGGACATTTCTATAGCATTAAATAAAATTCACACAAATTTAAATAATTCAAATAGTGCTCCTGCTCTAATAAAATCCAATAAAAATCATTTTAAAAATACCAAAATGAATTCAAATTTATTTCTCTCCAATTTTACGATGTAGGGAATCATGTTACCCTATTTTCCATATGTTTTATTTTTGGACAAAAAATAATTTGGATAAAACTCCAATAACTCCAAATTGAAAATAAATTCAAAAGAACTTTGAATTTTAAATTCTTTGAAACTCCCAACTCATATTTCATATGTTTTGAAGAAGTCATTTTATCTTCGCTCGTGAAAATCATTGAGTTGCATAAAATTTCAGAATTGGAAATATTCTCAAATGAAATTCAAGTATTTTCAACACCCCTTGTCATTTAAATAAATGGAAGAAGTCATGTCATCTTCTCACGAGGGTTTTGTGATGAAAAGAATTTGAATTCCCGAAAATCATAAAAGCAAAAATGAAAGTTTGGGAAAGTCCTTTTATTCCCTCTCATTTAACTTTCAAAAAGTTTCGAATTCACTCTCTTTTAGTCAATCAATCAAACAATCAATCAAAACTATCTATTTGGTTATAACATTCCAAAATTTAGAATTTTGGGATGTTACAAACTACCACCCTTAAAATGAATCTCGTCCTCGAGATTCGGAGAGGCTAACAAGAAATAGGTTAGGGTTTGGGCGGTCTTCTCAAAATCCATCAATCATCACAAGGGGTCTGGGGTGCTACCACCCTTAGAAGCATGGTTACGGTTCCAACAAAACTCATATACTCCATCCTTATCGTTGACAGTGTCGGTCTTCTCAGGTCGGAAAGATAATTCCTTCTCAGGGCTCTTCCGGTAGTGGCATAACCTTTTCCTCAATTCCTTTGTCCTTTCATCTTGGTAAGGTTATCCCGAAACTGGGTCTTCAGAGCTGATAGGTCTGGCGCCAATTCTAAACAACTATCGATATCTCATGGTGGTCAACAATTTATGGTTTGTCCTGCAGGAAATGGGTCTGGGTTGAACCTCACCGTATATCATATGATTGGCAACAACTGCCGTGTACAAGGGAAAATACTTATACCATTCTAAGGTTTTGAACAAGGTTTTGATCGTCGTCTCTCTACTATAGGTAAGTCACTTAGATTTACCATCCCGTATAGCAAGGCGAATAATAAGAGTAAGTCGGTATGGTGATTAATCCATCCCGCACCCAAATCATTACCTTGTACATGGTTTAGCGAATCTCGCATTCTAACACTCGGTCATCCTCACAAGCATTGCAGAATTTCTCTTGTCGACGAACCAAGTTCGGAAAATCCATTGATTCTGCAAGCCAAACAAACATCTATCGTTTCTTCACAGCTCTCAGGTTTTGCGTAAACTCCTATAGAATTCGTCGGTCGATAAAATCGTAACTTCTTCCAGGGTTTTTCCTTCAGCAAGAATTTGCTTGCTTCTTGGCAGGTCCTGGGGCCTGTGGGTTATGGCCCATCTCATCACTTGTAAACCTTGAACTCATCGTCGCGGGCAACTGATCATTATCCCAACATCCAACTTCCAGCTTCCAAGCATACTTAAAATCCATCCAATTGTAATGTCTTTCTTCCTTCTATTTGTACCAAACTGAGACGTGATTACTCAGACTCATCATGGAATTTCCATTGATCCATATTTCCAACATCATACCTCCTTTATATCCAATAATACTTCATCTCTTCATCCTCGTGGGATATCCCACATGCCGAGATAAAAACTTATACTTATGAAGTCCATACTCCACTTCGTGGAACATCATTATCCTTTCAATGGGAAAAACGTCCTTACAGGGGAATATTGGCTATCTCTGCATGGCACTTCTTCAACTTGGAAACGTGAAGCACATCATGAACTCCTAACAGTCCTTCGGGTGACTCCAACTTGTTAGCCAATTCTCCCATACGTTCCAAACTCGGTATAGTCCTACAAATCTCGGGGCTAACTTTACCTTAACTCCAAATCGTTTAACTCCTCGCAGAGGTGGCACACAAAGATATGCTCTGTCTCCGGTTCATAGACTACCTCCTTGCGTTATTGAGTATGCATAACTATTCTGCCTGGACTGAGCTACCTTCAGTCTATCTCGAATCAACTTAGCATTCTCTTCTGACTCCATGATCACATTTAGTCCAAACAACTGACGGTCTCCAACTTCATCCCACATCAACGTGTCTGGTTCCTTCTCCCATACAAAGCTTAAAAAGGGGCCATCTTCAAACTGGTTGGGTAACTGTTGTTGTATGAGAACTCCGCGTAAGGTTGATTATAATCACTACTAGATCCATAATCTAGCGCACGCGCTCTCAACATGTCCTCCAAAATCTGATTGACTCTCTTGATTTATCCATCTGTCTGCGGATGAAAGGTTGTACTGAACTCTAGCCTAGTACCCAAGGTGTGGTGCAGCTGATTCCAAAACTTTGAGGTAACTGTGTTCCTCTACGATAGTCCTCGGAACTCCATGCAGACATACGATCCTGGTCAAATATATCTTGGCCAACTTCGCACTTGTATAGGTGGTTTTTACTGGTATAAAGTGAGCCACTTTGGTCAAGCAAATCAACTACTACCCAGATAGAATCATATCCCGTTCGGGTTCTGGGAAATCCGGTAATGAAATCCATGCCAAGCTTATCCTACTTCCATTCGGTTATCGGCATAGGCTATAGTAATCCTGCTGGCTTCTGATGCTCTGCTTTTACTCTATGGCATACATCACCTATGACTACATACTCCGCAATATCCTTCTTCATACAAATCCACCAGAAACGCTCCTTCAAATCTGAATACATCTTGGTGTTTCCAGGGCGAATCGAGTATGGTGAGTCATGAGCCTCCTGAAGTATTAACTTCCTGATCTTTGCATTATTGGGCACATTTACACGGTCCTCGAACCATAAGGTGTCGTGCTCATCCTTACGAAAACCTTTGGCCTTTCCTTTGCTCATCCTTCTGAGCTTCACGAATCTTTCCCAACAATGTAGACTGAACTTCCATTGCTGCAACAAAACCTTTGGGAACAATCTCCAATCGAAGTTCCCTGAAAATCCTCGGCTAACTCCTTTGATAATCCTCCGATTATGAGGGTATTCATCCTGGTGTTCTTTATGTTCGTGTCCTATTTCTCCACAAAGCTTGTATGCACAAGGTTTCTTCATATCCTTTCCATAAGGCCTCAATTTACGGGACACTAGCCAAGACTTTAGCAAAGTCAACTTAAATTCTTTCCAAGTGGTCACTCCTTGCCATCCGTTGATGGTTTGGTACATCCTCCACCGTGTAACACCTCTTTCAAAACACTCAAGAGCATCTTTGGGTCATATCCTTTCCAGCTATAGGGTTATTCTCCATGTGATCCTCCATGTTACGAATCCATCGGTCATCTCCAATTGACTGATCAGTCCAGGAAATATAAGCTCATCTCCATTCATCCTCTATTGGGTCAATGGGTTTTGGGGTGGGATAAGAGAGATAGAGAGGGATGCACACAATACAAACAAAGTTTTGAAAAGACAGATTTTATTGTGGCTGTCGGAAAAACATCAAACAAATGGCAGCTCACAATCGACGCATCTAACTCAGGTATATAACAGGGGTTTGGTCTTCTAAAGGTCAATAAATCTTCAAAGTCGTCAAACTCTTCAAGTCTTGTTCATGTCTCTGATGGCTCCTTCTAATCATGCTTGTCCTACTCAAGTTCTTTTGCCAGATCATCTCTGTTGACATGAAATCACTTGTGACGTCCTTTAATATTTCTGGAGTTGCATTCCAAACTTCTGGTTTCAACTTTCTTGACATGGACCATGATCCTACTGTCCTTCAGTTCCTGACGAATCTCTGATGTCTCAAGGTTTTGCTCCTCTAGCTTGGCTATTTTAATCTTCTGGGACCTGGGTTCTTCACCAATTGCCTTCTTGTCAAAATATTGCTTCTTGTAGGTCCATCTTAAAATCCTTGATGTACTACTCCAGACCCCGGTGTTACATCAGCTGAGGTTAAAACTTCACCTCTTGTTGATAGGTGCTCCATCAGCCTTCTACCATCCAATCCTTCCATGCATCTGCATGCTTAACTCAGCACGATGACAATAGCATAAGCGGGCGATAACATCTTGGAAAGCCGTGCTTCTGCTGTTTTCATTTCCATGAGCTATCATTCCATAGTTGATATCCCCTGCTTTAGGATTTCTTGACAAAACTTTGAGTTCTATGCTCCATGTTCCGGTCTTTCTCCGATACACCTTGATCTCGGGTATTGTCAGCTTCCATAGTATGCCAAGTTCTATAAGGGTAGCCTTCCTAGGTCATACAAATCCGGAAATTCTTCAAAGCTGTCGGTGTACTAGAGTAGGGGTACCCTAGTATCCCGAACTTGTGCACGGGCAGTTGCAGCCCTCCGCGACAAGGCTTACCAGGTAACCGCCAAGGTCCTCCGTGGTTCCTGTGGAGCCATTCAAGAACAAAGTATTCAAGCCAAGGAGACAAGGCCCCAAGAAGAGGAGCTTGCCGGGAAGGCCACCCAAGGCACCTAGGAGACAAGGCCCGGCAAGAGGAGCTTGCCGGGAAGGCCACCCAAGGCACCTAGAACCCAAGGCCCCTGCAAGAGGAGCTTGACGTGAAGGCCCGATGAGCGACAAGCTTCGGGGCGACAAGACAACAACATGACAAGGCGCTTGCCGCTGCATCACCACTGTACTGCGCTCCAAAGCACATCCACTAACGTGTCGCCTGACCTTTCCAGCGCGTGGCATGAGGTCAGTGCAGCCCGGTGTGGGGTGGCAAGCGGCGTGACAAGATTGCCATCGTGTGGCGGTGGCGCCTCTAACGGTCCCCTGTTTGCACTTTGTTAGGGCGACGTGAGACGGGCATTTAATGCCTTTGTCCCCGCCGTCGAGGTTAGGTATGATACACCGTACAATCGCATAAGTAGCTGTACCAACCACTCCTTTTCCACTTTTACCCTTGTCTACTTTGCCACCTGTCGGAGACCCCTTGAGCATATAAAAGGAGGCCCATGCGCAACGTAGAGGGGGGTCGGGGAGGTTCGAAGCCAGACACGCTCGGTCTCGTTAGCAGCTCGTGTGTACTGTAGCACTCAAGCGCTCCCGAGCAAGAACTCAATACACTCAGACATGCAGCAGTAGGAGTGTTATCTCTCCGGAGAGCTCCGAAGCTGGGTAAACCTCTCGTGTGCTTCGCCTCGATCTGCTCTTCGTGCGACCTCCAGTCCCCGCCGAACCGAAAGGGGCTCGGTCCGCCGGTCCCATAGGTGTTCGTGGGCCAGATCAGCCTGCCCCGACATCTTTGGCGCGCTAGGTAGGGGCGCGTCGAGATTGTGTGAACCTGATCCGGCATCCACACGAGCTAGATCCTCTTCATCATCTTCATCAACATGCCACCGAAGAAGAAGGCTTCGGCGGCAGATGCTCCGTCTGCGTCGAACCCACCGCCACCGGAGCGAACGGGTGGTGGGGTAGACGCCGACGGAAGAATGGACGTCGACGGAGGAGCCCACGGTGCTGCCAAGTCCAAGGACAAGGCTGCACAGACCTCAGCGTTCGTGCATGCACCGCGCCCGTCTCAGGAGGCGCGGGACCGACAGCGTCATGGCATTCACAACGCCATACGCTCGTTGGACCAAGATCGAGCTGGTGGATCTCGGGATGCTCAAGACCAGCATGCGCGCCAACATGTCAAGGCGCGAAGCGAGGCATCGGTCGCTGGGCCGGGATACTGCTCCTTCTAACATAGTTAGAAGTCCGAGCATATCCCGCTCCTCGCGCCGTTCGCCACTACCACCCACCACTCCAGCAGAAGCCTTGGCAAGAGCTCAGCTGCTCTTGGATTACCCTCCGACAGCCGACAAGGTTGATGAATGGAGGGCCACCATTCAGAGTCTCATCGGCTTTGCCAACGGCGACGCTCCGCGGCAACCGAGTGCATCGCTGCCGAGGCAAGACCGCCAAACACGAGCCGGTGGCGACGAGACCGGTGGGGGTGCAACCACCATGCACTCTCCGCTCCGAAGGCCAAGATCGCCGCTCGCCGGATCCACCTCGACAGCGACTCCACCGCATCATCGGATCCACGAGCTCGTCGTGATCAGCGCCAAGTTCTTCACGAACACAGCAAGAAGACGCTCGAACTCGCATCGAGCGCCGAAGAGAAGCGCGGCGTCAATCCGACAAGCGCGTTGGGCCCTCTGTTGACATGCATGCACCAGAGGAACCAGGCGACTTGCCGTACGCGGTAGGTTGCCCCGCGTTCACTCGTGAGCTGCGGCAAGTCCAGTGGCCCAGCAAGAAGAATTTCAAGCCAGATGTACCAGAGAAATGCAGCGGCAAGAAGACGCATCCGTCGGAGTTCCTCAAAGATCTACACCATTGCGGTGCAAGCTGCCGGGGCGAGACGACAAGATCCTCGCCAACTACTTCCCGCGGTACTCAAGCCCAATGTCGATCCTGGCTCATGCACTTGCCGGACAACTCCATATCCTCTTGGGCAGATCTATGCCATCAGTTTGTCGGCGCTTTACAGCGCCACAAGCCCCATGGCCAAGAAAGCAACCTTCACCTGCCGCCAGATGGAAGGAGAGCCCTGCGCCAAGTACATTCAGAGATTCAGCCACAGACAAAGACAACATCCCAGATGTCCACCACCGCCATGGTAATCAGCGCGTTCCATCGAGCGTGCGAAACTGCAGGATGCGGGAGGAGATGGCGATGTGCAAGATCACGAGCGCCGCGAGCTATATGCCCTGGCCGACAAGTGTGCACGCGTCTTTGAGGAAGGGAGGAGACTCCCCGGAGAGAATACTGAAGCAGGAGGATCTGATAGTGAGGAGACCGCCCCGGCAAAGAAAAGCCGGCGGCGGAACAACAGGAAGAAGAAAGGCAGAGATGTACTAGTTGTCGAGCAGTCCGGCAACGCAAATGACGCCAAGAAAGCCAAGGCTGGTAGCTCCGGCAAGGAGGTTGCCGCTGGCACCAACTGCCAGGCTGTGGCGGTCGCCGACAAAGGGGCGGCTCCAACAAACAAGATTACAAGATCCACCGCACCAAGGGCCATGACCTCCAGAGCTGCAAGAAGGTCGAGCAGCTTGTCGAACAGCAGAAGGCTGAATACGAGCGACGCGACAAGGAGAAGGCCCAGGAAGGTGCTGGAGGAGCTAGCAAGAAACGTCCCGACCGGGGAGGACGCCGCGGCAAGGCCATGCAGTGGCAAGGAGACAGACCTACCCGCGGCCGCGACAAGGATGAAGACGACGACGACGACGATGAAGACATGGATGATGACGAGACCGATGAGCAGGAGTTCCAGAAAGCCACAGAGGTCCTGTGCGTTGACGATGGTGCTTCTCAGCATACCTCACACCGCCAGCTCAAGCAGTGGATGCGGGAGGTCAATGCGGCAGAACCATCCATCGAGTCACGCAAGCCTCTGAAATGGTCCAGCACGCCTATCATCTTTGATATTGAGGACCACCCTGATCGCGTATCTGCGGTCGGGTGCTTGCTGATGTTGGTTTCCCCAACTACCCGCAACCTCAAGGTCACTAAGATGCTAGTTGACGGCGGGGCCGGCTTGAACCTGATCTCCTCCGCGGTGCTCCAGAAACTCCAGATCCCTGATGGCGAGCTCGAGGAGACCAGCACGTTCCAAGGAATCAATCCGGGAAGGAGCAAGCGAAGGAAAGATCACGTTGCGGTGACGTTTGGCAGCGAAGTTGAACTTCAGGATCGAGAGGTCACTTTGACGTTCTTGACTTTCCATTGCCTTACAATGGGATACTTGGCCGTCCAAAGACTTGCCAAATTCATGGCAGCCTCTCACTATGCATACAACATGCTGAAGATGCCAGGCCCGATAAGCGTCATTTCAGTCCCTGGCGATAAGAAGGATGCTCTCATCTGCGCCGACAAGATCTACCGGAAAGCAGCAGCTGCAACAGATTACAAGCCACTTGCCGCTGAAGCTTCCGGGGGGAAGAAGAAGACCAAGTCCGACAAGAGCTCTGTTGCCCACTCCGGCAAGCGCACCTCTTCGGAGTGCTGCGCTACCATTGAGGACGCACCATCGAGCTCCACCGGCAAGTGTAAGAAGACGATGGCAGCTCCACCAGAGACCAAGAAGGTGTCCGCCAAGGAGGACGGCAATGGTGGTACCTTCACCATCAGTGCCACTCTCGACCCTAAATAGGAAAGCGCGCTCGTTGCTTTCTGCGGGCGAATGTCGGCGTGTTTGCGTGGCAACCGTCGACATCCCCGGTGTTCCTGTGAAAGTAATTGAGCACCATCTTGCCGCTTGTCCTCATGCGCGCCCGTCAGCGAAGAAGTCGAAGGTGCAAAGGAGTGCCAAGAATTAATCGCAGAAGAAATCAAGAAATTGGAAGCAGCAGGCCTTGTCAGAGGAGTGCTCCATCCTACGTGGTTGGCCAATCCTGTGGTTGTACGCAAGGCGAACGGGAAATGGAGGCTTTGTATCGACTTTACCGATGTCAATAAAGCTTGTCCCAAAGACCCATTTCCCTTGTCGCGCATCGACCAGATTGTTGATTCCACGGCCGGATGTGATTTGCTTTCATTTACGGATGCATACTCGTGGATATCATCGGATCTTCATGGCGAAGAGGATGAGGAGAAGACCGCATTCATCACTCCATGTGGCACCCTCTTGTTGCATTTACGGATGCCCTTCGGATTAAAGAATGCTGGTTCAACATTTGCAAGAGTAGTCCATGACGCTTTTGAGCCGCAAATGCACGTAAATGTGGAAGCCTACATGGATGACATAGTGGTCAAAAGCAAGGACAAGGCGACTCGATAAAAGATTTAGATGAAACTTTTGCAAATCTGAGCAAGATAAACCTCAAGCTCAACCCCGAGAAGTGCGTGTTTGGAGTCCCTTCCGCAAGCTTCTCGGGTTCTTCGTGTCTCGCCGGGAATTGAAGCCAATCCCGACAAGATCAAGGCCATTGAGCAGATTGAAGCACCAAAGCGCGTCAAGGATGTACGAAGGCTTGCGGTTATGCGTAGCTGCTCTCGGCAGGTTTATCTCTAGGTTCTGCTGAAGGCCTCGCCATTTTTCAAAATTTTGAAAAAGGCAGGTCCGATGCAATGGACTCGAAGCGGAGGCTGCGCCGCAGACTTGAAGAGATACATCCTCCACTCCAACACTTGTCGCACCTAAGCCACAAGAGAAGTTGCTGCTATATATAGCGGCAACCAATCAAGTGGTTAGTGCTGCGTTAGTAGCGGAGAGGGAGGCGGATGATGAGCTGGCAGCCATGGCAGATGCATCCGGCGACAAGCAGGGGGCTTCACCGGCAAGCTCTGGTCCCGACAAGGATGGATCTGCGCAGACGCATGAGAAGATGCAGAAAAGAATGGTGCAGTGCCCAGTTTACTTTGTCAGTTCCCTTCTGCAGGGGGCTAGGTCAAGGTACTCTGGTGTGCAGAAATTGCTTTTCGGCCTCCTCATGGCCTTAAGAAAGCTGCGCCATTACTTCCAGGCACATGAGATCACAAATCACTCGTTTTCTGCTGAAGAGGATCTTGCAAAATCCAGAGGCAACAGCAGGCGGGATTGTCGAGTGAGCCTTTGGAACTGTCAAGCTTTGGCCTCAAGTTTGAGAGCACATCAACTATCCAAAAGCGAGCATTGGCAGATTTCATAGCAGAATGGACGCCAACACAAGATGAAGAAATTCGAAACGAGCATCCCCATCAAGGAGGCAAGCAAAGAGTGGCTGATGTACTTTGATGGTGCCTTCTCTGCAAAGGCGCCGGTCTTGGCGTGCTACTTGTTGCACCCACCGGAGAGCACCTCAAATCGTAGTCCAGATGCACTTTCCCAAGGAGCAAGCAACAAACAATACTGCAGAGTATGAGGGTTTGCTTGCCGGTCTCGAGATCGCATGATGAGACCTTGGGATCAAGAAGCTCATTGTCCGGGTGACTCACGACTTTTCATCCGCCAAGTGAACAAGAATTATTAGAGTCCATTGATGGAAGCTTATGTTGATGAAGTGAGAAAGCTAGAAGAGCACTTTGACGGCCTCTGATGGAATATATTCCAAGAGCTCAAAAGCGACATTGCTGATGGCACTGTCGAAGTCGCCGCGCCTTAAGTTACACTGTGGAACCGAGGATCTTTGTGCTCAAGCTGACTCAACCGTCAGAACGCCATCAACCGGACAGAGCAAGAAGAGGAAGTTGATCTCTGGTGACTATTTTTCGTGAGCTCCCGAAGCCGCTGCCAAGAAGGTCCCCAAGATCAACACCAACGATCTTTGAGGCGATGCTGCTCCGACAAGCCCTAGGGTTTGTTTCGTTGAAGCAGACGCTCCCGACAAGTTTTGCTCCGGCAAGCTTGCCGGGGAACGTCAAGCTCCGGCTGAGCCGCAGTTTCTCGCCGTAGAAGCGGATGTTCCCGCAGCAGCAGATGTGCCTTTAGTCCTTGTTGTCGAGCCGCAAGCTCCAGCATGGGCACGGCAGATTGTCCATTTCCTTCAGACAGGAGAACTTCCCGAAGAGCAAGAAGAAGCGGAAAGAGTAGCCCGGCAGTCAAGTATGTACCAGTTTGTCGACAACACACCTGCATGTAAGAAGACTCAACGGTGTGAAATTGAAGTGTATTCACCGGGAAGACGGACAAAAGCTGTTGGCGGAGATACATGGAGGCATATGTGGTCAACACATTGGCGCAGCACTTGCCGCAAAGCGTTCGGCAAGGTTTCTTTTGGCCGACAGCCCTCCGTGATGCAACTGCACAAGTAACCAAGTGTGAAGCGTGCGGTTCCATTCCAAGCGGATACACCAGCCAGCTCAAGCTCTCCGGGACGATCCCTTTATCCTGGCCATTTTTGATGCGGGGCTCGACATTCTCGGCCCCTTTCCCGAGCTGTCGGGGCTTTGAGTAATGTATGCGTTGCAATCGACAAGTTCACAAAGTGGCGGAAGTGGAAGCGATGAGGAAGGTGACAACATAGTCGGCCGATCAAGTTCTTGGTCGATTGTTTGCCGTTTGAATCCCTAACGGGATCATCACCGACAACGCACGCAATTCACGAGTCGCACCTTCATGCGATGCGTCCAAGATCTTGGCGCCAAGGTCTGCTTCGCTTCATTGCTCATCCGAGAAGTAACGGTCAAGCGGAGAGGGAAAATCTGAAGTGCTGCGGGCTAAAGACCAGAACTTTCGAGAGGCTGCACAAGTCGCGGAAGAAAGCTGGATTGAGGAGCTGCCGGTGGTTCTTTGGTCGATCAGACGACGCCAAATCGAGCCATCGCCGCACACCTTTCGCTCTAGTCTATGGAGCAAAGGCAGTTCTCCCCACGGAACTTCGTATCTGGATCACCTCGAGTGCTCGCTTATGATGAGCTTGAGCAAGAGCAGGCTGCGACAAGATGACGCGCTGCTCCTTGAGGAGGATCGCCTTCAGTCATTGTCTGAGCTGCTCAATACCAGCAAGCTTTGCGCCGCTACCATAACCGCAAAGTTAACGCCGAAGTCTCGAGGAAGGCGGCCTTGTTCTTGGTAGCGTTCAGTCCGCCAAGAATTCCAACAAGTTGACACGAAGTGGGAAGGCCCTTACCGGGTGAAACGAGTCACTAGGCTTGGCGTCTGTCGCTTTGAGACCGAAGATGGCATTCCGGTGAGCAACTCCTGGAACATTGAGCATCTTCGTAAGTTTTACCCGTAGGGCGCGGTTGCCGGAACCTGTTCCGGCAACCACCTTTTGTACAAGTCTTGCCGCTGTTGCATGTAATCCTTTGTACAAAGCCGGGCGCAGACCCCGTGCATAAGTAAAGCTAATGTGCTTCGCACATCTTGTCAATTTCATGCTTTCTACTTCTATTTTGCATGCGTTATCTGACACTTTGTGCAGCACCTAACCCCGGTAAGCAATAACGATCCATAAGGCTCCATATCTTTATTTTCTCTTCTTTCTCTTTCTCAAAGAAGGGAAGGTTCCCTCGCACACAAGTTTGCCGGGGGGAAAGGAGAAGATAATGGTGTGGACCAAGCGTCGCTCAAGGAAGTCTAGCCTTACCGGAAGCAAGCAACGATGTAAAAGCTAAGTTGCTAAAGTTTGAGCAATCAGTTTTAAAATTTTTGAAGTTATCTTCCTCGAGCGACTGTACTTTGTATGGAAAACCTCTGCTGGAGGAACAAACTCGTAGCTAGTTGCGCCCTTACTTTGTTTCGAGTCCGCTCAACAACTTAAGTGAGCTGCGACTAGTTGCGACAAGGTTGCTTGTCGAAGCGGTACCGCCAGTCTTTGACGTCCCTTTTCGGCCATGACCCAGTGCCTGTGTGCCGACAAGTTCCCTAAAAGCGTAGGGCAAAAACATACAAAGGAAGGAATCAAGTAAAGGAAATAACATAGCAATTGATACCCAAAATAGAGTTATATTACAAGATAGCTTGCCGCAGCTCTAATGGATTGTTCTTATGACACGACCAGCAGCGACAAGAAAAAGAGAAAGCGGGCGGCCTAATCTACGCGATCGCCCTCAACCCTCTTGATCCCGCTCACCTGTCCACGATGGGTGCGACAAAGGGTCTTGGCGCTTCCACATCAGCATCCGCGCCAAGGACTTGAGGGCGTTGGTGAGGTTGAGGCCAGGTTGCGGAAGGCCACCTTCATCAGCACCTTTTGAAGAGCTCCCGCAGATCTGGCGCGACTCCTCGGCCAGCTGCTTTGGGACTTCTTCCCGAGTCGCTGGAGGGCCGTCCACCACGCCCTTGAAGAACAAGCTAAGCTTGGCGCTGGGTTGGAGGTGCTCGTCGAGGAATATCCAAGATCCACCATCCCAGTGCGCCCATGACTCCTCGTCGATGGCTGCGGCAACATTCATGAGACCCTCGGTCCGATTGCTCCACATTCTCCCTCAAGGCACTCTGGGCAGCGGCACTCGCCCGGCCAGCGCCTCGTCGGCCTTGATCTTCTCCTTCAAGGCCACCTCCTGCTCCTGGCGCCGTCCAGCGCCTGAGTCAAGGTGGTCAGTTTCAACTCAAGATCCGCGTTGGAGTCCTTGGCGGCGCTGAGCTCCTTGCTCCTCTCGGCGAGACGGCCCTGCAGCTCGCCAAGAGTGTAGGCGTCCTTCTCGCGCTCGTGCTTGAGTGCAGCCAGCTCCTCGCCGCTCTCCTTGAGATTGGCCTCCAGCTGCGCCACCTTCGTCTCCAGCTCCTTCTTGGCGGCCTCGGCAGCTGCGGCAGCATCCTTTGCTTCCGTGAGAGCCCCGCCAAATGTTTGCTCGCGCATGGAAAGGTCCTCCTCATGGCTGTCAAGATTAACCTTCCTCTGCGCCAACTCGCCTTCCTATGCAGATAGCTTCTCGGCGGCAAGCCGCTGTTCCTCCTCAGCTTCAGCCTTCTCGAGGAGGAAGGCCTTGCGCTCCTCGGCAAGTTGCTCCCGCTCCTCTGCCAAGGCCCGGAGGGCTTCCTGGTTGAGGCCCGGAGCTCCTCCAGCGCTTCTCGATGTCTGCTCCGCCTTGGCGACAAAGCGCTTCCGGGATTCCAGCTTGGCTTGTCGGCGCGGTAGAGCGACAACAGCTTCCGCGGCGGCTGCTCCTCCTCGGGCTCGCCATCGCTTCTTTGCTTGGCGCATCGACCAGCGTCGATCCAATGGAGGCGAGCAGCTCTTCATCAAAGGTTTCTCCTTGGCGGCGCCACAGGCTCGGCGCCCATGGGAGCTTGATGAAGAGCGCCATCGCCGCCTTCAAATAAGCGCGGGCTGGGGCTCTTGAACTCGACAGCTGCAGCGGCGGCGGAGGGATCGGCGGTCGGCGTGGCGCTGGCGCTCCTGCTGGCCTCGAGATCGTCGGTCGATCGCGGACCCTCGCCCGGCTCTGCGGTGGCAGCTTTGGCGGCCTCTTCGCGGCCGGGCTCGTCAACGCCCGGCTTCTTCTTCGGTGGCGGCGGCCTCGCCAGTGTGCAGCCACGTCCTCCTCGCCGGCGACCTCGGTCTCCATTGGCTCTGTGGCGGATGGATGAAGAAAAGTCAAGCAAATATTCAAAAAGAAAACCAGAAGAAGAAGAACGCAAGGAAAGTTTTCAGGCAAGAGGATTACCTGCGCTAGGGTCCGCAGTCATGGTCTCCGCCGCCAGGGGATCGCTGGTGCTGTCCCTTGCCGGAGAGCTGCCCCTTGCCGGAGAAATCTCCCTTGCCGGAGAACGCTCCCTTGCCGGAGAACGCTCCCTTGCCGGGGAATCCTCCCTTGGCGGCGTAGTCGAAGCAGAAGGAGGCTGCTCTGCTCCTACACAAATCAACAGTCAGATTTCAGCAAAGAAAGAGCACCCATGCACGCCAAACAGCAAGAACTAGACCTTATACTTATGCTGAGGGCTGCGCTGGGGGCTGCTTTGAAGAAGAGTTGCCGCATCCGGCAAGGTGGTCTCGGACGCGCCTCCTGCTGTCGCAGTGGGTTCGTCCTCGACGACAATCACCGGGGTCTTGGCCCTCTTCGACACCCTCTGGGCCAGCGTCCTGAAAAGGAATGGGTTCAGAATGAAGCAAGTCAGATACAAGACAAAGCAACAAGCCGAAGAACTACAAATGCTGTAAAGAATCTTACTCTTCTTCTTCCTCGTCGGAGCTGAGCGCGGAGAGATCAAATTCTGGCCCGCCTCCAGTACGACGAGGTGGAGGAGTGGTTTCCCTTGGCCGCTTGGCGGGAGCGGAGCTGGTGGTCTGTGAGGGCCCCGCTCCAGTTGCCGCAGCGGCGTGAGGTGCTCCAGCAACAAGTGCTTGCCGCGGTGGAGCGCAGCCTTGGCGCCAGCTGTTAGCCCGTCTGCCCGCCTTCGCTACGTCTCCGGCCTTGCGAAGACGCCTTCTTGGTGGAGCTGGGGGCTCCGCTCGCGGCAAGCTGCTTGAAGGTGGAGAGGATGCGCCCTCGGCGGGCTCGCTCGACTCAGCTTCAGGCTCGGCAAGCTCCTCCTCGCCGGCAAACTCCTTTCGCTCGACAAGGCTTGCCGCCTCTGCTGCCTCTGCCTCCTCCACGGTGAAGCCGAACTCGCCCGCGGCAGCGGCTGCTGCCGCCTCTTCCAGCCTAGTGGCGTCTGGCGCATCTCATCATCGGTGGTGTCATGGTGAGGCCCCTCTGTTCATCGGGCGGACCGGCATTTCTACCAGATTGTCAAAGAACCGCCGCGACGATGTCATCTGCAGGCTCTTGCCAAGTTGGGACAATTCCATCATGCGAGTCGCTGGCGGCATCATTGCACGGATGCGGTCAAGCGCGGAATTGTTGCTGCAATGAGCAGCGCCCTCGGCAACCTAAACATCTCTGGATGATCTGGATCGGGCTTGAACAGCTCCTAGAGCATCGCGTCAAGCTCCAAGGCGGTGAAGTTGAAGTTGAGGCCTGGCGCAGCCTCATGATATCTGCGCGTTACTGAAACTCCCGTGCAGGGCTCCTCCTCTCCTGCAAAGGGCGTCTGGCGGCGAAGAAAGTCTACGCCAGCGGTGCCTCTTGTGAGCCCGACAAGTCTAAAGGCGAAGGATTCGGGTGATCGCAATCTTAAGCCTAAGCGTCTTAGGGGCTAGATTGCTCCAATCGTTGCAGCGCACCATCGAGGTTTAGTATTTGGGCGGTAAATGGCTGCGGGTTCTCCTCCATTCCTCCCATTTGCTATGGAGCTCTCCCTCCAGATAGGCTTCCTTCTTGCCGACCCTCGAGATCCAAGCGATTCCTCCGGCAAGAGGCTCCCCTCTCTCAACTCGAGGTATAAAGAAGTGGCAGAAAAGGGCTACATTTGGATGGAATCCGACAAAGTTTTCGCAGAGATGTGCGAAAACTGCCATGGTCAGAACAGCATTGGGGGTGAAATCAAGGAGGCGGAACCCGTAGGTGTTCATGATGTCACAGAAAAATTCAGAGTAAGGCGGGCAGAGCCCGCAGTAGAAGAAGAGCGCGAAGAAGGAATATCCGCTCGGAGCTAGTTCGGAAGCAACAGCTGGAAGTACCTTCGTGCGCGGATGCGCTCGCGTCTCCGTCGACCAGAAGAGGTATTAGTTCTCCCTCAGCTCCCTCGCGGCGAGCTGGGGGGGAAAGATTGCACGCTCCTTCCGCAGCGCCACGAGCCGCTACGCCTCGGCCGACTTCACGCCCTTCCCCTTGTCGGCTTTCGGAGCCATGGCGGAGGCGGTGGAGGAGATCGAGGGCGTTGGTGATGCTGGTGGCGATGAAGTGAGCGCTGCTCTCTTCAGCCTTGGGAAGAAGGGGGGAGCAGCGGTGGTTTTCTCGAGATTGGACAGCAACTGGCAAGGTGGGCGGCCTGCCCCTGTTTCCCCTGCTTATAAGGAGGGAGGGGGCGGACGTTCCGTTATTTCGAATAAAGAAACCCCCCACGATCTCGCCCACGATCTCTCACACGACGCCGCATTCGACGCGTGCCGTTCGTGGAGGGCGTGGTGGGTCCGGGGTGAGTTACGGTGTGACCCAGGCCGCGTGTGCCCGTGCCCTGTTTTGGGCTGGCCAACAGCGCTTCGACACCGTGTGTGCCCCGAGGCCGGGGCTCTGTCGGTGTACTAGAGTAGGGGTACCCTAGTATCCCGAACTTGTGCACGGGCGATTCTGCAGCCCTCCGCGGCAAGGCTTACCAGGTAGCCGCCAAGGTCCTCCGTGGTTCCTGTGGAGCCATTCAAGAACAAAGTATTCAAGCCAAGGAGACAAGGCCCCGGCAAGAGGAGCTTGCCGGGAAGGCCCGGTGAGCGACAAGCTTCCGGGCGCGACAAGACAACAACATGACAAGGCGCTTGCCGCTGCAGACCACCACTCAGACTGCGCTCCGGCACATCCACTAACGTGTAATACAGGACCTTTCCAGGTAGCGTGGTGTGTTGTGCAGACCCGGGTCTTGAGGTGTGGCGGCAAAAAAGATTGCCATCGTGTGGCAAGCGGTGGCGCCCAACGGTCCCTCGTTTGCACTTTGTTAGGGCGGCGTGAAGCGGGCATTTAATGCCTTTGTCCCCGCCATCGTGGTTAGGTATGATACCAGACACCTTTGTTCAAGTAGCTGTACCAACCACTCCTTTTCCACTTTTACCCTTGTCTACTTTGCCACCTGTCGGAGACCCCTTGAGCATATAAAAGGAGGCCCATGCAGAACGTAGAGGGGGGTCGGGGAGGTTCGAAGCCAGACATGCTCGGTCTCGTTAGCAGCTCGTGTGTACTGTAGCACTCAAGCGCTCCCGAGCAAGAACTCAATACACTCAGACATGCAGCAGTAGGAGTGTTATCTCTCCGGAGAGCTCCGAAGCTGGGTAAACCTCTCGTGTGATTCGCCTCGATCTGCTCTTCGTGCGACCTCCGCTCCCCGCCGAACCGAAAGGGGCTCGGTCCGCCGGTCCCATAGGTGTTCGTGGGCCAGATCAGCCTGCCACGACAAAAGCCTTCAAATTCTCCTAGTCTTCGGAGTCTTCAATAGTTGTAGTTTCCATTTACACGGTAAAATCTTCTTCATTCCAAATGGTCTTAGTTGTCCGATATCTTATCTCCTTGGAGTGGTCTCATCGGTCGAATCTTCGAGTGGTCAAAAGGGAAAAGGGGTATGGTCTCACTAAAAGGGAATATTTTTGAATAAGCTCAGAAGAGAGGTAAAAGATCTTTTTGAAAATGAAGTTGTAGAGAAAAATCTTTCCTATGGGCTTGTCGGTTTCTAGGGTCACGTCCTACGGTCAACATGTGCTCGATACCATCTTGTAGCGACCCGACCTGAATAGATCAAGTCTACGTGCTTCGTGTCATCCCTGGATCGGTATGCTGACACACACAATACTCGAAGGATTTATAACAGAGGTAAATCACATGTATAAATAACGTAAATACTATTACCTCAATCCAAAAGATAGCGGAAGCAACAAGGTTGTGGATTCCCATCAACACCAACGGCAAAGTTGAGTATAGGAAATCGTAACCCTAACGTATCACTTACTGTCGTAAATGCGAGAAGTACGCAACATGAAAAGTTGCAGCCCGAAACGGGTCAAGACATGGAATATGCTGGCAATGTAACACATAGAGAGTAATGAAAGAATAAGCTATACTACATGCATATATGGCTGGTGGAAAGCTCTATGGTTACAGCTTTTTTGAAAAGCCAATTTTTCCCTACTTCAAAGGAATAAAATTTATTTAACTATCATGGTGGTTGTTGAACATTGAGAATGGTTGATGACATCCTCAATCCCAATTAAAAGTACTCATTAAAACCCAACAATATTAATTAGAGTAACATGATGAGATCAACAGGATAATCCAAGAACTAGATACTCAAGATGTCCATAACCGGGGACACGACTAACCATGATTAGTTTATGCACTCTGCAGAGGTTTGCGCACTTTTCCCCACAAGACTCGATCGCCTCCGTTTGGTTTCTCGCACTACATGGTGTTTGAGAAACGAATGACCGAGACATAGTCTTTCAGAAGCACTAGCACCTTACTTGTGGGTAGACCGGTACACCTACTTTCCCCTACATCTGCTAGTCTACCGTAAGAGTTCGCACAACTTAGTCAACTATGCGAGAGCCCATAATGGCTTGTGGCTGCACACGGAAGTTTCTAGTTTGAATAATCTCATGATCCCTTTGAGCACAGGTGGCGGTCCGAAGAAAAACAGGCAAGTCATGATGGAAACCAGGTGCCTCAATCCACCCAGATGTGTGTTTAAGTTGCCACCTTAAATAAACCATTAAATAACAATCTCACATCTGTCATGGAATACACTCACCCAATCCATGTCTACTAGCATAGCATAATAATAATAAGCAAATGTAGAAGTAACTCCCAAAGGTTTGATAATAAAACAGGTAATAGGTACTACCTCAACTACTTCCCATCCCACAATTTAAATAGATCCTAATCATGCAAGTGTTTGAGAAATAGATCTAATGCATAAAAACAGGGTATGAGAAAAGATTGATCAAAGTGTTACTTGCCTGCAAAGTTGATGAAGATGATTTGCACTCAAAACTCTTGATAGGTCTACTCGTCACACTCCGGTCAATCTATCATAAGCAATCAATAGTAACCACACATAAGCAATCACTCAAAAGATCGGAAAGAACGAAGAAAAAAATTCGGAAAACATCAAACCAAGCAAATAACTCTTGCAAGATAAAACAATTTCTAACAGTACCAAAATTATGTTAATTTGGCCTTATCAGAAATTTTAGGTCAAGAGCTTTAATTTGCAAAAAGAATCAACTAAATCGGAGTTACGAAACTCAAGTTATGATCAAACGAAGTTTAAATATAAATCTGTTTGAATTCAAATTTTGAAACTTCCAAAAACATGTTTAAGTTGGATTACTGGATAGAGGGGATCATAACGAAGAAGTGGGCGTTGGTTTCGTTGAATTCCGACTAACGAGCAAAAAGTTATGGTCGTTTAAAAATCAGGGACTAATCTGTAAATAAATATATTCACGGATAGGTCCCTGACGAAAAAAACAGAAAAGAGAAAAAAACTAGACGATGTACGTTCGTTACGAAGTCCTAACGAATGAAACCGTTCGTTAAAACTATCTTAACAGGCCACGTTCGCTAAATAAAAAAACAAAACGGTTTATTAAAAAAACCGTTCCGGGTCTCTCCGGTCGGAGCTGGTTTTTTTTATTTATATATAAAAACCGGCGGCGATCGGTTTAGGGTTTACTCATGGCGGCGGCGCTCCCGGCGTCGGCTGGCCGGAGTAGACGGGAGGGGCGGCCGAGGCGGTAAGGATGGCGGCGTCGACGGTCCCCATGACGGATCGCAATGGAGTGGCGGCGGCTCGTGAGATGCACGGCGGCAAGCGGCTTGGGCGGTGAGCGAGGCGAGAGAGAGAGAGGGGCCTGTATGCGCCCTTTTATAGGAGGGAGGGAGGCGCGGCTTGGGGAAGGGGCAGGAGGAGGCCGAGGCGATGCAGCTGACCATGGCGGCATGGCGTGCAGCGGACTCCCGCTCGGGAAGGAGAGGGGCGGCGCTGCTGGGCCGGCTGGCTGGGCTTCGGCCCAGTTGGCCCGGGGGACCCTTTTTTTTTAAACAAACAGAGGAAAAAAATGAAAATATTATATAGGCATATAATATATCAAAATTTTCAGAAAAAGATTTCCTACAAGATGGACATTTCTATAGCATTAAACAAAATTCACACAAATTTAAATAATTCAAATAGTGCTCCTGCTCTAATAAAATCCAATAAAAATCATTTTAAAAATACCAAAATGAATTCAAATTTATTTCTCTCCAATTTTCTGATGTAGGGAATCATGTTACCCTATTTTCCATATGTTTTATTTTTGGACAAAAATAATTTGGATAAAACTCCAATAACTCCAAATTGAAAATAAATTCAAAAGAACTTTGAATTTTAAATTCTTTGAAACTCCCAACTCATATTTCATATGTTTTGAAGAAGTCATTTTATCTTCGCTCGTGAAAATCATTGAGTTGCATAAAGTTTCAGAATTGGAAATATTCTCAAGTGAAATTCAAGTATTTTCAACACCCCTTGTCATTTAAATAAATGGAAGAAGTCATGTCATCCTCTCTCCAGGGTTTTGTGATGAAAAGAATTTGAATTCCCGAAGATCATAAAAGCAAAAATGAAAGTTTGGGAAAGTCCTTTTATTCCCTCTCATTTAACTTTCAAAAAGTTTCGAATTCACTCACTTTCAGTCAATCAATCAAACAATCAATCAAAACTATCTATTTGTTTGTAACATTCCAAAATTTAGAATTTTGGGATGTTACATTGCTAAACCCACTGTATTGGATTTCAAGGAATTTAATTATGAAAGTTTCTCTTTAATTGGTTGTATTTCCTTGTTGCAATCCGTGCTAAATTCTCCTCATGTTTATAGTCAAAATAAAGCCTTTACCGAACATATTGTTGATGCCTTGATGCAATCGTATGAAGAAAAACTTGAGTTGAAAGTTTCTATCCCTAGAAAACTCTATGATGAGTGGGAACCAACTATTAAAATTAAAATTAAAGATCATGAGTTTTATGCTTTGTGTGATTTGGGTGCTAGTGTCTCCACTATTCCCAAAACTTTGTGTGATTTGCTAGATTTCCGTGATTTTGATAATTGCTCTCTAAACTTGCATCTTGCGGATTCCACTATTAAGAAACCTATGGGAAGAATTAATGATGTTCTTATTGTTGAAAATAGGAATTATGTGCCCGTAGATTTTATCGTTCTTGATATAGATTGCAATCCTTCTTGCCCTATTATTCTTGGTAGACCTTTCCTTAGAACGGTTGGTGCAATTATTGATATGAAGGAAGGGAATATTAGATTTCAATTTCCATTAAAAAAGGGCATGGAACACTTTCCTAGAATAAAAATAAAATTGCCATATGAAACTATCATGACATCAACTTATGGATTGCCTACCAAAGATGGCAATACCTAGATCTATCCTCGCTTTTATGCCTAGCTAGGGGCGTTAAACGATAGCGCTTGTTGGGAGGCAGACCAATTTTATTTTTGGTTTTTTGTTTTTTGTTTCTGTTTAGGAATAAATAATCCATCTACCTTTTTTTAAATGTGGTTTTGTGTTTTAATTAGTGATTGTGCCAAGTTAGACCTATAGGAACTTCTTGGATGATAGTTATTTGATCTTGCTGTAATTTCCAGAAACTTTGCGCTCAGTGCCCGAATTGTTAAAAATCACTAGAACGTGATAAAATACTGATTCCAATTGCTGCTGATCAATAAAAAAAATTCTAGGTCGTCCTATTTTGGTAGATTTTTTGGAGTTCCATAAGTTTGCGTTAGTTCTGATTACTACTGACTGTTACATTTTTGACAGATTCTGTTTTTCGTGTGTTGTTTGCTTATTTTGATGAATCTATGGCTAGTAAAATAGTTTATAATCCATAGAGAAGTTGGAATACAGTAGGTTTAACACCAATATAAATAAAGAATGAGTTCATTACAGTACCTTGAAGTGGTCTTTTGTTTTCTTTCTCTAACGGAGCTCACGAGGTTTCTATTGAGTTTTGTGTTGTGAAGTTTTCAAGTTTTGGGTGAAATCTTTTGATGGATTATGGAACAAGGAGTGGCAAGAGCCTAAGCTTGGGGATGCACATGGCACCCCCAAGATAATCCAAGGACACCAAAAAGTCAAAGTTTGGGATGCCCCGGAAGGCATCCCCTCTTTCGTCTACTTCCATCGGTAATTTTACTTGGAGCTATATTTTCACCACATGATATGTGTTTTGCTTGGAGCGTCTTGTATTATGTGTGTCTTTGTTTGTTAGTGTGCCACAATCATCCTTGCTGTACACACCTTTTGAGAGAGCCATACATGAATTGGAATTTGATAGAATACTCTATGTGCTTCACTTATATCTTTTGAGCTTGATAGTTTTGCTCTATGTGCTTCACTTATATCTTTTGAGCTTGATAATTTTGCTATATGTGCTTCACTTAGATCTTTTAGAGCAGGGTGGTGGATTTGTTTTATAGAAACTATTGATCTCTCATGCTTCACTTAGATTATTTTGAGAGTCTTTAATAGCATGGTAATTTTCTTAATAATAATATGCTTGGAATTCAAGATTTGTAAAACTTTCTTTTTAGTGCCTTGAATACTAAGAAAAGATTGATGCTTGATAATTGTTTTGAGATATGAAGATGGTGATATTAGAGTCATGCTAGTTGAGTAGTTGTAAATTTGAGAAATACTTGTGTTAAAGTTTGTGATTCCCGTAGCATGCACGTATGGTGAACAGTTATGTCTTCCTTATGAGTGGTGTTCGGGGACGAGCGATGGTATTTTCCTACCAATCTATCCCCTAGGAGCATGCGCGTAATAATTTGCTTTGATAACTTCTAGATTTTTGCAATAAGTATATGAGTTCTTTATGACTAAGTTGAGTCCATGGATTATACGCACTTTTTCCCATCCTTCCACCATTGCTAGCCTCTCTAATACCGCGCACTTTTCGCAGGTATCATACACCCACCATATACCTTCCTCAAAACAGCCACCATACCTACCTATCATGGCATTTCCATAGCCATTCCGAGATATATTGCCATGCAACTTTCCACCGTTCCGTTTATTATGACACGCTCCATCATTGTCATATTGCTAGCATGATCATGTAGTTGACATCGTATTTGTGGCAAAGCCACCGTTCATAATTCTTTCATACATGTCACTCTTGATTCATTGCATATCCTGGTACACCGCCAGAGGCATTCATATAGAGTCATATCTTGTTCTAAGTATTGAGTTGTAATTGTTGAGTTGTCATAAAAAAATAGAAGTGTGATGATCATCATTTTTAGAGCATTGTCCCAATTGAGGAAAGGATGATGGAGACTATGATTCCCCCACGAGTCGGGATGAGACTCCGGACGAAAAAAAAGAGGCCATAAAAAAGGAAAAGGCCCAAATAAAAAAATGAGAGAAAAAGAGAGAAGGGAAAATGTTACTATCCTTTTACCTCACTTGTGCTTCAAAGTAGCACCATGATCTTCATGATAGAGAGTCTCTCATTTTTGTCACTTTCATATACTAGTGGGAATTTTTCATTATAGAACTTGGCTTGTATATTCCAATGATGGGCTTCCTCAAATTGCCCTAGGTCTTCGTGAGCAAGCAAGTTGCATGCACACCCACTTAGTTTCTTTCGTTGAGCTTTCATATACTTATAGCTGTAGTGCATCCGTTGCATGGCAATCCCTACTCACTCACATTGATATCTATTGATGGGCATCTCCATAGCCCGTTGATACGCCTAGTTTATGTGAGACTATCTTCCCCTCTTTTTGTCTTCTCCACAACCACCATTCTCTTCCACATATAGTGCTATATCCATGGCTCAAACTCATGTATTGCGTGAAGACCGAAAAAGTTCTGAAAATATTAAAGTATGAAACAATTGCTTGGCTTGTCATCGGGGTTGTACATGATTTAAATACTTTGTGTGGTGAAGATAGAGCATAGCCAGACTATATGATTTTGTAGGGATAACTTTCTTTGGCCATGTTATTTTGAGAAGACATAATTGCTTTGTTAGTATGCTTGAAGTATTATTATTTTATGTCAATATGAACTTTTGTCTTGAATCTTTCGTATCTGAATATTCATACCACAATTAAGAAGATTTGCATTGAAACTATGTCAAGTAGCACTCCGCATCAAAATTCTCTTTTTATCATTTACCTACTCGAGGACGGCAGGAATTAAGCTTGGGGATGCCTCGATACGTCTCCAACGTATCTATAATTTTTGATTGCTCCATGCTATATTATCTACTATTTTGGACTATATTGGGCTTTATTTTACACTTTTATATTATTTACGGGACTAACCTATTAACCGGAGGCCCAGCCCTGTAATTGTTGTTTTTGCTTGATTTTCGCAGAGAAACAGAATATCAAATGGAGTCCAAACGGAATGAAACCTTCGGGAACGTGATTTTCTCACCGAACGTGATCCAGGAGACTTGGACCCTACTCCAAGGAACAAAAGAGATGGTCACGAGGGTGGGGGCGCCCCCCCTAGGGCGCGCCCCCTGCCTCATGGGCCCCCTGTTGCTCCACTGACGTACTCCTTCCTCCTACATATACCTACGTACCCCCAAACGATCAGATACGGAGCCAAAAACCTAATTCCACCGCCGCAACTTTATGTATCCACGAGATCCCATCTTGGGGCCTGTTCCGGAGCTCCGTCGGAGAGGGCCGTCATCACGGACGGCTTCTACATCATCATAGTCTCTCCGATGAAGTGTGAGTAGTTTACCTCAGACCTTCGGGTCCATAGTTATTAGCTAGATGGCTTCTTCTCTCTTTTTGGATCTCAATACAATGTTCTCCCCCTCTCTTGTGGAGATCTATTCGATGTAATCTTCTTTTTGCGGTGTGTTTGTTGAGATCGTTGAATTGTGGGTTTATGATCAAGTCTATCTATGAATAATATTTGAATCTTCCCTGAATTCTTTTATGCATGATTGGTTATCTTTGCAAGTCTCTTCGGATTATCAGTTTTCTTTGGCCTACTAGATTGGTTTTTCTTGCCATGGGAGAAGTGCTTAGCTTTGGGTTCAATCTTGCGGTGTCCTTTCCCAGTGACAGAAGGGGCAGCAAGGCACGTATTGTATTGTTGCCATCGAGGATAACAAGATGGGGTTTTTATCATATTGCATGAATTTATCCCTCTACATCAAGTCATCTTGCTTAAGGCGTTACTCTGTTTTTAACTTAATACTCTAGATGCATGCTGGATAGCGGTCGATGAGTGTCGGTGTACTAGAGTAGGGGTACCCTAGTATCCCGAACTTGTGCCTGCAGGCGATTTGCAGCCCTCATGGCAGGGCTTACCGGTGACCGCCAAGGTCCTCCATGGTTCCTTTGGAGCCATTCAAGAACAAAGTATTCAAGCCGGGGAGACAAGGCCCGGCAAGAGGAGCTTGCCGGAAGGCCACTCAAGGCACATAGGAGACAAGGCCCGGCGAGAGGAGCTTGCCGGGAAGGCCACCCTGTGCACTTACAAGACAAGGCCCGGCAAGAGGAGCTTGTCGGGAAGGCCCGATGAGCGACAAGCTTCCGGGCGCGACAAGACAACAACATGACAAGGCGCTTGCATGCGGCACCACCTCTGTACCTACGCTCCAACAGATCCACTAACGTGTCGCCTGGGCCTTTCTGTAGCGCATGGCGATGGCGAGAGGTCAGGCAGCCGGTGCGAGGTGTCAAGCAACCGACAAGTTTGCCATCGTGGCGAACGGTGGCGCCTGACGGTCCTGTTTGCACTTTGTTAGGGCGACTAGACGGACATTTAATGCCTTTGCCCCCTGCCGTCGGGGTTAGGTATAGTACATACCTTTGTACAAGTAGGTGTACCAACCACTATTTTTCCATTTGTACCCCGTCTACGTTGCCACTGTCCGGAGCCCCTTGAGCATATAAAAGGAGGCCCATGCGCAACGTAGAGGAGGTTGGTCGATCAGTTCCCCAGGCTCGGTCTAGATTAGCAGCTGTGTGTCTTGGCACTCAGCGCTCTGAGCAAGAACGCAATACACCTAGACATGCAGCAAGAGGAGTGTTATCTCTCCGGAGAGCTCCGGGCTGGTTAAACCTCTCGCGTTTCGCCTCGATCTGCTTCTTCGTGCGACCTCGCTCCCCCGAACCGAAGGGGCTCGGTCCGCCGGCCCCATAGGTGCTCGTGGGCCGATCAGCCTGCCCGACATCTTTGGCGCGCCAGTAGAAGCGTCGAGGTTGTGTGAACCTGATCCAGCGTCCACGCGAGCTAGATCTTCATCATCTTCGTCAACATGCCACCGAAGAAGAAGGCTTCGGCGGTAGAAGACCCGTCCGCGTCGAACCCACCACCACCGGAGCAAACAGGTGGTGGGGTAGACGCCGACGGAAGAATGGTCGGCGACGGGGGAGCTCACGGTGCTGCCAAGTCCAAGGACAAGGCTGCGCAGACCTCGGCGTCCGTACATGCACCGCGCCCATCTCAGGGGGCGCGGGACCGACAACGTCATGGCATTCACAATGCCATACGCTCGTTGGACCGAGATCGAGCTGGAGGATCTAGGGATGCTCAAGACCAGCATGCACGTCAACATGCCGGCGCGAGCGAGGCATGGTCGCCCGGACGGGATACTGCTCCTTCTAACATAGTTAGAAGTCCGAGCATATCCCGCTCCTCGCGCCGTTCGCCACTGCCACCCACCACTCCAGCAGAAGCTACGGCGAGAGCTCAATCGCTCTGGATTACCCTCCAACGGCCGACAAGGTCGATGGTGGAGGGCCACCATTCGTAGTCTCATCGGCTTCGCCAACGGCGACGCCTCCATGGCAACCGAAAGTGCATCGCCGCCGCGGGCAGACTGCCAAACACGAGCCGGTGGCGCATTTAGATCGTGGGGGTGCAACCACCATGCACTCTCCGCCCGAAGGCCAAGATCGCCGACTTCGCCGGATCCACCTCGACAGCGACTCCACTACGTCGCCGGATCCACGAGCTCATCGCGATCAGCGCCAAGTTCTTCACGAACGACAAGAAGAGGACGCCGAACTCGTGATCGAAGCGCCAAGAGAAGCGCGACGTCAATCGACAAGCGCTGGGCCCTCTGTCGACATGCACGCGCCGGAGGAACTCAGCGACTTGCCGTCTGCGGTAGGTTGCCCTGCGTTCACTCGTGAGCTGCGGCAAGTCCAAAGGCCCAACAAGAAAAACTTCAAGCCGACGTGCTGAGAAGTACGACGGCAAGACGCATCCGTCGGAGTTCCTCGGCATCTACACCATCGCGGCGAGGCCGGGGCGAGATGAAAAGATCCTTGCCAACTACTTCCCGCTGATGCTCAAGCCCAATGTCAGGTCCTGGCTCATGCACTTGCCGGACAACTCCATATCTTCTTGGGAAGATCTACGCAATCAGTTTGTCGGCGCCTTTACAGGCGGCCACAAGCCCCATGGCCAAGAAAGCGACCTTCATCTGCTCGCCGAGAAGGACGGAGAGCCCTGCAAGTATATTCAAAGATTCAGCCGTGCAGGCTGACAACATCCCAGACGTCCACCTGCCGCAAGAATCGCCAAGCGTTCCATCGAGCGTGCGAACCTGAGATGCGGGAGGAGATGGCGATGTGCAAAATCGTAGACGTCGATGAGCTATACGCCTGGCCGACAAGTGTGCACGTCTTTGAAGAAGGGAGGAGACTCCGGAGAGAATACCGAAGCGGGAGGATCGATAGTGAAGAGACCGCCCGGCAAAGAAGAGCGGCGCGGGGCAACAGGAAAAAGAAAGGCGGAGATGTGCTAGTTGTCGAGCAGTCCGGCAACGGAGGTGGCGACAAGAAAGCCAAGGCTGGTAGCTCCGGCAAGGAGGTTGCCGCTGGCACCAACTGCCAGTCTGTGGCGGACGCCGACAAGTAGGACGGCTCCGGCAAGCAGTACTACAAGATCCACCGCACCAAGGGCCATGACCTCCAGAGCTGCAAGAAGGTAGAGTAGCTTGTCGAGCAGCAGAAGGCTGAATACGAACGACCCGACAAGGAGAAGGCCCAGGAGGGTGCAGGAGGACCCAGCAAGAAATGTCCCGGCCGAGGAGGACGCCGCGGCAAGGCCAAGCAGCGGCAAGGAGACAGACCTCCCCGCGGTCGCGACAAGGATGAAGATGACGACGATGACGAAGACATGGATGATGACGAGGCCGATGAGCAGGAGTTCCAGAAAGCCACAGGGGTCCTGTGCGTTGATGGCGGTGTTTCTCTGCATACTTCACACCGCCGACTCAAGCAGTGGATGCGGGAAGTCAATGCAGCAGAACCATCCATCGAGTCACGCAAGCCTCTGAAATGGTCCGGATGCCTATCATCTTTGATATTGAGGACCACCACGATCGTGTAATCTGCGATCGGGTGCTTGCCGATGTTGGTTTCACAAACTATCCGCAACCTCAAGGTCACCAAGATGTTAGTTGACGGTGGGGCCGGCTTGAATCGATCTCCTCCGGTGCTCCGAAACTCCGGATCCCCGATGGCGAGCTCGAAGAGACCGGCACTTTTCAAGGAATCAATCCGGAAGGAGCAAGCGAAGGGAAAGATCACGTTGCGGTGACATTTGGCGTGAAGTTGAACTTCGTGATGAGAGGGTCACCTTTGATGTCGCTGACTTTCCATTGCCTTACAATGGGATACTTGGCCGTCCAAAGACTCGCCAAATTTATGGCAGCCTCTCACTATGCATACAACCTCCACGAAGATGCCGGGCCCGATAAAGTGTCATCTCCGTCCCTAGCGACAAGAAGGATGCTCTTATCTGTGCCGACAAGATCTACCGGGAAGCGGCAGCCATGACAGTTGCAAGCCACTTGCCGCTGAATCTCCCGGGGGGAAGAAGAAGACCAAGTCCGGCAAGAGCTCTGATGCCCACTCCGGCAAGCGCACCTCTTCGGAGTGCTGCGCTACCGTCGAGGACGCACCATCGAGCTCCACCGGCAAGTGTAAGAAGACGATGACAGCTCCACTAGAGACCAAGAAGGTGTCCGCCAAGGAGGACGGCACTGGTGGTACCTTCACCATCAGTGCCACTCTCGACCCTAAATAGGAAAGCGCGCTCGTTGCTTTCCTGCGGGCGAACGTCGACGTGTTTGCGTGGCAGCCGTCGACATCCCCGGTGTTCCTGTGAAAGTAATTGAGCACCATCTTGCCGTTTGTCCTCATCATGCGCGGCCCGTCAAGCGAGAAAGTCGAAGCAAGCATTGGAGGCCAAGAGTTCATCGCGGAAGAAATCAAGAACCGGAAGCAGCGGGCCTTGTCGAGGAGTGCTCCATCCCACGTGGTTGGCCAATCCTGTAGTTGTATGCATAGGCTAACGGGAAATGGAGGCTTTGTATCGACTTTACGGATGTCAATAAAGCTTGTCCCAAAGACCCATTTCCCTTTGGCGCATCGATCAGATTGTTGACTCCACAGCCGGATGTGATTTACTTTCATTTCTGGATGCATACTCAGGATATCACCAGATCTTCATGGCAGAAGAGGATGAGGAGAAGACCGCATTCATCACCCCATGTGACACATACTGTTTTGTACGGATGCCCTTCGGGTTAAAGAATGCTGGTTCAACATTTGCGAGAGTAGTCCATGAAGCTTTTGAGCCGCAAATGCACAGAAATGTGGAAGCATACATGGATGACATAGTGGTCAAAAGCAGGGACAGAGAGACTCTGATTCAAGATTTAGACGAAACCTTTGCAAATCTGCGCAAGATCAACCTCAAGCTCAACCCCGAAAAGTGCGTGTTTGGAGTCCCTTCCGGCAAGCTTCTCGGGTTCTTCGTGTCTCAGCGGGGAATTGAAGCCAATCGCGACAAGATCAAGGCCATTGAGCAGATTGAAGCACCAAAGCGCGTCAAGGATGTACGAAGACTTGCCGGTTGCGTAGCTGCTCTCAGCAGTTTTATCTCTAGGTCTGTTGAGCGCGCCCTGCCATTATTCAAAATTTTGAAAAATGCAGGTCCGATGCAATGGACTCGAAGCGGAGGCAGCTGCGCAGACTTGAAGAGATACTGTCCTCCACTCCAACACTTGTCGCACCTGTTACAAGAGAAGTTGCTGCTATATATAGCGGCAACCAATCAAGTGGTTAGTGCTGCGTTAGTAGCGGAGAGGGAGGCGGATGATGAATTGGCAACCATGGCGACGCATCCGGCGACAAGCGAGGGCTTCGCCCGGCAAGCTCTGGTCCCGACAAGGACGGATCTGCAGACGCATGAGAAGATGCGAAAAGGATGGTGCGGCGCCCAGTTTACTTTGTCGGTTCCCTTCTGCAGGGGCTAGGTCAAGGTACTGGTGTGCAGAAATTGCTTCGGCCTCCTCATGGCTCCTCGAGAAAGCTACGCCATTACTTTCGTGCACATGAGATCACATCGTCACTCGTTTTCCGGCTGAAGAGGATCTTGCAAAATGCGAAGCAACATGCAGGATTGTTGAGTGGGCACTTTGGAACTGTCAAGCTTTGGCCTCAAGTTTGAGAGCACTTCAACTATCCAAAGCGAGCATTGGCGGAGTTCATAGCAGAATGGACGCCAACACCGGATGAAGAAATTCCAAACGAGCATTCCCGTCAAGGAAGCAAGCAAAAGAGTGGCTGATGTACTTTGATGGTGCCTTCTCGCTGCAAAGGCGCCCGGTACCGTGCTACTTGTCGCACCCACCGGAGAGCACCTCAAGTACGTAGTCCGGATGCACTTTCCCAAGGAGCAAGCCACAAACAATACCGCAGAGTATGAAGGTTTGCTTGCCGGTCTCGAGATCGCAGAACCTTGTGATCAAGAAGCTCATTGTCAGGGGTGACTCACAGCTTGTCATCCGCCAAGTGAACAAGAATTATCAGAGTCCGTTGATGGAAGCTTATGTTGATGAAGTGAGAAAGCTGGAAGAGCACTTTGACGGCCTACAGATGGAATATATTCCAAGAGCTCAGAACGACATTGCTGATGGCCTGTCAAAGTGCGCCGCACTTAAGCTACCTGTGGAACCAGGGATTTTCGTGCTCAAGCTGACTCAACCGTCTGTAACACCATCAACTGGATAGAGCAAGAAGAGGAAGTTGATCTCTGGTGACTACTTTCCGGCAGAGCTTCCCGAAGCCGCCGCCAAGAAGGTCCCCAAGATCGACACCAATCTTTGAGGAAGCGATGCTGCTCCGACAAGCCCCTGTGGTTTGTTTCGTTGAAGGAGACGCCCCGATAAGCTTTGCTCCGGCAAGCTTGCCGAGGGAACGCCAAGCTCCGGCTGAGCCGCAGGTTCTTGCCGTGGAAGCCGATGTTCCCAAGCAGCAGATGTGCCTTTAGTCCTTGTTGTCGAGCCGCAAGCTCCAAAGATGGGCACAAAGCAGATTGTCCATTTCCTTGAGACAGGAGAACTTCCCAAGAACAAGAAGAAGCGGAAAGAGTAGCCCGGCGGTCAAGTATGTACCGGTTTGTTGACAGACACCTGCATGTAAGAAGACTCAACGGTGTGAAATTGAAGTGTATTCACCGAAGACGGACAAAAGTTGTTGGCGAGAGATACATGGAGGCATATGTGGTCAAGACATTGGCCAGAGCACTTGCTTAAGCAAAGCGTTAAAGCAAGGTTTCTTTGGCCGACAGCCCTCCGTGATGCAACCGCACAAGTAACCAAGTGTGAAGCGTGCAGTTCCATTCCAAGCAGATACACCAGCCATAAGCTCTCCAGACGATCCCTTTATCCTGGCCATTTTCGGTGCAGGGTTTCGACATCTCGGCCCCTTCCCCGAAGCTATCGGGGCTTTGAGTACTTATGCGTTGCAATCGACAAGTTCACAAAGTGGCCGGAAGTGGAAGCGATGAGGAAGGTGACAAAGACATGCCATCGAGTTCTTCAGGTCGATTGTTTGCCGTTTCGGAATCCCTAATAGGATCATCACCGACAACGGCACACAATTCACAAGCCGCACCTTCATAAAGTACGTCCAAGATCTTGGCACCAAGGTCTGCTTCGCTTCTGTTGCTCATCCGAGAAGCAACGGTCAAGCCGAGAGGGCAAATGCTGAAGTGCTACGCGGGCTCAAGACCAGAACTTTCGATAGGCTGCACAAGTGCGGAAGAAACTGGATTGAGGAGCTGCCGGTGGTTCTTTGGTCGATCAGGACGACGCCAAATCGAGCCACTGGCCAGACACCTTTCGCTCTAGTCTATGGAGTAGAGGCAGTTCTCCCCATGGAACTCGTATACGGATCGCCTCGAGTGCTCGCTTATGATGAGCTTGAGGAAGAGCAGCTGCGACAAGATGACGCGCTGCTCCTTGAGGAAGATCGTCTTCAGGCTGCTGTACGAGCTGCTCGATACCAGCAGGCTTTGCACCGCTACCATAGCCGCAAAGTCAATGCGAGAAGTCTCGAGGAAGGCGACCTTGTTCTTCGGCGCGTTCAGTCCGCCATGAATTCCAACAAGTTGACCCCGAAGTGGGAAGGCCCTTATCGGGTGAAACGAGTCACTAGGCCTGGCGCTGTCACTTTGAGACCGAAGATGGCATTCCGGTGAGCAACTCCTGGAATATTGAGCATCTTCGTAAGTTTTACCCGTAGGGCGCGATTGCCGGAACCTATTCCGGCAACCACCTTTTGTACAAGTCTTGCCGCTGATGCATGTAATCCTTTGTACAAATCCGGGCGCAGGCCCCGTGCATCAGTAAAGCTAGCGTGCTTCGCACACCTTGTAGATTTCATGCTTTTTACTTCTATTTGCATGCGTTATCTGACACTTTGTGCAGCACCTACCCCTGGTAAGTGATAACGAGCCACAAGGCTCCATATCTTTATTTTCTCTTCTTTCTCTTTCTCAAAGAAAGGAAGGTTCCCTCGCACACAAGTTTGCCGGGGGGAAAGGAGAAGATAATGGTGCGGACCAAGCGTCGCTCAAGGAAGTCCAGCCTTACCGAGAAGCAAACGACAGAAAAGCTAAGTTGCCAAAGTTTGAGCAATCAGTTTTAAATTTTTTAAGTTATCTTCCTTGAACGACCGAACTCTGTATGGAAAACCTGTGCGCAGAGGAACCAATTCGTACCTATTTGCGCCCTTACTTTGTTTCGAGTCCGCTCAACAACTTAAGTGAGCTGCGACTAGTTGCGACAAGGTTGCTTGTCGGAAGCGGCACCGCCAGCAGGCTGCCGACGTCCCGCACTGAGCGCTCACGGCTCAGGTGCCCACGCCGACAAGTCCCCTAAAAGCATAGGGCAAAAACATACAAAGGAAGGAATCAAGTAAAGGAAATAACATAGCAATTGATACTCAAAATAAAGTTATATTACAAGATAGCTTGCCGCAACTCTAATGGATTGTTCCTATGACATGACCAGCAGCGGCAAGAGAAAGAGAAAACGGGCGGCCTAATCTACGCGATTGCCCTCAACCCTCTTGATTCCACTCACCATGTCCACAATGGGTGCGACAAGGGTCTTGAGCGCCTCCACATCAGCATCCGGCGGTAGGGACTTGAGGACGTTGGTGAAATTGAGGCCTGGATTGCGGAAGGCCACCTTCATCAGCACCTTTTGGAGGGCTCCCGCACAGATCTGGCGCGACTCCTCGGACAGCTGTTTTGGGACCTCTTCCCGGAGTTGCTGGAGAGCCGTCACCACGCCCTTGAAGAACAAGCTGAGCTTGGCGCTGGGTTGGAGATGCTCGTCGGAGGAGTATCCAAGATCCACCATCCCCAGCTCCATCAGCTCCCTGTGGATGGTTGTAGCAGTATCCACGAGACCCTCGGTCCAGTGCTCCACATTCTCCCTCAAGGTACTCTGGGCGGCAACAGCATTCGCCAGCAGCTCCTCGTCGGCCTTGATCTTCTCCTTCAAGGCCACCTCCCGCTCCTTGGCACCGTCCAGCGTCTGAGTCAAAGTAGTTAGCTTCAACTCAAGATCTGCATTGGAGTCCCTGGCGGCGCTGAGCTCTTTCCTCCTCTCGGCGAGACGGCCCTGCAGCTCGCCAAGAGTGTAGGCGTCCTTCTCACGCTCGTGCTTGAGTGTAGCAAGCTCCTCACCGCTCTTCTTGAGGCTGGCCTCCAACTGCGCCACCTTCGTCTCCAGCTCCTTCTTGACGGCCTCGGCATGGCGGCAAGATCCTTTGCCTCCTTGAGAGCCCCGCCAAATGTTTCCTCGCGCATGGCGAGATCCTCCTCGTGGCTGTCCAGGTTAACCTTTCGCTGCGCCCGGCTTCGCCTTCCTGTGAGACAGCTTCTCGGCGGCAAGTCAGCTGTTCCTCCTAAGCTGCAGCCTTCTCGAGGATGAAGGCCTTGCGCCTCGGCGAAGTTGCTCCCGCCTCCGCCAAGGACCGAAGAGCTTCTGGTTGCGGCCCGGAGCTCCTCCAGCGCTTCTCGATGTCTGCTCCCTCCTTCGCGACAAAGCGCCTCCGGGATGCCGGTTTGGCTTGTCGAGCGCGGTAGAGCGACAAAGCAACTTCAGCTGCTCCTCCTCGAGCTTCGCCGCTGCTGCTGCTGGCGCGTCAACTAGCGTCGGCCAATGAGGCGAGCAGCTCTTCATCGAAGGTTTCTCCTTCACCGGCGCCACAGGCTCGACTCCCATGGGAGCTTGATGAAGACGCCGTCGCCGGCCTTCAAGTAAGCGCAGTGGGGCTCTTCGAATCGCTGTAGCGGTGGAGGGATCGGCCCGGTCGGTGTAGCGCTGGCGCTCCTGCTGACCTCGAAGTCGTCGATGATCGCCGGACCCTCGCCCGGCTTCTCCGGCGGCGGCAACCGGTGGCCTCTTATTTGGCAGGCTCGTCAGCGCCGGCTTCTTCTTCCACGGCGGTGGCTTCGTCGGTGTTGCCGCGCACGTCCTCCTCGCCGGCGACCTCGGTCTCCATTGGCTCTGTGGCGGACGGATGAAAAAAGTCAAGCAAATATTCAAAGACAAAATCGGAAGAAGAAAAACACAAGGGAAATACTCCGGCAAGAAGGTTACCTGCACCGGGGGCTGCGGTCATGGTCTCCGCCGCAAAGGGATCGCTCGTGCCGGAGAAGGCTCCCTTGCCGGAGAACGCTCCCTTGCCGGGGAATCCACCCTCTGCGGCGTAGTCGAAGCAGAAGGAGGCTGCTCTGCTCCTACACAAGTCAACAGTCAGATATCAGCAAAGGAAAAAGCACCCATGCACGCCGAACAGCAAGAAGTAGACCATATACTTACGCTGGGGGCTGCTTTGAAGGAGAGTTGCCTCATCCGGCAAGGTTGTCTCGGACGCGCCTCCTGCCATCCACAGTGGGTTCGTCCTCGGCGACAATCACCGGGGTCTTGGCTCTCTTCGACATCCTCTGGGCCAGCGTCACGAAAGGAATGGATTGAGTAAAGCGTATCGAGATACAAGACAAGGCAACAAATCAAAGAATTACAAACGACAAGGAATCTTACTCTTCCTCTTCCTCGTGGAGCTGAGCGCGGAGAGGTCGGTCAGCCCGCCTCCAGTGCAGACGAGGCGGAGGAGGGCTCCCTTGGGCGCTTGGCGGGAGCGGGACCGGTGGCCTGCGAGGGCCCGGTCCAGCTTGCCGCAGCGGCGTGAGGAGCTCCGCGGCAACAGCAGTGCTTGCCGCGGTGGAGCGCGTCGCGCAGCGCTGCGGCTGTTGGCCCGTCTGCCGCCCCGCTGCGTCTCCGGCCTTGCGAAGACGCCTTCTTGGTGGAGCCGGTGGCTCCATTCGCGGCAAGCTGCTTGGAGGCGGGGAGGATGCGCCCTCGGCGGGCTCGCTCGACTCGGCTTCAGGCTCGGCAAGCTCTTCCTCGCCAACGAACTCCTTTCGCTCGACAAGACTTGCCGCCTCGGCTGCCTCCGTCTCCTCCACAGTGAAGCCAAACTCGCCCGCGGCAGCGGCTGCCGCCGCCTCTTCCAGCCTGGTGGCGATGCGTTACATCTCATCGTCAGTAGTGTCGCGGGTGAGGCCCCTCTGCTCGTCGGGGCGGACCGGCATTTCCACTAGATTTTCAAAAAACTGCCGCACCACGTCATCTGCCGGCTCTTGCCAAGTGGGGAAAATTCCATGGGAGTCACACAACAGCATCATTGCATGGATGCGGTCAAGCGACGAGTTGTTGCACAGCGGAACGACGCCCCTCGGGAACCTAAACATCTCCGGATGATCATGGTCATGCTTGATCAGCTCTAAGAGCATTGCGTCAAGCTCCAAGAGAGTGAAGTTGAAGTTGAGGCCTGGGTGCAGCCTCATGATGTCTGCTGTGTTCTGAAATTCCCAGGCGGGTCTCCTTCTCTCCTGCAAGAAGCGTCTGGCGGCGAAGAAAGTCCGCGCCAACAGTGCCTACAAATGAGTCCGGCAAGTCTCGAGGCGGAGGATTCGGGTAATCTGCGATCTTCAGCCTAAGCGTCCTCCGGGGCAGATTGCTCCAATCATTACCGCGTACTCTTGGGGTTTGGCGGCGGTAAAAGGCTGCGGGTTCTCCTCAACAATCCAGCACCAATCTGCCCTCCACTCCTCCCATTTGCTACGGAGCTCTCCCTCCAGATAGGCCTCCTTCTTGCCGACCACAGAGACCCAAGCAATTCCTCCGGCAAGGGCTCTCCTCTCGGCTCGGGTAAAAAGAAGTAGCGGAAAAGAGCTACATTTGGGTGGACTCCGACAAAGTTTTCGCAGAGATGTGCGAAACGGCCATGGTCGAAGCAGCGTTGGGGGTGAAATCAAGGAGGCGGAACCCGTAGGTGTTCATAATGTCACAAAAGAACTCAGAGAAGGGCGGGCAGAGCCCACAGTAGAAGAAGAGCGCGAAGAAGGGATACCCCGTCGGGGCCAGTTCTGCAGCAGTGGTGGGGAGTACCTTCGTGTGCGGATGCGCGCGCGTCTCCGTCGACCAGAAGAGGTAGTAGTTCTCCCTCAGCTCCCTCGCGGCGAGCTGAGGGGGGAAGACGGCCCGCTCCTTCCGCAGCGCCGCAAGCCGCAGCGCCTCGGCCGACTTCACGGTCTTCCCCTTGTCGGCTTTCGGGCCCATGGCGGAGGCGGTGGAGGAGGTCGGCGGCGTTGAGGGTGCTGGTGGCGATGAAGCGGGCGCTGCTCTCTTTCAGCCTTGAGAAGAAGGGGGCAGCGATGGTTTTCGATGGGACATCAACTGGCAAGGTAGGCGACGTGCCCTGTTTCCCCGCTTATAAAGAGGGGGCCAGGCGGACGTTCCGATTTTCGAATAAAGAAACCCCACGATCTCGCCCACGATCTCTCACACGACGCCCACGTTCGATGCGTGCCGTTAAGTAGGGGCGTGGTGGGTCGAGGTGAGTTATGGTGTGACCCGGGCGCGTGTGCCCGTGCCTTGTTTTGGGCCTGGCCCAACAGCGCTCGGCACCGTGTGTGGCCCGGGCAGGGGCTCTGTCGGTGTACTAGAGTAGGGTACCCTAGTATCCCGAACTTGTGCCGCAGGCGATTTGCAGCCCTCAGCGGCGAGGGCTTCTTGGGTGACCGCCAAGGTCCTCCGTGGTTCCTTTGGAGCCATTCAAGAACTAAGTATTCAAGCCGGGAGACAAGGCCCGGCAAGAGGAGCTTGCCGGAAGGCCACTCAAGGCACATAGGAGACAAGGCCCGGCAAGAGGAGCTTGCCGGAAGGCCACCCTGTGCACTTACAAGACAAGGCCCGGCAAGAGGAGCTTGCAGGAAGGCCCGATGAGCGACAAGCTTCCGGGCGCGACAAGACAACAACCGCAAAGGCGCTTGTCGCGCATCACCTCTTCAGATTTACGCTCCAGCGCATCCACTAACGTGTCGCCTGGGCCTTTCCGGTAGCGCTGCGTGGCGAGAGGTCAGGCAGCCAGCGGTGCGAGGTGTCAAGCAGCGCCGACAAGTTTGCCATCGTGGCGAGCAATTGGCGCCCCGACGGTCCCCTGTTTGCCTTTATTAGGGCGACTAGACGGGCATTTAATGCCTTTGTCCCCTGCCGTCAGGGTTAGGTATAGTACACTGTACACTGTACAAGTAGGTGTACCAACCACTATTTTTCCATTTGTACCCCCGTCTACGTTGCCACCTGTCGGAGCCCCTTGAGCATATAAAAGGAGGCCCATGCGCAACGTAGAGGAGGTTGGTCGATCAGTTCCCCCCAGGCTCAGTCTCGTTAGCAGCTCGTGTGTACTGTAGCACTCAGCGCTCCTGAGCAAGAACGCAATACACCTAGACATGCAGCAGTAGGAGTGTTATCTCTCCGGAGAGCTCCGAAGCTGGGTAAACCTCTCGCGTGCTTCGCCTCGATCTGCTCTTCGTGCGACCTCCACTCCCCGCCGAACCGAAAGGGGCTCGGTCCGCCGGCCCCATAGGTGCTCGTGGGCCAGATCAGCCTGCCCCGACAATGAGTGGAGTAATAGTAGTAGATGCAGGCAGGAGTCGGTCTACTTGTCTCGGACGTGATGCCTATATACATGATCATACCTATATATTCTCATAACTATGCTCAATTCTGCCAATTGCTCAACAGTAATTTGTTCACCCATCGTAGAATACTTATGCTCTTGAGAGAAGCCACTAGTGAAACCTATGGCCCCCGGGTCTATTCTCATCATATCAATCTCCATCACTTTATTATTGTTTTTCTTTTTACTTTGCCTTTTACTTTTCACTTTGCATCTCTATACCAAAAATACCAAAAATATTATCTATCTTCTCTATCAGATCTCACTCTCGTAAGTGACCGTGAAGGATTGACAACCCCTAATCGCGTTGGTTGCGAGGAGCTATTGTTTTTGTGTAGGTACGAGGGACTTGCGTGTAGCCTCCTACTGGATTGATACCTTGTTTCTCAAAAACTGAGGGAAATACTTACGCTACTACATTGGACTAAGCTGGAATCTGCAAGCATTCAACTCAAGAGAGAAGACAAGTGATATGGGCTCTAAGTTAAATAAACGATCATGCATATGAGAGCCACTAAGAATTTTCAATATGGTCTTCTCGACCCCCAAAGAAAGGAAAAGAAAAATAAAAACTATTTACATGGGAAAGCTCCCAACAAGCAAAAGAAGAATATGAAATATTTTTGGGTTTTCTTTTTAATTATTACTACTACAACAGGAAAAATAGACTAACTAATTTTTTTGTTTTTTCTTAAGGTCTATCAAACACACAAGAAGAAAGCTAGAAAAAGAAATTTAAACTAACATGGATATTACAGTGAAAGAGTATGAGCACCGACATCTAGAAATGAGTGTGTGTGAACATAAATGTAATGTCGGTGAGAAATACGTACTCCCCCAAGCTTAGGCTTTTAGCCTAAGTTGGTCTATTGCCAGGGATAGACTGGCGGGTACCCGTAGGTGTAGCTGGGGTCGTACTGCGATGAAGAATAGTTGGGATCATAATGTGATGAAGAGGACTCTGACTACCACTGACTGGCAACCGCCTCAGGATCCCAAGAATAAACAGAAATTCGTGGAGGCTCATCTTGTGGCTCCGGTTTCGGGGCTGGTGCAGGATTCCGATAGGCTTGAACAGCCGCCCACGGAACAATGTAAGGACCTATAGACAAGTTAAACAAAGAGGGAGCAGGCAAAGTAATAGTCTCAAGTTGATGTTTATCAAAGTACAATTTCTATTTAAGCTCCCCTTCGTGACTCTTAAAAAGAAAATCGTGCGCTAGCATACTCTTATAATCTAAATAAGCACGGGGCAACGCTGTTTCTTCTTTCTCCTCATGCCAAATAGGTATCTCAAAATATTCAGCTAGGCGTGAAGCATAAATGTCTCCAAAGATGGGGCCCTTAGTACGGTTCAGACTTAACCGTCTAGCAACAATTCCACCCATACTAACAGAGTTATTGCGGTATAAACCATGGAGCAAAATAATAATATCAGGAATACTAAGGTTCCCAAAGTTCCCGCGTACAATCAAGCAGAGACTAGCAAATAAGGCAAAGTAACGTAAAACAGGAAAATGTATGCTAGTGATTCTTGCATCAGAAACCTTCCTGGTTTCTCCCACAGTGATAGTGTTAATAAAAGCTTCCACTTCATTACGGTGTGGTTCATCTAAGGTGCCCTCAAAAGGTATTTTGCAAACCTAGCAAAATTCAGCTAATGGCATCTCCTTAACAACGTCATATAAATGGAACTCTACTGTTGGAGGTGATTTCTTAGGGAAAAAGTAGAAGTTCTGCACAAAAGTATTTGTGAGTAAGAGATAATGATGACGTTGGTCGCGGAGGAAGTTTGTGAGGCCGGCGTTCTCAATCAATAGATAGAAATCCTCATAAATCCCGGCTCTCCTCAAGGAGTCATCGGAAGGCCATTCACACGGCCGGACCTCCATGATCTTGAGGCAAATTAAATTTGGGCTTCTGCTCTTCTTCCTTTTGTTTTTCCCTCGAACTTCGGCTTGACGAGCCCCTCAAAAATTTCTTCATTATTTCTGAAACCATCTTCATTAAATTTTTAGTAACTTCAAACAAAAGTGAACCAACTTCAATAAAACTGATAGCAACTACTCATACAAGTGCCTAGAGCATATATCAAGCATTAGAACTACTTGGAACCATATATATTTGGCATGCAAGCTCAAGAACATGGTCACCTATGCAGCACAAATTTGCAAAGAATAAAGCACTAGAACAAAAACTAATTGGACCAATGGATGAGTCACATACCAAGGAACAATCTCCCCAAGCAGTTTTGCGAGAGGTGCTTTGAGCAAGGAGATCGAGAATCACAGCAAAAGGGGCTGGAACACGAGCTTGAGTTGGTTTTTCGGGTTTGTGTGAGGCAGAGGAAGAAGATGGGTGCGGGGATAAGTAGAGGAGGGCCACCATGGGCCCACGAGGCAGGGGGCGCGCCCAGGGGGGTAGGGCACGCCCTCCACCCTCGTGGCCAGGTGGCAGCTCCCCCCACGGTAATTTTTGCACTAAAAATCCTCAAATATTCCTGAAAAAATCATATTAAATTGGCATGTCATTCTGAGGACTTCTATTTTTGGGATATTTTTATATTGCACGGATAAGTCGGGAGACGGACAGAAAAAAACTATTTTACTTTATTTCTACTAAATAATAGAAAATATAAAGAGGGTACAGAAGGTTGTGCTTCTAGTTTCATCCATCTCATGCTCATAAAAAAGAATCCACTAACAAGGTTGATCAAGTCTTGTTAACAAACTCATTCCGAATAACATGGAACCGGAGAAATTTGAATAACACTATGTTACCTCAACGGGATATGGACATCCCCAATAATAAGTATATCATATTTCTTCTTGACAGTAGGGAGAGGAAATTCAAAACCTCCAAATATAATCGATGGAATTTTTCCAATAGATTTGATACTATGAACTTGAGGTTGTTTCCTCGGAAAGTGTACCGTATGCTCATTACCATTAACATGAAAAGTGACATTGCCTTTGTTGCAATCAATAACAGCCCCTGCAGTGTTAAGGAAAGGTCTTCCAAGAATAATAGACATACTATCATCCTCGGGAATTTCTAGAATAACAAAGTCCGTTAAAATGGTAACGTTTGCAACCACAACAGGCACATCCTCACAAATACCGACAGGTATAGCAGTTGATTTATTAGCCATTTGCAAAGATATTTCAGTAGGTGTCAACTTATTCAAATCAACTCTACGATATAAATAGAGAGGCATAACACTCACACAGGCTCCAAGATCACATAAAGCAGTTTTAACATAATTTCTTTTAATGGAGCATGGTATAGTAGGTACTCCTGGATCTCCAAGTTTCTTTGGTATTCCACCCTTGAAAGTGTAATTAGCAAGCATGGTGGAAATTTCAGCTTCAGGTATCTTTCTTTTATTAGTAACAATATCTTTCATATATTTAACATAAGGATTCATTTTGAGCATATCAGTCAATCGCATACGCAAAAGGATGGGCCTAATCATTTCAGCAAAGCGCTCAAAATCCTCATCATCCTTTTTCTTGGATGGTTTCAGAGGAAAAGGCATGGGTTTCTGAACCCATGGTTCTCTTTCTTTACCGTGTTTCCTAGCAATGAAGTCTCTTTTATCATAACATTGATTCTTTGATTGTGGGTTATCAAGATCAACAGCAGGTTCAACTTCTACATCATTATCATTACTAGGTTGAGCATCATCATGAACATTATCATTAACATTATCACTAGGTTCATGTTCATCACCTGAGCGTATTTTAGCATCAGAAATAGAAGTATCATTTGGATTCTCAGGTGGTTCAGCAATAGGTTCACTAGAAGTTTGCAAAGTCCTATCATTTTTCTTTTTCTTCCTCTTAGAAGAACTAGGTGCATCAATATTATTTCTCTGAGAATCTTGCTCGATTCTCTTAGGGTGGCCTTCAGGATACAAAGGTTTCTGAGTCATTCTACCAGTTCTAGTAGCCACTCTAACAGCATAATCATTTTTCTTACTATTCATTTCATCAAGCACTTCTTTCTGAGCTTTAAGTACTTGTTCTACTTGAGTGGTAACCAAAGAAGCATGTTTGCTAACAAGTTTAAGTTCACCTCTAATATTAGCCATATAATCACTCAAGCGTTTAATCATAAAGGTATTCTGTTTTAATTGTCTACCAAAATAAGCATTAAAGTCATCTTGCTTAAACATAAAGTCATCATACTCATCCAAGCAATCGACTAGCAATTTTAGTAGGAGGGACTTGACTTTATCATATCTATAGAGAGAATTTACCTTTACTACCGTGTCGGGATATTGGGAGGTTCTTCAAGAATAAGTAATTGAGATCATATACTTCTTCAACAAAGTGATAAATTAAGACCATGTATTTCTACAATAGGAGGTAAATTCTTAACATCTTCAACTTTAATACCTTTTTCTTTCATGGATTTCTTTGCCTCTTGCATATCTTCGGGACTGAGAAATAGAACACCTCTCTTCTTCGGAGTTGGTTTAGGAATAGGCTCTGTAATTGGCTCAGGAGTTGGCTCAGGAGTTGGCTCATGAGGTGCCCAATTATTTTCATTTGTCGACATATTATTCAATAAAATTTCAGCTTCATCCGGTGTTCTTTCCCTGAAAAGAGAACCATCACAACTATCCAGGTAATCTCTGGAAGCATCGATTAGTCCATTATAAAAGATATCAAGTATTTCAGGTTTCTTAAGAGGATGATCAGGAAAAGCATTAAGTAACTTGAGAAGCCTCCCCCAAGCTTGTGGCAGACTCTCTTCTTCAATTTGCACAAAATTATATATATATATCCCTCAAAGCAGCTTGTTTCTTATGAGCAGGGAAATATTTAGCAAAAAAGTAATAAATCATATCCTGGGGACTTTGCACACAACCAGGAACAAGAGAATTAAACCATATCTTAGCATCACCCTCTAATGAGAACGGAAATATTTTGAGTAAATAAAGGTAGCGCGATCTCTCATTATTAGTAAACAGGGCAGCTATATCATTTAACTTAGTAAGATGTGCCACAACAGTTTCAGATTCATAGCCATAAAAAGGATCAGATTCAACCAGAGTAATTATATTAGGATCAACAGAGAATTCATAATAATCCTTATCGGGAACACAAATAGGTGAAGTAGCAAAAGCAGGGTCGGGTCTCATCCTATCTCTAAAATATTCTTTACTCCATTTAACTAGCAACCTCTTAAGTTCAAGTCTATCCTGGCAAGCAAGAATAGCTGCAGAAGATTCAGCATCAAAAAGATAACCCTCAGGAATAGCAGGCATATTTTCATCATCACTTTCATCATTGTATTCAGTTTCAATATTTTCTCTTTCTCTAGACCTAGAAATTTGTTCATCTAGAAATTCATCAAGGGCACAAGAGTATCAAGCATAGAAGTAGTTTCATCATAAGTATCATGCATAGCGAAGTGGCATCATCAATAACATGCGACATATCGTAATCTAATAGCGTATGTGTTTAGGTGTCGCTAGCTTACTCATAACGAAGGTGAATCAAGTGCGAGCTAGATGGCGGTTCCTTACCTCCCCTCCTAGAAGAGGGATAAATTGTGGTCTTCGCGTCTTTCACATTCTTCATAGTGTCCAGCAGATATAAATCCCAAGTGACTCAAAGAATAGAGCTATGCTCCCCGGCAACGGCGCCAGAAAAAGGTCTTGATAACCCACAAGTATAGGGGATTGCAACAGTTTTCGAGAGTAGAGTATTCAACCCAAATTTGTTGATTCGACACAAGGGGAGCCAAAGAATATTCTCTGTATTAGCAGCTGAGTTGTCAATTCAACCACACCTGGAAACTTAATATCTGCAGCAAAGTGTTTAGTAGCAAAGTAATATGATAGTGGTGGTAACGGTAACAAAGTAAAGACAACAAAAGTAATGTTTTTGGTATTTTTGTAGTGATGATAATGGTAGCAACGGAAAAGTAAATAAGCGTAAACCAAAGATATGGAAAACTCAGAGGCACCGGATCGGTGATGGATAATTATGCGGATGCGGTTCGTCATGTAACAGATCATAACATAGGGTGACACGTAACTAGCTCCAGTTCATCAATGTAATGTAGGCATGTATTCCGAATATAGTCATACATGCTTATGGAAAAGAACTTGCATGACATCTTTTGTCCTACCCTCCCGTGGCAGCGGGTCCCACTGAAACTAAGGGATATTAAGGCCTCCTTTTAATAGAGAACCGGAACAAAGCATTAACACATAGTGAATACATGAACTCCTCAAACTATGGTCATCACCGGGAGTGGTCCCGATTATTGTCACTTCAGGGTTGCCGGATCATAACACATAGTAGGTGACTATAGACTTGCAAGATAGGATCAAGAACACACATATATTCATGCAATCATAATAGGTTCAGATCTGAAATCATGGCACTCGGGCCCTAGTGACAAGCATTAAGCATAGCAAAGTCATAGCAACATCAATCTCGTAACATAGTGGATACTAGGGATCAAACCCTAACAAAACTAACTCGATTACATGATAAATCTCATCCAACCCATCACCGGCCCAGCAAGCCTACGATGGAATTACTCACGCACGGCGGTGAGCATCATGAAATTAGTGATGGAGGATGGTTCATGATGACGACGGCGACGAATCCCCCTCTCCGGAGCCCCGAACGGACTCCAGATCAGCCCTCCTGAGAGAGATTAGGGCTTGGCGGCGGCTCCGTATCATAAAACGCGATGATTTCTTCTCTGATTTTTTTCTCCCCGAAAGCCAATATATGGAGTTGGAGTTGGCATCGGAGGGCCACCGAGGCCCACGAGGTAGGGGCGCGTGGGGAGGGCGCGCCCCCCTCATGAGCAGGGTGTGGGCCCCCTGGTCTTCATCTTTGGTGAGGATTTTTTTATTATTTTTTCTAAGGTGTTTCGTGGAGTTTCAGGTCATTCCGAGAACTTTTGTTTTCTACACATAAAACAACATCGCGGCAATTCTGCTGAAAACAGCGTCAGTCCGGGTTAGTTCCATTCAAATCATACAAGTTAGAGTCCAAAACAAGGGCAAAAGTGTTTGTAAAAGTAGATACGACGGAGACGTATCAGCTACTTTGCTGCATCATCCTCTCCTCTTCGGGGAAATCCAACGCAGTGCACAAGAGGTAGCAGTGGTTCGACTGTCTTCATGGGCTCGCTCCCGAAGAACTTGGCGCTGATCGCGGTGGGTCCATGGGTCGGACGATGCTATGGAAATGTTATCACAAGCGTCGTCACGAAGGACCGGCACCGGCGGCAACTGGCGCTGGGGAGAGGAGTGCAGTATGGCTGCAGCTCCCCCGATCCTTCCACCGCTGGCATGTGGTGGCTAGGCGGAACACTGACCCGAGGGCCCCACCGGTCTCGGATCATCTTTGTTGGCGACGACGATGAGGCTTCGGATGGTGGCTCTCCACTCGTCGAGCTTCTCTGCAGCAGGGGGGAAGTCGACGAGCAGCTGCGCGCGCGCTAAAGCTTCTGCTGGCGTGGGTGGTGGCGAAAGCTGCGTGGACCGTGGCGTGCTTCGAATTCTAACCACGTTAGAAGGAGCTCTGTCACGGCCCAGCGGCTGCGTGCCATTTTCGCCAGCACTTCGGCGGGCATGCTGGCCTCCTTCATCCCGCAGATGGTGCACAGGACTCTTCCCATGGCGGCGTTCGGGGTCTCCAGTGTGGTGGCGCTGCTCGTCACGCACACCCTGGGAAGAGCGCGCTATGGGCTCCGGCGTAGGCGTCTTGGAGTTCGCCGCACCGCCCGTAGGTGGCACAACAACACCCCTGGAGGGCCCCGCGCCACCTACGGGGGGCCCAGCCGCGTCTTTGGATTTGGCGGTGTGCGGCCCGTCGTCTCGCACACGAACGATGCCGCTCGCCAGGCTCTGACTGCTAGAGCGATGCTAGTGCTCGCGGACCGCGGCTCGGGTTCTATCCGCGACAGGCCCGCTTCTCGCCCGCACTGGCACGGGTCGTTCGGATCCCCACGAGCCGATCACCGTGATCGTATCTTCTTAGGAGCCTTGGCGATGAAGAACTGCTAGGCTAACTGCTAGATCAGATTCTCACAACTGCGCCCCCTACCTGGCGCGCCAAAGATGTCGGTGAGAATGACACCTATGGGATCACTGGGATCCCTTCTACGGTCGGCGGGCGCGGGGTCGTGAGAAGAGCAGGTTTAGGAGTTAGCACACGGATCATTTACCCAGGTTCGGGCCGCGAGGATGCGTAAAACCCTAGTCTTGCTTTGGTAGATGTATTTCAGAGTGTCCTTGAGCTCCTCAACTAGCTATGGTGACTGCGTAGTTCCCAAGAGCCGAATCCCTCTCCAGTATGCCTTGGGCCTCCTTTTATAGGCAAAAGGGGTTGCCACAGTGGCACAGAGGAGGTGGAAAGGCGTATAGTGTGCGAGCTTATCACTCGGCATTACGGGACAAAGCGCATTCAATGCGCTACTTAGGTGTCCATTAGCTTTATCGGGGACGGGAACAAGGCCCGTCCTGTCCGTCGCTGCTCCGCCTTGTTTCGACACGCATCCAGGCCAGCAATGCGTGCGGCGCCATGTAGGAAGGTAGGCTGTTGAGGTGGCGCGGTGGTGGAGCTTTCACGAAGATCTGCATGCCACCACGCAGGTGCTTGCTGAGTTGGCCTGGAAGCCGCATGTTGCCACGCAGGTGCCTGCCCAGCTGGTTGGGCTGGCAGCTGCATGCGAACGGCGGCGGAGTCTTGGTCCACGCAGGCCTGGCTGTGGCCCCGCTGATGTCCTCGGCAAGGGCCTTGCCGGGGGCCTGGCAAGGGTCTTGCCGTGGCGTTGCAGTCGTCCCCGGCAATTTCCTTGCAGGGGGTCTTGTGGATTCCCTCGGCTGGAATCCCGCAGAGGGTCACCATCTTCTGGTCCTCATCTGATCTCACATGTTTATGATCTTGACGAAGATCTGCATGCCACCATGGGGGTGCCTCCCGAGCCCTGGTTCCAATATAGTTGTCTATGGCGTTCGGAACCTTTGGGCCCAAGGGCGGCTCGCTCTGCTAGTGTCGCGCAAGTTGCCCCGGCAAGGCTCTTGCCGGGGCCGCGGAGGCCACCCCAGCAAGGCTCTTGCCGGGGGTGTCCACCTCGCCCCCTTTCTAACTTGTGTTTCTGGTCATGGCGTTGTCTCAGTTGTCTTGTGCTTCGGCTCTTCTCCGACTTCCCCCCTCTCCCCTGCTTAGTGTGGCCGCGGCACACGGCTCTGACTACCCGTGCACAAGTAAAGGGGTCAAAAGGAGAGCCCCTACTTTTGTACACCGACACCTCTGGACGAAATTTAGGAAGTGGCATCTTGTATATTTCGTCCAAGCCATCATGCACTCATTATGGTGGCTTCAAAGTCCTGAAATCATCACTAGAAACTTCATTCTTATTCCCCTTGTGCATGCCATCATCTCCATGCTTGAACTTACTCCCATGTTCAACTTTCTTGTCCAAGATAGGCCCTTCATTTGTAAGAAAAACAAATATATCCACTTTAGGCAACATCATATTATCATGAACATTAGATTCGTTACCAAGAAACAAAAGTACCTGGTAATTCAATTGGTGTGCGTGAGCTCTAGTAATTGGTCCAGTATGTATGGCAGCAGGGGTTGTGGGTGTAACATTGGTATTGATGTCTTCATCATCCTCCCCTTCTCTAAATGAACTGGTCCTCGACAGAAGCTCATCTTCCTCACCCAAATAAGGCTTCAAATCTGCAGTGTTAAAAGTGGGACTAACCCCAAAATCTACAGGCATCTGAAGTTTATATGCATTATCATTTATTTTTCTCTAACACCTTAAAAGGACCATCATCACGCGGCATTAGCTTCGATTTGCGCAAATAAGGAAATCTATCCTTACCCAAAAGTAACCAAACAAGATCTCCAGGTGCAAACAAAACATGTTTTCTACCCTTATCTCCAGCAAGTTTATATTTAGCATTCATACACTCAATATTCTCCTTAGTTAACTCATGCATTTTAAGACCAATTCAGCATGTTGTTTAGCATCAAAATTAACCTTCTCCGAAGATGGAAGAGGCAACAAATCAATAGGTGCACGAGGTAGAAAACCATATACAATTTCAAAAGGGCTAATCTTAGCAGTAGAATGCAGTGGACGATTATAAGTAAATTCAATATGAGGCAAGCATTCTTCCCACATTTTCTTGTTATTCTTCAAAGTAGACTTAAGCTGTAAGTGCATCTAGTGCCCCTTAGTGATTTTGGTGTGTTGAAGACTTATAGGTTAAGGGACTGATACGTTTGTGAGTGTACACAGGTCTATAAGTCTATGAGGAGTTTGATATTTACAGAGAAAGTCGACCCCTAAAAATGAAGTTCTTCGACTGAAGACTTTGGATTTCTAAAGACTTTCTGAAGACTTTGAAAGTGAAGAAATTGGTGTGACCTTGAAGACTTGGATTTCATATGAGGAACATGAAGTGTGAAGACTTTTGTTTTCGTAGTTTCATTTTCTCTTTCTTGAGTCATAGGAAAGCGTCAGTCTTTGTTAAAGGGGGTCGAGGAAATACTAAGGAAAAAATTCCATGTGATGCTCAACTCAAAATCCTACACCTACCAATCCCTTCGAGTGAAGCTATTGGAAAAATCATACAGTTCAGTCATTTTCTTTAGTGACAAAGACGAAGTTCTTCTGGTCTCTAAGGAATTTGTTCTGACTGAGGAGTAAGAAATTTGCCTGTGCGGATTACCTACAAGTGAGGAACATGATAGCCCTGAGGAATTTGATAGTCAAATTTCCGACCGTTGCTGTGCTACGCGCCAGCTGTCCCAAAATATCTACCGACCTAACAGTCATATCATTGAAGGGAATTTATGTCTTATCATAAATAGCCGACCCCTACAACCACTAGATGGATGGCTGCTCTGAGAGAAACTGACACTTATCATTTGAGAGCATCCCATCCTCCGAGGACTTTGAGCGAAAATCATCAAGTGAGGAAAACCCAAACCCAAACACCTCCAAACCCAAAGTGATTTAGCATCACTGAAGAGATTGACCCTGCATGGATCCGACGCTTGTTACCTTTGAAGACTGTGCATCTTCCAGACGGTTAGGCGTCATGGTCTAGAGCATCCAAGAGGAAATTGTGGATCGCCGAGTGACCGAGTTTGTGAAGGTTTGGAAGTAACCTGAAAACTTACCACGAGTGATTGGAAGAGGTCTATGTGACCTTAGCTCAAGGAGAATACGGTGAGTACTGTGTGTCCGGGACTGTGTATCCTCAGGTTTAAATACCTAGCCGCTCCAACAACATGTACAACTTTCACAGCAGTTGGAACTAGTGTACCAAATCACTGTCTTCACCAAGCCTACTGGTTCTATTTCCTCAACTCTTTCATTTCCTCATTATTGTGTTGTGTGCTTGTTCATATCTGTTTGAAGACTTTGGCTAAAGACTTTCTCAATTTCCTAAGTTCAATTTCTTCAGTCTGTTTGTCTTTATCCTGTGTATCCTGTGTTTACGCTTTCTGTACTCTGTGCTTGTTTTCATTTCATCATGATGACCATGATTATGTTCTGTTATGTTTGCATCTGAGTACTTATTCTGCTGCAAGTAGTACTTCTCTTAGGAATTCCCTCACCCTGAAAGTCCTCAGTGAAGAATTCATTAAAATCGCCTATTCACCCCCCTCTAGTCGACTTAACGCACTTTCAATTGGTATTAGAGCAAGGTACTCCCTTGTTCTATGTGATTTTGGTTTAACCGCCTGGAGTTTTAGTTATGTCGACCGCAGGAATGAAGACCGTGTCATTCCCCATCTTTGACGGTCACGATTATCCCAAGTGGAAAGCCATGATGAGGAAGCGCCTCATGGCGATTAATAGCGAGCTGTGGATCGTCACTGAGATTGGTCTTACCGATCTATGCAAGATGGCGGAAGCTGATGACGTTCGCAAGTACGCTCTTCTCAACCTCACGGCGAAGGACGTCATTTGCTCCTGTTTGTCTCAAAATCAGTTCAGGAATATCATGCATCTCAGTCATGCGAAGCTTATCAGGGGCCGACTCTCTGAGGTCTATGAAGGTCATCGAACTCGTCATGATCCTTGGTTTGAGGATTTCAAGGAATCACTCAAAGCGATGACATTCGAACCAGAATCATCTTCTTCTACACCATGCCTTATGGCAAAAGGTGCTAAGGTAACTGAATGCTACCTATCTGATTCCAGTGATGATGAATCTGGTGATGAATTTGGACCCAGTTATGTCAAACTTGCTTCCCTTTCCACTAAACAACAAAGAGCTTTGGAAAAACTTCAATGCATGCTGGATAAAAGCGATGATATGTTGGGTGAAGAAATGGATCAGTTGAAAGCTTTGGCTGAAAGTGTTCAGAGACTTGAGTCTAAGTTTGACACCCTTCAAAGTCATCATAACACTCTCTTATCTGATCATGAGAAGCTTTCTTACGAATTTCTTCAAAGAAAGCAAGATCTTGAAAAGCTAATGGTGAGTTATGAAGATCTTCAGAAGGAGCATGATTCATTACTTGCTCAACAAATCAGCGCTGCTCAGGAAGAATTCATTCCTCCATGTTTGAAGTGCATTGAACGTGAATCTGCTAATTCTGCACCTGAATGTTTAGATGCCTCTAATGTTACAAGTTCTTCACATGTCTCTGCTATCACTAATTCCTCATGTGAGGACATTGCTAGTATCACTGATGATGTAGGGCTGAAGGAATTGTATATTATAGGCATGTACAAAAGCTTCAAAGGACATCAGGCTCTTTGTGATGTGCTTAAAAAGCAGATCCTCAACAGAAACCCTAGGAAAGAGGGTATTGCCTTTGAGAGGAAGATCAATGCTGATGGGACTTACTGGAAGCCTGAGCAGTATCCCAAAACCTCATGGGTTGCTGCAAGGGAAAACTTTGTTTTTGCCACTCTAGTTTTTGCCAACTTTGCTTATGCCACTCTAGAATTTGACATCTCACTTTTGCCACCGTTAGCTTTTGATAATACATCACAAATGCCATTCCGTGGAAAAAACGATAATTTTTCGTTTCACTTTTGCCATTCTTAGCATTTGACATGTATCACAATTGCCACTTGGAAAATTTTGTTTTTGCCACGGAAGGGCAAAAGTGATATATTGTCAAAAGCTAAGAGTGGCAAAAGTGAAATGTCAAATTCTAGAGTGGCATAAGCAAAGTGGGCAAAAACTAGAGTGGCAAAAACATAGTTTTCCCTTGCTACAAAGGGACCTCCAGTACATCCATCTACCTTATCTGGCTTTACATGTGAATCTCCTCATTCTTCTGATGAGTCATTTGACTCAAACTATAAACTGTTCAAAAATCAGAATGGTGAGGTATTTGCTAGATATGTTGGCACTAACTGCAGGAACGGTTCCCCTATGAAGAAAATCTGGGTTCCCAAAAGGTGCCTTGAAAGTCTTCAGGTGAATGTCATCATGACACCCCCTGTGAAGAATAGGAACCCCAGATCAAATTCTTCATATGGACAAAATTCGTCATATTAATCCAAGTCCTCGTACGGACCGAATTCCTCACATGGATCAAATTCCTCAAAGGATCAAAATCCTCATATGATCACCATCATGCTAATCCTTCTGTTTCGCAGGGAAGATCTAAGGGCTATGAATATGAGCATTATTCTTCTAACCATCATGTTCATAAGTCCTCGAAGAATTTCTCTGCTTATTCATATGCTTACCCTAACTCCTCATATGTGAAACAAAGTGGACTGGCTTCTATGCCACCGTTCTCTTATGGAGCTCGCCGAATGATGAACTCTTTGCCACCCCTTCAGTTGTGGGTGGTGAAGAAAAAGAACTAATCTCTTATGCAGTGTCAGGTCTCCAGACGAACTTAAACGTCTGAAGAATTTACTGGAGACCTGAATATGCGTGAAAGGATGCAGGCTAATCATGAAGAAATGAATCCTCATTTCTCACGTCCTCGTACATTTTTATCTGTTCTATTGATTTGATGAAATCGATCTGATGTAATTGATGTCATATTTTTCACTGATGAAGTATATGAGTTCGTAAGTTGCACTAATTCATCTGCAGGATGATCTACCCAAAGCCACTGAGTGGGTCCTCGATGCTGGATGTACGAATCACATGACTGGTGACAAGAATCTATTGATGGATGTTCCCTTATCTCCATCGCATCTGAAGCATATAATCTTCGCCGACAAAGGCAAAAGCAAGGTATTGGGTCTAGGTAAGGTTGCGATCACAAAGGATCGACACATGGACAAAGTCATGCTTGTCGAGTCCTTAGGATACAACCTCATGTCAGTCTCAATGCTTTTTGATCTTGATATGGTTGTTATCTTTGGCAAGTATCATTGTGTTGTGATCATGGAAGCTGACAATTCCAAAGTCTTTGAAGGCTTTAAGAGAGGAGATCTGTATATTGTTGATTTCTCTACAGGACCACAACGAGCTATATGTCTACTTGCAAAAGCTTCAAAAGGCTAGCTATGGCATCGACAACTTGGTCATGCTGGCATGAGGAATTTGCACACGCTCGCGAAGAAGAAGCATGTCATTGGCATTGAGAATGTCAAATTCCTCAAGGATCACTTGTGTGGAGCCTGTGAAGCTGGAAAGATGACCAAGGCCAAGCATCCAGCAAATACTATCATGACTACCACTCGACCATTTTAATTGCTTCACATGGATCTCTTCGGTCCTAACCATTACTCTGCATTCACTAATGAAGCATCTCTATATGGCCTTGTTATTGTTGATGATTATTCTCGTTACACATGGGTGCATATTGTCACTTACAAATGGGAAGTGCATGAAGTCTTCAAATGATTTTCCTTAAGGGCTTCAACCAACTTTGGTGTGAACATCAAGCACATCAGAAGTGACAATGGAACTGAGTTCAAGAATACTGGTCTTGATGACTATCTTGATGAACTTGGTATTACTCATGAGTTATCTGCTCCTTATACTCCTCAGTAGAATGGCGTCGTGGAGCGCAAGAACAGGACTCTTCTTGAGATGGCTCGCACTATGCTTGATGAATATAAGACGCCTCGTCATTTCTGGATTGAGGCAATTGATACTACGTGCCACATCATCAACAGGGTATATCTTCACAAATTCTTCAAGAAGACTGCATATGAACTCCTCACTGTCAAGAAACCCAATGTGAGTTATTTCAAAGTCTTTGGTGCTAAATGTTGTATTAGAGATCCTCATCACAATTCTAAATTTGCACCGAAATCACATGCAGGTTTCATGCTTGGTTACGGAAAGGACTCGCACACCTACAAAGTCTTCAACAACGTTCACCACAAAGTTGTTGAAACTATAGATGTGCGGTTTGATGAAACTAATGGCTCGCAAAGAGAGCACCTACCTCCTGTGCTAGATGAAAAATCACCTGAGGAAACCATCATGTTCAAGGCTACTAAGGATGTCATTCCTACTGAAGAATCTGCTGAAGAAGTCATTCTAGAACGTGAAGAACATCATGCTGATGCACATGAGGAAAATTGTGCTGAAGAAAATGCTGATCCAATTCCCTGACGACAACGCGCTCATCCTCGCGTTGCAAATGAAGTGCAGATTGAGAAAATCATCAGCGACATCAACGCACTAGGTCCTCTCACACGCTCAAAAGCTTCACATTTGTCTAACTTTTGTGGGCACTTTGCTTTCGTCTCTATCACAGATCCCACTAAGGTAGATGAAGCATTTCTGCAGCCTGAATGGATTCAAGCTATGCAAGAGGAATTACATCAATTCGAGCTCAACAACGTCTAGGAACTGGTTAAACGTCCAGATCCCACAAGCACAATATCATTGGCACAAAGTGGATCTACCGCAACAAGCAAGATGAAAATGGCCTTGTGGTGAGGAATAAGGCACGACTTGTAGCTCAGGGCTACACACAGGTTAAAGGAATTTATTTCGATGAAACTTTTGCACCTGTTGCTAGACTTAAGGCTATTCGCATATTACTTGCTTATGCTAACCATCATGATACTATCTTATATAAAATGGATGTGAAAAGTGCATTCCTCAATGGTAATCTTGAGGAAGAAGTATATGTTGCTCAACCCACCAGGTTTTGAAGATCCAAAGCATCCTGATCAAGTCTACAGACTCAATAAGGCCCTCTATGGCCTCAAGCAGGCGCCTCGGACGTGGTATGATACTTTGAAGGAATTCCTCATGAAGAAAGTCTTCAAACCTGGTTCACTTGACCCAACTCTTTTCACTAAGTCTTATGATGGTGAATTGTTTGTATGCCAAATATATGTTGATGATATCATCTTTGGCTGTACTGACCAACATTACAGTGATGAATTTGCCTATATGATGAGTGAAGAATATCAAATGTCTATGATGGGAGAACTGAAATTCTTCTTAGGTCTTCAAATTCGTCAACAGCGCAATGGCGTATTCATATCTCAGGAGAAATACCTCAAGGATGTACTGAGGAAATTCGGCATGCAAGACTGCAAAGGCGTCAAATTCCCTATACCCACAAATGGCCATCTATGCACTGATGAAAATGGTATTGACTTTGATCAAAATGTATACCGCTACATGATGGGTTCTTTATTGTATTTATGTGCATCTAGGCCAGATATTATGCTAAGTGTTTGCATGTGTGCCCGATTTCAAGCTACACCGAAGGAATCACACCATAAGGTTGTGAAGCATATTCTTCGATATCTAGCTCACACACCAACACTTGGATTATGGTATCCCAAGGGCTCGGCTTTTGATCTCATTGGATATTCAGACTCTTACTATGCTGGTGATCGTGTGGACCACAAGTCAACATCAAGCACATGCCATTTCCTTGAACGATCCTTAGTCTGTTGGTCCTCGAAGAAACAGAACTGCGTATCACTATCTACTGCTGAAGCTGAGTTCATTGCTGATGGTTCTTGCTGTGCGCAATTGCTATGGATGAAGCAAAATCTCAAGGACTACAGCGTCAACATGAAGAATGTGCCTCTCTACTGTGACAATGAGAGTGCCATCAACATTGCTCATAACCCAGTTCAGCACTCGAAGACAAAGCACATTCAGATTCGTCATCATTTTCTTTGTGATCATGTGTTGAAGGGAAACATCTCTATTGAGCATGTGAAAACTGAAGAACAGCTAGCCGATATCTTCACAAAGCCCTTGGATGAGAAGAGATTAAGCAAGTTGAGGTGTGAGCTAAATATCCTAGAATCTTCGAATGTCCTTTGAAAAGGACACACATCCTAACACTTATGCAAAATTGATGACTTAGATGTGCAACACACGAAGAAACGTTTTTCTTCAATCAATGAAGACTAACACTCTATGTGTGAAGAACTTAGCGAAGAATTTGATTCTCCGAGCCCTACGACAATTGTACGTGGTATTTGAAATCATCATTCTTATACGGTGGGTCATGCCACCAACAAAAGTTGAAAATCTTAAATTTGAGTTTTTCTTCATTTTTGAAATTCCTCAGTTGTTCATTTTCTTCAACTTTCCAATGTCTTCTCTCTTTCCGTTGTTATTATTCATTGGCTATATATATGTGAGTATGTGTCCTCTACAGCATTAACTTATTGCTTCATAGTTTTTTTTCTGCTAAGTGAATGTGACCGGACCCTTCCCCCTCTATGCTAAACTCAACCCAGTCTGTTCACAAATTCTTCATATGCGCTCTATTTGACACCTATTCAAAATCTTCACTGTGTCCTTGTCAGCTGAAGCATTTGCGAATGAAACTTTAAAATTATCTTATCTGAATTTTCGGCTTTTGCCGCTCAAACCGTTCCACATTCCATGATATATTATCCTATTCACCCATGATCGTGCATGATGGCCACCTCTTAGTACGTGGGTGACACATGTCACGCGAATGAGAAGGGTCAGGGGCACGTTCGTCCAATTTCTTCGGGCGAGCAGTTTTTCGTCACGGCTATAAATACCCCTCTCCCTTCCTCACTTCATTTGTACTCCGCTCGACCTCACTCCCTCGCTCGAGCTCCCAAACCCTAGCACCGCCGCTAATTCCATTATCGCCGATGAGGAAGAGCTTCACTGCCTCGACCTCATCGCCGTCGTACTCGCGCCGGCTGCGGATTTCTTCACTCCGCCGCCGCTGTAGTTGTCTTCCTCTGCCAAGTTAGGGCGTGGAAGATACGAACTGATGAGCTTCTAAATCTACACTTCACAGTTCGGCATGTTCTTCGTCAAGGGTAATTAAAAGTTACTTTTACTGCCCTTGTTGATTCTGATGTTTTCTACAAAATCTTCAAAAGGTGTTTATTCTTCAAATCTTCACACACTAAACACCTCACATAACATCTGTTCTTGATATGTTTCCCTAAGCAACATTTTTTTTCAAGATTCCTCAATTGTGTGGATTTTCAATCTGTACAACTCTGGAACCTAAGTCAAAGAACGCTTAGTGAAATTCCTCAAGACTCACCTGGTCAAATTCCTCAAACTTGTTCTTCTTGCAAAAACTTCTGAGAATGCACATGACCTCTCCAAATTCTTCACACCTATACTCTGTTCACAGGTACACATGTCAACTGCTGAATCTCTAGGTTCTCATCAACTTAACTCATTTGCAGAGTTCCTCGAAGAAAAGTTGCATACCTCTTCAGAGAACTCAATAGTTCAAAATCCTCAGCTGAAGAAAATGGCAGATGGCAAGAAACCTCAGAAGGGAGGTAAGAAATTGGAAGTCAACACAGTGTTTGAAATCCCTGAGGATATCTATGATGAATATTGCACTCCTGATGAGGCCAAACATGGCAAGGAGACCAAAAATCAGCGCAAGGTGCGCATACAGAAGATAGAGAGGATATGGGCACGGGAATAGAGGTAATACATATATGTCACTCCAAAGTACATGAAGAAATTCGCAGTACACACTCCATGCCCAAGACCTCCATTGGCACCTGGCCAAGTTGCTGATCCCTCTAGCATCAGAAGAGGTGAGGAATTTCCCAAGGAATGGGCCAAGCGCCAAGTCAAGCTGGCCAAAATGGCAAAAGAAGCAGTGAAGAAATTTAATGAAGATTCTGCTACTGCCACTACTGAGGCCTCTGCTAGCAAGCCTAAAAAGGCTATGCCCAAGAAGCTTGCTCACAAACCCAGTGCTTCAACTTCTATACCCTCATGACCAAGCTCCTCAGCAATGCCCTCACGGCCCAGTTCTACAAAGCCCTCACGGCCAATTCCTCATGCTGCTCCAGCTCCTCCAAAGTCCTCAGCTCCTCCTTCCAAATCCTCAGCACCTGCGCATCTCGCCTCGTGCCAAAGGACAACAGGCATCTATATTGCCTCAGGAGCCTCTGCTAGTTCTTCAGCTCCTCCAAATTCCTCAACTGGACCCACTCTACTAAAGACTAAGTCCACTGCTGGACGAGGTTCTCCACCATTTCCTCACAAGAAGCAGGTCGCCTTCCAAGTACCTTCTGATGACGACGAAGCTGATGATGAAGAACTCGCTGAAATCATCAGAGACAGGCAGCACAGGGCCGCTAGAGCCAAAGGAAGTAATGTGCCATTGATGCTGGATCCAAAGTTGATCCTCGACTTCATCGACTTGTGGCACAAGGACCCCAACACACCTCTGCCTGAGATGAACCTCACTCCTGGTCATAGTCATGTGTTGACTACCTTCATTGATGAAGAAAAATGGAAATATGAACAGGGGAGGAAGGTGAAGAAAGCGCAGTACAAGAAAGAGCATTTTCTGAAGCAAAATGTCTTGAAGCTTTCAACTGAAGAACTTGTAGCTCTGCAATCAGAGATCAAGAATCTGAGTGATGAATTTGATCGCTACTATGCTGACTAGCTTGAAGCCAAGGTCAGATTTGTGAAGATAATTGAGAAGTTCAGTACCAATGTTGTAGCACCATCGCAACAAGAAATTCCTCAGACTGAGGCATCTTCTCAGCCTATAGAAGAACATGCCAGCACCACTGATGAAAATTAGGCTGCTGATGAAACTGCCAGGGCAACCACTAGTGTTGCACCTAAGGAACAAGACAGGCCGGCTGAAGCTTCAACCGTTGTGCCTGAAGAAACTGACAATGCCAGGGCAATTGCATCAGTTGTGCCTGAAGAAACTGAATCAATTTCCTCTACTCCTCCTGCACCTACACCAAGTATAGTTATTCCTTCTACATCAGATGTGAAGAAGACCAAGCCTGCAGAGCGTGTAGCTGTGAAGAAAAGGAAAGCATCAACTTCATCAGAATCTTTAGTTCCGAAGAAGATGAATAAATTTACAAGCTCTTTTGAGAATCCAATTGATGATTTTCCAGTCTCATGCATGCCATTAAATGATCTTGTACCCTTTGGTGAAGACTATGCGATCCCCAGCGGATCCGATGAAGATATTCCTTCTGCTGCTTCTTCAGAGCAGTTGGATGAAGAAATTGAAGTGGATACAATCCCTTCAACCCCAGTTGTCTCATCGCCCATGCCTCAGTTCAAGGTTGAAGAAATGAGTGAAGAAGATGAGGACATGGACATTGGATGAACAACACCACTAATGAATGATGACTTTTGGGAAAGTCAGCACCCCAAGTCTCCTTTGTTCACGCCACTGCAGCAAATTCCTCAGTTCCCCGTGCTTACTGAAGTTCAAATGGGCTCTGAAGAACCTTGCACCACTCCGTCTATTCATGAAGAGGTTCCAGCCACTAGTGCTGATGAAATTGTTGCTGAAGAATTAAAGACCCAGGCTGCCACTTAATAAGAAACTAAAATTCCTCAGCCTGTGGATCCTGAGATTGCGATTCCTAAGGTTGTGATGCAATTGACTGGCACTCCTCAGCCCAAGCCAAAGGATCCTTTATCAAAGAAACAAAAATTCAAGGCTGATGACTTCTTCCACGAGCACGTATTCTTCATGGATTACAACCCATATGACTATGCTCGTCTTAAAAGGAAGCGTTTCTGGACTGCCAGCCAAGTCAACTTCTATTCTTTGCTGCTTTTCAACAAAGACAAAGTCTTTGACCATGAGCATATTCCTCACGTGGGCATAGAATCACTGCCTTGCTTCACCGCAGTCCTCAGTGTTCTTCATGACACTTGACTGCTCAACTTCTGCACTGATATTATTGATTGGAATGAAGAGCTTATCCTTCAGTTCTATGCAATGCTGCACATTACAGGAAATGCTGAAGATGTGAACTCTTTGGTGTTGGATTGGAAGACAGAGAATACTCATTAAAAAGCACCGGCCTCTGAATTGCTTCATGCCCTGCCTATCAGTCCTCCCCTTGAAGGTGCTCGTTATATCTATAATGAACCTGAGCTCAAAGATCACTACATGCAAGTGTTGATGAAGCCGCTGAAGCCCGGTCAAGCCCCAAGGACCAAATTCCTCGTGAAGGAATTGTTGTATGTGCCTCAGACTGTCTATCGCATTATGTCGAAGACATTGAGTCCAATCAAAGGCCACGACTCGAATGATGAAGAAGTCATTGGCATCATGAAGAATCTGCTATTCAATATCATGCATGGCATTCCTGTCAACTACCATGATTTCTTCATGAGGACTCTGGCAAATGTTGCATTATCTCCATTTGAGTTGAAGCCTTACGCTCCTTGGATTATGAGATTCCTCAGAACAAGGTCTTCACTCAACTACAAGGCTGACCTTCAAAATCATCTCAGCTACTTGCTCCTCATTGAAGTCATCAAACGGACATTGTCCTCAGCTGATGCAAAGGGCAAGGCCACTGCTATTATTGATGAAGGCATTCATCCATTGGATGGTTAGTTCTGCAAAGCTGCATCTTACTCCACCAATGACGACTCTACGACTCATGACTCTGCCGCCAATGCTTCAAAGCAAAATCCTCAAGGCACAGCTCCAAGGGTGATGACTGATCGTGAGCTTCTCCTCAGTCTTCACCAGAAGGTTGATCACAACCACAAATGGGTTAAGCGCCAGTTTGGTTGTATTCTTCACAACATGACTGCTACACACAGTGTAGTGAAGAAAAACCATTACTACCTCCATGAAGTTTTCGGTCGCACTTGGGCTGTTCTGTCTCATCTCTATGGTGAAGAAGATCTGAAACAATACAAGAAGGTCAAAGTTCCCTCCTTGGTGGCCAGCTCATATTCTTCATTACGCGACACGGATGAGCATGAAGATTTGGACGACACTGTGGCATGCCCTACTACAACAACCGACGCCAACAACGCTGGCGCTCCTTCCTCAACATGATATTCTTCAGGGGCGTTAGTCCTCATTTTTTACCCTTTTGGTCATTCGATGACAAAGGGGGAGAAATTTGAGTTAGTCTTCCAGCGGGTCTACATATATGGGCGTTTTTTTGCTAAGTTACAACTCTCGTTCTTTTGAAGACTTTATTGGATCGAGTTGTAAACTTAAACCCGATGGTGGTCTGATACTTTTGTTGTGTTCTTCTGCATGCTTATTCCTCATATATGTTAATGCATGCATGCTGAATTACATCAGTCATCATATTTCATCATGCATTTTAAATTCTTCATATCATATGTTAAATGCATGTATGAATTACAAGATATAAGGGGAGATCTCCATGATTCTACTCTTCATGTGTGCATTGCTTCAAAAGCAAATTCCTCACTATGCACATCTTTAGGGGGAGTTCTTCTATATCTTGCAATCAAATTCCTCAATATTAGTATTTACACTTCATATGTTCTATCCCCGTTGAAAACTTAACCTATATTGTCATCAATCACCAAAAAGGGGGAGATTGTAAGTGCATCTAGTGCCCCTTAGTGATTTTTGGTGTATTGAAGATATATAGGTTATGGGAATGATGCATTTGTGAGTGTACACATGTCTATAAGTCTATGACGAATTTGATATTTACAGAGAAAGTCGACCCCTAAAAATGAAGTTCTTCGACTGAAGAGTTTGGATTTCTGAAGACTTTCTGAAGACTTTGATAGTGAAGAAATTGGTGTGATCTTGAAGACTTGGATTTCATACGAGGAATGTGAAGCGTGAAGACTTTTGTTTTCGTAGTTTCATTTTTATCTTTCTTGAGTCATAGGAAACACCGTACTGTTAAAAGGGGGTCGAGGAAATACTAAGGAAAAATTTCCATGTGATGCTCAACTCAAAATCCTACACCTACCAATCCCTTCGAGTGAAGCCATTGGAAATCTCATATAGTTCAGTCATTTTGTTCAGTGGCAGAGACGAAGTTCTTCTGGTCTCTGAGGAATTTGTTCTGACTGAGGAGTTAGGAATTCGCCAGTGCGGATTGCCTACAAGTGAGGAACATGATAGCCCTGAGGAATTTGATAGTCAAATTTCCGACCGTTGCTGTGCTACGCGCCAGCTGTCCCAAAATATCTACCCACCTAACGGTCATATAATTGAAGGGCATTTATGTCTTATCATGTCGGGCTGCTCCCTAGGCTATAAGTAGCCGCCCCCTACAACCACTAGCTGGTTGGCTGCTCCGAGAGAAACTGACACTTGTCATTTGAGAGCATCCCATCCTCCGAGGACTTTGAGCGAAAATCATCAAGTGAGGAAAACCCAAACCCAAACACCTACACACCCAAAGTGATTGAGCATCACTGAAGAGATTGAACCTGCATGGATCCGATGCTTGTTAGCTTTGAAGACTGTGCCTCTTCCAGACGGTTAGGCCTCATGGTCTAGAGCATCCAAGATGAAATTGTGGATTGCCGAGTGACCGAGTTTGTGAAGGTTTGGAAGTCACCTGAAGACTTACCACGAGTGATTGGGAAAGGTCTGTGTGACCTTAGGTTAAGGAGAATACGGTGAGGATTGTGTGTCCAGGACTGTGTGTCATCAGGTTTAAATACCTAGCCGCTGCAACCAGACGTACAACTGTCACAGCAGTTGGAACTAGTCTACCAAATCACTGTCTTCACCAAGCTTACTAGTTCTATTCCCTCAACTCTTTCATTTCCTCATTACTGTGTTGTGTGCTTGTTCATATCTGTTTGAAGACTTTGGCTGAAGACTTTCTTAATTTCCTCAGTGCAATATCTTCAATCTGTTTGTCTTTATCCTGTGTATCCTGTGTTTACGCTTTCTGTACTCTGTGCTTGTTTTCATTTCATCATGATGACCATGCTTATGTTCTGTTATGTTTGCATCTGAGTACTTATTCCGCTGCAAGTAGTTCTTATCTTAGGAATTTCCTCACCCTGAAATTCCTCAGTGAAGAATTCATAAAAATCGTGTATTCACCCCCCCTCTAGTCGACTTAACGCACTTTCATAAGCATAGTAGACAATGTTCTACTGACTACTTCAGTTTGTCTATCAGTTTGGGGCCGACTAGTACTAAAAAGTAGTTTAGTACCAAATTAGCCCATAATAATCTCTAAAAGTGGCTAATAAATTTAGTATCATTATCTGAAACAATAGTATTTGGCACACCATGCACGCGAATAATTTCATGAAAGAACAAATCAGTAACATTAGCACCATCATCGCTTTTATGACATGGTATAAAGTGTGCCATTTTTGAGAGCCTATCCACGACAACAAATATGCTATCCCTCCCCTTCTTTGTTCGAGGTAAACCCAAAACAAAGTATATAGATATATCCTCCCATGGAACACTAGGTACAGGCAAAGTCATATATAAAACATGAGGATTGAGTCATGAGTTAGCTTTTTGACATGTAGTGCAACGAGCAACAAAGCACTCAACATCATGTCTCATCTCTGGCCAAAAGAATTGTAGCAAGTACATCCTCCGACTTCTTCACGCCAAAGTGTCACATTAATCCTCCTCCATGTGCCTCCTGCAACAACAAAAGATGAACACTGCTAGCTAGAATGCATAGCTTGTTAGCATGGAGCACAAATCCATCATTAACAAAGAACTTGTTCAATGTTCTCCCTACTTTACAATTCTGCAATACATGTTTAAATTCAGGATCGTGCACATATTGATCTTTGATGGTCTCCAAACCAAATATTTTAATGTCAAGTTGTGAAAGCATAGTACGATGAGATAATGCATTAGCAATAAAATTTTCTTTACCCTTCTTGTGTTTAATGACATAAGGGAAAGTCTTAATGAATTCAACCCATTCAACATGTCTACGATTCAGTTTTGCTTGACTTTTAATACGTTTCAAAGATTCATGATTAGAATGTATAACAAATTCTTTGGGCCATAAATAATGTTTCCATGTTTCTAAAGTCCGAACAAGAGCATATAATTCTTTATCATAAGTAGAATAGTTCAGACTAGGCCCACTCAGTTTTTCAGAAAAGTATGCAACAGGTTTACCATCTTATAGTAACACACCTCTTAATCGTATTCCACTAGCATTACATCCAAGCTCAAAAGTCCTGTTAAAACCAAGATGATGTAGGGTGGAAACCCTAAGACTGATCTTTCACGATTGGGGCGGATCCTATGAAGAACATGAGGGATAACACGAGGGGAAAACGACAGGAAACATTCAAATCGACGAGAAATGATCACACATGTGCTAGATCCATGAACATAAAGAGTCATAGAAGATTCAAATGCAACAGAGGACGATACAAAAGGTCTTCTCCGTGAGGAGGTCTTGAGGGGTCTTCCCGTGATGGGGTCTTGTATCCACTTGGGGGATCTTCTCCGTAGAGGTCGTGAACTCCGATGGAGAAGGTATCAAGTGGATGAGCAAAGCTCTATCTCTCAAATGAGCTAATCCTTTGCTAACCCTAAAAAGAGCGAGGAGCAGGAGTATATACAGTCTAGGGTCACGAAAGGGTACATGGGCTTCAGCCCAATACGCAGTCAACACACAGTTGGCGGACGTTCGATAGTTACCGGTCGTCCGGTGTCTCACGGGCACTGAGACGTCCAGTAAGTGTCGAATTTCTGACATTTCAGCTCTGATCAGGCGGCGTCAGCTTTCCGGTGGGCGTCGTACGTCCGGAGTGTCGGTCATACGGTGGTCTCCATACTTCTGACGTTTTGGCTCTGTGATGGTGGTGTCGGTCGTCCGTAACGGCTCGATCATCCGGGGACTAGGGCGTGTCGGTCGTCCAATCGCTAGAGCGTGCGTAACGGCTCGATAATCCTGGGGATCGGTTGGCTGGCGAAGCTCCCAGGCGTCGGACGTCCGATGAGTACCGGTCGTTCGGTGGTTGTGGATTCCTGGTACATATTCCTCTTGGTCCTTGTGCTTGGTGCCCTCGCTGTCTTGTCCGTTAGGTGTAGCTATCCCATGGATTTCCTCCAAGTATGTGATCACACATAGGGTTTCTGCTTGAGGTAGTAACCATGTCTCATGTGAAGAAAGTGGTAGTTCGGAGAGGAGAGAGTTCACCTTATATTCGATAGCCTTTGCTCGAGCTCTTGTCATTGGTCCAAGTGGTGTCGTGGGAGACGTAGGTAGGTCCATGGGGATGACCAAAGGATGCTAGTAAAGGAAAACGGGGGCAAAATAAGAGTGAAAATCAGATAGTGGCAAAAGAATTTGAGAAAAAAGTGAAACCTAATAATAAACCATCTAGTGTTGCTTCTGAAATTAAATTGAAAAGTCGATGTTTACTTGCCACTAAATCTGATATTGATGATCTAGATTGTAGTAAATCTATTTGCTATGCTTTTGTGTGCAAAGAGGCATTATTTTCATTCGAGGACGTGCCTTCCTCTTTGCCTCCTGCGGTCAATAACATTTTGCAGGAGTTCACTGACGTCTTTCCACAAGACGTACCACCGGGATTACCACCAATTCGAGGGATTGAGCATCAAATTGACTTAATTCTCGCTGCTTCGCTGCCAAACCGTGCACCATACCGTACCAATCCTGAGGAGACGAAGGAGATTATGCGTCAAGTACAGGAGCTACTCGACAAAGGTTACATACGCTAGTCCTTGTGTTGTTCCTATTATACTAGTGCCAAAAAAGACCGCGTATGTGTGTTGATTGTAGAGGCATTAATAATATTACTATTCGTTATCGTCAACCTATTCCTAGACTAGATGATATGCTTGATGAATTGAGTGGCTTTACAATATTCTCCAAAGTTGATTTGCATAGTGGATACCATCAAATTCGTATGAAATTTGGAGATGAATGGAAAACAGCATTTAAAACTCAGTTTGGACTGTATGAGTGGTTAGTCATGCCCTTTGGGTTAACTAATGCACCTGGTACTTTCATGAGATTAATGAACGAAGTTTTACATGCTTTGATTGGATGATTTGTGGTAGTCTATTTTGATGATATATTGATTTATAGCATATCTTTGGAAGAACATTTGGAATATTAACATGTTGTTTTTATTGCTCTGCGTGATGCACATTTTTTTGGTAACCTTGGGAAGTGCACCTTTTGCACCGACCGAGTATCTTTTCTTGGCTATGTTGTTACTCCACAGGGAATTGAAGTTGATAAAGCCAAGATTGAAGCTATTGAGAGTTGGCCGCAGCCCAAAACAGTCACACAAAAGTGAGGAGTTTTCTTGGACTCGTTGGTTTCTATAGGCATTTTCTGAGAGATTGTAGCACCATTGCTGCACCTCTCAATGAGCTTACGAAGAAGGATGTGCCTTTTGTTTGGGGTACCGAACAGGAAGAATCCTTGACATATTTGAAAGACCGTGTGAACTCCATGCATCCGTTCTTATGGTCTTTATATCAATCTCAACCGAAATCTTCCAATCTTTCCAATGGCATGCTTGGGTTACCAAGATTCTGCCCATATCCATCTTGTCTCCATCGTTTCTTTCTTGTTGACGTATGCATTCATGTTCCTCGTGCATGTAGCTTGTGTTCTTTTCCATGTCATGTTTATGTGTTGTGTGTTTACCATGTTGTTTAATTATTTTCGGTTGTGCTTCTTTTCGATAGTTCATGTTTCGTTGCGATTGTGAGGATTCGTTCAACTGCGCTTGGTTCATCTATGCCTGTTCGTCTTCTTCATGGATTCGGTCTTCTTCCTAGCGGGATTTCAGGCAAGATGACCGTCACCTTGGACCTCACTACTATCTTTGCTATGCAAGTTGTCTCGATGCTATCTCTATGTCGCACTACCCACCACTTGTATATCAAGCCTCCCAAACTGCCATGATAAGTGTCTAACCTTTTTCACCATCCCAGCAAACCGTTGTTTGGCTATGTTACCGCTTCGCTTAGCCCCTCTTATAGCGTTGCTAGTTGCAGTTGCATGTTGCTCCATGTTGGGACATGGATATCATGGATATCTTGGGATATCACAATATCTCTTATTTAATTAATGCATCTATATACTTGGTAAAGGGTGGAAGGCTCAGCCTTTTTCCTGGTGTTTTGTTCCACTCTTGCCGCCTTAGTTTCCATCATACCGGTGTTATTTTCCTTGATTTTGCGTTCCCATCACAGTCGGGGTTTATGGGCCCCCCTTGATAGTTCGCTTTGAATAAAACTCTTCCGGCAAGGCCCAACTTTGGTTTTACCATTTGCCTAGTAACAACTAAAACTTGCATAGGGACCAGCTAGCACCCAAGGACTCTTAATTAACAACCCAGGCCAGTGGTCTTCACGAGTGTTGCTCCAAATCGGGCAGCCTACATGGCCATCACGGGGAAACTCAAGATCTGGTTTTACTCATAGATTGACGCATCTGATCATGGCCTGGGATGACATACACGCGACTACTATCAGGGTGTCTGTATGTCGAGAGGTCTTGCTGGTTTTGTTTTACCATTGTCGAAATGTCTTGTGAACCGGGATTCCCTATTTGATCGGGTTTTTCTGGGAGGAGGATTTCCTTCGTTGATCGTGAGAGCTTGTCGTGGGCTAAGTTGGGACACCCCTACAGGGATTGATCTTTCGAAAGCCGTGCCCGCAGTTATGTGGTAGATGGGAGTTTTTAATATCCTGTTGTAGAGAACTTAACACCAGATCCGAAAGAAAATACACCAACCGCGTGTGTAACCGTGATTGTCTCTTTTCGACGAGGTTCGGGAAGAGAACACGGTTGGGGTATGCTTGAACGTAAGTAGTTCAGGATAACTTCTTGATCATTACTAGTTTGCGACCGTTGCATAGTTTCTCTTCTTATTCTTGTACTCGTAAGTTAGCTATCATAGAATGCTTAGTGCTGTTGCGACCCCACCACTTATGCATTCCATACCCATTAAGATTTGCTAGTCTTGATACCCATGGTAATGGGATTGCTGAGTCCTCGTGGCTCAAAAATTACTACAACAACAGTTGCAGGTGCATGTAATGCAATGATCTGACGCGAGAGCGACGTTTGCTTGTTTTGGAGTTCTTCTTCTACTTCTTCTTCTTCGATCAGGGGATAGGTTCCCGGTCGGCAGCATGGGCTAGCAGGGTGGATGTCGTTTGAGTTTTTGTTTGTGTTTCATCCGTAGTCAGATGTTGCTCTTATGTATGATGTTTGATGTATTCATGTGGAATTTGTATGCCTTTGTATGTTTCCCCATCTATTATGTAATGGTACGATGTAATGATATCCACCTTGCAAAGCGTCTTCAATATGCGGCTCTATCCTTGGAGGGACCTTCGAGTTCCTCTCGGATAGGATCGCATATTGGGCATGACAAGTTGCTATTAGAACCTCGAACGACCATAGGATCCCCCTAGATTGATCGTAGCATGGTCGTTGTCGAGTCTAGAAGAAAACTATTTCTGAGTCTAGTTATATCGAAGAGTAGGAATTATTTTTACTCCTTATCCCCTTCGTCACTCTGGTAAGGAATCATGACGTAGGTGTTTTGACTTACTCATGTTCCCCTTCAAATTTTCTTTAGGATCACGCAGGCTTCTTTTGATCGTTGTGTTCTCAATCCTTTTGAACGGGCGCCTTCATCTTCAAGTTATTCCATCCTCTTCATCCTTGCAAGATCAACTCTCATCTTCTCAATGGCGTCCTTTCCCCATCCCCTGTAATTTTTCCCCACCCTCCTGCCCTTTTGTTCATGAAGTCTGAAGTCGCTAATCGAGTATCCATTTTGTTCATGCAAAGTCTCTTCATTCTTTCCTAAATATTTCAACCGGTGATTTCTCATCTAGTTCGTCATTATGTCTCGTTTTCTTTTCCCGTGGATTCAATTCATGTTTTTCGGGTTGATCATATTCCTTTTCCTTGCTCAAATGTTTCACCTTACTCCTTGTCCTCTCGCCATTTAATCATTCTAGAGCGCCGAAGACATCTCAGAAGACTCGTGTTTGCATTCATTCGAGGTTGTCACCTCATTCAAGTCTTTCAATCGTCCCGGTTCATCATCTCTCTTTCAGACATTCATTTCAACGGTGTTTCTTTTCAGTGGGCCCTAAACCACAGGTTTATTCCTAGGATCCTACCTGACTCTTCTATTTTTTTCCGGAGAATTCACATATTCTTTCCAGGTTCGATCTCAGAGGAAGTTCTTATCGATCAATTGCGAACTTTGGATTTTTCCTTCAATTCCTTTTCATTTTGTCCCGTCCTTCCTATTCCGTCTCATTTCTAAGATCTCGGGATGAGATCTCTTGTTAGTGCGGGAGTGTTGTGACGCGCCGAGACCGATGCTCCAAATGCCTTCCATTTACTTCGATGTCGTTGTGTGTTTCAATTGTTTGTTGCCATGATCGCGATGAGTGCCATTGTCATATTTTGTTTCTTGCATCATGTTCATCATTTGGTTACATTGCATTCCCATGCCCATCTTTGTCGTATTGCATTTGTACCTCTTGTCATTATGCATTCTCCATGCTCATCATATGCCTATTAGTGGTCACCATGTTGTGTTTTTCATCATGTTGTGGTTTGCTTGTGCATATATCCCTTGCATCATCACCCTCACTCCCTCCTCTTTTATTTTCTTTTGCAAGTGCCATTTTTCCCTTCTCCAACAATGTTCAACTTCGCCCTGCAATCTCACACCTCATCTTTAACCTCTCTGCCAAATTTCATTCTATTTGGAGTTGTTTAGGTCAGCTTCAAAAATGCCTCAAGTTTGAATTATATTAAAACTTGTTCTAATTTTCAACCTCTAAAAATGTCCAAACCAATTTTATCAAATAGAGCTTAATTCCAGGAGCTTGGGGATATTTTTATATCTGTCAAATGCCTCTCCTATCCCCATTGCATTTTCCTTTTCTTTCAGCTCTTTAATTAAATAAGTAGAAAGTATAAAAAGGAGAAGGGCTTACCTAGGCCGGCCTTCCTGCGCGCCAGCCGCAGCAACACTAGCAGCAGACCGGCACAACAGCCACGTCGGCCTCCCCCCTCCTCGACCAGCCCAGCTACGTACCAGCAGCCCATCCAGCCCACGCGTATAGAGGCATCGTCAAACTCCTGTACGGCAGGACATCCAGACGCGCCACGTCGACGTCCAGTCGATTTGACGGTCGTCCGGCACCCTAAAGGCCTATAAATCTCGTCCTAGCCCTAGTCCCAACCTCCCTCGTCCAGTTCCACCCCTCTTCTTCCCTCTCCGCGTCCTAGGTAAGGCTCCATGCCCTCGCCGTCGCCGCGCCCGCCATGACCCGAGCGAGCACGAGCTCAAGCTCGGGGTGGCCTCTTCGTCGCGCCTCCGACCCCCTCGGCCACCATGGAGAAGATTGTCAAGTCCCTCTCCATCCCCTGCCTCCATGCACACTAACACACGACCTCGGGATTGAACTCCTCGACCTCGTCTTCTTCCTCCGCTGCATCTACTTCGCGGACCCGAAGCACCACCAGTTTCAGAGCTCCTTCCCGCCGCCTCCAGGGCGTCTCCTCCGACCTCGTCGTGTCCTAGGGTGAGCTGGGTAACATACCTCCCTCTCCATTTTTTCCATGGCATGTAGACCCCCGTAGGACTCACCTGATCCGTGTCTTTGACGCGCTCGTAGTGCTCCGGCGAAGCCTGAAGATTTTGTTGTCGTATATTTGCTGAAGCGCACCCGCGCGTCCCCGCGCTCTGGTTCTCGCCTAGTCGTGATCTCCTCGCTGCGCTGGCCTCGCCCGTGCACGCGCACGCCCCGCAGTGAAGCATCCTCCCCGCGCGCGCTCCCTACCTGCCTTGGCTCGCCGTACAGAGTCCCGAGACGAGCATGAGCTCGTACTCGAGCTGCCGCATGCACACGCCCCAGCTCGCATCAGCCACTCGCTCTCGGCTCTTCATATGTTTCCTGCACCCCCGCAAGTGTCCTTCTGCTCCAATGGTCGCAGTCACGCTCGCCGGCAGCGCGGCCTTCTTCTCTGTCGCTGGCTGGAACAGCTAGCCCTCGCCTGGGGCTAGGCTAAGAGGCGCAGCGCCCCCTTCTAGTAACAGTAGATGCTGCATCGCAGTGGTTGTGCCCCTGTGGTTCAACCCAGGAGACCAGGGTTCGAATCCCAGGCTCTACATATTTTTTGCGTGATCTATTTCTTCTCATTGTGCCATTGACCGAAGGGCCCCATGTCATGCATTCACAGGGGACCGGGTCCCACCTGTCATTCCCTCTGTTTTTCTTTTTGTTTATTTCATTTTTAGCATATTCCTTTTCTGGATAGAGAATCTTTCCTATTCAGGCAAGTCCATTTTGGGACATTTGCATTTGTGGAAATTGCCTATTCTGTCATATTCCTTTTTAGGCAGGTTTTCACTTATTGCACTTGTGAGGATTTTTCCATGGTGACCCCAACATATTATATATGTTTTTGGGCTAGAAAAATCCTATAAATTCGTTAGTGGCATCCGTTTCATCATTTGAGCAAGTTTATGCACATGCTATTTTTACAGTATATGCCATTTTGTCATTTTAATGTGATTTTCATATGAGCAATTTCATGACATGAATAGGAGCACAAGCATGCCATCTTACTGCTGGTTTTTATCCCATGCCATGATATGCATTGTAGTGAGTGCAACAAGCTTGCAAACATGCCTAAATGAATCTGTTTCTGCCGTGACGTTTATTTTTGCCAAGTCTAAATCTGTCAACATAACTTGCCATTTTGTATTGATGCTATCATCTTATCTATGTTTTTGTGGAACATGTTCACTAAGGGAGTTGCGTTAAGTGCATTTAGTACTAGCATGACATGCTCTTGTTTGCCATAACATGTGCATGTAGCATATTGTTTACTAGTCCTAAACATTGATATCTAAATCTGATTTGCCATGTTGAGTAAATTTCTGCTAAGTCTGTAAAACTGTTATCATTTGCCAATTTGCCATGCTGTTTTGATGATGTTCTAGTGAGTTTTAGAAATAGATCAGTAAGAATGTGTTGAAATAGATGTTATGCACTATCATGCCATGCTATTTGTTTCCATGTTCAAGTTTTGCATCATAATTAAATATTGCATCTAATGTGCCATGTTGCAGTTAATGTCAGTTTTGCATTACATATTGTTTTGCTCACCAAGGTTCTTCCCATATCCATCTTGCCTCCACCGTTTCTTTCCCGTTGACGTATGCATTCATGTTCCTCGTGCATGTAGCATGTGTTCTTTTCCATGTCATGTCTATGTGTTGTGTGTTTACAAGGTTGTTTGCTTTTTTCCGGTTGTGCTTCTTCTCGATAGTTCATGTTTCGTTGCGATCATGAGGATTCGTTCGACTACGCTTGGTTCGTCTACGCCCGTTTGTCTTCTTCCTAGTGGGATTTCAGGCAAGATGACCGTCACCTTGGATCTCACAACTACCTTTGTTATGCTAGTTGTCTCGATGCTATCGCTATGTCGCGCTACCCACCACTTGTATATCAAGCCTCCCAAATTGCCATGATAAGCCTCTAACCTTTTTCACCATCCCAAAAAACCGTTGTTTGGCTATGTTACCGCTTTGCTCAGCCCCTCTTACAGCGTTGCTAGTTGTTGGTGTAGTTGCAGGTTGTTCCATGTTGGGACATGGATATCATGGATATCTTGGGATATCACAATATCTCTTTTTTAATTAATGCATCTATATACTTGGTAAAGGGTGGAAGGCTCGGCCTTTTGCACAGTATTTTATTCCACTCTAGCCGCCGTAGTTTCCGTCATACCGGTGTTATATTCCTTGATTTTGTGTTCCTAACACGGTCGAGGTTTATGGGCCCCCCTTGACAGTTCACTTTGAATAAAACTCTTCCATCCAGGCCCAACATTAGTTTTACCATTTGCCTAATAACAAGTAAAACGTGCATAGGGACCGGCTAGCACCCGAGGACTCTTAATTAGCAACCCGGGCCAGTGCTCCTCATGAGTGTTGATCCAAACCGAAATACGGCTGGGCCATCACGGGAAACTTCGAGATCTGGTTTTACTCATAGCTTGACCCATCCGATCGTGGCCTGAGACGAGATATGCACGACTACTATTAGGGTGTCGGCATGTCAGGAGGTCTTGCTGGTTTGTTTTACCATTGTCGAAATGTCTTGTGACCCGGGATTCTGAGTTTGATCGGGTTTGTTCCGGGAGGAGGATTTCCTCCGTTGATCATGAGAGCTTGTCGTGGGCTAAGTTGGGACATCCTTGCAGGGTTTGATCTTTCGAAAGCCATGCCCGCAGTTATGTGGCAGATGGGAGTTTTTAATATCTGGTTGTAGAGAACTTGACACCAGATCCGAAATAAAATACACCAACTGCGTGTGTAACCGTGATTGTCTCTTTTCGACGAGGTTCAGGACGATAACACGGTTGGGTTATGCTTTAACGTGAGTAGTTCAGGACCACTTCTTGATCATTACTAGTTTGCAACCGTTGCATAGTTTCTCATCTTATTCTTGTACTCATAACTTATCCACCATACAATGCTTAGTGCTGCGACAACCTCACCACTTATCCATTCCATACCCATTAAGCTTTGCTAGTCTTGATTCCGATGGTAATGAGATTGTTGAGTCCTCGTGGCTCATAGATTAGTACAACAACAGTTGCAGGTGCAGGTAATGCGATGATCTGACGTGAGAGTGATGTTTTCTTGTTTTGGCGTTCTTCTTCTTCTTCTTCTTCTTCTTCTTCTTCTTCTTCTTCGATCAGGGGATAGGTTCCTGGTCGGCAGCCTAGGCTAGCAGGGTGGATGTCATTTGATTTTTTTGTGTTTCATCCGTAGTCGGATGTTTCTCTTATGTATGATGTTTGATGTATTCATGTGGCATTTGTTTGTCTTTGTATGTTTCCCCATCTAGTATGTAATGGTATGATGTAATGATATCCACCTTGCAAAGTGTCTTCAATATGCGGCTCTATCCTTGGAGGGACCTTCGAGGTCCTCTCGGATAGGATCGCATATTGGGCATGACAGCCCTAGACTCGTCATCGACAACAACCGCTCAACAATTTGTTCACATTCAATCGTAAGCAAGGACGGTAACCTCGACGACATCTTTGTCTACTCCTTGCCATTGCATTGATAACCCTATAGCCCATTTTGTGTACCTTTCCTATCGAGACTAGCCACTGAGTATTGCCGTCAACATTACTTGTGCACATTAGTGATCATAGTTCTAATTGCATACACACCATATCATATCGGTATACATATCTAGGTATCATCTCTTGTGTCAGAAGGTTGTCATCGCATGTACATTAATGCAATCTTGGTTTGTGAAGTTTTTCATAAGAGGCCAAAGAAAGAGCTTAAAAGAGAAAGAGCCAAACAAGCTTTTAAGAAAAAGGAAAAGATAAGCAAAGAGCTTTTAAGCAAGAACCATAACATCATACTACATTAAGATTGGCATACTCAATCATCTTGGATCATATCATAAGAACACCATACATATAGCATACTTGGGATAGAAGTCGTCGCATTTTGCTTAGTAGGTTGTGCACAAGTCTTGTATCCGCCTATTTGCAATCGAGCTAGCTTCTCTCTAGCGTTGTGAGACAAGAGCATTTTCATGGACTCCACATTTTGGCTCATTCCTTGGTTGCATGAACCCATCTATCTATCTATGTGTGTGTTTCGGTGTACCATATCTTGCTATTGGTCTACTTGTTGCATTCGCAAATTTGTGAATCTTTTTCAATATTATTGAGAAGCTCAAGCACTTGAGGCGCAATGTGCCCTTTGAGACACAAGTCTTGCCATCGCCGCAAGCAACCGACGTACTCGTGACCAAGAAGAGGCACTTCGCGACGAAGTTCAAGAAAGGAACTATCAAGCACGATTGCACCGACAAGCTCCACAAGCTAGACAAGACCCACAAGTTTGCCAAGAGCAACAAGACAATGTGAATCCTCCTGATACGTCTCCAACGTATCTATAATTTTTTATTGTTCCATGCTATATAATATTATGTTTTGGACATTATTAGGCTTTATTATACACTTTTATATTATTTTTGGGACTAACCTATTAACCGGAGGCCCAAATTGTAATTGTTTTTTTGCCTATTTCGTAGTTTCGCAGAAAAAGAATATCAAATGGAGTCCAAACGAATGAAACCTTCGAACGTGATTTTTGGAACGAACGTGATCCAGAGGACTTGGACCCTACGTCAAGACATCAACCAGAGGGCACGAGGTAGGGGTGCTCCTACCCCCCTGTGTGCGCCTCCACCCTCGTGGGGCCCATGTTGCTCCACTAACGTATTTCTTCCTCAGATATATACCTCACGCACTTCAAACTACCAGATACGGAGCCAAAAATCTAATTCCACCGCTGCAACCTTCTGTACCCATGAGATCCCATCTTGGGGCCTGTTCCGGAGCCCCGCCGGAGGGGGCATCGATCATGGAGGGCTTCTACATCAACACCATAGCCTCTCCGATGAAGTGTGAGTAGTTTACCTCAGACCTTCAAGCCCATAGTTATTAGCTAGATGGCTTCTTCTCTCTTTTTGGATCTCAATACAATGTTCTCCCCCTCTCTTGTGGAGATCTATTCGATGTAATCTTCTTTTTGCGGTGTGTTTGCCGAGACCGATGAATTGTGGGTTTATGATCAAGTTTATCTATGAACAATATTTGAATCTTCTCAATTCTTTTATGTATGATTGGTTATCTTTGCAAGTCTCTTGAATTATCAGTTTGGTTTGGCCTACTAGATTGATCTTTCTTGCAATGGGAGAAGTGCTTAGCTTTGGGTTCAATCTTATGTGTCCTTTCCCAAAGGATGAGGGGCAGCAAGGCACGTATTGTATTGTTGCCATTGAGCATAACAAGATGGGGTTTATATCATATTGCATGAATTTATCCCTCTACATCATGTCATCTTGCTTAAAGCGTTACTCTATTCTTATGAACTTAATACTCTAGATGCATGCTGGATAGCGGTCGGTGTGGAGTAATAGTAGTAGATGCAGGCAGGAGTCGGTCTACTTGTCTCGGATGTGATGCCTATATACATGGTCATACCTAGATATTCTCGTAACTATGCTCAATTCTGTCAATTGCTCAACAGTAATTTGGTCACCCACCATAAATACTTATGCTATTTGTTTTGTGTAGGTGCGAGGGACTCGTGCGTGGCCTCCTACTCGATTGATACCTTGGTTCTCAAAAACTAAGGGAAATACTTACGCTACTTTGCTGCATCACCCTTTCCTCTTCAAGGGAAAACCAACGCAGTGCTCAAGAGGTAGCAAGAAGGATTTCTGGCGCCGTTGCCGGGGAGTCTACGCAAAAGTCAACATACCAAGTACCCATCACAAACCCTTATCTCCCGCATTACATTATTTTCCATTTGCCTCTCGTTTTCCTCTCCCCCACTTCACCCTTGCCGTTTTATTCACCCCCTCTTTTCTATTCGCCTCTTTTTCCGTTTGCTTGGTCGTTATGGCTTGTCCTCTATCTTCTCCGTTGTCTCCCGAAAATGAAGTTCTAAATTTTAAGCAAAGGGAGGGGGAAAATCTGAAAGATGCTTGGTATGAATTTGTAATGCTCAAAATATATTCTAGAAGGAAGCAATCTACTTCCATTCTTCTCCGCAATTTTTATGTAGGTGCTACTCCTTGGTACAGATATATCCTTGATACCATTACCGGAGGGAATTTCTTGGCTAGCCCTACTTTTGATTCTTATAATGCTATGATAGATTTATTTGGCTCACCACCTCTTTTTGGTTAATGGAACCATGTTAACTTTGGAGCATGTAATGCAAAGACTTGAAATTATTGAAAATAAAGTTGCTACCATAGAGTTAATTGAAAATTTGGATAAAAAGATCCACAACCAAATTACCCAATATGGATCTAAAGTAGGAGTCACTTTGAAAAATTTGGAGGAGAAGGAACCCATAGTTAATGAAAGAATAAATCAACTTGGGAACCACTTTTTCTTCCGTAAAGAGTAATCCAAGTCCTCCAACTAAAATTGCCAAGCTTATATATGTTCCTAAAAACAAGGGTGAATCCTCTAGTAAGGAAACTGCGGATCTCAAATCTATAAGTATCCACCCCAATCTTTTTGCTATCATTAAGGAACCTTTTGCTACAAATGAATTTTTCGATCTTGTGACTAAGAGTTTGATAATTAATAAAAAAGAAAGAAACTCCTAAGGATGATAGATGCCTCATTGAAGAATTGCCTACCAAAGATGGCAATACCTAGATCTATCCTTGCTTTTATGCCTAGCCAGGGCGTTAAATGATAGCGCTTGTTGGGAGGCAACCCAATTTTTTTTTTTGCTTTTTGCTTCTGTTTAGGAATAAATATTTTTATATAGCCTCTGGTTAGACTTGTTTTTATGTTTTAGTTAGTGATTGTGCCAAGTTAAACCTATAGCATCTTCTTGGATGATAGTAATTTGATCTTGCAGAAAATTCCAGAAACTTTCTGTTCACGAAAATAATTGTTAAAAATCACCAGAACGTGAATAAATATTGATTCTAATTGCTGCTGATCAATAAACAAATTTTCTAGGTCTTCCTATTTTTTCTGAATTTTTGGAGTTCCAAAAGTTTGTGTTAGTCACAGATTACTACAGACTGTTTTGTTTTTGACAGATTCTGTTTTTCGTGTGTTGTTTGCTTATTTTGATGAATCTACGGCTAGTAAAATAGTTTATAAACCATAGAGAAGTTGGAATACAGTAGGTTTAACACCAATATAAATAAACAATGTGTTCATTACAGTACCTTGAATTGGTGTTTTGTTTTCTTTCGCTAACGGAGCTCACGAGATTTTCTGCTGAGTTTCGTGTTGTGAAGTTTTCAAGTTTTGGGTGAAAGATCTGATGGATTATGGAACAAGGAGTGGAAAGAGGATAATATTGGGGATTCCCATGGCAGCCCTAAGATAATCTAAGGACACCAAAAAGCCAAAGCTTGGGGATGCCCCGGAAGGCATCGCCTCTTTCGTCTACTTCCATCGGTAACTTTACTTGGAGCTATATTTTTATTCACCACATGATATGTGTTTTGCTTGGAGCGTCTTGTATGATTTGAGTATTTGCTTTGTAGTTTACCACAATCATCCTTGCTTTACACACCTTTTGAGAGAGACACACATGATTCGGAAATCATTAGAATACTCTATGTGCTTCACTTATATCTTTTGAGTTATATAGTTTTTGCTCTAGTACTTCGCTTATATCTTTTAGAGCACGGTGGTGGTTTTGTTTTATAGAAATTATTATTCTCTCATGCTTCACTTAGATTACTTTGAGAGTCTTAAATAGCATGGTAATTTGCTTAAATGATCCTAATATGCTAGGTATTCAAGTCTGGTAAAAACTTTCTTATGAGTGCGTTGAATACTAAGAGAAGTTTGATGCTTGATGATTGTTTTGAGACATGCAGGTAGTGATATCAAAGTTGTGCTAGTTGAGTAGTTGTGAATTTGAGAAATACTTGCGTTGAAGAGCATGCACGTATGGTAAACGTTATGTAACAAATTTGAAACATGAGGTGTTCTTTGATTGTCCTCCTTATGAGTGGCGGTCGGGGACGGGGATGGTCTTTTCCTACCAATCTACCCCCCTAGGAGCATGCGCGTAGTGCTTGGTTTTTGATGACTTGTAGAGTTTTGCAATAAGTATGTGAGTTCTTTATGACTAATGTTGAGTCCATGGATTATACGCACTCTCATCCTTCCATCATTGCTAGCCTCTTGATTACTGCATTTCCCTTTCTCACATTGAGAGTTGGTGCAAACTTCACGGTGCATCCAAACCCCGTGATATGATACGCTCTTTCACACATAAACCTCCTTATATCTTCCTCAAAACAGCCACCATACCTACCTATTATGGCATTTCCATAGCCATTCCGAGATATATTGCCATGCAACTTTTCACCTTTCCGTTTATCATGACACGTTCATCATTGTCATATTGCTTTGCATGATCATGTAGTTGACATAGTATTTGTGGCAAAGCCACCGTTCATAATTCTTCCATACATGTCACTCGTGGTTCATTGCATACCCCGGTACACCACCGGAGGCATTCATATAGTCATACTTTGTGATACTATCGAGTTGTAATCATTGAGTTGTAAATAAATAGAAGTGTGATGATCATCATTTTATAGAGCATTCTCCCAAGTGAGGAATAAAAAAAGAGAAAGGCCATAAAAAAGAGAAGGCCCAAAAAAATGAGAGAAAAAGAGAGAAGGGACAATGTTACTATCCTTTTTCCACACTTGCGCTTCAAAGTAGCACCATGATCTTCATGATAGAGAGTCTCTTGTTTTGTCACTTTCATATACTAGTGGGAATTTTTCATTATAGAACTTGGCTTGTATATTCCAACAATGGGCTTCCTCAAGTGCCCTAGGTCTTCGTGAGCAAGCAAGTTGGATGCAGACCCACTTAGTTTATTTTGTTGAGCTTTCATATATTTATAGCTCTAGTGCATCCGTTGCATGGCAATCCCTACTCCTTGCATTCACATCAATCGATGGGCATCTCCATAGCTCATTGATTAGCCTCGTTGATGTAAGACTTTCTCCTTTTTTGTCTTCTCCACATAACCCCCATCATTATATTCTATTCCACCCATAGTGCTATATCCATGGCTCATGCTCATGTACTGCGTGAAGGTTGAAAAAGTTTGAGATTACTTAAGTATGAAACAATTGCTTGGCTTGTCATCGGGATTGTGCATGATGAGAGCATTCTTGTGTGACAAAAATGGAGCATGACTAAACTATATGATTTTGTAGGGACGAACTTTCTTTGGCCATGTTATTTTGAGAGGACATAATTGCTTAGTTAGTATGCTTGAAGTATTATTATTTTTATGTCAATATTGAACTTTTATCTTGAATCTTTCGGATCTAAATATTCATACCACAATTAAGAAAAATTACATTGAAATTATGCCTAGTAGCATTCCACATCAAAAATTTTGTTTTTATCATTTACCTACTCGAGGACGAGCAGGAATTAAGCTTGGGGATGCTTGATACGTCTCCAACGTATCTATAATTTTTTATTGTTCCATGCTATATGATATTCTGTTTTGGACATTATTGGGCTTTATTATACAGTTTTATATTATTTTTTGGGACTAACCTATTAACTGGAGGCCCAGCCCAGAATTGCTGCTTTTGCCTATTTCAGAGTTTAACAGAAAAAGAATATCAAATGGAGTCCAAATGGAATCAAACCTTCGGGAACATGATTTTCGGAACGAACGTGATCCAGAGGACTTGGACCCTACGTCAAGACATCAACCAGGAGGGCACGAGGTAGGGGGCGCGCCTACCCCCCCTGTGTGCGCCCTCCACCCTCATGGGCCCCATGTTGCTCCAATCGACGCATTTCTTCCACGATATATACCTCACGCACTTCAAACTACCGGACACGGAGCCAAAACCTAATTCCACCGCCGCAACCTTCTCACTCCATGAGATCCCATCTTGGGGCCTGTTCCGGAGCTCCGCCGGAGGGGACATCGATCATGGAGGGCTTCTACATCAACACCATAGCCTCTCCGATGAAGTGTGAGTAGTTTACCTCAGACCTTCGAGCCCATAGTTATTAGCTAGATGGCCTCTTCTCTCTTTTTGGATCTCAATACAATGTTCTCCCCCTCTCTTGTGGAGATCTATTCGATGTAATCTTCTTTTGTGGTGTGTTTGTTGAGATCGATGAATTGTGGGTTTATGATCAAGTTTATCTATGAACAATATTTGAATCTTCTGAAATTATTTTATGTATGATTGGTTATCTTTGCAAGTCTCTTCGAATTATCAGTTTGGTTTGGCCTACTAGATTGATCTTTCTTGCAATGGGAGAAGTGCTTAGCTTTGGGTTCAATCTTGCGGTGTCCTTTCGGTGTGATGAGGGGCAGCAAGGCACGTATTGTATTGTTGCCATCGAGGATAACAAGATGGGGTTTATATCATATTGCATGAATTTATCCCTCTACATCATGTCATCTTGCTTAAAGCGTTACTCTATTCTTATGAACTTAATACTCTAGATGCATGCTGGATAGCGGTCGATGTGTGGAGTAATAGTAGTAGATGTAGGCGAGTCGGTCTACTTGTCTCGGACGTGATGCCTATATACATGATCATACCTAGATATTCTCATAACTATGCTCGATTCATCAATTGCTCAACAGTAATTTGTTCACCCACCGTAAATACTTATGCTCTTGAGAGAAGCCACTAGTGAAACCTATGGCCCCCGCGTCTATTTTCCATCATATTAATCTCCCGAAAACAAGCTATTTCTGGCGCCGTTTTTATTTTACTTTCTTTACTTTGCATCTTTATCGTAAAAATACCAAAAATATTATCTATCATTTCTCACTCTCGTAAGTGACCTTGAAGGGATTGAAAACCCCTTATCGCGTTGGTTGTGAGGATTTATTTGTTTGTGTAGGTGCGAGGGACTCGTGCGTGGCCTCCTACTGGATTGATACCTTGGTTCTCAAAAATTGAGGGAAATACTTACGCTACTTTGCTGCATCACCCTTTCTATTGGGGATATTACTACTAGGCATAAACCGGCCCGGACAGGCCGGGTTAACTTCATCAGTTGTTGAGTATGCTTGAAGCCCATGAAGGCAGACAAGGATGTTATGTAAGGGCCCAAGGCCCAAAACCGGTTTAAGGCCTGTAGCCGTGAACCGGCATTTGTATGTAACTTGTATTGTAAGATGGAAAGAGTGGAGACCGAACCAGACACGTTTATGAGCCGTTCCCGGGTCTTTGTAAACCGACGGGTGTCACCCATGTATATAAGGGGACGACCCGGCGGCTGTTCTTAAAGAGAGACGACAACTCGAGACTTAGGTGAAGCATATTTGCTCCCTGGTCATCGAAACCCCATTAATTCCATCACAACTAGACGTAGGCTTTTACCTTCATCGAAGGGGCCAAACTAGTATAAACTCTCTTGCGTCCCTTGTCCGCTTTAGCCCCTTCAAGCTAACCCGTAGCGATGGCTCCACGACTAAGTCCTTTCAAGAGGACATCTGCCGTGACAAAACCACGACAGTTGGCGCCCACCGTGGGGCTATCGCACGATGGTTTCAAGTTCTTGGAGGGCAACTTCGAAGGACTCAAGGGTTACGTCGTGGGCAAGATGACCAAAAGTCGTTGCGGCAAGCTCTACATCGATGATGCAGGATGGGGCCCCGAGGCCGGCTCAATTGAGTACGGGTACCGGGCCCCCTTTGGTGGCATACACGTCTTCATCAGCAAGATCGGTGAACCGGGCCCTGAGCCGGACATCTGCACCGACCTCGTCGAAACGGCTCAGCGTGCATGATCTGCCCGGGTCAAACCGGCCTTGAAGCATGCCTTCGTGGGAGTCATCCATGGAGGGGAATATGAGGATAGATCAGAATCTGGTGGTGAGACCGTCGTTTATTCCGGCGACGAGTCATCGACCGGAGAGACCGAGTCGTTATATCAATTGCAAGATGGCCGGATTGGGGGCTATTCCGATGGCAATAGTATTCCGGACCCCTCTGATCCGCCAAACCGGGTTGGAATATTCATGGCCGGTACACAGGCGGCGATCCACTCTTCGACCGCAGCAGCAATGATCTCCGGATCAGCGGCGGCGGCAGCCGAGGCGAGAGGCCTGTCGCGACCGCCGCTCAAGTTTTATCTAATCTATTTGATGCGTTGGCTACGCTCATGGCAGAGGCTAATCCGGCGGATCAGGATGCCCACAATGCGGAAATCGCAAAAATAAAGGATCAGATTACTCATGCCAAGGCCGATTTAGCAGCTGAGGATGCCAGGATGACCGCAGAACGGGCCGCTTTGGACGCACAGGCTTATCGGCTTATGCTGGATCAGAATGCATCACATGAAGTCCTGAAGAGGAGGCACCGGTCCCGCCTACCCCCAGTTTATGATGCTAGGAACCTCTTTAACACCCCAGGAGCGGGGACCAGTAACCCGCCGGTAGCAAACCGGGCGGAGGCACCTGGAGCGGGTGCGCCGGTTCAGCCACGTTTGATGGATCCGCCTCGGCAGAACTACATTGTGTCTCAGCCTGTCCCAACGCCGCCGGGTCATTACTCTACTCCAATGGACAATCTCGTTGCTACCGCTTCACGACTGGAGGCCATCCCGATTGAAGGTGATTCTGGTGGCGGTGGAAACGCGCCGGGTTAAGGAGCTTCTTCGGACAGCTTTGGTTCAACAGGAGGCGTATTCATACAGCCGTGATCGAATTCATTCCATCCCTCGTCCAAGCCGGAGTTACAGCAGGCGTATGGATGAACCGGCCGTGTCAAGCAACGCACGGAACCATGAAGCGCCCCGTGGCAACAACCCGGCAGGTGGCGTTGGTGATGCTCAGGAGGTGGTAGACCGGGCCCGAGCGCGCAGGGAGGCCGAGTTAGCGGTGCAGTATGAAGCTCATCAGCTTACTCCAGTTTGTCCAACCACATCAGTTGAGCCAGGAGTTACTTCTAGTTCCTTGGGGGTGTCGTGCCTTGTCCCAGCATTACGCAATGTGCGCCTGCCCAAGGATTTCAAGGGCCCGCGTAAGGTGCCGAATTACACTGCCGATTTATCTCCTGAAATATGGGTGGAAAGCTATGAGATGGCCATGGAGATGCTTGATGTGGATGATGCGGCATGTGCGAAATATTTCACAATGATGCTAGAAGGAACGGCCCGTACTTGGTTAAAAAGTCTACCGGCTAACTCGATCAGTTCATGGGCCGAATTGAGAGCCCGGTTTATCCAGAATTTTAAGGATACATGCAAGCAGCCTATGTCGATAGTAGACTTAGTTGCCTGTGTCCAGGAGGAAGGAGAGTCGACAACCCATTGGGTGCGCCGGGTCTCGAATTTTTTTGCATTCGTCAGACCGCATCAATGCCGATACTGCCGTTCTGACCTTGGAAGGCAACTGCCGGTTTGAACCTCTGAAGTTGAAATTGGGACGTCTAAAGCGCCACTGCAACGATATGGGGACCCTCATGGCCGCGTTAGTGAAGTATGCCGACTCTGATAGTACCAAGGATCCTGAGTCTGATGATGATAAGACAGGGAAGGGAAAGAAGAGCAGCAACGCCAAGGGGCAGCACCACAACTCGGCGGGTCATGGAAACGGCGGCAAACGTAAGGCGGATCACATCTTGGACTTTGTGGCTAACACCAACGCGCAGGATAAGGGCCAGCGGCGTAGGGGTAAACTGTCCCAGCGCAACGGAGCGCCTAATCCTAACTGTCGGTGTACTAAAGTAGGGACCCTAGTACCCCGAACTCGTGCACGGGTACTCGCAGCGTCCCCGTGGCAAGCCTCGCCGGGCGTCCGCCAAGACCCTCCGCAGCCTTTCAGAAGACAAGACCCCGGCAAGAGGAGCTTGCCGGGAAGGCCTCTCTAGGCACGAAGAAGACAAGGCCCCGGCAAGAGGAGCTTGCCGGGAAGGCCACCTCGAGCACGCAGAAGACAAGGCCCCGGCAAGAGGAGCTTGCCGGGAAGGCTCGGGGCGCGACAAGTCTCCGGGCGCGACAAGGATCCGGCCGCGGCAAGGCGCTTGCCACGGCATGCAACTTCTCTCCATCTCCGCTCCAGCTCACCCAGCGACGTGTCGCCACGGGACCGTTCCATGGGCGCGTGTCGAGAGGCTGTGCAGCCAGCGGAGAGCAGCGATAAGCGGCGCTGACAAACTCGCCATCGTGGCGAGCGGAGGCGCACCTGACGGTCTCTCAAGGTAATCGCTTGGGGCGACAACGACGGGCATTTATTGCTTTTGTCCCTTGCCGTCGAGTTAGGTATTTGGCATCGTACCTTTGTTCAAGTAGGTGTATCAACTCCTGTTTTACATTTGTACCCCGTCTATGTTGCCACCGCCGGAGACCCCTTGAGCATATAAAAGGAGGCCCGAGTGCAACGTGAAAGGGTTCCGCCGGTTCGCAAGGTTCGGCTGGTTCGTTCATTCGACCGCCATAGACTAGACACACTCACGCTTAGGTTTTGTAGCTCGCATTGCTCCCTGGCAAGAACACAATAGATCAAACAAGCAGCGTAGGAGTTTTATCTCTCCGGAGAGCTCCGGCTGGGTAAACTACTCGTGTCCATCGCCTCGATCCGCTCTTCGTGCGATCTCCGCCCCTGCGAACCACAAGGGGCCTGCTCCGCCCGGCCCCATAGGTGTCCGTGGGCACGATCAGCCTCCCGACATCTTCGGGCGCGCCGGTAGGGAAGCGTCGAGACCGTGTGAATCTGATCCGGCGTTCACACGAGCAGCGTCATCAACATCTTCCTCAACATGCCACCGAAGAAGAAGGCTTGGCGGCGGCAGAGCCGTCCGCTGTACCCACCCTCACCGCAGCAAAGCGGGTGGTGGGGGCGACGCTGGCGGAGGAACGGGCGCCGACGAAGGTGATCGCGACGCGTTGCCAAGTCCAAGGACAAGGCACCGCAAACCTCGGCGTCGCGCATCCCGCGCCCATCTCAGGAGACGCGGGACCAACAACGTCATGGCGTTCACAACGCCATACGTTCGTTGGATCGAGACCCTCAAGACCAGCATGCGCGCCAACATGCTGGCACGAGTGAGATACGGTCACCCGGACGAGACGCTGTTCCTTCTAACGTAGTTAGAAGTCCGAGCGTGTCCCGCTCCTCGCACCGTTCTCCAATGCCGCCCACTACTCCAGCAGAAGCTCTGGCGAGAGCTCAGCTGCTCCTCGACTAACCTCCAACGGCCGACAAGGTCGACGAGTGGAGGGCCACTATCGAGCCTCATCGGCTTTGCCAACGGCGACGCTCGCGGCAACTAACGCCATCATTGCCGCGGCGAGACGACAAAACGCGAGCCGGTGGCGGCGAGACTGTCGGAGGTGCAACCACTGTGCACTCTCCGCCAAGAAGGCCAAGATCGCCGACTCACCGGATCCACCTCGACAGCGACTCCACTGCATCGTCGGATCCGCGAACTCACCGCGATCAGCGCCAAGTTCTTCACGAGCGACAACAAGAGGACGCTCGAACTCGCATCGAGCGCCAAAGAGAAGCGCGACGTCAGTCCGACAAGCGCGCTGGGCCTTCTGTCGACATGCGCGCGCCGGAGGAGCCAGGTGACTTGCCGTCAGACGCGTAGGTTGCCCTGCGTTCACTCGTGAGCTGCGGCAAGTCCAAAGGCTCAGCCGGAAAAACTTCAAACCAGACGTGCGGAGAAGTATGATGGCAGGATGCATCCGTCGGAGTTCCTTAGCATCTACACCATCGCGGTGCAGGCTGCGGGGACGGGACGACAAGATCCTCGCCAACTACTTCCCGCCGTCCTCAAGCCCAACGCCGATCTTGGCTCATGCACTTGCCGAACAGCTCCATATCCTCTTGGGCGAATCTGTGCCATCGGTTTGTTGGCGCCTTCACGGTGGCCACAAACCTCATGGCCAAGAGAGTGACCTTCACTTGCTCGCCCAGAAGGAAGGAGAGTCCCTGCGCAAGTTCATTCAGAGGTTCAGCCGTGTGCACTACAACAACCCAGACGTCCACCCTGCCGCGGTGATTAGCGCATTTCATCAGAATGTGCGGAACCGCAGGATGAGGGAGGAGATGGCGATGTGCAAAGTCAAGGACGTCAGTGAGTTGTACGCCTTGGCCGACAAGTGTGCATCGCTACCGAGGAAGGAGGAGACTCCGGAGAGAATATGTACAGGATCGACAATGATGACACCGCCCGGCAAAGAAGGGCCCCGGCGAGGCAACAGGAAGAAGAAAGCCGAGAAGTGCTAGCAATCGAAAGCAGTCCGGCAATGGAGGTCGCGACAAGAACGCCAATGCTGGTGGCTCCGGCAAGGAGGTTACCGACGCCAACCACCAGTCGGTGGCGGCCGCCGACAAGCAGGACAGCTCCGGCAAGCAGTACTGCAAGATCCACCGCACCAAGGGCCACGATCTCTAGAGCTGCAAGATGGCCGAGCAGCTCGTTGAACAGCAGAGAGCTGAGTACGAGCGGCGCGACAAGGAGAAGGCCCAGGAAGGTGCTGGGGGAGCAAGCAAGAAACATCCCGGCCGGGGAGGACGCCGCGGCAAGGCCAAGCAGCGACAAGGAGATCGACCTCCCCGCGGCCGCGACAAGGATGAAGATGATGACGACGACGAAGATATGGAAGACGATGACGCCGACGAGCAGGAGTTTTAGAAAGCCACAGAGGTTCTCTGCGTTGACGGAGGCGCTTCCCTGCATACCTCCCACCGCCAACTCAAGCAATGGATGCGGGAGGTCAATGCGGCGGAACCATCCGTAGAGTCACGCAAGCCTCTCAAGTGGTCCAGCACGCCTATCATTTTTGATATTGAGGACCACCCTGATCGCATAATCATGCGGTCGGGTGCTTGCCGATGTTGGTATCACCAACCATCCGCAACCTCAAGGTCACAAAATGTTAGTTGGCGGCGGGGCGGCTTATCTGATCTCCTCCGCGGTGCTCCGAAGCTTCAAATCCTCGACAATGAGCTCGAAGAGACCGGAACCTTCCAAGGAATCAATCCGGGAAGGAGCAAGCCGAAGGGAAGATTACGTTGCCGGTCACATTTGGCAGCGAGCTGAACTTCAGGACTGAGAGGGTTACATTCGACGTTGCCGATTTCCCATTGCCTTACAATGGGATACTTGGCCGTCCAGCACTCGCCAAGTTCATGGTAGCCTCTCACCACGCTTACAATCTACTCAAGATGCCAGGCCCGATAAGCATCATGTCTGTCCATGGCGACAAGAAGGATGCCCTTATCTGTGCCGACAAGATCTACCGGGATGCAGCAGCCGCGACAGACTGCCCAACACTTGCCGCTGAAGCTCCCGGGGGTAAGAAGACCAAGTCCAAGTCCGGCAAGGGCTTTGATGCTCACTCCGGCAAGCGCACCTCTTCGGAGTGCTGCGCTACCGTCGAGGACGCACCATCGAGCTCCACCGGCAAGTGCAAGAAGATGGTGGCTCCGCCGAAGACCAAGAAGGTGCCCGCCAAGGAGGACGGCACTTGTGGTACCTTCACCATCAGTGCCTCTCTCGACCCCAAATAGGAAGGCGCGCTCGTTGCTTTCCTTCGGGCGAATGTCGACGTGTTTGCATGGCAACCGTCTGATATCCCGGTGTTCCCGTGAAAGTGATTGAGCACCACCTGGCGCTTGTCCTCATCGCGCGCCCGTCAAGCAAAAAGTCGTGAAGCAAGCAGTGGATCGCCAATAATTCAAAGCCTAAGAGATCAAGAAACTGGAAGCAGTAGGCCTTGTCAGAGGAGTGCTCCATCCTACGTGATTGTCCAATCATGTAGTCGTCGCCAAGGCAAATGGAAAATGTAGACTTTGTATTGACTTCACGGATGTTAATAAAGCTTGTCCCAAAGATCCATTTCCCTTGCAGCATTGACCAGATTGTTGACTCCACGGCTGGATGTGATTTGCTTTCGTTTCTTGATGCATACTCAGGATACCATCGGATCTTCATGGCTGAAGAAGATGAAGAGAAGACCGCATTCATCACACCATGTGGCACATACTGTTTCATACGGATGCCTTTCGGTTTGAAGAATGCCGGTTCAACATTTGCAAGGGTAGTCCATGACGCTTTTGAGCCGCAAATGCACAGAAATGTAGAAGCCTACATGGATGACATAGTGGTTAAAAGCAAGGACAAAGCAACTCTGGTTCAAGATTTGGACGAGACCTTTGCGAATCTACGCAAGATCAACCTCAAGCTCAACCCCGAGAAGTGCGTGTTTGGAGTCCCTTCCGGCAAGCTTCTCGGGTTCTTCGTATCTCAAATGAGGGATTGAAGCCAATCCCGACAAGATCAAGGCCATTGAGCAGATTGAAGCACCAAGGCGCGTCAAGGATGTACGAAGACTTGCCGGTTGCGTGGCTGCTCTCAGCAGGTTTATTTCTAGGTCTGCTGAGCGCGCCCTGCCATTTTTCAAGATTTTGAAAACGGCAGGTCCGGTAAAATGGACTCCCGAAGCAGAGGCTGCGCTGCAGGACTTGAAGAGATACCTGTCCTCCACTCCAACACTTGTCACACCTAAGCCACAAGAGAAGTTGCTGCTATATATAGCGGCAACCAATCAAGTGGTTAGTGCTGCGTTAGTAGCGGAGAGGGAGGCGGATGACGAGCCAGCGACCACGGCAAACACATCCAGCGACAAGCGAGGGCTTCGTCGACAAGCTCTGGTCCCGACAAGGACGAATCCAGCGGCGACACAAGAACGAGATGCGTAAAAGGATGGTGCAGCGCCTAGTCTACTTTGTCGGTTCCCTCCTGCAGGGGGCTAGGTCAAGGTACTGTGTGCAAAATTGCTTTTCGGCCTCCTCATGGCCTCGAGAAAGCTGCGCCATTACTTCCAAGCACACGAGATCACAGCTTGTCACTCACTTTCCGGCAAGAGGATACCGCAGAATCCGAAGCGGCGTGCAGGATTGTCGAATGGGCATTGGAGCTGTCAAGCTTTGGTCTCAAGTTTGAAAGCACATCAACTATCCAAAGCAGAGCCTTGGCGGAATTCATAGCAGAATGGACGCCAACGCCAGATGAAGAGATTCCAGAGACGAGCATTCCCGTCAAAGAAGCAAGCAAAGAGTGGCTGATGTACTTTGATGGTGCCTTCTCGCTGCAAGGCGCCGGTGCAGCGTCTTGCTTATCGCACCCACCGGAGAGCACCTCAAGTCGTCGTCGGATGCACTTTCCCAAGGAGCAAGCGACAAACAATACTGCGGAGTATGAAGGTTTGCTTGCGGTCTCGTGGATCGCAGTGGACCTTGGGATCAAGAAGCTTATTGTCAGGGGTGACTCGCAACTTGTCGTCTGACAAGTGAACAAGGATTACCAGAGTCCGTTGATGGAAGCTTACGTCGATGAAGTGAGGAAGCTAGAAGAGCACTTTGACGGCCTGCAAATGGAACATGTTCCAAGAGCTCAGAATGATATTGCCGACGGCTCACAAAGTGCGCTACACTTAAGTTACACAATGGAACCAGGGATTTTTGAGCTCCAGCTGCCTCAACCAACCGCCACACCATCCACCGGACAAAGCACGCAGAGGAAGTTGGCCGCCGGTGACTACCTTCCGACAGAGCTTCCCGAAGCCGTCAGCCGCAAAGGTCCCCAAGATCAACACCAACAAGCCTTTGAGGAGCAGTCTGCTCAAGCAGACCCAGTGGTTTGTTTCGTTGAAGCAGACGCTCCCGACAAGTCTTGCTCCGGCAAGCTTGTCGGGAGCATCAAGCTCCGGCAGGTCGCAGTTCTTCTGCCGTGGAAGCTGGTGTTCCCGGAGCAGCAGATGTGCCTTTAGTCCTTGTTGTCGAGCCGCAAGCTCCAAAGATGGGCGCAGCAGATTGTCCATTTCCTCCGAGCAGGAGAACTTCCCGAAGAGCAAGAAGAAGCGGAAAGAGTAGCCCGGCGGTCAAGTATGTACCAGTTTGTCGACAGATACTGCATGTATGAGACTCAACGGTGTGAAATTGAAGTGTATTCCCGGGGAAGATGGACGAAGCTGTTGGCGAAGATACATGGAGGCATATGTGGTCACCACATTGGCGCAAGAGCACTTGCCGCAAAGCTTTCCGGCAAGGTTTCTTCCGGCCGACAGCCCTCCGGGATGCAACCGCACAAGTAACCAAGTGTGAAGCGTGCGGTTCCATTCCAAACAGATACACCAGCCAGCTCAAGCTCTCCAGACGATCCCTTTATCCCGCCATTTTGATGCGGGGCTCGACATCCTCGGCCCCTTCCCCGAAGCTGTCGGGGCTTTGAGTACTTGTACCGCCATCGACAAGTTCACAAAGTGGCCGGAAGTGGAAGCGATGAGGAAGGTGACAGAGAGTCGTGATCAAGTTCTTCAGTCAATTGTTTGTCGTTTTGGAATCCCTAACCGGATCATCACCGACAACAAAGACAGAATTCACGAAGTCGCACCTTCATGCAAGACGTCCAAGACCTTGGCGCCAAGGTCTGCTTTGCTTCATTGCTCACCCGAGAAGCAACGGTCAAGCGAGAGGGCAAATGCTGAAGTGCTTCAGCGGTCTCAAGACCGAACTTTCGACAGGCTGCACAAGTGCGGAAGAAACTGGATCGAGGAGCTGCCGGTGGTTCTTTGGTCGATCAGACGACGCCAAATTGAGCCACCGCCGTACACCCTTTGCTCTAGTCTATGGAGCAGAGGCGGTTCTCCCCACGGAACTCAGATACGGATCGCCTTGAGTGCTCGCTTATGATGAGCTCGAGCAAGAGCAAGCTGCGACAAGATGACGCTGCTCCTTGAGGAAGATCGTCTTCGAGCAGTATCGCGAGCCGCCGCTACCGACAAGCTCTGCGTCGCTACCATAGCCGCAGGGTTAATGCCGAAGTCTCGAGGAAGGCGACCTTGTTCTTCGGTAGCGTTCAATCCGCCAAGAATTCAAACAAGTTGACGCCAAGTGGGAAGGCCCTTATCGGGTGAAACGAGTCACTAGGCACGGCGCTGTCATGCTTTGAGACCGAAGATGGCATTCCGGTGAGCAACTCTGGAACATTGAGCATCTTCGTAAGTTTTACCCATAGGGCGCGGTTGTCGGAATCCGTTCGGCAACCACCTTTTGTACAAGTCTTGCCGCTGTTGCATGTAATCCTTTGTACAAAGCCGGGCGCAGACCCCGTGCATCAGTAAAAGCTCATGTGTTGCGCACAGCTTGTCAAGTTCATGCTTTCATCAATTTATTGCATGCTTTGGCTAACACTTTGTGCAGCAACCACACCCGGTAAGAAGAATCGAGCCGCTAGGCTCCGTAACATTATTTCCTCTTCTTTTTCTTTTCTCAAAGAAAGAAGGGCTCCCTCGCGCACAAGTTAACCAGGGGGGAAGGAGGAGATAATACTATGGACCAAACACCGCTCGAGGAAGATTCACCACATCGGGAAGCAAGAGACCGAAAAGCTAAGTTGCCAAAGTTTGAGCAATCAGTAATAAATTTTTAAAGTTATCTTCCTTGAACGACCGCGCTTTGTATGAAAAACCCATGCGCGGAGGAACCAAATCGTGACTGGTCGCGCCCTTACTTTGTTTCGAGTCCGCTCAACAACTTAAGTGAGCTGCGGCTAGTCCGCGACAAGGTTGCTTGTCGGTGGCGACCCCTTGACCGCTGAAGTTCCGACTTTTCGGCACTCATGCGGCAAGGGTGCTCGCACCGCAAGTTTCACTGGCGTAGGGCAATAACATACAAAGCCAAGAGTCAAGTAAAGGAAGTAACGTAGCAAATGTTGCCCAGAATAAAGTTATATTACAAAAATAACTTATTGCGGCATCAAGCTAAATCGTTCTCAGAACTGAAATAACAGCGAAGAGGAGAAGAAGGTCGCGCCGGCACCCAAGCCCCGGCAAGCCAGAGTTGCCGGGGGCTGCGGCAAGCCAGAGTTGCCGGGGGCCGCGACAAGCCAGATAAGCCCTTCGTCCCTTTTCAAGCATCCCTTTTTCATTAAAAACATTCTACTCGGATACAATCCGTGGAGAATGAAAAACATGAAAGAGAAGATTACAAGTTTTAAATGCGGATAAGGCCCGAAGGCTTACAAATTAAAAAGTTAAGATGCCCGTAATCCTTTTCATGTCCCTCTTTTCAGGAGGTAGGTCAGGGAGGCGAGAAGGGCAAAAGAAACGCCTAGGCGAGCTACAGTGCCGAAGGCACCAAGGGAACATCCCGGGAGCTCCCCGAGGGCTTGACGGAGATGGAAGCGCCGGAAGCGGGGCTCGAAGACGGGGAGGCAGGACGTCAGCATGCTGTCGAGGGCACTATGCCCTCGTACTCCGACTTGACAGCCTTGTCGCCATCCCTCTTCCCCTTCTGCAGCCTCCCTACGCCCACGCCCAAGGAGACGACCCCGGGGAGTTCAAGGAGCCGGCGACGCGGATGATGGGGTCGCCGGCGACGCGCGAAGCGGCGCCCGACAACTAATCGGGCCCGCTACCCTCGTCGCCGCTGTCGCTCTCCTCCTCGTCACTCTCGCTCAAGGGAGAATCTTTCTTTGTCGGAGGAGCTATCCACGCAGCACTTCGCCCGAGTACCGAGATCCCCAAGACCTTGACGGAGAGGAGATCACCCTCCATTAACTTAAAATGGAGGGTAAACCCCGCCTCAGGCTGTGGATGCGAGTGAACGTCTTCCACCCACGATCAAGATACATCACATTAGGGGCTGGGAATACAACACGGACTCGCATGCCGCTGATTCCACAGCCCCTCATGTGCGATCTCGATGTCTCGGGCGGATCCGACTCCATCAAGCGCCATGAACGGAGCTGGAAGCCGAGGCGACGACGAGACGCCGGCGCAGCCTCGACGAAGAACTTCGCAAGGGTCGTCCCTCAGATGGACCGCCGAAGGGAGGAACCGCCGGCGGAAGCGGAGACGGCCACGCCCGTCGCCTCTTCCCCGAGCGCCTCGACCTGCCCACGACCTCGCCTCCCTCTTCCTCTTGTGGCTGGCTCGCCACCCCGGGCGTGGGGTTGGGAGGAGGCGCTGTCTAGCGGTGACCCTCGCCGCCACCGATGAAGAACCAAGGTTCCTTTTCTCCATGACGAATGAGAGAAAGAGGAGCGGAACCGAGGAAAGGAGGAGATGGGAGAGTGCGGGCTTCTGCGCCCCTTCCGCTCTTTTTAAGGAAGCAAGGTGGGGCTCGACCGCCCGCTTGACAAATCAGGGCATAGGAAGAGCAGGAATCGGGGCCGACCTGCTGCCTCTGCTCGTAACGTCCCAGTTTTCCACTTCCACCGTCCGCGACCCCAAGAGCATGGGAACCACGTGGTGGGGATGCAGAACTGAGGCGACGGGTGAAGCAATCCCGCACGCCGCCCACTTCCCCCACGACGCTGCAATTGACGCGTGCCGTTACGGGGGAACACGGAGGGTACGGAATGGATTTGGTTTGGACCCAGGTCGCGCGTGCCCGTGCCCTGTTTTGGGCCTGGCCCAACAGCGCTCGGCACCGTGTATGGCCCAGACCCGGGGGCTCCTGTCGGTGTACTAAAGTAGGGGTACCCTAGTACCCCGAACTCGTGCACGGGCAGTCGCAGCGTCCCCGTGGCAAGCCTCGCCGGGCGTCCGCCAAGACCCTCCGCAGCCTTTCAAAAGACAAGACCCCGGCAAGAGGAGCTTGCCGGGAAGGCCTCTCTAGGCACGAAGAAGGCCCCGGCAAGAGGAGCTTGCCGGGAAGGCCACTCCAGGCATGCAGAAGACAAGGCCCCGGCAAGAGGAGCTTGCCGGGAAGGCTCGGGGCGCGACAAGTCTCCGGGCGCGACAAGGATCCAGCCACGGCAAGGCGCTTGCCGCGGCATGCAACTTCTTCTCCGCCTCCGGCTCACCACCCAGCGACGTGTCGCCACGGGACCGTTCCATGGGCGCGTGTCGAGAGGCGGTGCAGCCAGCGGAGAGCAGCGATAAGCGGCACTGACAAACTCGCCATCGTGGCGAGCGGAGGCGCACCTGACGGTCTCTGTTGCACTGTTTGGGCGACAACGAGGGGCATTTATTGCTTTTGTCCCTTGCCGTCAGAGTTAGGTATTTTGCACCGCATACCATCGCTCAAGTAGGTGTACCAACTCCTGTTTTACATTTGTACCCCGTCTATGTTGCCACAGTCGGAGACCCTTGAGCATATAAAAGGAGGCCCGAGTGCAACGTGAAAGGGTTCCGCCGGTTCGCAAGGTTCGCTGGTTCGGTTCATTCGACTGGCCATAGACTAGACACACTCACGCTAGGTTTTGTAGCTCGCATTGCTCCCTGGCAAGAACACAATAGATCAAACAAGCAGCAGTAGGAGTTTTATCTCTCCGGAGAGCTCCGAAGCTGGGTAAACTACTCGTGTGCATCGCCTCGATCCGCTCTTCGTGCGATCTCCGCCCCCCTCCGAACCACAAGGGGCCTGCTCCGCCGGCCCCATAGGTGTCCGTGGGTACGATCAGCCTCCCCGACACTAACCCAGACCGTTTATCTTACCCATTGAACCAGCCCTGCCGGAAACATGGGACGAAGGAAATGCCGGCCACACACCTCTGGAAGGACTGCTACATCATGCAGGAGTTCAAAAATTTTAGCGCTTTCCGGTACGATCATGGACTAGGTGGCGGTTCAGGCCCTGGATCTCATGGTCCGGATTATGGTGGAGGAAATTCCGGTTCAGGTTTCAATGGTAATCAGGGCGGACATAACAATCAAGGTAATCAGGGCAGCCATGGTGGCTACAATCAGCAGTAGCAACAGCAATCAGGTTATCAGAGCAACCCGAAGCAGTTGAACAGCGGGCAGTATCATGTCTTCACCACTAGTTTAGACAAGTGTGGCCGAAAGATTCATAAGCGGGCAGTGAACTCTGTTGAACCGGCAGTACCCCATTACTTACGCTGGTCTGAGCAGCCAATCATATGGAGTAGAGAGGATCATCCTCCCCGGGTTGACAATCCGGGTCAACTGGCATTGGTGGTGGCGCCTCAGGTGGGAGGTTATAAGTTCACCAAGGTGCTCATGGATGGAGGAAGCAGTATCAACATCCTTTATTATGAAACCTTCCGTCGTATGGGGTTAACAGATAAAAATCTTAAACCATCCAATACGGTGTTCCACGGCGTGGTGCCTGGTAAGTCAGCATATCCTGTTGGCAAGATAGCTCTAGGGGTGGCTTTTGGAGATAATCATGACTCAAGATCAGAAACATTGACCTTTGAGGTGGTGAAAATCAAGAGTCCGTATCACGCTCTGTTTGGGCGGCCAGCTTATGCCAAATTTATGGCACGGCCCTGCTATGTCTATCTGCAGCTCAAGATGCCGGGTCACAAGTGAATGATAACCGTCCATGGAAGCCGCAAGATTGCTTTGGAGTGTGAAGAAGGTGATGCGGCCTATGCTGAGTCGGTTTGTGCCACGGAAGAGTTAAAATTTTACAAGGATAATGTTGATCCGCCGGACATGACTCCGTTGAAAAAGCCAACTACGGAGCATGATCCGGCCCTGAAGTTTAAATCGGCTCCTGAGACTAAGCTTGTTGACTTCGTACCTAGCGATTCGTCCAAGAAGTTCAACATCAGCGCAAACTTGGATCCGAAATAGGAAGACGCGCTCATCGAGTTCATCCTTGAGAATCAGGACATCTTTGCGTGGAAGCCTTCTGACATGCCAGGTGTACCGAGGGAACTCACTAAGCACACTCTTAATGTTGATCCTAAGTATAAACTGGTGAAGTAGTCTCTCTGCCGGTTCAATGAAGAAAGACACAAAGCTATTGGAGAGGAAGTGGCCAGGCTCTTAGCGGCTGGATTTATCGTTGAAGTTTTCCATCCTGAATGGTTAGCTAATCCGGTGCTGGTCCTTAAGAAGAACGACACCTGGCGTATGTGTGTGGACTACACAGATCTTAACAAAGCTTGTCGAGCAGATCCTTTTGCTCTCCCCCGTATTGATCAAATTATTGATGCTACGGCGGGTTGTGAGCGTTTGAGCTTTCTGGATGCATATTCTGGTTATCATCATATCAAGATGGCAGTTAAGGACCAGGAGAAGGCGGACTTCATAACCCCCTTTGGGGCCTTCTGCTATGTGTCTATGCCCTTTGGGCTCAAGAGTGCGCATGCGACTTATCAACGGTGTGTGCAGAATTGTCTTCATAAGCAAATTGGCCGTAATGTTCATTCCTATGTGGATGATATTGTGGTCAAGTCAAGGAAGAAGGAGACTCTGATTGATGATTTGAAGGAAACCTTTGATAACCTGCTTGTTTACAAGATGATGCTTAATCCGGCTAAGTGCATTTTTGGTGTACCGACAGGCAAGCTATTGGGCTTTCTGGTGTCTAACAGGGGCATTGAGGCTAATCCGGAAAAGATCAAAGCCATCACCTCTTTGGCTAAACCAAAGTGTATCAATGACGTTCAACACTTGGCGGGCCGGATTGCCGTGTTGAGCCGGTTTATCAGCCGCCTTGGTGAGAAGGCGATTCCTTTGTATCGAATCTTTGAAAAGCGGATAACTTCGTCTGGAGTTCTGCCGCTGATGAGGCGTTTGAGGACTTAAAGCGGCAGTTGGCTAATCCACCCGTTCTTGCTGCTCCGGTTGACAAAGAACCATTGCTGTTATATGTGGCAGCTAATGCTCGAGCAGTCAGCGTGGCTATTGTGGTGGAGCGCAAGGAGGCAGGCAAGGAATATCCGGTTCAACGTCCGGTTTACTATATCAGCGAGGTACTTATTGATTCTAAGCAGAGGTACCCGCATTGGCAGAAGCTGGTATATGGGGTGTTCATGGCAAGCCGGAAGATCAAGCAATACTTCCAAGGTCATCCTATCACGATGGTCAGTTCTGCTCCTTTGGGGGATATAATCCAGAACAGGGAAGCAACTGGCCGGATTGCCAAGTGGGCTATAGAGATTGGGCTTCATGGGTTGAAATACATACCTCGAACGGCGATCAAGTCTCAGGCACTTGTGGATTTCATCAACGATTGGACAGAACTGCAAGCACCTGAAGAGAAGCCGGATCATACTTATTGGACTATTCATTTTGATGGGTCCAGGCAATTGGAGGGCTCGGGGGCTGGAGTCGTATTAACTTCCCCACGAGGTGACAAGTTTTGTTATGTTCTCCGTTTAATGTTCCCTTGTACTAACAATGCAGCTGAGTATGAAGCTTTACTCCATGGTCTTCGGATGGCTAAGGAGATGAATCTAAGCCGAGTTAAGTGCTTCGGTGACTCGAACCTGGTGGCTCAACAAGTGTCTGACACTTGGGATTCCAAGGATCCACTCATGGCAGTGTATCGTCGTGAGGTGGATATTGTTGCAGGTCACTTTAAAGGTTACCAGGTGGGTCATGTGGACCGACAGAGGAACGAAGTGGCGGGCGCTTTGAGCCGATTGGGTTCTCAACGTAAACCGGTCCCGCCTAATGTCTTCTTGGATGTTCTACATAATCCGTCCGTCAAGCTTCCTGGTGAAGAGGATTTGGCTATTCCTGATCCGGAAGCTCAATTGGTGGCAGCTCTTCATGTTATTCCGGATTGGACGGTTCCTTATCTCGCGTATATGAACTAGGGCGAGTTACCAGAGGATGAGACTCTGGCCAGGCAGATAATCCGGCGGTCCAAGTCCATGACTATTATCAATGGAGAGTTGCATCATTGCAGTGTGACAGGGGCGTTTCAACGATGTGTATCCCCTGAGGAAGGCTGTGAAATTTTGCGCGAGATCCACGAAGGAGATTGTGGTCACCACGCCGGTTCAAAATCTTTGGTGGCCAAAGCGTTTCATCACGGGTTTTATTGGTTGACAGCCCATGCTGATGCTGAGGACTTGGTCAGACGATGTGATGGTTGTCAGAAGTTCTCAAGACGCGCTCATGTGCCGGCTCAAGAATTGAGAATGATTCCAATTACTTGGCCGTTTGCGACGTGGGGGCTGGATATGGTTGGGCCTTTCAAGAGGTCCAAGGACAAGAAGACCCACCTCTTGGTGGCGGTTGACAAGTTCACAAAGTGGGTAGAAGCAGAGCCCGTTAGCAAGTGTGACGCGGCCACGGCAGTTCAATTCATCAAAAAGGTGATTTTCTGGTTTGTCTTTCCACATAGCATTATCACTGACAATGGTACCAATCTATCCAAGGGTTCCATGAAGGAGTTCTGTTAGCGTGAGCACATCCGGCTTGACGTATCATCAGTGGCTCACCCATAGTCCAATGGTCAAGAAGAGAGGGCCAATCAAGAGATCTTGCAAGGCATCAAACCCGGCTTATGGTTCCTTTGCAGCGGACCCCGGGTCGTTGGGTTGAGGATCTACCTTCTTTGTTATGGAGCATCAACACCACACCTAACAGATCGACAGGATACACGCCGTTCTTTATGGTTTATGGAGAGGAGGCGGTTCTTCCCAGTGACATCCGTCATGACTCACCTCGTGTAGCGGCATATGTTGAAGCGGACAACGAGAAAGCACGGCAAGAAGCTCTTGACCTATTGGATGAGGAGCGTGACATAGCGGCTGCCCGTTCGGCGATTTACCAGCAAGATCTGCGTCGTTATCACAGCCGCCGGGTTAGAACCAGAACCTTTCAAGAAGGAGATTTGGTGCTTCGGCTCATCCAGGATCAGACGGATATGCACAAGTTATCTGCACCTTGGGAAGGACCTTTTGTGGTTAGCAAGAATCTACACAACGGGTCATACTACCTAATCGATATTTGAGAGCGCAAAGACTCACATACGTCGGAGGAGGAGACCAACCGGCCGTGGAACATTGCTCATCTTTGGCCTTACTATACTTGAGCTATAGGCTCTGTTTATGTACATATTATGACAATGTATATATTATGATCAATACAATAAACCTGAACCTCAGCTAAAGCGGGGTCTCTGTTATTTTTACATCATGTGTGGTTACATGGAGCTTCTGTTCTTAAAGCGGCGTCCGGTTTACCCCTTGATTTAGCTTCTCAAAAGCTTTATATTTTATCACTTGGGGGCTTGGTCATGTCCGAACCATAGCAACACCTTTTGATAGGTGCAATGCCACAGCATCACTTGGGGGCTTGGTCGTATCCGAACCACAGCTACGCCTCTTGATCGGCGCAAAGCCACAGCATCACTTGGGGGCTTGGTCGAACCCGAACCATAGCTACACCTCTTGATCGGCTTAATGCCAAAGCATCATTTGGGGACCTGGCTGACTCGAACCATAGCTACACCTTTTGGGGGCGTGGTCGTGTCCGACCGTGGTAATACCTCTTGATCGGCTCAAAGCCTCATTTGCACTGGTTTTATTTCTGCTTTTGATTGAATTTTGTTCTCTTTTTTGATGAACATTTTTTGTTGCTTTTTCAAACCGACATGGTTAAACCGGTTCGGCTGTCAATTACAAATTAACGGAACATGGTCAAATCTTAATCCGGAGACTATCTGCCCGGTCTGATTTTCTGTTACCATCTTATTATGGAGTAAACCGGTGTTTATCATAACCCGGAACGGTTTATGTTGTCAATCGACCTTATATTAACAGGAGCTGTTTTCTCCTCCAAAGTTTGGGTTATCAACCCCACTACAAGGTTGGCCAGCCAACATCATGCTCGACGGTGGCAGGTATTGTATATTTCCATATTTGGTTATATATTCTAACCTAAGTTATCATCTTTGGTTTTATATACATAGATATCATAACCTGCCTGGTGGTAAACCGCCAGGGCGTTTTAAGCTTCTTGACTGCAGAAACAGTTTGGAAAAATATGAATCGAACAAGCATCAGTTGAAGATAAATATGCACGAAGGCATACCAGATCAAGTATATTAACTAGCCTATTACAAGGCGGTCAAGGGCCCAAAAAATCATTGTTTTATCAACTACATGTCACAGCATGCAGTGGCTTAAATCGGCCCCCGGTTCACGCTTGGTCACCGGCTTGACCTGACGGTTGCGGATCATCTCGTGCCGGTTCAGCTTCTTCCTCCCTACCTAGTGGCTGGAAATCAACAGTTGCCCAGTCGATCCCAGTTAAGGCTTGAAATACAGCTTCTCATTATCAGCAGGGACGGTTCAATGTCAGGAGCGTAAGTGTGCTTACGGATTGGCGGGATAAGATTCAGCTTCAGGAATTGGTGCAACAACCCGCTTGTTTGTATTATCATAGTTGGCTTGATAGTGGGAAAGATTTGCCTCTTCAACCAGTTGACAAGCCAGAGGGCGCACTTCCCAGTTTATGGTTTGGAGATCATCTTCATCAAATTCTGTCCCATCTTCCTTCAAGCTGGGATAGCCTTGGGCCGCTTCAACAGGATCAAAGTCAGGCACCCATGCTTTTGCCTAGATTAGGGCGGTCAAAGCACCCCTTCTAGCAGCAGATTTCTTCAGCTCTTCAACCCGGGCAGGGAGCATAGATAACCTTTCAAGGGTATCTTTGATCAAGGTGGGCGGCGGATTGTTGTGGGAAGCGGTGTAGATTATCCGTTGTGCACCAGAGTACAGTTGCTCTATCAGAGTGTAGGCACCTTTTAGCTTCTTCCGCACATCCGATCCCAAGTGGCCAATACAAGTTCATGTATCACAGCGTCGTCCTGGTAATAATCATCATCAATAAGGCGTATGAAAAATAAACCAAGCCAGTCAAGTTCTACTTCAAGATCCGGGTTACCCACATCATCGTCAGCCGGTGGATCGGAGGATGCAGTGGTTCTCTTCCTGTTAGCAGGCTTCTTCACAGCTTTGGTCTTTTTCCGGTTGGCTTCACCGGTTAATCTTGTGGAGGTTTCTTGTTCCAGAAGGATCATCGCCCTGTAAAAAATAATAACATTTTCAGATAATATTTGGATAGGAGCAATTTCAGATATGTAGATGGTATGATTCTTACCGCTGGCGGTTTGTTGATGGCGCAAAAGGGGAGTAGGCCAGTTTGAGCACAGACATCCTCCGGTTCATTCAACATCTTTTTCACAGCCTCAGTAACTTCATCGTCTATGAGCTGGATATCAATGTGCCGCTGAACATCTTTTACATCTCCTGTATACTCACACATCAAACCGGGGCGCTGGCTTAAGGGCAATATGCTCCAAGATATCCAGCAGCGAGTAAAGTCAACCCCTGTCAACCCGTTTGCCATGAAGGCCCTAAGCTTGGATAGTTGAGGAGAATATTTGATTCTCTCTTTAGCGGTTAGCCTCTGAGGAAAAGGGTGTGTGTTGCTCAGACGTTCCGGACGGTAACCCGACAGGGGATTTTCTTCAGAAGGAGAGGTGTCCTTGTAGTAAAACCATGTCTGGTTCCATTCTTTGGGGTGGCTATGAAGTTTGGCATGAGGGAAGGTGACTTCTTTTCTTTTCTGAATCACCATACCACCCATTTCTGTGTTGGGTCCGTCTGTGAATTCAGTACGACGGTTCAGGTGAAAGCAATCCTGAAATAGTTCTACTGTAGGTTCCTCCTGAAGGTACACCTCACAGAACACTTGAAACTGACAGATATTGGCTACGGAGTTGGGACCGATATCTTGTGGACGCAGTTGGAAGTTGACTAGGACATCCCGGAAATTTTTTGAACTGGGAGGGTTGAAGCCCCGGCTTAAATGATCAGCAAAAACAATAACTTCTCCGTCTTTGGGCGTAGGAGGACATTCCGGGCCAGGGACCCTCCAGTGAATGGCGTCTTTCTTACTTAAAGCGCCCGTTTTGACCAGATTGTTCAGCTGATCTTCAGTCACTCGAGAAGGGACCCAGTTGCACTCATACACTTGTTTGGCCATGGCAAGATCTACAATACAGTAATTGCTGGTTCAAGAATATGTTGGACAATTATATGATGATGCATATTTGCTAAACCGGGGTCAGCTATCTATAAACCGGAGTTCAACAATGCAACAGTGCCCAAGGGTTTGGCGGTTCAACAAGGGGACTAATGGTGTATGCTGAGTTGTTATTTTTGGCAGATAGTTAAACCGCCTAATCTAAACATCAAAGAGTCAAGACTGTAGGTATGTAAGTGAATGAAAAACAGGTTCACAAGTTGATGTTGCAGTTTTGGATCTAAGGCATATCAGAAAAGGGAAATATATTTAAAACCTAAAGAAGCAGTACTGGACCAATGAGTGAAGGTTCGGATGAGATCTACTGTTTTGAGATGCATAAATGGAAACAGAGGCTAAAGGCTACCATCGTATAGAGCAGATATTCAGGAGTTTATCAAGAATTGTCATATGAACAAAGAACAACTAATGAACACCGAAGAACGTTGAAACCCTAGAATAGATCTATGGCGGAAAGGGCAGAGAACTTACCGGAGCTAAGGAAGAAGCGGAAGGGCGCCGCGGTTGTCTTGTGCGTTCAGGGTGATGCAGCGGCCAAGGCCGGAGCAGAGACGATGGTCGATGGTGGCGGCGGAGCTCCAGAGGCTGAGCGGCGCAAGGAGGACGACGCGAAGAGGCAGGAGGGGGAAAAGAAAATGACCCCTCGGTCCTATTTATAAAGGCAAGGGATAAGTGTTAGGCGCAAAAATCGAGGTGCCAGAAATTTGGAAGTGAGGCGGAGCTGTCGCCTCGATTGACGGGGACCCATTAATGAAGATGTATCATACACAATTTTTTAACAGATGACGTCACGCCGGTTCACCAAGATCTGAGAAGATGACGTCACGGCGGTTTACCAAATTATGAGAAGATGTTGAAGACGAAGTTTTTACTAAGGATTGACATGAACCTGTTCAAATCAATCTAGGGCCTAATGTTGGGGATATTACTACTAGGCATAAACCGGCCCGAACAGGCCGAGTTAACTTCATCAGTAGTTGAGTATGCTTGAAGCCCATGAAGGCAGACGAGGATGTTATGTAAGGGCCCAAGGCCCAGAACCGGTTTAAGGCCTGTAGCCGTGAACCGGCATTAGTATGTAACTTGTATTGTAAGATAGAAAGAGTGGAGACCGAACCGGACACGTTTATGAGCCGGTCTCGGGACTCTTTAAACCGACGGGTGTCACCCATGTATATAAGGGGACGACCCGGCGGCGGTTCAGAAAGAGAGACAACAACTCGAGACTTAGGTGAAGCATATTCGCTCCCTGGTCATCGAAACCCCATCAATTCCATCACAACTAGACATAGGCTTTTACCTTCATCGAAGGGGCTGAACTAGTATAAACTCTCTTGCGTCCCTTCTCCGTTTTAATCCCTTCAAGCTAACCCGTAGCGATGGCTCCATGACTAAGTCCTTTCAAGAGGACATCTGCCGTGAAAAAACAATGACACTTTCCTCTTCAAGGGAAAACCAACGCAGTGCTCAACAGGTAGCACCTCCATGGCAAGAGCAAGCTGAGGGCGACAATCCTCAATGTCAAGGACATCATCACTCTTGACCCCAACATAATGAAGAGCAACGCTATGACAAACTCAAGTTCACCATGCCCATGTTCACCGAAAGCAATGATCCCGAAGAATACCTTTCATGGGCATTGAAGGTTGACAAGACCTTTCGTATGCACAACTATGAGGAAGAGAAGAAGATTGCAATGGCATCCCTTGAGTTCCAAGACTCTATGTCCTCATTTCGTGGGAGCAAGACATTGAGCGTCGAGAAGCAAGAGGTGAACCACCAATCAGAACTTGGGTTCAAATGAAGGATGTTATGGGAGCGCGCTTCATGCCAACATACTATAACCGCGACCTCTTCGAGCAACTACAACTCCTCAAGCAAGGAACAAAAACCGTTGAAGAGTACTACAAGGAAATGGAAATTGATGTGATACAAGCTAATATCACGGAAGTTGATGAGAAAACTATGGCATGTTTTTTGAATGGACTCAATCACCGTCGGTGTCAAAACTAGCAGATCTCGGGTAGGGCGTCCCGAACTGTGCGTCTGAGGATTGATGGTAACAAGGGACAAGTGGGACACAATGTTTACCCAGGTTCGGGCCCACTTAATGGAGGTAAAACCGTACATCCTGCTTGATTGTATTTGATGAGTATAGGGGTTACAAGAGTTGATCTACCTCGAGATCATAATGGCTAAACCCTAGATGTCTAGCCTATGAGAATTATCATAGCCTCTACGGACTAAACCCTCCGGTTTATATATACACTGGAGGGATCTAGGGTTGTACAGAGTCGGTTGGTGGAGGAAGGAAATAACATATCCGGACACCAAACTTGCCTTCCACGCATACAGGAGTCCTACCCGGACACGGGGGGAAGTCTTCTACTTGTATCTTGATGGCCCATCAGTCCAGCCCATATTAAATGGTTTGGAACTGTATCCGGCTCTGTATAATCGATTCGACCCTTAGTCACGAAGGCAGGATATCCAAATAGGTAAGATGTCTTTTACTGACAACTTTTTTCGGTGAAGCGTCACATCTGACCCATCAATATTTCGAACCGTTTTCACACCTCCCGCGTCGCGTTTCGAGGCATAGCCTCCATTGGCATGTCTTGTCAAAACAGAGACCGTGCCCGCCTATTGCGAGATCCTCATCAATACGGGTTTGGGTAATCCAACCATGTCGTTCGCACGATCTCTTTGGGAGCAGGCGAGTTTTAAGGATTGAGTGGGGGGCATTTGGTATTTCACTACCTATATGAGGGTAAAGACTCCTCCTTTTCCCCACACCATCTTCCATCTCCTGCCTTCCCTTCCTCTAAGCTCCAGCGCCCAAAATCTCAATCTTTCCCACCGCCACCAGCGTCTCCAGCCATGTCTGGATCCGGTTCTAAGGGAACGTGGGAGGCCTCCTCCGTCCCGAGAGGGACGTCAAGGAGCTCCGGGGCGCGAGATATCTGTCTGTGGGTATCACGCATAGGCTCCCTACCAAGGATCAAGTCATCCCCACTACAGAGCCCGGCGAAAGGGTTGTATTCATTCCTCACTTCCTCCGAGGGCTAGGGTTTCCCCTCCATCCCTATAGGCTCCCTGCCAAGGATCAAGTCATCCCCACTCCGGAGCCCGGTGAAAGGGTTGTATTCATTCCTCACTTCCTCTGAGGGCTAGGGTTTCCCCTCCATCCCTTCGTCCGGGGCCTCATGTTCTACTATGGGCTATATTTCCACGATCTAGCCCCGAATTCCTTCCTCCACATATCGGTGTTCATCGTCGTGTGCGAGGCTCTGCTCCGCATCTCCCCACACTTCGGCCTATGGCTCAAGGTCTTCAATCTGAAGCCGATGGTGGTCGATGGGTAGCACGCGGACTACGGCGGCGCCATGGTAAGTAAGCTCCCCAACGTCATCTGGCCCAAGGGGGTGTTTGTGGAGAATATCAATGTGTGGCAGTAGGAGTGGTTCTATATCACAAAACCCTGTGACGCCAAGTGGGCGTCCATTCCTGACTTCGGATCTGGACCCCCTACGAGGCTCACCTCGTAGACCGCAAGGGCCTGGATTGGGGATCCACGGCGGAGGTGCAGATGCTGCAAAAACGCATTGCTAACATGATAGGCAAAAACACCGGTCTCACAAACGTGATTCAGGTGATGCTCTTCCTTCGCACTCTCCCTTTGCCAACTCCGAGGCTCTCACATGTGGGAGTTCAATCCGGAGGAGCCATGGACCCTGAAGTGCTTCTTCGGCATCATGCACAAAGACATTTGGAAGCAGCTCTTCAAGGCCCAAAAAACTTGGCCTAAGAAGACCGAGGACATCGGACTCGGTATCGAGAATCCGGCCTCAGCGGTAAGCATATCCTTTTCGAAGACGTATCCGGTCTGTATTTTGAACATGACATATGTCATATTGCCTGTCTTTCATACAGGGCTGGACGAAAAAGGCGGAACGGATCAACTGTCCAGCACCACTACCTAAAGACCCAGCCATGCCCCAGCTAACAGAGATGCTGGTCCCGGCGCCGTATCAGGTGCCGGAGAAGAAGGCCAAGAATAAGAAGGGCAAGGAGGCCAAAAGTGGCCCCCGCCACAAGGGTCCCTCGGATGCTATGTCCGGAGAGTCCGAAGCCCCCTCCTCCCACGAGGTGGACGAGGAAGAGGAAGAGGAGAGGAGGTGTAAAGCGACTACCCTCATAAGGGGAGGAAGAAGAAGAGGGCAACCTCCGAAGATTCAAAGGGGGAGAAGCCCAAGAGGGGGAAGATGATCCTCCAGGACAGTTCAAACTCAGATGCCGAAATGGTCCCCAAAAGGCGTCCCAGGGCAAAGCCCCTGTCCGAAACGTAAGTATCTAGATACTTACTATTTTATCTTCAGTTTTCCTACTTTCATTATATAAGTTATTATGCCATATGCCTTTCAGACCTCCCCATGATGTCCCGAATACTTCGCTATCGGAGGGGAGTTCTCTGCCACCGGAGATGGAAGAGAGAGCGACACCGCCACGAACCCCCTCGCCAATCACCGTGGATGATACAGAGGTGTTGTTCCGAAGGACCTCTCCTAGTCGTGGAGGGGCGGGCGAGGCTATCGAGGAGGCGACCCCTATGGCAACCGATGGTGGGGACCCCCAACAATTTGGGCCCCAGCCGGACACCATTCCGGAGACCAATGCAGCTCTGGGATCACGTGAGCAGCCCCCTTCGAAATAGGGGGAGGAGTATCAGCTCTGTCGGTGGCCTCCACTAATCCGGAGGCGCCAAAGGCTTTAGCGGAAGCACTGCAACGTGCTTCTATCGTGGAGGAGCACCACAGTCTAATGGGTGTGGTGGTGGAGAAGGTTCAGTCTGCCAAAAGCGGGCTGAACAAAGCCTTTACCAACCTACTGACAAGCTTCGAGGTATGCGATGTAATGCTCTAAACGCTTTTTCATATATAGAGGAATATAATTGTACACAGAGAGTAGCCCCTGAGGCTCTGTCTGGTGTGAAAGAAACCGAACAGAGGATCCACATTAAATTTTAGAAAGCTAACATAATTCTCTGTTGTTGTAACAGGCTTCCCTGTTGGCGGCAACCGCCCAGGCCGCAAAAGTTTCCAAACTCAATCAGAAACTCATGTTGGCCGATGAAGAAATCGATCGCGTTAACAAGCGGTTCGATGAGACGCAAGGTGTGCGTATAGTTTTTGAAAGTATAGTTGCATATTATAAGTGATAGTTATATTCGGATATTTAACTCATGTAATACTTTTTTCTATGAGCATAGTTCGTGCGGCCGAGGTCAAGACCCTCAAAGGCGCCCTTGCTCAAGACCAGAAAGAGGCGAAAGAAAACAAGGCAGCCGCTGACAAAGCGGCTGCAGAACTGAAGACCGAGCAGGCCGCCCACCGCCAACACGAAGCTCGGGTGGCCGAAGTCAAACAGGAGCTAAAGGACACCATCCTCAAGTGCGAGGGTTTGGAGTAGAAGGCTTCGGCTCAATCGTCCGAGCTTGCCAAAGCCCTCCAGGAGGCGAAAGAGGCGTGGGTTGAGTCCCACAGTGCTCGCGAGGAGATCCGGCAAGCGAAGCAGATAGCGGCTGGTAAGGCCTTTCTTTTGCAGTGTATATTCGGAGGTCAAGATATGCTTTGCCCACTTGAGTGTGGAGTTCTCTAGACGAGTTTGCGGATCTGCTGAGGAGTACTGCCGATGCCGCATAGTTCTTTCGAGCCCAGGAGGGGTACTCGACCGAGAAGCTGTTCTGGTCGCATTCTCTTGCGTCGGAGCACTCGACGCTCTTGAACGACCAGATGAAGCAGCTGATGGAGCTGCATAGGGTGGACGGCTTGTCCATGAAGGATTTAATAGTTCGGCTATGGCCAGCCGAACCAATTCCCAGTAGCTACTTCAGCTTGGTAAGGCGGCTCGTCGAGGCGCTTCCTCGAGTTGATACTGTGAAGCGCTCGGCGTGCATAGAGGGTGCTCAGATGGCCTTCGCCCACGTCAAGATGCATTGGGCAAAGATGAAGGCCACTGACGTGGTGACCGCGGGCCCACCCGAAGGCAAGGACCACCGCAAGCCGGAGAGGTACTTCGAAGGCGTCCTGGCGGGTGCCCGAATAGTAGAGGGCTAATGCTCAAAGGACGCCATATTTGAGTAAATGTATCCAGGCTATAAAAACTATGTTTGTGAACCCAGGCTTATAATATATTTGTGCCTTTTATATTAAGTGATTTTCCTCTTGTGCGACCATTTTTTATCCTAAAAGTTGCTAGTCGTCGGCTTTAGCCCCCGCGTAGATGCTACCGGGGTGTTCGGCATTGCGCGTGGTCACACTTTATCCAATGCCTTGGTCCGCGAAGGAGGTGTCCGCGAGCTGAACCAGGCAATCATACTATGCGACTTTATTACTTTCACTTAGCCATAGGGGTTTGACGGTGGGGCTAAGTACTATCCCCTTGTGCTTGTGCGGTAGTTCCGAACTAAGGTGCCTTTTCCACGCGGCTGGACGAAGACCAGGCCCTCGTATAACACAGAATAAAACACCAACGACTTGAAGTATAATACTAAGTTGCCGAATCGCTGACCAGCTCTCGCCTTATCATGGCAGTCAATTTTTGGCTTTCTCCACTGAGGTATTTGACCGGACGAACTAGAAATACAATTGTAGTAGTTCTCCCTTTACGACCTTAGCTTAACGAGCGGAACATAAGGTGGTAAGCACAGGAGCCTGGCAGCCCAACTATAGACCAAAGACATGATTCAGAGCCGATGTATATGGTACAATATTTGGGACGCCGAAGATTACCCTATAGGTGTTCGGACTTGAAAACGTGTGGAGCCGAATACAGCCCACGGTGTTTAAGGCCGGACTAAAGCACGTGTGGCAATCTGAAGTAAGGAAGGGATACAGATGACAAAAGAAATCAGTACCAAACAAAAGTGGTAATCAACTGTTTCCTTTATATCCTGTATAATACGTCGAGACATGCTATTAGAGATAATGCCATGAATATTAAGGCTATTTTACATGCCGAGAGTTTACACAAGGGAAAGTTTCACACAGGTCTGTTGGAAAAAGTAGAGGCTTGAAGATCCTAATGTTGCCATGTTGCACGTCTGTGTCGTTTCTCCTTGGTTAGAAATTCCTTGAGAGGACAACTTGATGGTCGTATGTAAGAAAGGGGAGTTTAGAGAGGAACCCCTGTACAACCGTGATGTAGGTTTTAATGGACCTGTAGTGAAAGAAAAAGGAAAAGGAGAAAGAAGGTTAAGGTCCGAATAGGGTCAAGCCGTGCTATAGACCTTTTTTCGCAGTATGCCTCCGGTGCTGCCCAAGGTATTTTTAGTGTGTATTTATGCACGCACGGTATGTTTAACACAACCTTATGGGGCGATCGGCTGAGGCTAAACTGCTATTCAAGCTCTAGATCAACCGAGCTGTCGTGTCGTGGTGTGGATTTGATTCGCTTGGCAGTGTCCGGGTCTTAATGACCGATGAGTTGTTTGGCTTGATGAGGCCGGTTTGTACCTCAGCTGCAAGGGCTGCGGTGTGCTCCTCAGTGCGGAGGGAGCACTCCTTTTTTCCAATGACTGTGATGACGCCGCGTGGTCCGGGCATTTTAGCTTTAAATAGGCATACTATGGGACCGCACTGAAGTGGGCGAAAGCGGTTCATCCGAGCAGTGTGTGATAACCACTGTGGAAAGGGACCATATCGAAGATCAAGTCTTCACTTCGGAAGTTGTCCGGAGAACCAAAGACTACTTCCAATGTTAAGGAGCCCGTACGGCAGGCCTCCACGCCTGGTATCACTCCTTTAAAGGTAGTGTTGCTGGGCTTGATTCTTGCTGGGCAATGCCCATCTTACGGATAGTGTCTTGATAAATTAGGTTGAGACTGTTGCCGCCGTCCATAAGGACTCTAGTGAGATGGTATCTATCGAGGATGGGATCGAGTACCAGGGCCGCCGAACCTCCATGACGGATACTATTTGGGTGGTCCCTGCGATCAAAGGTGATCGGACAAGCCGACCATGGGTTGAATTTTGGGGCGTCAGGCTCTATGGCGTAGACGTCCGTTAGTGCGCGCTTGCGCTCCCTCTTTGGGATGTGTGTAACATATATCATGTTCACTATTTTCACCTTGGGGGGAAACTCCTTCTGCCCCCCTTTGTTCGGAGGGCGGGGCTCATCATCGTCCTCGCTTTGAGGTCCTTTCCCCTTGTGTTCGGTATTTAATTTACCAGCCTGTTTAAAAACCCACCAGTTCCTGTTGGTGTAGTTGGCAGGCTTGTCAGGGGGGCCATGAATCTAGCAAGGCATATCTAGTATTTTGTCCAAATTGGATGGACCGTCTCTATTTCCTTTGAATGGCTTCTTCCGCTGACCAGGTTTGGAGCCGCTGAATCCGGTGTTTACCACCGTATCCTCAGTTTCTTCGTTGTTGTTCTGATGCTTATTTTTGTTACGTCATGGCCTTCCATTGCCATCCCTGGCCTCAGAGGTGTCGGGGTCACTGGTGATGTTGCTTCTGCGAGCCAACCATCTTCGCCCGCACAGAATCGGGTTATAAGTGTAGTAAGAGCTGCCATAGTTTTTGAGTTTTCCTCACCGAAGTGTCGGGCGAGCCATTCATCACGGACGCTCTGCTTGAAAGCTGCTAAGGCTTCATCATCCGAACAGTCGATGATTTGGATCTTTTTGATTAAGAACCAGGTCTAGAGTTTACGGGATGAATCTCCGGGTTGCTTGACTATGTGACTAAGGTCATCAGTGTCCGGTGCCCAGACATAAGTGCCTTGTAAGTTGTCTTGAAAAGCATATTCCAAGTCCTCCCACCTGCCAATGGAGTTCACTGGGAGGCTATTCAACTAGTGTCGTGCTGGTCCTTTTAACTTTAGGGGGAGGTATTTAATGGCGTGGAGATCATCACCGCGAGCCATGTGAATGTGGAGAAGAAAATCTTCAATCCATACAGCGGGATCTGTCATTCCATCGTATGCCTCGATGTTTACGGGTTTAAACCCTTCCGGAAACTGGTGCTGCATTACCTCATCGGTAAAGCACATGGGGTGTGTGGTGCCTCTATATCGGGCGACATCACGACGGACTTCGGATGACATCCGTATTCGGTTCTCGGCCCAAACTTGGTTATGCTTGTCGCGCCAGGCTTGATGGCTGTCGTCTCATGTGGGAGCACGTCCCCTCGATCCGTAGATTGATTTGGCCTGGCCGGCTCTATTATCCAGGTCCTGACGTAAGTCGTATGTGTAGCCCGGAGCCGCTTCCTTTTCGCCTCTACAACGAGGTGGTGCAGGCTGGTGTTCGGCATAATTGGCCACTTTGTCCCGTCCTCGTGGTGGTCGGTCTGGTTGATCAGCATGATTGTATCTTGAAGGTATTGGCTCGAGGGCCTCATCGTCAAATTGTTGCAGTAGCCTACGCTTTGGGTAGCTCTTTGTCGGGCGCTCGAGGCCGTATTCTTCGGCTGCCAGGACCTTGGTCCATCTGTCGTTGAGTGTATCTTGTTTAGCTTGAAGCTGTTGCTGTTTCTTTTTCTGGCTCCTCGCAGTGGCGATGAGCTGTCGCTTGAAGCATTCTTGTTCGAGGGTTTCCTCTAGTAAAAATCTTCATTACCGAGGCTAACATCCTCCTCGGAGGCTGGTCGATAGTTACTATCTTCCGAATCCTCATGATCGACAAGTTCGTCTGGGTTGACTTGTCCTTCTTCCCACTCATCCCGCTCGAACGCAGGCTCGACATGGTGGTCAGAGTCTTCGGCGTTGTCCGTAGTATTGTTATATCTGGTGCCGGTATTACTTTCCTTTTCCCGACGCGATCGTGAGCGGCGCCGCTGGCATCGGTGCTTTGGTGGTGCCTCGACGGGCTTGTCCTCGATCAGATCTTGAGTACCATCGTGATCCTTCTTCTCGGGCATATCCACTATGTACACATCATAACTAGAAGTGGTCGTCCAACGCCCGGTGATAGGTGGCTTTTGGCCCGGTTCGGATCCAGCATCGTCGTCCATACCGTCGATGTCTTCAAAGGCGTAGTCTAGCATGTCGATTAAGTCCTCGACAATGAATATTAAGTGGGTGGTGGGTGGGACGTAAAATTGCCTGCTCTCAGCCACCAGTTCAGGCTAGGCGTAGTTCGGAAGTGACACTTCAGTAATAGCGAGAGATCGCATTAGGTCTAGTGCCTCGTTTAGGAGCGAAAGCTGGACACGTGACTGAGGTTCTGCGGAGCTGGGTCCGGTAATCAGCTCTTGACCGAGCTCGGTAGATGCAGACCTCGACAGTTCAGAGTTGACATCCAGAGATGAGTCAGGCTTCTCGATGACAGGGAGGGTCCTGCTGTACACTGGGCCTGCAGACAACATGGTCACCTCTGGGTCTCCGGCAGGTAACTCCGTAATAGGGGAGAGTCCGGCAGGGTTTATTCTCTCATCTTCGGATAAAGTGGCCCACTCTAGATTTAAGGCCATGGTGGGTACGAGGGTCGATCCCTGAGCGGAATATGATGGTGGATCCAACGGGCTTCCTTCATGTAGATGAGGAGCGGCGGCCGGGGCCGAGAACCCTTTGAAGATCATGTCTCCTCGGATATCAACGATGTAGTTCAAGCTTCCAAACCTGATCTGGTGACCACGGGCGTAGCTGTCGATCTACTCAAGGTTACTAGTTGAATTGGCACGCAGAGCGAAGCCGCCAAAAACAAAAGTTGACCAGGGAGAAAAGTCTCCTCGGAAATTGCATCTTCGCTGATGACAAGCTGCGCCATCGATCCTTCTGTTGACGACACAACGGAACTCTCAATGAAAGCACCAATATCGGTGTCAAAACTGGCAGATCTCGGGTAGGGTGTGCCGAACTGTGCGTCTGAGGATTGATGGTAACAAGGGACAAGTGAGACACAATGTTTACCCAGGTTCGGGCCCTCTTAATGGAGGTAAAACCCTGCATCCTACTTGATTGTATTTGATGAGTATAGGGGTTACAAGAGTTGATCTACCTCGAGATCGTAATGGCTAAACCCTAGCTGTCTAGCCTATGAGAATTATCATAGCCTCTACGGACTAAACCCTCCGGTTTATATACACACTGGAGGGATCTAGGGTTGTCCAAAGTCGCTTGGTGGAGGAAGGAAATAACATATCCGGACACCAAACTTGCCTTCCACACATACAGGAGTCCTACCCGGACACGGGGGAAAGTCTTCTGCTTGTATCTTCACAGCCCATTAGTCTGGGCAATATTGAATGGTCCGAACAGCCGAGGACCCCCTAATCCAGGACTCCCTCAATCACCCTATCAAGAAAATTGCCGAATTCCAACCATACTCAAAACTCATCGAGGTAGTGCATCAAGCTACTAAAGCGGAACGACAAGTGCAAGATGACTTTAAGTATGCCAAGTACTCTTCCAAGACATATGGCTAATACAATCAAGCTTCAACAACTACAACACCTTCTACCTCGACTAAAACTTCTACAAGCAACGACGACAAGTCAAGTTACAAGAAAACTCCGACATCCTCAAGTCGTCCTCCTACTACAAGCAACTTCAAGCAGAGAGCTTCATCATCTACAACTCCACTAGATGAGACCATCAAGACAAGTTCCATCAAATGCTTCACATGCGGCGACTGAGACCACAAGTCCTTCGAGTGTACCAACAAGCACACCATGATTCTCAACAACGACGGTACATACGACTCCATGAGTGAAGGAGAAATGGAAGCCCTTGAGAACGTGGCTATGCACCGGCAAGTGAATAAAGATGAAGATGACCAAGTCTTTCATGATGAAGATTCGAGCCCCGCTCTAGTTGTCTCCAGGGTCTTGACTCTTCAACATCAACAAGAAAAAGACCAAAGATGCCATATCTTCCACACAAAGGCAGGCATCGATGGAAGATCTGTGAAGGTCATCATCGACGGATGAAGTTGCCATAACTTGCCAAGGGAAGAATTGTGCTCCAAGCTCCAATTGGACAAGATGAAGCACCCGCGTCCCTACAAGGTCTGATGGCTTAGCTACTCCGGCACAATTCAAGTGGAACACATGGTCCAAGTCTCCTTCAATATCGGAGCATACGGAGACACTTTGGAGTGTGATGTTGTCCCTATGTCCGTTTGCCACCTCCTACTTGGACGACCATGACAATTTGACCGCGGCTTCATCCACAACGGGTGAACCAATCAATATAGCTTCAAGATGAAAGGGAAGGAGTACGTGCTATGACCTATGTCTCCAAGCCAAGTTATCACCGACAAGCAAGCAACACACCATCATGGAGGAAATAGTGAGAGAGCGAACCACCAAAAAGAGAGTGAGCGCCACAAGCCAAAATTGAGTGCCTCCACGATGAGTGACAAGAAAAACCTAGTGTTATTCGCTACTAAAAGTGAGATGAGAGAAGTGTGTGAGAACCCATCAACTGTTATTCACCATGTCCTATTGTGCAAGGACGAGACACCTAAAACTAACAACTCTCACCATCTACCTTTAGTGTTATCTTCACTATTGCAGGACTTCCAAGATGTATTCCCCAATGACCTACCTACAGGACTACCTCCACTACGAGGCATTGAACACCGCATCGACCTCATAACTGGAGCACCTCTTCCTAACAAGGCTCCCTTCCGCATCAACATCGTGGAAACCAAGGAGATCCAACGGCAAGTACAACAACTCATCGACAACGGCCATGTGCGAGAAAGCTTGAACCCATGCGCCATCCTGGTAATCCTTGTGCCCAAGAAAGATGGTACATATCGCTTGTGTTCCGATTGTCGTCGCATCAATGCTATCACCGTTCGATATAGATATCCTATTCCACGCTTAGACGACATGCTATATGAGCTTAGCGGAGCCACCATTTTCTCTAAAATTGATCTTAAGAGTGGCTACTATCAAATACGCTTCCAAGAAGTTGATGAACAGAAAACCACTTTTAAAACTAAGTTTGGCTTGTATGAATGGTTGGTCATGCCAATGGGTTTATCTGAAGCACCCGACACCTTTATGCTTGTGATGCATTTCATTCTTCGCCCATACATTGGCGTATTTGTTCTGGTCTATTTTGACGATATTCTTGTCTTTAGAAAATCTCTCAAAGATCATGTCACCCATCTTAGAACCATTTTGCAAACTCTTAGAAAAGGGCGCATGACCCGAGCGAGCACGAGCTCGAGCTCGGGGTAGCCTCTTCGTCGCGCCTCTGACCCCCTCGGCCACCATCCAGAAGACCGTCAAGTCCCTCTCCGTCCCTTGCCTCCACGCACACTAACACACGACCTCGGGATTGAACTCCTCGACCTCGTCTTCTTCCTCTACTGCATCTACTTCGCGGACCCGAAGCACCACCAGTTTCAGAGCTCCTTCCCGTCGCCTCCAGCGCTTCTCCGTCGACCTCGTCGTGTCCCAGGGTGAGCTGGGTAACACACCTCCCTCTCCATTTTTTCCATGGCATGTAGACCCCCGTAGGACTCACCCGATCCGTGTCTTTGACGCGCTCGTAGTGCTCCAGCGAAGCCTGCAGATTTTGTTGTCGTATATTTCTTTGAAGCGCACCAGCGTCCCCACGCTCCGGTTCTCGCCTAGTCGTGATCTCCTCATTGCTGGCCTCGCCCGTGCAGCGCCGCCCAGCATGAAGCATCCTCCCAGCAGCGCTCCTACCTGCCTTGGCTCGCCGTACAGAGTCCCGATACGAGCATGAGCTCGTAGTCGAGCTGCCGCATGCACACACCCCAGCTCGCATCAGCCACTCGCTCCCGACTCCACATCTGTTTCCTGCACCCCCCGCAGGTGTCCCTCTGCTCCGATGGTTGCCGTCATGCTCGCCGGCAGCGTGGCCTTCTTCTCTGTCGACGGCTGGAACAGCTAGCCCTCGCCTGGCGCTAGGCTAAGAGGCGCGGCGCCCCCTTCTAGTAACGATGGCTGCTGCCAGCAGTTGGTTGTGCCCACAATGGTTCAACCCAGGAGACCAGGGCTCTACATATTTTGTGCTTGATCTATTTCTTCTCATTGTGCCATTGACCGAAGGGCCCCATGTCATGCACTCACAGGGGACCAGGTCCCACCTGTCATTCCCTCTTCCCTCTATTTTTCTTTTTTTTTCATTTTTAGCATATTCCTTTCCTATTCGGGCAAGTCCATTTTGGGACATTTGCATTTGTGGAAATTGCCTATTCTGTCATATTCCTTTTTAGGCAGGTTTTCACTTATTGCACTTGTGAGGATTTTTCCATGGTGACCCCAACATATTATATATGTTTTTGGGCTAGAAAAATCCTATAAATCCATTAGTGGCATCTGTTTCATCATTTGAGCAAGTTTATGCACATACTATTTTTACAGTATATGTCATTTTGTCATTTTAATGTGATTTTGTGTGATTTTCTTATGAGCAATTTCATGACATGAATAGGAGCACAAGCATGCCATCTTACTGCTGTTTTTATCCCATGCCATGATATGCATTGTAGTGAGTGCAACAAGCTTGCAAACATGCCTAAATGAATCTGTTTCCGCCGTGACGTTTATTTTTGCCAAGCCTGAATCTATCAACATAACTTGCCATTTTGCATTGATGCTATCATCTTATCTATGTTTTTGTGGAACATGTTCAGTGAGGGAGTTGTGTTAAGTGCATTTAGTACTAGCATGAAATTCTCTTGTTTGCCATAACATGTTCTTGTAGCATATTGTTTACTAGTCCTAAGCATTGCTATCTAAATCCGATTTGCCATGTTGAGTAAATTTCAGCAAATTCTGTAAAACTGTTATCATTTGCCAATTTGCCATGTTGTTTTGATGATGTTCTAGTGAGTTTTATAAATAGATCAGTAAGAATGTTTTGAAATAGATGCTATGCACTATCATGCATTCCTATTTGTTTCCATGTTCAAGTTTTACATCATAATTAAATATTGCATCTAGTGTGCCATGTTGCAGTTAATGTCAGTTTTGCATTGCATACTGTTCCAAGGTTCTTCCCATATCCTTCTTGCCTCCACCATTTCTTTCCCGTTGGCGTATGCATTCATGTTCCTCGTGCATGTAGCGTGTGTTCTTTTCCATGTCATGTCTATGTGTTGTGTGTTTACCATGTTGTTTCCTTTTTTCCGGTTGTGCTTCTTCTCGATAGTTCATGTTTCGTTGCGATCATGAGGATTCGTTCGACTATGCTTGGTTCGTCTATGCCCGTTTGTCTTCTTCCTAGCGGGATTTCAGGGAAGATGACAGTCACCTTGGATCTCACTACTATCTTTGCTATGCTAGTTGTCTCGATGCTATCGCTATGTCGCGCTACCCACCACTTGTATATCAAGCCTCCCAAATTGCCATGATAAGCCTCTAACCTTTTTCATCATCCCAAAAAACCATTGTTTGGCTATGTTACCGCTTTGCTCAGCCCCTCTTATAGCGTTGCTAGTTGTAGGTGCAGTTGCAGGTTGTTCCATGTTGGGACATGGATATCATGGATATCTTGGGATATCACAATATCTCTCATTTAATTAATGCATATATATACTTGGTAAAGGGTGGAAGGCTCGGCCTTTTGCCTGGTATTTTGTTCCACTCTTGCCGCCGTAGTTTCCGTCATACCGGTGTTATGTTCCTTGATTTTGTGTTCCTAACACGGTCGGGGTTTATGGGCCCCCCTTGACAGTTTGCTTTGAATAAAACTCTTCCATCCAGGCCCAACATAGGTTTTACCATTTGCCTAATAACAAGTAAAACTTGCATAGGGACCGACTAGCACCCGAGGACTCTTAATTAGCAACCCGGGCCAGTGCTCCTCATGAGTGTTGGTCCAAACCGGGCTGCCGGCGGGGCCATCACGGGGAAACTCGAGATCTAGTTTTACTCATAGCTTGACCCATCCGATCGTGGCCTGAGACGAGATATGCATGGCTACTATTAGGGTGTCAGCATGTCAGGAGGTCTTGCTGGTTTTGTTTTACCATTGTCGAAATGTCTTGTGACCCGGGATTCTGAGTTTGATCGGGTTTGTTCCGGGAGAAGGATTTCTCCGTTGATCATGAGAGCTTGTCGTGGGCTAAGTTGGGACACCCCTGCAGGGTTTGATCTTTCGAAAGCCGTGCCCATGGTTATGTGGTAGATGGGATTTTTTAATATCTGGTTGTAGAGAACTTGACACCAGATCCGAAATAAAATACACCAACTGCGTGTGTAACCGTGATTGTCTCTTTTCGACGAGGTTGAGGAAGATAACACGGTTGGGTTATGCTTTAACGTGAGTAGTTCAGGACCACTTATTGATCATTACTAGTTTGCGACCGTTGCGTAGTTTCTCATTTTATTCTTGTACTCATAACTTATCCACCATACAATGCTTAGTGCTGCGGCAACCTCACCACTTATCCATTCCATACCCATTAAGCTCTGCTAGTCTTGATTCCCATGGTAATGGGATTGTTGAGTCCTCGTGGCTCTTAGATTAGTACAACAATAGTTGCAGCTGCAGGTAATGCGATGATCTGACGTGAGAGTGATGTTTGCTTGTTTTGGCGTTCTTCTTCTGCCTCTTCTTCTTCTTCTTCTTCGATCAGGGGATAGGTTCTTGGTCGGCAGCCTGGGCTAGCAGGGTGGATGTCATTTGATTTTTTTTGTGTTTCATCCGTAGTCGGATGTTTCTCTTATGTATGATGTTTGATGTATTCATGTGGCATTTGTACGTCTTTGTATGTTTCCCCATCTATTATGTAATGGTATGATGTAATGATATCCACCTTGCAAAGCGTCTTCAATATGCGTCTCTATCCTTGGAGGGACCTTCGAGTTCCTCTCGGATAGGATCGCATATTGGGCATGACAGCCCCGGACTCGTCATCGACAACAACTGCTCAACAATTTTGTCACCTTCAATCGTAAGCAAGGACGGTAACCTCGATGAAATCTTTGACTACTCCTTGCCATTGCATTGATAACCCTATAGCCCATTTTGTGTACCTTTCCTATCGAGACTAGCCACTTTGTATTGCCTGCAACGTTACTTGTGCACATTAGTGATCATAGTTCTAATTGCATACATACCATATGATATCGTTATACATATCTAGGTATCATCTCTTGTGTCACAAGGTTGTCATCGCATGTACATTAGTGCAATCTTGGTTTGTGAAGTTTTTCATAAGAGGCCAAAGAAAGAGCTTAAAAGAGAAAGAGCCAAACAAGATTTTAAGCAAAAGGAAAAGATAAGAAAAGAGCTTTTAAGCAAGAACCATAACATTATACTACATTAAGATTGTCATACTCAATCATCTTGAATCATATCATAGGAACACTATACATATAGCATACTTGGGATAGAAGTCGTCGCATTTTGCTTAGTAGGTTGTGCACAAGTCTTGTATCCGCCTATTTGCAATCGAGCTAGCTTCTCTTTAGCGTTGTGAGACAAGAGCATTTTCATGGACTCCACATTTTGGCTCATTCCTTGGTTGCATGACCCCATCTATCTATCTATGTGTGTGTTTCCGTGTACCATATCTTGCTATTGGTCTACTTGTTGCATTTGCAATTTTGTGAATCTTTTTCAACATTATTGAGAAGCTCAAGCACTTGAGGCAAAATGTGCCCTCTGAGACACAAGTCTTGCTGTCGCCGCACGCAACCGACATACTCGTGACCAAGAAGAGGCACTTCGCGAAGAAGTTCAAGAAAGGAACTATCAAGCACGATTGCACCGACAAGCTCCACAAGCTAGACAAGACCCACAAGTTCGCCAAGAGCAATAAGACAATGGGAATCCTCCATGGGAAGAGCAAGTTGAGGGCTACAATCCTCAATGTCAAGGACGTCATCACTCTCGACCCCAACATAATGAAGAGCAACGCTATGACAAACTCAAGTTCACCATGCCCATGTTCACCGATAGCAATGATCCCGAAGAATGCCTTTCATGGGCATTGAAGGTTGACAAGACCTTTCATTTGCACAACTATGAGGAAGAGAAGAAGATTGCAATGGCATCCCTTGAGTTCCAAGACTATGTCCTCATTTCGTGGGAGCAAGTCATTGAGCGTCGAGAAGCAAGAGGTGAGCCACCAATCAGAACTTGGGATCAAATGAAGGATGTCATGGGAGCGCGCTTCGTGCCAACATACTATAACCGCGACCTCTTCAAGCGACTACAACTCCTCGAGCAAGGAACAAAAACCGTTGAAGAGTACTACAAGGAAATAGAGATTGTTGTGATACGAGCTAATGTCACGGAAGTTGATGAGAAAACTATGGCATGTTATTTGAATGGACTCAATCACTGTCGGTGTCAAAAGCTGGCGAATCACTGGGGTAGGCGTCCCAAACTGTGCGTCTGAGGATTGATGGTAACAAGGGACAAATGGTACACAATGTTTACCCAGGTTCGGGCCCACTTAATGGAAGTAAAACCGTACATCCTGCTTGATTGTATTTGATGAGTATAGGGGTTACAAGAGTTGATCTACCTCAAGATCATATTGGCTAAACCCTAGCTGTCTAGCCTATGAGAATTATTGTAGCCTCTACGGACTAAATCCTCCGGTTTATATACACACCGGAGGGATCTAGGGTTGTACAGAGTCGGTTGGTGGAGGAAGGAAATAACATATCCGGACACCAAACTTGCCTTCCACGGATACAGGAGTCCTACCCGGACACGGGGGGAAGTCTTCTGCTTGTATCTTGATGGCCCATCAGTCCAGCCCATATTAAATGGTTTGTACACCCGACGACCCCCTAATCCAGGAGTCCCTCAGTAGCCCCTCAACCAGTCTTTGATGACGATGCGTTCTGCACGTGGATTATCTTTGGCATTGCAAGGCGGGTTCCTTCTCCTGAACACTTTTTAGGATAATTCCATGCATAAAGGAACTGTATCTGGCTCTATATAATCGATTCAACCCTTAGCCACGAAGGCAGGATATCCAAATAAGTAAGATGTCTTTTACTGACAACTTTTTTCGGTGATGCGTCACATCTGACCCTTCAATATTTCGAACCGTTTTCACACCTCCCGCGTCGCGTTTTGAGGCATAGCCTCCATTGGCCTGTCTTGTCAAAACAGAGATCGTGCCCGCCTATTGCGGGATCCTCATCAATATGGGTTTGGGTAATCCAACCATGCCGTTCGCACGATCTCTTTGGGAACAGGCGAGTTTTAAGGATTGAGTGGGGGGCTGAGGGAGTCCTGGATTAGGGGGTGTCAGGATGGCTGGACTATGACCTTTGGCCGGACTCCTGGACTATGAAGATACAAGATTCACGACTTTGTCCCGTGTCCGGATGGGACTTTCCTTGGCGTGGAAGGCAAGCTTGGCGATACGGATATGTAGATCCTCTCCCATTGTAACCGACTCTGTGTAACCCTAGCCCTCTCCGGTGTCTATATAAACCGGAGGGTTTTAGTCCGTACGACGAACAACAATCATACCATAGGCTAGCTCCTAGGGTTTAGCCTCTCTGATCTCGTGGTAGATCTACTCTTGTACTACCCATATCATCAATACTAATCAAGCAGGAGTAGGGTTTTACCTCCATCGAGAGGGCCCGAACCTGGGTAAAAGCATCGTGTCCCTTGTCTCCTATTACCATCCGCCTAGACGCACCGTTCGGGACCCCCAACCCGAGATCCACCGGTTTTGACACCGACATTGGTGCTTTCATTGAGAGTTCCTCTGTGTTGGGGAACGTTGCAGAAAATAAATTTTTTTCCTACGGTTTTACCAAGATCCATTTATGAGTTCATCTAGCAACGAGTGATAGGAGTGCATCTACATACCTTTGTAGATCGCGAGCAGAAGCGTTCAAGAGAACAGGGTTGAGGGAGTCGTACTCGTCGTGATCCAAATCACCGATGACCAAGTGCCGAACAGACAGCACCTCCGCGTTCAACACACGTACGGAGCGGATGACGTCTCCCGCACCTTGATCCAGCAAGGAGGAGGGAGAGGTTGATGAAGAAGGCTCCAACAGCGGCCTGACGGCGTGGTGGTGATGGAGTGGCAGTTCTCGGCAGAGGCCGCCAAGCTCACGCGGAGGAGGAGAGGTGTTGGGAGGGAGGGGCTGCGCCTTGGATGTTGTTTGCAGCCTCCCTCGCCCCTCTATTTATAGGGGAAGGGGAAGAGGCCCCTCTAGATGAGATCTAGAGGGGGCTAGGGAGGGCTTGCCCCCAAGCAGGGGCGCCCCACTAGGGTTCCCCAACCCTAGGCGCATGGGCCCTAGGGGGGATGCGCCCAGCCCTCCAGGGGCTGGTTCCCTGCCCACTACAGCCCATGAGGCCCTCCGAGAGAGGTGGCCCCTCCCGGTGGACCCCCGGAACCCCTCCGATGGCCCCAGTACAATACCGATATGCCCCCGAAACTTTCCGATGTCGTATGACAACTTCCCATATATAAATCTTCACCTCCGGACCATTCCGGAACTCCTCGTGACGTCCGGGATCTTATCCGGGACTCCGAACAACATTCGGTAATCACATACAAGTCTTCCTAATAACCCTAGCATCACCGAACCTTAAGTGTGTAGACCCTACGGGTTCGGGAATCATGCAGACATGACCGAGACAGCTCTCCGGCCAATAACCAACATCGGGATCTGGATACCCATGTTGGCTCCCACATGTTCCACGATGATCTCATCGGATGAACCACGATGTCGAGATTGAAGCAACCCCGTATACAATTCCCTTTGTCAATCGGTACGTTACTTGCCCGAGATTTGATCGTCGGTATCCCAATACCTCGTTCAATCTCGTTACCGGCAAGTCACTTTACTCGTACCGTAATGCATGATCCCATGACCAAACACTTTGTCACTTTGAGCTCATTATGATGATGCATTACCGAGTGGGCCCAGAGATACCTCTCCATCTTACGGAGTGACAAATCCCAGTCTCGATCCGTGTCAACCCAACAGACACTTTCGGAGATACCCATAGTATACCTTTATAGTCACCCAGTTACGTTGTGACGTTTGGTACACCCAAAGCACTCCTACGGTATCCGGGAGTTACACGATCTCATGGTCTAAGGAAAGGATACTTGACATTGGAAAAGCTCTAGCAAACGAACTGCACGATCTTGTGCTATGCTTAGGATTGGGTCTTGTCCATCACATCATTCTCCTAATGATGTGATCCCGTTATCAGTGACATCCAATGTCCATAGTCAGGAAACCATGACTATCTATTGATCAACGAGCTAGTCAACTAGAGGCTCACTAGGGACATGTTGTAGTCTATGTATTCACACGTGTATTACGATTTCCGGATAATACAATTATAGCATGAATAAAAGACAATTATCATGAACAAGGAAATATTATAATAATCCTTTTATTATTGCCTCTAGGGCATATTTCCAACACTCTGTGCCGTCACCTTTAGGCCCGATGGCTTCTCCGATCATCAACAACATTGCGGTCCAGGGTGAGACTTTTCTCCCCGGACAGATCTTCGTATTCGGCGGCTTTGCACTGCGGGCAATTAAGCTGGCCATCTGGAGCAGATTGAAAGCTATGCCCTGGCCGTCAGGTCAGGTTTGGAAGATTTGAACTACGGCCGGCGTCGCGGAGACTTGATCTTGACGGGCTCGAGCCACAGCCAAGCGCCCGCCTTTATTACGATGGGCATGATCTAGCTCTGCCGCGAGCGATTGCCTGGAGGCTGCACCAGTGTCCGCTCCGACCCTTGGCTCGGAGCCGACTGCGCCAATCGAGGACGGGTGGCTGGACACCGCCTCGGGGGCTGCAAACTCTACGATGATCGAGCCGAACACCATACCTGTCCTTTGCAAAGCTCGTGGCCCCAAGGTGCCGGCCTCCTCTCCAGACTTCGAACCTTCCGGGCCCCTGCCAATCGAAACCGATTGGGCGCCAATCATGGAGTTCACCGCCGCGGACATCTTTCAGCACTCGCCCTTCGGCGACATTCTGAATTCACTAAAGTCTTTCTCTTTATCAGGAGAGCCCTGGCTGGACTATGGTCAGCAAGGTTGGGATGCGGACGACAAAGAAATTCAAAGCCCACCCACCACCCACTTTGTAGCCACTGTCGATGATTTAACCGACATGCTTAACTTTGACTCCGAAGACATCGACGGTATGGATGATGATGTAGGAGACGAACAGGAACCAGCGCCAATAGGCCACTGGACAACCACCCCATCTCACAATGTATACATGGTAGACACACCTAGAGGAAACGACGACGAGGAACAAAGGGACGCAACGAGGGATCGTTCCCTCGAAAAGCAATCAAAGCGGCGGCGTAAGCGCCGCTCCAAACCCCACCTCGGCAGAGAAAGCAGCCATACAGACCCAGCCATAGAGCAAGACGAACCGGCGGACGACGAACATGCCATTGAGCAACCGTCCGAATAGGGCAACTTCGATAAACAACCCGTCCCCGGCGAAGACAACAGTCCGGACGACCTCACGCCGGACAAGTTGCTGGAGCAGAAGAACCTCCAAAAAATGGCTCGTCGCCACTGCGCGTAGCCTGAAAAAGCAGAAGCGGAAGCTCAAAACAGCGAAAGATGCACTCAGAATTAGATGGAGCAAAGTACTCAACACCGCGAGACAAATCTGGCGACAATCGCCACACAAAGAAGCTATCCGAGCGAAAATTACTGCCGAATTTGATGATGAGGCCTTAGAGCCTCTGCAATCAAAAATAAGGAAGCCACCCGGTCGGACAAACGACCCCATAGCCAACACAAGTCTGGCAAAGGACGCCGCACACAAGCCGGCACGCGATCCGCACAAGGATTCACATCAAAAGATGGCCCAGCCGGATCTATTTATGGGCCAAGAAAGCAAGCTCTAGTAAGCAATGCAACACATCAAATATCCGAACATCGCGATGCGCCCAGATATAGAGGCGCCAGACACCCCTATGTTTCACCGATGAGGTGCTGGATCATGAATTTCCAGCGGGATTCAAGCCCGTAAACATAGAGGCATACGACGAAACAACAGACCCTGGAGTCTGGATTGAGGATTACATCCTCCACATACACATGGCTAGAGGAGATGATCTCCACACCATAAAATACTTACCCCTCAAACTCAAAGGGCCAGCCCGGCATTGGCTTAAAAGCCTTCCCGAAAACACCATTGGAAGTTGGGAAGAGCTCGAGGATGCTTTTCGGGCAAATTTTCAAGGGACCTATGTCCGACCTCCGGATGCGGATAATTTAAGTCATATAACTCAACAACCCGGAGAGTCAGCCCGGAAACTCTGGAACAGATTTCTTACTAAAAAGAACCAGATAGTCGACTGTCCGGATGCCGAAGCCTTAGCAGCTTTCAAACACAGCGTTCGAGACGAATGGCTTGCCAGACACCTCGGCCAAGAAAAGCCAAGAACAATGGCCGCATTAACAAGCCTCATGACCCGCTTTTGCGCAGGAGAGGATAGCTGGTTGGCAAGATGCAGTACCAGCGACCCAAGTACATCCGAAGTTAGGGATGCAAACGGGAAACCGCGACGCAGCAAGGACCAGCGCCGAACCAAGGGAAACAACCCGAAGAGCACGACATTCAACGCCAGATTCAAAAGCTCTTGGCAGAATCAGAAAAAGCTGCCCCCCAAGGATAACAGGGACGAGCTAGCTAACTTAAACAAAATCTTGGACAAGATATGTCAAATCCACAGTACTCCGGGAAGCACGCAAACCATACCCACAGAGATTGTTGGGTCTTCAAGCAATCCGCAAACTCAACGCCAAACACAAGGGGCTCGACACACCAAGCGAGGACGATGATGAACCCCACAAGCAGAGCACCGGAAAACAAAAGAACTTCCCACAAGAAGTCAAAACAGTAAATTCACTTCACGTGACAAAACGGGAGAACAGAGTGGCGCCCATAGAGATACGCGCCATACGGCCTATCCCAGAGGAGTCCCGCCACTGGTTGTTAAAACCAATCACCTTCGACCATCAAGATTACTCTAGAAGTATCCGGAACGCAGGCTAGACTGCCTTGGTATTAGATCTGTTAACTGGCGGACTCCACTTTACACAAGTCCTAATGGACGGCGGCAGTGATTTAAACCTGCTATATCAGGACACAATCCGCAAAATGGGGATAGACCCAACAAAAATTTGCCATAGCGACACTTCCTTTCAAGGGGTAACGCCAGGCCCAGATGCCCATTGTACGGGCTCTCTCTGCTAGAAGTTATGTTCGCTCACCCGACAACTTCCGCCGCTAAAAGTGACCTTCCACATCGCCCCATTTACAAGTAGCTATCAAGCACTCTTGGGACGCCAAGCTTCGTCCTCTTTAACGCAATACCGCATTATGCATCCCTTATACTTAAAATGCCCGGTCCACGAGCCATCATCTCATTAAAGGGAAATATCGAGTGTTCCTCGAGCGCGGAAGATTGTGCGGCTGCCTTAACAGCCACACACTAAACTGGCTTCACTAAGCAAAGCACCTAAACAGGTCGTTCAAACCCCGGACATGGCTAGACGAGTCCGGCGTAAGGGCTTACTAGCCGCATACCCCCGTTCAAGGGGCTCCAGCATGTACAACAAGAGACAATAAAGCTCAATTTTATTCATTTTTAAAAGCGTGCTTTGTTTAGTTAATGTAGCGTACATTTTCGCACGATCTTTTCAACAAAGTTCCTCTCTTTCTGAGATGAACACCGTGCTACACCCGTCGAGGATACGGCTGCACAACGGAGACACGGCGCAGACGTGCGATGAGGACCCGTTGCAAGGATTCTTTTCAGATTAAGACCTGCGTAAACCTTTTTACTGTCTCTTGTTGATACACATCCCCGGTTTCTTGCTATAACCGAGGTGGAGGCTGGCGTCTTGGCATTGGCCACGTCGGGACTTTTTGCGCGTACACTGACACCGGGGCTTATTACTAAGGGCGTTGTTCAGCCCGTTTTCATAAAGACCGAATACCTTAGGGAGTGTTCGGCGTCGTGAGTTTGGCCTTATATGCATCAGCTCCGAATCATGTCTTTGGTCAAATGTTGGGTTTGCCCGGCTCTAGTGTTTTGCTGCCTTACGTTCCACTCTATCGGCTAAGGCGGCACCAGGAGAACTACTGCGATTGTGCCCCGGTCCGGCCGGGCGAGCACCTCAGTAGAGAAAGCCGAAAACTGACTGTCATGATGTAGCGTGAGACTAGTCAACCACTCGATGACCCACCGGAATCTTTAGGATTCCTCCGCATTAACGAAGGGTCGTTTCCCGGTCAGGCACACACGCGCCCCGAATTCGGGCGAGCGCGGTGCCCCTAGGCGATATATAGTAGCCCCATTGTCAAACTCCTATGGCTAAGTGAAAGTGATAAAGCATTATAGTCCGGTTGCCTAGTTCTCTACGCTATCACCTCCTTTATAGGACCAAGACGTTGGATCAAGTGTGAAAATCGCCATGCGAACACCCCGCACTATATGCGTGGGGGCTGAAGCCGAAGACTGCCATCTTTCAGGTTATATACACATATACATTAAACGGCCGCACAGGAGGTATCTTAATTCTTGCAGGCACAAGTATAAAAATCGTTTATATTCCATCGAAACATTGTTTTACAATTATACATGTTATTCGAACATGATGTCCTTCGAGCACTGCGTCTCTATTAAACGAGCGCCCTGCAGAACTTCCTGAAAATAGTGCTCGGCAGGTACTCGGCTCCCGTCCGAATCTTGGGATGCAACGTCGGTGGTCTTCATCTCAGCCCAGTATGTCTTGACACGGGCAAGAGCCATCCGCACACCCTCTATGCATGCTGACCTCTTCATTGCATTGATATGGGGCACCGCACCAAGGAACTGCTGCACCAAACCAAAATAACTCTTCGGCTCAGGCCTTTCCGGCCACAGATGACTCATGACTTCCCTCATGGAGAGTCCAGATAACCTATTCAGCTCCGCCCATTCGGCCAAACGCTCGGTTAATGGAAGTGGGCGCTCTGGATTGTGGAACTGCGACCAAAAAAGCTTTTCCACTTTGTGATCCTGTTGATCTCGGAAGTGTTCGGCCGCGTCCGCGGCACTTGCCGCCAAGTCCAGATAAGTATCCGCCGCACTCCACAGCCGGTCCAACTGAGCATACTTAGGATCCCCGAACTTCATTCGCAGCATAAAGGGCTTTCCAGCCGCGATATCTCCGGCCTGACGTAGCTCCTGCTTCATGGCTCTCATTGCAGAGCGAGCATCCTTGGCCTCGGTAGTTGCCTTTTCTGGGTCCTTTTGTTCCGCCCGATCTTCTTTTTCAAGAAGCTTGCAGCGGTCGGCAGCATCCTTCAACTTCACAGCCATCTCGGCCATTTCTTTCCTGCTTCGGCAGTGAGCATTATGTTCGGCCTTCAGCTCTTCGGCCGCTTTTAACGCAGCCCATCACTTTTTCTGGCCTGCTCCTTGGCTCGGGCGAGTTCCGCCCGAAGGTTCTCCATGGCAGCGGCACCATCTACATCAAGCATACATGTTGTAAGGCACGGGCATCAAGCCCCCTTACCAGGTGTCCGCGGAGAAATTGTATACCTTGTGACTCGTCAAGCCGCTTGTTGACAAGCGCGATGTCGGCATCCGCCACGTCAAGTTGCCGCTTTAGCTCGGAAAATTCATCAGTCCGGCTAGCCACCGGACACTTCTCCACCTACATAGGAGGAGCGACATGTTATACCTGGGATTATGATCCTCGGTAGCAGCTGTCATTTTGACAACGCACCGAGTCTCGAGGCTACTATCTATACAGGGCGCATCTTTTATATGCAGAACTGTCAAAAGGTACATCATTTCGCGTACCTCAAAACCTGTCAGTAAACTCCTGACGGCCTCATGCAACCCGCTTTCCGCGGATGAAATCCTTTCAATCACCATGCCCATCAGTGCACGGTGTTCTTCTGAGATAGACGCTCGCCCGAGCAGATCCTTCAGCTCCTCCGCCCGTGCAACGGACGGTGCCGGACTCGTCCGATGGCTTTTTCGAAGGCCGGACACGGAGGGCTTTGGGGAGCCATACGGCTGATTTCCGGACCTGCCGGATTCGGAGAAACCCTCCGTGACGACACCTCAGGGTCGCCCGCCTCGCAAGGCGGTACGGCAGGGGGAGGCGTTCCGCTCTCCATCATCTCCGGACGAAGATCCCCTGAAGATGAGCTCTGCCGAGAAGGGCTGAGATCCGAACTACGAGGTAAAATTTCGGTTATCTTTCTCGGGGAATAGAATAGGGTGTCTCTTATTTTAAAACTCCCCTCTCTACTTACGGCTCATTTGGAGGGCTGATCCCCTTGAGGGCACAAGTCGGCCGAGGCACTTCCCGGCGCAGGACCCTCTGACGAAGATCTCTTCCCCCGCTTTTGAGACCATGGTCTCTGGGTCTTCAGAGGCGGTCCTCTTCTTTCCCTGGATGGAGGGATTCTCGATCCCTCCTTTCCGGATAGCCTTCTTCGAGGAGACGGTAGCTTCCTTGTTCCCCCCTTCGCCTTCTTCCAAAGGCGCAACCTCCAGCATCTTGGTTAACAGGGGATCCGACATGGTCTCAAGGAGGGGGGCCGGACACCTGATCAGCTTTGCTTTCGCTATCCACTCCTGTTTAAAGGGACAGCTCTTTTAAGGACAATTTTATGACGAATATACGGATAGCATGTCCGAGTACAGGGCTACTTACTTGAGTATCCGGGCGATTGCAGCTTAGACCTACGTCCTCGGTCAAGTACGGACACATTGCTTGTGATCCGAAGAACAATTTATACATCTCCATGGGCGTCACGCCCGTAAAGTGTTGGAGAGCTCGTGGTCCCTTCGGATTAAACTCCCACAGGAGAAGGGGGCGGCGTTTGAAGGGCAAAGTGCGGCGAATCAACATGACCTGCGCCACTACGGCCAGGTTGATGTCTCTTTCCAGGAGATCTTGAATGCGGCCCTGCAACAAGGGCACGTCCTTGGGCGGCCCCAGTCAAGCCCTTTATTGACCCATGGCGCCCGGCCGTGGGGAGGACCCGGCGAAAGGCGGAGGCGCCACCCACTTGGTGCCCACAGGAGCTGTGATATAAATCCACTCTCGTTGCCATAAGTTGAACTCCTCTCGAAAAGAGCCCTCGGGCCATGGAGCGTCGGCATTCTTGCTTATAACAGCCCCTCCGCACTCCGCTTGCTGCCCCTTGATCATCTTCGGCTCTACTTTGAAGGTCTTGAGCCACAATCCGAAGTGAGGGGTAATGCGGAGGAAGGCTTCACACACGACAATGAACGATGAAATGTGGAGGATGGACTCCGGATCCAAGTCGTGAAATTCTAACCCATAATAAAACATGAGCCCCCTCACGAAGGGGTCCGTCGGGAAGCCTAACCCCCGAAGGAAGTGAGACGCGAACACCACGCTCTCACCAGGCTTGGGAGTGGGAATAACCTGCCCTTGAGCAGGCAGCCTATGCGAAAATTCGCTGGTTAAATACCTCACATCTCTCAGCTTTAGCACGTCTTCTTCCGTAACGTAGGAAGGCATCCACCGGCCTTGAAGGTCGGAGCCAGAGATCATCAAAGGTCTGAAGCGCCTGAATCTGGAGCTTTGGGTGTTGGAACTCGAGGCAAGGGGCGAATTCGATTGAGATTGAAAGAAAGGAGTAGGGCCTTGGCCTCTTTATAAAGAGGTTGAATACCAAGAGCCCTCCTCGTGACCGTTTGGGACTCGCCTTCGATAGAGGAGACGTGCCGACGGGCACGATTGGGTTACCCACGCCCGTATTGATGAGAATCCCGGAATAAGGGGACACGATCTCTGCTTTGACAAGACGTGCCAAGAAAACCACCTCGCTAAACGCGCTGAGGTGGGACAGTAAAAACGATTCGAATAAAGGCTTGGCCGTGGTGTGATGTCACACTGCGGTATACGTCAGCAGTTTGGATTTGTGCAAATATTATTCTCTCTACGGTGGTATGTGGAAATTATTTTGCAGAGCCGGACACTATCCTTGTGTTAAAAATCTTCTATGAAGTATTCGGAGGAGGAACCCGCCTTGCAATGCCGAAGACAAATTGCACGCCGGACTCATCGTCATTGAAGCCTGGTTCAGGGACTACTGAGGGAGTCCTGGATTAGGGGGTGTTCGGATGGCCAGACTCCTGGACTATGAAGATAAAAGATTGAAGACTTCGTCCCGTGTCCGAATGGGACTTTCCTTGGCGTGGAAGGCTAGCTTGGCGATACGGATATGTAGATCTCCTCCCATTGTAACCGACTCTGTGTAACCCTAGCCCTCTCCGGTGTCTATATAAACCGGAGGATTTTAGTCCGTACGACGAACAACAATCATACCATAGGCTAGCTTCTAGGGTTTAGCCTCTCTGATCTCGTGGTAGGTCTACTCTTGTACTACCCATATCATCAATTTTAATTAAGCAGGAGTAGGGTTTTACCTCCATCGAGAGGGCCCGAACCTGGGTAAAAACATCGTGTCCCTTGTCTCCTGTTACCATCCGCCTAGACGCACAGTTCGGGACCCCCTACCCGAGATCCGCCGGTTTTGACACCGACAGGGGCGTTTGGTATTTCACTACCTATATGAGGGTAGACACTCCTCCTTTTCCCCACGCCATCTTCCATCTCCTGCCTTCCCTTCCTCCGAGCTCCAGCGCCCAAAATCTCAATCTTTCCCACCGCCACCAGCCTCTCCAGCCATGTCTGGATCCGGTTCTAAGGGAACGTGGGAGGCCTCCTCCGTCCCGAGAGGGACGTCAAGGAGCTCCGGGGCGCGAGATATCTGTCTGCGGGTGTCGCGCATAGGCTCCCTGCCAAGGATCAAGTCATCCCCACTCCGGAGCCCGGAGAAAGGGTTGTATTCATTCCTCACTTCCTCCGAGGTCTAGGGTTTCCCCTCCATTCCTTCATCCGGGGCCTCATGTTCTACTATGGGCTAGATTTCCACGATCTAGCCCCGAATTCCTTCCTCCACATATCGGTGTTCATCGTCGTGTGCGAGGCTCTGTCCCGCATCTCCCCACACTTCGGCCTATGGCTCAAGGTCTTCAATCTGAAGCCGACGGTGGTCGATGGGTAGCACGCGGACTACGGCGGCGCCATGATAAGCAAGCTCCCCAACGTCGTCTGGCCCAAGGGGGTTGAGGGAGTCCTGGATTAGGGGGTGTCCGGATAGCCGGACTATGACCTTTGGCCAGACTCCTGGACTATGAAGATACAAGATTGAAGACTTCGTCCCGTGTCCGGATGGGACTTTCCTTGGCGTGGAAGGCAAGCTTGGCGATACAGATATGTAGATATCCTACCATTATAACCGACTCTGTGTAACCCTAACCCTATTCGTTGTCTATATAAACCGGAGGGTTTTAGTCCGTAGGACGAACAACAATCATACCATAGGCTAGCTTCTAGGGTTTAGCCTCTCTGATCTCGTAGTAGATCTACTCTTGTACTATCAATATCATCAATATTAATCAAGCAGGAGTAGGGTTTTACCTCCATCGAGAGGGCCCGAACCTGGGTAAAAACATCGTGTCCCTTGTCTCCTGTTACCATCCGCCTAGACGCATACGATTCGGGACCCCCTACCGAGATCCGCCGGTTTTGACACCGACATTGGTGCTTTCATTGAGAGTTCCTGCGTAGCCGTGCCCGTCGGAAGGATGCCTCATCCCGTCTTTAAAAGACGACACTGTTGCTAAAGAAGCTTTAGCTGTCGGCAAAACTCTCCGGCTAGGCGGTTTTCTTATGACCGCTTGTTCGGCCGCCGCGCCGACGATGACTTCTCGGGTCATCGAAAGCAATCTTCACGTTAAATCGGAGCTCGCCGAGCAGTTAGATCCGATGGAGTTGTCTTCCTTAAACGAGCTCTTGGATTGCATCGCCACCCTAGGATTCGCTACAGACTATGATCAGATTGGGCCTAAACCCGATCTGAGAGAGATTAACTCTCCCCAGGTTACGCACCACGTTGCTGTGGTGGAGGAACAATACGGCGACCCTTCTTCTATCTTAAGGACTAGCTACGTCCGATTCCCAATCCCTCCATGCCGGATTCCCCGGAGGAGAGGACGTCACTCAAGTCCTGAACCTAAAGTCAGGCAGCTGGCTAGATTCATTGGACAACATCCAAGAATCCAAGCTTCCAAGTTCAGAAGCTCCTTGGCCCTTAAGTCTCAGATTGGGCGCGGTTCTGGATTTAATTCCACCCGCCCACCCAAACATAAGCGACCTATCTCGAAGCGATTACACCATTATCGGGCGCATTCCTCCTGGTTATGGACAGGATAAAGGACTGCCGCGAGGAGGACGCAATCTCATTATTCTGCAACAATTGCACAGACAACGGGATCCTAAACGCTATAAGTCACCGTGACATCACACGCTTTACCGACTTGGCGTACGTAGTACGAATGTACTATGCGATGGAAAGCGCATGGAAAACCGAAGCAAGATTTTGGGACAATCCGGCCTTGAATACAACCCCAGTCCGAAATAAAAGGGTGCATCATCGCCAGCACCTTGGTTAAATACCAAAAGAAAAAACCCTCTATAGGGCATGGAACCCGTCTTTGGAGGGATGGCTCAATGGACCCTGTAAAATTCATAGTATAGAGGGCGCCACTCCAACTCATAGCCTTAGAGCATGTTGGATACTACGGCAGGTGGCCAAAAGTGGCGAAGAGCTTCTAGCTCTAGAGCACCAACCCAGAGATACCAGTACGGTATTAACAGTCTTCGAGACTTTCGCATCAAATAATATGCGGAAACGAACACTCCGTAACCTCGCTGAAGTCTACCAAGTAGCAACAATAAATCCATGGAGTGACACGGCTATTACCTTTAATGCCAGTGACAAACCTAAATTCCGAACAGCCCGAGCACCAGCCGCATTGGTCCTCAGTCCGATAGTGGATGGCTTTCGCCTTACCAAGGTACTCATGGACGGTGGCAGCAGATTGAACCTCATTTACGAGGAAACCCTCCAAAAAATGGAGATAGACTGGAGCCGCATTGAGTGAAGCAGTAGAGGAATAATCTCCAGTCGGGAAGCACGCTGTACAGGAAAAATCACACTGGATGTGGTGTTCGGCACGCCGGATAATTACAGGTCCGAGTAGGTCTGTTCAGCAGCGGATACCACGATATATTAGGGCGAGAGGCATTCACAATTTTCCAAGCTATACCCCATTATGGGTACATGAATCTCAAAATGCCCGGGCCCAACGAAATCATCACTCTTGCTAGTGACCCGGACATAGCACTCCGCGCCGAAAATAAGACAGCTGCACTGGCCCTTGAGGCACTATCCGAAGCCCTAGCGGCCGAGGAACTCACTGCGCTGCGCTCCACGGTGAATAGGTACGATGTGATACTCGATAAGAGACCCAAATCCACTTCCTTCAAACCAGCGGACAAAATAGTCACATTCCAAGTCCATCCAATGGACCCTACAAAAACGGCCTCCATTGGGGCACAATTAAATCTTGATGTAGACGCCGCACTAAGAGAATTCCTACGCGAAAATTGGGACATTTTTCCTGGCACCCTTCGACACGCCAGAATCCCACGCCGGTGGCCGAGCACAGCCTAAACATCCTAAAAGGATTCAAGCTATCAAACAGGCTCTTCGGTGTTTCTCCGAACCCAAGAGACGAGCCATGGGAGAGGAGCTAGCCAAACTATTGGAGGCCGGATTCATCAGAGATATAAAACATCCGGACTGGCTAACAAACCTGGTGATGGTACCAAAGAAGGACAAATCCTGGCGCCTGTGCGTCGTTTTCAAGGACCTCAACAAGGCTTGCCCAAAGGATCCCTTCCCCCTCCCCCGCATTGATGAAATCATCAACGCTACCGCAGGACACGATTCATTGTGTTTCCTCGACGCATACTCCTGCTACCACCAAATTAAGATGGCAGAGCCTGACCAAGCCACAACGGCATTCATCACTCCATTCGGCCCTTTCTGCTTCAACACAATGCCCTTTGGGCTCAAAAATGCCGGCGCAACATATCAGCGCATGATTCAGACATGTCTGGCAAACCAGATCGGCAAAACAGTGGAGGCATACGTAGACGATGTGGTACCAGCTGGAAACCTCTTGGGCTCACATTCGATAATCTCCGAACATATGACATTAAGCTCAACCCGGAAAAATGTGTTTTCGGCGTACCAGCTGGAAAGCTCTTGGGCTTCATTGTATCCGGTAGATGAATTGAAGCAAATCCAGCCAAGATCCAAGCTCTGTCACAATTGGATATCCCAAAAGACCTCAAACAAATACAAAAATTGACTGGATGTGTGGCGGCTCTAAGCCGCTTCATCTCACGATTGGGAGAAAAGGCATTACCCCTTTATCGCCTCCTCTGGCGCACCGAACACTTCGAGTGGGCGGATGCCGCCACGGCCGGACTTCGAAGAAATAAAAGCCATATTGGCAACAAACCCGGTCCTGGCCGCGCCCAACATGGGCGAACCAATGCTATTATACATCGCGGCAACTCATCAAGTTGTAAGCGCGGTGCTCGTTGTCGAACGAGAAACGGACGGACACAAGTTCCCCTTCAAAAACCAGTTTACTACGTGTCCAATGTACTAACTCAATGCAAGTCACTGTATCCGCATTATCAAAAGATAAGCGTGCGTGGTGTTCATGGCATCCGGAAGCTGCGACACTACTTTCAAGAGTGTTCAATAACAGTAGCCTCCGAAGTACCCTTAACGACATTATAAACAACCGCGACGCCGACGGGCGGATTGCCAAATGGGCCATTGAGCTCCTCCCGTTCGACATAACCTATAAGCCACGAAGAGCTATCAAGTCGCAATTTTGGCCGACTTCATTGCGAATGGACGAAGCGAACTCCCTAAAGAGTACGGGCGCATATTCCAACCGGATAATGCACTTTGACGGCTCCAAAATGTTGGCTGGCCTGGGAGCTGGCGTCGTTCTGACGTCCCCAACCGGAGATACAGTTCAATACGTACTCCAGATAATGTATACGGACTCCAACAACGCAGCCGAATACGAGGCCCTTCTACATGGTCTCCGGATGGCAGTCTCCATGGGCATTCAACAGCTAGAGGTGCGCGGGGATTCGAACCTCGCAATATCACAAATAAATGGAGACTTTGATGCCAAGGATCCGAAAATGGCAGCCTATCGCAATGCCGTCCTAAAAATGTCAGCTCGGTTTGAGGGGCTCGAATTTTACCATATAGCCCGGGACAACAACCAGGCAGCAGACGTGTTGGCATGCATCGGCGCAAAGCGCGATGCTGTCCCCCCAACTTCCTAGAGAGGCTGTTCAAGCCATCCGTATTATGGGAGGGAGAGTCCAGAAATAACAACCCGGACCCAACCGCACTTCCCCACACCGAACATTCTGACACAGTTGGTGGTTCTACCAACAAAATAACATCCTCATCCCACGTAATAATGGCAGTCATTGCCCCGTGGACAGAACCATTCCTAGCCTACCTAACCAGGCAGGAACTTCCCGAGGACCAAAACAAGGCCCGCTGCATAGTGCGGCGATCTAAAGCCTATGAAGTCCATGAGGGAGAACTTTATAAGAAAAGCACAACCGGAGTCCTTCAAAGGTGTATCTCCGAAGAGGAAGGGGGGAATCTTCTGGCTGTAATACATGCCGGACTCGGCGGGCACCACGCGGCAGCCCGGGCCCTTGTAGGCAAGGCCTTCCGTACAGGATTTTATTGGCCGACGGCCCGAGCAGATGCTCAGGATTTAGTCCAACGATGTGTCGGATGCCAACTCTTTGCTAAGCAATGCCACATGCCACCCACCGCCCTCAAAACTATACCCATCACCTGGCCCTTTGCGGTCTGGGGGCTTGACATGGTCGGACCCCTTAAAGGGGAACCCACAAGCAAAAATACCTACTGGTCATGGTGGATAAATTCACCAAATGGATAGAGGCCAAGCCTGTCAAGACGGCCGAATCCGGACCGGTGATAGACTTCATATCAGGAGTCGTACACCGTTACGGTGTCCCCCGCAGCATCATCACTGATAACGGCACGAACTTTACGACCGACAAGGTCAAACTCTGGTGCAAAAACATGGGCATTAAGCTCGACTACACTTCAGTCTATCACCCTCAAACTAACGATCAAGTTGAGTGAGCAAATGGTCTAATTATGAGCGGCATCAAACCCAGATTAGTGCGGTCCCTCAAGGAATCTAACACGCACTGGGTAGAGGAGCTCGACTCCGTACTCTGGGGGCTGCGGACCACTCCGAATCGCACGACCGGATTCACACCATTCTTTATGGTATACGGCGCAGAGGCAGTTCTGCCCTGCGACATAATTCATGACTCACCTCGCGTGCGCATGTACGAAGAAACAGAAGCCGAGCTCGATCGGCAGGACATTTTGGACACCTTGGAGGAGGAGCGTGACGTAGCAAAAGCCCGTTCCGCATTCTATCAACAACAGGCTCGAAGATATCAAAGCAGAGAAGTACGGGCCAAAACTTACAATGTTGGAGAGCTAGTTCTACGCCTGCCGGACAAGAAAAAGGACAAACTAAAGCCCAAATGGGAAGGTCCCTTTATCATCAACCAAGTCCTGACCGGTGGAGCGTACCGTGTGCGAGATGCATCAGATAACCGACTCGAGCTGAACCCATGGAACACAGCACGTCTCCGAAGATTCTGCGCCAAGCGCCGGATTCTGAGTTCGTCTCCTTCCTCTGTCCATATTTTACATTTTAGCTGTCTTGTATTTTTTTCTCCTTCTCCCTCTTTTTTCTTTCAAGCCTTGAAAGGCTCGTTAGCACATTGTTCGCACAAACTTGACGCGCTATCAGCGCTCATTGAACCTGGGGGCTTCTTTCAGAGAAGCTTAATTGTAAGGGATTCATGCCTAATACATGTGTCACACTTCCGCATGTACCTTTTATTCACCATTATATGCATCGATATGACTTAAGTTTTGGCCAAGCTGGGTTGCCTGGCTCCTGTGCTTACCCCTACGTTCCCGATTGTTCGGCTAGGTGGTAAAGGGAGAACCTCTGCGATTGTTACTGCTGGGTCAGCCGGATGTGTACCTCAGACTGGGTGAAGCCGAAAGCTAGTGTTCTTAAGAGAATATTCGGTCGGTGAACTAAAAGAAGATTTCTTACCTATTTATGTATCTGCCCCCAGATGTTTTTCTGCTTTTTTCACAGTCCAGACATGCACTTTAGGGCATGCCTCCTAGGGAAAGGAACCCCTAACGGAACTATTCTCCCTAGAAGATGTTTCTTACTAACCATGTAATATAACATAACGAGTTGGGCACTTGTCTGATAAAGCACTAATGACCCCTACGCTTTGGTCTCCACGCATGCCCCGGTTTTTATATAACCGCGAGGGTATTCGGACACACTCCGGACTATCGGGTCCCGAGGTTGAAGCGAAAAGGTCCGCTAAGACAAACGATCTACAATCCCGCTAGAAGGCATTTTACATGTCACCTTAAATTACATAGTCAATTTGACTGGTTGTATTCATCTTCAATGCCATCTAACAGTCTGTCTAGTTCTGATCCTTTGGGAATACTTTGCGGCCAATTCTACCTGGTCGTACACTAAGCTCACAGGGATCTCCTTCCCATCGGGCCCCACAGGTCCGACTTCGGCCATGTGGTTTGGGTCAGTCTTCGTGTACCGCGTCTTCACCATGGCCCAAGCCTCCCTGGCGCCTTGACGGCAGGCCGATATCTTCCATAATCGGAAGCGCCTCCGGGCTCCTGGAGCCTCTCCATAAGCTCCCCAAGGCCTTGAGGCGGGGAGGCAGAGATGGCCACAAGGCACAGGCGACGCCTTTCATCACCTGCCGAACTCGTTCTGCAGCTTGTAAGAGCTTCGGGAAGAAGGTCACCCGTAGAACCGGGCATTTCCTCTGCAGGACGGCGTGAGCATACCCTACGAGACATAACTCTGTTAGTCGACTTCCTCGCTGAACTCTTTTTTCTAAAGTTCGTTTAAGCACTTACTAAAAATGCCGCGTCGAAGCCGCGGTTCTCCTTAACTTAGTCGAGACAACTGTCTTGTGAACATCTTCTAGTTCCTCACCCAGCTGGGTGTTGGCATCTTGGAGATTATTTTTCTCCTGCCTCACCCTCGTAAGCACGTTCTCGCCGGCCTTTAACCGACGCAAGAGCTGTTGCTTGCCTGGATCTACCCCGGCGCCATCTGCAATGTTATTATCAGATCTATATACACGTCGCACTTCATAACATACTTATCTTTTAAAACCCTATATTACCAGAGGAGGTCTCTTTGTCTTCCCTTGTCGCGGCTTGTGCAGCCTCAAGTTGGGCTTTGCACTCTTCAAGCTCCTGGGACAGTTGGGTATTCTTTTCTGTAAGATCCTGCACAATAAATGATCCTTAAATCAGTTATTCTAACTATTTCAAGTCTCGGGGCCATCTTGGCATATATAACCGTTAAATTTCCTCACTCGTATGTCTTTCACATACTGCTCCGTGGCTCTGGCTAGACCATTTTGAGCAGCACGGAGGTGCACATCTCCCGAATTGAAGGCGTTCAACGCCTCTTGGGAGAAACATGTGTCACGAAGAATTGTCCGACGGCGCCTGTGATTCATGGCACTCTCCACCTCGGAGTTGGTGGCGGACAATCTGTCGGCATCCTCGCCGGAGGAGCATCCGGCCGACGCCTCTTGTTAGCCTCCGCTTACGGGCACGGCTTTGAAGCTTTGGTGGCGGAGGCTCGATTAACAACCTCTCCGGATATAGTTGGCGAGTGCTCTTTTTCTGAAGAGAGCACGGCGTTAGTATGCCTTCCGAATAAAACACAGGAATAAGGCAACACGCCATACCGTTGCGCCGGCGCTTCAGTCCGGACCGCACTTATTTTCAACCTGCTGGGCCTTGCTGCCCCTTGTTGGCTAGCCACCGCAGGTTCGGCCTTCCGCCTCAAGGCTCCCCCTGCAAAACACCGTTGATATACGATGGTCAAAGATAAGCACGGAGGGATCATTTCTAAAGTATTGGGACTTCGGTCTCAATTACCTGTGAGGCTGGAAATATTCCGGGGTAATCGGCCGTAATGGCAACCAAGGCATTGTCGATGCTCACTTGGTAAAATACCCCATCGATCAGCTCCACAGATATGTCAGATCCTCTTGGCAGGCCGGATCGAGGGACCGTTCCGGATCCTCAAGTTGTGGAGATGGGCTGTTTATATCCTTTACAGCCCGGCGCAATTCCTACGTCAAAATCACAAGATAAGGTACTTAACTATGGGAATATGGAATGGATGGGCATAAAGAAATGTCCGCTTACCCAGCTTGGAGGGTTGTTCATAGAAAACCCGTCCTGAGGATTGACGCGAAGAAATTCCTCCTCTTCTCCCTTGTACAATGCGGACAAGATCTTCATCAGATCGGCGATGGCGGGTGGCATCATCCTCCCCGTTGAAATCCCACATGGGGTGGCCCCTATACTGGAGCGGCTGCACTCCCCGCATAATGCATGTGGCCATGACCCTGATCATGGTCAGTCCGGAATGAGCCAACAACCTTATTCGGCTCATCAGGTAGAGGACGTCCCTGTCATTTTCCCTCTGAGGGCTCCGTGGACGCCAGCTTAGGCGTTTCTTCAAAGGAGCATTACTGAACTCCGGGAGGCTGATCCAAACAGGGTCCGGCAGGGGGACATCTTCTATATAAAACCATTCCGAAGGCCAGTCTTTGGACGCCTTCTTCGGGGTTCCGGATAGATATCCGGTCCCGGCGACGCGCCATAGTTCGGCTCCGCCCACTTGATATATTGACCCCTCCTCAGAACGGGGTACGAGGCAGAACAACCTCTTCCACAGCGCAAAATGAGCCTCGATGCCCAAAAACAGCTCGCAAAGGGCCACGAAGCCCGCAATATGCAGAATGGAGGCATGCGTGGGTTGTGCAACTGAGGCCATAGAACTCCGGGGAGCCCCTGGAGAAACAGATGAATTGGAAATCCGAGCCCTCTTATCAAATAAGGGACAAGGCATACCCGCTCTCCTCGGGAGGGACTGGGGACGCTCTCCGCTTGTTTTCCACCCTTATAGGTGGCGAGTCCGGCTTGAACCGGAACCATGAAGGCTGGGGGAAGAAAACCCTTGGTTTGGAGCGTCACTAACTTCATTTGTCTTGGGACGGAGCATCTCTCCCAATCTGCAGCCGAGGACTAGGAGGGCGAGAGGAGGAGCAGCGTCGACTGTCCATGATGGAATGGGTTTACATCCGGATGCGCTCCGATGAAAGCTTCGCAAAGGGAAGGTGGTGTGATTCGGATCTAGATCCTCGTCTCTTATATAGGCGCATCATTTGCGCAGCTAGGGGATAAATGTAAAAATACCACGGCTTTTAGCATTCATTCAACGCGTGGAAGATGGCCATTATTGGGCGTGGAAGCCAAGGAGCGCTATTTACAAGAAGCGGACACTATTCAACAAGTACACAGGAGTTGGAGAAGAACCCGCCTTGCAATACCGAAGACAATCTCTGCCCGGACTCGTCGTCATTGAAGACTGGTTCGGGGCTCTTGAGTCGATCCTAGATTAGGGGGTGTCAGGATAGCGGACTATGACCTTTGGCCGGACTCCTAGACTATGAAGATACAAGATTGAAGACTTCGTCCCGTGTCCGGATGGGACTTTCCTTAGCGTGGAAGGCAAGCTTGGCGATACGGATATGTAGATCTCCTACCATTTTAACCGACTCTATGTAACCCTAACCCTATTCGGTGTCTATATAAACCGGAGGGTTTTAGTCCATAGGACGAACAACAATCATACCATAGGCTAGCTTCTAGGGTTTAGCCTCTCTGATCTCGTGGTAGATCTACTCTTGTACTACCCATATCATCAATATTAATCAAGCAGGAGTAGGGTTTTACCTCCATCGAGAGGGCCCGAACCTGGGTAAAAACATCGTGTCCCTTGTCTCATGTTACCATCCACCTAGACGCACAGATCGGGACCCCCTACCCGAGATCCGCCGGTTTTGACACCGACAGGGGTGTTTGTGGAGAATGTGAAGGTGTGGTAGTAGGAGTGGTTCTATATCACAGAACCCTGCGACGCCAAGTGGGCGTCCATTCCTGACTTCGGATCTGGACCCCCTACGAGGCTCACCTCGTGGACCGCAAGGGCCTGGATTGGGGATCCACGGCGGAGGTGCAGATGCTGCAAAAACGCATCGCCAACATGATAGGCAAAAACACCGGTTCACAAACATGATTCAGGTGATGCTCTTCCTCCGCACTCTCCCTTTGCCAACTCCGGGGCTCTCACATGTGGGAGTTCAATCCGGAGGAGCCATGGACCCTGAAGTGCTTCTTCGGCATCATGCACGAAGACATTTGGAAGCAGCTCTTCAAGGCCCAAAAAACTTGGCCAAAGAAGACCGAGGACATCAGACTCGGTATCGAGAATCCGGCCTCAGCGGTTAGCATATCCTTTCCGAAGACGTATTCGGTCAGTATTTTCAACATGACATATGTCATATTGCCTGTCTTCCATACAGGGTTGGACGGAAAAGGCGGAACAGATCAACTGTCTAGCACCACTACCTAAAGACCCAGCCACGCCCCAGCTAACAGAGATGCTGGTCCCAGCGCCATATCAGGCGCCGGAGAAGAAGGCCAAGAAGAAGAAGGGCAAGGAGGCCAAAGGTGGCCCCCGCCACAAGGGTCCCTCGGATGCTATGTCCGGAGAGTCCGAAGCCCCCTCCTCCCACGAGGTGGACGAGGAAGAGGAAGAGGAGAGGAGGTGGAAATCGACTACCCTCATAAGGGGATGAAGAAGAAGAGGGCAGCCTCCGAAGACCCAAAAGGGAAGAAGCCCAAGAGGGGGAAGATGATCCTCCAGGACAGTTCAAACTCAAATGCTGAACTGGTCCCCAAAAAGCCTCCTAGGGCAAAGCCCTGTCCGAAACGTAAGTATCTAGATACTTACTATTTTATCATCAGTTTTCCTACTTTCATTATATAAGTTATTATGCCATATGCCTTTCAGCCCTCCCCAGGATGTCCCGAATACTTCGCTATCAGAGGGGTGTTCTCTGCCACCGGAGATGGAAGAGAGAGAGAGACACCACCAGGAGCCCCCTCGCCAATCACCGTGGATGACACAAAGGTGTTGTCCCTAAGGACCTCTCCTGGTCGATGAGGGGCGGGCGAGGCTATCGAGAAGGCGAGTGAGGTTAATACCTCGGTCACCGAAGACATAGGGGAGGCGACCCCTATGGCAACCGACGGTGGGGACCCCCAACAATCTGGGCCCCAGCCGGACACCATTCCGGAGACCAATGCAGCTCCGGGATCACGTGAGCAGCCCCCTTCAAAATAGGGCGAAGAGTATCAGCTCTGTCGGTGGCCTCCACTAATCCGGAGGCGCCGAAGGCTTTAGCGGAAGCACTGCAACGTGCTTCTGTCGTGGAGGAGCACCGCATACTAATGGATGTGGTGGTGGAGAAGGTTCAGTCTGCCAAAAGCGGGCTGAACGAAGCCTTTACCAGCCTACTGACAGGCTTCGAGGTATGCGACGTAATGTTCTAAACGCTTTTTCATATATATATAGGAATATAATTGTACACACAGAGTAGCCCCTGAGGCTCTGTCCGGTGTGAAAGAAACCGAACAGAGGATCCACATAAAATTTCAGAAAGCTAACATAATTCTCTGTTGTTGTAACAGGCTTCCCTGTTGGAGGCAACCGCCCAGGCCGCAGAAGTTTCCAAACTCAATCGGAAACTGAAGTTGGCCGATGAAGAAATCGATCACGTTAACAAGCGGTTCGATGAGACGCAAGGTGTGCGCATAGTTTCTGAAAGTATAGTTGCATATTATAAGTGATAGTTATATTCGGGGATTTAACTCATCTAGTGCTTTTCTCTATGAGCATAGTTCGTGCGGCTGAGGCCGAGACCCTCAAAGGCGCCCTTGCCCAAGCACAGAAACAGGCGAAAGAAAACAAGGAAGCCGCTGACAAAGCGGCTGCAGAACTGAAGACCAAGCAGGCTGCCCGCCGACAACACGAAGCTCAGGTGGCCGAAGTCAAACAGGGGCTAAAGGACACCATCCTCAAGTGTGAGGGTTTGGAGGAGAAGGCTTCGGCTCAATCGTCCGAGCTTGCCAAAGCCCTCCATGAGGCGAAAGAGGCGCGGGTCGAGTCCCACAGTGCTCGCGAGGAGATCCGACAAGCGAAGCAGATAGCGGTTGGTAAGGCCTTTCTTTTGCAGAGTATATTCGAAGGTCAATATATGCTTTGCTCACTCGAGTGTGGAGTTCTCTAGACGAGTTTGCGGATCTGCTGAGGAGTGCTGCCGATGCCGCATAGTTCTTCCGAGCCCAGGAGGGGAACTCGACCGAGAAGCTGTTCTGGTCGCATTTTCTTGCGCCAGAGCACTCGACTCTCTTCAACAACCAGATGAAGCAGCTGATGGAGCTGCATTGGGTGGCCGGCTTGGCCATGAAGGATTTAATAGTCCGGCTATGGCCAGCCGAACCAATTCCCAGTAGCTACTTCGGCTTGGTGAGGCGGCTCGTCGAGGCGCTGCCTCGAGTTGATCTTTGTGAAGCGCTCGGCGTGCATAGAGGTGCTCAGATGGCCTTCGCCCATGTCAAGATGCATTGGGCAAAGATGAAGGCCACCGACGTGGTGACCGCGGGCCCACCCGAAGGCAAGGACCACCGCAAGCCGGAGAGGTACTTCGAAGGCGTCCTGGCGGGTGCCCGAATAGTAGAGGGCCAATGCTCAAAGGACACCATATTTGAGGTAATGTATACGGGCTATAAAAACTATGTTTGTGAACCCAGGCTTGTAATATATTTGTGCCTTTTATATTAAGTGATTTTCCTCTTGTGCGACCATTTTTTATCCTAAAAGTTTCCGATTAAATGCGGCTTTAGCCCCCGCGTAGATGCTACCGGGGTGTTCGGCATTGCGCGTGGTCACACTTTATCCAATGTGTTGGTCCGCGAAGGAGGTGTTCGCGAGCTGAACCGGGCAATCAGACTATGCAACTTTATTACTTTCACTTAGCCACAGGGGTTTGACGGTGGGGCTAAGTACTATCCCCTTGTGCGTGTGCGGTAGTCCAAACTAAGGTGCCTCTTCCACGCGGCTGGACGAAGACCAAACCCTCGTATAACACAGAATAAAACACCAATGATTTGTAGTATAAGACTAAGTTGCCGAATCGCTGACCAGCTCTCCCGTTATCATGGCAGTCAATTTTTGGCTTTCTCCACAGTGGTATTTGACCGGATGAACTAGAAATACAATTGTAGTAGTTCTCCCTTTACGACCTTAGTCGAACGAGAGGAACATAAGGTGGTAAGCACAGGAGCCTGGCAACCCAACTATAGACCAAAGACATGATTCGGAGCCGATGTATATGGCACAATATTCGGGACGCCGAAGAGTATCGTATAGGTGTTCGGACTTGAAAACGTGTGGATCCGAATACAGCCCATGGTGTTTAAGGCCGGACTAAAGCACGTGTGGCAATCTGAAGTAAGGAAGGGATACAGATGACAAAACAAATCAGTACCAAACAAAAGTGGTAATCAACTGTTTCCTTTATATCCTGTATAATACGTCCAGACGTGCTATTAGAGATAATGCCATGAATATTAAGGCTATTTTACACGCCGAGAGTTTACACAAGGGAAAGTTTTACAGAGGTCTATTGGAAAAAGTAGAGGCTTGAAGATCCTAATGTTGCCATGTTGCACGTCTGCGCCATTTCTCCTTGGTTAGAAATTCCTTGAGAGGACAAGTTGATGGTCGTATGTAAGAAAGGGGAGTTTAGAGAGGAACCCCTGTACAACCGTGATGTAGGTTTTAATGAACCTGTAGTGAAAGAAAAAGGAAAAGGAGAAAGAAGGTTAAGGTCCGAATAGGGTCAAGCCGTGCTATAGACCATTTTTCGCAGTATGCCTCCGGCGCTGCCCTATGTATTTTAAGTGTGTATTTATGCATGCACGGTACGTATAACACAACCTTATGGGGCGATCGGCTGAGGCTAAACTGCTATTCAAGCTCTGGATCAACCGAATTGTCGTGCCGTGGTGTGGGTCGGATTCGCTTGGCAGTGTCCGGGGTCTTAATGACCGATGAGTAGTTCAGCTTGATGAGGCCGGTTTGTACCTCGGCTGCAAGGGCTGCGGTGTGCTCCTCAGTGCGGAGGGAGCGCTCCATATTTCCAATGACTGTGATGACGCCGCGTGGTCCGGGCATTTTGAGCTTTAAATAGGCATACTATGGGCCCGCACTGAAGTGGGCGAAAGCGGTTCGTCCGAGCAGTGTGTGATAACCACTGTCGGTGTACTAAAGTAGGGGTACCTTAGTACCCCGAACTTGTGCACGGGCAGTCGCAGCGTCCCCGCGGCAAGCCTCGCCGGGCGTCCGCCAAGACCCTCCGCGGCCATTCTGAGAGCTTGTCGGGAAGGCCTCTCTAGGCAGACAAGGCCCCGACAAGAGGAGCTTGTCGGGAAGGCCACTCCATGCACACAGAAGACAAGGCCCTGGCAAGAGGAGCTTGTCGGGAAGGCCTCTCTAGGCAGACAAGGCCCCGACAAGAGGAGCTTGTCGGGAAGGCCACTCCAGGCACACAGAAGACAAGGCCCCGGCAAGAGGAGCTTGCCGGGAAGGCTCGGAGCACGACAAGTCTCTGGGCGCGACAAGGATTCGGCGCTGACAAGGCGCTTGCCGCGACATGCAACTCCTCTCCGTCTCCGCTCCAGCTCACCCAGCGACGTGTCGCCATGGGACCGTTCCATGGGCGCGTGTCGAGCAGCTGTGCAGCCAGCGGAGAGCAGCGACGAGCGGCGCTGACAGGCTCGCCATCGTGGTGAGCGGAGGCGCACTGACGGTCTGTTACCTTTGTTTGGGGCGACAACGACAGGCATTTATTGCTTTTGTCCCTTGCCGTCGAGTTAGGTATTTTTGCACCGCATACCTTTGTTCAAGTAGGTGTACCAACTCCTGTTTTTACATTCGTACCCCCGCCTATGTTGCCACCTGTCGGAGACCCCTTGAGCATATAAAAGGAGGCCCGAGTGCAACGTAGAGGGGGGTCGGTTGGCGTCTTTCGCAAGGTTTAGTTCATTCGACTGGCCATAGACTAGATACACTCACGCTAGGTTTTGTAGCTCGCATTGCTCCCTAGCAAGAACACAATAGATCAAACAAGCAGCAGTAGGAGTTTTATCTCCCCGGAGAGCTCCGAAGCTGGGTAAACCGCTCGTGTGCATCGCCTCGATCCGCTCTTCGTGCGACCTCCGCCCCCTCCGAACCACAAGGGGCCTGCTCCGCCCGGCCCCATAGGTGTCCGTGGGTACAATCAGCCTCCCGACATCTCTGGCGCGCCCGGTAGAAGCGTCGAGGCCGTGTGAATCCGATCCGGCATTCACGCGGCGGCGTCATCAACATCTTCCTCAACATGCCACCGAAGAAGAAGGCTTGGCGGCGGCAGCAGCCCGTCGCGTCGTACCCACCCTCACCGCAGCAAGCGGGTGGCGGTGCGAGACGCTGGCGGAGGAACGGGCGCCGACGAAGGTGTTCGCGATGTTGCCAAGTCCAAGGACAAGGCACCGCAAACCTCGGCGTCCGCGCACCCCCCGCGCCCGTCTCAGGAGACCCTGGACCAACAACATCCTGGCGTTCACAACGCCATACGTTCGTTGGATCAAGACCCTCAAGACCAGCATGCGCGCCAACATGCTGGCACTAGTGAGATACGGTCGCCCGGACGGGGCGCTACTCCTTCTAACGTAGTTAGAAGTGCGGCGTGTCCGCTCCTCGCACCGTTCTCCAATGCCGCCTACTACTCCGGCAGAAGCTACGGCGAGAGCCCAACTGCTCCTCGACTACCCTCCAACGGCCGACAAAGGTCGACGAGTGGAGGGCCACTATCGAGCCTCGCCGGCTTTGCCAGCGGCGGCAGCTCGCGGCAACCAACGCCATCGTTGCCCGGCGCCGACGACAAGGCTTCGAGCCGGTGGCGACGATCTTGTCGGAGGTGCAACCACCATGCACTCTCCGCCAAGAAGGCCAAGATCGCCCGACTCACCGGATCCACCTCGGCAATGACTCCACTGCGTCGTCGGATCCATGAACTTCGCCGTGATCAGCGCCAAGTTCTTCATGAGCGACAACAAGAGGACGCTTTCGAACTTCGCATCGAGCACCGAAGAGAAGCGCGACGTCGATCCGACAAGCGCCGCTGGGCCTTCTGTTGACATGCACGCGCGGAGGGCCGGGTGACTTACCGTCTGCGGTAGGTTGCCCTGCGTTCACTCGTGGTGAGGCAAGTCCGGTGGCCCAGCCGGAAGAACTTCAAACCAGAGCGTGCGGAGAAATGCGATGGCGGGGCGCATCCGTCGGAGTTCCTCGGCATCTACACCATCGCGGTGCGAGGCTGCGGGGGCGGGACGACAAGATCCTCGCCAACTACTTCCCGCTCGTGCTCAAGCCCAACGTCGAGATCTTGGCTCATGCACTTGCCGGACAGCTCCATATCCTCTTGGCGGATCTGTGCCATCAGTTTGTTGGCGCCTTCACGGTGGCCACAAACCTCATGGCCAAGAGAGCGACCTTCACTTGCTCGCCGGAAGGAAGGAGAGTCCCTGCGCAAGTTCATTGAGAGATTCAGCAGCGTGCACTACAACATCCGGATGTCCACCTGCCGTGGTGATCGGCGCATTTCATCGAGAATGTGCGGAACCGCGAGATGAGGAGGAGATGGCGATGTGCAAAGTCAAGGGCGTCGTGAGCTATGCATACGGCCGACAAGTGTGCACGCGCTGAGGAAGGGATGAGACTCCCTGGAGAGAATGCGGAAGCAGGGTCTGACAGTGATGACACCACCCCGGCAAAGAAGGGCCGGCGGCGAGGCAACAGGAAAAAGAAAAGTAGAGAAGTGCTAGCTGTCGAAAGCGGTCCGACAAATGAGGAGGCGAAAAGAACGCCAAGGCTGGTGTCTCCGGCAAGGAGGTTGCCGCTGACGCCAACCACCAGTCGGTGGCGGCCGCCGACAAGAAGGACAACTCCGGCAAGCAGTACTGCAAGATCCACCGCACCAAGGGCCACGACCTCCAGAGCTGCAAGAAAGTCGAGCAGCTTGTCGAAAGCAGCAGAGCTGAGTACGAGCGGCGCGACAAGGAGAAGGCCAGGAAGGTGTTGGGGAACAAGCAAGAAAGCGTCCGGCGGGGGAGGCGCCAAGCAAAGTCAAGCAGCGACAAGGATAGACCTCCCGTGGACGCGACAAGGATGAAGATGATGACGACGATGAAGATATGGAGGACAACGGCTGACGGCGGCGGAGTTTGAGAAAGCCACAGAGGTTCTCTGTGTTGTGGAGGTGCTTCCTGCATACCTCCCACCGCCAACTCAAGCAATGGATGCGGGAGGTCAATGCAGCGGAACCATCCATAGAGTCACGCAAGCCTCTCGAAGTGGTCCGGCACGCCTATCATTTTTATATTGAGGACCACCACGATCGCATAAGCTGCGGTCGGGTGCTTGCCGATGTTGGTCTCTCCAACCATCCGCAACCTCAAGGTCACAAAATGTTAGTTGGCCGGCGGGCCGGCTTGAATCTGATCTCCTCCAGCGGTGCTCGAAGCTTCAAATCCACGACAACGAGCTCGAAGAGACCGGAACCTTCCAAGGAATCAATCCGGGAAGGAGCAAGCGAAGGGAAGATTACGTTGCCGGTCACATTTGGCGACAAGCTGAACTTCAGGATCGAGAAGGTTACATTTAGCGTTGCCGATTTCCCATTGCCTTACAATGGGATACTTGGCAAATCCGGCACTACGCCAAGTTCATGGCAGCCTCTCGATCGCCTACAACCTACTCAAGATGCGGGCCCGATAAGCGTCATCTTTGTCCATAGCGACAAGAAGGATGCCCTTATACGTGTCGACAAGATCTTCGAGGATGCAGCAGCGGACAGTTGCCGAGCACTTGCATTTGAAGCTCCCGGGGAAGAAGACCAAGTCCAAGTCCGGCAAGGGCTCGATGCTCACTCCGGCAAGCGCGCCTCTTGAGTGCTGCGCTACCGTCGAGGGACTTTCCATCGAGCTCCACCGGCAAGTGCAAGAAGATGATGGCTCCGCCGAAGACCAAGAAGGTGCCCGCCGAGGAGGACGGCGCTGGTGGTACCTTCACCATCAGTGCCTCTCTCGACCCCAAATAGGAAGGCGTGCTCGTTGCTTTCCTGCGGGCGAATGTCGACGTGTTTGCATGGCAACCGTCTGATATCCCCGGCGTTCGGGAAAGTGATTGAGCACCGCTGGCCGTTTGTCCTCATCGCGGCCCGTCAAACAAAAAGTCGAGAAAGCAAGCGGTGGGCGCCAAGAATTCATAGCGAAGAGATCAAGAAAGCTGGAAGCAGCGGGCCTTGTCGAGGAGTGCTCCATCCTACGTGGTTGGCCAATCCTGTAGTCGTGCGCCAAAGGCAAATGGGAAATGGAGACTTTGTATTGACTTCACGGATGTTAATAAAGCTTGTCCCAAAGATCCATTTCCCTTGCGGCGCATTGACCAGATTGTTGACTCCACGGCGGATGTGATTTGCTTTCGTTTCTTGATGCATACTCGAGATACCATCAGATCTTCATGGCTGAAGAAGATGAAGAGAAGACCACATTCATCACACCATGTGGCACATCTTGTTTCATACGGATGCCTTTCGGTTTGAAGAATGCTGGTTCAACATTTGCAAGGGTAGTCCATGGCGCTTTTGAGCCGCAAATACACGTAAATGTAGAAGCCTACATGGATGACATAGTGGTCAAGAGCAAGGACAAAGCAACTTTGGTTCAAGATTTGGGCCGAGACCGTTGCAAATCTGCGCAAGATCAACCTCAAGCTCAACCCCGAGAAGTGCGTGTTTGGAGTCCCTTCCGGCAAGCTTCTCGGGTTCTTCGTGTCTCAGCGGGGGATTGAAGCTAATCCCGACATGATCAAGGCCATTGAGCAAATTTAAGCACCAAAGCGCGTCAAGGATGTACGAAGACTTGCCGGTTGCGTGACTGCTCTCAGCAGGTTTATTTCTAGGTCTGCTGAGCGCGCCCTGCCATTTTTCAAGATTTTGAAAAAGGCAGGTCGATAAATGGACTCCGAAGCGGAGGCTGCGCTGCGAGACTTGAAGAGATACATCCTCCACTCCAACACTTGTCGCGCCTAGGCCAAAGAGAAGTTGCTGCTGTATATAGCGGCAACCAATCAAGTGGTTAGTGCTGCGTTAGTGGCGGAGAGGGAGGCGGATGATGAGCCAGCAACCACGGCAAACACATCCAGCGACAAGCAGGGGGCTTCACCGACAAGCTCTGGTCCCGACAAGGACGAGTCCGCGAAGACGCATGAGCAGATGCAGAAAAGGATGGTGCAGCGCCCAGTCTACTTTGTCAGTTCCCTTCTGCAGGGGCTAGGTCAAGGTACTACGGTGTGCAAAAATTGCTTTTCGGCCTCCTCATGGCCTCGAAAGCTAGCCATTACTTCCAAGCACATGAGATCCACAGTTGTCACTCGCTTTCCCACAGAAGAGGATACTGCAGAATCCGAGCGGCAGGCGGGATTGTCGAGTGGGCCTTTGGGCTATCAAGCTTTGGTCTTAAGTTTGGAAGCACATCAACTATCCAAAGCGAGCCTTGGCAGAGTTCATAGCAGAATGGGCGTAGCGCCGGATGAAGAGATTCCGGAGACGAGCATTCCCGTCAAAGAAGCAAGCAAAGAGTGGCTGATGTACTTTGATGGTGCCTTCTCGCAAAGGCGCCGGTGCGGCGTCTGCTTATCGCATCCATCGGAGAGCACCTCAAGTACGTCGTCGGATGCACTTTCCCAAGGAGCAAGCGACAAACAATACTGCAGTATGAAGGTTTGCTTGCGGTCTCGGGATCGCCGTGGACCTTGGGATCAAGAAGCTTATTGTCGGGGTGACTCGCAACTCGTCGTCCGACAAGTGAACAAAGATTACCGTAGTCTGTTGATGGAAGCCTACGTTGATGAAGTGAGGAAGCTAGAAGAGCACTTTGACGGCCCGCAAATGGAACATGTTCCAAGAGCTCGAGAATGATATTCTTGACGGCTGTCAAAGTCTTCTGCGCTTAAGTTACACAATGGAACCGAGGATTTTCGTGCTCAAGCTGACTCAATCCGTAACACCATCGACTGGACAGAGCAAGAAGAGGAAGTTGGCCTCTGGTGACTACTTTCCGTACAGAGCTTCCCGGCCGTCGTTGCAAAGGTCCCCAAGATCAACACCAACAAGCAGTCTTGAGGAGCGATGCTCCGGCAGACCCCTGTGGTTTGTTTCGTTGAAGCAAATGCTCCCGACAAGTCTTGCTCCGGCAAGCAGCCGGGGAGCATCTAACTCGGCAGAGCCACGTGCTCTTGCCGTAGAAGCTGATGTTCCCGCAGCAGCAGATGTGCCTTTAGTCCTTGTTGTCGAGCCACAAGCTCCAACATGGGCGTAGCAGATTGTCCATTTCCTTCAGACAGGAGAACTTCCTGAAGAGCAAGAAGAAGCGGAAAGAGTAGCCCGGCGGTCAAGTATGTACCAGTTTGTCGACGTATCGCATGCGAGAAGAAGACTCAACGGTGTGAAATTGAAGTGTATTGCCGGGAAGATGGATGAAGCTGTTGGCAGAGATACATGGAGGCATATGTGGTCACCACATTGGCGCCAAGAGCACTTGCCGGCAAAGCTTTCCGGCAAGGTTTCTTCCGCCGACAGCCCTCCGTGATGCAAGCGCACAAGTAACCAAGTGTGAAGCGTGACAGTTCCATTCCAAACAGATACACCAGCCTGCTCAAGCTCTCCAGACGATCCCTTTATCCTGGCCATTTTCGATATGGGGGCTCGACATCCTCGGCCCCTTCCCCCGAGCTGTCGGGGGCTTTGAGTACTTGTACGTCGCTATCGACAAGTTCACAAAGTGGCCGGAAGTGGAAGCAGTGAGGAAGGTGACAGCACAGTCAGCAGTCAAGTTCTTCAGGTCAATTGTTTGCCATTTCGGAATTCCTAACAGGATCATCACCGACAATGGCACACAATTTACGAGTCGCACCTTCATGCAGTACGTCCAAGACCTTGGCGCCAAGGTCTGCTTCGCTTCCGTTGCTCACCCGAGAAGCAACGGTCAAGCAGAAAGGGCAAATGCTGAAGTCTTGCGCTGAGCTCAAGACCAGAACTTTCGACGGGCTGCACAAGTGCGGAAGAAAGCCTGGATCGAGGAGCTGCCGGTGGTTCTTTGGTCGATCGAACGACGCCAAATCGAGCCACCGCCGTGCACCCTTTGCTCTAGTCTATGGAGCAGAGGCGCTTCTCCCCACGGAACTCAGATACGGATCGCCTCGAGTGCTCGCTTATGATGAGCTTGAGCAAGAGCAGCTGCGACAAGATGACGCGCCGCTCCTTGAGGAGGATCGTCTTCAAAGCCGTCAGGCGAGCTGCTCGCTACCGACAAGCTCCGTCGCTACCATGGCCGCAGGGTTAATGCCAGAAGTCTCGAGGAAGGCGACCTTGTTCTTGGCGCGTTTAGTCCGCCAAGAATTCAAACAAGTTGACGCCAAAGTGGGAAGGCCCTTATCGGGTGAAAGCGAGTCACTAGGCACAGCGTTGTCCGCCTTGAGACCGAAGATGGCATTCCGGTGAGCAACTCCTGGAACATTGAGCATCTTCGTAAGTTTTACCCATAAGGCGCTGTTGTCGGAACCCGTTCCGGCAACCACCTTTTTGTACAAGTCTTGCCGCTGTTGCATCTGATCCTTTGTACAAAGCCGGGCGCAGACCCCGTGCATCCGTAAAGCCCATGTGTTGCGCACATCTTTGTCAAGTTCATGCTTTCATCAATTTATCGCATGCTTTGGCTAACACTTTGTGCAGCAACCACACCCGGTAAGCAGAATCGAGCCGCTAGGCTCCATAACGTTATTTCCTCTTCTTTCTCTTCTCTCAAAGAAAGGAAGGCTCCCTCGCGCACAAGTTAACCTGGGGGGAGGAGGAGATAATACTATGGACCAGGCGCCGCTCGAGGAAGTTTCACCTCATGGACCAGGCGCCGCTCGAGGAAGTTTCACCTCATCGGGAAGCAAGAAACAGAAAAGCTAAGTTGCCAAAGTTTGAGCAATCATTTTTTTAATTTTCGTTATCTTCCTCGAATGATAGTACTTTGTATGGAAAACCTGTGTGCAGAGGAACCGAATCGTGACTGGTCGCGCCCTTACTTTGTTTCGAGTCCGCTCAACAACTTAAGTGAGTTGCGGCTAGTCCGCGACAAGGTTGCTTGTCGGTAGCGACCCCGCCTTGACAGTCTTTGAAGTTCCGCTTTTCGGCGCCATGACAAGGGTGCTCGCACCGCAAGTTTCCCGTAAAGGCGAGGGCAATAACGCATAAAGGAAGGAATCAAATAGAGGAAATAACGTTGCATCGATCAATTCAGATCAGTAATAAATTTGTAAAGTTATCTTCCTTGAACGACCGCGCTTTGTATGAAAAACCCGTGCGCGGAGGAACCAAATCGTGACTGGCCGCGCCCTTACTTTGTTTCGAGTCCGCTCAACAACTTAAGTGAGCTGCGGCTAGTCCACGACAAGGTTGCTTGTCGGTAGCGACCCGCTTAGCAGTGCTGAAGTTCCGCACTTTTCGGCGCTCGCGGCAAGGGTGCTGCACCGGCAAGTTTCCTGAAAAGCGAGGGTGATAACATACATACAAAGCCAAGGGTCGAGTAAAGGAAGTAACGAGCAGATGTTGCCCGTAATAAAGTTATGCTACAACATAACTTATCGCGGCGCTGGCTAAATCATTCTCAGAACTGAAATAACAGCGAAGAGGAGAAGAAGGGCGTGCTGGTACCCAAGCCCCGGCAAGCCAGAGTTGCCGGGGGCTGTGGCAAGCCAGAGTTGCCGGGGGCTGCGGCAAGCCAGAGTTGCCAGGAGCTGCGGCAAGCCAGAGTTGCCGGGGGCTGAGATATCAGATAAGCCCTTCGTCCTTTTCAAGCATCCTTTTTCATTAAAAACATTCTACTCGGATACAATCCGTGGGGAATGAAAAACATGAAAGAGAGGATTACAAGCTTTAAATGCGGATAAGGCCCAAAGGTTTACAAATTAAAAAGATAAGATGCCCGTAATCCTTTTCCTGCCCCTCTTTCTAGGAGGTAGGTCAAGGAGGCGGGAAGGGCAAAAGAAACGCCTAGACGAGCTACGGGTGCCGAAGACACCAAGAGGACATCCAGGAGCTCCCGAGGGCTTAGACGGAGATGGCGGCGCCCGGAAGCGGGGTTCGAAGATGGGCGGCGAGGCGTCAAGACGCTGTCGAGGCACTAGGCCCTCGTACTCCGACTTGACGGCCTTGTCGCCATCCCTCTTTCCCTTCCGCTGCATCCCTACGTCAGTCGCGCAAGTTGACGACCCTGGGGAGTTCAAGGAGCCAGCGACACGGATGATGGGGTCGCCCGGTGGCCGCAAGCGGCGCTCGACAACCAATCGGGCCCGCCAACCTCGTCGTCGGCCGCCTCCCTCCTCATCACTCTCGCTCGAGGGGAATCTTCATTTGTCGGAGGAGCTGTCCACGCAGCACTTCGCCCGAAGTGCCAAGATCCCGAAGACCTTGAAGGAGAGGAGATCACCCTCCATTAACTTAAAATGGAGGGTAAAGCCCGCCTCAGCTGTGGATGCGGGTGAACGTCTTCCACCCACGATCGAGATACATCACATTAGGGGCTGGGAACACAACACGGACCCGCATGCCGCTGATTCCACAGCCCCTCATGTGCAATATCAGTGTCTCGGGCGGATCCGACTCCATCGCGCTCGCAAACGGAGCTGGAAGCCGGAGGCGGCGACGAGGCGCCCGGCGCGCAGCTGACGAAGAACTTCGCAAGGGTCGTCCCAGTATGGACCGCCGCAGAAGGGAACCGCCGGCGGAGCGGAGGCAGCGCGCCCGCCCGTCCACCTCTTCCCTGGCGCCTCGACCTCGTCCACGACCTCGCCCCTCCCTCTTCCTCTTGGGGCTGGCTCTGCCGCCCAGGCGTGGGGTTGGGAGGAGGCGCTGCCTAAGCGACCATCGCCGCCACCGATGAAGAACCAAGGCTCCTTTTCTCCATGGCGAATGAGAGAAAGGGAGCAGAAACTGAGGAAAGGAGGAGGTGGGAGAGTGCGGCCGCCTGCGCTCCCCTTCCGCTCTTTTAAGGAAGCAAGGTGGGGCTCAACCGCCCCTCGACAAATCAGGGCATAGGAAGAGCGGGGAATCGGGCCGACCTGCTGCCTCTGCTCATGACGCCCAGCTTCCCACTTCCACCGTCCGTGACCCCAAGAGCATGGGAACCACGTGGCGGGGATGCAGAACGGGCGACGGGTGGAAGCGACCCAAGCCGCCCACTTCCCCACGACGCCACAATCGACGCGTGCTATGGGGGGGCGGCGGATACGGAGTGGGTTTGCTTTGACCCAGGCCGCGTGCGTGTCTGCAGCCTGTTTTGGGCCTGGCCCAACAGCCTTCGGCACCGTGTATGGCCCAGCACCGGGGCTCTGCCGGTGTACTAAAGTAGGGGTACCTTAGTACCCCGAACTTGTGCACGGGCAATCGCGGCGTCCGCGGCAAGCCTCGCCAAGGCGTCGCCAAGACCCTCCGCGACCATTACGAAGGCAAGACCCGACAAGAGGAGCTTGTCGGGAAGGCCACTCTAGGCAGACAAGGCCCGACAAGAGGAGCTTGTCGGGAAGGCCCTCGAGCACCACAGAAGACAAGGCCCGGCAAGAGGAGCTTGCCGGGAAGGCTCGGAGCGCGACAAGTCTCCGGGCGCGACAAGGATTCGGCCGCGGCAAGGCGCTTGCCGCGGCATGCAACTCCTCTCCGTCTCCGCTCCAGCTCACCCAGCGACGTGTCGCCATGGGACCGTTCCATGGGCGCGTGTCGAGCAGCTGTGCAGCCAGCGGAGAGCAGCGACGAGCGGCGCTGACAGGCTCGCCATCGTGGCGAGCGGAGGCGCACCTGACGGTCTCATTACCTTTGTTTGGGCGACAACGACAGCATTTATTGCTTTTGTCCCTTGCCGTCGAGTTAGGTATTTTTGCACCGTACCTTTGTTCAAGTAGGTGTACCAACTCCTGTTTTACATTCGTACCCCGCCTATGTTGCCACAGCCGGAGACCCCTTGAGCATATAAAAGGAGGCCCGAGTGCAACGTGAGAGGGGGTCGGTTAGCGTCTTCGCAAGGTTCAGTTCATTCACCGCCATAGACTAGATACACTCACGCTAGGTTTTGTAGCTCGCATTGCTCCCTAGCAAGAACACAATAGATCAAACAAGCAGCAGTAGGAGTTTTATCTCTCCGGAGAGCTCCGAAGCTGGGTAAACCGCTCGTGTGCATCGCCTCGATCCACTCTTCGTGCGACCTCCGCCCCCCTCTGAACCACAAGGGGCCTGCTCCGCCGGCCCCATAGGTGTCCGTGGGTATGATCAGCCTCCCCGACAACCACTGTGGAAAGGGACGATATCGAAGATCAAGTCTTCACTTCGGAAGTTGTCTGGAGAACCAAAGACTACTTCCAATGTTAAGGAGCCTGTATAGCAGGCCTCCACACCTGGTATCACTCCTTTAAAGGTAGTGTTGCTAGGCTTGATTCTTGCTGGGTCAATGCCCATCTTACGGATAGTGTCTTGATAAATCAGGTTGAGACTGTTGCCGCCGTCCATTAGGCCTCTAGTGAGATGGTATCTATTGATGATGGGATCGAGTACCAGTGCCGCCGAACCTCCATGATGGATACTATTTCGGTGGTCCCTGTGATCAAAGGTGATCGGACAAGCCGACCATGGGTTGAATTTTGGGGCGTCGGGCTCTACGGCGTAGACGTCCGTTAGTGCGCGCTTGCGCTCCCTCTTTGGGATGTGTGTAACATATATCATGTTCACTGTTTTCACCTTGGGGGGAAACTTCTTCTGCCCCACCTGTGTTCGGAGGGCGGGGCTCATCATCGTCCTTGCTTTGAGGTCCTTTCCCCTTGTGTTCGGTATTTAATTTACCAGCCTGTTTAAAAACCCACCAGTTCCTGTTGGTGTGGTTGGCAGGCTTGTCAGGGGGGCCATGAATCTGGCAAGGCCTATCTAGTATTTTGTCCAAATTGGATGGACCGTCTCTATTTCCTTTGAATGGCTTCTTCAGCTGGCCGGGTTTGGAGCCGCTTAATCCGGCGTTTACCGCCGTATCCTCAGTTTCTTCGTTGTTGTTCCGATGCTTATTTTTGTTACGTCATGGCTTTCCATTGCCATCCCTGGCCTCAGAGGTACCGGGGTCACTGGTGATGTTGCTTCTGCGAGCCAACCATCTTCGCCCGCACAGAATCGGGTTATAAGTGTAGTAAGAGCTTCCATAGTTTTTGTGTTTTCCTCACCGAGGTGTCGGGCGAGCCATTCGTCACGGACGCTCTGCTTGAAAGCTGCTAAGGCTTCGTTGTCTGGATAGTCGACGATTTGGATCTTTTTGGTTAAGAACCAGGTCCATCGTTTACGCGATGACTCTCCGGGTTGCTTGACTATGTGACTAAGGTCATCAGCGTTCGGTGACCAGACATAAGTGCCTTGTAAGTTGTCCCTAAAACCATATTCCAAGTCCTCTCACCTGCCAATGGAGTTCACTAGGATCTTGAGTACCATCGTCATCCTTCTTCTCGGGCGTATCGACTATGTACACGTCGTAACTAGAAGTGGTCGTCCAACGCCCGGTGATAGGTGGGTTTTGGCCTGGTTCGAATCTAACATCGTCGTCCATACCGTCGATGTCTTCAGAGGCATAGTCTAGCATGTCGATTAAGTCCTCGACAGTGGATATCAAGTGGGTGGTGGGTGGGACGTAAAATTGCCTGCTCTCAGCCCCCAGTTCAGGCTGGGCGTAATTCGGAAGTGACACTTCCATAATAGCGAGAGATCGCATTAGGTCTAGCGCCTCGTTTAGGAGCGAAAGCTGGACACATGACTGAGTTTCTGCGGAGCTGGGTCCGGTAATCATCTCTTGACCGAGCTCCGTAGACGCAGACCTCGACAGTTCGGAGTTGACGTCCAGAGATGAGTCAGGCTTCTCGATGACAGGGAGGGTCCTGCTGTACACTGGGGCCGCTGACAGCATGGTCATCTCTGGGTCTCCGGCAGGTAACTCCGTAATAGGGGAGAGTCCGGCGGGGTTTATTCTCCCATCTTCGGACAAAGTGGCCCGCTCTAGATTTAAAGCCAGGGCGGGTACGAGGGTCGATCCCTGAGCAGAATATGATGGTGGATCCAACGGGTTCCTTCATGTAGATGAGGAGCGGCGGCTGGGGCCGAGAACCCTTTGAAGATCATGTATCCACAGATATCAGCGATGTAGTTCAAGCTTCCAAACCTGATCTGGTGACCAGGGGCATAGCTGTCGATCTATTCAAGGTTACTAGTTGAATTGGCACGCAGAGTGAAGCCGCCAAAAACAAAAGTTGACCAGGGAGAAAAGTCTCCCCGAAAATAGCATCTTCGCCGATGACAAGCTGCGCCATCGATCCTTCTGTTGGCGACACAACGGAACTCTCAATGAAAGCACCGATATCAGTGTCAAAACTGGCATATCTTGGGTAGGGCGTGATGAACTGTGCGTTTGAGGATTGATGGTAACAAGGGACAAGTCGGACACAATGTTGACCCAGGTTCGGGCCCTCTTAATGGAGGTAAAACCCTGCATCCTACTTGATTGTATTTGATGAGTATAGGGGTTACAAGAGTTGATCTACCTCGAGATCATAATGGCTAAACCCTAGCTGTCTAGCCAATGAGAATTATCATAGCCTCTACAGACTAAATCCTCCGGTTTATATACACACTGGAGGGATCTAGGGTTGTCCAAAGTCGGTTGGTTGAGGAAGGAAATAACATATCCGGACACCAAACTTGCCTTCCACGCATACAGGAGTCCTACCCGGACACGGGGGAAGGTCTTCTGCTTGTATCTTCACAGCCCATTAGTCCGGGCAAAATTAAACGGTCCGAACAGTCGAGGACCCCCTAATCCAGGACTCCCTCAATCACCCTATCAAGAAAATCTCCGAATTCCAACCATATTCAAAACTCATCGAGGTAGTTCATCAAGCTACTAAAGCGGAACGATAAGTGCAAGATGACTTTAAGTATGCCAAGTACTCTTCCAAGACATATGGCTCATACAATCAAGCTTCAACGACTACAACACCTTCTACCTCGACTAAAATTTCTACAAGAAACAACGACAAGTCAAGTTACAAGAGAACTCCTACATCCTCAAGTCGTCCTCCTACTACAAGCAACTTCAAGCCGAGAGCTTCATCATCTACAACTCCACTAGATGAGACCATCAAGACAAGTTCCATCAAATGCTTCACATGCGGCGACTGAGACCACAAGTCCTTTGAGTGTACCAACAAGCACACCATGATTCTCAACAACGACTGTACATACGACTCCATGAGTGAAGGAGAAATGGAAGCCCTTGAGAACGTGGCTATGCACCGGCAAGTGAATAAAGATTAAGATGAACAAGTCTTTCATGATGAAGATTCGAGCCCCGCTCTAGTTGTCTCCAGGGTCTTGACTCTTCAACATCAACAAGACAAAGACCAAAGATGCCATATCTTCCACACAAAGGCAGGCATCAATGGAAGATCTGTGAAGGTCATCATCAATGGAGGAAGTTGCCATAACTTGGCAAGGGAAGAATTATGCTCCAAGCTCCAATTGGTCAAGATGAAGCACCCACATCCCTACAAGGTCCAATGGCTTAGCGACTCCGGTACAATTCAAGTGGAACACATGGTCCAAGTCTCCTACAATATCGGAGCTTACGAAGACACTTTGGAGTGTGATGTTGTCCCTATGTCCGTTTGCAACCTCCTACTTGGACGACCATGGCAATTTGACCGCGGCGTCATCCACAACGGGCGAACCAATCAATTTAGCTTCAAGATGAAAGGGAAGGAGTATGTGCTACGACCTATGTCTCCAAGCCAAGTGATCACCGACAAGCAAGCAACACACCATCATGGAGGAAATAGTGAGAGAGCGAACCACCAAAAAGAGAGTGAGCGCCACAAGCCAAAATTGAGTGCCTCCATGATGAGTGACAAGAAAAACCTAGTGCTATTCGCTACCAAAAGTGAGATGAGAGAAGTGTGTGAGAACCCATCAAGTGTTATGCACCATGTCCTATTGTGCAAGGACGAGACACCTAAAACTAAAAACTCTCACCATCTACCTTTAGTGTTATCTTCTCTATTGCAGGAATTCCAAGATGTATTCCCCAATGACCTACCTCCAGGACTACCTCCACTACGAGGCATTGAACACCGCATCGACCTCATACCTGGAGCACCTCTTCCTAACAAGGCTCCCTTTCGCATCAACATCATGGAAACCAAGGAGATCCAATGGCAAGTACAACAACTCATCGACAACGGCCATGTGCGAGAAAGCTTGAACCCATGCGCCATCCTGGTAATCCTTGTGCCCAAGAAAGATGGTACATATCGCCTGTGTTCTGATTGTCGTCTCATCAATGCTATCAACGTTCGATATAGATATCCTATTAGACGCTTAGACGACATGCTAGATGAGCTTAGCGGAGCCACCATTTTCTCTAAAATTGATCTTAAGAGTGGCTACTATCAAATACGCATCCAAGTTGATGAACGGAAAACGTCTTTTAAAACCAAGTTTGGCTTGTATGAATGGTTGGTCATGCCAGTGGGTTTATCTGAAGCACCCGACACCTTTATGCGTGTGATGCATTTCATTCTTTGCCCATACATTGGCGTATTTGTTCTGGTCTATTTTGACGATATTCTTGTCTTTTGCAAATCTCTCAAAGATCATGTCACCCATCTTAGAACCATTTTGCAAACTCTTAGAAAAGAGCGCATTTATGCTACCATGGATAAATGCCTTTTTGGTGTTGATAAGCTCATTTTCTTGGGTTTCCTCTTGTCTTCCAAGGGTGTTCATGTAGATGAATCTAAGATAAATGCTATTAAAACTTGGCCTCAACCAACCAACTTGCAACAAGTGCGGAGTTTCCTTGGCTTAGCCGGCTTCTATCATAGATTCGTTAAGGATTTTAGCACTATTGCATCCTCTTTGCATGCTTTGAGTAAGAAAAATGCACCATTTGTTTGGGGACCATCCCAAGATGCCGCATTTAATGAGCTTAAGAATCTTCTTACACATGCCCCTTTGCTTGCATTTCCCAACTTTGATAAACCATTTGAGATACATTGCGATGCTAGCGATTATGGCATAGGAGGTGTGTTAATGCAAGAAAAGCGCCCCATCGCTTACTTTAGTGAAAAACTTCCGGAGTGAAACTCAATTACCCCATCCATGACAAAGAACTATATGCTTTAGTTAGAGTCTTGCATGTTTGGGAGCATTATCTCCGCCCTCATGAGTTCATTCTTCACAAGGGTCATGAAACACTTAATTGGCGTGCGCGAGCTCTAGTAATTGGTCCAGTATGTATAGCAGTAGGGGTTGTGGATGTAACAATGGTATTGATGTCCTCATCAGGTATGATGACCATAGTCACCAGAGTGAATCTCATTGAGGACTGATGCGGCTTTAAGCTACGTCGGTATTTCCCCAAAGAGGAAGGGATGATGCAGCACATCGACAGTAGGTATTTCCCATAGTGATGAAACCAAGGTTATCGAATCAATAGGAGAACCAAGCAACAACACGTAAACGACACCTGCACACAAATAACAAATACTCACGACCCGACGTATTAAAGCGGTTGTCAATCCCTTTCGGGTAACAACGCCAGAAATTGGCAAACGGACGTGAATAAATTGTAGTAGTATAGATCGAATGCCAAATAAAATAAATAAGAATAAATTCAGCAAGGTATTTTGTATTTTTGGTTTAGTATATCTAAAAATAAAAGCAATGGAAAATAGATCGCAAAGGCAAATAATATGAGAAAGAGACCCGGGGGCCATAGGTTTCACTGCTGGCTTCTCTCGAGAAAAATAGCAAACAGTGGATGAACAAATTACTGTTGGGCAATTGATAGAACTTCCAATAATCATGACGATATCCAGGCAATGATCATTATATAGGCATCACGTCCAAGATTAGTAGACCGACTCCTGCCTGCATCTACTACTATTACTCCATGCATCGAGCGCTATCCAGCATACATCTAGTTTATTAAGTTCATGGAGAAACGGAGTAATGCAATAAGAACGATGACATGATGTAGACTAGATCTATTTATGTAGAAATAGACCCCATCGTTTTATCCTTAGTAACAATGATACATACGTGTCGGTTCCCCTTCTGTCACTGGGATCAAACACCGTAAGATCGAACCCACTACAAAGCACCTCTTCCCATTGCAAGATAAATAGATCAAGTTGGCCAAACAAAACCCAAATATCGGAGAAGAAATACAAGGCTATAAGCAATCATGCATATAAGAGATCAAAGAAACTCGAATAACTTTCATGGATATAAAAAGATAGATCTAATCATAAACTAAGAGTTCATCCGATCCCAACAAACACACCGCAAAAAGAGTTACATCATATGGATCTTCAAGAGACCATTGTATTGAGAATCAAACAAGAGAGAGGAAGGCATCTAGCTACTATCTACGGACTCGGAGGTCTACAAAGAACTACACACGCATCATCGCAGAGGCACCAATGGAAGTGGTGAACCCCTCCGTGATGGTGTCTAAATTGGATCTGGTGGTTCTGGACTCTGCGACGGCTGGAATTGATTTTCGTCGACTCCCCTAGGGTTTCTGGAATATTGGGGTATTTATAGAGTAAAAAGGTGGTCCGGGGGGCACCCGAGGTGGGCACAACCCACCAGGGCGCGCTTGGGCCACCAGGCTCACCCTGGTGGGTTGTACTCCCCTTGGAGCAGCCCCCAGGTGCTTCTTCGGCCCATTGGTTGTCTTCTGGTCCAACAAATCCACAAAAAGTTTCACTGCATTTGGACTCCGTTTGGTATTGATTTCCTACGATGTAAAAAAAACAACTAGCACTTGGCACTATGTCAATAGGTTAGTACCAAAAAATGACTATAAAATGATTATAAAACATCCAAAATTGATAATATGACAGCATGGAACAATAAAAAATTATAGATACGTTGGAGACGTATCAGCATCCCCAAGTTTAATTCCTGCTTGTCCTCGAGTAGGTAAATGATAAAAACAGAATTTTTTATGTGGAATGTTGCCTAACATGTCATCTCATATTATTTTCTTTATAGCATGGACATTTGGACTTTTATATTGTTCAAAGCAATAGTCTAGTTTTGACATGATAACTTCAATACTCAAGCATATCAACAAGCAACCATGTCTTTCAATATCAACGCTAAAATAAGCTATCCCTAGCCCATCATGCTCAATCATTGATCCATTCATGAAACACACTCGCGTACTAACTACACTCAATGCTCAAGTACGATCATAGTGCCCCCTAGTTAGTGATTTTATAAGAGAAGATGAAGACTCAAATTCAAAAATAAAAATTGCCTAAAGTAAAAGAAAGGCCCTTCGCGGAGGGAAGTAGGGATTTGTAGAGGTGCGAGAGCTCAAAGCGAAAATTGGGAGATAAAAACATTTTGAGAGGCATACTTTTCCCACCAATGAAAACGACTTAGAGTTCCCAACACTTTCCATGCTAGATATATCATAGGCGGTTGCCAAACATAAATTAAAGTTTATTCCTTTTTCCACCATACTTTCACTTTCCATGGCTAACCGTATCCACGGTTGCCTTCCATACCAACACTTTCCAAGGAATTTATTATTTTACAACATAAAGTAAATTCATTTTTCATTTCGGGACTGGGAATACCTAATACCTTTTCCTTACTTTTGTGCAAATGACAAGTGAATAAACACTCATCGTGAGAATAACACATCTAACATTGAAAATATTAGCCACCCCTCACTGCCTCGCGAGAGGTACGAGCACACAAAAGAGAAATTTATTTTGAATATTAGAGATGGCACATACAAATTTTCTTAGAACGGAAAAGAATACCGCATATAGGTAGGTATAGTGGACTCATGTGGCAAAACTGGTTTAAAGGATTTTGGATGCACAAGTAGTGATCATACTTAGTGCAAAATGAAGGCTAGCAAAAGATTGAGAAGCGACCAACCAAGAAACGAATAATCTCATAAGCGATCATTAAGCATAGTTAACACCGAATAATGCACCACAAGTAGGATATAATTTCATTGCATGATTACTGACTTTCGTGCTTGCATAGGGAATCACAAACCTTAACACCAATATTCTTACTAAAGCATAATTACTCATCAAGATGACTCACATATCACATCATTATATCTCAAAACTATTACTAAGAATCAAGTTTATGTTGTCCAATGATCGTCATGAAAGTTTTAATTATATCCTTCTTGGATATATATCACTTTGGAACTAATTTTCATATGTTGCTTTTGACAAGCTCAAACAAATATAAGTGAAGATCATGAGCATAATAATTTTTTCCTTTCTCTCAAATTAATTTAAGTGAAGCAAGAGAGAATTTCTTGGAAATTTTACTAACTCTCAAATAAATCTAAGTGAAGCAAGAGAGCATTTCTTCAAAAATACTAAAGCACATCGTGCTCAAAAAGATATAAGTGAAGCACCAGAGCAAATCCATAGCTCATAAAAATTTAAGTGACGCATAGAGAGCAATTCTAGCAAGTCATGGCATAATTTTGACTCTCTCAAATAGGTGTGTCCAGCCAGGAATCAAGACTTAAAACACAAAATAAAACAAGCAAAGACTCATATCATACAAGACGCTCCAAGCAAAACACATAGTATATGACGAATAAAATTATAGCTTCGAGTAAAATACAAATGGTCATTAGAAGAAAGAGGGGATGGCACTCGGGGCATCCCCAAGATTAGTTGCTTTCTCTGTTTGGATAATAGCTTGGGGTGCCGGGGCATCCCCAAGCTTAGGGTCTTCTTACTCCTTATTCCTTCATCCATCGTAAGATAACCCAAAACTCCAACGAAACCTTCGTGAGATCCATAGTATAAGAAAGAAAATCACAACTATAAGTACTGTAGCAAACCAATTCATATTTTGTTCTTGCATTATATCTACTGCATTCCAACTTTTCTATGGCAAAAACTCATCAAAGAGAACCATAGAATCATCAAAACAAGCACAAAACACAAAGAAAATAGAATCTGTAAAAAACAGAATAGTCTGTAGTAATATGAATATTTCGAATACTTCTGAAACTTCAAAAATTCTGAAAAAATTAGGAGCACGTGAGAGATTTGTATATTAATCTTCTGCAAAACTAATTGGCATTTTATCACACTCTGGTTAAATATGATAATTGTTTTCGTGAGCGCAAAAAATTCTGTTTTTCAGCAAGATCAAACAACTATCACCCAAGAAGATCCTAAAGGCTTTACTTGGCACAAAGACTAATTAAAACACAAAAAACACAATTATAACCGTAGCATAATTGTGCTAACACTTAAGAATAGAAAGAAAAAAAGGAAGAATAAATTTCATTCATTGAGTTGCCTCCCAACAAGCGCTATAGTTTTACGCCCTTAGCTAGGCATAATGCAAAGGATCGAAGTTTTGTCATCCTTATCCAATTCTTCAATCAAACACTTAGAATTCTCACAGATTTAGCATAAAGATTTTCAATGACAATACTCCTTGGAACAAAGTTAAAGAATTCATTCTTGCCAAAGGGATCTCTTATAACTTCAATAGAATCCGGGTGAATACCAATCATCTTAAGATCCTCTTTACTGTTATTACTAGAAGTTGCACCCTTGCTCTTAGTAACTTGAGTACTCTTGCCAATATTTACGAGAGTTTTTTCAATAGTTTTAGCAGAAGCAAAAGCCATACTTAAATTACTAAATATATCTTCCAGTTTGTCAATCCGAGACGGACTTTCTTCAATTCTTTCATGAATTACGGTTCCCTTTTCTTTTAACAACTTAAAAACTTCTCCCGCTTTTGACCCAATTTTAGTAGCAAAATTATGCATCTTTTTATCTAAGTTTTCAATATGCTCTTCAGTAAGCATTTTCTTTTCAATAGCATCTAATCTTTCCATAACATGCTCAAGAGTCAAACTTGTTTCATTAATCATAAGAGGTGGCGAGCCCACTAAATTTCCCATAGCATTAAAAGCATTAAGAGAGGGACACATCAAGAAATTTTCACTAGTAATCATATCAAGGAGAATCTATACCAAGTGGTGATGCCCACATAAAAGCAACGGAGAAGAACAACGGTAGATTGCTTTCAGATAGATCTATTATGGGCATTGCAAATTCTATACCAAGCATCTTTTAAATTTTCTCCTCCCCTTTGTTTAGAGTTGAGAAGTTCGTTCTCGGGAGTGCATGCAATAAAGGAAGAATTATCCATGACAAAAATAACGGCAAATAAGATTGCACACAAAAACAGATCCGGCAAGAAAACAGCAAACAAAAAATAAGGCGAATAAAACGGCAATTTTTTTGTGAAGTGGGGAGAGGAAAACGAGTGGCAAATGGAAAATAATATAAATTGTGAGGAGATGAGATTTGTGATTAGGAACCTGGTAAATGTTGAAGATCCTCCCCGGAAACGGCGCTAGAAATTCCTTTTGATGCGGCTTGAAGCTACGTCGGTATTTCCCCAAAGAGGAAGGGATGATGCAGCACAACGATGGTAGGTATTTCCCTCAGTGATCAAACAAAGGTTATCAAACCCGTAGGAGAAGCAAGCAACAACACGTAAACAGCACCTGCACACAAATAACAAATACGCACAACCCGACGTATTAAAGGGGTTGTCAATCCCTTTCGGGTAACGGCGCCAGAAATTGGCAAACGGACGTGAATAAATTGTAGTAGATTGATAGATCGAATGCCAAATAAAATAAATAAGAATAAATTGCAGCAAGGTATTTTTGTATTTTTTGTTTAGTATATCCGAAAATAAAAGCAAAGGAAAATAGATCGCAAAGGCAAATAATATGAGAAAGAGACCCCGGGGCCGTTGGTTTCACTGGTGGCTTCTCTCGAGAAAAATAGCAAACGGTGGGTGATCAAATTACTGTTGGGCAATTGATAGAACTTCAAATAATCATGATGATATCCAGGCAATGATCATTATATAGGCATCACATCCAAGATTAGTAGACCGACTCCTGCCTGCATCTACTACTATTACTCCACACATCGACCGCTATCCAGGCATGCATCTAGTGTATTAAGTTCATGGAGAAACAGAGTAATACAATAAGAACGGTGACACGATGTAGACAAGATCTATTTATGTATAAATAGACCCCACTGTTTTATACTTAGTAGCAACGATACATACGTGTCGGTTCCCCTTCTGTCACTGGGATCAAGCACCGTAAGATCGAACCCACAACAAAGCACCTCTTCCCATTGCAAGATAAGTAGATCAAGTTGGCCAAACAAAAACCAAATATCGGAGAAGAAATACGAGGCTATAAGCAATCATGCACATAAGAGATCAAAGAAACTCAAATAACTTTCATGGATATAAAAAGCTAGATCTGATCATAAACTCAAAGTTCACCCGATCCCAACAAACACCCCCGCAAAAAGAGTTACATCATATGGATCTCCAAGAGACCATTGTATTGAGAATCAAACGAGAAAGAGGAAGCCATCTAGCTACTAAATACGGTCCCGAAGGTCTACAAAGAACTACTCACGCATCATCAGAGAGGCACCAATGGAAGTGGTGAACCCCTCCGTGATGGTGTCTAGATTGGATCTGGTGGTTCTGGACTCTGCGGCAGCTGGAATTGATTTTCGTCGACTCCCTGCCGTTGTACTAAAAATTTGGGCCCTTTAGCACCCCATACTTGTGTACCAGCAGTCGTAGCCACACGCGCGGCGAGGCATGAAGAGGTCGATCAAGGATAAAAACAAGATCACTAGAGAAGCAGCCAGACCAGAGAACAGCGGGCAAGCTGTACCCCGACAAGATCCTTGTCGGGACGGCTTGTGAGACCCTGGCGAGATCCTTGCCGGGACGGCTCGCAGGACATTAACAAGAGAACCACCCTTGAGGTTGAGAGCTCTGACAACATCGACAACGTTAAGGCCAAGACACAGGGGGGCGCGTAGAGACGTGCAGATCTTTGTGGAGGCCAGAAGACGAAGTACCTAGCAGTTTGCAGGCGAACGACTACAGAGGAAATGACTCAGAGTCGACACAGGCATCTAGCGGGAGCGACAGAAACGAACCGGCGTCAGAGTACAGGACCAAAGGCACACTGGTGGTTCGACGGCCGAGGCAAACTAGGCAGCTCGAGGTGTCGTTGCAGCTGCAGTGGAGGCAACCAAGGCGAGGCCGGCGAGGTGACAATGGCACACGACGGTCTGTAGGTGGCGCCTCAGAAGGCGGCTTAGAAGCAACAGCTTGTGAAAGCATGGTCCGAACGCTGGTCCCGATGGCGGCTCATGGTAGCGAACAAGGTGGCATCGGCGACTAAGGCCCGTCGGTGAGGAGCAGCGGACGTGAGACCAGGGCGGTTTCTCGGGGAGGCGGTTTGTACAGGCCATATGCAGCTTAGACAAGCCGTAATGATGCCAGTCGGTGGTTCAACAGAGTATGGGCGGCTCAGAGTAGTAGCTCCGAGGCGGCGAACATGGCGGCTCTCTGTCGTGGCAGCTCAACGGATGGAGGTCACTTAGCGATGGCGGTGACTCAGCCGATGTGGACTGCAGCGGCGACTTAGAAATGGAGGCGGAAACCGAGTCCTGGCCTCATCCCCTTCCTTAATCCGCTGCTAATCCATGCACGTGACTTTCCTTACATGTATCTGTCAGAATCCATGTCAAATAGTACCAGCCAAATTTTCAATTCTCGGGTGACTCCAACGTCCAAAAATACTTTCTCGGTCGCTGTTTGATGATACTCGATGAACCAACATTAATTGAAACGACGACCCCAATCGTGCCAATGGCGGTTTATAGACTGAGACTTGAGACGCCAGCGAAGACAGGCTATCGCAGAAAACGTCAGTGCCGGCGACTTCTGGTGGCACACAGGCACAACCCTGATTTCCGTTGAACCTTATCTCGCAGATCTTAAATCCTTCCAAACCGATTCTTTATCCGGAAAATTGCAGACTTCTCAATCCCTGCAAGAGATCCCTCCAAGAACTCAACACCACTGTGTGCAGGCCCCACGGTGGGCGCCAACTGTCGTGGATTTGTCACGGCAGATGTCCTTAGTGTGAGGACTTAGTCGTGAGGCCAACGCATCTATGTGGTAGCTTGAGAGGGGTTGAGTGAGACGATAGACGCGAGGTTTTTACCCAGGTTCGGCCCCTCACGGTGGAGGTAAAAGCCTACATCCTGCTTCATTGATATTGATGATGATGACAATGTTGATTACAAGGGTGAGGTTTCGCTACCTCTATCTCGAGAGCATCTACTTTGACTTGTGTATTGAGACGTCTAGAAAAACTTCTCCCTCTTGGGGTGCCCTGCCCCTCCGTATATAAGTTGAAGGGGCGGGTTACATGAGTAGTCCTAGTAGGATTAGGATTACTCTATTACAAGTGGAGTCCTAGTCTTACTTCCTTTGTAAGGGAATATTCGTTATGCTTTCCTCTTAAGCCGGCCTACCATGACATAAGCCGGCCTTCCATGAACCGCCTTCTGGGCCATCGGGTCTTGTCGCTCCTCTGACACGCCTACTGGGTCACCAATGATTCACCAGGCTCGGCCGGGTCATCAGTGAGTGGAGAGATCCGGGCGGGTCACTTAGTGAGTCGCCAAGTCAGGGCGGGTCACTAGTGAGTCGCCAAGTCCGGTCGGGTCATACTTCCGGCCGGGTCATTACCGCGGGGTATATCCCCGACAAGCAGGAAAATATTTTTTAGAGAAGTAATAAATCATATCCTAGGGAATACGCACATAACCAGGAGCAAGAGTATTGTACCGTATCTTAGCATCACCCTTTAGTGAGAACAAAAATAACTTGAGAATATAGTAGTAGCAAATTTTTTCATCATGAGCAAAGAGGGTGGCTATATCATTTAATTTAGTAAGATGTGCCCCAACAGTTCCAGTTTCATAGCCATGGAAAGGATCAGATTCAACCAAGGTAATTAACTCTAGGTCGACAGAGAATTCATAATACTTATCAGTAATAAAGATAGGCGAAGTAGCAAACTTAGGATCATATTTTGTTCTAGCATTCAAAGATTTTTCCTTCAACTTGCATAGTAATTTCTTAAGATGATCTCTCACAAGCAAGAAAGTCTCTAGCTACCTCTCCATCCATAACATAACCCTCAGGTATCTCAGGCAATTCATATCTAGGAGAGCTAGGTCTAATAGGTGTTTCTTAACTCTCAGTTTCAATAATTTCATCAGTTTCAGCATTCTCAATTTCTTTAGCTCTAGCAAGTTGTTCATCAAGAAATTCACCTAGTGGCACGGTCTTAACAAGCAAGGTACTAGCATCATCATAAGTATCATTCAAATCAGAAGTAGCATCATCAATTACTTGCGACATATCAGAATTAATAGCAGGTGGTGGTGTTGCAAACTTACTCAAAACAGAAGGTGAATCAAGTGCAGAGCTAGATGGCAATTCCTTGCCTCCCCTCGTCGTAGAGGGAACGATCTTGGTTCTGGTATATTTCGGATTCTTCATATTGATCAACAGATATAAATCCAAGTGACTCAACAAATATAGCTATGCTCCCCGGCAACGGCGCTAGAAAAAGGTCTTGATAACCCAGAAGTATAGGGGATCGCAACAGTTTTTGAGGGTAGAGTAATCAACCCAAATTTATTGATTCAACACAAGGGGAGCTAAAGAATATTTGTAAGTAGCTGTTGAGTTGTCAATTCAACCATACCCGGAGACTAAATATCTACCGCAGAGTGATCAGTAGCACAGTAGTTTGATAGTTTGATAGTAGCAATGGTAACATCAATAGTAACGGTAACAATGGTAGCAGCAATTTTGTAGCAGGTGTGACAGTAGTGATAGCAATAGGAACTCAGCAAGAAAAATATATGAAAAGCACATAGGCATTCGATCGATAAAAACGTTGGATAATATTCATCATATAATAGTCATAACCTAGGGTGACATAGAACTAGCTCCAGATCATCAATATAATGTAGGCATGTATTCCTTAAATAGTCATATGTGCTTATGGAAAAGAACTTTCATAACATCTTTTGTCCTTCCCTACCATGGCAGCAGGGTCCATAAGGAAACTAAGGGATATTAAGGCCTCCTTTTAATAGAGAACCGGAATAAAGCATAAACACATCATGAATACATGAACTCCTCAAATTACGGTAATCACTGGAAAGAATCTCAATTGTTTCACCTTGGGTTATGCGGATCATAACACGTAATAGGTGCATGTAACTTGCAAGATCGGATCAAGAACATAGAATAATGGTGAAAACATAAAAGGTTCAGATCTGAATTCATGGCACTCAGGCCCTAGTGACAAGCATTAAACGTAGCAAAGTCATAGCAACATCAATCTAGGAACATAGTGGATACTAGGGATCAAGCCCTAACAAAACTAACTCGACTACATTATGAATCTCATCCAACCCGTCACTGTCCAGCCAGCCTACAAAGGAACTACTCACTCCTGGCAGTGAGCATCATGGAATTGGTGATGGAGGATGGTTGATGATGACGAAGATGGAAGATCCCCCTCTCCGGAGCCCCGAACGGACTCCAGATTTGCCCTCCCGATGAATAACAGGAGTTCGTGGCAGCTCCATATCGTAAAACATGATGAAACTTCCTCTCCTATTTTTTCTCCAAAAATAGGATTTTATAGAGTTGGAATTAGGGCCAGCGGAGCCTTGTGGGCCCCACTAGCCACCAGAGCGCGCCAGAGGGGGGTGGTTCGCCCTCGTGCCTAGTGGGCAGCTGCCCCCCCCCCCTCTAGTGGGTCTTGGTTCAAGTATTTTTTATTTATTCCAAAATAATTCTCCAAAAAGTTTCATCCAATTCTGAGAACTTCTATTTCTGCACAAAAACAACACCATGGTAGTTCTGCTGAAAACAGCTTTAGTCCGGATTAGTTTCATTCAAATCATGCAAATTTGAGTCCAAAACAAGAGCAAAAGCGTTAGGAAAAGTAGATACGATGGAGACGTATCATCAGCTCCGCGGGGCTGGGGTGCCCAGGCCCATCTGCCATTGGCCCAGGGCACGGCGCATATCCAAGGGTCCAACAGCTAGTGCACCAGCAAGTATAATGAGGAAGACTCCTCGTGAGGCTCTTGCCTTGCCAGGTCCCCGTCAGCAGGTGACTCGACACAACTAGGTGTCTCCACTGGAACATCGTGAGGCCCCCTCGCGAGGTGGTCTCTCGAGGCAGCCTCCCGAGGCCCCCTCACAGAGGCAAGCAAGTAAAGATCCGCTCAGCTGGCTGTGAGGCCCCGTGCCTTCACGTGGGTGACACACACGATGATGAACTACGCCAGAGGCCGTGCCACCAGGCGCGGATGAAGAGGGTTTCCTCTTTGGTGCTAAGGGAGCAAGGCCAGCACGCCCGTTCCCAAAGCAATCCCCAAAGGTTGCCTGGTCGGTGCAAGAGGATCAAGACGACGGGTGCGCAGGGTGGAGGTCATAACCGAGCCCACCGGCGCGTCATGGACGGAGGCTTTGCAGGCAAAGTCTACCTTTTGTCAGGATAGACTGCGCCCATGTCCCCCTTCAAATTATCGTTGTGTGGCAACCCTTCCGTACAACGCCATCCTGGGTTATCCAGCACTCGCTAAGTTCATGGCGGCGACCCACCCCGGCTACAATGTTATCAAGATGCCCGGTTGCAGCGGTGTTATCACCATCATCGGTGATAGGGAGGTCTCAAGAACACCTATAAGGCCGCGGCAACCGCACATCCGGATGCCGAAGACATGACCGAGTCTCCCGAGGCCGCGCCACAAGGAAGAAGCAATTGTTCTCCCAGGACCGCGCCGAAGCAAAGAAGGTGTTGGTTGACGGTAGCGCCTCTGGCCCTACCTTCACCATCGGTGCTGACCTTCCACCCGAGCAGGAAGGCACGCTCATCGCTTTCCTTCGGGCATACTCGGATGTATTTTCTTGGAAGGCGTCTGATCTCTTTGGGGTTCCGAGGGAGGTGATCGAGCACCACTTAGCATGTGCCCCCAACGCCCGCCACATCAAGCAAAAGGCACGCTGCCAAGCACCGGAGAAGCAAGAATTCATTGTCCAAGAGGTGCACAAGTTGCGGGAAGCTGGGGTCATCCGAGCGGTGTGCCATCCTGAGTGGCTGCCAAACCAATCATCGTCCCCAAGAAAGGCGGGGAGGAGTGTATGTGCGTCGACTTCATAGGCCTCAACAAGGCCTGCCCCCAGGACCCCTTCCCGCTACCACGCATCAAGCAGATCGTTGTCGTGGTAGAACACGATCACCTATGGGGCCATGGGGCCCTTGTGGTTTGGCAAAGGGGAGGGGCACGTTGCACAAAGAGCGGAGACTGGGGGATAGCACTGCAATGGTGATGCAGTGGTTTTACCCAGGTTCGGGCCGCTGGGAAGCGTAAAACCCTACTCTTGCTTTGGTGGATTGGATGGAGGACTATGACAAACACGAAGCGATCAAGCCCGGCAAGGTTGCCTCGGGGAGAGTAGCTACGCGCGTATAAGTGTACAAGGGTCCGAATCCTATTCTAGGTCGCCATGGCCCTCCTTTTATAGGCTAAGGGGTTACCACAGTGGCAAATCAGTCATTATACACTGATTAGATAGCCAACAGTGCTATCATACCTAAGCTGAATCAGGAACGATGAACTAATTGTATTTACAAAAACAAAAGAGGTCGAGTTCATACCAGCTTCTCTCATCTCATTCAGTCCATCATATATCGTCATTATTGCCTTTCACTTGCATGACCGAACGACGTGAATAATAATAATAATAATAATAATAATAATAATAATAATAATAATAAAAATAATAATAGTGCACGTGCATTGGACTAAGCTGGAATCTGCAAGTATTCAATACATAGGAGAAGACAAGATAATATGGGCTCTTTGTTTAATCAACAATAATGCATATAAGAGTCACTCCAACATTTTCATTATGGTCTTCTCCTCTCGACCCCCAAAGAAAAGAACAGTAATAAAACTATTTACACGGGAAAGCTCCCAACAAGCAAAAGAAGAACAAGAAATCTTTTTGGGTTTTCTTTTAGTTACTACTACTACAGCATGGAAAGTAAACTAGCTAAAAGCTTCAACTAATTATTATTTTTGTTTTTTTTTTCTTAAGGTTTTTCAAACACACAAGAAGAAGCATAAAAAGGAAAATAAACTAGCATGGATAATACAATGAAAAAGTATGACCACCGACAACTAGCAATGAGTGTGTGAACATGAATGTAATGTCGGTGAGAAATACGTACTCCCCCAAGCTTAGGATTTTGGCCTAAGTTGGTCTATTGCCACGACTGGCCTAGCGGATATCCGAAGTTGTAGTGAGATGCAGCGGCTATTGCATCGTGGGCTGCAGCTTGGAGGCGAGCTGCCCTTGTCCTCCTCTCGTACTCACTTGCCTCCTCCCTGGTTATGACATATCTCCCCCTTGCCTGAAAGTCAAAGAGAGTAGGAGAAGGGAGAACAATATTGACAGTGTGATGCCTGTCAAAGATTAGTCGGTACTGGAGAGGCGGTTCATTCCTCTCAACAAACTGGTGACGAACCATGGCATCAAAATCTAGATAAGCAGGAGGCAATTCCATATCATAATCACGAATAGGTATCTCAAGATAATTAGCTAAACGGGTTGCATAAATTCCGCCAAACAAATCTCTATTTATATTGTTATTATGCAACCTACGCGCCACAATAGCTCCCAAATTATAATGTTTATCTCCTAATACAGCACTCCTGAGAACACTGAGATCAGGAACACACATGTGGCATGCCTCATCCTTACCGTTTATGCATCGGCCTATAAAGAGAGCAAAATAATGTATAGTAGGAAAATGAATGCTCCCTATGGTAGCTTGTGTTATTTCTCTAGATTCACCCACTGTGATACTAGCAAGAAAATCTCTAAACACAAATTTGCGAGGTTCACTGGGACTACCCCATTGCAGGAGTTTACAAGCAGTAGTAAAATCCTCTAGGTCCATGGTATAGGATTTATCATAAAGATCAAACAGGACCATGTGAGAGTTGTGTGATGATGAAAATCTAAATCTTCTCACAAAGGAATTGGTAAGGTAATAGTGTTGGAGACACTTATCTGACACGAAGCCCTCCAAATTAGCTTTACACACATATGCCTCAAATTCCTTATTAATTCCTGCTCAGACCATGAAGTTTTCTAGCGGCCATTCACATGGCCGCACTTGAGCTTCTCTTGGTGGTTCATGGTCCGGCTCACGTATTGCAGGTCTGGGTCCTTGCTTCCTTGAAGAACCACCTTGGTACATCTTCCTAAACATATTTCTTCCTCTGAAAAATTTCTGAAATTTTTAGTAACTTCAAATAAAAGTGAACCAAACTCAACAAAATTGATAGCAACTACTCCCACAAGTGCCTAGAGACTATATCATGCATTAGAACTACTTGGGACCATATAAATTTGACATGCAAGCTCAAGAACAGGGTCACCTAGGCAGCAAAAATTTGCAATGAATAAAGCACTAGAACGAAAACTAATTGGACCATTGGAGGAGTCAAATACCGAAGAACAATCCCCGAAAGCAGTTTTGTGAGTGGAGCTTTGAGCTAGGAGATCAAAATCGCAGCAAAATGAGCTAGAACTCGTGCTTGAGCTGGTTGGTGATATTTTCGGGAGGAAGAAGGAGTGTGTGGTGGCTGGAATAAGTGGAGGAGAGCCACCATGGGCCCACGAGGCAGGGGGTGCGCCAGACGCCAGCCCGAGGTGGGCGCGCCTGGACCTCGTGGCGTGTGCTTGCTCCCCATTGTGTTCTCGTTTGCGGATATTCTCAAATGTTCCATAAAAATCATACTTCAATTTCGGGGCATTTGGAGAACTTTTATTTTCGGGGTATTTTTATTGCACGGATAATTCAGAAAACTGACAGAAAATACTATTTTTGCTTCATTTAATCTAAATAACAGAAAGTAAAAAGAGGGTACAGAAGGTTGTGCTTTCTAACTTCATCCATCTCATGCTCATCAAAAGGAATCCACTGACAAGGTTGATCAGGTCTTGTTAACAAACTCATTCTGAATCGCATGAAACCGAAGAATTTTCGGATGGCACTAGGTTACCTCAACGTGGATATGCACGTACCCAATAATAAGAATAGCATATTTCTTCTTGACAGTAGGAAGAGGAAATTCAAAACCTCCAAAAATAATCGATGGAATTTTTCCAATAGAGTTTATACTATGAACTTGAGGTTGTTTCCTCGGAAAGTGTACCATATGCTCATTACCATTAACATGAAAAGTGACATTGCCTTTGTTGCAATCAAAAACAGCCCCTGCAGTATTCAAAAAGGGTCTTCCAAGAATAATAGACATACTATCGTCCTCAGGAATATCAATAATAACAAAGTCCGTTAAAATAGTAACGTTTGCAACCACAACAGGCACATCCTCACAAATACCGACAGGTATAGCAGTTGATTTATCGGCCATTTGCAAAGATATTTCAGTAGGTGTCAACTTATTCAAATCAAGTCTACAATATAAAGAGAGATGCATAACACTAACACCAGCTCCAAGTTCAAATAAAGCAGTTCTAACATAGTTTCTTTAAATGGAGCATGGTATAGTTGGTACTCCTGGATCTCCTAGTTTCTTTGGTATTCCACCTTTATAAGTATAATTAGCAAGCATGGTGGAAATTTCAGCTTCCGGTATCTTTCTTTTATTGGTGACAATATCTTTCATATACTTAGCATAAGGATTCATTTTAATCATATCACTAAAACACATACGCAAAAAGATAGGTCTAATCATTTCAGCAAAGCGCTCAAAATCCTCATCATCTTTTTTCTTGGATGGTTTAGGAGGAAAAGGCATGGGTTTCTGAACCCATGGTTTGTCTTTCTTTACCATGCTTCCTAGCAACAAAGTCTCTCTTATCATAACGTTGATTCTTTGATTGTCGGTTATCAAGATCCACACCAGGTTCAATCTCTACATCATTATCATTGCTAGGTTGAGCATCAATATGAACATCATCATTAATATTATCACTAGGTTCATGCTCATTACCAGATTGTGTTTCAAAGATCGTAAATATAGATATCATTGGGATTCTCAGGTGTGTCAACAACAGGTTCACTAGAAGCATGCAAAGTCCTATCATTTTTCCTTTTCTTCCTCTTAGAAGGACTAGGTGTATCAACATTATTTCTCTGAGAATCCTGCTCAATTCTCTTAGGGTGGCCCTTAGGATACAAAGGTTCCTGAGTCACTTTACCCCCTCTAGTTGCAACTCTAATAGCAAAGTCATTGTTCTTACTATTCAATTCATTGAGCAAATCATTCTGAGCTTTAAGTACTTGTTCAACTTGAGTGGTAACTGAGGGAGTCCTGGACTAAGGAGTCCTCAGGCGTCCGGCCTGATCCATGGGCCGGACTGGTGGGCTGTGAAGACATGAAGGCCGAAGATTGTACCCGTGTCCGGATTGGACTCTCCTTGGCATGGAAGGCAAGCTTGGCGATCAACTTTGAAGATTCCTTCTTATGTAACCGACTCTATGTAACCCTAGATCCCCCCGGTGTCTATATAAACCGGAGGGTGTAGTGTAGTCCGAAAAGCATATACTCATTACCATAGTCACATAGGCTAGACTTCTAGGGTTTAGCCATTATGATCTCATGGTAGATCAACTCTTGTAACACTCATATTCCTCAAGATCAATCAAACAGGAAGTAGGGTATTACCTCCATAGAGAGGGCCCGAACCTGGGTAAACATCGTGTCCCCTGTCCCCTGTAACCATCGACCTTAGACGCACAGTTCGGACCCCCTACCCGAGATCCGCCGGTTTTGACACCGACATTGGTGCTTTCATTGAGAGCTCCACTGTGTTGTCGATGAAAGGTTTGATGGCCCCTTCGATCGTCCATAGTGACGCAGTCCAGGGAGAAACCTTCATCCCCGGACAGATTTTCGAATTCGGCGGCTTCGCATCAAGGGCCAACTCGCAGCCATCCGGAGCAGATCGATAGCTACGCCCGCCACCGTGTCAGATTTGGAAGCTTGAACTACGCTATGGATATCCGTGGAGAATTGATCTTTAATGGATTTGAGACCGCAGCGATCGCTCCCGCTCGCTCTGACAAACTTGACTTAAATCTGTCATCGGACCAGATTCAGGAGATGGTTCCTGTAACTGCTACGGCCTTAGATCCGGAGTTGATTGCACCATCCGAAACCACAGAGTCCGCGGCGTCGGAGCCGCACACAGACTCAACACATGGGAATATCTGCATCGATGGAATTCCGGACTCGTTTCCGGCTATGAATTCCGAACCGCGTACGCCTGCACACACCGAGCTGGATCGGTCATGTCAGGACCCCGATTCTAAGTCACACTGATCTAGCATGTAACACCTCATATAACTTTGCGGCCTCACGCACGGTATTTCCACGGGTGTCGCCTTACCTAGCCCGGGACCGTTTGCGCCTTTTGGCTCGCGTATATGATAGTGTCGCTAGCATCCATATGACAGAGAACCCGGGCCGACATGACTAGTCGTGAACCCAAAGTGGCACTAACTTACGGGGACAGGCATACATGAAACAACATCGAGCATGTCGGTCATCAGCGTGTGAATCCGGGCTGTAGCAACTGGGCTAACAAGACTCCGGGAACCCGGGCTGTAGCAGGCTAGTAGGACTCCGGAAGTCACCGCGTGACATTTCCCCGAAGGGGCAGACACAGGAACGATGTGAATCACATGCCGGCCAGTCTAAGTGTTCCGGAGCAGTAGTGTTGGGCTAGCAGGACTCCGGTAAACCGGGCTCTAGCAGACTACCATGGCTCAGTGGAAGCACCAGACTACATTTCCCCATAAGAGAGGCTACCAAGGATAGACAACTAGGTTGTCGGATCCCACACATACCAATCATTTCAATCATACACACAATATGCCCGATATGTGTAAATACAACATGGCATCACAACAAAACCCTACGACTCAAAGTATTTATTCATTAGACTCCGAGGAGCCAAGTATTACAAACATGGGTCTCTTGACCCAACATACAGAGCATACAAGCAACAAGCACATGCGGAAGCTTAACTTGTCTGAGTACAGACAACTACAAAAGAAAAGGCCGAGAAGCCTGACTATCAACGAGACCCTGCCGAGGGCACAAGATCGTAGCTGAGGTAACAAGCTAAACGTCAGATTCCACGTGGAACTACTAGCGAGATTGAAGTCTCTCTGCAAAAACATAAAATAAGCAAACGTGAGTACAAATGTACCCAGCAAGACTTACATCAGAACTAGCTACATATGCATTGGTATCAACAAAGGGGAGGTGGAGTTTGACTGCAGCAAGCCACCTTTGACTTGGTAGCTATCCTGAACTACGACTGCAAGTAACTCTTTTGAGGTGGCGCACACGAGTCCACATATTCACCATATCAATACACCACTACGGATCCGCTCCCGTCTCCCTACGAGAACGCCATCCATAGCACTCACACTTATCTTGCGCATTTTAGAGTATCCACTTTCACTTGTCTATTAACTTTACAGACAACCCAGAAGTCCTTTACCGTAGACACGGCTATTCGAATAGATGATGTTAACCCTCCAGGGGTGTACTTCTTCACACACGCTCTCGCCACTTACCACCATGTACACGTCGTGTATCTCGGCAACCTTCAAGCGGAAGCCTAGCGAGGGAGTCGGCCACGATCTGACAAACCACACAAGTCTCTAGTCCAAGTTTATCGCCTATTCGGGTTCCATCCGCAAGGATATCCGGCCGGGGTGTCGCTCACGGCCCCAAACGATGTGAGCAGGGTTCCCAAGCCCACCATCCGGGTGCCACTTGGTACACCATGCCACTGTGCCTAGTCTGTCCCAATCCCACCTATACCGCGTGCCACTTGGTAGACTACTAACACTACCTACAAACACCAGAAACTAGTTGCAACTCCTGGACAGAGATCGAGTTGATTAGTAAGCCGAGAGGGGCCGAGTTACAGGAACCCAATGTGTGGTAGTAACTATTCATGGATCACAAAAACAGAACTCAGTTCCTGAGAACGGATGCAATGAGACAACCCACCATGTACTCCTACATGGCCTCTCACCGATACCTTTACCAAATCGTGTTCACACCCTTAGCTCTCAACAGTAGGACATGTTCACACACCTCCAATTCATCCCCGATGAATCGGACACGACACAACTCTAAGCAATAGCAGGCATGATAAACAAGCATGAATGAGTAGGCACATCAGGCTCAAAAACTCCTACTCATGCTAGTGGGTTTCATCTATTTACTGTGGCAATGACAGGTCATGCAGAGGAAAGGGGTTCAACTACCGCAGCATGTAACAGTTGAATCATTGTTGTCCTAATGCAGTAAAAGAGAGCAGGAACGAGAGAGTGGGATTGTATCGGATTGAACAAGGGGGTTTTGCTTGCCTGACACTTCTGAAGATAGTATAGCTCTTCATCGGTGCCATCGATCTCATCATCGGAACCACGTCTACTGAGGGGGAACAATTACCGCAATGTAGAGGAAACACAATCAATGCAATGCAACAATATGATGCATGAGTGTGACATGGCAATATGTTGTTGATTGAGCTAATGCAACTAGCAACAAGTTAAATGAAGTTGGTTTGAACCCAAGGTTCAAATTCAAACTCCACATGTGGTTATTTAAATGCCATTCATTTGATTTGTCCTAAACAGTAGCCAAAAGTTGTTCTAGCATGCATGAAAATGGTACAGAAGGATAGATTAGATTTTTCTAATCATTTTTCATACATAAATTATTTCATTTGGAGTTACGGTTGATTTACTATGATTTTTAGAAGTTTTGGTTATTTTCTAGAATTAATAAATCATTTCTGATTTATTTAAACACCAGAAAACAGATTAATGCGTCAGCTTTGCGTCAGGGCAACGTCATCATTGACCAAAGTCAAATATGATTGGTGGGGCCAACCTGCAGAGTAACGGTGCTAATTATGTGGCTATTTAAATCCTAACAAAAATAATTAGCTCGTGGGGCCCGCTGTCAATGACCTTGGGGGTTAATTAGCGGTGTCATTAGCATTTAATTAACCCGGCCAGGTCAGTGATTAACGACAGCGCTAACCCCGGCGTGGCGGCGTTCGCCATTCCGGCGACTCCGGCGACGGGAGCGAGCGGGGCTGGGCTCTACGTGCTAAGCGCGACGCGACGCGTCGAGGGGTGTCTGCGGCGGGTGCCGATGTGGTCTCTGGCAGCGGCGGCGGCGAGCTCAGGCGGCGGCCGGAGCATGGGCGCGACGCAGTCGTCGCTGTGGTGCAGGGGGACCAGCCGAGGGGTTCTGTGGCCTCCTGGAATCACCAAGAGCGCAACGGTGTGGTCGATTGCGGCTATCGAGAGCTACAACGACGGCGCCAACCAGGACGCCGGTGGTGAGCTCGCGGGAATGGCGAGGGGCTAGCTACAACACGCGTGGGATGAAGGGAAAAGAGAGGAAACACGCGGAAGCTCATAGAGGTTCGAACGACGCCGCTATGAAGCTCACGTAAGGCACCCAAACATGGGAGCCGGGCAAACCCAACTATTGACCCAAGACATGATTCGGAGCTGATGCATATAATGCTATAAGTCCGGGGTGCGCACTGTCGAAAGTGTTCGGACTTCTCATGCCTATTATGGGGTATACGGAAGCCCCCGGCATACTGGTCGTACCAGAGTGTACGGGTGTTGATTGTCATAAATGATCATGTATATATATAAGAATATAGAATGCGATAATAGACTAGTGCTATGCATTGTTTATTCGAAAAATGCTTCGAAGCGTACTGATACAAGTAGTGCGGTAAGCAAAAATAGGACTATTTGACATGTCCAGTCCAAGGGCAAGCTGCGAACTGGTATCTTAAAGCAGGTATTTCACTCGTTATCAGAGACCACCTGGGGATTCCATTGCGATGTAGCTTCCTGCCTCCATGGATGTTGTATCATGTGCCCGGCAATCGTACTGCCGGATAGGGCTTCCAGAGAGTAAAGTCCTGAAAGAGAAAAATGATAAAGGGTAGTAAGCCCCTAGTGCGGTTGAGCCGCATTGTGGGACGTGCCATGATCGTGCCCCCGCCTATACCTATGGTATTTTCTGAGGCTAGGGGGCCGAATTGCTATGCGAGCTCTAAAAGTTCCAGGCGGTCCTGCTGCAGGTTACTCCAGACGCATTTGACGGTGTCCGGGGGCTTTATCGTCGAACTGGTGGATTGCCTTAAGAGGTTGCTTTGTGCCTCCGCTGCGAGGGCCGCAGTGTGCTCCTCCGTACGGAGCGAGCGCTCTGTGTTTCCATTGACTGTGATGACCCCCTGGGTCCTGGCATCTTGAGCTTGAGGTATGCATAATGCGGTACTGCATTGAATTTTGAAAATGCGGTTCGCCCCAGCAGTGCGTGATAGCCGCTGCGGAGCGGGACGATATCAAAGATTAACTCCTCGCTTTGGAAGTTGTCCGGAGATCCGAAGACCACTTCCAGTGTGATTGAGCCCGTACAATGGGCCTCTACACCTGGGATGACGCCTTTAAAGGTCGTTTTTGTGGGTTTGATCCTCGAGGGGTCTATACCCATTTTGCGCATTGTATCCTGATAGAGCAGGTTCAGGCTGCTGTCGCCGTCCATAAGGACTCGAGTGAGGTGAAATCCGTCAATGACGGGGTCTAAGACCAATGCGGCAGATCCGCCATGACGGATACTAGTGGGGTGGTCCCTGCGATCGAAGGTGATCGGACAAGAGGACCATGGGTTGAACTTTGGGGTGACGGGCTCCATCGCGTATACGTCCCTTAGTGCACACTTACGTTCCCTCTTGGAGATGTGGGTGATACGTCTCCAACGTATCTATAATTTTTGATTGCTCCATGCTATATTATCTACTGTTTTAGACTATATTGGGCTTTATTTTCCACTTTTATATTACTTTTGAGACTAACCTATTAACCGGAGGCCCAGCCCAGAATTGCTGTTTTTTGCCTATTTCAATGTTTCGAAGAAGCAGAATATCAAACGGAGTCCAAACGGAATGAAACCTTCGGGAACGTGATTTTCTCATCAGATATGATCCGGGAGACTTGGACCCTCCGTCAAGAAAGCCACGAGGCAGTCATGAGGGTGGAGGGCGCCCCCCTAGGGCGCGCCCCCCTGCCTCGTGGGCCCCTCGAAGCTCCACCGACGTACTCATTCCTCCTATATATACCTACGTACCCCCAAACGATCAGATAGGGAGCCAAAAATCTAATTCCACCGCCGCAACTTTCTCAGATCCACGAGATCCCATCTTGGGGCCTGTTAGAGTTCACGGAAGGGAATCGATCACGGAGGGCTTCTACATCATCACCATAGCCTCTCCGATGAAGTGTGAGTAGTTTACCTCGCACCTTCGGGTCCATAGTTAGTAGCTAGATGGCTTCTTCTCTCTTTTTGGATCTCAATACAATGTTCTCCCCATCTCTCGTGGAGATCTATTCGATGTAATCTTCTTTTTGCGGTGTGTTTGTTGAGACCGATGAATTGTGGGTTTATGATCAAGATTATCTACAATAATATTTGAATCTTCTCTGAATTATTTTATGTATGATTGGTTATCGTTGCAAGTCTCTTCGAATTATCAGTTTGGGTTGGCCTACTAGATTGGTTTTTCTTGCAATGGGAGAAGTGCTTAGCTTTGGGTTCAATCTTGCGGTGTCCTTTCCCGGTGTGATGAGGGGCAGCAAGGCACGTATTGTATTGTTGCCATCGAGGATAACAAGATGGGGTATTTATCATATTGCATGAATTTATTCCTCTACATCATGTCATCTTGCTTAATGCGTTACTCTGTTTTCATTAACTTAATACTCTAGATGCATGCTAGATAGCGGTCGATGAGTGGAGTAATAGTAGTAGATGCAGGCAGGAGTCGGTCTACTTGTCTTGGACGTGATGCATATATACATGATCATACCTAGATATTCTCATAACTATGCTCAATTCTGTCAATTGCTCAACAATAATTTGTTCACCCACCGTAGAAATACTTATGCTCTTGAGAGAAGCCACTAATGAAACCTATGGCCCCCGGGTCTATTCTCATCATATCAATCTCCAATCACTTTATTATTGCTTTGCTTTTTTACTTTGCCTTTTATTTTACCTTGCATCTTTATACCAAAAATACCAAAATATTATCTATCATCTCTATCGTAACTCACTCTCGTAAGTGACTGTGAAGGGATTGACAACCCCTAATCGCGTTGGTTGCGTTGAGCTATCGTTTTGTGTAGGTACGAGGGACTCGCACGTGGCCTCCTACTGGATTGATACCTTGGTTCTCACAAATTGAGGGAAATACTTACGCTACTTTGCTGCATCATCCTCTCCTCTTCGGGGAAATCCAACGCAGTGCTCAAGAGGTAGCAAGAAGAATTTTTGGCGCCGTTGCCGGGGAGTCTACACAAAAGTCAACATACCAAGTACCCATCACAATCCCTATCTCTCGCAAACATTATTTGCCATTTGCCTCTCGTTTTCCTCTCCCCCACTTCACCCTTGCCATTTTGTTCGCCCTCTCTTTTCCGTTTGCCTTTTTTTTGCTTGCCGTTATGTCTGAAATTGGGGAAATTATTGCCGATATGGACAATAATAATAACATGGAAAATTCTGATGCTCCTGCTGAAGAATCCCCTACCTCGCATACAAAAAGATTTCGAATTGGTAGTGGTAATATTATTGGAAAAGGAGTTATTCAAGATTTCTTTACTTGTGCCGGTGCTTTGCCTTCTATGGGCAGTTCTATTCTCCATAGAACTAGTAGTCTTGCGGACGCTATTGCCATGCTTATCATTGAACTTGAAAGGCAATTTATGCATATGCATCCTTCCATACAGAGGATTTTCCGAGAATTTTCTAATATCGAGTATTCCTCTGTTAAGCGTGCCGCTACAATATTTTTGGCTCATGAATTCAGATTTATAATAAAAGAGGCCAAAGAAAGCTTTGCGCATTATAGGGTAGACGCTAGCCGTCCTCCCATAGAATCTATCCTCTTTGATCAAGAAGAAATAATGTGTTTTCAATCTCTTGACTATGTTGCTTTCAATGAAAACCTTAGAAAAAAGGTGCCTACCAATATTTTAATTGATAGAATCTCTGAACTTAATGATGATTTGCCTATTCGAAATAATGGGCTAGGATGCTCTCTTGAGTATAGGCTCACAAAGTTATGTCAAAAGAATGCTTATAATGATGAATTGGTTGTGCGATACGAAGGGCCGAAAGAGGAACATATACCTCCTAAAATTGATCTTGGGGACTTTTGTCCTATTATTTAGCCCTTTTGATTACTTTTGCTTGCCTCAAAGAAAACTTGCTGCCGAACGTAGAGAATATGAAATGAGTTTCACCGATCTATCTTATTACTACGGCACTACCTAGATCTATCCTTGCTTTTATGCCTAGCTAGGGGCGTTAAACGATAGCGCTTGTTGGGAGGCAACCCAATTTTATTTTAGTTTTTTGTTTTTTGCTTCTGTTTAGGAATAAATAATCCATCTACCTTCTGTTTAGATGTGGTTTATATTTTAATTAGTGTTTGTGCCAAGTTAAACCAATAGGATCTTCTTGGATGATAGTTATTTGATCTTGCTGTAATTTCCAGAAACTTCCTGTTCATGAAAACAATTGTTAAAAATCACCAGAACCTGATAAAATACTGATTCAAATTTCTGCTGATCAATAAACAAATTTTCTAGGTCTACCTATTTTGGCTGAAGTTTTGGAGTTCCAGAAGTTTGCGTTAGTTACAGATTACTACAGACTGTTCTGTTTTTGACAGATTCTGTTTTTCGTGTGTTGTTCGCTTATTTTGATGAATCTATGGCTAGTAAAATAGTTTATAATCCATAGATAAGTTGGAATACAGTAGGTTTAACACCAATATAAATAAAGAATGAGTTAATTACAGTACCTTGAAGTGGTCTTTTGTTTTCTTTCGCTAACGGAGCTCATGAGATTTCTGTTGAGTTTTGTGTGAAGTTTTCAAGTTTTGAGTAAATTATTTTGATGGATTATGGAACAAGGAGTGGCAAGAGCCTAAGCTTGGGGATGCCCATGTTACCCCCAAGATAATCCAAGGACACCAAAAAGTCAAAGCTTGGGGATGCCCCAGAAGGCATCCCCTCTTTCGTCTACTTCCATCGGTAATTTTACTTGGAGCTATATTTTTATTCACCACATGATATGTGTTTTGCTTGGAGCGTCTTGTATGATTTGAGTCTTTGCTTTTTAGTTTAACACAATCATCCTTGTTGTACACACCTTTTGAGAGAGCCATACATGAATTGGAATTTGATAGAATACTCTATGAGCTTCACTTATATCTTTTGAGCTTTATAATTTTGCTCTAGTGCTTCACTTATATCTTTTAGAGCATGGTGGTGGATTTGTTTTAAAGAAACTATTGATATCTCATGCTTCACTTATATTATTTTGAGAGTCTTAATAGCATGGTAATTTGCTTAAATAATAATAATATGCTTGGTATTCAAGATTTGTAAAACTTTCTTTTGAGTGCGTTGAATACTAAGAAAAGTTTGATGCTTGATAATTGTTTTGAGATATGGAGGTGATAATATCAAAGTCATGCTAGTAGAGTAATTGTGAATTTAAGAAGTGCTTGCGTTGAAGTTGGCAAGTCCCGTAGCATGCACGTATGGTAAATGTTATGTAACAAATTTGAAACATGAGGTATTATTTGATTGTCCTCCTTATGAGTGGCGGTCGGGGACGAGCAATGGTCTTTTCCTACCAATCTATCCCCCTAGGAGCATGCGCGTAGTGCTTTGGTTTTTGATGGCTTGTAGATTTTTGCAATAAGTATGTGAGTTATTTATGACTAATGTTGAGTCCATGGATTATACGCACTCTCACCCTTCCATCATTGCTAGCCTCTTCGGTACCGTGCATTTCCGTTTCTCATATTGAGAGTTGGTGCAAACTTCGCCGGTGCATCCAAACCCCGTGATATGATACGCTCTTTCACACATAAACCTCCTTATATCTTCCTCAAAACAGCCACCATACTTACCTATTATGGCATTTCCATAGCCATTCCGAGATATATTGCCATGCAACTTTCCACCATACCGTTCCTCATGACACATTCATCATTGTCATATTGCTTAGCATGATCATGTAGTTGACATAGTATTTGTGGCAAAGCCACCGTTCATAATTCTTTCATACATGTCACTCTTGATTCATTGCATATCCCGGTACACCGGAAGCATTCGTGATAGAGTCATACTTTGTTCTAGTATCGAGTTGTAATCATTGAGTTGTAAATAAATAGAAGTGTGATGATCATCATTCTCTAGAGCATTGTCCCAAGTGAGGAATAAAAAAAAGAGAAAGTCCATAAAAAAAGAGAAGGCCCAAAAAAGAAAAAGAAAAAAAATGACAGAAAAAGAGAGAAGGGACAATGTTACTATCATTTGCCACACTTGTGCTTCAAAGTAGAACCATAATCATCATGATAGAGAGTCTCTTGTTTTGTCATTTTCATATACTAGTGGGAACTTTTAATTATAGAACTTGGCTTGTATATTCCAACGATGGGCATCCTCAAATGCCCTAGGTCTTCGTGAGCAAGCAAGTTGGATGCACACCCACTTAGTTTCTTTTGTTGAGCTTTCATACATTTATGCTCTAGTGCATTCGTTGCATGGCAATCCCTACTCCTTGCATTAACATCGATCGATGGGCATCTCCATAGCCCATTGATTAGCCTCGTTGATGTGAGATCTTCTCCTTTTTTGTCTTCTCCACATAACCCCCATCATCATATTCTATTCCACCCATAGTGCTATATCCATGGCTCACGCTCATGTATTGCGTGAAGGTTTATGGGTTTGAGATTATTAAAGTATGAAACAATTGCTTGGCTTTTCATCGGGGTTGTGCATGATGAGAGCATTCTTGTGTGACAAAAATGGAGCATGACTAAACTATATGATTTTGTAGGGATAAACTTTCTTTGGCCATGTTACTTTGAGAAGACATAATTGCTTTGTTAATATGCTTGAAGTATTATTATTTTTATGTCAATATGAACTTTTTTCTTGAATCTTTCGGATCTGAAAATTCATACCACAATTGAGAAGATTTACATTGAAATTATGCCAAGTAGCACTCCGCATCAAAAATTCTCTTTTTGTCATTTACCTACTCGAGGACGAGCAGGAATTAAACTTGGGGATGCCTGATATGTCTCCAACGTATCTATAATTTTTGATTGCTCCATGCTATATTATCTACTGTTTTGGACTATATTGGGCTTTATTTTCCACTTTTATATTACTTTTGGGACTAACCTATTAACCGGAGGCCCAGCCTGAAATTGCTGTTTTTTGCCTATTTCGGTGTTTCAAGAAACAGAATATCAAACGGAGTCCAAACGGAATGAAACCTTCGGGAACATGATTTTCTCATCAGATATGATCCAGGAGACTTGGACCCTCCGTCAAGAAAGCCAAGAGGCGGTCACGAGGGTGGAGGGAGCCCCCCCTAGGGCGCGCCCCCTGCCTCGTGGGCCCCTCGAAGCTCCACCGACGTACTCCTTCCTCCTATATACACCTACGTACCCCCAAACGATCCGATATGGAACCAAAAACCTAATTCCACCGCCGCAACTTTCTGTATCCACGAGATCCCATCTTGGGGCCTGTTCCGGAGCTCCGCCGGAAGGGGAATTGATCATGGAGGGCTTCTACATCATCACCATAGCCCCTCCGATGAAGTGTGAGTAGTTTACCTCAGACCTTCGGGTCCATAGTTCTCCCCCTCTCTCGTGGAGATCTATTCGATGTAATCTTCTTTTTGCGGTGTGTTTGTTGAGACCGATGAATTGTGGGTTTATGATCAAGATTATCTACGAACAATATTTGAATCTTCTCTGAATTCTTTTATGTATGATTGGTTATCTTTGCAAGTCTATTCGAATTATCAGTTTGGTTTGGCCTACTAGATTGGTTTTTCTTGCATTGGGAGAAGTGCTTAGCTTTGGGTTCAATACACCGGTGTCCTTTCCCAGTGACAGTAGGGGCAGCAAGGCACGTATTGTATTGTTGCCATCGAGGATAACAAGATGGGGTATTTATCATATTGCATGAATTTATTCCTCTACATCATGTCATCTTGCTTAAGGCGTTACTCTGTTTTCATTAACTTAATACTCTAGATGCATGCTGGATAGCGGCCGATGAGTGGAGTAATAGTAGTAGATGCAGGCACAAGTCGGTCTACTTGTCTCGGATGTGATGCCTATATACATGATCATACCTAGATATTCTCATAACTATGCTCAATTCTGTCAATTGCTCAACAGTAATTTGTTCACCCGCCGTAGGAATACTTATGCTCTTGAGAGAAGCCACTAGTGAAACCTGATAACCCACAAGTATAGGGGATCGCAACAGTTTTCGAGGGTAGAGTATTCAATCCAAATTTATTGATTCGACACAAGGGGAGCCAAAGAATATTCTCAAGTATTAGCAGCTGAGTTGTTAATTCAACCACACCCGGAAACTTAGTACCTGCAGCAAAGTGTCTAGTAGCAAACTAATATGATAGTGGTGGTAACGGCAACAAAAGAGTAGTGCAAGCAATAGTAAATATTTTTGGTATTTTGTAGTGATTGTAACAGTAGCAACGGGAAAGTAAATAAGCAAGAACTAGTATATGGAAAACTCGTAGGCACCGGACCAGTGATGGATAATTATGCCGGATGCGGTTCATCATGTAACAGTCATAACATAGGGTGACACAGAACTAGCTCCAATTCATCAATGTAATGTAGGCATGTATTTCAAATATAGTCATACGTGCTTATGGAAAATAACTTGCATTACATCTTTTGTCCTACCCTCCCGTGGCAGCGGGGTCCTATCGGAAACTAAGGGATATTAAGGTCTCCTTTTAATAGAGAACCGGAACAAAGCATTAGCACATAGTGAATACATGAACTCCTCAAACTATGGTCATCACCGAGAAGTATCCCGATTATTGTCACTTCGGAGTCGTCGGATCATAACACATAATAGGTGACTATAGACTTGCAAGATAGGATCAAGAACTCACATATATTCATGAAAACATAATTGGTTCAAATCTGAAATCATGGCACTCGGGCCCTAGTGACAAGCATTAAGCATAGCAAAGTCATAGCAACATCAATCTCAGAACATAGTTGTCAGGACCCCGATTCCAAGTCACATCGATCTAGCCGGTAACACCTCATATCACTTTGCGGCCTCCCGCACGGTATTCCCACGGGTGTCGCCTTACCATGGCCCGGGACCGTTTGCGCCTTTTGGCTCACGATATGATAGTGTCGCTAGCATCCATATGACAGAGAACCCGGGCCGACATGGCTAGTCGTGAACCCAAAGCGGCGCTAACCCATGGGGACAGGCATACATGAATCACATCGAACATGTCGGTCATCAACGTATGAATCCGGGCTGTAGCACTGGGCTAACAGGACCCCGGTAACCCGGGCTGTAGCAGGCTAGGCAGGACTCCGAATATCACCGCGTGACATTTCCCCGAAGGGACAAACATAGGAACGAAGTGAAACACATGCCATCCAGTCAAGTGTCCAAAGCAGTAGTGCTAGGCTAACAGGACTCCGGTGAACCGGGCTGTAGCGGACTACTATCGCTCAGGAAGCACTAGACTACATTTCCCCATATGAGAGGCTGCCAAGGATAAACAACTAGATTGTCGGATCCCACACATACCAAGCATTTCAAACATACACACAATATGCTCAATATGTGTAAATACAACATGGCATCACAACATAACTCTATGACTCAAATATTTATTCATTAGGCACCGAGGAGCGAGATATTACAAACATGGGTCTCATGACCCAACACTCAGAGCATACAAGTCAAAGCACAAGCGGAAGCTTAACATGTCTGAGTACAGACATCTACAAATGAAAAAGGCTGAGAAGCCTGACTATCTACCAGATCCTACCGAGGGATACAAGATCGTAGCTGAGGTAACAAGCTAAACGTCGAAGTCCAAGCGGAACTACTAGCGAGACTGACGTCTCTCTGCAAAACATAAAATAAGCAAACGTGAGTACAAACGTACTCGGCAAGACTTACATCAGAACTATCTACATATGCATCATTATCAACAAAGGGGGTGGTGGAGTTTGACTGCAGCAAGCCAGCTTTAACTCGGTGGCTATCCTGAACTACGATTGCAAGTAACTCTTTTGAGGTGGCGCACGAGTCCACATATTCACCATATCAATACACCACTATGGATCCGCTCCTGCCTCCCTACAAGAACGCCATCCATAGCACTCACGCTTATCTTGCGAGTTTTAGAGTATCCACTTTCACTTGTCTATGAACTATGCAAGGGTCCAAGTTTCCATATCCGAGGAATCCGGCTATTCGAATAGATAATGATAACCTGCAGGGTGACTTCTTCACACACGCTTTACGCCACTTATCGCCTCAGACATCGCCATGTACCTCGGCAACCTTCAAACGGAAGCCCAGCGAGGGAGTCGGCCACGACCTGACTAACCACACAAGTCTCTCGTCCAGTTTTATCGCCTATTCGGGTTCCATCCGCAAGGAGATCCGGCCAGGGTGTCGCTCACGGCCCCAAACGATGTGAGCAGGGTTCCCAAGCCCACCAACCGGGTGCCACTTGGTACACCGTACACTTGTGCCTAGTCTGTCCCAAGCCCACCTGCAAGGGTGCCACTTGGTAGACTACTAACACTTCCTACAAACACCGTAAACTAGTTGCAACTCCTGCACGTAGATCAAGTTGATTAATAAGTCGAGAGGGCACTTAAGCATTCCAATGTGTGGTAGTAACTGTTCATGGATCACAAACACGTAACTCAGTTCACGAGGACGGTTTCAATGAGACAACCCGCCATGTACTCCTACATGGCCTCTCACCGCTACCTTTACCAAATCGTGTTCACACACTTAGCTCACACACACAGTAGGACATGTTCAACACCATTCCAATTCATTCCCGATGAGTCAGACCTGACTCAACTCTATGCAGTAGCAGGCATGACAAACAAGCATGAATGAGTAGGCACATCAGGGCTCAAACAACTCCTACTCATGCTAGTGGGTTTCATCTATTTACTGTGGAAATGACAGGTCATGCAGAGGATAAAGGGGTTCAGCTACCGCAGCATGTAACACATGAGTCGTTGTTGTCCTAATGCAGTAAAATAGAGCAGGAGCGAGAGAGTGGGATTGTATCAGAATGAACAAGGGGTTTTTGCTTGCCTGGCACTTCTGAAGATATTATAGTTCTTCATCGGTGTCATCGAACTCATCGTCGGTACCTCGTCTATGAGAGGGAACAAACACCGGCAAACAAGGAAGAACACAATCAACGCAATGCACAATATGATGCATGATCATGACATGGCAATATGCTGTGGTTTGAGCTAATGCAACTAGCAACAATTTAAATGAAGTAGGTTTGAACCCTAGGTTCAAATTCAAACCCCATATGTGAAGGTTTAAATGCCATTTAATTGATTTGACCTAACAGTGAACAAAAATTGTTCTAACATGCATGGAAATGGTACAGATGGATAGATTGGATTTTTCTGATCATTTTTCATATATAAATTATTTCATTCTGAGTTACGGTTGAATTACTATGAATTTTAGAAGTTTATACTAATTTCTGGAATTCCTGATTAATTTTAAATCCAGAAAGCCATTACTGCGTCAGCATGACAGCAGCATTGCGTCAGCAGGTCAACCAGGTTGACCCGGGTCAAACCTGATTGGTGGGTCCCGCATGTCAGTGACTCAGGAACTAATCCCGGTCAAAACTAGTGTTGAGTGAGGTTTGACTATGGCTAGGACCCACAGTCAGTGTCTGTTAGGGCTAACTAGATGTGATTAGTGCCTAATTAAGCGCCACGTCATCATCACCGGCGTCTTAACGCCGGCGACCAAATCCGTGGCGGTGCGCACCGGAGTGGCTCGGGGTTCACCTACAGGAGGCCGTTTGGTCTGCGGGCGGTCCCGTTGGAAAGCTGGCAGTGCGGCGCATCTAGGGGAGGTGACGGTTGGTGCTGGAGGTGTGTGTAGCAGCGGCGGCGGCGAGCCGGGCGGCCGCCGGAGTTCGGGAATCCAAGCTTTAGGCGTTACGGGCACAGCGGCGCGGGCCGATGGGCTCTACTGGTTGCTGGGATCACCAGGAACACGCGGAGGCAACAAGCGCAGGTGGAGGAGCTCGGGAGCACGAAGCTCACCGTCCATGGCGGCGGCCGGAGCTCGGGTTCGGCGAGGCAGCTAGGTAGGGAATGAAATCAAGTGCACGGAGTGAGGGGAAGAGAAGAGGAGCTCACGAGGAGTCGATTGGAGCAGACGGTGAGCTCGAGGGAGGTCGGACGGCGACGTAGCGAAGCCGGCGATCTCAGGCGGCTGGAGATGGGGAAGACGGCGTGGGCGGCGATGCAGGGATCCCGGCGTTGTCTTGGAGTCGTCCGAGCTTGCGTGGGTTGGCGGAGGGGTAGCTGGAGTCTGGGCGGAGCTTGGGGGCACGGCCACGGGGCAAGGGGACGGCGGTGGTCACGGTGGCTGCAAGCGGCGACGACGGCAACGCTCGGTTGCGCGCGAGAGAGAGGGTTAGAGGAGGGGTGAGAGCAGAGAGTAACGGGGAGAGGCAGAGAGGGGTCCAGGGCGGCGACGAGGGAAGGATCAGGGCTCCCAGGTGGAAGCAGGAGGTGGCCGGTCAAGACGCTGCTGCGCCACGCCTCCTCCGCCATCGGGTCAAGGAAGAAGACGGGCGTGCCCCTGTGGGCTGGGCCGCCAAGTGGGCTGGCCAGCTGGGCTGTAACAGTGCCAGGCCAGGTAAGCCAGGTGGTTTTCTCTCTCTGCTCCATTTCTATTTTATTTCTCTTTTCTATTTTCTGTAATTGTGTTTGGCTTTAATAAAAATGCCAGGGCATTTCCAAAAATCATGAAACTGCTCAATGTCACTGTTTGGAATATTACCAACAACAAACATTTCAGTTTGTGATTATTTGAGCATTTAAAATATTATTTAGCAATTAAATGCCCAAATGCAAATAACATATGATTTAATTCAAAAATCCAGAATGGCCTAGAAAAATGTGCACCATTTTGGGAGAGGTTTTAGACTAATCCAAAAATGATGAACTTTTCTGAAGGCATTTTGGGTTTATTGAGAATATTTTTATTTGAACCTAGTTGATTTGATCTGGTGCTAGGGTTTGAGCAATCCCCATTTCAACTTTCAAATAAATTAGACATGATGCAAGCAAAGTCAAGCAAGGGCTGATCTGGGGCTGTGACAGCTCACCCCCACTAAACAAGAATCTCGTCCCGAGATTCAAGACATGAGGTAAGAAGGCAGAGGGGACACTAGCTAACACGATCTTCACGATCCAATTGTCCTTCTCAAAGATGTTGGTTCATTGCTCCAATTGATCTTGATGTCCTTGCTTTTGAGATCTTCATCCAACACGATGGCGACAGAAAAGAAACTCTATAGGAGACGATCTCCTCGAAGATCGAGCACTGAAGATCAACTCATGGAATGAGAGGTTAAAACATCTCGAGTTGAGGCACAAAACACATCGAGAGGGATGGAAGAACAAACAACGAGGTTTGATTTGGTGGGCAACAATTCCACGCTTAGAAAGATGGTGGATGGTGTCAAGATGGCGAGGAAATAATTGCCACGATCCCGTAACGGGGCACTTTGGAAAAGGTGACTCGAAGAACTGCTCCCTTAAGTGGCAAAAAGAATTACTTTTGATCCATAGATCATTGACACTCTTCGTACCAGCTTAAGGCAATTTACAATTGATCGTTGAAAGAGTTCGAAGGAATGGCATACCCGGACTAGGATGGATGATGTGGACTACCTTGTTGAAGACAACGCAATGGATGATTTTTGCTTATCATCGGAGGTGGAGGGGACCCATGGTAGGACCACTTTTGAGGATGATCCTGAACAAGAATTACTAAGAAGGCAGCCCATAGTGAAATGGCACAAGGACGGTGCAAGCTGGGAACAAAATGCAACTGTTGGAATGTTCCAACCATCATACATGCCTGAGATTCAGATCCGGTTGGTGATAGGATACTTCAGACTCAGCATGTCTGAAAAGGAAAGGTTGCAACACAAATCGATTTAGATGATGTTGCGAGATTCTCGGGAGATGGACTATGGTAGTAAGCTCCAAAACATGAGCGGGTTCTGCTACAAACAGGTGAACACGTTGTCCCAGACAAGCATGGCCACGTAGTAGTCTTATATTAAACACTACAAAGTTCAGGTGGGGGAACCATCATCGAGGATATCGAAGTCTTTCCATAAGTCCGGATTAGCTCTTATGAAGGGACTCCTTCTCCTTGAGCAAATCAGTCGATTGGCTTGGTGTGCTAGGAACACATATGGAGTGGAGGCGGCCAACCTATCAAACCAAAGAGCACTTCGCACGTGCATGACTGACTTGGGATGGTACCATAGGAAACAAAACAAACTACCTCGAACTCATGGCGGCAACTTGCACCAAATGCACGTGAATCAGAGAAAGTCACTTCTTTCACCAAAACATATACCTCATGAACGGACCATGAAGGCAATGCTTACAAAAGTTTCCAACACTAGCTCAATGTTCAACATGAATCATGGAGGAGACAAGATGTCATTGTTGGGCTCAACAACAACTCATCGGAATTTCCATATCATTGGACTTCCACCATTATGTGAACACGGTGATAGCATTGGTCAGACCAAAAGATGTAATGGGGTATGCTCGAGGGATCAACCACGAGTAAGACAACATTACGAACATCGTTGGTTCTGATTTGATTTGACGATAGCCCATACTCAAATCAAGGTTTTGATACGACAATAGGTCCAACAACTGATCACAAGGACCAATCGATGAGGATATCATCTTCCTTCAACACACACACACAAGGATGTCCCTTAGTGATGAACTAAGTGGATTAAGCTTTTATCTCCCAACTCTCCAAGTTGTTGTTAAGCTTAACCAACTAGTTCAGGGTATCCGACACAGATGCTTGGAGAAAGGATGGTTTATAGGAAACCAACTTGATCACGAGCTCAACATAGCGGTCAGGTGAAACCTGGTCATACTTCCGAGAAGATATTCGGAACATCATGAACCAACGATATGTTACTAAGCTCGAGAACAATCTTGCTTTTCAGGGCAAGACGATATGAACAATAAGCAAGGGATTGAATAATCCTAACTCATTGATCGAAGAGTGCACCAGAAATAAGGACTAGGTAGCACAGTCAATCTTAGAATGATGATTCAATAACCAACACGCTAAGAATGAGAATATTGTCCATTAACTACCAAGCAACGGAGTTGCTAGGAGTATTGATTCCACACATCATGACTCACTTGCCAAAGATTCCGGTTATGACAACACGGAACCGGGAATGAGCAATGATGGCGAGAGGTATCACTGCAACAAGAATTCATAAGAGTTGGTGCAATTCTCATGACATTCTTGACATAAGACGGTAATACTTCAGGGTAGAACAAAATCAAAAGCTGGATTGGCATTTGATCTGCGGAATACAACTGCTTTGACCCAATCCTAGATATGGATGAGGTACTGGAGTTTGTTTCTCCTAGTCATTCCAGAATAGAATGGCTTGACGGACCACATGAGTAACAGGCATTGATAACATAAATGCACAACTACTCCTGACTACCAACTGATAGACGGGGATCAGAAGACAAACTAAAAGGGGGACAACTCAAGGAACATACGATTTTCTGAGTTGTGGATGCATGGACTAGCATGTCGAACGAGTTCAACATATTTCTTCCGGATAACCCATGCAGAAAGGTAGAACTGGCAGATTCACAACATAGGATAGGAAACTCATTGAGAGCACTCTTGTTGTGATCTTTCGGTTCAAGAGAACTTCTACCAAAATGCTTCATGGTATTTGGAAGAAGGGAATACCACGGACCTCGAGGACTATCGCAAGGTTACTAATATCCTAAAGGAACTAGCAAATACTAACAACATGAAGTAGGGTGAATCTCGGGTTCAAGAACCCAGGGATAGAATGCCTACTAACTAATAACATCACAGGATGCTTTCAAGAATAATGGCCGGAATCATCACACCGGGGATACAAAAGCATTGCTAAATTACTAGGTGACTTCCTAAACACCTAGGGTCATAATAATAGCTCCAACATCTACGCCGAGGCAACAAAGTACCTCAACTTACCGATTAGTGTGCTTATTCTGACCATAAAGGACATTGGTAATGGAAAGAAAGGATTTGCAAATGCATCAGACTATTTAGAGACCTGGGATGACTCGGACAGCATAACGGCTGTAAATGCTCAAAAAGATTTGAGACATCATGCAAAATGGTGGCATAACCACTCAATATCATCATATCAAGGTTCCGAGATCAGCAGTTAACATACAGAAATAGTAGAAACTGAACTGGGCTTAAAACCAACAATCTTAAAGGTATATGGATTAGTAACACGTCATCCTGATAGATAGATGAGAAGCCTAGTTCTTAAACCCCGTAGAAGAGAAGAGGATGACTCAGATCAAAAAGCCATGAGATATAAGGAGTAAAAAGAGCCTTACGTTCCCTTCCACAATCAATTCCCTTACATAGCTAAAGCATTTCTAGACACAACTTCGGCCGGTTTGGCTTGGTAATCCTACAGCAAAAGCTCGATACCAAAGCTGTCAGACCCGATTCCAAGTCACATCGATCTAGCCAAGAACACCTCATATCACTTTGCGGCCTCACGCACGGTATTCCCACGGGTGTCGCCTTACCATGGCCCGGGACCGTTTGCGCCTTTTGGCTCACGTATATGATAGTGTCGCTAGCATCCATATGACAGAGAACCCGGACCGACATGGCTAGTCGTGAACCCAAAGCGGCGCTAACCCATGGGGACAGGCATACATGAATCACATCGAACATGTCGGTCATCAACGTATGAATCTGGGCTGTAGCACTGGGCTAACAGGACTCCGGTAACCCGGGCTGTAGCAGGCTAGGCAGGACTCCGAATATCACCGCGTGACATTTCCCCGAAGGGACAGACATAGGAACGGAGTGAAACACATGCCGGCCAGTCAAGTGTCCAAAGCAGTAGTGCTGGGCTAGCAGGACTCCGGTGAACCGGGCTGTAGCGGACTACTATCGCTTAGGAAGCACTAGACTACATTTCCCCATATGAGAGGCTGCCAAGGATAAACAACTAGATTGTCGGATCCCACACATACCAAGCATTTCAAACATACACACAATATGCTCAATATGTGTAAATACAACATGGCATCACAACATAACACTACGACTCAAATATTTATTCATTAGACTCCGAGGAGCGAGATATTACAAACATGGGTCTCATGACCCAACACTCAGAGCATACAAGTCAAAGCACAAGCGGAAGCTTAACATATCTGAGTATAGACATCTACAAATGAAAAAGGCAGAGAAGCCTGACTATCTACCAGATCCTGCCGAGGGCACAAGATCGTAGCTGAGGTAACAAGCTAAACGTCGAAGTCCAAGCGGAACTACTAGCGAGACTGACGTCTCTCGCAAAACATAAAATAAGCAAACGTGAGTACAAACGCATTTACTCAGCAAGACTTACATCGTAACTATCTACATATGCATCATTATCAACAAAGGGGTGGTGGAGTTTGACCGCAAGCCAGCTTTGACTGACTCGGTGGCTATCCTGAACTACGCATTGCAAGTAACTCTTTTGAGGTGGCGCACACGAGTCCACATATTCACCATATCAATACACCACTATGGATCCGCTCCCGTCTCCCTACGAGAATGCCATCCATAGTACTCACGCTTATCTTGCGAGTTTTAGAGTATCCACTTTCACTTGTCTCTGAACTATGCAAGGGGTCCAAGTTTCCATATCCGAGGAATCCGGCTATTCGAATAGGTAATGATAACCCTGCAGGGGTGTACTTCTTCACACACGCTTTCGCCACTTATCGCCCTGTACACGTCATGTACCCCGACAACCTTCAAGCGGAAGCCGGGCGAGGGAGTCGGCCACGACCTGACTAACCACACAAGTCTCTCGTCCAGGTTTATCGCCTATTCGGGTTCCATCCGCAAGGAGATCCGGCCGGGGTGTCGCTCAAGGCCCTAAACGATGTGAGCAGGGTTCCCAAGCCAACCAACCGGTGCCACTTGGTACACCGTACATCATGTTTAGTCTGTCCCAAGCCCACCTGTACCGGGTGCCACTTGGTAGACTACTAACACTTCCTACAAACACCAGAAACTAGTTGCAACTCCTGGACAGAGATCAACTTGATTAATAAGTCGAGAGGGGCACTTAAGCATTCCAATGCGTGGTAGTAACTGTTCATGGATCACAAACACAGAACTCAGTTCCTGAGGACGGCTGCAATGAGACAACCCACCATGTACTCCTACATGGCCTCTCACCGCTACCTTTACCAAATCGTGTTCACACACTTAGCTCACACAGTGAGGACATGTTCACACACCATTCCAATTCATTCACGATGAATCATACCCGACTCAACTCTAAGCAAGAGTGTGCATGACAAACAAGCATGAATGAGTAGGCACATCAGGGCTCAAACAACTCCTACTCATGCTAGTGGGTTTCATCTATTTACTGTGGAAATGACAGGTCATGCAGAGGATAAAGGGGTTCAGCTACCGCAGCATGTAACACATGAGTCGTTGTTGTCCTAATGCAGTAAAATAGAGCAGGAGCGAGAGAGTGGGATTGTATCGGAATGAACAAGGGGGTTTTGCTTGCCTAGCACTTCTGAAGATATTATAGTTCTTCATCGGTGTCATCGAACTCATCGTCGGTACGTCGTCTACTGAGAGGGAACAAACACCGGCAAACAAGGAAGAACACAATCAACACAATGCACAATATGATGCATGATCATGACATGTCAATATGCTGTGGTTTGAGCTAATGCAACTAGCAACAATTTAAATGAAGTTGGTTTGAACCCTAGGTTCAAATTCAAACCCCATATGTGAAGGTTTAAATGCCATTTAATTGATTTGACCTAACAGTGAACAAAAATTGTTCTAACATGCATGGAAATGGTACAGATGGATAGATTTGATTTTTCTGATCATTTTTCATATATAAATTATTTCATTCTGAGTTACGGTTGAATTACTATGAATTTTAGAAGTTTATACTAATTTCTGGAATTCCTGATTAATTTTAAATCCAGAAAGCCATTACTACGTCAGCATGACAGCAGCATTACGTCAGCAGGTCAACCAGGTTGACCCGGGTCAAACCTGACCGGTGGGTCCCACATGTCAGTGACTCAGGAACTAATCCCGGTCAAAACTAGTGTTGAGTGAGGTTTGACTATGGCTAGGACCCACAGTCAGTGTCTGTTAGGGCTAACTAGATGTGATTAGTGCCTAATTAAGCGCCACGTCATCATCACCGGCGTCTTAACGCCGGCGACCAAATCCGCGGCGGTGCGCACCGGAGTGGCTCGGGGTTCACCTACAGGAGGCCGTTTGGGCTGCGGGCGGTCCCGTTGGAAAGCTGGCAGTGCGGCGCATCTAGGGGAGGTGACGGTTGGTGCTGGAGGTGTGTGTAGCAGCGGCGGCGGCGAGCCGGGCGGCCGCCGGAGTTCGGGAATCCAAGCTTTAGGCGTTACGGGGCACAGCGGGCGCGGCCGATGGGCTCTCTTGATTCTTTGGGATCACTAGGAACACGCGGAGGCAACAAGCGCAGGTGGAGGAGCTCGGGAGCACGAAGCTCACCGTCCATGGCGGCGGCCGGAGCTCGGGTTCGGCGGGGCAGCTAGCTAGGGAACGAAATCAAGTGCATGGAGTGAGGGGAAGAGAAGAGGAGCTCACGAGGAGTCGATTGGAGCAGACGACGAGGTCGAGGGAGGTCGGACGGCGACGTAGTGAAGCCGGCGATCTCGGGCGGCTGGAGATGGGGAAGACGGCGTGGGCGGCGATGCAGGGCTCCCGGCGTTGTCTTGGAGTCGTCCGAGCTTGCGTGGGTTGGCGGAGAGGTAGCTGGAGTCTGGGCGGAGCTCGGGGGCACGGCCACGGGGCAAGGGGACGGCGGTGGTCACGGTGGCTGCAAGCTGCGACGACGGCAACACTCGGTTGCGCGCGAGAGAATGGGTTAGAGGAGGGGTGAGAGCAGAGAGTAACGGGGAGAGGCAGAGAGGGGTCCAGGGCGGCGACGAGGGAAGGATCGGGGCTCCCAGGTGGAAGCAGGAGGTGGCCGGTCAAGACGCTGCTGCGCCACGCCTCTCTCGCCTCTTGGTCAAGGAAGAAGGCAGGCGTGCCCCGTGGGCTGGGCAGCCAAGTGGGCTGGCCACCAACGTAAAAAGTGCCAGGCCAGGTAAGCCAGGTGGTTTTCTCTCTGCTCCATTTCTATTTTATTTCTCTTTTCTATTTTCTCAGTAATTGTGTTTGGCTTTAATAAAATGCTGGGGCATTTCCAAAAATCATGAAACTGCTCAATGTCATTGTTTGGAATATTACCAACAACAAACATTTCAGTTTGTGATTATTTGAGCATTTAAAATATTATTTAGCAATTAAATGCCCAAAGCAAATAACATATGATTTAATTCAAAAATCCAGAATGGCCTAGAAAAATGTGCACCATTTTGGGAGAGGTTTTAGACTAATCCAAAAATGATGAACTTTTCTGAAGGCGTTTTGGGTTTATTGAGAATATTTTTATTTGAACCTAGTTGATTTGATCTGGTGCTAGGGTTTGAGCAATCCCCATTTCAACTTTCAAATAAATTAGACATGATGCAAGCAAAGTCAAGCAAGGGCTGATCTGGGGCTGTGACAATAGTGGATACTAGGGATCAAACCCTAACAAAACTAACTTGATTACATGATAAATCTCATCCAATCCATCACCGTCCAGCAAGCCTACAATGGAATTACTCACGCACGGCGGTGAGCATCATGAAATTGGTGATGGAGGATGGTTGATGATGACGACGGCGACGAATCCCCCTCTGCGGAGCCCCGAACGCACTCCAGATCAGCCCTCCCGAGAGGTTTTAGGGCTTGGCGGCGGCTCCGTATCGTAAAACGCGATGATTTCTTCTCCTCTATTTTTTCTCTCCGAAAGCAAATATATAGAGTTGGAGTTGGTGTCGGAGGAGGTCCAGAGGGCCCACGAGGTAGGGGGCGCGCCCCCCACCCTCGTGGACAGGGTGTGGGCCCCCTGGTCTTCATCTTTGGCGAGGATTTTTTATTATTTCTTATAAGACATCCCGTGGAGTTTCACGTCATTCCGAGAACTTTTGTTTTCTACACATAAGACAACATCATGGCAATTCTGCTGAAAACAGCGTCAGTCCGGGTTAGTTCCATTCAAATCATACAAGTTAGAGTCCAAAACAAGGGCAAAAGTGTTTGGAAAAGTAGATACGACGGAGACGTATCAAAACCTATGGCCCCCGGGTCTATTCTCATCATATCAATCTCCAGTCACTTTATTATTGCTTTGCTTTTTTACTTTGCCTTTTATTTCACCTTGCATCTTTATACCCAAAATACCAAAAATATTATCTATCATCTCTATCAGATCTCACTCTCGTAAGTGACCGTGAAGGGATTGACAACCCCTAATCGCGTTGGTTGCGTTGAGCTATCGTTTTGTGTAGGTATGAGGGACTCGCGCGTGGCCTCCTACTGGATTGATACCTTGGTTGTCAAAAACTGAGGGAAATACTTACACTACTTTGCTGCACCATCCGCTCCTCTTCGAGGAAATCCAACGCAGTGCTCAAGAGGTAGCAGTGGGTTGCGTATATCATGTTCACCGTCCTCACTTGTGGGGGGAACCTCTTCTGTCCTCCCGTGTTCGGCGGCCGTGGCTCCTCCTCGTCATCGTTGTGCAGCCCCTTGTCCTTGTTTTCGATGTTTAACTTGCCGGCCTACTTGAACACCCAACATTCTCTGTTGGTGTGATTGGCTGGCTTATCGGGGGTGCCGTGTATTTGGCACGAGTGATCGAGTATGCGGTCCAAACTGGACGAGCTCGGAGTACTTCTTTTGAATGGCTTTTTCCACTGACCGGGTTTAGAGCCTATGAATCCGGCATTATCTGTCGTGTCCTCGGCGTTATCGCCGTTGTTGCGGTGCTTGTGTTTGCTGCGACGTGGCCTGCCGTGTCGGGGAGGCTGATCGTACCCACGAACACCTATGGGGCCGGCGGACCAAGCCCCTTGTGGTTCGGAGGGGGCGGAGATCGCACGAAGAGCGGATCGAGGCGTGGCACACGAGCAGTTTACCCAGCTTCGGAGCTCTCCGGAGAGATAAAACTCCTACTGCTCATTAATTGATGTATTGTGTTCTTGCTAGGGAGAGATGCGAGCTACAAAACCTAGCGTGGCGTGATCCGGTCTCTCGTGAGTCGAATGAACCGAGCTCGAACCTCCCCTACGTTGCGCATGGGCCTCCTTTTATATGCTCAAGGGTCTCCGGCTGTGTGGCAACATAGGCGAGGGTACAAATGTAAAAACAGGAGTTGGTACACCTACTCGAGCAAAGTGTACGATGCAAAATACCTAACTCGATGGCAAGGGACAAAAGCAATAAATGCCCGTCGATTGTCGCCCAAACAGGCAACAGAGACCGTCAGTGCGCCTCCGCTTCCACGATGGCAAGCTTGTCGGCGCCGCTTATCGCTGCTCTCTGCTGGCTGCACCTCTCGACACGCCGCCGCATGGAACAGTCCCATGGCAACACGTCACTGGATGAGCTGGAGCGGAGATGGAGAGAGGTTGCTTGCCGGCAAGCGCCTTGCCTTGCCGAATCCTTGTCGCGTTCGGAGGCTTGTCGCGCCTGAGCCTTCCCGGCAAGCTCCTCTTGCCGGGCCTTGTCTTCTGCATGCCTCGAGTGGCCTTCCGGCAAGCTCCTCTTGCCGGGCCTTGTCCTCTTAGTCGGATACTTTGTTCTTGAATGGCTCCAAAGGAGCCACGGAGGATCTTGGCGGTGACGAGGCAAACCACTGCCACAGTGCGTTGCAAGCTGTCCAGTCTGCAGTACGGGATACTAGGGTACCCCTACTCTAGTACACCGGCCAGGAGCCCCCAGGCTGGGCAGACACGGTGCCGAGCGCTGTCGGGCCAGGCCCAAAACAGTGCACGGTCACACGCGGCCTCGACTACGTCGCAACTTGCCCCGGACCCACCACGACCCCCACTAACGGCACGCACCGGGCGTGGCGTCGTGCGAGAGATCGTGGGCGTGGTCGTGGGGGTTTCTTTATTAGGAAAAGAGGAACGTCCGCCCCCTCCCCCTCTTTATAAGCGGAGGAAACGGGGGCAGGCCGTCCACTCCGCCATTGCTGTCTTGTCAAGAAAATCACCGCCGCTCCCCCCTTCTTCTCCGGTGCGAAGAGCAGCGCCCGCCTTTTCGCCTGGCAAGCGCTCACCGCCGTCGGCCTCCTCCGCCGCCTCGCCATGGCTCCGAAGCCGACAAGGAGAAGGGCGTCAAGTCGGCCGAGGCGCAGCGGCTCGCGGCGCTGCGTAAGGAGCGGGCCATCTTCCCCCCGCAACTCGGCGCAAGGGAGCTGCAGGATGTCTTCTACCTCTTTTGGTCGACGGAGACGCGTGCGCATCCGCGCACGAAGGTACTCCCGCCTCTGCTTCCGATTTGGCCCCAACTGGGTACCCCTTTTTTGCTCTTTTCTTCTATTGCAGGCTTTGCCCGCCTTTTTTCCGGAAGTTCTTCTGCGACATCATGAACACGTTTGGCCTCCGCCTCCTTGATTTCACCCCAACGCCGTCTTGACCATGGCAGTTTTCGGCGCATCTTTGCGAAAACTTTGTCGGAGTCCACCCAAATGTGGCACTCTTCCGCCACTTCTTCGTGCCCCGCGTCGAGAGAGGAGAGCCACTTGCCGGAGGGATAGCTTGGGTCTCCAGGATCGGCAAGAAAGAAGCCTACGGAAGGAGAGTTCCGCAACAAGTGGGAGGAGTGGAGAGCCAATTGGTGTTGGGTCGTGAGGAGAACTCCGCAGCCCTTCACCGCTGCGGCGCCAAACCCCAATAGTGCGCGCGGCGAGAGATTGGAGTAACTTGGCGCCGGAGGATGCGGTTGAAGATAGCCGTGACTCGGATTTTGCGCCTCGGGCTTGCCGGACTAACCGTAGAGGCGCTTGGCGCAGACTTCCTTCGCCGCAGACGCTCCCTTGCAGGAGAGGAGGAGGCCTGCTTGGGAGTTCCAAAATGTGGCAGACATTATGAGGTTGCGCCCGGGCCTGAACTGGAACTTCACCGTCTTGGAGCTGGATGCGATGCTGCTCGATCTGTTCAAGAACGACCCCGATCACCCTGAGTGGTTTAGGTTGCCGAGGGGGGTCGTCCCATTGTGCAACAACTCGGCGCTCGACCGCATCCGCGCCATGATGCCGTTGTGCGACTCCCATGGGATCGTCCCAACCTGGCAGGAGCCCCCCGACGAGGTCGTGCAGCAGTTCTTCGACGACTTGGAAGAAGTGCCGAGCCGCTCCGACGAAAGCGTAGGCTCACCCGCGACACCACCGACGCAGGAGATGTCGCGGATTGCCACCAGGTGGAGGAGGCGGCAAGCGGCCGCTGCCACTGGAGCCTTCGGGTATACCGTGGAGGAGGCGGACGCCGCTGGCGGCAAGCCTTGCCGAGCGAGGGAGATCGCCCGAGGACGAGCTTGTCGAGCCCGAGGCCGGGTCGAGTGGACCCACCGAGGGCGCTTCTTCTCCACCACCCAGCGACTTGCCGCCGGGCTGAGCTCCCTGCCCGCCGAAGAGGCGTCTCCGCAAGGCCGAGACGAGTCGGGCGCAGATCGCCCACAAGAAGAAGCGCCACCGACGCGACGCGCTCTACAGCGGCAAGCGAGGTTGCCGGGAGCGCCTCACACCGCCGCGACAACCGGGCGGGATCTTCTCGTGCCACCGCCGACGCCTCCGCCAGCGGCCAAGAGAGCCCACTCCCCGCCTCGCCGCACCGGAGGCGAGCCGAGTTTGACTTCTCCGCGCCAGCTCCGAGGAGGAAGGCGAAGAGTAAGCTCTTGAGATTGTGCTTGTATTCCTTCATTTTTATTGCTTCATCTTGAATCTGATTTGCTTGCTCGACTCTTTCCTTTTCGTGACGCCGGCCTGTAGAGCGTCGAAGAGGGCTAAGATCCCGACGGTCGTCGTTGAGGACGATTCTCCTGTGGCGGCGAGGGACGCGTCCGAGACTCCCTTGCCGGACCCGGCAACCCTTCCTCAGAGCAGCCCCCGGCACAGCCCCCAGAGTAAGTGTGCAGTTTTCTCCTTACTATTAGGTGTGCAGGGGTGCCCCTTCTTCGTTGATACCTGATTGTGTGCTCGTGTAGGAGCAGAGCAGCCTCATCAGGAGGGCTCGGAAGCCGCCCCCGAGATCCTGTCTCCTGCCACTACGCCGCCAAGGGAGGAATCTCCGGCAAGGGAGCGCCCTCCGACAAGGGAGGCCGCTCCGGCAAGGGACGGCGCCAGTGACCCTCCAGTGGTCGAGGCCATGGCTGCGGATCCCGTTGCAGGTAATTTCCTTACGTGAAAATCTCCCTTGGGCTTGCTTTCTTTTGTTTCTCTTTTTTTTGAACATTTGCTTGACTGCTCTTTCTTCGTCTGACGCAGAGCCGATGGAGGTCGAGGCCGCCGGCGAGGAGGAAGCGCGCGGCAACACCGACGAGGCCGCCGTCGAGGAAGAAGAGGCCGTCGCTGTGGAAGAAGAGGCCGCCGCCGACGAGCCTGTTATGAAGGCCACCGAGGCTGCCGACGCAGGAGCCGGGCGAGGGGTCGGGCGATCGCACCGACGGCCCCGAGGTCGCAGGAGCGCCAGCGCCATACATCGACAGCCGACTTCCCCGCCGCTAACTGCCGCGCCATCTCGAGGAGCCCCAGCCCGCGCCTACCTCAAGGCCGGGCGAGGGTGTCTTCATCAAGCTCCCCGGGAGCCGAGCCTGTGGCGCCCGGTCGAGGGAGAGACCTTTGACGGTGAGCTACTCGCCTCCATTGGCCGACGCTGGTGGATGCGCCAAGCAGCAGCAAGCCGCGAAGTCTGAGGAGGAGCAGTCGAAGAAGCTGTTGTCGCTCTACCGCGCCCGGCAAGCCAAGTTGGAGTCCCGGAAGCACTTGTCGCGAGGGCAGGAGCGGACATGGATAAGCGCCAGAAGAGCTCCGAGCGCCAACCAAGAAGCTCTCCGCGACGAAAGGTAAGCGCTGGGCAACTTGCAGAAGAGCACACGGCCTTTATCCTTGAGAAGGCCGCGGCTGAGGAGGAGCAGCGGCTGGCTGCCGAGAAGCTCTCCGCGCAGGAAAGCAAGCTGGCGCAGCGGAAGGTCAACCTGCACAGCCACGAAGAAGACCTTGTCGCGCGCGAGGAGTCACTTGGCGGGGCGCTTCAGGAAGCGAAGGATGCTGCCGCAGCCGCCGAGGCCGCCAAGGAAGAGCTGAAGGCGAAGGTGGCACAGCTGGAGGCCAGCCTCAAGAAGAGCGGCGAAGAGCTTGCCGCGCTCAAGCGTGAGCGTGAGAAGGACGCCTACACTCTTGGCGAGCTGCAGAGTCGTCTCGCTGATAGAGGCAAGGAGCTCGACGCCGCCAAGGATTCCAAGGCGAATCTTGAGCTGAAGCTGACCACCCTGACGCAGACGTTGGACGGCGCCAGAGAGCGGGAGGTGGGCTTGTTGGAGGCGATCAAGGCCAAGGAGGAGCTGCTAGCGGATGCTGCCTCCATCCAGAGCACCTTGAGGGAGAGCGTGGAGCACTGGATCAAGGTCTTGTGGACACCGCCGCCGACATCCACAACGAGATGATGGAGCTGGGGATGACGGACCTTGCATACTCCTCCGACGAGCACCTCCAACCCAGCGCCAAACTCAGTTTATTCTTCAAAGGCGTGGCGACGGGTCTCCAGCGACTCCGGGAAGAGGTCCCAAAGCAGCTGGCCGAGGAATCACGCCAGATCTGTGCAGGAACCCTCGAGAAGGTGTTGATAAAGGTGGCCTTCCGCAATCCGGCCTCAACCTTAACGGCGCCCTCGTGATCCTTGCCGCCAGATGCCAACGTGGAGGAGCTCAAAGCCCTTGTCACACCCATTGTGGACAAGGTGAACAAGATCAAGCGGATTGATGGCGACCGCGTAGACTAGGCCGCCAATTTTATCTTTCCCTTGTCGCTGCTGATCATGTTTAGAACACTTTGTTAGATCAGCGACAAGTTATTTTGTAATATACTCTATCTTAGGCGATCAATGCAACGTTATTTCCTCTAATTGATTCCTTCTTTTGTACGTTTCTTCCTTACGCATTTGGGGGACTTGTCGGTGCGGGCACTTTTGCCGCGAGCGCTGAGTGCGGAACGTCAGCAGCCTGCTGGCAGTGCCACCTCCGACAAGCAGCCTTGTCGTGACTAGCCGTAGCTCACTTAAGTTGTTGAGCGGACTCGAAACAAAGTAAGGGCACGACTAGTCAAGAGTTGGTTCCTTCTGCACATGTGTTTTCCATACAAAGTACTATCGCTCGAGGAAGATAACTTAAAAATTTTAAAATTGATTGCTCAAACTTTGGCAACTTAGCTTTTCCGTCTCTTGCTTCCCGATGAGGCTTAAACTTCCTCGAGCGGTGCCTGGTCCATAGTATTATCTCCTCCTTCCCCCCTGGTTAACTTGTGCGCGGAGGAGCCTTCCTTTCTTTGAGAAAAAAGAAAGATGAGGAAATAAAGTTATGGAGCCTAGCGGCTCGATTTTGCTTACCGGGTGTGGTTGCTGCACAAAGTGTTAGCCAAAACATGCAATAAAATGATGAAAGCATGAATTTGACAAGTTGTGCGCAACACATGAGCTTTACTGATGCATCGGGTCTGCGCTCGCTTTGTACAAAGGATTACATGCAACAGCGGCAAGACTTGTACAAAGGTGGTTGCCGGAACGGGTTCCGCAACCGCGCCTCTATGGGTAAAACTTACGAAGATGCTCAATGTTCCAGAGTTGCTCACCGAATGCCAACTTCGTCTCAAAGCGGACAGCGCCAGGCCTAGTGACTCGTTTCATCCGATAAGGACCTTCCCACTTCAAGGCCAACTTGTTTGAATTCTTGGCGGACTGAACGCTACCGAAGAACAAGGTCGCCTTCCTCGAGACTTCGCACTAACTCAAGGCTATGGTAGCGATGCAAAGCTTGTCGGTAGCGAGCAGCTCGCGACAATGACTCGAAGACGATCTTCCTCAAGGAGCAGCGTCATCTTGTCGCAGCTGCTCTTGCTCAAGCTCATCATAAGCGAGCACTCGAGGCGATCCGTGACACGAAGTTCCGTGGGGAGAACTGCCTTCGCTCCATAGACTAGAGCAAAGGTGTCCGCCGGTGGCTCGATTTGGCGTCGTCCTGATCGACCAAAGAACCATCGGCAGCTCCTCTATCCAGTTTCTTCCGTGACTTGTGCAGCCTCGTCGAAAGTTCTTGTCTTGAGCCCGCCAGAAGCACTTCAAAGCATTTGCCCTCTTCGCTGACCGCTGCTTCTCGGGTGAGCAACGGAAGCAAAGCAGACCTTTGGCGCCAAGATCTTGGACGATCGCATGAACGCGGCGACTCAGAATTGTGTGCCGTTGTCGGTGATGATCCCGTTAGGGATCCCAAACGGCAAACAATCGACCAAGAACTTGATCACCGACCGTGCGTCACCTTCCTCATCGCTTCCACTTCCGCCACTTTGTGAACTTGTCGATGGCGACGCATAAGTACTCAAAGCCCCGACAGCTCGGGGGAAGGGGCCGAGATGTCGAGCCCCTGCACCGAAAATGGCCAGGATAAAGGGATCGCCCGGAGAGCTTGAGCTGGCTGGTGTATCTGCTTGGAATGGAACTGCACGCTTCACACTTGGTTACTTGTGCGCTTGCATCCCGGAGGGCTGTCGGCCAGAAGAAACCTTGCCGGAAAGCTTTGCCGGCAAGTGCTCTTGCGCCAATGTGGTGACCACATATGCCTCCGTGTATCTCTGCCAACAGCTTATGTCCATCTTCCCTGGGAATGCACTTCAATTTCACACCGTTGAGTCTTCTTCTGTACAGTATGCTGTCGACAAACTGGTACATACTTGACTGCCGGGTTACTCTTTCCGCTTCTTCTTGCTCTTCGGGAAGTTCTCCTGTCTGAAGGAAATTGACAATCTGTTGCGCCCATGCTGGAGCTTCGGCTCGACAACAAGGACCAAAGGCACATCTGTTGCTGCGGGAACATCAGCTTCTACGGCAAGAACCTGCGGCTCTGCCGGAGCTTGATGCTCCCCGACAAGCTTGCCGGAGCAAAACTTGTCGGAAGCGTCTGCTTCAACGAAACAAACCCTAAGGCTTGTCGGAGCAGACTGCCCCTCAGCACTGTTGGTGTTGATCTTGGGGACCTTCGCAACGACGGCTTCGGGAAGCTCTGCCGGAAAGTAGTCACCAGAGATCAACTTCCTCTTCTTGCTTTGTCCAGTTGATGGTGTTACGGTTATCGAGTCGGCTTGAGCACGAAAATCCCTGGTTCCACAGCAACTTAAGTGCGGCGCACTTTGACAGCCGTCAAGAATATCATTCTCGAGCTCTTGGAACATGTTCCATTTGCAGGCCGTCAAAGTGCTCTTCTTGATTCCTCACTTCATCAACGTGAGGCTTCCATCAACGGACTCGTAATCTTTGTTCACTTGGCGGACGACAAGCTGCGAGTCACCCCGACAATAAGCTTTTTGATCCCAAGGTCCATCATGATCTCGAGACCGCAAGCAAACCTTCATACTCTGCAGTATTGTTTGTTGCTTGTTCCTTGGGAAAGTGCATCCGACTACGTACTTGAGGTGCTCTCCGGTGGGTGCGATAAGCAAGACGCCGCACCGGGCGCCTTTGCAGCGAAGGCACCATCAAAGTACATCAGCCACTCTTTGCTTGCTTCCTTGACGGGAATGCTCGTCTCGAATCTCTTCATCCGGCGTTGGCGCCCATTCTGCTATGAATTCTACCAACGCTCGCTTTTGGATAGTTGATGTGCTTTCAAACTTGAGACCAAAGCTTGACAGTTCCAATGCCCACTCAACAATCCTCGCCTGCTTCTGGATTTTGCAGTATCCTCTTCAGCGGAAAGCGAGTGACAACCGTGATCTCATGTGCTTGGAAGTAATGGCGCAGCTTTCTCGAGGCCATGAGGAGGCCGAAAAGCAATTTCTGCACACCAGAGTACCTTGACCTAGCCCCCTGCAGGGGGGAACTGACAAAGTAGACCAGGCGCTGCACCATCCTTTTCTGTGTCTGTTCATGTGTCTGCGCGGATTCATCCTTGTCGGGACCAGAGCTTGTCGGCGAAGCGCCCTGCTTGTCGCTGGATGTGTTTGCCGTGGTTGATGGCTCGTCATCCACCTCCCTCTCCGCTACTAACGCAGCACTAACCACTTGATTGGTTGCCGCTATATATAGCAGCAACTTCTCTTGTGGCTTAGGTGCGACAAGTGTTGGAGTGGAGGATGTATCTCTTCAAGTCCTGCAGCGCAGCCTCCGCTTCGAGTCCATTTCATTGGACCTGCCTTTTTGAAATTTTGAAAACGGCAGGCGTTGCGCAGACTCTAGAAATAAACTCCGCCGAGAGCAGCTACGCAACCGCAAGTCTTCGTGACATCCTTGACGCGCTTTGGTGCTTCAATCTGCTCAATGGCCTTGATCTTGTCGGGATTAGCTTCAATCCTCGTTGAGATCTGAAGAACCCGAGAAGCTTGCCGGAAGGGACTCCAACCACGCACTTCTCGGGGTTGAGCTTGAGGTTGATCTTGCGCAGATTTGCAAAGGTCTCGTCCAAATCTTGAACCAGAGTTGCTTTTTCCTTGCTTTTGACCACTATGTCATCCATGTAGGCTTCTACATTTCTATGCATTTGCGGCTCAAAAGCGTCATGGACTACCCTAGCAAATGTTGAGCCAGCATTCTTCAAACCGAAAGGCATCCGTATGAAATAAAGATGTGCCACATGGTGTAATGAATGCGGTCTTCTCCTCATCTTCTTCATCCATGAAGATCTGATGGTATCTCGAGTATGCATCAAGAAACGAAAGCAAATCACATCCAGCCGTGGAGTCAACAATCTGGTCAATGCGCCGCAAGGGAAATGGATCTTTGGGACAAGCTTTATTAACATCCGTGAAGTCAATACAAAGTCTCCATTTTCCATTTGCTTTGGCGCACGACTCATGTGATTGGCCAACCACGAGGATGGAGCACCCTCCGACAAGGCCCTGCCGCTTCTAGTTTCTTGATCTCTTCTGCTATGAATTCTTGGCGCCCACCGCTTGCTTCCCCGACTTTTTGCTTGACGGGTCGCGCGATGAGGACAAACGGCCCAGGCGGTGCTCAATCACTTTCTGGGAACACCGGGGATGTCGACGGTTGCCATGCAAACACGCCGACATTCGCCCATGAGGAAAGCAACGAGCGCGCCTTCCTATTTAGGGTCGAGAGAGGCACTGATGGTAAAGGTACCACCAGTGCCGTCCTCCTTGGCGGGCACCTTCTTGGTCTTTGGCGGAGCTAGCGTCTTCTTGCACTTGCCGGTGGAGCTCGATGGTGCGTCCTCGACGGTAGCACAGCACTCCGAAGAGGTGCGCTTGCCGGAGTGAGCATCAGAGCCCTTGCCGGACTTGGACTTCGTCTTCTTCCCCCCGGGAGCTTCAGCGGCAAGTGTCTGGCAATCTGTCGCGGCTGCTGCATCCCGGTAGATCTTGTCGGCACAGATAAGGGCATCCTTCTTGTCACCATGGATAGAGATGACGCTTATCGGGCCTGGCATCTTGAGTAGGTTGTAGGCGTAGTGAGAGGCTGCCATGAACTTGGCGAGTGCCGATTTGCCAAGTATCCCATTGTAAGGCAACGGGAAATCGGCAACGTCGAATGTGACCCTCTCGAGTCCTAAAGTTCAGCTCGCTGCCAAATGTTACCGGCAACGTAATCTTCCCTTCGCTTGCTCCTTCCCGGATTGATTCCTTGGAAGCTGCCGGTCTCTTCGAGCTCGCTGTCAGGGATTTGAAGCTTCTGGAGCACCGCGGAGGAGATCATATTCAAGCCGGCCCCGCCGTCAACTAGCATTTTGGTGACCTTGAGGTTGCGGATGGTTGGTGAGACCAACATCGGCAAGCACCCGACCGCAGTTATGCGATCAGGGTGGTCCTCAATATAAAAATGATAGGCGTGTTGGACCACTTGAGAGGCTTGCGTGACTCTCACGGATGGTTCCGCTGCATTGACCTCCCGCATCCATTGCTTGAGTTGGCGGTGGGAGGTATGCAGGAAGCACCTCCGCCAACGCAGAGGACCTCTGTGGCTTTACGAAACTCCTGCTCATCGGCGTAAATGCCTTCCATATCTTTGTCGTCGTCATCATCTTCATCCTTGTCGCGCCGCTGAGGTCTGTCTCCTTGCCGCTGCTTGGCCTTGCCGCAGCGTCCTCCCGGCCGGGACATTTCTTGCTTGCTCCCCAGCACCTTCCTCGGGCCTTCTCCTTGTCGTGCCGCCAGACTCAGCCCTCTGCTGTTCGACAAGCTGCTCGACCTTCTTGCAGCTCTGGAGGTCGTGGCCCTTGGTGCGGTGGATCTTGCAGTACTGCTTGCCGGAGCCGTCCTGCTTGTCGGCGGCTGCCACCGACTGGTGGTTGGCGTCAGTGGCAACCTCCTTGCCGGAGCCACCAGCCTTGGCATTCTTGTCGCCACCTCCGTTGCCGGACTGCTCAACAGCTAGCACTTCTCTGCCTTTCTTCTTCCTGTTGCCTCGCCGCCGGCCCTTCTTTGCCGGGGCGGTCTCCTCACTGTCAGATCCTGCTTCCGCATTCTCTCCCGAGTCTCCTCCTTCCTCGGTAGCGTGCACACTTGTCGGCCAAGGCGTACAGCTCCAGCAGCGTCCTTGACTTTGCATTATCGCCATCTCCTCCTCATCCTGCGCGGTTACGCACATTACGATGAAACGCTACCGATCACCGCGGCGGTGGGACGTGCAGGATGTTGTAGTGCACACGGCTGAATCTCTGAATGAACTTGCGCAGGGACTCTCCTTCCTTCTGGGCGAGCAGATGAAGGTCACTCTCTTGGCCATGAGGCTTGTGACCACCTGTGAAGGCGCCAACAAACTGATGGCACAGATCTGCCCAAGAGGATATGGAGCTGTCCGGCAAGTGCATGAGCCAAGATCTGACGTTGGGCTTGAGCACGAAAGCGGAAGTAGTTGGCGGCGATCTTGTCGCCCCGTCCCCCGCAGCCTGCACCGCGATGGTGTAGATGCCGAGGAACTCCGACGGATGCGCCCTACCATCATACTTCTCCGACACGTCTCGTTTGAAGTTTTACTGGCTGCGCCAATGGACTGCCGCAGCTCACGAGTGAACGCAGGGCAACCTACCCCATCACAGACGGCAAGTCGCCTGCTCCTCCGGGCGCACGCATCGTCAACAGAAGGCCCAGCGCGCTTGTCGGACTGACGTCGCGCTTCTCTCCGGCGCTCGATGCGAGTTCGAGCGTCCTCTTGTTGTCGCTCGTGAAGAACTTGGCGTTGATCGTGGCGAGCTCGCGGATCCGATGACGCGGTGGAGTCGCTGTCGAGGTGGATCCGGTGAGTCGGCGATCTTGGCCTTCGTGGCGGAGAGTGCACGGTGGTTGCACCTCCGACAGTCTCGTCGCCACCGGCTCGTGCCTTGTCGTCTTGCCGCGGCAGTGATGGCGTTGGTTGCCGCGGAGCGTCGCCGTTGGCAAAGCCGATGAGGCTCTGGATAGTGGCCCTCCACTCGTCGACCTTGTCAGCCGTTGGAGGGTAGTCGAGAAGCAGCTGAGCTCGCCAGAGCTTCGCTGGAGTAGTGGGTGGCATTGGCGAACGGTGCGAGGAGCGGGATATGCTCGGACTTCTAACTACGTTAGAAGGAGCAGCACCCCGTCCGGGCGACCGTATCTCACTCGTGTCAGCATGTTGGCGCGCATGCTGGTCTTGAGGGTCTCGATCCAACGAACGTATGGATTGTGAACGCCATGACGTTGTTGGTCCCGCGTCTCCTGAGATGGGCGCGGGGGATGCGCGGACGCCGAGGTTTGCGGGGCCTTGTCCTTGCACTTGGCAACGTCGCGGACACCTTCGTCGGCGCCCGTTCCTCCGCCAATGTTTCGCCCCACCACCCGCCTGCTGCGGGCGAGGGTGGGTACGATGCGGACGGCTCTGCTGCCGCCAAGCCTTCTTCTTCGTGGCATGTTGAGGAAGATGTTGAGGATGCTGCTCGTGTGAACGTCGGATCAGATTCACACGGCCTCGACGCCCCCTACCTGGCGCGCCAAATATGTCGGGGAGGCTGATCGTACCCACGAACACCTATGGGGCCGGCGGACCAGGCCCCTTGTGGTTCGGAGGAGGGCGGAGATCGCACGAAGAGCGGATCGAGGCATGGCACACGAGCAGTTTACCCAGCTTCGGAGCTCTCCGGAGAGATAAAACTCCTACTGCTTGTTTGATGTATTGTGTTCTTGCTAGGGAGCCGGCGAGCTACAAAACCTAAGCGTGAGCGTGATCTGGTCTCTCGTGAGTCGAATGAACCGAGCTCGAACCTCCCCACGCTGCGCATGGGCCTCCTTTTATATGCTCAAGGGTCTCCGGCTGTGGCAACATAGGTGAGGGTACAAATGTAAAACAGGAGTTGGTACACCTACCGAACAGTGTAGAGTGCAAAATACCTAACTCGACGGCAAGGGACAAAAGCAATAAATGCCCGTCGATTAATCGCTAAGCAATTACCTTGAGAGACCGTCAGTGCGCCTCCGCTTCGCCCGATGGCAAGCTTGTCGGCCCGCTTATCGCTGCTCTCCGCTGGCTGCACAACCTCTCGACACGCCGCCGCATGGAACAGTCCCATGGCGACACGTCACTGGATGAGCTGGAGCGGAGATGGAGAGAGGTTGCTTGCCGCTGCAAGCGCCTTTGCCGCTGCTGAATCTTGTCGCGTTCGGAGGCTTGTCGCGCTCGAGCCTTCCCCGCAAGCTCCTCTTGCCGGGGCCTTGTCTTCTGCATGCCTCGAGTGGCCTTCCCGGCAAGCTCCTCTTGCGGGCCTTGTCCTCTTAGTCGACATACTTTGTTCTTGAATGGCTCCAAAGGAGCCACGGAGGATCTTGGCGGTGACGAGGCAAACCTCGCTGCTGGTGTCAAGAATCGTGTCTGCACGCAAGTACGGGATACTAGGGTACCTCTACTCTAGTACACCGACATGCCGTTACTGTCCTTGGTATGCGAAGTGCCAAGTTTTCTTGATATGTTGTTGCTGCGAGCCAGCCAGCTGTCCTCTCCCGCGCAAAAGCGGGTCATGAGTGTCGTGAGGGCTGCCATAGACTCTGGTTTTTCCTGGCCGAGGTGCTGGGCGAGCCACTCGTCACGGATGTTGTGCTTAAATGCCGCTAAGGCTTCTGCATCCGGACAGTCGACAATTTGATTTTTCTGGCTTAGGAACCGTGTCTAGAATTGCCTGGCCGATTCCCCTGACTGCTGAATTATGTGGCTCAAGTCATCGGCATCTGGTGGTCGCACACAAGTGCCCTGGAAGTTGTCGAGGAATGCGTCTTCCAAATCCTCCCAATAGCCAACGGAGTCTGCTGGCAAGCTATTCAGCTAGTGCCGAGCTGGTCCTTTAAGTTTTAACGGGAGGTACTTGATGGCATGTAGATCATCACCGCGGGCCATGTGGATGTGGAGGAGGAAGTCCTCGATCCAAACCGTGGGATCTGTTGTACCATCATATGATTCGATATTTACGGGTTTAAAACCTTCTGGGAATTCATGCTCCATTACTTCGTCAGTGAAGCATAGGGGGTGTGCCGCGCCTCTGTGTTGGGCTATATCGCGACACAACTCATATGAGTCTTGCCTGCTGTATTCGGCCCAGCCGGATTTGCATTTACTGTATCCGGCGTGGCGGTCACCATCCCACATAGTGGCGTGCCCTCGTGATCCGTAGATTGATCTTGCGTGTTTTGCCCTATCTTCCAATACGTCTCGCAGGTCTCACGTGTTGTCCCGTGCCTTGGTATTTTTTTTGAGTGGCGGCGGGGTGCGGGCGGAGCTTCAGGCTGGAATGCCTCTCTATCTCGGCCACGAGGTGGCCGATCAAATGATCGTCTGATTTGGCGATGTAGGTCTTAATGCTTCCTCCTCAAGTTGGGGTAGCAACCTGCGCTTTGGGTGACCCTTGGAGGGGCGTTCGAGTTTGTATTCCTCGGCCGCAAGGACTTCAGTCCATCTATCTGCTAGCAAATCCTGATCAGCTCGAAGCTGTTGCTGTTTTTTCTTCAGGCTATTTGTTGTGGCTATAAGTCGGCGCTTAAAGCGCTCCTGCTCGACGGGATCCTCAGGCACGACAAATTCTTCGTCGTCGAGGCTCACTTCGTCTTCGGAGGGAGGCATGTAATTGTCCTCCTCTCCCTCTGGCGCTCGCTCAGGAGGGTTGGCTTGTTCATCCTCCGGCTCTAGATCGTGCTGGAGGGGATTGTCATCATCTTCGGCACTGTCCGGAATACTTTTATCTCCTGTTCCGGTATCACCGCTTTTTCTGTGGCGAGACTTAGAGCGGCGCCGCTGACGTCGGTGCTGGGGTTGCTTCTTGGAGGGGCCATCCTCCGTTGTCTTGTCGACATTGCCTTCTTTGGGTGTGTCCACCATATATATATCATATGATGAGGTGGCGGTCCAGTGCCCCGTAGGCAGTGGTTCTTGTTCGTCTCCTTCATCGTTGTCCATGCCATCGATGTCTTCGGAGTCGAAGTCGAGCATGTCGGTTAAATCATCGATAGTGGCTACTAAGTGGGTGGTGGGTGGGGAGTGAATTTCTTCGTCATCCGCATCCCATTCTAGCCGGACATAATTTGGCCAAGGTTCTCCTGACAAGGAGAGAGACTTTAACGAGTTTAGTACATCGCCGAAGGGCGAGTGCTGAAAGATAACTGTGGAGGTGAACTCCATGATCGGCGCCCAATCGGATTCGATAGGCATGGGTGCAGGCGGTTCAGAGTCCGTGGCCGGAGACGAGTCTATAGGTTCGGCATCACGGCTCTCGTGAAGGGTAAGGTCAGCATTCGGCTCTATCGCCACTGACGGTGCAGCCTCCAAGGCGGGGTCCATCCGCTCGTCCTCGGATGGCGCGATCTGTTTCAGATTGAAGGCCGGAGTAGTTGCTGGCGTGATTCCCGGAACACTGTCCGACGGCAGAGCTATATCATGCTCGTCGTGATCGTGCGGCACACCAGGCATGGGCCCGAATCCGTCGAAGATCAAGTCTCTGCGGATATCGGCAGTGTAATTCAAGTTTCCAAACCTGACCTGATGGCCAGGGGCATAGCTCTCGATCTGCTCTAGATGGTCAAGCGAGTTGGACCGCAGTGCGAAGGCGCCAAATACAAAAATCTATCCGGGGAGGAAGACCTCACTCTGGACCGCATCGTTACCGATGATCGAAGGGGCCATCAAGCCTTACGGTGACGGCATAGTGGAACTCTCAATGAAAGCACCAATGTCGGTGTCAAAACCGGCGGATCTCGGGTAGGGGGTCCCGAACTGTGCGTCTAAGGCGGATGGTAACAAGAGGCAGGGGACACGATGTTTACCCAGGTTCGGGCCCTCTCTATGGAGGTAATACCCTACTTCCTGCTTGATTGATCTTGATGATATGAGTAGTACAAGAGTTGATCTACCACGAGATCGTAGAGGCTAAACCCTAGAAGCTAGCCTATGGTCTGATTGTTGTTGGTCCTACGGACTAAACCCTCCGGTTTATATAGACACCGGAGGGGGCTAGGGTTACACAGAGTCGGTTACAAGGGAGGAGATCTTTATATCCGTATTACCAAGCTTGCCTTCCATGCCAAGGAGAGTCCCATCCGGACACGAGACGAAGTCTTCAATCTTTGTATCTTCATAGTCCAACAGTCCGGCCAAAGGATATAGTCTGGCTGTCCGGATACCCCTAATCCAGGACTCCCTCAGCGGGCCTCTCTTGCTGGTTGTCCTTGCCGGGGCGGCCTCCTTGGCCGCCACGCTTCTGGCCGGATCCCTCAACATCGTCTTGGTCCTTCTCCTTGTCCCGCCTTTCATACTCAGCCTTATGCTTCTCAGCAAGCAGCTCGACTTGTCGGCAGTTCTGGAGATCGTGGCCCTTGGTGCGGTGGATCTTGCAGTATTGCTTGCCGGAGCTTTCTGGCTTGTCGATAGCCACCAGGGCCCGACAGGCGGCGCACCGGGCAATCTCCTTGCCGGGGGCGTCTGCCTTGACCTTCTTGCTAGCACCGGTATCGTCAGATCCCTCAACGTCAAGCACGGCCTTGCCTTTGCGTTTCCTGCTGCGACGCCGACTCTTCTTCGTCGGGGTGGCGGCGTCTTCATCGATAGAGTCGGTTTCCGCGCCGGCATCTTCGCCGGGGTACTTCCTTCCCTCTTCAGCCCGGGCGCACCTGTCGGCCAGAACGTAGAGCTTGGCCACATCCTTAACCTTGGTCATCGCCAGCTCCTCGCGCATCTTGTGATTGCGCATGTTCTAGTGGAATGCGCTAATCACAGCGGCAGGATGAACGTCAGGGATGTTGTAGTGCACCCGGCTGAATCTCTAGATGTACTTGCACAGGGTCTCCCCTTCCTTCGGGGAATGATATGCAGATCACTGGCCTGGCCATGAGCTTCATGGCACAGATCTGACCAAGAAGAAATGAAGTCCACCGGCAAGTGCATCAACCAAGACATTACATTGGGCTTGAGCGCCAGCGGGAAATAGTTGGCAAGCACCTTATCGTCGTGAGCCCCAGCGGCCTGCATCGCGATGGTGTAGATGCCGAGGAACTCGGACGGATGGGTCTTGCCGGTGTACTTCTCGCCAATGTCGGGCTTGAACATGCGGTGGGACGGCCACTAGAACTGCCTCAGCTCACGGGTAAAAACCGGGCAGCCCACCTCGTAAGATAGGCCGCCGGGGCCCCCCGGTGACGGGTGGTCCATAGCGGGTCTCGCCCGCTCGTCCGACTGGCGGCGCGTTTCGCGCCGGCGCTCGACGGTGGTTCTAGCGTCTTCGTGAGCTCGCTCCCGAAGGACCTGGCGCTGGTCGCGGAGGGTCCGCGGGTCGGACGACGCTATGGAGATGTTATCACAAGCGTCGTCACGACGGGCCGACGCCCGCGGCTGCTGGCGAGGAGGAGGAGAGTGCACAGTGGCCGCAGCTCCCACGGTCCTCCCAACGCCAGCATGTGGTGGCTCGATGGAGGGTCGAACCAAGGGCCCCGCTGATCGCGGATCGTCTTTGTTTGCGACGGCGACGAGGCTCCGGATGGTGGCCCTCCACTCGTCGAGCTTCTCCGCAGCAGGAGGGAAGTCGAGGAGCAGCTGTGCGCGCGCCAAAGCTTCCGCTGGCGTGGGCGGCGGCGACAGCTGCGTGGATCGCGGCGCGCTTCGACTTCTAACTATGTTAGAAGGAGCCCCACCACGACCCAGCAGTTGCGCGCCATTTTCACCAGTGCTTCAGCGAGCGTGCTGAACTCCTTCATCTTGCTGACGACGCATAGGGCTCTTCCCACGGCGTTGCCCAGGGTCACCAACGTGGTGACGCTGCTCGGCGCGTACACCATGGGGAGAGCGCGCGGTGGTCGCCGGTGTATGCGTCCTGGAGGTCGCTGTGTCGCCCGGAGTCGGCACAACGACACCCCCGGAGGGCCCCGTGCCTCCTGCGGGGGGGCCAGCTCCGTCTTTGGATCCGGCGGTGTGTAGCTGGTCGTCGGACGCACGAACGATGCCGCTCGCCATGCTCCGATTGCCTGGGCGATGCTGGTGCTCGCGGGCCGCGGCCCGGGTCCTGTCCGCGACCGGTCCGCTGCTCGTCCTCACCGGCACGGGCCGTTCGGCTCCCAACGAGCCGATCGTCATGGACGTCTTCTTCTTAGGGGCCATGGCGACGAAGAACTGCTAGGCTAACTACCAGACCAGATTCACACAAATTCGCCCCCAACCAGGTGCGCCAAAGATTTCGGTGTGGAACGACACCTATGGGATCACAAGAATCCCTACTATGGTTGCCGGGGCGCAGGGTTGAGAGGAGAGCAGGGCTAGTAGACAGCACAAGGATCGTTTACCCAGGTTCGGGCCGCGGGGATGCGTAAAACCCTAGTCCTGCTTTGGTGGGTGTATTTTCGAGAGTTCTTGAGCTCTCTAACTAGCTGTGGTCAGTGCGTGGTTCCAAAGAGCCGAATCCTTCTCCTGGTCGTCTTGGGCCTCCTTTTATAGGAAAAGGGGTTGCCACAGTGGCACACAGGAGGTGGAAAGGCGTACAGTGTTGCGAGGTTATCCCTCGTATTAAAGGACAAGATGCATTTAATGCATCGCTTAGGTGTCCCCTTGCTTTATCGGGGATGGGGGTGAGGCCCGTCCCATCCGTCGCCGCTCTTCTTCGCTTCGATACACGCCCCGGCCAGCGATGCGTGCGGCACCATGTAGGCAGGCAGGCAGCTGAGGTGGCGCGGTGGTGGAGCCTTCACGAAGATCTGCATGCCGCCACGCATGCGCCTGATGAATTGGCCTGGGAGCTGCATGTTGCCACGCATGTGCCCGCCCAGCTGGTTGGGTTGGCAGCTGCATGTGAACGACGGTGGAAGCTTGGTAGTCGGCGGGCCTGGCGGTGCCCTGCTGGCATCCTTGGTGAGGGCCTTGCCGGGTGGCCCGGCAAGGCTCTCGCCGCGCGGCCCGGCAAGGGTCTTGCCGTGGCGTGCTGTCGTCCCCGGCAAGGGCCTTGCCGGGGGTCTGCTTGCCTCCCTCGGCGAGGATCTCGCCGAGGGTCGTCGTCTTCTAATCTTCATTTGATCTTGAGTATGTCTTCACAAATATCTGCATGCCACCACAGAGGTGTCTTCCCGAGTCCTGGCCCCATGTGGATGATGGCGTTGGGGGCCGTGGGCTCAAGGGTGGCTCGCTCTGTTGGTGTGGGACGAGCTGTCCTCGCAAGGATCTTGCCGGGGCAGCTGAGGTTGCCCCGGCAAGGGTCTTGCTGGGGGAACCTGCTTCGTCCCTATGCTCTTTGTGGTCTTGGCCTTGGTGTTGCTCTGATTATCTTGGGCTTCGGTCTTACCTTGGCTCAACTCCCCTGCTCTGCTAGGTGTGGTTGCGGGCGCAGCTCTAACTGCCCGTGCACAGGTAATGGGGTACAAAAATGTGCCCCTATTTTTGTACACCGACAAACATGAATGAGTAGAGTGAATCTCGGGTTCAAGAACCCAGAAATAGAATGTCTAATAACTAAGTGGCATCACGGGGTGCTTTCAGGAATGATGGCCAGAATCATCACACTTGGAACACAAAACATGGCTAGATTAGTAGATGATCCCCTAAGACACCTAGGGTCATAATAATAGCTCCAGCATATATGTCGAGGCAACAGAGTACCTCAACTCACCGATTAGTGTGGTTAAACTAGCCCAAAGAAACATCCGGAACAGAAAGAAGGGATTGCAAATGCATCAGACTAGTTAGAAAGCTTGGATGACTCGGACAACATAACGGTTGTAAATGCTCAAAAAGATTGGGACATTCTGCAAAAATGGTGGCATAACCACTCGGAATCACAATATCAAGGTTCCGAGATCAACTGTCAACATATTAAAGTAGTAGAAACTGAACTGAGGCTTGGAACCAACAATCCTATAAGAGTCTACGGATTAGTAACACGTGAACCTGATAGAAAGAATAGAAAGCCTAGTTTCCTTAACCCCGTAAGAAAGATAGGATGACTCGGATCAGAAGGGCATGAGGTAAAGGAGTAAAAGAGCCTTACGTTCCCATCCACAATCAATTCCCTTACATAATTAAAGAATCTCTAGACTCAACTTCGACCTGTTTGGCTTGGTAATCCTACAAGCAGTCAGGCTCTAATACCAAAGCTGTCAGGACCTTGATTCTAAGTCACACTGATCTAGCATGTAACACCTCATATCACTTTGCGGCCTCATGCACGGTATTCCCACGGGTGTCGCCTTACCTGGCCCGAGACCATTTGCGCCTTTTGGCTCGCATATATTATAGTGTCACTAGCATCCATATGGCAGAGAACCCGGGCCGACATGACTAGCCGTGAACCCAAAGTGGCACTAACTTACGAGGACAGGCATACATGAAACAACATCGAGCATGTCGGTCATCAGCGTGTGAATCCGGGTTGTAGCAACTGGGCTAACAGGACTCCGGCAACCCGGGCTGTAGCAGGCTAGCAGGCCTCCGGAAGTCACCGCGTGACATTTCCCCGAAGGGACAGACACAGGAACGATGTGAATCACATGCCGGCAAGTCTAAGTGTTCCAGAGCAGTAGTGTTGGGCTAGCAGGACTCCGGTAAACCGGGCTATAGCAGACTACCATGGCTCAGTGGAAGCACCAGACTACATTTCCCCATAAGAGAGGCTACCAAGGATAGACAACTAGGTTGTCGGATCCTACACATACCAAGCATTTCAATCATACACACAATATGCCCGATATGTGTAAATACAACATGGCATCACAACCAAACCCTACGACTCAAAGTATTTATTCATTAGGCTCCGAGGAGCCAAGTATTACAAACATGGGTCTCATGACCCAACATACAGAGCATACAAGCAACAAGCACATGCGGAAGCTTAACTTGTCTGAGTATAGACAACTACAAAAGAAAAGCCTGAGAAGCCTGACTATCTACGAGACCCTGCCGAGGGCACAAGATCGTAGCTGAGGTAACAAGCTAAACATCGGAGTCCACGCGGAACTACTAGCGAGACTGAAGTCTCTCTGCAAAACATAAAATAAGCAAACGTGAGTACAAATGTACCCAGCAAGACTTACATCAGAACTAGCTACATATGCATCGGTATCAACAAAGGGGTGGTGGAGTTTGACTGCAGCAAGCCAGCTTTGACTCGGTAGCTATCCTGAACTATGACTACAAGTAACTCTTTTGAGGTGGCGCACATGAGTCCACATATTCACCATATCAATACACCACTATGGATCCGCTCCCGTCTCCCTACGAGAACGCCATCCATAGCACTCATGCTTATCTTGCGCATCTTAGAGTATCCACTTTCACTTGTCTATGAACTTTACAGGCAACCCAGAAGTCCTTTACCGCGGACAAGGCTATTCGAATAGATGATGTTAACCCTGCAGGGGTGTAATTCTTCACACACGCTCTCGCCACTTACCACCATGTACACGTTGTGTATCTCGACAACCTTCAAGCGGAAGCCTGGTGAGGGAGTCGGCCACGACCTGACTAACCACACAAGTCTCTAGTCCAGGTTTATCGCCTATTCGGGTTCCATCCGCAACGAGATCCGGCCAGGGTGTCGCTCACGGCCCCAAACAATGTGAGTAGGGTTCCCAAGCCCACCATCCGGGTGCCACTTGGTACACCATGCCACTGTGCCTAGTCTGTCCCAAGCCCACCTGCTGGGTGCCACTTGGTAGACTACTAACACTACCTACAAACACCAGAAACTAGTTGCAACTCCTGGACAGAGATCGAGTTCACTAGTAAGCCAAGAGGGGCCGAGTTACCGGAACCCAATGTGGTGTAGTAACTATTCATGGATCACAAACACATAACTCAGTTCCGGCTGCAATGAGACAACCCACCATGTACTCCTACATGGCCTCTCACCGATACCTTTACCAAATCGTGTTCACACCCTTAGCTCTCAACAGTAGGACATGTTCACACACCTCCAATTCACCCCGATGAATCAGACCTGACACAACTCTAAGCAATAGCAGGCATGACAAACAAGCATGAATGAGTAGGCACATCAGGGCTCAAACAAATCCTACTCATGCTAGTGGGTTTCATCTATTTACTGTGGCAATGACAGGTCATGCAGAGGACAGGGGTTCAACTACCGCAGCATGTAACAGTTGAATCGTTGTTGTCCTAATGCAGTAAAAGAGAGCAGGAGTGAGAGAGTGGGATTGTATCGGATTGAACAAGGGGGTTTTGCTTGCCTGGCACTTCTGAAGATAGTATAGCTCTTCATCGGTGTCATCGATCTCATCATCGGAACCACGTCTACTGAGGGGAACAATTACCGGCAGCAGAGAGGAAACACAATCAATGCAATGCAACAATATGATGCATGAGTGTGACATGGCAATATGCTGTTGATTGAGCTAATGCAACTAGCAACAAGTTAAATGAAGTTGGTTTGAACCCAAGGTTCAAATTCAAACTCCACATGTGGTTATTTAAATGCCATTCATTTGATTTTTCCTAAACAGTAGCCAAAAGTTGTTCTAACATGCATGAAAATGGTGCAAATGGATAGATTAGATTTTTCTGATCATTTTTCATATATAAATTATTTCATTTTGAGTTACGGTTGATTTACTATGATTTTTAGAAGTTTTGGCTATTTTCTGGAATTAATAAATCATTTCTGATTTATTTAAAAACCAGAAAACAGATTACTGCGTCAGCTTTGTGTCAGGGCGATGTCATCATTGACCAAAGTCAAATCTGACTGGTGGGGCCAACCTGTCAGAGTAACGGTGCTAATTATGTGGCTATTTAAATCCTAACAAAAATAATTAGCTCGCGGGACCCGCAGTCATTGACCTTGGGGGTTAATTAGCGGTGTCATTAGCATTTAATTAACCCGGCCACGTCAGCGATTAACGCCGACGCTAACCCAGGCGCGGCGGCGTTCGCCATTCCGGCGACTCCGGCGACGGGAGCGAGCGGGGCTGGGCTCTACGTGCTCAGCGCGACGCAGCGCGTCGAGGGGTGTCTGCGGTGGGTGCCGAGGTGGTCTCTGGCAGCGGCGGCGGCAAGCTCAGGAGGTGGCCGGAGCATGGGCGCGACGCAGTCATCGCTATGGTGCAGGGGGGACCATCCGAGGGGTTCTGTGGCCTCCTGGAATCACCAAAAAAGGTGTGGTCGAGTGCGGCTATCGCGAGCTACAACACCGGCGGCAACCAGGACGCCGGCGGTGAGCTCACGGGAATGGCGAGGGGATAGCTATAGCACGCGTGAGATGAAGGGGAAAGAGGGGAAACGTGCGGAAGCTCACAGAGGTTCGAACGGCACCGTTGTTAAGGTCGGGGAGGCACTGGACGAGGTGAATTGACAGCGAGGATCTCCGGGCACTGAGGTTGAAGAAGACGTCCGGGACGGCGATGCGGTGCTCCCCCAGTTTTTTGGCTTGGCGTGGACGAGGAGGGCGAAGATTCGGAGCTCAGGGTCGCGGAGAGAGAGCGAGGGAGTGGTTGTGGCCGCGGCGAACGGCGTCGATGTGCTCCGGCTTGTTCGGTCGGCCATGGGAGAGAGAGCAGAGGGGAGGCGAGAGGTTGCTGGCGAGGGGGAGAGAGGCTAGGGGTCTCTGGGCGTCTCCAGGCGCGAGGGAGAGGCAGGAGGTGGCAAGAAGTAGCTGGAGCCTGCGGCCTGCACGGGCGCTCTCTCGCGGCGATAGCAGCAGCTTTGGGGCGAGGGGAGGAAGACGATAGGAGGTCGCGGGGGGTTGGGCCAACAGTTTTGGGCCGGAGCTGGGCCGCCAGATAAGTGAACCACGTAACTCTTTCTCTCTCTCTTTATTTATGTTTTCTATTTTCTGGAATTGGTTTTGATTTAGCAAAAATTCCAACCCACTTTGTAAAATGCTCAAAATATTTGTGGCACTTGGGAAATTATTTCCCACAGCCCTCAAATGCTTTCAAGATTATTTGGACATTTAAAAATACTTATAGAATTTAATTGTCCAAATTCAAATACTTATGAATTAACTCCAAAATCCAGAAATGTCCTAGAAATGTGTGCATCATTTCTGGGAGAAGTTTTCACCCATTCCAAAATTGATGAACTTTTCTAAAGGCCATTTTTGGTAGATGGAAAAGATTTAATTTGACCCTAGTTGTATTTCATTTGCCGCTAGGGTTTATCAGTCTCTGTTTCAAGTTTAATTAAAACTTAGACATGATGCTACGCAAGATGCTAGCACTAAGCATTACCAGGACTAGGGATGTGACAGGTCATCGATCTTCGGGTTCAGCGCCGCAGACGTCTTCCAACACTCGCCCTTGGGCGATGTGCTAAATTCATTAAAAAACCTGTCCTTGGCGGGGGACTCACAGGCGAACTATGTCCGGTTCGACCTAGAAGCTGATGATGGGGAATTTCGCTTCCCACCCGCCACCCACTTCATAGCCACTATCGAGGACTTAACCGATTTGCTTGATTATGGCTCCGAAGACATCGATGGTATGGACGACGATGCCGACAAGGAGCAAGGCCAAGACCCACCATTCACTGGACGTTGGACGGCCACCTCTTTGTACGATGTGTACATGGTTGACACACCTAAAAAAGCTAGCGACGGTGACAAAGAAGATACAGTTGCGAATAAACCTTCTGAGACATAGTCCAAGCACCGGCGCCCTAAACGCCGTTCTAAGCCGCGTCGCTCAAAATATGGCAACACTGGCACCAGAGAAAATAGTACTCCGAACGATGCCGAAAACAATGAAGACCCTGTTGGAGCAACATCCGAACAGGAGGAACAAGACAATGGGCAAGTTAGCCCTGATAAACAGGCCATGCCCAATGACCCGGATGATGATAGTTATCGTCCACTCTCCAAGGATGACGAGAGCCTCGGCAGCGAGGATTTTATCGTGCCTGAGGCACCCCTCGAGAAGGAGCGCTTCAAGCGCCAGCTAATAGCTACTGCAAGAAGCCTGAAGAAAAAGCAGTAGCAGCAAGCCGATCAAGACCTACTCATTGACAGATGGACTGATGTCCTGGCAGCCGAAGAATACGGCCTCAAGCGCCCAGCCAAGAGTTACCCGAAGCGCAGACTACTACCTTAGTTCGACGAGGAGGCACTAGAGACCATACCTCCCTCGCGCAATGCGGAACGACCACCACGTGGTCGGGATAGTGCGGCGGACCGACCATCCCGCGGTCGGGATAAAATGGCAACTCAGGCCGAACAACAGCCCGCCCCACCGCCTCATAAAAACAGAGACAAAACAACTCGGGACCATACATACGACCTTCGGCAGGACCTGGACAATAGAGCAGGACACACCTGATCAATCTACGGATCGCGAGGACGCTTCCCGACTCGGGATGATGGCTACCTATTCGGACATGACAAACCTAGTCACGCCCGGGCCGATAACTGCAGACGGACTTCATTGGAGGTGTGTCGCGACGCGGCCCGATATAGAGGCGTCGCACACCCTCTCTGCTTCACAGATGAAGTACTGGATCATGAATTCCCCGAGGGATTCAAGCCCGTCAATATTGAATCATATGATGGAACAACTGATCCTGCAGTATGGATCGAGGATTTTATTCTCCACATCCATATGGCCCGAGGAGACGATCTCCACGCCATCAAATACCTCCCACTAAAGCTCAAAGGGCTAGCTAGACACTGGTTAAATAGCCTGCCTGAAAATTCCATCGGCAGCTGGGAGGACTTGGAAGAAGCTTTTCTTGACAACTTCCAAGGCACATATGTCCTGCCGCCAGACGCCGATGACTTGAGTCATATAGTTCAACAACCTGGAGAATCAGCCAGAAACTTCTGGACTAGGTTCCTAACCAAAAAGTACCAGATCGTTGATTGTCCGGATGCCGAAGCCCTAGCAGCCTTCAAGCATAGCATCCATGAAGAATGGCTTGCCCGCCACCTGATACGTCTCCGTCGTATCTAATTTTCCAAACACTTTTGCCCTTGTTTTGGACTCTAACTTGTATGATTTGAATGGAACTAACCCGGACTGACGCTGTTTTCAGCAGAATTACCATGATGTTGTTTTATGTGCAGAAAACAGAAGTTCTCGGAATGACCTGAAACTCCACGGAATATCTTAGAATAAATAATAAAAAATCCTCGCCAAAGATGAAGACCAGGGGGCCCACACCCTGTCCATGAGGGTGGGGGCGCCCCCCCCCTCCTGGGCGCGCCCCCTACCTCATGGGCTCCCTAGAGACCTTCCGACGCCAACTCCAACTCTATTTATTGGCTTTTGGGGAGAAAAAAATCGGAGAGAAGAAATCATCATGTTTTACGATACGGAGCCGCCGCCAAGCCCTAATCTCTCTCGGGAGGGCTGATCTGGAGCCCGTTCGGGGCTCCGGAGAGGGGGATTCGTCGCCGTCGTCATCATCAACCATCCTCCATCACCAATTTCATGATGATCACCGCCGTGAGTAATTCCATCGTAGGCTTGTTGGACGGTGATGGGTTGGATGAGATTTATCATGTAATCGAGTTAGCTTTGTTAGGGTTTGATCCCTAGTATCCACTATGTTCTGAGATTGACGTTGCTATGACTTTGCTATGCTTAATGCTTGTCACTAGGGCCCGAGTGCCATGAATTCAGATCTGAACCTATTATGTTTTCATGAATATGTGTGTGTTCTTGATCCTATCTTGCAAGTCTATAGTCACCTATTATGTGTTATGATCCGACAACCCCGAAGTGACAATAATCGGGATACTTCTCGGTGATGACCATAGTTTGAGGAGTTCATGTATTCACCATGTGCTAATGCTTTGTTCCTGTTCTCTATTAAAAGGAGGCCTTAGTATCCCTTAGTTTCCAATAGGACCCCGCTGCCATGGGAGGGTAGGACAAAAGATGTCATGCAAGTTCTTTTCCATAAGTCGTATGACTATATTCGGAATACATGCCTACATTACATTGATGAATTGGAGCTAGTTCTGTGTCACCCTATGTTATGACTGTTACATGACGAACCGCATCCGGCATAATTATCCATCAATGATCCGGTGCCTCTGAGTTTTCCATATAATGGTTCTCGCTTATTTACTTTTCCGTTACATCAATACAATCACTACAAAAATACCAAAAACATTACTTTTGTTGTCTTTACTTTTGTTACCGTTACCACCACTATCATATTACTTTGCTACTAAACACTTTGCTGCAGATACTAAGTTTCCAGGTGTGGTTGAATTGACAACTCAGCTGCTAATACTTGAGAATATTCTTTGGCTCCCGTTGTGTTGAATCAACAAATTTGGGTTGAATACTTTACCCTCGAAAACCGTTGCGGTCCCCTATACTTGTGGGTTATCAAGACCTTTTTTCAAGGCGCCGTTGCGGGAGCATAGCTCTATTCTTTGAGTCACTTGGGATTTATATCTGTTGGACACTATGAAGAACTTGAAAGACGCTAAGACAACAATTTATCCCTCAACTACGAGGGAAGGTAAGGAACTGCCATCTAGCTCGCACTTGATTCACCTTCGTTATGAGTAAGCTAGCGACACCTAAGCACGCTTCGCTATTCGTTCGATATGTCGCATGTTATTGATGATGCCACTTCTGCTATGCATGATACTTATGATGAAACTACTTCTATGATTGATACTACTGTGCCCCTTGGTGAATTTCTAGATGAACAAATTTCTAGGTCTAGAGAAAGAGAAACTATTGAAACTGATAACATTGCTGAAAGTGATGATGAAGATATGCCTGCTATTCCTGAGGGTTATCTTTTTGATGCGGAATCTTCTGCAGCTATTTTTGCCTGCCAGGATAGATAGAACTTAAGAGGCTGCTAGTTAAATGGAATAAAGAATCTCTTAGAGATAGGATGAGACCTGACCCTGCTTTTGCTACTTCACCTATCTGTGTTCCTGATAAGGATTATGAATTTTCTGTTGATCCAGATATAATTACTTTGGTTGAATCTGATCCTTTCTATGGCTATGCATCTCAAACTGTTGTGGCACATCTTACTAAGTTAAATGATATGGCTGATCTGTTTACTAATGATGAGAGATCGCGCTACTTTTATATACTCAAAATATTTCCGTTCTCATTAAAGGGTGATGCTAAGATATGGTTTAATTCTCTTGATCCTGGTTCTGTGCGTAGTCCCCAGGATATGATTTATCACTTCTCTACTAAATATTTCCCTGATCATAAGAAACAAGCTGCTTTGAGGGAAATATACAACTTCGTGCAAATTAAAGAAGAGAGTCTCCCACAAGCTTGGGGAGGCTTACGAGTTACTTAATGCTTTGCCTGGTCATCCTCTTAAGAAACCTGAAATACTTGATATCTTTTATAATGGACTAACCGATGCTTCCAGAGATTACCTGAATAGTTGTGTTGGTTCTCTTTTCACGGAAAGAACACCGGATGAAGCTGAAATTCTATTGAATAATATGTTGACAAATGAAAATAATTGGGCACCTCCTGAGCCAACTCTTGAGCCAGCTCCTGAGCCAATTACTGAGCCTATTCCTAAACCAACTCCGAAGAAGAGAGGTGTTCTATTTCTCAGTCCCGAAGATATGCAAGAGGCAAAGAAATCTATGAAAGAAAAATGTATTAAAGCTGAAGATGTTAAGAATTTACCTCCTATTGAAGAAATACATGGTCTTAATTTACACTGTTGAAGAAGTGTATGATCTCAATTCCTTATTCATCAAGAACCTCCCGATCCCGATATCCCGACCACGTAGTAAAGGTAAATTCTCTCTACAGATATGATAAAGCTGAAGTCCCTCCTACTAAAATTGCTAGTCAGTGCTTGGATGAGTTTGATAACTTTCTGTTTAAGTAAGATGACTTTAATGCTTATTTTGGTAGACAATTAAAACAGAATACCTTTATGATTAAACGCTTGGGTGATTATATGGCTAATATTAGAGGTGAACTTAAACTTGTTAGCAAACATGCTTCTATGGTTACCACTCAAGTAGAACAAGTACTTAAACCTCAAAAAGAAGTGCTTGATGAAATGTATAGTAAGAAAAATGATTATGCTGTTAGAGTGTCTACTAGAACTGGTAGAATGACTCAGGAACCTTTGTATCCTGACGGCCACCCTAAGAGAATCGAGCAAGATTCTTAGAGAAATAATATTGATGTACCTAGTTCTTCCAAAAGGAAGAAAAAGAAAAATGATAGGACTTTGCAAACTTCTAGTGAACCTGCTGAACCACCTGATAATCCAAATGATATCTCTATGTCTGATGCTGAAACACAATCTGGTAATGAACATGAACCCAGTGAAAATGTTAATGATGATGTTCATGATGATGCTCAACCTAGTAACGATAATGATGTAGAAGTTGAACCTGTTGTTGATCTTGATAACCCACAATCAAAGAATCAACGTTATGATAAAAGAGACTTCGTTGCTAGGAAACATGGTAAAGAAAGAGAACCATGGGTTCGTAAACCCATGCTTTTTCCTCCAAACCATCCAAGAAAAAGGATGATGAGGATTTTGAGCGCTTTGCTGAAATGATTAGACCTATCTTTTTGCGTATGCGATTGACTGATATGCTCAAAATGAATCCTTATGCTAAATATATGAAAGAGATTGTTACAAATAAAAGAAAGATTCGGAAGCTGAAATTTCCACCATGCTTGCTAATTATACTTTTAAGGGTGGAATACCAAAGAAACTTGGAGATCCAGGAGTACCTACTATACCATGCTCCATCAAGAGAAATTATGTTAAAACTGCTTTATGTGATCTTGGAGCCGGTGTTAGTGGTATGCCTCTCTCTTTATATCGTAGACTTGACTTGAATAAGTTGATACCTACTGAAATATCTTTGCAAATGGCTGATAAATCAACTGCTATACCTGTCGGTATTTGTGAGGATGTGCATGTTGTGGTTGCAAACGTTACTATTTTAACGGACTTTGTTATTCTTGATATTCCCGAGGATGATAGTATGTCTATTATTCTTGGAAGACCTTTCCTTAATACTGCAGGGGCTGTTATTGATTGCAACAAAGGCAATATCACTTTTCATGTTAATGGTAATGAGCATACGGTACACTTTCCGAGGAAAGAACCTCAAGTTCATAGTATCAACTCTATTGGAAAAATTCCATCGATTATATTTGGAGGTTTTGAATTTCCTCTCCCTACTTTCAAGAAGAAATATGATATACTCCCTCCGTTCCTTGATATAAGGTGTATAGATTTTTGAGAAAAAGTCTGAAATATAAGGTGTATTGCATTGCACCACTCATTTGGATAATTTTTTTAGGGATTTCTTTACATATCCTTATATCGGGCAAGCTCCTCTATTTCCTCATGTCAATTAGTCAGGTGTAATCTCGTCCGAAACTTGTGAAACTTTCCCTCCACATGCGTTCTTTAATTTCCATGCAAAAAACTATATACCCTATATCTAGGAACGGAGGGAGTACTTATTATTGGGGATGTCCATATTCCCGTTGAGGTAACCTAGTGTTATTCGAAATTTCTCTGGTTCCATGTTAATCGGAATGAGTTTGTTAACAAGACTTGATCAACCTTGTTAGTGGATTCTTTTTTATGAGCATGAGATGGACGAAACTAGAAGCACAACCTTCGTACTCCACTTTATATTTTCTCACATCGAGTAGAAATAAAGTAAAATAGTATTTTTCTGTCTGTTTCCTGGTTTATCCGTGCAATATAAAAATATCCCGAAAATAAAAGTCCTCAGAATGCCATGCCAATTTAATATGATTTTTCGGGAATATTTGAGGATTTTTAGTGCAAAAATTACCGCGAGGGGAGCTGCCACCTGGCCACAAGGGTGGAGGGCGCGCCCTACCCCCCTGGGCGTGCCCCCTGCCTCGTGGGCCCATGGTGGCCCTCCTCCACTTATCCCTGCACCCATCTTCTTCTCTGCCTCACACAAACCCGAAAAACCAACTCAAGCTCGAGTTCCATCACACTTTTCCTGTGATTTTCGATCTCCTTGCTCAAAGCACCTCTCGCAAAACTGCTTGGGGAGATTGTTCCTTGGTATGTGACTCCTCCATTGGTCCAATTAGTTTTTGTTCTAGTGCTTTATTCTTTGCAAATTTGTGCTGCATAGGTGACCATGTTCTTGAGCTTGCATGTCAAATTTATATGGTTCCAAGTAGTTCTAATGCTTGATATAGGCTCTAGGCACTTGTAGGAGTAGTTGCTATCAATTTTATTGAAGTTGGTTCACTTTTATTTGAAGTTACTAAAATTTCAGATTATTTCAGAAATAATGAAGAGACTTTTGAGGGGCTCGTCGAGCGAAGCTCAAGGAAAAACAAAAGGAAGAAGAGCAGAAGCCCAAATATAATTTGCCTCGTACCGCGGAGGTCCGGCCTGTGTGAATGGCCTTCCGATGACTTCTTGAGGAGAGCCGGGATTTATGAGGATTTCTATTTACTGATTGAGAACGCCGGCCTCACCGACTTCCTCCGCGACCAACGTCATCAGTATCTCTTACTCACAAATACTTTTGTGCAGAACTTCAACTTTTTCCCTAAGAAGTCACCTCCAACAGTAGAGTTTCATTTATATGACATTTTTAAGGAGATGACGTTAGCTGAATTTTGCAAGGTTTGCAAAATACCCTTTGAGGGTACCTTAGATGAACCACACCGTAATGAAGTGGAAGCATTTATTAACACTATAACTGTGGGAGAAACCAGGAAGGTTTCTGATGCAAGAATTACTAGCATACACTTTCCTGTTTTACGCTACTTTGCCTTATTTGCTAGTCGTTGCTTGATTGGTCGCGGAAACTGTGGAAACCTTAGTGTTCTTGATATTATTATTTTGTTCCATGGTTTATACCGCAATAACTCTGTTAGTATGGGTGGAATTGTTGCTAGAGGGTTAAGTCTGAACCGTACGAAGGGCCCCATCTTTGGAGGCATTTATGCTTCACGCCTAGCTGAATATTTTGAAATACCTATTAGGCATGAGGAGAAAGAAGAAACAACATTGCCCCGTGCTTATTTAGATTATAAGAGTATGCTAGCACGTGATTTTCTTGTTAAGAGTCGCGCAGGGGAGCTCAAAGATAAATTGTACTTTGATAAACATCACCCTGAGACTATTACTTTGCATGCTCCCTCTTTGTTTAACTTGTCTACAGGTCCTTACATCGTTCTGTGGGCGGCTGTTCAAGCCTATCGGAATCCTGCACCAGCCCCGGAACTGGAACCACAAGATGAGCCTCCACGACAGTCTGTTTATTCTTGGGATCTGGAGGCGGTTGCCAGCCAGTGGCAGTCAGAGTCCTCTTCATCACATTATGATCCCAATTATTCTTCATCGTAGTACGACCCCAGCTACACCTACGGGTATCCGCCAGGCTATCCCTGGCAACAGACCAACTTAGGCCAAAAGCCTAAGCTTGGCGGAGTACGTATTCCCACCGACATTACATTCATGTTCACACACACTCATTACTAGATGTCGGTGCTCATACTCTTTCACTATAATATCCATGCTAGTTTATTTCCTTTTTCCTTCTTTCTTCTTGTGTGTTTAATAAACGTTAAGAAAAAAACCAAAAAAATTAGTAGTATTTTATTTTTCCTGCTGTAGTAGTAATAATTAAAAAGAAAACCCAAAAATATTTCCCTTTCTTCTTTTGCTTGTTGGGAGCTTTCCCGTGTAAATAGTTTTTATTTCCTTTCTTTTCTTTGGGGGTCAGTAGGAGAAGACCATAATTAAATTGTTAAAGTGGCTCTTATATGCATCATTGTTGATTTAACCAAGAGCCCATATTGCCTTGTCTTCTCCTATTTATTGAATGCTCGCATGATTCCATTAGTCCAATGCACGTGCACTCTTATTATTATTCACATCGTTCGGTCGTGCAAGTGGAAGGCAATTATGATGATATTGATGGACTGACTGAGATGGGAAAAGCTGGCATGAACTCGACCTCTTTTGTTTTTGTAAATATGATGAGTTCATCGTTCTTGATTCAGCTGATTATGAATAAACATGTTTGCAATGACAATTAGATATCATAGTTGTTTGTGCCATGCTTGATTAGCTATGAGTTATAATGGTTTACCTTGCGTGCCAACATGCTATTAAGATGATTATGATGTGGTATGATGGGGTGTTATCCTCCTTTGAATGATTTAAGTGACTTGACTTGGCACATGTTCACGCATGTAGTTGAAACAAATCAACATAGCCTTCATGATATTTATGTTCATGGTGGATTATATCCTACTCATGCTTGTATTCAATGTTTATTAATTTTAATGCATGTTCATGATTGTTCTCGCTCTCTAGTTGGTCGCTTCCCAGTCTTTTGCTAGCCTTCACTTGTACTAAGTGGGAATACTGCTTGTGCATCCAATCCCTTAAACCCCAAAGTTATTCCATATGAGTCCACTGTACCTTCCTATATCCGGTGTCTACACCGTTGCTCCAAGTAAATTTGTATGTGCCAAACTCTAAACCTTCAAATAAACATTCTGTTTTGCATGCTCGAATAGCTCATATATCAACTAGGGCTGCCCTTATCTTCCGTGTTAGGCGGGTTATTCTCAAGAGGAGTGGACTCCGCTCATCACTCACGAGAAAATGGCTGGTCACCGGGATGCCCAGTCCCATGCTTTATGCAAACTAAATCAACATAATTGCAAACAAAACTCCCCACAGGACCCGTTGAATGTTGGAGGCACTTTCGTTGTTTCGAGAAAGCCATGGATTGATGCTTGTGGAGGAGGGGAGTATAAACTTTACCATTCTGTTTGGGAACCGCCTATAATTTGTTTAGCATGGAAGATATCGTCATCTCTTAGTTGTTATGTTGACAATGAAAGTATGCCGCTCAAAATATAATTTATCTCTATTTCAAAACCGAGCTCGCACCTCTACAAATCCCTGCTTCCCTCTGTGAAGGGCCTATCTATTTACTTTTATGTTGAGTCATCACCCTCTTATTAAAAGCACTAATTTGGAGAGCACAGCTTGTCATTTGCATTCATTATCGTTAATTTATATCGGGTATGACTATGATTGGATCTCTTTTACCATGAATTACAATGTCTAGTCAGTCCTTTATCTTTGAAGGTGCTCTGCATTTATGTTTCTATGGTCTCGTAAAGGGCTAGCGAGATACCATCTTGTTATATCATATTATGATTGTTTTGAGAAAGTGTTGTCATCCGAGATTTATTATTATGGCTTGCTAGCTGATTATGTTATTGATATGAGTAAACATGAGACCTGAGAATTATTGCAAATGTGGTTAGTTATGATCTTTCTTTGAAAACCTGAATGATGGCTGGACATAGGTACAACAACAAGAGCAAACAGAGTTTGTAAAAGTTTTTCTTTTTCTCTTTCAGTTTGTCAACTGAATTGCTTGAGGACAAGCAAGGGTTTAAGCTTGGGGGAGTTGATACGTCTCTGTCGTATCTACTTTTCCAAACACTTTTGCCCTTGTTTGGGACTCTAACTTGTATGATTTGAATGGAACTAACCCGGACTGACGTTGTTTTCAGCAGAATTGCCATGATGTTGTTTTATGTGAGGAAAACAAAAGTTCTCGGAATGACCTGAAACTCCACGGAATATCTTAGAATAAATAATAAAAGAATCCTCACAAAAGATGAAGACCAGGGGGCCAACACCCTGTCCACGACGGTGGGGGCGCGCCCCCTACCTCGTGGGCCCCCTGGAGACCTTCCGACGCCAACTCCAACTCTATTTATTGGCTTTCGGGGAGAAAAAAATCGGAGAGAAGAAATCATCGTGTTTTACGATACGAAGCCGCCGCCAAGACCTAATCTCTCTCGGGAGGGCTGATCTGGAGTCCGTTCGGGGCTCCGGAGAGGGGGTTTCATCGTCGTCGTCATCATCAACCATCCTCCATCACCAATTTCATGATGCTCACCGCCGCGCGTGAGTAATTCCATCGTAGGCTTGCTGGACAGTGATGGGTTGGATGAGATTTATCATGTAATCGAGTTAGCTTTGTTAGGGTTTGATCCCTAGTATCCACAATGTTCGAGATTGATGTTGCTATGACTTTGCTATGCTTAATGCTTGTCACTAGGGCCCGAGTGCCATGAATTCAGATCTGAACCTATTATGTTTTCATGAATATATGTGTGTTCTTGATCCTATCTTGCAAGTCTATAGTCACCTATTATGTGTAATGATCCGACAACCCAAGTGACAATAATCGAGATACTTCGGTGATGACCATAGTTTGAGGAGTTCATGTATTCACCACGTGCTAATGCTTTGTTCCGGTTCTCTATTAAAAGGAGGCCTTAATATCCCTTAGTTTCCAATAGGACCCCGCTGCCACGGGAGGGTAGGACAAAAGATGTCATGCAAGTTCTTTTCCATAAGCACGTATGACTATATTCGAATACATGCCTACATTACATTGATGAATTGGAGCTAGTTCTGTGTCACCCTATGTTATGATCGTTACATGACGAACCGTGATCCGCATAATTATCCATCACTGATCCGGTGCCTACGAAGTTTTCCATATCTTGGTTCTCGCTTATTTACTTTTCCGTTACTCATACAATCACTACAAAATACCAAAAACATTACTTTTGATGTCTTTACTTTTGTTACCGTTACCACCACTATCATATTACTTTGCTACTAAACACTTTGCTGCAGATACTAAGTTTCTAGGTGTGGTTGAATTGACAACTCAGCTGCTAATACTTGAGAATATTCTTTGGCTCCCCTTGTGTCGAATCAACAAATTTGGATTGAATACTTTACCCTCGAAAACTGTTGCGATCCCCTATACTTGTGGGTTATCACCACCTCGGCCAAGAAAAGCCGAAATCCATGGCAGCCCTCACGGCACTCATGACCCGCTTTTGTGCAGGTGAGGATAGCTGCTGGCTCGTAGAAAAACCACAGCCAGCGAAGCAGGCCCCTCCGAGGCCAAAAACAGCACTAGCAAGCTCCGGTGCAATAGACACAAACGTCGAAGCAATGGCGATAACACCGATGACACTACGGTTCATGACGGATTTAGTGGCTCCAACCCTGGCCAGTGGAAGAAACCCTACAAAAGGAACATCGAGGGACCATCCAGTTTGGACCGCATACTTGACCGTCCGTGCCAGATACATGGCACCCCAGAAAAACAGGCCAATCATACCAACAAAGATTGTTGGGTTTTTAAGCAGGCCGGCAAGTTAAATGCCGAGAACAAAGAAAAGGGATCACAAAGTGAGGACGAGGACGAAGACCCCCGGCAGCCGAACACTGGGTGGCAGAAGAAATTTCCCCCTCAGGTCAAAACGGTGAACATGATATATGCTACACACATCCCCAAAATGGAGCGCAAGAGAGCACTCAGGGACGTCTACGCAGTAGAGCCAGTCGCCCCAAAATTTAATCTGTGGTCGTCATTCCCGATCACCTTCGATCATCGAGATCATCCAACTAGTATCCGCCATGGCGGTTTGGCCGCACTGGTCCTCGACCCAATCATCGACGGATTCCACCTAACACGAGTCCTAATGGACGGCGGTAGCAGCCTCAACCTGCTCTATCAGGATGCAGTACGGAAGATGGGCATTAATCCCTCACGAATCAAACCCACAAAGACTACCTTTCAAGGAGTCATACCAAGGGTCGAGGCCCGTTGTACGGGCTCAATCACGCTGGAGGTGGTCTTCGGTTCTCTGGACAACTTCCGAAGTGAAGATTTAATCTTCGATATCGCCCCCTTCCGCGGCGGCTGCCACGCACTGCTTGGACGAACTGCGTTCGCTAGATTCAACGCGGTGCCCCATTATGCTTGTCTCAAGCTCAAGATGTCTGGTCCACGCGGCGTCATACAAGTAAATGGAAACACAGAACACTCTCTCTGTACAGAAGAGCACACCGCCGCCCTGGCAGCAAAGGTACAGAGCGGCCTTCTCAAGCAGAACCATAATCTGGCTGCCGAGCCCCTAGACATCATTAAGAGGGTCCGGACCACACTACAACAGGACAGCTCGGCTCGTCAGGAGCTCGATTAGCAATTCGGGCTCCATCCTAGTCCCGATGAGGAAGTGGCATTCGTACCACGCGAACATAATTACGCACTCAAAATTCCATGGGCATGACGGAGGCACAGCTAGCTTGTGATCCACAGTTCGGCTAGACCGATCCCGGACTCACATATACCTTCACTATTTTCTTTCCCCTTTTCAGGTTTTACACAGGCCTCCTTCAAGGGCCTAATTGCTGGTCCTTTCCAAGGACAAGTACACCAGATGGGCACAGAGAACAGGAATATAAGGGAAGCCCTAGAGGACAACCCAACAATCACTCTACCTGTTTTTTAGTACCCCAAATGCAGCTCTCCTTTGGTTATGGCATGTTAAATAGCCGGTTGCTTCTCGCACTATTCGTATAAATGCGCTTTGACGCATTAACCCAACTATAATGGAAGCAGTTCACGCCCCAAGTTAAGGGTCCCCAGATATTACCTCTGCTCTTTTTCTGTTTTCCTTTTTTATTAATGACTTATATTCTCGCACCTGTGCACTTTGGTACGTTTCATATTCGCCAGGGGATCCCCATTGCCCCATAATACGGCAACAAAGTCCGAACACTTCTCATAGATAAGTTCGGCACCCCGAATTTAGCATTATATGCATTGGCTCCGAATCATGTCTTCGGTCGATAGTTGGGTTGCCCGGCTCCTATGCTTGCTACCCTATGTTCCGCTACATCGGCTAGGGTAGTAAAGGGAGAACTACTGCGATTTTGCCCTGGTCTAAACCGGATGAGCACCTTAGTAGAGAAAGCCAAAAACTGACTGTCATGATGCGGCGAGAGTCGGTCAGCTGTTCGAAGGTCACAAATTGTTGGAGACTTTTTCCCGCATTTCGTGAAGGATCGGTACTTCCCGATCAGACGCTGACAGCACTCTAATTTGTATACCAGGGGCTGCGCCTATATTTTATTATAAAACTCATATGGCTAAGTGAGGGCGTTTAAGCCGCATAGTCTGATTGTCTGGTTCGTTGCGCTAAACAACTCCTTCAAGGGCCATATAATTGGATCAAGATTGTTTAGATTCCATCCCGAACACCTTCGTACTACCTATGTGAGGGCAGAAGCCGACGACTGGCCAACCCTCAGATTCAATATAACACGGACGCACAAGAGGAAACAATCAAAACATAACAAACATTATATTACAAACATGATTTGTTTTCATCATACAAGGCAAAGACAAAAAAAATGAATGTCTTCATTCAAAAATAATGTCATGCCCGCACTGCGCGGCTGCATGTCGAGATCCCTCCAGGACATCCGCAAAATACTGCTCGGGTGTGCGGTGCTCCTTGCCCTCCAGCGGCCCCCTGGCCACCTGGACGGCGTCCATCTTCGCCCACCACATCTTGCAATGAGAGAAGGCCATGCGGGCACCTTCGATGCAGATTGATCGCTTGACGATGTCTAGCCGTGGACACACCTCCATCACCTACTTCACGAGGCCAAAATAACTGCTAGGTATAGCTTCGGCTGGCCACAGTCGGATTATTAAATCCTTCATGACCAGTTCGGCCACCCTGTGCAGCTCGACCAACTATTTCAGTTGATCGACAAAGGGCACCGGATGTTCTGGCACAGCATACTGCGACCAGAACAGCTTCTCCGTGGAATTCCCTTCTCCAGCTCGGAAGAACTCTGCAGCATCGTACACGCTGCATGGCAGATCCGCAAAAGCCCCCGGGCAACTCCGAACCCGGGTTAGTAAAAGGTACTTCTTCTCTGCATACTTGCTTTGCATGTTAAAAGCCTTACCCGCTGTGATCTTCTTGGCCTCCTGGATCTCCTGGAGAGTGCCCCGGGCCTCATTCTGTGCGGCCTCCGTGCTCTGGCGAGCCTTGGTAAGTTCAGTATCTTGAACCGACGCTTTGCGCTCCAAAGCCTCACACTTTTTCACCGCGTCGTGGAGCTCCTGCTCGATCTCGTCGACCCGGGCCTTGAGCTTCTTACGGGCGGCTTGCTACTGGACAGCCTTCCCCTCGGCTTTGGTCAGGGCATTTTTCAGGGCCTCGACCTCGGTCGCCGCCCCTACACACATTATGACACTCTGGCCAATACTCACCACTTATTCTTTCCGAATACACAGCAAGTTGTCACTCACCTTGCTTCTCCTGGAGCTTAATCTTCACCTCTCCGAGCTCGTTCTCGGCCCGCTCCAACCTCTGCTTCAGTTCAGAGACTTCGGCAGCATGCGAGGTTGCGGCCAACAGTGACGCATGCTCATTCATATATATCAAGTTAGTCTCCTACAAAGGGTTGATCCCCTGTCCGGCCTTTCTTTCTGAACACTGGACAGTGTCTCAGGGGCTACTGTCAGCACAGGGTGTTCTCTTCCTACGTAACTTACCTCAAAACATGTCAACAGATTGTTGCAGGCCTCATTTAGTCCGCTCTTGGCAGACTGAATTTTCTCGATCACCGTACCCATAAGGACACGGTGCTCGTCCACAATGGAGGCGCCTTGTAGCACCTCCATCAGGTTATCCGGTGCCCCTGGTTGGACAGGGGCCACCGGTGGAATCGGCGCACCCCCTCCTTTGAAGGAGGTTGCTAGCCCGATTCTGGAGCCATATGGGTCTCTGAAATCGTGTTCGGCTGTGGGCCGAACTGAATACGGCCCTCTTCGCCAGTCTCCAAGGGGATCCGCTCCCTCATGTGCCCGGCAGCAGAGATTTCGCCTTGTGGCGCCTCCCGGACAGCGTCCTGGGCTCCTCCCGGCTCGGAACGGTCCTTCAGGACAACACTTCAGTGTCATCTTGGGCCTCGGGGGAGTGAGCAGTCGGAGGTGACGCACTGGCCATTTCCACCGGATCCAATGAACCTCCAGATGAGGTTCGCTGGACGTTGTCGCGGGCCGGACTGCAATAGCACAATTAACCATGTCAAGACAATAAATAGGAGAGGCTGGATATACAGGTAGATCTGAGTCGTAGTACTTACGATGCGGCCTGGGGTTTAGTGCGGGGGCGTCGCTCCGGACTGCTGTCGACGTCCCACGCGGTGTTGACCGCAAGGGCGCCCTTCCCCTTCTTGGGCGTTCCAGCCTCCAGATTCATGGAAGCCGCCCTCTTTTTCTTCCCCTCCTCAGGGGGAGGGTTGTTCTCCTCCTCCTCCCCTTCCTCGTCATCGTCCTCAGGGACGAAGGAATGGGCTTCTTCGTCTTCGGACGTTACGTCCAAAGCACCCTTGCGACGGGGGCCACTTTTGGCCCCCTTGGTCTTCTTCTTGGCCTTCTTCTCCGGCGCCTTATAGGGTGCCGGCACCAACATCTTCGCTAGACACAGGATGACCGGTTCTTCAGGCAGCGGAGCCGGACACTGGATCCGCTTCGCCCTCTCCATCCAGTCTGAGAAAGCAATGATAAAAGCTCAGACATCATCCTCGAAACAAACAAGTAGGGGATACGTTAAAAATACCATACCTTGCTGCAAGGTGTTTAATGTCGTGCCCACGGTCTGAATCTGTGGCCGGTGGTTTCTCGTTGCCTTTAAAGAGCAACTTCCAGGCACCTTCATGAGTGGTTTCGAAGAGCCTCACCAGGGTTTGGTGCTTCTTCGGATTAAACTCCCACAGAGGGCGACTTCGGTGCTCGCACGGGAGAATCTGGCGAACTAGCATCACCTGGATTACATGAACAAGTTTGAGGTTCTTGGCTATCATGCTTTGAACGCGTGTCTGCAGCGCTATCAGTTCATCGGACGAATACCAGTTCGGACTCTTCTCGACCCAGGAGGTGAGTCGCATGGGAGCGCCAGAGCGGAATTTGGCAAATGCGGCCCAGGTGGTGCCGCAGGGTTCTGTGATGTAGAACCACTGTTTCTGCCACTCCTTTACTGTATCCTCAAAGGTGCCTTTCGGCCAAGTGACGTTGGACAATTTACTCACCATGGCTCCTCCGCACTCCGTGTGCTGGCCATCCACCACCTTCGGCTTCACGTTGAAGACTTTGAGCCACAGTCCGAAGTGGGGTTGGATGTGAAGGAAGGCCTCACACACGACGATGAATGCCGATATGTTGTGGAAGGAGTTCGGGGACAGATCGTGGAAGTCTATCCCGTAATAATACATCAACCCGGGGACGAAAGGGTGGAGTGGAAACCCTAGCCCGCGGAAGAAATGAGGGATGAATACCACCCTCTCGTTGGGCTTCGGCGTGGGGACAGCCAGTCCCTTGTCGGGCAGGCGGTGGACGATTTCATTTGCAAAATACCCAGCCGCCCGAAGCTTAGTAATGTCCTCCTCCTTGACGTAAGAGACCATCCACTTGCCCTGACCTCCGGATCCTGACATGGTTGAGTGCTAGCTCGAGTGGAAAGGAGATGAGAACTTGGGCGCTGGAGCTCGAGATTGGAAGGGCGGAGATAGAGAGAAGGCCTGGGAGAAGAAGAGTGAGTCCTTATCCCTGTTGGATGTGGGGTTCCGGCAAACCCTTAAGGTTCGAACACTGGGGTCCGCATGAAGTCTTTCCCTCTGACCAATCTACGCCCTAGCTCGCTAAGATCTCGCGGGTGAACTCAACAAACTCGCAACACAGAAAGACACGAGGTTTATACTGGTTTGGGCCACCGTTGTGGTGTAATACCCTACTCCAGTGTGGTGGTGGTGGATTGCCTCTTGGGTTGATGATGAACAGTACAAGGGGAAGAACAGCCTCCTGAGGTTGAGGTGTTCTTGTGGCTAGGCTCTCGATCGGGTTGGAGCAAGCTAAGATGAGATCATATTGCCCCTACTATGGTGGATAGCTCTACTTATATAGGCCCTGGTCCTCTTCCCAAATATTGAGCGGGAAGGGAGCCAACAACGGCGGGCAAATTTGAAGGGGGACAGCTAGTACAAGCTATCCTGACAAAAGTGGTCTTCGCCTGCGAAATGCTCTGGTGGTGACGCCGTCTTGGGCTCCACGATGACCTCTGTCTTGCCGTCCTCCTGGTCTTGGTCTCGTTGCACCAATATGGCAACCTTTGCCTGATGCCTCGATACTCTTCGCCTGCGCTGGCCTCCTTAGCACCAAAGAGGAAATAAGGATGCTGCGCGGCTGGCTCCTTTGGCACCCGCTTTGGTGCCGTTAAATCATGGCTCACGTCACGAGAGCCTCGTGAGGTTTTCCCCGCCTTGATATCTCCGCTCCTCGTGAGCCTGCCTGGCTCAGCCTTTCTAGAGGAGGTCTTGTGTCGTCCGCCTCGCGAGGCTTGGACCCTCGCGAGGGTCTTGAATGCCTTGTTGATGAAGATGGGCCATACGGCCTGCTGCTTAGCCACGCTGTGGGCCGCAGGAAGGCAAGTCTGGGGACCCCCGTTCCCAGAACGCCGACAGTAGCCCCCGGGCCCAAGGTGCGCTCGGGCTTGCCTTCGCGGTGAAGCCAAGGGTCAAGTTCGGAGCACCGCGGGGCCCAAAAGCCTGCAGCCTCGGTTGACGCATGGCGGTTGATTGGACGTGGGCGTCTCCGCTTCCCCATGCTGCCTTTGAACCCGCCTAGCTATGCCGCCCCCGCGGCCTACACAGTTATTCCTCCGTTGTCTGCGCCTTGCTTCCCCAATCCCTCTGCTTCCTCGAGACTATTTCTCTTCTCAAATCTGACTTGCGCTCCGCCTGCTCCATCGCCATGGTGCCGAAACAAGCTGAAAAGGGGAAGGGGCCTCTGTCTCTGCCAGCCGCGCCTCCGTCCTTTGCGCCGGCGCTCGGCCGGTCTCGGGTGCTCAACGACGAGGCCATGGACAAGGTGCGCCCGATGCTTACTTCCAGCTTCAACGAGTGGGAGGAGACGGTGGCTTGGCCTGCGTCTCACACTCACACGGCTCAGGCGGCCACCGAAATCCCAATCTTCATTGATGCCATCTGGGCTGGCCTAATTCCTCCCTTCTCCGCCTTCTTCAACGTGGTGCTTGAGCATTATCAGATCCACATGCTGCATCTTGACCCTCAGTCTGTGACTCTTCTCGCCGTCTTCGCCTTCGTGTGCGAAGCCATGGCTGGCATACCCCCTTATGTGGCCCTCCTATGCAATTTCTTCTCATTGCATCTGATCGACCCCCAACAAAGCTCGGGATGCGTGAGCTTCCATGCCGTGGCTGCGACGGCGAGCGAGGGGATCGACTTCGAGCTTCCACCACCCACGAGCGAGGACACGATGGGTGTTCATTGATGCCGACGTGCTCAGTCCTCTGCTTCAGGCTCCATCGGGGCCCGCTGTTCCTAACTCCGTCTGGAACCATCAGCAGCTCGCGAGCCCCGGCCTTGCCCGCGTCTGGCTTAGGTTGAGGTTGCTGAAGGATCGAGGCATAACTGCACCGATGGTGGTGAAGGAATTCGTCCAACGCCGGGTCACTCCGCTTTAGCGCCATTCTCGCCCAATGTGGACCTTGCTGAGAAGCCAGGACCACATGAGGTTTCAGGAGTTCGGGCTCCTCCTTGGGACGCGGCGAACAGTGCTCAAGGTCCTGACGGGTGTCTTTCTGCCGGCCGAACTGCCTGGGAAGAACTGTTTGTTGTACCGCTGCAAGAACAAGGATGAATTTGTAGAGAACATGCCTTCCTTTGATGAATGGGGCCGCGGCCAATCAGCCTGGAGGGGCCTCGTGAGAATCCCGTCGTCATGGTTCCCTTCCTTGCCACTGGTGCCGAGCTCGCCCCAAGCGACGGTGCAGGTGGGCGAGCTCCGGAGGAGGCCGGTGGCTCTAGTCCTAAGGAATGCCTGCCGAATGATGATCTTGGGGCGTTGTCTTTAGGGGCCTGCGACCCCCCTCCTGAGGCACCGATTATTGAGGAGGCGCAGCACGCGGCTCCCGAGGCCAAGGCTCCAGGGGCCTCGGGAGGTTGTGGTGAAACGGTGCCTGGTTGTTCACCGCAACCGGGCACCCTTGAAGACATCCCTACGCGCTCTTCTTCGTCTCCACCGTGCACCGGCCGTCATGTCCAGCGCTTTGATTGGCTTTGTGTGGACTTCAGTGAGCTCTGCAAGAGGAAAGGATCCCCTAGTGGTAGTAGCATCTTCGGGCCGCTGAAGCGACGAAAGTACATCGCCATTGACGCGTAAGTACCTTGTTGTACCGGCTTCCTACGTGTTGCCTTCTTGTCCTGACGTTGCTTCTCCAGGGCTCCTTCCGCTAAAGCTGTTGCATCTCCCAAGAAGCGGCCTCCTCCTTCATCAACTCCCCCATCCACCTTGAGTGTTCCTGGTCTTCCTACCGCCCTAGGAGTCGGGTTGGTCGGGGGAGCATCTCTGCCTTCACGGCGCGCTGATCCCACAGTTTGGCCATCCCTCCCCCACGGTCTGGCATGGAGCTTGGCGGGCATGCCCAAGGCTCCCCCTTCGCTTATAGGTAGTGGCTTGCTGGCTTCGATCTTCAGTTCCTCCTCAAGCAGCGAGCCTCAGCCGGCTTGGGCTTCTAGCGAGGACGGACTGGTGTCGGGTGCGGCGCCAGCCCCCAGCCCCTTGTCGGGGGGTGGCGCGCCGCTTGGCGCCTCGCCCGTAGCCCCCGAGGCAGAGGATGAAGAGGGCCGAGCGTTCGAGCTTGAGCGCGGGCGGAGCGTGGTTCGTCATGAGCTCTTCCAGGAGGCGATGAACGCGATGAGCCGACTTGGTGAAGAGCTCGAGGGTGTTGACTCGCGCCTTGAGGCCGAAGGTCTCCGGCTGGTGGAGGAGCGGTGCAAGCTGAGGGTGGCCATCAACCTCGGTCGCTACCAGCGCGACCTTGAGAATGCGAAGGCTGAGGCGTCCCTCAAGATCGCCCATGAAGCATGCTCGCGAGCCTTGGAAGAGGCTTGCGAGGCTGCGGAGGAACGCGCGTGGGAGATCCAGGCCTGGAGTGCATCCCTTGAGCAGCAGGTGGAGGCGCGCAGGGCCGCTCTTGCATCGCTAAGGGGGACGCCGGCGGAGGACGAGGAGGTCCGGAAGCGCAGTGAGGCGCCGACCCTGGAAACTGTGGAGCACAGCCTTGAGCTCGAGCGACTGGAGACGAGGGAACGTCAAGTCGCTCAAGCAGAAGATGCCGTCGGGGCTCGCGAGGCCGGAGTTGAGGAGGAGGTGAACCGCCGGGTGGCCGAGGTTTGCGCGGACCTGGAGGGTAGGTACGACCTGAAGTTGAAGCCCACAGGCGTGGAGGACGAGGGCAGGGTCGCTGCCCTTAGGCCCAGGTTGGACGAGGCTGAGAGGCGGGTTGACGACGCAGAGGCCGTCATGAGGCAAAACACGGAGGAGGTGCTCCGGCGACGCGTGTTGGAGCGCGAGCATGCCCCTATGCTTCAGGATCTCCGGAACAGGGTCAATATCGCCATGGGCCATATTTGTGACGTGGAGGCGCCGACCCCTCACTCGAATGATTATGCCAGCCACCTGACCTTCTTCACCGAGGTGGTGACGTGCCTGGAGGCTCGATCTGCCAGAGCTCGCCAACTTGTGGAGGAAAGGGAGCGTGGCCTGCTCGAGCGCGCTTTCTCCCGTGTCTTCAGCCACCTCCTGAATGCCGACCCCAACTTTGATTTCGACGCCACCATCGCCCCCGTACCCACGGCTGTCTGGGGCGACCTAGCGCGTTGGGTTGAGGACAATATGGACGCGCTGGTCAGGGCCTTCACTTCGGAGGATGACGCGGTGGTGGTCGTCGCAGACGAAGGCGACGTGGTTGACGACAGCGACGGGGGCATCGTCGACGGTGGCGACGATGCTGATGAAGACGACGACAACGCGAGCGACGCAGCGAGTGACATTTCTGGCTGATCCCTCATTCTCCTGTCATTTCATCCTGCGCACAAACTTGGGCGTGGCCCTTGGGAACTTGTAAGAGCATTTTGAGAGGGGGAGCCCCTCATGTAAGCAAATTGCAGTTTTTACTTTCCCATACGATGTGAGTTTGTGTCCTCATGAATTTGTGAATCCGGATGCGAGTTTTCTGTCTAGGTTTACCTTAGTCAGCGCCAGCTTTGAGCTGGGCTGCGATGTGTCGAGTTCCTGAGAACCCCGCGGAGCTCGTCGCCCCGTCAGAAGGGGCCCCACTAGAGTTGAGCACCAGTCGTAGTGCTTGCGTGCACTTGGCGTGCGTGCTTCGCGCTGTCCCGCTCGCGAGGAGCTCGTGAGGGGAAGGCGATGGACATGAGTCCCAGTCAAAACGAGATCCAGAAGGCAAGAAATTGCTCGAACAAGAAAAGGCTCCCCACAAGATCAATAAAAACTCAGCTTCAACTCAAATCCAGATCCAGAAAGCAAAGATGCAGAGAGAAAGATCCAAAGCAAAAGGCCGCGTCCGGCACCTAGTCTAGTCTTCTGGTCTTCAAGTCTTCTCACCAGCACGGAGCTAAGTGCTGCCACTAGGCGTGGGAGGGAGCCCCAGGGCTTGAGGCCGGCACCCCTGAGACTCCGGGGCGTGTAAAGCCCCAACTCATTATTACGTGAGAGTTTCACGGGCGGCGAGCTTCACAGGCACTGGGCCTTCTTCACAGGTACCGGCCTTGCTTCATATCGCCAGACGAGGGCCCCGCCTTGCGCCACCCTTGACCTCCTCTGAGCCGACCGGTCACAGGACGACACAAAGGAGGGAAAGAGGACGCCAGCGGTTCCCTCGGCGACCACGGGTCCTTTGCCGGGGGAAGGGTTGTCGAGGCCTCCCCGGCAGAGGGCCTACCTCCGGGTGTCGCCAGGCGTCGCGTGCTGCAGGGAGGGGCCTTGCTCCTGGCTTCCTCCCGGCGGCCCCCAGCGTGTCCCCCTTGTTGGAATGGACGCTGCCGTGCCAGGGTCGTCGATCGACACTGCAACCTGAGTCATCTGCAGCCCATGGTTAGCATAAGCATGTTCCTGAGAGATTAGTGGTACCCCGTAGTTGCCGTTGTCGGCGTGACCGTCATGGTTCTCCGTTGGTTCTTGGAAGGCTTCGACTCCTAGCGCCCCCTCTCCCCAATCTTCTCCAATGAACGAGCCAGGGTCGTCCTCTGGTGCGTACCCTTGGTCCATCATGCGGGGCACGTAGGCTTCCGGGGCCGTCACCCCGAACACCTCGCCGTGGTGCCCCACGCTCCATGTTGCTCGGCCCATGGTGGCGTCCTGGGGATGACAGCACGGCATCCGGCTGGGACCATGGAGGGCGATGCCTGCGCCCGTGCTAGTTGCGGGCGGCATGGGGGGGTCGGAGCCCCCTACGCCGCTGGCCGTGCTGATGTTGATCAAGCCCCCGGGCGTGGTTGATGGTGTGCGGATGTGGTGAGGTTCGCCGCGCGTCCCGGCAGTGGCCTGGGGAGGAAGTCGATAGCAGAAGGGTGGTGCTCCTGATGCCGCTGCATCCAGCAGCTCGGCAACACGTTCCAGCAGTGCGTCCCGACCGCTTTCCATCAGCCTGCACCGCAGCAGCTCCCTTGCCACGGTGAGCGATGCCCGCATGTTTGCTTGCTCCCGCTGTGAGTGTGGCGTCGTTGCTGCGGCATGGCTTGCTGCTCTTACCGCGGCCCGTACCTGTCATGGGGTGAGGGTGGACGACACCTGGCCGCGCTGCCCGCGCCCGGCGGAGTTTGGCGGCGCTCGCGCCGCCTGGAGTGTGGGGTCGGAATCTTCACGGGCAGGCGGCGCTGCCCGGACCGGCCAGGCTGCCCAGCGATCGGAGTTGGCCCTAGAGTCGCCAGACATCGTGGCTGGGGAGCATCGGCGAGCTGGTTGGTGGAGAAGAAGCTCCGGCGCACCCCTACCTGGTGCGCCAAATGTTGGATGTGGGGTTCCGGCAAATCCTTAAGGTTCGAACACTGGGGTGCGCGCGAAGTCTTTCCCTCCTACCAATCTACGCCCTAGCTCGCTAAGATCTCGCGGACGAACTCGACGAACTTCATAACACAGAAAGACATGAGGTTTATCTTGGTTCGGGCCACCGTTGTGGTGTAATACCCTACTCCAGTGTGGTGGTGGTGGATTGCCTCTTGGGCTGATGATGAACAGTACAAGGGGAAGAACAGCCTCCTGAGGTTGAGGTGTTCTTGTGGCTAGGCTCTCGATCGGGTTGGATCAAGCTAAGATGAGATCAGATTGCCCCTACTATGGTGGCTAGCTCTACTTATATAGGCCCTGGTCCTCTTCCCAAATATCGAGCGGGAAGGGAGCCAACAACGGCGGGCAGATTTGAAGGGGGACAACTAGTACAAGCTATCCTGATAAAAGTGGTTTTGGCATGTGAAAGCTCTGGTGGTGACGCCGTATTGGGCTCCACGATGACCTCTGTCTTGCCGTCCTCCTTGTCTTGGTCTCGTTGCACCAATATGGCAACATTTGCCTGATGCCTCGGTACTCTTCGCCTGCGCTGGCCTCCTTAGCACCAAAGTGGAAATAAGGACGCTGCGCGTGCTGGCGCCCGCCTGGCACCCGCCTGATGCCATTCGTCATGGCTCATGTCACGAGAGCCTCGTGAGGTTTGCCCCGCTGTGATATCTCCGCTCCTCGTGAGCCTGCCTGGCTCGGCCACTCTAGAGGAGGTCTTGCGTCGTCCGCCTCATGAGGCTTGGACCCTCGCGAGGGTCTTGGATGCCTTGTTGATGAAGATGGGCCGTACGGCCTGCTGCTTAGCCACGCTGTGGACCGCAGGCAGGCAAGTCTGGGGACCCCCGTTCCCAGAATGCGGACAATCCCCTTATAAAGGCAGTAAATGTTGAGAGCCTCCCCACTCGCCTTAGAATTCGCCTATTCCCAAGGGTTGTATAAACGGCACGGTTGGGTTACCCATACCCGTATTGATGAGAATCCCGCAATAAAGGGACACGATCTCTGCTTTGTCAAGACATGCCAATGGCAACCGCATCTCGAAACATGGAACGGTGAACACAAAACAGTCCGAAGTTATGACCGGGCTGACGTAATGTCATGTTGTAAAAAGTTGTTAGCGGATTGGACTCGTGCAAGTATTATATTCTCTCTGCGGTTGTGTGTGGTACGTGTTATAGGTCCGGATACTATCGTCGCATCCGAAGGCTACCTTGGAGTTCGGAAAAAAGGGGAACCCGCCTTACAATGCCGAAGATAATCTGCGCGCCGGACTCCTCGTCATTGAAGCCAGGTTCAGGGGCTACTGAGAGAGTCCTGGACTAAGGGGTCCTCAGGCGTTCGGCCTGTTATCCATGGGCCGGACTGGTGGGCTGTGAAGACATGAAGGCCGAAGACTATACCCGTGTCCGAATTGGACTCTCCTTGGCGTGGAAGGCAAGCTTAGCGATCAACTTTGAAGATTCCTTCTTATGTAACCGACTCTATGTAAGCCTAGATCGCCCCGGTGTCTATATAAACCGGAGGGTGTAGTCCAGAAAGCATATACTCATTACCATAGTCACATAGGCTAGACTTCTAGGGTTTAGCCATTACGATCTCGTGGTAGATCAACTCTTGTAACACTCATATTCATCAAGATCAATCAAGCAGGAAGTAGGGTATTCCCTCTATAGAGAGGGCCCGAACCTGGGTAAACATCGTGTCCCCTGTCTCATGTAACCATCGACCTTAGACACACAGTTCAGACCCCCTACCCGAGATCCGCCAGTTTTGACACCGACAGTAACCATAGAAGCATGTTTACTAATGAGTTTAAGTTCACCTTTAACTCTAGACATATAATCACCCAAGTGTTCAATCATATAAGCATTGCGTTTTAATTGTCTACCAAAATAAGCATTGAAATATTCTTGCTTAACCATAAAATTATCAAACTCATCTAAGCATTGGCTAGCAAACTTAGTAGGTGGAATTTCAGCTTTATCATATCTATTGAGAGAATTTACCTTTACTACCTGTGTCGGGTTATCAATACCATGTATTTCTTCAATAGGTGGTAAATTAAGGCCATGTATTTCTTCAACAGAAGGTAAATTCTTAACATCTTCAGCTTTAATACTTTTCTTTCATAGATTTCTTTGCCTCTTGCATATCTTCGTGGATCGAGAAATAGAATACCCCTTTTCTTCGGAGTTGGCTTAGGAGTTGGTTCAGGAAGTGTCCAATTATTTTCATTAGTCAACATATTATTCAATAGCAATTCAGCTTGATCGACTGTTCTTTTCCTGAAAACACAACCGGCACCACTATCCAGGTGGTATCTGGAAGCATCAGTTAGTCCATTATAAAAGATATCAAGTATTTCATTTTTCTTGAGACGATGATCAGGCAAAGCATTAAGTAATTGGATAAGCCTCCCCCAAGCTTGTGGGAGACTCTCTTCTTTAATTTGCACAAAATTATATATTTCCCTTAAAGCAGCTTGTTTCTTATGAGCGGGGAAATATTTAGCACAGAAGTAATAAATCATATCCTGGGGACTACGCACACAATCTGGATCAAGAGAATTAAACCATGTCTTAGCATCACCCTTTAATGAGAACGGAAATAATTTAAGGATATAATAGTAGCGAGTTTTCTCATCATTAGTGAATAGGGTAGCTATATCATTTAATTTAGTAAGATGTGCCACAACAGTTTCAGATTCATAGCCATAGAAAGGATCAGATTCAACCAATTAATTATCTTCAGATTGACAGAGAAACCATAATCCTTATCAGTAACAAAGATAGGTGAAGTAGCATAAGCAGGATCATATTTCATTCTAGCATTCAGAGATTTTTCATTCAGCTTAGCTAATAATTTCGATCGCTCCTATCATTGCAAGCAAGAAAGTCTCTAGCAGTTTCTTCATTCATAACATAACCCTCAGGCACAACAGGCAATTCATATCTAGGAGGAGAATCTTCATCATCACTTTCATCAATATTATCGGTTTCAATAATTTCATTCTCTCTAGCCCTAGCAAGTTGTTCATCAAGGAATTCACCTAGTGGCATAGTAGTATCAAGCATAGAAGTAGTTTCATCATAAGTATCATGCATAGCGAAGTGGCATCATCAATAACATGCGACATATCGTAATTAATAGCGTAAGCAGGTTTAGGTGTCGCAAGTTTACTCAAAACAGAAGGTGAATCAAGTGCAGAGCAAGATGGCAGTTCCTTACCTCCCCTCGTAGTTGAGGGATAAATTTTGGTTTTCTCGTCTTTCAAGTTCCTCATAGTGATCAGCAGATATAAATCCCAAGTGAATCAAAGAATAGAGCTATGCTCCCCAGCAACAGCGCCAGAAAATAGTCTTGATAACCCACAAGTATAGGGGATCACAACAGTTTTCGAGGGTAGAGTATTCAACCCAAATTTACTGATTCGACACAAGGGGAGCCAAAGAATATTCTCAAGTATTAGCAGTTGAGTTGTCAATTCAACCACACCTGGATAACCTAATATCTGCAGCAAAGTATTTAGTAGCAAAGTAGTATATAAGTAAGGGTAACAGTGGCAAAAGTAACGAAAGCAGTTTTGTAGTAATTATAACAGTGGCAACGGTAAAGTAACTAAGCGAAGAGCAATATGTGAAAAGCTCGTAGGCATTGGATCGGTGATGGATAATTATGCCGGATGTGATTACTCATGCAACATTTATAACATAGGGTGACACAAAACTAGCTCCAATTCATCAATGTAATGTAGGCATGTATTCCGAATATAGTCATACGTGCTTATGGAAAAGAACTTGCATGACATCTTTTGTCCTACCCTCCCATGGCAGCGGGGTCCTATTGGAAACTAAGGGATATTAAGGCCTCCTTTTAATAGAGTACCAGACCAAAGCATTAACACTTAGTGAATACATGAACTCCTCAAACTACGGTCATCACCAAGAGTGGTCCCGATTATTGTCAATTCGGGGTTGCCGGATCATAACACATAGTAGGTGACTATAGACTTGCAAGATATGATCAAGAACTCACATATATATTCATGAAAACATAATAGGTTCATATCAGAAATCATGGCACTCGGGCCCTAGTGACAAGCATTAAGCATAGCAAAGTCATAGCAACATCAATCTCAGAACATAATGGATACTAGGGATCAAACCCTAACAAAACTAACTCGATTACATGATAAATCTCATCCAACCCATCACCAGCAAGCCTATGATGGAATTACTCATGCACGACAGTGAGCATCATGAAATTGGTGATGGAGGATGGTTGATGATGATGACGGCGATGGATTCCCCTCTCCGGATCCCCGAACGGACTCCAGATCAGCCCTCCCGAGAGAGTTTAGGGCTTGGCGGCGGCTCCGTATCGTAAAACGCGATGAATCCTTCTCTCTGATTTTTTTCTCCCCGAACATGAATATGTAGAGTTGGAGTTGAGGTCGGTGGAGCACCAGGGGGCCCACGAGGCAGGGGGCGCGCCCCCCACCCTCATGGACAGGGTGTGGGCCCCCTGGCCTTGATTCTTTCGCCAGTATTTTTATTATTTCCAAAAATAATCTCCATGAAGTTTCAGGTCATTCCGAGAACTTCTATTTCTGTACAAAAATAACACCATGGCAATTCTGCTAAAACAAATACATCCGGGTTAGTTCCATTCAAATCATGCAAGTTAGAGTCCAAAACAAGGGCAAAAGTGTTTGGAAAAGTAGATACGACGGAGACGTATCAATAATTGGCATATGCTAATGAATACCTGGAGGTGAATATCTTATGAACAGTTGAGCCCAAGGATATTTTGATTCTGAAATTGATCATTGAACACTGCATTTGTTGGCTTTGACTATCTAGGTTGGTGCCCCTACAACCAACCACAAAGTCTTTGTTTTTGCCTGGGAGAAAGTGTGCACCAACTTGCATATAGCTATTACCATACCCATTTAGAAGTGATACTTATTATGTTTAAGGTTTTCTATTTGGGCTGCTGTACTTTATTGCTTGTTGGTATTGTTCTCAATGGATGTTCCTTTCAGTTTATTGCATTCCCTTTCCACTCTTTGTTCTCACAGCGTATCTGTGTTCCATGTCCTTCATGCCCTTGGCAGGAACTCTTTAAGATTGTTGGAGATACCCTGCAAATCATCCTTTTGTTTTACCCACACTAATGATGGATCCGCTTATGTTTATGTACCCCTTATTGATCCTGTATAAACTCTCCTTTATTGTGCTAATTTTTCGAGAACCCCACTTTTTTGCTCCTTTTTGTTCTGTAACAATTTTCATGTTTAGTGACTTAAAAGGGACGACAAGACGTGTATGCCTAGGTGTAAAATTTTATTGCAGACCGGCATCATTATATGTTTTATTATTTAAATAATATATTTGTACAAAACTTATAAGATATAGTTTCCCAAATATTCCTAATGTCTTCCCTAAGAGAAGCATGTATTGATCAGCCATCCTAATTCAAATCCCATATGTTTGATTTCACAACTCGAACCAACAAGTTTATTAGATCTAGAAAAGGTTTAACATGTTACTTTCTTGCAGATCAACCAAATTTTCTCTTTATTTGCATGCCACTATTGCAGATTAACCAGATTCCTCTCTTCAACTACATACCATATTATTTCAAAAAAAATGGAATCAAGCACAAGCTACGAGAAAGCATGATACTTTTTGAAGCTGCAAACACATTAATCCCTAAGAACTAAGATGAAAAATAGATGGGTGTAGCAACGCGTGCCATCAGTGATCTAGTAGAAACTATAAAACAAGCAACCTATGCACCGAAAACAGAATCTGTCAAAAACAAAATAGGTTGTAGTGATCTGAACAAAGACCATACTTCTGTAACTCCAAAAATTCTAAAAAATTAGGAAAACGTAGAAAATTTGGATATAAATCATATGTAAAATTTCCGAATTGTTTGACACTCCAGTGATTTTAAAATACTGGAGGCAAAAGTTTATGTTTTTGCACAGAATCAAGTCAACTATCATCCACACTATCACAAAGGCTTTACTTGGTACTTTAGTGAAACAAAAGCTATAAAACATGATTACTACAGTAGTATAATCATGTTAACACACAAAAACAGTAGAGGTAAATATTGGGTTGCCTCCGAACAAGCGCTTTCTTTAATGCCTTTTTAGGTAGGCATGCTGATTTAAATGATGCTCACATAAAAGATAAGGATTGAAACATAAAGAGAGCATCATGGATCACATGGCAAACACATTTAAGCCTAACCCACTTCCTATGCATAGGGATTTCGTGAGCAAACAATTTATGGGAGCAAGAATAAACTAGCATGGGAAGGAAAACAAAGGATGACTTCAAAACTTTCAACACATAGAGAGGAAAATTGATATTATTGAGATATGTAAAAGCACATGTTCCTCTCTCATAATATTTTTTAGCAGCATCATGAATAAATTCAAAAATATAGCTATCACACAAAGCATTCTTCTTATGATCCACATGCATAAAATTTGTATTACTCTCCATGTAAGCAAATTTCTTCTCATCAATAATAGTGGGAGCAAACTCAACAAAATACTATCATGATATACTTGATTGGCATAATTCAATTGAAAATAAAAATCATGATGACAAGTTTCATGGTTATCATTCTTCTTTATAGCATACATGTCAACATAGATAGCACCTTTGTTGTCATAATCAATTGAAACCTCTACCGAAATAGTGGAATCTTCATTAAATAAACTCATGACCTCTCCAAATCCACTTTCATAATTATTACAATAAGATTCAACACTGTCCAAAATAGTGGGATCATTATTACCTAGAGTTGACACTCTTCCAACCCCACTTTCATCATTGTAATCATCATAAATAGGAGGCATGCAATCATCATAATAAATTGGCTCATCAAAACTTGGGGAACTAAATATATCATCTTCATCAAACATAGCATCCCCAAGCTTATGGTTTTGCATATTAGCATCAAGGGTATTCAAAGAATTCATACTAACAACATTGCAATCATGCTCATCATTCAAATATTTTATGCCAAACATTTTATTGAATTATTCTTCTAGCACTTTGGCACAATTTTTTGATCCATCATTTTGAAGAAAGACATTACAAAGACAAAGCATTTGAGGCAACCTCAATTCCAATTTTTTGTAGTTTTCATTTATAAACAGAACTAGTGATAAAACAATAAACTAAAAGATTCAATTGCAAGATCTAAAGGTGCACCTTCAAGTACTCACCTCCCCAAGAACGGCATGTAAAAGAGCTTGATGTCCACTACGCAACTTTTATTCTTGTAGACTCGGTTGGGCCTCCAAGCGTAGAATTTTGTAGGACAGCAACAATTTCCCCTCGAGTGGATGTGATGTGGAGCATCCTACGATCATCCCCATGTACACTACGATTATTCCCCAAGCCCCAAGTGGACATACGATGAGACCTCCAACATGTGCCATTGGACATAAGGTGAACTCTCTCCTTGTTCAACTTTTTGGACCCACATGAGACATGGCTACTACCTCAAACAAAGACACTTTGTGTGCCTAGGTACCAAGGAACCAACAAGGAGAAGGAATGGTGCAAGATGGACACCAAGAGCATGGACGGGGATTTTCCCAGCACAGAGATAGAGGTACTACCGATCAACTACCGCCCAACTACCGGCCGACCGATACAACCACCCAACTATCCGTCAACTACCGGTCAAGCTTATGTGATCGACCGGTGCAAGGCCGGTACAGCACCGGAACAACCGCTATATCCACTAAAACCGGTACTACCGGCCCCATGACCGGTACTACCGCCGTGCCTGCGCACAGTTGAAGGGGTTTCACCCCATGTATCCCCCAACTTACCCCTTGGACTATATATACTTGTCCCTTAGCTCCGTACTAGGGTTAGCATTGGTTTTAGCTCATATGTGAGACAGAGCTTTGCTCAGCCATACAGATCTAATCCACGAGAGAGACCGTGGACCCTCTACAGAGAAGATCCACATAGGATTCAAGACCCCTGATATGTCCATTTTGCATCATGCTTTTATATCGATATGTATTGCATTATGGGCTGTTATTATGCATTATTACACAATACTTATGGCTATTCTCTCTTATTTTACAAGGTTTACATAAGGAGGGAGAATGCCGGCAGCTGGAATCCAGGGCTGGAAAAGGAGCAAATATTAGAGACCTATTCTGCATAACTCCAAAAGTCCTGAAACTCCACGGAATACCTTCAAATAAATAAAGAAAAATCATCGCCAAAGATGAAGCCCAGGGGGCCCACACCCTGTCCACGAGGGTGGGGGCGCCCCCCCCCTAGGGCGCGCCCCCCTACCTCGTGGGCCCCCTGGTGGCTCTCCGATGCCCATCTTCTGCTATATGAGGTCTTTCGATGAGAAAAAAATAATAAGCAACCTTTCGGGACGAGACTCCGCCGCCACGAGGCGGAACCTTGGCGGAACCAATCTAGGGCTCCGGCAGAGCTGTTCTGCCAGGGATACTTCCCTCCGGGAGGGGGAAATCATCGCCATCGTCATCACCAACGCTCCTCTCATCGGGAGAGGGCAATCTCCATTAACATCTTCACCAGCACCATCTCCTCTCAAACCCTATTTCATCTATAGTATCCTATTCTTGTCTCTAAGTCCGTGATTTGTACTAGTAGGTTGCTAGTAGTGTTAATTACTCCTTGTAGTTGATGCTAGTTGGTTTATTTGGTGGAAGATCATATGTTCAGATCCTTTATGCATATTATTACCCCTCTGATTATGAACATGTATGCTTTGTGAGTAGTTACGTTTGGTCCTGAGGACATGGGAGAAGTCTTGCTATTAGTACTCATGTGAATTTGGTATTCGTTCGATATTTTGATGAGATGTATGTTGTCTAGCCTCTAGTGGTGTTATGTGAACGTCGACTACATAACACTTCACCATTATTTGGGCCTAGAGGAAGGCATTGGGAAGTAATAAGTAGATGATGGGTTGCTAGAGTGACAGAAGCTTAAACCCTAGTTTATGCGTTGCTTCGTATGGGGCTGATTTGGATCCACATGTTTCATGCTATGGTTAGGTTTACCTTAATACTTTTGTTGTAGTTGCGGATGCTTGCAATAGAGGTTAATCATAAGTGGGATGCTTGTTCAAGTAAGAACAACACCCAAGCACCAGTCCACCCACATATCAAATTATCAAAGTACCGAACGCGAATCATATGAACGTGATGAAAACTAGCTTGATGATATTCCCATGTGTCCTCGGGAGCGCTTTTCCTATTATAAGAGTTTGTTTAGGCTTGTCCTTTGCTACAAAAAGGATTTGGGCCACCTTGCTGCACTTTATTTACTTTTGTTACTTGTTGCTCGTTACAAATTATCTTATCACAAAACTATCTGTTGCCACTTATTTAAGTACTTGCATAAGAATACCTTGCTGAAAACCGCTTATCATTTCCTTCTGCTCCTCGTTGGGTTCGACACTCTTACTTATCGAAAGGACTATGATAGATCCCCTATACTTGTGGGTCATCAAGACTCTTTTCTGGCATCGTTGCCGGGGAGTCAAGCGCCTTTGGTAGGTGGAATTTGGTAAGGAAAAATTTATGTAGTGTGCTGAAATTTACTATCACTTGTTACTATGGAAAGTGATCCTCTGAGGGGCTTGTTCGGGGTATCTTCACCCCGACCAATAGAGCAAAGAATTGCTCCTCAATCTACTTAACCTATTGAATATGAAAATGTTCCCTTTGAATTTCCTTCGGGTATGATAGAAAAACTGCTAGCTAATCCTTTTACAGGAGATGGAACAAAGCATCCTGATGAGCACTTAATATATGTGGATGAAGTTTGTGGATTATTTAAGCTTGCAGGTATACCCGATGATGTTGCTAAGAAGAAGGTCTTCCCTTTATCTTTGAATGGAGATGCATTGACATGGAATAGGCTATGTGATGATACGAGATCATGGAACTATAGAAGATTGAAATTGGAATTTCGTCAAAAGTATTATCCTATGCATCTTGTTCATCGTGATCGCAATTATATATATAATTTTTGGCCTCGCGAAGGAGAAAGCATCGCTCAAGCTTGGGGGAGGCTTAAATCAATGTTATATTCTTGCCCCAATCATGAGCTCCCAAGAGAAACAATTATTCAAAATCTTTATGCTCGGCTTTTTGAAAACAATCGCACCATGCTCGATACTTCTTGTGCTGGCTCTTTTATGATGAAGACTATTGAGTTTAAATGGGATTTATTGGATAGAATTAAACGCAAATCTAAAGATTGGGATCTCGACGAAGGTAAGGAGTCAGGTATGACACCTAAGTTTGATTGTGTTAAATCTTTTATGGATACCAATATTTTCCGTAAATTTAGCACTAAATATGGACTTGACTCTGAGATAGTAGCTTCTTTCTGTGAATCGTTTGCTACTTATGTTGATCTCCCCAAGGAGAAGTGGTTTAAATATCATCCTCCCATAGAAGTAAAATTAGCTGCACCTATTAAAGTTGAAGAAAAGACTGACACTTATAATGATCCTATTGTTCCTACCTCTTATGTTGAGAAACCACCTTTCCCTGTTAGAATAAAGGATCATGCTAAAGCTTCAACTGTGGTTCGTAAAAGCAATATTAGAACTTATACACCTCCTGAGCAAGTTAAAGTAGAACCTAATATTGCTATTGTTAAAGATCTCTTGTCTGATAATATTGATGGGCATGTCATTCAGTTCTGCGGTGAAACTGCTAGAATTGCTAAACCTTGTGCTAAAGATAAACATAGACCTGTGGTAGGCGTGCCTGTTATTTTTGTTAAAAAAGGAGATCATTGTTATCATGGCTTATGTGATATGGGTGCTAGTGCTAGTGTGTGACGCCCCAAAAAATTTAACCTTGTTTTATTAATTAAAATTTTGCCTTGAAACTTAAACTTTTAAATTCTGGAATTTCTTTTTATTTCAGGACCATTCTTTCCTTAATTTTTATGGAGTTTTTACCTCTAGTGAAAACTTTCCAAATATATTATTGGAATTGTTTGCCCTTTCAAGTAAAACATTTCTTTTCTTTCAAAGGAATTTATTTACATAATTATTTCTCTCTGAGCTTTATTCCTTAAAGTGATTTTCATTAGTTTTGGAGCTCTTTTTGAACTACAACCATTTGATAAATTTAACTAAAATTCCAACCAAAATTTGGAGATGCCATGCGATGTCACCAAATCACTTTTGTGCTCTACACCAGATTTTCAAATCTGGTCCAGTGGGCAATTTTACACTACAACCTATTTAAATATTTCTTTAAAACTTCTACCAAAATTAGGGGAGGTCAGTAGGAGCATATTATTCAACTTTTGCAAAAACCCGGTGATGTCCTTTGAAAAAATTGAGTGTATCAACCTCATTTCCATTCTGGTCCAACTTGATGATTTGTACTACAACTATATTTTAACTTGCTCCTTTTGCTATGATTCCTTTTCCTACTTATAACCCATCCTACAATACCCTTAAGTCCAGGAGGTTGGACTCATTGGAGCAATTCTAGTACTTGCAATCATGCCCTGTTCTTTCTGTCCAAAACTGAAGATTTGCAAAACTTGCACTAGAAAGTTTCTTCTTTTGCCCAAATGACCTTACCACTCTCTTTTCCACACAAAGAGGCACTAACCTGGAGAATTGGGCCACCCCAAGAAATGCCTAGGTCCATGTGGCATTCTGTCAAGCACCTTGTGGGCATGATCAGTTTTGACATAGTTTCTGGTTTCATGCAATGAACACCTTCCTTTGCCTAACCACCTTGTCCAATAAACTCCTAGCTACTCCTAACATAGGTCTGCTAACTGCCAGCCTCACCCAAAGCTCTATGGCATGCACGGGCATTTCGCCGAGCACCTGGTGGGCGTGCTCTGGGTGCGCCCAGAGCGCGCGTTTTGCACGTGCCGCACCCGAGCCGCCGCGTCGCGCCCCTGGTTTTTGCCCGCTCTGCAGAGCCGCGCCACACCCTCGACCACTCACAAGAACGCGCCAAGCAGCCCCTGGTGCCCTACAGCACCGCCGTCAGAGCCCCCTTGGTGGCACGCCGGTGTCTGCAGTGAGCTCCTGCCACGGACGGCACCGCCCGAGCCACACGCGCGCGCCAGCTTGCCCCTTGAGCAGTGTGGAGTCCGACGGAGTGCGCCGACCAGCTCCAACCGCCTCCATGTCGCCCCTAGCTACAGAATGACGGTTTGCCGGTGATCTTATCCCCGGCCATCGCGGAACCGCCTTGACTCGCCTATTTAAGGAGCCCCGCACCTCTCCGAGCCCTCAGGCGACCCCAAGCCAACCCATCGTGGCTCCGTAGCCAGCAATCGCCTGGAAGGCCTCCTTCCCGTCTCCCGGCCAGCCACCGCCGCCTCCGGCTCCGTTCGTCACAACCAGAGCCTCCCCGGCCCTCCCAACACCACCAACCGACTCCACTTCGTCTTGCGAAGCCAACCAACACCTCGGCCGCGACGGAGAGCCACCGTAGCCCCAAGTTCACTTTGCTCCCGAAGATTCCGGCCGCCGCGAAACTCGTCGACGGCGACTCCCTCCACCCCCGGCGACCCAACGACCACCGGAAGGACCGCCCCGGTCTGGCGGGTCCATCCCAGCCCTTGGAACCCCGCGAGGATCCACCCATCACCGGCGGCGATCGCCGGAGTCCTGCCCCCCGCTCGGGCAGAGGAAGAGGGGGGGGGGTCGACTAGTCAAACCTGACCAGTGGGCCAGGCGGGCCTTGTCGATGACTCCACGCACGGTCCACGCTGGATAAGTGGAGGCGTAAAAAATCGGAATACGCCTTCGACGTGGTCAGTTCGAAACGTTTTTCCTTTTTATTATGTATTATTTTAAAAACAGATTTTGACCACAACTTTGACTGGCCATAACTTTTTAAATAAAACTCCAAATGAGTTGATTCCTTTTCCTACCTTCCTCAAATTTAGTCTAGTTTATTTTAAGATTTATTTAAAAAAATCCAAGCAAATGTTTTTTACTGTTTTTAAACTATGTGTTAATTCGAATATTTTCAAAAATAGGATTGTCGGAGAGAGGAGAAAACTTTCAAAGTGTTGGAATGCACTCTGCCTCCCCACAACTTGAAGGCAAGCATTCTGAACCCTGGCATAATATTGTGTGTGTTATTTGACGCGGTGACAACACCACCTCGACACGTGGTATACGTCATTTTATGTGATGATATGTTCCTACTCATGAGTGCATATTGATGATTTCATGCTATTGGAGTTTGATATGTTTGTGATAGTAGTCGCCATCATATGCCTTTAATGCATACCGGAAGGAAATCCGGGAAAGCCTATGTCTTGGGTAGACACGGTCTTGTCCCTAGTCCTCCGTCGAGACGGTCGTGTCCGGTATGGCATGAGTAGGTATGTCGCGTGGTGATTCTATCTGTTGGTTGAAGTATAAATCTGTTGGTTGAAGTGTAATACTTAAACCTCCTGAGTCGACCATAGATCGAGTCTTGTTCCAGTAACCCGCATACTTGTTTTGTACTACCACTTGTCTCTACAACAAGTAGGGTACGGTTCAGTAAGTCGTCAACCCCTTTCTAGCACACACCGTACAGAGAGGCCATGGTGAAAGATACCGGTTGTAGTCGGTAGGCAGGCCACCTGGTCCGGGGGCATGGGTGTTTCCGGTTGGGACCGAGAGGGGAGGCCACCCCTTAGAGCGCGCGATATAAATTTGATCCCATGCTACGCGAGGTTGTAGCCTCCTGACTTAGAGTTTTGCTTGACAGGTGTCGTGGGTGATTCCAGACACCGGTAAATTAAGCTGGTGTGTGCAAGTTAGGTGTGTTTTCAACTAAAGGGCCGTAGACGGAATTAGTCCCGATGGGCTAAAGGAATCCGTTACTCGTGGGTAAAGAGTACACCCTCTGCAGAGGTTAAACCTATTCGAATAGCCGGGTCCATGGTTAAAGACTACGATGCAGGATGGGTCAAGTGTTGGTCTTAGTGTCGGTCTTGAGGAGAAACTGTTAAACCAAACTTGGGGCCTGACTTGTGACTTGTGAGGACCATGATTATTATTTTGTTATGGACTAACCCGTTATATTGCTTGAATTATCGAGTATCCCTGGGATGGTTCTACCTCCTGGATATTCCCTGTGATTATTTATAAGCCCTTTATGTGGTGTCGCTGAGACGCCCGACTGTGGCATGCTTGTTATTTATTTACCTTATAAGCCCTTTATGTGGTGTCACGAGACGCCTTGGATCGTGGCATGCTTGATATTTATTTATCTTATAAGCCCTTTATGTGGTGTCGCCGAGACGCCTGCATCGTGGCATGCTTGTTGTTTATTTACCTTATAAGCCCTTTATGTGGTGTCGCCGAGACGCCTGATCGTGGCATGCTTGTTGTTTATTTACCTTATAAGCCCTTTATGTGGTGTCGCCGAGACGCCTGAATCGTGGCATGCTTGTTATTTATTTACTTATAAGCCCTTTATGTGGTGTCGCCAGACGCCTACCGAGGCATGCTCGTTATTTACCATCAATTCAAGACGGCGCTTCAGACATCCGAATGGTGCATTTTATTCCTACTCTGTCATTACATATTCATTGTTACATATTAATAACCGGCGTGCATGCATCAAAGATTTTTTTATTTTATGACCGACGTTGTGATCATAGAATATTTCAGAACATGTTTTGTTATATTATACCTGTGTTCATAATGTTTGCGAGTACATTCAAAGTACTCACTGGCTTGTCCCTGGCTATTGTCTTGGCCAGATTTGTTGCATGGAGAGGAGCGAAGCAATGACAGCCCCGGAACCTAAGCAATGATGATAGTAGCCTCGCGAAGATAGGAGTTAACCTGGTCAGCTGTTCCTGTGGGAAATGGAGTCCCATAGACGCTGACGATCCACAAACCGCTTCCGCCATCAACCACTAGAAACCATTTGTTGTACTCACGGGCGAATGGTCTTGTACTACATATTTTGTATTTTGCTTGGAATTTCAGATCAAGTTGGTGCCTCATCATTAACAAAGAATCCTGGGCTTGGTGAGCACAAGGGCCATTTTCTGGAAATCAATACCCGGAAAACCGGTCGTGACAAACTTGGTATCAGAGCCAGGCTGACCATTGGCTAATCCTATCTTAGTCGGGTCAATAAACCTAGGTAAGCCAAACCACCAGACCATAACCTAAACCCAGCCAAGCTTCTCGTGCAAGATAGCCACACAGTGACCCCGACACTTTTGGCAGTCGGTGCCCAACCTATCAACCTAGCCTGTCGATCACGCGCCAGTGACCGACGCCTATAATGTCTCATTCGCAAGCGTGCGAAGGAAGACTTCGTCCCCTTTTTCTATAAAAAGAGCACGCTCGCCTCAACCCAACACAGCACAACCTCTACCCCAAACTGAGCCATAATGCCTAGCCCCGTCGTGCACATTGAGACCACAGCAACCAACCTTGGAGGTTTTGTGACCATACTCGCAAACCTCACCCGTCGTGCCTATGCGTTAGAAGAGCCCCCAGAATATGTTGTGTACCAAGGATCCATGAGCGGTGAGAGCCGTCAATTCTGGGCCACTGTGCACATCTATGGTAGGGGTCTATCTCCATAACGCCCCTACAGGTTCACCGGAAGGACAACTTCCTTTGAGCCAAAAGCCATCCAGCTAGCTGCTCGAGAGGCTATAGTTCAACTCCGCAGCTTGTCGCCAGAGTTAATCGTCAGCTCGTTCTACTACTACCCTGCACGCCAAGGGTATGGTAGACCACCCAAGTTGCCAATGGGGATCACGAGACGGATCTGCGTTGTTGCACCTAGTGTGATATGTAGGTGCACTAGAGGAACTGTTCGATCAAATCACCATTGATCTGACCGCAGCTCGTGGAGAGCTGGTTCGTCGAGCCCCGGCGAGAGGAGAGGACGAGCCCGACGCCGACAACCCAGTCGTGCTGTTCGGACACCCGATCGAGACCTTGAGGTCACCCCCAGCCATCAACCAAGGTGCTTTGATGACCCCAGAAGTGCTTCGTCGCCTTTTGGGAGCACACTCCAACGGGATTGTGGCCAACAATCCCCGCGATCGTCATCATCGCCACCCCGACCCTGCAGTTCCTCAACCACCTCCAGCTAATCCCGACGGTGAGACCCATGGAGATGCCTCGACGTCCTCAAGGCAGGCTCGTTTAGATATAAATGAGGTAGACTGAATCACTCGAATAGTACCGAGTCTCAGTGTATCCACGCCTTATAATCACGTGACCTTGTGAGTTAACGCAGCCTGTTGTTGTGCCCCTGTTTTAAATAGTAACCTTGCATAAATATGTCAGCCTGCAATTGCATTCTTTTATCCCGGGCGCAGCTACCAAAATCACCCCGACGACACCCCCAGTAACACGTCGCTTTTGTGAGATATGTGTATCTGTGGCTTTGACCCCAACCCTGTGAGAGCAGGACTGACAGACTAGTGCCCCTCACTTCGGCTTATAACCCAGGCCGGATGCTGTATAAAAAGGCCACCTCGTGACCTTGCCAAGCACCCCTCACCTTGTGCACCACCCTCACAACCATTTCTTGCCATGCCGAGCCCTAGCATTTATCTGAGAACCCCAGATGCAACCCCAGGTAGTTTTGTCATAATATTGTGGGACTTTACGTGCAGTACCAGGGGTTCTACCCAGCCACCCCAGTACAAGCTGCTCAAATCGAGGATCACCCCATCCACCTTGAAATATTGGGCAGTAGTACACATCCTTCCCGTAAATCCAAACCAAGACCCAACGGAAGTTTCCTTCGTGGGGAAATCTATGCCAGCTCCACTAATGGCCATAGAAGTGGCTGCACACGAAGCACTTGCCCGCCTTCGATTCGTGGTACCCTATGCCAGTGAAAGAGGATATTATTACTTTCCGAGCCGTGCAGCACCCGGAGGAGTAACATCTTTTCCCGGTGGACGGATTGAGAGAGACCCAGTACTGGCCAACCTGGTCCAGTACGTCATCGCTCAAGAACGTTTGACCCAGCGAGTAATGGGTTATCTCCAGAGTCTCGCGGATTTAAATCCTCAGATCGCCATCGGCAGACCACTCAGGCCCGCCAGAGAGACACATTCATCGGCTGGTCAATCCGCTTCCGATAGAGGAGGAGTGCATCCCAGATGCAGACGTTTTCGGGACCCCGCCCGATTACCGTTTGCATTATAGACGTCGCTGCTGTGTTTATTATTGCAACATTTATTTATAAGTTGTAACTTATGCGTAGTACCCCGAGTTTGTGCGGCGAGTAAATTATTTAGTTTCTATTAATTTGAGTAGTTTTTGTTGCGGTTTGATTCTTAATTTACTGATTTTCTCTCGCGAAAAATCCTGGAGTGAGATTTCTTTTCCCTGAGTTGTGGCATCGTGTATCTTCTCATGACATGGAGTTTAATTCACGTAGCACCACGGCAGCAGACTCACAACCGCTCGAACACATACACTGCTTGCAAAAACACGTAACCGTGGAGTATTTGTTTTTCAAAACAGCTCTTAACAAATCTCGAGGACGAGATTTTTCTTAAGGGGGGTAGTGTTGTGACGCCCCAAAAATTTTAACCTTGTTTTATTAATTAAAATTTTGCCTTGAAACTTAAACTTTTAAATTCTGGAATTTCTTTTTATTTCAGGACCATTCTTTCCTTAATTTTTATGGAGTTTTTACCTCTAGTGAAAACTTTCCAAATATATTATTGGAATTGTTGCCCTTTCAAGTAAAACATTTCTTTTCTTTCAGTGGAATTTATTTACATAATTATTTCTCTCTGAGCTTTATTCCTTAAAGTGATTTTCATTAGTTTTGGAGCTCTTTTTGAACTACAACCATTTGATAAATTTAACTAAAATTCCAACCAAAATTTGGAGATGCCATGTGATGTCACCAAATCACTTTTATGCAAAAATATCTTCTATTCATTGGAAAATTTGAGCTCTACACCAGATTTTCAAATCTGGCCCAGTGGGCAATTTTACACTACAACCTATTTAAATATTTCTTTAAAACTTCTACCAAAATTAGGGGAGGTCAGTAGGAGCATATTATTCAACTTTTTGCAAAAACCCAGTGATGTCCTTTGAAAAAATTGAGTGTATCAACCTCATTTCCATTCTGGTCCAACTTGATGATTTGTACTACAACTATATTTTTACTTGCTCCTTTTGTTGTGATTCCTTTTCCTACTTATAATCCATCCTACAATACCCTTAAGTCCAGGAGGTTGGACTCATTGGAGCAATTCTAGTACTTGCAATCATGCCCTGTTCTTTCTGTCCAAAACTGAAGATTTGCAAAACTTGCACTAGCAAGTTTCTTCTTTTCATAAATGACCTTACCACTCTCTTTTGCACCCAAAGAGGCACTAACACGGAGAATTGGGCCACCCCAAGAAATGACTAGGTGCATGTGGCATTCATCAAGCACCTTGTGGGCATGATCAGTTTTGACATAGTTTCTGGTTTGCGCAATGAACCTGCTTCCTTTGCCTAGCCACCTTGTCCAATAAACTCCTAGCTACTCCTAACCTAGCTCTGCTAATTGCCAGCCTCACCCAAGCTCTATGGCATGCACGTCACCCCGGGCATAAAAACCGAAGACCAAAGACCGAAAGCGAAAAGACCGAGACCGAACCAGAAAAGACCGAACTAAAAAAGACCGAATAAAATACGGTCTACATAAGTAGAAGACCGAATTAGTTACGGTCTGATCGGTCCTACTGTCTCTAGGACCGAATAGACCATATAGACCGAATAGCCCATACGCAAGAGGCCCATGTGGCCAGCCCAATGATCACACACAACACGAGTACACGTCCTCCTCCTCACATCACGGTTGACAGGAACGCATCCGGCAGCCAATTCACTCCCATTCCACTTATCCTCTCCCACTAGGAACCCTAGCCGCTGCCCGTCGCCCACCGCTGTGGCCCGACGCCCCATGCCCATGAGATGTGAGTCGGTGATGGCCGCCGCATCGAGGCGTGCGGCGTGCCCATGCCGACGAAGATCGGCGCCCCGAGCCCCGAACCCAACCAGTGGAGACCGGCGCCCCATGCCACCATCCTCGACCCTCCGCTGGCCGCTTCCATCGCCCACGACACGGTCGTCCGCCGCGGTGATGATCGCCATCGAGGCGCTGGCGCACCTCGACCGATGAAGATCGACACCGAGCCAAGGCCCCAACCAGTTGAGATCTGGCGCCCCGACCGCCATCCCCGAGCCCCGTCGGTTGCTCCACCGCCATGACACGGCCGTCCACCGTCGGTGCCGTGCCCGATGATCGGTTCAGAATTGCAGTCCATCACCACTCATCAAGACCCGTCTTCTTCAACTCGTTCGTCGGCTCGCTGCCCTCGCCTCCTTCATTTCTTCACATCGCAGCTGAAGGTGAGCATCTACTTCATGTCTCTTTGTACATCATCTGTGATTCCCATGAAAACAAATTAGGTACATGCCTTCTAATGTTAGCTGCAGCTAATTTGTTATATTTGTCATCAGAACCAACTATCCTTCCTGTTGTGAAACTAATCATGTGAGCACACCCAGCATAATAGCCATCTAAATCCATGTCCTATTATGTTTATGTGGCTAGTTCTTTTTAGTTTTTAACATTGTCAAATTGTGTTGTTGCTATCTGCTCTAATAGCGAGTATCGTTTTTCTCTTTTGTAGATATATAGCGGAATCTGAATCTGAACATCATGATGCACAAATATGTGACACCCCAAAAAATTTAACTTTGTTTTGCTAATAAAAATCTTGCCAGGAAATTTAACTTTTCTTTTTCTTGGTTTTTCTTGATTTCAAAACCTTCCTTTTCTTGGTTATCTTGGAGTTGTTCCCTGAGATGGAAAATCTTTTACTTATAATATTGGACTTGTTTAACCTCTCAAGAAAAACTTTTCTTTTGTTAGTAGAACTAATTACATAATTAATTTGCTTGATCTTTATTTTCTTGAAAAATAGTTTTTCCAAGATTATATGGCCATATTTGAACTACAACCATTTGATAAATTCACTTAAAATTTCAACCAAAAAATTGGAGATGTCTGGTGATGTTTCTAAATCACTTTTATGCAAAAATATCTTTTATTCATGAAATATTTTGAGCTCTACACCCAATTTTCTTCTCAGGTCCAGTGGGCAATTTTGCACTGCAACTCATTTAAATACTTCTTTCTAGCCTCCACCAAAATTATGGGATGTCAATAGGAGCATATTATTCCACTATATGCAAAAATCCAAGGTTGTTATTTGAAAATTTTGAGTGTATCAGCCTCATCTTCATTCTGGTCCAACATGATGGATTGTACAGCATCCATATTCTTGCTTGCTCTTTGGCCCTTGATTCTTTCCCCAGCTTGTAGACCACCCTACAAAACCCCTAAGTCCAGGAGCATGCAACCATTGGAATACTTTTGGTTCATGAGATAATGCCATTCACCTCCTGTCCAGAATTGGAGTTCTGCAAAACTTGCACTAGCAAGTTTGTACTTTTCACAAACTAACCTCACCACCCTCTTGTTCATCTAAAGAGACACTGATCTGGAGAATTTGGCCACCCCAAGTTTTGCCTAGATGCCATTGGCATTTTGACAAACACCACGAGTGCGTGGCAGTTGGCATGATTTCAAGTCTACATTGTGAACTTGGTCTCCTGACCAAACCACCTTGTCCCTTGATCTTCCCTCTATCACTAATCTAGTTCTGTTGCTTGCCAACCTCACCCGAGACCCCTAGCATGCCCTGGCATTTCATCGAACACGTCCCGGGCGTGCTCTGGGCGCCAGGCGTCGTTTGGCCCTTACGTCTTGCCCGAGCCGACACGTCGCCCCCTGGTTCGCCACCGCTCTGCAGAGCCGCGCCACACGCTCCCCTCCTCACCGCAAAATGCCAAGCGGACCCTCGCCGCGTCTCCGGCAGGCCAAGGACTAGCCGCCACCGCCGCCCGACAGCTCCTGCACTAGCCAGCACCGCCCAAGCCGTCTCCGCTCGCCAGCTCGCCCTTGGAGCAGTAGCCGCTCGTCCGCTAGCTCTTGCCGCCATCCCTAGCCTCGCCACATTGCCCTGCAGCTACAGAAGACGGTCGTCGGCGACCTTATCCACGGCCGCCGCGGAACCGACTCTGATCGCCTATATAAGGAGCCCCGAGCTCATCCCCGCACGCAGGCAGTCCCAAGCCATCTCCTTAGGACCCCCATTGGCAGCCAATCAACTCGGGGAGGCTTCCTTCCCCATCTACGACAACCACAGCCGCCGCCACTGCCCCAGCCATTCCGGCGCCACCAGGGCCTCACCCTCTCCACTCTCTCCACCAGAAGCTCTTCCTTCCTCCCGTGAACCCTTCCCCCTGCTCGATTCTGATCGGGAACCACCACAACCACAAACTCTCTTTACTCCCGACGCCGCCAGCCGCCGCGAAGCTCGTCAATGGCGATTCCCTCCACCCCCGACGACCCTACGACCACCGGAAGGACCACCCTTGATCTGCGGATCCATCCCCGCTCTCAGCTCCCCGCAAGAAGGACCATGCGTCACGTGGCGATCGCCGGAGTCCCGCACCCTGCTCGGGCAGAGAAAGGGGAGGGAGGGCGACTGGTCAAACCTGACCAGTGGGCCAGGCAGGCCCACTGTCAGTGACCCAGCTCCGCCTCCACGTGTAGTAAGTGAAGGCATTTTTTTCAAAGTACGTCTTCGACGTATGCTTATTTTCGAAACGTTTTCTTTTCTGTTTCTTTTTAAAATAACAGATTTTGACCAGGAGTTTGACTGGCTATAACTTTTTAAATACAACTCCAAATGAAATGATTCTTTTTCCTACCTCTCCCAAATTTGATCTAGTTTATTTTAAGATTTATTTGATAATTTTTCAAGACAACTTTTTGTGTTGTTTTGGATTTGTGTGTTAATTCAAATTTATTTTAAATAGGACTTTGGAGAAAGAGAAGAAAACCTTCAAAAGTTTTGGAGTGCACCCTGCCTTACCACACATTGAAGGCAAGCATTCTGAACCCTGGCACAATATGTTGCATGCATTGTTTGACACGATCATGACACCACCTCATTATATGGAACTCGTTATTTTATGTGGTGGTATGATCATTTGCATGCATGCTTATTTAAATTTTTCTTGCTGTTGGAGATGGACTTGCTTGGGATGATGACCATCCTCGCATGCCTTTCGTGCCTACCGGAAGGAAAATGGGAAAGTCACTGTCTTGGGTAGACCAGAGCTTGTCCCTAGTTCCTCGTCGAGACGAGTGTGTCCGGCATGGCATGAAGAGTATGATGAGTGGTGACTCATGCATTGGATGAAATATATTTGTTATACTAATCATGCAGGAATACTTAGACCTCCCGAGTCGACCCTAGATCGAGTCTTGTTCCGATAACCCCATGCTTGTTTCAGATTACCACTGCGTCTCTACAACAAGTAGAGTACGGTTCAAGAAGTTGTCAACCTCCTTCTAGCACACACCGCATGTAGAGGCCATGGTGGAAGATATCGGTTGAAGCCGGTAGGCATGCCACCTGGTCCGGGGGCATGGGTGTTTCCGGTTGAGACCGAGAGGGGAGGCCACCCCTTAGAGCACGCAATATAAATTTGATCCCATGCTACGCAAGGTTGCAGCCTCCCCACTTAGAGTTTGGCTTAACAGGTGTCATGGGTGATTCCAGACACGGGTAAGTTAAGCTGGTGTGTGCAAGTCAGGTGTGTTTTCAATTAAAAGACCGTAGACGGAATTAGTCCCGATGGACTAAAGAAATCTGTTACTCGTGTGTAAAGAGTACACTCTCTGCAGAGATTAAACCTATTCGGATAGCCGTGTCCATGGTCAAGGATTACAGTCTGGGATGGGTCAAGTGTCGGTCTTTGTGTCAATCTTCGGAGGAGAAACTGCTAAACCGGGTTTTAGTTTATGATTTGTGACTTGTGATGATGATGATGATTATTATTATCATGGATGTTTATTATTATGGACTAACCCCTTTATATTATTTGAATCTTTGAGTATTCCTGGGACGGTTCTACCTCCTGGATATTCACCGTATTCATTTTATATAAGCCCTTTATGTGGTGTCGCTCAGACGCCCGACTGTGGCATTGCTTCTGTTTATTTATAAGCCCTTTATGCGGTGTCGCTGAGACGCCCGACTGTGGCATTACTTTTATAAGCCCTTTATGTGGTGTCGCTAAGACGCCCGACTGTGGCATGTTTGTTATTTTATTTCATAATTTATTTTACACTACTATGTTATTGCATATTCATGAGTAACATGCTTGCGTGCATCGGATTTTTATTATCTTTTGTGACTGACGCCATGAGCATAAAATATTTTCAGCACATCATTGTTATAGCATGCCTGTGTTCCTAATGTTTGCGAGTACATTCAAAGTACTCACTGGCTTGTCCCTGGCTATTGTCTTGGCCAGATTTTTTGCATGGAGCGGAGCGTTGCGACGACCGCCCCGGAACCTAAGCAACAGTGGTAGCAGCCTCGCGAAGATAGGAGTTAACACAGTCGATTGTTCCGTGGGAAATGGAGTTCCACTGATGATTCACAAACCGCTTCCGCCATCAACCACTAGAAACCATTTGTTGTACTCACAGGCCAGATTGGTCTTGTACCGCATATCCTGTACTTTTGCTTGGATTTTCTGTACCGAGTTGATGCCTCATCAGCTAACAGTAGTCCTGGGGCTGATGAGCACGACGGCCATTTTCTGGAATTTAATATCCGGAAAAACCGGTCGCGACAACATAGTAATTTGTTTGATTGTTTGTTCCTCATCTTGTAGTAATCTTCAAAACTGTACTAGGTACTGATTGCATTTGTCATCAACCAAACACACTCCACTCTAGAACTATCCATTTTTCATCAACCAAACACACTCCACTCCAGCACTCTCCTCGCATGCTAGAAACCAACCAACTTTTCCATGAACTAGCAGAAGATGTTACCAACACTAAGATTATGAAATTTTACAAAATACTTGACTTGTTGCAGAGACAATTGAAGAATTTGGGGACAAGGTGAAGGGAAAGCACAAGGTCCATGGTGGTGCTGAAATTGATTTGTTTGATGTCAAGTACTATGTTATCAAGTACTAAGTGATGGTTGTCTGCTGTTTGCTGCTTGTCGATTCCAATATTCTATGGGCTGTTGTTGCTTGTGATCTTATTACTTTGTGTCAAATATAAATGGTGTTGCTTGTTGTCTTCTCACTTTTTGTCAAATGTAAATGTTGTTGCTTTTTAAGTTCTTACTTTCTGTCAAATATAAATGATATGCATACATGAATCTTGTTCTTTGGAACATAAATCATGAATATTATTACTTCGTGTCAGATATGAATCTTGTTATTTCCTGTAAAATATAGACATAGAATTGTACTGGAAGTATCATGAATCTGAGTTGTAATAATTAATTTGGTCTGTTTGGTCGGGACCGAAGACCGAATTGTAAAGATTGAAGACCGAATAGTTAAGAACCGAAAAGACCAAAATTATTTCGGTCCTCAATTATGAAAGACCGAATTATTAGAAGACCGAAAAGACCGGACCAAACAAACCGAAAAGACCGAACGCCTGGGCTGACATGCACGGGCATTTCGCCGAGCACATGGTGGGCGTGCTCTGGGCCCGCCCAGAGCGCACGTTTTGCACGTGTCGCGCCCGAGACGCCGCGTCGCGCCCCTGGTTTTTGCCCGCTCTGCAGAGCCGTGCCACACCCTCGACCACTCACCAGAACGCGCCAAGCAGACCCTGGTGCCCTACAGCACTGCCGTCAGAGCCCCCTTGGCGGCACGCCGGTGTCCGCAGTGAGCTCCTGCCACGAACGGCACCGCCCGAGCCACACGCGCGCGCCAGCTCGCCCTTTGAGCAGTGTGGACTCCGTCGGAGTGCGCCGACCAGCTCCAACCGCCTCCACGTCGCCCCTAGCTACAAAATGACGGTTCGCTGGTGATCTTATCCCGGCCATGGAACCGCCTTGACTTCGCCTATTTAAGGAGCCCGCACCTCTCCGAGCCCTCAGCGACCCCAAGCCAACCCATCAGGCTCCGTAGCCAGCAATCGCCGCGGGAAGGCCTCCTTCCCCGTCTCCGGCCAGTTCGGCCACCGCCGCCTCCCGGCTCCGTTCGTCACAACCAGAGCCTACCCGGCCCTCCCAACACCACCAACCGACTCCACTTCGTCTTGCAAACCCAACTAACACCTCGACCGCGACGGAGAGCCACCGTAGCCCCAAGTTCACTTTGCTCCCGAAGCTTCCGGCCGCCGCGAAACTCGTCGACCGCGACTCCCTCCACCCCCGGCGACCCAACGACCACCGGGAGGACCGCCCCGGTCTGGCGGGTCCATCCCTGCCCTCGGAACCCCACGAGGAACCACCCATCGCCGGCGGCGATCGCCGGAGTCCCGCCCCCCCCCCCGCTCGGGCAGAGGAAGAGGGGGGGTCGACTAGTCAAACCTGACCAGTGGGCCAGGCAGGCCCACTGTTAGTGACCCACGCACGGTCCACGCTGGATAAGTGGAGGCGTAAAAAATCAGAATACGCCTTCGACGTGGTTAGTTCGAAACGTTTTTCCTTTTTATTCTGTTTTATTTTAAAAACAGATTTTGACCACAACTTTGACTGGCCATAACTTTTTAAATAAAACTCCAAATGAGTTGATTCTTTTTCCTACCTTCCTCAAATTTAGTCTAGTTTATTTAAAGATTTATTTAAAAAAATTCCAAGCAACTTTTTTGTACTGTTTTTAAACTATGTGTTAATTCGAATATTTTCAAAAATAGGATTGTCGGAGAGAGGAGAAAACTTTCAAAGTGTTGGAATGCACCCTGCCTCCCCACAACTTGAAGCCAAGCATTCTGAACCCTGGCATAATATTGTGTGTGTTATTTGGCGCGGTGACAACACCACATCGACACGTGGTATACGTCATTTTATGTGATGATATGTTCCTACTCATGAGTGCATATTGATGATTTCATGCTATTGGAGTTTGATATGTTTGTGATAGTAGTCACCATCATATGCCTTTCATGCATACCGGAAGGAAATCCGGGAAAGCCTCTGTCTTGGGTAGACACGGTCTTGTCCCTAGTCCTCCGTCGAGACGGTCGTGTCCGGTATGGCATGAGTAGGTATGTCGCGTGGTGATTCTATCTGTTGGTTGAAGTATAAATTGTTATGCTAACTATGCAGGGAATACTTAAACCTCCTGAGTCGACCATAGATCGAGTCTTGTTCCAGTAACCCCCATACTTGTTTCGTACTACCACTTGTCTCTACAACAAGTAGGGTACGGTTCGATAAGTCGTCAACCCCTTTCTAGCACACACCGCATGTAGAGGCCATGGTGGAAGATACGGTTGTAGTCGGTAGGCGAGCCACCTGGTCCGGGGCATGGGTGTTTTCGGTTGGGGCCCGAGGGGAGGCCACCCCTTAGAGCGCGCGATATAAATTTGATCCCATGCTACGCGAGGTTGTAGCCTCCCCACTTAGAGTTTTGCTTGACAGGTGTCATGGGTGATTCCAGACACCGGTAAGTTAAGCTGGTGTGTGCAAGTTAGGTGTGTTTTCAACTAAAAGGCCGTAGACGGAATTAGTCCCGATGGGCTAAAGGAATCCGTTACTCGTGGGTAAAGAGTACACCCTCTACAGAGGTTAAACCTGTTCGAATAGCCGGGTCCATGGTTAAGGACTACAGCCTGGGATGGGTCAAGTGTTGGTCTTAGTGTCGGTCTTCGGAGGAGAAACTGTTAAACCAAACTTGGGGCCTGACTTGTGACTTGTGAGGACCATGATTATTATTTTGTTATGGACTAACCCGTTATATTACTTGAATTATCGAGTATCCCTGGGATGGTTCTACCTCCTGGATATTCCTTGTGATTATTTATAAGCCCTTTATGTGGAGTCACTGAGACGCCCGACTGTGGCATGCTTGTTATTTATTTACCTTATAAGCCCTTTATGTGGTGTCACTGAGACGCCCGACTGTGGCATGCATTTGTTATTTACTTACCTTATAAGCCCTTTATGTGGTGTCGCTGAGACGCCCGACTGTGGCATGCTTGTTATTTATTTACCTTATAAGCCCTTTATGTGGTGTCGCTGAGACGCCCGACTGTGGCATGCTTGTTATTTATTTACCTTATAAGCCCTTTATGTGGTGTCGTTGAGATGCCCGACTATGGCATACTTGTTATTTATTTACTTATAAGCCCTTTATGTGGTGTCGCTCAGACGCCGGACTGAGGCATGCTCGTTATTTACCATCAATTCGAGACGTCGCTGAGACGCCCGACTATGGCATACTTGTTATTTATTTACCTTATAAGCCCTTTATGTGGTGTCGCTGAGACGCCCGACTGTGGCATGCTTGTTATTTATTTACCTTATAAGCCCTTTATGTGGTGTCGCTGAGACGCCTGACTGTGGCATGCTTGTTATTTATTTACTTTATAAGCCCTTTATGTGGTGTCGCTGAGACGCCCGACTGTGGCATGCTTGTTATTTATTTATCTTATAAGCCCTTTATGTGGTGTTGCTGAGACGCCCGACTGTGGCATGCTTGTTGTTTATTTACCTTATAAGCCCTTTATGTGGTGTCGCTGAGACGCCCGACTGTGGCATGCTTGTTATTTATTTACTTATAAGCCCTTTATGTGGTGTCGCTCAGACGCCCGGCTGAGGCATGCTCGTTATTTACCATCAATTCAAGACGGCGCTTCAGACATCCGAATGGTGCATTTTATTCCTACTCTGTCATTACATATTCATTGTTACATATTAATAACCGGCGTGCATGCATCAGATATTTTTTTATTTTATGACCGACGTTGTGATCATAGAATATTTCAGAACATGTTTTGTTATATTATACATGTGTTCATAATGTTTGCGAGTACATTCAAAGTACTCACTGGCTTGTCCCTGGCTATTGTCTTGGCCAGATTTCTTGCGTGGAGCGGAGCGTTGCGATGACAACCCCAGAACCTACGCAACGATGATAGTAGCCTCGCGAAGATAGGAGTTAACCTGGTCAGCTGTTCCTGTGGGAAATGGAGTCCCATAGACGCTGACGATCCACAAACCGCTTCCGCCATCAACCACTAGAAACCATTTGTTGTACTCACAGGCCAGAATGGTCTTGTACTACATATTTTGTATTTTGCTTGGAATTTCTGTATCAAGTTGGTGCCTCATCAGCTAACAGCAATCCTGGGGCTTGGTGAGCACAAGGGCCATTTTCTGGAAATCAATACCCGGAAAACCGGTCGTGACATAGTGTTATACCTATTACCTTATATGAAGAAATTAAGCATGAAATTGCACCTGCTGAGATAGAAGATATTGATGTCACAATTAAACTTGCCAATAGAGATACATATCACCAGTGGGAATTGTTAGAGATGTTGAAGTCTTGTGTGGGAAAACTAAATACCCTGCTGATTTCCTTGTTCTTGGTTCCCCACAAGATAGCTTTTGTCCCATTATATTTGGTAGACCCTTCTTGAATACTGTTAATGCTAAGATAGACTGTGAAAAGAATGTTGTTATTGTTGGCTTGGATGATATGATTCAGTAGTTTAATTTCTCTAAATTTAGTAAACAACATCGTGAAGAAGAATTTGGCCTAGTAAGGATGAAATTATTGGTCTTGCTTCTATTGCCATACCTCATAGTGATCCTTCATAACATTATTTGCTAGACCAGGAAAATGATATGTTTATGAATGAAAGAAGGGAAATAGATGAAATATTCTTTAAATAGGAACCTATTCTGAAACATAACTTGCCTGTTTAAATCCTAGGGGATCCTCCTCCACCCAAGGGTGATACCGTGTTTGAGCTTAAACCGTTACCTGATAATCTTAAATATGCCTATCTTGATGAAAAGAAGATATATCCTGTTATTATTAGTGCTAACCTTTCAGAGCATGAAAAAGAGAGATTATTGAGAACTCTGAAGAAGCACCGTGCTGCTATTGGATATACTCTTGATGATCTTAAGGGCATTAGTCCCACTCTATGTCAACATAAAATAAATTTGGAAGCAGATGCCAAACCAGTTCGTGATCCTCAACGACGTTTAAATCCTAAAATGAAAGAAGTGGTAAGAAAAGAAATACTAAAGCTTCTGGAAGCAGGTATAATTTATCCCGTTGCTGATAGTCAGTGGGTAATTCCTGTCCATTTTGTGTCCCTAAGAAGGGAGGTATTACTGTTGTTCCTAATGATAAAGATGAATTGATTCCACAAAGAATTATTACAGGTTATAGGATGGTAATTGATTTCCGCAAATTAAATAAGGCTACTAAAAAGGATCATTACCCCTTACCTTTTAGTGATCAAATGCTAGAAATATTATGCAAACATACACATTGTTGCGTTCTAGATGATTATTCTGGTTTCTCTCAAATACTTGTGTCGGCTAAAGATCAATCAAAGACTACTTTTACATTCCCTTTTGGTACTTTTGCTTATAGACGTATGCCTTTTGGTTTATGTAATGCACCTGCTAACTTTCAAAGATGCATGATGGATATATTCTCTGACTTTTGTGAAAAGATTTGTGAGGTTTTCATGGACGACTTTTCCGTCTATGGCTCCTCTTTTGATGATTGCTTGAGCAATCTTGGTCGAGTTTTCTTGAGAGATGTGAAGAAACTAATCTTGTCTTGAATCGGGAAAAGTGCCACTTTATGATTAATGAAGGTATTGTCTTGGGGCATAAAGTTTACGAAAGAGGTATTAAAGTTGATAAAGCCAAGGTTGATGCTATTGAAAAGATGCCATGTCCCAAGGACATCAAAGGTATAAGAAGTTTCCTTGGTCACGCCGGATTTTATAGGAGGTTCATTAAGGACTTCTCAAAAATTTCTCGGCCTCTGACTAATTTATTACAAGTTTAGACCTTATATTGTTGACTCTAAAGTAACTATTCACACTGATCATGCTGCTATTAAATATCTTATGGAAAAGAAAGATGCTAAACCTAGACTTATTAGATGGGTTCTCTTGCTACAAGAATTTGACTTGCATATTGTTGATAGAAAGGAGTCGAGAACCCAAATTGCAGACAACTTGTCTAGGTTAGAAAATGTTCTTGATGACCCACTACCTATTGATGATAGCTTTCTTGATGAGCAATTAAATGTTATAAGTACTTCTCGTTGTACTCCTTGGTATGCTGATTATGCGAACTATATTGTTGCTAAATTTATACCACCTAGCTTCACATACCAACAAAAGAAAAAGTTCTTTTATGATTTGAGACATTACTTTTGGGATGACCCACGTCTTTATAAATAAGGAGTAGATGGTGTTGTTAGACGTTGTGTACCTGAGCATGAACAGGAACAGATCCTACGCAAGTGTCACTCCGAAGCTTATGGAGGACACCATGCTGGAGATGTAATCGCACATAAGGTATTGCCATCCGGTTTTTATTGGCCTACTCTCTTCAAGGATGCCCGTAAGTTTGTCTTGTCATGTGATGAATGTCAAAGAATTGGTAATATTAGTAGACATCAAGAAATGCATATGAATTATTCACTTGTTATTGAACCATTCGATGTTTGGGGCTTTGATTATATGGGACCTTTCCCTGCCTCTAATGGATATACACATATTTTAGTTGTTGTTGATTACGTTAGTAAGTGGGTAGAAGCTATTCCAACTACTAGTGCTGATCATAACACCTCTATTAAAATGCTTAAGGAAATTATTTTTCCGAGGTTTGGAGTCCCTAGATATTTAATGACCAATGGTGGTTCACATTTTATACATGGTGCTTTCCGTAAAATGCTTGCTAAGTATGATGTTAATCATAGAATTGCATCTTCTTATCACCCACAGTCTAGTGGTCAAGAAGAATTGAGTAATAGAGAACTCAAATTAATTTTGCAAAAGACTGTCAATAGGTCTAGAAAGAATTGGTCCAAGAAACTTGATGATGCATTATGGGCCTATAGAACTGCATATAAAAATCCTATGGGTATGTCTCCATATAAAATGGTTTATGGCAAAGCATGTCACTTACCTCTCGAACTAGAACATAAGGCATGTTGGCCTATTAAAGAGCTCAACTAAGATTTCAAACTTGCCGGTGAGAAGAGGTTATTTGATATTAGCTCACTAGATGAATGGAGAACCCAAGCTTATGAAAATGCCAAGTTGTTTTAAGAAAAAGTTAAAAGATGGCATGATAAAAGGATACAAAAGTGTGAGTTTAATGTAGGTGACTATGTATTGCTATACTACTCTCGTTTAATATTTTTTGCAGGAAAACTTCTCTCTAAATGGGAAGGCCCCTGCGTCATCAAGGAGGTCTATCGTTCCGGTGCCATAAAAATCAACAACTTCGAAGGCACAAATCCGAAGGTGGTAAATGGTCAAAGAATCAAACATTATATCTCAGGTAATCCCATAAATGTTGAAACCAATATTATTGAAACCGTAACCCCAGAGGAATACATAAGAGACACCTTCCAGAACATTTCAGACTCCGAAAAGGAATAGGTATGTGGTACGGTAAGTAAACCGACTCCGAAACAATTTAAGGCAATATTTCTCCATTTTGGAATATTTAGAAAAATAGGAAAATAAGTGGCAGTCCGGGAAGGACACGAGGGCCCCATGAGGGTGGGGGCGCGCCCCCCTACCTCGTGAGCACCTCGTGTGCCTTCCGGACTCCGTTTTCTTGCACGATACATATTTTGGTCGGAAAAAATTCATTATAAATTCTCCTGAAGGTTTTGACTCCCGTATCATGCAATTGTCTTATGTTCTTGTTTAGAGCTGTTTTTCTGACAGATCTAGATTATCAATGACGTACCCAAGTGCCTCCAAGGACAAGTTCTTCGAGAAGGTCATCAACCCTTACATCGCGGAGGTGCTGCGACACCCTCAAACCATTGAGTTGCGTGATGGGTTGCTGCACATCCGCGATGAAGAGGGACCGAAGGGGACCGGAAGCATGGAGATAAGGCTCGAAACAATGGAGATACAAGTTTTCAAGTGCCAAGGGATGGTGGAACGTGGACTCAACTCCAACCACATGATGATCGCGGAGTTCACTAGCAACCATAAGCTGGATGCTGACAACATCGGGGAGGCCATCTTCAAGCTTCATGAGAAGATCGAGCACCTCCAAGCCCAAATCTATGACCTGCAAAACCAAAACTGTGAGTATGAATATAGATTCAAAAGGATGAGTTTGGCTGTAGATTTGAGGATCCGGAGACTCGATCATCCTTCTATGATGGTGAGCCTATGCCTTGGAAGATGGACGCCAAGCCCGCATCATCGACAACACCTCCACCTTCTTCACCGACAAAGGAGACATAATCACATGGTATGGGCACTCCCCTTGGCAACCGCCAAGCTTGGGGGAGGTGCCCCGGTATTGTATCACCATCACAACTCCTATCTTTACCGTTTTTCTTAGTTCGATCCTATTAGTAGTATCTTGATCTAGTAGAATAAAGTTTATGGCATGATCTAGTTTTGAGTTTTGCTTTATGGTCTCTCTTTGTAATCGAGTCCGTGAGCTATATATAATAAAGATTAGTGTTGAGTCAAGGGCTTGATTATTTAGCCATAATCTTGAGTGAATAAAAGAAGAGAAGAGAAAAGGAATAAAAAGAAACAAAGAGTTCATATTGATCTTATTGAGAGTAATGACTTCACATAGAAAGAGTATGATGATTGAAAGTTGTTGGGAGTTGGCAAACATAGCTTTGGTCATCGTTGCAATTAATAGGAAGTAATAAGGAAAGACGGGTTCACATATAAATACAATATTATTGACATCTTTTATGATTGGGAGCACTCATTAAAATATGACATGCTAAAGAGTTGATGTTGAACAAGGAAGACAACGTAATGAGTTATGTTTTCTTATGTCTGAAATAAAGTATGTTGTCATGGATCCTCCAACATGTTGAGCTTGCCTTTCCCCCTCATGCTAGCCAAATTCTCAGCACCAAGTAGAGATACTACTTGTGCTTCCAAAACCCTTAAACCAGTTTTGCCATGAGAGTCCACCATATCTACCTATGGATTGAGTAAGATCCTTCAAGTAAGTTGTCATTGATGCAAAGCAATAAAAATTGCCCTAAATATGTATGATTGATTGGTGTGGGAGAAATAAGCTTTATACGATCTTGTGATTTGGAAGTAATAAAAGCGACGGACTGCATAATAAAGGTTCATATCACAAGTGGCAATATAAAGTGACGTTCTTTCGCATTGAGATTTTGTGCATCCAACCATAAAAGCGCATGGCAACCTCTGCTTCCCTCTGGGAAGGGCCTATCTTTTATTATTATCTTCTACCTTTTGCAAGAGTCATGGTGATCTTCACCTTTCCCTTTTCATTTTATCCTTTGGCCGGCACAATATGTTGGAAAGATTCTGATATATATATCTAATTGGATGTAAGGGAGCATGAGTTATTATTGTTGACATTACCCTTGAGGTAAAAGGTTGTGGGGCAAAATTATAAGCCCCTATCTTTCTCTGTGTACGATTAAAACTTCATAACCACAAGTATTGCGTGACTGTTAGCAATTATGAAGGACTAGATGATAGTTGAGTATGTGGACTTGCTTTTGAGCTCTGACATAGACTCTTTCCGATGTTATGATAAATCGCAATTGCTTCAGTGACTGAGATTATAGTTTGTTGGTTCTCAATAAAGTTCATGATTCGTACTTTTGCATTGTGAATGGATTATTACTTGAACATAAGAAATCATATGACAATATTCACATATGTTGTTGTTATGAGAATAATCATGATGCCTTTATGTCCGTATTTTATTTTTATCGACACCTCTGCCTCTAAACATGGGGACATATTTATCGTTATCGGCTTTCGCTTGAGGACAAGCGAGGTCTAAGCTTGGGGGAGTTGATACGTCCATTTTGTATCATGCTTTTATATCGACATTTATTGCATTATGGGCTGTTATTATGCATTATGTCACAATACTTATGGCTATTCTCTCTTATTTTAGAAGGTTTACATAAGGAGGCGTAATGCGGCATTGGAATCGAGAAATTTGGAAAAGGAGCAAATATTAGAGACCTATTCTGCACAACTCCAAAAGTCCTGAAACTCCGCGGAACATCTAGTTAAAAATAATGAAAAATCCTTGCCAAAGATGAAGACCAGGGGGCCCACACCCTGTCCACGAGGGTGGGGCGCCCCAGTAGCGCCCCCTACCTTGTGGGCCCCTGGTGGCTCTCCGATGCCCATCTTACGCTATATGAGGTCTTTCGATGAGAAAAAATAATAAGCAACCTTTCGGGATGAGACTCACGCCACGAGGCGGAACCTTGGCGGAACCAATCTAGAGCTCCGGCAGAGCTGTTACTCGGGGGATACTTCCCGGAGGGGGAAATCATCGCCATCGTCATCACCAACGCTCCTCTCATCGGGAGAGGGCAATCTCCATCAACATCTTCACCAGCACCATCTCATCTTAAAACCCTAGTTCCTCTCTTGTATCCAATTCTTGTCTCCAAGTCCGGGATTGGTACTAGTAGGTTGCTAGTAGTGTTAATTACTCCTTGTAGTTGATGCTAGTTGGTTTATTTGGTGGAAGATCATATGTTCAGATCCTTTATGCATATTATTACCCCTCTGATTATGAACATGAATATGCTTTGTGAGTAGTTACGTTTGTTCCCGAGGACATGGGAGAAGTCTTGCTATTAGTAGTCATGTTAATTTGGTATTCGCTCGATATTTTGATGAGATGTATGTTGTCTAGCCTCTAGTGGTGTTATGTGAACGTCGACTACATAACACTTCACCATTATTTGGGCCTAGAGGAAGGCATTGGGAAGTAATAAGTAGATGATGGGTTGCTAGACTGACAGAAGCTTAAACCCTAGTTTACGCGTTGCTTCGTAAGAGGCTGATTTGGATCCACATGTTTCATGATATGGTTAGGTTTACCTTAATACTTTTGTTGTAGTTGCAGATGCTTGCAATAGAGGTTAATCATAAGTGGGATGCTTGTTCAAGTAAGAACAGCACCCAAGCACCGGTCCACCCACATATCAAATTATCAAAGTACCGAACGCGAATCATATGAACGTGATGAAAACTAGCTTGACGATATTCCCATGTGTCCTCGGGAGCGTTTTTCCTGTTATAAGAGTTTGTGCAGGCTTGTCCTTTGCTACAAAAAGGATTGGGCCACCTTGCTTCACTTTATTTACTTTTGTTACTTGTTGCTCGTTACAAATTATCTTATCACAAAACTATCTGTTGCCACTTATTTCAGTACTTGCAGAGAATACCTTGCTGAAAACCGCTGATCATTTCCTTCTGCTCCTCGTGGGTTCGACACTCTTACTTACGAAAGGACTACGATAGATCCCATATACATGTGGGTCATCAACCCCCTCTTGGGTGGCCCCATCAAGACCTCCTCACGAAGAAGAACCGGCTACCCTATGTATCGTCCCTTGTTGGTTTTGGGCCGTGTGATCTCTATGTGTACTCGGATCTAGCATATGTGTGACTATATCTTGTTGGTGTGAGAGACCCTCTTGTGTTTTCCCTTGTGTTTCGCCGTGTGTTCTTCGTGTTCTTAGTTGGGATCCACTCCTTTTGTGAAAGATCGACCGTTTAGGGTTCCACCCTACATCATCTTGGTATCATGAGCCATGTTGAGCATGATTTCGGAGCCTCCCCTCTTCGTTTTCTAGCTTGATTTTGTTGTTTTTGTCCTAAATTCGAAAATCCCCACCAAAAATAGCCCCAAATTTTTTTGTGATTTGTTGGTTTTGATGAAGTTTTGTTGATTTTGATCCATGGATTTGCTTGGTTTCAAGTGGATCTAGCATCTCCACAAGTTTCCCCACTTTTCATCCATGAAATCCGTCAAATTTTGTCCCCGAAATCATCCATGTCCGCCTCAAATTCGCCCCGATCCAGTTCTGTGAATTTTTTCCGACACCAGCGGTACTTCCGCCCACACAAGCGGTACTACTGCTGAGCACCACAAGCGGTACTACCGCCCATCCTAGCGGTACTTCCGCCCCTCCCAGTTTCAGCATTCCGTGTTTCACCGTTTTGGCCATAACTTCCACATCCGGAGTCCGATTTTGACGTTCTTTAGCTCGTTGAGTAGCTATTGAAATCCCCCATCCGCCTAGATAGGTTCCAACACCATTTGACTCCATCAAACTTTTGGGATTTTGGCATATTTTTCTAGGCCCTCCACCATATCATCTGCATAACCACCACTGACTTCCACGACCTAACCCATTTTGTCCCATATAGCAGTTGTGATTGCTTGAGTGGTGACTTGATTCTCCTAAGGTGTTTCGGCTACTTAAGGACGGTTTCTTATTCATCAACCACCACCATAACTTCCGCATAGGCTTGCCCACCATACACTTCTGCCACCCCAACTTAACCCAATTTTGTTTGTGTTGTGAGTTGTGTCTTCTAAGGTGTTTCGTCTTCTTAGGGACCGTGCTTCCAACTCCGACACCGTGTATAGTTCACCACCTTACCCTCCACTTCCGCATTGCATCCTCCAAAACCCATCATTGCATTCCTGCAATCCCATCGAGTTTCCGCTACCACCACCGCTTTCCCGCTACCACCATTTGACATTTGACGTTTGAGATTTTGAGTTCGTAGTTTTTCCGTTTCCTAAGGTGTTTCGGCTACTTAGGGACGAGTCTCCATCATCTTGGTATCTACATCAAGAACACCGCCACTCATCATCACCACGGACGGTAACCTCCATATCGGTCTCATCTTGGTATCATGGTATCCTTACATTGTATATTACCTAGCCATTGCATTGATAACCCCTAGCCCATTTTGCATTATTTACCTACCGAGACTAGCCATTTGAGTATTGCCGACAATGTTACTTGTGCACATTAGTTATCTACACCATCCATTGCATACATACCATATCATATTGGTATCGTATCATCACTTGTGTCACAAGATTGTTCCCGCATATACACAATTGCTATCTTGGTTTGTGCATTTCGCATTTTGGCCATCCAAAAAAAGAGAATAAGCTTTTAAGCAAAGGAAAAGAGTGAACAAAGAGCTTGTAAGCAAGTGACATAGCACCATACCACATTGCATATAAGATTGTCATATCCAATCATCTTGGATCATAACACCGGAACATCATACACATAGCATACTTGGGATAGAAGTTGATACATTTTGCGTATCATAGGTTGTGCACAAGTGTCGTATCCGCCTATTGAGCAATCGTGCTAGCGTATCTCTTGAGTTGTGCAACACGAGCGTTTTCCGTGGATTCCACATTTTGTGCTCATTCCTTGATTGCACGACCCCATTTATCTATCCGTGTCTGCGTTTCCGTGTGCCACATATTGTTATTGGTCTACTTGTTTCACTTGCGAATTTGTGAATATCTTTCAACATTATTGACTCTTGCTAACATTTTGCATCAAATTTTTGTGCCACTATCCTCACCGAGCTCCACCATAAGCCTTACTTGTGTAGGTGTGAGAAATTGACAAGATCGGTACCAATTGTGATATTTCCTTGTTACATTATTGAGTGATCATTGATCCATCTTCAACATCGGTCAAGGTACATTTGGTATAGTTCTTCTCTTTCTTCCACTCATATTTGCTCGAGTCTTCTGATGGATAGGCATGGCATTTCATCTCCGGTCTTCAACCACAACGACGGTGTGAACAACTACATCATCAAAGCGTCAATCTTTGATCTACAACGACAAATGCAAGGCGCACAATCAAGATTGCAAGAGCGCATCGAGAACATCTCCATCGACATTCGTCACTCCAAAGCAAGGAAAAGGGACTACATCGACAACAAGCTTTCCGCACAAAAGGAGGAGCAAGATGCAAGGATGGAGGAGATTCGAGCCTTGTTGATCAACCGTTCTTCCCCTTCATCATCCTCAAGGCGGCGACATTCAAGTCACAAGTCTTTGGAGCACAAAAATGATGCAAGCGCAAGTCGTCCTCGTCCACATATCCATGGCGACCACCATCACATTCGTGATCCACATCGTCATGAAGTGAAAGTCACCTCAAAGCATCATGTGCACGACGACGACGAACGCCATCGAGCTCAAGCACGACGACGACACCATCATCATGAAGATGCTCGCCAAGTGCAAACTTACAAGTCCCAACAAGCTCTACATCAAGCTATGGCCAAACTCCATGAGCTCAAGAGAAGACCGCGAGACGACCACAACCAAGACGGCGCTATGGCTAAAACAACCACTTCGGCATCTTCGCCAAGTGCTATCAAGGCATCTTCGCCTTTGGACGTACGGCATCTTCTCCTACTTCCCATGAGTTCGCCTACATCGACATCTTCAACAACAAGGCGACCACCTACAAGTGAGGGCGACACTTCCATCTTCGGAAGCCCCTCAAGGAAAATGGCCGAGCATGGGAAATTCCCTTCGGTCATGGAGATGAGCTATGAGGTGCCACATCATATGGGCCTCCAACAACAAGACGGCGACAAGAAGGTCGAGGACGAGCCATCCCCTTCAACCACAGCGACGAGCACGAACCTCTTCAACAACATGAAGACGGTGCCCATATTGGACTTGTACTCCGAGTCAAGCTACGCGAGCGCACATGAGACCTTCTCTTTGGTCTCGGAGGAGAGTGATATTTTGCCACATCCTACGGCATTCATCTTTGGAGACGTTTGCACCTAGACCTCTCCGACACCCACATATGATGAGATGCCCCAATTCCCATGTGAGGAGAGCCACCACCCCATGAGTGAGATGAGTGACTCCACCATATGTGACATTGAGTGCATTACCTATGAGAGGACGAGTGTGACCACCACTAGCCCCACATTTAAGAGCATGCCACACATCCTATGTCAGGTTGGGAGCTGATACGTCTCCAACGTATCTATAATTTTTGATTGCTCCATGCTATATTATCTACTGTTTTTGGACCATATTGGGCTTTATTTTCCACTTCTATATTACTTTTGGGACTAACCTATTAACCGGAGGCCCGAAATTGCTGTTTTTTGCCTATTTGGTTTCAAGAAAGCAGAATATCAAACGGAGTCCAGACGGAATGAAACCTTCGAACGTGATTTTCTCACCAAATATGATCCAGAGACTTGGACCCCGTCAAGAAAGAAAGGAGGCGGCCACGAGGGTGGAGGGCGCCCCTAGGGCGCCCCGCCTCGTGGGCCCCCCTTTGCTCCACCGACGTACTCCTTCCTCCTATATATACCCTCACTTCCCAAACGATCGACACGGAGCCAAAAACCTAATTCCACCGGCCGCAACCTTCTCAGATCCACGAGATCCCATCTTGGGGCCTGTCGAGCGCCATTGAAGGGGAATCCACCACGGAGGGCTTCTACATCATCACCATAGCCTCTCCGATGAAGTGTGAGTAGTTTACTTCAGACCTTCGGTCCATAGTTAGTAGCTAGATGGCTTCTTCTCTCTTTTGGATCTCAATACAATGTTCTCCCCCTCTCTCGTGGAGATCTATTCGATGTAATCTTCTTTTTTGCGGTGTGTTTGTTGAGACCAATGAATTGTGGGTTTATGATCAAGTTTATCTATGAACAATATTTGAATCTTCTCTGAATTCTTTTATGTATGATTGGTTATCTTTGCAAGTATCTTCGAATTATCAGTTTGGTTTGGCCTACTAGATTGGTTTTTCTTGCAATGGGAGAAGTGCTTAGCTTTGGGTTCAATCTTGCGATGTCCTTTCCAGTGACAATAGGGGCAGCAAGGCACGTATTGTATTGTTGCCATCGAGGATAACAAGATGGGGTTTTTATCATATTGCATGAATTTATCCCTCTACATCATGTCATCTTGCTTAAGGTGTTACTCTGTTTTCATTAACTTAATACTCTAGATGCATGCTTTGGATAGCGGTCGATGAGTGGAGTAATAGTAGTAGATGCAGCAGGAGTCGTTCTACTTGTCTCAAGCGTGATGCCTATATACATGATCATACCTAGATACTCTCATAACTATGCTCGATCATCAATTGCTCAACAAGAATTCGTTCACCCAATCAGTAGAATACTTATGTTCTTGAGAGAAGCCACTAGTGAAACCTATGGCCCCCGGGTCTATTCTCATCATATCAATCTTCCATCACTTTATTATTGCTTTGCTTTTTTACTTTGCCTTTTATTTTATTTTGCATCTTTATATCAAAAATACCAAAAATATTATCTACCAGATCTCACTCTCTTAAGTGACCGTGAAGGGATTGACAACCCCTATTCGTGTTGGTTGCGAGGAGTTATTTGCTTTGTGTAGGTACGAGGGACTCGCGCGTAGCCTCCTACTGGATTGATACTTGGTTCTCAAAAACTGAGGGAAATAATTACGCTACTTTGCTGCATCATCCTCTCCTCTTCGGGGAAATCCAACGCAGTGCTCAAGAGGTAGCAAGAAGAATTTCTGGCGCCGTTGCCGGGGAGTCTACGCAAAAGTCAACATACCGTGAGTTGATTATTCGATATGCATCAAACAACTTCAGATTCGTAATATTCAATCCAACACAAATAACTTCAAATAATGTCCAAAGATTTTTACCGGAGAAAGTAGGATGAAAACATGCATCAACCCCTATGCATAGCTTACCCAAATGTCACCTCAGGAATCCGTGAGTTGAGTGCCAAAGCATACATCAAGTGAATCAATATAATACCCCATTGTCACCACGGGTATTCATATGGGTACGAGTTGAGTGACAATGGGATGAGATGCACCCAAACACTCCAGTATATGAAGTCATTCCCCGCACTCCTCCAACTCAAGTCACTACACCTGTGCTTGAGTCACCCGAGCCGCCATTGGAGAGCATGGAGGTTGATGCACAATCACCACATGCATCACCCTCTTTTCAAAGGCTTCGCAAAGGCCCAAGGCCCTCCACCTCCATGACAAGCATCCCTGAAGATGCAGTTCAAGATGACACCTCATTGCTCAAGAGGTCACACATGAAGCTACTCCTGCTAGCACCATGGTGGAGGATGTTTCACAAGGTGAAGCCAATGATGCTGAACCTAATGTTGTTGAAGTCAATGTGACTGACGCCAACGCTATTAAAGAATCAGCCCAATCTGAGGTCAATCCTGAACGCGCTCTGGTTGTCACTACTGAAGCCAATCAGCCTCCTGCAACTAAAGCCAATGATGCTGCAAGGACACCGTCACCACCAAACCTTTTTCGAGTCCTGATCCTTTCTACACAACTTTTGTGCCCTACAAGGTCCTCGTTGTTTTCTGTAGGATTTTGTGGCTTCTTTTGGCATTTTTTATCCACGCCCATTCTCTTGCTGCCAAGCTTCTTTCCCCGCTGATACGTACATTTTGCATCATGCTTTTATATCAATATTTATTGCATTATGGGCTGTTACTTCACTTTATGTCACAATACTTATGGCTATTCTCTCTTATTTTACAAGGTTTACATAAGGAAGGAGAATGCCGGAATTTGGAATTCAATTTGGAAAAGGAGCAAATATTAAAGACCTATTCTGCACAACTCCAAAAGTCCTGAAACTCCACGGAATATCTTATATTAAATAATAAAAAATCCTCGCCAAATATGAAGGCCAGGGGGCCCACACCCAGTCCACGAGGGTGGGGGCGCCCCAGGCCCGCCCCCTACTTCGTGGGCCCACTGGTGGCTCTCCGATGACCATCTTCTGCTATATGAAGTCTTTCGTCGAGAAAAAAACAAGAGGCAACCTTTCGGGACGAAACTCCGCCGCCACGAGGCGGAACCTTGGCGGAACCAATCTAGGGCTCCGGGATGGGGAAATCATCGCCATCATCATCACCAACGCTCCTCTCATCGGGAGAGGGAAATCTCCATCAACATCTTCACCAGCACCATCTCATCTCCAAACCCTAGTTCATCTCTTGTATCCAATTCTTGTCTCCAAGTCCGGGATTGGTACTAGTAGGTTGCTATTAGTGTTGATTACTCCTTGTAGTTGATGCTAGTCGGTTTATTTGGTGGAAGATCATATGTTCAGATCCTTTATGCATATTATTACCCCTCTGATTATGAACATGAATATGCTTTGTGAGTAGTTACGTTTGTTCCTGAGGACATGGGAGAAGTCCTGCTATTAGTAGTCATGTGAATTTGGTATTCGTTCGATATTTTGATGAGATGTATGTTGTCTAGCCTCTAGTGGTGTTATGTGAACGTCGACTACATAACACTTCACCATTATTTGGGCCTAGAGGAAGGCATTGGGAAGTAATAAGTAGATGATGGGTTGCTAGAGTGACAGAAGCTTAAACCCTAGTTTATGTGTTGCTTCGTAAGGGGCTGATTTGGATCCATATGTTTCATGCTATGGTTAGGTTTACCTTAATACTTTTTTTGTAGTTGCGGATGCTTGCAATAGAGGTTAATCATAAGTGGGATGTTTGTTCAAGTAAGAACAGCACCCAAGCACCAGTCCACCCACATATCAAATTATCAAAGTACTGAACGTGAATCATATGAACGTGATGAAAACTAGCTTCACGATATTCCCATGTGTCCTCGGGAGCGCTTTTCCTATTATAAAAGTTTCTCCAGGCTTGTCCTTTGCTACAAAAAGGATTGTGCCACCTTGCTGCACTTTATTTACTTTTGTTACTTGTTGCTCGTTACAATTTACCCTATCACTAAACTATCTGTTTCCATTTATTTCGATTTGCAGAGAATACCTTGCTGAAAACCGCTTATCATTTCCTTACGCTCCTCGTTGGGTTCGACACTCTTACTTATCGAAAGGACTACGATAGATCCCCTATACTTGTGGGTCATCAAGACTCTTTTCCGCGCCATTGCCGGGAGTGAAGCGCCTTTGGTAGGTGGAATTTGGTAAGGAAAAATTTATATAGTGTGCTGAAATTTCATTGTCACTTGTTACTATGGAAAGTAATCCACGAGGGGCTTGTTCGGGTATCTTCACCCGTCCGAAGAGAGCAAAGAGTTGCTCCTCAACCTACTGAACCTATTGAAAATGAAACTCCTTTTGTATTTCCTTCGGTATGATAGAAAAACTGCTAGCTAATCCTTTTACAGGAGATGGAACAAAGCATCCTGATGAGCACTTAATATATGTGGATGAAGTTTGTGGATTATTTAAGCTTGCAGGTATGCCCGATGATGTTGCTAAGAAGAAGTTCTTCCCTTTATCTTTGAAGGGAGACGCATTGACGTGGTATAGGCTATGTGATGATACGAGATCATGGAACTATAGAAGATTGAAATTGGAATTTCATCAAAAGTATTATCCTATGCATCTTGTTCATCGTGATCGCAATTATATATATAATTTTTGGCCTCGAGAAGGAGAAAGCATCACTCAAGCTTGGGGGAGGCTTAAATCAATGTTATATTCATGCCCCAATCATGAGCTCCCAAGAGAAACAATTATTCAAAATCTTTATGCTCGGCTTTCTGAAAATAATCGCACCATGCTCGATACTTCTTGTCTTTGGCTCTTTTATGATGAAGACTATTGAATTTAAATGGGACTTATTGGATAGAATTAAACGCAACTCTGAAGATTGGGACCTCGACGAAGGTAAGGAGTCGTATGACACCTAAGTTTGATTGTGTTAAATCTTTTATGGATACCGATATTTTCCGTAAGTTTAGCACTAAATATGGACTTGACTCTGAGATAGTAGCTTCTTTATGTGAATCTTTTGCTACTTATGTTGATCTCCCTAAGGAGAAGTGGTTTAAATATCATCCTCCCATAGAAGTAAAAGTAGTTGCACCTATTAAAGTTGAAGAAAAGACTGTCACTTATAATGATCCTATTGTTCCTACTTTTTATGTTGAGAAACCACCTTTCCCTGTTAGAATGAAGGATCATGCTAAAGCTTCAATTGTAGTTCATAAAAGCAATATTAGAACTTATACACCTCCTGAGCAAGTTAAAGTAGAACCTAATATTGCTATTGTTAAAGATCTCTTGTCTGATAATATTGATGGGCATGTTATACAGTTCTGCGGTGAAACTGCTAGAATTGCTAAACCTTGTGCTAAAGATAAACATAGACCTGTGGTAGGCGTGCCTGTTATTTCTGTTAAAATATGAGATCATTGTTACCATGGCTTATGTGATATGGTGTAGCGACCAGTCCTCAAACAATTCGATCTACGTGCTCGGTGTCATCCTCGGATCAAGAATGTCGACACCACACAAGATTACTCGGAGGATTTATAACAGAGTAGCAATCACACACTTATTACAATCGAATGTCTCAAGAGAGAACTTAATAAAAATAAATATGGCTTAAGGCCATCTAATACGATAACAGAAGGCTTGGAAGAAAAGCGAGTCCATTAACTCCAACGGCATCATCGAGTATAGAACCACGACTTAAGCACCTTACTGTCGTTCGAAAAAGTCTGCAACATGAAACGTTGCAGCCCGAAAATGGGTCAGCACATGGAATATGCTGGCAATGTAACACATAGAGAATAATGGAATAATAAGCCTATACTACATGCATATTTGGCTGGTGGAAAAGCTCTATGGTTACAGTTTTGCATAAAGCCAATTTTTCCCTCCGCAAAGGAATAAATTTATTTAACTATCATGGTGGTTGTGAAACATTGAGAATGGTTGATGACATCCTCAATCCCAATTAAAAGTACTCATTAACAAACCCAACAATATTAATTTAGAAGTAACATGATGAGATTCACATGATATCCAAGTACTAGATACTCAAGATGTCCATAACCGGGGACACGGCTAACCATGATTAGTTTATACACTGCAGAGGTTTATGACTTTTCCCCACAAGACTCGATCGCCTCCGTTTGGTTTCTCGCACTACATGGTGTTTGAGAGACGGATGACCGAGACATAGTCTTTTAGAAGCACTAGCACCTTACATGTGGGTAGAGCGTACCAACCTACATCCCCTACATCTGCTAGTCTACCCGTAAGAGTTCGCACAACTTAATCAACTACGCCAGAGCCCATAATGGCTTGTGGCTGCACACGGAAGTTTCTAGTTTGAATAATCTCATGATCCCTTTGAGCCTGGGTGGCGGTCCTAAGAAATACAGGCAAGTCCTGATGGAAACCAGGTGCCTCAATCCACCCAGATGTGTGTTTAAGTTGCCTCCTTAAATAAACCATTAAATAACAATCTCACATCCATCATGGATACACTCACCCAATCCACGTCTACTAGCATAGCATAGCATAATAAGCAAACGTAGAAGTAACTCCCAAGGGTTTGATAATAAGACAGGTAATAGGTACTACCTCAACTACTTCCCATCCCACAATTTAATTATATCCTAATCATGCAATGTTTGAGGATTGATCTAATGCATAAAAAATGGGTATGAAAAGTATAGATGATCCATGAAACCTAGAGACTCGAAGTAACACGCGGCGCACTCCGGGTATTCTATCGCAGACAAACAAACAAGCATACAATAAGTACTCATCTAATGCACAGGTAAAACTCAAATAGATCTAACCAGATAGTTCACTTAAGAACTCGGGTTTGCAAAAAGAATCAAATCAAACGAAGCAACGAAAGTCAAACGGCGGAAGAAAACAGCTTTGTGTTACTAATCTGGATCTAGGTCAAATTTTACACAAGCAAAAACTTGTTTAAGTAGATTATTCGGAAAGAGGGTTTCGAGATGAAACTCTGGCGCTTGAATCGCCTGATTCCGATAAACGAGCGAAAAGTTATACTAAAACGAAAATCGGATCTGGAATCGCGATCAAAAAAATCGCGGATTAAATCCGAGAAAAAGAAAAACGACGAACGGGTTAACGAACAGGCGTTCGTTAACTAAACTAATCTGACGAACGCATTCGTTTAAACAACTAACAAACGAACGTTCGTTAATTAGCCTAAACCGAAACTAAAACAAAAAAAACGAAAATAAAAAAACCGAAATAAAACTGAAGAAAAACCGCTCGGTTTTTAAAAAAATCGGCACGGAAAACGAGGCGGCGGCGGGGTCGGCGGCTCAATGACTCCGTGAAGTCGGCGGCGGCAAGCGGCGGATCGGGGCTAGGGTTAGGGTTTGGCTCGGGTGGCGGCGGCGGGCTTGTTGGCGGGCCGAGCGGTGGTCAATTTGGGGTGGCGGTATATAAAAGGCTGCCGGTGAGTCCGCCTGCACGGCTCGGTAAGGCGGTTCGTTTTTTTTAATAATTTCGCGCAGGAAAACAAACGAAAGAAATACTAAACGGACTCCAAAAATCCCGAAATAAATTTTCTCCGGCTTCTAAAATCAAGCCGGATTTAATGAACATTTATTTGGGGCCTAAATGCAATTTTGAAAAACACGCATTTTTCCTAAATTCAAATAAAAGTGCGAAAAAACTCCAAAATAAAATCTTATTTGATTTTATTATTAAATCTTCATTATTTCTTTATTTTTGGAAAGTCATTTTATTCCCTCTCTCATATTTTGATAGTAGAAATAATTGAAGATAAAATAATTAAAATCAAATGATCCTATTTTCAAAATTTGAGAAAACTCAAATATGAAAATAACGAAAGTCCCCAACTCTCCCCGTAGGTCCTTGAGTTGTGTAGAATTTCTAGGATCGAGCCAAAATGCAACGAAAAAAAATATGATATGAAATGATGCTCTATGTATAACATTCCAAATTGGAAATTTGGGATGTTACAAACCTACCCCCTTAAGATGAATCTCGCCCTCGAGATTCGGGTTGGTTAGAAAATAGGTGAGGGTGGTCCTTAAGCAAATCTTCCTCTCGCTCCGAGGTGGCTTCATCCTCAGTGTGGTGGCTCCACTGAACTTTGCAAAACTTAATGACCTTGTCATGAGTAACTCGACTGGCAAACTCGAGAATCTTAACTGGTTTCTCCTCATAGGTCAAATCATCATTCAACTGAATCGCTTCTAGTGGCACGGTATCTCTTAGTGGTATATCAGCCATCTCTGCGTGACACTTCTTCAACTGAGAAACATGAAACACATCATGAACTCCTGATAATCCTTCGGGTAGTTCCAACTTGTACGCAACTTCTCCCATGCGTTCCAAAACACGATAAGGTCCTACAAATCGGGGTACTAACTTTCCCTTAACTCCAAAACGCTTAACTCCTCGAAGTGGCGATACTCGAAGATAAACTCTGTCTCCGACTTTGTATTCTGTCTCCTTGCATTTTGAATCCGCATAACTTTTCTGTCTCGACTGGGCTACCTTGAGTCTATCGCGAATCAACTTTACTTTCCGCTCAGACTCCTTAATCAAATCCGGTCCAAACAACTGGCAGTCTCCAACTTCATCCCACAACAATGGGGTCCTGCACCTCCTTCCGTACAAGGCTTCGAAAGGTGCCATCTTCAAACTGGTTTGGTAGCTGTTGTTGTAAGAAAACTCCGCATATGGCAAGTTGTCATCCCAACTTGATCCATAATCCAAAGCACAAGCTCTAAGCATATCCTCTAAAATCTGGTTGACTCTCTCGGTTTGTCCATCATGCAGGGATGGAAAGTTGTGCTTAACTCCAGCTGGTTCCCAAAGTTTTGTGCAACTGCTTCCGAACTTTGAGGTGAATTGGGTTCCTCTATCGTCTGATACTCCTCGGAACTCCATGCAAGCATACAATCCTGGTCATGTATATCTTAGCCAATTTGGCCTTTGTTGTAGGTAGTCTTTCTTTGGAATGAAATGAGCTACCTTCGTCAAACGGTCGACTACAACCCAAATCGAGTCATAGCTGAGCAGGTCTGGGCAATCCCGTGATGAAATCCAGACCTAGTTTATCCCACTTCCATTCGGGTATAGGCAATGGTTGTAACAATCCTGCTGGTTTCTGATGTTCTGCCTTCACCCTCTGACAAACATCACAAACTGCTACGTACTCTGCAATGTCCTTCTTCATTCCGGTCCACCGTAAAGTATCCTTCAAATCCAAATACATCTTGGTATTTCTGGGTGAATCGAATATGGTGAATCATGTGCCTCTTGTAGAATCAACTTCACGATAACCGGGTCATTGGGCACATAAACACGGTCCTCAAACCATAGGGTATCGTGCTCATCCTCACGAAATCCCTTTGCTTTTCCTTCGCTCATTCTCTCCTTTATAGAGGCAATCTCTTTGTCGATCTTACGAGCTTCCCGATTTTATCCATCAAAGTTGGTGAATCTCCAATGCTGCTACATAGCCTCTCGGAACTATTTCTAAACATAGTTCTCGAAGATCCTCGGCTAACTCCTTTGGTATTTCTCCCGTCATTAGTGTGTTGACGTGACTCTTACGGCTCAACGCGTCTGCTACAATGTTATAGTGTAATCTCATATCGTAATCCTTGATAAGCTCCAACCATCTCCTCTGCCTGAGATTTAGCTCCTTCTGCGTGAAGATGTACTTCAAACTCTTGTGATCCGTATACACCTCACAATGGTTTCCAATGAGGAAATTTCTCCATGTTTTCAACGCATGCACTACGGCTGCTAAATCCAAATCATACGTAGCATAATTTAACTCATGAGGCTTAAGTTGTCGTGAAGCATACGAAACAACTCGCCCCTCCTGCACGAGCACTGCTCCAAGTCGTCGACGTGAAGTGTCGCAATACACCTCGTAATCCTTGGTCTGATCTGGCAGGATTAACACTGGTGAGGTAACCAAACGTTTCTTCAATTCTTGGAAACTAGCTTCACACTCCTCGGTCCAAATGAACTTGGTATCCTTCTTCAACAATTCTGTCATAGGCTTCACAATCCTTGAGAAATTCTCAATGAATCTCCGGTAGTATCCTGCGAGTCCAAGGAAACTCCGGATCTCTCCAACTGTTGTTGGTGCTTCCCGATTTATTCTGATGACAACTTTAGTGGGGTCTCTTTGATATAACTTCTCCGGATATAACATGTCCAAGAAATCCAACTTCCTTCAACCAACACTCACACTTGCTGAACTTGTCATATAACTGGTGTTCTCTGAGCTTCTCGAGTACCAAACGCAAATGCTCCTTATGTTCCTCTTCGTTCTTCGAGTAAACCAAAATATCATCAATGAACACCATGACGAACTTATCCAAAAACTCCATAAACACTTTGTTCATCATGTTCATAAAATAGGCAGGTGCGTTAGTCAGACCAAATGACATAACGGTATACTCCTACAGCCCGTACCTAGTGGTAAAAGCTGTCTTAGGTATATCCTTCTCTCGAATCTTCAACTGATGGTACCCTGATCGCAAATCGATCTTTGAAAACACCTTAGCTCCTTGCAACTGGTCAAACAAGTCATTGATCATCGGCAACGGGTACTTGTTCTTAATGGTCACTTCGTTCAATCCTCGATAATCAACAACCATTCTTAATGATCCATCCTTCTTCTCCACTAGTAATCTTTGGTGATCCCCAAGGCGACGAACTTGGGCGAATAAAACCTTTGTCCAGTAACTCCATAATCTGCTTCTTAATTTCCTCCAAATCCTGGGCTGGCATCCTATACGGTCTCTTAGATATCGGCCCAGTGCCTGGCAGTAGTTCAATCGGAAACTCAATGTCTCTATCCGTGGCATGCACAGCAACTCTTCCGGAAACACGTCCGGGAAATCCCTTACCGCTGGTACTTCCTCCTGCACAACTCATGCTAAGGAATTTACATGTGCTCTCCTCGGCTCATGCCGTGATACAAACCTGATTCTTCTCCCTTCTGGGGTGGTAAGCAAAATTGACTTACTAGCGCAATCTATGTTCCCTCCATACTTTGATAACCAATCCATGCCTAATATCACATCCAATCCTTGGGATTCCAGAACTATTAGATCCGAGGGAAATACATAGTGTCCAATCCTTAATGGCAGTCGATCACACCATATACTAGCCATGTATTACGCTCGGTGAGGTTACTAGCATGAGTGACCTAAGGGCTTGGGTTGGTAGGTTATACTTATCCACAAATCCCTTGATATGTATGAATGCGATGCACCAAAGTATCAAAAGAACAAGCTGCGATAAATGACTTAACCAAAAACTTACCTATTCGCATCTGGTGAGCTTCAACCTCCTCCACGGTAACGTGGTTCACTTGTCCTTTGTTGAAAGGGTTCGCTTCTTTCACGAGCTTCCATTGCCATTACCATTTTGGCCTTCCGGACAATCATTTGCATAATGCCGGTCTTGCGGCACTTAAAGCAAGTGATGTGGCTCAGTCTACCTTGGATGGTGTTGACGGGTTGGTGCGGTTTTTTCCATTGGTTCCTCCATTCCCGTTCCCATTCTTGGTGCCATTATGGTTGTGTGAGCTACCTCCTCCATGGGTATGCTGAAATTGTCCTCCTGTCTTTGGTGTAAAGCGAAGTTTCTGCTGAGCTCCAGAGTTATTCTTCCCCTGTCCATACTTCCTCTTGCGATTGTCAATCTGCTGCTGCTTCCCTTCAATCATGAGAGCACGATCTACTAACTCCTGGTAGTTGTTGAAAGTGGCTACCATCAACTGCATGCTCAGCTCATCATCCAGTCCTTCTAGAAACTTCTCTTGCTTAGTTGCATCTGTAGCAACGTCATCTGGGGCATAACGTGCTAACTTGCTAAAATCATCCACATACTGGCCAACTGTCCGTCCTCCTTGGCGCAAGTTGCGAAACTCACGCTTCTTCATGGCCATAGCTCCCTCTTTGAAACATGGGCGACGGAAAGCTTGCTGGCCGATCCCATGTGACGGTGTCTATAGGGTAAGTGGTCATAAAATTTCCCACCATCTTTCTTGGGTCCTTCAAGCTGATGTGCGGCAAATTTCACCCTTTCTCCATCTGTACATCCTGTAGTGGTCAACTCCCTCCCTATCTTACGGAGCCAATCATCTGCAACAATCGGCTCGGTGCTACTGGAAAACACCGGCGGATTCAGCCTTAAGAAACGGGTCAAATGGTCAACAGGTGGTGGTGGCGGTGGGTTGTTGTTGTTGTTGTTGTTGTTGTTGTTGTTGTTGTTGTTGTTGCCTTGGTTCTGTACCAATGTTTGAATCAAGGCATTCTGCTGCTGAATCAACCGAAAGTGATCTCTGGCGGAAAACAAATTAGAGGTCGCGTCTCGGAGGCATCTCGAGGGTTTAAGAAAAGGCGAGAATTTAGAATAGAATGAGGTCTAGAGAGAAACACTACCCATATGCACATGAGACAAATCACACAATATCACTCCAATCAATTCAAACAAGGGCATACAACGGTCTATCTATCGTTACAAAGTGTTGAAACTAAAACTAATATAACATGGGGGTAATCTACTACTGTTATGGTGGTCAACTAGAAAAACTGCTCCGATGAAGACTCCATGATATCTGCTCGACTTCATCTTCGTAATCATCATCACTAGGTTCGAATCGGTGTAAATGCGATGATGATGTAGTTCTCTCTGGACAGGTGCTATCTTCATCTTCTCCTCCGAGTGCTGAATTTCCCATGAGTTCTTCAATCTTCTCCTTAAGATCGTCGTTTTGTCCCACTAGAGCTACAATCTCCTCCATGTAGTCCTTGCGAGTGGCCTTCAGTTCTCCTTCTAGTTCGATAATCTTGGCTTTTGCTGTCTTCAACTCCATCATGTCTGCGCACATCTGGTTTTCCTGGCGCCGAATGTGCTGGTTTAACTCCTGGATGAAAGCTGCAATGGATCGATCTTTCTTAGTGCCAACTACCTCCCGTTGTTCATCTCGGCGCCCGCAAATCTGATAGATAGTATCCTTGAGGTCTTCTTTGTAAACTTCTCCAATGCGCCCCATGGTTATGTGAGCTGCCATGCTCTTTCCCAAACTCCAGGTTGGTGCATTGAAAACACACTCTATGGGCTCCGTGATTGGCATAAGCGTCCTTCCGGAACTTGAGCTTGAATCTTCCAGTAGCTCTTCTTGGGTAAAGTGGAATTGTAGGTCCCGGTGAAGCTTGGTAATCCGATGTTAAGGTACTTAGTGACTTCCTTCAGGTGTCGTCCAAAGGGTGTATCTTCATCCGGTTGGGTGAACTTGATCCTTGCTTCCGTCATCCTAAAAGAGTAGAAAAGATGAGGAGTTAGAAATGAGAAGAGAGAGTAGTGATCTAGGGCTTTAGCTTAATGGTCGTGTCCTACATTCAGCGTGTGCTCTGATACCATCTTTGTAGCGACCAGACCTCAAACAGTCTGATCTCTGTGCTCAGTGTCATCCCTGGATCAAGATGTCGACACCACACGAGACTCGGAGTATTTATAACAGAGTAGCAATCACACACTTATTACAATCGAATGTCTCAAGAGAGAACTTAATAAAAATAAATATGGCTTAAGACCATCTAATACGATAAAAGCGGAAGGCTTGGAAGAAAAGCGAGTCCATCAACAACAACGGCATCACTGAGTATAGAACCATGACTTAAGCACCTTACTCGTCGTCTGAAAAGTCTGCAACATGAAACGTTGCAGCCCGAAAATGGGTCAGCACATGGAATATGCTGGCAATGTAACACATAGAGAATAATGGAATAATAAGCCTATACTACATGCATATTTGGCTGGTGGAAAAGCTCTATGGTTACAGTTTTGCATAAAGCCAATTTTTCCCTACTGCAAAGGAATAAATTTATTTAACTATCATGGTGGTTGTGAAACATTGAGAATGGTTGATGACATCCTCAATCCCAATTAAAAGTACTCATTAACAAACCCAACAATATTAATTTAGAAGTAACATGATGAGATTCACATGATATCCAAGTACTAGATACTCAAGATGTCCATAACCGGGGACACGGCTAACCATGATTAGTTTATACACTCTGCAGAGGTTTGCGCACTTTTCCCCATAAGACTCGATCGCCTCCGTTTGGTTTCTCGCACTACATGGTGTTTGAGAGATGGATGACCGAGACATAGCCTTTTAGAAGCACTAGCACCTTACATGTGGGTAGACCGTACCAACCTACATCCCCTACATCTGCTAGTCTACCCGTAAGAGTTCGCACAACTTAATCAACTACGCCAGAGCCCATAATGGCTTGTGGCTGCACACGGAAGTTTCTAGTTTGAATAATCTCATGATCCCTTTGAGCACAGGTGGCGGTCCTAAGAAATACAGGCAAGTCCTGATGGAAACCAGGTGCCTCAATCCACCCAGATGTGTGTTTAAGTTGCCACCTTAAATAAACCATTAAATAACAATCTCACATATGTCATGGATACACTCACCCAATCCACGTCTACTAGCATAGCATAGCATAATAAGCAAACGTAGAAGTAACTCCCAAGGGTTTGATAACAAGACAGGTAATAGGTACTACCTCAACTACTTCCCATCCCACAATTTAATTAGATCCTAATCATGCAATGTTTGAGGATTGATCTAATGCACAAAAACTGGGTATGAAAAGTATATGATCAAAGTGTTATTTTCCTTGCTGATGATCCGTGAAACCTAGAGACTCGAAGTAACAGTAGCACTCCGGGTATTCTATCGCAGACAAACAAACAAGCATACAATAAGTACTCATCTAATGCACAGGTAAAACTCAAATAGATCTAACCAGATAGTTCACTTAAGAACTCCGGTTTGCAAAAAGAATCAAATCAAATGAAGCAACGAAAGTCAAACGGTGGAAGAAAACAGCTTCGTGTTACTAATCTGGATCTAGGTCAAATTTTACAAAAGCAAAAGCTTTTTTATGTAGATTATTCGGAAATAGGGTTTCGAGACGAAACTCTAGGCGCTTGAATCGCCTGATTCCGATAAATGAGCGAAAAGTTATACTAAAACAAAAATCGGATCTGGAATCGCGATCAGAAAAATCACGGATTAAATCCGAGAAAAAGAAAAACGACGAACGGGTTAACGAACGGGCGTTCATTAACTAAACTAATCTGACGAACGCGTTCGTTTAAACAAACTAACAAACGAACATTCGTTAACTAGCCTAAACCGAAAAAACCGAAACTAAAACAAAAAAAACAAATATATTAAAAAACCGAAAAAACCAAAATAAAACCGAAGAAAAACCGCTCGGTTTTTAAAAAAAACCGGCGCGGAAAAGCGAGGCGGCAAACCTCGTGGCCAGTCGGCGGCTCACGTGAAATCGGCGGCCAGCGGATCGAGCTAGGGTTGGGGTTTGGCTCGGGTGGCGGCGTCTTTGGGCCGTGAGGTTGGCCAGGCAGGCGGAGTGGTGAGGCTGAGGCGGCTCGGGGTGGCGGTATATAAAAGGCTGCCCAGGCGGAGTCCCGCTTCGAATGCAACTTGATAAAGGCGGTTCGTTTTTTAAATAATTTCGTGAGAAAAACAAAGCGAAAAGAAATACTAAGCGGACTCCAAAATCCGAAATAAATTTTCCCGGCTTCTAAAATCAAGCGGATTTAATGAACATTTATTTGGGGCCTAAATGCAATTTTAAAACGCAGCATTTTTCCTAAATTCAAATAAAAAGGCGAAAAACTCCAAAATAAAATCTTATTTGATTTTATTATTAAATCTTCATTATTTCTTTATTTTGGGAAAGTCATTTTATTCCCTCTCTCATATTTTGATAGTAGAAATGATTAAAGATAAAATAATTAAAATCAAATGATCCTATTTTCAAAATTTGAGAAAACTCAAATATGAAAATAACGAAAATCCCCAGCTCTCTCGTGGGTCCTTGAGTTGTGTAGAATTTCTAGGATCGAGCAAAAATGCAACGAAAAAAAATATGATATGCAATGATGCTCTATGTATAACATTCCAAATTGGAAATTTGGGATGTTACATATGGGTGCTAGTGCTAGTGTAATACCCATTGACTTATACAAAGAAATTATGCATGATATTGCACCTATTGAGTTAGAAGAAATTGATGTCACAGTTAAGCTTGCCAATAGAGATACTATTTCACCAATAGGGATTGTTAGAGATGTCGAAGTCTTGTGTGGGAAAACTAAATATCCCGCTGATTTTCTTGTTCTTGGTTCCCCACAAGATAGTTCTTGTCCCATTATATTTGGTAGACCCTTCTTGAACACTGTTAATGCTAGGATAGACTGCGAAAAGAATGTTGTTACTATTGGCTTGGATGATATGATTCATGAGTTTAATTTCTCTAAATTTAGTAAACAACATCGTGAGGAAGAATTGCCTAGTAAGGATGAAATTATTGGTCTTGCTTCTATTGCCGTACCTCCTAGTGATCCTCTAGAACATTATTTGCTAGACCATGAAAATGATATGTTCATGAATGAAAGAAGGGAAATAGATGAAGTATTCTTTAAACAGGAACCTATTCTGAAACACAATTTGCATGTTGAAATTTTAGGGGATCCTCCTCCACCCAAGGGTGATCCCGTGTTTGAGCTTAAACCGTTGCCTGATAATCTTAATTCTTAAATATGCTTATCTTGATGAAAAGAAGATATATCCTGTTATTATTAGTGCTAACCTTTCAGAGCATGAAGAAGAAAGATTATTGAAAACTCTGAAGAAACCTTTGTCTTTGCTATTGGATATACTCTTGATGATCTTAAGGGCATTAGTCCCACTCTATGTCAACATAAAATAAATTTGGAAGCAGATGCCAAACCAGTTCGTGATCCTCAACGACATTTGAATCCTAAAATGAAAGAAGTGGTAAGAAAAGAAATACTAAAGCTTCTAGAGGCAGGTATAATTTATCCCGTTGCTGATAGTCAGTGGGTAAGTCTTGTCCATTGTGTCCCTAAGAAGGGAGGTATTACTGTTGTTCCTAATGATAAAGATGAATTGATCCCACAAAGAATTATCACAGGTTATAGGATGGTAATTGATTTCCGCAAATTAAATAAAGCTACTAAGAAAGATCATTACCCCTTACCTTTTATTGATCAAATGCTAGAAAGATTATGCAAACATACACATTAGTGCTTTCTAGATGGTTATTCTGGTTTCTCTCAAATACCTGTGTCGGCTAAAGATCAATCAAAGACTACTTTAACTTGCCCTTTTGGAACTTTTGCTTATAGATGTATGCCTGTTGGTTTATGTAATGCACCTGCTACCTTTCAAAGATGCATGATGGCTATATTCTCGACTTACGTGAAAAGATTTGTGAGGTTTTCATGGACGACTTTTCCGTCTATGGCTCCTCTTTTGATGATTGCTTAAGCAATCTTGGTGAAATTTTGCGTAGATGTGAAGAAACTAATCTTGTCTTGAACTGGGAAAAGTGCCACTTTATGGTTAATGAAGTTATTGTCTTGGGGCATAAAGTTTCTGAAAGAGGTATTGAAGTTGATAAAGCCAAGGTTTATGCTATTGAAAAGATGCCATGTCCCAAGGACATCAAAGGTATAAGAAGTTTCCTTGGTCACGCCGGATTTTATAGGAGGTTCATTAAGGACTTCTCAAAAATTTCTCGACCTCGACTAATTTATTACAAAAGATATACCATTTTGTATTTGATGATGATTGTGTAGAAGCATTTGAAATACTTAAGAAAGCATTGATCTCTGCACCTATTGTTCAGCCACACGATTGGAATTTACCCTTTGAAATTATGTGTGATGCTAGTGATTATGTTGTAGGTGTTGTTCTAGGGCAAAGAGTCGATAAGAAATTAAATGTTATCCATTATGCTAGTAAAACTCTAGACAATGCTCAAAGAAATTATGCTACTACTGAAAAAGAATTCTTAGCAGTGTAATTTGCTTGTGATAAGTTCAGACCTTATATTTTTGACTCTAAAGTAACTATTCACACTGATCATGCTGCTATTAAATATCTTATGGAAAAGAAAGATGCTAAACCTAGACTTATTAGATGGGTTCTCTTGCTACAAGAATTTGACTTGCATATTGTTGATAGAAAGGGAGCTGAGAACCCAGTTGCGGAACAACTTGTCTAGGTTAGAAAATGTTCTTGATGACCCACTACCTATTGATGATAGCTTTCACGATGAGCAATTAAATGTTATAAGTACTTCTCGTAGTACTCCTTGGTATCTTGATTATCACGAACTATCGTTGCTAAATTTATACCACCTAGCTTCACATACCAACAAAAGAAAAAAGTTCTTTTATGATTTGATACATTACTTTTGGGATGACCCACGTCTTTATAAAGAAGGAGTAGATGGTGTTGTTAGACGTTGTGCACCTGAGCATCAACAGGAACAGATCCTACGCAAGTGTCACTCCGAAGCTTATGGAGGACACCACGCTGGAGACAGAACTGCACATAAGGTATTGCAATCCGGTTTTTATTGGCCTACTCTCTTCAAGGATGCTCGTAAGTTTGTCTTGTCATGTGATGAATGTAAAAGAATTGGTAATATTAGTAGACGCCAAGAAATGCCTATGAATTATTCACTTGTTATTGAACCATTTGATGTTTGGGGCTTTGATTATATGGGACCTTTTCCTGCCTCTAATGGATATACACATATTCTAGTTCTTTGTTGATTACGTTACTAAGTGGGTAGAAGCTATTCCAACTAGTAGTGCTGATCATAACACTTCTATTAAAATGCTTAAGGAAGTTATTTTTCCGAGGTTTGGAGTCCCTAGATATTTAATGACTGATGGTGGTTCACACTTTATTCATGGTTCTTTCCGTAAAATGCTTGCTAAGTATGACGTTACTCATAGAATTGCATCTCCCTATCATCCACAGTCTAGTGGTCAAGTAGAATTGAGTAATAGAGAGCTCAAATTAATTTTGCAAAAGATTGTCAATAGGTCTAGAAAGAATTGGTCCAAGAAACTTGATGATGCATTATGCGCTTATAGAACTGCATATAAAAATCCTATGGGTATGTCTCCGTATAAAATGATTTATGGAAAAGCATGTCATTTACCTCTTGAACTAGAACATAAGGCATATTGGGCTATTAAAGAGCTCAATTATGATTTCAAACTTGTCGGTGAGAAGAGGTTATTTGTGTTGGAAATATGCCCTAGAGGCAATAATAAAAGGATTATTATTATATTTCCTTATTCATGATAATTGTCTTTTATTCATGCTAATTGTATTATCCGGAAATCGTAATACACGTGTGAATACATAGACTACACCATGTCCCTAGTGAGCCTCTAGTTGACTTGCTCGTTGATCAATAGATAGTCATGGTTTCCTGACTATGGACATTGGATGTCATTGATAACGGGATCACATCATTAGGAGAATGATGTGGTGGACAAGACCCAATCCTAAGCATAGCACAAGATCATGTAGTTCGTTTGCTAGAGCTTTTCCAATGTCAAGTATCCTTTCCTTAGACCATGTGATCGTGTAACTTTCGGATACCGTAGGAGTGCTTTGGGTGTACCAAACGTCATAACGTAACTGGGTGACTATAAAGGTATACTACGGGTATCTCCGAAAGTGTCTGTTGGGTTGACACGGATGGAGACTGGGATTTGTCACTCCGTATGTCGACGGAGAGGTATCTCTGGGCCCACTTGGTAATGCATCATCATAACCAGCTCAAAGTGACCAAGTGTTTGGTCACGGGATCATGCATTACGGTACGAGTAAAGTGACTTGCCGATAGTGAGATTGAGCGAGGTATTGGGATACCGACGATCGAATCTCGGGCAAGTAACGTGTCGATTGACAAAGGGAATTGTATACGGGGTTGCTTGAATCCTCGACATCGTGGTTCATCCGATGAGATCATCGTGGAACATGTAGAGCCAACATGGGTATCCGGATCCATTTGTTGGTTATTGGCGGAGAGCTGTCTCGGTCATGTCTGCATGATTCCCGAACCCGTAGGGTCTACACATAAGGTTCGGTGACGCTAGGGTTATTAGGAAGACTTGTATGTGATTACCGAATGTTGTTCAGAGTCCGGATAAGATCCCGGACGTGACGAGGAGTTCCGGAATGGTCCGGAGGTGAAGATTTATATATGGGAAGTTGTCATACGGTCAGCGGAAAGTTTCGGGGGCATATCGGTATTGTACTGGGGCCACCGGAGGGGTTCCGGGGGTCCACCGGGAGGGACTACCTCTCTCGGAGGGCCTCACGGGCTGTAGTGGGCAGGGAACCAGCCCCTGGAGGGCTGGGCGCATCCCCCCCTGGGCCCATGCGCCTAGGGTTGGAAACCCTAGTGGGGCGCCCCCTTGGCAGGGGCAAGCCCCTCCCTTGGCCCACCCCCCTCTAGATCTCATCTAGAGGGGGCCGGCCCCCTTCCCCCTTCCCCTATAAATAGAGGGGCGAGGGGAGGGCTGCAAACAACATCCAAGGCGCAGCCCCTCCCCTCCCCAACACCTCTCCTCCTCCGCGTGAGCTTGGCGAAGCCCTGCCGGAGAACTGCCACTCCATCACCACCACGCCGTCGTGCTGCTGTTGGAGCCTTCTTCCTCAACCTCTCCCTCCTCCTTGCGGGATCAAGGTGCGGGAGGCGTCATCCGCTCCGTCTCGTGTGTTGAACGCGGAGATGTTGTCCGTTCGGCACTTGATCATCGGTGATTTGGATCACGACGAGTACGACTCCCTCAACCCCGTTCTCTTGAATGCTTCCGCTCGCGATCTGCAAAGGTATGTAGATGCACTCCTATCACTCGTTGCTAGATGAACTCATAGATGGATCTTGGTGAAACCGTAGGAAAAAAAATTATTTTCTGCAACATTCCCCAACAGTGGTATCATGAGCTAGGTCTATGCGTAGTTCTCTTTGCACGAGTAGAACACAATTTGTTGTGGGCGTAGATGTTGTCAACTTTCTTGCCGCTACTAGTCTTATTTTGCTTCAGCGGTATTGTGGGATGAAGCGGCCGGGCCGACCTTACACGTGCACGCTTACGTGAGACAGGTTCCACCGGTCGACATGCACTAGTTGCATATGGTGGCTAGCGGGTGTCTGTCTCTCCCACTTTAGTTGGAGCGGATTCGATGAAAAGGGTCCTTATGAAGGGTAAATAGAAGTTGACAAATCACGTTGTGGCTTTTTCGTAGGTAAGAAAACGTTCTTGCTAGAACCCTATTGCAGCCACGTAAAAGATGCAACAACAATTAGAGGACGTCTAACTTGTTTTTGCAGCAATTGCCTTGTGATGTGATATGGATAAAAGTTGTGATGAATGATGAATGATATATTGTGATGTATGAGATCATGTTCTTGTAATAGGAATCACGACTTGCATGTCGATGAGTATGACAACCGGCAGGAGCCATAGGAGTTGTCTTAATTTTTGTATGACCTGCGTGTCATTGATTCAACGCCATGTAATTACTTTACTTTATTGCTAAACCGTTAGCTATAGTAGTAGAAGTAATAGTTGGCGAGCAACTTCATGGAGACACGATGATGGAGATCATGGTGTCATGCCGGTGACAAGATGATCATGGAGCCCCAAGATGGAGATCAAAGGAGCTATATGATATTGGCCATATCATGTCACTACTATTTAATTGCATGTGATGTTTATTATGTTTTTGCATCTTGTTTACTTAGAACGGCGGTAGTAAATAAGATGATCCCTCATAATAATTTGAAGAAAGTGTTCCCCCTAAGCGTGCGCCGTTGCTAAAGTTAAATGCGTTTGAAGCACCACGTGAAGATCGGGTGTGATAGATTCCTACGTTCACATACAACGGGTGTAAGACAGTTTTACACATGCAAAACACTTAGGTTTACTTGATGAGCCTAGCATGTACAGACATGGCCTCGGAACACGAGAGACCGAAAGGTCGAACGTGAGTCGTATGGAAGAATCGATCAACATGGAGATGTTCACCGATGATGACTAGTCCGTCTCACGTGATGATCGGACACGGCCTAGTCGACTCGGATCATGTAACACTTACATGACTAGAGGGATGTCAAACCTGAGTGGGAGTTCATTAAATAATTTGATTAGATGAACTTAGTCTAAAATCTTTGCAAATATGTCTTGTAGATCAAATGGCCAACGCTCATGTCAACATGAACTTCAACGCGTTCCTAGAGAAAACCAAGCTGAAAGATGATGGCAGCAACTATACGGACTGGGTCCGGAACACGAGATCATCCTCATAGCTGCCAAGAAAGCATATGTCCTAGAAGGACAGCTAGGTGAAGCACCCATCCAAGAGAACCAAGGCGTTATGAACGCTTGGCGATCACGCGTCGATGATTACTCCCTCGTTCGGTGCGGCATGCTTTACAACTTAGAACCGGGGCTCCAAAAGCGTTTTGAGCAACACGGAGCATATGAGATGTTCGAGGAGCTGAAAATGGTTTTCCAAGCTCACGCCCGGGTCGAGAGATATGAAGTCTCCGACAAGTTCTATAGTTGTAAGATGGAGGAAAATAGTTACATCGGTGAGCACATACTCGAGAATGTATGCAGGTTGCACAACCGCTTTGTCCTAGTTGAATATTAACCTCCGGACGAGGCGGTCATTGACATGATCCTTGATCGCTCCCACCGAACTACAAGAGCTTTGTGATGAACTACAATATGCGTGGGATGGTGAAAACTATTCACGAAGTATTTTCAATGCTTTGAAGTCGTGAGGTAGAAATAAAAAGGAACATCAAGTGTTGATGGTCAATAAAACCACCAAGTTCAAGAAGGGCAAGGGTAAGAATAACTTCAAGAAGGACGGCAAAGATGTTGCCGCGCCCGATAAGCCGATTGCTTGGGAAGAAGTCAAAGAATGGACCCAAGCACGAGGCCGAGTGCTTTTATTGCAAAGGAAAAGGGTCCTTTGGAAGCGGAACTGCCCCAAATACTTAGCGGACAAGAAGGCCGGCAACACTAAAGGTATATGTGATATACATGTAATTGATGTGTACCTTACCGATTACTCGTAGTAACTCACAGGTATTTGATACCGTGCCGTTGCTCATATTTGTAACTCACAGCGGGAGCTGCGAATAAGCGGAGGCTGGCGAAGGGCGAGGTGACGATGCGCGTCGGGAATGGTTCCAAGGTCGATGTGATCGCCGTCGACACGCTACCTCTACATTTACCTCTGAGGATTAGTCTTAAACCTCAATAATTGTTATTTTGTTACAAGTTTGAGCATTAATATTGTATATGGATCTTGTTTAATGAGAGATGGCTACTCATATAAATCCGATAATAAAGGTTTTTCTATTTATATGAGATATATGTATTATTGTCATGCCCCGATGGTCAATGGTTTATTCTTAATGAATCTCGAGCGTGATGTTACACATATTCATAGTGTGAATACCAAAAGATGTAAAGTTGATAACGATAGTCCCACATACTTGTGGCACTTTGCCGCCTTGGTCACATTGGTGTCAAGCGCATGAAGAAGCTCCATGTTGATGGACTTTTAGAGTCTCTCGATTATGAATCATTTGACACATGCGAACCATGCCTCATGGGCAAAATGACCAAGACTCCGTTCTCCGGAACAATGGAGCGAGCAACCAACTTATTGGAAATCATACATACTGATGTGTGCGGTCCAATGAGCGTTGAGGCTCGCGGAGGATATCGTTATGTTATCACTCTCACTTACGACTTAAGTAGATATGGGTATGTCTACTTCATGAAACAAAAGCCTGAGACCTTTGAAAAGTTCAAGGAATTTCAGAATGAAGTAGAGAATCAACGTGACCGAAAGATAAAATTCTTACGATCAGATCGTGGAGGAGAATATTTAAGTCATGAATTTGGTACGCACTTAAGAAAATGTGGAATCGTTTCACAACTCATGCCGCCTGGAACACCTCAGCGTAATGGTGTGTCCGAACGTCGTAATCGCACTCTATTGGATATGGTGCGATCTATGATGTCTCTTACCGATTTACCGCTATCATTTTGGGGATACGCTCTAGAAACAGCCACATTCACTTTAAATAGGGCTCCGTCTAAATCCGTTGAGACGACACCGTATGAATTACGGTTTGGGAAGAAACCTAAGTTGTCGTTTCTAAAAGTTTGGGGATGCGATTCTTATGTCAAGAAACTTCAACCTGAAAAGCTCGAACCCAAGTCGGAAAAATGCGTCTTCATAGGATACCCTAAGGAAACCATTGGGTATACCTTCTACCTTAGATCCGAAGGCAAGATCTTTGTTGCCAAACGGATCCTTTACGGAAAAAGGAGTTTCTCTCGAAAGGAGTAAGTGGGAGGAAAGTAGAACTTCGATGAAATCTTGCCTCTTGAACCGGAAAGTAGTGCAGCTCGGGAAAATGTTCTGTGGTGCCTACACCGACCGGAGAGGAAATTAATGATGATGATCAAGGTGCTTGGATCAAGTTGCTCTTGAACTTCGTGGGTCCACAAGGACACGTTCCACACCCAGTGGTATGGCAACCCTGTCCTGGAAATCATGTTGTTAGACAACGGTGAACCTTCGAACTATGAAGAAGCGATGGCGGGCCCAGATTCCAAAAAATGGCTTGAAGCCATGCAATCCGAGATAGAATCCATGTATGAAAACAAAGTATGGACTTTGGCGACTTGCCCGATGATCAACGAGCGATAGAAAACAAATGGATCTTTAAGAAGAAGACGGACGCGGATGGTAATGTTACCATCTATAAAGCTCGACTTGTCGCTAAGGGTTATCGGCAAGTTCAAGGGGTTGACTATGATGAAACTTTCTCTCCCGTAGCGAAGTTGAAGTCCGTTCGAATCATGTTAGCAATTGTCGCATACTATGATTATGAGATATGGCAAATGGACGTCAAAACGGCATTCCTTAACGGTTATCTTAAGGAAGAACTGTATATGATGCAGCCGGAAGGTTTTGTCGACCGTAAGAATGCTAACAAGGTATGCAAGCTCCAATGATCCATTTATGGGCTGGTGCAAGCATCTCGGAGTTGGAACATTCGCTTTGATGAGATGATCAAAGCGTTTGGGTTTATCTTGAGACTTATGGAGAAGCCTGCGTTTACAAGAAAGTGAGTGGGAGCTCAGTAGCATTTCTCATATTATATGTAGATGACATACTTTTGACGGAAATGATATAGAACTTTTGGACAGCATTAAGGCCTACTTGAATAAGAGTTTTTCAATGAAGGACCTTGGAGAAGCTGCTTATATATTAGGCATCAAGATCTATAGAGATAGATCGAGGCGCCTCATAGGTCTTTCACAAAGCACATACCTTGATAAGATATTGAAGAAGTTCAATATGGATCGATCTAAGAAGGGGTTCTTGCACTGTCTTTGCAAGGTGTGAAATTGAGCTCGGCTCAATGTCCGACCTGGCCGAAGATATAGAAGAGATGAGTGTCATCCCCTATGCCTCGACCATAGGGTTTATTATGTATGCCATGCTTTGTGTACCGGACCTGATGTAAACCTTGCCGTAAGTTTGGTAGGAAGGTACCAAAGTTATCCCGCAAGGAACAACTGAACAATGATCAAGAATATCCTGAAGTACACGAAAAGGACTAAGGACATGTTTCTCGTTTATGGAGGTGACGAAGAGCTGCTCGTAAAGGGTTACATCGACGCTAGCTTCGACCAGATCTGGATGACTCTAAGTCACAAACCGGATACGTGTATATGTTGAATGATGGAAGCGAAGTGGGTGCAGCCGCAGCAGAAAGCGTCGTGGCGGGATCTACATGTGAAGCGGAGTACATGGCAGCCTCGGAGGCAGCGCATGAAGCAATTTGGGTGAAGGAGTTCATCACCGACCTAGGAGTCATACCCAATGCGTCGGGGCCGATCAAACTCTTCTGTGACAACACCGGAGCTATTGCACTTGCCAAGGAGCCCAGGTTTCACAAGAAGACCAGCACATCAAGCATCGCTTCAACTCCATTCGTGAAAATGTTCAAGATGGATACATAGAAATTTGCAAAGTGCATACGGATCTGAATGCCGCATGAATCGTTGACTAAACCTCTTCCATGAGCAAAACATGATCAACACGAGAACTCTATGGGTGTTCGATTCATCCTGGCGTAACTAGATTATTGACTCTAGTGCAAGTGGGAGACTGTTGGAAATATGCCCTAGAGGCAATAATAAAAGGATTATTATTATATTTCCTTGTTCATGATAATTGTCTTTTATTCATGCTATAATTGTATTATCCGGAAATCGTAATACACGTGTGAATACATAGACTACACCATGTCCCTAGTGAGCCTCTAGTTGACTTGCTCGTTGATCAATAGATAGTCATGGTTTCCTGACTATGGACATTGGATGTCATTGATAACGGGATCACATCATTAGGAGAATGATGTGATGGACAAGACCCAATCCTAAGCATAGCACAAGATCGTGTAGTTCGTTTGCTAGAGCTTTTCCAATGTCAAGTATCCTTTCCTTAGACCATGTGATCGTGTAACTCCCGGATACCGTAGGAGTGCTTTGGGTGTACCAAAGCGTCATAACGTGGCGGGTGACTATAAAGGTATACTACGGGTATCACCGAAAGTGTCATTGGGTTGACACGGATCGAGACTGGGATTTGTCACTCCGTATGATGGAGAGGTATCTCTGGGCCCACTCGGTAATGCATCATCATAATGAGCTCAAAGTGACCAAGTGTTTGGTCACGGGATCATGCTTTACCGTACGAGTAAAGTGACTTGCCGGTAACGAGATTGAACGAGGTATTGGGATACCGACGATCGAATCTCGGGCAAGTAACGTATCGATTGACAAAGGGAATTGTATACGGGGTTGCTTGAATCCTCGACATCGTGGTTCATCCGATAGGATCATCGTGGAACATGTAGGAGCCAACATGGGTATCCAGATCCCGCTGTTGGTTATTGGCCGTAGAGCTGTCTCGGTCATGTTCAAGATGATTCCCGAACCCGTAGGGTCTACACACTTAAGGTTCGGTGGCGCTTAGGGTTATTAGGAAGACTTGTATGTTATTACCGAATGTTGTTCGAGTCCGGATAAGATCCCGGACGTCACGAGGAGTTCCGGAATGGTCCGGAGGTGAAGATTTATATATGGGAAGTTGTCATACGGTCACCGGAAAGTTTCGGGGTCATATCGGTATTGTACCGGGCCACCGGAGGGGTTCCGGGGGTCCACCGGGAGGGGCCACCTCTCGGAGGGCCTCATGGGCTGTAGTGGGCAGGGAACCAGCCTGGAGGGCTGGGCGCATCCCCCTTGGGCCCATGCGCCTAGGGTTGGGAAACCCTAGTGGGGGGCGCCTTGCTTGGGGCAAGCCCCTCCCTTTGGCCGCCCCCCCCCTCTAGATCTCATCTAGAGGGGGCCGGCCCCCTTCCCCCTTCCCCTATAAATAGAGGGGCGAGGGGAGGGCTGCAAACAACATCCAAGGTGCAGCCCCTCCCCTCCCCAACACCTCTCCTCCGCGTGAGCTTGGCGAAGCCCTGCCGGAGAACTGTCACTCCATCACCACCACGCCGTCGTGCTGTTGTTGGAGCCTTCTTCCTCAACCTCTCCCTCCTCCTTGTTGGATCAAGGTGCGGGAGACGTCATCCGCTCCGTACGTGTGTTGAACACGGAGGTGCTGTCCGTTCGGCACTTGGTCATTGGTGATTTGGATCATGACGAGTACGACTCCCTCAACCCCGTTCTCTTGAACGCTTCGCTCATGATCTACAAAGGTATGTAGATGCACTCCTATCACTCGTTGCTAGATGAACTCATAGATGGATCTTGGTGAAACCGTAGGAAAAAAATTTATTTTCTGCAACGTTCCCCAACAATTTGATATTAGTTCACTTGATGAATGGAGAACCCAAGCTTATGAAAATGTCAAGTTGTTTAAAGAAAATTTTAAAAGATGGCATGAAAAAATGATACAAAAGCGTGAGTTTAATGTAGGTGATTATGTATTGCTATACAACTCTCGTTTAAGATTTTTTGCAGGAAAACTTCTCTCTAAATGGGAAGGCCCCTATGTTATCGAGGAGGTCTATCGTTCCGGTGCCATAAAGATCAACAACTTCGAAGGTACAAATCCGAAGGTCGTAAACGGTCAAAGAATCAAACATTATATCTCAGGTAATCCCATAAATGTTGAAACCAATATTATTGAAACCGTAACCCCGGAGGAATACATAAAAGACACTTTCCAGACCGTTTCAGACTCCGAAAAGGAATAGGTATGTGGTACGGTAAGTAAACCGACTCCAAAACAATTTTTAAGGCAATATTCTCCGTTTTGGAATATTTAGAAAAATAAAAAATAAGTAGCAGTCCGGGAAGGACACGAGGGCCCCACGAGGGTGGTGGGCGCGCCCTACCCCTCTGGGCGCGCCCCCCTACCTCGTGAGCACCTCGTGTGCCTCCCTGACTCCGTTTTCTTGCACGATACGTATTTTGGTCGGTAAAAATTCACTATATATTCTCCCGAAGGTTTTGACTCCCGCATCACGCAAATATCCTGTGTTTTTGTTTCGAGTTGTTGCTGCTACAGATTAGATCAACATGTCTTCCCAGGATTTGGAAGGAGAAAGCTATGTAGATGATTACTTAGCCAATCCTAAGGTCTATGGAGATGTGGAGCACGATGGTTGGACCACGGAGGAAGAAGAGGACTGTGAACCCAAGGGGAAGGAGGAGACGAGCTCAGATGAATATGAAGCCTCATTACCTCAACCTGGGGACATGCACGTGGAGTTCAAAAAGTCAAGTCTCCCTGATAGGGGAAAGAAACCAAAGTTCGAGTTTATCCCTTTTCATTTCTTGCAGGAAAATAAGCAGGACCTATGCAAAAAGATATTAACCTTGGAGTGGGAGATTGATGATCTGAGGGATCAGAATACCTTCCTCAAGCGTAAATTAAAAGAGAAGGGCAAGCCCGCATCATCAACAACACCTCCACTCCCTTCACTAACAAAAGAGACATAATCACATGGGTATGGGCACTCCCCTTGGCAACTGCCAAGCTTGGGGGAGGTGCCCCGGTATCGTATCACAATCACAACTCCTATCTTTACCATTTTTTTCTTAGTTCGATCCTATTAGTAGTATCTTGATCCAGTAGAATAAAGTTTATGGCATGATCTAGTTTTGAGTTTTGCTTTATGATCCCTCTATGTAATCGAGTCCGTGAGCTATATAATAAAGATTAGTGTTGATCAAGGGCTTGATTATTTTGCCATGATCTTGGGTGAATAAAAGAAAAGAAGAAAAAGAATAAAAAGAAACAAAGAGTTCATATTGATCTTATTGAGAGTAATGACTTCACATAGAAAGAGTATGATGATTAAAAGTTGTTGGGAGTTGGCAGACATAGCTTTGGTAATCGTTGCAATTAATAGGAAGTAATAAGGAAAGAGAGGTTTCACATATAGATATATTATCATTGACATCTTTTATGATTGGGAGCACTCATTAAAATATGACATGCTAAAGAGTTGATGTTGGACAAGGAAGACAACATAATGAATTATGTTTTCTTATATCTGAGATAAAGTATGTTGTCATGGATCCTCTAACATGTTGAGCTTGCCTTTCCCCCTCATGCTAGCCAAATTCTCAGCACCAAGTAGAAATACTAGTTGTGCTTCCAAATACCCTTAAACCAGTTTTGCCATGAGAGTCCACCATATCTACCTATGGATTGAGTAAGATCCTTCAAGTAAGTTGTCATCGGTGCAAAGCAATAAAAATTGCTCTAAATATGTATGATTGATTGGTGTGGTAGAAATAAGCTTTATACGATCTTGTGGTGTGGAAGTAATAAAAGCGACGGACTGCATAATAAAGGTTTATATCACAAGGGGCAATATAAAGTGACGTTCTTTCGCATTGAGATTTTGTGCATCCAACCATAAAAGCGCATGGCAACCTCTGCTTCCCTCTGCGAAGGGCCTATCTTTTATTATTATCTTCTACCTTATGCAAGTGTCACGGTGATCTTCACCTTTCCTTTTTCATTTTATCCTTTGGCAAGCCCAGCATGTTGGAAAGAACATGATATATATATATATATATATATATATAGATCTATATATATATATATATATATATATATAATTGGATGTACGGGAGCATGAGTTATTATTGTTGACATTACCCTTGAGGTAAAAGGTTATGGGGCGAAACTATAAGCCCCTATCTTTCTCTGTGTCCGATCAAGACTCCGTAACCACAAGTATTGCGTGAGTGTTAGCAATTATGAAGGACTAGATGATAGTTGAGTATGTGGACTTGCTTTTTAGCTCTGACATAGACTCTTTCCGATGTTATGATAAATTGCAATTGCTTCAATGATTGAGGTTATAGTTTGTTGGTTCTCAATAAGGTTTCTGATTCATACTTTTGCATTGTGAATAGATCATCACTTGAATATAAGTAATCATATGACAAAATCTATATATGTTTATGTTATGAGAATAATCATGATGCCTTCATGTTCGTATTTTATTTTTATCGACGCCTCTACCTCTAAACATAGGGACATATTTATTGTTATCGGCTTTTCGCTTGAGGACAAGCGAGGTCTAAGCTTGGGGGAGTTGATACGTCCATTTTGCATCATGCTTTTATATCGATATTTATTGCATTATGGGTTGTTACTTCACTTTATGTCACAATACTTATGGCTATTCTCTCTTATTTTGCAAGGTTTACATAAGGAGGGAGAATGCCTTGAATTTGGAATTCTAAATTTGGAAAAGGAGCAAATATTAGAGACCTATTATGCACAACTCCAAAAGTCCTGAAACTCCACGGAATATCTTATATTAAATAATAAAAAATCCTTGCCAAAGATGAAGGCCAGGGCTCACACCACATCCCACGAGGTGCCCCCACGCCCAGGCGCGCCCCCTACCTCGTGGGCCCCCTGGTGGCTCTCCGATGACCATCTTCTGCTATATGAAGTCTTTCGTCGAGAAAAAAACAAGAGGCAACTTTTCGGGACGAAACTCCGCCGCCACGAGGCGGAACCAATCTAGGGCTCCGGCAGAGCTGTTCTGCCGGGGACACTTCCCTTCGGGAGGGGGAAATCATCGCCATCGTCATCACCAACGCTCCTCTCATCGGGAGAGGGCAATCTCCATCAACATCTTCAAAGAAGACCATCTCATCTCCAAATCCTAGTTCATCTCTTGTATCCAATTCTTGTCTCCAAGTCCGGATTGGTACTAGTAGGTTGCTATTAGTGTTGATTACTCCTTGTAGTTGATGCTAGTCGGTTTATTTGGTGGAAGATCATATGTTCAGATCCTTTATGCATATTATTACCCCTCTGATTATGAACATGAATATGCTTTGTGAGTAGTTACGTTTGTTCACGAGGACATGGGAGAAGTCACGCTATTAGTAGTCATGTGAATTTAGTATTAGATTCGATATTTTGATGAGAAGTATGTTGTCTAGCCTCTAGTGGTGTTATGTGAACGTCGACTACATAACACTTCACCATTATTTGGGCCTAGAGGAAGGCATTGGGAAGTAATAAGTAGATGATGGGTTGCTAGAGTAATGTGAAGCTTAAACCCTAGTTTATGCGTTGCTTCGTAAGGGCTGATTTGGATCCATATGTTTCATGCTATGGTTAGGTTTACCTTAATACTTTTGTTGTAGTTGTGGATGCTTGCAATAGAGGTTAATCATAAGTGGGATGTTTGTTCAAGTAAGAACAGCACCCAAGCACCGGTCCACCCATATATCAAATTATCAAAGTACCGAATGCGAATCATATGAACGTGATGAAAACTAGCTTGACGATATTCCCATGTGTTCTCGGAAGCGCTTTTCCTATTATAAGAGTTTGTCCAGGCTTGTCCTTTGCTACAAAAAGGATTAGGCCACATTGCTGCACTTTATTTACTTTTGTTACTTGTTGCTCGTTACAATTTACCCTATCACAAAACTATCTGTTTCCATTTATTTCAGTACTTGCAGAGAATACCTTGCTGAAAACCGCTTATCATTCTGCTCCTTGTTGGATTCGACACTCTTACTTATCGAAAGGACTACAATAGATCCGCTATACTTGTGAGTCATCACCCGCCTGTTTTCATGGGCTATGATTCTGTGTGAAATGCCTCCCTCTCTTGGTGTACCAACTTGTTTTGACAAATATTTAGGAACGAAGGGAGTATGTTGCATGGGGTGTAGGTAAATATCTGTCCATGTGGTTGTCTCCTATCTGGAGTTGGTGGCGCTGCTACATGCCACTCTTCACTAGATATGTGGTTGTGCCTAAGGAATTTAAAGTTTGTTAAAGGTAGCACACATTTCATTCTATTCTTTGATGTTGCCTCTCCTCTCTTCCGCTCGGGAGAGCATTGTTCGTCTATTAGGTGTGTCCCGGGCTGATCGTGTTCTGACCTTAGACTTACAAATGCAGAAAAAGCACCCCTCTAGCAAAAAAACTACAGAAAAGCTTGCGTGTGAGTTATTAGCTTTTAACACAATAACAAAAATGTTTGTACCAAACAGTCATCAATGCTCAATGCCACTGATCATGAAATTCCCTAACCCCAGACATACACAAATACCTGGAATTTACACCACACCACCATCAATACAATTCCATAACAGTTAGCCGCACTAGTCTAAGCTTGTAGGAATAAATACGAGTCCACAACAAGCGAAAAATCGCTATAAAAATAAAAATGGCAAGCTGAGAAAAAAAGACCTTAAAAAATCTAGCCATGGGTGTCAGAATCTATTATCAATATTTCTCTCAAAAGGATTTCTCTTCTATATAAAGTATAATATTACAAAGGGGCAGCTTAAATATCATGGAGTTGAAATGTAAAAAGGGTAATAATCAACACTACACGAGCCTCTCTTTTCCCAAGGTTGTTTCCTAAGACTGATTGACTGCTTCCCCGGCGATATGATCGCATCTGCCCCTCCTCAACTTCCACCTTCCACCATGGAAGTTAAACCTCCAACATGGACGCTGATGTGACATCTGTATGCGACCTAGAAAAAGTCAGTTAGCTTGACCGTTGAATCAAGATAGAGCGCAATAGTGCCCATATGTCATAATTCACACTTTCACGGGCAAAGAAGTTTATGCTCGCAACAAGATCCAAAAGAACCAATCTGCCATAAGGAATGTACAACAATAATGATGCCTCGTGTCTACTTTCAGATAAATTACGGTGCAGTGAAACAGTATTGTAACGTTTGTTTCACTTATGATCACAAAAATGCAAAGGGTTTGCACAAATGGCGACTTAACCACAAATGGGAGTACTAAAAAAATGCAGCTGCCCAATCTTGTAAGCTCCATGCTGTTTGTGGTAAAAACAACAGTGCTACTGAAATGCAATTAGAGAGCTGTGATGTCCTTCTAGTTGATACATACCTAAGGGCATCATCGTCTGATTCTAGGCTTGCAACGGAATTCTGCTAAGAGTGCTATGTGATCTGATGACCATTCAGGTGAAGGGAGAGCAGTGTCTTTTCTTAAGCTCTCCTCATCCAGAAGCTCCAATAAAGACTCCACTGACAACGAATCCGCTGAAATAAGAAAGAAACATGGTAACTGACAATCATCAAACATATCACGGTACTAAATGCTTATTCCAGAATAATGGAGATATCAAAAATGCAAAATAGCATACAAATACAATGCATCAGGCACCTACCTGTGTAAAATATGTAATCAACAGTACCAGTGAAATCTCTTGTGCAATTTGTGAAAAGTGGTTCATTTGTTCCTGAGTCCATCCTCCTCCGCTGGTGCTCCAAATCATAACCGACACCTACCATCCTTGCAAATGAAGAATATGCACTGACCTATAAACAAGTAAAACCTTTGGTCAGAACAGTTGAAAAGGAGAAAAGATAAACAAGCCATGGTAGTTTTACTGTACCAGAGGAAGCTGATGTGTCAGCTTGCTCACAGGGCGTAAAATTCCAAGGGGGTCAATGGCCAGATCTGGATGCAATTGGTCAACTTTGCCTATCGCAAGAAGCCCGTGTGGAGTACTGAAAGGCAAAAGGAAGCACAAAGGGATTAAGAGTTGGAGAAAACAAATAAGTATGAAAAATATTGCTCCGATGGGATCTTGATACGCACCTCCCAGGGATTGAATTGAAATCCCACAGACCAACATTGGAATGTCCGCACTGTTAGCTATCTTTTCCAATCCTTTCAAAAGTGTTTGAACCTGCAAAACCATACTTGCTGTTAATCTGAATATTTCAGATGTTGCCGAGTGCTAGCCTACAAAGAATGTGATGATACAGACCTCCCATAGCTTGACATCTTTGAGATCTTGGTGGACATTTACATGTGTATTGGCCTGCAAATTGGAAACATTTGAAAAGAATAAAAAATTGAGACACCCATAACATCAAAAGGCTTTCAAGCCTGGACCACTACGAATAATAACAGAGGTCAAGGACTAACATCATAAACTCAGCGCTATAAGGGGGAACTTGCAGTAAGATGCGCCTTTTACCAAGCACCCATCATTGACATACAGATGCTTTCCATGCATCTCAACTTATTACAGTCATCATATATATGGTAGTATATATACACCCACGTCATCCTATATATCATGATAGTTCACCCATGTCTCATATACTACTATGTGGTACTCCCTCCGTCCCAAAATAAGTGTCTCACTTAGTACAAAGTTGAGACACTTATTTTGGGACGGAGGGAGTAGTATATATACTACTTTATCCTTACATATATAAAACTTCTAATCCCTAAATGTAGTGACTAAACAAGAAAAATAATGTCACGTGCTATTTTGCATTATACTGCTAGCAGTTCAACAGCTAAATATCTATATCTATACCAATATATAAAGACACAGAGGGGCAGATCCAATTAGTCTCAGCCGTCAAACCATGTCAATCCAATGACCTAGATTGCTCCAATGGTGAGCGCTCAACATGTCTAGCATGCAATTAATATCACTCTTATATTTCTTTACGGAGTACCAAATATCATCACATAGTTAACAGGTAACTGATATCCTACCTAATATGAACATGCAATTAATTTCCTCCCTAATATCAACGTGTATCGCACGTACACAATTACTAGTATAGGAAAAGGTCCACTTTTGATCTGTTAGCTATTGTCTTGGTTTAACACTTTAACATACAGCCTGTACTTCGAAACTGTCTAATTTACACATCAACTATCTAAATGTTCAAATTACGTCCTAAAGTAGTATTTGTGGGCGGTTTTGTGTGGCCTGGGATAAATGTCAACACGTTTTACCACCTAATTCTCTACTGGGCACTTCCTTGGCCACTCTATGGCCTCCGCTATAGCTTCCGCTGCTCACAACTCTTTCATCACACCTCTTCTGTTTCAGAGACAGTGCTTTGACACGTGGGGAGCAGGCGAAGAGAGGATGGCCAAGGAGGAAAAGGTGTTAGTGTTAAGAGCTAGGAAGGAGGAAAGGGAACAGAGAGCGCAGACAAGGATAGGGTAGAGAGAAACGGGCGCTTCCCAAATAATGACTCGACATGTGGGGCTACTGCTAAGTAAAGAATGAAGTGCCAAAGTTGACGATAAAGCAGCCTCCTCACCAGGCCCGTTGACAAGGGTGGCCAAAATTGGCCGACCGCACAGGGCCCCCAAATTTTTGGGGCCCCCCAGTCCAGCAGGCAATAGGTATAGGTCAGGCCCAGCACACGGTCCACTTCAAGGCCTGGGATCATGTGCTGTTTATTTCTCAGTGCTGAAAGAAAGATCCAACACACGATACTCCTGATTGGCCCATCAATTCAATCAGTCTGGATCGATTAGCGACCGATCAACCTACGCATATGCACGCACAAAATCAGCGCGTTAGTTTCCCGAATCACAACTGACTAGATCCATTAGCGATCGTATATTGCAGGGATTTGCTCGGCATCGGTGATTCGCAATTTGAGGACTCGGGCAGGGATGCAGGAGACTGGACGACGGCGGCAGCTGCAGGCGGCCACGCCCCACGGCACTCACTGACTTGTACAGTTGCACGGTAGCGCTGTCCGACGCTGAGCGGAACGGAATTAGCCAGCTCAAGCCCTTTCGTGCTTTTCCACATAATATGAAGCCTTACTAATGTAGGCTACTTCATTGTTGAATATATTTATAATAAGTATTAGAGCACTTATTCCATCAGTACATCTTATATTGTTTATGTTAATTTGGTTATTTTCATCTTTTGTGGACATGTGCAGTATTTTTCATCTTCTGCTTTGCAGTCAAATTGTTTGAGTTAGATAGTCAAGCTATCATGCATCCAAGATTTGCGAAGTAGTTGCTTCAAAATGAGGTTAGTTTATTAGTTTAGCACAAACTTTACTCTTTTAGCATTACTATTTGATATATTTATATTTATTGTAGTAAATAACATATATTTGAACTTATATAATTAAGTGAGACTAAATCTACTTTGGTTCTTCAGTTATATGATTTTTCTCAAAATTTAGGGCTCTGTTTTACTTTTTGCTCCAAGCCCCCAAATATCTGGAGACAGCCCTGCTCTTCTCCAAACACCACTCGAGAACCCAGCTCCCAAACAGTCCTGAGAGTCTAGGGTGTAAATTGAACGGTAATGAAGTTGATAGACCAGAAGTAGACCTTTAACAATCATGCATATAAAAATGCCATATCTAGTAAGTGCATAGCTACTTTATACACATCTAAAGAAAGAAGGGTGATTGACGTACCACACAAAGGAGCTGTCTTTACCAGGGTTTTCAGTTCCTTGGTTGCCAAATTTGGCTTCTAAGACCGCAATCAGTGCAATGTTATCCTTCAAACAGAATGTGTGATAATAAGAAGTCGGTACAGAATCCAATAGCATATAATCTCTTCTAAAATTAATCTTACTTTAATCAATCGATTTAAAGCCACCCTCTTTTGTGCAGGTGGAATAATCGCATCTGTTAAAGACTGTGCAGCCTTATTGAACTCGACCTACACACAAGCAAGTACAAGAAGTATCAGATAGCTGCAAATCAGCAGGTAGCTGCAACGTACAGTGGAGGTACCTCATATTTCTTTACGTGTGAAAATCTGTCTCACGGAAGAAAGTAGCACAGCCGTCAATGGCATGAGGAACTCCAGCATACACCTGTGACAACAATGAAGTAGAATCAAATAAGACAACGAAAGGTATCTAACCAATTTGTGACGATAAACTGCAACTCAAAGATACCTCTGTTGTCCTTTTCTTGTAAAGCGCCTGATATCCATGTTTATCAAACTCAGGTGCAAAAAATCCTCAAGTGGTTCAATTGTACCTGAAACCAATAGCATTTTGCTTAATTGTCACCTTTTATAATCTTAGGGCACTTCTCATTTTTAGCATTTTAATATGCAAATTAGTTCAAATAAAGAAACCAATCATGCAAAGAAGAGAAAATAATCATAAGCACCTTCAAGAAAGAAGAAACTGTTCATAACGATCATGCAGAGATATTTTTGAAAGCTTAAACAATGGGCAAACTATGATAAATTCAAATCCAACGTCCCTATAAACAAGGAAAACAAGTGACGACCCAAATGAAAAATGAAACAGGCTAACAAGAGTATATAAGAGACATGGTACGTTGTTGAACAGAGTCGTCACGCATAAGTGCACCTTGGATGCAATATTTTTATTATGCAAACAATTGAGACTTTCTCAGTTCATTAAATCAAATATATGATGCAACTAAAGGCGAAACATAGGTCACACAAAAATTAAATTGACAAGAAAGGTTATCACATCATACCTCCTGAAGACATATGATGTCAGCATGATAACCAATAATTTCACGCATCAAATTTTGTCTCCGGTAAGTCCATGAAAGAGCCCATGTTGGGCAGTAGCTATATGCATCGCTTGTAGCATATGCATCTGCAAGAATATTATAAGACAGCACTGTGAATGTCCCGAAAGAAGAACTCTGGCTGTCCATATCCAAGTGACCCAAAACATCTCCATTCACTTGGATAAGGCGGCGTGGAGTAGGGGTTGGTGCTGGAATCACACGTGACGTCATAATTGAAGTTGGAGGTCCTGCTGGTACTTTCTTTTCTGTATCCACCGCTGCACATTCAAATCTCAGAACATGGCCAATATCATCTGCAGTCGGTGTATATGTCTGCGAGCGTCCCACTTCAAACCAAGTTTCACCCGAGCTTTTGTCAGAGCCCGAGGGATACAAAGGAACAGGTCCATTATTAACACCAGGGCTCTGTCCAAGATTTGACATTGAGCCAGACCCAGAACTGAGAATCCCTGAACTACCACTGCCAAATCTACCAAATAGCTCCTCCTCTTCAGCTCCATTTTCATTTAAAGCACTACTAGCTCGCTCATGCAAAACCTTGTGGTGCTGCCACGCATCAGAGAAGCACTTAGCAGAACAATGGTAGCTCTTAGCAGCAGGTATTTTTGACTTGAGACAACCTAGACACTGGATTGTTGCTTGCTCCATTGGATGTACACTGCAGATAGCAACTTTCCGATCGCTTTGTATGCGGTACCTTCAAGAGAAGAGTCAAATCAGTATAACTATGTGTTGTAAGATACACAAAAGCTGTAAGATACCATGAAGAGAGAACAGACTGGAAAAGTAAAGACACGAAAGAACACCTAAAGAGCTCATTTTAAGTTGTATCAGCTCGTGGTAACTTGCTAACAGCACCTTGGATATCAGTTTGTTAGGGCACTTTGGGAAAATACATTTTCTCTACTCCTATAAAAGACTCAGTTGGTGATGATGGTGTGTCTACCATCCGTCATTTCTGACCACTAGATCTGCATCTAACAACTGTGATGTAAGTTGTGCCTTTTTGCAACAATATCCCACTTCTCTGCTCCAATTTACAGAAAACCCCTTAGTATCTTGAAAACAACCACATTCCTCCCTTAACTCATCAAAACAGCCCAAGAAATATATTTTGAGTGAAACATAATATATTTTTAGTGATATATGTATATCAAAACTAGACTGTTTTCTTTCAAATTTGTGAATATGTATTATTCTACTTTTGATCCGTTGCAACGCACGGGCACATTGCTAGCTTCTTATAAATAATGAGGCAAGATGAAGAAAATTGGCAATACATCAGGGAAAAAATTCAAGTTTTCTTGTGCATGTTTTTTTTTCTATAAAGGGCACGTTTATTAACTCAAAATGTAGCATAAAGCGGATACAAAGCATGATGAGCAACTTCTCAAAAAAGATAATAAATGTACACTGTTATAACATGGAGAACAGCAAAAAAAGATCATTCAACAATATGATCAAATAAACCCTGCGCAAAAAACACAACAGATAAATTGATTTCTTTTATAATACAACTACAACCACTTGTATTTTGCGCACAGGACACATTTTTTTTCATATTTTTGCACGATTTTTGATGGTGCACAATTGTACATATTACATGTGGTTCTGTCAAACTAGCGACTGAAAAGCAAACAAAATGAAAGCATACAAAAAAAGATTTGGTGGGCAATACTAATATTTTACTCCCTCCGTCCCGAATTACTTGTCGCAAAAATGGATGCATCTAGACATATTTTTAGTTCTAGATACATCCATTTCTGCGACAAGTAATTCGGGGCGGAGGGGGTATCTGTGTAAAAAAAAGATTTGGTTTGTGTTGTAACAAAATAATATTGTATTTATCTTAAAACACTTATAACATATATCTTAGCAGTGTACCATAGTGACTAGTGAGTTTATTGTAAGTAAATTTGAAGAACTGACATAATGTGTCAGTCTTCTAAAAAATTGTCTATAGGCAGTGTACGAGGAAGCGGCTAATAAAAAGCAAACCAATGAAACTACATGTGTTAACGGACTAGCTCCGCTATCTTCATAAGTCTGCAATACTAAATTCTCAACATATAGCATCCAATTGATGCAATTTAGCATTGTTTATAAGGCGACCTAAGGCGAGCACCATCCGCCCTGATGCCTAAGCGCCTAAGGTGGACGCCTAAACGCCTAAAGCGGGCACACTTGCAAGGCACTGGGCGCCTTGCTGCCTAAGCGTCGGCTAAGCGTCAAAGGCGGGACGCCTTATAAACAATGCAATTTAGACCTACTTGACATGACAAACAATGGACATGATGAAATGATTAACCATCCAAGCAAGAGTGTAATGAGTAATGCACAACAATATTATATATATTCAATAACAGGTAATCGCCCGGACACCCAGCACAACAATATTATATATATTCAATAACAGGTAATCGTCCGGACACCCAGCTGGTAGTGATTGTATTGCCAATTGTATATGTGGCATACGCACAGCTTGTAAGCAACAGGTAGGGCACCGCATCCTCGTACACTGCCTATAGATCATTTTTTAGAACACTCGAGCATTATGTTAGTTCTTCAAATTTACTTACAATACATTCGCTATGATACACTGCTAAGATATACTCCCTCCGTCCCAAAATATAAGAGCGTTTTTTACACTAGTGTAGTGTCAAAAACGCTATGTTATAAGTGTTTTTACATAAATAAAACATTAACTAGGACAGTGCCTGTGTGTTGCAACAGGATATAAATATTCTAGTATGTTAGCTTGTGATTTACCTGCCCATATTAATGTGATGGTGTAAATAAATATTTATCAAATCCTGCCATGATTTACCTTATAGTTTGATGAGAAGTTTGGTAAGTAAACTGAAGTGGAATTGGTTCATAAGGTAAGTAAATTAAGATGATTTATTGTCATACGGGGAAGGTTGGACGGAGGGGTGGTGGGAAGAGAAGTGATGAAAGATGGAACCTTACATTCTTTTTAAGTAGTAGAGATACAGATTTGTTACAACAAAGGAAGAATATGGATAAGGTGGGGTGTGGGAGTGACAAGGCCAGTAAGAGATCAAACAGAAGAGAAGGACACGTGTAGTCAACAAAACAAAAATAATGGAATGTGTGTTCAATCTCTCACTAACCGTAAGCAAGTAAAGTAACTTGCAGCTGAACCTAATATGCAACCAATTTTAATATGCAGTACTTCAAAAGAAGATATAATAATCCTTTTTGAGCCCAGAGGCGTCAAAATTCAGTGTACAATCAAGCAGCCTCTTTGTTCAACAAGTGCTGTTCAGCTCAAGGATTGTATCCCAGTCTAAGAATCATGTGACCCCAAGTGAACAAACTGATAGCACTTGTGGAATAGCTATCTCTACAAAATTATTTATATGATCCAGTGCAATCCCAAAATTTTACAATGCTCCCATTTCACCCAAGATGGATAGGACCATTATTGCCCAATGATTGATAGCATTCTACAAGCCAAGCAGGCTTCATCTCCATTACGACTCTTACGATCCTATCTAACTGTCGAGAGCTCTAAGCACAACCAAAATCAGACAGCATAATGACTTGCTCGATGAATTACTCAGTTATTCTTATAACCATTCTGCATTATCCCATGTGGTGGCTTAATATATCATAGACTCAATAGTTTTATCTGTCAGTGAATCAAGATACAACTTCTGAGTCCTGAAAACTGTACTACGTCTCCAACTCAACAATCTAGTTATGTCTCAAAGGCAACCATTGGCATTTAATATTCTCTGTGTTTCCATTCATTCGCAAAAACACAAAATTGGCTTCTTAGAGCAATCGATGCTCCAAATTGTCCAGAGCTCGAAGCACAACCAAAATCAGACAGCATATTGACTTGCTCGATGAATTACTCAGTTATTCTTATAACCATTCTGCGTTATCCCATGTGGTGGCTTAATATATCATAGACTCGATAGTTTTATCTGTAAGTGAATCAAGATACAACTTCTGAGTCCTGAAAACTGTTCTACGTCTCCAACTCAACAATCTAGTTATGTCTCAAAGGCAACCATTGGCATTTAATATTCTCTGTGTTTCCATTCATTTACAAAAACACAAAATTGGCTTGTTAGAGCAATCGATGCTCCGAATTGACACGGTTGTGCTTCATATATTCAGGAACTAAGAAGAACAGGACTTTCCTGAGTTTAGCAAGTAGTTAAGCATATAGCAATCTGATCAATACTAAAAGACCCTTCTTTTAACAGCATTAACTAGTACTAACGCACAAGCGGAACTAATCATTCCACAATGCATATCCTATTGAACCAAAAGTCAGAGTCACGAGCTGCTCGCTCACCATCTGTATCGCATGAAGTGACCATCAACAGCCGCGGTCTCAGGTACGTCTTCGGTGGAGATGGCCCCATTGGGCAGACGCAGCAGCACATACGGGGTGATCTCACACCCCACAATCGGGATCTCCGACGGCAGGTGCACCCGTACCACGCTCAGCATCCTCCACCCCTGCTCCTCCTCTGCTGCGCTCTTCTCCACAGCCCCAGCACTAGCACCAGCACCGGCACCAGCACCAGCTCCAGCTCCTCACAGGGGCGGGCTTAACACGGGGCATGGGGGTTCAGTTGAACCCCCAATTTTTTTCTGAAAATAAACTGTTGTTAGTAGTATAATTCGGGATCTCGAAAATTGTAGTCTTAGTTCCGCGAAATGGAGACTAAAATCATGGGTGGGCGGATGCGCCCGCCGCGCCTTCATAGTCCACCCTACCGATGGGATGGAACGGGGTTAACTGAGACAAATCTCGAATAAAGGGATCTGGCTGGATTCGATTGCTCGTAGCCAAGAGGAGACCGGAGAAGAAAAAACGAAGAGCAGTCTGAGCAAAGCTAGGGCTTCCTTACCAACAAAATGAATCGCGTTGAGCCACGCCACACCAGCAGCTGCAGAAGGGATCGGAGGAGGAAGATCAGGAGAGAACCCCGCGAGCTCCTCCACTTCGAGATGGCAGACGCGCTTCGGTAGGAGGGGGGAAGGGGTTTCAGCGACGAGGGACTCCGGGATGGTGCAGTGGATTTGGGAGCAGAAGCATAAACATTTTTTAGGACATGCTTCATCACTCCTTCCTCTCCTTGGGCCGAGCCCATTCTCCATTCATTTTAATGGCCCATCGCCACTGCCTTGTTTTTCTTTTCACGGGATTGTGACTGCCTTGCTTTTTTTTTTCTTTGACTATATAATTGTCGTGCGTTGCAACAGGAGTATAAACATTTTAGTAGATTAGCTCATGATTGCACGTCTATTATTACATTGGTGTGCTAAAATCTTAGCAAATTTTTCTATGCAATTGCCAGGATTTATTCATCATCTTATAGTTAAGCACTTATTTGACAAGAATTTATTGACTTATCAAAGAAAAATAATATTTCTACTACTTGAAAAGAGAGATGGAGGGAAATGCCATCTTATTATGAAGCACTTATTTGGTAGGAATTTATTAACTTACCAAAGAATATTATTATTTTTGAGAAAAATCAGAAATGGGAGAAAAAAATAGGAGAAAAGGAAGGGATAATGTTAAATGGGCTTAGAGAGGTTGGACGAAGGAGAGGTGAAACGGGAACCTTACGTTCTTTTTAAGTAGTATATAGTCGTTGTTCCGCGAAATGGAGACCAAAATACATGGGTGGGCGGATCGCCAAGGCTTTCATAGTCCACCCTACCGATGGGATGGAACGGGTTAATCGAGACAAATCTCGAATAAAGGGATCTGGCCGATTCGATTGCTCAGAGCCAAGAGGAGACCGGAGAAGAAAAAACGAAGAGCGCCTGAGCAAAGCTAGGGCTTCCTTACCAACAAAATGAATCGCGTTGAGCCACGCCCACACCAAAGAAATGCAGAAGGGATCGGAGGAGGAAGATCAGAGAGAACCCGCGAGCTCCTCCACTTCGAGATGGCGACGCGCTTGGTAGGAGGGGAAGGGGTTTCAATGACGAGGGACTCGGGATGGTGCAAAGGATTTGGGAGCGTAGCATAAACATTTTTTAGGACATGCTTCATCACTCCTTCCTCTCCTTGGGCCGAGCCCGTTCTCCATTCTTGCTTCCCATTTTATTTCATGCAGCCACATGTTCCGCCCTAATGGCCCATCGTCACTGCCTTGTTTTTCTTTTCACTAGATTGTGACTGCCTTGCTTTTTTGTTTTGACTATATAATTGCCGTGCGTCGCAACTGGAGTATAAACATTCTAGTAGATTAGCTCATGATTGCACGTCTATTAATACATTGGTGCGCTAAAGTCTTAGCAAATTTTTCTATGCAATTGCCAAGATTTATTCATCATCTTATAGTTAAGCACTTATTTGGCAAGAATTTACTGACTTATCAAAGAAAAAAATATTTCTACTACTTGAAAAGAGAGATGGAGGAAAATGACGTCTTATTATGAAGCACTTATTTGGTAAGAATTTATTAACTTACCAAAGAATATTATTATTTTGGGGAAAAAACAGAAATGGGAGAAAAAACAGGAGAAAGGAAGGAATAATGTAAAATGGGCTTGATAGAGGCGATGGTCCCGATCTTTCGATGAGATGATAACTATCAATTTGGTGGAGATGACTTTGACGATCAGACTACAAACGTTCACGACGTTGCGCCTTAGCAATTGCTAAACCAACTCCGAGAGGTTATTGACCATGGCGGAGCATGATCAACCTAACCACGAAGGTCTATTCCTGCAAGCAATCGAAGAACGAGCAAGAATATGATTAAGCAATCTGAATATTGCGAATATGGATGAAGTATTAATAAAAGTGGGGTTTCATAAGCGGTCTTGGTCTAGTCATTGGACACAAACGAAGTACATGAAGTTGCAGCGACGGCTAACTTTTAACTAAATAAAACCCAGGACTAAACGATGCCTTAAGGGCTGTATTTATAGGGAAAAGAGAGGGGATTTTGTCCACCCTTGGCAAGGTGGGACTAAAACACCTCCTAAGTCGTTTCCCCTACAATATGGACTCTAAAAATAGATTACATGGGCCTGGCCCAAAATAAGGTGGCGCAACATCAATAGTAAGCTATGGACGAAATTTACAAAAGGCCATCTTGTATATTTCGTCCATTTTCTTGTATGTCATCATGGTGGCTTCAAAGTCCGAAAATCTCCACTTGAACCTCCATTCTTGTTCTCTTCGCACGCACCTTCATCTCCGTGCTTGACCATGCTCCAATGCTCAACCTTCTTATCTGTGCTAGGCCCTTCAATTGCAAGCAACACAAACGTATCTAAGTTAGGCAGCATCATATTCTCATGAACACTAGAAACATTACCAAGAAATGAAAGTACCTGATAATTTAATTGGCGCATCTAAGCTCTAGCAACTGTTCCAAGAGGTAAAGCAGCATGGGATATGGGTGTAACTGTGGTAGCCATGTCCTCATCATCCTCCCCTTCTTGAAAACAAAGTCGTCCTCGGCGTTGCTTAATCTGAAATCTGGCTAACAATAGAGACAAGGTGTACACGTTGTATATGTATATGTCATCCATTTTAACTGATCTTAGTTGTGGCACATGTGACACAGTTATACAAGAGCACCCTTCAAAAGTCGTGAAAAACAAAGCCAATATATTATCACAAGAAGTCAAAGGCATGAAAATATTGCAACTCAGTTTGCACATACTCCCTCCGTTCCCAAATAATTGTGTTTCTAGCCATCTCAAATGGACTACAACATACGGATGTATGTAGACATGTTTTAGAGTGTAGATTCACTCATTTTGCTCCGTATATAGTCATTTGTTGAAATCTCTAGAAAGACAATTATTTGGGAACGGAGGGAGTATAAGTGAAGCTCTTATTCATAACAAAAGATTGGCAATGCTCATCATTAAACCATCCCAACCTTGATGAACCATCACCAAGATTAGAGGTCATATCAAAATGATTAAACATTGGCACAACTATTTTCAAACGTATTTGATCCAAATGTGATCTATTCACTGATTCACATGGTTCTTTCGCATCAATAGTTAATTCAATGGGTTCACTCAAAATTGTTTGATCACATGGCAAAGTCAAATCATGAACACAGTCCTCTAAAATAGCTGGTGTGATCAAAGTAGTGGGTAGCTCATCACTGTAACACCCCGATAGTTAAGCTATAGTAACCACACACTAATGGTGCCATGTCATCGCGATTAAATTTCTAAACCTCACTTGGATCCAAACCGAATTCAAATTTAAATTGAAAAGAGTCAAATTTTTATTTCTTCAAATGGTAAAACAAAAATGTCCGCTGGGTTGCCAAAATTCACTAACAATTTTCCTGAAAGAAACCAACATTTTATGAGAAATTAAAATGCCCTTAAACTAACTAAAATTGGACCAACAACTTTTAATTGACCCTTTTCAATTTAAGTAAATATTTGCACATTTCAAAATAACTTGGAACTTGCCGTGCTAGCTGATAGCATTACATGGTATTTATGTGTCAAGTACCTTGTTGAACCAAAAATTCTTTGCCTTTAATAGAAATAGCAAAACACTAGCTAAAAATAAAACAAAATTAAAAGAAAAGGAAACAAAGCCCCCCCCCTGCTGCGTCGTGGCCCAGCTGGCCACCAGGCCACAACCGGCTGGCCCAGTCGCGCCCCACCCCACTCTCCATAACCCCCTGGGAAACCCTAGCCCGACCCCACGATCCCCATTCCCCCCCTTATCCGTCGCCACCAACAGGGGCGCTCGCCCGCACGCATGAGTCCTCGAGGGAGAGGAGCTCCCTCGTGCCTGACGCAGCGTCAGCGACCCCTCTGACCGCCTCGCCTGCTTCGCCCCGCCGCACGACATGTCATTGCCGGATCGCCTCGTCGCACCGCTGCCTCCATCCTCCTCCTCGCCCCCACCGCCGTGCCTCTGATCCCGGTGAGGACCCCGATCCTCCTCCTCCCCGTGCCCTCACGACGGCGCTCGCCCGCGCCACCACACCGTTCGGTCTGCGCGCCCTAGCACTAACCCTCACGCAGCAGCGCCCCGCCAGCGCCGCGCCACTGCGCTGGCCTCGCGACGCGCCATCCGCCCGCTCACTGCCCTCGCGCTCACCACCACTACTCCCCGCTAGCACCGCCGCTCCCCATGCCCCCTACTACCGTCGGCCCTTGCTCGCGTGGGCCCGTCAAACTGCTCGCTGTTGCCCTGGTTCATTGTGCAGGTGCGTGCTCAGCAGCTGACTAGGACTGCGCCACGGTCCACTCGCCCGCTTGCTGCTCACTGGAGCTCACGCCGCCATCGCTCCCACTGCCACCTCCGCGCCTCCACTACACCTGCCCGACCGGCCACAAAGCCGGAGTTCCCCACGCCGCCTGCTCCCCACAGCGCTCTCCTCGCTCCGGCCATGCAGGCGATCAGCTGCGCGCCTTGACGCCCGCTAGTGCTCACATACCGCTAGGCCCCTCAGGGCCTATGATGGGGGCCCCGCGCCTAGAACGTTAAAAAAATAAATTAAAATAAATAAATAAATAATAAGTAAATAAAAATGTTAATTAATTAATTAAATAAATTAACTTAATTAGCCTGTTTAATTAAACTAATTAAACATTAGGTACCTAATTAACTAATTAAACTGATTAATAGGTTAATTAGGTTATTGTACCTATGATATGCGGGACCCACACGTCAGCTGACCAGTCAACGCCTCTGTTGACTGCTGACATCATGCTGATGTCATGCTGACGTCGGCGTGCACTGTTCTGGATAATGTTGGATTAAGATAAAACAAATGCAAAAAAATGATTTAAATCTTTTAAAATCAATATAAAATAAAACGTAGCTCGGATGGAAAAACTTTGTACATGAAAGTTGCTTAGAACAACGAGACGAATTCGGTACGCAACCCGTTCGTCCACCGCGCATCCCTAGCATAGCGAACACGCAACTTTTCCCCTCCGGTTGCTTTGTCCGAAAACGCCAAACACCGGGGATACTTTCCCGGATGTTCCCCCTTTGCCGGTATCACCTACTACCGCGTTTGGGCACACCTAGCATCACGCTTTGTCATGTCATGCATCGTTATGCATCTGTTTGCATTGTATTCATTGTTTCTTCCCCCTCTTCTCTCCGATAGACTACGAGACCGACGCCGTTGCTGGTGCCCCGACCGACTACGGTGTTGACGACCCCTCCTTCTTGCCAGAGCAATCAGGCAAGCCCCCCCCCCTTGATCACCAGATATCGCCTATTCTTCGCTATACTGCTTGCATTAGAGTAGTGTAGCATGTTACTGCTTTCGGTTAATCCTATTCTGCTGCATAGCCTGTCATTGTCTTTGCCATGATTTGTTACCCTTACCTGCTATCCTACTTCTTAGTATAGGATGCTAGTATTCCATCTGTGGCCCTACATTCTTGTATGTCTGCTGTGCTATACTATTGGGCCGTGATCACTCGGGAGGTGATCGCGGGTATATACTATATACTTTATACATGATACATGTGGTGACTAAAGTCGGGTCGGCTTGTGGAGCACCCGCGAGTGATTCACGGATTGGGGGCTGAAAGGACCTTTGTCCCAACGACCCTCTGTGTGGATCTTTGTGGCGGAGCGACAGGGCAGGTTGAGACTACCTAGGTGAGAGGTGGGCCTGGCCCTGGTCGGCGTTCGCGGTTACTTTAATAACACACTTAACGAGATCTTGGTATTTGATCTGAGTTGGGTCGTTGACCTTATGCGCACTAACCGCCACGTGGGACAAGATACGGGCAACCGGCGTCGTGGTATCAGCCGAGGCATTTCGTGACGTCAGCGACTGAGCGGCGCACGCCGGATTGGACTGGAATGCCTGCTAGGCTAGGTCTGCTTCTGGCCGCGTTCGCAACGTGCAGGTGTGCTATGGGCCTAGACCCATGTGCGCTTAGGTTTAGACCGGCGTGCTGACCTCTCTGTTGTGCCTAGGTAGGGCTGCGACGTGTTGATCTTCCAAGGCCGGGCATGACCCAGGAAAGTGTGTCCGGCCAAATGGGATCGAGTGTGTCGGGTAATATGGTGCACCCCTACAGGGAAGTTTATCTATTCGAATAGCCGTGATCTTCGGTAACATGACGACTTGGAGTTGTACCTTGACCTTATGACAACTAGAACCGGATACTTAATAAAACACACCCTTCCAAGTGCCAGATTTAACCCGGTGGTCGCTCTCTAACAGGGCGGCGAGGAGGGGATCGCCGGGTAGGATTATGCTATGCGATGCTACTTGGAGGACTTCAATCTATTCTCTTCTATATGCTGCAAGATGGAGGTGGCATGAAGTGTAGTCTTTGACAGGATTAGTTATCCCCCTCTTATTCTGGCTTCTGCAGTTCAGTCCACTGATATGGCCTTTACACATATATCCATGCATATGTAGTGTAGCTCCTTGCTTGCGAGTACTTTGGATGAGTACTCACGGTTGCTTTTCTCCCTCTTTTCCCCTTTCCCTTCTACCTGGTTGTCGCAACCAGATGCCGGAGCCCAGGAGCTAGACGCCACCGTCGACGACGACTCCTACTACACTGGAGGTGCCTACTACTACGTGCAGCCCGCTGACGACGACCAGGAGTAGTTTAGGAGGATCCCAGGCAGGAGGCATGCGCCTTTTTTTTGAAAGCTCAGGACAGTGAGGGCTGCCCCTCACTGACTTTAAATTAACTCAACAAAGTATACATGTACAACTCTGTGGTGTTACATTTTAAGATGGGTGTGTAAGCCCTCACCACTAGAGAGGAGAAAAGAGAGGGGGGGGGCAAAACGCAATACAAAAAAAGTGTCCTGTCTTGCAAACTAGATAGAAGTGACAAAACTGTCCACAAATGGCACTAGAGCCTCCCTGACCCTGTATCTCATCATATGAAAGTCGGTCTTGAACCTGAGGAGCCAGCCCTCAAATGTAGGCAGCACCCCCCTGAAGTGCATGTTGTTACGTTCTTTCCAGATGCTCCAGGCCGAAATGATAAATATGTCTATAAACATAGGGTTCGCCCACCTGGTTCTCGCCTCATGCATAAGTTGGAGTCTGTTCCCACCACGCATCCAATCGATTCCCAGCTGCATCCAACATGCCCTACTGAATGGACACTGGGAGAAAAGATGCTCAACCGTTTCTTCGGGCGGGTCATCACAAAGGAGGCAAGTGTACACGTCATCGCGCAGCTTCATACCTCTCCTCTTGACATGTTCACGGTATTCAGCCTGTCCGCTAGAAGGAGCCATGCAAAAACCCTCCATTTATTAGTGCGTTTTGAATTCCAGATCCAGTTGAAAGCATCGTCCGCCACCACCTCACGAAAGCAATGATCATAGTATTTCTGGGGAACGAAGCCCGCGCCCCCAGATGCATCGCCAGATGTCTGGGGTTTCAGAAAGCTCAGTGGAGGCCAAGCTGCCTTGAAGATCTCGCAGTTCTTCCCTGGCTTGCGTTGAGAGCGGCAACTAAAAATTCCGTCCAAGTGTCGGCGCTGTCAGTAGCGCTTGCACCGAGACATCTCCGTCCGCCGCAAAGGAGAACAGCCGGGGGTGGCTATCACTGAGGATGTCGTTGTGCCACTGGTCTTTCCAAAACAGAACTGTGCTCCCATCACGAACCTCCACCGACGTAACTCCTCTGTATATTGGAGTGAGATGCAGGATATCACGCCACCAAAACGACCCGCACAAATCAGCTGCATGGGGCACCAAACCCTCATAATACTTGGACCAAATTAGGTTAACCCACGGCACATCACACCGGTTGTAAAACTTGTGCAGTTGTTTGAGCAGCAGGCCTTGGTTCTAAATTTGGAGATTAATTATCCCCAACCCACCTTTCTCTTTGGGGCGACAGACTAGGGTCCAAGCCGCCATGGATACATCTTTGTGGCCATCATCAGTTTCCTTCGCCCAGAGACAGTATCTCCTTAGTTTGTCAAGGTGCTCCAGGATCTTCGGCGGCAACCTGATTGAGCACATAGCATAAATCGCGAGGGACGTGACCACCAAATTGACTAAGGTGAGTTTTGAACCAAGGTCCAACAGTGAGGCCGCCGTGGACAACCTACGCTCGACTGAAGCCACACGCGGCATCAGGTCAGAGACGGTGGGTTTAGCCGTGCCCATCGGCATGCCAAGGTACGTGAACGGCATCTCCCCAACCTTGCACCCAAAAACCTCAGCCAGTCGTCCCGTCGCGTCCGTCGCCGTGTTGACAGTCATCAGAGTTGATTTATGAAAATTGATGTGTAAACCTATGGAGGACGCATAGTCCTGAAGGATGCGCTTGATTGTCTCGCTTACCGATCACCGCATCACTAAGATCGTGTCATCCGCGTACTGGACCACGGGGTAGTCACTCTCCACGGTGGGCATGGGTAGCTCAAGCTCTCCCCTCCTATAAGCGTCATTGATGGCTGCCTGAAGAAGGTCAGCTGCCAAGACGAAGATGAGGGGGGACAGCGGATCCCCCTGGCGCACCCCTCTCTTACAGAAGAATTGCCTACCCGGGGTTCCGTTTAGGAGTATCGAGGACTTTGCCGTCGAGAACAAGCAGTGGATCCACCCCAGCCAACGACTGTCAAAACCCATGCATTCCATGATCTGCATCATTGGAGCATGCTTGATCGTGTCGAAGGCCTTCGCGAAATCAAGTTTAAGATGGCAATTTCCCTCTTCGAAGCTTGACACTGATGAATGAATTCATACGCCCACGCCACACAATCCTGGATCGACCTACCCTTCAAGAATCCGTATTGGTTACGGTGGATAATTTTGAGGACCACTTTCTGTAAACGGTTTTCCAGGAGCTTCGTCAGCAATTTGAGGCAGCAGTTGAGAAGTGTTATGGGGCGATATTCATCAGCTGTCTCCGACGATTGATTCTTGGGGATGAGGGTGATAAAGCCAGTGTTTAGACTCTCAAGGTCCAAAGTGCCTGCATAAAAATCAAAACAAAGGCGATAGAACTCCTCCTTGACAATGTGCCAGCAGGATTTAATGAAGCTTCCACTAAAACCATCAGGTCCAAGAGCCCTATCCGATGGCATCTCTTTAACCACTTGGTCAATCTCCTCTCGGGTGAAGGGTTCTGACAGGGACTGCAGCCCATCCACTTTTTTAATGATGTAGTCAAGGTCAAATTTCATGTTGGTAGGGGTAGATCAGCCCAGTCTTTCTTTGTAGGTTTGCAACAGTACTGCCTCCTTGCCCACATGGTCATAGACGACTGAACCATCGGCTAACCGTAGTGAGGCAATATTGTTCCTGCGAAAACGCTCAGTAGCAACTCTATGGAAGAACTTGGTGTTGCCATCACCGAATTTGAAGTGCCTAACAGCGCAACGTTTCTTCCAGTACACCTTTTTGCAGTCAAGCAAGTGAAGTAGGTGCTTTTTCAGGATGTTTCTGAAGTTTGCTTCTGGCACCGACAACCGCCGACGCTCCTCAAGACTATCAAGTTCCAGGAGAGTTTTATTGCAGTTACCAATCAATACAGACAACTTGGATATTTTCTTGCTCCACTGTTTCAGATCATACCTCAAGGTTTTGAGCTTTTTGCACAAGATCGCAGCTGCATTCAGGGCATAACAGCGTTTGTTCCATGATCGCTACACTACATCAAAGAAACCTGGTTGCTTGATCCAGTAGTCCTCAAAGCGAAATAGTTTGGTCTTGGGTATTTTTGTCTGAATAGTGACGTAACAAGGCACATGATCTGATGTGGGCTTCCCCAGAGGAATGACTACCGTATTCGGGTACTTGGCCGGCCAATCTACAGAGGTAAAGTGTCAGTCTAACTGTTCGAGGAGGGGGTCAGTTTGCATATTGCTCCACGTGAATGCGCGCCCCTTGATTGGTAATTCTACCAACAATTGCGTACATATGAATTCATTGAACATTAGCATGTCATTTGCATCACCACCCCCACGGTTACGATTTGTCAGGTGCTCTGATGTAGTTGAAGTCTCCTAATATTAGCCAATCTTCCCCATTTGGAATTTGGAGATCAAAGAGCCACGCAGTAAACAAAGATCTGTTGGGGTCGGCGCATGGACCATACACGTTAACAAGCATCCATGAATCGTTGGACTTGGTCAAAGTAAGCCTAACGCCAAGTGCGAATGTTTCAGAAAAAACAGATGCACCAGTGAAAACTGAACTCATCCACACAGTAATTAAGCCCCCAGAATTACCCACAGACGGAACAAATTCAAACATATCAAACTTCTTAGGGCAAAAGAGTTTAACAAACGACGCATCAAAAGTTTCACGCTTGGTTTCTTGAAAGCAAACTACTGAACATCCACTAATTTCGATCGCATTACAGATCGCCAACTATTTTTTGTCTGAATTGATGCCACGCACGTTCCAATAGAGAATGTTCCAGTGTTTATTTGTCACCATTTAGGTTTAGTTCAGCACCGGGTCGTCCCCACGGCCATGTGCCAGAGAATCTGGTCACTAAGATCTTCGGCCGAATCCCACATTACGGTCCCCACACGCCGAAGTTCTTTGAGCGTGGTTGGGGAGGTATATCCTCAGACCGAACCAGTGCATGCTGCAGTGTCACTGGAGAGCAGGGGCCAGTCGCCTTGGAGGAACTAGCAATCGCTGGAGCTCTCCTACACTTGACCTTGGACTGCGGTTTCTTAGCGTCAGTGATAATATTTGCTTTGAATCCATCATACCTAGTTGCCCTCGAGCTACGCCTCGCATGCATCGTGTCAATGGCGCTTTTCATAAGGATCATCTTGTGAAGATATTTGTTTAGGGGCTTGGCAGCGACAGTTTCAGAAGAATCAGTTAAAACAGCAGCATCTCTGGTCACTCCACCAGACACATCCATCCCAGGCATTGCAACAGTTTCGGCATAGTTAGCCCAGATCTCCGCAGTATGACAAAAGATCCATACGTAAGCAGGCAGCAATGCAGACTCTGGGCGAACATGCGCAGTCATACAGGACATACCTTTTATCACAGCAGCAGCCACATAGTTAAGAAGAGCAAGAGGGTTCAGAGGGAACACCCCCTTCGTTAGACAATCCTCAGATGCAACTATGCAGCGAGTGTACCTTCCAAACGAGATCGTCCAGAGGAATTGCAGAAATAGGTATCCTTCATCAGCCTGTACTTCCACTGCGAGAGAGCTGCCATCGGCACGCACAAACTGCAGTCCAGAGGTTGGTGTACCATTGATCAATGCATCCGCAGCCTCAGTAACATCAGAATAGATCGACCACTCATCCTGGGGATCATCAGAGGTGTTGCTCTCCCGTTCCACACCGTCCATGAGAGAGGGTCCCGTGTATTGGAAGAGAGTTCTGAAGCTAAAACTCCTGTATGGTGGAGGTGTAACTGGCCACACACCCCAACCTCCGTTCTGCGTCATTTATTCTTTGTGGCTTTTCTTTGTTCCCGAGCTTCGTCAACTCTTCTTGCAACCATCTCTCGATGATCAAGAGCCCCTTCGCATGCGGCCGTCGGTATGGCAACTCATACGGATGTGGAGAGGCATTCATTGGCGGAGCATCATCTTCATTGCCAACAAGCTCAGGAATTGTGTGCCTTCCATTTAAAACATACACAGGAACCGACCACGATCTGCCCATACCTGGTAAAGTGCCAATGCGTTTGATCACCGGTGTGGGGACTCAGCGATATCACCGATGATGACTCGCACCAAAGACTCTTTCTTTGTTGTGTCCAGTTCGTGCGAGGTCCAGCTTCCGGCACGAAACCGCCTTATTGATGTAGTGGTCGTTCTGGTAGTCCATAGGAAAGGCAAGAAACAGCACCCAAGCAACATATTGAAACGGGCATCTACGCATATTCTCCCCTTCATCATGTGGCACAAAAGAGAAGGTCATATCCTCATCTATGGGATCTAATTGATGCGGACTCTCCTGAATAAACTGGTCCCTTAGAGCAACATCAGCAAAAGCAACCATACCTATCCCAATCGGATAATCAAACGCATCGGGCACATCAAGATGGAAATCCTCTCTCATGATACAAACTACCTCATCCAACACAAGCTGTTTCTGATGATATGGGACCGGAGGGACAGCGGTAACAATGGCATACCTCTCATGGCTCAATGGCGGATCATCCACCACCATCATGTTGCAAGCAAGCCTGTGATCTGGCCCACGCTCAATCCTGGCTCCCATCGGCACGAACTGGAATGGCCTCGCTGGGAAGTTAGCCATGGCGGCGTGACGGCCGATGAGTCCCAACAACAAAGGCGGAAGCAGGGGAGGAGGATGTGTCGCTCTGCTCGTTGGCTGACAGGGGCGGCGTAGTTGGCAGGGGTTGTACTGCTTGAAGCGGAAGCGTCTGCCCGATGCCTAGCGAGGAAGGGGGCCCAGCTACTGGCACTTCCCTTCTGGGACGCCAAACTAGTTTTTTATTAGGAATATTGGGATTCTGTGGTGGGATGATTGATCGAACCCGCGGCAATGCATTCATGGCGATATGATCCTGAGGTTCCACCTTCCTCTTTTTCCAACTAAATCGAGGAGCAGATTTAGTGGCACAGAATTTGGCCCCATGGCCCAGCAAGTTGCAGCGTTTTCACCAGATAAGCCCAGGGCAGAAGTCCCTCAGACGGGCCATACTATTACACATAGTGCATGCTTTAGCTGGTCGGCCCACCACCTGTCTCATGCAGAAACATGCACGTTCAAAATTATGGCAGGTGCCACAAATTTTAGCGAGGCAGTTAATAGCTTCATGTCCGTGTCCACAACATTTGGTACAACGACCCAAATGATGGTAAATGAAATCCGAGGGAGGCAGATCCTCCAAATCATATGCTTTTTGGATACTTATGTCATCATAATTAGCTTGCCTTAGGTCCAAGATATCCTCCAAAACCAAAGCCGGAATTTTGCGCCAAATCTGTTCACGATGATTCTTACCTAAGAATCTCTTGGTAGTGATGGTTGTATGATCCGAAGAAACTGGGATATGTAAACTACCAAAAAACAGGCCCTCTTGCAAATTCTCATGATGTGCATTGTTGAACGAAGAATCATCCACGAGATGCAATGTTTGTGAACATCCAGGTTTAGCAGAAACCTCGTCGAAGGAATTCAGTAAGTTGGTAGAACGCGGAATGCAAAATCCAAACTTGGCCAATTCTTGTGAGGCTGAGCCATCTTTAGATGCACTTTTTTCAAGGAAATGCAGTTTAGAGCGGATGGCTTTAGAGGCACTACCCCCAAGAGGAGTGCTGCCCACAATTGGATCCAAAATTGGCACGTTCCAAGGACGCTTGAAGAGACCAAATTGACAAACTAAGTCATGCCAAATCCTATCCCGTAGGGCATATATGAAATGACCAACTTTATTTGAAGCCACCGAAAACCTAAAATTTCTTGATCCAATAGATGTAACTTTGAATCCATAAGCAATTCCTCCAATGCAACATTGTAAGGCCAAACCAACCGAATCACAAGTCAAGGGAAAAGAAGCAGACGAGAACGTGGCCACCAAGAAAAACTCCTTGGAGGAAGAAGCCGGGGAGAAATGGACCGTGGATTTGAAGCGCCTACGAACCTGGTCCTCGACCTTAAGGCCGGGGTTGAAGTCCTAGTGGAGGAGCCCTTCCATGGTGGATTAGAGAGATCCATGGAGGCCTGCGCCTCTTTCGATCTGTATCCCAGTTTGTGCTAGCCTGCTTAAGGCAAACTTGTTTACTTATGTCTGTACTCAGATATTGTTGCGTCCGCCGACTCATCTATGATCGAGCACTTGTATTCGAGCTCTCGAGGCCCCTGGCTTGTATTATGATGCTTGTATGACTTATTTTATTTTTAGAGTTGTGTTGTGATATCTTCCCGTGAGTCTCCGATCTTGATCGTACACGTTTGCGTGTATGATTAGTGTACGATTGAATCAGGAGCGTCACAAGTTGGTATCAGAGCCGACTGCCTGTAGGAATCCCCCTTCCACACTCCTTGGCCGAAGTCGAGTCTAGACATTACAAAACTTTACTAACATGGCTGTGTGCCTTACGGGCCCACGTCGCCATTGGGTGGTATTAGGATCTTTTATTCCCCGACTTATACTCTGGGACTCTGACCTCTCTTCTATTCGGGTGAAATGATTTTTAAAATCTAACTTTAGGTTCTCGAAAACACTTTCTCCCGGAGAGCCCCTTCAGTCCAGATGATCGCCGGCTGCACCAGAAGATTTCAAAGTTACTCTTCGATACTATTTTGAGACTTTGTGCCCATTGCTTTTGCAATTCCCTACCACCGAAATATCCCTATGGATAAATACATACACTTGCCGTTCTTGCTTTTATTCCCAGTCGATCTTGTTATTACAAGATACCCTGAGAGTGCTTTGCGCCACTGCCTTGTAGTTCCTTGCCGCAGAAATACCCCTACGGATAATTCCTCGCACTTATCGAGTATCCGCTCATTCCCAGTTGTTCATGTGTTTCGCAAAAGACTTCGAAATACCATTCGATCTTCCAGAAATCCTTAGCAGCCTATTGCTCTTGAAATTCTTGCTTTCTTGCATTATGGTTAATCCCATAAGTCTCGTAATCTTATTGGCTTCCCTTGTCTTTATCATTTTAAGTCCGTTGATTCAATATGTTGAGGATGCTCGCATCCCTCAATCGAATCCTAGAATTCATCCTTCCGGCTCAGTGTCATTTTGAACATGAGCTGGTTTTCAACCAATCTATTTGTCGTCAATTGTGCCTCTGGTCTATCCAACTTATCCATCCTTGATCAGAGCGTCTGCTTCTGATCCGTTGTTTTGGAAATCATAATTCCTTTGTTATCTAAGCATCGAATTATTCAGATGTTCTATAATATGATGCACGTGCATTGTTTCTTCCTCCGATTGAGTACCGATACTCACATCAGCTCCGTTGTGGATCGCCCGATCCATTGTTGGATTTCATCCGACATCGTCCTTCATATTCAATAACCTTGTGAGCCTTTCCACGGGTATATAATGCCTTTGACAAATTGTATCCTCGTGTCAACCATGCTCTGCTTTTGAGCTTTTGTTAGTTACTCCTGGAGTTGTGGTATATGTTCCTAAGGGGCCCCAATGGGTTGGACATATGCCTTTTTCTAATCTGTGTGAACTCGGAAACTACTACGGGTCATACTCTACTGGTGTTATGACAGATAGAATTTCAACACCACAACTTCGTTGAAGGCGAGAAGTGAATGAAAGGTTATGCATTAAAGAAGTGGGAGTCGACCTTGAACTTTGTGTTCATGCCCATGGACGCGATGTAGATCCTATCATGGAAGTTTCTTGTAATAATAACTATTTCCTTGATATAATATCCTTTGGTATCGTGAAGTTGATCCTTTGCAATCGTGGTTCCGACCATATGTTCTTCTTTGATCCCATTTTTCGGGCAAGTTTAAGCACTTGTCTTCTGTGGATCAATACACCAGTCCAACCTTTACTTTGATCTTTCGTCAAGTATTACACCCTAGTATCTAGATTTATCACGGAACTAAATAACTTCTTATGAGTTCTTCATCAACTATTATTCTCGTCGATTCCAATTTTCCCCCGGGTCCTGAGTTATTAGTCACTCGAAAACACCGGTAAGTGAATCGATTCCGCACTCCGATTCAATAACTTAATTTTCGTTGCTTATGAGTTTGATAATCATTCAATTCATTCCTAGCCTGATCGGCTATATCCTTATCGTGCAACTTCTTAACTGTGCTACCCGATCCTTCTTCCTGGAGCACAATTCTCGATGATGAGCTAAACTTACGTCGACTTTCCTCGTCATATCATTTCGCCTTGAGCAACAATCTTGATTCTGAGATTGTGATGTACCCGTGGTTCCAATAACCTTTTGCTTCATCATTCCTTTGACTTGGTGTCATCGCCGATCGATTACACCTTCTTGAAAGCTCTCGACAATTGTGTTGTGATCATCATTAACATTCTGAGCTCTTCCAGGATATCAATAGAATTCATGATGAGGAATACCATCCTTGCCCCTCGATGATTTGTGTTATCTTCGGCAACATTCTTGCCTTCCCCCAACACAAACTTGTTCATGTTTTGTGTTGTACCTTGATTTCCTTGCTATCTAGCTTATGTTATGTTCCACCTTGGATTATTATCATCTTTTATATCAAGGATGTTGTGAGAATTGCTCCACCTCTTAAGAATTCTTGATATAGTAGTACGTCTCGCCATCTCCGTTCATTCCTTGGTCCCCGTGTTGTTTCTAACCGGAAAACCGACAATTGATCTATGACAACCCTCTAGCAACCCTATTGCTTTGAAGTTATTGTTGAAATTTCATTCTTAGACCATTGGTTATCGAATCACCATTCTAACATTGATCATGCTACCTATGCCCATTTTCGGGCGCACCTTTCAACCAATGTTTGATTGTGTATGTTTTCCTCGAGCATACATCATTATATCATTTGATCTGATGAATGTTATCTCCTTGTTCACATAATTGTGGAAATCCATCTTTTGGAAATCTCGATGAATTGTCCTTAGCCCATCAGCCATCTCATCATCCTCTCCTTGGTTTAATGATGAACCCTTGTTTCAGAGCCTTGCTTCTGTACGCCATTTCCCGAGAATCTTGCAACGTCAATTCGTCAATTTGTGTTGCACCTTTTCTTCTCAGGCATCCTGAGTCTGAGGTAACCTGACACCAATCAGATCTGGATCTCGGTCAGATATGATGGTTGGGACATATTTCCAAGAGTTATAACTTTGGTCTTTATGTGACCCGGTAAGGTGATGTCTTGTCTAGCACACCTGGCCAGAGGCCCTATTGTTACAGATTCCTTTTCAGCAAGGTTATCCATTCTTCCATGAGGAAACTGTAAGACTTATTCTATAAGTTGTTTCCGATGGATCCTTTGTATCCAAAGTCTGACCTTTGCTTGAAGACCATGTCCATACTATCTCGAAGCATGTCTGTGGTACTCTGCTTTTCAACAAGAACATTTGAAGACAATGCTAAAATGTTTCTTGCACAATTATCCAAACACCGTTGTATGGGTAATGTCTTGAAATTTCTCTCCCCTTACCTAAAGGGTTTTCTTGATTATATACTGACATGGATATCATGCTTTGCTTGTCCTTGGGAAGGATATATCCCTGAAATGTGTGTTTAAACACATTTTCCTTTCCATTGTTATGTTTAATCTCATGATCACCTTTTTCCTTTCCATTGTTTCGTTTAACCTTACTGGTGATCTATATGATCTAGGCAGTAATATTCTCCTGCTTATGTAAAACATCTTGGTGTACAACTGTGTCGGTAAGACCTTGTTGCTTTTGTTGACGGCATTCCGGTAACCGTCGATGGACGAGAACTTTGCCTATTAGCCCGCCTCGTTCAACGAGCAGGAAAATGGTTCTCTTCGTCCCTCGCCCTTGGTACCGACGTTGTTGCTGACATAATCGACAGGTTACCCTCTGACATGCCTTGCTATCATGACCATGCAAGATGTCACCACTCCTCCTAATTTTATCCCACATGGTGGGCCCATAACCCACAGTTCCACAGGATCGAAACCTGACTCACCTATACACCACCTGTTCCCAAGGTTGTTCATCGCGCTTGACTTCGTATGTAATTCACGGACCACCTATCTAGTGATCTATTCTGGCATGAGACGCAATACCTATTCTCGTTGCCCTGAAACCCTTTCACCTTCTGATTAGGCATCGAACGATTGCCTATCCGTTTGAAACTTCTATCTTGCACCTTCTTACTTTGCTCTCGATAATTTCTTAAGTTTCAATTCGAGAGTTACTTTCCGCCACCTTCCCTGATGTTATCTACCAGATAAGCAACATTGTAGCGGTCCGTTCTTCCGAAGTTACCCCTTGCCCTTTGTACGTACGATGGCGTTCCCAAAGAAAGGATGTTGACTTCATCATGATGACCTGAAGCAAAGAAATGAAGACATCAACGTAATGGATCAACCTCTTCGAGAAGAGCAACTAATACCGAGAACACTCGTTAGAACTTCGTAACCAGAACTTTCCCCTTACTCCCCCTCTTAAATCTCAGGACGAGATTTCTTGTAGTGGAGGAGATTTGTAACACCACGGTAGTTAAGCTACAGTAATGACACACTAATAGTGCCATGTCATTGCAATTAAATTTCTAAACCTCACTTGGATCCAAACCGAATTCAAATTCTAATTGAAAAGAGTCAAATTTTTATTTCTTCAAACGGGAAAACAAAAATGTCCGCTGGGTTGCCAAAATTCACTAACAATTTTCCTGAAAAAAACCAACATTTTATGAGAAATTAAAATGCCCTTAAACTAACTAAAATTGGACCAACAACTTTTAATTGATCCTTTTCAATTTAAATAAATATTGCACATTTCAAAATAACTTGGAACTTGCCGTGCTAGCTCATAGCATTACATAGTATTTATGTGTCAAGTACCTTGTTGAACCAAAAATCCTTTGCCTTTAATAGAAATAGCAAAACACTAGCTAAAAATAAAAGACAATTAAAAGAAAAGGAAACAAAGCCCCCATTGGGTCAGTGGCCCAGCCTGGCCACTGTGCCACAACCGTCGCCCAACAAGCCCACCCCACTCTTAATAACCCCCTGGGAAACCCTAGCCCGACCCCACGATCCCCATTCCCCCCTTATCCGCCGCAGCCCACAGGGGCGCTCGCGCGCATGCATGAATCCTCAAGGGAGAGGAGCTCCCTCGTGCCCGACGCCGCGTTGGTGACCCCTCTGACCGCCTCGCCGCCCGTTCGCCCCCGCCGCACGACACCGTCGCCGGACTGCCTCCTCGTCGCACCGTCATCTCCGTCCTCCTCCTCGTCCCCCACTGCCCGTGCCCTACAATCCCGTTGAGGACCCCGGTCCTCCTCCTCCCTGTGCCCTCACGCCGGCGCTCGCCCGCGCCACCACACCGTCCGGTCCACGCGCCCTAGCACTGACCCTCACGCCTTGCAGCGCCCAGCGCTTGCGCCCACTGCGCTGGCCTCGCGACGCTGCCATCCGCCCGCTCACTGCTGGCCCATCACGCTCACCACCACTGCTCCCGCCTAGCAACGTCGCTCCCCATGGCCCCTACTCGCCGGCCCGCGCGCGTCTGCCGTGGCCTCGTCCGACCACTACACTCCGCCGCTGCCCTCGTTCGCCGTTGTGCCGCTGCGTGCTCCCGCGCGCTGCAGCCATGACCGCGCTGCGCGTCCACCCCCTTCTCCGCCCGGCCGCTGCTCACTGGAGCTCCGCGCCGCGTCGCATCGCTTCCACCGGCCACCTCTGCTCCTCCACTGCACCCCCTGCTCCGATCGGCCACAGGCCGCCGGAGCCCCCACGCCGTACGCCCCCCTGCTCCCCCACGGTGCTCTCCTCCGCTCCAGCCAGTGCCCGGGGCTAGTCGGGCTGCGCCCGCCTTCGACGCCCGTTAGCGCCTGGGCGCCCGCTAGTGCCCGCACGCCCGCTAGGCCCCCAGGGGCCTATGACAGTGGGGCCCCGCGCCCAGAACGTTTAAAAAAAGAAATTAAAATAAATAAATAAATAATAAGTAAATAAAAATGTTAATTAATTAGTTAACTTAATTAAGCCTATTTAATTAAACTAATTAAACATTAGGTACCTAATTAACTAATTAAAATTATTAATAGGTTAATTAGGTTATTGTACCTATGATATGCGGGACCCACACGTCAGCTGACCAGTCAACGCCTCTGTTGACTGCTGGCGTTAGCGTGCACTGTTCTGGATAATGTTGGATTAAGATAATTAAACAAATGCAAAAAAATGATTTAAATCTTTTAAAATCAATATAAAATAAAACGTAGGTCGGATGGAAAAACTTTGTACATGAAAGTTGCTCAGAACGACGAGACGAATCCGGATACGCAGCCCGTTCGTCCACCACGCATCCCTAGCATAGAGAACACGCAAATTTTCCCCTCCGGTTCCTTTGTCCGAAAACGCCAAACACCGGGGATACTTTCCCGATGTCCCCCCCTTCGCCAGTATCACCTACTACCGCATTTGGGCACACCTAGCATCACGCTTTGTCATGTCATGCATTGTTATGCATCTGTTTACATTGTATTCATTGTTTCTTCCCCCTCTTCTCTCCGGTAGACTACGAGCCCGACGCCGCTGCTGGTGCCCCGACCGACTACGGTGTTGACGACCCCTCCTTCTTGCCAGAGCAATCAGGCAAGTCCGCCCCCTTGATCACTAGATATCGCCTATTCTTTGCTATACTGCTTGCATTAGAGTAGTGTAGCATGTTACTGCTTTCGGTTAATCCTATTCTGCTGCATAGCCTATCATTGCTGCTACAGTTGTTACCCTTACCTGCTATCCTACTTCTTAGTATAGGATGCTAGTATTCCATATGTGGCCCTACATTCTTGTCCATCTGCTGTGCTATACTATTGGGTCGTGATCACTCGGGAGGTGATCGCGGGTATATACTATATACTTTATACATGATACATGTGGTGACTAAAGTCGGGTCGGCTTGTGGAGCACCCGCGAGTGATTCATGGATTGGGGGCTGAAAGGACCTTTGTCCCAACGGCTCTTTGTGTGGATCTTTGTGGCGGAGCGACAGGGCAGGTTGAGACTACCTAGGTGAGAGGTGGGCCTGTGTAACACCCCCAGTGTCATGCTACAGTAACCCCCCTGTGATTAAGCTAATCATTTTTCCAAACAGTGCTTAATCACCTTGTTCAATATCCCATCTGAAATTCCAGTCAATTCAAATTCTAGTGAAGTTTGAAGTTGCTCAAAAGTTCTTTGGAAAATGTTCATCATTTGTCGAGAATTCCATAACAATTATTTGTTAAGGAACACAACATCACTTTTGTGCAAAGATGAGCATTAACAATTATAACAGCACCAATTCAGCATTTTTAAGTGCTATCCTATTTATGAAAAATACAAATGAATTCTTCTGGTCTCCAAAATATTTATGACACTGTCTATAATCACCAAGGATTTAATGGGACACCTCCCCAATTTTTCCTAAGTGAAACAGTTGACCAAATAATTCCCTTTATCTCTCTGTTAAAAATAAAAAAAAGAAGAAAAGAAAAAGGCCAGGCTACACTGTGCACTTGGCCCAGCCGCGCAACAGTGCAGCCCAGCCCACCTAACCCTGCCGTCCCCTACCTCTACATTCATCGGTGGGTGGACGCCAGCCTTGTGGCGCCGTCAAGTGGTACCCGATGGCCACGAGGCGGCCATCCGGCTCCCGGCGACTACTAGGTCGCCTGACCCGGACGAACCCTAGCTGCCCCCCACTTTCCCCACGCACCTCGCCTCTCTCTTTCCCCACCTTGCCCGAGAGCTCGTCGCCGTCGCCCTCCGTCGATCTCGCGGTCCCCGACGCCTCGATCGTCTTTGGAGGCTGGGAGGAGCGCCGATCCTTCGCTCCGTCGTCCTCGACCATCGGTGGGAGCTGGGAGGCCTGTAGAGGCCGCTCTCCTCCACCCCTTCCGCCTCATCGCCGCTGCCATCTTCGTCGTCTCCGGCGAACCCTGCGCTCCTAATCTGTCGACGGCTCGTCATAGCCGCTCGGTGAGCCTTCCCCCTCTCCATTCCTCTCCTCGCAACGCATGCCCCGTCCTAGCTAGCTCGCCGCCTCATCGTGCTCTGTCCGCCATCGGACCTCACCGTCCGGCCACTTCCGGCCACCTCCACGGCCTCGCGCCAGCTCCACTCGACGCAGCGCTCCCCTCTGTCTTGAATGCGACCGAAAGCGTGCGCTAGTTCACACCGTAGCCGCGCGCCCGGTTTTGCCCGAGCGCCACCGCCGCGTTGCTCGACGCCGGCGATGATTTCGGTCGAGTCCGATCCTGCCACCACCCCAGTTTGACTCGTCGTCGTCTGCTCATTCGAACGGGCCCGGCCGCGCTCGAAACGGCCGTCTGTAGGCGAAATCCGACCACCTCCCGAGGCCTCCGCGCGTTCAAGCGTCGCCGCCACGGAAGTCGCCATTGAAGCTGGCGCCATGGGACCCACCCACGGTCGCTGACGAGTGGGCCCCCTGCGCCCTTTGACGCGTTGACCCAAGTCAACGCAGGCCTGTTCATCCTCTCGGCCGACGTGGGTCCCCGATGGTTAGGCTAATTAATCACGTTTCAAATTAAAATCTAATTAGTTAAACTCTAATCAGGCACTGACACTGGGGCCCACACCTCTAACTATCTCTGCTAGATTAGTTTTATTTCCACTGTTAAAATAACAGAGGCTGACATGTGGGTCCCGCTGGACCCACATGTTAGGTTTGACCTGGTCAGCCGTCTGTTGGCCTGCTGATGTCACTGTGACATCATGCTGACGTCATATATCTTTTTACGTAAATAAATAATTCCGAAATTACTTTAATCTTTAAAATTTCATAGAAATTAAACCGTTCCTCGGATGAAAATGTTTTCTATATGAAAGTTGCTCAGAAAAATCCAACGGATCCGAATACGTGGTCCGTTCATCTGTCACATGCCCCTAGCATGCTGAACATGGAACTTTCCCCCTCTTTTCCTTGTCCTAATCCACCTAACGTCGAATTCACCCTCGGATGTTTCCCCTTCGCTTGCAACGTGTAGTACCACGTTAGAGCACGCCTAAGCGCCACGTATCGTCATGTCATGCTTAGTGTTACCTCTGTTTGCTATGTATTTACTGTTTCTTCCCCTCTTCTTTCCCAGAGACCCCGAGGTCAGCCGATGACTGGTGATCGACTACGCCATCGACGACTCCTCCTTGCCAGAGCAACCGTGCAAGCCCCCTTTGATCATCCCGATATCGCCCATTCCATTCTCTCATGCTTGCATTAGATTTTGCTACTGTTATTGTTTGCACCTATTACGATGCATAGCCCGCTTTTGTACCCTCTTGTTGTACCTTACCGCTTATCCTAAAGCGCTTAGTATAGGTTGGATAGTGATCCATCGCTGACCCCCGCCTTGTCCCGACAAATTTCACCGATAATCAGAAGACCCGATCAACGGATCGAAGACCAGCCCCACACCGCACATCACTTCCCCTTAGTTGCTCGACACTCTTTGGGTTACTATCGAGTACCGAGGGTGAAACCTCTACAAAGACTTCCGATATTAACCTCAGTAGTATAGCTATCCTGGTCGTGGTCATCGAGGGTGATTTCCTCTTTAACCACTTCCGATACGAGTCTGTCGTGCAACCCCTCAAGTGTGGACCTCTAGGGTGAATCCTCTTACGTTCACCTTGATAACTACATCGAGTGGAATTCACCGGGGGTGATTCCTCGGGTTTTTCCCTTGATGTTTAGACACACCATTACTTTGATTACTATGACTTTACACTGAGCCATGTTACTAAAGACGGGTCGACCCTGAGGGGTGCCCGCGTGAGCTTAATTGCGAGTGATGTGGAGTCGGGTTGACCTGGAGGGTGCCCGCGAGATAATTACGAGGCGTGGCCGGGCATTCCTAGACCTTGCCGCAAGTCCTCGAGACGGGGCAACGGGGTCACATCTTTGGTGAGTCTCGCTTGTTACCGCGCTGCTCCTAATCCACTACGATTTGGATATTTGATCCGAGGGCCTCGGCCCGATAGCACTAACCATCACGTGGGCATAGTATGGGCGTTCTGCGTCAGATACATCAGCCGAAGCTTAATAGACGTCGGCCGATCGAAGCGGCGCCGCCGGTTGGATCTGCGTAAGCACCGCCTTGTTGAAGGAGGTAGCTAGGTCTGCTCACCGGCCGCGTCGCATAGCGTGCAGGAGTTCGGGAGATGGCCCATGACCCCTGGGGCATAGGTTTAGTCCGGCGTCGGGCCTCTTTATTAAGCCTAGGTCGGGTTGCGGCGTATTGTTTGGTGAGGCTGCATGACCAAGAAAGTGTGTCCCACGAGTTAAGCGGCGTGGTGGGTAAGTTGGTGCACCCTGCAGGAAGAAAACATCTATCGATAGCCTGTCCTCTGATAGCGGACACTTGGAGTTGTATCCCGATCGATACAACTAGAATGGATACTTGTGATGAGAACTGGATGGTGATGAGGATTTGATTGTGATGATAATGGATAGTATGGCTCTGGGATGCCTTTCTCGCAGGAGTCGAGAAAGGATCTCGCCGAGGTTGATAACACTTCTACTACTTTAATTTATGCTACTCTACTCCCTCCGGTTCTGTTGCAAGATGGTGGTTTCGTAAGATGCTAGTCTTCGATAGGACTAGGCCTTCTCTCTATTCTCGCATTTCTGCAGCCAGTCCACATATACTGACCTTCCTTTGATAATGTTGCATATGTAGTGTAGATCCTTGCTTGCGAGTACTTTGGATGAGTACTCACGGTTGCTTTGCTCCCCCTTTTCCCCCTTCCTTTTTTTTCCGGTTGATGCAACCAGATATCGAAGCCTAGGAGCCACATGCCACCGCTGATGCCTACTACTACGTGGAGACCGTCGACGACCAGGAGTAGTTAGGAGGCTCCCAGGCAGGAGGCCTTGCCTTTTCGATCGTTGTTGCTTTTGTGCTAGCCTTCTTAAGGCAGACTTGTCTAACTTATGTCTGTACTCAGATATTGTTGCTTCACGACTCTTGTGTATTCGAGCTTATGTATTCGAGCCCTCGAGGCCCCTGCTTGTAACATAAAGCTTGTATTATTTTATTTTTGTGTCTAGAGTTGTGTTGTGATATCTTCCCGTGAGTCCTTGATCTTGATCGTACACATTTGCGTGTATGATTAGTGTACGATTGAATCAAGGGCGTCACAAGTTGGTATCAGAGCCGACTGCCTGTAGGTAGCCCCCTTTCCAACTCCTTGGCCGATTTTGAGTCTAGTCACTGAAAAACTTTTACTAACATTGGCTGTGTGGCTTACCGGCCCACGTCGCCAATTGGGTGGTATTAGGATCTTTTATTCCTCGTCTATATTCTGGGATTCTGATCTCTCTTCCATTCGGGTTAAACAATTTTGCTAACTCTGACATTAGGTTCTCGTACCCACTTCCTCCCGGAGAGCCCCGGCATTACTGATGATCGCCTGCTTCACCATAAGACTTCGAAGTTACTCTCCGATGTTCTCTCGAGACTTGTACCATTGCTTTTTGAAATTCCCTTCCATCGATAAATCTCTAGGGATAGCTACATACACTCGTCGTTAATTCATCATTTTTTCTAGTTGCTCTTGTTATTACAAGATGCATCGAAATACACTCTGATGTTTCGAGAATCCATTGTGCCTGCTGCCTTGCAGCTCCTTTTCCATATGAATACATCTAAGGATAATTCCTCACACTTATCGAGGATTTGTTCATTCCTAGTTGATCAAGTGATTCACAAGATACTTTGAAATACTATCCGATCTTCCAAGAATCCTCTTCAAACTATTGCTCTGCAAATACTTGTCTGCTTGCATTATGGATGCTTTCCATATGTGTAGCAATATTCATTAGTATCCTTTGACACCATCATTTTGATCCTATCGATTCAACATGTGTGAAAGCACGCAATCATCACTTGATCCTTCTAAATTATCTTTACGGCTCAGACGTCATTTCAACATGAGCTGGTTCTGGACCAATCTATCTATCGTCAATTGTGCCCCTGGGTCTATTCTACTTATCCATCCTTGATCAGAGCGTCTGCTTCTGATCCTTCATTTTGGAAATCATAATTCCTTTGTTATCTAAGCATCGAATTATTCAGATGTTCCATAATCCGATGCCTTTACATTCTTTCTTCCTTTGGTTGAGTACCGATACTCACATCAGCTCCATTTTGGACTGGCAGGCCCATTGTCGGGTTATTATCCGATAGTATCCTTCACATTCAAAATTCTTGTGAGTTATTCCCATGATACATAATGTCTTTGACAATTTGTACCCTCTGCTTTTGTCAACCATGCTCTGCTTCGAACATGTGTTAATTGATCCTAAAGTTCATGGTATATGTCCTAAGATGCCTCGATGGGTTGGACCTATGCCTTCCTTAATGTGTGAACCCGAAAGGTTTCATGGGTCATACTCCTCTGGTAATTCACCATGTAGGTTTTTGACACTGAAATCATTTTTAGAGCAGAGAACGAAAGATTATGCATTGAAGAAGTGGGAGTCGACCTTGAACTTTGTGTTCATGCCCATAGACACGATGTAGATCTTATCATGGAAGCTTCTCGTGAAAATAATTACCCCCTTGGTATAAGTTCATCTTATTTTGAGGTTTGTTTTTCTGTAATCGTGGTTCCGGCCATATTGATATTCTTTGATTCCTTTTCTCGGAAAAGTTAAAGCACCTGTCTTCTCCAGACCAATGCATCTCCGCAACCTCTATTTTGATCTACCTCGAGTATTGCCCCCTGTTATCTCGAGGATATTGTGTCATTGCACTACCTCTTATGAATTATCATTGGAATGATACTCCATCACTTCATTCATAGCCTGATCGGCTATATCATTATCGAGCTTTTATCTTCCTCTTCCGTTTCTCTCTGGTGCCATCCTAGATCTCGGGACGAGATCCTCTTGTAGTGGTGGAGTGTTGTAACGCCCCGAGACCGACGCTCCAGATGCCTTCCATGTTTTTTGTTGTTGCCGTGTGATTTATTTGTGCGTTGCTTTCATCATGACATCGTCCGCATTGCATCGGCACTCGTTGCCGGCATTGTTTTTAAAACTTGCATTCGCTCGTAGTTGCCGCGTCCCCTCTTGCTTTTGTTGACCGTTCCGAGACCAACCTTGTTCTTCGTTTTCCCTCTTGCCTAAACCGGAGTCTCTCTGTACAGTGCTCAAACCTCTCACGCGCGTTCGAAAACCTCCCCGAACCTGACCCGGGCAGTCGTCACCGTTGGATTTAGATCATCCCCAAATATCTCTCGAACATGTTCGTTTTTTTAGACCTTCCTAGCCTATCTACTCTCAACCGTCGACTTTTGATCGGATGATCCAAATCCCCTCTTTTCCCATATATATAGTCTACCCCTAGTCCATTTTAGACCAAACCCGGGATCCTTCCATGTCTAGCCGCCGTCGTCGCCCACCTGTCTCCTCCTCGTTTTCCCCATCGAGCCAATCACCTTCATCCCTCGATTTCAGATCCATGCACTACCCCAGCCTCCTCTGCTCATGCCCGAGGCCTCCTCCTCGAGACCTCAACTCTCCCTCATGAAAGCACTGGCTTGCGCTTGGGCCAGGACCCGGCCACCCACACCCCGCCATGGCCACGGCTCCATAGCCACCGGAGCACCAGGAGCCCTCCAGCCCTTGCTCCAAAGACGCCTCCTACCCCGAAGGCTCCTCCCATGGCGCCCTCGTTCACGAAAGCACGTTGACCCGCCGCCTCGAACTCCCGTCTTTGAAGCACCACCTCGCGCCTCCTTCCTCGGCGGGGAGCTCGACCTGCTGCCGGCGACCTCGCCCTCCGACGACCTAGACTACTGTGCCGCCCCTCCGTCCCCTCCGCCCTTCCCTTTTTCCTCTCCTTCTCCCTCTTGTCTCACTATCTCTCTCACCTTCACAGGAGGCAAACGCCATGGACGACCTCCCTGTCCCTGCCCAAGGGCCCCCGGTCCGCCTCCTCCCACCACCTCCTCAAGGCTGCCGCCTCACGGATCCGCCCTTCCGCTCCATCCCGCCGCTCGCCAGAGTCCTGCATCGCGCCAAGTCCACCGCATCATCTTCTTCTTACCTCACTGCATTGCTCGAGAGGAGCAGAGCGCCTTGGCGCTCCAGCTGCGTTATTCATGCGCCCGAAGCCCGGCCTTCCTGCTCTTGGGCCTGGCGCGCATCGGGCCAAGCGCCTCCTCGGTAGCGCCATGCCTCCAGGCTCAGCTGGGGTTGGCCCAATGTGAGCAACCCTTGCCAGATCCAGATTCAGCCCGTGTAGCGTTTTTCCGAGTCCGTGCGATCTTTTTCCATTTATCCAGTGCATGCATAATTACAGGAGGATGCCATTATTTTAAATTGCTCACAAGTAAATAACCGTGCATCATATTAAAATGTTTTATATGTGTAAAGTGCTTAGAATTTAATCTAGTTTAATAATACGCCACTTTCATTTATGTTAAAAAATGTTTAAAATGTTGTTTGATTAAATTTGCTTAAATGCCATGCTAAAATGCTTTATTTCATAACTAAATAACCGTAGCTCCATTTTAAATGTTCTTTATATGTAAATGGGGTAGAAAAATGCATAGATTAACTTGGTGCACTTTATTTTCCTGTTTAACAACATTAAAATATGGTTTAGGGCAGAACAGTACCATTTCTAAAATATGCACATGAGGATTTTCCGGAATTGTTGTTTGTTGTTCCGGGCTCATTTAAACTTGCCTAAATAGTTAGTGTACTTATGCTTCACCTCTTGCCATGTTAATCAACATTCAACATTGTTGGGTACATAAACGAGAGCGAACTAAATAACTTGAATGTGGTGTTTCGTCAATGAGCTCCACTTAACTTGTAGTATTGTTTGTTGCACTTTGCCATGCCATGCCTCATTAAACCAGACATGCATCATACTTGATTGTGCATCATGCCATGTTTATGTGATGGTTGTTTACCATGTTGTTTGCTTCTTTCCGGTTGTGCATCTTCTCGATAGTTCCGGTTATGTTGCGGTTGCGAGGAATCGTTCGACTACGTCTGTTTGTCTTCTTCATGGGCTCGTTCTTCTTCCTTGCGGGATCTCAGGCAAGATGACCATACCCTCGAAATCACTTCTATCTTTTCTTGCTAGTTGCTCGCTCTTTTGCTGTGCAACGGTACCTACCACTTGCTATATCACGCCTCCCACATTGCCATGTCAAGCCTCTAACCCACCTTTTCCTAGCAAACCGTTGTTTGGCTAAGTTACCGCTTTTTCTCGGCCCCTCTTATAGCGTTGCTAGTTGCAGGTGAAGATGAAGTTGGTTCCATGTTGAAACATGGATATTTTGGGATATCACAATATCTCTTATTTAATTAATGCATCTATATACTTGGTAAAGGGTTGAAGGCTCGGCCTTATGCCTGGTGTTTTGTTCCATTCTTGTCGCCCTAGTTTCCATCATACCGGTGTTATGTTCCTTGATTTTGCGTTCCTTACGCGGTTGGGTGATTTATGGGACCCCCTTGACAGTTCGCCTTGAATAAAACTCCTCCAGCAAGGCCCAACCTTGGTTTTACATTTGCCTACCTAAGCCTTTTCCCTTGGGTTTTCGCGAGCCTGAGGGTCATATTTATTTTAACCCCCGGACCAGTGCTCCTTCGAGTGCTGGCCCAACCTGGGCGATGTCCGGCGCCCCCTGGGTAATCCAGGGTCTATGCCAACCCGACATCTTGCCCATCCGGTGTGCCCTGAGAACGAGATATGTGCATCTCCTATCGGAATTTGTCGGCACATTCGGGCGGCTTTGCTGGTCTTGTTTTACCATTGTCGAAATGTCTTGTAACCGGGATTCTGAGACTAATCGGGTCTTCCCGGGAGAAGGAATATCCTTCGTTGACCGTGAGAGCTTATGATGGGCTAAGTTGGGACACCCTGCAGGTATTATCTTTTCAAAGCCGCGCTACCATGTTATGTGGCAGATGGGAATTTGTTAATGTCTGGTTGTGGAGAACTTGACACTTGACTTAATTAAAATACATCAACCGCGTGTGTAGCCGTGATGGTCTCTTTTAGGCGGAGTCCGGGAAGTGAACACGGTCTTGTGTTATGCTTGAACGTAAGTAGCTTCAGGATCACTTCTTGATCATTTCTAGCTTCACACCGCTATGCTGCTCCTCTTCTCGCTCTCTTTTGCGTATGTTAGCCACCATATTTGCTTAGTGCTTGCTGCAGCTCCACCTCATCGCCCCATCCTTCCTATAAGCTTAAATAGTATTGATCTCGCGGGTGTGAGATTGTTGAGCCCTCGTGACTCACGGATTCTACCAAAACAGTTGCAGGTGCCGACGATACCAGTGCAGATGACGCAACCGATCTCAAGTGGGAGTTCGACGAGGACCTGGGTTGTTACTATGTTTCGTTTCCTGTTAATCAGTAGTGGAGCCCAGTTGGGACGATCGGGGACTTAGTAGTTGGGTTATCTTCCTTTTCATTTGTTTGTCCGTAGTCGAACTGTGTGTGTACTCTCAATGATGTATGTTTAATTAATGTATTGTGTGAAGTGGCGACTGTAAGCCAACTCTTTATCCCATTCTTGTTCATTACATGGGATTGTGTGAAGATGACCCTTCTTGCGACAAAACCACCATGCGGTTATGCCTCCAAGTCGTGCCTCGACACGTGGGATATATAGCCGCATCATGGGCGTTACACTTCTTATCCGTGCTAGGCCCTTCAATTGCAAGCAACACAAATGTATCTAAGTTAGGCAGCATCATATTCTCATGAACACTAGAAACATTACCAAGAAACGAAAGTACCTGATAATTTAATTGGCGTATCTGAGCTCTAGCAACTGTTCCAAGAGGTAAAGCAGCACGGGATATGGGTGTAACTGTGGTAGCCATGTCCTCATCAGGGCTTAGAGAGGTTGGACGAAGGAGAGGTGAAACGAGAACCTTACTTTCTTTTTAAGTAGTATATTGATATATTGATGGGGGTAAAGGTGTCCCATATTTCGATGAGATGGTAACTAACGTTTTTGGTGGAAGCCGACTTTGACGATCCTACTACAAACGTGCGAAGACGCCGCGCCTTAGCAATTGCTAAACCAACTCCGAGAGGTTATTGACCAGCAGGAGCACAATCAACCTCACCACGAGGGTATGTTTCCTACAGGCAAAAGAAAACAAGTAAGACACCGAGATTGCAATCTAGATATTGTGAATTTAAGAGGAAATTTGTATTGGTTAAGGTGGGGTTCTGAAACGTCTTGGCCTAGTCGTTAGACACAAATGAAGTACACATGTTGCACTATGGCAAACTTTAATCTAAACAAAACACAAGTCTAAAACGACGCCCAGGGGCTGTATTTATAGGGGAGACAAAGGGGAATTTCGTCCAGCCTTGACAAGGTGGGACTAAATTTTGTCCTAAGTCGTTTTCCCTATTACTACAGACTTTAAAAACAACTTATTAAGTGTATTTTAAAATTATATGGGCCTGGACTAAAAATTAGGTGGTGCGGCACCTATATTAAGCTATGGACGAAATTCATGAAAGGTTATCTTGTGTATTTCATACATGTCCTGGTATGCCATCATGGTGGCTTCAAAGTGCTGAAAACTACACTGGAAACTCTGTTCTTGTTCTCGTTACGCACGCACCATCTCCATGCTTAATCATGCTCCAATGTTTATCCTTCTTGATAGAGGCTAAGGTGCCTCGTCTTTCGATGAGATGGTGGCTATCGTTTTCAGTGGAGTAGACTTTGACGATTCGACTACGAACGTGCGAGGACGCCGCGCCTTAGCAATCACTAAACCAACTCCGAGAGGTTATTGACCATGTCGGAGCATGATCAACCTGACCACAGAGGTCTATTTCCTACACGCAAACAAACAACAAGCAAGAAATTGAAATTGCAATCTGAATATTACAAATATAAGAGGAAAGCTTTATTAATGAAAGTTGACATCTTGGTCTGGTAGTTGAACACAAACGAAGGACGCGAGTTGCAGTTATGGCGGACTTTAATCTAAACAAAACGCAAGTCCAAACGGTGCCTTAAGGGTTGTATTTATAGGGAAAAAGAGAGGGGATTTCGTCCACCCTTGACAAGGTGGGACTAAAACACCTCCTGGGTCGTTTCCCCTACAATACAGACTCTAAAACCAGCCTATGAAGTAGTATTCAAAATTATATGGGCCTGGCCTAAAACTAAGGTGATGCAACACCTAATATAAGCTACGAACGAAATTTATGATAGGGCATCTTGTATATTTCTTCCATGTACTTGTATTTCATTATGGAGGGTTCAAAGTGCTGAAAACTCCATCAGGAACGTCGTTCTGATTCCCTTCGCGTGCGCCTTCATGTCCACGCTTGATCCTGCTCCAGTGTTCATCCCGTTTGTCCATACTAGGCCCTTATTAGTAATCAACACAAACGTATCTATTTTAGGCAGCATCATAATCTCATGAATATTAGAATTATTCCCAAGAAACGAAAGTACCTGATAATTTAACTGGTGTGCGCGAGCTCTAATAATTGGTCCAGTATGTGTAGTAACAGAGGATGTGGGTGTAACTATAGTATTGATGTCCTCACTATCCTCCCCTTCTTGAAATGAAGTCGTCCTCGATGGAAGGTCATCTTCCTCACCCAAATATGGCTTCAAATCTACAATGTTAAAAGTGAGACTAACCCCAAAATCTACAGGCAGCTCAAGTTTATATGCATTATCATTTATTTTCTCTAACACCTTAAAAGGACCATCAGCACGTGGCATTAACTTTGACTTTTGCAAATCAGGAAATCTATCGTTGCGCAAATGTAACCAAACAAAATCTCTAGGTGCAAAGACAACACATTTTCTACCCTTATATCTAGCAAGTTTGTACTTAGCATTCATACGCTCAATGTTTTTCTTAGTTAACTCATGCATTTTTAAGATCAATTCATCATGTTGTTTAGCATCAAAATTAACCATCTTCGAAGATGGAAGAGGCAACAAATTAATGGGTGCACGAGGTAGGAAACCATACACAATTTCAAAAGGGCACATCTTAGTAGTAGAATGCAGCGAACGATTATAAGCAAATTCAATATGAGGCTAGAATTCTTCCCACATTTTAAGGTTATTCTTCAAAATAGCCCTAGGCATAGCAAACAAAGTTCTATTGATTACTTCAGTTCATCCATCAGTTTGGGGGTGACAGAAAGCAATTTTGTCCCCAGCTTAGCCCATAAGCATCTCCAAAAGTGGCTAAGAAATTTAGTATCATGATCTGAAACAATAGTATTTATCACACCATGCAAGCGAATAATTTCATGAAAAAACAAATAAGCAACATTAGTAGCATCATCACTTTTATGACATGATATAAAGTCTGCCATTTTTGAAAATCTATCCACGACAACAAATATGTTATCCCTCCCCTTCTTTGTCCGAGACAAACCTATAACAAATTCCATAGATATATCCTCTCAAGGGACACTAGGTACATGCAAAGGCATATATAAACCATGAGGATTGAGTCGTGACTTAGCTTTTTGACACGTAGTGCAGCGAGCAACAAAGTGCTCAGCATCCCGTCTCATCTTTGGCCAAAAGAAATGTGTAGAAAGTACGTCCTCCGTCTTCTTCACACCAAAGTGTCCCACTAATCCTCCTCTATGTGCCTCTTACAACAACAAAAGATGAATGGAGCTAGCTGGAATGCATAGCTTGTTAGCATGGAACATAAATCCATCATTAACGACGAACTTTTTCCATGTTCTCCCTTCTTTACAATTCTACATTACATCTTTAAATTCAGCATCATGCACATATTGATCTTTAATGGTCTCCAAACCAAATATTTTAAAGTCAAGTTGTGAAAGCATAGTATAGCAACGAGACAATGCATTAGCAATAACATTTTCATTACCCTTCTTATATTTAATGACATAAGGTAAAGTCTCAATGAATTTAACCCATTTAGCATGTCTACGGTTCAGTTTTGCTTGACTTTTAATGTGTCTCAAAGATTCATGATCAGAATGTATACATTTTTTTTCCGGGCCATAGATAATGTTGCCATGTTTTCAAAGTCTGAACAAGAGCATATAATTCCTTATCATAAGTAGAATAGCTCAGACTAGGCCCACTCAATTTTTAAGAAAAGTATGCAACTGGTTTACCATCTTGTAATAACACACCTCCTAATCCAATTCCACTAGCATCACATGCAGGATCAAAGGTCTTATTAAAATCAGGAAGTTGCAGTAAAAGAGCACGTGTTAACATATCTTTCAATATCGCGAAGGCTTCTTCCTGTGCGGTACCCCAAACAAAAGGCACATCCTTCTTTGTAAGCTCATTGAGAGGCACAACAATGGTGATGAAATCTCTCACAAAACGCCTATAGAAACCAGCGAGTCTAAGAAAACTCCTCACTTGTGTGACTGCTTTGGGCTGCGGCCAACTCTTAATATCTTTAATCTTGGCTTTATCAACTTCAATGCCATGTGGAGTAACAACATAGCCAAGAAAAGATACTCGTTCGGTGTAAAAGGTGCACTTCCCAAGGTTACCAAACAAACGTGCATCACGTAGAGCAATAAAAACAACACGTAAATGTTCCAACTGTTCCTTCAAAGATCTGCTATAAATTAGTATATCATAAAAATAGACTACCATAAATCGTCCATTGAAAGCACGCAAAACTTCGTTCATTAATCTCACGAAGTGTTAGGTGCATTAGTTAACCCAAAAGGCATGACTAACACCTCATATAAGAAAAACTTAGTTTTAAATGTTGTTTTCCATCAATCTCCCAATTTCATACGAATTTTACGTTATCCACTATGCAAATCAATTTTGGAGAATAATTCCTCAAACATATCATCTATCCTAGGAATAGATGACGATAACGAATAGTAATATTATTAATGGATCTACGATCAACACACGTTTTTAATCTCAAAGTTAGGAACTGTGTGCGATGTTGTTTTTAATCTCAAAGTTAGGAACCCGCGCATCCTTCGTTATCTTCATTAGGATGTGTCGATGCTCATTGTAGTCTCGATGAAATACTTTAACCTTCATTGCATGTCCACCAATCATGTACTTTGCGAGGTAATCTTGAGTAAACTACTTCGGAAACCACTGCAAACGAAAAAGATTCAGACATTGTCTAACAAGTCATTATGGAAAGTAAAAAGAGAAGGCTACAAAGTTCCTACTTACTATCCTACATCTCACTGTTGTGTTGGATAGAGCGTAAACAAATAATTTGATTGCCACCGTTCATATCTTTTTGCTAATAATCTTTATCAGTTTCCTCACTTGATGCTGGTTCATGAATATCTCATTGCCCCATACGCAAAAAAGGGTCGATGCGTGGATCTTTGCCAAGGACATATGTACCTACAAGCAACAAGTCGATATTAGAAGCTAAAAAGTGTCCAGTTTGGATCTATATGCACTACATTATGGAATGACGGGAAGTACAAGTCGAGGATGAAACTAACCTCGGCGGAAAATGCTGACCACTCCCGTTGTTATCCTGCATTAGTACATGGAAAAGGCATGATAAGTACAACAACCTTAACATCAAACAAAGATAGACAAGATAAACCACATCATCTCTAAATGATAGCTTGAACATGTCATTTTCAGCATGCTGTTAAAGCAGATATAAAATGGAAGTGAATGTTAACTACAACATGCTTAATAGCCACCAAATATTGTAATTCAAACTGGAATTGTTGAAAATGAATAGAACGTAACTCATGCTTAAACATCACACTGGATAAATGTGTAAAACTGAAATAAAGGGCATGTGTTAACTACACCAGGCATAATAGGAACCAAATATAGCCGTTTAAACATGTATTGATGAAATCAAACTGCACATTTCCGACTTGCACATAATGAACATCACATTGTGAATAACTGAAATAAACAAGGCATATATGATCAGTATAACAACCAAATGTGGCCATTGAAAACTGGATAGTGGCTCATTGTAACCAACCTAACAAGCAAATACAGATAAACAAAGCATATGCTTGAAAACTGGACAAATGCTCACTACAACCAACCTAACAACCAAGTAAAGATAAACAAGGCATCTACTCACTATAAACAACCAAATATAGGCTTTCGTGAAACTAAGTGGACAATTCATACTTAAACATCGTGATAGCCCTATTGAACATTACATTTTTGCACAACTAAAATAATTAAACACGGCGTAGTTAAAACACTGCATGACAAAAGATACTACAACAAAGGGTAGGGGTTGGCTAGCTAGAAAAAGTAAGATTTGCTGATAGGATATTGCCTCACTTGTCATGGATGGGATCCTTCCAGTTGGAAGAGCACAGACCCATGGCGCACTCCCCTAGATGTCGTAGATGGGCTATTTCACCTTCGAAGACCCTTTGTGGGTTCCCTCCTTGTGGTCATGGTCGATGAGATCTGACTTGGCAATTGAGGATCCCAAGCTGCCATCGTAGAATGTGTCCTTCAGAAATGACAAAATGGCCTCGATGGCGTACAAGGATCTCAAATCCTTGACCACGTGGCAGAGAAGATCAGCAACATGGCCTTTGAAGAGATCAACGGCGGTTGAACAAGAGGGGTTGGGGATGGATCACTTAACTTGTGACATGGCCTGCGAGAAGCCATCGCTGTTGACGAGCTTGATGACATAGCCAACTTTCCTGAGATACAGTAATATACGAGCCCGCTAACGTGAAGCCTTCGGCATGGCAAAGTAGTCAACGTCCTCGCCGGCTTCCGCGACGAGGTGTTGCTCCGGGATCGACAGGTCGGGACGAACGGCGGCCACCTCACCATTGTCTGTTGGAGAGGCCATGATAAACCTCTTTTTGGTCGTACGCTCGTCGGGCTCCCCCGGAGACGTGGTCGTGCTTAGGCTGCGACTCTCTAGAGTAGGGGATGTGGATCTGGCAGGGAGGGAAACCGCATGCCTCATCTAAAAACTAAGGGGGCAACTGTATGGGAATCGTTGGGTAACCTGAACTTTATTATCTAAGCTAGGAGGCACGGGCAGACCGACAGGGGTTGGCGGCGGCAAGATAGGGTTCTAGTGGGGGTAGGGTGGGGGTGGACTGTGGAGGGGGTGGGGTGGTGTTTGAGGATATGCCATGGCTACTGAAAATTTTAGTAATTGTGGGTGGAGATGGTGGTGGATGAGGAAGGGCGACGGTTCAAATGCCTCGGCTACTAGAATTTTACTATAAGGTCGGTGGTGGAGGAGAGGGGCCGACGATTGAAATACCGCGGCTACTAAAATTTTGGTAAAGGAATTGAAGAGGGGCGGGAGCAACCAAGATCGCACACCATGCGAAAAAACAAGATCGCACACTGCCCAAATAGAATATGCATGTATGATAATAAGAAAAAGCGGCGGAACCGCCGATTTTTGCATCGCTCAAGGCGGGCAGTTTGTTTTTAGATTCTAGCTAGCTAGTCTATCACACACGGTTCGTCCTAATTTTCAAACGCAGACATGGAATTCATCCTAAATAAACTACCCGCCTTGAGCTTGCGCGATCGTGATGATTTTACAGCGCACTAGCATCACACATGGTTAAGCCAGTACCTCCACCCTTGCTCGCACTTGCGCAGTTGTGGTGATTTTAAAGTGCACTAGAATCGCACACAGTTAAGCTAGTACCTCCACCCTTGCTCGCGCTTGCGCAATCATGGTGATTTTACAGCGCACTAGCATCACACACGGTTAAGCCAGTGCACCCGTGTCTGTTGCGCGTCATCTGAGTCTTCATATATAGCTCCATTTGGAATAAAACAAAGTGAGAGAGGGTCAGAAGAAAACCACACTAGCGTGTGGCCCAAATGTATATGGATTAAAAGGGTGGTGTGTGATGTTCAAATTCCCAATGCACAACTTTGACCGCGTGGGCCCACGGGTGGGCGCCTCGCTGAAGATTGGTGAGAGGGCCAGAAGTCAACAACCACCTGAAAGTGGCCAAATATATGTAGGAATAAAGGGTGTGATGTTTAAATACACAATGCACAACTTTGGTGGCACCTGCCTCATAAACCAGAAAGCCCTGCTTGGATATATCTATAGTGACAGTCTAATAAGGTTGTAGCTAGTTAGGGTGCTTGCTCCACCCCCACTTCGTGTTGGCGGGATGCATGCACGTACTCATACTTTGGTCATACATGCATGTTGCCATGACCTACCATAAGACAGACCAGTGAATCTATCGCTTGGTCAAATGACCACTGTTCTTGTCGAAAAAAAATGGATAGAATACATCGCTTGGGCCAATAGATTGGACCATCATAAAAAATCACACGAGAGGGCCCACAAAACTAGCACCGCCTGCATGCGGCCCAAAATGATGTACGTTGGGAGGGGTGATGTGTTTTACATATCAAATAATGTACAATTTAGATGTGGTTCCTAACTCTCGTTCTGCATAACCCCCATGAAATCCAGGTAATTAAGGACGACATACGTAGGGTACGGTGTCGGTCCAACCCACCAATTCGAGCGTGTGGGAGGGAATCATGATAATGCATGAGCTCAAACTTTGCTCGAACATGTTATCGGTAAAAGGGATGATTGATGACCCACAAGTATAGGGGATCAATTGTAGCTCTTTTCGATAAGTAACAGTGCCAAACCCAACGAGGAGCAGAAGGAAATGACAAGTAGTTTTCAGTAAGGTAATGTCTGCAAGTGCTGAAATTGTAAGTAACGGAGTAATTTGATACCAAGATAATTTGTAACGAGCAAGTAACAATAGTAGTAGAGAAAGTGCAGCAAGGTAGCCCAATCCTTTTGAGGCAAAGGACAGGCCAAAACGGTCTCTTATGATAAGCAAAGCGTTCTTGAGGGTACACGGAAATTTCATCTAGTCACTTTCATCATGTTGGTTCGATTTGTGTTTGCTACTTTGATAATTTGATATGTGGGTGGACCTGTGCTTAGGTGTTGTTCTTACTTGAACAAACCTCCTACTTATGATTAACCCTCCCGCAAGCATCCGCAACTACGAGAAAAGTATTAAGAATAAATTCTAACCATAGCATTAAACTTTGGGGTCCAATCGGTCCCTTACGGAATAACTCATAAACTAGGGTTTAAGTTTCTGTCACTCTCGCAACCCACCATCTAATTGCTACTCCACAATGCATTCCCTTAGGCCCAAATATGGTGAAGTGTCATGTAGTCGATGTTCACATGACACCACTAAGGGAATCACAACATACATACTATCAAAATATAGAACATATTTCAAGTTCACATGATTACTTGCAACATGATTTCTCCTGTGACCTCAAGGACAAAAGTGACTACTCACAAATGATAAACATGCTCATGATCAGAGGAGTATTAAATAGCATATTGGATTTGAACATATAATCTTCCACCAAATAAACCATATAGTAATCAACTACAAGATGTAATCAACACTACTAGTCACCCACAAGCACCAATCTATAGTTCCGATAACAAGACTGAACACAAGAGATGAACTAGAGTTTGAGATGAGATGGTGCTGTTGAAGATGTTGATGGAGATTGCCCTCCCCAAGATGGGAGAGTTGTTGGTGATGATGATGACGATGATTTCCCCCTCCGGGAGGGAAGTTCCCCCGGCGGAATCGCTCCACCGGAGGGCAAAAGTGCTCCTGCCCAAGTTCCACCTCAAGGCGGCGACGCTTAGTACGAAAATTCCTCCTTTTATTTTTTCTAGGTCAAAACGACCTATATACCAGAAGATGGGCACGAGAGGTGGGACGAGGAGGCCACAACCCCTCAGGGCGTGCCAGGGGGGCCTCGCGCGCCCAAGTGGGTTGTGGCCCCTTGGTGGCTCCCCTCTGGTGGTTATTTGTTCCTGTAATTCTTATTTATTCCATAAAAAATCCCCATGAAGTTTCAGCTTGTTTGGAGTTGTGCAGAATAGGTAGCCTGACGTAGCTTTTTCAGGTCCAGATTTCCAGCCGCCAGAATTCTCCCTCTTGTTGTGTACCTTGCATATTATGAGAGAAAAGGCATTAGAATTACTCCAAAAAGCATTATTATGGATAACATTATAAATAACAGTAAGAAAAAATGATGCAAAATGGACGTATCAATGATATATATAGACCTCGCGGAGCCCATAGATATGTGTGTCACCTAAAACCGCACAAGGGAGATAGGTTCGATTAGAAGACCCCCTATACCATGCATGCGGCCCAAAAATATGTATGGGTGGTGTGTGATCTGTTCAAATCCCCAACGCACAACTTTGATGGGGCACCAATTACATTACAAACCGAACACCATACCCCCAAGCCAGGTTCAAGACGTACAATGCCAGTTCCCCAACTTCGAGGCGCGGTGGGGGGGAGGGTATCATCCAACGCATGTGCTCAAACTTGATTTGTCTAACATGACACACAGAGCAAGAGGAAACTGTCATGGTCAAACCCTTCTCGTACGTTGGGTCAAAGGGTTAGACGAGGAACCCATCATGGTCAAACCATTCTCATACGTTGGGTCAAAGGGATAGATTATGTGGGCCCATAGAACTCGATCATTCTCCGATTTTTGAGAACAAGAAATAACAAAAAACATCATTCTACAAATTACCAAAACAAGGATCCCAAGGTTTATATAATCGACATGACAGGTCACTACAGACACATATTTAGATGTTAAATGTCTGTAATGACCGTATCATGGCGCTTAAATGAAGAGGGATAGATTGTGTGGGCCCACAGATCTTGATCATTCTCTGATTTTTTAGAACAAGAAATAACAAAAAACATCATTCTACAAATTACCAAAACACGGATCCCAAGGTTTATATAATCGACATGACACGTCACTACATACACATATTTAGATGTTAAATGTCTGTAATGACCGTATCATGGCGCTTAATGAATCTTGAGATATGCAACTTCCCACTGGTTCACCCATCCTTAGACTCCTCCGGCCCTAGCACACTTAACTTCTGTGTTTTATTCGACTCGGCTAGCAGATGGGAAGCCGCCCCTTGCTGATAAGAGTTGTCTCCTTACCTTTAAGGCGTTTCACGCTGGTCACCGTGTGGGTCCTACTCCCTACTATCACACACGTTTGTGCCTTTAGAAACCATGTGCAATATTTACATGGCCGGTGTGTCGCCGCTTAGTCTTCTATGAGCACTGACACTGGCAGCGGGAAACCGATGGAGAAGAGGCGGGAAACCGATAGGAGCAGTGGCGGGAAACGGTAGTGTGGTTGGATATATAACACCATCGATATGGAAAACTTAGTAAAGAAGGAAGCACGAGCTAGCAGGATGCGTGCGCATAATGCTTACCCACGGGTGCCAGACGGTTGACCAGAACCGCTTTAAATATTCAGGGTTCGTTTGGCCTTTTTTATACATTATAACTGAGTTTTCTAAGCATTAATTTAATGTGCATAATTCAAATTTGAACTACAAATACATGCTCCAGGCACCAAAATTTCTAAAAAATAATACATGTGTCCTTGGATGCATGTTTAGGTCCCATGCAAAGAACGTGCATGAATTACAACCGTCTCGGCGTCTAGCTCGGCCTCAAACATTGAGAATCTCTGTTTTAAAATCCCCATAAATCCGAATCTCACCCAAAAATCATGAAACTTGGCATGGTGTCACGACATGGCACATATATGTCGTGGTCAAAAAATTGTCTAATTTGGGGCAAGTTTTATTACAAGCCTCTTACAAATTGGAGCTTCTCTCAAGAAGCCTCATGGTTTCGGTAGGGAAACGTGCCCCCCCTTGTGGGCGAAACGATAATCGCTGCATCTTCTTGCCTTGTATTTTTTCTATAGGCAACATGAAAAAACATGAGATTCATGCTGAAATTTGAAATTATTTAGGGTTTGTTTGGCCTTTTTTATACATTAATTGAGTTTTCTAGGCATTTAATGTCCATAATTAGAATTTGAACTACAAATACATGCTCTGGTGCACCAAAATGGCTAGAAAAATCATATATGTGTCCTTGGGTGCATGTTTAGGTCCCATGCAAGGAATGAGAATGAATTACAACCGTCTCGGCGTCCTGGATCGACATCAAACATTGGGAATCTTGGTTTTTAAATCCCGTAAATCCGAAACTCACCAAAAAATCATGAAACTTGGCATGGTGTCATGACATGGCACATATATGTCGTGGTAAAAAAATTGTCCAATTTGCGGCAAGCTTTATTACAAGCCTCTTACAAACCGGAGCTTCTCTCAAGAAGCCTCATGGTTCCGATAGGGAAACATGCCCCCCTTGTGGGCGAAATGACAATCGCTGCCTCTTCTCGCCTTGTACTTTTTTGTACGGGCAACATGGAACAACAGGAGATTCGTGCTGAAATTTGAAATTATTCAGGGTTCGTTTGGCCTTTTTTATACATTAATAGAGTTATCTAGGCATTTAATGTCCATAATTCAAATCTGAACTACAAAGGCATGCTCCAATGCACCAACATGGCTAGAAAAACCATACATGTGTTCTTGGGTGCATGTTTAGGTCCCATGCAAGGAATGAGAATGAATTACACTCGTCTCGGCATCCTGGCTTGGCCTCAAACATTGGGAATCTTATTTTATATCCCCATAAATCCAAAACTCACTAGAAAATGATGAAAGTTGGCATACGACATGGCACATATATGTGGTGGTAAAAAAATCGTCCAATTTGGGGCAAGCTTTATTGCAAGCCTCTTACAACCCGGTGCTTCTCGCAATAAGCCTCGTTGTTCGGGTAGGGAACGTGCCCCATTGTGGGCGAAATGATAATCGCTGCCTCTTCTCTCCTTGTATTTTTTTCTACAGGAAACATAGAATAACAGGAGATTTATTCTAAAATTTGAAATTATTCAGGGTTCGTTTGGCCTTTTTATATATTAATTGAGTTTTCTAGGCATTTAATGTCCATAATTCAAATTTGACCTACAAGCACATGCTCCAGTGCACCAAAATGGGTTGAAAATCGTACATGTGTCCTTGGGTGCATGTTTAGGTCCCATTGAAGGAATGGGAATGAATTACAAATGTCTCTCGTCCTGAAACATCGAGAATCTTGATTTTTAAATCCCCGTAAATCCAAAACTCACCTAAAAATCAGGAAACTTGGCATGGTTTCATGACATGGCACATATATGTCATGGTAAAAAAACATCCAATTTGAGACAAGGCGCACACATTAATAGCCAACATAGTCCTTTTGGAACAAATAGTTGATACTTTACTATCGCAAACGGTTGTATTTTCATTGGTCCTCTTTGTATTTTGTGCCAAAATTTAACCATAGGTGGTGGCATGCGTGCAGCTATTTGATTAGATGGGACGAGCGCGAGAAGTCCGTCGTGCAGGCTCGACGGGATGCGTGCGAGCAATCCGCCGCGCAGGCTCGACGGGACGCCTGCGACCTATCCACCGCGTAGGCTCGACGGGACATGTGCGACCTGTCTGCCGCACATGCTCACCGGGAAGCAAGCTCTTTGACCTCCATCCACCAGCCGCTCACCTCACTCACAACTTCTGCATTAATGGCATTCGAGCCGCTAGTTAACATGCAGTTAATTAAAGCACTTGGACGGAGGATGTTTGCTTGTGATCCCATGGCCCCGCTCAATATTAGCATTTGCTTTGTTCGTGCCTCGCTGAGAATGTGGCTTTAGCTTGTTTTCAACTCGTATTCCAGATAGTTTAAAATGCCACATGCGGCATGATACGTCTCCAACGTATCTATAATTTTTTATTGTTCCATGCTATTATATTAGCATTCTTGGATGTTTTACAATCATTTTATAGCAACTTTATATCATTTTTTGGGACTAACCTATTGACATAGTGCCCAGTGCCAGTTGCTGTTTTTTGCTTGTTTTTTACTTTATAGAAAATCAATACCAAACAGAGTCCAAACGCAGTGAAACTTTTTGGAGATATTTTTGGACCAAAAGACACAAGTTGGGCCAACGAAGTACCAAAGGGGGGTTCCGAGGGGAGCACAACCCACCTGGGTGTGCCTGGGGGCCCAGGCGCACCCTGGTGGGTTGTGCCCACCTCGATCGCCTCCTGCACCGCCTCTTTGCTCTATAAATACCCCAATATTCCAGAAACCCTAGGGGAGTCGACGAAAATCAATTCCAGTTGCCGCAAGTTCTAGAAACCACATATCCAATCTAGACACCATCACAGAGGGGTTCATCATCCTCATTAGTGCCTCTCTGATGATGCGTGAGTAGTTCATTGTAGACCTATGGGTCTGTAGTTAGCAGCTAGATGGATTCCTCTCTCTCTTTTGATTCTCAATACAATGGTCTCTTGGAGATCTATTTGATGTAACTCTTTTTGCGGTGTGTTTGTTGGGATCCGATGAACTTTGAGTTTATGATCAGATATATGTTTTTATCCATGAAAGTTATTTGAGTCTTTTGATCTCTTATATGCATGATTACTCATAGCCTCATATTTATTCTTCGAATCTTTGGTTTAGTTAGGCCGACTAGATCAATTTTTCTTGCCATGGGAAGAGGGGCTTTGTGATGGGTTCGATCTTACGGTGCTTGATCCCAGTGACAGAAGGGGAGACGACAAGTATGTATCGTTGCTATTAAGGATAACAAGATGGGGTCCAGTTATACATAAATAGATCTTGTCGACATCATGTCATCGTTCTTATTGCATTACTCTGTTTCTCCATGAACTTAATACACTAGATGCATGCTGGATAGCAGTCGATGTGTGGAGTAATAGTAGTAGATGCAAGCAGGAGTCGGTCTACTAATCTTGGATGTGATGCCTATATAATGATCATTGCCTGGATATCGTCATGATTATTTGAAGTTCTATCAATTGCCCAACAGTAATTTGTTTACCCGCCATATGCTATTTTTTTCGAGAGAAGCCACTAGTGAAATCTACGCCCCCCCGGTCTCTTCTTTATCATATTTGCCTTCAAGATCTATTTTTATTTGCTTTTATTTTCAGATCTATTAATCCAAAAACACAAAAATACCTTGCTGCAATTTGTTGTTATTTATTTTATCCCGCGTTCCCGTGAGATCTATTTATCCAATCTACTGCAATTTTACCTATCTTTTTACCGGGGAGGGATTGACAACCCCTCTTTACGTCGGGTTGCAAGTATTTGGTTTTTGTGTGCAGGTACCGTTCACATAGTGTTGCGTGGTTCTCCTACTGGTTCGATAACCTTGATCTCATCACTAAGGGAAATACCTACCGTAGCTATGTTGCATCATCCCTTCCTCTCTGGGGAAATACCGACGTAGTTCAAGCCGCATCACGACAACGGATAATACGATGACAAAATAAAATGGCAACGATAATACAACGACAAATTTACAATGGTGTAGAAAATAATTGTCTTACATATTACGGGTAATTTAAAATGTCAGATGTGGTAACGCCTGAAAGACACAGGATAAGAGAAGAAAATATTCGCAGACAACGATCTGGGTCAGTATTGTATCTACTCCTCGATGGATCATTGGGCGAAGAGTTCCTCCAGCTCCTTCTTCAAATCCTCACGACTTTGCTTGAGAGCGGCCACTGATTCCTCCACCTCTAGCTCGCGCTCGATATGGAGCTTCCTCAAGTCACCCATCAGTTCCTCAACGACCGCTTTCAGCGTCATTCCCGAGGCACTGCCTTGCTCATGCTACTTCTTCCAGCCGGCGGCTGCCTCCTCCTTCTTGGAGAGCTCCTTGAGGTGCTCTGCATTGCCACCCATGAGTTTCATGACGAGGCCGGTCACCTTCTCAACCGAGGCATCGCTAATCTCGAGCAGGTTCACAAAGTCGTCGACTAGCTCCTGCTGCTTAATTAGGCCAGCGAGACTGTTGTCATCGCTGGCCAAGGACTTCAGCACCGCCAGCTCGTCGTGATTGCCGATGCAACGAGTGCGCTTGTGAGAGCCCTCGCCTGCCGGTGAGACCTCGTTTGAGGACTCCGCAGTGCACCAGGACATCATTGCTGTGGCTACCGCGTAGCGGCGGGACCTCTCTAGTGCTTCCACGGCTTTGGTCTTTGCTCCCTGATTATATGTCAACCGAAAACTCCTCCTACCGGTCATGGTGGAACGACTTGACAGGAAAGACCTATTTTCTGGGTGATGAGGAGAGGAATTGTGAAGTAATTTTCGAGTGGGTAGGTTTATAGCCCAGTGCTAAGTGGGAACACATTTAGGTTTGATCGGTGTGAACATATTTGCAATTACTTATTGCATGGTAATATGGAATGTGACGAGAAAAAAGCTCAAAATATATTGATGGTTCTGGGCTTGAAGCTCGAAACGGTCCTGGATGGCGTACGTGGGCCCGCGTTCTCGGATGTGTACGTGTCTGCCCACTATCACACGCGGTCCAGATATCACATCATATCCGATGGATGGGCCGTCACGCCTCCCACGGGGTGCGAGAAGGTTGACCAAAATTGCAATATGCAGGTGTGGTTGCTCACTGTTCAGGCGGCCGCGGCACTCTGCTCATCATTGAGGCGGCCGCAACACGCTATCCTCGCGTTTGTCCGCGCGTTTTGCTCGCCATTGAGGTGGCCGCGATGCGCTCCACTCTGGCGTCCCTGAGTGCTCTCCGCTCGCCGTTGAGACAAATTTAGAGTTCGTTGATGTGTATCATATGGTGTTATTTTAGTACGAACTCTAGGGCTGTTTGTGACACTTATAGGGATGGCTCAATAGATTGATCGGGAAGATAACTTTGAGGTGGTTTTGTACCCTACAATAATTTCATCTTATTTTCTCCGCTAGATAAGAACTTTGGAGTGATTCTTTATCGCACGTTGAGGGATTGTTATATGATTCAATTATATTAGCACTGTTGAGAGATTGCACTAGTGAAAGTATGAACCCTAGGCCTTGTTTCTAAACATTGCAATACTGTCTGTGCTCCGTTTTATCACTTTCTACCTTGCTATTGTTAAATTTTCAGATTATAAAAACCTACATCTGCTATCCACACTACACTTGTATCACCATCTCTTCACCGAACTAGTGCACCTATACAATTTACTATTGTATTGGGTGTTTTGGGGACATAAGAGATTTCTTGTATTCGATTGATAAGAGAGATCATCTTCATCCTACATGTCGCACGGATTGATAAACCTTAGGTCATCCACTTGAGGGAAAATTGCTACTGTCCTACAAAACTCCGCGCTTTGAGGCTGAACACGAGTCTACAAGAATAAGTTATGTAGTAGACACACATCCATTCCCCCCTCGGCTAGAGATCTCGCCCACCGGAGCGACCACAACACGGGCGACCGGCCCGTCCCCATTCTGTCCAGTGGAGAAAGAAAGGAGGAGGAGAGAGACAGCACGGGCCCCATCCCTCAGCGACTCCACCCGCGGGCCCGCTGTTTATGTGGTCGCGCACCCGCCTTCGTATGTTTTCCCTCTTTTGAAAGCGTACTGCATAGGGGTGCGTATTCTTATCAGGAAACACCTCAGCCAAAATTACATTTTCCCCATTGGAAAGCGCATTCGCAGAGTAGGCGCCACCAGATTCTCACCCAGGGGCCTGTAGGTAAATACTTTATTTAAAGATTGGTCCTTCCACTTCAGCCCTTCATATGTTTTCACCCACAACTCCGATTCCATCGAAATGAACGCCCACATTCTTCACTTGTCTCACACTTTTCGACCAGACCACTTCCACCATAGTTCAACACATCATATTTAGCATTTTCTCCTTGGCATTTGTTAGGCCATTTCGTTACCCTAAAACCCACCGTCGTGCCACCGGGCTCTGCCGGAACCCATTCTCGCTAGACCACAAGTGTCGAGGCAAGTCATTTCTTTGATGTACACCCTGAGGTTTTACCCGTTGTTATTCTTGAGTGTTATTTGCTGTTTTGTGTCGTTTTTTGCCAGCACTTTCTTGCAGTTGTTTTCTTTAGTTATGCTTTCAGCAGTTATTATTATGCTTTACTTCACTCGTATTTACTTACCCTAGTTGCACTATGAGATATTGTCTTTATGCTTTGTCTTACCTGTTAGTAGTTTTACTGGAGCTAGGTTGTAGCTTATTATTGTTGCTTGTTTACTTTTCATGCGAGTTTAATGTTGTGAAAACACTCCATGCACAGTAATAAAATGATTAACAACCTCCTCCAGACTGGGTGAGACAATGGTGCCATAGAACCAAACTAACCCGTACGACCACATTTCCCTGTGGGGGGGAGGGGCATATTTTGTTTATAGTTACATGTCTTTCATATGACTCCAAAGAGGGAAGATGGAATGGTTGGACATCCTTGTCCGAGAAGTTGCCATTCAGCTAAGAGAGCTTGGGTCAGTGGAAGGGCGTAGAGAATTAAGGTTCTCGAGGGAACATATGTGGTGCCACGAGGTGGCAAGGACCTAGATCGTCTCTCCCAGGCTTAGCCAATGGGAGGTCGAAGGCATAATTAGAGTGTGATACGTCTCCAACATATCTATAATTTTTTATTGTTCCATGCTATTATATTATCAACCTTGGATGTTTTATATGCATTATTATGCTATTTTATATCATTTTTTGGGACTAACCTATTAACCTAGTGCCAAGTGCCAGTTGCTCTTTTTCCCCTTGTTTTTGCCTTTTCAGAAAATCAATACCACACGGAGTCCAAACAAAACAAAACTTTTTGAGGATTTTTCTTGGACCAAAAGACACCCAGGAACCTTCGGTCGGAGGTCAAAGGGGCCACCAGTTGGCGACAAGCTTGGAGGTCGCACCCTAGGTGGGGCGCCCATCAGGCTTGTGGCCCCCCTGATGCTCCTCTAACCCTAATGTTTGCTCCATAAATACCCAAATATTCCCCGTATACCAAGGGGCACACCAAAAATACTTTTCCGCTGCCACAAGTTTCTGTTCTCGCGAGATCCCATCTGGAGGCCTTTTCCAGTACTCTGCCGGAGGGGGATTCAACCTCAAAGGGCTTCTACATCAACCGTGCTGCCCTTCCGATGATGTGTGAGTAGTTTACCACAGATCTACGGGTAAATAGCTAGTATATAAATGGCTTCTTCTCTCTCTTGGATCTTCAATACAATGTTCTCTTTGATGTTCTTGGAGATATATCCGATGTAATCTTCTTTTGCGTTGCGTTTGTTGAGATCCGATGAATTGTGGGTTTATGATCAGATTACCTGTGAATATTATTTGATTCTTCTCTAAACTCTTTTATGCATGATTAAGATAGTTTTGTATTTCTCTCTAATCTGTTGATTTGGTTTTGCCAACTAGATTGATTTTTCTTGCAATGGGAGAGGTGCTTTATAATGGGTTCAATCTTGCGATGCTTATTCCCAGTGATAGAAGGGGACATGACACATATTTTTATTGTTTCCATTAAGGATAAAAAGATGGGGTTCGTTCATATTGATTGGTCTATCCCTCTACATCATGTCATCTTTCTTAAGGTGTTACTCCATTCTTGTTAACTTTATACACTAGATGCATGCTGGATATCGGTCGATGTGTGGAGTAATAGTAGTACATGCAGGCAGGAATCGGTCTACTTGTCACGGATGTGATGCCTATATTCATGATCATTGCCTTATATATTGTCATAATTATGCACTTTTCTATCAATTGCTCAACTGTAATTTGTTTACCCACCGTATGCTTTCTTTCAAGAGAGAAACCTCTAGTGAAAACTATGGCTCCCGGGTCTATTTCTATCATATTATTTTCTGATCTATAGAACCGAAAACACAAAAATACATTTCTGCAATTTATTTACCTTTACCTTATTTTGCACTTTTACTTATCGTTTATATCCATCACTATCAGATCTCATCCTTACAAGTAACAGTGAATGGATTGACAACCCCTTTATTGCTTTGGGCGCAAGTATTTATTTGTTTGTGCAGGTGCTATCTTTGGAGACTTGTGTGTTCCTCCTACTGGATTGATACCTTGGTTCTTAACTAAGGGAAATACTTATCTCTACTTTGCTGCATCACCCTTTCCTCTTCAAGGGAAAAACCAATGCAAGCTCAAGAAGTAGCAGCAAGAATTTCTGGCACCATTGCCGGGGAGGATCTACATCAAGCCTACCAAGTACTACCTCTGTTCATTTTTATAAGATGTTTTAGACATGCATACACTGTTCAAAAGCGATTACAAAGCAAGTCATGCAAACGTCTTATAAATACAAATGGAGGGAGTACCTATCATAAACTCTCATCTCTTGCATTTACATTATTTGCCATTTGCCTCTTGTTTTCATCTCCCCCACTTCTAAAACGTTTTCAAAAAAACACAAAAAATATTTGCCTTTTTATTTGCCTTATTTTCATTTTCTTTTTCATTTGCTTTTTATTTGCTTGACTGCTAGATGCTTGCTTGGTACCATGTCTGAATCTGAGTAGGTTATCATTGAAAAAACTAGTAAAAATCTTGAGGAAAAGCTTGAATCTTGTGCTCTTAATCATGAATCTCTTGAAACTGAAACATCCATTCATCTTAAAACCAAGATCTATCATGTGGGTGATGGGAACATTATTGGAAATAATATTATTCAACAATTTTTTGATTGCACGGGAGTTATGCCTATAGATAGGGGAACTATCCTTCAAAATACAAATTGCTATGCGGATGCTATTTCCATGCTTGTCATTAAATAAGAAAGAGACTTTCTACATATCCATCCGGCCTTATAAAAGATGTTTTGTGAACTCCCTAATATGCATGATCCTAAGGCTAAGAAAATTTCTACCATTATCCTTATGCGAGAATTTGCACTACAAAAAAAGACATCCATGACATTTTGGCCTGAACGAATTTTTTGCCTATCATGCTTATGACACTTCTATGACGATAATTGTGACAAAACCACGTATCATCATAGATGTGGTGGGCTCCTACTTCTATGAAAAAAAATGATGCCAGAGAATGGGCTTTTCATCCTGGGCGGGCCGGGGACGCACCTGCATGACATTCTTTGTGTCGTCCATGACGGAAAAAATCATGGTAGAAGCAAGGGCGAGGAAAATATCGGGGAGTTCCTGGTTATGGTGGGTGGTCTAGGCCGAGCGATGCATGGAGGTTTGCGTGTTTCTCTCGTACATGTATGCACGTGTGTGCGAGGCATTGGGCTCTAACTAAACCCAAGAAAGGCGTTCGCTTACTGAACCCGAGCGATTGCACTAGCTACGTTACTGAACCCGAGCAATTCCTTCGCTACTGCTACTAATTGAAGCCGATCAAACCTTCCTCTTGATGAACAATGACCATTGTTGGGGGTTGGATGAACAGTTCCCTGTGGAGGTTGGATGAACAGGACCCCGTGGTAGAGGCCATTGTCGTTGCTGCTGGATGAATATGACCCTGATCGCGGAGGCCACCACACACCCGAGCCGGTTAGGGGTGGATGAATAGGACCCCATGGAGGGATGGTTGAATAGTAGCTGGTGGAGGCTGGATGAACAGGGCCCCGTGGAGGGCTGGTTGAACAGTAGCCGGTGGAGGCTGGATGAACAGTAGCCCATGGATGAACAGTAGTTGGTGGAGGTTGGAGGAAGTCGACGGTGGATGAACAGTAGCATGTGGAGGCTGGCGGAAGTCGACGGTGGATGAATAGTAGCCTGTGGAGGCTGGAGCGAGGGAGTAGATGATGGATGAACAGTAGCCCGTGGAGTCCCGTTTTGCGGTACGCCTCACCCCTCCCAATGAACGGGACCTCGTTTTGACCGTAGGCGCTCGAACACAAGTCCGTTTCCTCCGTTTTGCGGTACGCCACACCCCTCCCTATCAACAGGATCCCGTTTCGACCGTAGCCTGTCAAACAGAAGGCCGTTTCCTCCGTACTGCGGTACGCCAGACCCCATTTCGGTTGTTCCGTCCAAGCCAGTTGGCTCCCGATGAACACGATGCATTCTGATCTAGACTGTTGCCTCTCGATGACACGACGCTGTTTCTCCGTTCCGACCCAGCCGGTTGGCTGTCGATGAACAGGACGCCATCGCTATACGCGTTCGAGACCCTGCCCATATGTATGTACATAGTTGTATTTACTTTCTTGCATCGTGGCTGTATGTACGTGTACACGATATAGACGGGACTGACTGAACTACTACCGCTCCTTACTGGCCACGGTTCATCATGGCAGAAAGACCTATGGACCAGTATGTACGTACACGTTTGCGACCAGAATGACAAATGACGGTGCAACAAACCCAGGGTCTATTGCCCAGACTATGCACAGGCACGAGAGCAAGATTGCAGCACCAAGGTCAGACCAAAGCACAAGAGATCAGATATTCAAGAAACCAACATGCAGCTTAAGAGGACCAAGACTAAGCCAAGAGAGAAGCCTCCCTTGCCGGGCAGGCGAGCTTGGCATGGACGGGGTCACCCCCGGAAGCAAGCCTCCAAGACGCCTCGGTAGGGCCTGCCGGGACTCGCGGAGGCAGGACCACCTCACCACACCACCTCATCACGATGCAAGTCATCGATCAGTGCGATGTCAAGACGCAAAGTGACTAAGTGGCTGCTATTCGCCACATGGCAGTCACTTTCTACAGGAAAAGCCTACAGGCGACACCCATCCTGCGACGTGTCGAGCGAGCAGATTTGAAGCTGGCAAAATAGCCCGGCAGGGCCTGCCGCGCAAGCTGCAATGTGACGTTGAGCAGCGCATTTAATGCTCTCTGTCAGCCTGCAGAGTTAGGTACGATAGCACTATTCGCTATCTTATCAGTGCATATTGTCTGATTTGCCACTATGGTGACCCCTTAGTCTATAAAAGGAGGCCTAGGGAAACCGTAGAAAGGGTTGGATCCTTAGTTGGTGAATCCACCCACACGCATATTCATACGCACGTAGCTGCTTCGCCTCGAGGCAACCCTGCCGGGCAAGCGTGTTGCGCTCACCACCATTTTCCACCATCAATCCACCAAGGTTTTACGCCTCACAGTGTCCCGAGCCTGGGTAGAACTGCCTGTGTGATCTCTGCCGTGCTGCTAGACGCTCCTCTGCTCTTTGTGCGATGTGCCATCCCCCCGCTGAACCAGCAAGGGACTCTTGATCCCATAGGTGGCCATGGTTTCCTAGGACATCTTTGGCACGCAACAAACTCTAATCTCACCCAGACTTGCCTGCCTGCGGCCCACGGCGTGGCTCCATCGATGGCATGGTACGACCCACCTTCAACATCAACAACTCAAGACCCTCGCGAGGCGGACGACACCAAGACCTTCAGAAGGAGCGGCCTCCTCAGGCTGGCTCCTGAGGAGAGGAGATTTCTATGCAAGCCTCACCTCGTGAGGTTCAGATGACGTGAGCCGTGACGACCAAGGCCAGGTGGGCGCCAGCGGGCACAGGACAACAGTTTCCTCCTTGGTGCTAAGGAGGCAAGCGCAGGCACAGAGTCCCGAGGAATCAGCCAAAGGTTTCCATTCCCATGCAACAAGACCAAGTCCGCCAAGATGGCAGGACGAAGGTCATCTCCGAGCCCACCATGGCGTCACGACCAGATGCTTTGCAGGCAAAGACTACTTTTGTCAGGATAAGATGTACTAGTTGTCTCCCTTCAAATTTGGCCGTTGTGGGATCCCTTCCCGCCTCCATTTTGGGGGAAGAGGACCAAGGCCGCTATAAATAGGACCTAGCCACCACCATAGAGGGGGATACGGATCATTGAGATCATCCTCTCCCCCACCAGCTCAGGAACACGCCTCCTGAGGTCGTTCTTCCACTGTACTAGTTCATCCTCAGCCCATCTCGAGGCCAATCCACCACAAAGCAAGAGTAGGGTTTTACACTGCAAGGTGGCTCGAACCTGGGTAAACTACTGTGTCCCATTTCCTTCCTGTTCATCGAGCTAGGCCATGAGATTGGCGAGTAGGCAGACTGGGGAGGTTTAGTTCTTCGCACGCACCCCAGAGTTCAAATCTATCAAGGGTCTGTGAAGCCCGAAATATGACATTCGGCGCGCCAGGTAGGGGTGCATCAATGATCCGCCTCTCTGTCCGCTGTGCTCCGCTGTTCGGCCCTCATGGCGAGCGCTGCTCCATCGACCGGATCGGCGGGTGCCTTCGTGGGAGCCGTGGGCCTCTAAGCTTTCACCCCCACCCTGCGCAGGTGCAATGTCCACCCAAGTTCAGGCCGGAGCTGCCGCCCCGATACGACAACACGGCAGATCCGGTAGGTTTTCTCCGAGCATATCCACAGGCTGTTTTGGCAGCCGGCGACGACGACAAGGTTATGGCAAACTAGCTTCCCATGGCCCTCGTGGGCGCGCCGTGCGCCTGGCTTCTCAACTTGCCAGAGTCTTCGGTGGCCTGCTGGGAGGAGCTGCGCGGCCTCTTCATCGCGCGCTTCGCGGTACCAACACCCCACGCTATCGCATCCCTCCTCCACGGTTTATAGGCGCCGCCCTCGGACCGCCACGCCAAGCAATTATTTCGCTAGGTGGGTGCCGCCCGTGTGCAACGGGGAGCTCCTCGGGGCTGGGCGGCGCCTAAGGCCGACCTCACCTTCGACTCGAGGGAGCACCCTGCGACCACAAACAGGTGCCGTCGTGCTCCCGATGCTCTGCACCCCAACCATCTGCAACATAGCGGTCACCAAGACCCTCATCGATGGTGGAGCCGGCCTCAATGTGCTTTCCGTGGAAGCATTCGAGTTGCTTCATGTGTCCCATGGCCGGCTCCGCCCCACCAAGCCTTTCTATGGAGTCGTCGACGGCTCCACCTGCCCCCTAGGGCAGATTTGCCTCCCCGTGACCTTTGGCACCCGCGACAACTTCAACATCACCCACATCGGCCTCCCGTACAACGCCATTCTCGGGTACCCGGACTTGGCCAAGTTCATGGCAGCAACTCACCCTGCCTACAATCTCATGAAGATGCCGGGAAGCAGCCACGCCCTCACCGTGGCAGGGGACACCAAGATGCGCTATTTGCCCTCAAGCTCGCCTTCAAGGCCGCGGCGGCAGCACGACCAAGTGAGGAAGGAGCCCCGGAGGTTCCGGGGGCTGCACCAGCGAAGAAGAAGCAATTGTTCTCTCAAGATCATGCTGAGACGAAGCACGTGCTGGTTGATGAAGACGGGGCATCGGGTGCCACCTTCACCATAGGCCCCGGCCTCCCTCCAGATCAAGAAGAGGTGTTGGTCAGCTTCTTATGCACGAACAAGGATGTGTTCGCATGGGAGCCCAAGGATCTGGTTGGGATACTGAGGGGGATAATCGAGCATCACCTGAGGGTGTGCCCTAACGCGCACCCGGTGAAATAGAAGGCGCGGCGGGAGTCCACAGAGAAGCAGTCATTCATCATCCAAGAGACCCACAAACTGCAAGAGGCTGTTGTCATTCGGGAGGTGCGGTACCCGAAATGGCTGGCAAACCCGGTTATTGTCAACAAGAAAGGCGGGAAGGAGCGCATGTGCGTCGATTTCACCAACCTCAACAAGGCTTGCCCTCAAGACCCCTTTCCGCTTCCACGCATCGATCTGATCGTCGACTCCACCGCCGAGTGCGACCTGCTGTGTTTTCTGGACGCCTTCTCGGGCTATCACCAAATCAAGATGGCGGTGCAGGATGTTGAGAAGATAGCTTTCCTGACCCCATGTGGGGGGTACTGCTACACCTGCATGCCGTTTGGGCTGCGTAATGCCGGAGCAACCTTCTAGAGGCTGATGCACATCACTCTGGGCCAGTAGCTCGGGAGGAACGCCGAGGCATATGTCGATGACACAGTGGTGAAATCTCAGGAGGCAAGGACCCTTATTGAAGACCTAGAGGAAACATTTGCCAGCCTGCGCGAAGTGGATCTGCGACTCAATCCAGAGAAATGTGTGTTTGGGTCCCCTCCGGCAAGCTGCTGGGCTTTCTGGTGTCACGCAGGGGGATCGAGGCCAACCCGAAAAGGTCAAAGCCATAGAAAGGATGAGCCTGCCACAAACCTTCAAGGAGATGCAGAAGCTGGCAAGCTGTGTGAGCTCGCTGGGGCGCTTCATCTCCAAGCTGGGAGAACGCGCCCTCCCGTTCTTCAAGCTGATGAAAAACAAAGGACCATTCGAGTGGACTACGGAGGCTGACGCGGCCTTCCAAGACCTCAAGAGGTACCTGACCAGCCCGCCGGTGATGGTAGCACCACGTCCCCTTGAGCCCTTGGTGCTCTACCTGGCCGCCATGCCTCACTCTGCCAGCGCGGCGCTGGTGGCAGTGCGGGAGGAGCGCCCGACCAAAGGCTCACGGTGAAGCACCTCATCCCCGTATGGGGCGCCATGGTCTAAGGATGGTGCTCCTGAGGCCCCGGCCTCCCCACCAGTCAACGACGCTCCTGGGAGCTCGGCCAATCCTTTCGGCAGAACAGCTCCTGAAGACAGTGCTCCAGAGGCCACAGCTGTCCTGACGGATGACAAAGCTCCTGAGGGCCCTCATCCTAGGAGGTACAAGGCCCCGACGATTCTTCTGACCTCGTCGAGCACCCGCTGTACTTCGTTAGCATGGTGCTACGTGATGCGCGGGCACACTACCCCATGTCTCAAAAGCTCTTGCTCGCGCTCCTTGTCGCCTCCCGAAAACTGCACCACTACTTCCAATGCCACCCCATCAAAGTTGTCTCAGCTTACCCACTGGATAGAGTGCTCCGGAGCCCCAATGCCGCGGGGAGGGTCGCCGAATGGAACATTGAACTACAGACGTTCTAGTTGGAGTTCAACACCACTAGAGTCATCAAGGGTGCGACCCTCGCCGTCTTTGTGGCGGAATGGACCGACGTTCCCAACCCAGAAGTGGGTGTGGACCGTTCCCTCTCGCCGGGAAGCGAAGCACCAGATGGTTGGGTCATGTACTTCAACGGCGAATTCGTGCGTCAGGGCATGGAGGCTGGAGCCATGCTCATCGCGCCTACCTAGGACAAGCTCTACTACGCCGTGCAGCTATGCTTCCAGCAGGGCGAGAAGGTCTTCAACAACATTGCGGAGTACAAAGGCCTGATCATCGGTCTCAAGGCTGCAGCAGCTTTGGGTGTGAGGCGCCTCACCATCAAGGGTGACTCCCAGCTCCTCATCAACTTCTCCAACAAAGCATACAAGCCGAAGGACGAGCACATGGAGGCATACCTCAAGGAGGTACGCAAAATTGAGAAACAATTCTTGGGCCTGGAATTGCAGCACGTGCCACGCGACACGAACAAGGAGGCAGACGACATCACCAAGAGGGTGTCTCGGCGCTTGCCTCAGGAGCCTAGCGTCTTTGAGGAGCGGCTCTTTAGGCCGTCGACAGCCCCCTCCACCACGGGATCAGCATCGCCTCAGGAGGAGCTCCCCCCAGCACCCCTCTCAGGCGCTCTGGCTTGCGGCCCGACCTCGGGAGCCCATCTGCTCCTCGTGCTCGAGCCTCAGGAGGGGTGCTGGACTGAGGAATTCAAGGCGTGCCTGCTCCGAGGCACCTTGCCGGAGAAGGAGGAAGACGCAGAGCGGGTAGGCTGCCAGGCCACCGCGTACTGCATCAGGGACGGTGAGCTCTATCGAAAATGGTCGAACGACGTCTCTCTGCGGTGCATCTCCAGGGAGCAGGGACACGAGCTGCTGGCCGATATACATGGCGGGGACTGCGGGCATCACTCTTCATCACGCACCCTCGTGGGCAAGGCGTTCCGCAGTGGATTCTACTGGCCCACGATGCTCAATGATGCCACCGAGCTGGTAAGATCCTGTGAAGCCTACAAATTACATGCCAAGCAGATCCACCAACCCGCTCAGGGTCTCCAGACCATTCCGTTCTCATGGCCATTCACGGTCTGGGGGCTGGACATCTTGGGCCCGTTCCCTCGAGCGCCCGAGGGCTACCGCTACCTCTACGTCGACATCGACAAGTTCACCAAGTGGGCAGAGGTGGAGGCCATCTGCACCATCCCGGCTGGCTCGGCCGTCAAGTTCATCAAGGGCCTCGTGAGTCATTTCGGGGTCCCTAACCGCATCATCACCGACAACGACTGGCAGTTCACCCGTTTGCAAGCGCCCTTACAAGCTTGGACCTAAAGAGCTGAAGGAATTGAAGAAACAGCTCGATGAACAAGAGCGTCTGGGTTTGATCAGACTGAGTTCATCTACATGGGGTTGTGGAGTTCTTTTTGTCCAGAAGAAGGATGGCACGGACCGACTGTGCATCGATTACCGTCCATTGAATAAGAAGACAATCAAGAAAAAGTATCCACGTCCCAACATCAATGAGCTATTCGAGCAACTCAAAGGTGCTAAAGTATTCTCCAAGCTTGACCTCCGTATGGGTTATCATCAGATTCACATTCGTGAACAAGATATCCCCAAGACAGCATTCAGAACAAGCTTTGGTTCTTATGAATATACTGTCATGTCTTTCGGCCTTGTCAATGCTCCTCCAACGTTCTCTCGAATGATGAACTTCATCTTCAACCCCTACACCAATGAATTCGTCCTAGTGTATCTCGATGATATTTTGGTCTTCTCCAAGAATAAGAAGGATCATGCCAAACATTTGCGATTGGTGCTCGACAAGCTCAGAGAGTATCAATTCTATGCCAAGTTTTCCAAATGTGAGTTCTAGCTTGATGAAGTTCTTTATCTTGGTCACATCATCTCCGCCAAGGGCATTGCTGTTAATCCCGAGAAGGTGTCTACAATTGTGAATTGGGAACCTCCTCAGAATGTCAAGCAGCTCCGCAGTTTTCTTGGTCTTGCAAGCTATTGCCGAAGATTCGTTGAGAACTTCTCTAAGATTGCAAAGCCTCTTTCCAACCTCCTCCCGAAGCATGTCAAGTATGTCCGTACTTTGAGTGTGACGTTGCTTTCAACACCCTCAAAGAGAAGCTAGTCACAGCTCTGTCTTGACTCCTCTGATGAATCCAAGCCATTCAAGTTTTACGTGATGCTTCTCTTCAAGGTCTCGGTGCTTTGTGTTAATGCAAGAGAAGAAAGTTGTGGCCTATACCTCTCGGCGGTTGAAGCCCAACGAAAAGAACTACCCCACTCACGATCTTGAGTTGGCGGCGATTGTCCATGCTTTGATAACATGGAGACATCTCTTGTTGGGAAGGAAAGTGGACATTTTCACCGATCACAAGAGCCTCAAGTATATCTTCACTCAACCCAACCTCAACCTCAGGCAAACTCGATGGGTCAAAATGATTCAAGAGTACAATCCAAGTATTGAATATACTCCTGGCAAGGCGAATGTGATTGCAGATGCTCGAGCAGAAAGGCTTATTGCAATGACTTAATTCTCAAGCCCTTCCAACCGGACCTTTGTGAAGCTTTCCGCAAACTGAATCTTCAAGTTGTTCCTCAAGGCTTTCTTGCCAACCTCATAGTCCCTCCTACTTTGGAAGATCAAATTCGGGAGGCACAACTCCTGGATACCATGGTGAAAAATGTGAAACGTGGTATCGACAAGGGCATTTCCAAATACAAGTGCTTCCACATTGATGACAAAGATACTCTCTTCTTCGAGGACCGAATTGTGGTTCCTAAAGGCGATCTGAGAAAAGTCATTATGAACGAGGCACACAATTCCCTTCTATCCATTCATCCTGGAAGTACGAAGATGTACCATGACCTCAAGCAGTCGTATTGGTGGACTCGAATGAAGCGAGAAATTGCTCAATTCGTGAATGAATGTGATGTCTGCCGAAGGGTGAAAGCAGAACACCAACGACCAGCTGGTCTCCTCCAACCTCTTGCTATTCCGGAATGGAAGTTTGATCATATCGAGATGGACTTCGTGACTAGATTTCCTAAGTCCAAGCGGGGGAATGATGCTATTTTTGTTGTCATTGACAAGCTTACAAAAGTGGCTCATTTTCTTCCTATCAAAGAATCCATCACAGCAGCTCAGTTGGCAGAGCTATACACCTCCAGGATTGTCTCCTTGCACGGCATTCCACAATTGATCTCTTCAGATCATGGTAGCATCTCCACCTCTAAATTCTGGGACTCCTTTCAGAAGGCCATGGGCACCAACATTCGCTTCAGCACAACTTTCCATCCTCAAACAAGTGGCCAAGTCGAGCGAGTCAATCAAATCCTCGAAGACATGCTCAGGGGTTGTGTCATCTCTTTCGGTATGAAGTGGGAAGATTGTCTTCCATATGCCGAGTTCTCCCACAACAACATCTTCCAAGCGAGTTCGGGCAAGGCCCCATTCGAAATTCTCTATGGCAGAAAGTGCCGTACTCCTCTCAATTGGTCCGAGACAGGTGAACGCCAACTTCTTGGCAACGACTTGATCACGAAGCGAAGAAATGTGCAAAGTCATTCGTGAGAATCTCAAAGCCACGCAATCGCTACCATGTAAGAGCTATTATGATGACAAGCACCGTGATGTGGCTTTTGAAATCAGAGACCATGTCTACCTCCGCGTCTCTCCAATGAAAGGCACTCGTCGCTTCGGTATCAAAGAGAAGCTTGCCCCTAGATACGTGGGTCCTTTCAATATCATTGGCAAAAGAGGCGATCTCGCCTATCAACTTGAGCTTCCGCCCAACTTTGCAAATGTGCACGATGTGTTTCACGTGTCACAACTTCGCAAGTGCTTCAAGACTCCTGAGTGCACTATCAACTTCGAAGAAATTGACCTCCAAGAAGATCTCTCTTATCATGAGCACCCCGTTGTTATTCTTGAAGAAACCGAGCGCAAGACTCACAATAAGTCAATCAAATTCCTGAAAGTGAAGTGGTCACACCATTCCAACCGAGAAGCCACCTGGGAGCGTGAGGATCACCTCCGTTCCGAATATCCGGAGTTCTTTCAGTCCTAGATCTCGGGACGAGATCCTCTTGTAGTGGTGGAGTGTTGTAACACCCCGGATGTAACCTTCCATATTTGTAACTCCAACTCTTGCCATTTTCGGCTATGTGTTATGATATTCCCTCCGTGGTGGGGTTTTTGTTTTTCATTTTGCATTTTGTTCATGTCATGCATTTAATATCATGTCATCATGTGCATCTTATTTGCATACGTGTTCGTCTCATGCATCCGAGCATTTTCCCCGTTGTCCGTTTTGCAATCCGGCACTCCCACATGCACCGGCGCACCCCCCTCTTGTCTCTTTTCGTGAGCGGGCGTTAAACGTTCTCGGAATGGCCCGAGGTTTGCCAAGCGGCCTTGGTATAGCACCGGTAGACCGCCTGTCAAGTTTCGTGCCATATGGAGGTCTTTTGATACTCCAACGGTTAGCCGGGTATCCGCAAAGGCCTCTTTTGGGTTGCAGCCGACACCCCTCCAAAACAGCCCAATAACCATCTAAGTCACTTTCATGCTTTCGCTCGTTCGATCACGATCGTGTGGGCGAAAACCGCACCCCATTTGGAGTCTCCTAGCTCCCTCTACCTATAAATATGCCTTCTCCCCCGAAATTTTCGGGTCCCGAAACCCTAGCCCAGCTCCCTCCGCGCGCCGGACACGTCCGGTCTGCGCCGGACGAGACCCGCCGCCGCCCGCGCCAGTGAGGGCGTGCCACATGGCACGCCGCTGGCGTCCGCCACATGCCGGCCCATGAGCCCATGGAGGCCCTCCGGCCAGATCGCCAGACCGCCTCCGCCCGCTTCCACGCCTGACGCCGTCCGCCGAGCCTCCTCCGGTCGCCGCCACGGTCGCGAAGCTCGCCGCCGCCCGAACCTCCTCGTCACCGGCCGTGACCCGGCAACCGCCGCCCGCCGGACGCCGCCCCGGTCGCCGCCTCGCCGGCCCGGACCAGATCTGGCCGGCCCGACACCGGCGCCCTTCCTCCGGCCGTCGTCTCCCTCGCCTCCAGCGAGCTCGCACCGGCCCGCCTCGATCCGCGCGCCCGAATCCAGGCCGGGTCAAACCCTAGGTTGACCCCGAAATCGTATTGCAATATTCATCGCATCATACCTCCTCACCCGTTGATCTGTTTCATGCATATGATATATCAAAACGTTCACCAGGCTGTGCTCTTCGTTTTGTTCCATTGGGACATGTTCATTTGATGTCATCTAGGTGCCCAAATCTTTGATGTAAGAGTGCTATATGATGTTTACTGCTGTCTATTAACACAACTTGATGTTTTGTCATTTTTGTTGCATTTATTATGTGCATCTTATGAGCATGAGCTCTACATGTGTTTTGTACTATACCATGTCTTCTTTACAGAGGTGCTTGCCATGTATTTTTGTGATTTACGTGGTGACTAGAACAAGCATGCAAACTAGGCTACGTGATGTTGCTGATTTCAGTCCCTGTTCTGCTGTTATTTATATGCCATGTAAACTTGATTATACAGAGAGATCCATGCTTATTTTGAGATACTTTAGTAAGGATGTTTTGAACATATGGTTATTCTATATGCATTCATGCCCATGTTTGCAATTATGGAGTAGTCTAGCATGTCAATTGCTTGATCTACTTTTTCTATAAAATGTTTCCTGACGGATTGTTTACATGTTATTCAATTTTGCCAAGGTTGTTGTAGTTGATCCTTGCATGCTATGATCTTGTTCTTGCCATGTTTAGTTTCATAAACATGTATTCGTGCTGGTGCTATGCTTATCTTGTCATGCAATGACTTGTGGTGAGTGAATCGAGCTCACAAAGATGCCTTCATAATGCTGTCAATGCCATGCTCTGTTTCCTAAATCTGTTAACAAAACTTGCCATGTTTACATGGGTGCCATCATATCTTCTAATCCTTTTTGGCTCGTGGTCAGTAAGGTACTTTTGTTCTATGCATTTAGTGGTATCATGCCATGCCTTAAGTTTCTATGATATGTTCCTGTAGCATGATGTTTGCTCACTCTAAACATTGCTTCCTGATGCTGTTTCTGCCATGTTAGTATTTTTCACTGTCTGTGAAGCTGATATCTTTTGCACATTTTCCATGCTTGTTGTGACCTTTTAATGTGTGAATTAGCCGTAGCTCAGTGTTCATCTTTTGTCAAGCATCTCTTGTGGATCACTGCCATGTGTTTCGTTGATATGTCGGGGTGCTGTAGCATACTTTCTTGATGTATTGTAAGTGCTATCATGCTGTTAATCGCAGAATGGTGTCATTCTTGTTTTGCTTGCCATTTGCAAACCGTGTATCCGATTCCGGTGATCTTTATATCGATTTCAACCGAAATCATCTCATCTTTCCAGCGGCATACTTGGTTTGCCAAGTTGATGCCTTGTTCATCATTTTCCTTCCAGAGCACGCATATGCATCGCATATCACATCTCGCATATCATGCCATGTATTGCATCATGTTGCTTGTGCATTGCATCGTGATTTATTGTGGTTCCATTGCTTGTGTTCTTGCTTTGAGTAGAGCCGGGAGACGAGTATGTGCACGAGAAACCTGTTGAGTACGCTAACGAGGATCAAGCTTTTGACAACTCTGAGAACCTTGCAGGCAAGATGATCATACCCTCGATATCACTTCTATCTTTGCTTTGCTAGTTGCTCGCTCTATCGCTATGGTTGCTCTACCTACCACTTGTTTATCATGCCTCCCATATTGCCATGTCAAGCCTCTAACCATCCTGTCCTAGCAAACCGTTGTTTGGCTATGTCACCGCTTTTGCTCAGCCCCCTCTTATAGCGTTGCTAGTTGCAGGTGAAGATGAAGTTTGTTCCTTGTTGGAACATGGATATTTTTGGGATATCACAATATCTCTTGTTTAATTAATGCACCTATATACTTGGTAAAGGGTGGAAGGCTCGGCCTTATGCCCGGTGTCTTGTTCCACTCTTGCCGCCCTAGTTTCCGTCATACCGGTGTTATGTTCCTTGATTTTGCGTTCCTTACATGGTTGGGTGATTTATGGGACCCCCTTGACAGTTCGCTTTGAATAAAACTCCTCCAGCAAGGCCCAACCTTGGTTTTACCATTTGCCACCTAAGCCTTTTTCCCTTGGGTTTTCGCGAGCCGAGGGTCATCTTTATTTAAACCCCGGGCGGTGCTCCTCGAGTGTTGGTCCAACCTGTCACCGCCGGTGGTCACGGGGGCACCTGCGGGATGGCCTATCGAAGTTTGGACAATCCGGTGTGCCCCGAGAACGAGATATGTGTAGCTCCTATCGGGATTTGTCGGCACATTCGGGCGGCTTTGCAGGTCTTGTTTTACCATTGTCGAAATGTCTTGTAAACCGGGATTCCGAGACTGATCGGGTCTTCCTGGGAGAAGGTATATCCTTCGTTGACCGTGAGAGCTTGTGATGGGCTAAGTTGGGACACCCCTGCAGGGTATTATCTTTCGAAAGCCGTGCCCGCGGTTATGTGGCAGGTGGGAATTCGTTAATGTCCGGTTGTACAGAACTTGACACTTGACTTAATTAAAATGCATCAACTGTGTGTGTAACCGTGATGGTCTCTTCTCGGTGGAGTCCGGGAAGTGAACACGGTTTGAGCTATGTATGAACATAAGTAGTTTCAGGATCACTTCTTGATCATTTCTAGCTTCTCAACCGATGTGTTGCTTCTCTTCTCGCTCTCACTTGCGTATGATAGCCACCATATATGCTTAGTGCTTGCTGCAGCCCCACCATATTACCCCTTTCCTACCTACAAGCTTAAATAGTCTTGATCTCGCGGGTGTGAGATTGCTGAGTCCCCGTGACTCACAGATACTACCAAAACAGATGCAGGTGCCGAGGATACCAGTGCAAGTGGCGCATTCGAGCTCAAGTGGGAGTTTGACGAGGACCTTGGTTGTTACTATATTTCGTTTCCTGATGATCAGTAGTGGAGCCCAGTTGGGACGATCGGGGATCTAGCATTTGGGGTTATCTTCTTTTCATTTGAATTTGACCGTAGCCGGTCTATGAGTGTATCTTGAATGATGTATGGATTAGTTTATGTATTGTGTGAAGTGGCGATTGTAAGCCAACTCTCTTTATCCCATTCTTGTTCATTACATGGGATTGTGTGAAGATGACACTTCTTGCGACAAAACCTACAATGCGGTTATGCCTCTAAGTCGTGCCTTGACACGTGAGAGATATAGCCGCATCATGGGCGTTACAGTTTCTGTATATATAAGAGGTTTTGGCGTCTAGAACAAGCCAGGGGGTTCTCCGGGCTGTCCACGAGGTAGGGAGGCGTGCCCAGGGGGGTGGGCGCGCCCCCCACCCTCGTGGGCAGCCTGGGACTCTTCCGGCCCAACTCTTTTACTCCATGGCCTTCTTCTAGTCCAAAAATAAGCTCCATGAAATTTCAGGTCAATTGGACTCCGTTTGATTTTCCTTTTCTGTAAAACTCAAAAACAAGGAAAAAATGTAAAGCCTGCACTGGGCTCTAGGTTAATAGGTTAGTCCCAAAAATCATATAAAATAGCATATAAATGCTTATAAAACATCCTAGATGGATAATATAATAGCATGAATACTTCATAAATTATAGATACACTGGAGACGTATCAGCATCTCCAAGCTTAATTCCTGCTCGTGCTCGAGTAGGTAAATGATAAAAGAAATAATTTATGAAGTGTGAATGCTAGCAGGTGCACAAGTTTGATCGATGATTTCAATCACCTTTTCTAGCATCATTATATGTCATAACAGTAGATCATCTCATAAAACTTTTCATGATTAAGTAACAAGCTATTCACATGTTAAAGTATAGATCATAAACTTTCTTGAAAACTAACAAACTACGTTCTCAGTCATCAAACAATTGCAATTCATCTTATTTTTAGGAAGGGTCTATGTAAGAGCTTTGATTTAGCAAATCCCACATACTCAACTATCATATAGTCTTCCATGATTGCTACCACTCAAAGCATATTTTTAGAACAAATAGCATCCATCGAACACAGAGAAAGATAGGGGCTTAATGTTTAGCCTCCCAACTTACTTATCATATAGATAATTGTCAACAATAATAATTCATGATCAAATATATTTGAATGGCCATATATGCTTAGATCTTTCCTATCACATGATGCTTGCCAACTAAAAGTAGGTTGGAATGAGAAGGAATACTCTGACTCTTGCATAAAAGTAAAAGATAGGCCCTTCGCAGAGGGAAGCAGGGATTTGCAGAGGTGCCAGAGCTCAAAGCTTTAAAACAGAGATGAAAATAATTTTGAGAGGTATGCTTTCATTGTCAACATAACGACCAAGAGTTCCCAATATCTTCCATACTAGAAACATTATAGGTGGTTCCCAAATAGAAAGGTAAAGATTTTACTCCCCCTCCACCAACAATCACACTCCACGGCTTGTCCGAAACAACGAGTGCCGTCCAACTATCAACAATCCTAGGGGAGTTTTGTTTAAATTATTTGCGATTTTGTTTTTGATCTTTTGATCATAGGACTGGGCATCCTAGTTACCAGCCATTTTCTCGTGAATGATGAGCGGAGTCCACTCATCGTGAGAATAACCCACCTAGCATGGAAGATACTGACAGCCCCTTGTCGCTACATGAGCGATTCGGGCCCCCTCCTACCAATCCACGCCCTAGCTCACTAAGATCTCGAGGACGAGCTCGACGCACTCGCAACACTGAAAGACACGAGATTTATACTGGTTCGGGCCACCGTCGTGGTGTAATACCCTACTCCAATGTGTGTGGTGGATTGCCTCTTGGGCTGATGATGAACAGTACAAGGGTAAGAACAGCCTCCTGAGGTTGAGGTGTTCTTGTGCGTGGTGTGTGAGCGAGATGCCTCTACTTGGTGGCTAGCTCTACTTATATAGGCCCTGGTCCTCTCCCCAAATATTGAGCGAGAAGGGAGCCAACAACGGCGGACGAATTTGAAAGGGGACAACTAGTACAAGCTATCCTGACAAAGGTGGTCTTCGCCTGCTAAAGGCTCCGGTGATGACGCCGTCTTGGGCTCCACGATGACCTCCGTCTTGCCGTCCCGCTGGCCTTGGTCTCGTTGCACCGATAGGGAAACCTTTGCTTGATGCCTCGGTACTCTGCGCCTGCACTTGCCTCCTTAGCACCAAAGGGGAAACAAAGACGCTGCGTGCGATGGCGCCCGCCTGGCGCTTGCCTGGTGTTGATCGTCATGGCTCACGTCACGAGGACCTCGCGAGGTTTGCCCCGCCTTGATATCTCCACTCCTCATGAGCCTGCCTGGCTAGGCCACTCCTGAGGAGGTCTTGCATCGTCCGCCTCGCGAGGCTTGGCCCCTCGTGAGGGTCTTGATTTCCTTGTTGATGAAGATGGGCCGTACGACCCGCTAGAAAAGCCACGCCGTGGGCCGCAGGCAGGCAAGTCTGGGGACCCCCGTTCCCAGAATGCCGACAGTAGCCCCCGGGCCCAAGGCACGCTAGGGCTTGGCTTCGAGGCGAAGCCAAGGGTCAAGTACGGAGCGCCGCTGGCCCCAAAAGCCTGTGGCCTTGGTTGACGCATGGCGGTTGATTGGACACTCCGCTTCCCCATGCTGCCTCGACAACTGCCCGACTTGACAAAAGGCTGGCGCAGATAGTGCTTGCCTTCATTGCTTCTTCCTCGCCTCGCTCCAGATCCCCTTTCTCGCTTCCCGCCTCCGATACCTCCAGATCTGCTCCAATCTTGTTCTGCACCCGTGACAGATGGCGCCGCCAAGGCCGAGTACTCCTCGTTGCCGGCTTGGTACGAGCCAGCTCTTGAAGCGCCCACTGTCATGGAAAAGAGCCTCGCCTCCACGCTTCTTGTGGCGAGGAGAGAAATGAATGGGGGAGGCAGAGCTCGGCTCGCCTTGACGTCTTGGGAACTGAACACCTTCCCCCTTCTTCTTGAGCAGCGTGGCCGTCGGGTTGGTTCCCCCCTTCTCTGATTTCTTTTATGAGGTCCTCGGTCATTACAGGCTGCAGGTGCTGCACCTCCATCCCAACTCTGTCCTCCTTCTGTCCATCTTCGCCTACTACTACGAGCCGTATCTGGGCGTGATGCCGTCCGTGGCGCTCCTACGCCACTTCTTCCTCCTTCGCGTCAGTGATGGACACGTTTCCGGGTGCGCCAATTTCGTCGCGTCCGGCAAGGCCAACTCAATCTCAAGCACCGGGAAGAGGGCCGACAACATCAGGGCCAAATGGGTCATGATGGATGCTAAGCGTGCCCACCCGCGCCTGGTGCTGCCGATGGAGGCGCCCCAATCCAATAAGGGGTGGCTCCGCGCAGAGCTTGCCGACGAACGGGCGTTGCCGGTGTTGGCGCAGATGCAAGCTGACCTGAAGCCTGGCAACACGAAGGCGGCGAAGGTCACAGGGGCCATGCTCCTAAGGGAGTTCCTAGTGCTACGCGTCGCCCCGCTTCAGGCGCGTGCACGTCCCTTGTGGGAGTTCCGGGGTGATGAAGATAAGACCCGCCTGAGACAGGGCCCCCTTCCTGGTGTCGAACTGGCTGCTGCGCCTCTTGGTTGGGGAGAACCAGGTGTACCCGCCGAGCGCCTTCACTCCTTTGTTCCTCCGCGAGGATTGGGAGCCGCTTGTGCTTTCCAAGCCGACCTTCAACGCGCGCGGGCTGGTGCCTCCAGTGCTCACAGGAGCTCCTGCAGCACTGAATCCGGTGGAGGTGTCCTCTGATGAGTCCCGTTGGGAGGAGGAAGAAGAGGTGGACTCAGAGAAGACTCTGGAGGAGGTGGGGGAGACTCCTCCTTTGAGCAAGGCCGAGATCCTCCGCGCCCTTCCTGACGGCGCCGAGGCCGACGCTCGCCAGGAGGAGAGGGAGCAACCTCTCATCCCGACAAGGGGTAGGTCATCGTTGGTTCCTCGAGACGCCGCCTCCGTCTTGAGGCCTCCTGAGGCCGGCTCCGGCCCTTCTGTCGCCGGGGCCTGCGTGCCCACTCCTCAGGTCCCGACGCTGTCAGGCTTCAAGCTCCCCAAGCGGAAATATGTCGCGGTGGATCGGTAAGTGCCTTGAGCTTAGTCTTGTCCCTGCTTGTACTCATCGTTTCCTGACGTTCACCCTTGGTTGATCAGGCCGATGCCTTCGGCGAAGAAAAGGAAGGAGGATGCGGCGACCGCTCCTCCCTCCGACGGGAAAGGAGGCAGCAGCATCACTCGCACTTCCCCAACCCGGTCGCCCTCGCGAGGCCAAGAAGGGCATCGCCGTGTGGAATTAGCCCCCATGCCCCCGCTGGCTCCGGAGGTGCCGGTGTCTGGCTTGGCTGGAGAGGTCCCGACTGCTCCAGAACCCGCAGCCTCGCAGGTCTTGCTGAGGACATCGCCTCCTCCCACTGCTGCACCTCCACTCCCAGGTTCTTACACTCACCTGCTCTGTTACAGGCGTGCACTTTCGGAGATGACCCGATTTGCAGTGCGAGATCTCCGAGTGCGGATCCATGCACAGTGGCGGGCGCTGAGCTGGCCTCTAGCTAGCTTCACTCCGACTTGGCGATTCGCGCGACGCTGAGCCAGGCCGCAGCATCTTCCGAGAAGGAGAAGCAGAGTGCCGCCAACGCTACAGCCGATCGTGAGGCGGCACTGAAAGACGCCAAGGCTGCACGCGACCGCTCCCAAGAGCTGGAGGACGAGTTGCAGAGCCTGCGCGACAAGCACACCGAAGAAGCGCGCGACCGCCTGGCAAAGGAGGAGGAGGTGAAGGCCCGGGAGGACGCCGTCAAGAACCGTGACGCTGAGCTGGCGGAGTTGGGGTGACGCCTTGAGCCGCCAGCGCGACCGGTTGGAGGCTGGGCGGATGGTGAAAGGCGAGGAGGCTGATCTTGGCCTAAAGCGGGTCCTGGCTGAAGACCGCGTGGCCTTTGCCGACCTCGAGGAGAGATCTCGCAAGGCACTGAAGATGCTCTATGAGCACGGCCTGGAGAAGTCACTGGCCACCGATGAGGACGGCCCCGCCCGGCTGCTTCCCCTCTTGGCGAGGGCGCTCGAGGAAGTCGTTGATGGTGTCGGTCCCATGGCGGAGGCAGAAGCTTGCGTCCTGTCTTCTTGTTGCATTGACTTCGCGTCTTGACCACTGCACCTCCAGCGACCCGAGCGCTTATGCGGGCAAGCTTTGGAGCACAGGGGCTGAGGATCACTGTGAAGCCATCGCTGCAGCCGTGCAAGGTCAGGTGGAGGCCCTGCTGGGGAGGTTCCGTGGCTTTGCCTCCGCACCCTTGTCTGGCGATTCCGCTGATCCTGCGGCTGGTGGTGCAGGTGAAGACCTCGCTACCCGGGGTGGAGCACCTTCTGCAGGCGATGGCGGTGTCCAGGGGTGACCTGCGGCTAGTTTCCTGCTTCGTTCCTGCAACATGCATCAGGCCTCGTGGAGGCGTTTAGACTTTTCATTTGATATTGTGAGGACAATATGTTTGTAATATTTGCTTCAAAATTTTCGATTTTCTTCCTATCCGCTTTGTGTTCTACGTCGACAGAGCCCGGCCCCGCGCATACCTCAACCGCCTTTGGGCCGACCGGAGACCAGGACGGACCAAGGAGTGAGGGGCTACGTGACCAGTTAGGCTCCTGAGTCGTGATGCTCAGGAGTCCCCCTTGACGCCGCATAAACAACTTATAGGGAGAAATGCTGCGAGGATAGATTAATGTTCTCGTCGGCAGAGCCGGCCCGCGCATACTTCAACCGCCATTGGGCCGACCGGAGACCAGGACGGACCAAGGAGTGAGGGGCTACGTGACCAGTTAGGCTCCTGAGTCACGATGCTCAGGAGTCCCCCTTGGCACGCAAACAATCTCCATACTTTCCCTCGCCGAGGCCTTGTCCGGGAGACCTGTTTGGGCGGCGTGCGCTTGGGCGTGACCCGAGAGCAACCCCCAGGCCCAAAAGACCCAGTTGGGTGGCGTACGCTTGGGCGTGACACGAGCGCAGCCCCCGTGTCCAGGCCCCTCGCGTGGCTCTCATGAGGGGAGGCGTTGCTGTGAGGCCAGACGCTGAGCTCTGGGGCTCCCTGAGGTTGGTACGACCGTGGGTCCGCCCTCAGTTGTTTATCACCAGCGCGGAACATAGTGCTTCCGCTTGTGCACGGGCATAGCCGCTCCTCGGCAGTGTCGACTGCCAGAGCGGAGCATGGTGCTTCCACTTGTGCGTGGGAGGGCCCCCCCTCCGGGAGGAGCCCCCGGGGCATGTACAACCCCGCCCTGACATGTGGCTTGCACGGCAGGGCTGTGAGGTGTATCTGGGCACTCGTGAACCAGCGCGGGACTCACGAGGCCCTACCTCAAGGCGGGTTGCGCCTGGTCTTGAGTCTTTGATGGCTGCGTGTTCCCGCGAGACGGTTAGGTGCAAGCGTTCTACGTCCTTAGGTCCCGGCCCTCGAGCGAGCTCAGCCGCCGCTGGTATGCCAGGTCGCGATGCCGTGGTCAAGGCCAGGGGGTGAGGGCTGGAGAGCCAGTAAGAGCTCCTGAGTCGTGATGCTCAGGAGGTCCCCTTTTAACTCACAAGCGAATTGCATGGGATGAATGGACCCGTGGCAGGTGGCGATCGAGCAGGTGAACATCATAGGTAGATTAAGCATGGAAGGCAAATTAGCTTGGGTAAATGCAGAAAGATACATGCCACTGGGTCAGGCCCGAGCGGCTTGGGGACGATGCAGCCCGAGGGGTGACCCAGCAAGGTAAGCTAAAGACATAAGCAAAAAGGGATACATGCCACAGGGATGGACCCACACGGCCTGGGAACAATGCAGACCGAGGGGCGCTCCTAGGTAAACAGACTTGGAAAATGTCACCTGGTTCTGTTGACGAAGGAGGGTTGGTGCAGCTGAAGGCGCGCGGCGAAGGAATGGCTCCTCACGGGCCACCAGGGTCCTGAGCCTCGGGAGGCTCCGGGGGTTCAGGTGGTTCCCTAAATACCGTCTCCATATCTTCCAGGACGGCGTGGTACCTGGCCTCCTGAGCCGCCAGGACACGCCGCATGTTCTTGTTGATAAGGTGACGCCACGCTCGGCAAGTGAAGGGCATCTGACGTGGTAGTGTGGTGGGCCCTACATAGCAGCCCCTGCCGAAACGAGCAGCTCTGAGATGCGACCTTGTTGAGTCCCTGGACGTCGATGCAGACGCGCAACCCGACATCCTCGTCTGGATGGGGAGCTGCGCCTGGTGAGCGGCGGTCACCGCGCATAGCCCTTGCGTCTTGCAGTTCCTGAGTGGTCTTGGTGATGAATTCCTGAGTGGTGGGCACTCCTTGCCCTGTGCTCTCCCGAGGAAAACGTGCCGCGAAGCACGCCTCCAAGTGGTTCCCAAGGGCCTCCCTCATGAGGTTGGCTAGGTCTAAGGCCCTCCAGAAGAGAGCCCCCGAGCCCTGCCCGAGGAGGGCGCCGGGCGCTCCTTCCTATGCGACGGAGGGAGGCACCCCCGAGGCGGGCCGATCTGGCGAGGCTCCGTGCGTGATGGCCCCCTCCGAGGCACAGCACGGCAGGGGCCTCTTCTTGGGGATGGCCTCCAGAGGGCCCTCACTTCTGCTGTCGGGGTCATCAATTGCTGCAGCTTGGAAGGCGCGCTTGAGGGAGCACAGCGCATATCTCTCTTCACCTTGGACCATGATGATTCCTCCGCTTCCCGGCATCTTGAGGACGTTGTAGCCGTGGTGGGTGACGGCCATGAACTTGGCCAGGGCCGGATACCCAAGGATGGCGTTGTACGACAGACGGATGTGCGTGACATCAAAGTCGATGAGCTTGGTGTGGTAGTTCTTGCATTCCCCGAAGGTGACAGGGAGGCGGACCTGCCCTAACGCTGTGGTGGAACCGTCAGTCACTCCTGAGAAAGGCTTGGTAGGCTGAAGCTGCTCATACTGGACTTGGAGGTTGTCGAACGTGTCGACGGACAAGACATTGAGCCCTGCGCCACCGTCGATGAGGGTCTTGGTGTCTTGTACATTCTTGATGTCACGGGAAGCGAGCATCGGGGCGCCTTGACATTGGCTGCGCACTTGAGCTGATCTGCCGAGTCAAAGGTGATGGTGCACTGGCACCACTTGATTGGGCGCGTGGCCTCAAGCTTGGGGAGGACTGCATTCACTTCATGAGCAAATTGTTTGAAGATGCGCTGTGAGGCTGGGGCCTGAGCTCTGCCCAAGATACTAGCGATCGCACGTGGCTCCTGGAAGCCCCTAGCCCCCTCGTCTTGATGGTGATCGTCGTTCCTTCTTGGTGGTGGCGGCAGCGGGGGAAGACCGGCATTGCCTTGAGGGCGGTCCTCGCGAGGTTGATCTCTCCAGGCGCCCTCGCGAGGATGATCCTGCCAGCGGTCCTCACGAGGACGGTCGCGCCACTCCTGGCGCGGCCTACGGTCGTCCTAGCGTCCGTCGCCACGTCCTCCTCCTCGGCCATAGCCACGGTCGTTGTGTTCGGGGCGTCGACCGAAGCGTCCTTTGCGAATGGCTCTGAGCTCTTGGCAGTCACTGGTGTTGTGGGTGTTCAGGTTGTGGAGGGCGCAGAACGGTCGGCTGCCCATGGATGACTCGAGCTGATCTCTGCCCTGCTTGGTGTCGGGCTCCGCTGCGAGCACAGCTACTTCCTTGCGCTTCACGTCCTTGGCCTTGGCCTTCTTCTCCTCTGCACCCGCACCTGGCAGCTCGAGGAGTGAAAGGCGCCCCTCCTCGACTCTTGCGTACTTGGTTGCTGATGACCCACAAGTATAGGGGATCTATCGTAGTCCATTCGATAAGTAAGAGTGTCGAACCCAACGAGGAAGCGAGAAGGAAATGATAAGCGGTTTTCAGCAAGATATTCTCTGCAAATCTTGAAATAAGTGGTAACGAGATAGTTTTGTGATAAGATAATTGGTAACGAGCAACAAGTAACAAAAGTAAATAAAGTGCAGCAAGGTGGCCCTATCCTTTTGTAGCAAAGGACAGGCCTGGACAAACTCTTATATAAGGAAAAGCGCTCCCGAGGACACATGGGAATATCGTCAAGCTAGTTTTCATCACGTTCATATGATTCGCGTTCGGTACTTTGATTATTTGATAAGTGGGTGGACCAGTGCTTGGGAGCTGTTCTTACTTGAACAAGCATCCCACTTATGATTAACCTCTATTGCAAGCATCCGCAACTACAACAAAAGTATTAAGGTAAACCTAACCATAGCATGAAACATATGGATCCAAATCAGCCCCTTACGAAACAACGCATAAACTAGGGTTTAAGCTTACATCACTCTAGCAACCCATCATCTACTTTTTACTTCCCAATGCCTTCCTCTAGGCCCAAATAATGGTGAAGTGTTATGTAGTCGGCGTTCACATAACACCACTAGAGGCTAGACAACATACATCTCATCAAAATATCGAACGAATACCAAATTCACATGACTACTAATAGCAAGACTTCTCCCATGTCCTCAGGAACAAACGTAACTACTCACAAAGCATATTCATGTTCATGATCAGAGGGGTATTAACATGCATAAAGGATCTGAACATATGATCTTCCACCAAATAAACCAACTAGCATCAACTACAAGGAGTAATCAACACTACTAGCAACCTACTAGTACCAATCCCGGACTTGGAGACAAGAATTGGATACAAGAGATGAACTAGGGTTTTGAGAGGAGATGGTGCTGGTGAAGATGTTGATGGATATTGCCCTCTCCCGATGAGAGGAGTGTTTGTGATGACGATGGCGATGATTTCCCCCTCCCGGAGGGAAGTGACCCCGACAGAATAGCTCTGCCGGAGCCCTAGATTGGTTCCGCCAAGGTTCCGCCTCGTGGCGGCGGAGTTTAAATCCCGAAGGTTGCTTATGATTTTTCCTCATCGAAAGACCTCATATAGCGTAAGATGGCCGTCGGAGAGCCGGTGAGGGCCCACGAGGTAGGGGGCGCCTACAGGGGTAGGGCGCGCCCCCACCCTCGTGGACAGGTGGGCCCCCCTCTGGTGAACTTCTTCCGCTGGATATTTTTTATTATTTCCCAAAATGACTTTCGTGGAGTTTCAAGACTTTTGGAGTTGTGCAGAATAGGTCTCTAATATTTGCTCCTTTTCCAGCCCAGAATTCCAGCTGCCGACATTCTCCCTCCTTATGTAAACCATGTAAAATAAGAGAGAATAGGCATAAGTATTGTGACATAACATGTAATAACAACCCATAATGCAACAAATATTGACATAAAAGCATGATGCAAAATGGACGTATCAACTCCCCCAAGCTTAGACCTTGCTTGTCCTCAAGCGAAAGCCGATAACGATAAATATGTCCCCATGTTTAGAGGTAGAGGTGTCGATAAAAATAAAATACGGACATGAAGGCATCATGATTATTCTCATAACAGCAACATATATAGATATTGTCATATGATTTCTTATGCCCAAGTAATAATCCATTCATAATGCAGAGTACGAATCATAGACTTTATTAAGAACTAACAAACTATAATTTCTGTCATTGAGGCAATTGCAATTTATCATAACATCAGAAAGAGTCTATGTCAGAGCTTAAAAGCAAGTCCACATACTCAACTATCATCTAGTCTCTCATAATTGCTAACACTCACGCAATACTTGTGGTTACGGAGTTTTAATCGGACACAGAGAAAGATAGGGGCTTATAGTTTGACACAACATTTTACCTCAAGGGTAATGTCAGCAGTAATAACTCATGCTCCCGTACATCCAATTAGATATATATATATATATATATATATATATATATATATATATATATATATATATATATATATATATATATATATATCGAGGATCTTTCCAACATATTGTGCTTGCCAAAGGATAAAATGAAAAAGGAAAGGTGAAGATCACCATGACTCTTGTATAAGGTAGAAGACAATAATAAAAGATAGGCCCTTCGCAGAGGGAAGCAGAGGTTGCCATGCGCTTTTAAGGTTGGATGCACAACATCTTAATGCGAAAGAACGTCACTTTATATTGCCACTTGTGATATGAACCTTTATTATGCAGTATGTCGTTTTTATTTCTTCCACATCACAAGATCGTATAAAGCTTATTTATCTCACACCAATCAATCATACATATTTAGGGCAATTTTTATTGCCTTGCACCGATGACAACTTACTTGAAGGATCTTACTCAATCCATAGGTAGATATGGTGGACTCTCATGGCAGAACTGGTTTAAGGGTTTGGGAAGCACAAGTAGTATCTCTACTTGGTGCTGAGAATTTGGCTAGCATGAGGGGGAAAGGCAAGCTCAACATGTTGGAGGATCCATGACAACATACTTTATCTCAGACATAAGAAAACATAACCCATTACATTGTCTTCCTTGTCCAACGTCAACTATTTAGCATGTCATATTTTAATGAGTGCTCCCAATCATAAAAGATGTCAATAATAGTATATTTATATGTGAAACCTCTCTTTCCTCATTACTTCCTATTAATTTACAACGATGACCAAAGCTATGTCTGCCAACTCCCAACAACTTTTAATCATCATACTCTTTCTATGTGAAGTCATCACTCTCGATAAGATCAATATGATCTCTTTGTTTCTTTTTATTCTTTTCACTTCTCTTTTATTCACTCAAGATTAAGGCAAAATAATCAAGCCCTTGACTCAACACTAATATTTATTATATAACTCACGGACTTGATTACATTGAGAGATCATAAAGCAAAACTCAAAACTAGATCATGCCATGAACTTTATTCTACTAAATCAAGATACTACTAATAGGATCGAACTAAGAAAAATGGTAAAGATAGGAGATGTGATTGTGATACAATACCAGGGCACCTCCCCCAAGCTTGGCAGTTGCCAAGGGGAGTGCCCATACCCACGTGATTATGTCTCCTTTGTCGGTGAAGCACGTTGAGGCGTTGTTGACTTAGTTGATGGCATAGACTTCTCCCTTAATTTGCGCTTGAGGACAGCATTTTGATCCCACAGATCATCAATCTCCCACTCTAGGGTTAATATCTTTTTGCATAGGTCCTGCTTATTTTCCTGCAAGAGATGAAAAGGGATAAACTCGAACTTTGGTTTCTTTACCCTATCAGGGAGACTTGACTTTTTGAACTCCACGTGCATGTCCCCATGTTGAGGTAATGGGGCTTCGTCTTCATCTGAGCTCATTTCCTCCTTCCCCTTGGGTTCATAGTCCTCTTCTTCCTCCGTGGTCCAACCATCGTGCTCCACATCTCATAGACCTTAGGATCTGCTAAGTAATCATCCACATAGCTTTCTCCTTCCGAATCCTGGGACGACATGTTGATCTAATCTGCAATAGGACAGCTCGAAACAAGAACATAGGATATTTGCGAGATGCAGGAGTCAAAACCTTCGGGAGATTATATAATGAATTTTTACCGACCAAAATACGTATCGTGCAAGAAAATGGGCACACGAGGTGTCCACGAGGTAGGGGGGCGCGCCCAGGGGGTAGGGCGCGCCCTCCACCCTCGTGGAGCCCTCGTGTCCTTCCCGGACTGCTACTTATTTTTCTATTTTTCTAAATATTCTGGGTGCGCCCTCCACCCTCGTGGAGCCCTCGTGTCCTTCCCGGACTGCTACTTATTTTTCTATTTTTCTAAATATTCCAAAACGGAGAAATATTGCCTTAAAAATGTTCTGGAGTCGGTTTACTTACCGTACCACATACCTATTCTGTCAGGACCGGATTTTCGGGGTATCAATTTCCCAGAAAAGGGTCCTTGTGCTCACCAGCCCCAGGATTACTGTTAGCTGATGAGGCACCAACTTGATACAGAAGTTCCAAGCAAAATACAAAATATGTAATACAAGACCATTTTGGCCTATGAGTACAACAAATGGTTTCTAGTGGTTGATGGCGGAAGCAGCTTGTGGTTCATCCGTGTCTATGGGACTCCATTTCCCACAGGAACAACTGACCTGGATAACTCCTATCTTCACGAGGCTGCTATCACCATTGCTTAGGCTCCGGGGCTGTCATCGCAACGCTCCTCTCCATACAAGAAATCTGGCCAAGACAATAGCCAGGGACAAGCTAGGGAGTACTTTGAATGCATTCGCAAACATTATGAACACGGGTATAATGTAGCAAATAATAATCATGCTCTGAAATATGCCGTGACCACTACGTCAGTCATGAAAAGAAAATTATGATGCACACAAGCAAGTTATTCATATAGAACATGAATAAACAACCCGAGAATAGAAATAAAATGTACCGATCGGGTGTCTGAAGCGGCGCCTTGAAAGGATAATAATATAGAACATGCCTCAGTCCGCGTCGGCGACACCGCATAAAGGGCTTATATATAAAAGATATAACAATCATGCCCGCGATCGAGGCGTCTGCATGCGACACCACATAAAGGGCTTATAAGGTAAATAAATAACTTGACATGCCTCATGATCGAGGCGATACGTGCGACACCACATAAAGGGCTTATAAGGTAAAATGAATAACAAGCATGCCACAATCGGGCGTCTCTACGACACCACATAAAGGGCTTATAAGGTAAAATGAATAACAAACATGCCGCAATTGGGCGTCTCTGCGACACCACATAAAGGGCTTATATAAGAATAATCACAGTGAATATCCAGGAGGTAGAACCGTCCCGGGGATACTCAATAATACAAATAATACCAATGGTTAGTCCACAATAATCATAATCATATTCATCATACGTCATAGGTCATGATCAATGTTCTGGTTTAGCAGTTTTTCCTCCGAAGACCGACACTAAAACCGACACTTGACCCATCCCAGACTGTAGTCCTTAACCATGGACACGGCTATTCGAATAGATGTAATCTCTGCAGAGGGTGTACTCCTTACCCACGAGTAACGGATTTATTTAGTCCATCGGGACTAATTCCGTCTACGATCTTTTAATTGAAAACACACCTGACCGCACACACCAGCCTAACTTACCGGTGTCAGGAATCACCCACGACACCTGTTAAGCGAAACTCTAAGTGGGGAGGCTACAACCTCGATTAGCATGGGATCACAAATTTATAATGCGCGCAACTAGGGGAGCTACCCCCTCGGCTCCAACCGAAAACACCCATGCCCCCGGACCAGGTGGCATGCCTACCGGATGCAGCCGGTATCTTCCACCATGGCCTCTCTATACGGTGTGTGCTAAGGGAGGGGTTGACAACTTACTAAACCGCACCCTACCTACAGCAGGGACAAGTGGTAGTACGAAACAAGTATGGGGGTTACTGGAACAAGACTCGATCTACGGCCGACTCAGGAGGTTTAAGTGTTCCCTGCATGATTAGCATAACAAATATGTTTCAACCAATAGACAGAATCACCACTCATCATACCTCACCATGCCATACCGGACACAACCGTCTCGACGAAGACTGGAGACAAGCTCATGTCTACCCAAGACAGAGACTTCCCCGGATTCCTTCCGGTAGGCATGAAAGGTATATGAGGGTGGTTACTATCACAATCATATCAAGTTCCAACAGCAAAGAATCTTTATTATGCACTCATGGGTATGATCAAATCATCACATAAAATAACGAATACTTCGTGTCAAGGTGGTGTTGTAACCGTATCAAATAACATGCAACAATATTATGTCAGGGTTCAGAATGCTTGCCTTCAAGAGTATGCAAGTGAGGGTTCACTTTTGAATGTTGCCTTCTTTTTCAAACTCCTATTTTACGAAAATTTGAATTAATACATAGTTTCAAAACAGTACAAGAAAGTTGTTTGGAAAATTTTCAAATAAAAATGAAAATAAACTAGACAAAATTTGAGAAACAACAGAAAAAGAATCAACTCAATTGGACTTATATTTAAAAAGTTATAGCCAGTCAAAGTTTTAGTCAAAATCTGTTTTAAATAAAAGCGAGAAAAAGAAAAGCAGTTCGAGAGAATACGTATTCGAGGCGGAGGAGGCGTACTCTGAGGTTCGCCTCCCACTTAACCCAGCGCGGGCCGGCTCGGGGTCACTAACAGTGGGTCCCTCGGGACCACTGGTCAGGTTTGACCAGTCGCCCGCGCCCTCTTTCTCATGGGGCCGAGCCGAGGCGGGGCTCCGGCGATCGCCGTCGATGAACGGCGGCTCCCCATGGGGTTCTGAGGGCAGGGATGGATCCTCTAGTCCCGGGCGGTCCTCCTAGTGGTTGCTAGGTTGGCGGGGGTGGAGGGAGTCGCCGGCGGCGAGTTCCGCGGCAGAGGTGGCTTCGGGAGGATTTGGGGGTTTGGGCTACGGTGGTTCCTGGTCGAGGCTGAGGCGTTAGGTGGCTCTGCGCGGTCGAGGGGAGGAGGATGGAAGCACTGGATGGTCGGGGAAGGCTCTGCTCGCGACGAATGAAGCCGGAGCGTGGCGGCGGCCGAACTGGCCGGAGACGAGGAAGACGGCTTCCCGCCGTCGACTGCTGGCCGTGGGGGCTTTAGAGGAATGGCTTGAGGTTGCCTAAGGGGTTTGACGGGCTCGGGGACTCCTTTTATAGGCGGCCGAGGTCGGTTCCCACGGCCATGGATAAGAACGCCGGTGAACCGCTGTTCTGTAGCCAGGGGGCGCGTGGCGATGGCTGGCGGGGTTTGGCAGGGCGAATGGATGAGCTCGGGCTGTTCCAGGGGCAGCTGGTGGGCTGGAGTGGCTCGGTGGCGCCGTCCATGGCGGAAGGCTTCTTTGTGGCCGTCGGCTTGCAGTGGTAACCTTGTAGGGGCGCCGGGGAGGGCAGGCGGCTCACGGGGATGGGTCGGGCCCGTTGGCTGCGAGTTGCCAAAGGTCAGCCTGGCCTTGAGGAGGCAGCAGTGAGACAAAGGCGGTTCGGTCTTGTAGCGTGAAAAACGTCTTGCTCTGGGCGCGCCCAGTGCATGCACGCTAGGTGCTCGACGTAATGCCAGCGCGTGCTAGGGGGCCTGGATGAGGTTGGGGATTAACAGGTCTAGGTTAGAGTTTGCAAGGAGATTAGTGGACATGGTGGTTTGGTCAGGGGATCAAGTCCACAATGCAAACTAAAAACTAAGCCAAAGCGGCCATGCACACAAGGTGTCTGACAGAATGCTATGGTCACCTAGGCATCTCTTGGGGTGGCCAAATACTCCAGATCATAGTCTCTTTGGATGATAAAGAGGGTGGCAAGGTTAGTTGGGCAAAACCATAAACTTGTTAGTGAAAGTTTTTGAGAAAACCAATTACAGACGTAAAGTAAAGGGCATAGTTTCATGGACCAAAAATACTCCAATGGGTCCATTCTCCTGGACTTAAGGGTTTGGTAGGGAGGACTATAAGCAGGAAAAAGCTCATGGGCACTAGAGCAAAATAAATTAGGGTTGCAGTAGAAAATGCCAATCTGGTCTAGAGAGCAAAAGAGGATGATATGCTCAAATTTTTCAAAGAACGCCAGAGGGCTTTTGCATAAAGTTGAATTATATGCATCTACTGACATCTCCAATTTTTGGTGGGAATTTTAATGAAGTATTTAAATAGGTTGTAGTGCAAAATTACCAACTGGACCAGTTTTGTAAACTTGGGGTAGAGCTCAAAATCTCCAATGAATAAAAGATATTTTTGCATCAAAGTGATCTAAAAACATCACATGACATCCCCAAATTTTGGTGAAAATTTTAAATGCATTTATCAAATGGTTGTAGTGCAAAAGAGGCTCTAAAACTTATGACAAACCATTTTAAAGGAATAAAGCTCAGGAAAAATAATTGCAGAAATAATCCCATTGGTAAAAAGAAATGGCCTTAGTAAGATACTCAAGTCCCACAATATCTTTGAAAGGTTTCCACCTAGAAGGAAAAACTCAAGGAAAGTCAGAAGGACAGAGTGATCTGAATTTAAAAGATAAACCAGAAAATAAATTTTTTAATTTCCTCGCAAAATTTTAAATTAATAATTCATTGTTAATTTTTGTTTTGGGGTGTTACAACACTACCCCCCTTAAGAAAAATCTCGTCCTCGAGATTTGCTAAAAGCTGTTTTGAACAAATATTACTCTTACCAAAACAAAAAATAATCTTCCTACTTATGCAATAAAATGCGGCTACAGTGAGAGGGCAATAAGTGGTGTAAAATTACAGTGTGGAACACTGGCGCTGCGTGGAAAAATCCATGGTTTGGGGAAAACGAGAGATTTCTACGTTGGATACAGTAAATTTAGAATAGTTTCTAAATTTCTAAAATACGCTGGTCGTACCCGAGAGCACAATGCTCCCTCTGGCTGACAGGTGGACCCGGGGTCCATTGTCAGTCTCTTCTTCTACCTCTGGCTCTCTCTTCTTCCTCTCTCCCATGCGCTTTCCCATGCTTTCTCCACCGGTGATGTCTAGTGCGTAGGGCATCTAGGCCGTACTGCGGTAGTGCGTGGCGTGCACTCACCTCGTGGGCCGGTCTTGTTGCCGCCTTTGCTCATGATTCTCCTCCAACACCGGCCCGATCGGCGGCGAGTGGCGCCAGTGGACTCGCCCACCGCACACCGATCTCGAGCTATAAAGCGACCGAGGTGCTCCTTTCTTCTTCCTCACACTGGCCTCGCTTCTCCTTCTCCTTCCATCTCCTCCATTTTGTTTGTAGGAGCTCGGGGCCAGGCTCTAATGGTGAGGCGGTGCGGGCCAGTACATGATCCTGGTGTGCGGAGGGTTGGCGATATTGCTGGGGCTCTCCGTGCTCTTGTGCGCGATGATCCTTGATGATCATCGTGATGCTGCTGCTCGAGTGTTAGCTCTTCGTGGCGGCGGCGATCATGAGGATTAGGTGTTGGCGTCGGGTGCTAACTGCTGTCAGTGTGCTGTAGGCAACTTGCACCCGGATAATTACCCACAAATTCTCCTTCAGAGATTGTGGTGTGTTAGGGAGGTGATCAGTTAGATGCAATATGTGCACGTGGACTTGCATTTAGTGCACGAGGCCGAGTTGTTGTGAGTCTGCTGTTGTGGTGCTGCGTGAATAAAAATCTATGTCGTGAAGGGATATATGCTGCAACAATTCAGGAAAAAAAACTCACTTCAGAAATTACCGAGAGCGAATTTAGTTAATCGAAATTAACAGCAGTAGAAACTACTCACATTAACTGAAACCAAATGTTTAATTCATCGCACAAATTTAGTATACCGCGCACAAGTTGCTACACACAACTAAATGCTGGGACAATAATCTTAGCAGTGACGTCTACAATGAAAACAACAAATAAGCGAGGTCACGAGAAAGCGTCTACGCATGCTGGGGCACACTCCTCTTCTATCGGGGGAAGCGGATTGACTAGCCGGTGAATGCGTCTCTCCTGGTCGGGCCTCAGTGGTCTGCCGATGGCGATCTGAGGATTTAAATCAGCTAGGCTCTGGAGATAACCCATTACTCGCTGGGTCAAACGCTCTTGAGCGATGACATACTGTGCAAGGTTGGCCAGCACTGGGTCTCTCTCAATTCGTCCACCGGGAAAATATGCTACTTTTCCGGGCGCTGCACGACTCAGGAAGTAATAATACCCTCGCTCGCTGGCATAGGGCACTGCAAATCGAAGGCGAGCAAGCGCTTCGTACGCAACAACTTCTATGGCCATTTGCGGAGTCGGCATAGATTTCCCCACGAAGGAGACTTCCGTTGGGTCTTGGTTCGGGTTAGCGGGAGGGATGTGCACTACTGACCAATATTTCAAGGTGGATGGTGTGATCCTCGATTTGAGCAACTCGTACTGGGTGGGTGAATAGAACTCATGGTACTGCAGGTAAAGTCCCACAATATTTTAACAAAACTACCTGGGGTGGCATCTGGAGTTCTCAGATAAATACTAGGGCTCGGCATGGCAAAGGAATGGTTGTGAGAGTTGTGCACAAGGTGAGGGATACTAGGCAAGGTCACGGGGTGGCCTTTTATAAAGCAACTGGGCTGGGTGATTTACCGCGGTGAGGGGCAACTAGTTTGCCGGTTCTGTTTTATGGGGTCGGGGTCAAAGCCACAGATACATATATCTCACAAAAGTGACGTATTACTGTGGTTGTCGTCGGGGTGGTTTTCGGTAGCTACGCCTGGAATTAAAAATTGCAATCGTACATCAACATACTTTTGCATGGCTACTATTTAAAATGGGGGCGCACAAGCAAACATCATTTAATTATGGTGATACAAGATCACACAATTACAGGGTGTGGACATACTAAGACTCGGTACTACTCGAGTGACTTAGTCTACCTCGTTTATATCTAAGCGGGCGTGCCTTGTGGACATCGAGGCTTCTCCACAGGTTTCACCATCGGGGTTAGCTGGAGGGGGTCGAGGAACTGCAGGGTCGGGGTAGCGATGATGACCATCGCGGGGATTGTTGGCCACAATCCCGCTGGAGCGTGTTCCCAAAAGGCGACGAAGCACTTCTGGGGACACCAACGCATTTTGGTCGATGGCTGGGACATACCTCAAGGACTCGATCGGTTGTCCGAACAGCACGACTGGGTTGTCGGCGTCGGGCTCATCTTCTCCTCTTGCCGGGGCTCGGCGAACCAGTTCTCCACGAGCTGCGATCAGATCAAGGGTGATTTGATCGAACAGTTCCTCTAGTGCACTTACATAGCACATCAGATGCAACAATGCATGATCTGTATCGTGATCTCCGTTGGCAACCTGGGGTGGCCTACCATACCCGTCATGGTTGGGGTAGTAGTAGAACGAGCGACAGTTAACTCTGGGCGACAAGTGCCAGAGTTGAACTATAGCCTCTCGAGCAGCTAGTTGGATGGCTTGTGGCTCAAAGGAAGTTGTCCTTCCGGTGAACTCAGCAGAGGCGTTAAGCGATAGACCCCTACCATAGACGTGCACGATGGCCCAGAATTGGCGGCTATCACCGCCCATGGGTCCTTTGTACACAACACATTCTGGGGTCTCTTCTAATGCAAAGGCACGGCGTGTGAGGTTTGCTAGCACGGTCACAAAACCTCCAAGGTTGGTTGCTGTGGTCTGATTGTGAACAATGGGGCCATGCATTATAGCTCGGTTTGGGGTAGAGGCTGTGTTGTGCTGGGTTGAGGCTAGCGTGCCCTTTTATAGAAAAAGGGAACGGAGTCTTCCTTCGCACGGTTGCGAAAGAGACTATTTAGGTGCCGGTCACTGGCGCGTGATCAACAGGCTAGGCTGATAGGTTGGGCACCGACTGCCAAAAGGTGTCAGGGTCACTGTGTGGCTATCTTACACGAGAAGCTTGGCCGGGGTTGGGTTACGGTCTGGTGGGCTGGTTAACCTAGGTTTATTGACCTGGCTCAGCTAGGATTAGCCAATGGTCAGCCTGGCTCTGATACCAAGGTTGTCAGGACCGGATTTTCGGGGTATCAATTTCCCAGAAAAGGGTCCTTGTGCTCACCAGCCCCAGGATTACTGTTAGCTGATGAGGCACCAACTTGATACAGAAATTCCAAGCAAAATACAAAATATGTAATACAAGACCATTTTGGCCTATGAGTACAACAAATGGTTTCTAGTGGTTGATGGCGGAAGCGGCTTGTGGTTCATCCGTGTCTATGGGACTCCATTTCCCACAGAACAATCGACCAGATAACTCCTATCTTCACGAGGCTGCTATCACCATTGCTTAGGCTCCGGGGCTGTCATCGCAACGCTCCTCTCCATACAAGAAATCTGGCCAAGACAATAGCCAGGGACAAGCCAGTGAGTACTTTGAATGTACTCGCAAACATTATGAACACGGGTATAATGTAACAAATGATAATCATGCTCTGAAATATGCGGTGACCACTACGTCAGTCATGAAAAAAAAATTATGATGCACACAAGCAAGTTATTCATATAGAACATGAATAAACAACCCGAGAATAGAAATAAAATGTACCGATCGAATTATGCGAGCGGCGCCTCGAAAGGATAATAATATAGAACATGCCTCGATCAGATGTATGCGGCGACACCGCATAAAGGGCTTATATATAAAAGATATAACAAGCATGCCACGATGGATGCGTATGCGACACCACGTAAAGGGCTTATAAGGTAAATAAATAACCAAAGCATGTCATGATCGAGGCGTATGCGACACCACATAAAGGGCTTATAAGGTAAAATGAATAACAAGCATGCCGCAATCGGGCGTCTCTGCGACACCACATAAAGGGCTTATAAGGTAAAATGAATAACAAGCATGCCGCAATTGGGCGTCTCTGCGACACCACATAAAAGGCTTATATAAGAATAATCACAGTGAATATCCAGGAGGTAGAACCGTCCCAGAGATACTAAATAATACAAGTAATACAAATAATACCAATGGTTAGTCCACAATAATCATAATCATATTCATCATACGTCATAGGTCATGATCAATGTTCTGGTTTAGCAATTTTTCCTCCAAAGACCGACACTAAGACCGACACTTGACCCATCCCAGACTGTAGTCCTTCACCATGGACATGGCTATTCGAATAGATGTAATCTCTGTAGAGGGTGTACTCCTTACCCATGAGTAACGGATTTCTTTAGTCCAACGGGACTAATTTCGTCTACGATCTTTTAATTGAAAACACACCTGACCGCACATACCAGCCTAACTTACCGGTGTCAGGAATTACCCATGGCACCTGTTAAGCGAAACTCTAAGTGGGGAGGCTACAACCTCGATTAGCATGGGATCGCAAATTTATAACGCGCGCGACTAGGGGAGCTACCCCCTCGGCTCCAACCGGAAACACCCATGCCCCCGGACCAGGTGGCATGCCTACCGGATGCAGCCGGTATCTTCCACCATGGCCTCTCTGTACGGTGTGTGCTAAGGGAGGGGTTGACAACTTACTGAACCGTACCCTACCTGTGGCAGGGACAAGTTGTAGTACGAAACAAGTATAGGGGTTACTGGAACAAGACTCGATCTACGGCCGACTCAGGAGGTTTAAGTGTTCCCTGCATGATTAGCATAACAAATATGTTTCAACCAACAGACAAAATCACCACTCATCATACCTCACTATGCCATACCGGACACAACCGTCTCGACGAATACTGGAGACAAGCTCGTGTCTACCCAAGACAGAGACTTTCCCGGATTCCTTCCGGTAGGCATGAAAGGTATATGAGGGTGGTTACTATCACAATCATATCAAATTCCAACAGCAAAGAATCTTTATTATGCACTCATGGGTATGATCAAATCATCACATAAAATAACGAATACTTCGTGTCAAGGTGGTGTTGTAACCATATCAAATAACACGCAACAATATTATGCCAGGGTTTAGAATGCTTTCCTTCAAGAGTATGCAAGTGGGGGTGCACTTTTGAATGCTGTCTTCTTCTTCAAACTCCTATTTTACGAAAATTTGAATTAACACATAGTTTCAAAACAGTACAAAAAAAGTTGTTTGGAAAATTTTCAAATAAATATGAAAATAAACTAGACAAAATTTGAGAAACAACAGAAAAAGAATCAACTCAATTGGACATATATTTAAAAAGTTATAGCCAGTCAAAGTTTTAGTCATAATTTGTTTTTAAATAAAACAGAAAAAGAAAACGGTTCGGAGAGAATACGTATTCGAGACGGAGGATACGTACTCCTGGGGTTACGCCTCCACTTAACCCAGCGCGGGCCGGCTTGGGGTCACTGACAGTGGGTCCCTCGGGCCCACTGGTCAGGTTTGACCAGTCGCCTGCGCCCTCTTTCTCCTCTGGCCGAGCCGAGGCGGGGCTCCGGCGATCGCCGTCGACGAACGGCGGCTCCCCATGGGGTTCCGAGGGCAGGGATGGATCCGCCAGTCCCGGGCGGTCCTCCCAGTGGTTGCTAGGTTGGCGGGGGTGGAGGGAGTCGCCGGCGGCAAGTTCCGCGACGGAGGTGGCTTCGGGAGGATTTGGGGGTTTGGGCTACGGTGGTTCCCGGTCGAGGCTGAGGCGTAGGGTGGCTCCGCACGGTCGAGTGGAGGAGGATGGAAGCACTGGATGGTCGGGGAAGGCTCTGCTCGTGACGAACGGAGCCGGAGCGTGGCGGTGGCCGAACTGGCTGGAGACGAGGAAGACGGCTTCCCGTCGTCGATTGCTGGTCGTGGGGGCTTTAGAGGAATGGCTTGAGGTCACCTAAGGGTCTGGACGGGCTCGGGGCTCCTTTTATAGGTGGCCGATGTCGGTTCCCGCGGCCATGGATAAGAACGCCAGCGAACCGCCGTTCTGCAGCCAGGGGGCGCGTGGCGATGGCTGGCGGGGTTTGGCAGGGCGAATGGATGAGCTCGGGCTATTCCAGGGGCAGCTGGCGGGCTGGAGTGGCTCGGGCGGCGCCGTCCATGGCAGAGGCCTGCTGTGGCCGTCGGCGGCTTGCGGTGGTGGCGCTGTGGGGCGCCAGGAGGGGGCCAGGGCGGCTCTGCAGCGAGGGAGGGGTCGGGTGCGTTGACTGCGAGTGGCCAAAGGTCAGCACGGCCGCGGGGAGGGTGGCAGTGAGGCCAGCGGGTCGATCTTGTGGCGTGCAAAACATGCGCTCTGGGCGCGCCCAGTGCACGCACGCTAGGTGCTCGAAGTAATGCCAGCGCGTGCTAGGGGGCTTGGATGAGGCTGGGGATTAACAGGTCTAGGTTAGAGTTTGCAAGGAGATTAGTGGACATGGTGGTTTGGTCAGGGGATCAAGTCCACAATGCAAACTAAAAACTAAGCCAGAACTGGCCATGCACACAAGGTGTTTGACAAAATACTATGGTCACCTAGGCATCTCTTGGGCTGGACAAATACTCCAGATCATAGTCTCTTTGGATGATAAAGAGGGTGGCAAGGTTAGCTGGGCAAAACCAGAAACTTGTTAGTGCAAGTTTATGAGAAAACCAATTCTGGAAAGAAAGTAAAGGGCATAGTTTCATGGACCAAAAATACTCCAATGGGTCCATTCTCCTGGACTTAAGGGTTTGGTAGGGAGGACTATAAGCAGGAAAAAGCTCATGGGCACTAGAGCAAAATAAATTAGGGTTGCAGTAGAAAATGCCAATCTGGTCCAGAGAGCAAAAGAGGATGATATGCTCAAATTTTTCAAAGAACTCCAGAGGGTTTTCGCATAAAGTTGAATTATATGCATCTACTGACATCTTCAATTTTTGGTGGGAATTTTAGTGAAGTATTTAAATAGGTTGTAGTGCAAAATTACCAACTTGACCAGTTTTGAAAACTTGGGGTAGAGCTCAAAATCTCCAATGAATAAAAGATATTTTTGCATCAAAGTGATCTAAAAACATCACATGACATCCCCAAATTTTGGTGAAAATTTTAAATGCATTTATCAAATGGTTGTAGTGCAAAAGAGGCTCTAAAACTTATGACAAACCATTTTAAAGGAATAAAGCTCAGGAAAAATAATTGCAGAAATAATCCCATTGATAAAAAGAAATGGCCTTTGTAAGATACACAAGCCCCACAGTATCTTTGACAGGTTTCCACCTAGAAGGAAAAACTCAAGGAAAGTCAGAAGGACAGAGTGATCTGAATTTAAAAGATAAACCAGAAAATAAAAATATTAATTTCCTGGCAAAATTTTAAATTAATAATTCATGGCTATTTTTTTTGGGGTGTTACATATTCCTTTTCGGAGTCTGAAACGTTCTGGAAAGTGTCTCTTATGTATTCCTCCGGGGTTACGGTTTCAACAACATTGGTTTCAACATTTATGGGATTACTTGAGATATAATGTTTAATTCTTTGACCGTTCATCACGTTCGGATTTGTGCCTTCGAAGTTGTTGAATTTTATGGCACCGGGAATGATAGACCCCCTCGATGACGTAGGGGCCTTCCCATGTAGAGAGAAGTTTTCCTGCAAAAAATCTTAAACGAGAGTTGTATAGCAATACATAATCACCTACATTAAACTCACGCTTTTGTATCCTTTTGTCATGCCATCTTTTAACTTTTTCTTTAAACAACTTGGCATTTTCATAAGCTTGGGTTCTCCATTCATCAAGTGAGCTAATATCAAATAACCTCTTCTCACCGGCAAGTTTGAAATCATAGTTGAGCTCTTTAATAGCCCAATATGCCTTATGTTCTAGTTTGAGAGGTAAGTGACATGCTTTTCCATAAACCATTTTATACGGAGACATACCCATAGGATTTTTATATGCAGTTCTATAGGCCCATAATGCATCATCAAGTTTCTTGGAGCAATTCTTTCTAGACCTTTTAACTGTCTTTTGCAAAATTAATTTGAGCTCTCTATTGCTCAATTCTACTTGACCACTAGACTGTGGGTGATAAGGAGATGCAATTCTATGATTAACATCATATTTAGCAAGCATTTTACGGAAAGCACCATGAATAAAATGTGAACCACCATCAGTCATTAAATATCTAGGGACTCCAAACCTTAGAAAAATAACTTCTTTAAGCATTTTAATAGAGGTGTTATGATCAGCACTACTAGTTGGAATAGCTTCTACCCACTTAGTAACATAATCAACATCAACTAAAATATGTGTATATCCATTAGAGGCAGGAAAAGGTCCCATATAATCAAAGCCCCAAAGATCAAATGGTTCAATAACAAGTGAATAATTCATAGGCATTTCTTGACGTCTACTAATATTACCAATTCTTTGACATTCATCACAAGATATGGCAAAGTTACGGGCATCCTTGAAGAGAGTAGGCCAATAAAAACCGGATTGCAATACCTTATGCGCAGTTCTATCTCCAGCGTGGTGTCCTCCATAAGCTTCGGAGTGACACTTGCGTAGGATCTGTTCCTATTCATGCTCAGGTACACAACGTCTAATAACACCATCTACTCCTTCTTTATAAAGATGTGGATCATCCCAAAAGTAATGTCTCAAATCATAGAAAAACTTTTCTTTTTCTTTTGCTGGTATGTGAAGCTAGGTGGTATAAATTTAGCAACAATGTAATTAGCATAATCAGCATACCATGGAGTACTACGAGAAGTACTTATAACATTTAATTGCTCATCAAGAAAGCTATCATCAATAGGTAGTGGGTCATCAAGAACATTTTCTAACCTAGACAAGTTATGCGCAACGGGGTTCTCAACTCCTTTTCTATCAACGATATGCAAATCAAATTCTTGTAGCAAGAGAACCCATCTAATAAGTCTAGGTTTAGCATCTTTCTTTTCCATAAGATATTTAATAGCAGCATGATTCGTGTGAATAGTTACTTTAGAATCAACAATATAAGGTCTGAACTTATCACAAGCAAAGACAACTGCTAAGAATTCTTTTTCAGTAGTAGCATAATTTCTTTGAGCATTGTCTAGAGTTTTACTAGCATAATGGATAATATTTAATTTCTTATCAACTCTTTGCCCTAGAACAAGACCTACAGCATAATCACTAGCATCACACATAATTTCAAAAGGTAAATTCCAATCAGGTGGCTGAACAATAGGTCCAGAGATCATTGCTTTCTTAAGTATTTCAAATGCTTCTACACAATCATCATCAAAGACAAATGGTATATCTTTTTGTAATAAATTAGTCAGAGGCCGAGAAATTTTTGAGAAGTCCTTAATGAACCTCCTATAAAATCCGGCGTGACCAAGGAAACTTCTTATACCTTTAATGTCCTTGGGACATGGCATCTTTTCAATAGCATCAACCTTGGCTTTCTCAACTTCAATACCTCTTTCAGAAACTTTATGCCCCAACACAATACCTTCATTAACAATAAAGTGGCACTTTTCCCAATTCAAGACAAGATTAGTTTCTTCACATCTCTGCAAAACTCGATCAAGATTGCTCAAACAATCATCAAAAGAAGATCCATAGACGGAAAAGTCGTCCATGAAAACCTCACAAATCTTTTCACAAAAGTCAGAGAATATAGCCATCATGCATGTTTGAAAGGTAGCAGGTGCATTACATAAACCAAAAGGCATACGTCTATAAGCAAAAGTACCAAAAGGGCATGTAAAAGTAGTCTTTTATTGATCTTTAGCTGACACAGGTATTTGAGAGAAACCAGAATAACCATCTAGAAAGCAATAATGTGTATGTTTGCATAATATTTCTAGCATTTGATCGATAAAAGGTAAGGGGTAATGATCTTTCTTAGTAGCCTTATTTATTTTGCGAAAATCAATTACCATCCTATAACCTGTAATAATTCTTTGTGGAATCAATTCATCTTTATCATTAGGAACAACAATAACACCTCCCTTCTTAGGGACACAATGAACAAGACTTACCCACTGACTATCAGCAACGGGATAAATTATACCTCCTTCCAGAAGCTTTAGTATTTCTTTTCTTACCACTTATTTCATTTTAGGATTAAGCCTTCGTTGATGATCACGAACTGGTTTGGCATCCTCTTCCAAATTTATTTTATGTTGACATAAAGTGGGACTAATGCCCTTAAGATCATCAAGAGTATATCCAATAGCAGCATAGTGCTTCTTCAGAGTTTTCAATAATCTCTCTTCTTCACGCTCTGAATGGTTAGCACTAATAATAACAGGATATATCTTCTTTTCATCAAGATAAGCATATTTAAGATTATCAGGCAACGGTTTAAGCTCAAACACGGGATCACCCTTGGGTGGAGGGGATCCTAGGATTTCAACAGCAAATTGTGTTTCAGAATAGGTTCCTGTTTAAAGAATACTTCATCTATTTCCCTTCTTTCATTCATAAACATATCATTTTCATGGTCTAGCAAATATTGTTCTAAAGGATCACTAGGAGGTACGACAATGGAAGCAAGACCAATAATTTCATCCTTACTAGGCAATTCTTCTTCACGGTGTAGTTTACTAAATTTAGAGAAATTAAATTCATGAGACATATCACCCAAACCAATAGTAACGACATTCTTTTCGCAGTCTATCTTAGCATTAACAGTGCTCAAGAAGGGCCTACCAAATATAATGGGACAAAATCTGTCTTGTGGGGAACTGAGAACAAGAAAATCAGCAGGATATTTAGTTTTCCCACACAAGACTTCAACATCTCTAACAATTCCCATTGCTGATATAGTATCTCTATTGGCAAGTTTAATTGTAACATCAATACCTTCTATCTCAGCGGGTGCAATATCATGCATACTTTCTTTATACAAGTCATAAGGTATTACACTAGCACTAGCACCCATATCACATAAGCCATTATAACAATTATCTCCTATTTTAACAGAAATAACAGGCACGCCTACCACAGGTCTATGTTTATCTTTAGCACAAGGTTTGGCAATTCTAGCGGTTTCACCGCAGAACTGAATAACATGCCCATCAATATTATCAACTAAGAGATCTTTAACAATAGCAATATTTGGTTCAACTTTAACTTGCTCAGGAGGTGTATAAGTTCTAACATTGCTTTTACGAACTACAGTTGAAGCTTTAGCATGATCCTTTATTCTAACAGGAAAAGGTGGTTTCTTAACATAAGAAGTAGGAACAACAGGATCGTTATAAGTGACAGTCTTTTCTTCAACTTTAATAGGTGCAGCTACTTTTACTTCTATGTGAGGATGATATTTAAACCACTTCTCTTTAGGGAGATCAACATAAGTAGCAAAATATTCACAGAAAGAAGCTACTATCTCAGAGTCAAGTCCATATTTAGTGCTAAATTTACGGAAAACATCGGTATCCATAAAAGATTTAACACAATCAAACTTAGGTGTCATACGACTCCTTACCTTCGTCGAGATCCCAATCTTGAGTTGCGTTTAATTCTATCCAATAAATTCCATTTGAATTCAATAGTCTTCATCATAAAAGAGCCAGCACAAGAAGTATCGAGCATGGTTTGATTATTATGAGAAAGCCGAGCATAAAAACTTTGAAGAATTATTTCTCTTGGGAGCTCATGATTGGGGCATGAATATAACGTTGATTTAAGCCTCCCCAGCTTGAGCGATGCTTTCTCCTTTATGAGGCCGTAAATTATATATATAATTGCGATCACGATGAACAAGATGCATAGGATAATACTTTTGATGAAATTCCAATTTCATTCGCTTATAGTTCCATGATCTCGTATCATCACATAGCCTATACCATGTCGATGCATCTCCCTTAAAAGATAAAGGGAAGACCTTCTTCTTAACAACATCATCGGGTATACCTGCAAGATTAAATAATCCACAAACTTCATCCACATTGAGTAGATGTTCATCAGGATGCTTTGTTCCATCTCCTGTAAAAGAATTATCTAGCGGTTTTTCCATCATACCCGAAGGAACTTCAAAAGGAACATTTTAATTTTCAATAGGTTCAGTAGGTTGAGGGGCAACTCTTTGCTCTACTGGTCGGGGTGAAGATAACCCGAACAAGCCCCTTAGAGGATTACTTTCCATAGTAACAAGTGACAGTAAATTTCAGCACACTATATAAAATTTTCCTTACCAAATTCCACCTACCAAAGGCGCTTCACTCCCCGGCAACGGCGCCAAAAAAGAGTCTTGATGACCCACAAGTATAGGGGATCTATCGTAGTCCATTTGATAAGTAAGAGTGTCGAACCCAATGAGGAGCAGAAGGAAATGATAAGCGGTTTTCAGCAAGGTATTCTCTGCAAATCTTGAAATAAGTGGTAACGAGATAGTTTTGAGATAAGATAATTTGTAACGAGCAACAAGTAACAAAAGTAAATAAAGTGCAGCAAGGTTGCCCAATCCTTTTTGAAGCAAAGGACAAGCCTGGACAAACTCTTATATAAGGAAAAGCGCTCCCGAGGACACATGGGAATATCATCAAGCTAGTTTTCATCACATTCATATGATTCGCGTCCGGTACTTAATTTGATAAGTGGGTGGACCGGTGCTTGGGTGCTGTTCTTACTTGAACAAGCATCCCACTTATGATTAACCTCTATTGCAAGCATCCGCAACTACAACAAAAGTATTAAGGTAAACCTAACCATAGCATGAAACATATGGATCCAAATCAGCCCCTTACGAAGCAACACATAAACTAGGGTTTAAGCTTCTGTCACTCTAGCAACCCATCTTCTACTTATTACTTCCCAATGCCTTCCTCTAGGCCCAAATAATGGTGAAGTGTTATGTAGTCGACGTTCACATAACACCACTAGAGTCTAGACATCATACATCTCATCAAAATACCGAATGAATACCAAATTCACATGACTACTAATAGCAAGACTTCTCCCATGTCCTCAGGAACAAACGTAACTACTCACAAAGCATATTCATGTTCATAATCAGAGGGGTATTAATATGCATAAAGGATCTGAACATATGATCTTCCACCAAACCAACTAGCATCAACTACAAGGAGTAATCAACACTACTAGCAACCTACTAGTACCAATCCCGGACTTGGAGACAAGAATTGGATACAAGAGATGAACTAGGGTTTTGAGAGGAGATGGTGCTGGTGAAGATGTTGATGGAGATTTCCCTCTCTCGATGAGAGGAGTGTTGGTGATGATGATGGTGATGATTTCCCCTCCGGAGTGAAGTGTCCCGGCGGAAGAGCTCTGCCGGAGCCCTAGATTGGTTCCGCCAAGGTTCCGCCTCGTGGCGGCGAGTTTCGTCGAAAGGTTGCTTATGATTTTTCCTCATCGAAAGACCTCATATAGCATAAGATGGCCATCGAGAGAGAGCCGAGGGGCCCATGAGGTAGGGGCGCATACAGGGGTAGGCGCGCCCCACCCTCGTGGGACAGGTGGGCCCCCTCTGGTGAACTTCTTCCGCTGGATATTTTTTATTATTTCCCTAAATGACTTTCGTGGAGTTTACGGACTTTTGGAGTTGTGCGAGAATAGGTCTCTAATATTTGCTCCTTTTCCACCCCTGTAATTCCACCTGCCGGTATTCTCCCTCCTTATGTAAACCTTGTAAAATAAGAGAGAATAGGCATAAGTATTGTGACATAACATGTAATAACAGCCCATAATGCAATAAATATCGATATAAAAGCATGATGCAAAATGGACGTATCAGTTGCCAGGTTGAACAGCTCCTGAGACGTGCACAGCTCCTCGTGGATAGCGAGCTCTTCCTTCATGTTGATGTCACGGACGCCATCAGAGAATGCGGAGATGATGGCCTCGTCCGTTACCTTGGGGATCTTGAGGCGAGTGTTGTTGAAGCGCTGGATGTACTTCCGGAGGGTCTCTCCTGGTTGTTGCTTGATGCGGCGCGCAGTCGCTTTGTGGCCGTGGCGGTCGCGAAGTGCCACAGAAGTTGGCGACGAACCGGTCGCGCATCTCATCCCAGGAGGAGATCGAGCCGTGCTACAGGTTCAGGAGCCAGGATCGGGCGCCATCCTTGAGAGCCATGGGGAACCAGTTCATCATGACTTTCTCGTCGCCGTTGTACGCTTCGATGCTCAGCTCATAGAGCTGCAAGAACTCCGCGGGGTCAGAGGTGCCGTCGTAGCAAGGGGGCAGATCTGGCTTGAACTTGCCCGGCCAGGCGACTCTACGCAGCTCAGGGGTGAAGGTGCGGCAGCCGGCCATGGTTGCCGGGGCCGTCTCGGAGGTGGAGCTTGGTTTTGGTGAGGTCCACGTGCCGCCACCGCAGGCAGCGCACGGTCTTGACGAGGCGGCGCGGGGAGCGTGGGTGCAGCTTCTCGCGGCCGAGGGATTTCTTGGCAGCTTCTCTCTTCGCGCGGGCACCGGGCGTGACGGATCACGCCGCGGGGCCGCGCGCCTTGGCGCCAAGGCGCAGTCTTCGGGTAGAGGTGGTGGAGGCGCGCCATGAGCCATGTCGCCTGTGGCTGGCGGAGGGTGAGGCAGAGAGAGCGACGGCGCCAGGGAGCCCCTTGCAGCGCAGCCGAGCTCGGCGACACGGTCGAGCCACTCCTCGTAGAGTTCGTCGACCGGGCGGTAGCGTAGGAGTTCGTTTGCCGCGAGGAGTGCGGCCCGCGCCTCCATGGGAGCGCCGCGTGCGTGGGACGAAGAACCGGCCGGGGTCAACGATGGAGTGGCGGTGCGGCCGTCCTGCCGCACCGGTGGGTGCAGCGAGGACGCTTGCTGCTCGTTCCCCGCCGGGCCGGTGGCGGCGGGAGACGGGGAATGATGTGGTGGCCCGCCGACGGGAGCCGTCTGGGCGACGCGGGCGGTGAGGGCAGCCCGGTGCTCAGCTCGAGCGCGGTGAGCGTCCGCCATGGAGACGACGGAGGGGCAGAGCGACGGATCGACGAAAGGGAAGCTACGACGCACCCCTACCTGGCGCACCAAATGTCGGATCTCGGGTTCCAGCAAAACCCTTAAGGTTCGAACTCTGGGGCGCGCGCAAAGATCTCCCCCTCCTACCGATCCACGCCCTAGCTCACTAAGATCTCGAGGACGAACTCGACGCACTCGCAACACGGAAAGACACGAGATTTATACTGGTTCGGGCCATCGTCGTGGTGTAATACCCTACTCCAGTGTGTGTGGTGGATTGCCTCTTGGGCTGATGATGAACAAAACAAGGGGAAGAACAGCCTCCTGAGGTTGAGGTGTTCTTGTGCGTGGTGTGTGAGCGAGATGCCTCTACTTTGGTGGCTAGCTCTACTTATATAGGCCTTGGTCCTCTCCCCAAATATTGAGCGGGAAGGGAGCCAACAACGGCGGGAGAATTTGAAAGGGGGCAGCTAGTACAAGCTATCCTGACAAAGGTAGTCTTCGCCTGCTAAAGGCTCTAGTGATGACGCCGTCTTAGGCTCCACGATGACTTCCGTCTTGCCGTCCCGCTAGCCTTGGTCTCGTTGCACCGATAGGGAAACCTTTGCTTGATGCCTCGGTACTGTGCGCCTACGCTTGCCTCCTTAGCACCAAAGGGGAACAAGGACACTGCACGCGGTGGCGCCCACCTGGCGCCCGCCTGGTATCGATCTTCATGGCTCACATCACGAGAACCTCGTGAGGTTTGCCCTGCCTTGATATCTCCGCTCCTCATGAGCCTGCCTGGCTAGGCCACTCCTGAGGAGGTCTTGCGTCGTCCGCCTCGCGAGGCTTGGCCCCTCGCGAGGGTCTTGATTGCCTTGTTGATGAAGATGGGCCGTACGACCCGCTAGCAAAGCCACGCCATGGGCCGCAGGCAGGCAAGTCTGGGGACCCCCATTCCCAGAACGCCAACACCCCTAGTCGCTACATGAGCATTTCGGGCATACAAAACAGATTATTATTTGAAGGTTTAGAGTTTGGCACATGCAAATTTACTTGGAACGGCAGGTAAATACCGCATATAGGTAGATATGGTGGACACTCATGGAAGAAACTTGATTCAAGGAATTTGGATGCACAAGCAGTATTCCCGCTTAGTACAGATATTTTGGCTAGCAAAGGATTCTAAATAGCAAGCACCACATGTTAGAGGATCCGTAACAATATAACTTCTATACAAATATACCCAAGCATAACTCATTCTGTTGTCTTCCTTGTCCAACTTCAACTAATTTGCTCAGGTTTGAGAATACTTAATGGGGCTCACAATCATAGAAGATGTCCAAGATAGTATATTTATATGTGAAATCTCTCTTCCTTCAATATTCTTTCATGAATTGTTCAAGTGACCAATACAATGTTTGCTAATCTTCAATAAATTTACCACCTCTACTTCTTATATGTGAAGTCATTACTCCCCATGGGATAAGCATATGAAACATATATAATTTCAGATTTATGATATTCAATTCATCCTACGATTTACTCATAGGATATAAGTGAAGCACACGAGTAAATGACAAACTACTCCAAAAAGATATAAGCGAAGATCAATGAATAGTCAAATAATTATGTAGCTTTGTGAAGACTCTCTCTCATTTAAGAATTTCAGATCTTGGGATATTATTCAAACAGCAAGCAAAACAAAATAAAATGACATTTCAAGGATAGCACTCATCATGTGAAGAAGCAAAAACTTAGGCTCAACCGATACTAACCGATAATTGTTGAAGAAGAAAGGTGGGATGCCTACCGGGGCATCCCCAAGCTTATATGCTTGATACTTCTTGAAATATTATCTTGGGGTGCCTTGGGCATCCCCAAGCTTAGGCTTTTGTGTCTCCTTAATTCCTCTCATATCACGGTTTCCTAAATCTCGAAAGCTTCATCCACACCAAACTCAACAAGAACTCGTGAGATAAGTTAGTATAAACCAATGCAAGAACCTTATCATTCTCTACTATAGCAAATCACAAAAATTATTATTCAACATTGCAATACTAAATGTCTCTGCATATTTAATACTCCTATCCTCAAATAGAATCATTAGACAAGCAAACATATGCAAACAATGCAAACATAACAGCAATCTGCCAAAACAGTACAGTCTGTAAAGAATGCAAGATTCATCATACTTCCCTAACTCCAAAAATTATGGAATTCTACCACACTGTAGAAAATTTATCAGAGCTTATTATGCAAAAAGTTTCAACATTTTATCATATTCTGGCGTATATAGGGAATTTTTGCAACATCGATAAACTTTCGGTTTTGAAACAGCAACATGTATACTTGCAAAATAAGCATGGTAAAGGATATCCTTGACATTTTTATTGAAAATAGAGATGCAAAACATTATTCTAATTAACAGCAAGCAAATACTAACAAAATAAAATGATGCTCCAAACAAAACACATATCATGTGGTGAATAAAAATATAGCATCAAGTAAAGTTACCGATGGACTAAGACAAAAGAGGGGATGCCTTCCGGGGCATCCCCAAGCTTAGGCTTTTGGTTGTCCTTGGATTTTACCTTGGGGTGCCTTGGGCATCCCCAAGCTTAGGCTCTTGCCACTCCTTGTTCCATAATCCATCAAATCTTTACCCAAAAACTTGAAAACTTCACAACACAAAACTTAACAGAAAATCTCATGAGCTCCCTTAGCGAAAGAAAACAAACCACCACTTTAAGGTACTGTAATGAACTCATTCTTTATTTATATTGGTGTTAAACCTACTGTATTAAAACTTCTCTATGGTTCATTACCTCCGATACTAGCCATAGATTAATCAAAATAAGCAAACAACACAATGAAAACAGGATCTGTCAAAAACAGAACAGTCTGTAGTAATCTGTATCAAACGTATACTTATTGAACTCCAAAATTTCTGAAATAAATTGTTGGGCCTGAGTAATTTGTCTATTAATCTTCTGAAAAAATAATAAACTTAAAAACACTCTTATGTAAAAATGACAGCTAAACTCATGAGCGCAAAATTTCTATTTTTTACAGCAAGATCATAAAGACTTCACCCAAGTCTTCCCAAAGGTTCTAATTGGCACAAACACTAATTAAAACATAAAACCACATCTAAACAGAGGCTAGATGGATTATTTATTACTAAACAGGAGAAAAAAGGCAAAGAACAAAAATATAATTGGGTTTCCTCCCAACAAGCGCTATTGTTTAACGCCCCTAGCTAGGCATGATGATTTCAATGATGCTCACATAAAAGATAAGAAATGAAACATAAATAGAGCTTCATGAAGAATATGACTAGCACATTTAAGTCTAACCCACTTCCTATGCATAGGGATTTTGTGAGCAAATATGTTTTGGGAACAATCATCAACTAGGATAGGAAGGCAAAACAAGCAAATCTTCAAGATTTTCAACACATAGAGAGGAAACTTGATATTATTGCAATATGTAGAAGCATATGATCCTCTCTCATAATAATTTTCAGTAGCATTATGAATGAATTCAACCATATAACCAGCACATAAAGCATTCTTTTCATGATCTACTTGCATAGAAATTTTACTACTCTCCACATAAGAAAATTTATTCTCATCAATAGTAGTGGGAGCAAACTCAACAAAATAACTATCATGTGAAGCATAATCCAATTGAAAATTGAAATCATGATGACAAGTTTCATGGTTATCTTTATTCTTTATAGCATACGTGTCATCACAATAATCATCATAAATAGGAGGCATGCTTTCATCATAATAAATTTGCTCATCAAAACTTGGGGGACTAAACGTATCATCTTCATCAAACATAGCATCCCAAAGCTTGTGGCTTTGCATATCATTAGCATCATGGGTATTCAAAGAATTCATACTAACAACATTGCAATCATGCTCATCATTCACATATTTTATGCCAAGCATTCTATATAATTCTTCTTCTAGTACTTCAGCACAATTTTCCTTCCCATCATTTTCACGAAAGACATTAAAAAGATGAAGCATATGAGGCACCCTTAATCCCATTTTTTTGAGTGATAAAACAAGAAACTAAAAGATTATATTGCAAGATCTAAAGATATACCTTCAAGCACTCATCTCCCCGACAACGGCGCCAGAAAAGAGCTTGATGTCTACTAAGCAACCTTCTTCTTGTAGATGTTGTTGGGCCTCCAAGTGCAGAGGTTTGTAGGACAGTAGCAAATTTCCCTCAAGTGGATGACCTAAGGTTTATCAATCCGTGGGAGGCGTAGGTTGAAGATGGTCTCTCTCAAACAACCCTGCAACCAAATAACAAAGATTCTATTGTGTCCCCAACACACCCAATACAATGTTAAATTGTATAGGTGCACTAGTTCGGCGAAGAGATGACGATACAAGTGCAATATGGATGGTAGATATAGGTTTTTGTAATCTGAAAATATATAAACAGCAAGGTAGCAAGCGATAAAAGTGAGCGTAAACGTTATTGCAATGCTAGGAAACAAGGCCTAGGGTTCATACTTTCACTAGTGCAAGTTCTCTCAACAATAATAACATAATTGGATCATATAACTATCTCTCAACGTGCAACAAAGAGTCACTCCAAAGTCACTAATAGCGGAGAACAAACGAAGAGATTATTGTAGGGTACGAAACCACCTCAAAGTTATTCCTTTGGATCAATCTATTCAAGAGTTTGTACTAGAATAACACCTTAAGACACATATCAACCAAAACCTGAATGTCACCTAGATACTCCAATGTCACCTCAAGTATCCATGGGTATGATTATACGATATGCATCACACAATATCAGATTCATCTATTCAGCCAACACAAAGAACTTCAAAGAGTGCCCCAAAGTTTCTACCAGAGAGTCAAGACGAAAACGTGTGCCAACCCCTACGCATAAGTTCACAAGGTCACCGAACCCGCAAGTTGATCACCAAAACATACATCAAGTAGATCATGTGAATATCCCATTGTCACCATAGATAAGCACATGCAAGACATACATCAAGTGTTCTCAAATCCTTAAAGACTCAATCCGATAAGATAACTCCGAAGGGAAAACTCAATCCATTACAAGAGAGTAGAGGGGGAGAAATATCATAAGATCCAACTATAATAGCAAAGCTCGCGATACATCAAGATCGTGCCAAATCAAGAACACGAGAGAGAGAGAGAGATCAAACACATAGCTACTAGTACATACCCTCAGCCGTGAGGGTGAACTACTCCCTCCTCGTCATGGAGATTGCCGGGATGATGAAGATGGCCACCGGAGAGGGATCCCCCTCCGGTAGGGTGCCGGAACAGGGTCCCGATTGGTTTTCTGTGGCTACAGAGGCGTGCGGTGGCGGAACTCCCGATCCAGGTTATTTTCTGGAGGTTTCTGTATATATAAGAGGTTTTGGCATCGAGAACAAGTCAGGGGGGGTCTCCGGGCTGTCCGCGAGCTAGGGAGGCGCGCCCAGCGGGGTGGGCGTGCCCCCACCCTCGTGGGCAGCCCGGTACTCTTCTGGCCCAACTCTTTTACTCCATGGCCTACTTCTGGTCCAAAAATAAGCTCGGTGAAATTTCAGGTCAATTGGACTCCGTTTGATTTTCCTTTTCTGTAAAACTCAAAAACAAGGAAAAAACAGAACCTGGCACTGGGCTCTAGGTTAATAGGTTAGTCCCAAAAATCATGTAAAATAGCATATAAATGCATATAAAACATCCTGGATGGACAATATAATAGCATGAATACTTCATAAATTATAGATACGTTGGAGACGTATCAACGGTCGCGGCAGCTCCCGAGTCCAGGCTCCAGCAGCGCCCGAGCTCAGTCCAAGTCTTCCTCCCGCTTCACCGGAGCACGGCGATGAGACAGCTCGTCGCCTTCCCCGATCCGAGCCCGGCGGCGGGGTGGTTGGTCATAGTCGCCGCTGCTGGTGCTCTCGCCGGAGGAAGAGCCGCCGCTGCTGGGTGTAGCACGGCCGTCGCCAAGGGCAAGCTCACCCTCGTCGTTGTCGCGGCCGTCGCCAAGGGCAAGCTCGTCGTCATCACTGCCGTCTTCCGGGCAGCACCCCGTACGGTGGCCGTCTTCCTTGAACACCCTCACATAGAGAGTCACAAGGCCGTCGTACCTGAAGTGGAGGGTGCACTGATACGTCTCCAACGTATCTATATTTTTTGATTATTCCATGCTGTTATATTATCATTCTTGGATGTTTTATAATCATTTTACAATCATTTTATATCATTTTTTGGTACTAACCTGTTGACATAGTGCCAAGTGCCAGTTGCTGTTTTTTTGCATCTTTTTCACATCGCAGGAAATCAATACCAAACGGAGTCCAAACGCGGTAAAACTTTTTGTGGATTTTTTTGGACCAGATGACATCCAGTGGGCCAGAGAAGCGCTTGGGGGGTGCTCCGAGGAGAGAACCACCCACCAGGGCGCGCCTGGATGCCCAGGCGTGCCCTGGTGGGTTATGCCCACCTCGGGTGCCCCCTGAACCGCCTCTTTGCTCTATAAATACCCCAATATTCCAGAAACCCTAGGGGAATCGACGAAAATCAATTCCAGCCACCGCAGAGTCCAGAACCACTAGATCCAATCTAGACACCATCACGGAGGGGTGCATCATGTCCATTGGTGCCTCTCTGATGATGCGTGAGTAGTTCTTTGTAGACCTACGGGTCCGTAGTTAGTAGCTCGAGGGCTTCCTCTCTCTCGTTTGATTCTCAATACAATAGTCTCTTGGAGATCCATATGATGTAACTCTTTTTGCGGTGTGTTTGTTGGGATCAAATGAACTTTGAGTTTATGATCAGATCTATCTTTTTCTCCATGAAAGTTATTTGAGTCTTCTTTGATCTCTTATATGCATGACTACTTATAGCCTCGTATTTCTTCTCTGATATTTGGCTTTGTTTTGCCAACTTGATCTATTTATCTTGCAATGGGAAGAGGTTCTTTGGGATGGGTTCGATCTTATGGTGCTTGATTCCAGTGACAGAAAGGGAACCGACACATATGTATCGTTGCTATTAAGGATAAAAAGATTGGTTCTATTTCTACATAAATAGATCTTTTCTACATCATGGCATCATTCTTATTGCATTACTCCGTTTCTCCATGAACTTAATACACTAGATGCATGCTGGATAGTGGTCGATGTGTGGAGTAATAGTAGTAGATGCAGGCCGGAGTCGGTCTACTAATCTTGGATGTGATGCCTATATAATGATCATTGCCTGGATATCATCATGATTATTTGAAGTTCTATCAATTTCCCAGCAGTAATTTGTTCACCCACCGTTTGCTACTTTTCTTGAGAGAAGCCACTAGTGAAACCTATGCCCCCTAGTCTCTTCTTTATTATATTTGCCTTTTTGATCTATTTTCCTTTGCTTTTATTTTCAGATCTATTAAACAAAAAATACCTTGCTGCACTTTATTTTATTTTGCATTCGATCTATCAAATTATTACAACTTTATCCCGTCTTTGTGCCAATTTCTGGGGCCGTTACCCGAAAGGGATTGACAACCCCTTTAACCCGTCGGGTTGCGAGTGGTTGTTATTTGTGTGCAGGTGCTGTTCACGTAGTGTTGCGTGGTTCTCCTACTGGTTCGATAACCTTGGTCTCATCACTGAGGGAAATACCTACCGTTGCTGTGCTGCATCATCCCTTCTTCTTTGGGGAAATACCGACGTAGTTCAAGCCAACATCTAAAGGAATTTCTGGTGCCGTTGCCGGGGAGACATCATCAACATCTACCTGGTTCCTAATCAAAAATCTCATCTCCCCACAATTTACATTATTGGCCATTTGCCTTTCGTTTTCCTCTCCCCCACTTCACAAAAATTTGCCGTTTTATTCGCCCTCTTTTTCATTCGCCGTTTTCTTGTCGGATCTGTTTTTGAGTGCAATCTTGTTGCATAGTAACAATGACTCAAGAGAACACCAAGTTGTTTGATTTCTCAAATACCAACAACAATGATTTTATTGGCACTCCGATTGCTCCCGCCACTAGTGCGGAATCTTGTGATATTAATACTGCTTTGCTGAATCTTGTTATGATAGATCAATTTTACGGTACTCCTAATGAGGATTCCACGTCCCATCTTAACACATTCGCGGAATTATGCGATATGCAAATGTCAGGACCCCGATTCTAAGTGACACCGATCTAGCATGTAACACATCATCTCACTTTGCGGCCTCACGCACGGTATTCCCACGGGTGCCACCTTACCTGGCCCAGGACCGTTTGCGCCTTTTGGCTCACGTATATGATAGTGTCGCTAGTATCCATATGACAGAGAACCCGGGCCGACATGACTAGTCGTGAACCCAAAGTGGCGCTAACTTACGGGGACAAGCATACATGAACCAGCATCGAACATGTCGGTCATCAGCGTGTGAATCCGGGCTGTAGCAACTGGGCTGACAGGACTCCAGGAACCCGGGCTGTAGCAGGCTAGCAGGACTCCGGAAGTCACCGCGTGACATTTCCCCGAAGGGATAGACACATGAACGAAGTAGATCACATGCTGGCAAGTCTAAGTGTTCCGGAGCAGAGTAGTCTTTGGGCTAGCAGGACTCCAAAGAACCGGGTCAGAAAGTGACTACCATGGCTCAAAGGGAAGCACTAGACTACATTTCCCCATAAGAGAGGCTACCAAGGATAGACAACTTGGTTGTCGGATCCCACACATACCAAGCATTTCAAAATCATACACACAATATGCTCGATATGTGCAAATACAACATGGCATCACAACAAGACTCTACGACTCAGAGTATTTATTCATTAGGCTCCGAAGAGCTAGATATTACAAACATGGGTCTAATGACCCAGCATTCAAGTCATACAAGCAACAAGCACATGCGGAAGCTTAACTTGTCTGAGTACAGACAACTACAAATGAAAAAGGCTGAAAAGCCTGACTAACTACAAGACTCTGCCGAGGGCACAAGATCGTAGCTGAGGTAACAAGCTGAACATCGGAGTCCACGCAGAACTACTAGTGAGACTGAAGTCTCTCTGCAAAGCATAAAATAAGCAAACGTGAGTACAATTGTACCCAACAAGACTTACATCAGAACTAGCTACATATGCAACGGTATCAATAAAGGGGTGGTGGAGTTTGACCCAAGAAGCCAGCTTTGACTCGGTGGCTATCCTAAACTACGACTGCAAGTAACTCTTTTGAGGTGGCGCACACGAGTCCACATATTCACCATATCAATACACCGCTATGGATCCGCTCCCGTCTCCCTATGAGAAGGCCATCCATAGAACTCACGCTTATCTTGCGAGTTTTAGAGTATCCACTTTCACTTGTCTATGAACTGTACAGGCAACCCCGAAGTCCTTTACCACGGACACGGCTATTCGAATAGATGATGTTAACCCAGCAGGGTGTACTTCTTCACACACGCTCTCGCCACTTACCACCATGTACATGTCGTGTATGTCGGCAACCTTCAAGCGGAAGCCTTGCGAGGGAGTCGGCCACGACCTGACTAACCACACAAGTCTCTAGTCCAGGTTTATCGCCTATTCGGGTTCCATCCGCAAGGAGATCCGACTGGGGTGTCGCTCATGGCCCCAAACGATGTGTACAGGGTTCTAACCCACCAAACGGGCGGCGCTTGGTATACCCGACCATGGTGCCTAGACTGTCCCAAGCCCACTTGTACCGGGTGCCAGTTGGTAGACAAATAACACTATTTACAAACACCAGAAACTAGTTGCAACTCCTGGACAAAGATCATGTTGATTAATAAGTCGAGAGGGGTCGAGTTACCGGAACCCAATGTGTGGTAGTAACTGTTCATGGATCACAAACACAGAAATCAGTTCCTGAGGACGGCTTTAATGAGGCGACCCACCATGTACTCCTACATGGCCTCTCACCGATACCTTTACCAAATCGTGTTCACACACTTAGCTCACAACAGTTGGACATGTTCACACACCTCTAATTCATCCCCGATGAATCAGACCTGACTCAACTCTAGGCAGTAGCAGGCATGACAAACAAGCTTTAATGAGTAGGCACATCAGGGCTCAAACAACTCCTACTCATGCTAGTGGGTTTCATCTATTTACTGTGGTAATGACAGGTCATGCAGAGGAAAGCGGTTCAGCTACCGCAGCATGTAACAGTTGAATCACTGTTGTCCTAATGTAATAAAAGAGAGCAGGAGCGAGAGAGTGGGATTGTATCGGAATGAACAAGAGGGTTTTGCTTGCCTGGCACTTCTGAAGATAGTATAGCTCTTCATCGGTGTCATCGATCACGTCGTCGGAAACATCATCTACTAAGAGGGAACAACCACCGGCAACTCAAAAGGAACAACATTCACTACAATGCACAATCAAATGAACGACATGTCATGTTGAGGAACTGAATTGACGTAATGCAATATCTAGCCAAGTTAATTGAAGTGGAACTCAAACAAGATCAAATTCCAACTACAAATGTGATTTGATAAATTGCCCTAATCATCATTTGTCCTATTCAGTGAGGTTAACTTGTTCAAACATGCATGATCATGGCATAAACAGATTCTTCGTATTTTTCTAATCATTTTACATATATAACTTGTTTCCATTGGAGTTATAGATTAATTACTATGAATTTTAGAAGTTTTAGCTATTTTCTGAAATTTCCTGAATTATTTTAAACCCAGAAAATCAATTACTGCATCAGCATTGTGCAAGCATGACGTCAGTGAGTCAATTGAGGCTGACCAGGTCAAACCTGACCAGTGGGTCCGACTGGTCAGTGACACAGTGCTGGTCAGGGTCACTGACCCATGGGCCCGGTCAACGGCCACGTCAGCACGGTCAAAACTAACGCGTGGGGCCACCATGATTAAGTTAAATCTAAGCAGGAATAAACTGGGGTTAATTAGCGCATGGGGCCCGTATGTCAGTGAGCTAGGGAGTTTAGTTAGCCCCGTCATTACAGCTAATGACGGTGCCACGCCGTGATCGCCGGGTTAGTCGCCGGTGACCTCACGCAGTCTTGGCGGCTCGCCGACCGGGCGATTCCGGCCACGAGAGCTTGCGCTCTTGGGCTCTACAGAACCAGCGCGACAAGGCGCTTCAGATCATGGCCGTGCCTGGCCGTGGGGTGGTCCGTGGCGACGGCAAGGAGCTCGGCCGCGGTAGCCGGAGCTCGGGCGTGATCGCGGGAGGCGCTTCGGGGTGCAGGCGGGGAAACTAACACGCTAGGGAGGGCGTGCGCGAAGCGGCGAGTGCGATGGACACGACGGGCGGACCAAAAGCTCGCCGGAGTCGTGTCGGCGGTGAGTGCATGCGGCAGCGCGTGCGGGTGCATGTGGCACGGCGCCTACGGCGTGCGCGAGGGAAAATAGAGGGAGGGAGAAGATTCAGTGGCTCACGGCGGTTGCGACGACCGTCAAAGTGGGCTCGGGGAAGGCCGGACGACGACGGGGCATCTCCGGCGATCTGGGGGGCAGAAGGTTGAAGACGACAGCATCAGCGGCGGGCGTCCGGCGTTGCTTGACTCAGTGGAGAGGGTGTGGGCGACGGGGCGATGGTCCTGGGCATGTCCAGGGGCGAGGGGGAGGCAGTGGCCGCGGTGGTGCTTGTCGGTGGCGACGGTGGCGCTCGGACCATGCGAAAGGGAGAGAGAAAGAGGGGAGTAGGAGCACGGGGAGGGTGAGAGAAGACCAGAGGCGTTGCATGGAGACGCAGGAGGCGTCCAGGGCGGCGAGGGAGCAGCCAGGCAGGGAGGAGGTGGCCGGCGCGTGCGTGCGCGCGTCGGGCACACGCCCTCCTGCCTATTGGCAGGAGGTTGAAGACGGTGGCGGCTGTGGTGGGCTGGGCTGCTGCTGGGCTGCATGATCTTTGAGCCTCTGGGCTGAAGGTAAGCGCCAGTATTTCCTCTCTCTCTTTTCCATTTCTGTTTCAGTTTTTCTATTACTTTTATTCTGTTTTGAATTAGTAAAAATACTAATTCATTTTGAAAAATCTTGAAAATGATTGTGGCATATGTTTGGATTATTTCCAACAACCTTAAAATACTTTCAAGATTATTTGGACATTTAAAATTATTTATAGGATTTAAATGTCCAAATGCAAATACTTATGATTTAATTCAAAAATCCAAAAATGACCTAGAAAGGTGTGCACCATTTTTGTTAGAGATTCTAGACCAATTCAAAAATGGTGAACTTTTCTAAAGAGCATTCTGGGTTCTTGAAAATGTTTTTAAGTTGAACCTATTTGATTTAATTTTGGTGCTAGGGTTTGTCATCCCCATTTCAACTTTAATTGAAAAATTAACATGATGCATGGATGCTTGTGCAACTATTTGCAATCAAATTCTAGGGCTGTGACAACTCACCCCCACTAACAAGAATCTCGTCCCGAGATTCAAGACGTGAGGTAAGAAGACAGAGGGGATACAAAGCTAACTTGATGTTCACGATCCAACTTGCACTTCATATGAACGTTGATTCGATCATCATCTTGATCATGACATATTTGCTTTCGAGATCTTCATCCAACACGACGATCGAAAAAAAACTCTACAGGATTCGATCTTCTCGAAGATCGAGCAACTCACGATCAATTTACGGAATGAGACATAGAAACATCTCTCGAGCTAAGACACAAGACACACATCTGGAATGAGGAAAGGAAGTAGATGATGAAGGTTCCATTGGGTAGGCAAAAATTCCACGCTGAAGAAGACGGTGCATGGTTTCAAGATAGCGAGGAAATAATTGCCATGATTCCATAACGGGACACCTTAGGGAAGGTGACTCATAGAATTATTCCCTTAAGTGGCAAAAAGAATTACTTTTAATACAAAGATCATTGAAACTCTCTATACCAGCCTGAGGAAATTCACAAACGATCGTTTGAAGGAGTTCGAAGGAATGACATACCCAGACTGGAAAGGAAACTAGAGTTATAGGACAACTCGGCAAACGAAAGGCACATTCCAATAGATACAGAGAATATAACATGCTCTCAATAACATAAGCATTTCCATATTAATCAAGGTTTTACCAACATCTATGCCAAGATCTTGGTGACACCTCGTACTACCATGATGAATAGAGATGGAGGATGCAGATGCAAAGGAAGACAACACTTTCTCAGATTTCACCTTAGCGATGCCAAGGAAACAAAATCTGGATGATCGACCGAGAGACATTTAGCACTCCGCTTCTAATGTTCTCCTTGATGTACCAGCTTAACCTAATACCATTCGGTATCTGGACCATCAAGTAAAGGTCTGACTTCAGGAGAACAAGGGATCCATAAGGAACAACTTCTAAAATAAGTCGCACAACATCCTTATGGAGAGGATGGTCAAATTTCTTAGTTAAGATGCTACAATTATAGATCTTCGGCGAGGTGTGTCGGCCAACATCAACCTTGTCGGGACCTACATCATAGATCTTGGAAAAGTTCCAATCATCATATCTGCCTGAGATTCAGATCTGGTTGGTAACAGGACATTTCAGACGGCATGTCTGAAAAGGAAAGGTTGCAACACAAAACGATGAGATGAGGTTGCGAGATTCTCGGGAAATGGACTATGGTAGTAAGATCCAAAACATGAGTTGGTTCTGCTACTCGCATGTGAACACACTGTCCCAAACAAGCATGACCACGTAGTAGTCTTACAATAAAACACTACCGAGTTCTGGTTGGGAACCATCATCTTGGTAACAAAGTCTTGTGCATGTAGCGACCCGACCCGAATGGATCAAGTCTCTGTGCTTTCGTGTCATCCCTGGATCGGTATGCTGACACACACAGTACTCGAAGGATTTATAACAGAGGTAAATCACATGTATAAAGTAACGTAAATACTATTACCTCAATCCAAATATAACGGAAGCAACAAGGTTGTGGATTCCCATCAACACCAACGGCAAAGTTGAGTATAGGAAATCGTAACCCTAACGTATCACTTACTGTAAATGCGAAAAGTCTCGCAACATGAAAAGTTGCAGCCCGAAACGGGTCAGCACATGGAATATGCGGCAATGTAACACATAGAGAGTAATGAAAGAATAGGCTATACTACATGCATATATGGCTGGTGGAAAAGCTCTATGGTTACAGTTTTTGCGAAAAGCCAATTTTTCCCTACTGCAAAGGAATAAATTTATTTAACTATCATGGTGGTTGTTGAACATTGAGAATGGTTGACAACATCCTCAATCCCAATTAAAAGTACTCATTAAAACCCAACAATATTAATTAGAAGTAACATGATGAGATCAACAGGATATCCAGGTACTAGATACTCAAAATTGTCCATAACCGGGGACACGGCTAATCATGATTAGTTTATACACTCTGCAGAGGTTTGCACACTTTTCCCCACAAGACTCGATCGCCTCCGCTTGGTTCTCGTGACTACATGGTGTTTGAGAAACGGATGACCGAGACATAGTCTTTCGTAAGCGCTAGCACCTTACATGTGGGTAGACCGTACCAACCTACATCCCCTACATCACCTAGCCTACCCGTAAGAGTTCGCACAACTTAGTCAACTACGCCAGAGCCCATAATTGGCTTGTGGCTGCACACGGAAGTTTCCAGTTTGAATAATCTTATGATCCCTTAGAGCACAGGTGGCGGTCCGAAGAAATACAGGCAAATCTCGTCTACCTGTGTGCCTTGACAGCAAGTCCTGGAATAGCCAGTGCCTCAATCCACCCAGATGTGTGTTTAAGTTGCCACCTTAGATAAACCATTAATTATCAATCTCACATCTGTCATGGATATTCACTCAAACCCAATCCACGTCCACGAGCATAGCATGGCGTAATAAGCAAACGTAGAAGTAACTCCCAAGGGTTTGATAATAAAACAGGTAATAGGTACTACCTCAAACTACTTCCCATCCCACAATTTAATTAGATCCTAAACATGCAAGTGTTTGAGGAATAGATCTAATGCATAAAAACTGGGTATGAGAAGAGTATGGTCAAAGTGTTACTTGCCTGCAAAGTTGATGAAGATGATTCGCACTCAAAACTCTTGATAGATCTACCCGTCACACTCCAGTCAATCTATCGTAATCAAGCAATAGTAACCACACATAAGCAATCACTCAAAAGATCGGAAAGAACGAAGAAAACAATTCGGAAAACGTCAAAACCAAATCTAATAAATCTTGCAGCATAAAACAATTTCTAACAGTACCAAAACTATGTGTATTTGGCCTTATCAGAAAGTTTAGGTCAAGAGCTTCGATTTGCAAAAAGAATCAACTAAATCGGAATTACGAAACTCAAGTTATGATCAAACGAAGTTCAAATACAAATCTGTTTGAAATCAAATTTTAAAACTTTCAAAAACATGTTTGAGTTGGATTACTGGATAGAGGAGATCATAACGAAGAAGTGGGCGTTGGTTTCGTTGGATTCCGACTTACGAGTAAAAAGTTATGAACGTTTGAAGATTAGGGACTACGGATAGGTCCATGACGAAAATTAAAAATAAAAAGAAAAATCTATCGAGCGAACGCTCGCTAAACAAAACCGGAAAGAAAAACCGGCGAGAAAACCGATCTAGGGTTTCGGAAAGAAAACCGAAACGAAAAACCGATCTAGAAAACCGATCTAGAAAACCGATCTAGAAAACCGATCTAGAAAACGTGACGCGGCGCGGGGCTAGTACCTCGAAGTGGCGAGGGGATCCGGCGGCGACGGCGTAGGGCGGCGGCGGCAAGTGGCGGCGGCGGCTATGTAGGGCGGCGGCGCCGGGTGAGGGCGGGCGGCGGCGACTAGGGCGGCCCGGCTATGGCGGGCAGACTGTGTTCTTCTTCTGCAGAGGAGGAGGAGAGGAGAGTTGATTTGATGTGTTGGAGGGGGTGCTTGGGTATTTATATTGGGGAGGGAGGGTTTGGCTTGGGGTAGGGGACAAGAAATAGATTAGGATTAGGAATCCTAGGAATAAAAAACGGAATAACAAAACGGGGTCAAATTCTACTAGGAATCGTAAAGAATAGGAAACTGGGGGCTCCTGGCTCCCCTAGGTGCGTGGTGCGTTGCGTGGCTTGGCCTTGTGGCCGGCCGGTGGCTTGTGTGGCGGCTTGGGCCTTTGGCCCAAGGCGCTGCGCTCTTTTTTTTTTAATTTTTTACGAGACAATTAAAAAAAGTAAAACCAAATAAATAAATATATTATATAGGCATATAATATATCAAAATTTTCAGAAAAAGATTTCCTACATGATGAACATTATTCTAGCTTCAAATAAAATACACACAAATTCAAATAAAACAAAGAGTGTTTCAGCTCTAATAAAATCCAATAAAAATCATTTTGAAAATACCAAAATGATTTCAAATTAATTCTCTCCAATTTTTTGATGTAGGGAATCATGTTACCCTATTTTCCATATATTTTATTTTTGGAGAAAAATAATTTGAATAAAACTCAAATAACTCCAAATTGAAAATAAATTCAAAAGAACTTTGAATTTAATTCTTTGAAACTCCCAACTCATATTTCATGTTTTGAAGAAGTCATTTTATCTTCGCCGTGAAAATCATTGAGTTGCATAAAGTTTCAGAATTGGAAATATTTTCCAAATGAAATTCAAATATTTTCAACACCCTTGTCATTTAAATAAATGGAAGAAGTCATGTCATCTTCTCTCCGTGGTTTTGTGATGAAAAGAATTTGAATTCCGAAGATCATAAAAGCAAAATGAAAGTTTGGGAAAGTCCTTTATTCCCTCTCATCTAACTTTCAAAAAGTTTCGAATTCACTCACTTTCAGTCAATCAATCAAGCAATCAATCAAATCTATCTATTTGTTTATAACATTCCAAAATTTAGAATTTTGGGATGTTACAAACTACCACCCTTAAAATGAATCTCGTCCTCGAGATTCGGAGAGGCTAGCAAGAAATAGGTTAGGGTTTGGGGGTCTTCAAAATCCATCGATCGTCTCCGGGGTCTCGGGTGCTACCACCCTTAAAAGCATTGTTACGGTTCCATCAAAGCTCATATACTCCATCCTTATTCGATGATGTCGGTCTTCTCGCATCGTAAGGAAAAATTCCTTCTCTGGCCTCTTCCGTAGTGGCATAACCTTTTCCTCAATTCCTTTGTCCTTTCATCTTGGTAAGGTTATCCCAAACTGGGTCTTCATAGCTGACGGGTCTGACGCCAATTCTAAACAACTATCGATATCTCATGGTGGTCAACAATTTATGGTTTCTCCTGCAGAAAACGGGTCTGGGTTGAACCTCACCGTATAACCTACGGTTTGGCCACAACTGCCGTGTATAAGGGAAAAACAATACCTATACCTTTCTAAGGTTTAAACAAGGTTTTGATAAATGCGTCTCTCGACTATAGGTAAGTCACTCAGATTTACCATCCCATATAGCAAAGCGAATAATAAGAGTAAGTCAAGATGGTGATCAATCCATCCCGCACCCAAATCATTACCTTGCACATGGTTTAGCGAATCTCGCATTCTAACACTCGGTCATCCTCACAAGCATTGCAGAATTTCTCTTGTCGACGAACAAAGTTCGGAAAATCCATTGATTACGCAAGCCAAACAAACATCTATCGCTCCTTAACAACTCTCGTGTTTTGCGTAAACTCCTATAGAATCGTCGGTTGATAAAATCATAACTCTTCCAGGGGTTTTTCCTTGAGCAAGAGTGTGCTTGCTTCTTGGCGAATCACAGGGCATGTGGGTTATGGCCCATCTCATCACTTGCAATCCTTGAACACATCCTCGGGGCAACTGATCGTTATCCCAACATCCAACTCCCTGGCATACTTAAATCCATCCAATTGTACTGTCTTCCTTCCTTCTATTGGCACCAAACTAGACATGATTACTCAGACTCATCATGGAATTTCCATTGATCCATATTTCCAACATCATACCTCCTTTATATCCAGTAACACTTCATCTCTTCATCCTCGTGGGATGTCCCACATACCAAGATAAAAAAACTTATACTTATGAAGTCCATACTCCACTTCGTGGAACCTCATTATCCTTTCCAGGGTCAAGCGTCCTTACATGGGAATATTGGCCATCTCTGCATGGCACTTCTTCAACTGGGAAACGGGAAACACATCATGAACTCTTGACAGTCCTTCGGGTGACTCCAACTTGTTGGTAACTTCTCCCATACGCTCCAAAACTCGGTATGGTCCTACAAATCTCGGGGCTAACTTTCCCTTAACTCCAAATAGTTTAACTCCTCGCAGAGCTGGCACACAAAGATATGCTCTGTCTCCGATTTCATAGACTACCTCCTTGCATTTTTGAGTCTGCATAACTCTTACACTTGGATTGAGCTATCTTGGTCTATCTCGAATCAACTTAACATTCTCTTGACTCCTTGATCCTATTTGGTCCAAACAACCGACGGTCCCCAACTTCATCCCACATCAACGGTGTCGCTCTTTCTCCCATACAAAGCTTCAAAAGGGGCCATCTTTAAACCGACTTGGTAGCTGTTGTTGTATGAGAACTCCCGTAGGGTAGATTATCATCACTACTAGATCCATAATCTAAGCGCTACGCTCTCAACATGTCCTCCAAAATCTGATTGACTCTCTTGATTTGTCCATCATCTGCGGATGAAAGGCATCTTGAACTCTAGCCTAGTACCCAAAGTCCGTGCATTTGTTTCCAAAACTTTGAGGTAAAGCTGTGTTCCTCACGATGGTCCTCGGAACTCCATGCAGACATACGATCCTTGTCCAATATATCTTGGCCAACTTCACACTTGTATAGGTGGTTTTCAACCGAATAAAGCGAGCCACTTTGATCAAGCGAATAAACTACTACCCAGATAGAATCATATCCCGTTCGGGTTCGGGAAATCTGGTAATGAAATCCATGCCAAGCTTATCCTGCTTCCATTCGGTATTAGCATAGGTTGTAGTACTCGACTAGCTTCGATGCTCTTGCCTTCACTCTCGACATACGTCACCTACGACTACATACTCTGTAATATCCTTCTTCATACCACCACCGTAAACACTCCTTCAAATCCGAATACATCTTGGTGTTTCGAGGCGAATCAAGTATGGTGAGTCATGAGCCTCTGAAGCATTAACTTCACGATCTCTGCATTATTGGGTATATGTACACCGTCCTCAAACCATAAGGTGTCGTGCTCATCCTTACGAAAACCTTTGGCCTTTCCTTTACTCATCCTCTCTTTTACCTCGTAAATCTCTTTGTCATCCTTCCGAGCTTCACGGATCTTTCTCAACAATGTAGACCGAACTACCATTGTTGCAACAAAACTTCTCCAATCGAAGTTCCTTGAAAATCCTCGTCTAACTCATTTGATAATCCTCCGATTATGAGGGTATTCGTCCTTGCTTTATTTATGGTTATATCCTATTTCTCCACAAGGCTTGTATGCACAAGGTTTCTTCACATCCTTTCCATAAGGCTTCAACTTCTGGGTCACAAACCGAGACTTTAGCAAAGTCAACTTAAATTCTTCCCAAGTGGTTACTCCTGGCCACATTGATGGTTTGGTACATCCTCCACTAGATAGCAGCACCTATTTCAAAGCACTGAAGAGCATCTTTGGGTCATATACTTTCCGGCTATAGGGTTATTCCCCATGTGATCCTCCATGTTCTGAATCCATTGGTCTGTCTCCAATTGACTCATCGGTCCAGAGAATACAAGCTCATCTCCATTCTTCCTCTAACGGGTCCATGGGTTTGGGGTGGGATAAGAGAGATCGAGAGGAATGCACTCAATACAAACAAAAGTTTTTGAAAAAAAACAGATTTTATTGTGGTCATGAAAAACATCAAACAAATGATAGCTCACAATCGTCGCATCTAACGTAGGTATGTAACAGGGGTTTGGTCTTCTAACAGTCAATAAATCTTCAAAGTCATCAAACCCTTCCAATCTTGATCATGTCTCTGATGGCTCCTTCTGATCATGCTTGTCCTTCTCAAGTTCTTTTGCCAGATCATCTCTGTTGACGCGAAGTCTCTCGCGACGTCCTTCAATATTTCTGGAGTTACGTTCTAAACTTCTGGTTTCAACATCCTTGACATGATCCATGATCCTACTGTCCTTCAGTTACTGTCAAAACCTTGATGTCTCAAGGTTTTGCTCTTCAGCTTGTCTACTTTCAGCTTCTGGATCCTGAGTTCTTCATGAAATACTTCCTTGTCAAAATTTAGCTTCTTGTAGGTCCATCTTAACTCCTTGATGTAATACTCCAGATCCTGGTGATACACCGACTAAGGTTAAAACTCCAACGTTTGCGGATAGATGCTCCATCAACTTTCTACCATCCAATCCTTCCATGCATCTGCATGCTTAACTCTGCAGTGACGATAGCATAGGCGAGGCGATAACATCATGGATAGCGTGTTTCTGCTCTTGTCATTTTCATGAGCTATCATTCCATAGTTGATATCTCCTGCCTTAGGGTTTTCCTGACAAAGCTTTGAATTCTAACGCTCCATGTTCCAGTCTTTCTCTGATACACCTTGATCTCGATTATTGATAACTTCCATAGTCTGCCAAGTTCCATAAGTGTAACCCTCCTAGGTCATACCAATCCGGAATTTATTTGGAGCCTTCAAATCTCCTAGTCTTCGGAGTCTTCACCGTTGTAGTTTCCGTTTACACGGTAAAATCATCTTCATTCCAAATGGTCTTAGTTGTCCGATATCTTGTCTCCTTGGAGTGGTCTCATCGATCAAATCTTCGAGTGGTCAAAAGGAAAAGGGTATGGTCTCACTAAAAGGAATATTTGAATAAGCTCGAGAGAAGAGAGGTAAAAGATCTTTTGAAAAAGAAAGTTGTAGAGAAAAATCTTTCCTATGGGCTTGCCATTTTCTAGGGTCACGTCCTACGGTCAACATGTGCTCGATACCATCTTGTAGCGACCCGACCGAATGGATCAAGTCTCTGTGCTTTCGTGTCATCCACGGATTGGTATCTTGACACACACGACTCGAAGGATTTATAACAGAGGTAAATCACATGTATAAAGTAACGTAAATACTATTACCTCAATCCAAATATAGCGGAAGCAACAAGGTTGTGGATTCCCATCAACACCAACGGCAAAGTTGAGTATAGGAAATCGTAACCCTAACGTATCACTTACTGTAAATGCGAAAAGTCTGCAACATGAAAAGTTGCAGCCCGAAAACAATTGACACATGGAATATCTTTGGCAATGTAACACATAGAGAGTAATGAAAGAATAGGCTATACTACATGCATATATGGCTGGTGGAAAAGCTCTATGGTTACAGCTTTTTGCGAAAAGCCAATTTTTCCCTCTTTGCAAAGGAATAAATTTATTTAACTATCATGGTGGTTGTTGAACACCGAGAATGGTTGACAGCATCCTCAATCCCAATTAAAAGTACTCATTAAAACCCAACAATATTAATTAGAAGTAACATGATGAGATCAACAGGATATCCAGGTACTAGATACTCAAAATTGTCCATAACCGGGGACACGGCTAATCATGATTAGTTTATACACTCTGCAGAGGTTTGCGCACTTTTCCCCACAAGACGCGAGCGCCTCCGCTTGGTTCTCGCACTACATGGAGTTAGAGAACCGGATGACCGAGACCTAGTCTTTCACAAGCGCTAGCACCTTACCTGTGGGTAGACCGTACCAACCTACATCCCCTACATCGGCTAGCCTACCCGTAAGAGTTCGCACAACTTAGTCAACTACGCCAGAGCCCATAATTGGCTTGTGGCTGCACACGGAAGTTTCGGTTTGAATAATCTTATGATCCCTTAGAGCACAGGTGGCGGTCCAAGAAATACAGGCAAATCCTGTCTACCCAGGTGCCTTGTGACAGCAAGTCCTGGAATAGCCAGTGCCTCAATCCACCCAGATGTGTGTTTAAGTTGCCACCTTAGATAAACCATTAATTATCAATCTCACATCATCATGGATATTCACTCAAACCCAATCCACGTCTCTGAGCATAGCATGGCGTAATAAGCAAACGTAGAAGTAACTCCCAAGGGTTTGATAATAAAAGCAGTAATAGGTACTACCTCAAACTACTTCCCATCCCACAATTTAATTAGATCCTAAACATGCAAGTGTTTGAGGAATAGATCTAATGCATAAAAAGCTGGGTATGAGAAGAGTATGGTCAAAGTGTTACTTGCCTGCAAAGTTGATGAAGATGATTCGCACTCAAAACTCTTGATAGATCTACTCGTCACACTCCAGTCAATCTATCGTAATCAAGCAATAGTAACCACACATAAGCAATCACTCAAAAGATCGGAAAGAACGAAGAAAACAATTCGGAAAACGTCAAAACCAAATCTAATAAATCTTGCAGCATAAAACAATTTCTAACAGTACCAAAACTATGTGTATTTGGCCTTATCAGAAAGTTTAGGTCAAGAGCTTCGATTTGCAAAAAGAATCAACTAAATCGGAGTTACGAAACTCAAGTTATGATCAAACGAAGTTCAAATACAAATCTGTTTGAAATCAAATTTTAAAACTTTCAAAAACATGTTTGAGTTGGATTCTTTGGATAGAGGAGATCATAACGAAGAAGTGGGCGTTGGTTTCATGGATTCCGACTTACGAGTAAAAAGTTATGAACTTTTGAAGATTAGGGACTACGTATGGTTCAATGACGTAAATTAAAAATAAAAATAAAAATCTATCGAGCTAACGCTCTCTAAACAAAACCGTCAAGAAAAACCGGCGAGAAAACCGATCTAGGGTTTCGGAAAGAAACCGAAACGAAAAACCGATCTAGAAAACCGATCTAGAAAACCGATCTAGAAAACCGATCTAGAAAACGTGACGCGGCGCGGGGCTAGTACCTCGAAGAGGCGAGGGGATCCGGCGGCGACGGCGTAGGGCGGCGGCGGCGGCAAGTGGCGGCGGCGGCTATGTAGGGCGGCGGCGCTGGTGAGGGCGGCGGCGGCGACTAGGGCGGCGGGCTATGCCAAGGCGGCGGCAGGCGTGTTGTTGTCACCGCAGAGGAGGAGGAGAGGAGAGTTGATTTGATGTGTTGGAGGGGGGGTGCTTGGGTATTTATATTGGGGAGGGGAGGGGTTTTGCTTGGGGTAGGGGACAAGAAATAGATTAGGATTAGGAATCCTAGGAATAAAAAACGGAATAACAAAACGGGGTCAAATTCTACTAGGAATCGTAAAAGAATAGGAAACTGGGGGCTCCTGGCTCCCCTAGGTGCGTGGTGCGTTGCGTGGCTTGGCCTTGTGGCCGGCCGGTGGCTTGTGTGGCGGCTTGGGCCTTTGGCCCAAGGCGCTGCGCTCTTTTTTTTTTAATTTTTTTTACAGAGACAATTAAAAAAAATAAAACCAAATAAATAAATATATTATATAGGCATATAATATATCAAAATTTTCAGAAAAAGATTTCCTACATGATGAACATTATTCTAGCTTCAAATAAAATACACACAAATTCAAATAAAACAAAGAGTGTTTCAGCTCTAATAAAATCCAATAAAAATCATTTTGAAAATACCAAAATGATTTCAAATTAATTTCTCTCCAATTTTTTTGATGTAGGGAATCATGTTACCCTATTTTCCATATATTTTATTTCTGGAGAAAATAATTTGAATAAAACTCAAATAACTCCAATTGAAAATAAATTCAAAAGAACTTTGAATTTAATTCTTTGAAACTCCCAACTCATATTTCATGTTTTGAAGAAGTCATTTTATCTTCGCCGTGAAAATCATTGAGTTGCATAAAGTTTCAGAATTGGAAATATTTTCCAAATGAAATTCAAATATTTTCAACACCCCTTGTCATTTAAATAAATGGAAGAAGTCATGTCATCTTCTCTCCGTGGTTTTGTGATGAAAAGAATTTGAATTCTCGAAGATCATAAAAGCAAAATGAAAGTTTGGGAAAGTCCTTTATTCCCTCTCATCTAACTTTCAAAAAGTTTCGAATTCACTCACTTTCAGTCAATCAATCAAGCAATCAATCAAATCTATCTATTTGTTTATAACATTCCAAAATTTAGAATTTTGGGATGTTACAGTGCATGACCTAGGATTGGCACAACAACTCCTTTTCCTTGAACAAGTCAATCAGTGGCTTGGCGTGCTAGGGATACATATAGAATGAAGGTAGCTAATCTCACAAACCAAAGTATACTTCGCACATGCATGACTGACCTGGGATGATTTCCAGAGGAAGGAACATTGACTTTCTCGAATTCACGGCGGCAACTTGCACCAAATGCACATGAACTTAGAGGAAGTCACTTCTTTCATCATGAATTATACTTCAAGGGTTAACATGAAGATAATGTTTAATAAAATTTCCAACACTAACTTAGATGTTCAACATGAATCATGGACAAGATGAAATGTGGTTGATGAACTCAACAACAAATCATCGAGATTCCAATGAAGATGGAATTCCACAACTATGTGAACAAGGTGATAGCATTGGTCAGACCCAAAAGATATAATGATGTATGCCCGAGGAAGTAACCACGAGTAAGATAACATTACGAAAATCGTTGGTTCTGATTTGATTTGATGATAACCCATACTCAAATCAAAGATTTGTAAGATAATAGATCCAACAATTCAAGGGTTACAAGTCAATCAATGAGGATATTATCTTTCTTCGGCTAACACACGAACACAAGGATATCCCTTTGGCAATGAACTAAGTTAGACAAGCTTTTATCTTCCAACTCTCCAAGTCATTGTTTCGCTTGACCACTAGCTCAGGGGTATCCAACACAGATTCTTGGAGAAAGAGTGGTTTATTGGAGAACCAACTTGATCACGAGCTCAACATAGCAGTCAGGTGACAACCTGGTAACACTTTCGAGAAGATATTCGGAAAATCATGAACCACCGATATGTTACTAAGCTCGAGAACAATCTTGCTTTTCAGGCAAGATGATGTGATCAATTAAGCAAGGATTGACACAATCCTAACTCTTGATCGAAGAGTGCACCAGGAAATATGGACTAGGTGGCACGATCAACCTTAGGGCGATGATTCAACAACCAACACGCTAAGAATGAGATTATTGTCCATTAACTACCAAGCACCACAGTTACTAGGAGTATTGATTTCACACATCACGGTTCACATGTCGGTGTTCCGGTTACCATAACATGGGTTCCGAGGTATGAACAATGATGGCAGAGAGTATCACTGCGTCAAGAGTTCATAAGATATGGTGCAATTCTCATGACAATCCTGACATAAAGGAGGTAATACTCCAGGTAGAACAGAACAAAGCTGGATTGGCAATTTGATCTGCGGAATACAACTACTTTGACCCAATCCTAGATATGGACGGGGTATTGGAGTTTGTTTCTCCTAGTCATTCCGGAGTAGAATGGCTTGACGGACCACAAGAGTAAAAGGCATTGATGAACACGAATGCACACATACCCTTGACTATCAACAGATAGGATAAGGTCAGAATACAACTAAAGAGGGACAACTCAAAGGGACATATATCTTTCTGAGTTGTGGATGCATAGATTAGTATGTCAAACGAGTTCAACATATTTCTCCCGGATAACCCATGCAGAAAGGTAGATCTGGAAGATTCACAATGTAGAATGGAGAACTCATTAAGAGCACTCTGGTTGTGGTCTTTTGGTTCAACAAGAAACTGCTGCTTTAAGTAGTTCATGGTATTAGGAAGAAGGATATACCACGAACCTCGAGGACTATCTCAAAAGTTACTAATATCCTAAAGGGACTAGCAACACTATTAACATGAAGTAAGTAGGGTGAATCTTGGGTTCAAGAACCCAGAATAGAATACCTACTAACTAGTAACATCACGGGATGCTTTCGAGAATGATGGACAGAATCATCACACTGGGAATATAAAGCATGGCTAGATTACTAGGTGATTCTTTAAGATATGTAGGGCCATAATAATAACTCAAACATATACATCGATGCAACGAGGTACCTCAACAGACGATTAGTGTGGTTAATCTGGCCCAAAGGAACATCAAGAACAGAAAGAAGGGGGGTTGCAAATGCATCAGACTATTTTGAAACCTGGGATGACTCGGACATCATAACGGCTGTAAATGCTCAAAAGGATTTGAGACATCCTGCAAAATAGTGGCATGACCACTCAACATCACAATATCAAGGTTCTGAGGCCAGCTATGAACATACGGATGTAGTAGAAACTGAACTGAGACTTGAATCCATCAATCCTATAAGTCTATGGATTAGTAACACGTGATCCTGATAGAAAGAAGAGAAGCCTAGTTCTTAATCCCAGAGAAAAGAAGAGGCGCTCATATCGAAAGGGCATAAGGTATAAGGAGTAAAAGAGCCTTACGTTCCTTCCACAATCAATTCCTTACATAACTAAAGCATTTCTAGACTCAACTTCGACCAGTTTGGCTTGGTAATCCTACATCGATCAAAGCTCGATACCAAAGTCGTCAGACCCGATTCTAAGTCACACCGATCTAGCATGTAACACATCATATCACTTTGCGGCCTCACGCACGGTATTCCCAGGTGCCACCTTACGGCCCGGACCGTTTATGCCTTTTGGCTCACGTATATGATAGTGTCGCTAGTATCCATATGACAGAGAAACCGGGCCGACATGACTAGTCGTGAACCCAAAGTGGCGCTAACTTACGGGGACAAGCATATATGAACCAGCATCGAACATGTCGGTCATCAGCGTGTGAATCCGGGCTGTAGCAACTGGGATGACAGGACTCTGTGAACCCGGGCTGTAGCAGGCTAGCAGGACTCCGGAAGTCAACGCGTGACATTTCCCCGAAGGGACAGACACAGGAACAAAGTGGATCACATGCCGGCCAGTCTAAGTGTTCCAGAGCAAGAGTCTTTGGGCTAGCGGGACTCGATAAACTGGTCAGAGATGGCGACTACCATGGCTCAATGGAAGCACTAGACTACATTTCCCCATAAGAGAGGCTACCAAGGATAGACAACTAGGTTGTCGGATCCCACGCATACCAAGCATTTCAAAATCATACACACATTATGCTCGATATGTGCAAATACAATATGGCATCACAACAAGACTCTATGACTCAGAGTATTTATTCATTAGGCTCTGAAGAGCTAAATATTACAAACATGGGTCTGATGACCCACCATTCAAGTCATACAAGCAACAAGCACATGCGGAAGCTTAACTTGTCTGAGTACAGACAACTACAAATGAAAAAGGCTGAAAAGCCTGACTAACTACAAGACTCTGCCGAGGGCACAAGATCGTAGCTGAGGTAACAAGCTAAACGTCGGAGTCCACGCAGAACTACTAGTGAGACTGAAGTCTCTCTGCAAAACATAAAATAAGCAAACGTGAGTACAATTGCACCCAGCAAACTTACATCAGAACTAGCTACATATGCAACGGTATAAATAAAGGGGTGGTGGAGTTTGACTGCAGCAAGCCAGCTTTGACTCGGTGGCTAGTCTGTCCCAAGCCCACCTGTACCGGGTGCCACTTGGTAGACTACTAACACTACCTACAAACACCAGAAACTAGTTGCATCTCCTGGACAGAGATCATGTTGATTAATAAGTCGAGAGGGGTTGAGTTACCGGAACCCAATGTGTGGTAGTAAATGTTCATGGATCACAAACATAGAACTCAGTTCCTGAGGATGGCTTCAATGAGACAACCCACCATGTACTCCTACGTGGCCTCTCATCGATACTTCTACCAAATCGTGTTCACACACTTAGCTCACAACAGTAGGACATGTTCACACACCACTAATTCATCCCCCGATGAATCAGACCTGACTCAACTCTAGGAAGTAGCAGGCATGACAAACAAGCATGAATGAGTAGGCACATCAGGGCTCAAACAACTCCTACTAATGCTAGAGGGGTTCATCTATTTACTGTGGCAATGACAGGTCATGCAGAGGAAAGGGGTTCAGCTACCGCAACATGTAACAGTTGAATCACTGTTGTCCTAATGCATTAAAAGAGAGAAGGAGCGAGAGAGTGGGATTGTATCGGAATGAACAAGGGGGTTTTGCTTGCCTGTCACTTCTGAAGATAGTATAGCTCTTCATCGGTGTCATCGATCACGTCGTCGGAAACATCATCTACTAAGAGGGAACAACCACCGGCAACCCAAAAGGAACAACATTCACTGCAATGCACAATCAAATGAATGAAATGTCATGTTGAGGAACTGAATTGACCTAATGCAATATCTAGCCAAGTTAATTGAAGTGGAACTCAAACAAGATCAAATTCCAACTCCAAATGTGATTTCATAAATTGCCCTAATCATCATTTGTCCTATTCAGTGAGGTTAACTTATTCAAACATGCATGATCATGGCATAAACAGATTCTTCGTATTTTTCTGATCATTTCACATATATAACTTATTTCCATTGGAGTTATAGATTAATTACTATGAATTTTAGAAGTTTTAGCTATTTTCTGAAATTTCCTGAATTATTTTAAATCCAGAAAATCAATTACTGCGTTAGCATTGTGCAACCATGACATCAGCAAGTTAACTGAGGCTGACCAGGTCAAACCTGACCAGTGGTCCCATTGGTCAGTGACACAGTGCTGGTCAGGGTCACTGACCCGTGGGCCCGGTCGACGACCACGTCAGCACGGTCGAAATTGACGCGTGGGGCCACCGTGATTAAGTTAAATCTAAGCAGGAATAAACTGGGGTTAATTAGCGCGTGGGGTCCGTATGTCAGTGAGCTAGGGAGTTAGTTAGCCCCATCATTAGAGCTAATGATGGTGCCACGTTAGCGGGCCCTAGGATTAGTCGCCGGTGACCTCATAGTGCGGCGGCGGCTCGCCGGCCGGGCGATTCCGGCCACGAGAGCTCGCGCTCTTTGGCTCTATGGAACCAGCGCGATGAGGCACTTCAGATCATGGCCGTGCCTGGCCGTGGGGTGGTCCGTGGCGACGGCAAGGAGCTCGGCCGCGGTAGCCGGAGCTCGGGCGTGAGCGCCGAGGCGCCTGGTGCAAAGGGAAGCTAACGCGCTTAGGGAGGTGTCTTGTGAAGCGGCGAGTGCGATGGACACGACGGGCGGACCAAAAGGTCGCTGGAGTCATGTCGGTGGCGAGCGCAAGCGGCGGCACGTGCGGGTGCATGTGGCACGGCGGCTACGGCGTGCGAGAGGGAAAACAGAGGGAGGGAGAAGATTCAGTGGCTCACGGCGGTTGCGATGACCGTCAAAGTGGGCTCGGGGAAGGCCGGACGATGATGGGGCATCTCCGGCGATCTGGGGGGCAGAAGGTTGAAGACGACGGCATCGGCGGCGTTCGGGGGCGTCCGACATTGCTTAACTCGGCGAAGAGGGTGTGGGCTAAATCTTTGAATGATCATACCAAAAATTTATGCGGGGTTGAATTTTGTTGTAATCTTTTAGATTCCGCCGCGGGTGGTACTTTTATGGAAATTACTTTCGATGAAGCCACCAAATTTCTTTACAATATTATGGCAAATTATTCACAATGGCATATCGAAAGAGGCCCTACTAGTAAAAAAGTTAATTCGGTTGAAGAAAGTTCTTCTTTGAGTGAAAAAATTGATGCTCTTATGAAATTGGTTGCTAGTAAAAGTGCTCCTATTGATTTGAATGATATGAATTTGTCTACTTTGATTGAGCAATGATGCCGTAGATGTGAACTTTATCCCTCGGAACAATTTCAATAACAATGCTTATAGAGGTAATTTTAATCCTAGGCCTTTTCCTAGTAATTCCTCTAATAATTATGGTAATTCCTATGGAAATCCTTCTTATAATAATAATAGGAACACCTCTGATCTTGAGAATAATATTAAAGAATTTATCAACACACAAAAAGTTTTCAATGCTACAATGGAAGAAAAGCTGAATAAGATTGACGATTTGTCTAGAAGTGTTGATAGAATTTCTCATGATGTAGAAAATCTCAAGATGAAAATTTTTGTGCCTAAGGTTGAGGAATCAATTAAAGCTCTTTATGTTTCTATGGATGAAAGTAAGAAAAGAACCGCTATGCTTAGAGCTAGAAGAGAAATTTTAGAAAAGGCATTTTCTAGTGATTGCTTTCATAAAAGTGATGAAGATCTTAAAATGATTGGTGTTTCTTCTATTGATTCCTTTCTTAGTAAAATTAAGATTAATGAAAAAGGGACTGGAGAAGGTCAACTTTAGCTAGAAGGCGTCCCGATAATTCGGAGGGTGAAAATCTTGTTGACAAAATTGATAAAAGTCGGTTTGAAGAGGTCAAGACTTTAACTAGTGATGTGCCCACTCTTTGGATTACAAAGACTTTAATTATGATAGTTGATCTTTGATTGTTTGTATTTCTTTGTTGCAATCCATGATAAATTCACCCCATGCTTATGAACAAATTAAAGCTTTTACTAAACATATTTGTTGATGCTATGATGAAAGCTTTAGAAGAAAAGTTTGAATTAGAAGTTTAAATTCCTAGAAAATTACATGATGAATGGGAACCTACTATCAAAGTCAAGATTAAAAATTATGAGTGTTTTGCTTTGTGTGACTTGGGTGCTAGTGTTTCTACAATTCCGAAATCTTTGTGTGGTGTGCTTGGTCTTACCGATATAGAAGAATGTTCTTTAAATTTGCAGTTGGCGGATTCTACTATGAAAAAGCCTATTGGAAGAATTAATGATGTTCTTATTCTTGCAAATAGGAATTATGTGCCCATAGATTTTATTGTTCTTGATATTGATTGAATCCGTCTTGTCCAATTATTCTTGGTAGACCGTTTTTACGCACTATTGGTGTCGTGATTGATATGAAAGAAGGCAATATTGAGTTTCAATTTCCACTAAGGAAGGGTATGTAATACTTCCCTAGAATAAGAATTAGGCCACCATATGAATCGATTATGAGGGCATCTTATGGATCTTGAAACAAAGATGACAACACTTAGATCCATGCTTTATGCCTGGCTAGGGGCGTGAAATAATAGTGCTTGTTGGGAGGCAACCCAATGAATAAAATTTAATTTTGTCTTTTGCTTTCTGTTCTTGAGTGTTTGCACAATTATGCCACTGTTATGATTATGTTTTTTGTGTTTTAATTAGTGTTTGTACCAAGTAAAGCCTTTAGAATCTTCTTGGGTGATAGTTGTTTGATCTTGCTGAAAAACAGGAACTTTTCCTTATAGAGTTACAATTTTTAAAAATCACAGAAGCGACAAAAAATTCTGATTTTTTACAGTAGATTGGTATGCAAATTGCTCAGGTTGTCCTATTTTTTCAGAACTTTTGGAGTTACAGAAGTATTCAAAATATTCAGATTGCTATAGACTGTTATGTTTTTGACAGATTTTGTTTTCTTTGCGGTGTGTGCTTGTTTTGATGATTCTATGGTTTTCTTTGAAGAGTTTTTGCCATAGAAAAGTTGGAATACAGTATATATAATGCAAGAATAAAATATGAATGGGTTGCAACAGTACTTATAGTAGTGATTTGTTCTCTTATACTAACGGATCTCACGAAGGTTTTGTTGAGTTTTGTATGATTGAAGTTTTCAAGTTTTGGGTGATGTTATGATGGATGCAGGAATAAGGAGTAAGAAGAGCCTAAGCTTGGGGATGCCCATGGCATCCCAAGCTATTATCCAAAGAAAAGCAAGACTAAACTTGGGGATACCCCAAGTGGCATCCCCTCTTTCTTCTAACGACCATCAGTATTTTACTCGAAGCTATATTTTTAATCGTTACATACGATGAGTTTTGCTTGGAGCATCTTGTATGATATGAGTCTTTGCTTGTTTTGCTTTGTGTTCTAAGTCTTCAATCCTTGCTGGACACACCTATGTGAGAGAGCCAAAATTATGCCATGACTTGTTAGAATTGCTCTCGATGCTTCACTTAAATTTTTATGAGCTATGGAATTGCTCTAGTGCTTCACTTATATATTTTTTTAGCATGGTGTTCTTTAGTATTTTTGAAGAAATGCTCTCTTGCTTCACTTAGATTTATTTGAGAGTTAGTAAAATTTTCAAGAAATTCTCTCTTGCTTCACTTAAATTAATTTGAGAGAAAGAAATATTATGCTCATGATCTTCATTTATATTTGTTTGAGCTTATCAAAAGCAACACATGAAAATAAGTTCCAAAGTGATAGATATCCAAGAAGGATATAATAAAAACTTTCATGAAGATCATTGGACAAAATAAAATGATTCCTTGTAATAGTTTTGAGATATGATGATGTGATATGTGAGTCATGTTGATGAGTAATTGTGCTTTAGTAAGAGTATTGGTGTTAAGGTTTGTGATTCCCTATGCAAGAACGAAAGTCAATAGTCATGCAATGAAATTATATCCTACTTGTGGTGCATTATTCGGTGTTAATTATGCTTAATGCTCACTTATGAGATTATTCGTTTCTTGGTTGGTCGCTTCTCAATCTTTTGCCAGACTTCATTTTGCGCAAAGTATGATCACTACTTGTGCATCCAAAAACCTTTAAACCAGTTTTGCCACATGAGTCCACTATATCTACCTATATGCGGTATTCTTTTGCCGTTCTAAGCAAATTTGTATGTGCCATCTCTAATTTTCAAAATAAATTTCTCTTTTGTGTGCTCGTATCGCTCGTGAGGCGGTGAGGGGTGGCTGATATTTTCCATGCTAGATGTGTTATTCTTACGATGAGTGTTTATTCACTTGTCATTGCACGAGAGTAAGGTAAAGGTATTAGGGATGCCCAGTTCAGAAATAAAAATAAATATACTTTATGTTGTCAAATAATGAATTCCTTGGGAAGTGTTGGTATGGAGGGCACCCGTGGATACGGTTAGCCATGGAAAGTGAAAGTATGGTGGAAAAAGGAATAAACTTTATTTTCTATTTGGGAACCGCCTATGATATATCTAGCATGGAAAGTGTTGGGAGATCTAAGTCATTTTCGTTGGTGGGAAAAGTATGCCTCTCAAAATGTTTTTTATCTCTAAGTTTTTCGCTTTGAGTTCTGGCCCCTCTACAAATCCCTACTTCCCTCCGCGAAGGGCCTTTATTTTACTTTATGCAAATTTTATTTTAAATTGAGTCACCATCTTCTCTTATAAAGTACCAACTAGGAGGCAATATAATCGTACTTGAGCATTGGGTGTAGCTAATATGCGAGTGTGTTTCATGAATGGATCAATGATTGAGCATGATGGGCTAGGGATAACTTATTTTAGCATTGATATTTTGAAAGATAAGGTTGCTTGTTGATATGCTTGAGTATTTAAGTATCATTTCAAAACTAGACTATTGCTTTGAACCATATAAAAGTCCAATTGTCCATGCTATAAAGAAAGTAATATGAGATGACATGTTCGGCAGCATTCCACATCAAAAGTTCTGTTTTTATCATTTACCTACTTGAGGACGAGCAGGAATTAAGCTTGGGGATGCTGATACGTCTCCAACGTATCTGTAATTTTTGATTGTTCCATGTTGTTATATTATCATTCTTGGATGTTTTATAATCATTTTACAATCATTTTATATCATTTTTTGGTACTAACCTATTGACATAGTGCCTAGTGCCAGTTGCTGTTTTTTGCGTGTTTTTTACATCAAGGAAAATCAATACCAAACGGAGCGAAACTTTTTGTGGATTTCTTTGGACCAGAAGACATCCAGTGGGCCGAAGAAGCGTCTGGGGGTGCTCCGAGGGGAGCACAACCCACCAGGGCGCGCCTGGATGCCCAGGCGCGCCCTGGAGGGTTGTGCCCACCTCGGGTGCCCCCTGAACCGCCTCTTTGCTCTATAAATACCCCAATATTCCAGAAATCCTAGGGGAGTCGATGAAAATCAATTCCAGCCGCCGCAGAGTCCAGAACCACCAGATCCAGTCTAGACACCATCAAAGAGGGGTGCATCATGTCCATTGGTGCCTCTCCAATGATGTGTGATTAGTTCTTTGTAGACCAACAGGTCTGTAATTAGTAGCTAGATGGCTTCCTCTCTCTCGTTTGATTCTCAATACAATGGTCTCTTGGAGATCCATATGATGTAACTCTTTTTGCGATGTCTTTGTTGGGGTCCGATGAACTTTGAGTTTATGATCATATCTATCTTTTTATCCATGAAAGTTATTTGAGTCTTCTTTGATCTCCTATATGCATGATTAATTATAGCCTCGTATTTCTTCTCTTATATTGGAGGTTTTGTTTGGCCAACTTGATCTATTTATCTTGCAATGGGAAGAGGTGCTTTGTGATGGGTTCGATCTTATGGTACTTGATCCCAGTTACAGATGGGAACCGACACGTATGTATCGTTGCTATTAAGGATAACAAGATGGGGTCTATTTCTACATAAATATATCTTTTCTACATCATGTCATCGTTCTTATTGCATTACTCCGTTTCTCCATGAACTTAATTAATACACTAGATGCATGCTGGATAACAGTCTATGTGTGGAGTAATTGTAGTAGATGCAAGCAGGAGTCGGTCTACTAATCTTGGACGTGATTCCTATATAATGATCATTGCCTGGATATCATCATGATTATTTGAAGTTCTATCAATTGCCCAGTAGTAATTTGTTCACCCGCTGTTTGCTATTTTTCTCGAGAGAAGCCACTAGTGAAACCTACGGCCCCCAGGTCTCTTCTTTATTATATTTGCCTTTGTGATCTATTTTCCTTTGCTTTTATTTTTAGATCTATTAAACCAAAAATACAAAAATACCTTGCTGCACTTTATTTTATTTGGTGTTCGATCTATCAAATTATTACAACTTTATCCCGTCTCTGTGCCAAATTTGGCGTCGTTACTCGAAAGGGATTGACAACCCCTTTAACACGTCGGGTTGCAAGTGGTTGTTATTTGTGTGCAGGTGCTGTTCACATATGTTGCGTGGTTCTCCTACTGGTTCGATAACCTTGATCTCATCACTGAGGGAAATACTTACCGTTGTTGTGCTGCATCATCCCTTCCTCTTTGGGGAAATACCGATGTAGTTCAAGCCAACAGCATGCACCTCCCGCTCAGGCCCCTTGCGCAGGCAAATGCCTACCAACTGCGGGTCAAGGACATGTTGCCTGCGGCGATGACCTTGACCCCAGCCCATGAGGCCCTGCTGCAGTAGCTGTTAGCCTGCAGCCAGAAGCCGTCAAGCCCCGTGGTCGGCATATCACCCGCGAAGAAGCGCGGGTGTCGGTGTCAAAACCGGCAGATCTTGGGTAGGGGGTCCCGAACTATGCGTCAGAGGATCAAAGGTAACAGGAGATAGGGACACGATGTTTACCCGGGTTATCCATGTTCGAGCCCTCTTGATGGAGGTAATACCCTACTTCCTGCTTGATTATCTTGGATGAATATGGGGTTTACAAGAGTTGATCTACCTCGAAATCGTAATGGCTAAACCCTAGATGTCTAGACTGTATGATTATGATTGCCTCTACGGACTGAACCGTCCGGTTTATATAGACATCGGAGGGACCTAGGGTTGTACAGAGTCAGTTTACAGAGAAAGGAATCTTCATATCCGAACGCCAAGCTTGCCTTCCACGCAAAGGAGAGTCCCATCCGGACACGGGAGGAAGTCTAGTGTCTTGTATCTTCACGGCCCATTAGTCCGGCCCACATCACATAGCCGGGACACCCCAGGACCCCTTAATCCAGGACTCCCTCAGTAGTCCCCGAACCAGGCTTCAATGATGATGTGTCCGGCACGCAGATTGCCTTCGGCGTTGCAAGGCGGGTTCCTTCTCCGAATACTTCAAAATGTCTGACCCTTTGTCTTCTGCACCTCCGTTGCTTCCGCTTCCACGTGTCGAGCGAATGGAAAAGGTCAGAGTATATTTTGCACATAACACCCTGGCCATATAAGAAAGGCGTCTATTTAAAGGGATTGGATCTCAGATGCCATCCCACACCAGGCGGAAAATCCTTAGAGCTCGCTAGGAGAAACCACTTAAACATGGCTAACGCCCAGCTTCTTCCTCCCGCCCTCACGGCTCCAATAAAGGCGATTGGGAGAGATGTTCATTGTCCCATGACCAACTGGTCAAGCTTCAAACGCAGGAATTCCTTCCCCCCCCCCCCCGTGGATCTAGTCTCCGTTCGGGCAGGATTAACCTCTTTCACCGGCGAAGCCCTGGCAGAAAATTTCCCCAATCCAACCAGGGGGAACGAGTGTGCTTCGTCTCCTTTTTATTAAGAGGCGTCGGATTTCCAATCCACCCTTTCCTCTGAGGTCTCCTGAAGTACTACGGCTTCCAACTGCACAATCTTACGTCGGCCTCTATCCTGCACATTGCGGGTTTTGTCGCTCTTTGCGAGCTATTCCTGGGCCGGGAGGCCCATTTCGAGTTATGGAGGAAGCTTTTCTACCTCGCCCCTCACACCCAAAAGGGATCTGTGTTCAAATTGGGTGGCGCCGAGATATGGCGCATAGCCGGGACCGGATACCTGTCCGGCACGCTGAAGAAGGCGTTCGAAGAGTGGCCCTCGGAGTGGTTTTATATTCAAGATGTCGCTCTCCCCGACCCAGTCCGAATGGGCCTTCCTGAATTTTCCAGCGCTCCATTGATCAAACGCCACACCTGGTGCCCTCGGAGCCTCGAGGAGGAAGATAGCGCGGAAGTCCAACAATTAATGGGCAAGATAAGGACACTTGCCCAGTCCGGATTATCAATAATCAAGGTAATGGAGACTTCCATAGTGTGAGGTGTTCAGCCACTCCAATTTAGAGGGCTCCCTATGTGGCACTAAAATGGGGAAGATGACGCCTCACACCGCGGACGGAAGGGTCCGGACACCCCTGCCGCCCAGGCCACAATATTGGCCGTTCTGTATAAAGGGGAGAAAGAGGAGTTTACTCGTCTTAAGCGCCAAGAGGGATTCTCCATGTACAATCCCCCTAACTGGGTGAGTTTTAATCCCAACACCTTACTCAATCCTCTCCCTAAGTCATGTTTAATTGACATTAACCCATCCATTTTTAATAGGAATGGCGGAAAGCTATCGCGGGGATTTATAGCCCCACTCCACAGCCGGAGGACCATAACCGGGACCTCGATCCCGGATTCGAAGAGGATCCGAACATATTTGTAGAGCTCAAGGATGGAGTCTTCTACCAGGCGAGCTATGATGGCACAGAAGTGGCCATTATGGCCGATTATCCTGGCCTCCTTCCTGCCTCATATGTAAGTAGTCAGGAGACATCTCCTCCGAAAGAACTTCCTCATTATGCCTCACCCACCGCACTGTCTCTCTCTCCAAAGGGGAGGCGCTCGGCGCGTCATGCTGCACCAGAGGCGTCTCATAAGAGAGCGGCACCTACGCCGGGCGAGTCTTCGAAGAGGAAGACAAATGACAACACGGCTGAGCCTTCATCAAAGAGGTATGGCTTTAAATATGCCCCCTGGGAGTCACATCGAACTGTGACATTGTCCGCTGTGTTTTATCAGGAAGAGTGTTCGCCAGACTATGTCCGGGGATCCTGCCGGTCGCTCCTCCACCAATCAGGTTCCAGACCCTGCCTCTAGGGCGGGGGCTGACACGGGAGTGACGCCAAATTGTCCTCCTTTAGAGGATTTGGATAATGTATCCGTCACGAACTCTGAAGTAGAGAGCGCAATGAATCATCGGCGACGGAGGGCCGCTCTTCGGGACCCCGGCCTTACTAAAGAAGCGTTCAATGCCTTCAGCTCGGCTAATGCGTACATCTGAGCTGCTCGGGATGGGCTTGCCAGAGCCACTGACCAGCATTTGAAAGATATGCAGGTAAGTACACATTGTACAGATCTGGTAATCATATACCAGTAGCCCCCGAGACTTGAAGCAGTTGAAGAAACTGATTTAAGGATCATTGTGTAATCACACACTCACAGAGAAGAACAACGTGTTGTCTTGTGAGCTGGAAGAGTGTCGGGCCCAGCTAGCTGTTGTTACCGCCGAACTGGAGAAATCCAAGGAGGCGCCGCCTGGTAATGTTCTCCTCCATCCAGAAAAATATAAGCATATACCAGTAATGTTAACACTGTTGTATTTCCCATGGCAGGATCATTAGCTCAACTGCAAGAGGAACTGAAGGTCACGCAGGCAGGTAAACATCAGGCCGAAAAGCAACTGGCCGCTGGCGAACGTGTGCTGACACGGACCAGGGATGGTAAGAACAAGCTGCATGATTCCAACACCCTGCTGGGCGAAGAGCTGAAAGATGTGCGAGCCCAGCTAGCGGACGCCGTAAAAGAGAATAGGAGGTTACGGGGTGGCATATTCAGTATGCTTTTGAACTTACCCTCATGTAGTGTGGTAAAGAAATGAGTTAACAGATTTATGTCTGCTGGTACGCTGACTGGCCGGCCCGAAGAGGAAATGTCCGGGGCTCAAGGCGATCTGCTGCAAGAGCTGTCGCAAGTGTACGAGCAAGCTCGGAAAGCGATGCGGAGTGTTGCCAAGGCTTTATGGCTATCCGCATCTCCTCCAGGAAGTATGGAGGAGCTTGTAAAGCTATTCAAGGGAGCTCGACGCCGCTTTAGATTATGGAAGATATCGGCTTGACGGGAAGGCGCGCGAGAGGCCTGGGCCATGGTGAAAACGCGGTACACCAGTCTCGACCCGAATCATATGGCCCGAGTCGGACCTCGAGGGTCAGATGGACAAGAGATTCCAGTGAGCTTGGTATATGACCAAGTAAAGATAGCCGCCAAGTTTTCACAACAGGACTGTAAGCTAGACGGCCTGTTAGATGGTATAGAGGAAGAAGTTTTTGAGTCCAAGTGACTATGTACTTCAATTAAAAAAATTTGTCCCTAGTCGAATTGTAAAACGATTGTCATGGCAGACCTTTTCGCTTCTACCTCTGGACCCGAAGGTGTGGAGTGTTTCCGAATATCGGACCGCTCTTAAATACCGGGGCATGTGTGGAAACCAGGCGTAGGGGTCATAGTCGCTTGAACAGACAAGTTGTATTCGGCTAGCTATGTTATATTACTTATTTATTGTAAGAAATATCTTCCAGAGAGAATAGTTCCGTTAAGGGTTCCTTTCCCTGGGTGAACATGTGTTAGTATGCATGCTTGGACTGTGATTCGAAAAATCGCAGTATACATAATATCTGGGGGTTCATAGTGCAGCCAGGGTAAAACGTCTTTAGTCTGCCGACCGATTATTCCCTTAAGAATGCTAGCTTTCGGCTTCACCCAGACTGAGGTACAAGTCCGGATGACCCGCTGTAATAATCGCATAGGTGCTCCCTTTATGCCCTAGCCGAACAAATGGAAACGTGGGGCATAAGCACAGAGCCGAGCAACCCAAATGGCAAAAACTTAAGTCATAAAGGTGCATATAATGGCGAAGAAAAGGTATATATATGAGAAAAGGACACATATGTGGTGAGCTTGATGCTCGGACAATGATAATAAGCTTCTGTAAAAGAAGCCCCCAGGTATTATGGGCATATACATTTAAGGATGTGTACCTCATAAGTGTGCGGTCTGGCCGCAAAAGAGCTACAAAGCTAAAGAAAAAAACTTAAAGAGAGAGAAAATGGAAAAAAAGGAGAAAAATAAAATGAACAATGAGTCCAGCTCTAGGCTTAGAATCTTTGGAGTCTGGCGGCATTCCATGGGTTCGGCTCTAAGCGATTATCTGATGCATCATGCAGATGGTACGCGCCTCCAGTGATAACTTCATTATAATGAAGGGACCTTCCCACTTGGGCTTGAGTTTCTCCTTTTTCTTTTCTAGCAAGCATAGAACGAGTTCACCAACATTATAAGTGTTGGCCCGCACTTTCCTGCTTTGGTATCTGCGAGCTTGCTGTTGATAGAATGTAGAACGGGATTTTGCAACGTCATGCTCCTCCTCTAGGGCATCTAGACTGTCCTGCCAATCCAGCTCGGCTTCTCTCTCTTCGTACATTTGCACTCGAGGTGAGTCATGAATGATGTCGCAGGGCAAAACAGCCTCCGCGCCGTACACCATGAAGAATGGTGTGTAACCGGTAGTGCGATTGGGCGTGGTCCTTTGTCCCCAGAGTACGGAGTCGAGCTCCTCGACCCAGTGTTTGTCTGATTCTTTTAAAGACCGAACTAGTCTAGGCTTAATGGCGCTCATGATAAGACCATTAGCTTGTTCGACTTGGCCGTTTGTTTGGGGGTGATAGACGGAGGCGTAATCAAGCTTGATGCCCAGGTTAGCACACCAGGTTTTCACTTTGTCGGCTGTAAAGTTGGAGCCGTTATCTGTGATTATGCTGTGTGGGATACCATAACGGTGTACGACACCGGATATAAAGTCTATCACTAGTCCGGCTTCGGCCGTTTTAACTGGTTTGGCCTCTATTCACTTAGTGAATTTATCTACCATGACCAGCATATATTTTTTCTTATGGCTTCCACCTTTAAGGGGTCCGACCATATCAAGCCCCCAAACCACAAAAGGACAAGTAATGGGGATTGTTTGTAGGGAGGTAGGCGGCATATGGCTTTGATTGGCAAAAAGCTGGCATCCCACACAATGTTGGACAAGGTCCTGTGCATCTGCTTGGGCCGTCGGCCAGAAGAAACCAGTACGGAAGGCTTTACTTACAAGAGCCCAAGCCACAGCGTGGTGAGCGCCGAGACCAGCATGGATTTCGGCCAGGAGTTGCCATCCTTCTTCTTCGGAGATACATCTTTGAAGTATTCCGGTAGCGCTCTTCTTGTAGAGCTCCCCTTCATGAACCTTGTAGGCTTTCGAACGCCGAACGATGCATCGAGTCTCATTTTGATCCTTAGGGAGCTCTCACCTATTAAGGTAGGCCAAGAAGGGTTCGGTCCATGGGGCAAAAACTGCCATTATTAGATGGCCCGATGGTGTTATTTTGGTGGCTGAGCCCCCGATGATATCGGTATTCTGTTTGGAATCTGTGGGTATATTTGGATCCGGACTAGTGTTGCCGCTCTCATCCTGCCATACCACGGATGGCTTGAAGAGCCTTTCCAAAAAGATGTTAGGTGAGACGGGGTCACGCTTGGCGCCCATGCAAGCAAGGACATCCTCCGCTTGATTACTTTCTCGAGCCACATGGTGAAACTCGAGACCCTCGAAACAAGCTGATATTTTGAGTATGGCGTTACGATAGGCTACCATCTTCAGATCTTTGGCGTCGAAGTCTCCGTTTATTTGGGATATTGCGAGATTTGAATTCCCGTGCACCTCCAGGCGTTGTATGCCCATGGAGACATCCATCCGAAGACCGTGTAATAAGGCCTCGTATTCGGCTGCGTTATTGGAGTCTGTGTATAATATTTGGAGTACGTACTAGACCATGTCTCCTGTGGGGGATGTTAAGACAACGCCCACACCTAAACCGGCCACCATTTTAGAGCCATCGAAGTGCATGACCCAGTTGGAATATGTGCCGTACTCTTTAGGGAGTTCGATCTCTGTCCATTCGGCGACGAAGTCGGCCAATACTTGGGAATTGATGGTTCGGCGTGGTTTGTATGTTATATCGAAGGGAATAGCTCAATGGCCCACTTGGCAATCCGGCCTGTAGCGTCGTGGTTGTTTATTATGTCATTGAGTGGTACTTCCGAAGCCATCGTGATCGAGCACTCTTGGAAGTAGTGCTGTAGCTTCCGGGATGCCATGAAGACCGCATATACTATCTTTTGGTAATGAGGGTACCGGGATGTGCATGGTGTGAGGACAGTGTATACATAGTATACCAGTTTTTGAAGTGAGAATTTATGTCCGTCCTCCTCTCGTTCGACGACGAGCATCGCACTCACCACCTGGTGTGTTGCGGGGATGTATAATAACATGGGTTCACCGACGATCGGCACAGCCAGGATTGGGTTGCTCGCTAAAAGAGCTTTTATTCTTCCAGTCTGGCCATTGCCGCATCCGTCCACTCGAAGTGATCGGTGCGTCTGAGCAGGCGATATAGGGGCAATGCCTTTTCTCCTAATCTGGAGATAAAGCGGCTTAAAGCTGCCACACATCCGGCTAGTTTTTGGACCTGTTTGAGGTCTGTTGGTGTAGCCAATTGTGACAAAGCTCGGATTTTGGCTGGGTTCGCCTCAATTCCTCTATTGGAAACGATGAAGCCCAACAGCTCTCCGACGGGGACGCCGAAGACACACTTTTCCGGATTGAGCTTGATGTACGGAGGTTGTCAAATGCGAGACGCAGGTCGTCTACTAGTGACTCGACGTGCTTAGTTTTGATGACGACGTCATCCACATATGCTTCGACCGTCTTGCCAATTTGTTTCTCCAGGCATGTTTGAATCATGCGTTGGTAGGTGGCGCCGACGTTTTTCAGCCCGAAGGGCATAGTGTTGAAGTAGAAAGGCCCGTATGGGGTAATATATGCCGTTCTGGCTTGATCAGACTCCTTCATTTTGATTTGATGGTATCCAGAGTATGCATCGAGGAAACACAGTGAGTCGTGTCCTGCAGTAGCATCAATGATCTGATCGATGCAGGCGAGGGGGAAGGGATCTTTAGGGCAGGCCTTGTTGAGGTCTTTGAAATCGACACACAGCCGCCAGGATTTATCCTTCTTTGGTACCATCACCAGGTTTGCTAGCCAGTCTAGGTGTTTTATTTCTCTGATGAACCCGACCTCAATTAACCTGGCTAGCTCCTCCCCCATCGCTTGTCGTTTGGGTTCGGAAAAACGCCGCAGTGCTTGCTTGACCGGCTTGTATCCCTTCAATATATTGAGGCTGTGTTCGGCCAATCTGCGTGGGATTCCTGGCATATCAGAAGGGTGCCAGGTGAATATGTCCCAGTTCTCGCGGAGGAACGCTCGTAATGCAGCGTCGACCGTCGGGTCTAGCTGAGCCCCGATGGAGGCTGTCTTCTTGGGGTCTGTCGGGTGAACTTGAAATTTGACTATTTCGTCTGCTGGTTTGAAGGAGGTGGATTTGGGCCGTTTATCGAGGATTACGTCATCCCTATCCACCGTGGAGCGTAGTGCGGTTAATTCTTCGGCTGCAAGAGCCTCGGATAGTGCCCCGAGTGCCAGGGATGCAGTTTTGTTTTCGGCGTGGAGTGATATGTCTGGATCACTGGCGAGAGTGATAATACCGTTGGGCCCGGGAATCTTGAGCTTCATATACCTGTAATGAGGTATGGCTTGAAAGCACGTGAATGCATCTCGCCCCAACAGGGCGTGATACCCACTGTTGAAAGGGGCCACTTGGAAGGTTATCTCTTCGGACCGATAGTTCTCCGGCGTGCCGAATACCACGTCGAGTTTAATTTTTCCTGCGCATCTTGCTTCCCAACTGGGAATGGTTCCTCGAAAAGCCATATTACTTTGCTCGATGCGGCTTCTGTCTATTTGCATTTTATTGAGCGTGTCCTCATAGATGAGGTTCAGCCCGCTGCAGCCGTCCATGAGCACTTTAGTGAGCCAAAAGCCATCCACAATTGGATTGAGGACTAAGGCGGCTGGTGCCCGGACTGACCAGAATTTTGGTTCGTCATCGACATTAAAAGTTATGGCCGTGTCATTCCAAGGATTTATTGCTGCGACTTGGCAGACTTCGGCGAGGTCATAGAGTTCCCTGTTGCGCCTATTGTTTGAGGCGAAAGTCTCGAAGACCGTCAATACTCTGAGGTCATCGTCTTCCGGAGAGTACTGCTCTGAGGTATTTTTGGTGAGGATATCCTCGCCGCACTTGGCCACTTGCCGGAGTATCCAACATGCTCTAAGGTTGTGGGTTGGTTCGGAATCCGGTGTCGTGTGTATCTTGCATGGCTTATCGAGCCATCCCTCAAGAACGGTTCCACGTCCCGTAATGGTTTTAATTTTCTTACCTACGGGGTCGGGTGCCCTGCGAGGGTGCATCCTTTTTGCCCGCCAGGGAGGTGGCATGGAGGCCGGTGGTTCCCAACAAGCGGTTTGAGTTTTCCAGGCACTTTCCCTTTGCGCAGTACTTCTGTACTATTGTTGCCAATTTAGCGAAGTGTAGTATGCGACGGCGGTTGAGGGCGTTGAGGATTCCTTCATCCGTGCAATTATTGCCGAATACTAAAATCGTGTCCTCATCGCGACAATCTTTAATCTTGTCCTTGACAAGGAGGAATCTGGCCCATAAGTGATGGACTGTGTCCTGAGACTGCTGCCGTACGTACATGAGGTCGCATATATCCGGGGGACCGGAATTGCTTGGTGAATATTGCTTGTGGTGGGTGGGGGGGTGTTAAATCCGAACCCTGACCCAATGTGGAGTCCGGAGTTTGAAAAACTTTTGAGTTTATTAGTGGCTCTGGGATGTCCAATGATTCTTTAGGCTCAACGCCCGGTTCTAAGTTCAGAGGATTGGGAGTGTCCCCCGGCAGACGGGTATCCGGCTCTCCGAGCTCTGTGATCCGAACATAGCTTGTTTTCAACATAGGGGAAGAGTCGTTGTTTTGCTCCTCTACGACCGCTATCTGATGGGTGATCGGCGGAGATTTGATTTCTCTCTGATCTGGTTTAAGCCCAATCCGATCATAGTCTGAAGTGACCCCCAAGGCGGCGATGCGATCCAGGAGTTTGTTTAAAGATGACAAATCCGCCGAATGCATCCGTTTGGAGTATTCAGGGTCAACACGGAGGCGATTTTTGATGACTTGGGAAGTCATCATCGGCTTAAAGGCCGAACGGGCAGCCATGGTAAAGCTGCCCAGCCGGAAGGTTTGGCCTGAGGCCAGGGCTTCTCCGGAAGTGATACTGTCCTTGATAACAAGGCGAGCCATCAATCATGTTGTCAACTTCACATAGGAACTCTCAATGAAAGCACCCATGTCGGTGTCAAAACCGGCAGATCTCGGGTAGGGGGTCCCGAACTGTGCGTCAGAGGATCGAAGGTAACAATAGACAGGGACACGATGTTTACCCAGGTTCGGGACCTCTTGATGGAGGTAATACCCTACTTCCTGCTTGATTATCTTGGATGAATATGGGGTTTACAAGAGTTGGTCTACCTCGAGATCGTAATGGCTAAACCCTAGATGTCTAGCCTGTATGATTATGATTGCCTTGTTGGGGAACGTAGCAGAAATTCAAAATTTTCCTACGTGTCACCAAGATCTATCTATGGAGAAACTAGCAACGAGGGGAAGGAGAGTGCATCTACATACCCTTGTAGATCGCTAAGCGGAAGCGTTCAAGAGAACGGGGTTGAAGGAGTCGTACTCGTCGTGATCCAAATCACCGGAGATCCTAGTGCCGAACGGATGGCACCTCCGCGTTCAACACACGTACAGCCCGGTGACGTCTCCCATGCCTTGATCCAGCAAGGAGAGAGGGAGAGGTTGGGGAAGACTCCATCCAGCAGCAGCACGATGGTGTGTTGGTGATGGAGGAGCGTGGCAATCTGCGAGGCTTCGCCAAGCACCGCGGAGAGGAGGAGGACTTGGGAGAGGGGAGGGCTGCGCCGAGGCAAGGGTGCAGATCCCATGCGCCTCCCACTATATATAGGGGTGGAGGGATTATTTATTGCCCTCCAAGTCCATTGGGCGTTAGCAAGGTGGGAGGAAAGAAATCCCATCCTTTCCTTTCCCCACCGATTGTTATCCCCCCTTTTTAGGGATCTTGATCTTATCCCTTCAGGATATGATCTTATTCTTTCTAAGGGGGGATCTTGGTGCGCCTTGACCAGGGGTGTGGGGCCTTGCCCCCACTACCCACGTTCATGTGGCCCCCCCATGCAGGTGGGCCCCACTCCAGAACCTTCTAGAACCTTCCCGGTACAATACAGAAAATTCCCGAACATTTTCCGGTGGCCAAAATAGGACTTCCCATATATAAATCTTTACCTCCGGACCATTTCGGAACTCCTCATGACGTCCGGGATCTCATCCGGGACTCCGAACAACATTTGGTAACCACGTATATCTATTCCCTATAACCCTAGCGTCATCGAACCTTAAGTGTGTAGACCCTACGGGTTCGGGAACCATGCGAACATGACCGAGACGTTCTCCGGTCAATAACCAACAGCGGGATCTGGATACCCATGTTGGCTCCACATGTTCCACAATGATCTCATTGGATGAACCACGATGTCAAGGACTCAATCGATCCGAGATACAATTCCCTTTGTCTAACGGTATTGTACTTGCCCGAGATTCGATCGTCGGTATACCGATACCTTGTTCAATCTCATTACCGGCAAGTCTCTTTACTCGTTCCATAACACATCATCCCGTGATCAACCCCTTGGTCACATTGTGCACATTATGATGATGTCCTACCGAGTGGGCCAGAGATACCTCTCCGTTTACAGAGTGACAAATCACAGTCTCGATTCGTGCCAACCCAATGAGACACTTTCGGAGATACCAGAGTGCACCTTTATAGCCACCCGATTCGTTGTGACGTTTGGTACACCCAAAGCATTCCTATGGTATCCGGAGTTGCACAATCTCATGGTCTAAGGAAAAGATACTTGACATTAGAAAAGCTTTAGCATCTGAACTACACAATCTTTGTGCTAGGCTTAGGATTGGGTCTTGTCCATCACATCATTCTCCAAATGATGTGATCCCGTTATCAACGACATCCAATGTCCATGGTCGTGAAACCGTAACCATCTGTTGATCAACGAGCTAGTCAACTAGAGGCTTACTAGGGACATGGTGTTGTCTATGTATCCACACATGTATCTGAGTTTCCTATCAAGACAATTATAGCATGGATAATAAACGATTATCATGAACAAGGAAATATAATAATAACCAATTTATTATTGCCTCTAGGGCATATTTCCAACAGTCTCCCACTTGCACTAGAGTCAATAATCTAGTTCACATCACTATGTGATCAACACTCATAGGTCACATCTCCATGTGACCAACATACAAGAGTTTACTAGTGTCACTAAACTAGTTCACATCATCATGTGATTACGACTCAATGAGTTCTAGGGTTTGATCATGTTTTGCTTGTGAGAGAGGTTTTAGTCAACGGGTCTGCAACATTCAGATCCGTATGTACTTTGCAAATCTCTATGTCATATTTTAAATGTTGCTTCCACGCTCCACTTGGAGCTATTCCAAATGGTTGCTCCACTATACGTATCCGGTTTGCTACTCAGAGTCACTCGGATAGGTGTTAAAGCTTGCATCGACGTAACCCTTTACGCCGAACTCTTTATCACCTCCATAATCGAGAAACATGTCCTTATTTACTCCAAGGACAATTTTGACCGCTGTCCAATGATCCATTCCTAGATCACTCTTGTACCCCCTTGCCAGACTCATGGCAATGCACACTTCCAGTGCGGTACACAACATAGCATACTACAGAGCCTATGTCTGAAGCATAGGGGACGACCTTCGTCCTTTCTCTCTCTCTTCTGCCGTGGTCGAGCTTTAACTCTTAACTTCATACCTTACAACTCAGGCAAGAACTCCTTTGACTGATCCATCTTGAACACCTTCAATATCATGTCAAGGTATGTGCTCATTTGAAAGTACCATTTAGCGTTTTTATCTATCCTCATAGATCTTGATGCTCAATGTTCAAGCAGCTTAATTCAGGTTTTCTATTGAAAAACACTTTTCAAATAACCCTATATGCTTTCCAGAATTCTACATCATTTCCGATCAACAATATGTCATTCACATATACTTATCGTAAATTCTATAGTGCTCCCACTCACTTCTTTGGAAATACAAGTTTCTCACAAACTTTGTATAAACCCAAAATCTTTGATCATCTCATCAAAGCATACATTCCAACTCCGAGATGCTTACTCCAAGATTTAGAAGGATTCTTTGGAGCTTTGCATACTTGTTAGCATCTTTCAGGATCGACAAAACCTTCTGGTTGTATCACATACAACCTTTCCTCAAGTATAACGTCGAGGAAACAATGTTTTGACGTCCTATCTGCAAGATTTCATCAGTCATGCAGTAATTGCTAATCCAATTCCAATAGACTCTTAGCATCGCTACGAGTGAGAAAGCCTCACCGTAGTCAACTCCTTGAACTTGTCGGAAAACATCTTTAACGAAAAGTCGAGCTTTCTTAATGGTGATACTTACCATCATTGTTCCATCTTCCTTTTAAAATCCATCTTTACCCAACGTCCCCACGACCATCAAGTATTTCTTCCAAAGTCATGGATCCTCTCTCGGATGTTATGGCCTTGAGCCATTCGTCGGAATCCGGGCCCACCATCGCTTCTTCATAGCTCGTAGGTTCATTGTTGTCTAGCAACATGACCTTCAAGACATGATTACTGTACAACTCAGAAGTAGTACGCATCCTTGTCACCCTACGAGGTACGGTAGTGACTCGATCCAGAACTTCATGATCACTATCATAAGCTTCTACTTCAATTGGTGTAGGCGCCACAGGAACAACTTTCTGTGCCCTGCTACACACTTGTTGAAGTGACGGTTCAGTAACCTCATCAAGTCTCCACCATCCTCCCACTCAATTCTTTCGAGAGAAACTTTTTTCGGGAAAGGACCTAATTCTAGAAACAATCCTTTTTGCTTCCGGAGCTGAGACTAGAGGTATACCCAACTGTTTTGGGTGTCCTATGAAGAAGCATTTTATCCGCTTTGGGTTCGAGCTTATCAACCTGAAACTTTTTCACATAAGCGTCGCAACCCCAAACTTTTAAGAAACGACAATTTAGGTTTCTCCAAACCATAGTTCAAACGGTGTCGTCTCAACAGAATTACGTGGTGCCCTATTAAAGTGAGTGTGGTTGTCTCTAATGCCTAACCCATGAACGATAGTGGTAATTCGATAAGAGACATCATGGTACGCATCATATCCAATAGGGTGCAACTATGATGTTTGGACACACCATCACACTATGGTGTTCAGGCGGTATTTATTGTGAAATTTTTTCCACAATGTCTTAATTGCGTACAAAGCTCAGAACTCGAGATACTCATCTCTATGATCATATCATAGACATTTTATCCTCTTGTCACGATGATCTTCAACTTCACTCTGAAATTACTTGAACATTTCAATAATTCAGACTTGTGTTTCATCAAGTAAATACACTCAAGATATCTACTCAAATCATCCGTGAAGTAAGAACATAACGATATTCATTGCATGCCTCAAAGACTCATTGGATTGCACACATCAAAATGTGTTACTTCCAACAAGTTGCTATCTTGTTCCATCTTCGAAACCGAGGCTTTTCAGTCATTTTGCCCATGTGGTATGATTTGCATATCTCAAGTGATTCAAAATCAAGTGAGTCCAAACGATCCATCTGCATGGAGTTTCTTCATGCGTATACACCAATATACATGGTTCGCATGTCTCAAACTTTTCAAAAACGAGTGAGTCCAAAGATCCATCAACATGGAGCTTCTTCATGCGTTTTATACCAATATGACTTACATGGAAGTGCCACAAGTAAGTGGTACCATCATTACTATCTTATATCTTTTGGCATGAAAATGTGTATTACTATGATCGAGATTCAATAAACCATTCCTTTAGGTGCAAGACCATTGAAGGTATTATTCAAATAAATAGAGTAACCATGATTCTCCTTAAATGAATAACCGTATTGCGATAGACATAATCCAATCATGTCTATGCTCAACGGATACACCAAATGACAATTATTCTGGTTTAATACTAATCTTGATGGTAGAGGGAGCGTGCGATGTTTGATCACATCAAACTTGGAAACACTTCCAACACATATCGTCAGCTCACCTTTAGCTAGTCTCCGTTTATTCCGTAGCCTTTTATTTCGAGTTTGAAAGGATCGAGATGGACCTAGAGGGGGGGGGGGTGAATAGGTACAATTACAAATTTTTAATTATTACTTAGAAATTTTAGGCAATAGTGCGGAATATGAAGTTGAGCCTAACAATTGCAAGTGAGCACAAGGTACTAAGCAAGTAACACAAACACTAAAGTAGGAAAGCACAATATGATATACGTAAGTGTAAAGAGACAAGTAACCACAAGTAGAGAGTAAAGGTTAGTAATAACCGCAACTCCGGGAGACGAGGATGTATGCCGATGTTCACTTCCTTGGAGGGAAGCTAGTCACCGTTAGAGAGGTGGATGTTACCACGAAGGCACACCAACGCCACGAAGGCTCACCCTATTCTCCCTTTGAGACAACACCACGGAGGCGTTTCTCAACCACTAGTGGTAGACCTTGGTGTGGTCTCCAAACCCTCACAAACTTTTCGTGGGAAATCACAAAGTTTGATTCCTCTCCGAATGACTCCTACCGCCTAGGAGCCTCCAACCTCCAAGAGTAACAAGAACGATGGGGGAAAGCTCAAAACATGCTCAAGTCACGAATTCCTTTGGTGCAAAGAAGGGGATGAAGTGGATCTATCACTTGATTGGAGAACTTCTCTCAAATGCTCCTAGAACACTTGTGAATCTAGGATTTTGGTGTGGTTGAATGAGAGAGAGAGAGAGAGGAGTGTTCTTGATAGGTTCAAGGTGAATGGTAGGCCCTATCCCGTGGAGAGGAAGGGTATATATATAGGTGGTGGGAAAAAGTGACCGTTTTGGGTACAGGATGGGCCGGACATCCAGAGAACGTCGGACGTCCGGAGACACAAATAGGTCCGGACGTCCGGAGAACGCCGGACAACCGGAGGCACAAATAGGTCCGGACGTCCGACAGTCATCGGACAACCGGCCACTGCGAAAACGTGACCCACAACCCAATGTACAGGATACGGACGTCCGAGCAGGGGCCGGACATCCGGAGAGTCCGGACGACCGTAAGAATGCTTCTGTTGTGAACATGCATCCGGAGCACGGACGACCGGATGGTCCGGATGTCCGTAAGAAGGTTTCTGATGTGAACGTGTCGGACATCCGGAGAGTTCCGGACGTCCGTAGAAGTGCTTCTATTGTGGAACGCCGGACGTCCGGAAGTGGCCGGACGTCCGAAGGCAAGGTATAGGAATAGTAGCTTTTGAGCAAGTTTTTCACTAGATCCATCGATCTCCTCTTAATAGTGCGGGATCCCTATACTCAAGATCAAACCATAAATGAAGTCGACATCTTGTATCTCCATTCTTGAGTTATATGCTTTTTGTTCCTAGTCATGATCCATGCACACGGTCTTTGAAACATAATCCTGAGATATACTTGATAAACATGATTAGTCCCGAACATATGTGTTGTCATCAACATCAAAATATGATTAAGGGCATGATTGCACTTTCAATCTCCCCCTTTTTGGTAGTTGATGACAACACATATGCATACTCATAATAGTAATCGGAAGTATTTGTTATGGAGCTCAATAATCATAATAGAAATGAGTAGCGAGCGAGCTCCCCCTCAAAGTGATATCATAGATACTACTAAACAAAATGCCCCCAATATAACCAAATCTCTTACACACAATAACCAAGAGTTAAACTTCATATAGATTCATCACATGTAGATTCACCAAATCTCAGATTCAACAAACTCATAACATAGGTTCAGTACAAGCGAAAACATAACCATAACAATAGGTTTGATTACATAATGAGCTAGACAAACATAATATTTGATTGCATATAGAGCCTACTCCCCCTTTGGCATCAAGTATCCAAAAAGATAGAGAACTAGGGGGAAAACATAAGAGCATTAGAGATCATCCTCATCATCATCATGAACACCACTGCCACCAGCCTCGTCGAAGAAATCATCCCACTCAGGACCGGAGGGAAAACCAAAATCAGACGGGGGATCCGCAGGAAGACGCTCATCGTCACTCACATCATACACTCTTGAGTCTCTCAGACGAGCCTTCAGAGCGTTCTTGTAAGTGACCATGTGAGTGACCACATCGTGGTGTTGGGAGCAATGGTAGGTGAACATCTTCATCATGGCTGAGTGAGCCTTCCCAAGAAAACGAGCAATGCGCCCAAAGGGGGCAGCACTAGAAGGAAGATGGGTAGCATGAGAAGGAACACTAGCGGCGGTGCGACTAGCCGTAGCGGGAGGAGGAGGAACATGATCAGCCGCCATGTGAGCGGGAATGACCCAACGCTCATGTACATGAGTGCGGGAAATAGGAAAAGGAGCTACACTTTCGATAAAAGCCTGAATAAAAGGTGCTTGAGGAAAAGCCCTCTTGTGCTGGAAGCTAGCAAGGCGGATCTCATGCCATAGAAAGTGTGGAATATTGATCTTCCCTTTAAGAGATGTGAAGAGGCGATGCATGAGATCAATGCAGTAGCTGCTGCAGGAGCCCTTGTCACTCATATTGGGATAGATGGTGCGGATGATACACTGATAAATGATGTTGAATGGAAAGCGCCAAATGGAAACTTGGTTGAGACCCTTTTGCTTTTAAGTGGCAGACAAAGTTGATATAGGTCTAAGGAGATCTGCATAGACCGCAATGCCCTTGGGCTTATGATTGGGGTCATCCTTGTGGATTTTGAAACCAGTGTCGGGAAATCCAAGGGCAGTGACAAACTGAGCATAAGATGCTGTGAGTGCAGTGTCGGAGGTCGTCCATGTGACAGTGTAATCAGGAGCAAAGTAACATGTGGCATAAAATTGGTGGATGGCATCGTGGTTAAAATCATGTTGAAAGGCGAATGGAGCAGCTAGATTTGACGACTCAATGAGCTCAATGGCTCCCGGATATTTCTCCGGATGAGTGCGAATGTGCTCAAGATCAATGCAAAGATGAAGTGACAAGCCCTTAGGGAGGACAATCGTGGTAAAGATGTCGGCTTGGACATTTGTGCGAATGCGACTATCCTGATAATCCCTAACAGCAGTAAATTGATCTACATCACGACGCAATTTAAGATAGGAAGTTTTGGGCACCTCGTTGAAACGCTTAACATGACGGCTGAGTGACAGTGGAGGCTCAATTGAGATGAGGCGAGCATCACCTTGGGGTTGCACGGGAGGAGGAGGAGGGTGAAAGGTTGGACGACGAGTGCCCGGTTTGGGTGCAGCGACGCGAACACCAATCATCGGGGACGGATCCACCTCCTCAAGCTCATCCTCAAAGTCCGACCCCTCCGAGGAGGAATCACTGGACGAGCTGGGAGGATGAGCGGCACGCTTTCGAGGGCAATCTTCCTCATGGGAGTCGTCGGAGCCACCACGACGAGACGGACGAGCCGGCCCTCCGGCGACTTGCTTGCGAGCAGAAAGCTTGGACCGGGGCATCGTGTCCTTGAAAGGGAGAACACGGAAGAGACGAGCGGCGAGCTGGAGCAGGTGGCCAACGGGCTGGATGGGCTGGAGCAGCGATGGAGAGAAGCCCCGGCGAGGGGCACGGCGGCGTGCGGCTGCGGTGAGTGGCTGCACAGCAGAAGCGGCGGCGGCGTTGGGGAAAAATGGATACAGGATGTGGTCAGTTGAGAAACCTTACCGTGCCGTATATATAGTGGCTAGTAAAAACGTCCGGACGTCCGGAGCCTACGGACGACCGGAGTTGAATATGCGTCCGGACGTCCGGATCCTACGGAGGACCGGAGTCGGGACCAACAGAAAGTAGTCGATGACAGAGATGATTCTACAGACGTCCGACGGCTTCGGACGACCGGGCAGTTTGTAACAGAAAGTTTATTTCAGACGTGCGGATTCTTACGGACGTCCGTCGTTTCAGCGTCTAGGCCAAGGAAGGGAACCAGAGTGGATTTTACGGACGTCCGGAGAGGCCGGACGACCGGTCGATGGTAATCAGAGAAGATTTTACGGACGTCCGGAACCTACGGACGTCCGATGACAGGAGTTGACAGGAGGCAAGATGCAAGTGCTGATCATGATGAGGAGAAGGAAATTTTTGTCCACAGTAAAAATTTATTTGTGTATTAACTAATACCCTACCTCACCCAATCATAGCCATATACTACAAGTGGTGGCTAATGCCACAATGTCTGAGTAGTCATGACATGACACGGAAAGATTTTACCTTTGAGTGCAAAGTCACTACTCCATCATGTTAAAGCACCATAGGTCTAGACCCATGGTTACTTTGAGAGTGTTGGTTCTTTTTATGCATTGAGTAGGGTGAGAACATTCATGAATTGAATGTCTCCCCCTAAATATATGCCTACATCATGACAAGACATTAGATTCATGCATGAATGGGTACTAGATTTCACATAATGTTGTCAAGCTCCAAGATACCAAGTTCACGCCTAAGTCGTAACCTTGCTTCATCTAAAGGTTTGGTGAAGATATCTGCTAGTTGAAAATCTGTGCCAATGTGATCAATATGAATATCACCCTTCTCAACATGATCTCTCAGAAAATGATACCTAATATCAATGTGTTTGGTGCGGAGATGATCTTTGGGATTCTCAAAGAATATTTATGGCACTTTCATTATCACACAGAAGAGGCACATGTCTAGAGGTGATACCGTAATCCTTCAAAGCTTGCCTCATCCATAACAACTGAGTTGCACAACTAGCGGCATCAATGTATTCAGCTTCGGTAGAGAGGGCAATACAATTCTGTTTCTTCAAGACCAACTTACCAAGGAGCGCCCAAGAAACCGACATGCACCGGATGTGGACTTACGATCCACTTTGTCTCCAGCCCAATCTGCATCCGTGTACCCAATGAGATCAAACTTAGCATCCTTGGGGTACCATAGACCCAACTTTGAGGTGTGAACAAGGTATCTAAGAATATGCTTAACCGCCTTATGATGACTTTCCTTAGGGGAAGCTTGAAATCTAGCACACATGCATACACTAAACATAATGTCTGGTCTAGATGCACAAAGATAAAGCAACGAACCAATCATAGAGCGGTATTTAGATGGGTCGAAAGGAATACCGTTGGTGTCTTCGGTGAGTGTTATTTTGGTTGGCATTGGTGTCTTGCACGGGCTAGCATCAGACATACCAAACTTCTCTAGAATATCTTTGAGGTATTTTGCTTGAGACAAGAAAATTCCTTCTTGAAATTGTTGAATTTGAAATCCGAGGAAGAACTTCAAATCCGCATTGAGTGACATTTCAAAATTCTTGGTCATTGAATCCGCAAACTTCTTGCACAAATGAATGTTAGGAGAACCAAAAATGATATCATCTACATAGATTTGGCATAAGATCAAATCACCCTTATCCCTCTTAGGAAAAAGAGTGGGATCGATCACCCCTCTCACAAAACCATCATCCAGTAGAAACTTCTTTAAATGATCATACCAAGCACGAGGTGCTTGTTTGAGGCCATACAAAGCCTTATGAATTTTGTACACATAGTCTTTGTGATCGGGATCAACGAACCGAGGTGGTTGTGACACATATACTTCTTCTTGTAGAGGACCGTTAAGGAAAGCACTTTTCACATCCATTTGATGTAATGTAAAACCATTGAAAGCGGCATAAGCAAGTAAGATGCGAATGGACTCAAGACGGGCAACAGGGGCAAAGGTCTCACCAAAGTCCAAACCTTCAACTTGTGAGTACCCTTGTGCCACTAACCTTGCTTTGTTGTGAATGATTACACCATTCTCATCTTGTTTGTTCTTGAAAATCCATTTTGTTCCAATGACGTTGTGCTCGGTAGGTGGCCTCTTGACTAATGACCACACTTGGTTGCATTCAAAACTGTTCAACTCTTCTTGCATAGCAACGAGCCAATCGTTATCCATCAATGCATCTTGTACCTTGAGGGGCTCAACACTAGACACAAACGAGAAGTGAGCACAAAAGTTTGTCAAATGTTTACGAGTGACTCTACCTTCCGATATGCCGGTGAGAATTTTGTCAACATCAACACGGCCGGCCACTCGAGGCATGATGGAGGTAAGGGTTTCACGAGGTTCAACTTCATGACCATCATCCACGTCCTCAACATATGGATCATTAATGTGTGGAGGAAGATCTTCTTTTTCATATTGCATTTGTTGAGGTTCATCATCAATGATTGGACTTTCTTGTTCTTGCACTTGATGAGGATCTATTTCTTGAAGATTTTCATGAAGAGGAACTTGATCATCTTCTTCTATTCGGGCTAAGGGCATTGGTTGAACACTAGGAGCTTGTGGTGGTATGGGTGTTGAAGTAGTTTGATGTTGTGTGAGACTTCCATCTTCTTCTTCATCATCATGAGGTTCTTGTTCCATAGGAAGAAGTGCACCAACACCCATTGTTAAAATGTCTTGAGAAGAATCTTCTTCATCTGCATCACTTAGATCAACTTGCTCCCCATGGGAGCCATTAAATTCATCAAACACCACGTCACAAGTTTCTACAACACATCCATTGGATTTGTTGTAGACTCTATAGGCGTGAGAGTTTGATCCATAGCCAACAAATATACCCTCAATTGTTTTGGATTGAAATTTTCCTAACCGTTCTCTTTTGTTGAGTATGGAACATTTGCACCCAAATACACGAAAGTACTTGAAATTTGGCTTGTTCCCGGTTAGCAGCTCATATGGAGTCTTTTCCAATATAGTGCGGAGGAAGAGCCGGTTTGATGCATGGCATGCGATATTGACAGCTTCGGCCCAAAAACTATGTGGTGACTTGTATTCATCCAACATGGACCTTGCCATCTCTACAAGTGTACGATTCTTCCTTTCGGCTACACCATTTTGCTGAGGAGTGTATGGAGCTGAATATTGATGCTCAATCCCTTCGTCACTAAGGAATTCTTCCAAGGTATAATTCTTGAACTTCGAGCCATTGTCACTTCAGATTGCGAGGATTTCTTTGTCAAACTTATGCGTTGGGCTTGCTTTGGCAAAATCAATGAAGGTGATCTTGGTTTCGTCCTTGGACTTGAGGAAGAACACCCAGGCATATCTTGAGTAATCATCAACAATGACAAGCCCATATTTTTTTCCACCAAGACTATCCCATGAAGGAGGCCCAAAAAGATCCACATGAAGGAGCTCGAGGGGCCTTGAAGTAGATACTATGTTCTTGGGTGGGTGCTTTGATTGATGTTGCTTCCGGCTATGCATGCACTACACACACGATCTTTCTCAAAAGAGACATTTGTTAGTCCAAGGATGTGATTACCCTTTAAGAGATCTTGAAGATTCCTCATGCCGACATGGGCTAGCCGGCGATGCCATAGCCACCCCTTGTCAGCCTTGGCCATTAGACAAGTTGCATGGAATGTGCTCTCTTCGAGAAATCAACCGTGTAAAGGTTGCCATCCAAATCTCCAACAAAGGCCACTTGAGAGTATCTCTCTTAAAGACTTTCACATCCGTTAGTCCAAATAGTGTATCATAACCAATGAAGCCAATTGGCGGATAGAAAGCAAATGATATTTAAGGGATTGGACAAGCATGACATTTGCAAGAGACATGTCATTTGTGATAGCCACCTTTCCCAACCCAAGTACCTGTCCTTTTGATCCTCCACCAAACATAATGCTCATAAATGGTTGAATAGCTTCCATGAAATCGTAGAGCACTTTGCTATCTCCGGTCATATGATTTGTACATCCACTATCAATCACCCATTTTACTCCACCGGAGAAAGCAATCTACACACAATTTTTACTAGGTTAGAGGCACCCATTTTACAATGGGACCTCTCAAGTTAGTCACAAGTGTCTTAGGGACCCAAATAGCATAAAATCGAAATGCATATCGGGGACCAAAAAACTTTGCATAAACTTCTCCATCCTTAGTCTTATGCAGTACATAGGATGGAGGCATGAACTCTTTTCTCTTGTTGAGAGTGGGCATGCCCCTTGTGGCCTTCCCACTAACAACCTTACCTTTCTCCTTGTGTCCTTCTCGTACAAAGGTTTCTTGTAAAGGGGTGGTGCACTTTTGGGAGGACGTCTTCTTCTTGCTTGTGCTTGGGTCAAACCCGAGTCCCTCTTTGGCGAACACTTCGTTGTGTTGGCTCAACACCTCATTAAGGTTCTTTTGCCCTTGAGCACATGTCATGAGCCCTTTCTCTATTTGAGCTTTGAGAAAACGATTCTCCGCAAGAATGGATGCTAGATCACTACTAGAGTTAGCAGAACAAGCATCAACATTGATAATAGGAGACGAGTAAGCCTTAGCTAGAGTTTCAAGATAAGTAAGTTTGAGTGTCTCAAAACTCTTTGTAAGAAGGGTGAGCTCTTCGTCCTTAGTCTTGAGAGACACGGATAGAAGCTCACAATCCTTAGTGAGAGAAGCATGAGACTTCGCAAGCTTACTTTTATCATTCATCAACTCTTCACAAGAGCCTATAGCCTTTTTCAAGGAGGCAAGATCTTTAGTATGAACATCAATATTTGCACCAATTTTTAAGCATAGTTCATCATTTCGTGCTTCCTCATATTTGACTTTCTGCTCAAGGATTTCACATTTTTCCTTTTCCTCGGTGACGAGGGTTTCGAGTTCCTTAATGGTGATGGTGTGCTTACTCACCATCTCCATAAGCATACAAAACATAGTGAGCTTCTTTCCTTTGAGGGAGCACATGAACTAATTAAGTTTAGCAAGCATAGGATCAGTTAGATCATCATCCTCATAACTATCCTTCGCATCAAGATACTCATCACTAGGAGTAGAAGGAGTGAAAAGAGGAGAATTTGATCGTGGAGTTACCTTGACCTTGTCAGAAGAGCTTTGGTCCTCTTCTTCTTCAACCATGGCCTTGGCCATTAGGCATTTGTGAGCGTTGCCCTTGTAATCTTTCATCTAGTTGTAGGTGACCACGTCACCACTCTTGTTTACCAACCTCAAGGTGTTTTGAGAGTCTTGAGCAACTCCGGCAACACCACTAACATCATCCGGATCAGATTCTTCTTGAGCAACCATTGCCTTTCCATCTCTCTTCTTGAGCTTGGAGTTCAAAGGATTTGGCAACTTCTTCTTGGGAAAGGTCTTGGGAAACCTTGGTTTATCTTCTCTCTTCTCATAAGGGCACTTCGTTGGAGAAGTGATTGGTTTCTTCACAGTTGTAGCATTTTCTTACTTTCTTCTTTTGAAATCTTCCCTTGAATTTACCTGCACTAAACTTCTTGACAAAAAGAGCCATGTCTTCATACGAAGGGCCCTTGTCGGATTCAATCTCATCACCATCTTCGTCATCCTCTTCTTCTTCTTCACTTTGTTCATCTTCACATACATGCTTGGCCTTTAATGCAAGATTGATCTTTGATGATGGGGATCCATGCATGGCAAGATGTTTTGTGGCATTAGTCTTTGACTCTTCAAATAGTTGAAAGGTGGATACGATGTCATCTGTAGTCATTTCCTTGAAGGTATGGTGTTGTCTTATGTCCCACACCATTTGATGGTGAAATGGAGCAAGAGCATGAAGTAACTTATCCTCAAGGAACCTCTTAGTCATGTTGAATCCATCTTGTGTCTTGTCACACTCACATGACTCAATATCGGCAGTGAGAGTCATGAGACGCTCATGGAGTTGATTGAGGGTTTCACCTTTCTCCATACAAAAGTTTTGCAATTGCCCCTTGGCAATTTCATATTGAGCACTCCGGAGAGTAGAAGTGCCAGTCTTGGATCGTACAACAGTTTCCCATAGTTCCTTGGCACTTGTGATGTGTATGAACGGTCTCCTTTGCTTTTCATCCAAACCTCTCCTTATCCACATGATTGCAGTGTCATTGAGGTTCTTGTCATATATTTCTCTTGGTGTGGGGTTCTTTGGATCAACCACATGATAGCCAAACTCCAAGAACACCAAAATCTCATCGTTTCCATGTCGAAGATGATCCTGCATAGCAACTCTCCACAAAGGAAAATTGGAAGTGGCACTAAGCAAAGGAGGACTGCCTTGAGGATTATATCTTGGTTTCTCAACCTGAGGTCTTGCATAAAGCCAAGGAACACTTGTGTGTTCATTGCTAGGAGGTTGTTGACCAAGTGATGGAGTAGGCACAGTTGGCCTTGAAGCAGCACCACCCGAGAGTGGTGCAAGCACCGTCGACAACGTGGCTAATCTCATTTGGACCAAGGCCTCAAGAGAAGCATCATGCTCCTCTTTTTGCTTAGCAAGGGCCGTTCTAGATCCTCCGACGTAAAGGACTTGACTTGAGAAGAAGCCCGCCTTTATCCTTAGGATCTACAACTGTGGAGTCCCATCCGGTTCATCTCGCTCTAGGGCGGTTAAGCCACAAGAATAGAGCACGAGGCTCGATACCAATTGAAAGGATCGAGATGGACCTAGAGGGGGTGAATAGGTACAATGACAAATTTTTAATTATTACTTAGCAATTTTAGGCAATAGTGCGGAATATGAAGTTGAGCCTAACAATTGCAAGTGAGCACAAGGTACTAAGAAAGTAACACAAACAGTAAAGTAGGCAAGCACAATATGATATACGTAAGTGTAAATAGACAAGTAACCACAAGTAGAGAGTAAAGGTTAGTAATAACCGCAACTCCGGGAGACGAGGATGTATGCCGATGTTCACTTCCTTGGAGGGAAGCTAGTCATCGTTAGAGAGGTGGATGTTACCACGAAGGCACACCAACACCACGAAGGCTCACCCTATTCTCCCTTTGAGACAACACCACGGAGGCGTTCTCAACCACTAGTGGTAGACCTTGGGGTGGTCTCCAAACCCTCACAAACTTTTCGTGGGAAATCACAAAGTTCGATTCCTCTCCGAATGACTCCTACCGCCTAGGAGCCTCCAACCTCCAAGAGTAACAAGAACGATGGGGGAAAGCTCAAAACTTGCTCAAGTCTCGAATTCCTTTGGTGAAAAGAAGGGGATGAAGTGGATATATCACTTGATTGGAGAACTTCTCTCAAATGCTCCTAGAACACTTGTGAATCTAGGATTTTGGTGTGGTTGAATGAGAGAGAGAGAGAGGAGTGTTCTTGATAGGTTCAAGGTGAATGGTCGGCCCTATCCCGTGGAGAGGAAGGGTATATATATAGGTGGTGGGAAAAATTGACCGTTTTGGGTACAGGATGGGCCGGACGTCCGGAGAACGTCGGACGTCCGGAGACACAAATAGGTCCGGACGTCCGGAGAACGTCGGACAACCGGAGGCACAAATAGGTCCGGACGTCCGACAGTCATCAGACGACCGGCCGCTGTGAAAACATGACCCACAACCCAATGTACAGGATACGGACATCCGAGCAGGGGCCGGACATCCGGAGAGTCCGGACGACCGTAAGACTGCTTCATAGAACATGCATCCGGAGCACGGACGACCAGATGGTCCGGATGACTGTAAGAAGGTTTCTGATGTGAACGTGTCGGACGTCCGGAGAGTTCCGGACGTCCATAGAAGTGCTTCTGTTGTGGAACGCCGGACGTCCGGAAGTGGCCGGACGTCCGAAGGCAAGGTATAGGAATAGTAGCTTTTGAGCAAGTTTTTCACTAGATCCATCGATCCCCTCTTAATAGTGCGGGATTCCTATACTCAAGATCAAACCATAAATGAAGTCGACGTCTTGTATCTCCATTCTTGAGTTATATGCTTTTTGTTCCTAGTCATGATCCATGCACACGGTCTTTGAAACATAATCCTGAGATATACTTGATAAACATGATTAGTCCCGAACATATGTGTTGTCATCAACATCAAAATATGATTAAGGGCATGATTGCACTTTCAGAGTTACTAACACTTAGCAACCGAACCGGTATCTAATACCCTGGTGCTACTAGGAGTACTAGTAAAGTACACAATAACTTAATGTATATCCAATATACTTCTATCGACCTTGCCAGCCTTCTCATCTACCAAGTATTTAGGGTAATTCTGCTCCAGTCGTTGTTCCCCTTATTACAGAAGCACTTAGTCTCGGGTTTGGGTTCAACCTTGGGTTTCTTCATTAGAGCAGCAACTGATTTGCTGTTTCATGAAGTATCCCTTCTTGCCCTTGCCCTTCTTGAAACTAGTGGTTTCACCAACCATCAACAATTGATGCTCCTTCTTGATCCCTACTTTCGCGGTGTCAAACATCGCGAATATCTCAAGGATCATCATATTTATCCCTGATTTGTTATAGTTCATCACGAAGCTCTAGTAGCTTGGTGGCAATGACTTTGGAGAAACATCACTATCTCTGGAAGATCAACTCCCACTCGATTCAAGTGATTGTTGCACTCAGACAATCTGAGCACAAGCTCAACGATTGAACTTTTCTCCCTTAGTTTGCAGGCTAAGAAAATCGTCGAAGGTCTTATACCTCTTGACGTGGGCACGAGCCTGAAATCCCAATTTCAGCCCTCGAAACATCTCATATGTTCCATGACGTTTGAAAAAACGTCTTTGGTGCCTCAACTCTAAACCGTTTAACTGAACTATCACATAGTTATCAAAAGCGTGTATGTCCGATGTTCGCAACATCCACAGATTTACGTTTAGGGTTCAAGCACACCGAAGGTGTATTAAGGACATAAGCTTTTTTCTGTCCACATAATCGCCATCACAAATTTCAACTATATTTTCTCTAGGAACATATCTAAACAAAGTGGAACTAAAGTGCGAGCCATTTACATAATTTGCAAAGATCTTTTGACTATGTTCAGGATAATTAAGTTCATCTCATGAACTCCCACTCAGAATAGACATCCCTCTAGTCATCTAAGTGATTACATGATCCGAGTCAACTAGGCCGTGTCCGATCATCATGTGAGACGGACTAGTCATCATCGGTGAACATCTTCATGTTGATCGTATCCTCCATACGACTCATGCTCGACCTTTCGGTCTCTTGTGTTCCGAGGCCATGTCTGTACATGCTAGGCTCGTCAAGTTAACCTAAGTGTTCCGCGTGTGTAAATCTGGCTTACACCCGTTGTATGTGAACGTAAGAATCTATCACACCCGATCATCACGTGGTGCTTTGAAGCAACGAACTTTACTTAGCGGTGCAAAGTTAGGGGAACACTTTCTTGAAATTTTAATGAGGGATCATCTTATTTACTACCGTCGTACTAAGCAAATAAGATGTATAAACATGACAAACATCACATGCAATCAAATAGTGACATGATATGGCCAATATCATATTGCTCCTTTTGATCTTCATCTTCGAGGCTCCACGATCATCATCGTCACCGGCATGACACCATGATCTCCATCATCATGTCTCCATGAAGTTGTCTCGCCAACTTATTACTTCTACTACTATGGCTACCGGTTAGCAATAAAGTAAAGTAATTACATGGCGTTGTTCAATGACACGCAGGTCATACAATAAATAAAGACAACTCCTATGGCTCCTGCCGGTTGTCATACTCATCGACATGCAAGTAATGATTCCTATTACAAGAACATGATCAATCTCATACATCACATATCATTCATCACATTCTTCTTGGCCATATCACATCACATAGCATACCCTCGCAAAAACAAGTTAGACGTCCTCTAATTGTTGTTTGCATGTTTTCTGATGGCTGCTATGGGTTTCTAGCAAGAACGTTTCTTACCTACGCAAAACCACAACGTGATATGTCAATTGCTATTTACCCTTCATAAGGACCCTTTTCATCGAATCCGATCCGACTAAAGTGGGAGAGATCGGCACCCGCTTAGCCACCTTATGCAACAAGTGCATGTCGATTCGGTGGAACTGTCTCACGTAAGTGTACGTGTAAGGTCGGTCCGGGCCGCTTCATCCCACAATGCGGCTGAATCAAGATTGGACTAGTAACGGTAAGCATATTGAACAAAATCAACGCCCACAACTACTTTGTGTTCTACTCGTGCAAAGAATCTACGCAATAAACCTGACTCTGATACCACTGTTGGGGAACGTAGCAGAAATTCAAAATTTTCCTACGTGTCACCAAGATCTATGTATGGAGAAACTAGCAACGAGGGGAAGGAGAGTGCATCTACATACCCTTGTAGATTGCTAACCGGAAGCGTTCAAGAGAATGTGGTTGAAGGAGTCGTACTCGTCGTGATCAAAATCACCGGAGATCCTAGTGCCGAACGGACGGCACCTCCGCGTTCAACACACGTACAGCCCGGTGACGTCTCCCATGCCTTGATCCAGCAAGGAGAGAGGGAGACGTTGGGGAAGACTCCATCCAGCAGCAGCACGACGGTGTGTTGGTGATGGAGGAGCGTGGCAATCCTGCAGGGCTTCGCCAAGCACCGCGGGAGAGGAGGAGGACTTGGGAGAGGGAGGGCTGCGCCGAGGCAAGGGTGCAGCTCCCATGCGCCTCCCACTATATATAGGGGTGGAGGGGATTATTTCTTGCCCTCCAAGTCCATTGGGAGTTGGCAAAGGTGGGAGGAAAGAAATCCCATCCTTTCCTTTCCCCATCGATTGTTATCCCCCTTTTAGGGATCTTGATCTTATCCCTTCGGGATATGATCTTATTCCTTCTAAGGGGGGATCTTGGTGCGCCTTGACCAGGGGTGTGGGGCCTTGCCCCCACTACCCACGTTCATGTGGGCCCCCCATGCAGGTGGCCCCACTCTAGAACCTTCTAGAACCTTCCCGGTACAATACCGAAAAATCCCGAACATTTTCCGGTGGCCAAAATAGGACTTCCCATATATAAATCTTTACCTCCGGACCATTCCAGAACTCCTCGTGACGTCGGGATCTCATCCGGGACTCAACAACATTCGTAACCACGTATATCTATTCCCTATAACCCTAGCGTCGCCATCGAACCTTAAGTGTGTAGACCCTACGGGTTCAGGAACCATGCACACATGACCGAGACGTTCTCCGGTCAATAACCAACAGCGGGATCTGGATACCCATGTTGGCTCCCACATGTTCCACGATGATCTCATCGGACGAACCACAATGTCAAGGACTCAATCGATCCCGTATACAATTCCCTTTGTCTAACGGTATTGTACTTGCCCGAGATTCGATCGTCGGTATACCGATACCTTGTTCAATCTCGTTACCGGCAAATCTCTTTACTCGTTCGTAACACATCATCCCGTGATCAACCCCTTGGTCACATTGTGCACATTATGATGATGTCCTACCGAGTGGGCCAGAGATACCTCTCCGTTTACACAGAGTGACAAATCCAGTCTCGATTCGTGCCAACCCAACAGACACTTTCGGAGATACCTGTAGTGCACCTTTATAGCCACCCAGTTACGTTGTGACGTTTGGTACACCCAAAGCATTCCTACGGTATCCGGGAGTTGCACAATCTCATGGTCTAAGGAAAAGATACTTGACATTAGAAAAGCTTTAGAAGACGAACTTTGTGCTAGGCTTAGGATTGTGTCTTGTCCATCACATCATTCTCCAAATGACGTGATCCCGTTATCAACGACATCCAATGTCCATGGTCAGGAAACCGTAACCATCTGTTGATCAACGAGCTATTCAACTAGAGGCTTACTAGGGACATGGTGTTGTCTATGTATCCACACATGTATCAGAGTTTCCTATCAATACAATTATAGCATGGATAATAAACGATTATCATGAACAACGAAATATAATAATAACCAATTTATTATTGCCTCTAGGGCATATTTCCAACATGCCTCTACGGACTAAACCCTCCGGTTTATATAGACACCGGAGGGACCTAGGGTTGTACAGAGTCGGTTTTCATAGAAAGGAATCTTCATATCCGAACGCCAAGCTTGCCTTCCACACAAAGGAGAGTCCCATCCGGACATGGGAGGAAGTCTTCTGTCTTGTATCTTCACGGCCCATTAGTCCGGCCCACATCACATAGCCCGGACGCCCGAGGACCCCTTAATCCAGAACTCCTCGGCGGGAGGCGGGGCAGTGCCGGCCAGGCCTCTCTGACCACACGACAAACTCCGGGAACATGTCCGAAGAGTGGAAGCGCGACCGAGGAGGTCGGGCGACCACGGCGCGCCTCCCCTCATCGACGGGGTTGCCCCGTCCTCGGCGGCTCTCACCGTGAGAAGAGATAGAACTGTGGCTGCCCAAGGTAACGCCGACCCTCAAAGAGGCGCGCCCGCGCCCCTGAGGAGTCACCGCCGGGGTCGCAACATATTTGCGGGGGCGACCACGACCTCTCTCGGGCGGCGGGGAACCTGGCCCCTCCTTTGGGGCCTTCCCCTTTTCAGCGGCGGAGAACCTTCTCGCTGGCGCCATGGATGTTACGACAAGACGGCGAGACCAAGAAGAAGGGAGAGTGGGCCGCAAGAAGATGTAGATGAGTAGGGGACGGGCTCTGCACCTCCCCTCATTTATAGCCGGAGGGAGGCCAACCGCCGGCCTCCATAATCCGACGCAATGATGATCTTTCTCTGCATGCAACAGACTCTTGTCAAGTCGAACGGTTGCCGAGGCAGCATGGGGAAGCGGAGACACCCACGTCCCATCAATCGCCACGCGTTGACCGAGGCCACATGATGTGGACATGACTACCTTGGATATGACCAAAAATATTGCATACATGCATATTTGTCAGGTGATTTCTAGTGCAAACTATTCAATAATCTATTTATGTTATCCAGAACAAAAATACTTCACACACTTTTGTGTTTTGTCTAATTGCAGGTGTATGGGACATTTGTACAATCCACATATGAAGATAAGGCAAAAGGAGAAGTTTAGGTTCTGTTCAAAAAGTCCTCTCACGTCAGTTTTGGGCCAAGGGAAGATAGAGTCCAAGTCTCTCACGTTCTGGATTCAGATTCGGACTACACAAACATACCCGACTCAAAACGCCAACAACCTTTTCATACGGACTTCGAATTGGGTGATTCTTTTTTTGTTGGAAAGTAGATTTCGTCCTCTTTCTAACCCAATTGGATTCACCTTTAAATTCGTCCGGAGCGCTGAGATATGGACAACACAATCTGACGCTGCAGCAGAATCCGTGTCAAACAACAAGTCCAAAGGTGTTGCATCACCTCCACTTGGGCCCATGAGCCTTGTACGACCTAGGGTTGGTTTTAGGCTGCCTTGGGACGTCCTCCCACCTCCTTCGCCGCCACCCCTTGCTCCTATGTAAGTAGATATATCTAGTAGCTTTTTCCTTGGGATTTGCTTAGTTAAAAATTAGCCATTGCAACTTCGTGTACTTCGTTTGTGTCCAACGACCAGACCAAGACCACTTCCGGATCCCCACCTTTATCAATACTTCATCCATATTTGCAATATTCAGATTGCTTTTAACATATTCTTGCTTGTTCTTCGATTGCATGCAGGAATAGACCTTCGTGGTCAGGCTGATCGTGCTTCCGGCATCGTCGGTAACCTCACGGAGATTGGTTTAGCGATTGCTAAGGCGCAACATCGTGCACGTTTGTAGTCGGATTGTCAAAGTCGTCTCCACCAAATCGAAAGTTATCATCTCATCGAAAGATCGGGGCACCCCGCCTCTATCAAGTGGTATCAGAGCTACTTAGTATCCTTCATTGATGCTAGTTGTGTGTACGCTGTGACCTCATTGGTGTTCTAGGCTCGCGTCTCTAGTCCGGTCTAGCCTAGGACCAGCACAATACTGTCGTTGAGCGTTTATTCAACATTGCATCTCTGAATTGATTATTTTTAATATTTTGCTACCATATATAGCCAACTCAGCTCCACTTATTTCTGCACCATGTATACGTACGTTCCCCTGACAATCACTTTACACAATCTTCAGAGTTATTTGACACCGCTGGTTGCCTGTCACCACCTGCTGCTTGGTAAGAACGTGTAAAATATTGATATTTGCTTTACTGTGAGCGCTTTACCACAACATCCTAGTAGTTCATAGGAACATTATTCTTGAATTTTGTTTCTTGTTTCTACTAATCATGACAAGATCTAGAGTCAATTCATGGGGTTTGTCTATCGTGGGAGACGTGCCATCACCTATGCAAATACCACAACCGTCACGAGAGGTGCACAAACATCCAAATGCACATGATCAGGTTAATGTTTCTATACCACCATTTAATGGCCGTTTTAGACCTGCTTTATATATTGAATGGGAGTTTGACATAAATAATATATTTGCTTCCAATAATTTTGATGTACGTAAAAAAGTTAAGGTTGCGGTTGGTTCTTTCACTGGTTATGCTGTAGTTTGGTGGAGTGAATATTGTTGGTTACACCCTAATGTTATACCTACTACTTGGGATGATTTGAAACTTGCAATGCGACATACATTTGTTCCCGCTTATTATACTCGTGACATGATTACAAAGTTGCAACATTTAAAACAAGGTAGTGACAGCGTAAGGAAATATTATGATACTTTACAAACTCCCTTGCTGCATTCCTCTTTAGAAGAAATTTAAGAAGATTTTATGGATATATTTTGGGGAGGATTAAATCGTGACATTTAGGAGATACTAATTCATGAAGAGTGTTATCCTATGGTCCATTTGTTTCATCTTGCTTGCAAAGCTGAACAGGAAATAAAACGACGTAATGCCCACAAGGAGAACAAGCGTGAGATGCACATTCCAAGAGTTGATACGGTTGTCCCTTCAACTACTAGGCATACTATGACAACCACATCCGTTGTTGTGAGGACTAAATCACCTCCACCATGTGACACATCATCACCGAGAGTGTCTACATCATCTTAGTTGATCATAAGAAGTAATGACAAAGGTACTAATTGTGGCGACCGATTCTCCGGGTATTAATTCCCAGAAAATGGCCCTTGTGCTCATCAGCCCCAGGATTAATGTTAGCTGATGAGACACCAACTTGATACAGAAACTCCAAGCAAAACACAAAATATGTGGTACAAGACCATTCTGGTCTGTGAGTACAACAATTGGTTTCTAGCGGTTGATGGCGGAAGCGGGTTGTAAATCATCAGTGTCTATGGGACTCCATTTCCCACGGAACAAATTTGACCAGGTTAACTCCTATCTTCGCGAGGCTGCTATCACCGTTGCTTAGGTTCGGGGCTGTCAACACGGTCGCTCCTTTCCGCGCAAGAAATCTGGCCAAGACAATAGCGAGGACAAGCGGTGAGTACTTGGAATGTACTCGCAAACATTATGAACACGGGAATAATATAACAACGATGTTCTACAAATATTTATGCCCATGACGACAGTCACAAAAGGTAAGTGAATTTCTGATGCATGTAAGCAGGTTATTTATAAAAATGTAATAACATAATGATAATAAAAGGCACCGAGCGGGCGTCTGAAGCAACGCCACATAAAAGACTTATGAAAGAAATGCCACGGTCGGGCGTCTGAGCGACACCACCAAAAAGGGCTTTAAAAGAAATGCCACAGTCGGGCGTCTGAGCGACACCACATAAAGGGCTTTTAAAAGAAATGCCATAGTCGGGCGTCTGAGCGACACCACATAAAGGGCTTTAAAAGAAATACCACAGTCGGGCGTCTGAGCGACACCACATAAAGGGCTTTAGAAGAAATGCCACAGTCGGGCGTCTGAGCGACACCACATAAAGGGCTTTAAAAGAAATGCCACAGTCGGGCGTCTGAGCGACACCACATAAAGGGCTTTAAAAGAAATACCACAGTCGGGCGTCTGAGCGACACCACATAAAGGGCTTTAAAAGAAATGCCACAGTCGGGCGTCTGAGCGACACCACATAAAGGGCTTTAAAAGAAATTCCACAGTCGGGCGTCTGAGCGACACCACATAAAGGGCTTTAAAAGAAATGCCACAGTCGGGCGTCTGAGCGACACCACATAAAGGGCTTTAAAAGAAATATCACAGTCGGGCGTCTGAGTGAGACCAAATAAAGGGCTTTAAAAGAAATGCCATAGTCGGGCGTCTGAACGACACCACATAAAGGGCTTTAAAAGAAATGCCACAGTCGGGCGTCTGAGCGACACCACATAAAGGGCTTTAAAAGAAATACCACAGTCGGCGTCGAGCGACACCACATAAAGGGCTTTAAAATAAATTCCATACCAAGGCCCCGAGCGACACCACATAAAGGGCTTTAAAAGAAATGCCACAATCGGGCGTCTGAGCGACACCACATAAAGGGCTTTAAAAGAAAAACCATCATAGTGAATATCCAGGAGGTAGAACCGTCCCAGGGATATTCGATAATACCAATAATATCACGGGTTAGTCCACAACAAAAATAATCATCATTACCACATGTCGCAAGTCATAATATCGGTTCTAATTTGACAGTTTCACCTCAGGAGACCCGACACTAAGACCGACACTTGACCCATCCTGCATCGTAATCCTTAACCATGGACACGGCTATTCGAATAGGTTTAATCTCTGCAGAGGGTGTACTCTTTACCCACGAGTAACGGATTCCTTTAGTCCATCGGGACTAATTCCGTCTACGGTCTTTTTGTTGACAACACACCTAACTTGCACACACCAGCTTAAATCACACGTGTCTGGAATCACCCACGACACCTGTCAAGCAAACTCTAAGTGGGGAGGCTACAACCTCGCGTAGCATGGGATCAAATTTATATTGCGCGCTCTAAGGGGTGGCCTCCCCTCTCGGTCTCAACCAAAAACACCCAAGCCCCGGACCAGGTGGCTCGCCTACCAGCCACAACCCAGTATCTTCCACCCTGGCCTCTCAGACGGTGTGTGCTAGAAAGAGGTTGACAACTTATCGAACCGCACTCTACTTGCGTAGAGAGACGAGTGGTAGTACTGAAACAAGTATGGGGGTTCTTTGGCACAAGACTCGATCTATGGTCGACTCGGGAGGTTTATAAATTTCCCTGCATGACATGTATAGATAAAATAATTCAACCAATGTAATCACCGCTCACTATACCTTACCATGCCATACCGGACATAACCGTCCCGACGGAGACCGGTGACAAACTCATGCCTACCCAAGGCAGAGTTTTTTCCAGGACTTCTTCCGGCATGCATGCAAGGCACATGAGGATGATTATCGTCACAAGTGTGTTCATTCCCAACAGCATGGAAATCACTAATATGCATCCATGCACATGATCATATCACATGAAATAACGAGTCCTCCGAAATGAGGTGATGTTATAAACGTGTCAACGAACACCCAAAAATATTATGCCGGGTTCGTAATGCTTGCCTTCGTGTCACGGGAAGGCGGGGTGCATTTCAAACTCTTGAAATAATTCTCCTCTCTCCAAAAATCCTATTTTGAAAATATAAAAGAATTAACACACAAAAATAAAAACAGCACAAAAGTTGTTTTGAAATATTTTCAAATAAATCTTAAAATAAACTAGACAATATTTGAAAGAGGTAGGAAAATGAATCAATTTAATTGGAGTTGTATTTTAAAAGATACAGCAGGTCAAAGTTTGGTCAAAATCTGTTTTTAAAATAAAAATGTAAAAGAAAATGTTTTAAAAGAAAAACACGTCGAAGGCGTATTCGGAAAAGGCGCTTCCACTTACTCCTGCGTGGACAGGCGCTGGGTCACTGACGGTGGGCCCGCCTGGCCCACTGGTCAGGTTTGACCAGCCACGCACGCGCCGTTCCCCTCTGACCGAACGGAGGAGGAGCTCCGGCGAGGATTTGCCGGCGAACGAGGGCGTCTCTTGGTGATCTGAGGACATGGGTGTGCTTAGAGGGTCGAGACGAGTCTGTGGGTACCCGCCATGGTCGCCGACATGGACGGAGTCGCCGGCGACGAGCTTCGCGACGGAGCAGGCGTTCGGGTGGATAGTGAGTTTGGGGCTAAGGTGGTCTCCGACCAAAATTGAGCGCGGGGTTGCACTCATGAGAGGGAGGGGGAGTTCTTGGTGGAGAGATTGGAGAGGGAGGGGCACTGGTGGCGACTGAATCGGCCGGAACGAGGCGGCGACCGAACCGGTCGGACTCGGGGAAGAAGGCCTTCCCCTCCTCGACTGCTGGCCGCGGTGGCTCTAGGGGGATCAGAAAAGGTTGCCCGAGAACTCGATTGGTCTCCGGGGCCCTTATATACGCGGTGGAGGTCGGTTCCGAGGTGGCCGGTGATAAGGATGACGGCGAACCGTCTTTCTGTAGCAATGGCGACGTGGCAGCGACGCGCGCTAGGGGACGAAGATGTGTCTGAGCTGGAGATGCTTCAGGGGGCAGCTGGCGGGCGGAGGAGGTTTGGGCGGCGCCGACAGAGGCAGGGGTGCGCTGCGGACGCTCGCGTCCCGCCAAGGCTCTGACGGCGGTGCTGTTGGCTGCCAGGGCGGCTTGGCGCGTTGTTGTGGGAAGGGGAGTGGGTGGCGTGACGCTACAGAGCGGCCAAATACCAGGGGCGCGACGTGTCGGCTCGGGCGCGGCTCAGTAATACGCTGCAGCGCCTGGGCGCGTCCCAAAGGCACGCGGAAGGTGTTCGATACAATGCTGTGGCATGCTACAGGTCACAGTGAGGTTGGCAAGCAATGTAACTAGGTTAGAGATAAAGGGAAACTCAAGGGACAAGATGGTTTGGTCAGGTGGCCAAGTTCACAATGCCAACAACAACTCATGTCAAATCAGTTCATGCCCTCCAAGTGTTTGACAAAATGCCATAGGCACCTAGGCATTTCTTGGAGTGGCCAATACTTCTGTGTCAAGGTCTCCTTGGATGCACAAGAGGGTGGTGAGGTTAGTTTAGAAAAGCCCAAACTTGCTAGTGCAAGTTTTGCAGAACTTCAAATCTGGACAGGAGGTGGATGGCATTATAACTTGAACCAAAAATGATCAAATGAGTGCATGCTCCTGGACTTAGGGGTTTTGCATGGAGGACTACAAGTAGGAGAAAGAATCTAGGGCCAAAGAGCAAGCAAGACTATGGTTGCTGTACAAATCATCATGTTGGACCAGAATGGAGACGAAGTTGATTCACTCAAAAATTTCAAATAACAACCCTGGATTTTTGCATAAAGAGGAATAATATGCTCCTACTGACATCCCATAATTTTGGTGGAAGCTAGAAAGAAATATTTTAAAGGGTTGTAGTGTAAAATTGCCTCCTGGACCAGAGAAGAAAAACATGTGTAGTACTCAAAATATGCAATGAATGAAACATATTATTGCACAAAAGTGATTTAGAGACATCACATGACATCTCCAAATTTTGGTTGGATTTTTAGTTAAGTTTATCAACTGGTTGTAGTACAAAAAAGGAGCTTCAAAACTTAAAACAAGTCATTTTAATGAATAAAGCTCAGGGTGAAATAATTTAATAAATAAATCTACTGATTGCAAGATGTTTTTTAAAGGGAGGGCATATAAGTCCAAAATGTTTTGGAAGGACCCACTTTGGAAAAACTCCTTAATATTAAAAGAAAAGTTTTGAAAACCACAGAGATATTCTTGTAGGCAAAAAATTTAAACTCTTGACAAAATTTTAATAACTAAACCTGGTTAAATTTTTGGGGTGTTACACTAATCTTCCACCTCCAAATGAGTATGATGTATGTCTTGTCAATTTAAGTGCACCATGCGGTGAGCTACCCACTACTTTGATCACACCATCTACTTTAGAGGACTACGTTGATGATTTGACTTTGCCATGTGATCACACAATTTTGAGTGAACCCATTGAATTAACTATTGATGCAAAAGAATCAAGTGAACCAGGGAATAAATCAGATTTGGATCAAATATGTTTGAAAATAATTGTGCCAATGTTTAATCATTTTGATATGACCTCTAATCTTGGTGATGGTTCATCAATGTTGGGATGGTTTAATGATAAGCATTGTCAATCTTTTGATATGAATAAGAGCTTCACTTATATGTGCAAACTAAGTTGCAATATTTTCATGCCTTTGACTTCTTGTGATAATATATTGGCTTTACATTTCACGACTTTTGAAGGGTGCTCTTGTATAACTGTGTCACATGTGCACCAAATGAGCTCAGTAAAAACGGATGACATATATATACAACGTGTACACCTTGTCTTTTTTGTTAGCCAGATTTCAGATTAAGCAACACCGAGGACGGCTTTGTTTTCAAGAAGGGTAGGATGATGAGGACAAGACTACCTTGGATACGACCAAAAATATTGCATACATGCATATTTGTCAGGTGATTTCTAGTGGAAACTATTCAATAATCTATTTATGTTATCCAGAACAAAAATACTTCACACACTTTTGTGTTTAGTCTAATTGCAGGTGTATGGGACATTTTTACAATCCACATATGAAGATAAGGAAAAAGGAGAAGTTTAGGTTCTGTTCAAAAAGTCCTCTCACGTCACTTTTGGGCCAAGAGAAGATAGAGTCCAAGTCTCTCACGTTCTGGATTCAGATTCGGACTGCACAGATATACCTGTGTCAAAACGCCAACAACTTTTTCATACAGACTCCAAATTGGGTGATTCTTTTTTTGGTTGAAAGTAGATTTTGTCCTCTTTCCAACCCAATTGGATTCACCTTTAAATTCGTCCGGAGCGTTGAGATATGATGAAACAATCTGACGCTGCAGTAGAATTCGAGTCAAACAACAAGTGCAAAGGTGTTGCATCACCTCCACTTGGGCCCATGACCCGTGTATGACCTAGGGTTGGTTTTAGGATGCCTTGGGACGTCCTCCCACCTCCTTGCCGGCCACCCCTTGCTCCTATATAAGTATGTCCATGAAGTAGCTTTTCCTTGGAATTTGTTTAGTTAAAAGTTAGCCATTGCAACTTCGTGTACTTCGTCTGTGTCCAACGACCAGACCAAGACCGCTTCCGGATCCCCACCTTTATCAATACTTCATACATATTTGCTATATTCAGATTGCTTTTATCATATTCTTGCTTGTTCTTCGATTGCGTGCAGGAATAGACCTTCATGGTCAGGATGATCGTGCTTCCGGCATCGTCGGTAACCTCACGGAGATTGGTTTAGCGATTGCTAAGGCGCAACGTCATGCACGTTTGTAGTTGGATCGTCAAAGTTGTCTCCACCAAATCGATAATTATCATCTCATCAAAAGATCGGGACACCCCGCCTCTATCACCACAGGCGGTTAGGGCCCGCGGTGCTCCGCACTTGCCCTTTGGCTTCGCCTCGAAGCCAAGTTCGAGCGCGCCTTGGGCCCGGGGGCTACTGTCGGCGTTCTAGGAATGGGGGTACCCAGACTTGCCTGCCTGCGGCCCACGGCGTGGCTCCATCGATGGCCTGGTATGGCCCACCTTCAGCATCAACAACTCAAGACCCTCGCGAGGCGGACGACACCAAGACCTCCAGAAGGAGCGGCCTCCTCAGGCTGGCTCTTGAGGAGCGAAGATTTCTATGAAAGCCTCACCTCGTGAGGTTCAGATGACGTGAGCCGTGACGACCAAGGCCAGGTGGGCGCCAGTGGGCGCAGGACAACAGTTTCCTCTTTGGTGCTAAGGAGGCAAGCACAGGCACGGAGTCCCGAGGAATCAGCTAAAGGTTTCCATTCTCATGCAACAAGACCAAGACCGCCAGGACGGCAGGACGAAGGTCATCGCCGAGCCCACCATGGCGTCACGACTAGAGGCTTTGCAGGCGAAGATCAATTTTATCAGGATAAGATGTACTAGTTGTCTCCCTTCGAATTTGGCCGTTGTGGGATCCCTTCTCGCCTCCATTTTGGAGGAAGAGGACCAAGGCCGCTATAAATAGGGCCTAGCCACCACCGTAGAGGGGGATCCGGATCACTCAGATCATCCTCTCCCCCACCAGCTCAAGAACACGCCTCCTGAGGTTGTTCTTCCACTCTACTAGTTCATTCTTAGCCCACCTCGAGGCCAATCCACCACAAAGCAGGAGTAGAGTTTTACACCGCAAGGTGGCCCGAACCTGGGTAAACTGTTGTCCCATTTCCTTCCTGTTCATCGAGCTAGGCCGTGAGATCGGCGATTAGGCAGACTGGGGAGGTTGAGTTCTTCGCACGCACCCAGAGTTCAAATCTATCAAGGGTCCACGGAGCCCGAAATCCGACAAGTCCTTCGTGCTGCCCCAGACCCTGTAGTGCTCACGGATTTCAACAAGGTTCTCGCAGGCCAAGCCCGTTACCATGAGCGGTTTTACATTGTCGGTGGTTTCCACCATAGTGAACTTGTAGTCGGTGTTGTTGACAAACCTGGCAAAATGGTCGGAAGGCTCTGTGGCCATGCAACAGTGGTAGATGAGGACATGATGGCGCATGCACAACTGGGCGACGACAACCTTCTGATCTATGTCGAGATGACCAACAGTGTACTGCAGGTCGATGCCGACCACCTTGTACTTGTCTCGAGCAAGCAACCGCTCAACGGTGTTGATGTAGTCGTCCACCACGGCCGGGTCAATGGTGTACACCGCCGAGAGATCCGTCTCCCTCGCGTGGGTCTCCACTCTATGCTCGCCAAATGCCATTGGGGCACCGCTAGACTTCCCCTCTCCATGTGTCGTCGTGGGTGTGCTTGTTGTGTTGTATGCGCGATCGAAAGGTTGAAGATACTAAGGTTATAGTGGTCGCGGAAATTAAAGGGGAAGCCGGACGACCTAGAATATCGGAAAGCCCTGATGGTAGTTCTAATTTGCAGCGCGTAACTCCATCGTGCCGCACGTAATTGCATCGCGTGGCAATGCGCGGGGCGCAACCGCATGCATATGCCCCCCCCGACGTGATCGTGCGCAGGCCCAATCACTGGTAGAGCGCACACGGAGGGACGCGAGCAGAGCGCTCCGCGGTTACCTCAACGGCGAGCAACCATATATGTGCATTTAGCAGTTGAACACGCAAGGAAAAGCTGTCCACAAGCCGAGTGCGCTGACGGACACGAGCAGAGCGCGCCGTGGCGCCTAACAGCGAGCAGAGCTTGCCGAGGGACGCGAGCAGAGGCCGGCACAGTGATACGTGGCAAATAAGACAAACTGTGGGTGATACGTCTCCAATGTATCTATAATTTTTTATTGCTCCATGCTATATTATCTACTGTTTTGGGCAATATTGGGCTTTATTATCCACTTTTATATTACTTTTGGGACTAACCTATTAACCGGAGGCCGAGCCCAGATTTGCTGTTTTATGCCTATTTCAGTGTTTCAAAGGAAAGGAATATCAAACGGAGTCGAAACAGAACGAAATCAACTGGAGAAGTTATTTTTGGAAGGAAACCTACCGGATGGACTTGGACCCCACGTCAGGAGCAAAGGGAGGTGCTCAGAGGGTGGGGGCGCGCCCCCTGCCTCGTGGTCCCCCCCCCCCCCCGAAGCTCCACCGACGTACTTTTTTCACCCATATATACCCATGTATCCTAAAACTTCTAGAACAGAGATTAGATCGGGAGTTCCGCTGCCGCAAGCCTCTGTAGCCACCAAAAACCTCTCGGGACCCTGTTCTGGCACCCTGCCGGAGGGGGGAACCCTCACCGGTGGCCATCTTCATCAGCCCGGCGCTCTCCATGACGAGGAGGGAGTAGTTCACCCTCGGGGCTGAGGGTATGTACCAGTAGCTATGTGTTTGATCTCTCTCTCTCTCTCTCTCTCTCTCTCTCTCTCGTGTTCTTGAAGTGATACGGTCTTGATGTATCGCGAGCTTTGCTATTATAGTTGGATCTTATGTTTCTTCTCCACCTCTACTCTCTTGTAATGTATTGAGTTTTCCCTTTGAAGTTATCTTATCGGATTGAGTCTTTAATGATTTGAGAACACTTGATGTATGTCTTGCGTGGGATAACCGTGGTGACAATGGGTTATTCTATTGATGCACTTGATGTATGTTTTGGTGATCAACTTGCGGGTTCCGCCCATGAACCTATGCATAGGGGTTGGCACACGTTTTTCGTCGTGATTCTCCCAGAGAAACTTTGGGGCACTCTTTGAGGTTCTATGTGTTGGTTTGAGTAGATGAATTGAGATTGTGTGATGAATAGCGTATAATCATACCCACGGATACTTGAGGTGACATTGGAGTATCTAGGTGAAATTAGGGTTTTGGTTGATTTGTGTCTTAAGGTGTTATTCTAGTACGAACTCTAGGGCTGTTTGTGACACTTATAGGAATAGCCCAACGGATTGATTGGAAAGAATAACTTTGAGGTGGTTTCGTACCCTACCATAATCTCTTCCTTCATTCTCCACTATTAGTGACTTTGGAGTGACTCTTTGTTGCATGTTGAGGGATAGTTATGTGATCCAATTATGTTATTTTGTTGAGAGAACTTGCACTAGTGAAAGTATGAACCCTAGGCCTTGTTTCCTATCATTGCAACACTGTTTACGCTCACTTTTACCACTTGTTACCTTGCTGTTTTTAAATTTTCAGATTACAAAAACCTATATCTACCATCCATATTGAACTTGTATCACCATCTCTTCGCCGAACTAGTGCACCTATACAATTTACCATTGTATTGGGTGTGTTGGGGACACAAGAGACTCTTTGCTACTTGGTTGCAGGGTTGCTTGAGAGAGACCATCTTCATCCTACGCCTCCCACGGATTGATAAACCTTAGGTCATCCACTTGAGGGAAATTTATTACTGTCCTACAAACCTCTGCACTTGGAGGCCCAACAACGTCTACAAGGAGAAGGTTGCGTAGTAGACATCAGTGGGCAAACACTTTCTGGTATATAACCGTTTACAGTTGATGAATTCATCGCTGACGGGTTACCTAGTGCGGTCCATGTGTGTTGTGATATGTTGTGTCTGCAGAACATCTATGCTCTGTGTACAGAAGAACAACATATATATACTTGTAACATGACATGATTGCAATACCAAATTAAACATCCAATTACGTTATATAACAAATACCATAAATTTTGCAAGGTTCAAATTCAAAGATTACAATGCCCAAATTCAAACATTGCAAACCTCGTCATTTCTGCAAAGGGATCAACCGCTGACAAGTCATGTATGGGTTTGACACAATGACTTCCAATTGCTCTGCCATATGCTCTTCCAATGCGAAGTTTAGCTTTTTTGGAGCCTCTTCCATTATGCAGTACCTACCGGCTCTGATCAACATACCATTCATCTTTCCTAATTAAATGCGTGTTCAACCTTAGTACCCTCAACACCCTTTCTCTGGCAAGAAAGAACCTGGCGAGTGTAATCTCAGGTAAGGTCCCTCGGTAGGAGTTCAAAGTAATATTTGAGAGATGCAGATCCAGGAATTCGATGTGATTCTCGTTATAAACATTATCCACCTCCGGGCCTATTATTATCTGCAAAAGAAGAGAACATGTTAGTGCCTACATGCAGTTTTAAACACTACTACACACCTATTTGGTTTGCAGGATTTGTAAAATGCACCAACATGCCATCTTGGATCTGACATGATTAACATGGGCATTTGATTACAATCTAGAAACATGTAGCCTTCTTCACAAGAGGTTGGATTGGATGAAAAATTCCCTAAGAGAACTAGTACAGATGAATCCAAAGGAGGAATGCTTATGGATTGTAACCATATGAATCAAGCAACCAATATGGGGGGGGGGGGGTGTATGTCCTGAAATCCTCCAAAACTCCTTTACAAAATGTAGTACATTGTCATTGTAAACTTAGGAAAAGCTGCAAAAAATCGAACTCCCTTATGATCAACATTTAACAGGAAAGGAACATCACCTCGATATACAGCTTCTTCAGGCACGGAAAGCATCTCAGGCAACTGATAACTTGGTCCAGGTTGGGGCCGATAAATTCTAGTGCATCTCTGGTGAAGCTTTGCTTGATGACAGACGAACATACATCTTCGAAACTAGAAATAATGTTGATATCAAGAAGGAGAGGTATAAGGTGACTGTGGTACCTGAAAGTAGTAGTATTTGAAAGACGAGTAGCTCACCACTGTCAATTTCGGCGTAGAAATGACATTAATTCTTGTTGGACCTTGTTGATCAACTACAAGTAATCTCTCAAGTGAAGGTGTGTCCTCAATGACCATATTGTGGTCCACCTTTTGTGATCTCTTGTTGCAGCACCAGCAACACACATAAATAGTCCGAAGAATCCTGGAGGTGATGTGGAAGGTACTCGACCAATTCATCGCCTGAAGACGAAGGAACTCATGTGCAGTACAGCCGCGGAGCAGGCGCTGATACGTCTCCAATGTATCTATAATTTTTTATTGTTCCATGCTATTATATTATCTATCTTGGATGTTTTATATGCATTTATATGTTATTTTATATGATTTTTGGGACTAACCTATTAACCTAGAGCCCAGTGCCAGTTTCTGTTTTTTCCTTGTTTTTGAGTTTCGTAGGAAAGGATTATCAAATGGATTCCAATTGACTTGAAACATTCTGACGATTGTTTTTGGACCAAAATAAGCCCATGGAGTACCAGAGATGCACTAGAGGAGTCCCGAGGCCTCCACAAGGGTGGAGGGCTCCCCCACCCCCTAAGGCACGCCCTCTGACCTTGTGGGCCCCTCATGGACTCCCCTGACTTGTTCTCTATGCCAACACCTCTTATATATCCGAAAACCTCCAGAACAGAACCTAGATCGGGAGTTCCGCCGCCGCAAGCCTCTGTAGCCACCAAAAACCAATCGGGACCCTGTTCCGGCTCCCTGACGGAGGGGGAAATCATCACCGATGGCCATATTCATCATCCCGGCGGTCTCCATGACGAGGAGGGAGTAGTTCACCCTCGGGGCTGAGGGTATGTACCAGTAGCTATGTGTTTGATCTCTCTCTCATGTTCTTGATTTGGGACGATCTTGATGTACTGGAAGTGCATCTAGTGTCCCTTAGTGATTTTGGTGTATTGTAGACTTATAGGTTAAGGGACTGATGCATTTGTGAGTGTACACAGGTCTATAATTCTATGAGGAGTTTGATATTTACAAAGAAAGTCGACCCCAAAAAATGAATGTCTTCAACTGAAGACTTTGGATTTCTGAAGACTTTCTAAAGACTTTGAAAGTGAAGAAATTGGTGTGACCATGAAGACTTGGATTTCATGAGAGGAACATGAAGCGTGAAGACTTTTGTTTTCGTAGTTTCATTTTCTCTTTCTTGAGTCATAGGAAACACTGTACTGTTAAAGGGGTTTGAGGAAAAAGTAAGGAAAAGTTTCTAAGTGATGCTCATCTCAAAATCCTACACCTACCAATCCTTTCGAATAAAGCCATTGGAAATCTCATGCAGTTCAGTCAATTTCTTCAAAGGATGAGATGAAGTTCTTCCGCCTCTCGTGAATTTGTTACGACCGAGGAGTTAGGAATTCGCCAAAGGCGGATTGCCTACAAGTGAGGAACATGATAGCCCGAGGAATTTGATAGTCAAATTCGACTGCTGTTTGCTATGCGCCAACCGTCCCCAAAATATCTACCCACCTAATGGTCATATCATTGAAGGGCATTTATGTCTTATCATGTCGGGCTGCTCCCTAGGCTATAAATAGCCGCCCCCTACAACCGCTAGCTGGTTGGCTGCTCCGAGAGAAACTGACACTTGTCATTGAGAGCATCCCATCCTCCGAGGATTTTGAGCGAAAATCATCAAGTGAGGAAAACCCAAACCCAAACACCTACAAACCGGAAGTGATTGAGCATCACTGAAGAAATTGTTCCTGTGTGGATCCGATGCTTGTTACCTTTGAAGACTGTGCATCTTCCAGACGGTTAGACGTCATGGTCTAGAGCATCCAAGAGGAAATTGTGGATAGCCGAGTGACCGATTTATGAAGGTTTGGAAGTCACCTGAAGACTTACCACGAGTGATTGGGCGAGGTGTGTGTGACCTTAGCTCAAGGATAATACGGTGAGGACTGTGTGTCCGGGACTGTGGGTCCTTAGGTTTAAATACCTAGCCGCTCCAACCAGACGTACAACTGTCACAACAGTTGGAACTGGTCTACCAAATCACTATCTTCACCAAGCCTACTAGTTCTATTTCCTCAACCCTTCCATTTCCTCTTTACTGTGTTGTGTGCTTGTTCATATCTGTTTGAAGACTTTGACTGAAGACTTTCTCAATTTCCTCAGTCCAATTTCTTCAGTCTGTTTGTCTTCATCCTGTTTATCCTGTGCTTATGCTTTCTGTACTCTGTGTTTGTTTTCATTTCAACATGATGTCTATGCTTATGTTATGTTATGACTGCATCTGAGTACTTATTCTGCTGCAAGTAGTTCTTCTCTAAGGAATTTCCTCACCCTGAAATTCCTCAGTGAAGAATTCATAAAAATCGCATATTCACCCCCCCTCTAGTGGACTTAACGCACTTTCAATTGGTATCAGAGCAAGGTACTCCCTTGTTCTGTGTGATTTTGGTTTAACCGTCTGGAGTTTTAGTTATGTCGACCACTGGCATGATCAAGGTCTCTGCTGGGTGTCCTACCTTCGATGGGAAGGACTACCCCTACTGGGAGAATAAGATGCGAATGCATCTTGAGGCAATTGATAACGATCTCTGGTATGTTGTGGAGAATGGTGTCCCCTCTGTCACTCCTACCATCAACGCTGCTGCCGTGAAGAGATTCAAGCAACTCGACTCTCAAGCGAAGAACATCATATGTGGCCATCTGAGCAAAGGGCAGTATGGCAGAGTGAGTGCTTTGGAGACAGCTAAGATTATCTGGGATAGGCTTTTCAAGGTCAATGAAGGAGTCTCAACACAGCACGACTCTCGAGTTGACGTTCTTCGCAATCTCTTCAACTGCTTCAAAAGACTCGACAATGAAAATGTTCAGCAAACCTTCGATCGCCACACTGACATCTCAAATGAGCTTCAAGCACTTGGTGCCACTGACATCACCGACCATGAGGTGGTGAAGAAATTGCTGAGATCGCTTGATTCCTCATTTGACACTCTGGCACCGATGATACAAGAACGTGGAGGTTACAAGTCTCTTGATCCCACTGATATCCTCGAGAGGCTAAACACTCATGAGTTCTAGCTTGCTGAAACGAGAGATCTCTATGGACCGAGCTATGGCAGATCACGGGCTCTGAAGGCCAAGGCATTGTCTGAATCTGAAGGTGAAGATTCTGGTAGCAGCCTTGGTGATCCTCAAGAATCGAGCCAGAGCTAGCAATGCTCGTGAAGAAAATCCAGAAGTTCTCAAGACGTGGTCGCTTTGGAAAATCCTCAAGAAGTGATGATTCCTCATCCCGTGACTACAAGAAGAGACTGTGCCACAAGTGCAAGAAACCTGGTCACTACATTCAAGACTGTCCTCAGTGGGAAAAGGAATCAAAGAAGAAGAAATACAAGGATTAAAGTTCTGATGACTCAAAGAAGAAGAAGAAATCTTCAAAGTCTTCATAATCAAAATCGTCGAAGTCTTCATCTCACAAGAAGATCAGCTCTAAGAAGGCTCGGGCATTCATTGGCAAGGAAATGGACTCTGAAGCTGATTCTGAGGAACATGAGGAAGAGGAGGCATCTGAGGAGTTAGAATATGGTGTGGCAAGCCTAGCCCTCGCTACTGCATTAGTCAGCAAGTCCATCTTCAACTCTAAAGAGAATGACTTCCCCAACAAAGCTGACGATGGCGATGATGACTACGCTCCCACCTATTGCTTCATGACAAAGGGTGTCAAGGTACTCAAATATCCCTCCTCTGAATCAAGTGTGGATGAATCTGATGAAAACCTCAAGCCTAGCTACTCTAAACTTGCTAAGATTGCTGTGAAACAACAAAAGGCTTTTGAAAAGGTTCAAAACATGCTAGACAAGAGTGATGATATGTTGGGTGAAGAAATGGATCGCACTAAAACTTTGACTGAAAATCTTCAAAGACTTCAAATTAAGTTTGACAATCTTCAGTGTCATCATAACACTCTCTTATCTGATCATGAGAAGCTTTCTTATGAATTTCTTCAAAGAAAGCAAGATCTTGAGAAGCTAAGGGAGAGTTATGAAGATCTTCAAAAGGAGCATGCTTCATTACTTGCTCAACAAATCAGCGCTGCTCAGGAAGAATTTATTCCTCCATGTTTGAAGTGCATTGAACGCGAATATGCTAATTCTTCACCTGAATGTTCAAATGCTTCTACTGCTACAAATTCTTCACCTGTCTCTGCTATCACTAATTCCTCATCTGAGGATATTTCTAGTATCACTGGCTAAAGGAATTGTATATGACAGGCATGTAAAAAAGCCTCAAAGGCCATCAGGATCTTTGTGATGTGCTTAAAAAGCAGATCCTCAATAGGAACCCTAGGAAAGAGGGTATTGCCTTTGAGAGGAAACTCAATGCTAATGGAACATACTGGAAGCCTGAGCAGTACCCCAAAACCTCATGGGTTGCTGCAAAGGGACCTCCAGTAGATCCATCTACTCTATCTGGCTTTACATGTGAATCTCCTCATTCTTTTGATGAGTCATTTGACTCAAACTATAGGCTGTTCAAAAATTAGAATGGTGAAGTATTTGCTAGATATGTTGGCACTAACTGCAGGAACGGTTGCCCTATGAAGAAAATCTGGGTTCCCAAAAGGTGCCTTGAAAGTCTTCAGGTGAATGTCCTCATGACACCACCTATGAAGAATAGGAACCCCAGATCAAATTCTTCATATGGATCCAAGTCCTCACGTGGATCAAATTCCTCAAAAGGATCAAAATCCTCATATGAACATCATCGTGCTAACACTTCTGTTTCGCAGGGAAGATCTAAGGGCTATGAATATCAGCATTATTCTTCTAACCATTATGTTCATAAGTCCTCGAAGAATTTTTCTGCCTATTCATATGCTTACCCTAACTCCTCTTATGTGAAACGAAGTGGAATGGCTTCTATGCCACCTTTCTCTTATGGAGCTTGCAGAATGATGAACTCTTTGCCACCCCTTCAGATGTGGGTGGTGAAGAAAAAGAACTAATCTCTTATGCAGGGTCAGTCTCCGTATCGCATTTAAACGTCTGAAGAATTTGCTGGATACCTGAATATGCTTGAAAGGACGCAAGCTAATCATGAAGAAATGAACTTTCATTTCTCACGTCCTCATACTGCTTTATCTGTTCTATTGCTTGATGAAACCGATCTGATGAAATTGATGTCATATTCTTCACTGATGAAGTATATGAGTTCGTAAGTTGCACTAATTCATCTGCAGGATGATCTACCCAAAGCCACTGAGTGGGTCCTCGATAGTGGACGTACAAACAACATGGTTGGTGACAAGAATCTATTGATGGATGCTCCCTTATCTCCGTCGCATCTGAAGCATATCACCTACACTAACAAAGGAAAAAGCAAGGTATTGGGTCTAGGTAAGGTTGCGATCTCAAAGGATCAACACATGGACAAAGTCATGCTTGTCGAGTCCTTAGGATTCAACCTCATGCCAGTCTCAATGCTTTGTGATCTTGATATGGTTGTTATCTTTGGAAAGTATCGTTGTGTTGTGATCATGGAAGCTGACTAGTCCAAAATCTTCGAGGGCTTTAGGAGAGGTGATCTATATATTGTTGATTTCTCTATATGACCACAACCAGCTATATGTCTACTTGCAAAAGCTTCAGAAGGCTGGCTATGGGATTGACGACTTGGTCATGCTGGCATGAGGAACTAGCACACGCTCGCGAAGAAGAAGCATATCATTGGCATTGAGAATGTCAAATTCCTCAAGGATCACTTGTGCGGAGCCTGTGAAGCTGGAAAGATGACCAAGGGCAAGCATCCAGCAAAGACTATCATGACTACCTGAGGGAGTCCTAGATTAGGGGGTGTCCGGACAGCTTGACTATGACCTTTGGCTGGACTGTTGGACTATGAAGATACAAGATTGAAGACTTCGTCCCGTGTCCGGATGGGACTCTCCTTGGCGTGGAAGGAAAGCTTGGCAATATGGATATATAGATCTCTTTCCTTGTAACCGAATCTGTGTAACCCTAGCCCCTCCGGTGTCTATATAAACCGGAGGGTTTAGTCCATAGGACCAACAACAATCATACCATAGGCTAGCTTCTGGGGTTTAGCCTCTCTGATCTCGTGGTAGATCAACTCTTGTAATACCCATATCATCAATATTAATCAAGCAGGAGTAGGGTTTTACCTCCATCGAGAGGGCCCGAACCTGGGTAAAAACATCGTGTCCCTTGTCTCCTGTTACCATCCGCCTAGACGCACAGTTCGGGACCCCCTACCCGAGATCCGCCGGTTTTGACATCGACATTGGTGCTTTCATTGAGAGTTCCTCTGTGTCATCATCATCAGGCTTGATGGCTCCTTCGATCATCGTTAGCGATGCAGTCCAGGGTGAGACTCTTCTCCCCGGACAGGTTTTTGTATTCGGCTTTTGCATCAAGGGCCAATTCGCTTGGCCATCTGGAGCAGATTGAAAGTTACGCCCCTGGCCATCAGGTCAGGTTTGGAAGCTTAAACTACACAGCCGACATCCGCGGAGACTTGATCTTCACCAAATTCGAGCCCCTGCCGAGTGCGCCGCACTGTCACGATGGGCATGATTTAGCTCTGCCGCCGGACAATGTTCAGGAGATCGCACCTGCAACCGCTCCGACCTTCAATTTGGAGCCAATTGCGCCATCCGTGGACGGGTGGTTAGACCTTGCCATGGAGGCCGCAGCCTCAACGATTATCGAGCCGAATACCAGCCTTACCCTTCGCGAGGCCCGTGACTCCAAACTGCCGGACTCTCCTTCGAACTCCAAGCCACCTGCGCCCCTACCAATCGAATCCGATTGGGCGCCGATCATGGAGTTCAACGCCGCGGATATCTTTCAGCACTCGCCCTTCGGCGACATACTGAACTCACTGAGGTCTCTCTCCTTGTCAGGAGAGTCCTGGCCGGATTATGACAGGCAGGATTGGGATGCGGATGATGAAGAAATTCGACGCCCACCCACCACCCACTTCGTAGCCATTGTCGATGATTTGATCGACATGCTCGACTTCGACTCCGAAGACATCGATGGTATGGACGACGATGCAGGAGACGAACAGGAACCACCGCCCAAAGGGCCCTGGACAGCCACCTCATCATATGATATATATATGGTGGATACACCCAAAGAAGGCAATGGCGACGGGACAGCGGAGGATGACCCATCCAAGAAGCAACCTGTTGCCGGTGTCAGCCGGGCGCCATTTAAGTCCCGCCAAAGCAAAAACGGTGATACCGACACAGGAGATAATAACACTCCAGACAGTGCCGAAGACAACTCCCTACAGCAGGATTCAGCGCAGGAGGAAGGAGAAGCCAGCCCTCCTGAGAGAGCGGCAGATAGAGAGGTAGAGGATGATAATTACATGCCTCCCTCCGAAGACGAGGCAAGCCTCGACGACGACGAATTTGTCGTGCATGAGGATCCCGTCGAGCAAGAGCACTTCAAGCGCCGGCTTATGGCCACGGAGAATAGCCTTAAGAAAAAGCAGCAACAGCTTAGAGCTGATCAAGACCTGCTAGCTAACAGATGGACTGAAGTCCTTGCGGCCGAGGAATATGAACTCGAACGCCCCTCCAAGAGCTACCCAAAGCGCAGGTTGCTACCCCGATTAGAGGAGGAAGCATTAAAACCCACATCTCTAGTGTATGACGCGGCTGATCGGCCACCTCGTGGCCGCGACAGAGAGGCTTCTCGGCCCACAGCTCAAGCCGCACCCCGGCGTCACTCAAAAAATACCAAGGCACGGGGAAATGCGCTGGACCTGCGAGACATATTGGAGGACAAAGCAAAGCAAGCAAGATCGATCTACGGATCGCGAGGGCGCCCCACCACACGAGACGATAACCGTCACGCCGGATACAGTAAAAGTAAATTCGGCCGGGCCGAACACAGCAGACAAGACTCATTCGAGCTGCGTCGTGATATAGCCCAGTAAAGAGGCGCCGCACACCCCCTATGCTTCACAGATGAAGTAATGGATCATCAAATCCCAGAGGGTTTTTAATATGTAAATATTGAATCATACGATAGTACAACAGATACTGCGGTATGGATTGAGGACTACCTCTTGCATATCCACATGGCCCGTGGTGACGATCTACACGCCATCAAATACCTCCCACTCAAGCTTAAAGGACCAGCTCGGCATTGGCTCAACAGCTTGCCAGCATAATCCATTGGCTGTTTGGAAGATCTGCAAGCCGCATTCCTCGACAACTTCCAGGGCACTTATGTGCGACCACCAGATGTCGATGACTTGAGCCACATAATTCAACAGCCAGAAGAATCGGCCAGGCAATTCTGGACACGGTTCCTAACCAAGAAAAATCAAATCGTTGACTGTACGGATGCAGAGGCCCTAGCAGCTTTCAAGCATAACATCGGGTGACGAGTGGCTTGCCCGGCACCTTGGCCAGGACAAGCCGAAATCTATGGCAGCCCTCACGACGCTCATGACCCGCTTTTGTGCGGGAGAGGACAGCTGGCTGGCTCGCAGCAATAACATATCAAAGAACCCTGGTACTTCGGATACCAAGGACGGCAACGGTAGGTCACGTCGCAATAAACACAAGTGCCGCATCAACAGCAACAATACAGAGGATACGGCAGTCAATGCCGGATTCAGAGGCTCCAAGCCCGGTCAGCGGAAAAAGCCATTCAAACGAAGTACTCCGGGCCCGTCCAGTTTGGACCATATACTCGATCACTCGTGTCAGATACATGGCACCCCCGACAAGCCAGCCAACCACACCAACAGGGATTGTTGGGTGTTCAAGCAGGCCGGCAAGTTAAATGCCGAAAACAAAGACAAGGGGCTACATAGCGGCGATGAGGAGGAGCCCCAACCGCCGAACACCAGAGGACAGAAGGGGTTTCCCCCACAAGTGCGGACGGTGAACATGATATACGCAACCCACATCCCCAAGAGGGAGCGGAAGCGTGCGTTAAGGGACGTATACGCCTTGGAGCCGGTCGCCCCAAAGTTCAACCCATGGTCCTCTTGCCCGATCAATTTCAATCGCAGAGACCACCCCACTAGTATCCGCCACGGCGGATTCGCCGCATTGGTCCTAGAACCAATCATTGACGGATTTCACCTCACTCGAGTCCTTATGGACGGCGGCAGCAGCCTGAACCTGCTTTACCAGGACACAGTGCAAAAAATGGGTATAGATCCCTCAAGGATTAAAACCACAAAAACGACCTTTAAAGGCGTGATACCAGGTGTAGAGGCCCATTGCACAGGCTCAGTCACACTGGAAGTGGTCTTCGGATCCCCAGATAATTTCTGAAGCGAGGAGTTAATCTTCGATATAGTCCCGTCCCGCAGTGGCTATCATGCACTGCTTGGGCGGACCGCATTTGCAAAATTCAATGTAGTGCCACACTATGCATACCTCAAGCTCAAGATGCCAGGACGGGTCATTACAGTCAATGGAAACATAGAGCGCTCTCTCCGAATGGAGGAGCACACTGCAGCCCTCGCAGCAGAAGTACAAAGCAGCCTCTCAAGGCAATCCTCCAGTCCGGCGACCAAACGCCCGAACGCCTTCAAGCGCGCCCGGAGTAATCTGCAACAGGACCGCCTGGCATGTTCTGAGCTCGCATAGCAATGCGGCCCCTACCCCAGCCCCAGCCAAATGACGACATATGTGCCATGCATACATAATTACGCATTAAAAATACCATGGGCACAGGGGGAGGGGCACGACTACGGCACGCCGAGAAACGCGGCTCAACCGCACTAGGGGCTCCCTACTTTGTTATTTTTTCTCTCTTTCAGAACTTTATTCTCTGAAAGCCCTGTCCGGCAGTATAATTGTCGAACACACGATACAAGGACCAGGGGGGGCGAAAGCTACGTTGCATCATGGAACTCCTAGGTGGTCTCTATAACGAGCTAAATACCAGTTTTAAATACCATTCCGCAGCTTGCCCTTGGAGGAGACATGTCAAATAGTCCCATTTTTTGCTTATCGCACTACTTGTATCGTCCCGCTTTAATGCACCCCTTTTTGAATAAACAATGCATCGCACTAGTCTATTTCCGCATTCTTTATTCCTTCCCTTTTTATGTATATATGTTCATTCATGACATTTTTGTCGGGGGTTGGGTGCGACATATGCCAAAGGATGGCTTATCATGGTGGGGGCGAGTAGAACGTCGCCGGTGCCTGGAAACGGGATGAGGTGAAGGCATGCACGCCGTCGGATCTTACCCAGCTTCAGGGCTCTCCGTGGAGATAATACCCCTACTGCTGCTCTGCGGGGTCTCCGCATGATCACTATGGTAAAGTGGGTACAAGGTTGCTCCTTGAGCTGTTCGAGGTGAGGAAGGAGAAGGGCACGACCAGCTCTTCTCTCCTCTCTGTGTGTGTCTAAAACTATTAGGGTCCAACCTCTTGCATGGGTGCCCCGGGGGGTTTATATAGGCCTAACCCCCAGGGGTACAATGGTAATCCGGCTGGGCACGGGTCCCAGTCGTCTGTCTCTCTGGTCGCCGTCTTCTCCGCCGACTGCTGGGGCCCGCCGACTAGTGGGCCCCGCCGACGGTCCAAAGATGGGGACGACAAGCCTTGTTCCGCCACAGCGGGTCTTGCCGGCTGCGGATTATCAGAAGCCGCCAATGACGCTGGCTTGGTCATGGGGTCATGGCAACAAGCTGCCACCGACGGGCGATCACCGCTGCCATTACACTGCCTTGTCCAGTTAATGGCGTCAGAGCCCATGGGAGGGGCCGGCCGACTCTTGGGGGCCGACTCCCGCCGGTTCTGTCTTGTGGCGCTCGCCGTTTTCTCGCACTCCCGCCGACAAAGCGGTCCCGCCATCTTCGTCGCATGCAGACAGCCGTGGGCTCGTGGGCCGCCCACGGGCTGATGTCGCCGAGCGTGGCGGTAACAAGGCCACGGACGGAGATCTCCACAAGACGGCACATCGTGGCCATGCCTTCCCTTAGTGAACGGGACAAGGATGGGCCGCGCGGCGGCCGTACCCCGTCCCGTCCGTAGTTGCGTGGGCAGGAGGTGGTTGGAGTCGCGGGCCGACTCCCCATAGTCGGCTTCTCTGGAAGCCGCGAGCTGGGAGTCGGCTTATCTCGAAGTCGTCTCTGGGACTCGGTCGTGAGGGGAAGTCGGCGGCTCTGCCGCCGACTCTCAGAAGGCGGCTCTTCGTCTTGAGGTCTTGAGGGGCACAGCCCGCCCCGATGTCTTGAAAGGTCCGGGGGCTCGGGTTTGCCTACTCATGGCCCATTACTCCGACAATTTTGCACCCGTACACTTTGGTACGGCCAACGCCAGGGGCTTAAGTACCCCATAATATGGCGTGAGAAGTAACACTTTCACAAGTGCGGCACCCCAAACTTATAGCATTATATGCATCGGCTCCGAATCATGTCTTGGGTCAATAGTTGAGTTTGCCCGGCTCCCACGTTTTGGTACCTTACGTTCCGCTATATCGGCTAAGATAGCACTGGGAGAACTACTGCGATTGTGCCCCAGTTCAGCTGGGCTAAGCACCTCAGTAGAGAAAGCTAAAACTGACTGTCATGATAAGGCGAGAGCTGGTCGCTGTTCGAGAGGTTTTGAGTCCCTAAAGACTTATGCCGCTTAGGGCGAGGAGTCGGCTTTGTCCGGCTTAGGCGTGTATAGCGCCCCGAACTCGGTCTTCCGAATACTAGGGGCTTCGCCAAAATTTAAAATTATAGAATTCTCTGGCTAAGTGAGAGTGATAAAGCATTATAGTCCGATTGCCTTGTTCACAGTTGCCGAGCACCTCCTCGAAGGACCCAAGAATGGGAAAACGAGTGCTCAGGTTTATCCCGAACATCCCAAAGACTGCGTGGCACGGGGCGGTTTACGACTCACCATCTCTCAGATTTAATAAATGGCCGCACAGAATGTAATATTTTAAATTCAAACAAGCGTTGCATAGCGCATATGAACAAGTTTTCAGCGTACAGGATCACACGAGCGAGTTTACTCAAATATTACATCTTTGGAAAATTCATCCGCCACAAGGCGGGCACCCTTCAGGACACCCTCATAGTACATTTCAGGGTGGCGATGCTCCTTGCCCTGCGGTGGCCCATCCTTCACCAGCTTCTCCGCGTCCATCTTGCCCCAGTGTACTTTAACACGGGCAAGCGCCCTGCGGGTGCCCTCGATGCACACAGAGCACTTGATGACCTCAAGCCAAGGACAGGCATCCACAAGCCGCCTCACCAGCCCGAAGTAGCTCCCTGGCATGGCCTCTCCAGGCCACAGCCGGACTATAAGACCCCTCATGGCCTGTTCGGCCGCCTTATGGAGCTCGACCAATTGCTTCAGCTGGTCGCTTAAGGGCACCGGGTGTTCGGCCTTAGTATACTGAGACAAGAACACCTTCTCCGTCGAGCTCCCCTCCTCGGCTCAGTACTTCTTTGCGGCATCCAACACACTGCGGGGCAAATCTGCAAATGCTCCTGGAGAGCTCCAGACTCGGGTAAGTAACAAGTAATTTACTTTCACATGCTTGCTTTGCATAATGAATGCCTTACCCGCCGCTATCTTCTTCATCGCCTCAATTTCCTCGAGGGCCTTTTGGGCTTCGGCCTTGGCATGCTTGGCGCTCTCGAGGGCCGAGGCAAGCTCGGACTCTCGCGTCTTCGAGTCAAGCTCCAAATTCTCATGTTTTTTCACGAGAGCCTGGAGCTCTTACTGCACCTCCGCAACATGCGCCTCTTGTTTCCCCCGCTCAGCGCGCTCCGTGGCCGCTTTGTTTTCAGCCTCGGACAACGCTTGCTTCAGGGTCGCCACCTCGGTCATGGCCCCTGGTATATGCACAATGATCCTGTCATTTTTTGCAACTATATCTTTTTTATATCCGTACACAAGGTATTACTTACCTTTGTTCTCCTCGAGCTGCTTCTTGGCAAGGCCGAGCTCTTTCTCGGACCGCTCGAGGTTCTGCTTCAGCCGCGACCTCCACAGTCGGTCTTGGCGAGAGGTCAAGAAATGGGCTTGCATACGCATATCGACATACTTATGTTAGACTCCTGTGGATATTCTTAGATCCTCTCTTCGGCTTTTCTTTGTGAACACCGAACAGAACATCAGGGGCTACTGTCTATGTGGTAATATTTTCATATATTTTACATACATACCTCAAAGCCTGTTAGAAGGCTGGCACAGGCTTCAGTCAGTCCGCTCTCGGCGGACTGAACCTTCTGGATCACCGCGCTCATAATAGTGCGGTGCTCCTCGTTGATGGAGGCGCCGTTAAGCACCTCCAACAAATTATCCGGTGCCTCCGGTTGGACGGAGGTCACCGGCACGGTAGGCTTGCCCCTCTCAGTGAGGGGCCGCCTACCGGAGTCCGGCACCACTGGAGGATCCGGTGCGGTATTCGGCCTAGGGCCGAACTTGGAGCCCTTGGGAGCCTTGCTCCCTTTGCTCCTGTAGTCTGGAAGGTCGCCTTGTGGCTCCTCCAGGACTACCTCCCCTCGGCTTGGTGCCCTTTGAGACAACACCTCAGCGTTGTCCGTAGGGCGAGGGTTGGAGGCGGTCGAAAGTGATCTTCCGCTGCTCATGGCCGACGTGTCCAAAGAACCGCTTGACGAGGATACGTCGATACGGGCCCGGGACGGACTGCATAACCGTGTCCGGCGTTAGAAGAAGTTGTGCAATTAAACGGTGCCACGAGTTACTCTGGTGTCTGAATACTTACGATCTCGCCAGGGGCTTGGCCCTGGGTGGCCACTCGTCTTCGCTGTCGGCGGCGGTGGCGGAGTAGTCCGGAGGGAGAGTCCTTCCCTTCTTGGACCCTCCAGCCTCCCCAGTTGGGGCGACCTTCCTCTTCTTATCTTCCCCGGCTGGAGGGGAAGAACCTTTATCTGCCTCCTCCCCGTTTCCATGGGAGGAGTGCGTCTCGGAGTTATCGGACGATGAGTCCGATAACACCTGGCGCCGGGAACTCTTTCGGGTTCTCGTGGCCTTCTTCTTGATCTTATTATCCGGCACCTCGTAAGGCGCCAGAGTCAGCATCTCCGTCAGGAGAGCGTCGGCGGGGTCTTCGGGCAGGGGGGCTGGACAATCAATCTGCCCCGATGTCTCCACCCGTTCCTATCAAAGGCATGGAAGCTCAGATCCCGCACATACTTGAACTGTGAAAAATGAATACCCCATAAGGGATAAAATGGCTTACCGCGCTGGCTTGGCGCTTCGCGCTGAATCCGCGATCCTCGGTAAGGGGAGGGGGAACCTCGGCGCCCTTGAATAGCACTTTCCAAGCATCCTCGTGTGTTGTGTCGAAGAGCTCGCTCAGAGCTTGGTGCTGGGCCGGGTTGAACTCCCACAAGTTGAACGCCCGTTGTTGACACGGGAGGATCCGGCGGATGAGCATGACCTGGACTATGTTGACAAGCTTGAGCTTCTTGTTCACCATGTTTTGGATACAGGTTTGGAGTCCGGTCAGCTCTCCCGGACTACCCCAGGGCAGGCCCTTCTCTTTCCAGGAGGTGAGCCGCGTGGGGATTCCGGATCGGAACTCGGGGGCCGCCACCCATTTGGGGTCACGCGGCTCGGTGATGTAGAACCACCCCGATTGCCACCCCTTTATGGTCTCCACGTAGGAGCCCTCGAACCATATGACGTTGGGCATTTTGCCTACCATGGCGCCTCCGCACTCCGCCTGCTGGCCACTCACCACTTTCGGTTTGACATTGAAGGTCTTCAGCCATAAGCCGAAGTGGCGTTTGATGTGGAGGAAGGCCTCACACACGACGATGAACGCCGATATGTTGAGGATGAAGTTCGGGGCCAGATCGTGGAAATCCAGGCCGTAGTAGAACATGAGCCCCCGGATGAATGGGTGAAGAGGAAATACCAGTCCGCAGAGGAAATGGGTAAAAAACACTACCCTTTCATGGGGCCTGGGGGTGGGGATGAGCTGCCCCTCATCTGGGAACCGGTGTGCGATATCTTCGGACAGGTATCCGGCTCCCCTCAGCTTCTTGATGTGCCCTTCCGTGATGGAGGAGACCATCCACTTGCCTCCCGCTCCGGACATTATTGGAGAAGGTTGAGGATGGGAATGTGGACTTGGGCGCTGGAGCTCGAGTGCGCGAGAATGGATGAGCAAGGAGGAAGAAGGCGTGGGTAGAAAAAGGTGAATCCTTATCCCTTTATATGGGCGGATAAAACTATGCGCCCCCACCAGCCCGGTAAAACTCGCTTATCCCACAAGCGCCGTAATCAATGGCGTGGTTGGGTTACCCACGTCCGTATTGATGGGAATCCCGCGATAAGGGGCACGATCTCTGCTTCGACAAGACGTGCCAAGGAAACCGCCTCGTGAAATGCGCTGAGGTAGGGTGTGAAAAACGATTCGAATAAAGGCTTGGCTGTGGTGTGATGTCACGCTACAGAATACGTCAGCAGATTAGATTTGTGAAAATATTATTCTCTCTACGATGGTATGTGGAACTTGTTTTGGAGAGATGGACACGATCCTCGTGTTCAAAATCTTCTATGAAGTATTCGGAGGAGGAACCCGCCTTGCAATGCCGAAGACAATCTGCGCGCCGGACTCATCGTTATTGAAGCCTGGTTCAGGGGCTACTGAGGGAGTCCTGGATTAGGGGGTGCCTGGACAGCCGGACTATGACCTTTTGCCGGACTGTTGGACTATGAAGATACAAGATTGAAGACTTCGTCCGGTGTCCGGACGGGACTCTCCTTGGCGTGTAAGGCAAGCTTGGCAATACGGATATATAGATCTCCTTCCTTGTAACCGACTCTGTGTAACCCTAGCCCCCTCCGGTGTCTATATAAACCGGAGGGTTTAGTCCGTAGGACCAACAACAATCATACCATAGGCTAGCTTCTGGGGTTTAGACTCTCTGATCTCGTGGTAGATCAACTCTTGTAATACCCATATCATCAACAATAATCAAGTAGGAGTAGGGTTTTACCTCCATCGAGAGGGCCCGAACCTGGGTAAAAACATCGTTCCCTTGTCTCCTGTTACCATCCGCCTAGACGCACAGTTCGGGACCCCCTACCCGAGATCCGCCGGTTTTGACACCGACACTACCACTCGACCATTTGAATTGCCTCACATGGATCTCTATGGTCCTAACCAATATTCTGCATTCACCAATGAAGCATCTCTATATGGCTTTGTTATTGTTATGATTACTCTCGTTACACATGGGTGCATATCGTCACTTACAAACGTGAAGTGCAGGAAGTCTTCAAACGATTTTCCTCGAGGGCTTCAGCCAACTTTGGTGTGAAGATCAAGCACATCAGAAGTGACAATGGAACTGAGTTCAAGAATACTGGTCTTGATGACTATCTTGATGAACTTGGTATTACTCATGAGTTATCTGCTCCTTATACTCCTCAACAGAATGGTGTCGTGGAGCGCAAGAACATGACTCTTGTTGAGATGGCTCGCATTATGCTTGATGAATACAAGACGCCTCGTCATTTCTGGATTGAGGCAATTGATACTGCGTGCCACATCATCTACAGGGTATATCTTCACAAATTCTTCAAGAAGACTGCATATGAACTCTTCACTGACAAGAAACTCAACGTGAGTTATTTCAAAGTCTTCGGTGCTAAATGTTGGATTAGAGATCGTCATCACAATTCGAAATTTGCACCGAAAGCACATGAAGGTTTTATGCTTGGTTATGGAAAGGACTCGCACACCTACAGAGTCTTCAACACCGTTCACCACAAGGTTGTTAAAACTATAGATGTGTGGTTCGATGAAACTAATGGCTTGCAAAGAGAGCACCTACCTCCTGTGCTAGATGAACAGACTCCTAAGGAAACCATCAAGTTCAAGGCTACTGAGGATGTCATTCCTACCGAAGAATCTGCTGAAGAAGTTATTCCAGACCGTGAAGAACATCATGTTGGTGCACCTGAGGAAAATAGCTCTGAAGAAAATGCGGATCCAATTCCTCATCGCCAACCTGCTCATCCTCGAGTTGCAAATGAAGTGCAGATTGAGAAAATCATCAGCGACATCAATGCACCAGGTCCTCTGACACGCTCAAAAGCTTCACATTTGTCTAACTTTTCTGGGCACTTTGCTTTCGTCTCCATCACAGAGCCCACTAAGGTAGATGAAGCATTTCTAGAGCCTGAGTGGATTCAAGCTATGCAAGAGGAATTACATCAGTTCGAGCTCAACAACGTTTGGGAACTTGTCAAGTGACCAGACCCGCGCAAGCACAATATCATCAGCACAAAGTGGATCTACCTCAACAAGCAAGATGAAAATGGCCTTGTGGTGAGGAATAATGCACGGCTTGTAGCTCAAGGCTATACACAGGTTGAAGGAATAGATTTTGATGAAACTTTTGCACCTGTTGCTAGACTTGAGGCTATTCGCATATTACTTGCTTGTGCTAACCATCATGACATCATCTTATATCAAATGGATGTGAAAAGTGTATTCCTCAATGGTAAGCTTGAGGAAGAAGTATATGTTGCTCAACCCCCAGGTTTTGAAGATCCAAAGCATCCTGAGAAAGTCTTCAGACTCAATAAGGCCCTCTATGGCCTCAAGCAGGCCCCTCGGGCATGGTATGATACTTTGAAGGAGTTCCTCATGAAGAAAGGCTTCAAACCCGGTTCACTTGACCCAACTCTTTCACTAAATCTTATGATGGTGAATTGTTTGTGTGCCAAATATATGTTGATGATATCATCTTTGGCTGTACTGACCAACATTACACTGACGAATTTGGTTATATGATGAGGGAGGAATATGAAATGTCTATGATGGGAGAATTGAAATTCTTCTTAGGTCTTCAAATTCGTCAATAGCACAATGGAATATTCATATCTCAGGAGAAATACCTCAAAGATGTACTGAGGAAATTCGGCATGCAAGATTGCAAAGGCATCAAAATCCCTATGCCCACAAATGGCCATCTATGCACCGATGAAAATGGTATTGACTTTGATCAAAAGGTATACCGCTCTATGATTGGTTCTTTATTGTATTTATGTGCATCTAGGCCGGATATTATGCTTAGTGTTTGCATGTGTGCCCGCTTTCAAGATACACCGAAGGAATCACGCCATAAGGCTGTGAAGCATATTCTTCGATATCTAGCTCACACTCCAACACTGGGATTATGGTATCCCAAGGGCTCGGCTTTTGATCTCATTGGATATTCAGACTCTGACTATGCTGGTGATCGTGTGGACCGCAAGTCAACATCAGGCACATGCCATTTCCTCGGACGATCCTTAGTCTGTTGGTCCTCGAAGAAACAGAACTACGTATCATTGTCTACTGCTGAAGCTGAGTACATTGCTACTGGTTCGTGCTGTGCTCATTTTCTATGGATGAAGCAAACCCTCAAGGACTACAGCGTCAACATGAAGAATGTGCCACTCTACTGTGACGATGAGAGTGCCATAAAGATTGCTCATAACTCAGTTCAGGACTCGAAGACAAAGCACATTCAGATTCGTCATCATTTTCTTCGTGGTCATGTGTTGAAGGGCGACATCTCTATCGAGCACGTGGAGACTGAAGAACAGCTAGCCGATATCTAACAAAGCCCTTGGATGAGAAGAGATTTAGCAAGTTGCAGTGTGAGCTAAATATCTTAGAATCTTCGACTGCCCTTTGAAAAGGACACACATCCTAACACTTATGCTAAATTGATGACTTAGATGTGCAACACATGAAGTAACGTTTCTCTCAATCAATGAAGACTAACAATCTAAGTGTGAAGAAATCAACGAAGAATTTGATTCTCAGATCCCTATGTCAGTGTACAAAAGTAGGGGCACTCCTTTTTTACCCCTTTACTTGTGCACGGCCAGGCAGAGCCGCGCCCATGACTACACTGAGCAGGGCAGAAGAAGGAAGCCGAAGCGCAAGGCAACCAAAGCAACGCCAAGACCAAGAGACACAAAGAGCAAGAGGGCGAGGTGGATTCCCTCGGAAAAACCCTTGCCGGGGCAGCCTCTGCAGCCCCAGCAAGAGTCTTGCCGGGGCAACTTGCCCGACGCCAGCAGAGCGAGTCACCCTTGAGCTTGAGGGTTCCAACGCTGCCAACAACCACATTGGAACCAAGGCTCGGGAGGCACCTCTGTGGTGGCATGAAGATCTTTGTCAAGATTATAAACACATAAGATCAGATGAGGACCAAAAGACGATGCTCCTCGGCAGGATCCTAGCCGAGGAAATCCACAAGACCCCCGGCAAGACCCTTGTCGGGGACGACCACGGTGCCAAGGCAAGACCCTTGCCGAAGACACTTACGGGGCCGCGGGGCGACGAGCAGGCACCTGCGTGGCGACGAGCGGCCTCCACGACCGACTCAGCAAGCACCTGCGTGGTGGCATGCAGATCTTCGTGAAGACTCCACCACCGTGCTAGCCAGCAGCCAGCCAACGTGGCGCAACGACGCCTCATCAGCTCGGACGCGTGTCGAAGCCAGGCGAGGCGGCGATAGCTGGGACGAGCTTCCTTGTCGTCCCCGATAAAGCAAGAGGGGCACGTCGGCAGCGCATTAAATGCGTTTGTCCAACGGTACCAGAGGATAGACTCATCCACTGTACACCTTTCCACCTCATGTGTACCACTGTGGCGACCCCTTTTGTCCATAAAAGGAGGCCCGAGGCGACCAGGAGAAGGATTGGGATCTTTTGGACTAGGGACACACCGTAGCTAGTTCAAGAACTCAAGAACACTCAAATACATACACCAAAGCAGGACTAGGGTATTACGCATCCTCGCGGCCCGAACCTGGGTAAACGATCTTTGTGCTTCCTGTCAGACCCGCTCTTTGCACAACCCCGCGCCCGCCAACCATAGAAGGGATCCCAGTGATCCCATAGGTGTCATTTCCACCGACATCTTTGGCGCGCCAGGTAGGGGTGGCACAGTTGTGGAAATCTGGTCTGATCGGAGTAGTGGCTTCATCATGGCCATCGTTCCAAGGAAGAAGAGGACCAAGCTTGACGGCACCGTCTGCAGATGCGGTGGACGCCCGTGCAGCAACAGAAAATCTAAGTCACGCAAAATTTTAAGCAATTTCTTTTTATATATAAGGTTATTGTCATCGAAGGTCCTGCCCTATGTATGGAAAACCTGCACGCAAAGGGGACCTTCCGCTATTGGCAACACCCTTTCTCTATTTCGAGTCCGCACAACAGCTCAAGCGGCCGCGCCGAGAACGGCGGGGTAGCCTTCCGCAATTGGCAACACTCTCGATTCTGACTCGAGTCAAGCTCGTCAGTTCGAGCGACCGTGTTGAGAGCGGTAAGGTGGTTCGCCTGGAAGCAAGCACACCCGACATGCCATTGGGGATCCGTCCTCAAGGTGCAGTGGCCTGGGTTTACGTGCCGGCAAGCCTACCCGATTAACGTAGAGTGAACATACAAAGGAAGATCAAACAAGAAGATAACATGCATCATCTCGAAAGTACTGCGGAGTTATATTACATCAGTTGTTGCCGCGGTTCTAACCAAAGATAGAAATTGTCTTGGTCATGAACCTGCAGCGGCAATGAGAAACGGGGTGCCTAATCCCGGCGCTGGCCCTCCACCCTCTGGATTCCGTCGACGCGGCTGATGATGGGCTTGATACGCTCCTCGAGCGCCACGAGGTCCGCATCCTCCGGCAAGCTCTCCAGCGCGGTGTCTGATACATCTCCAACGTATCTATAATTTTTGATTGTTCCATGCTATATTATCTACTCTTTTGGACATTATTGGGCTTTATTATTCACTTTTATATTATTTTGGGACTAACCTATTAACCGGAGGCCCAGCCCAGAATTGCTGTTTTTTTTCCTATTTCAGAGTTCCGCAGAAAAAGAATATCAAACGGAGTTCAAACGGAATTAAACCTTCGGGAACGTGATTTTTGGAACGAACAAGATCCAGGAGACTTGGACCCTACATCAAGAAATAAAGGAGGAGGCCACGAGGTAGTGGGCGCGCCTACCCCCCAGGGTGCGCCCTCCACCCTCGTGGGCCCCCTGTTGCTCCACCGACGTACTCCTTCCTCCTATATATACCTACGTACCCCCAAACGATCAGGTACGGAGCCAAAAACCTAATTCCACCACCGCAACCTTTTGTACCCACGAGATCCCATCTTGGGGCCTGTTTCGGAGCTCCGCCGGAGGGGGCATCGATCACGGAGGGCTTCTACATCAACACCATAGCCCCTCCGATGAAGTGTGAGTAGTTTACCTCAGACCTTCGGGTCCATAGTTATTAGCTAGATGGCTTCTTCTCTCTTTTTGGATCTCAATACAATGTCCCCCCCCCTCTCTCCTGGAGATCTATTCGATGTAATCTTCTTTTGCGATGTGTTTGTTGAGACCAAGCCAATTGTGGGTTTATGATTAAGTTTATCTATGAACAATATTTGAATCTTCTGAATTCTTTTATGTATGATTGGTTATCTTTGCAAGTCTCTTCGAATTATCAGTTTGGTTTGGCCTACTAGATTGATCTTTCTTGCAATGGGAGAAGTGCTTAGATTTGGGTTCAATCTTGCGGTGTCCTTTCCCAGTGTGATGAGGGCAGCAAGGCACGTATTGTATTGTTGCCATCGAGGATAACAAGATGGGGTTTTTATCATATTGCATGAATTTATGCCTCTACATGATGTCATCTTTCTTAAGGTGTTACTCTGTTTTTATGAACTTAATACTCTAGATGCATGCTTGATAGCGGTCGATGAGTGGAGTAATAGTAGTAGATGCAGGCAGGAGTCGGTCTACTTGTCTCAGATGTGATGCCTATATACATGATCATACCTAGATATTCTCATAACTATGCTCAATTCTGTCAATTGCTCAACAGTAATTTGTTCACCCACCGTAAATACTTATGCTCTTGAGAGAAGCCACTAGTGAAACCTATGGCCCCCGGGTCTATCTTCATCATATTAATCTTCCAACACTTAGTTATTTCCTTTGCTTTTTTACTTTTATTTTATTTTACTTTGCATCTTTATCACAAAAATACCAAAAATATTATCCTATCATATCTATCAGATCTCACTCTTGTAAGTGACCGTGTAGGGATTGACAACCCCTTATTGTGTTGGTTGCGATGATTTATTTGTTTGTGTAGGTGCGAGGGACTCGCGCGTAGCCTCCTACTGGATTGATACCTTGGTTCTCAAAAACTGAGGGAAATACTTACGCTACTTTTCTGCATCACCCTTTCATCTTCAAGGGAAAACCAACGCAGTGCTTAAGAGGTAGCAAGAAGGATTTCTGGCGCCGTTGCCGGGGAGGTCTACGCAAAAGTCAACATACCAAGTACCCATCACAACCCTTATCTCCCGCATTACATTATTTGCCATTTGCCTCTCGTTTTCCTCTCCCCCACTTCACCCTAGCCGTTTTATTCGCCCTCTCTTTTCCGTTCGCCTCTTTTTCGCTTGCTTTTTGTTTGCTCGTGTGTTGGATTGCTTATTTGTCACGATGGCTCGAGATAATACCAAATTATGTGACTTTACCAATACCAACAATAATGATTTCCTTAGCACTCCGATTGCTCCTCTTGCCGATACTGAATCGTGTGAAATCAATGCTGCTTTGTTGAATCTTGTCATGAAAGATCAATTCGCCGGCCTTCCTAGTGAAGATGCTGCTACTCATCTAAATAGCTTTGTTGATTTGTGTGATATGCAAAATAAGAAAGATGTGGACAATGATATTGTTAAATTGAAGCTATTTCCCTTTTCGCTTAGAGATTATGCTAAAGCTTGGTTTTCGTCTTTGCCTAAAAATAGTATTGATTCTTGGAATAAGTGCAAAGATACTTTTATCTCTAAGTATTTTCCTCCCGCTAAGATCATCTCTCTTAGAAACGATATTATGAATTTTAATCAACTTGATCATGAACATGTTGCGCAAGCTTGGGAGAGGATGAAATTAATGATACGTAATTGTCCTAATAGTGGTTTAAATTTGTGGATGATTATACAAATTTTTTATGCCGGATTGAATTTTGCTTCTAGAAATCTTTTAGATTCGGCCGCGGGAGGTACTTTTATGGAAATCACTTTAGGAGAAGCTACTAAACTCCTAGATAATATTATGGTTAATTATTCTCAATGGCACACTGAAAGATCTACTAATAAGAAAGTGCATGCGATAGAAGAAATTAATATTTGGAGTGGAAAGATGGATGAACTTATGAAATTATTTGCTACTAAGAGTATTTCTTATGATCCTAATGATATTCCTTTGTCTACTTTGATTGAGAATAATAATGAATCTATGGATGTGAATTTTTTTGGTAGGAATAATTTTGGTAACAACGCCAGATAGAGGAAACTTTAATCCTAGGCCTTATCCTAGCAATTCCTCTAATAATTATGGTAATTCCTACAACAACTCTTATGGAAATTTTAATAATATGCCTTCTGAATTTGAGACTAGTGTTAAAGAGTTTATGAATTCACAAAAGAATTTCAATGCTTTGCTTGAAGAGAAATTGCATAAAGTTGATGAATTAGCTAGGAACGTTGATAGAATTTCTCTTGATGTTGATTATTTAAAACTTAGATCTATTCCTCCTAAGCATGATATCAATGAGTCTCTCAAAGCCATGAGAATTTCCATTGATGAGTGCAAAGAAAGAACCGCTAGGATGCGTGCTAAGAAAGATGGCTTTATGAAAGCGTGTTCTTCAAATTTCTGTGAAAATAAAGATGAAGATCTAAAAGTTATTGATGTGTCCCCTATTAAATCATTGTTTTGCAATATGAATCTTGATAATGATGGGACTGAATATGATCCACCTTTACCTATAAGGCGTTCTAAAAATTCGGAGTTTTTAGATCTTGATGCTAAATTTGATAAAAGTTGGATTGAAGAGATGAAAACGTTAGATGTTGATAAACCCACTATTTTGGATTTCAAGGAATTTAATTATGATAATTGACATTTTATAAATTGTATTTCCTTGTTGCAATCCGTGCTAAATTCTCCTCATGCTTATAGTCAAAAGAAAGCGCTTACCAAACATATTGTTGATGCTTTGATGCAATCTTATGAAGAAAAGCTTGAGTTGGAAGTTTCTATCCCTAGAAAACTTTATTATGAGTGGGAACCTAATATTAAAATTAAGATTAAAGATCATGAGTTCTATGCTTTATGTGATTTGGGTGCTAGTGTTTCCACTATTCCCAAGACTTCATGTGATTTGCTAGGTCTCAGTGATTTTGATGATTGCTCTCTAAACTTGCACCTTGCGGATTCCACTATTAAGAAACCTATGGGAATAATTAATGATGTTCTTATTGTTGCAAACAGGAATTATGTGCCCGTAGATTTTATTGTTCTTGATATAGATTGCAATCCTTCATGTCCTATTATTCTTGGTAGACCCTTCCTTAGAACGATTGGTGCAATTATTGATATGAAGGAAGGGAATATTAGATTACAATTTCCTTTAAATAAAGGCATGGAACACTTCCATAGGAAGAAAATAAAATTACCATATGAATCTATCATGAGAGTCACTTATGGATTGCCTACCAAAGATGGCAATACCTAGATCTATCCTTGCTTTTATGCCTAGCTAGGGCGTTAAACGATAGCGCTTGTTGGGAGGCAACCCAATTTTATTTTTAGTTTTTTTTTGCTTTTTGCTTCTGTTTAGGAATAAATATTTGTTCTAGCCTCTGGTTAGATGTGTTTTATGTTTTAATTAGTGTTTGTGCCAAGTTAAACCTATAGGATCTTCTTGGATGATAGTTATTTGATTTTGCAGAAATTTTCAGAAACTTTCTGTTCACGAAAATAATATTTAAAAATCACCAGAACGTGATAAAATATTGATTCCAATTGCTGCTGATCAATAAAAAAATTGTCTAGGTCTTCCTATTTCGTCTGACGTTTTGGAGTTCCAGAAGTTTGCGTTAGTTACAGATTACTACTGACTGTTCTGTTTTTGACAGATTCTGTTTTTCATGTGTTGTTTGCTTATTTTGATGAATCTATGGCTAGTAAAAGAGTTTATAAACCATAGAGAAGTTGTAATACAGTAGGTTTAACAACAATATAAATAAAGAATGAGTTCATTACAGTACCTTGAAGTGGTATTTTGTTTTCTTTCGCTAACGGAGGTCGTGAGATTTTCTGCTAAGTTTTGTGTTGTGAAGTTTTCAGGTTTTGGGTGAAAGATTTGATGGATTATGGAACAAGGAGTGGAAAGAGTCTAAGCTTGGGGATGCCCATGGCACCCCCAAGATAATCTAAGGACACCATAAAGCCAAAGCTTGGGGATGCCCCGGAAGGCATCCCCTACTTTACTTGGAGCTATATTTTTATTCACCACATGATATGTGTTTTGCTTGGAGCGTCTTGTATTATTTGAGTCTTTATTTGTTAGTTTACCACAATCATCATCCTTGCTGTACACACCTTTTGAGAGAGACACTCATGATTCGGAAATTATTAGAATACTCTATGTGCTTCACTAATATCCTTTGAGCTATATAGTTTTGCTCTAGTGCTTCACTTATATCTTTTAGAGCACGGTGGTGGATTTTTTTTATAGAAACTATTGATCTATCATGCTTCACTTAGATTGAAATAGCATGGCAATTTGCTTTAATTAATATCATGAGAAAATTGATGCTTGATAATTGTTTTGAGATATAAAGGTGGTAATATCATAGTTGTGCTAGTTGAGTAATTGTGGAATTGAAAAATACATGTGTTGGAGTTGTGATTCCCGTAGCATGCACGTATGGTGAACCGTTATGTAACGAAGTCGGAGCACGAAGTATTTGTTGATTGTCTTCCTTTGTGTGGCGGTTGGGATCGCGTGATGGTTAACTCCTACCAACCCTTCCCCTAGGAGCATGCGTAGTAGTACTTTGCTTCGAGGGCTAATAATTTTTTGCAGTAAGTATATGAGTTCTTTATGACTAATGTGAGTCCATGGATTATACGCACACTTACCTTTCCGCAATTTTCTAGCCTCTTCGGTACCGTGCATTGCACTTTCTCACCTTGAGAGTTGGTGCAAACTTCGACGGTGCATCCAAACCCCGTGATATGATACGCTCTTTCACACATAAACCTCCTTATATCTTCCTCAAAACAGCCACCATAACTACCTATCATGGCATTTCCATAGCCATTCCGAGATATATTGCCATGCAACTTTGTCGGTGTACTAGAGTAGGGGTACCCTAGTATCCCGAACTTGTGCACGGGCAGTTGCAGCCCTCCGCGGCAAGGCTTACCGGGTGACCGCCAAGGTCCTCCGTGGTTCCTTTGGAGCCATTCAAGAACAAAGTATTCAATCCAAGGAGACAAGGCCCCGGCAAGAGGAGCTTGCCGGGAAGGCCCGGTGAGCGACAAGCTTCCGGGCGCGACAAGACAACAACCGCGGCAAGGCGCTTGCCGCGGCAGACCACCACTCTGTACCTGCGCTCCAAAGACATCCACTAACGTGTCGCCTCGACCTTTCCGAGCATCGCAGCGTGGCGAGAGGTCAGGCAGCCAGCGGTCTTGAGGTGGCAAGCGGCGCCGACAAGATTGCCATCGTGGCAAGCGGTGGCGCCCAGACGGTCCCTGTTTGCCTTTGTTAGGGCGGCGTGAAGCGGGCATTTAATGCCTTTGTCCCCTGCCGTCGGGGTTAGGTATGATACATCGTACATCGTATGTAGCTGTACCAACCACTCCTGTTCCACTTTTACCCTTGTCTACGTTGCCACCTGTCGGAGACCCCTTGAGCATATAAAAGGAGGCCCATGCGCAACGTAGGGGGGGGGGGGGGTTCGAGGCCAGCCACGCTTGGTCTCGTTAGCAGCTCGTGTGTACTGTAGCACTCCAGCGCTCCCGAGCAAGAACTCAATACATCCAGACATGCAGCAGTAGGAGTGTTATCTCTCCGGAGAGCTCCGAAGCTGGGTAAAACCTCTCGTGTGCGTCGCCTCGATCTGCTCTTCGTGCGACCTCCGCCTCCCGCCGAACCGAAAGGGGCTCGGTCCGCCGGTCCCATAGGTGCTCTACTAGAGTAGGGGTACCCTAGTATCTCGAACTTGTGCACGGGCAGTTGCAGTCCTCCGCGGCAAGGCTTACCTGGTGACCGCCAAGGTCCTCCGTGGTTCCTTTGGAGCCATTCAAGAACAAAGTATTCAAGCCAAGGAGACAAGGCCCCGACAAGTGGAGCTTGCCGGGAAGGCCACCCAAGGCACCTAGGAGACAAGGCCACGGCAAGAGGAGCTTGCCGGGAAGGCCCGATGGCGACAAGCTTCCGGCGCGACAAGACAACAACCGCGGCAAAGGCGCTTGCATGTGGAGACCCTCACTACGTACTGCGCTCCGGCACATCCACTAACGTGTCGCCACAGGACCTTTCGGTAGCGCGTGGCGAAAGGCTGTCTGCAGCCAGCGGTGCGAGGTGGCAAGTGGCGCCGACAAGATTGCCATCGTGGCAGCGGTGGCGCCCCCAGCGGTCCCTGTTTGCACTTTGTTAGGGTGGCGTGAGCGGGCATTTAATGCCTTTGTCCCCTGCCGCCGTGGTTAGGTATGATACATCGCATACCTTTATGCATGTAGCTGTACCAACCACTCCTTTACACTTTTACCCTTGTCTACGTTGCCACTGTCGGAGACCCTTGAGCATATAAAAGGAGGCCCATGTGCAGCGTGGGGGGGTTCGAGGCGGTTCGCTTCGGTCTCGTTAGCAGCTCGTTTGTATTGTAGCACTCCGGTAGCTCGAGCAAGAACTCAATACATCCGGACATGCGGTAGGAGTGTTATCTCCGGAGAGCTCCGAAGCTGGGTAAACCTCTCGTGTGCGTCGCCTCGATCTGCTCTTCGTGCGACCTCCGCCTCCCGCCGAACCGAAAGGGGCTCGGTCCGCCGGTCCCATAGGTGCTCGTGGGCCAGGTCAGCCTGCCCCGACATCTTTGGCGCGCCAGGTAGGGGGGCGTCTAGCTTGTGTGAACCTGATCCGGCGTCCACACGAGCTAGATCCTCTTCATCATCTTCATCAACATGCCACCGAAGAAGAAGGCTTCGGCGGCAGACACTCCGTTCGCGTCGAACCTTGGCCAGCGGAAGAATGGACGTCGACGGAGGAGCCCACGGTGCTGCCAAGTCCAAGGACAAGGCTGCGCAGACCTCGGCGTCCGTGCATGCACCGCGCCCATCTCAGGAGGCGCGGGACCGACAGCGTCATGGCATTCACAACGCCATATGCTCGTTGGACCAAGATCGAGCTGGTGGATCTCGGGATGCTCAAGACCAGCATGCACGTCAACATGCTGCCGCGAGCGAGGCACGGTCGCTTGGACGGGATACTGCTCCTTCTAACATAGTTAGAATTCCGAGCATATCCCGCTCCTCGCACCGTTCACCACTGCCACCCACCACTCCAGCAGAAGCTTTGGCGAGAGCTCAACTACTCTTGGATTACCCTCCGACAACCGACAAGGTTGATGAATGGAGGGCCACCATTCAGAGTCTCATCGGCTTCGCCAACGGCGACGCTCCGCGGCAACCGAGTGCATCGCTGCCACGGCAGGACTGCCAAACACGAGCCGGTGGCGACGAGACCGGTGGGGGTGCAACCACCATGCACTCTCCGCCCCGAAGGCCAAGATCGCCGACTGGCCGGATCCACCTCGACAGCGACTCCACCGCATCATCGGATCCACGATCTCGTCATGATCAGCGCCAAGTTCTTCACGAACGACAGCAAGAAGACGCTCGAACTCGCATCGAGCGTCGGAGAGAAGCGCGGCGTCAATCCGACAAGCGCGCTGGGCCCTCTGTTGACATGCATGCGCCAGAGGAACCAGGCGACTTGCCGTACGCGGTAGGTTGCCCTGCGTTCACTCGTGAGCTGCGGCAAGTCCAGTGGCCCAGCAAGAAGAATTTCAAGCCAGATGTACCAGAGAAGTACGACGGCAAGACGCATCCATCGGAGTTCCTCAGCATCTACACCATCGCGGTGCAAGCTGCCGGGGGGCGAGACGACAAGATCCTTGCCAACTACTTCCCGCTGGTGCTCAAGCCCAACGTCAGATCCTGGCTCATGCACTTGCGGACAACTCCATATCCTCTTGGGCAGATCTATGCCATCAGTTTGTCGGCGCCTTTTACGCGTGACTACAAGCCCCATGGCCAAGAAAGCAACCTTCATCTGCTGCGCCCGGAAGGAAGGAGAGCCCTGCGCAAGTATATTCAAAGATTCAGCGTGTACGGACAACATCCCAGATGTCCACCACCGCCGGTAATCAGCGCGTTCCATCGAACGCGGCGAAACCGCAGGATGCGGAGGAGATGGCGATGAGCAAGATCGAGACGTCGGTGAGCTATACGCCTGGCCGACAAGTGTGCACGTGCTGAGGAAGGGAGGAGACTCCCCGGAGAGAATACTGAAGCAGGAGGATCTGATAGTGAGGAGACCGCCCCGGCAAAGAAGAGCCGGCGGCGGGGCAACAGGAAGAAGAAAGGCAAAGATGTGCTAGTTGTTGAGCAGTCCGGCAACGGAGGTGGCGCCAATAAAGCCAAAGTTGGTAGCTCCGGCAAGGAGGTTGCTGGCACCAATTGCCAGGCTGTGGCGGTCGCCGACAAGCAGGACGGCTCCAACAAGCAGTACTGCAAGATCCACCGCACCAAGGGTCATGACCTCCACAGCTGCAAGAAGGTCGAGCAGCTTGTCGAGCAAGAGAAGGCTGAATACGAGCGACGCGACAAGGAGAAGGCCCAGGAAGGTGCTGGAGGAGCTAGCAAGAAACATCCCGGCCGGGGAGGACGCCGCGGCAAGGCCAAGCAGCGGCAAGGAGACAGACCTCCCCGCGGCTGCGACAAGGATGAAGACGACGACGACGACGATGAAGACATGGATGATGACGAGACCGATGAGAAGGAGTTCCAGAAAGCCACAGAGGTCCTGTGCGTTGACGGCGGTGCTTCTCTGCGTACCTCACACCGCCAGCTCAAGCAGTGGATGCGGGAGGTCAATGCGGCAGAACCATCCATCGAGTCACGCAAGCCTCTGAAATGGTCCGGCACGCCTATCATCTTTGATATTGAGGACCACCCTGATCGCGTAACTGCGGTCAGGTGCTTGCCGATGTTGGTATCACCAACTATCCGCAACCTCAAGGTCACTAAGATGCTAGTTGACGGCGTGGCCGGCTTGAACCTGATCTCCTCCGCGGTGCTCCAGAAACTCCAGATCCCTGATGGCGAGCTCGAAGAGACCGACACGTTCCAAGGAATCAATCTGGGAAGGAGCAAACCAAAGGGAAAGATCACGTTGCCGGTGACATTTGGCAGCGAGTTGAACTTCAGGACTGAGAGGGTCACTTTTGACGTAGCTGACTTTCCATTGCCTTACAATGGGATACTTGGCCGTCCAGCACTTGCCAAATTCATGGCAGCCTCTCACTATGCATACAACATGCTGAAGATGCCGGGCCCGATAAGTGTCATCTCTGTCCCTGGCGACAAGAAGGATGCTCTTATCTGCGCCGACAAGATCTACCGGGAAGCAGCAGCTGCAACAGATTGCAAGCCACTTGCCGCTGAAGCTCACGGAGGGAAGAAGAAGACCAAGTCCGGCAAGAGCTCTGATGCCCGCTCCGGCAAGCGCACCTCTTCGGAGTGCTGCGCTACCGTTGAGGACGCACCATCGAGCTCCACCGACAAGTGTAAGAAGACGATGGCAGCTCCACCAGAGACCAAGAAGGTGTCCGCCAAGGAGGACGCAGACCTTTGGTACCTTCACCATCGGTGCCACTCTCGACCCTAAATAGGAAAGCGGCTCGTTGCTTTCCTGCGGGTGAACGTCGACGTGTTTGCGTGGCAACCGTCTGACATCCCCGGTGTTCCCAGGAAAGTAATTGAGCACCATCTTGCCGTTTGTCCTCATGCGTGGCCCGTCAAGCAGAAAGTCAGGAAGCAGGCAGTGGAGCGCCAAGAATTCATCGCAGAAGAAATCAAGAAATTGGAAGCAGCAGGCCTTGTCAGAGGAGTGCTCCATCCTACGTGGTTGGCCAATCCTGTAGTTGTATCGAAGGCAAGCGGAAATGGAGGCTTTGTATCGACTTTACCGATGTCAATAAAGCTTGCCCCAAAGACCCATTTCCCTTGCGGCGCATCCACCAGATTGTTGACTCCACGGCGGATGTGATTTGCTTTAATTTCTGGATGCATACTCAGAATATCATCAGATCTTCTTGGCAGAAGAGGATGAGGAGAAGACCGGATTCATCACCCCATGTGGCACATACTGTTTTGTATGGTTGCCCTTCGGGTTTAAGAATGCTTTGGTTCAACATTTGCAAGAGTAGTCCATTACGCTTTTGAGCCGCAAATGCACGTAAATGTGGAAGCCTACATGGATGACATAGTGGTCAAAAGCAAGGACAAGGCAACTCTGATCCAAGATTTAGACGAAACCTTTGCAAATCTGCGCAAGATCAACCTCAAGCTCAACCCCGAGAAGTGCGTGTTTGGAGTCCCTTCCGGCAAGCTTCTCGGTTCTTCGTGTCTCAGGAATTGAAGCCAATCCCGACAAGATCAAGGCCATTGAACAGATTGAAGCACCAAAGCGCGTCAAGGATGTACGAAGGCTTGCCCGATTCGTAGCTGCTCTCAGCGAGTTTATCTCTAGGTTCTGCTGGCGCCTCGCCATTTTTCAAAATTTTGAAAAAGGCAGGTCCAATGAAATGGACTCCGAAGCGGAGGCTGCGCTGCGAGACTTGAAGAGGTACCTGTCCTCCACGCCAACACTTGTCGCACCTAAGCCACAAGAGAAGTTGCTGCTACATATAGCGGCAACCAATCAAGTGGTTAGTGCTGCGTTAGTAGCGGAGAGGGAGGCAGATGATGAGCTAGCAACCATGGCAGATGCATCCGGCGACGAGCAGGGGCTTCACCGACAACTTCTGGTCCCGACAAGGACGGATCTGTGCAGACGCATGAGAAGATGCAGAAAAGAATGGTGCAGCGCCAGTTTACTTTGTCGGTTCCCTTCAGAGGGGGCTAGGTCAAGGTACTCTGCTGTGCAAAAATTGCTTTTCGGCCTCCTCATCATGGCCTCGAGAAAGCTGCGCCATTACTTCCGGTGCACATGAGATCCACGATCGTCACTCGTTTTCCAACAAGAGGATCTTGCCAAAATCCAGAGGCAACAGGCAGGATTGTCGAGTGGGCCTTTGGAACTGTCAAGCTTTGGCCTCAAGTTTGAGAGCACTTCAACTATCCAAAGCGAGCATTGGCGGAGTTCATAGCAGAATGGACGCCAACACAAGATGAAGAAATTCTAGAAACGAGCATCCCGTCAAGGAAGCAAGCAAAGAGTGGTTGATGTACTTTGATGGTGCCTTCTCGCTGCAGGCGCCCGGTCTTGAGCGTGCTACTTGTTGCACCCACCGGAGAGCACCTCAAATCACGTAGTCTAGATGCACTTTCCCAAGGAGCAAGCAACAAACAATCTCAGTAGAGTATGAAGGTTTGCTTGCCGGTCTCAGGATCGCAGTAGACCTTGGGATCAAGAAGCTCATGGTCAGGGGTGACTCACAGCTTGTCATCCGCCAAGTGAACAAGAATTATCAGAGTCCGTTGATGGAAACTTATGTTGATGAAGTGAGAAAGCTAGAAGAGCACTTTGACGGCCTACAGACGGAATATATTCCAAGAGCTCAGAACGACATTGCTGATGGCCTGTCAAAGTGCGCCGCACTCAAGTTACCTATGAAACCAGGGATCTTCGTGCTCAAGCTGACTCAACCGTCTGTAACGCCATCAACTGGACAAAGCAAGAAGAGAAAGTTGATTTCCGGTGACTATTTTCCGGCAGAGCTTTCCGAAGCCGCCGCCAAGAAGGTCCTCAAGATCAACACCAACAGTGCTGAGGAGCAGTTTGCTCCGACAAGCCCTAGGGTTTGTTACATTGAAGCGAACACTCCGACAAGTTTTGCTCTGGCAAGCTTGCCGGGAATGTCAACTCGGCAGAGCCCTGTGTTCTCGCCGTAGAAGCGGATGTTCCCGCAGAAGCAGATGTGCCTTTAGTCCTTGTTGTCGAGCCGCAAGCTCCAGCATGGGCACAGCAGATTGTCCAATTCCTTCAAACAGGAGAACTTCCCGAAGAGCAAGAAGAAGCGGAAAGAGTAGCCCGGCAGTCAAGTATGTACCAGTTTGTTGACAACACACTGTACAGAAGATGACTCAACGGTGTGAAATTGAAGTGTATTCACCGAGAAGAAGGACAAAAGCTGTTGGCAAAGATACATGGAGGCATATGTGGTCACCACATTGGCGCCAGAGCACTTGCCGGCAAAGCGTTTCGGCAAGGTTTCTTTTGGCCGACAGCCCTCCAGGATGCAACTGCACAAGTAACCAAGTGTGAAGCGTGCCAGTTCCATTCCAAGCAGATACACCAGCCAGCTCAAGCTCTCCAGACGATCCCTTGATCCTGGCCATTTTCGGTCTGGGGGCTCGACATCCTCGGCCCCTTTCCCCGAGCTGTCGGGGGCTTTGAGTACCTGTACGTTGCAATCGACAAGTTCACAAAGTGGCCGGAAGTGGAAGCAGTGAGAAAGGTGACGGCACAGTCAGTAGTCAAGTTCTTCAGGTCGATTGTTTGCCATTTTGGAATCCCTAACAGGATCATCACCGACAACGGCACGCAATTCACGAGTCGCACCTTCATGCAGTACGTCCAAGATCTTGGCGCCAAGGTCTGCTTCGCTTCTGTGGCTCATCCGAGAAGCAACGGTCAAGCGGAGAGGGCAAATGCTGAAGTGCTACGTGGGCTCAAGACCAGAACTTTCGACAGGCTGCACAAGTGTGGAAGAAAGCTGGATTGAGGAAGCGGCGGTGGTTCTTTGGTCGATCAGACGACGCCAAATCGAGCCACCGCCGGACACCTTTCGCTCTAGTCTATGGAGCAGAGGCAGTTCTCCCCACGGAACTTCGTATAACGGATCACCTCGAGTGCTCGCTTATGATGAGCTTGAGAAAGAGCAGCTGCGACAAGATGACGCTTTGCTCCTTGAGGAGGATCGTCTTCGGTCTTTATGCGAGCTGCTCGATACCGGCAAGCTTTGTGCCGCTACCATAGCCGCAAAGTTAGTGCCGAAGTCTCGAGGAAGGCGACCTTGTTCTTGGCGCGTTCAGTCCGCCAAGAATTCCAACAAGTTGGCCTTGACGAAGTGGGAAGGCCTTACCGGGTGAAACGAGTCACTAGGCACTGGCGCTGTCCGCTTTGAGACCGAAGATGGCATTCGGTGAGAACCTCCTGGAACATTGAGCATCTTCGTAAGTTTTACCCATAGAGGCGGCGGTTGCGGAACCTGTTCCGCAACCACCTTTTGTACAAGTCTTGCTGTTGCATGTAATCCTTTGTACAAAGCCGGGCGCAGACCCATGCATAAGTAAAGCTAAGCGTGCTTTGCACATCTTGTCAAATTCATGCTTTTACTTCTATTTTGCATGCATTATCTCGACACTTTGTGCAGCACCTACCCCGGTAAGCAATAACGAGCCATAAGGCTCCATATCTTTATTTTCTCTTCTTTCTCTTTCTCAAAGAAAGGAAGGTTCCCTCGCCCACAAGTTTGCTGGGGAAAGGAGAAGATAATGGTGTGGACCAAGCTCAAGGAAGTCTAGCCTTTACCGGAAGCAAACGACAGAAAAGCTAAGTTGCTAAAGCTTGAGCAATCAGTTTTAAAATTTTTAAGTTATCTTCCTCGAACGACCGTACTTTGTATGGAAAACCTGTGCGCGGAGGAACCAACTCGTAGCTAGTTGCGCCCTTACTTTGTTTCGAGTCCGCTCAACAACTTAAGTGAACTGCAACCAGTTGCGACAAGCTAACTTGTCGGAAGCAGCACCGCCGGAAGCTGCCGGCGTCCCAGACTCAGCCTTCAGCCCGGTGCTGCCTCGCAAGCGAGTTCCCTAAAAGCGTAGGGCAAAAACATACAAAGGAAGTAATCAAGTAAAGGAAATAACATAGCAATTGCCAACTTGAAATAGAGTTATATTACAAGATAGCTTGTCGCAGCTCTAATAGATTGTTCTCATAACATGAGCAGCAGCGACAAGAAAAAGAGAAAATGGGCGGTCTAATCTACCCGATCGCCCTCAACCCTCTTGAGCCCGCTCACCCTGTCCACGATGGGTGCGACAAGGGTCTTGAGTGCCTCCACATCAGCATCCGGCGGCAAGGACTTGAGGACGTTGGTGAGGTTGAGGCCTGGATTGCGGAAGGCCACCTTCATCAGCACCTTTTGAAGAGCCCCAGCAGATCTGGCGCGACTCCTCGGCCAACTGCTTTGGGACTTCTTCCCGGAGTCGCTGGAGGGCCGTCACCACGCCCTTGAAGAACAAGCTGAGCTTGGCGCTGGGTTGGAGGTGCTCGTCGGAGGAATACCCAAGGTCCACCATCCCCAGCTGCGCCAGCTCCTCATCGATGGCTGCAGCAACATTCACGAGACCCTCGGTCCAGTGCTCCACATTCTCCCTCAGGGTATTCTGGGCGGCAGCAGCACTCACCAGCAGCGCCTCGTCGGCCTTGATCTTCTCCTTCAAGGCCACCTCCTGCTCCTGGCGCCGGCCCAAATCGAGTCAAGGTGGTCAGTTTCAACTCAAGATCCGCGTTGGAGTCCTTGGCGGCGCTGAGCTCCTTGCTCCTCTCGGCGAGACGGCCCTGCAGCTCACCAAGAGTGTAGGCGTCCTTCTCGCGCTCGTGCTTAAGTGTAGCAAGCTCCTCGCCGCTCTCCTTGAGATTGGCCTCCAGTTGCGCCACCTTCGTCTCCAGCTCCTTCTTGGCGGCCTCGGCAGCTGCGGCAGCATCCTTTGCTTCCTTGAGAGCCCCGCCAAATGTTTGCTCGCGCATGAAAAGATCCTCCTCGTGGCTGTCAAGATTAACCTTCCTCTGCGCCAACTCGCCTTCCTGCGCAGATAGCTTCTCGGCGGCAAGCCGCTGTTCCTCCTCAGCTTCAGCCTTCTCGAGGAGGAAGGCCTTGCGCTCCTCGGCAAGTTGCTCCCGCTCCTCTGCCAAGGCCCGGAGAGCTTCCTGGTTGAGGCCCCGGAGCTCCTCCGCGCGCTTCTCGATGTCTGCTCCCGCCTTCGCGACAAGCGCTTCCCGGGATTCCAGCTTGGCTTGTCGGGCACGGTAGAGCGACAACAGCTTCCGCAGCAGCTCCTCCTCGAGGCTCGCCATTGCTGCTTAAGCGCGTCGACCAGCGTCAGTCCAGCGGAGGCGAGCAGCTCTTCATCGAAGGTTTCCCCTTCGGCGGCGCCCTGGAGCTCGACGCCCATGGAAGCTTGATGAAGACGCCATCGCCGGCATTCAAATAGGCGCCCGGGGCTCTTCGAACTGGCGCTGCAGCGGCAGCGGCGGAGGGATCGGCGGTCGGCGTGGCGCTGGCGCTCCTGCGGCCTCGTGGTCGTCGGTCGATCGCCGGACCCCTCGCCCGACCTCTGCGGCGGCAGCTTTGGCGGCCTCTTCGCCCGGCCAGGCTCGTCGGCCGCCAGCTTCTTCTTGATAGCAGCAGTGTCATCGGTATTGCCACAGCGTCCTCCTCGCCGGCGACCTCGGTCTCCATTGGCTCTGTGGCGGATGGATGAAGAAAAGTCAAGCAAATATTCAAAAAGAAAATCAGAAGAAGAAGAATACAAGGGAAGTTTTCAGGCAAGAAGATTACCTGCGCTAGGGTCCGCAGTCATGGTCTCCGCCGCCAGGGGATCGCTGGTGCTGTCCCTTGCCGGAGAGCTGCCCCTTGCCGGAGAACGCTCCCTTGCCGGAGAACGCTCCCTTGCCGGAGAACGCTCCCTTGCCGGGAATCCTCCCTTGGCGGGCGTAGTCGAAGCGAAGGCTGCTCTGCTCCTACACAAATCAATAGTCAGATATCAGCAAAGAAAGAGCACCCATGCACGCCGAACAGCAAGAAGTAGACCATATGCTTACGCCGGGGGCTGCGCTGGGGGCAGCTTTGAAGAAGAGTTGCCGCATCCGGCAAGGTGGTCTCGGACGTGCCTCCTGCTGTCGCAGTGGGTTCGTCCTCGACGACAATCACCGGGGTCTTGGCCCTCTTCGACTCCCTCTGGGCCAGCGTCCTGAAAAGGAATGGGTTCAGAATGAAGCAAATCAGATACAAGACAAAGCAACAAGCCGAAGAACTACAAATGATGTAAAGAATCTTACTCTTCTTCTTCCTCGTCGGAGCTGAGCGGAGAGATCAAATTCTAGCCCGCCTCCGGACGACGAGGTGGAGGTGGTTTCCTTGGCCGCTTGGCGGGAGCGGAGCTGGTGGTGTGAGGGCCCCGCTCCGGTTACCCAGCGGCGTGAGGTGCTCCAGCGGCTTGATTGCTTGCCGCGGTGGAGCGTCATGCCAGCCTTCTGGCTGTTGGCCCGTCTGCCGCCCCGCTACTTCTCCGGCCTTGCGGAGACGCCTTCTTGGTGGAGCTGGGGGCTCCGCTCGCGGCAAGCTGCTTGAAGGTGGGGAGGAGGCGCCCTCGGCGGGCTCGCTCGACTCAGCTTCAGGCTCGGCAAGCTCCTCCTCGCCGGCAAACTCCTTTCGCTCGACAAGGCTTGCCGCTTCTGCCGCCTCTGCCTCCTCCACGGTGAAGCCGAACTCGCCCGCGGCAGCGGCTGCTGTCGCCTCTTCCAGCCTGGTGGCGATGCGCTGCATCTCATCATCGGTGGTGTCGCGGGTGAGGCCCCTCTGTTCATCGGGCCGGACCGGCATTTCTACCAGATTGTCAAAGAACTACCGCACGACGTCATCTGCAGGCTCTTGCCAAGTTGGGACAATTCCATGCGAGTCGCTGCGGCATCATTGCACGGATGCGGTCAAGCGCAGAATTGTTGCACAGCGGAACGACGCCCCTCGGCAACCTAAACATCTCTGGATGATCGGGATCGGGCTTGAACAGCTCCAAGAGCATTGCGTCAAGTTCCAAGATGGTGAAGTTGAAGTTGAGGCCTGGGCGCAGCCTCATGATATCTGCCGCGTTCTGAAACTCCCAGGCAGGCATCCTCCTCTCCTGTAAGGGGGCGATGCGTCGGCGAAGAAAGTCTGCGCCAACGGTGCCCTCTTGTGAGCCCGGCAAGTATAAGGCGAAGGATTCGGTGATCGTGCATTCTTCAGCCTAAGCGTCTTCCGGGGCCAGATTGCTCCAATCATTGCCAAGCACTCTGGGGTTTGGCGTCATTTGGGCGGTAAATGGTTGCGGGTTCTCCTCGACAATCCAACACCAATCCGCCCTCCATTCCTCCCATTTGCTACGGAGCTCTCCCTCCAGATAGGCTTCCTTCTTGCCGACCCTCGAGATCCAAGCAATTCCTCCGGCAAGAGGCTCCCCTCTCTCAACTCGGGGTATAAAGAAGTGGCGGAAAAGGGCTACATTTGGATGGACTCCGACAAAGTTTTCGCAGAGATGTGCGAAAACTGCCATGGTCAGAACAGCATTGGGGGTGAAATCAAGGAGGCGGAACCCGTAGGTGTTCATGATGTCAGAAGAATTCAGAGAAAAGCGGGCGAGCCAATTTGTAGAAGAAGAAGCCTTGAAGAAGGGGTACCCAGTCGGGGCCAGTTCGAAGCGGCGGGAAGTACCGCCGTCTTGTGGATGCGCTCGCATCTCCGTCGACGAAGAGGTAGTAGTTCTCCCTCGGCTCCCTCGCCGGTACAGGGGAGAGAGGAAGATCGCCCGCTCCTTCCGCGCCTTAAAGCTAGCGCCTCGGCCGACTTCACGGCCTTCCCTTGTCGACTTCAGAGCCATGGCGGAGGTGGTGAGGAAGATCGTGGCGTTGATGATGCTTTGGTGGCGATGGGGGCAGAGCGCTGCTCTCTTTTCAGCCTTGAAGAGAAGGGGGGAGCAGCGGTGGTTCTCTCGAGATTGGACAGCAACTGGAAAAGTGGGCGACCTGCCCCTGTTTCCCCTGCTTATAAAGAGGGAGGGGGCGGACGTTCCGATTTTCCGAATAAAGAAACCCCCACGATCTCGCCCACGATCTCTCACACGACGCCGCACTCGATGCGTGCCGTTCGTGGAGGGCGTGGTGGGTCCGGGGTGAGTTATGGTGTGACCCGGGCCGCGGGTGCGTCTGCAGCCTGTTCGGCCTGGCCAACAGCTTCGGCACTGCAGGTGGCCCAGGCCCGGGGGCTCCTGTCGGTTTACTAGTATCCCGAACTTGTGCACGGGCAGTTGCAGCCCTCCGCGGCAAGGCTTACCGGGTGACCGCCAAGGTCCTCCGTGGTTCCTTTGGAGCCAAGGAGACAAGGCCCCGGCAAGAGGAGCTTGCCGGGAAGGCCACCCAAGGCACCTAGGAGACAAGGCCCCGGCAAGAGGAGCTTGCCAGGAAGGCCCGGTGAGCGACAAGCTTCCGGCGCGACAAGACAACAACGCGGCAAGGCGCTTGCCGCAGCAGACCACCACTCAGTACTGCGCTCCAAAGACATCCACTAATGTGTCGCCTGGGACCTTTCCAGCGCTGCGTGGCGAGAGGCTGTGCAGCCCGGCCGGTGAGTGTGGCAAGCGGCGCCGACAAGATTGCCATTGTGGCAAGCGGTGGCGCCCCAGCGGTCCCTGTTTGCCTTGTTAGAGGCGGCGTGAAGCGGGCATTTAATGCCTTTGTCCCCTGCCGTCGGGGTTAGGTATGATACACTATACACTGTCACGATTGTACCTTTGTCAGTAGCTGTCTGAACCACTCCTTTTACACTTTTACCCTTGTCTACGTTGCCACCTGTCGGAGACCCCTTGAGCATATAAAAGGAGGCCCATGTGCAACGTAGGGGGGGTTCGAGGCCAGACACGCTCGGTCTCGTTAGCAGCTCGTTTGTATTGTAGCACTCCAGCGCTCCCGAGCAAGAACTCAATACATCCAGACATGCAGCAGTAGGAGTGTTATCTCTCCGGAGAGCTCCGAAGCTGGGTAAACCTCTCGTGTGCGTCGCCTCGATCTGCTCTTCGTGCGACCTCCGCCTCCCGCCGAACCGAAAGGGGCTCGGTCCGCCGGTCCCATAGGTGCTCGTGGGTCAGGTCAGCCTGCCGCGACAAACTTTCCACCGTTTCATTTATCATGACATGCTCCATCATTGTCATATTGCTTTGCATGATCATGTAGTTGACATTGTATTTGTGGCAAAGCCACCGTTCATAATTCTTTCATACATGTCGCTCTTGATTCATTGCATATCCTCGCACATCACGGAGGCATTCATATAGAGTCACATTTTGTTCTAAGTATTGAGTTGTAATTCATGAGTTGTAAGTAAATAAAAGTGTGATGATCATCATTATTAGAGCATTGTCCCAAGTGAGGAAAGGATGATGGAGACTATGATTCCCCCACAAGTCGGGATGAGACTCCGGACTAAAAAAAAGGGAGGCCATAAAAAAGAAGAGAAAAGACCCAAATAAAAAAATGAGAGAAAAAGAGAGAAGGGACAATGTTACTATCCTTTTACCACACTTGTGCTTCAAAGTAGCACTGTGATCTTCATGATAGAGAGTCTCTCATTTTGTCACTTTCATATACTAGTGGGAAATTTCATTATAAAACTTGGCTTGTATATTCCAATGATGGGCTTCCTCAAATGCCCGAGGTCTTCGTGAGCAGGTAAGTTGGATGCACACCCACTTAGTTTCTTTTTTGAGCTTTCATACACTTATAGCTCTAGTGCATCCGTTGCGTGGCAATCCCTACTCCTCGCATTAACATCAATCGATGGGCATCTCCATAGCCCGTTGATTAGCCTCGTTGATGTGAGACTTTCTCCTTTTTTTGTCTTCCCACATAACCCCTACCATTATACCTTGTTCCACCATAGTGCTATATCCATGGCTTGCGCTCATGTATTGCGTAAGAGTTGAAAAGGCTGAAGCGCGTTAAAAGTATGAACCAATTGCTTGGCCAAAACCGGGGTCGTACATGATATGAATATTTTGTGTGGGGAAGATGGAGCATAGCCAGACTATATGATTTTGTAGGGATAACTTGCTTTGGCTATGTTATTTTGATAAGACATAATTGCTTAGTTAGTATGCTTGAAGTATTATTGTTTTTATGTCAACATTAAACTTTTATCTTGAATCATATCAAATCTGAACATTCATGCCACAGTGAGAAGAATTATATTGAAATTATGCCAAGTAGCACTCAGCATCAAAAATTCTGTTTTTATCATTTACCTACTCGAGGACGAGCAGGAATTAAGCTTGGGGATGCTTGATACGTCTCCAACGTATCTATAATTTTGATTGCTCCATGCTATATTATCTATTGTTTTGGACATTCTTTGGGCTTTATTATTCACTTTTATATTATTTTTGGGACTAACCTATTAACCGGAGTCCCAAATTCCGAGTGCTGTTTTTGCCTATTTCGAGTTTCAGAGAAAAAAGAATATCAAGCGGAGTCCAAAGCGGAATGAAACCTTCGGGAGCGTGATTTTTGGAGCGAACAAGATCCAGGAGACTTGGACCCTCGTCAAGAAATAAAGGAGGAGTCCACGAGGTAGGGGCGCTGCCCCCAGGCCGCCCTCCACCCTCGTGGGCCCCCCTGTTGCTCCACCGACGTACTCCTTCCTCCTATATATACCTACATACCCCCAAAGGATCAGATACGGAGCCAAAAACCTAATTCCACCGCCGCAACCTTCTGTACCCACGAGATCCCATCTTGGGGCCTGTTTTGGAGCTCCGCCGGAGGGGGCATCGATCACAGAGGGCTTCTACATCAACACCATAGCCCCTCCGATGAAGTGTGAGTACTTTACCTCAGACCTTCGGGTCCATAGTGATTAGCTAGATGGTTTCTTCTCTCTTTTTGGATCTCAATACAATGTTCCCCCCCTCTCTCATGGAGATATATTCGATGTAATCTTCTTTTGCGGTGTGTTTGTTGAGATCGATGAATTGTGGGTTTATGATCAAGTTTATCTATGAAAGATATTTGAATCTTCTGAATTCTTTTATGTATGATTGGTTATCTTTGCAAGTCTCTTTGAATTATCAGTTTGGTTTGGCCTACTAGATTGATCTTTCTTGCAATGGGAGAAGTGCTTAGCTTTGGGTTCAATCTTGCGGTGTCCTTTCCCCGATGTGATGGGGCAGCAAGGCACGTATTGTATTTTTGACATCGAGGATAACAAGATGGAGTTTTTATCATATTGCATGAATTTATCCCTCTACATCATGTCATCTTGCTTAAGGCGTTACTTTGTTTTTATGAACTTAATACTCTAGATGCATGCTGGATAGCGGTCGATGAGTGGAGTAATAGTAGTAGATGCACGCAGGAGTCTATTTACTTTTCTCGGACGTGATGCCTATATACATGATCATACCTAGATATTCTCATAACTATGCTCAATTCTGTCAATTGCTCAACAGTAATTTGTTCACCCACCTTAAAATACTTATTCTCTTGAGAGAAGCCAGTAGTGAAATCTATGGCCCCCGGGTCTATATTCATCATATTAATCATCCAATACTTAGTTATTTCCTTTGCTTTTTTACTTTGCTTTTATTTTACTTTGCATCTTTATCACAAAAATACCAAAAATATTATCCTATCATATCTATCAGATCTCACTCTCGTAAGTGACCGTGTAGGGATTGACAAACCCTTATCGCGTTGGTTGCGAGGATTTATTTGTTTGTGTAGGTGCGAGGGACTCGTGCGTAGCCTCCTACCGGATTGATACCTTGGTTCTCAAAAACTGAGGGAAATACTTACGCTACTTTGCTGCATCACCCTTTCCTCTTCAAGGGAAAACCAACACAGTGCTCAAGAGGTAGCAGCGTCGAAGTCGAGGTTGGGGTTCCAGTTCGCCACCTTGGTGAGAACCTTGGTCAGGGCACCCCGGCAAAGCTTCCGGGCCTCATCGGCCAGAGAGGCCGCCCTGCTAGAGCGAAGATGCTCTAGGGCTCCAAGGACACCCTCGAAGAATAGGGTCAGCTTGGTGTTGGGAGTCACGTTGGGCTCCGGGGTGTACCTCACATTTGGCATCCCCATGGTAGCCAGCTGCGTGGTGATCCTGCCGCCGACGCCTTCGAGGCGGCTGATCTAGCGGTTCTCGCCCTCCACAAAATCCTTGTGGTTGGCAGTTTCGTTCTTCCACAGCTGCTTCTCGGCCTCCAAATCTTTGGCCAGGGTATCCTCCCGGGCCTTGGCCTCCGAGAGCGTCCCCTCAAGGCCCTCCAGCTTCAGCTTCGGTTCCTTGATGGACTCATTGGCCGTGGAGAGTAGCCCGTCCTTGCTAAGGACTGCGCCTGCGCGTCGGCCAAGGCGCCATTGGCCACTTCCCTCTCCCCCGTCAGCTCCAGGGCTTGCCTCTTCAGCTCGTCCCGCTCCACCTCCAACTCCTTCACCTTGCCGGCGTGGACCTGAGCTTGGGCATTGAGCGCCTCCTCGTGCTTCTTCTCCAACTCCTGGGTCCGCCGCAGGACAAGCTTCTCAACCTCCTCGTCCTTGCCGCGGAGTGTCGCAGCGAGCTTCTCCTCACGAGCGGCAAGGTCCTCCTCCTGGGAGTTCAGCGCGGCCTGGTGCTGGGACCGAGCGGCCTCATCCTTGGTGTCCTGGTTCTTTGCCGTATCTTGGGCCTTCTTGATGTCGGCCTGCTTCGTGACGAGCTCCACCTTACGCTTGGCCAGCTCGTCTTGGGTGGTCTTCAGCTCCTCGCAGGCCTGGCGGAACCGAGCCTGCGTCTCGACGATGAGCCCTTCGAGGTCTGCCTCCGCCTTGTCCACCGCTGCCATCCTGGACTTGGTCTTGTTCAGGCGGGCGCGGTGGAGTGCCTGGAGCTTTCGAAAGCTGGTGCCCATGTCCTGGAGGAGCCGCTCTTCCTGGGAACCGCCGCCGTCGGTGCTCGGCTCGTCAACGACTTCAAGCCCGATGGCGGCAAGCACCCCCTCGTCGAACACCTCTCCCTCGGTGGGCGCCCTCGTGCTCGCCGTCCCTGGGAGGTGGACGAACAGGTCGTCGCTCACCTTCAGGTACTTGCCCGAGCCAGAGACAGCGGAGGAGGAAGGTTGGTCGTCAACCGCCTCCTCCTCAGCAGCGGCCTTGCCGGCCTCCTCGGCAGCAGCCTTGCCAGGCTCCCCGGCAGACCCCTTGGCGGCGTCCTCAGCAGTATCCATGGCGGCCTCCTCGGCGCTGATCTTCTCAGCCTCCGCCATGGCGTCCTTGGCGACATCCTCATGACGGTGTCTAAGTCCTCCCGGTCCGCCGAGGGAGGATCTAGATATCGAGAAGGGGATGAGGCGAAGCCAAGACCAAGGTTCGAAAAGAAAGAGAACAGGGACAGAAGGCGAGTGACTTACCCGTGTCGGGCTGGGAAGAAGAGGCCCCCTCCCCGCCAACATCTGGCACCGAGGCAGAGCCACCAGCGCCCAAGTTTGCCTCCTCCTCCTCTGTGTGCATGGGCTCGGTAATTGGCGCCCTTGCCGGGGACGCCCCTCGGGGCGGCATGGTCGATGGGGGCGGCGCGTTGGGGGTAGCCCTCAGTGGCTCCTCCTGCTGCCGTCCTCCTCCTGCAATCACGGCAAGGTCAGCGCCAAGGGATCGTACCCCCAACACACGTTGACGAGGGGCGAGTGATGAGCTTACACTGGGGGTTGTGCTGGGGGCTGTTGTCCGATCTGCTCAACACCACCAGCGGTGTACCAGAAGTGCCTGCCGGGGGCTGGCCGCCCGCCGAAGCCCTGGCCCTCTTCACCCTCTGGGCCAGCGTCTTCACGTCTCTGCGAAGATGAAAACAGATCAAGATAAGCGGCACAGTCTGCGGAGACGGAGATGACAAAAAAGAGCAAGATACTTACTCATCCTCCACCACCTCTTCTGTTGCCTTCCTCTTCCTTCTTGGGCCGAGGTACCCAAAATCAAAGACGACCTCCGTGTCGGCATCTTCCGGAGGAGGGGAGGAGGGTGGAGTCTGGCCACGCCTGGACGAAGAAGAGGCAGTTGCTTTCTTCTTCGCCACCGCGACCTTTACGAACTTCCTCGCCACAGTGGCCCTCGTTTGGCACACGGACGCCTCCTGGGCTTGCTGCGGTTGCACGGCCCTGCCGAGCCGAACCGGCTCGCCAGAGCTGGCCCGCCGCAGGACTCACCCTCTCCCTGTGACCGGAGGGTCGGCAGTCTCGACCTCCTCCTTCGACGACTCGTCGACCACATCTTCGATGAGAGGGGCCCCGGTGCCAGTGCTGCTGGCCTCCCCAGCGGACTCCGCCCACTGGGCGAGCTCCTTTTCCTCCTTGGCCGCCGTGGCCTCGTACTCCACGCCGCCGGCGCTGCCGGCCTCCCTAGCGAGCTCCGCCTCCGCCGCCCTGGCGGCGATGTAGTCCAGCTCCGCCTGGGTGGTGTCCTGGACGAGTAGCGGCTCGTCGCGGATGTACTTCTCCACCAAGGAATCAAAGAACTCCTGCACTTGATCCGCTGGCGGCTCGGCCCTATTTGGGACGAGGCCGTGTGTGTTGAACTCCGGCATCATGGCAATGATGTCGTTTCAGCATGAGTTATTGCTCAGCGGGACCACCCCCATCGGCAACCCAAACAAGGGCCCCTTGGAGACCTTGCCGGCCTTCGCGGCCTTGCCGAACCACTTGACCTTCCCGTCGTGGTTCACGTCGAGCTGGAAGAGTCGCTGGCAGAAGTGGGCATGCCCCATCACAGTGAGGTTGTGGTCCAAGCTGGGGCAAAGCCTCATGATGTCGGCCGCATTCGTGAAGTGTCAGGCCGGCCTCCCCTTGTTGTGCAGCGGAGTGATTCAGCGGCGGATGAAATCCGCCCCAATCATCTCAAGGGTGAGCCCGACCTCAGTGAGGAGAAGAATACTGGTGGTGGCAACCATGAGCTTCGCATCGTCGGCATCAACATCACCCCGGTCTTTTCTGCGAACCGGCGGCGCCTGGCGAACCTGGCAGAATTCCTGCTGGTCCTCCTCCTCAATCCAGCACCACCGGCCCCACCACACCTGCCACCTCTCCTTCTGAGCGCCCTCCGGGTATGTCCCTTTGGTCCTTGGGATCCAGTCGACACAACCAGAGATGGCGCCTCCCTTTTGGATTCGAGGATAAAAGTAGTGGCGGAAGAGCGCTGTGTTGGGGAACACTCCGGCAAAGCCCTCGCAAAGATGTGCAAAAAGAGCCATGCACGCCACGGCATTTGCGGTAAATTCTAGAAGGTGAAAGCCGTAGGTGTGCATGATATCATTGAAGAAATCAGAGAAAGGGGGGCAGAGGCTGCAGGAAAAGTAGTCGACGAAGAATGGGTACCGATTCGGGCCGGCTTCGGCGAAAGCAGTAGGGATGACGCGCGTGGCCGGATACCCCGTCGTCTCCCCCCCCCCCCGTCTTGCACCCCCATAGGTGCTTGAAGTAGTCCCAGAGATAGACCGCATCGACCATCATGGGGAAGTAGGCGGACTGCATCTGCCGTGCCGCCAACTCGCTTTCCGGCGGCTCCTTCGCCTCGGCGTCCTTGGCCACTCCCTTGCTTTTGCTGGTTTTGGGTGACATGGCGGCTGCGAGAGGCGAAGGATGAAGGACGATGAAGGCGCGGCGGCGACGAGCAAAGGCAAGAACTTGAGAGGGAGGAAGAAGGGGACGGCGGTTCAGAGATTGGAGAAAAGGCGGAGGGTAAATGAGCAGCGCGCCTGCGGTTATTCCTTTTTATGGGGAAGGCACGAGCCGCCTCTTTACCATTTTTACTATGATGTGACGCATGCGTGCAGGAACCGCCCCACGCATGACCCCCACGTCATGCACGACCCTCCACGACACGCATTCAACGTGGGTCGTGGGAAGCGCAAGAGAGCAAAAAAAATTACGGCGGTAAAAATCCGCCCACCTGCCCGCGCATCGTTCTGGGCCTGGCCCAACAACGTGTTGCGCTTATGTGAGGCCCAGGCCCGGGGGTTCCTGTCAGTGTACAAAAGTAGGGGCACTCCTTTTTTACCCCTTTACTTGTGCACGGCAGGCGATCGAGCAGCCCACGACCACCTTGGCGAGGCGAAGAAGGAAGCCGAAGCGCAAGGCAACCAAAGCAACGCCAAGACCAAGAGACACAAAGAGCAAGAGGGCGAGGTGGACTTCCCCAGCAAAACCCTTGCCGGGGCAGCCTCCGCAGCCCCGGCAAGAGCCTTGCCGGGGCAACTTGCCCGACGCCAGCAGAGCGAGTCACCCTTGAGCCTGAGGGTTCCAACGCTACCAACAACCACAGTGGAACCAAGGCTCGGGAGGCACCTCCGTGGTGGCATGAAGATCTTTGTCAAGATTATAAACACACAAGATCAGATGAGGACCAGAAGACGATGCTCCTCGGCAGGATCCTAGCCGAGGAAATCCACAAGACCCCCTGCAAGACCCTTGTCGGGGACGACCATGGTGCCAAGGCAAGACCCTTGCCGAAGACACTTACGGGGCCGCGGCCAGGCCCGCGTCTGCCAAGGCTCCACCGCCGTCCCCATGCAGCTGCCAGCTCAACTAGCTAAGAAGGCACCTGCGTGGCGACGAGCGGCCTCCACGACCTACTCAGCAAGCACCTGCAGATCTTCGTGAAGACTCCACCACCGCGCTAGCCCAGCAGCCAGCCAACATGGCGCGACAACGCCTCGTCAGCTCGGACACGTGTCGAAGCCAGGCGAGGCGCCGATAGCTGGGACGAGCTTCCTTGCCGTTCCCGATAAAGCAAGAGGGGCACGTCGGCAGCGCATTAAATGTGTTTGTCCGACGGTGCCAGAGGATAGACTCATCCACTGTACACCTTTCCACCTCCTGTGTACCACTGTGGCGACCCCTTTTGTCTATAAAAGGAGGCCCGAGGCGACCAGGAGGAGGATTGGGATCTTTTGGACTAGGGACACACCGTAGCTAGTTCAAGAACTCAAGAACACTCAGATACATACACCAAAGCAGGACTAGGGTATTACGCATCCTCGTGGCCCGAACCTGGGTAAACGATCTTTGTGCTTCCTGTCAGACCCGCTCTTTGCACAACCCCGCGCCCGCCAACCGTAGAAGGGATTCCTGTGATCCCATAGGTGTTGCTTCCACCGACACCCTACGACAATTGTACGTGGCATATGAAATCAACATTCTTATACGGTTGGTCAAGCCACCAACAAAAGTTGAAAATCGTCAATTTGAGTTTTTCTTCATTTTTGAAATTCCTTAGTTGTTCAATTTCTTCAACTTTGCAATATCTTCACTGTTTCCGTCGTTTTTCTTCTTTGGCTATATATATATATTTGAGTTTAAGTCCTCTACAGCATTCACTTATTGCTAATTCTTCAAGTTGCCTTTTTCTGCTAAGTGAATGTGATCGGACCCTTCCCCCTCTATGCTAAACTCAACCCAGTCTGTTCACAAATTCTTCGTGTGCGTTCTATTTGAAACACGTTCAAAATCTTCACTGTGTCCTTGTCAGCTGAAGCATTTGCGAACGAAACATTAAAATTTTCATATCTGAATTTTAGGCTGTTGCTGCCCAGACCGTTCCACATTCCACGATATGATTATCCTATTCACCCACGATCTCACACGATCTCCACCTCTCTGTACGTGGGTGACACATGTCGCACAAATGAGAAGGGTCAGGGGCATGTTCGTCCATTTTCCTCGGGCGAGCGGTTTTTACTCCTCTCGGCCTCACTCCCTCGCTCGAGCTCTCAAAACCTAGCGCCGCCGCTACTTCCATCATCACCGGTGAGGAAGAGATTCGCTGCGTCGACCTTGTCGCCGTCTTACTCGCGCCGGCCGTGGATTTCTTCACTCCACCAGCACCGTAGTTGTCTTCCTCTGCCAGGTTAGGGCGTGGAAGATCTGAACTTACGAGCTTCAAATCTACTATTCACAGTTCGTCGTGTTCTTCGTCAAGGGTAATTAAAAGTCATTTTTACTGCCCTTGTTGATTCCTTTGATTTCTAAAAATCTTCAAAAGGTGTTTATTCTTCAATCTTCACACTCTAAACACCTCACACACACATCTGTTCTTGATCTGTTTCCCTAAGCAACATTTTTCTTCAAGATTCCTCAATTGTGTGGATTTCCAATCTATACAACTCTGGAACCTAAGTCGAAGAAAGCTTAGTGAAATTCCTCAAGACACATCTGGTCAAATTCCTCAAACTTGTTCTTTTTGCAAAAACTTCTGAGAACGCATCTGACCTCTCCAAATTCTTTGCACCTATACTTTGTTTACAGGTACACATGTCCGCTGCTGAATCACCAGGTTCTCATCAACTTAACTCATTTGCAGCATTCCTCGAAGAAAAGTTACATACCTCATCACAGAACTCAATTGTTCAGAATCCTCAGCTAAAGAAAATGACCGATGGCAAGAAACCTCAGAAGGGAGGGAAGAAGTTGGAAGTCAACAATGCTTTAGAGATACCTGAAGAAATTTATGCAGGGTACTGCATTCCTCCTCATGAGACAAAGAATGAGCGTAAAGTGCGCATTCAGAGGATAGAGAGGAGATGGGCCAGTGAATGGAGGGAATATTGCCATGTCACTCCCAAGTACATGAAGAAATTCGCTGTACACCCTCCCTGCCCAAGACCTCCATTGGCACCAGGCCAAGTAGCTGATCCCTCTAGCATCAGAAGAGGTGAGGATTTCCCCAAGGAGTGGGCCAAGCGTCAAGCTAAGCTGGCCAAAATGGCAAAAGAGGCAGTGAAGAAATTCAATGAAGATTCTGCTGTGACACTCCAAAAAAAATTATTTGGTTTTTGACAAACCCTTTATTTGATTTGAAGGAGGCTACTTAAAATCTTTCCAAAAGCCCCTCCTTCTCAAAAATTTATCTCCTATGACAAGTATTTTGTTTGTGTATCTCCCTCAACCTTGGTGTTTGGTTTTAAAAAACCGTCCTTCCGATTTTAACTCATCTCAATAAATTTTTGGAAATTAAATTTCTATTAAAAGGAGACCCTATGGGTTTTGGGACTATTCTTTTGTTTTGCAACCACCCATTGTTTTACCATGCCTCATGTCAAAATTTCTCCCGAAACCCCTCCCTCCACTTTGGGCCAAGCCAAATATTCTATTCCAACAAGTTCAACCCATTTTTGAATTTTATTTCATTTATTTTATCCCCAAAAATAGTTATGTCTTTTATTTTGGGCCTAGGTGATTTACAAAGGAAGTATCTGATCTCCTTTGAGTTTTGATCTCAAACCAACTCCTCTGGCTAGTCCCTAGCACCCCCAACCTAGACCATCAAGATCCACTCTTCCACAGTTCAAAATTTTTAAGTTTCACACACTGCAAGTTTGGACCAGATTTGGCAAATTTGGTGAAATTCATATTTTCTCTTCTCCAAAAATTCTGACAAAAATCAGGCAGCTCCCAGGTGCATTGAGAGGCCACCTCACCAAAGATCAGCTCCAGATAAATTTCCCATATGCCAAAATCATTTCATCGAACACCTGGCAGGCATTGTTGTTGTACATATTCAGAGTTCAGTGTTTCAGTCGACTGTCAGTGTCGTTTTCTTCAGAGTCACGGCATCGATCTCACCAGTGCCCACTCTGGAGCCATGCGCACTGCTCCTTCATCTTATCCAGAGCCCCGCACGGTTCTTTGGACAGGCACCATCGTCGGTGGTGACGTGTCCCGCCGACGCCGGCAGCTTCTGCGGTGGCAGAGCCAACCAAAGCTGACGGCGAGGATCAGCCCGGCTTTTGGCGCCGTCGGCCCGCCCAAGCCACCCGAGGCCTCCGCATGGCGTCGGCTTTGCTGGAATGCAGCTGCGGCCTGTCGCCGTGCTTTGAGCAGCGCGAGCATGCTCCCCGCCCGGCAGGCTCCGTGCGCCATTCCGTTCGGAACTTGGAGTATCAACCAAGGCAGGCCAAGCTTAGCACCTAAACCGGACCCGTAGGCCCCCACGGTGATGCCTAGCCCCCTAAACCACCTGACCAACTGCTGCACCGCCGTAATCATTGTCGGAGTTATCCCGTTCACAGCCACCGCCTCGGATCAGCTATAAAAGGAGCCCCCGAGCTCGCTCTCGACCCGGCACCACAACTCCACCTCACCAGAGCACCGCCAAGCCACCAGGAGGACCCCGAGGAGGTCTCCTTCCCCGACTCCGGCCGCCCCGATCCGCCTCGGGCTCCGGCTTGATTCACTCAGGTGAGGCCACCTCCGACTCCCAAACCACGTCAGCAGCCCTCTGGTGCACCCAGTGTTCTAACCCGAGCCTCAATTCAACCTGTGTAGCCCTCCCCGACGAGATCCACCAACGCCCGAACCACCGCCCGTCGGAGTTGAGGTCGCCGTCGACGTGGTGCTCGCCGTCGACCGACTCCACCACCCACAGTTGCGGAAGGACCCAAGGAGTCCGTAGGTACCACCCACTCCTCCTAACTCGCTGTGGATCGCCGCCGGCGACCACCGCAGCCTTCGGGCGCCGGTGACTCTGTTTCAGATTTTAAACCCGACAAGTGGGACCCCCCGTCAGCTTTTTCTTCTTTTTGAAACGTTTTCTGAAAGCATGCCTTCGGCGAGATACGTTTCCCTTTGGAGTTGGCGGGTTTTTAATCTAACCGTTTTCTGTTTTTATAAGCTAGCCCCTGGGAACTTTCTGTTTCATTACAGACAAGTCCCTGGACTAAAACTTTAATAACTCTTAAACAGAAAATGATTTTTGATTGATTCTTTTTCTGTCACCTTGATTTTTCTGTCTAGTTTTTTATCATGTTTATTTGAAAAATATTTGGGACACTTTTTTTGCACACACGGTATTTACGTTAGTACGTATTTTTCTTATACCGTAGACACCGGAGGAGGTGACGGAACCGTGAACTTCACCGAGCTAGACTCCGACTACTCCGAACCAGGCAAGCATGTTTGAACCTTTGATATGATGAGTGTTTTGCATGTTTGCATTGAGTAGTCAGTTCATGGCATGATTATATGCATAGCAGTAAGGGTTATATTACATGGAAAGCTATTGCAAGTGAGCTTCGAAACTCGATGTGAGTTTACATGATCATGTGGTGACATGATGGGTGGTAAGATGGTATTGTTGTAGCATGCCAGTCTTATGCCAAACTACTTAACTCTAGTGTCAACGTGAATCAAGTCACGTTACCATCCGTTCTTTTTCTTGTACTACCACATGTTTTCTTTATGGAATATGGTATAGTAAGTTGCAAACCTCTTTCCTGGTACACACCAAACAGAGGGGCCGGGATGAGGGTTCCATATTACTGGATTAAAGCCCGTCATCCGGTCAGGGAGCATGGGTGTTTCCGGTTGGGACCGAGAGGGGGGCACCCCTTAGAGCGCGCGAGATAAATTTGATCCCATGCTATTTGAGGTTGTGACCTCCCCGTCTTAGAGTTTTTCTTGAACGTTGCCTAGGGTGATTCCTAGCAGCGGAATGTGGAATTGGGTGTGTACTGGTTAGATGTGTTTCTTCTAAAATACCGTGTGGAACTAGTCCCTTGCGACTCACCGAAATCCGTTGGCTATGGTTTAATAGTACAAACTCTGCAGATTCAAACTCACTCAAGTAACCGTACCTATGATCAAGGTCTGTGTTCAACCTGTCCTTGTCAGTCTCAGTGTCAGTTTCCTTGACAATCTCCGGTGAACAACCATGTGTGGAAAACTCGGCTATATGATTACTCCCGTGGATGGATTAACCCGTTTATTATTACTATGTGCTGAGTAATTTTCTTGGAATGGTCTATACTGCTTGAATATGACAATGAAATATAAGCCCTTTATGTGATATCGCTCAGACGTCCGACTGTGGCACTCTTGTTATTTACTTTTGATATAAGCCCTTTATGTGATGTCGCTCAGACGTCCGACTGTGGCACTCTTGTTATTTACTTTCGATATAAGCCCTTTATGTGATGTCGCTCAGACGTCCGACTGTGGCACTCTTGTTATTTACTTGCGATATAAGCCCTTTATGTGATGTCGCTCAGACGTCCGATTGTGGCACTCTTGTTATTTACTTATGATATAATCCCTTTATGTGATGTCGCTTTGACGTCCGACTGTGGCACGCACTGTCATTTACTTTTCAATATAAGCCCTTTATGTGGTGTAGCTTAGACGCCCGACTGCGGCATGTTAATTTATTTGTTCACCATTCGAGGAGTCGCTTCAGACACTCGATAAGTTTTTTGTTATATTTTGTTGGGATTTCGGGAGGACTACCGCCTGACTTCCTTTTATTTATCATGTCGTGCAAGTTTATCATTTGAGTGTGCATTGCCAGTTGCTCATGCTGCATCATGCTTATATTTGTTATATCTTATGTCCGAACTGTCTTGCGAGTACATTCAAAGTACTCACCTGGCTTGTTGATTTGGCGGATGTTGGCGAAAGGCGATCTTATGGATGAAGAGTTCGATAGCAAGTCCGACGCCTAGAGGAGTCCCAGTCAGTCCCGTGCAAGCCTGGAATTTATCACTTGTACCATATCCGCTTCCGCTACCCGAATAAATCATCGAGCCTCACTTCGACGCTCGATGAGCTGCAAGAGTAGGAATCAATGTCACCCACTTCACTGTGACATATCCACCGCCACGTTCAAATACGAGTCAGTAGTATGCCACCACACCCTTGTGTCATACCCACCTTTATGTATATTATTGGCGTGCTTGTAATAAAATTGTTGAGCAACCTCAGCTCAACCCTGTAATATATTTAGTACTTCTAGATTTCTGTATCAAGAATTTGTCTACCAGTAAGGAGGACTCTCCTATACTGGAAATAAAAGGATCGGTTTCTCAATAAGTATTTTATTGAAAAACTGGTCGTGACATCTGTTGCTGCCACTGCTGAGGCCTCTGCTAGCAAGCCTAAGAAGGCTATGCCCAAGAAGCCTGCACACAGGCCCTGCGCTTCTGCTTCAATGCCCTCATGGCCAAGCACCTCAGAAATGCCCTCACGGCCCAGCTCTGCAAAGCCCTCACGGCAAATTCCTCAAGCTGTTCCTGCTCCTCCGGCAAAGTCCTCAGCACCTGTGCATCTTGCTTTGTGTCAAAGGACCACAGGCAAATCAATTGCCTCAGGAGCCTCTGCAAGTTCTTCAGCTCCTCCGAATTCCTCAACAGGCCCTACCTTGCTGAAGACCAAGGCCACTGCTGGACGAGGCTCTAGACCAAGTCCTCACAAGAAGCAGGTTGCCTTTCAAGTACCGTCCGATGAAGACGGGCGATGATGAGGAACTTTCCAAATCATCGAGAGATAGACAAAGCAAAGGGCTGCTAGAGCCAAAAGGAAGTGAAGTTCCTCTCTTACTGGATCCAAAGTTGATCCTTGAGTACATTGATCTCTAGCACAAGGACCCCAACACTCCTATGCCCGACTTCAAGCTGACTCCTGGCCAAAGTCACATGCTGACCGCCTTCATTGGCGAAGAAAAATGGAAGTTTGAAAAGGCCGAGCTGAAGAAAGCTTCGATACAAAGGGAGCCTTTTCTGAAGAAGAATGTTGTCAAAATGACAACTGATGAACTTGTGGTTGTTCAATCTGAAATCAAAAACCTCAGTGATGAATTTTACGCGTACCGTGCTGATTGGCTAGGAGCCAAGGTCAGATTAAATCAAGTTGGCTGAAGGATTCACCACCAATGTTGCAGCCCCAACGCAACATGAATCTCCTCAGGCTGAAGCATCTGCTCAGCAGACTTAAGAACATGCCAGCACCGCTGATGAAAATCAGTCTGCTGATGAAAATGAGAGTACAAGGGCTGATGCATCTATTCCAACCGCTGATGAAATTGCCAGGGCAACCACTAGTGTTGCACCTGAAGAACAAGCCAGGCCAGCTGAGGCATCAACTGCTGAGCCTGAAGAAACTAAACCAACCAGGCAACTTGAAACAGTTGTGCCTAAAGAAAATGAACCAATTTCCTCTGCTCCTCCTGCACCAACACCAAGTCTAGTTCTTCCTTCTGCATTGGAAGCAAAGAAAACCAAAGCTGCGAAGCGAGCAGCAGTAAAGAAGAGGAAAGCATTTGCTTCATCACAGTCTTCAGCACCGAAGAAGATGAAGATGTTGACAAGCTCTTTTGAGAATCCCATCGATGTTGTTCCTGTCTCCAGTATGCCATCAAAGGAACTCGTTCCTTTTGGAGAAGAATATGTGATCCCAAGCGGATTTGATGAAGACATTCCTTCTGCTGCTTCTTCAGAGCAGTTGGACGAAGAAATTGAAGTGGATGATATCCCTTCAACTCCAGTTGTTTCATCGTCAGTGCCTCAGTTCACAGCTAAAGAGGCAGGCGTTGAAAAATTAAGTGAAGAAGATGAAGACATGGACATTGGGAGCACCACGCATGTGATGAATGATGACTTTTGGGAAAGTCAGCACCCCAACTCTCCTTTGTTCACGCCACTGCAACAAATTCCTCAGTATCCAGTGCACACTGAAGTTCAAATGGGCTCTAACGAACCTCACGCCACTCCTTCCATTCCTAAAGAAATTCCAGCCAGTAGTGATGATGAAAATGCTAATGAAGAAAAGAAGACTCAGTCAAGAATCAAGGCAGAACTGAAATTCCTCACTGTGGTGCCTGAGAATGTGATTCCTGAGCCTCTGATGACTTTGACTGATACTCCTCAGCCTAAGCCGAAGAATCCCTTCTCTAAGAAGCAAAACTTCAAGGCTGATGACTTCTTCCACGAGCATGTATTACAATCCTTATGACTCCGCTCGCCTACAAAGGAAGCGTTTCTGGACCGCAAGCCAAGCCAACTTCTATTCTTCACTGCTTTTTGATAAGGACAAAGTCTTCGAGCATGAGCATATTCCTCATGTGGACATGGAATCGCTGCCTTGCTTCACACCAGTTCTCAGCATTCTTCACGACGCTGGATTGCTCAACTTCTGCACCGATATCTGTGATTGGAATGAAGATCTAATTCTTCAGTTTTATGCGACACTTCACATCATAGAAAATGCTGAAGATGTGAACTCTTGGGTGTTGGACTGGATGATAGAAAACACTCACTTCAAAGCACTAGCCTCGGAATTGCTTCATGCCCTGCCTGTTAGTCCTCCCCTTGAAGGTGCTCGTTGTATATATCATGAACCTGAACTCACAGATCACTATATGCAAGTGTTGATGAAGCCACTGAAGCCTGGTCACGCCCCAAGGAACAAATTCCTCGTGAAGGAATTGCTATATGTGACACGGACTTTCTATCGCATTCTGTCCAAGACAGTCCAATCAAGGGCCACGACTCGAATGAAGAAGAGGTTGTTGGCATCAAGAAGAATTTTCTGTTCAACATCATTCATGGCGTTCCTGTCAACTACCATGATTTCTTCATGAGGACTCTGGCCAATGTTGCATTGTCCCCTTTTGAATTGAAGGCTTACGCTCCCTGGATTATGAGATTCCTCAGATCCAGGTCTTCAATCAATTACAGGGCTGACACACTCAACCATGGCAGCTACTTGCCCCCCATTGAAGTTCTCAAGCGGACATTTTCCTCAGCTGATGAAAAGGGCAAGGCTACTGCTGTTATTGATGAAGGCATTCGTCCATTGGATGGTCAGTTACGCAAAGTTGCATCTTACTCCACCAACAATGACTTTGCCACTCATGACTCTGCCGCCAATGCCACCAAGAAAAATCCTCAAGGCACAGCTCCAAGGGTGATGACTGATCATGAGCTTCTCCTCAGTCTTCACCAGAAGGTTGATCAATTCCACAAATAGGCTAAGCGTCAGTTTGGTTCAATTCTTCACAACATGACTGCTATACACAATTCAGTGAAGAATAACCACTACTACCTCCATGAAGTATTCAATTGCACCTGGGCTGTTCTGTCTCATCTTTATGGTGAAGAAGATCTCAAGTAGATGGGCTTCAAGCAGGACTTTGATTGGTCTCAGCCACCGTCGAAGAAATTCAAGAAAGTCAAAGTTCCTTCTTTGGTAGCCAGATCATATTCTTCATCTCGCGAGACTGATGAGCATGAAGATTTGGACGACACTGCGGCAGGCCCTACTTCAACAACCAAACCCAACAACGCTGGCGCTCCTCCATCATCTTCTTGATATTCTTCAGGGGCGTTAGTCCTCATTTTTCATCCCTTTTGGTCATTCCATGACAAAGGGGGAGAAATTTGATTTAGTCTTCAAGCGGGTCTGTATATGTGGGCGTTTTTTTCTAAGTTACAACTCTCGTTCTTCTGAAGACTTTATTGGATCGATTTGTAAACTTAAACCCGATGGTGGTCTGATACTTTTGCTATGTTCTTCTGCATGCTATTTCCTCATATATGTTAATGCACGCATGCTGAATTACATCAGTCACCATATTTCACCATGCATTTCAAATTCTTCATATCATATGTTAAATGCGTGTATGAATTACAAGATATAGGGGGAGATCTCCATGATTCTACTCTTCAAATGTGCATTGCTTCAAAAGAAAATTCCTCACTATGCACATCTTCAGGGGGAGTTCTTCTATATCTTGCAATCAAATTCCTCAATATGATTATTTACACTTCATATGTTTATCCCCGTTGAAAACTTAACCTATATTGTCATCCACCACCAAAAAGGGGGAGATTGTAAGTGCATCTAGTGCCCCTTAGTGATTTTTGTGTATTGAAGACTTATAGGTTAAGGGACTGATGTGTTTGTGAGTGTACACAGGTATATAAGTCTATGAGGAGTTTGATATTTACAGAGAAAGTCGACCCCTAAAAATGAATGTCTTCAACTGAAGACTTTGGATTTCTGAAGACTTTCTGAAGACTTTGAAAGTGAAGAAATTGGTGTGACCATGAAGACTTGATTTCATGCGAGGAACATGAAGCGTGAAGACTTTTGTTTTTGTAGTTTCATTTTCTCTTTCTTGAGTCATTGGAAACACCATACTGTTAAAGGGGTTTGAGGAAAAACTAAGGAAAAGTTTCCAAGTGATGCTCATCTCAAAATCCTACACCTACGAATCCTTTCGAGTGAAACCATTGGAGATCTCATGCAGTCCAGTCAATTTCTTCAGTGACAGAGACGAAGTTCTTCTGGCCTCTTGGGAATTTTTTCTGATTGAGTAGTTAGGAATTCGCCAGTGAGGATTGCCTACAAGTGAGGAACATGATAGCCCTGAGGAATTTGATAGTCAAATTTCTGACCGTTGCTGTGCTATGCACCAGCTGTCCCAAAATATCTACCCACCTAACGGTCATATCATTGAAGGGCATTTATGTCTTATCATGTCGGGTTGCTCCCTAGGCTATAATTAGCCGCCCCCTACAACCACTACCTGGTTGGCTGCTCCGAGAGAAACTAACACTTGTCATTGAGAGCATCCCATCCTCCGAGGATTTTGAGTGAAAATCATAAAGTGAGGAAAACCCAAACCCAAACACCTACAAACCAAAAGTGATTGAGCATCACTGAAGAAATTGTTCCTGTGTGGATCCAATACTTGTTACCTTTGAAGACTGTGCATCTTCCAGACGGTTAGGCGTCATGGTCTAGACCATCCAAGAGGAAATTATGGATAGCCGAGTGACCGAGTTTGTGAAGGTTTGGAAGTCACCTAAAGACTTACCACGAGTGATTGGGCGAGTGCTGTGTGACCTTAGCTCAAGGAGAATACGATGAGGAATGTGTGTCCTCAGGTTTAAATACCTAGCCGCTCCAACCAGACGTACAACTGTCACAGTAGTTGGAACTCGTCTACCAAATCACTGTCTTCACCAAGCCTACTGGTTCTTTTTCCTCAAACCTTCCATTTCCTCTTTACTGTTTTGTGTGCTTGTTCATATCTGTTTGAAGACTTTGACTGAAGACTTTCTCAATTTCCTCAGTCCAATTTCTTCAGTCTGTTTGTCTTCATCCTGTTTATCCTGTGCTTACGCTTTCTGTACTCTGTGTTTTTTTTCATTTCGACATGATATCTATGCTTATGTTATGTTATGACTGCATCTGATTACTTATTCCACTGCCAGTATTTCTTCGCTAAGGAATTTCCTCACCCTGAAATTCCTTAGTGAAGAATTCATAAAAATCGCCTATTCACCCCCCCCTCTAGTCGACTTAACACACTTTCATGTACTGTGAGCTTTGCTATTATAGTTGGATCTTATGATGTTTCTCCCCCTCTACCTTCTTGTAATGGATTGAGTTCTCCCTTTGAAGTTATCTTATCGGATTGAGTTTTTAAGGATTTGAGAACACTTGATGTATGTCTTGCATGTGCTTATCTGTGGTGACAATGGGATATTCACGCGATCTACTTGATGTATGTTTTGGTGATAAAATTGCGGGTTTTGTGACCTTGTGAACTTTTGTCACGATTAGGGGTTGGCACACGTTTTCGTCTTGACTCTCCAGTAGAAACTTTGGGGCACTCTTTGAATTTCTTTGTGTTGGTTTGAATAGGTGAATCTGAGATTGTGTGACGCATATCATATAATCAAACCCGCGGATACTTGTGGTGACATTGGAGTATCTAGGTGACATTAGGGTTTTGGTTGATGTGTGTTTTAAGGTGTTATTTTGAAATGCGACTCTAGGGCTGTTTGTGACACTTATAGGAATAGCCCAATAGATCGATCAGAAAGAATAACTTTGAGGTGGTTTCGTACCCTACAATAATCTCTTCGTTTGTTCTCCGCTATTAGTGACTTTGGAGTGACTCTTTGTTGCACGTTGCAGGATTCTTATATGATCTAATTATGTTACCATTCTTGAGAGAACTTGCACTAGTGAAAGTATGAACCCTAGGCCTTGTTTCCAAGCATTGCAATACCGTTTTCGCTCACTTTGTTACTTGCTACCTTGCTGTTTTTTATATTTTTCAGTTTACAAAAACCTATATCTACCATCCATATTTCACTTGTATTACCATCTCTTCGCCAAACTAGTGCACCTATCCAATTTACCATTGAATTAGGTGTGTTGAGGACACAAGAGACTCTTTGTTTTTCGGTTGTAGGGTTGTTTGAGAGAGACCATCTTCATCCTATGCCTCCCACAGATTGATTTTGCTACTATCCTACAAAACTCTGCGCTTGGAGGCCCAACACGAGTCTACAAGAAGAAGGTTGCATAGTAGACATCAAGATCTTTTCTGGCGCCGTTGCCGGGGAGGCTAGGTAAGCGGCACTAACACCCCGTCAACTAAGCTCTTTTCTGGCGCCGTTGCCGGGGAGGTTAGTTCTTGAAGGTATATCTTTAGATGTTGCAATATAATCTTTTAGTTTCTTGTTTTATCACTAGTTTAGTTTATAAAAGAAAATTACAAAAAAATGGAATTGAGCTTGCCTCATATGCTTCATCTTTTTAATGTCTTTCGTGAAAATGATTGAAAGGAAAATTGTGCTCAATTGAAGAAGAAGTCAATAAAATGTTTGGCATAAAATATTTGTATGATGAGCATGATTGCAATGTTGTTAGTATGAATTCCTTGAATATCCATGATGCTACTGATATGCAAAACCACAAGCTTGGGGATGCTATATTTGATGAAGATGATATTTTTTGTCCCCCAAGTTTTGATGAGCAAATTTATCATGATGATAGGATGCCTCCTATTTATGATGATTATATTGATGAAAGTGGGTTTGGAAGAGTGTCAACTTTAGGAAGAAATTATCCCACTATTTTGGAGGGTGTTGAATCTTATAATATTTATGAAAGTGGATTTGGAGAGGTCATGACTTTATTTAGTAATGAATCCACTATTTCGGAAGAGGTTCCAATTGATTAGGAGAACAAATTTGCTATCTATGATGATTATTGTGATGACGTGTATGCTATAAAGAATAATTATAACCATGAAACTTGTCATCATGATTTTAATTTTCAATTGGATTATGCCTCACATGATAGTTATTTGTTGAATTTGCTCCCACTATTATGAATAAGAAGAATTTTGCTTATGTGGACAGTAGTAAATTTTCTATGCTTGTGGATCATGAAAAGAATGCTTTGTGTGATGGTTATATTGTGAATTCATTCATGATGCCACTGAAAATTATTATGAGAGAGGAACATATGCTTTTACATATTGCAATAATATGAAGTTCCCTCTCTTTGTGTTGAAGGTTTTGAAGTTCTGCTTGTTTTGCCTTCCTATGCTAGTTGATTCTTGTTCCCATAAATTGTTTGCTCACAAAATCCCTAGGCATAGGAAGTTGGTTAGGCTTAAATGTGCTAGTCATATTCTTCATGATGATCTATTTGTGTTTCAATTCTTATCTTTCATGTGAGTATCATTGAAATCATCATGCCTAGCTAGAAAGGCATTAAAGAAAAGCGCTTGTTGGGAGAGAAGCCAACATTTACCCCTACTATTTTTGTGTGTTGACATGATTAAGCTACTGTAGTAATCATGTTTTATAGATTTTATTTCAATAAAGTGCCAAGTAAAGCCTTTGGGATAGTGTGGATGATAGTTGATTCAATTTTATCCTAAAACAGAAACCTTTGCGCCCATTCAAAGAATTGTTTAAATTCACTGGAGCCTGATAAAATTCTGATTTTTTTCACACATGATTGATATACAAATTTTCTATGTTTTCCTAATTCTTCAAAAAAATTGGAGTTACGGAAGTATGACTTCAATTCAGATCTTTACAGACTGTTCTGTTTTTGACAGATTCTGTTTTCGATGCATAGTTTGCTTGTTTTTTAGTTTCTATGGCTGTCGGCGTTCTGGGAATGGGGGTCCCCAGACTTGCTTGCCTGCGGCCCACGGTGTGGCTCCACTAGCGGCCTGGTACAACCCATCTTCACCAGTAGACACTCAAGACCCTCGCGAGGCGGACGACACAAGACCTCCTCAGGGGCAGCCTCACTAGGCTGGCTTGCGAGGAGCGGAGAGATCAAGGCGAGGGGGCACCTCATGAGGTTCCCGTGACGTGAGCCATGACGACCAAGGCCAGGCGGGCGCCAGGCAGGCGCCAGCCAGGCGTGAAATCTTGGTTTCCTCTTGATTGCTAAAGGAGCAAAGGCGCAGTAAGGAGTCCCGAGGCGTCAGGCAAAGGTTTCCATATCGGTGCAACAAGACCAAGACCAGCAGGACGGTAGGATGGAGGTCATCGCGGAGCCCACGACGGCGTCACCACCAGAGCCTTTGGTAGGCGAAAACCACCTTTTATCAGGATAGCTTGTACTAGTTGTCCTCCTTTAAATTGGCCGTTGTGGGATCCCTTCCCGCCTAACATTTGGGAAGAGGACCCGGGCCTCTATAAATAGGACTAGCTACCACTATAGGAGGCAACTGATTTTGCCCCAACTGATCTTGGATCAGATCCATTCCATCCACACATGCACAAGCTCACCGAGCTCAAGAACACCTCTCCTCAGGAGGTAGTTCTTACCTTGTACTTGTTCATCCCCAGCCTACAAGGCAATCCACCACACCACACTGGAGTAGGGTATTACACTGCATCGGTGGCCCGAACCAGTATAAACTCTTGTGTCCCTTGTTCTTTGGGTTCGGCGAGCTAAGCTTTGAGATCGTGATGAGAGCGTGAGCTAGGGGGAGAGAGATCTTCGTGCGCACCCTAGAGTTCGAACCTCAAGGGTTTTGCCGGAACCCGCAATCTGACATTTGGCGCGCCAGGTAGGGGTGCGCCGTAGTCCACCTCTCCGTCAGACCACCTCCCCGTCCTGTCCCCATGGCCGGCGTTGCTCCTCCGACTGGGTCAACGGACGCCCCCGACGGCGCCAGGGGGCTCCGAGCTTTTACCCCCGCCTTGCGGCGGGTGCAGTGGCCGCCCAAGTTCAAGCCGGAGATGCCGCCGCACTACGACGGCACGGCGGATCCGTCGACCTTCCTGCTGGCATACGAGGAGCCCGTCCTGGAAGCTGGAGGCGACGACAAGGTCATGGCCAGCTGGTTCCCCATGGCCCTCACTGGCGCACCGCGTGCCTGGCTGCTCACCCTCCCAGGATCCTCCGTGGCCTCTTGGGACGAGCTGCGTGGCCTTTTCGTCGCGCGCTTTGCGGCACCGGCGCCTGTCGCCGTCACAACCCTCCTTGGCGGCTCGCAAGCACCTCCCTCGGACTGTCACACCAAGCAGTTCTTTTGCCAGATCGGCGCCGCCTCCGCGCAGCAAGGGGCTCCTCCAGAATGGGCGGCGCCCAAGGCCGACCTCACCTTCAACTCAAGGGATCACCCCGTCACCACTGCCAGCTCGGGCGTGCTCCCAATTCTTTGCACGCCCACCATCTGCAACGTAGCCGTCACCAAGACCGTCATTGACGGCAGGGCCGGCCTTAACATGGTCTCCGTGGAAGCTTTCGGCTTGCTTCACGTGCCACATGAATGGCTCCGTCCCACCAAGCCCTTCTCCGGAGTCAGTAGCGGCTCCACCAGCCCCCTAGGGCAGATCCACCTTCCCGTGACCTTCGACACTCGCGAAAACTACCGCACCGAGCCGATCGACTTTGACATCGCCCGCATCAGCCTCCCATACAACGCCATCCTCGGGTACCCGGCCCTGGCTCAGTTTATGGCGGCGACCCATCCAGCCTACAACCTTGTGAAGATGCCTGGGAGCAACGGCATGTTGACCGTGGCGGGGGACACCAAGGAGGCTCTGACGGCGCTCAAGCTTGCCTTCAAGGCCGCGGCGGCAGCACACCCGGCCAACGAGGTCACCCCGGAGCTGAGGAGCCCGCGCCGGCGAAGAAGAAGCAGTTGTTCACTCAAGATCGGGCTGAAACGAAGCCAGTGCTGGTCGAGGAAGGTGGACCCTCAGGAGCTACCTTCACCATAGGCGCCAACCTCGACCCAGATCAAGAGGAGGCATTGGTGAAGTTCTTGCACGCGAACAAGGAGGTATTCGCCTGGGAACCCAAGTAGCTAGTAGGGGGGTGATTGAGCATCACTTAAGGGTGTGCCCCAATGTGCTCCCCATGAAGCAGAAGGCGCGGAGACAGTCCACATAGAAGCAGTCTTTCATCGTCCAGGAAACCCACAAGCTGGAGGCAACAGGTGCCATTCGCGAGGTCCGGTACCCGGAGTGGCTGGCGAACCCCGCCGTCGTGCCAAAGAAAGGCGGGAAGGAGCGCATGTGTGTCGACTTCACCAACCTCAACAAGGCATGTCCCCAAGACCCGTTCCCGCTTCCGCGCATTGACCAAATTGTTGACTCCACCGCCGAGTGCGACCTGCTGTGTTTCCTGGACGCATTTTTGGGCTACCACTAGATCAACATGGCGGTGGAGGATGTGGAGAAGACGGCTTTCCTAACCCCGTGTGGGGTGTACTGCTACATTTGCATGCCATTTGGGCTGCGCAACGCAGGGGCGACCTTCCAACGGTTGATGCACATCGCCCAGGGTCAGCAGCTCAGGAGAAACGCTGAAGCCTATGTCGACGACATCGTAGTAAAATCTCGGGAGGCGAGAACTCTGATTCAGGACCTGGAGGAGACCTTCGCAAGCCTGTGCCATGTGGACCTGCGGCTTAACCCAGAGAAGTGCCGGTTCAGTGTTCCCTCCAGCAAGCTGCTGGGCTTCCTCATGTCCCACAGGGGAATCGAGGCCAACCCAGAGAAGGTCAAAGCGATAGAAGACATGAGCCCACCACAAACTCTCAAGGAAATGCAGAAGCTTGCGGGCTGCGTGACCTCGCTAGGGCGCTTCATCTCCAAGCTGGGGGAGCGCACCCTGCCATTCTTCAAGCTGATGAAGAAGAAGGGCCCGTTCGAGTGGACCCCAGAGACCGACCTAGCGTTTCAAGACCTCAAGAGATACCTGACCAGCCCTCCGGTGATGGTGGCGCCTCGTCCCGTCGAGCCCCTCGTGCTTTACCTTGCCGCCACTCCCTACTCCGCCAACGCGGCGCTGGTGGCGGTCCGAGAAGAGCGCCAAAAAACTAGGGGCTGTTTAGATAAAGAAGCAATAAAGTTAGTATTGCAAGTATGGAAAAGTGGTGGTAGGAGTTGTGAAATTGTCCCTAAGCAATTGACTACTTTACTAGACCGATAGCAAGTTTTATGTGGGAGAGGCCACTGCTAGCATATCATCCTTGACTTGGAATTCTATGCACTTATGATTGGAACTATTAGCAAGCATCTGCAACTACTAACATTCATTAAGGTAAAGCCCAACCATAGCATTAAGATATATTGGTCCCCCTTCAACCGCGTATGCATCAATTTCTATGCTAGGTTGAAGCTTCTGTCACTCTTGCCCTCCAATACGTAGTCCTATCAACATACAACTAACCCTATGGTGTGATCCACGTGTGCACTCATATGATGGGCACCAAAGGACAACAACATAACTACAAGAAAATTAAACCAATCATAGCAATTCACCAATTACTGATAGGACAACGAAAATCTACTGAGACATCATAGGATGGCAACACATCATTGGATATAATATGAAGCATAAAGCACCATGTTCAAGTAGAGGGTACATCGGGTTGCGGGAGAGTGGACCGCTGTAGATAGATGGGGGAAGGTGATGAAGATGTTGGTGAAGATGACATAGGCATTGGTGTAGATTGCGGTCACACGATGATGGCCCTGGTGGCGTTCCAGCGCCACCGGGAGAGAGGGGGAGAGGCCCCCCTTATTCTTCTTATTCCTTGACCTTCCCCCTAGATGGGAGAAGGGTTTCCCCTCTGTTCCATGGCCTCCATGGCGGCGGAGGGGTGAGAGCCCCTCCGAGATTGGATCTGTCTCTCTGTCTCTCTCTATTTCTGCTTCCCTGATTCTGCCCTTTCACCGTTTCTTATATTCCCGGAGATCCGTAACTCCGATTGGGCTGAAATTTGGACACGATTTTTATCCGGATATTGGCTTTCTTGCGGCGAAAGAAGGGCACCAACTTCCTTACGGAGTGGCCATGAGGGCCCAGGGCGCGCCCCTCACCCTCGTGGGCCCCTCGGACATCGTCTCGTGTTGATTCCACTTCCCAAAATTCACATATATTCCAAAAAAAATCTCCGTCAGTTTTTATCCCGTTTGGACTCCATTTGGTATGGATTTTCTGTGAAACAAAAAACATTCAACAAATAGGAACTGGCACTGGGCACTAGATCAATATGTTAGTCCCAAAAATAGTATAAAAAGTTACCAAAAGTATGTAAAAGTTGTAGAATATTGGCATGGAACAATAAAAAATTATAGATACGACGGAGACGTATCAACAGACACCTTCGGAGATACCTGTAGAGCATCTTTATGATCACCCAGTTATATTGTGACATTTCATAGCACACGCGGTATTCCTCCGGTATCCGGGAGTTGCATGATCTCATGGCCCGAGGAATATGTATTGGACATTAAGAAAGCAATAGCGATAAACTGAACGATCATATGCTAAGCTAAAAGATGGGTCTTGTCCATCACATCATTCTTCTAATGATGTGATCCCTTTATCTAGTGACAACACATGTCCATGGTTAGGAAACCTTAACCATCTTTGATCAACGAGCTAGTCTACTAGAGGCTCACTAGGGACGCGATATTTGTTTATGTATCCACACATGTATTTAAGTTTCCAATCTATACAGCTCTAGCATGAATAATAAACCTTTATCATGATTAGGTAAATATAATAATAAATTTTTTATTATTGCCTCTAGGGCATATTTCCATTAGTCTTCCACTTGCACTAGAGTCAATAATCTAGATTACATTCTAATGAATCTAACACCCATGGATTCTTGGTGCTGATCATGTTTTTCCCGGGGAAGAGGTTTAGTCAACGGGTTTGCCACATCCAGATCCGTATGTAATTTGCAAATTTCTATTTCTCCATCCTTGACCTTTTCATGAATGGAGCTAAAGCGTCTCTTGATGTGTTTGGTTCTTTTGTGAAACCTGGATTCCTTCGCTAAGGCAATTTCTCTAGTGCTGTCACAAAATATTGTGATTGGACCTGATGCACTGGATATTACACCCAGATCGGATATGAACACCTTCATCCAAACTCCTTCATGCACTGCTTCCGAAGCAGCTATGTACTCTGCTTCATACGTAGATGCCGCCACGACGCTCTGCTTGGAACTGTGATACGTCTCCAACGTATCTATAAATTTTGATTGTTCCATGCTATTATATTATCTGTTTTGGATGTTTTATATGCATTAATATGCTATTTTATATTATTTTAGGGACTAACTTATTAACCTAGAGCCTAGTGCCAGTTTCTATTTTTTCTTGTTTTTGAGCTTCGCAGAAAAGGAATACCAAATGGAGTCCAAACGGAATAAAACTTCCGCGATGATTTTTATTGTACCAAAATACACCCAAGAGACTTGGAGTTCAAGTCAGAAGAGCCATGAGGCGGCGGCAAGGGTGGTGGGCACGCCTCCTGCTTCTTGAGCTTGCGTTGGTTTTTCCCATGAAGAGGAAAGGGTGATGCAGCAAAGTAGAGATAAGTATTTCCCTCAGTTTGAGAACCAAGGTATCAATCGAGTAGGAGATAACACACAAGTCGCCGAATACCTGCACAAATAATCAAACAACTTGCACCCAACGCGATAAAGGGGTTTTCAATCCCTTCACGATTAATTGCAAAAGTGAGATCTGATAGAGATAGATAAACGATAAAGTAAATATTTTTGGTATTTTTCGTTTATAGATCAGAAAGTAAAAGATTGCAAAATAGTAGAACGGAAACTTATATGATGTAAAATAGACCCGGGGGCCATATGTTTCACTATAGGCTTCTCTCAAGATAGAAAATATTACGATGGGTGAACAAATTACTGCCGAGCAATTGATAGAAAAGTGCAAAGTTATGATGATATTTAAGGCAATGATCATGAATATAGGCATCACGTCCATGTCAGATAGACCAAAACGACTCTGCATCTACTACTATTACTCCACACATCGACTGCTATCCAGCATGCATCTAGAGTATTAAGTTCATAAAGAACGGAGTAACGCATTAAGCAAGATGACATGATGTAGAGGAATTAACTAAAGCAATACGATGAAAACCCCATCTTTTTATCCTCAATGGCAACAATACAATACGTGCCTTGTGATGACCCACAAGTATAGGGGATCAATTGTAGCTCTTTTCTATAAGTAAGAGTGTCGAACCCGACGAGGAGCAGAAGGAAGTGACAAGTGGTTTTCAGCAAGGTAATGTCTGCAAGTGCTGAAATTGTAAGTAGCAGAGTAGTTTGATAGCACGCTAATTTGTAACGAGCAAGTAACGATAGTAATAACAAAAGTGCAGCAAGGTAGCCCAATCCTTTTGAGGCAAACGACAGGCCAAAACAATCTCTTATGATAAGCAAAGCATTCTTGAGGGTACACGGGAGTTTCATCTAGTCACTTTCACCATGTTGGTTCGATTTGTGTTCGCTATCATAATTTGATATGTGGGTGGACCGGTGCTTAGGTGCTGTTCTTACTTGAACAAGCCTCCTACTTATGTTAACCCTCCCGCAAGCATCCGCAACTACGAGAAAAGTATTAAGAATAAATTCTAACCATAGCATTAAACTTTTGGATCCAATAGTTCCCTTATGGAATAGCGCGTAAACTAGGGTTTAAGCTTCTGTCACTCTCACAACCCATCATCTAATTCCTACTCCACAACGCATTCCCTTAGGCCCAAATATGGTGAAGTGTCATGTAGTCGACGTTCACATGACACCACTAAGGGAATCACAATATACATACTATCAAAATATCAAACACATATCAAGTTCACATGATTACTTGCAACATGATTTCTCCGTGACCTCAAGAACAAAAGTAACTACTCACAAATGATAATCATGCTCAAGATCAGAGGGGTATTAAATAGCATATTGGATCTGAACATATAATCTTCCACCAAATAAACCATATAGTAATCAACTACAAGATGTAATCAACACTACTAGTCACCCACAAGCACCAATCTATAGTTCTGTAACAAGATTGAACACAAGAGATGAACTAGGGTTTGAGATGAGATGGTGTTGTTGAATATGTCGATGGAGATAGCCCTCGCCAAGATGGGAGAGTTGTTGGTGATGATGATGACGATGATTTCCCCCTCTGGGAGGGAAGTTCCCTCGGCGGAATCGCTCCGCCGAAGGGCAAAAGTGCTCCTGCCCAAGTTCGGCCTCGAGACGGCGGCGCTCCGTCCCGAAAGTCTTATCCTTATTTTTTTTCTAGGTCAAATGACCTATATACCAGAAGATGGGCACCGGAGGTGGGCCTAGGGAGCACAACCCACCAGGGCACGCCTGGGCTCCCTGGCGCACCCAAGTGGGTTGTGCCCACCTGGTGGGGTCCCTCTGTAGTTATTTGCTCCAATCTGTTTGGTGCACTGTTTAGTAAAACATGCATAACTTCCTCATACGTAGTTAGTTTTGGCTCCATGAGTACTCAAATGAAAGCTAGCGACGAGCCGCATCTATATAGTTGCAGAGGCTAGTTCACTATTTTACACCTCAAAATCGGGCTTCTAAATATGTCTTTTTGCCCTCCGAAGTTCGCGGACACAGCTTATTCCAGTTTTTCAGGCCAGTTTTAGAATTCTTTGACTCCTCATATCAATTCCGAATTGAGTGATTCTTTTTGCATTGGAAAGCTTGAGTTAGTAGCATTCTTTGAAAAAATTTATCAAAGAATTGGCTCAAACTTTTCAAGAGGAAAGTTGGAGAGAGAGTTATTGTATATCCCGCTTGGCAGTTGTTTTTCATCATTATCTTTACTGCCGTTGTGATCTTCACTTATATCTTGCTGTCCAGAGCTACTTAGTATCCTTCATTGATGCTAGTTGTGCTACGCCGTGACCTCATTAGTGTTCTAGGCATGCGTCTCTAGTCCGGTCTAGCCTAGGACCAGCACATTACCGTCGTTGAGCGTTTATTCAACATTGCATCTCTGAATTGATTATTGCTAATATTTTGCTACCATATATAGCCAACACAGCTCCACATATTTCTACACCGTGTATATGTACGATCCCCTGGCAATCGCTTTACACAATCTTCAGAGTTATTTGACACCACTAGTTGCCTGTCACCACCTGCTGCCTGGTAAGAACTTGTAAGATATTGATATTTGCTTTACTGTGAGCGCTTTACCACCACATCCTAGTAGTTCATAGGAACATTATTCTTGAATTATGTTTCTCGTTTCTACTAATCATGACAGGATCTAGAGTCAATTCATGGGGTTTGTCGATCGTGGGAGACATGCCATCACCTATGCAAATACCACAACCGTCACGAGAGGTGCACAAACATCCAAATGCACATAATCAGGTTAATGTTTCTATACCACCATTTAATGGCCATTTTAGACCTGCTTTATATATTGAATGGGAGTTTGACATAAATAATATATTTGCTTCCAATAATTCTGATGTACGTAAAAAAGTTAAGGCTGCAATTGGTTCTTTCACTGGTATGATGTAGTTTGGTGGAGTGAATATTGTCAGTCGCACCCTAATGATATACCTACTACTTGGGATGATTTGAAACTTGCCATGCGACATACATTCGTTCCCGCTTATTATACTCGTGACATGATTACAAAGTTGCAACATTTAAAACAAGGTAGTGACACCGTAACGAAATATTATGATACTTTACAAACTACCTTGCTGCATGCCTCTTTAGAAGAAAGTGAAGAAGATTTTATGGATAGATTTTGGGGAGGATTAAATCGTGACATTCAAGAGATACTAATTCATGAAGAATTTTATCCTATGGACCATTTGTTTCATCTTGCTTGCAAAGCTGAACAAGAAATAAAACGACGTGTTGCCTGATACGTCTCCAACATATCTATAATTTTTGATTGCTCCATGCTATATTATCTACTGTTTTGGACCATACTGGGCTTTATTTCCACTTTTATATTACTTTTGGGACTAACCTATTAACCGGAGGCCCAGCCCAGAATTGCTGTTTTTTGCCTATTTCAGTGTTTCGAAGAAACAGAATATCAAACGGAGTCCAAACGGAATGAAACCTTCGGGAACGTGATTTTCTCACCGAATATGACCCAGGAGACTTGGACCATACGTCAAGAAAGCCACGAGGTGGGCACTAGGTAGGGGGGCGCGCCTACCCCCCTAAGGCGCGCCCCACCCTCGTGGGCCCCACGAAGCTCCACCGACGTACTTCTTCCTCCTATATATACCTCACGCACTCAAACGATCAGAATCTGAGCCAAAACCTAATTCCACCACCGCAACCTTCCTGCACTCCACGAGATCCCGCCTTGGGGCCTGTTCCGAGTTCGCCTAAGGGGAATCCACCATGGAGGGCTTCTACATCATCACCATAGCCCCTCCGATGAAGTGTGAGTAGTTTACCTCAGACCTTTGGGTCCATAGTTAGTAGCTAGATGGCTTCTTCTCTCTTTTTGGATCTCAATACAATGTTCTCCCCCTCTCTCGTGGAGATCTATTCGATGTAATCTTCTTTTTTTGCAGTGTGTTTGCTGAGACCGATGAATTGTGGGTCCATGATCAAGATTATCTATGAACAATATTTGAATCTTCTCTGAATTCTTTTATGTATGATTGGTTATCTTTGCAAGTCTCTTCGAATTATCAGTTTGGTTTGGCCTACTAGATTGGTTCTTCTTGCAATGGGAGAAGTGCTTAGCTTTGGGTTCAATCTTGCGGTGTCCTTTCCCGATGTGATGAGGGGCAGCAAGGCACGATAGTATTTTGCCATCAAGGATAACAAGATGGGGTTTTATCATATTGCATGAATTTATCCCTCTACATCATGTCATCTTGCTTAAAGGCGTTACTCTGTTTTCATTAACTTAATACTCTAGATGCATGCTGGATAGCGGTCGATGAGTGGAGTAATAGTAGTAGATGCAGCAGAGTCGGTCTACTTGTCTCGGACGTGATGCCTATATACATGATCATACCTAGATATTCTCATAACTATGCTCGATTCATCAATTGCTCAACAGTAATTCGTTCACCCACCGTAAAATACTTATGCTCTTGAGAGAGGCCACTAGTGAAATCTATGGCCCCCGGGTCTATTCTCATCATATTAATCTTCCATCACTTTATTATTGCCTTTGATTTTTTACTTTGCTTTTTATTTTACTTTATATCTTTATACGAAAAATACCAAAAATATTATCTATCATCTCTATCAGATCTCACTCTCGTAAGTGACCGTGAAGGGATTGACAACCCCTATTCGCGTTGGTTGCGAGGAGTTATTTGCTTTGTGTAGGTACGAGGGACTCGCGCGTGGCCTCCTACTGGATTGATCCCTTGGTTCTCAAAAACTGAGGGAAATACTTACGCTACTTTGCTGCATCATCCTTTCCTCTTCAAGGAAATCCAACGCAGTGCTCAAGAGGTAGCATTGCCCACAAGGAGAACAAGCGCGAGATGCACATTCCAAGAGTTGATACGGTTGTCCCTTCAACTACTAGGCATACTATGACAACCACATCCGTTGTTGTGAGGGCTACATCACCTCCACCATGTGATACATCATCACCGAGAGTGCCTACATCATCTGAGTTGTTCATAAGAGGTAATGACAAAGGTACTAATCTTCCACCTCCACATGAGTATGATGAATGTCTTGTCAATTTAAGTGCACCATGCGGTGAGCTACCCACTACTTTGATCACACCAGCTACTACTTTAGAGAACTATGTTGATGATTTGACTTTGCCATGTGATCAAACAATTTTGAGTGAACCCATTGAATTAACTATCGATGCAAAAGAATCAAGTGAATCAGGGAATAAATCAGATTTGGATCTAATATGTTTGAAAATAATTGTGCCAATGTTTAATCATTTTGATATGACCTCTAATCTTGGTGATGGTTCATCAATGTTGGGATGGTTTAATGATAAGCATTGTCATTCTTTTGATATGAATAAGAGCTTCACTTATATGTGCAAACTGAGTTGCAATATTTTCATGCCTATGACTTCTTTGATAATATATTGGCTTTACATTTCGCGACTTTTGAAGGGTGCTCTTGTATAACTATGTCACATATGCACCAAATGAGATCAGTAAAAACGGATGACATATACATATACAACGTGTACACCTTGTCTCTTTTGTTAGCCAGATTTCAGATTAAGCAACGCCGAGGACTGCTTTGTTTTCAAGAAGGGGAGGATGATGAGGACAAGACTACCTTGGATACGACCAAAAATATTGCATATATGCATATTTGTCAGGTGATTTCTAGTGCAAACTATTCAATAATCTATTTATGTTATCCAGAACAAAAATACTTCACACACTTTTGTGTTTTGTCTAATTGCAGGTGTATGGGACATTTGTACAATCCACATATGAAGATAAGGCAAGAGGAGAAGTTTATGTTCTGTTCAAAAAGTCCTCTCACGTCACTTTTGGGCCAAGAGAAGATAGAGTCCAAGTCTCTCACGTTCTGAATTCAGATTCGGACTGCATAGACATACCTGACTCAAAACACCAACAACTTTTTCATATGGACTCCGAATTGGGTGATTCTTTTTTTGTTGGAAAGTAGATTTCGTCCTCTTTCCAACCCAACTGATTTCACCTTTAAATTCGTCCGGAGCGTTGAGATATGGACGAAACAATCTGACGCTGCAGCAGAATCCGAGTCAAACAACAAGTCCAAATGTGTTGCATCACCTCCACTTGGGCCCATGAGCCTTGTATGACCTAGGGTTGGTTTTAGGCTACCTTGGGACGTCCTCCCACCTCCTTGGCCGCCACCCCTTGCTCCTATATAAGTAGATCCATCTAGTAGCTTTTTCCTTGGGTTTTGTTTAGACTAAAAGTTCGCCATAGCTGTAACTTCGCGTACTTCGTTTGTGTTCAACGACCAGACAAAGGCGTCATAGAACCCCACCTTGGTCAATAAAGCTTTTCTCTTATATTCGCAACATCCAGATTGCAATCTTAGTTTCTTGCTTGTTCTTCATTTGCCTGCAGGAAACAGACCTTCGTGGTCAGGTTGATCGTGCTCCGGCGTGGTCAATAACCTCTCGGAGTTGGTTTAACGATTGCTAAGGCGCAACGTCCTCGCACATTCGTAGTCGGATCTTCAAAGTCGACTTCCTCCAAAATGATAGCCACCATCTCATCGAAAGACGGGACACCTTTGCCTCTATCACATAATCACTAGCATCACACATAATTTCAAAAGGCAAGTTCCAATCAGGTGGTTGAACGATAGGTGCAGAAATTAAGGCTTTCTTGAGTGTTTCAAAGGCTTCTAAACAATCATCATAAAAACAAAAGGAATATCCTTTTGCAAAAGACTCGTAAGAGTCCTAGAAATTTTAGAAAATTCTTTGATAAATCTCCTATAGAAACCAACATGACCTAGGAAACTACGAATACCTTTGATATCTTTAGGACATGGCATTTTCTCAATTGTATCAACCTTAGCTTTGTCACTTCAATACCTCTTTCAGAAATTTTATGAGCCAAGACAGTACCTTCATTAACCATAAAGTGGCACTTGTCCCAATTCAAGACAAGATTTATTTGCTCGCATCTCTGCAAAACTCGATCAAGATTACTTAAACAATCATCAAAAGACTTCCCATAAACAGAGAAGTCGTCCATGAAAACCTCAACAATATTTTCACAATAGTCAGAGAATATAGCAGTCATACATCTTTGAAAGTTAGCAGGTGTATTGCATAAACCAAAAGGCATACATCTATAAGCATAAGTTCCAAAGGGACAAGTAAAAGTGGTCTTTTCTTGATCAGGTTGAGAAACAGGTATTTGTGAGAAACTAGAATATCCATCAAGGAAGAAAAAGTGTGTGTGTTTAGATAATCTTTCTAGCATTTGATCAATAAAAGGCAGAGGGTAATGATTTTTTCTAGTTGCTTTGTTTAATTTTCTAAAATCAATTACCATTCGATAGCCTGTAACAATTCTTTGTGGAATAAGTTCATCTTATCATTAGGAACAACAGTAATACCTCCTTTCTTAGGGACACAATGAACATGACTTACCCATCTACTATCAGTTATAGGATAGATTATACCTGCTTCCAGAAGTTTTACTATTTCCGTTCTTACCACTTCTTTCATCTTAGGATTTCACCGACGTTGGTGATCAACAACGGGTTTAGCATCAGGTTCCATATTAATTTTGTGCTGACATAGAGTGGGACTAATGCCCTTTAAATAATCAAGAGTATATCCAATAGCAGCTCGGTGCTTCCTTAGAACTTTCAATAATCTTTCTTCTTCATGTTCTGAAAGGTCAGCACTAATAATAACAGGATATATCTTCTTTTCATAAAGATAAGCATATTTCAAAGTGTCTAGCAATTCTTTTAATTCAAACATAGGATCACCTTTAGGTGGAGGAGGACCTCCTAGAGTTTCAATAGGCAAACTGTGTTTAAGCAGAGGACGTTGTTCAAAGAAATTTTTATCTATTTCATTTCTTTCATGCATATGAAAATCATTTTCATGGTCTAGCAAGTATTGTTCTAAAGGATCAGTAGGTGGCACAACAATAGAAGAAACACGAATTATTTCATCCTTACTAGGCAATTCTTTTTCATGAAGCTTTCTACTAAACTTGGAAAAAATAAACTCATGAGACTCATCACCAAAACTAACACCGACAGTTTGTTTCTCACAGTATATTGTAGCATTAACGATGTTCAAGAAAGGTCTACCAAAGATAATGGGACAAAAGTCATCTTGTGAGGAACCAAGAACAAGAAAATCAGTAGGGTATTTTATTTTCCCACACAAAACATCAACATCTCTAACAATCCCAAATGGTGATATAGTGTCTCTATTAGCAAGTTTAATAGTAACATCTATGTCTTCTATCTCTGTCGGTGCTATGTCATTCATAATTTCTTGATATAAGGTGTAAGGAATAGCACTCACAGTAGCACCTATGTCACGTAAACCATGATAACAGTGATCTCCTATTTTAACTGAGACAACAGGCATGCCAACAACAGGTCTATGTTTATCCTTTTTATCAGGTTTGGCAATTCTAGCAGCTTCTTAGCAGAAGTAAATAACATGCCCATCCATATCTTCTTCCAAGAGATCTTTAACCATAGCAATACTAGGTTCTACTTTGATTTGTTCATCAGGTTTAGGTGTTCTAATATAGCTTTTGTTAACCACAGTTGAGACTTTAGCATGTTCTTATCCTAACAGGGAAAGGTGGTTTCTCAATATAAGCAGAAGGAACAACTGGATCAACATTATAAATTATGGTTTCTTATTTAATTGGTATCGCTTCTTTAGTTTCTTCTTTAATAGGTGGGTGATATTTAAACCACTTCTCTTTAGGGAGATCAACATGAGTAGCCAATGATTCACAAAAGGAGGCTACTATCTCAGAGTCAAGTCCATATTTAGTGCTAAACTTTTGAAAAGCATCGGTATTCATAAAAGATTTAACACAATCATACTTAAGTTTAATACCTGACTCTTTACCTTCTCGAGTTCCCAATCTTCAGAGTTGCACTTAATTCTTTCCAAAAGACCCCACTGGAATTCAATAGTCTTCTTTATAAAAGAACCAGCACAAGAAGTATCAAGCATGGTTTGATCATTACGAGAAAGCCGAGCATAAAAGTTCTGGATAATAATTTATCTTGAGAGCTCATGATTGGGGCATGAATATAACATTGACTTAAGCCTCCCCAAGCTAGAGCGATACTTTCTCCTTCACAAGGCCAAAAATTATATATATATAATTCCGATCACGATGAACTAGATTCATAGGATAATTTTTTTGGTGGAACTCCAATTTCAATCGATTCCAATTCCAAGATCCAATATCATCGCATAGCCTATACCATGCCAATGCTTTTACCTTCAAAGATAAAGGGAAAACCTTCTTCATAACTTCATCTCCGGGTAAACCTGCAAGCTTAAACAATCCACAAATTTGCTCCACATATGTAGAGTGCATATCAGGATGTTCGGTTCCATCTCCTGCATAAGGATTAGCTAGTAGTTGTTCTATCATACCCTAAGGAATTTCATATTCAATATTTTCAGTAGGTGCAGTAGGTTGAGGGGTAGCTAATTTTGGTTCGGGTCAAGGTGAAGATACTCCGAACAAACCCCTCGAAGGATTGTTTTCCATAGTAACAGGTGACAATTAATTTCAGCACACCATATAAATGTTTCCTTACCAAATTCCACTTACCAAAGGCGCTTCACTCCTCGGAAACGGCGCCAGAAAATAGCCTTGATGGCCGACAAGTATAGGGGGATCAATTGTAGCTCTTTTCGATAAGTAAGAGTGTCAAAACCAACGAGGAGCAGAAGGAAATGACAAGTGGTTTTCAGCAAGGTAATGTATGCAAGTGCTGAAATTGGAAGTAGCAGAGTAGTTTGATAGCAAGATAATTTGTAACGAGCAAATAACGATAGTAGTAAGAAAAGTGCAGCAAGGTAGCCCAATAATTTTGAGGCAAAGGACAGGCCAAAACAGTCTCTTATGATAAGCAAAGCGTTCTTGAGGATACACATGAATTTCATCTAGTCACTTTCACCATGTTGGTTCGATTTGTGTTCGCTACTTCGATAATTTGATATGTGGGTGGACCTGTGCTTAGGTGTTGTTCTTACTTGAACAAACATCCTACTTATGATTAACCCTCACGCAAGCATCCGCAACTACGAGAAAAGTATTATGAATAAATTCTAACCATAGCATTAAACTTTTGGAACCAATCGGTCCCTTACGGAATAGCGCATAAACTGGGGTTTAAGCTTCTATCACTCTCGCAACCCATCATCTAATTGCTACTCTACAATGCATTCCCTTAGGCCCAAATATGGTGAGGTGTCATGTAGTCGACGTTCACATGACACCACTAAGGGAATCACAACATACATACTATCAAAATATCGAACACATATCAAGTTCACATGATTACTTGCAACATGATTTCTCCCGTGACCTCAAGAACAAAAGTAACTAATCACAACTGATAACCATGCTCAAGATCAGAGGGGTATTACATAGCATATTCGATCTGAACATATAATATTCCACCAAATAAACCATATAGTAATCAACTACAAGATGTAATCAACACTACTAGTCACCCACAAGCACCAATCTATAGTTCCAGTAACAAGATTGAACACAAGAGATGAACTAGGGTTTGAGATGAGATGGTGCTGTTGAAGATGTTGATGGAGATAGCCCTCCCCAAGATGGGAGAGTTGTTGGTGATGATGATGACGATGATTTCCCCCTCCGGGAGGGAAGTTCCCTGGCGGAATCGCTCCGCCGGAGGGCAAAAGTGCTCCTGCCCAAGTTCCGCCTCGATACGGCGACGCTCTGTCTCGAAAGTCTTCTCCTTATTTTTTCTAGGTCAAAATGACCTATATACCAGAAGATGGGCACCGGAGGTGGGCCTGGGTGAGCACAACCCACCAGGGCGCGCCTGGGCTCCCTGGCGCACCCAGGTGGGTTGTGCCCACCTAGTGGGCCCCATCTGGTAGTTATTTCCTCCAATATTCATTATATATTTGATAAAAAAATCTCCGTGAAGTTTCAGCTTGTTTGGAGTTGTGCAGAATAGGTGGCCTGTCGTAGCTTTTTCAGGTCCAGATTTCTAGCTGCCAGAATTCTCCCTCTTTGTGTATACCTTGCATATTATGAGAGAAAAGGCATTAGAATTACTCAAAAAAGCATTATTATGGATAAAACATCATAAATAAAAGTAAGAAAACAAGATGCAAAATGGACGTATCACCTTGCTGCCCCTTCTGTCACTGGGAAAGGACATCACAAGATTGAACCCAAAGGTAAGCACTTCTCCCATTGCAAGAAAACCCAATCTAGTTGGCCAAACCAAACCAATAGTTCGAAGAGAATTACAAAGATACCAAATCATGCATAAAAGAATTCAGAGGAGATTCAAATAATATTCATAGATAAGCTGATCATAAATCCACAATTCATAGGTTCTCGGCAAACACACCGCAAGAAAGTATTACATCGAATAGATCTCCAAGAACATGGTATTGAGAATCAAAGAGAGAGAAGAAGCCATCTAGCTACTAGATATGGACCCGTAGGTCTGTGGTAAACTACTCATGCTTCATCGGAAGGGCAATAGAGTTGATTTAGAAGCCCTCCATGATCGAATCCCCCTCGGGCAAGGTGCCTGAAAAGGTCCCTAGATCGGATCTCATGGGTACAGAAGGTTGCGGCGGTGGAAAAGTGTTTTCGTGGATGCCTCTATTGGTTTGGGGATATATGAGTATATATAGGCAAAATAATTAGGTCAGGAAGTGCATGAGGGGCCCGCAATGGTGGGGTGCGCCCTACCCCCCTGGGCGCACCCTCCATCCTTGTGGCCGCCTCATGGCTCCTTCGACTTCATCTCCAAGTATCCTGGTTGTCTTCTAGTCCAAGAAAAATCATCGCGAAGGTTTTATTCCATTTGGACTCCGTTCGGTATTCCTTTTCTGCGGAACTCAAAAAGAGGGGAAAAACAGGAACTGGCACTGGGCTCTAGGTTAAGAGTTAGTCCCAAAAATAATACAAAATAGCATATTAATGCATATAAAACATCCAAAACAGATAATATAATAGCATGGAACAATAAAAAATTATAGATACGTTGGAGACGTATCAAGCATCCCCAAGCTTAATTCCTGCTCGTCCTCGAGTAGGTAAATGATAAAAAAAGAATTTTTGATGTGGAATGCTACCTAACATATTTATCCATGTAATTTCTTTATTGTGGCATGAATATTCAGATCCGTATGATTCAAAAAGAAGTTTAATATTGACATAAAAACAATAATACTTCAAGCATACTAATAAGGCAATTATGTGTTCTCAAAATAACATGGCAAAGAAAGTTTGTCCCTACAAAATCATATAGTCTGGCTATGCTCCATCTTCATCACACAAAATATTCAAATCATGCACAACCCCGATGAGAAGCCAAGCAATTGTTTCATACTTTTGATGTTCTCAAACCTTTTCAACTTTCACGCAATACATGAGCGTGAGCCATGGACATAACACAATAGGTGGAATAGAAGGTGGTTGTGGAGGAGACAAAAATAAGAAGATAGTCTCACATCAACTAGGCATATCAACGGGCTATGGAGATGCCCATCAATAGATATCAATGTGTGTGAGTAGGGATTGCCATGCAATGGATGCACTAGAGCTATGAGTTTATGAAAGCTAAAAAAAAGTGGGTGTGCATCCAACTTGCTTGCTCACAGAGACCTAGGGCAATTTGAGGAAGCCCATTGTTGGAATATACAAGCCAAGTTCTATAATGAAAAATTCCCACTAGTATATGAAAGTGATAAAATAGGAGACTCTTTATCATGAAGATCATGGTGCTACTTTGGAGCACAAGTGTGGTAAAAGGATAGTAACATTGCCCCTTCTCTCTTTTTATCCCTCTTTTTTTTTCTTTTCTCTCTTTTTTGGGCCTTTTTTTATTTGTCCTTTTCTCCCCTTATTTATTTCCTCACATGGGACAATGCTCTAATAATGAAGATCATCACACTTTTATTTACTTATAACTTAAAAATTACAACTTGATACTAGAATAAAATATGACTCTATATGAATGCCTCCGACGGTGTACCGGGATGTGCAATCACTCAAGAGCGACATGTGTAAAAAATGATGAATGGTGGCTTTGCCACAAATACGATGTCAACTACATGATCATGTAAAGCAATATGACAATGATGATATGTGTCATAATGAATGGTACGGTGGAAAGTTGCATGGCAATATATCTCGGAATGGCTATGGAAATGCCATAATAGGTTGGTATGGTGGCTGTTTTGATGAAGGTATATGTTGGATTTATGGTACCGGCGGAAGTTGTGCGGTACTAGAGAGGCTAGCAATGGTGGAAGGGTGAGAGTGCGTATAATTCATGGACTCAACATTAGTCATAAAGAACTCACATACTTATTGCAAAAATCTATTAGTCATCGAAACAAAGTACTAAGCGCATGCTCCTAGGGGGATAGATTGGTAGGAAAAGACCATCGCTAGTCCCCTACCGCCACTCATAAGGAAGACAATAAAAAAAATCTCATGCTCCAACTTCGTTACATAACGGTTCACCATACGTGCATGCTACGAGACTCACAAAACTTAACACAAGTATTTCTCAAATTCACAATTACTCACTAGCATGACTCTAATATCACCGTCTTCGTATCTCAAAACAATCATAAGGGATCAAACTTCTCATAGTATCCAATGCACTTTATATGATTTTTTTATTATACCCTCTTGGATGCCTATCATACTAGGACTGAATTTATAACCAAACAAAATTACTATGTTGTTTAAAGACTCTCAAATTAATATAAGTGAAGCATGATAATTCATCAATTTCTATAAAATATAACCACCACCATGCTCTAAACAAATATAAGTGAAGCACTAGAGCAAAATTGCCTAGCTCAAAAGATATAAGTGAAGCACATAGAGTATTCTAATAAATCACGATTCATGCGTGTCTCTCTTAAAAGGTGTATACAACAAGGATGATTGTGGCAAACTAAAAAGAAAAGACTCAAATCATACAAGACGCTCCAAGCAAAACACATATCATGTGGCGAATAAAAATATAGCCTCAAGTAAAGTTACCGATAGATGAAGACAAAAGATGGGATGCCTTCCGGGGCATCCCCAAGCTTAGGCTCTTGGTTGTCCTTGAATATTATCTTGGGATGCCTTGGGCATCCCAAGCTTAGGATCTTTCCACTCCTTATTCCATAGTCCATCAAATCCTTACCAAAACTTGAAAACTTCACAACACAAAACTCAACAGAAAATCTCATAAGCTCCGTTAGTATAAGAAAATAAATCACCACTTTTGGTACTGTTGTGAACTCATTCTTTATTTATATTGGTGTAATATCTACTGTATTCTAACTTTTCCATGGTTCATACCCCCGATACTACCCATAGATTCATCAATATAAGCAAACAACACATAGAAAACAGAATCTGTCAAAAACAGAACAATCTGTAGCAATCTGGATATTTCGAATACTTATGTGACTCCAAAAATTCTAAAAAATTAGGACTACCTAAGAAAATTGTTTATTAATCTTCTGAAAAAAGACAATATTTTATCATGCTTCTGTTAAAAATTAGACTTGTTTTCCTGAGTGCAAAAGTCTCTGTTTTTCAGCAAGATCAAATCAACTATCACCGTAAGCTATCCAAAAGGTCTTAGTTGGCACAAACACTAATTAAAATACAAAACCACATCTAACAAGAGGTACATGAATTATTTATTGCAAAACAGAACCTAAAAAGCAAAAACAAAAATAAAATTGGGTTGCCTCCCAACAAGCGCTATCGTTTAACGCCCCTAGCTAGGCATAAAACACGAATAGATCTAGGTATTGTCATATTTGGCTTTCACAGTTTTAATGGAATTATGCTTGAATCCGGGAGGTTCTTTGCGTTTCCCCTCATATTTGGAAATCTGTAGATCTATAGCATCCAACCGCTTATTGCAAAGAGTGGTCAACATATTCATGCGGTGAAGGTTTCGACTAACATTTTTGAGGGGTTCAAGAGATTTTTGCAAAATTTTCCTTACTTCGCATAGTTTCTAAAAAACTTGACTTCCTTCTTGACCGTGATGTAATTCATTTTGTGGGGTTAGTATTCCTACTACTCCCTCTATAATCTCATAAGCAATGTTGGGATCAATTTCAATAAAATTCCCCTTAGCCGCGAAATCCAAGAGTTGCCTATGGGGCATGTTTAGCCCAACATAAAAATTACGAAGTAAAATCTTAAAATTCCCCTCTATGGTGCAATTACGATAGGATTCTATCATCCTATACCAAGCTTCCTTTAAATTTCTCCTTTTCTCTGTTTGAAGTGAAGAACCTCAAGGTCAGGAGACAAAGGAGGGGAAAAAGAGCTAGCCATATGAGCAAGACAAATGATCTAACACATGAGCACACAAAAAGCAAACGAGGAAGACAAATGGAAGAGGGGTGAAGAAAAGGCAAATCTTTTTGAAATTTTTTTAGAAGTGGGGGAGAGGAAAATGAGAGGCGAATTGCGAATACTGTAATGCAAGAGATGAGAATTTATGATGGGTACTTGGTATAGCTTGACTTGGCATAGATCTCCCCGACAACGGTGTGAGAAATTCTTCCTGCTACTTCTTGAGCTTGCGTTGGTTTTTCCTTGAAGAGGAATGGGTGATGCAGCAAAGTAGAGATAAGTATTTCCCTTAGTTTGAGAACCAAGGTATCAATCTAGTAGGAGACAACACACAAGTCACCGAATACTAATACGTCTCCAACATATCTATAATTTTTGATTGTTCCATGCTGTTATATTATCAATCTTGGATGTTTTATAATCATTTCATAGTCATTTTATATCATTTTTTGGTACTAACCTATTGACATAGTGCTAAGTGCCAGTTGTTGTTTTCTGCATGTTTTTTACATCGCAAGAAATCAATACCAAACGGAGTCCAAACGCAGCAAAACTTTTTGGAGAGTTTTTTGGAACAGAAGACATCCGGTGGGCCGAAGAAGCACCTGGGGGTGCTCCGAGGGGAGCACAACCCACCAGGGCGCGCCTGGGGGCCCAAGCATGCCCAGGTGGGTTGTGCCCACCTCGGGTTCCCCCTAAACCGCCTCTTTACTCTATAAATACCCCAATATTTTAGAAACCCTAGGAGAGTCAACAAAAATCAATTCCAGCCGCCGCAGAGTCCATAACCACCAGATCCAATCTAGACACCATCACAGAGGGGTTCACCACTTCCATTGGTGCCTCTCCGATGATGCGTGCGTAGTTCTTTGTAGACCTTCGGGTCCGTAGTTAGTAGCTAGATGGCTTCCTCTCTCTCTTTTGATTCTCAATATAATGGTCTCTTGGAGGTCCATACGATGTAACTCTATTTGCGGTGTGTTTGTTGGGATCGGATGAACTTTGAGTTTATGATCAGATCTATCTTTTTATACCCATGAAAGTTATTTGAGTTTCTTTGATCTCTTATATGCATGATTTATTATACCCTCGTATTTCTTCTCTGATATTTGGGTTTTGTTTGGCCAACTTGATCTATTTATCTTGCAATGGGAAGAGGTGCTTTGTATAGGGTTCGATCTTACGGTGCTTGATCCCAGTGACAGAAGGGGAACCGACACGTATGTATCGTTGCTACAAAGGATAAGACGATGGGGTATATTTCTACATAAATAGATCTTGTCTAAATCATGTCATTGTTCTCATTGCATTGCTCCATTTCTCCATGAATTTAATACACTAGATGCATGCTGGATAGCGGTCGATGTGTGGAGTAATAGTAGTAGATGCAGGCAGGAGTCGGTCTACTAATCTTGGACGTGATGCCTATGTAATGATCATTGCCTGGATATCATTATGATTATTTTAAGTTCTATCAATTGCACAATAGTAATTTGTTTACCCACCGTTTTCTATTTTTCTCGAGAGAAGCCACTAGTGAAACCTACGGCCCCCGAGTCTCTTTCTCATATTATTTGCCTTTGCGATCTATTTTCCTTTGCTTTTATTTTCAGATCTATTAAACCAAAAATACGAAAATACCTTGCTGCAATTTGTTCTTATTTATTTTATTTGGCGTTCGATCTATCAATCTACTACAATTATCTGACGTCTGTTTGCCAATTTCTGGCGCGTTACCTGAAAGGGATTGACAACCCCTTTAACACGTCGGGTTGCCAGGATTTGTTATCTGTGTGCGGGGGTTGTTTATGTTGTGTTGCTAGGTTCTCCTACTGCTTCAATAACCTTGGTTTAATCACTGAGGGAAATACCTACCGCTGTTGTGTTGCATCATCTCTTCCTCTTTCGGTAAATACCGGCGTAGCTTCAAGCCGCATCAAAAGGAATTTCTGGCACCGTTGCCGGGGAGGATCTTCAACATATATCAGGTTCCTAATTACAAATCTCATCTACTCGCAATTTACAATATTTTCCATTTTCCTCTCGTTTTCCTCTCCCCCAGTTCAGAAAAATTTGCCGTTTTATTCGCCTTCTTTTTCGTTCGTCGTTTTCTTGCCAGATTTGTTTGTGTGTGCAATCTTGTTGCGTAGTCATCATGAATCAAGAGAACACCAAGTTGTGTGATTTCTCGAATACCAACAACAATGATTTTATTGGCACTCCTATTGCTCCTCCCGCCACTAGTGCGGAGTCTTGTGATATTAATATTGTTTTGCTGAATCTTGTTATGAAAGATCAATTTTCCGGTACTCCTAATGAGGATGCCACATCCCATCTTAATACCTTCGTGGAATTATGCGATATGCAAAAGAAAAAAGATGTTGTGGAATGATGTTGTGAATATGAAATTATTTCCGTTTTCTTTGCGTGATTCTGCCAAAATTTGGTTCTCTTCTTTGCCTCGCAGTAGTATCGATTCTTGGAATAAGTGCAAAGATGCTTTTATCACTAAGTATTTTCCGCAAAAATTATTTCCCTTAGAACCCAGATCATGAATTTCAAGCAACTTGAACATTAGCATGTTGCACAATCTTGGGAAAGGATGAAAATGATGCTAAGGAATTGCCCAACTCATGGGATAAATCATTGGATGATCATACACATTTTTTATTCGGGATTGAATTTTGTTTCTCGTAATCTTTTAGATTCCGCTGCGGGTGGAACCTTTATGGAAATTACTTTGGGTGAAGCCACCAAATTGCTTGATAATGTTATGGCAAATTATTCACAATGGCATACCGAAAGAGCTCCTACTAGTAAAAAAGTTAATGTGGTTGAAGAAATTTCTTCTTTGATTGAAAAAGTTGATGCTCTAATGAATTTGGTTGCTAGTAAAAGTGCTCCTATTGATTTCAATGATATGCCTTTGTCTACTTTGATTGAGAAAAATAGTGATGCCGTAGATGTGAATTTTATCTCGCGAAATAATTTCAATAACAATGCTTATAGAGGTAATTTTAATCCTAGGCCCTTTCCTAGTAATTCCTCTAATAATTATGGTAATTCCTATGGAAATCAATCTTATAATAATAATAGGAACACCTCTGATCTTGAGAATAATATTAAAGAATTTATCAACACGCAAAAAGTTTTCAGCACTACCATAGAAAAAAATTGAGTAAGATTGATGATTTGTCTAGAAGTGTTGATAGAATTTCTCATGATGTGGAAAATATCAAGATGAAAATTTGTGTGCCTAAAGTTGAGAAATCAATTAAAGCTCTTTATGTTTCTATGGATGAAAGTAAGAAAAGAACCACTATGCTTAGAGCTAGAAGAGCATTTTTAGAAAAAAGCGTTTTCTAGTGATTGCTTTCATAAAAGTGGTGTTTCTTCTATTGATTCCTTTTTTAGCAAAGTTAAGATTGATGAAAAAGGGACTGGAGAAGCGTCAACTTTAGCTAGAAGGCGTCCCGATAATTCGTAGGGTGAAAATCTTGTTGATAAAATTGATAAAAGTGGGTTTGAAGAGGTCAAAACTTTAACTAGTGATGTGCCCACTCTTTTGGATTACGAAGACTATAATTATGATAGTTGCTCTTTGATTGATTGTATTTCTTTGTTGCAATCCATGATAAATTCACCCCATGCTTATGAACAAAATAAAGCTTTTATAAACATATTGTTGATGCTATGATGAAAGCTTTGGAAGAAAAGTTGGAATTAGAAGTTTCTATTCCTAGAAAATTACATGATGAATGGGACCTACTATCAAAGTCAAGATTAAAAATTATGAGTGTTTTGCTTTGTGTGACTTGGGTGCTAGTGTTTCTACAATTCCTAAATCTTTATGTGATGTGCTTGGTCTTACCAATCTTGAAGAATGCTCTATAAATTTGCACTTGGCGGATTATACTATTAAAAAGCCTATGTGAAGAATTGATGATGTTCTTATTCTTGAAAATAGTAATTATGCACCCATAGATTTTATTGTTCTCGATATTCATTGCAATCCATCTTGTCCAATTATTCTTGGTAGACCGTTTTTATGCACTATCTGTGCCGTGATTGATATGAAGGAAGGCAATATTAATTTCTGATTTCCTTTGAGGAAAGGTATGGAACACTTCCCTAGAACAAGAATTAGGCCACCTTATTAATCAGTCATGAGGGCATCTTATGGATCTCAAAACAAAGATGACAAAACTTAGATCCTTTGCTTTATGCCTAGCTAAGGGCGTAAAACTATAGCGCTTGTTGGGAGGCAACTCAATGAATAAAACTTATTTTTGCGTTTTGCTTTCTGTTCTTGAGTGTTTGCACAATTATGCTACTGTTATTATTGTGTTTTTTGTGTTTTAGTTAGTGTTGTGCCAAGTAGAGCCTTGGGATCTTCTTGGGTGATAGTTGTTTAATCTTGCTGGAAAAAACAAAAACTTTTGCATCCATAGTTAGAATTTTAAAACATCATAGAAGCGATGAAAAACTCTGAATTTTTTACAGTAGATTGATATACAAATTTCTCAGATCGTCCTACTTTTTCAGGATTTTTAGAGTTACAGAAGTATTCGAAATATTCAGATTACTACAGACTGTTCTGTTTTTAACAGATTCTGTTTTCTTTGCATTGTGTGCTTGTTTTGATGATATTTTGGTTTTCTTTGATGAGTTTTTGCCATAGAAAAGTTGGAATACAATAGTGTCGGTGTAAAAAAGTAGGGGCCTTTCTGTACCCCTTTACTTGTGCACGGGCAGTAGTAGCCACCCCCGCTGCCACGCTTGGTGGGGCAGAGGAAGGAAAGATACAAGGCTGCCAAGGCAGTACTCAAGCCAGAGGCGCGAAGAGCAAAGGGACAAGGTGGGCTTCCCCGGCAAGACCCCTGCTGGGGCGGCCTACATAGCCCTGACAAGAGCCTTGCTGGGGCAACTTGCCCAACACCAGCAAGGCCGCCACCCTTGAGTCTGAGAGTTCTAACACCATCGACAACGTCGAGACCAAGACTCAGGAGCGCCAGCGTGGTGGTATGCAGATCTTTGTGGAGGCCAAAGGCCTGCGAGTCTAAGATAGAAACCAGAAGACGAAGGCCCCCGGCAAGATCCTTGATGGGGACAGAGGAAGACCCCCGTCAAGACCCATGCCGGGGACAGCCACGAGGCCCCGACAAGACCCTTGCTGGGGACATCTGTGGGGCCACGACCAGGCCCGCACCCACCAACGTTCCGCTGCCCCGCGCCTGTGCCGACGTGGTAACCAGCCCACCAACTAGGCAGGTGCCTGCATGGCAGCAAGCAGCTTCTAGGCCAACTAGTCAAGCACCTGCGTGGTGGCATGCATATCTTCGTAAAGACCCTGTCACCACACCAGCTCAGCAACCAGCCAGCCAGCATGGCGCTGCATGCCTCGTCAGCTAGGACGCGTGTCGAAGCAAGGCAAGGCGGCGACGGACAGGACGAGCTTCGTTGTCGTCCCCGATAAAGTAAGAGGGCACGTCGGCAGCGTATTAAATGCATTTGCCCTACAGTGCCAGGCGATAAGCTTGTACACCGTAGATACTTTCCACCTCATGTGTGCCACTGTGGCGACCCCTTTGACATATAAAAGGAGGCCCGAGGCGTACTAAGAAAGGATTCAGACCTTTTGGACTGGGCATGCACCGCAGCTAATTCAAGAGCTCAAGAACACTAACTACACACAAAAGGAGGACTAGGGTTTCACGCATCGTTTGCGGCCTGAACCTGGGTAAAGATCCCCTCGCGCTGATCCTTTAGACCTGCTCTTTGCTCAGTCCCACGCCCCGCCAACCATAGAAGGGATTCCCCGGGATCCCATAGGTGTATTTTTTCCCCGACATCTTTGGCACGCCAGGTAGGGGGCGCAGGCTGTGAAAATCTGGTCTAGGAGTTAGCGCATCGACTTGTTCATCACCATGGCTCCTAAGAAGAAGGCGATCACGGTAATTGGTTCGTTTGGAGCCGCACCACCTGTTTCAGCGAGCATCCACGACACTCTGGCCATCGGAGCCAGGCGAGCGACATCGTTCGTGCCCAAGACGATGAGCCGCACGCCGCTGGGTCCGGGGGCAGGGCCGTGCTGCCCACGGGCGGCATGACAACCTCCAGGACGCCCCAGCCGGCGTCCGCGCCGCGGCCTTCCCAGGTCATGCGTGACGAGCAACGCCGCGATGTCGGTGCCCCCGGGCGCCGCCGCGGGAAGAGCCCTTTGCGTCAATCTCAAGACGCACCGGGCTAGCATGCGCGCCTAGACGCTGGCGGAAATGGCATGCGACCGCGAGACCGTGATAGAGCTCCTATCTAACATGGTTAGAAGTCGGAGCGCGTCACGGTCCACGCAGCTTTCGCCGCCACCCACGCCAGCGGAAGCATTGGCGCGCGTGCAACTGCTCCTTGACTTTCCTCCTACCGCGGAGAAGCTCGACGAGTGGAGAGCCACCATTCGGAGCCTCATCAGCTTCGCCAATAAAGATGAACCGCGACCGGCGGGACCCTCGTGCCGGCGCTCTGTCGATCTGGTGCGCGCCGGCGGTGGGAGAACCGGAGACGCTGTGACCACGGTGCACTCTCCTCCCCCACGCTGCAACAGCAGCTGCCAGCTCCTCGGGCTGACGCCCGCGACAATGTTTCCATAGCTTTGTCCGACCCACAAGCCTGCTACGACCAACGTCAAGTACTTCGGAAGTGAGCTTGGGAAGACGCTCGGACTACTACCGAGCGGCAGCGGGAAGCGCGCCATCAGTCAGATAGGCGTGCGGGTTGTCCAGCCTTTACCCATGAGCTGTGGCAGTTCCAGTGGCCCACCCACCGCACATTCAAGCCCGAAGTCAGAGAAAAGTACAACGGCAAGACTCACCCGTCGGAGTTCCTCGACATCTACACTATCGCGATGCAAGCTGCTAGGGCTCGCGACGACAAGGTGCTTGCCAGCTACTTCCCGTTGGCACTTAAGCTCAACATCATGCCATGGTTGATGCACCTGCCAGTGGATTCCATTTCTTCTTGGTCGGATCTGTGCCACGAGTTTGTTGGCGCCTTTACCGGAGGCCACCAACCTCTTGGCCAGGCGAGTGATATGCATGTCATCCCCCAGAAGGACGGCGAAACCCTGCCCAAGTACATACAAAGGTTCAGCCGTGTGCAATACAACATTCCAGATGTTCATCCGCCGCTGTCATCAGGGCATTCCATCAGAATGTGCACGACCGCAAGATGCGTGAGGAGCTGGCGATGAACAAGGTTAAGGATGTAGTCGAGCTTTATGTTCTGGAGGGTAGATGTGCTCAGGCTGAAGAAGGGAGGAAGTACCCCGGTGAATATGCCGGCGTGGAAACCGACTCCACAGACGTAGATGCCGTCGCCCCGGCGAAGAAGGGGGGACAGCGCAATAGGAAGCATAAGGGCAAGACCGTGCTTGCTGTCGAGGGATCCAACGACCCCGGCACCGCGAAGGCCAAGGTTGACGACCCCGACAAGGAAGTTACAGGGTGCACCGCCTGCCGGGCCTTCGCGGCTGCCGACAAGCTGGGAGGCTCGGACAAGCAGTACTGCAAGATCCATCGCACCAAGGGCCATGACCTCCAGAATTGCCAGCAGGTTGAGCTGCTCGCAGAGAAGCAGAAAGCTGAGTATGAGAGGTGTGATAAGGATAAGGGCTATGACGGTGCTAAGGGGTCCGGCAAGAAGCGCGGAAGTTGAGGGTGTCACCCAGAGAAAGATAATCAACAAGAGAGGCCCTCTCGGGTCCATGACAAGAAGGAGGAAGACGATGATCATGATGAGGATGACGAGTCCGACGAGCACGAGTTCCAGAAGGCTGCGGAGGCCATGTGCGTCGATGGTGGCGCCTCGTTGCACACCTGTCACCGCCAACTAAAGTAGTGGGCGCGTGAAGTCACTGTGGCGGAGCCATCGTTCGATGCCCAGAGTCCACTGAAGTGGTCCAGCACGCCTATCATTTTTAACACCGAGGATCACCCTGATCGGATAACCGCGGTTGGGTGTTTGCCGTTGTTGATTTCACCAACAATACGCAACCTCAAGGTGACGAAGGTGCTAGTTGACGGTGGGCCGGTCTGAACTTGATCTCGCCCGCCATGATCGAGAGGTTGCAAATCCCCGATGGAGATCTCGAGGAGACGGGCATGTTTCAAGGGGTCAACCCGGGGAGGAGTCAGCCGAAGGGCAAGGTCACGTTGCCCGTCACATTTGGGGGCGAGCTGAACCATAGGACGGAGAAGATTGTTTTTGATGTTGCCAAGATCCCCTTACCCTATAATGGGATCCTCGGCCACCCAGTGCTGGCCAACTTTATGGCGGCATCACATTACGCCTACAACACATTAAAGATGCCCGGGCCGATGAGCTTCATCACCATCGCCTCCGACATGAAAGACGCGCTCATCTGCACTGACCAACTCTACCGGGAGGCAGTTGCAGCAGCTGCCGCCAAGGCACTTGTCCCTGCCGCTGAGGCCCGGGGAGGGAAGAAAACCGGCAAGGCCTCTACCCCTCCTGGCAAGGCCCCTTTCGGCAAAACTTCTAACCCCAGCAAGGACTCCTGTACCTCTTCTGACAAACGCGCCTCCTCGGAGCCCCGCGTTCCCGTTGAGGACGTGCCAGACAGCTCCGCCAGCGGGAGCTGATAACCCACAAGTATAGGGGATCAGTTGTTGCCTCTTTCGATAAGTAAGAGTGTCGAACCCAAGGAGGAGCTAAAGGTAGAACAAATATTCCCTCAAGTTCTATCGACCACCGATACAACTCTACGCACGCTTAACGTTCGCTTTACCTAGAACAAGTATGAAACTAGAAGTACTTTGTAGGTGTTGTTGGATAGGTTTGCAAGATAATAAAGAGCGCGCAAATAAAAAGTAGGGGCTATTTAGATGAAGAGACAACTAAGTTAGTTTTAGTAGAGAGCTTTTTGTCACACAAGAAAGTTATTTGTCCCTGGGCAATCGATAACTAGACCGGTTATCACTATTGCAATTTTATATGAGGGAGAGGCATAAGCTAACATAATTTCTCTCTTTGGATCATATGCACTTATGATTGGAACTCTAGCAATCATCCACAACTACTAAAGATCATTAAGGTAAAACCCAACCATAGCATTAAAGTATCAAGTCTTCTTTATTCCCATACACAAACAACCTACTTACTCCGGTATGTGTTTCTGTCACTCACGCCACCCACCATAAGCAAATCCTGAACATATTGCAAACCCTACAACAGGGATCCCTCACGCTTGCGCGACACGGAGAGTACCATAGGACAACACCAATAATAAAACATGCAACTCAAACCAATCACGATCATCAATGAACCCATAGGACAAAACAGATCTACTCAAACATCATAGGATAGCCATACATCATTGGGAAATAATATATAACGTTGAGCACCATGTTTCAGTAGAGATTACAACGGCTAAAAGAGGGGTTACACCACTGCATAGAGGGGGGAAGAGTTGGTGATGACGGTGGTGAAGTTATTGGTGTAGATCATTGTCGCGATGATGGCCCCGGCGCGTTCCGGCGCCACCGGGAGAGAGGGGGAGAGGGCCCCCCTTCTTCTTCTTCTTCCTTGACCTTACCCTAGATGGGAGAAGGGTTTACCCTCTGGTCCTTGGCTTCCATGGCGGTGGAGGGGCGAGAACCCCTTCGAGATTGGATCTCTCTCTCTCTGTGTGTGTTTCTTCATGTTTCTGCGCTCCCTGATTTTGCCCTTTCACCGTTTCTTAAATTCCCGAAGACCCGTAACTCCGATTGGGCTGAAATTTTGACACGATTTTTATTCGGATATTGGCTTTCTTGCAGCGAAAGAAGGGCACCAACCGCCTTATGGAGTTGCCACGAGGGCCCAGGGCGCACCCTACCCCCTGGGGCGCGCCCCTCACCCTCGTGGGCCCCTCGGGCATCATCTCGCGTTGATTCCACTTCCCAAAATTCACATATATTCCAAAAAAAATCTCCATAAGTTTTTATCCCATTTGGACTCCATTTGATATGTATTTTCTGCGAAACAAAAAACATGCAACAAGCGAGAACTGCACCGGGCCTTTGGATCAATATGTTAGTCCCAAAAATAGTATAAAAAGTTGCCAAAAGTATGTAAAAGTAGTAGAATATTGGCATGGAACAATCAAAAATTATAGATAAGACGGAGACGTATCAGCATCCCCAAGCTTAATTCCTGCTCGTCCTCGAGTAGGTAAAAGATAAAGAAGATAATTTTTTGATGTGGAATGCTACCTAGCATAATCTTGATCATGTAATCTAATCATGGCATGAATATTAAGAAACGAGTGATTCAAAGCAATAGTCTATCATTTGACATAAAAAATAATAATACTTCAAGCATACTAATAAAGCAATCATGTCTTTTCAAAATAACATGGCCAAACATAGTTATCCCTACAAAATCATATGGTCTGGCTATGCTCCATCTTCAACACACAAAATATTCAAATCATGCACAACCCCGATGACAAGCCAAGCAATTGTTTCATACTTTTGATGTTCTCAAACCTTTTCAACTTTCACGCAAGACATGAGCGTGAGCCATGGATATAGCACTATAGGAGGAATAGAATATGATGGTGGAGGTTGAGTGGAGAAGACAAAAAGGAAGAAAGTCTTACATCGACGCGACTAATCAACGGGCTATGGAGATGCCCCTCAATTGATGTAAATAAAAGGAGTAGGGATTGCCATGCAACAGATGCACTTGAGCTATAAGTGTATGAAAGCTCAAATTGAAACTGAGTGGGTGTGCAACCAACTTGCTTGCTCATGAAGACCTAGGGAATTTGAGGAAGCCCATCGTTGGAATATACATGCCAAGTTCTATAATAAAAATTCCCACTAGTATATGAAAGTGATAACTCAAGAGACTCTCTATATGAAGAACATGGTGCTACTCTGAAGCACAAGTGTGGTAAAAGGATAGTAACATTGCCCCTTCTCTCTTTTTCTCTCATTTTTTTCGTTTTGGTGGGCTTCTTTGGCCTCTTTTTTTATTTGGGATTCTTTGGCCTCTTTTTTTTTTGATAGTCCGGAGTCTCATCCCGACTTATAGGGGAATCATAGTCTCCATCATCCTTTCCTCACTAGGGCAATGCGCTAGTAATGAAGATCATCACACTTTTATTTACATACAACTCAATATTACAACTCGATATCTAGAACAATGATATGACTCTATATGAATGCCTCCGGCGGTGTACCGGGATGTGCAATGATCTAGCGTAGCAATGAAATCAAAAATGGACAAGCCCTGAAAACATCATGCTAGCTATCTTACGATCATGCAAAGCAATATGACAATAAATGCTCAAGTCTTGTATATGAAGCTGATGGAAGTTGCATGACAATATATCTCGGAATGGCTATGGAAATGCCATAATAGGTAGGTATGGTGGCTGTTTTGAGGAAGATATAAGGAGGCTTATGTGTGATAGAGTGTATCGTATCACGGGGTTTGGATGCACCGGCGAAGTTTGCACCAACTCTCGAGGTGAGAAAGGGCAATGCACGGTACCGAAGAGGTTAGCAATGATGGAAGGGTGAGAGTGCGTATAATCCATGGACTCAACATTACTCATAAAGAACTCACATACTTATTGCAAAAGTCTATTAGCTATCGAAACAAAGTACTACGTGCATGCTCCTAGGGGGATAGATTGGTAGGAAAAGACCATCGCTCGTCCCCGACCGCCACTCATAAGGAAGACAATCAATAATAAATCATGCTCCGACTTCGTTACATAATGGTTCACCATACGTCCATGCTACAGGAATCACAAACTTCAACACAAGTATTTCTACAATCCACAATTACCCACTAGCATTACTCTAATATCACCATCTTTATATCGCAAAACTATTGCAATGAATCAAACATATCATATTCAAAGTGATCTACAAGTTTTATGTAGGATTTTATGACTAACCATGTGAATGACCAATTCCTGTCAACTCTCTAAATAGATATAAGTGAAGAAAGAGAGTTTAATTGTTTCTACAAAAGATATGCCCACGCTCTAACAAATATAAGTGAAGCAAAAGAGCATTCTACAAATGGCGGTTTTCTATGTGTAGTGAAACACGCAATCCAAACTTCAAAAGATATAAGTGAAGCACATGAAGCATTCTATAAAGCCATACTCAAAAGACATAAGTGAAATGCAAAGAGCATTCTATAAATCAACCAAGGACTATCTCATACCAGCATGGTGCATCAAAGAAAAGTGAAAACTAAATGCAAAAGACGCTCCAAGATTTGCACATATCACATTAATGGAACGACACCGAAAACATACCGATACTTGTTCAAGAAAGATGGGATGCCTTCTGGGGCATCCCCAAGCTTAGACGCTTGAGTCTCCTTGAATATTTATTTGGGCTGCCTTGGGCATCCCCAAGCTTGAGCTCTTGCCTTCCCTCCTTCTCCTCATATCGTGAACTCCTCGATCCTTGATCACTTCATCCACACAAAACTCAACAGAAAGTTTGGTAAGATCCGTTAGTATAATAAAGCAAATCACAACTCTAAGTACTGTTGCAAACCAATTCATATTTTGTTTTTGCATTGTAGATACTTTAATATAACTTTTCCATGGCTTAATCCACTGATAGAAATCGATAGTTTCATCAAAACAAGCAAACAATGCATCAAAAACAGAATCTGTCTTGAACAGGACAGTTGGTAGTAATCTAAACATTCACCATACTTATGTTACTCCAAAAATTCTGAAAATTTAGGAAAAATAAAACATTTGTATAGAAAGACAGTGCAAAAAGTTTCAGAACCGTTTGACGTTCCAGTAAAAAATGTAAAATCACGCACTACTGCCAAAGTTTCTTTTTTGCACCGCACAAACCAACAAGCAATGTAAACATCCTAAAGGAAAATATTGACACATTATTTTTATAATACAATGGAATTGTACAAGGGGATAATTATTTTTGTTGAAAAGTTCCTGTAATCAAGATTCACAAAGTTTCTGTGAGCATGAACAAAGTTCAAAGAGCTCCCTCACTTCAACAATGCTTGTCTCTCTCACTTTCACTTTCCTTTTTGAAAAGTTTTGGGTTACCCTCTTTATTTTTTTGTTTTTAAACTCTATAAAAGAACTCAACAGAAATAAATGACTCTCTAAAACTTCCGGCTTGTCTCCCTGGCAGCGCTTTCTTTAAAGCCATTAAGCTAGGCATAAGGTGCTCAAGTAATGAATCCACCCGGACCCCAAGGTATATCAAAGCCAATTTGAATTAGCAATGATTTGGCATTTAGTAGTGAGCACAAAGCAACATATATCAAGCAATGACGAAGTCTAACTCTCTTCCTATGCATCGGCATGTCATACAAGAACAATTCATGCACATCAAGTAAAGGTCAATGCATAGCATAAGAAGTTTCTTGCAATTTTATCGTGTTGGAAACATAGAGAGGCGGAGATGTAGTTCCTCTCCCATAATAATTGCAAGTAGGAGCATCAAGGACATGCATATTATATTCATCAAAATTATCATGTGCAACGGTAAAAGGCCACCCATCAATATAATCCTTAATAAGTGCAAACTTCTCCGATATAGTGTAGTTTGGAGAATTCAAAAAGATAATAGGACTATCATGTGTGGGTGAAATAGCAAAAATTTCATGTTTAACATAAGGAAGAATAGCAAGTTGATCTCCATAAGCGTAATTCATACTGGCATCTTGGCCACAAGAATAGCAAGCATCAAGTTCATCAAAAAGTGATATTTCAAATGAACCAACGAGATCATAGCAATTATCATGGCATTCATCCTTCGGTAAGAACGAAGGGACATTAAATAATGTATGAGTTGGAGAGTTACTCTCATTAGAAGGTGGGCATGGGTAGCTAATCCAATCTTCCTCCTTTTGTTCTTCGCTCTCCTCATCATCTTTTTCATCCAATGAGCTCACAGTTTCATCAATTTCTTCCTCCATAGACTCCTGCAAAATATTAGTCTCTTCTCAGACAGCGGAGACTTTCTCAACAAATTCATCAGTATCATAATTGTATTTATAATTCTCATAGAAATATTTAAGGATAGCTAAATTTTTAGGTCTATAAACTAAATAATCAAAATCTTCAAACTCCTTAAACAAAGATTCAATTTCACAAGCTCCCTTAAAAGCAACATATTCTTCTGTTTGTTCCACATCATAGTAATCATATATACCATTAGCATAAGAAGCTAAGGTTTCATTATAAGTAAATTTTCATGAAAAGGGAAGGTGTGGAGCCTTCATCCTAGAGCAACAAGTATAATCATATCTCAAGCATAGTTGCCAAGCATACCAATGCAACATATAAATTTGATCCCATAATAGTTTCCCTCTTTGAGTCAAGAGATATTCCCTTAAGTATTCATGTTGCTCCAACGTGTCTCCCATTACATAATTGAATGGGGTTTTCTCAGGATTATTAAAGTAGTGCATAATATCTTTCACATAATGAGCATCGAGGGTTTTAGGAGGTTCCCCATCTCCATGAGTAGCAAGTAAACCTAATTTTTTTGTATTTCGTGTTCCATATCCATAACTAAAGATAGAGATAAACTTAGAACATCAAATAAAATCCACTTAGTCATAAAGCAAACAAGCACACACGAGAATATTCACCCCACGCTATTGCTCCACGGCAACGGCGCCAGAAAAAGGTCTTGATAACCCACAAGTATAGGGGATCAGTTGTAGCCTCTTTCGATAAGTAAGAGTGTCGAACCCAATGAGGAGCTAAAGGTAGAATAAATATTCCCTCAAGTTCTATCGACCACCGATACAACTCTACGCACGCTTAACGTTCACTTTACGTAGAACAAGTATGAAACTAGAAGTACTTTGTAGGTGCTGTTGGATAAGTTTGCAAGATAATAAAGAGCGCGAAATAAAAAGTAGGGGATGTTTAGAAGAAGACACAACTAAGTTAGTTTTAGTAGAGAGCTTTTTGTCACATAAGAAAGTTATTTGTCCCTAGGCAATCGATAACTAGACCGGTAATCACTATTGCAATTTTATATGAGGGAGAGTCATAATCTAACATACTTTCTCTCCTTGGATCATATGCACTTATGATTGGAACTCTAGCAAGCATCCACAACTACTAAAGATCATTAAGGTAAAACCCAACCATAGCATTAAAGTATCAAGTCCTCTTTATTCCCATACGCAAACAACCTACTCACTCGGTCTCAGTGCTTGTACACTCACGCCACCCACCATAAGCAAATCATGAACATATTGCAAACCCTACAGCGGGGATCCCTCACGCTTGCGCGACACGAAGAGCACCATAGGACAGCACCAATAATAAAACATGCAACTCAAACCAATCATGATCATCAATGAACCTATAGGACAAAACGGATCTACTCTAACATCATAGGATAGCCATACATCATTGGGAAATAATATATAGCATTGAGAACCATGTTTAAGTAGAGATTACAGCGGGTAAAAGAGGGGTTACACCGCTGCATAGAGGGGGAAGAGTTGGTGATGACAGCGGTGAAGTTGTTTGTGTAGATCATTGTCGCGATGATGGCCTCGGCTGCGTTCCGGTGCCACCGGGAGAGAGGGGGAGAGGGCCTCCTCCTCCTCCTCCTCCTTCTTCTTCTTCTTCTTCTTCTTCTTCTTCTTCTTCTTCTTCTTCTTCTTCTTCTTCCTTGACCTTCCCCCTAATTGGGAGAAGGGTTTCCCCTCTGGTCCTTGGCTTCCATGGTGGCGGAAGGGCGAGAACCCCTCCGAGATTGGATCTCTCTCTCTCTGTTTCTTTCTGTTTCTGCGCTCCCTGATTTTGCCCTTTCACCATTTCTTAAATTCCCGGAGATCCGTAACTCCGATTGGGCTGAACTTTTGACACGATTTTTATCCGGATATTGGCTTTGTTGCGGCAAAGAAGGGCATCAACCGCCTTACGGAGTGGCCACGAGGGCCCAGGGCGTGCCCTACCCCCTTGGCGCGCCCCTCGCCCTCGTGGGCCCCTCGGACATCGTCTCGTGTTGATTCCACTTCCCAACATTCACATGTATTCCAAAAAAATCTCCGGAAGTTTTTATCGCGTTTGGACTCCGTTTGATTTGGATTTTTTGCAAAAAAAAACACATGCAACAAACAGGAAATGGCACTGGGCACTGGATCAATATGTTAGTCCCAAAAATAGTATAAAAAGTTGCCAAAAGTATGTAAAAGTTGTAGAATATTGGCATGGAACAATAAAAAATTATAGATACAACGGAGATGTATCAGGAGCAAGAGGTCCAAGGTGACCCTGCCAGAAACCAAGAAGGTGCCTCTCAAGGAGGATGGCATAGGTGGAGCTTCTACATAAGCTCCACCCTTGACAGCAAATAGGAAAGCAAGCTCTTCGCCTTCCTACGGGCGAATGTCGACGTGTTTGCATGGCAAGCATCCGACATCCCCAGCGTTCCCAGGGAGGTGATTTAGCACCACCTTGTTGTCTATCCCCATGCGCGGCCCATCAAGCAGAAGGTCAGAAAGAAAGCGTTGGAGCGACAGGAGTTCATCATCAAGGAGATCAGGAAGTTGGAGGTGGCAGGCTTGGTCCGAGGAGTGCTCCACCCCACGTGGTTGGCCAATCCGGTGGTAGTGCGTAAGGCAAATGGGAAATGGAGGCTGTGTATTGACTACATAGGTATCAAGAAATCCTGTCCAAAGGATTCTTTCCCTCTGCCACACATTGACCAGATAGTAGACTCCATTGCCGGGTGTGACCTGTTGTCGTTCCTCGAGGCCTATTCAGGATACCACCAGATCTTCATGATAAAGGAAGATGAAGAAAAGACTGCGTTCATCACCCCATGTGGTACGTACTGTTTTGTATGGATGCCTTTTGGGTTGAAAAGCGCCGGCTCGACATTTGACCGAGCATTCCAAATTGGTTTTGATCACTTGCTACATAGAAATATGGAAGCGTATATGGATGATATAGTAGTCAAAACCAAGGACAAGGCCACGCTCATGGAGGATCTGCAGGAAACATTTGCCAACCTGCATAAGATCAACCTCAAGCTCAACCCAGAGAAGTGCGTGTTCGGCATCCCATCCGGCAAACTTCTTGGGTTATTTGTGTCTCAACGTGGAATCGAAGCAAATCCTGACAAGATCAAAGCGATTGAGCAGATTGGGGAGCCAAGACAGGTCAAAGACGTCCGTAGGCTCGCCGGCTGTGTTGCTGCTCTAAGTAGGTTCATCTCCAAATCTGCTGAGCACACCCTCCCCTTTTTCAAAGGTTTGAAAAAGGCAGGTCCAATGAAATGGACTCCGAAGGCAGAGGAAGCGCTGCAAGATTTGAAGAGGTACCTCTCCTCCACGCCAATACTAGTCGCGCCTAAACCGCAAGAGCCGTTGCTGCTATATCTAGCAGCAACGAATCAAGTGGTCAGTGTTGCGCTAGTGGCACAGAGGGAATTTGAGGAAGATGCAACAATAGCAGCGGAGCCATCGGATGATGGGCCGGAGCTCTCCCCGGCAGGGCCTGATGCCAGCAAGGCAGAACCCCTGGCAAGGACCGGTCCCGGCAAGAAAGAGTCTGCGCAAGTGGGCGAACTTGAACAGAAGAAGAAGGTGGTGCAACACCTGGTTTATTTTGTCAGTTCCCTCTTACAGGGGGCTAGATCAAGATATTCTGGTATGCAGAAGCTACTTTTTGGCCTCCTTATGGCCTCAAGAAAGCTACGTCACTATTTCCAAGCGCATGAGATCACCGTCGTCTCCCGCCTCCCTTTGCAACGAATCCTGCACAACCCGGATGCAACTGGGAGGATTGTGGAGTGGGCGTTGGAGCTGTCGAGCTTTGGCCTCAAGTTTGAAAGTACTTCAACAATCAAGAGCCGAGCCTTTACAGAGTTCATAGCATAATTGACCTCAACGCCCGACGAAGAGATTCAAGAGACCACCCTTCCCAGCAAGGAGACGAGCCGTGATTGGATTATGTACTTTGATGGAGATTTCTCACTGCAAGGTGCTGGTGCCGGCGTTCTACTCGTCGCACCGACCGGAGAGCGCCTCAAGTACGTAGTCCAGATGCACTTTCCCATGAAAAATCAACGAACAACACGGTGGAGTACAAGGGATTGCTTTCCGGTCTCAGGATCACAACATACCTCGGAATCAGGAAGCTCATCATCAGAGGTGATTCGCAGCTCGTCGTCAAGCAAGTTAACAAGGATTACCAGAGCCCGTTGATGGATGCCTATGTGGATGAGATGAGGAAGTTGGAGGAGCGTTTTGACGGTCTACAAGAAGAGCATGTTCCCCGAGCAGAGAATAGCATTGCCGACGACTTGTTGAAACGCGTTGCCCTCAAGTTGCCTGTGGAACCGGGTACCTTTGTGCTTCAATTAACCCAGCCATCCGTTGAGCCATCAGCAGGATAGAACAAACGAAGGAAGGCGGGCCCCGACAAGTACTTTCCGGCTGAGCTCCCAGGAGCCACCGACAAGGACGTCGCCGGGTGCCCCAAGCTTGCCGGGGAGCAGCGACCTCCGGCAGGGCCTCAAGCCCTGACCATAGAGGCAGCTTCCCATACGGCCATAGATGAGCCTTTAGTCCTTGTCGTCGAGCCCCAGGCTCCGGCATGGGTGCAGCGCACCATCCGTTTCCTCCAAACAGGGGAACTCCCTGAGGAACAGGAAGAGGCAGAGAAAGTAGCCCGTCGGTCCAACATGTACCAGTTTGTGGATGATGCCCTATACAGAAGAAGACCGAACGACGTGAAATTAAAGTGCACTCCTCGGGAAGACGGACTGAAGCTGTTGGCAGAGATACATGGAGGCATGTGGTGCTCCCACATAGGGTCAAGAGCCCTTGCCAGGAAAGCGTTCCGGCAAGGTTTCTTCTGGCCCACCGCTCTCCAGGATGCAACTGCACTAGTAACCAAGTGTGAAGCGTGCCAGTTCCATTCAAAGAAGCTTCATCAGCCAGCCCAAGCCCTTCAAACAATCCCTCTTTCCTGGCCATTTTTGGTCTGGGGGCTCGACATACTGGGCCCCTTTCCCCGTGCTGTCGGGGGCTTTGAGTACTTGTACGTCGCAATCGACAACTTCACAAAGTGGTCGGAAGTGGAACCGGTGAGAAAGGTGACATCACAATCAGCCGTCAAGTTCTTCAAGCGACTAGTCTGCCGTTTTGGTGTGCCAAATAGGGTCATCACCGACAATGACACGCGGTTCATGAGCCGCACCTTCATGCAGTATATCCAGGACCTCGGCAGCAAGGTTTGTTTTGCTTCTGTTGCTCATCCCAGAAGTAACGGCCAGGCTGAGAGGGTGAATGCAGAAGTATTGCGAGGCCTCAAGACCAGAACTTTTGAAAGGCTACACAAGTGAGGAAGGCGCTGGATTGATGATTTTCCAGTGGTTCTGTCGGTGTACTAGAGTAGGGGTACCCTAGTATCCCGAACTTGTGCACGGGCAGTTGCAGCCCTCCGCGGCAAGGCTTACCAGGTAACCGCCAAGGTCCTCCGTGGTTCCTGTGGAGCCATTCAAGAACAAAGTATTCAAGCCAAGGAGACAAGGCCCCGGCAAGAGGAGCTTGCCGGGAAGGCCACCCAAGGCACCTAGGAGACAAGGCCCCGGCAAGAGGAGCTTGTAGGGAAGGCCCGGTGAGCGACAAGCTTCCGGGCGCGACGAGACAACAACCGCGGCAAGGCGCTTGCCGCGGCAGACCACTCACTGTACTGCGCGGCACATCCACTAACGTGTCGCCTCGACCTTTCCGGTAGCGTGGCGTGAGGTGCAGCCAGTGATGTGAGGGTGGCAAGCGGCTGACAAGATTGCCATCGTGGCAAGCGGTGGCGCCCTGACGGTCCCTGTTTGCCTTTGTTAGGGCGGCGTGAAGCGGGCATTTAATGCCTTTGTCCCTACCGTCGTGGTTAGGTATGATACACTGTACACTGTACAAGTAGCTGTACCAACCACTCCCTTTCCACTTTTACCCTTGTCTACTTTGCCACCTGTCGGAGACCCCTTGAGCATATAAAAGGAGGCCCATGCGCAACGTAGAGGGGGGTTCGAAAGGTTCGAAGCCAGACACGCACGGTCTCGTTAGCAGCTTCTGTGCACTGTAGCACTCAAGCGCTCCCGAGCAAGAACTCAATACACTCAGACATGCAGCAGTAGGAGTATTATCTCTCCGGAGAGCTCCGAAGCTGGGTAAACCTCTCGTGTGCTTCGCCTCGATCTGCTCTTCGTGCGACCTCCGCCTCCAGCCGAACCGAAAGGGGCTCGGTCCGCCGGTCCCATAGGTGTTCGTGGGCAGGATCAGCCTCCCCGACATCTTTGGCGCGCCAGGTAGGGGCGCGTCGAGATTGTGTGAACATGATCCGGCGTCCACACGAGCTAGATCCTCGTCATCATCTTCATCAACATGCCTCCGAAGAAGAAGGCTTCGGCGGCAGATGCTCCGTCCGCGTCGAACCCACCGCCACCGGAGCGAACGGGTGGTGGGGTAGACGCCGGCGGAAGAATGGACGTCGACGGAGGAGCCCACGGTGCTGCCAAGTCCAAGGACAAGGCTGCGCAGACCTCGGCGTCCGTGCATGCACCGCGCCCGTCTCAGGAGACGCGGGACCGACAGCGTCATGGCCTTCACAACGCCATACGCTCGTTGGACCAAGATCGAGCTGGTGGATCTCGGGATGCTCAAGACCAGCATGCGCATAAACATCTTTGGCGCTGAAGCGAGGCACGGTCGCCTGGACGGGATACTGCTCCTTCTAACATAGTTAGAAGTCCGAGCATATCCCGCTCCTCGCGTCGTTCGCCACTACCACCCACCACTCCAGCAGAAGCCTTGGCAAGAGCTCAGCTGCTCTTGGATTACCCTCCGACAGCCGACAAGGTTGATGAATGGAGGGCCACCATTCAGAGTCTCGTCGGCTTTGCCAACGGCGACGCTCCGCGGCAACCGAGTGCATCGCTGCCGCGGCAAGACCGCCAAACACGAGCCGGTGGCGACGAGACCGGTGGGGGTGCAATCACCATGCACTCTCCGCCCCGAAGGCCAAGATCGCTGACTCGCCGGATCCACCTCGACAGCGACTCCACTGCATCATCGGATCCACGAGCTCGTCGTGATCAGCGCCAAGTTCTTCACGAACGACAGCAAGAAGACGCTCAAACTCGCATCGAGCGCCGAAGAGAAGCGCGGCGTCAATCCGGCTGCCGCCTGGGCCCTCTGTTGACATGCATGCGCCGGAGGAACCAGCGACTTGTCAGACGCGGTAGGTTGCCCCGCGTTCACTCGTGAGCTGCGGCAAGTCCAGTGGCCCAGCAAGAAGAATTTCAAGCCAGATGTACCAGAGAAGTACGACGGCAAGACGCATCCGTAGGAGTTCCTCAGCATCTACACAATTGCGGTGCAAGCTGCCGGGGGGCGAGACGACAAGATCCTGGCTAACTACTTCCCGCTGGTACTCAAGCCTAATGTCAGATCCTGGCTCATGCACTTGCCGGACAACTCCATATCCTCTTGGGCAGATCTATGCCATCAGTTTGTTGGCGCCTTTACATGCGGCCACAAGCCCCATGGCCAAGAAAGCGACCTTCACCGCTTTCGCCCGAAGGAAGGAGAGCCCCGGGCAAGTACATTCAGAGATTCACCACAGACAAAGACAACATCCCAGATGTCCACCCTACATGTAATCAGCGTGTTCCATCGTAACGTCGCGAAACCACGAGGATGCGGAGGAGATGGCGATGTGCAAGATCGTAGACGTCGATGAGCTATATGCCCTGGCCGACAAGTTGCACGTCTTTGAGGAAGGAGGAGACTCCGGAGAGAATATCAAGCAGGAGGATCTGATAGTGAGGAGACCGCCCGGCAAAAAGAAAAGCGGCGGCGGAACAACAGAAGAAAGAAAGGCAGAGATGTACTAGTTGTCGAGCAGTCCAAGAACGCAAATGACGCCAAGAAAGCCAAGGCTGGTAGCTCCGGCAAGGAGGTTGCACCGGCACCAATCGCCAGTGTGGCGGTCGCCGACAAGCGTGACGGCTCCAACAAACAAGATCTTGCAAGATCCACCGCACCAAGGGCCATGACCTCGAGGGCTGCAAAAAGGTCGAAGCAACTTGTCGAGCGGCGAAGGCTGAATACGACGACGCGACAAGGAGAAGGCCCGTGAAGGTGCCGGAGGAGCTAGCAAGAAACATCCCAGCCGGGAGGACGCCTTGCGGCAAGGCCAAGCAATGACAAGGAGATAGACCTCCCCGGCCGCGACAAGGATGAAGACGGCAGCGGCGGCGATGAAGACATGGATCATGACGAGACCGATGAGCAGGAGTTCCAAAAAGCCACAGAGGTCATGTGCGTTGTGGCGGTGCTTCTTCTGCATACCTCACACCGCCAGCTCAAGCGGTGGATGCGGAGGTCAATGCGGCAGAACCATCCATCGAGTCACGCAAGCCTCGAAATGGTCCAGACGCCTATCATCTTTGATATTGAGGACCACCCTGATCGGCGTAATCGCGGTCGGTGCTTGCCGATGTTGGTTTCACCAACTATTCGCAACCTCAAGGTCACTAAGATGCTAGTTGACGGCGGGCCGGCTTGAACCTGATCTCCTCCGCGGTGCTCCGTAAACTCCGGATCCTCGATGGCGAGCTCGAGGAGACCGCACGTTCAAGGAATCAATCCGGGAAGGAGCAAGCCGAAGGAAAGATCACGTTGCCGGTGACGTTTGGCAGCGAAGTTGAACTTCGTGACCGAGAGGGTCACTTTTGACGTTGCTGACTTTCCATTGCCTTACAATGGGATACTTGTCCGTCCAGCACTTGCCAAATTCATGGCAGCCTCTCACTATGCATACAACATGCTGAAGATGGCAGGCCCGATAAGCATCATTTCAGTCCCTGGCGATAAGAAGGATGCTCTCATCTGCGCCGACAAGATCTACCGGGAAGCAAAGGCGGTACCAACAGACATAAGCCACTTGCCGCTGAAGCTCCCCGGGGGAAGAAGAAGACCAAGTCCTACAAGAGCTCTGTTGCCCACTCCGGCAAGCGCACCTCTTCGGAGTGCTGCGCTACCGTCGAGGACGCACCATCGAGCTCCACCGGCAAGTGTAAGAAGACGATGGCAGCTCCACCAGAGACCAAGAAGGTGTCCGCCAAGGAGGACGGCACTGGTGGTACCTTCACCATCAGTGCCACTCTCGACCCTAAATAGGAAGGCGCGCTCGTTGCTTTCCTGCGGGCGAATGTCGACGTGTTTGCGTGGCAACCGTCTGACATCCCCGGTGTTCCTAGGAAAGTAATTGAGCACCATCTTGCCATTTGTCCTCATGTGCGGCCCACAAGCGTAAAGTCAGAAGCGTGCAAAGGAGCGCCAAGAATTCATCGCAGAAGAAATCAAGAAATTGGAAGCAGCGGGCCTTGTCGAGGAGTGCTCCATCCTACGTGGTTGGCCAATCCTGTAGTTGTATGCGGCGAACGGGAAATGGAGGCTTTGTATCGACTTTACCGATGCCAATAAAGCTTGTCCCAAAGACCCATTTCCCTTGCCGCGCATCGACCAGATTGTTGATTCCACGGCCGGATGTGATTTGCTTTCATTTCTGGATGCATACTCGAGGATATCATCAGATCTTCATGGCGTAAGAGGATGAGGAGAAGACCGCATTCATCACTCCATGTGGCACCTACTCTTTCGTCTGGATGCCCTTCGGATTAAAGAATGCTCGGTTCAACATTTGCAAGAGTAGTCCATGACGCTTTTGAGCCGCAAATGCACGTAAATGTGGAAGCCTACATGGATGACATAGTGGTCAAAAGCAATGACAAGGCGACTCTGATTCAAGATTTAGACGAAACTTTTGCAAATCTGCGCCAAGATCAACCTCAAGCTCAACCCCGAGAAGTGCGTGTTTGGAGTCCCTTCCGGCAAGCTTCTCGGGTTCTTCGTGGTCTCGGCCGGGAATTGAAGCCAATCCCGACAAGATCAAGGCCATTGAGCAGATTGAAGCACCAAAGCGCGTCAAGGATGTACGAAGGCTTGCCGGTTGCTCATTGCTCTCGGCAGGTTTATCTCTAGGTTCTGGTTGAAGGCATACGCCATTTTTCAAAATTTTGAAAAAGGCAGGTCCGATGCAATGGACTCGAAGCGGAGGCTGCGCTGCAGACTTGAAGAGATACCTGTCCTCCACTCCAACACTTGTCGCACCTAAGCCACAAGAGAAGTTGCTGCTATATATAGCGGCAACCAATCAGAAAATGGTTAGTGCTGCGTTAGTAGCGGAGAGGGAGGCGGATGATGAGTAGCAACCATGGCGAGATGCATCCGGCGACAAGCGGGGGCTTCACCGGCAAGCTCTGGTCCCGACAAGGATGGATCTGCAGACGCATGAGAAGATGCGTAAAAGAATGGTGCAGCGCCCAGTTTACTTTGTCGATCCCTTCTGCGAGGGGCTAGGTCAAGGTACTGCGGTGTGCAGAAATTGCTTTTCGGCCTCCTCATGGCCTCGAAAGCTGCGCCATTACTTCCGTGCACATGAGATCCACAATCGTCACTCGTTTTCCAATAAGAGGATCTTGCAAAATCCAGAGGCAACAAGCAGGATTGTCGAGTGGGATCGAACTGTCAAGCTTTGGCCTCAAGTTTGAGAGCACATCAACTATCCAAAGCGAGCATTGGCGGAGTTCATAGCAGAATGGACGCCAACACAAGATGAAGAAATTCCAAACGAGCATCCCGTCAAGGAGGCAAGCAAAGAGTGGCTGATGTACTTTGATGGTGCCTTCTCGCTGCAAGGCGCCCGGTCTTGGCGTGCTACTTGTTGCACCCACCGGAGAGCACCTCAAGTACGTAGTCCAGATGCACTTTCCCAAGGAGCAAGCAACAAACAATACCGCAGAGTATGAGGGTTTGCTTGCCGGTCTCGAGATTGCAAGTAGACCTTGGGATCAAGAAGCTCATTGTCCCGGGGTGACTCCACGACTTGTCATCCGCCAAGTGAACAAGAATTATCAGAGTCCATTGATGGAAGCTTATGTTGATGAAATGAGAAAGCTAGAAGAGCACTTTGACGGCCTACAGATGGAATATATTCCAAGAGCTCAGAAACGACCTTGCCGATGGCTCAGTCGAAGTGCGCCAGCACTTAAGTTACACTGTGGAACCAGGGATCTTTGTGCTCAAGCTGACTCAACCGTCTGTAACGCCATCAACCGGACAGAGCAAGAAGAGGAAGTTGATCTCGGTGACTATTTTCCCGCAGAGCTCCGAAGCCGCTGCCAAGAAGGTCCCCAAGATCAACACCAGCAGTGCCGAGGGGCGATGTCTCCGACAAGCCCTAGGGTTTGTTTCGTTGAAGCGAGCGCTCCCGACAAGTTTTGCTCCGGCAAGCTTGCCGGGAACGTCAAGCTCGGCCGAGCCGCAGTTTCTCGCCGTAGAAGCGGATGTTCCCGCAGCAGCAGATGTGCCTTTAGTCCTTGTTGTCGAGCCGCAAGCTCCAGCATGGGAACGGCAGATTGTCCATTTCCTTCAGACAGGAGAACTTCCCGAAGAGCAAGAAGAAGCGGAAAGAGTAGCCCGACAGTCAAGTATGTACCAGTTTGTCGACAACACACTGTACAAAAGAAGACTCAACGGTGTGAAATTGAAGTGTATTCACCGGGAAGACGGACAAAAGCTGTTGGCGGAGATACATGGAGGCATATGTGGTCACCACATTGGCGCCAGAGCACTTGCCGGCAAAGTGTTCCGGCAAGGTTTCTTTTGGCCGACAACCCTCCGTGATGCAACCGCACAAGTAACCAAGTGTGAAGCGTGCAGTTCCATTCCAAGCAGATACACCAGCCAGCTCAAGCTCTCCAGACGATCCCTTTATCCTGGCCATTTTCGTGCAGGGGCTCGACATTCTCGCCCCTTTCCCGGTAGCCGTCGGGGCTTTGAGTACTTATGCGTTGCAATCGGCAAGTTCACAAAGTGGCCGGAAGTGGAAGCGATGAGGAAGGTGACACAACGGCCAGTGAAGTTCTTCAGGTCGATTGTTTGCCGTTTCGGAATCCCTAACAGGATCATCACCGACAACGGCACACAATTCACGAGTCGCACCTTCATGCAGTATGTCCAAGATCTTGGCGCCAACGTCTGCTTCGCTTCTGTTGCTCATCCGAGAAGTAACGGTCAAGCGGAGAGGGCAAATGTTGAAGTGCTGCGCGGGCTCAAGACCAGAACTTTCGACAGGCTGCACAAGTGCGGAAGAAACTGGATTGAGGAGCTGCCGGTGGTTCTTTGGTCGATCAGACGACGCCGTCGATCCATCGGCCGCACACCTTCGCTCTAGTCTATGGAGCAGAGGCAGTTCTCCCCACGGAACTCGTATACGGATCACCTCGAGTGCTCGCTTATGATGAGCTTGAGCAAGAGCAGCTGCGACAAGACGACGCGCTGCTCCTTGAGGAGGATCGTCTTCAGGCTGCTGTACGAGCTCCTCCATACCAGCAAGCATTGCGCCGCTACCATAGCCGCAAAGTTAACGCCAGAAGTCTCGAGGAAGGCGACCTTGTTCTTCGCTGCGTTCAAATTCGGCCAAGAATTCCAACAAGTTGACGCCGAAGTGGGAAGGCCCTTACCGGTGAAACGAGTCACTAGGCCTGGCGCTGTCCGCCTTGAGACCGAAGATGGCATTCCGGTGAGAAACTCCTGGAATATAGAGCATCTTCGTAAGTTTTACTCAGAAGCGCGATTGCCGGAACCTGTTCCGGCAACCACCTTTTGTACAAGTCTTGCCGCTGTTGCATGTAATCCTTTGTACAAAGCCGGGCGCAGACCCCGTGTATAAGTAAAGCTAATGTGCTTCGCACATCTTGTCAATTTCATGCTTTCTACTTCTATTTTTCATGCGTTATCTGACACTTTGTGCAGCACCTACCCCGGTAAGTAATAACGAGCCATAAGGCTCCATATCTTTATTTTCTCTTCTTTCTCTTTCTCGAGAGAAGGAAGGTTCCTCGCACACAAGTTTGCCGGGGGAAAGGAGAAGATAATGGTGTGGACCAAGCGTCGCTCAAGGAAGTCTAGCCTTACCGAAGCAAACGACTGAAAAGCTAAGTTGCTAAAGTTTAAGCAATCAGTTTTAAATTTTTAAGTTATCTTCCTCGAGCGACCGTACTTTGTATGGAAAAGTCAGGCACGGAGGAACCAACTCGTAGCTAGTTGCGCCTTACTTTGTTTCGAGTCCGCTCAACAACTTAAGTGAGCTGCGACTAGTTCGCGACAAGGTTGCTTGTCGGAAGCGGTACTGCCAAAGAAGTGGCGGCGTCCCGCACTTTTCGGCTGGCCCGGCCAGTGCTGCGCTACCACAAGTTCCCTAGAAGCATAGGGCAAAAACATACAAAGGAAGGAATCAAGTAAAGGAAATAACATAGCAATTGATACCCAAAATAGAGTTATATTACAAGATAGCTTGCCGCAGCTCTAATGGATTGTTCTTATGACACGACCAGCAGCGACAAGAAAAAGAGAAAGCGGGCGGCCTAATCTACGCGATCGCCCTCAACCCTCTTGATCCCGCTCACCCTGTCCATGATGGGTGCGACAAGGGTCTTGAGCGCCCACATCAGCATCCGGCAAGGACTTGAGGGCGTTGGTGAGGTTGAGGCTGGGTTGCGGAAGGCCACCTTCATCAAGACCTTTGAAGAGCTCCCGCAGATCTGGGCGCGACTCCTCAACCAGCTGCTTTGGGACTTCTTCCCGAGTCGCTGGAGGGCCGTCACCACGCCCTTGAAGAACAAGCTAAGCTTGGCGCTGGGTTGGAGGTGCTCGTCGGAGGAATATCCAAGATCCACCATCCCCAGTGCGCCAGCCTCCTTGTCGATGGCTGCAGCAACATTCACGAGACCCTCGGTCCGGTGCTCCACATTCTCCCTCAAGGCACTCTGGGCGGCAAGAAGACTCGCCAAGAGCGCCTCGCCGGCCTTGATCTTCTCCTTCAAGGCCACCTCCTGCTCCCTGGCGCCGTCTAGCGCCTGAGTCAAGGTGGTCAGTTTCAACTCAAGATCCGCGTTGGAGTCCTTGGCGGCGCTGAGCTCCTTGCTCCTCTCGGCGAGACGGCCCTGCAGCTTGCCAAGAGTGTAGGCGTCCTTCTCGCGCTCGTGCTTGAGTGCGGCAAGCTCCTCGCCGCTCTCCTTGAGATTGGCCTCCAACTGCGCCACCTTCGTCTCCAGCTCCTTCTTGGTGGCCTCGGCAGCTGCGGCAGCATCCTTTGCTTCCTTGAGGGCCCCGCCGAATGTTTGCTCGCGCATGGCAAGATCCTCCTCGTGGCTGTCAAGATTAACCTTCCTCTGTGCCAACTCGCCTTCCTGCGCAGATAGCTTCTCGGCGGCAAGCCGCTGTTCCTCCTCGGCTTGACCTTCTCGAGGAGGAAGGCTTTGCGCTCCTCGGCGAGTTGCTCCCGCTCCTCTGCCAAGCCCCGGAGAGCTTCCTGGTTGAGGCCTCGGAGCTCCTCCGCGCGCTTCTCGATGTCTGCTCCCGCCTTCGCGACAAGCGCTTCCCGGGATTCCAGCTTGGCTTGTCGGGCGCGGTAGAGCGACAACAGCTTCCGCAACAGCTGCTCCTCCTCATGCTCGCTGCCGCTGCTGCTTGGCGCGTCGACCAGCGTCAGTCCAGCGGAGGCGAACAGCTCTTCATCGAAGGTTTCTCCTTCGGCCGGCGCCCTGGAGCTCGACGCCCATGGGAGCTTGATGAAGACGCCATCGCCGGCCTTCAAATAGGCACCGGGCTGGGGCTCTTGAACTGGTAACAGCGGCGGAGGGATCGTGATCGGCGTCGGCGTAAGCGCCCTAAGCGCTCCTGCGGCCTCAGGGTCGTCAGTGCGATCGCCGGACCCCTCGCCAGCTTCTGCGGCGGCAGCTTTGGCGGCCTCTTCGCCGGCGGGCTCGTCAGCGCCAGCTTCTTCTTCGGTGGCAGCGGCCTCATCAGTATTGCCGCGCGCGTCCTCCTCGCCGGCGACCTCGGTCTCCATTGGCTCTGTGGCGGATGGATGAAGAAAAGTCAAGCAAATATTCAAAAAGAAAATCAGAAGAAGAAAAACGCAAGGAAAGTTTTCTGGCAAGAGGATTACCTCCGCTAGGGTCCGCAGTCATGGTCTCCGCCGCCAGGGGATCGCTGGTGCTGTCCCTTGCCGGAGAGCTGCCCCTTGCCGGAGAAATCTCCCTTGCCGGAGAACGCTCCCTTGCCGGAAAACGCCTCCTTGCCGGGAATCCTCCCTTGGCGGCGTAGTCGAAGCGAAGGAGGCTGCTCGCTTCCTACACAAATCAACAAATGATATCAAGAAAGAAAGAGCACCCATGCACGCCGAACAGCAAGAAGTAGACCTTATACTTACGCTGAGGGTTGCGCTGGGGGCTGCTTTGAAGAAGAGTTGCCGCATCCGGCAAGGTGGTCTCGGACGCGCCTCATTGCCGCAGTGGGTTCTGCCCTCGGCGATAATCACCGGGTCTTGGCCCTCTTCGACACCCTCTAGGCCAGCATCCCGAAAGGAATGGGTTCAGAATGAAGCAAGTCGATACAAGACAAAGCAACAAGTCAAGAACTACAAATGTCAGTAAAGAATCTTACTCTTCTTCTTCCTCGTCGGAGCTAAGCGGAGAGATCAAATTCTGGCCCGCCTCGAAGACGACGAGGCGGAGGAGTGGTTTCCTTGGCCGCTTGGCGGAGCGGAGGCGGTGGTCTGCGAGGGCCCCGCTCCGCTTGCCGCAGCGGCGTGAGGTGCTCCCAGCAAGCAGTGCTTGCCGCGGTGGAAGCGCGTCGTCGCGGCGGCATCAAGGGTTAGCCCGTCTGCCCGCCCCGCTACATCTCCGGCCTTGCGAAGACGACTTCTTGGTGGAGCTGGGGGCTCCGCTCGCGGCAAGCTGCTTGAAGGTGGAGAGGATGCGCCCTCGGATGGCTCGCTCGACTCAGCTTCAGGCTCGGCAACCTCCTCCTCGCCGGCAAACTCCTTTCGCTCGACAAGGCTTGCCGCCTCTGCTGCCTCTGCCTCCTCCACGGTGAAGCCGAACTTCGCCCATGGCAGCGAACTGCCGCCTCTTCCAACTGGTGGTGATGCGCCGCATCTCATCATCGGTGGTGTCATGGGTGAGGCCCTCTGCTCATCGAGGCGGACCGGCATTTCTACCAGATTGTCAAAGAACTGCCATACGATGTCATCTGCAGGCTCTTGCCAAGTTGGGACAATTCCATGCGAAGTCGCACAACGGCATCATTGCATGGATGCGGTCAAGCGCGAATTGTTGCACTGTGAACGACGCCCCTCGGCAACCTAAACATCTCTGGATGATCAGGATCGGGCTTGAACAGCTCCAAGAGCATCGCGTCAAGCTCCAAGGCGGTGAAGTTGAAGTTGAGGCCTGGGCGCAGCCTCATGATATCTGCCGCGTTCTGAAACTCCCAGGCAGGCCTCCTCCTCTCCTACAAGGGGGCGATGCGGCGGCGAAGAAAGTCTGCACCAACGGTGCCTCACCGTGAGCTCCGGCAAGTCTAAGGCGAAGCGATTCGGTGATCGCAATCTTCACTAAGCGTCTTCCGGGGCCGATTGCTCCAATCGTTGCAGCCAAGACCATCGGGGTTTGGCGCTGGCGGTAAATGGCTGCGGTTCTCCTCGACAATCCAGCACCAATCCGCCTCCATTCCTCCCATTTGCTACGGAGCTCTCCCTCCGTGATAGGCTTCCTTCTTGTCGACCCTCGAGATCCAAGCGATTCCTCCAAGAAGAGGCTCCCCTCTCTCAACTCGAGGTATAAAGAAGTGGCGGAAAAGGGCTACATTTGGATGGACTCCGACAAAGTTTTCGCAGAGATGTGCGAAAACTGCCATGGTCAGAACATCATTGGGGGTGAAATCAAGGAGGCGGAACCCGTAGGTGTTCATGATGTCACAGAAAAATTCAGAGAAAGGCGGGCAGAGCCCGCAGTAGAAGAAGAGCGCGGAGAAGGGATATCCGCTCGAAGCTAGTTCGGAAGCAGCAGCTGGAAGTACATTCGTGCGCGGATGCGCTCGCGTCTCCGTCGACCAGAAGAGGTAGTAGTTCTCCCTCAGCTCCCTCGCGGCGAGCTGGGGGGGAAAGATTGCCCGCTCCATCCGCAGCGCCGCGAGCCGCTGCGCCTCGGCCGACTTCACGCCCTTCCCCTTGTCGGCTTTCGGAGCCATGGCGCAGGCGGTGGAGGAGATCGACGGTGTTGGTGATGCTGGTGGCGATGGGGGGCGGAGCGCTGCTCTCTTCCGCCTTGGGAAGAAGGGGGGAGCAGCGGTGGTTTTCTCGAGATTGGACAACAACTGGCAAGGTGGGCGGCCAGCCCCTGTTTCCCCTGCTTATAAGGAGGGAGGGGGCGGACGCCCGTTATTCCGACTAAAGAAACCCCCACGATCTCGCCCACGATCTCTCACACGACGCCGCATTCGACGCGTGCCGTTCGTGGAGGGCGTGGTGGGTCCGGGGTGAGTTACGGTGTGACCCAGGCCGCGTGTGCCCGTGCCCTGTTTTGGGCCTGGCCCAACAGCGCTCGGCACCGTGTGTGGCCCAGGCCCGGGGGCTCCTGTCGGTGTACTAGAGTAGGGGTACCCTAGTATCCCGAACTTGTGCACGGGCAGTTGCAGCCCTCCGCGGCAAGGCTTACTGTGTAACCGCCAAGGTCCTCCGTGGTTCTGTGGAGCCATTCAAGAACAAAGTATTCACGCCAAGGAGACAAGGCCCCGCAAGAGGAGCTTGCCGAAGGCCACCCAAGGCACCTAGGAGACAAGGCCCGGCAAGAAGAGGAGCTTGCCGGGAAGGCCACCCAAGGCACCCTAGGAGACAAGGCCACGGCAAGAGGAGCTTGCCGGGAAGGCCCGATGAGCGACAAGCTTCGGCGCGACAAGACAACAACCGCGGACAAGGCGCTTGCAGCGCGCACCACCACTCTGTACCAAGGCTTCCGGACATCCACTAACGTGTCACCACAGGACCTTTCCAGCGCTGCGTGGCGTGAGGTCAGGCAGCCAAAGGCGGGGTGGCAAGCGGCGCCGACAAGATTGCCATCGTGGCAAGCGGTGGCGCCCACAACCAGTCCCTCGTTTGCACCTTTGTTAGGGCGACGTGACGGGCATTTAATGCCTTTGTCCCCTACCGCCGTGGTTAGGTATGATACATCAGACATTGTACAAGTAGCTGTACCAACCACTCCTTTTCCACTTTTACCCTTGTCTACTTTGCCACCTGTCGGAGACCCCTTGAGCATATAAAAGGAGGCCCATGCGCAACGTAGAGGGGGTCGGGAGGTTCTGCCGGACACGCCACCTCGTTAGCAGCTCGTGTGTACTGTAGCACTCAAGCGCTCCCGAGCAGGAACTCAATACACTCAGACATGCAGCAGTAGGAGTGTTATCTCTCCGGAGAGCTCCGAAGCTGGGTAAACCTCTCGTGTGCTTCGCCTCGATCTGCTCTTCGTGCGACCTCCGCTCCCTACCGAACCGAAAGGGGCTCGGTCTGCCGGTCCCATAGGTGTTCGTGGGCCAGATCAGCCTGCCCCGACAGGTTCTTTGGTCGATCAGAACGACACCAAATCAGGCCACTGGCCATACACCCTTTGCCCTGGTACATGGGGCAGAAGCAGTTCTCCCCACGGAAATCATATACGGATCACCTCGAGTGCGCGCTTATGATGAGCTTGAGGAAGAACAGTTGCACCAAGATGACGTGACACTCCTTGAGGAAGATCGTCTTCAGGCTGCTGTGCAAGCCGCTCGCTACCAGCAAGCCTTGCGCCGCTATCATAGCCGCAAGGTTCACGCCCAAAGCCTTGACGAAGGCGACTTTGTTCTTCGGCGAATCCAATCTGCCAAGAATTCAAACAAGTTGACGCCAAAGTGGGAAGGCCCTTATCGGGTAATACGAGTCACCAGGCCCGGCGCCGTCTGCCTGGAGACCGAAGATGGCATTCAGGTGAGCAATTCCTGGAATATCGAACATCTTCGCAAGTTGTACCCCCATGGCGCGGTTGCCGGGAGCCCCGGCAACCCCCTTTTTGTAGTAGCCTTGTCGGCAAGGCATGCAACCCTATGTACAGAGCCAGGCGCAGACCCTGTGCACAGTCAGGGAAAGAAATTGCTTAGTATGTACAGTTTCCTGTTGGTTTCCATGTTTATGTGTATACGTATATGCATGCTTGTCCAGGATATTGTACTGCTTTTTGATTCCAACAAATGTTAATGGACCACCAAGGTTCCATGCTCTTTCCCTCTCTTCTTTCCAGCGACGGCAAGGACGCTCGATCCCTCCAAGGACCTGGCTCCTGCAAGAAGCCGAGAAGACCGGTCGGACGGTGATCCCCGGCAAACCAAACAGATAAAGTTTACCTCTTGCCCATTCGTGTTCGTAACTTGTGATTTGTGCATTAGAAAACCTCGCCACTCTCTTTTGAACTTAGGTTCTCCCATCCCTGGCCTGAACGCTACTTCGGTCAGAATGGTCGCAGTAGCCTTTGCTGAAAAAGAGATTGACGAGGGGCTGGACCCTTTGTCTGTAACCCGGAAGATGTGATTCTCTGGCAGGCGGAGAGGGCACCGGCAGGACAGCTTGCTTGGAGGACTCGTTTATTTGCATTAAGGAGGCATTTCGCCTCTGCACGAACGTATATGTGCACGGGTTCCCGGCAAGGATGGTGTTTTTAGTTGACATGCTGATACAAGTACGAATGTTACTGGACACAAGTATGGGCTAGAGAGATTACATTGCTTAGAAATTAAGATTTGGCAAGTGCCTACAAGTTAAAAGAAAGATAAGTGCCCCGTGATCTCCGTTCTTGCCCCTTTCCTCCCAGGTGCGGCAGGTGAAAGCAAAGAAGGGGCAACGGGGAACGCACCAATGGAGAGCAAGGCGTGTGGCCGAGGGAGGAGGGCGATGCAGATGACGGTGCTGCCGTCGACGGTTAGCCGGAGTCGGAATCGGCGTCCTCCCGCCCTCTACCCTCGTCGTCGTTGTCGCTATCCTCCTCGTCACTATCGCCCGAGGAAGATGTTTCGTTGTCGGTGGAGCTCTCCGCGCAGCACCTTAAGTGGGTTCCCAAGTGCCCGAAGACCTTGACAGAGAGCAGGTCGTTCTCCATTAATTTGACATGGAGAATGAGCCCCTCCGACAGGCTATGGGCGCGGGCAAAGGTCTTACACCCGCGGCAAAAATACATGACATGAGGGGCGGGGAAGTCAACATCGACCCGCATACCGCCATTCTCGCAACCCCTCATATGCAACCTCAAGGCCTGCGGCGGGTCAAGCTCCATTACCTGAGCAAATGGAGTGGGGAGGCGGAGGTGACCACACACCGGCTTGTACAGCCTGATGAAGAATTCGCGGGGCTGGTCTCCGACATGGCCCTCCATTGGGGGAAGGGCCGCTAGCGGAAGCACGGCCGGTGCACCGCCCCGTCCCCCTCTCCCCCGAGCGCCACGGTGGCCTCAGCCTCGCCCCCTCCCTCTCTCTCTCTCGCAGCGGGATCCACTATCACGAGCTCCGGAGGAGGGGGTACATGCCGTCGAGCAGAAGCCCTCGTCGCTGCCATTGGAGCACCGACCCGCCCTCTAACCATGGCGAAGGGAAGAAATATATCAAGCTGGAAGGAGATGAATGTAGAAAGACATTGTCCCTCTCCCCTTTTTATAGAGGGGCGGGGCCGGGGGCTCGGCCCCCCAACCTAAGGGCGGCCACCCCACTCGACCAATCCGACCACCAGAGGCACAGGAAATCAGAACCGACACACTGCTCCAATCAGCAACGACCCGACTTCCCACCTCAGTGTTAAGGCCCGTGCCCTCCGTATCCGCCACCTACCCTCCCTGAGGCATGGGGGACACGTGGCGGGCGGGGCCAGAATCAAGAAGACAAGTGGGACAACCATTTTCCACCCCGTGATCGTGGGGCGCGGGCGTCGTAAAGGCGGATCGTGGGGTGCGGGTGTCATAAAGGCCATGACCCGAGTCCACTTTGTAAATGAGCCATGCCCTTGCGGCTTCCTATTTTTATGGGGAAGGCACAGGCCGCCTCTTTACTACTTACCGCAGGGTGACACAAGCATGCTGCAACCGTTGCATGCATGACCCCCACGTCACGCACTCAATACGGGACGTGGGGAAGCGCAACCGGTGAAGGAGTTACCGTAGTTAAAACTCTGACACGCATGCCCGCACACCACTCTGGGCCTAGCCCAACAACACATTGCGCTTACGTGTGGCCCAGGCCCGGGGGCTCCTGTCGGTGTACAAAAGTAGGGGCCTTTCTATACCACTTTACTTTTGCACAGGCAGTCGTAGCCACCCCAGCGGCCATGCTTTGCGGGGCAGAGGAAGGAAAGGTACAAGGCTGCCAAGGCAGTACTCAAGCCAGAGGCGCGAAGAGCGAAGGGACAAGGTGGGCTTCCCCTGGCAAGACCCTTGTTGGGGCGGCCTACATAGCCCCAGCAAGAGCCTTGCTGGGGTAACTTGCCCAACACCAGCAAGGCGGCCACCCTTGATCCTGAGAGTTCTGACACCATTGACAACGTCGAGACCAAGACTCGAGGGCACCTACATGGTGACATGCAGATCTTTGTGGAGACCAAAGGCCTGCGAGTCTAAGATAGAAACCAGAAGACGAAGGCCCCCGGCAAGATCCTTGCCGAGGACAGAGGAAGACACCCGGCAAGACCCTTGGGGGGACGGCCACGAGGCCTCGGCAAGACCCTTGCCGGGGACATCTGCGGGCCACGACAGTGCCCGCACCTGGCGACGCTCTGCTGCCGCCTGCGCCCGACGCTGGCAACCAGCCCGCCAACTAGGCAGGTGCCTGTGTGGCAGCATGCAGGTTCTAGGCCAACTAGTCGAGCACCTGCGTGGTGGCATGCACATCTTCGTGAAGACCACGTCATCAAGACTCGGCCAAAGAATCAGCCAGCCAAAGATGGCGCTGCATGCCTCGTCAGCTTGAACACGTGTCGAAGCAAGGTGAGGCGGCGACGGACGGGACGAGCTTCGTTGACGTTCCCGATAAAGTAAGAGGGCACATCAACAGCGCATTAAATGCATTTGTCCTACGGTGCCATGCGATAAGCTTGTAAACTCTAGATATTTTCCACCTCCTATGTGCCACTGTGGTGACCCCTTTGACATACTAAAGGAGGCCTGAGGCGTACTGAGGAAGGATTCGGACTTTTTGGACTGGGCATGCACTGCAGCTAGTTCAAGAGCTCAAGAACTCCAAATACACACAAAAGCAGGACTAGGGTTTTACGCATCGTTTGTGGCCCGAACCTGGGTGAAGATCCCCTCGCGCTGATCCTTTAGACCTGCTCTTTGCGCAGTCCCACGCCCCGCCAACCGTAGAAGAGATTCCCCGGGATCCCATAGGTGTCGTTTTACCCCGACAAGTAGATATAATGCAAGAACAAAATATGAATTGGTTTATCACAATACTTATAGTAGTGATTTGCTTTCTTATACTAACGGATCTCACGAAGGTTTTGTTGAGTTTTGTGTGATTGAAGTTTTCAAGTTTTGTGTTATCTTATGATGGATGAATGAATAAGGAGTAAAGAGCCTAAGCTTGGGGATGCCCCGGCATCCCAAGATATTATCCAAAGAGAGCAAGCCTTAGCTTGGGGATGCCCCGAGTGGCATCCCCTCTTTCTTCTAATGATCATCGGTATTTTACTCGAAGCTATATTTTTATTCGTCGCATACTATGTGTTTTTCTTGGAGCGTCTTGTATGATATGAGTCTTTGCTTGTTTTATTTTGTCTTTTAAGTCTTGATTGACAAACCTATTTGAGAGAGCCTAAATTATGCCATGACTTGTTAGAATTACTCTCTATGCTTCACTTAAATTTTTATGAGCTATGGATTTGCTCTAGTGCTTCACTTATATCTTTTTGAGCACGTTGTGCTTAGTTATTTTGGAAGAAATGCTCTCTTGATTCACTTAGATTTATTTGAGAGTTAGTAAAAATTTCAAGAAATTCTCTCTTGCTTCACTTAAATTAATTTTAGAGAAAGAAATTTTATGCTCATGATCTTCACTTATATTTGTTTGAGCTTATCAAAAACAACACATGATAATTAGTCCCAAAGTTATAGATACCCAAGATGGATATAATAAAAACTTTCATGAAGATCATTGGACAAAATAAACTTGATTCTTAGTAATAGTTTTGAGATATGATGATGTGATATGTGAGTCATGTTGATGAGTAATTATGCTTTAGTAAGAATATTGGTGTTAAGGTTTGTGATTCCCTATGCAAGCACGGAATCCTACTTGTGGTGCATTATTCGGTGTTAATTATGCTTAATGCTCGCTTATGAGATTATTCGTTTCTTGGTTGGTCGCTTCTCAATCTTTTGCTAGCCTTCATTTTGGACTAAGTATGATCACTACTTGTGCATCCAAAAACCTTTAAACCAGTTTTGCCACATGAGTCCACTATATCTACCTATATGCGGTATTCTTTTGCCGTTCTAGGAAAATTTGTATGTGCCATCTCTAATTTTCAAAATAAACTTCTCTTTTGTGTGTTCGTATCGCTCGCAAAGCGGTGAGGGGTGGCTAATATTTTCCATTCTAGATGTGTTATTCTCACGATGAGTGTTTATTCACTTGTCATTGCACGAGAGTAAGGCAAAGGTATTAGCGATGCCCAGTACCGAAATGAAAAATGAATTTACTTTATGTTGTCAAATAATAAATTCCTTGGGAAGTGTTAGTATGGAGAGCACACGTGGATACGGTTAGCCATGGAAAGTGAAAGTATGGTTCAAATGTTGGGGAACGCAGTATTTCAAAAAATTTCCTACGATCATGCAATATCTATCTAGGAGATGCATAGCAACGAGAGGGGAGAGTGTGTCCACATACCCTCGTAGACCGAAAGCGGAAGCTCTTAGTAACGCGGTTGATGTAGTCGAACGTCTTCACGATCCAACTGATCCAAGTACCGAACATACGGCACCTCCGTGTTCAGCACACTTTAGCATGATGACGTCCCTCAAGCTCTTGATCAAGTTGACGACGAGGGAGAGTTCCTTCAGCACAACGGCGTGGCGACGGTGGTGATGGTGTTACCGGTGCAGGGCTTCGCCTAAGCACTACGACGATATGACCGAGGTGTTAAACTGTGGAGGGGGGCACTGCACACGGCTAAGAGGTGTCTATTGTGTCTTTGGGGTGGCCCCCGCCTGTGTATATAAAGGGGGGAGGAGGAGTTGGCTGGCCTAAGGGGGCACGCCATATGGGGGGAGTCCTACTTGGACTCCTAGTCCAAGTAGGATTCGGCCCCCCTCTTTCCTTCCACCGGAGAGGGAAAAGGGGAAGGGAGAGAGAGGGAGAAGGAAAGAGGGGGGCCGACCCCTTCCCCTAGTCCAATTCGGTTTGGGCAAGGGGGGCGCCCCTCTCATGTGGCCTTTCTGTCGTTGTTCTAACTCTGACAGTAAGATAGGGGGGTAGGAATGGAGAGGCAAGATCCTAGCTATGGAGTAGTTGTACACGCAAGATGTTTACGAGTTCAGGCCCTTCTCGGAGGAAGTAACAGCCCTACGTCTTGGAGCCCGGAGGCGGTCGACTGTATTATGTGCGTATGAGTTACAGGGGTGCCAACCATTTACACCGAGGAGGGGGGTGGCTTATATGGAGTTCGCCAAACCCCTCCAGCCCTCAGTTATGAAGGGATTTAAGTACATTAAGATTGGGGGTTACTGGTAACGCCCCACATAAAGTGCTATGATGACCATAAAAGCTACTTAATGACCGACCGTTTGTGCGCAGACTGGCTTTAGATCTTCTGGCGGTCGAGTGGTTGGCTTCATGGTCGAGTGTCTTCAAGTCCGTCGAGTGGAACCCTTCCAGGTCAACTGAAAGTTGGTTTCTTCTAGAGATGTCCTTGGGGAGGGTATCTTGGATAGGTCCATGACCCAACCCTAGGTACATGACTTCATCATTAGCCCCCGAATGGATCGAGGTTTGAGTGGGGAAGAAGTTGAACATACTTCCGACCCATTCTCGTGCTGCGAGTGCGTCTTGTTTTGGATCAATGAACTTAGGTGACGCCATCAACTTCTTTTTCAGTCGCCTTGATCCATTCTTTGTATCCGCCGAGTGTGTTTTTCCGTGCCATTTGGAGAACTCCAATGACAGACGGAGGAAATCTTCTGTCGACAATTTGCTTCATGCGGTAGCGATTTAGCAGGATTCAAATTTCGGGAAGCGAGCGGGGCGGAGGAAGCCGCAGTAATCGGATGGGATAAGGCAGGGACGCCTCGATCTCTGCGCCACCTTTTTCGCCACGTATCATGCGGGCGACTGTTGCGGGATTTGACAGGATCGCCCGGGCCTACCAGTCAGTCACTCGGAAGCAACCTCATATAAGGCCCCGGACGGGGGTTTTTGAACAGTGCGCTCTCATTTTCTCCTCTCTTCCCCAGATTTATCCGCCGCATTCGCCTCCATCTCAGAGCTGATGCTCCGTGCGTGTTTCGCTGGCGACAATGGTGAAAGAGAAGATGGCGGCTTTGGAGCGGGCAAAGAAAGCAAAGGGAAGAGCGACCAGTCGGGGCGGATCTTCGTCAAGGGCCGGCTTGTCGCAGGGCTGGATCCAGGGCGACTGGATCCGCTCGACGATCCGTCAGAAGGATCTCGATGACATGGCCAATGAAGGACGGATCCCCCATGGATCAGCGTGGCTCCCGGGGGAGGAGTCGGAACCGCAGCCTCAGGAGGGTGAGTGTGTTCTCTTGGCCACCCATGTTGACCGCGGGTTTTCTCTGCCGCCTCACCCTTTCTTTCGGGGATTTCTGAACTTCTTTGGGGTACAACTTCACCACTTCACCCCCAACTCCATCGTGTATCTCACTGCTTTCATGTCGTTGTGCGAGAATTTCTTGGGTTGTCGGCCTCATTGGGGTCTTTTCAAGCACATTTTCACCTGTCGCTCCCAGACGGTGAAAAAGTCCAATCCAAAGGATGAGAGAACTCAAGTGATTCAGATGTGGGGATCTTGGGGTTCAAATGAGGGGAAAAGTTCTTTTCCGCCATGATCTTACCCGAGTCGGTCCGTGGATGGCGATCGACTTGGTTCTATCAAGAAGGACCAGCCGACGCCAGTAAGGCGCCGATCGACTCCCTCCTTTTTCCATGGACCGAGTGAGCAAGCCATCTTCTTTGAAGGTGATCCCGGAAGAGAAGGTGCAGGTTAAGGTGATGGTCGGACGCGTTGTCCAGCTCATCCGAGACGGTGTGACTGGCATGGATCTCTTGGAGGTCTTCCTCCGACGGTGCATCCAGCCACTCCAAGCTCGAGACCATCCAATGTGGTTGTACTCTGGTACTGAGGACACCACTCGGATCCACCCGGAGGAGGTCGAGGACGCCATGTTGGAAAGGTGTCTGGCAAGCATCACATGAAACAAGGACAACCCTCGAGGAGCCAGGAGGATTCCTCCACTCGACCAGTCATAGGAAGTAGACAAGGTCCAATCCTGCATCTTTGACTGTGATCCTGCTTTCTCCATCTTGTTTGCTTAAAATCGGTCGACTAACTTTTTGTCTTGTTTGTTGTCTTCCAGGCCACCACTGAGATGTACTCGATGCCCAACGGGGCGCAAGAACAAATCGAGGAGGAAGAGGGAAGCGGAGGTGAAAGTTAGGAGGAATGGCAATCTGATGGTGAAGAGGATGAAGATGACGACAGCTCCGGTGAAGAGGAGGAGGAGGAAGAGGAGGAAGAAGTCGACCCTCCTCGCTCGGAAAGGCGATCCAAGCTCACACATGACCCCGCGGTCGAACGTGGCAAGGCTATCGCGCCTGTTGGGCAGTCGATGAAACACCCTCGGACGACCTCTCCGGCACTGACTGAAAAGGCACTTAAGCAACCCCAAACGACGCCATCAAAGCCGACGAAGGCCCTGCCCAAGATGAGGATGGCCATTCCCACCATTTCCGGGTAGCATCGGTACTTGTGTTTTCTTGTTTAGCATGGACATGCTTTTGGTCGACTCGTTGACTGATCAACTGATTTCTGAAATCTATAGCGCTACCACCTCCGAGACCTCAGTCAGGAACGAAGACCAGGAAATAAAAGATGCTGCTACCTCTAACCTTGGTATGATCTCTGTAGTTTCGCTTTTGGTCGATTGGATTTCCGTTTTTAACTTTGAATATTTCTTGTAGTCCCACCTCATATCATTGATCTCCCTGATGATGATGATGAGGCGCCGCTGAGGCGGCGGAAGAATAAAAAGGCGCCTGCCGGCAAGACTGCTCAGGTTGTATCAGTGCCTGAGACGCTGGTTCATGAAGGTGGCAACGTCACTCGAACTTCTGTGTCTTTCATTGTGCCACTGACGAGTGTTCGGCCTTCATCGTCGGCTGTTGTCCCGCCCTCCCTCTTCGCCACACACCACGTCCCAGAGGACCAAGTGGGTGCTGCTAAGGAGGCTATACGCCAGGTGGGGATCATGATGGAGCAGGTGAAGGTAGTCCGAGAAGCTAGTCAAGCAGCTTACGATGCTAGCTCAGCTCTTAAGAGCAACGTCCAGGTTAGTTGGTCACCTCTTGTTCTGTTAGGATATGCTACCTGAAAACTCTTCTTTCTGAAGATCTTTGTATCTGTACACCCACTGGGTGTGTCGATTGAATTTTTGGATTGGTGGGGGCACGCTGAGTGCACCCACTGGGTGTAGTCCCCGAGACTATGGTGGACTGGCGGCACGATCGTAGTCTTTATACTTGGAATTTCTTTGCTAACTTCTTCATTCAGTCTGGTCGGACCATGTCGAATGGAATCTTGAAACCGGTGGGGGCACGCTGAGTGCACCCATTGGGTGTAGTCCCCGAGACTATGGTGGACTGCTGGCAGTCGACTAAAGTCTAAAGAACTCCTTTTTTTTATATCATGATGATACCGTGGCTGAATGCTGACAGTTAGCAATGGTTTAGGATCATAACCTTTTTGCCTCTTTCGGTCGACTGATCGAATCGAGTCGGTAAAACCAGTGGGGGCACGCTGAGTGCACCCACTGGGTGTAGTCCCCGAGACTACTGTTGAATATTTTGATTCGGCAGTAGTCTTAGAAATGCTACTATTTTTCCTTAGTCACTCAGAAGCGACCTATCTTTGATGTCTGTCGATTGACTCTTCGCAGAAATCCTGCAAGCTTGTGGCTCGCTATACTGAATTGGAAAACAAACAGATCCAGCTCAACCTTGACTTGAAGCTTGCTAAGGAGAACTTGCAGAAGGCGAGAGATGAAGCAAAAGTTATGGCTGGTGAGAACTTGACGACTGTCTTTGTCTTTCTGCCCATTCCTAATTCTGATCTCATTGTCGTTTTGCACATAAAATGGAGGAGGCTCTGAAGAAGAAGGACCATGACCTTGCCGAGAAAGCAGAAGCGGCTTTGGACAAAACAAAGCTCGCGGAAGAAAAACTGGCTTCAGTCGGTAAACTTGAAGAAGAGAACGCCAATCTGAAAGCGGCTCTCGACGTGGCCAACAAGGAGGTTAGTCGACTGAAGAATGACAAGGTAGCTCTGAGTGACAAGGTCAAGCGAATCAAGGGAAGAGGAACGATCTGGAGGCTTATCTGGGAGGGCTCGCCAAGAAGTTATTCCTCATGCTTGAAGGTAATTACTTTTATTCGACTGACTTGTTATCACCGACTCATCATAAAACCGTTAGCTTGAACTCGAGTTGCGTTTACAGAATTCTGCCAAAACTTCGAGGAGGAGACCAGTCGAGTGGAGACAAGCCTGGACCCCATTAACTCTCCTGTGAAGGATAAGCCGCTATGAACGTGCTCGGACTGGAGTCTCGTGTTGCTGGTGTGGTGGACTATCTCGCTCGACTGAAAGCTGCGGTGTCACGGATTGACCCGACACTCTGGCCAGACCAGACGCTTCAAAATGACCTCGAGTCTTTAATGACTCGACTGAATGACGTTCCAAGTCGAGTGCAGGAATGGAAAAACTCTTCTGCCAGGTGTGGTGCCGATGTTGCTCTGTCCCTGGTCCGTGTTCACTGCAAGGAGGCGCGAGAGGAAAAGCTGGCGTCCATCAAAGTTGCCAATACCAAGAAATACGCCTTCCAATCTTTCATGGAGACCTTCATTGCCGCTGCCACCCGAATTGCTGACGGAATCGACCTGGACCAGTTTGTCGCGCCTTCCAGTCCTCCACCCGAGGAGTAAAAAACTTTTATGCTTCGCCTTAAATTTGCCTCGGAATGACGAGTGGTTTTGTAACCGATAAACTTTCACAAGCTTGACGCCTGAGCACTTCTGAATCTGTAGGATGTTTATCCGAACTTGGCTTATCATTGAATGTGCTTTCATTTGCCTTTGAGCGAACTTTGTTCTTCACTCGGAATATACTTCAGTGCTTGGGACGCAGCTCTGAGGTGGAAAAATCCAGTTGACCTGCACTTCATCATTCCTGCAGGTAGGGATGGAGCACAGATTGCAATCAACCTGCGTCCTTGCGGATCGGAATGGACCGCACGTTGTGCTTGTGGCGCAGCTCCGAAGGATAAGGTAGCATTCGACCTGCACCATGTCGTCCTTGCGGATTGGAATGGACCGCATGTTGTACTTGTGGCGCAGCTCCGAAGGAGAAGGCAGTAGTCGACCTGCACCTCATCGTCCTTGAAGATCGGAATGGATCGCATGATGTACTTGTGGCGCAGCTCCGAAGGAGAAGGCAGCAGTCGACCTGCACCTCGTCGTCCTTGCGGATCGGAATGGATTTCATACTTAGGCGAGTACTGGACTGCAGCTAGCCCCCGAGTGGGAGGTTTGCTCTCCACTCGGTAGGATTTTTCAAACTTAGGCGAGTACTGGACTGCAGCTAAGCCCCCGAGTGGGAGGTTTGCTCTCCACTCGGTAGGATTTTCATATACTTAGGCGAGTACTGGACTGCAGCTAAGCCCCCGAGTGGGAGGTTTGCTCTCCACTCGGTAGGATTTTCAGATACTTAGGCAAGTACTGGACTGCAGCTAAGCCCCCGAGTGGGAGGTTTGCTCTCCACTTAGTAGGATTTTCAGATACTTAGGCGAGTACTGGACTGCACCTAAGCCCCCGAGTGGGAGGTTTGCTCTCCAGTCGGTAGGATTTTTCAAACTTAGGCGAGTACTGGACTGCAGCTAAGCCCCCGAGTGGGAGGTTTGCTCACCACTCGGTAGGATTTTCAAGTACTTAGGTGAAACGGATTCGCAGCAAAGCCCCCGAGTGGGAGGCTGGCTCACCACTCGGTAGGATTTTTTGTGGCGTAGTTCTGAAGGAAAAGGCAGCAGTCGACCTGCACCTCGTCGTCCTTGCAAGTGCACGTTGTATTAAATACTTAGGCGAGTACTTGGACTGCAGCTAAGCCCCCAAGTAGGAGGCTGGCTCACCACTCGGTAGTATTTTAAACACTTAGGCGAGTACTTGGACTGCAGCTAAGCCCCCGAGTGGGAGTCTGGCTCACCACTCGGTAGGATTTTAAACACTTAGGCGAGTACTTGGACTGCAGCTAAGCCCCCGAGTGGGAGGCTGGCTCACCACTCAGTAGGATTTTAAACACTTAGGCGAGTACTTGGACTGCAGCTAAGCCCCCGAGTGGGAGGCTGGCTCACCACTCGGTAGGATTTTCAAGCACTTAGGCGAAACGGATTCACAACTAAGCCCCCAAGTGGGAGGCTGGCTCACCACTCGGTAGGGATTTTTTTACAAACTTAGGCGAAACGGATTCACAGCTAAGCCACCCACTGGGGGAGGGGGTTTCTCATGTAAACAAAAAGTAATAACAATCACTGGGAATATTATAACATTCTTGTCTTTGATAAACATACTACAAAGGTACTTTTATTACATCTCATCCGAGTGAGTACTTAAGTATAAAAGGGGCGGAGCAGCTCTGCATTCCATGCTCGAGGCTCTTCAATCTAGCGATCGACATTGTAAAGATGGTATGCTCCATTGTGGAGAACTCTGGTGACGATGAAGGGGCCTTCCCAAGTGGGAGCGAGCTTGTGTGGCTTCTGTTGATCCACTCGGAGGACCAAGTCTCCTTCTTGGAAGGCTCGACTCTTCACATTTCTGGCATGGAATCAACGCAAGTCTTGCTGATAGATGGTCGAGCGGATTAGGGCCATCTCTCTTTCTTCTTCCAGGAGGTCGACTGCATCCTGCCGGGCTTGTTCTGCTTCATCTTCAGAGTAGAGTTCGACTCGGGGCGCATTGTGAAGCAGGTCGCTCAAGCGTAACTGCTTCAGCTCCATAGACCGAGAAGAATGGAGTTCGTCCAATGACCGATTAGGGGTAGTCCTCAATCCCCAAAGAACCGACGGAAGCTCGTCGACCCATGCGCCTGCTGCGTGCTTGATATCGCCCATCAGTCGGGGTTTCAGTCCTTTGAGAATTAGACCGTTTGCCCTTTCTGCTTGTCCATTCGACTGGGGGTTGTGCCAAATAATGCATAAGTAATTTTGTGGAGAAACCAAACTTTTATACAGTGTTTAACTCTCTAAAATAAATATGATAGTAGCAAAAACAATTAATTGAATACCTTTTACAATTAGTAAAATACTAAACATTTTTGTTTTGTCACCAAACTTTTTGTGGCATTGAGGTATTTTGAAACACTAATTTAGGTACTACTTATAAATTTTATAAAACAAATATATATAGAACATAAAATAGAAAACTAATAAACAGAAAATAGATAAAAACCAAAAACTTAAACAAAAGAGAAATAAAGACAAAACACCCCCACTTGTTTTCCTTGACCTTAACCCACCGCACTGGCCCAGCCCACCTCCCCAGCTCCTTCCTTTGTTCACAGAAGCCTCGTGGGCAGAGGGGGCGCGTCCATGGCCAGGGATCGCCACGCGCCGGCCATCCGAGCTCCCCGGCGAGTACAAGACTGTCCCCGACACCCTAGGGTACAGCCTCGTCCACTCTCCCTCGCGGTTCTCCCCCTCTCGCCCCAGATCCGCCGCTCCGCTCGCACCGCCGCCACCATCGCCATGGCCAAGCTCGTTCTAGCGGCCACCGTTGTCCCCGCAGGCTGAGCCAACATCAGGGACTCCTCCACCCACCTCTACTTCGACTACACGGAGCAGATCAACCCAGGAAGCCCCTACTATGCCAGATCGAGGCCTTCTTCCTCCTTCTGCCACCGGCGTTCATCGTCGAATCCGCCACCCCTACTGCTCCTAAACCCACGCCGAGCCTTTGTGTGCTTGCCCGGTGAGCCCCCGCGTCTATTCCCCTCTGCTTCCCCCTTGTCAGATCCCCCCCATACCGAAGTCATACGTCGCCATCCCCGCGGACCTGCGCTCACCACGCCCGTAGCCGCTCGCTTGCCGCGCCCTGCTCCCCCGCCTCACACCCTGGCCGCCCTCTGGTCGCGCGTGAATCACCCGTAGCCGCCTGCGCCGTTGGCGTGTGCCTTGCCTGCATTTGCCGCTTCCTGTACGGCGCTGCTTGCTTGGCTGCTGCTGCTTACCTCCTGCTGCTAATGTCGTTGCTTGCTTGCTTCTGCTACTCTTACCATGGCTGCCCCTGTTGCCGCTTACCTTGCTTGCTGCCGCTGCATCTTGTTGCATCGCTGCCGCCGGCGTCCGCCTTTGCGTTTGCCCCAGCGGTCGCGTCTGCCTTCGCCTGGATGCGCGCACTCGCAACCGCCCGTGCGTCGTGGCCCTGCCGCTTGTCAAGGCTGCTCACTGCTGCTGCTACTTCCTGCTCCTACCTCGCTGCTGCTGCTTTCAGAGACGCCCAAATTTCACAGACATCTCCGGTTGCACATGTGCGTTCCTGAGCCATGGGCATGGCTAGTCAATGCTATGTGCACGGTCGTGTGTGAGGCTGGTTGGGGTAACCTAATTAAGTAAGGCCTAACTAAAAGATAGTTAGGGGTACTTAGTGTTAGTTTAGCTTGTAGTCTATGGCAAGTGGGACCCCCCTTAAATTAGTTAGAAGGTTTATTGACACATGTGACAATGACATGTGGGCCCCTTTGACCATGTTGACCAGTCAGCATTGACTGGTCAACCGTTGATTGTACCAGTTGACTCAGCCCCTGGACCCCATGAGCCATCCTCTCTGTTGCACTGCTAAGTACACTTCTCTCAGTACACTTAGTATTTTTGCTATTATTTTCTAATTAAGTTAAATCTAGAAAACTCATTTTAAACTTTGAAAAAACATATAAAATAATCTGTAGCTCCGATGAAAAAACTTTGTACATGAAAGTTGCTCAGAATTTCGAGACGAATACGGATACGCAGTCCGCTCGTTTGCTGAACATCCCTAGCATAGCGAACCTACAATCGTCCCCCTCCGGTCCGTTTGTCCGAAAACGCTGAACACCGGGAATACTTTCCCGAATGTTTCCCCCCTTCGTCGGTATCACCTCCTACCGCGTTAGGGCACACCTAGCACCACTCATTGTCTTGTCATGCATCATCATGCATATGTTTGCTTTTATATTTATTGTTTCTTCCCCCTCTTTTCTCGCTAGACACCAAGAATGACGCTGCTGCTACCCAGTACGACTACGGTGTTGACGACCCCTCCTTCTTGGCTGAGCTTCCAGGCAAGCGCCCCCCCCCCCTTGATCACCAGATATCGCCTATTCTTCTCTCTACTGCTTGCCTTAGAGTAGTGTAGCATGTTACTACTTTTCATTAATCCTATCCTGATGCATAGCATGTCCTTGCTACTACTATTGTTACCTTTACCTGCAATCATACATGCTTAGTATAGGATGCTAGTATTCCATCAGTGGCCCTACATTCTTGTCCGTCTGCCATGCTATACTATCGGGCCCTGATCACTCGGGAGGTGATCACGGGTATATACTTATATACATAATATATGATACATGTGGTGACTAAAGTCGGGTCGGCTCATTGAATACACGCATGTGATTCCGATGTGGGGCCTGAAAGGACATGTGGCTCCATCCAGGTAGTGGTGGGCCTGAGTTCCCGACGGCCCCCGACTGTAACTTTGTGGTGGAGCGACAGGGTGGGTTGAGACCACCTAGGAGAGAGTTGGGCCTGGCCCTGGTCAGTGTCCGGGGTTACTTCATAATAACACGCTTAACGAGATCTTGGTATTTGATCTGAGTTGGGTCGTTGACCTTATACACACTAACCGCCACGTGAGACAAGATATGGGCTACCGGCGTCGTGGTACCAGCCGAAGCCTTCGTGACGTCATCGACTGAGCGACATGCGCCAGATTGGACTGGAACGCCTCCTCTTGTTTTAGGGAGGCTAGGTCTGCTTCCGGCCGTCCACTCAACGTGCAGGTGTGCAATGGGCGATGGGCCCAGACCCATGCACGCATAGGATTTAGACCGGTGTGCTGACTTCTCTGTTGTGCAAAGGTGGGGCTGCAACGTGTTGATCTTTCGAGGCCGGGCATGACCCAGGAAAGTGTGTCCGGCCAAAGGGGATCGAGCGTGTCGGGTAATGTGGTGCACCCCTGCAGGGAAGTTTATCTATTCGAATAGTCGTGATCTTCGGTAACAGGACAACTTGGAGTTGTACCTTGACCTTATGACAACTAGAACCGGATACATAATAAACACACCCTTCCAAGTGCCAGATACGACCCGGTGATGGCTCTCACACAGGGCGATGAGGGGAGGATCTCCAGGTAGGATTATGCTATGCGATGATACATGGAGAACTTACCATCTACTCTCTTCTACATGCTGCAAGATGGAGGCTGCCAGAAGCGTAGTCTTCGACAGGACTAGCTATCCCCCTCTTGTTCTGGCATTCTGCAGTTCAGTCCACTGATATTGCCCCTATACCGAGATACCCATGCATATGTAGTGTAGATCCGGTAATTGCCTTTGGCTCCTATGTGTATATGCACCCATTGTCGAAATACACATTTCGAAAAGTTAAAAAATTTGGAACAAAAATCCCGCATTTATATCCGGACATCTTATATGCGTGCACAAGGTTTCGGTGAAAAACGTCGTCTTTTGTGGCTTGTGTAAAAAAGACAATTTCTGATGCTTCATTCTAACTATTCACGAGGCATTTCTATATCTTTTTTACACAAGCCATAAAAAATGTTGTTTTTCATCGAAACCTTGTGCACGCACATAAAATGTCCGGATATACACGCGGAATTTTTGTTTCGAATTTTCCAACTTTTCAAAATATATATTTCGATAATGGGTCCATATGCACCTAGGAGCCAAAACACCGTTCTCGTGTAGATCCTTTCTTGCGAGTACTTTGGGATGAGTACTCACGGTTGCTTTTCTCCCTCTTTTCCCCCTTTCCTTTCCTCTCGGTTGTCACAACCAGATGCTGGAGCCCAGGAGCCAGACGCCACCGTCGATGATGACTCCTACTACACCGGAGGTGCCTACTACTACGTGGAGGCCGCTGACGATGGCCAGGAGTAGTTTAGGAGGATCCCAGGTAGGAGGCCTGCGCCTCTTTCGATCTCAGATCCCGGTTGTGCTAGCCTTCTTAAGGCAAACTTGTTTAACTTATGTCTTTACTCAGATATTGTTGCTTCCGCTGACTCGTCTATGATCGAGCACTTGTATTCGAGCCCTCAAGGCCCCTAGCTTCTATTATGATGCTTGCATGACTTAGTTATGTTTTAGAGTTGTGTTGTGATATCTTCCCGTGAGTCCCTGATCTTGATCGTACACGTTTGCGTGCATGATTAGTGTATGATTGAATCGGGGGCGTTACACCGCCGCTGCTTCGTGCTAGCGCCGCTGCTCGCTACGGCTCGTGCCTGCTGGCCGTGCACGCCCTGTCGTGCCCCACTTGCCTGCCCCTACTCCCCCCCGTGTAGTGCCTCCCTTGGCCAATGCCATGGCCATGACCATGGCCGCAGCACACATGCGGGCATGTGTACCATCCACGTGAGGCCGGCTGGCTCACAAGTTGTGGGCTGGGCCAATTAGTTTAGGCACTAAGTAGCAGCACTAGTTAGGTTAATTAATTGTTAGGTTAGCATAGTGGCCCAATCACAGAGGGGCCCTCTTATAAGTAAACAAAAACTAACAAATCTAATAAAGCTAGAGACAATGACAGCCAGGACCCGCCTACACTATTCATCCTTTGACCATTCAACCTTTGACTGGGTCAACCTAGCCCCACTGGCCCCACAGTCATACTCCAAGGCTAGAGTGACACTAGTTGACAAAACTATTTACTGTTTTATTTTCGAATTATTTTAAATTCTAGAAAATGATTAAAATTTTGAAAATTAATATAAAATAATCCGTAACTCGGATGAAAATACTTTGTACATGAAAGTTGCTCATAACGATGAGACGAACCTGAATATGCGGTCCGTTCGTTCTCCACATGTCCCTAGCATAGCGAACTTGCAACAATCCACCTCCGTTTCATCTGCCCGAAAACGTCAAACACCGGGAATACTTTCCCGGATGTTTTCCCCCTTCGCCAGCAACACCTAGTACCGTGTTAGGTCACCCCTAGCACCGCGTATTGCCTTGATATGCTTTGTGATGCTTTGATTGCTCTATTATTTATTGTGTTTTGCCGCCGTTACTTCTTTCCGGTAGACCTCGAGACGCTGCCGATACTCCCGTGATCGACTACATCGACGACGACCCCTCCTTGCCAGAGCAACCAGGCAAGCCCCCCGTTGATCAACAGATATCGCCTATTACTTCTCTCTACTGCTTGCATTAGAGTAGTGTAGCATGTTACTACTTTCCGTTAATCATATTCTGATGCATAGCCTGTCTTTGCTACTACTATTGTTACCCTTTACCTGCAATCCTAAATGCTTAGTATAGGATGCTACTATTCCATCAGTGGCCCTACATTCTTGTCCGTCTGCCATGCTATACTACCGGGCCATGATCACTCGGGAGGTGATCACTAGTATATACTTGTATACATTATATGATACATGTGTTGACTAAAGTCGGGTCGGCTCGTAGAGTACCCGCAAGTGATTCCGATATGGGGGCTGAAAGGACAGGTGGCTCCATCCCGGTAGAGGTGGGCACAGGTTCTCACTGCCTCGATCGTTACTTTGTGGCGGAGCGACAGGGCAGGTTGAGACCACCTAGGTGAGAGGTGGGCCTGGCCCTGGTCGGCGTCCGCAGATACTTTAATTAACACGTTTAACGAGATCTTGGTATTTGATCTGAGTCTGGCCACTGGCCTATACGCACTAACCAACTACATGGGAACAGTTATGGGCACTCAATGTCGTGGTATCAGCCGAAGACTTCTTGACGTCAGCGACTGAGCGGCGTGCGCCGGGTTGGACCACGTAAACCAACTTCCTTTGTAGTGGAGGTTTCTAGGTCTGCTCACCGGCCGGCCACACAACATGCAGTTGTGCAATTGGTGATGGGCCCAGACCCCTGCGTGCAGAGGATTTAGACCGGCGTGTTAACCTCTTTGTTATGCGTATGTGGGGCTGCGACGTGTTGATCTTCCGAGGCCGGGCATGACCAAGGAAAGTGTGTCGGGCCAAAGGGGATTGAGCGTGTTGGGTTATGTGGTGCACCCCTGCAGGGAAGTTTATCTACTCGAATAGCCGTGTCCCTCGGTAAAAGGACGACCCAGAGTTGTACCTTGACCTTATGACAACTAGAACCAGATACTTAATAAAACACACCCTTCCAAGTGCCAGATATAACCCGGTGATCGCTCTCACACAGGGCAACGAGGGGAGGATCGCTAGGTAGGATTATGCTATGCGATGATACTTGCTGAACTTACCATCTACTCTCTTCTAGATGCTGCAAGATGGAGGCTGCCAGAAGCGTAGTCTTCGACAGGACTAGCTATCCCCCTCTTATTCTGGCATTCTGCAGTTCAGTCCATCGATATTGCCCCTTTACACTGATACCCATGCATATGTAGTGTAGATCCTTGCTTGTGAGTACTTTGGATTAGTACTCGCAGTTGCTTTCTCCCTCCTTTCCCCCTTTCCATTTTTCTGGTTGTCGCAACCAGAAACTGGAGCCCAGGAGTCAGACACCACCTTCAATGACTCCTACTACAACGAGGGTGCCTACTACTACTACGTGTAGGCTGCCACCAACGACCAGGAGTAGTTTTGTGACTCCCCCGATTCAATCATACACAAATCATGCACGCAAATGTGTACGATCAAGATCAGGGACTCACGGGAAGATATCACAACACAACTCTAAAACATAAATAAGTCATACAAGCATCATAATACAAGCCAGGGGCCTCGAGGGCTCGAATACAAGTGCTTTCGATCAGAGGCGAGTCGTGAAGCAACAATATCTGAGTACAAACATAAGTTAAACAATTTTGCCTTAAGAAGGCTAGCACAAACCGGGATACAGATCGAAGAGGCGCAGGCCTCCCGCCAGGATCCTCCTAACTACTCCTGGTCGCCGCTGGGGCTGCGTAGTAGTAGGCGCCTCCGGTAGTAGTCGCCATCGACGGTGGCGTTTGGCTCTGGCTCCATCGTTCAGTCGCAGCAACCAGGTAGAGATAGGGGGAAAAAGGGAACAAGGCAACCGTGAGTACTCATCCAAAGTACTACTTAAGCAAGGAGCTACACTACATATGCATGGATATATGTGTAAAGGGCCATATTAGTGGGTGAACTGCAGAATGCCGTAATAAGAGGGGATATCTAATCACGTCAAGACTACGCTTCTCGCAGCCTCCGCCTTTGCAACATGTAGAAGAGAGCAGACCAAGTCCTCCAAGTAGCATCAGATAAGCATAATCCTACCCGGCGATCCCCTCCTCATAACCCCTGAGAGAGAGCGACCACCGGGTTGTATCTGGCACTTGGAAGGGTGTGTTTTATTAAGTATCCGGTTCTAGTTGTCATAAGGTCAAGGTACAACTCCAAGTCGTCCTGTTAAGGAAGATCATGGCTATTCGAATAGATTAAACTTCCCTGCAGGGGTGCACCACATAACCCAACACGCTTGATCCCATTTGGCCGGACACACTTTTCTGGGTCATGCCCGGCCGCGGAAGATCAACACGTCGCAGCCCCACCTGGGCACAACAGAGGCCAGCACGCCGGTTCTAAACCTAAGCGCCACAGTGGGGCCCATCGCCCATAGCACACCAAGACGCTATGATGCGCCGAAAAGCGTAACTAGCCCCTTAAAACAAGAGCAGGCTTACGTTCCAATCCGCGCGCCACTCGGCCGCCGGGCGCCACGAGGCTTCGCCGATACCACGACGCCGGGATACCCATAACTACTCCCACGTAGATGGTTAGTGCGTATAGACCAAAAGGCCAGACTCAGATCAAATACCCAGATCTTGTTAAACGTGTTAAGTATCCGCGAACGCCGAACAGGGCCAGGCCCACCTCTCTTCTAGGCGGTCTCAGCCTGCCCTGTCGCTCCGCCTCAAAGATCCACTCGCGGGTGCTCCACAAGCCGGCCCGACTTTAGTCACCACATGTATCATGTATAAGTATATAGTATATATCCGTGATCACCTCCCGAGTGATCACGGCCCGATAGTATAGCACAGCAGACGGACAAGAATGTAGGGCCACGATGAAAATACTAGCATCCTATACTAAGCATGTAGGATTGCGGGTAAAAGGTAACAACAGAGTAGCAAGGACAAAGCTATGCATCGTGATAGGTATAACGGAAAGCAAGAACATGCTACACTACTCTAATGCAAGCAGAAAGAGTAGAATAGGCAATATCTGGTGATCAAGGGGGAGCTTGCCTGGTTGCTCTGGCAGAGAGAGTGGTCGCCAACTCCGTAGAAATCGAACCGGGCAAGCAGCAGCTGGGCTCTCGCTGCCTACCAGAGAGAAGAGGGGGAAGAAACAATGAACACCATGCAAACAGATGCATATCGATGCATGACATGACAAGTAACTATGCTAGGGGGTGCCCAATCGCGGTAGTAGGTGATACCGACGAATGGGGAAAACATCCGGGAAGTATTCCCGGTGTTTCGCGTTTTCGGACAGATGAACCGGAGGGGGAAAGTTGCGTGTTTGCTATGTTAGGGATGTGCGGCGGACGATCGGGCTACGTATCCGGATTCGTCTCGTCGTTCTGAGCAACTTTCATGTTGAAAATATTTTAATCCGAGTTACGGATTAAAAGATATGATTTTCTAAAGATTTTATTAATTTCTGGAATTTATTTAATTATTTAATTAATTCGGAAAACAGATTAATGACATCGGATGATGTCATGTCGACATCAGCAGTCAACAGAGTTGACTCGGTCAACCTGACATGTGGGTCCCAGCTGTCATTGGGTGCTAATTATCCTAACAGATTAATTAACTAACCTAAGTGATTAGGTTAATCAAGTTTAATTAGTTCAACTAAACAAGATTAATTAAGTTAATTATTTAGCTAATTAATTAATTTTAATATTAATTATTTATCTATTATATCGTATTATTATTATTTATTCATTTATATATATTTTTCAATATTTTTTTAATTATTTTTTTTCTTTCTAAAAACTGTTCTGGGGCGGGGCCCCCTAGTCAGTGGCCCGGGGGGCCTTAGCGGGCACAAGGCGGTGCGGGTGCGGGCGTGAGCACGACTGGGCACTGGGCGCCCGTGCCCGAGGCCACCGCAGCGAGGGCGCGAGGCCCAGCTGCTGGCGGCCTCGCCGACAAATGGCAGGAGGCGAAAGGGGAGGCCCCGGACAAATGACGGAAGGAGGCGGTGGTGGCCGGGCGGGCAGCGGCAAGGGGAGCGGGACCCTCCATGGTCGGGCTTGGCCGAGGGGACGTGGCGCGGCGCTGCTGCCGCCACGGCCGGGCGCGGAGGGAGTGGAGCCGGGCGCAGGGAGAAAAACTCGGCGCGGCCACGGGAGGTCGCGGGCGCGGGCGAAGGCCTCAAGTGAGGCATGGCGCGGCGGACCGTCAGTCGCCAAGGCGGGGAGGCTGGTGGCCACGGGCGAAGCGGGCCCGGCGCTGTGAAGCTCGACGGGTCCGGTGGTGGAGCCGGTCGGGAAGGAGAGGCGGGCGGGACGGTCTGCGCGTGGCGCCCGGGCGAGGTGCAGCTAGGAGAGGCTCGGTCGCGTCAAGGGGCGGTGTCGGGCGAGGGCGCCCAGGGCGCGGTCGAGGGGAGCGCGGTGAGCACGCGAACGGGTGGCGCCGAGCGCTGATCACATGGGCGGGAGGGCGGTGACCGTGGCGACCTAGGGGGAGAGGGGGCGAAGGGGGAGCTCACGGGGGGGAGTAGGGCACGGGCAGCGGGCTCGGGGAAGGTTGGGGCGGTCCGTTGAGGGAGAGGACGAGGCGGGCGATCTGGCGTGGAGCGGCGAGCTCGGCGGCGGCGCTGATCTCAAGGGCGACGGGCGCTGGGGAGAGGGGCGAGGATCGGGAGTTTTCCCGATCCAGATCCATGGGGAGTGGGGTCGGCTTATGTTAGGGTTTCGGGGAATGGATAAGGGAGGGGGCATGGCGGTTGGGCCGAGGGGATTTGGGCCGCCTGCTCGATTTGAGGCTAGCCTGGGCCACTTGGCCCAAAGCAGGGGGGCTTTCTCTTTCTTTTTTTGTTAGTTTAGTTTTCTTTATTAATTCCTTTCTGTTTAAATTCATTTAAAAGTATTTAGGCATTTTATAAAAATGTGTTTACTTCACCACAATTACCTTTGTAATATTTGACAACCACCGAACATTTTAGTTTTAATTTTTGAAAACTTTTATTGTTATCATTAACTTGAATTTGAATTTCGAACGGTTCCGAATTATTGTGAGGATAGCAACAGTAACCGAGGTGTCATGGCACGATTAGCGTGGGATTACTGTAGCATGATTATCCGGGCGTTACAAATCTCCTCCACTACAAGAAAAATCTCGTCCCGAGATTTAGGAGGTAGAAGGAAATAGTGCGGGGTATTCATCACGCAGGCGATTCTCGCGTTCCCACGTGGCTTCATCTTCAGAATGGTGCGACCACTGAACTTTGAGGAACTTGATCGCCTTCTGGCGTGTGCGGCGTTCAGCTTGGTCGAGAATGCGAACCGGATGCTCTTTATATGAGAAGTCCTGTTGCAATTCGAGCACTTCATGATCTACTGCTCGGATTGGGTCCTCGAAGCAGCGACGGAGCTGTGACACATGGAACACATCGTGAACCTGAGAAAGGTTCGACGAAAGCTCCAGTTGATATGCCACTTTCCCACGCCTTTCCAGAATAGTGAATGGGCCAATATAGCGAGGAGCTAGCTTGCCCTTGATCCCGAAGCGGTGAGCACCCTTCATTGGTGTAACGCGAAGATAGGCCTTTTCGCCAAAGTTGATAGACCATGTCTTTATGATGACGGGTCATAATTACTCTTTTGACGTGGATCGAAAGCAGTCTTGAGATTCTCGCGAATAATGCGGACTTGTTCTTCGGCATGTTGGATAATATCCGGACCGAAGAGTGGACGTTCCCGATTTCGACCAGTTCAGAGGGGTTCGACACTTTCGTTCATATAACACTTCGAAGGGGGCCATCTTCAGACTAGCTTGATAGCTATTGTTATAAGAGAACTCAGCATATGGGAGAGATTCCTCCCATTTCTTGCCGAAGGAAATAACACAAGCCCGAAGCATGTCTTCGAGAACTTGGTTGACACGTTCAACTTGCCCTTGTGACTGCGGATGAAACGCAGCGATCTTGAAAGATAGGTGAGTCCCCATAGCTTCTTGGAAACTTGCCCGTAATCTTGAAGTGAATAAGCTGCCACGGTCCGAATCGATAACCAGTGGAATACCGTGAAGTGAAACAATTCTAGACATATAGAGAGTTGCAAGTCGACTAGCAAAGTGATCGCTTTCTTTGACCGCCGTAAAATGTGCAACTTTATAAAGCCGGTCAATGACGACAAGAATAGCATCATTACCTTCTCGCGACTTGGGAAATCCAAAGGATTTAAGTCCATTTCAACATGGTCCCATTTCCATTCAGGAATAGAGATAGGTTGCAGAGTTCCAGCAGGCCTTTGATGCTCTGCTTTGATACGACGGCAAACGTCACATTCAGCAACATAGCGAGCAATGTATTGCTTCATATTAGACCACCAGAATCTCTGACGGATGTCTTGGTACATCTTTGTACTACCAGGATGGATACATAGAGGCGTATCATGAGCTTCTTTCACAACCTCCTGAGTCATATTCAGGTTTTCCTTCTTACACGGCACCACTAGGCGGCCTTTGAAGTACAAGGCGCCATCGTCAGCAATAGTGAAGAATGAGGGCTTTCCTTCTTTGAGGTCGTGCTTAATCTTGTGGACTTCAGAGTCATATCCCTGTATTGTCTTGATGGAGCTCACGAGATTGGGTTCGACAGCCAGGGTATAGAGGGAACCCTGGGAAACAACACGGAGATTCATCTTGCGAGACTCCTCAGGAGGGGGAGCGAGTGCACCCGGAGGAACAATATGGAGGTTCAGCTTTCTGAATTCTTCAACAAGTGAGGGCTGAACCTTGTGAATCTGGAGGTGGTTGCAGTAAGACTTGCGGCTCAAGGCATCAGCCATTACATTAGCCTTGCCTGGTGTATAGGAAATACCCAAGTCAAAGTCTGCAAGAATCTCCATCCATCTCTGCTGACGGAGGTTCAGGTCTGGCTGAGTAAACAGATACTTCAGACTTTGGTGGTCGGTGAAGATCTCGCAACGATTACCGAGAAGGTAATGTCGCCAATGTTTGATGCATGGATAACAGCAAGAAGCTCGAGGTCGTGGAATCGGGTAGTTCTCTTCGTGAGGGCGCAATTGTCGAGAGGCATAGGCAATCACTTTGCGCTCTGCATTAGGACACAGCCTAATCCTTGACGGAAGCGTCGCGATAAATGACGTAAGTCCTTAGTATCGTGGAGCTAGCATCAAGCGTAAGTCAACTTCTCTTTGAGCGCCTGCAAGCTTTCCTGACATTTATCTGTCCATTGGAACTTGACGCCCTTATGCAATAGGTTAGTCAGGGGCCTGGCGATCTTGGAGAAGTTCTCGACGAATCGACGGAAATAGCTGGCGAGACCGAGAAAACTTATGACCTGCTTGACATTCTTCGGAGGAGTCCAATCAAGAATAGCCTGAACTCGTTCAGGGTTGACAGCAATACCATCCTTAGAGATGACATGCCCAAGATAGGTTACTTCGGGTAGCCATAATTCACATTTGGAGAACTTGGCATAAAGTTGATGTTCTCGTAGCTTTTCCAGCACAAGACGAAGATGTTCAGCATGTTCTTCTTCGTTCTTGGAAAATACCAGGATATCATCCAGATAAACCACGACGAACTTGTCGAGGTAATCCATGAATATACAGTTCATCAGTCGAGAGAAGGTGGCTGGAGCATTGGTTAAGCCGAAAGACATGACGGTGTACTCATATGAACCATAACGAGTCACAAAGGCGGTCTTTGGGATATCCTCCTCACGAACACGGATCTGGTGGTAACCCAACCTCAAGTCGAGTTTAGAGAACACTGATGAACCAGCCAGTTGATTAAAGATCATTGATCCGAGGAAGAGGATACTTATTCTGAATGGTGGCTTGGTTTATAGAACGGTAGTCTTGGACCAATCGGTTTGTCCCATCCGTCTTCTTGACAAAGAGAGAAGGTGCTCCCCAAGGAGAGCAACTTGGGCGAATGAAACCACTTCGAAGAGATTTGTCGATTTCCTCCTTAAGCTCAAGGAGTTCATGCGGCAAAGATCTTGTAGGGTCGCTTGGCTATAGGAGTGGTGCACGGTTTCAAGTCGATGACGAATTCGACAGCTCTAGCAGGGGAATCCTAGAAGTTCTTCAGAAAGACATCACGGAAGTTGCGAGCAGCAGAATGTTTTCAATACCCTCGAGTGGTGCAGCGTTCAATGCATTTAATGCATAGAGCCTTGCCTCGGCATTCTAAACCAGATGAGCATTGTAGCTTATTATTTCATCAGAAGGGTGTAGCAGATGGACGGTCTTGGTGGCGCAAACGATAGAAGCAGTATGCGCCTTCAAGCAATCCATTCCCAGTATGAGGTCAATATTGGAAGACTTCTAATAATGGGAGGCGCGAAATTCCAACCCTTCGATTTCCACAGGGACGTCGATGCCAACCATGGAGGTCTGACATTGTCCCGCGGGGGTTTTTACCACTACCGAAGTGTTCATCTGCTCACATTTAACGTCGTGCTTGTATGCAAAATCTTCTGACATGAATGAATGTGATGCACCTGTATCAAAATAAAAGCGGATCTTTGATCGAATTTACGAGGAGTGTACCCATCACAAGATGTGAGTTGGTCTTGAGCTTCGCTCAGATCAATATGGTTGGCATGAACACGACCATAAGACTTGGCGCTGTTGTTGCGGGGCTGGTTGCTTCCACGGCCAGTTGCGGGAAGTGCCAGTTGATTCTGATTCTGATTGCAATCCCTAGCACGGTGACTTGGTTGACCACACATGTAGCATGGACAATTATTGGGAGTGGGAACAGGAGCTTGGGGTGGTGGAGCTGGAAGCCTTGGCTGCCTAGTTGGAGGAGTAGGCAGACGAGGTGCAGCATAGCTTTGCCTTGGGGCAGGTGCATTTGGCTGGTACATGCTGTTGGGAATCCATATCTTGCGCTTCTGCGAGGACGGGCCCGAAGATGAGCCCGTGTCATGGTTGCGCCTGTTAGAGCTCTGGTATTCCTGCAAACCAGTTTCGACATTGATAGCCTTGTTCACCAAGGTGGCGAAATCAGCAAAGTCGTGCACTAGAAGTGCGAGCTTGATGTCAGCTTGAAGGCCGTCACGGAACTTCTCTTGTTTGCGTGCATCAGTTGCAATGTCCTCTTCAAAGATAGCGAGACAAGTCCAGAACTCTCACGATAAGCTTCAACAGTCTTGTTGCCTTGGGTGAGGTTGCGGAACTCACGCTTCTCCCGGTCCATGACTCCTTGAGGGATGAAGCGGGCACGGAAAGTAGCTTGGAAGTCTGGCCAGGTGATGATTGTTCCAGCTGGCTGAGTACGCCGGTGGCTGTCCCACCATTGAGTTGCGGGTCCCTTCAGGAAGAAGGAAGCAAAGGTGACATAGCTGACAGGGGCTACATCAGCAGACTCCATCTCATAGGTGATGTCAATGAGCCAGTCATCAGCATCCCGGGGCTTGGTTGAGGTGCGGTACACACTTGGGTTGAGGCGCATGAAATCCTGCAGAGTTGCTGTGTTTGGCTGCTGGTTCATATTGGGGCGAGGAAACTGAGCCATCATGTTTTCCATGAACTGGCGATTCATCTTAAGTTGTTGGATCATACCAGCCATGTACTCAGGCGGTGGTGGGAAGTTGCCACCACGACCACGCACCAAAGCTGGTCTAACCATCCCGCTAATATAACAGGGGTAGTTCAAAGCATTTGAGAAATTTTGCAAAGGACAAGAATCATTCATGATGAAACATGCATAATGAAAGCTTGACGATAGAAACTACATAGTAGTCGGCATATCTTACAAAAGGGATCATGCATAGAGTTCGCACACGAGTTCAAGACATAGACTAAGACATCATAGGCGGCACGCAGTTCATGACGAATGCATCTAACACTTAACAAGCAAGCCTACATCAGTCCCACGCGGTACTGCGGAGGTAGCTGTAGCCTGAAAGCTAGTAGTGTGGCAGCGGATAGTCCTCCACGTCAGTGACCTGGGGGCCGCGGATACTCTGGTGCAGAACCCGATGCCCAAGTGGTAGAAGAGGGCCAAGTGCGGGAGAGTAGCCTCCCACCTCTGGCCAACCGACACCCTGGGGCATCACGGTCCTGGCTGGGTAGATCGCAGAACGCGGCAGCTCTCTGGATCGGACAAAGGGGTGCAACAGCGTCGAAAGCACGGTAAAGGTGCCGACGGGTGGTGTACAACTCGTGGCGAAGAGCTCGGTTAGCTCGATCCAGCCCATCGACATGCGTAACAAAGTTACGATGGTAGAAGGGCTCTCGGGTGACAATGGAGTAGGCAGCGGTGTAGTAACCCTCCTCACCAACATCGATGCGATAGCAATGTGCTCGAAGGGGAGGTGTCCAACTCCCGATACTCTCCACGAAGACGTGTCGAGCAGCATAAGCAGCATCGTGGACTGCCATATCGATAGTCACCCCAACACCATGTGCGGTGTGCAAAGACAAGTGGAGTCATACTCCCGAGTAGAGGTGGACGATGGCTCGGTCGCTTCCTCTGGTTAAAGTCCCGGTACTCCTCAAAGACGGTGTACTCAGGTGCCAGCGATAGCCCAGATAGGTCATCATCTCTGCTAGCACCGCAGTGATCCCGAGGCACCAATGGCCGTCGTGTGGCATACGACCTGCCTCGTGGGTTCCATCTGAAAACAAAGATGTTTCAAAGGAGTCAAATGACAGTGTGGAAATTGATCAAAATACAATTCCAAGGAATAACTATGGCTTTATCCAACTTTGGGGTGAATGTGGTCACGGGATCCTAGTGTTAGTTAGTAAATTCGTTTAACCCGATGGCGACGTGGCCCGTAAGGCACACAGCCAAGTTAGTAAAAGTTTTTTGCAATGTCTAGACTCGACTTCGGCGAAGGAGTGTGGAAGGGGGATTCCTACAGGCAGTCGACTCTGATACCAACTTGTGACGCCCCCGATTCAATTGTACACAAATCATGCACGCAAATGTGTACGATCAAGATCAGGGACTCACGGGAAGATATCACAACACAACTCTAAAACATAAATAAGTCATACAAGCATCATAATACAAGCCGAGGGCCTCGAGGGCTCGAATACAAGTGCTCGATCATAGACGAAGTCAGCGGAAGCAACAATATCTGAGTACACACATAAGTTAAACAAGTTTGCCTTAAGAAGGCTAGCACAAATCGATACAGATCGAAAGAGGCGCAGGCCTCCTGCCTGGGATCCTCCTAACTACTCCTGGTCGTCGTCAGCGGGCTGCACGTAGTAGTAGGCGCCACTAGTGTAGTAGTCGTCATCGACGGTGGCATCTGGCTCCTGGGCTCCATTGTCTGGTCGCAGCAACCGGGTAGAGATAGGGGAAAAAAAGGGGGAACAAGGCAACCGTCAGTACTCATCCAAAGTACTCGCAAGCAAGGAGCTACACTACATATGCATGGATATATGTGTAAAGGGCCATATGAGGGGACTGAACTGCAGAATGCCAGAATAAGAGGGGGATATCTAATCCTGTCGAAGACTACGCTTCTGGCAGCCTCCGCCTTGCAACATGTAGAAGAGAGCAGACTGAAGTCCTCCAAGTAGCATCGTATAGCATAATCCTACCCGGCGATCCCTCCTCGTAACCCCCGAGAGAGCGACCACCGGTTGTATCCGCACTTGGAAGGGTGTGTTTTATTAAGTATCCGGTTCTAGTTGTCATAAGGTCAAGGTACAACTCCAAGTCATCCTGCTATCAAGATCACGGCTATTCAATAGATTAAACTTCCTGCAGTGCACCACATAACCCAACACGCTTGATCCCATTTGGCGGACACACTTTTCTCGGGTCATGCCCGCCGCTGAAGATCAACACGCCGCAGCCCCACCAGGCACAACAGAGAGGCCGACGCCGGTCTAAACCTAAGCGCCGACAGGGTCCGGGCCCATCGCCCATAGCACACCCGCACGCTATGTGACGCTGGCCGAAAAGCGTAATCCAGCCCCTTAATACAAGAGCAAGGCTTACGTTCCAATCGCGCGCGCCACTCGCCGGCCAAGCGTCCACGAAGGCTTCGGCTGATACCACGACGCCGGGATACCCATAACTACTCCCACGTAGATGGTTAGTGCCTATAGACCAAAAGGCCAGACTCAGATCAAATACCCAGATCTCGTTAAACGTGTTAAGTATCCGCGAATGCCGAACAGGGCCAGGCCCACCTCTCTCCTAGGCGGTCTCAACCTGCCCTGTCGCTCCGCCTCAAAGATCCACTCGCGGGTGCTCCACAAGCCGACCCGACTTTAGTCACCACATGTATCATGTATAAGTATATAGTATATATCCGTGATCACCTCCCGAGTGATCATGGCCCGATAGTATAGCACAGTAGACGGACAAGAATGTAGGGCCACAGATGAAAATACTAGCATCCTATACTAAGCATGTAGGATTGCAGGTAAAGGTAACAACAGTAGTAGCAAGGACAGGCTATGCATCAGGATAGGTATAACGGAAAGCACTAACATGCTACACTACTCTAATGCAAGCATTATAGAGTAGAATAGGCGATATCTGGTGATCAAGGGGGGGGGGGGGCTTGCCTGGTTGCTCTGGCAAGAGAGAGTGGTCGTCAACTCCGTAGTCGAATCAAGGGCAAAGAAGCAGGCCCGGTCTCGTAGTCTACCGAGAGAAGAGGGAAGAAACAATGAACACCATGCAAACAGATGCATATCGATGCATGACATGACAAGTAACTATGCTAGGGGTGCCCAATCGCGGTAGTAGGTGATACCGACGAATGGGGAAAACATCCGGGAAGTATTCCCGGTGTTTCGCGTTTTCGGACAGATGAACCGGAGGGGGAAAGTTGCGTGTTTGCTATGTTAGGGATGTGCGGCGGACGATCAGGCTGCATATCCGGATTCGTCTCGTCGTTCTGAGCAACTTTCATGTTGAAAATATTTTAATCCGAGTTACGGATTAAAAGATATGATTTTCTAAAGATTTTATTAATTTCTGGAATTTAATTAATTATTTAATTAATTCGAAAAACAGATTAATGACATCAGCATGATGTCATGCTGACATCAGCAGTCAACAGAGTTGACTCGGTCAACCTGACATGTGGGTCCCAGCTGTCATTGGGTGCTAATTATCCTAACAGATTAATTAACTAACCTAAGTGATTAGGTTAATCAAGTTTAATTAGTTCAACTAAACAAGATTAATTAAGTTAATTATTTTGTTAATTAATTAATTTTAATATTAATTATTTATCTATTATATAGTATTATTATTATTTATTCATTTATATATATTTTTCAATATTTTTTTAATTCTTTTTTTCTTTCTAAAACTGCTTCAAGTGGGCCCCTAGTCAAGGGTCTTGGGGCCTTAGCGGGCATGTATGCGGGTGCGTGCAGGAGCCCGATCAAGCCTTGGCGCCAGGTTCGAGGCCACCGCAAGCGAGGGCGCGAGGCCACCAGATCGGGCGGCCTCGCTCGGACAATGCAGGAGGCGAGCAGGGAGGCCCCGGACGCAACGACCGAGCGCGGGAGCCGCGGGAAGGAGGCGGTGGTGGCCGGGCGGGCAGCAGCAAGGGGGAGCGGGGACCCTCCATGGCCGGGCTTGGTCAGAGGGGGCGTGGGCGCGAGCGCGCGCTGTCGGCCACGGTCGGGCGCGGAGGGAGTGGAGCCGGCGCAGGGGAGCAAAACTCCGGGCGCGGCCACGGGAGGTCGCGGGCGCGGCGAGCGCGTCCCCGAAGTGAGGCATGGCGCGGCGGACCCGGCAAGTCGCCAAGGCAGGGGAGGCTGGTGGCCACGGCGAAGCGCGGCCCGGCGCGTGTAGCTCGGGACGGGTCCGATGGTGGAGCCGGTCGGGGAAGGAGAGGCGGGCGGACGGTCCGGCGCGCAGGCGCCCGGGCGAGGTGCAGCTAGGAGAGGCTCGGTCGCGTGCGGGGCGGTGTGCGAGCGAGGGGCGTCCAGGGGCGCGGTCGAGGGGAGCGCGGTGAGCGCGCAACGGGTGGCGCCGGAGCGCGTCGACCGCGGGCGGGGAGGGCGGTGACCGTGGCGACCTAGGGGGAGAGGGGGCGAAGGGGGAGCTCACGGGGGGGGGGGGGGGAGTAGGGCACGGGCAGCGGGCCCGGGGAAGGTTGGGGCGGTCCGTTGAGGGAGAGGACGAGGAGCGGCGAGCTCCGGGCGGCGGCGCGGTCCTGGCGGCGACGTGCGCGCGGGGAGAGGGGCGAGGGGATCGGGAGTTTGCCCCGATCCAGATCCAGCGGGGAGTGGGGGTCAGGAAGGTTAGGGTTTCGGGGAATGGATAAGGGAGGGGAGGCCGGTTGGGCCGAGGGTATTTGGGTCGGCCCGTTCGATTTGGCCGAGGCCACCGGGCCACTTGGCCCAACAGGGGGGGGGGGGGGCTTTATCTTTCTTTTTTTTTTGTTTGGTTTGTTTTCTTTATTAATTACATTGTGTTTAAATTAATTTAAAAGTATTTAGGCATTTTATAAAAATGTGTTTACTTCACCACAATTACCTTTGTAATATTTGACAACCAACGAACATTTTAGTTTTAATTTTTGAAAACTTCTATTGTTATCATTAACTTGAATTTGAATTTTGAACGGTTCCGAATTATTGTGAGGATAGCAACAGTAACCGAGGTGTCATGGGACGATTAGCGTGGGATTACTGTAGCATGATTATCCGGGCGTTACAAGTTTAGGAGGATCCCAGGCAGGAGGCATGCGCCTCTTTTGTTCTATATCCCAGTTTGTGCTAGCCATCTTATGGCAACTTGTTAACTTATTTCTGTACTCAGATATTGTTGCTTCCGCTGACTCGTCTATGATCGACCACTTGTATTCAAGCCCTCGATGCCCCTGGCTTGTATTATGATGCTTGTATGACTTATTTTAGTTTAGAGTTGTGTTGTGATATCTTCCCGTGAGTCCCTAATCTTGATCGTACACATTTGCGTGTATGATTAGTGTATGATTGAATCGGGGGCGTCACAAGTTGGTATCAGAGCCGACTGCCTGTAGGAACCCCCTTCCACACTCCCTGGCCGAAGTCGAGTCTAGTCACTACAAAACTTTTACTCACATGGTTGTGTGTCTTACGGGCCCTCGTCACCATTGGGTTGTATTAGGATATTTTATTCCTTGTCTATACTCTAGGACTCTGATCTCTCTTCTATTCGGGTTAAATGATATTACTAACACCGACTCTAGGTTCTCATAACTATTTCCACCCGAGAGCCCCTTACTCAAGATGATTACTTGAAGCACTGAAGGATTTCTAAGATACGCTCCGATGTTCTCTTGAGACTTTATGCCATCGCTTTTGCAATTTCCTTCCATCGATAAACCCCTACGGGTAACCACGTACACTTGCCATTCATACAATCATTCCCCGTTGATCTTGTTATTACAAGATACCCCGAAATTCTATTTATTGTTCCGAGAATACTTTGTGCCTACTTCCTTACAGTTCTTTGCCACAAGAATACCCCTACGGTAATTCCTTGCACTTATCAAGTATCCGTTCATCCCCAGTTGATTCATGTGTTTCACAAAAGTCTTCGAAATACCATTCGGTCTTCCGAAAATCCTGAGCGCCTATTGCTTTTGAAATTCTTGCTTGCTTGCATTATGGTTAATCCCATAAGTCTCGTAATCTTATTGGCATCCCTTGTCATTATCATTTTGAGTCCTTTGATTCAGTATGTTGCGAATGCTCGCAATCCTCAATCAAATCCTAGAATTCATCCTTTTGGCTTAGACATCATTTTAAACATGAGCTGGATTTTGACAAATCAAATTGCCATTGATTGTTCCCCTAAGCCTACTTGACTTATCCATCCTTAATCAGAGCCTTTGCTTCTGATCCCTTGATTTGGAAATCACAATTCCTTATCATTTGAGCTTTGAATTAGTTAGTTGTTTCTATAATCCAATGCCTTTGCATTGTTTCTTCCTCTAGTTGAGTACCGATGCTCACATTAGATCCCTTGAGGACCATCGGATCCTTTGTTGGATTTTATCCGATAAAGTCCTTCATATTATCACTTTGGAAGTTCTTTCCCCGATACATAATGCCATTGGTAAATCCTATTCTCTGATTTGGCCAACCATGCTCTTCTTTCGAGCTGGTGATATTTACTATTGAAGCTTGTGGTATATGTTTCCATGATGCCCCGATGAGTTGAACCTATGCCTTCCTTAATATGTGTGAACTCGAAAGTTTTCACGAGTCATACTCTTCTGGTATTTTGCTAGATAAAATTTCAACACTACAACTTCATCGAACGTGAGAAGTGAATGAAAGATTATGCATTGAAGAAGTGGGAGTCGACCTTGAACTTTGTGTTCATGCCCATGGAGATGATGTAGATCCTATCATGGAAGCTTCTCATAATAATAACAACTATTTCCATGGTATAATATCATCTAGTATCGGTGAATTGATCCTTTGCAATCGTGGTTCCGACCATGTTCTCCTTTAAATACCATTTCCTGTGCAAGTTTAAGCACTTGTCTTCTACAGATCAATACATCAGTCCAATCTCTACTTTGACCTGTCGTCGAGTATTACCCCTTGGTATCTCGAGATTATCACAGAACCGCATAACTTCTTATGAGTTCTTCATCAAGTACTACATTCTCACCGATTCCAATTTTTCCTGGATTTTGAGTGGTTAGTCACTCGAGTGCCCTGATAACTGAATCGAGTCCGCACTACGGTTCAACAACTCTTAGTAATCTTCCTTACTTATGAGTTTGTATCCGATCACGTCATTCCTAGCCTGTTTGGCTATATCATTATCATGATGATTTTAATTGTGCTACCTGGTCCTTATTCCCGGAGCACAAATTTCGATGATGAGTTAACCTTACGTTGATTTTCCTCGTCATATCATTTCTCCTTGAACAACAAACTTTATTTTGAGTTTGTGTCGTACCCATGGTTCCAATAACCTTCCGCTTCATCATTCCTTTAACTTGAGGTCATCGCCGATCGATTACATCTTCATGAAATCTCTTGACAAATGTGTCATGATCATCATTAGCATTCGGAGCTTTTCCAGGATATCAATTGAATTCATGATGAGAAATACCATCCTTGCCCTTGATGATTTATGTTGTCATTGACCACTTTATTGCCTTCCCTCCAACATAAACTTGTTCGTGTTCTGTGTTATACCTTGAGTTCCTTGCTATCCAGCATTTGTTCTTTACCTTGGAGTATTACCATCTTTTATGTCAAGAATGTCGTGAGAATTTCACCACCTCTTAAGAATTCTTGATACAGGTGATACTTCTAGCCATATCCGTTCATTCCTTGGTCCCCGTGTTGTTTCTAACCGGAAAACCGACAATTGAACTATGATGTGCGACTTCAAAACTTCTAGCAACCCTATTGCTTTGAAGTTAATGGTCGATATTTCATTCTTAGACCATTGGTTATCGAATCACCATTCTAACATTGATCATGCTACCTAAGCCCATATTTCGGGTGCACCTTTCAACCAATGTTTAACTGTGTATGTTTTCCTCGACCATACCTCATTATATCATTTGATCTGACAAATGTTATCTCCTTGTTGTGGAAATCCATCTTTTGAAAATCTCAATGAATTGTCACTGAGTTCATCAGCCACCTCCTCGTCCTCTCCTTGGTTAAATGATGAACTCTTGTTTTGGAACTCGCTTCCATAGTTCATTTCCCGGGAATCTTACAATGACATCTCGACAATTTGTGTTGCACCTTTTCTTCTCAGGCATCCTGAGTCTGAGGTATCCTGACACCAATCAGATCTGGATCTCGGTCAGATATGATGGTTGGGACATATTTCCATGAGTTATAACTTTGGTCTTTATAAGACCCGGTAAGGTGATGTAATGCCTAGCACGTTATGGTATCCTTTTTAGGAAGTTTAGCCATTCTTCCATGAGGAAATTTTAAGACTTATTCTATAAGTTGTTCCTGATGGATCCTTTGTGAATCCAAAGTCTGATCTTTACCCAATGACTATGTCAATGATATCTCAAAACATGTGTATGGTACTCCGATCTTCAATAAGAACATTTGAAGCACAATGCTAAATTTTCTTTATCAATTATCCTAACACCGTTGTATGGGTAATGTCATGAAATTCCTCTCCCATTACCTAAATGGTATTCTATTTCTATCCTATCATGGATATCATGCTCTGCTTGTCCTTGGGAAGGATATACCCCCTGAAATATGTGTTTAGACACATTTTCCTTTCCATTGTTCTGTTTAACCTTTCTTGTGATCTATATGATCTAAACAGTAATATTCTTCTGCTTATGTAAACACCTTGGTGTACAACTATGTCAGTAAGACCCTGTTTCTTTTGTTGATGTCATTCCGGTAACCACCGATGGACGAGAACTTTGCGTATTGGTCCGCCTCGTTCAACGAGCAGGAAAATGGTTCTCTTCATCCCTCGCCCTTGGTACCGATATTGTTGCCGACATAACTGATAGTCTCTTCTTTGACATGCCTTGCTATCATGATCATGCAAGAAGATAGCGCCCTCCCTACTTTTAACCCACATGGTGGGCCCATAACCCACATTTCCACAGGATCGAAACCTGACTCTTATGTGTATCCCTGTTACCAAAGATATTCCTCGCGTTTGGCTTCGTAAGTAATTCACGAACCACCTTCCTTAAGATGATCTATTCTAGTTTTAGCTGCCATACATATTTCGTTGCTCTGAACCCCTCTCACACTCAGTTTGAGGCATCGAACGTTTGCCTACCCGCTTGAAAATTCGCATGCCTATTATTATTTCTCTTGATGCATTTTGTGATTTCCAACTCGAGAGATACTCATATGTTCATTCATGGGTTAACCCCTGGATGAATACCCTCTTAGCATTCTATCGCATCCCTCTTAGCATTCTATCGTTGCCGAGCTGCCCTTAGCTATTCGTAAGTACAATGAAGACCCCGAAGTAAGGACGACAACTTCATCATGATGCATTGATGCTTAGAAATGAAGACATCAATGCAATGGACTGACCTCTTCGATAAGCTCAACCAAGACAAGAAGACTCGTTAGAATTTTGTAACCTAGTCTTCCTCCTTACTCCACCTCTTAAATCTCGGGACGAGATTTCTTGTAGTGGAGGAGAATTATGACGCATGGATAATTAAGCTACATTAACCCTCTAGTAATGATGCCACGTCACCTCGGTTATTGTTGATAATCTCGCGTTACTTCAAAACAACTTAAATTCAAATTTGAATTAATGTCAAACAACAAAAGTTTTCAAACAATAAAACTAAAATCTTCACAATATTCTATAAATTCCCCTGGTCATTGCCATGATGGTACCAACTTCATTTGACTCACAGATAAATCCCTAGGAAATTAATAAGTGGTCCAACAGCAAATAAATTAACCATTTCAAAAGAAATTAATGTTTATGTATTTACAAACCACTTGAAATCATGTGTGCTAGCTCAAAACATTGCCTACTATTTATGTGACAAGTTTTGTATTCAACAAAACTTATTTGGATTAAATTAAAATACAAAACGGTGGAGAAACTACAAAACAGAAAATTAGAAGAAGGAACAGGGGCTAAGTGTACACTGTGCACTAGAGGCCCAGTGCTATATAGTGCAAGACCCAGCCCACCACAGGCCTTTCCTCTTCTCCTGTACAGAGGAGAAGGCAGAGGCCATGGCGTGGCGGCCATCCCACGGCGCCACGGCCGGATGACCGACACCTGCTCCTCTCGAGTGCCCTCGAGAGGATAAGGAGGGCACCCATGACCCCCCTGCCAAACCCTAGCCACTTCCCCACTTCTACATCGTCCCCCACGCTCGATCCCATTCTCGACCGCCTGCGTCCATGGTCGCGCCGCATCAATCCCTTAGCCACCGGCCATCGTTCGCCGTCCGTTGATGCCCAGAAGAAGCGCGTCTTCATCCTCTTCTTCCACGCCGAGCGCCACCAGCCAAAACGCCCTCGTGTCGTCGCTCCCGTCGATCCCCTCCGCGAGCAATCGTCGCTGTCTGTTATCGACACGCTCGACCCCGCCTCCCCTCCGGTCACCGGAGAGTGCCGCCACCACGCTGTCGTCACCTAGCCTCCACCGAGCCCGTGTACGCACATCTGCAGGGACCGGTGAGCTCCTCGCCGTCTTCCCCTTTTTCCCCGTCGAATCTGTCGCCTTAGGATGTCTTAGCCGCCGCGTCGGAACCCTCTGTGAGCTCATGCTCACCCTGCTCGCGCTTGACTTCTCCCAACCGCACCTCATTGCTGCTTGATGTATACCTGCTGCCTACTGCTACTAGCTGCTACGTACTGCTGCTACCGTGCGCCCACGCCGCATTCGCCGCCACCGCCAAGAAGGCCGCCTCGCCAAGACTCGCCGTGGTTGTGACCCCGCCGTCCCAGTGTTGAGCTCCACCCTGTTGTCGTTTGGCCTTCCCCATATTCGCCGCTCGCGCCGCCCGTTCACTTGCTGCCGCCGCTGCCTTGCGCGCAGCTAATGCTCATGTCGCCATGGTGCTCGCTACTGCTACCGCCGCTGCTTCCTGCTAGCGTCGCTGCTTGCCGCGCCCCATGCCTGCTGGCCGTGCATGCCCTGCCGTGCCCCGCTTGCCTGCCCCCGCTCCCCCGCGTAGTGCCTCCCTTGGCCAACGCCATGGCCATGGCCATGGCCGCCGCACACATGCGTGCGTGTGTGCCATCCGCGTGAGGCCGGCTAGTTCACAGGCTGTGGGCTAGGCCAATTAGTTTAGGCACTAATTAGCAGCATTAGTTATGTTAATTAATTGTTAGGTTAGCCTAGTGGCCCAATGACAGAGGGGCCCTCTGATAAGTAAACAAGAACTAACTAATCTAATAAAGCTAGAGACAATGACAGCTAGGATCCACCTACACTATTCATCCTTCGACCATTCAACCTTTGACTGGGTCAACCTAGCCCCACTGGCCCCATAGTCATACTCATAGGCTAGAGTAACACTAGTTGACAAAACTATTTACTGTTTTATTTTCGAATTATTTTAAATTCTAGAAAATGATTAAAACTTTGAAAATTAATATAAAATAATCCATAACTTGGATGAAAATACTTTGTACATGAAAGTTGCTCAGAACGACGAGACGAACCTAAATATGTGGTCTGTTCATCCACCACACGTCCCTAGCATAGCGAACTTGCAACAATCCACCTCCATTTCATCTGCCCGAAAACGTTAAACACCGGGAATACTTTCCCGGATGTTTTCCCCCTTCGCCAGCAGCACCTAGTACCGCGTTAGGTCACCCCTAGCACCGCATATTGCCTTGATATTCTTTGTGATGCTTTGATTGCTCTATTATTTATTGTGTTCCCCCTCCATTACTTCTTTCCGGTAGACCTCGAGACACTTCTGATACCACCATGATCAACTACATCGACGACGACCCCTCCTTTCCAGAGCAACCAGGCAAGCCTCCCCCTTGATCACCAGATATTGCATATTCCTTCTCTCTACTGCTTGCATTAGAGTAGTGTAGCATGTTACTGCTTTCCGTTAACCCTATTCTGATGCATAGCCTGTCTTTGCTACTTCTGTTGTTACCTTTTACCTGCAATCCTAAATGCTTAGTATAGGATGCTAGTATTCCATCAGTGGCCCTACATTCTTGTCCGTCTGCCATGCTATACTACCGGGCCGTGATCACTCGGGAGGTGATCACGGGTATATACTTGTATACATGTGATGACTAAAGTCGGGTCGGCTCGTAGAGTACCCACAAGTGATTCCGATATGGGTGCTGAAAGGACAGGTGGCTCCTTCCCAGTAGAGGTGGGCCTGGGTTTCCGACGGCCCCCGACTGTTACTTTGTGGCGGAGCGACAGGGCAGGTTGAGACCACCTAGGTGAGAGGTGGGCCTGGCCCTGGTCGACGTTCGTGCATACTTCAATTAACACGTTTAACGAGATCTTGGTATTTGATCTGAGTCTGGCCACTGGCCTATACGCACTAACCAACTACGCGGGAACAGTTATGGGCACTCGACGTCATTTTATCAGCCGAAGCCTTCTTGACGTCAACGACAAAGCTACGCGCGCCGGGTTGGACTGTGTACGCAACTTCCTTTGTAATGGTGGTTGCTAGGTCTGCTCACCGGCTGCCCACGCAACATGAAGGTGTGCAATGGGCGATGGGCCCAGACCCCTGCGCGCAGAGGATTTAGACCGGCGTGCTAACCTCTCTATTGTGCCTAGGTGGGGCTGCGACGTGTTGATCTTCCAAGGCCGGGCATGACCCAGGAAAGTGTGTCCGGCCAAAGGGGAACAAGTGTGTGGGTTATGTGGTGCACCCCTGCAGGCAAGTTTATCTATTCGAATAGTCGTGTCCCTCGGTAAAAGGACGACCCGGAGTTGTACCTTGACCTTATGACAACTAGAACTGGATACTTAAGAAAACACACCCTTCCAAGTGCCAGATATAACCCGGTGATCGCTCTCACACAGGGCGAGAGGGGAGGATCGCCGGGTAGGATTATGCTATGCGATGGTACTTGGTGAACTTACCATCTACTCTCTTCTACATGCTTCAAGATGGAGGCTGCCAGAAGCGTAGTCTTTGACAGGACTAGCTATCCCCCTCTTATTTTGGCATTCTGCAGTTCAGTCCAATGATATTGCCCCTTTACACTGATACCCATGAATATGTAGTGTAGATCCTTGCTTGCGAGTACTTTGGCTGAGTACTCATGGTTGCTTTCTCCTTCTTTCCCCCCTTTCCATTCTTCTGGTTGTCGCAACCAGATACTGGAGCCCAGGAGCCAGACGCCACCTTCGATGACTCGTACTACAATGAGGGTGCCTACTACTACATGCAGGCCGCCGCCGACGACCAGGAGTAGTTTTGGAGGATCCGAGGAAAGAGGCATGTGCCTCTTTCGATCTGTATCCCAGTTTGTGCTAGCCATCTTATGGCAACTTGTTTAACTTATGTCTTTACTCAGATATTGTTGCTTCCGCTGACTCGTCTATGATCGAGCACTTGTATTCGAGCCCTCGAGGCCCCTGGCTTGTATTATGATGCTTGTATGACTTATTTTATTTTAGAGTTGTGTTGTGATATCTTCCGTGAGTCCTCGATCTTGATCGTATAACGCCACGTGTATGATTAGTGTACGATTGAATCGGGGGCGTCACAACTACTGCATGGCCACAGAGCCTTGCGACCGTTTCAACAAATTTGTCAACGTCACCTACTACAAGTTCGCCATGGTGGAAACCATCGATGATGTAAACGTGCTCAGTGTTACGGGCTTGGCCTGCAAGAACCTTGTCGAAATCCGTGACCACTACAGGGTCTGGGGCAGCACGAAGGACTCCCTGGTCGAACTTTCCTCGGCCATCATCGACCCTTGCTACAAAAAGATGAAGTAGGATGCCCAGAGAACGAGTCCCCTATCCTGGCACAGGGCCTGGATGCGGCAACTGGATGAACCTCACCTCAGGTTCACGGCCAAGAGCGTGTACACATGCTATAAGATGCATAGGCGGATCGTTGACATGAGGAAGTGCCTCGTTACCCAAATCGACGAGCCCGGATCGAGCCACAAGCAGAGCAAACGTCACAAGAAGTAGATGATGATCAGATGATCGTTTATGCTAGTTAATCATGCAAGTAATATATAGTTTACTTTATTGGTGTGTGGAAATGTCATGTTTGTAGTAGCCACCTATGTAATTATGCATGTAATAGTTTACTTTGGTGTGTGCAAATTCCATGGTTGTAGTAGCCACCTATGTAAGTGGATGTTTAATTTCATTATGCAAGCATGTCCTTATAAGTGGGTGTGTGTGTGTGTGTGTGTGTGTGTGTGTGTGTCTATATCTATACTCCAATAAAAATCACAGTTGGTGGTGATGGTGTGCCTGCCATCCATCGATCTTGGCCGTCTGATCTACATCCTACGCATGAGAGCAACCCCACTTCACATTTGCAAAGAAACCCCTCATTTTCTTCATCCATCTCCATCCAGTACCACCTTATCCAATCAGCCCAGCAAAAGATCCTTTTGGAAAATAATTGGAACCGAAGTGCCAGCGGCCACGGCAATCTGCACGCCGCTGGCGCCGTTCGCTCCCAACTCCTCTCTGCCGCAGCAGCCTCACCGTCCACCTTCACTTCCACCTCCCCTCCTCCCCATCGTCTCCTCCCCCCTCTAACCCGTCTCCTACGATGCCGCCGACACGGCCTCTCCTGCCTACTCCACTGATGCAACAGATCTGCCGCCCAGCACCTCTTCCTCCTCACCGTCGTCTCCTCCCACTACACCTATAGCGCGTGGTGGCACGCACGGTTGGCGGGCAAGACGTCAGTGATGCCAATCGCTGACATCACCAGATGGAGGAGCTCTAGCAGGAGGGCGGCGAAGTCTGAACCGGAGCCGGGGGCTCCGGCTTGGGATTTTCTTGGAGTAACAACGGCGGTTGTGGTCCGAGATGACACACGAGATCGGGAGAAGAAGGGCGCCGATGAGGGGTTCGAGTGTTCGACGGTGGTCAGGTGCTCTATGCAATATGTTATTGCTCTCATTGTTAATCTGTCTAGGCAGGGTGCATATGCAAAGCTCTATATGTCCACGCTCTAGATGCCCTGGGCGCCTTTTTCTGCAGAGCTAAGTACGAACTTATAATTTTTCTTACTGCAGAAAGGAAATTGTTTCTTCTACAAATTAATTGACGAGTATTGAGCGTGAAGCATCATTCAGTCGCAAAGTCTGATAGCTTGTCAACAATCTAGCAGCTTCCTTGTGCATGTGCGTTATGCTTACATGGCGAAGGAGTTGATGCTTGATTTTCATATCTGATTACTACTTTATGAAATTAGGCAAAACAAGAATGAAAGTTTCTGTATTTATCCCACTATTACTCAATTAGGCAAAACAGGTTTAAAGTTACTTTATTTATCCCACTGTTACTTAAGTTATGCTTAGATTTTAATGGATTATAAGTTGGGACATCTAAAGGATCCAAACATCCATGAAAATTATCTCCTAGCTTTTGCTCCTTAGCCCTCGAAAAAAACATTTCAACACCCTGGTCATGGATTAGAGGTCGATATTCGCAAAAAAAGAAATTTACATGTGTACATTAGTTTTTATTCCGTCGTTTGATTATGTTCTGAATATTTGTATTTCTTTTTGAAAGGGTTGCATATACCTGTCATTAAACGAGTGTATCATTAGGACCGAATAAATTACTCAAGGACTCATACACAATAACCAATATGGTTTTATCAAGGGTCGGACTATCCAAGATTGTCTCGCATGGTCATATGAATATATCCATCAATGCCACTCGTCTGGGCGGGAGATTATATTGCTCAAGCTGGATTTCGCCAAGGCATTTGACACGATTGAACATGTCCCCATGTTGGAAATTTTGAGACACATGGGTTTTGATGATAGGTGGCTTGGTTGGATGGAAACAATCTTTGGCTCGGGAGTTTCATCGGTCCTTTTGAATGGTGTTCCTGGTCGGAAATTCAAATGCAAATGTGGCGTGCGTCAGGGTGATCCTCTCTCGCCATTAATCTTTGTCCTCGCGCCGATTTGCTCCAGTAGCGATCAATGACGCTTACGCTCAAGGTCTGCTGGAGCTCCCTCCCTCGTGAGAATGCGTGATTTCCCAGTGGTGCAATACGCTGACGACACAATCCTGATTATGCAAGCGTGTCCTACTCAGGCCGCCCGCATGAAACTTATCTTGGAGGATTATGCGGCCTCGGTAGGACTAAAGATCAATTTTCATAAATCCACCCTCATACCCATTAATGTCGACCAACCGCATCTTTGGCGGGTTGGCGAGGATTTTCGGCTGCTCCGCTGGCACCTCGCCGTTCACTTACCTTGGTCTCCCCATGGGGACGACGAGACCAACCGTTCTTGATCTCATGCCTTTAGTGCATTCTGTTGAAAGGAAAACCTCCACCGCGCTAGCACTCATGTCATCGGGGCCAAGCCGACAACAGAATTCGGTTATCACCTCATGGCTATTTTATGCATTGTGCACTATCAAACTGCACCATAATGTGATTGTTCATCTTGAAAAACTTCGCCGACATCGCCTCTGGGCCAAAAACTCGATGACGGTGTCAAAGCCAATTCTCTTGCAGCACAGGAGCTTGTCCGTCGGCCAAACGGTGCGGTGGTCTTGGGGTTATCGATATCAAACTGCAAAATGCCGCTCCTCCTAAAGTACTTGTTCAAATTCTATAACCGTGAGGATGTGCCCTGGGTCCAGCTAGTATGGGAGGCATACTACCTGAACAAGGTACCACACGCCGCTGAACCTGTGGGTTCGTTCTGGTGGAAGGATGTGATGCAGCTCAATGGAACCTTCCGAGGGGTCACCAGAGTCATCCCAGGAGATGGTTGCAGCTCTGTTTTGGAAAGATGTCCGGTTTATCGATTCTCGTTCCGCCTCGATGGACACGCACTCATGAGCCTTCTCTTTGCTCACGAATGAGGATGCCTCCATTGCCAAGGTTCTCGTGACCACCGATCCGACCACGATCTTCACTCTACCCCTTTCACCCGTGCTAGGGAGGAGGTCAGAGAAATCCAGCAAGGGTCCCTGCATGTCAGCCTTGAACCTGATTCGTCTGACGTTTGGGTCTGTGACCTTGGACGATATTCATCAAAGAAATACTACGACTACTGCTTCGGGCAAGTGAAAGCTGATGAGGCCTTTGGATGGCTATGGAAATCCAAGTGTCCGATCAAGTTTAAGATGTTTGGATGGCTGCTTCTGGTTGATCGCTTGAATACCGTGAACATGTCAAGAGACGACACTTTCTTTGTGTGACAGGGGCAACTACGCTTGCATGCTCTGCTAAAACCCACCAAGAGACTGTAGAACATCTCTTCTTTGAGTGCCCTTTTGCCAAACAATGTTGGAGCAAGGTTGGCCTAACTCGCCAGGAGGAACTAATCGGTTAGCCATCTTACATGGCGGCAAAGAGGAATGGCGCCAACCGCTCTTTATGGATATTTTTCTCCTTGCAGCTTGGAGCCTGTGGATGGAAAGAAACAATCAACATTTCAGGGGATACCACACTGCTCGTCAAATCGCGTGGCTGGCGAGTTCAAACATTTGTTAGGTCTGGTGATTCACAACTGTCCGGAGAAGGTTCATCCTTTTCTTTCTGAATTTATTGTAAATTTGGATCGCTAGTCCTACTTTTGATTCCCATTTGGCCGGGGGGGCCTAAAACCCATTGTAACACTCTTGTAATTATTATGTGGTGAGTAATACAAAGTCAGTGGGAGCCTCTCCCACTGTCACTGATCCTTCAAAAAAAAAGATAAATTAATGTCCATCCACTTTGGAAATTTCTAGGTTCTGTAAGGAACCATGTTTGATTGTGCTTGATGTGTACGTACTAAAAAATAACATCGCTTTGATGGATGTATTGATACTTTATACAATGTACATGCGCTCGACTATAACTTAAGTCCACCTATTTTTTTGATTCCGTAGCGTAGCACGGGCATCTTACTAGTGTATATATATATATATATATATATATATATATATGTATATATATATATATATCTGTGTGTGTGTGTGTTGTTCTGTATGCTATCCCATCGCACAACACACATGTCTTATTAGCAGCAACCGTCTGTGTTATTATCAGTCTTCACACACATTTCTGATTACAGAGCTGTTTGTCGCGTATCACACACATCTTGTTAAGTTGAACCGTTTCTGTTCTCATGTCTCCACGCAAACAGTTCATCCGAGTGAATCGCATGCCGTAGATCGCACACACCTTCATCTGGCTGACCATTTCTTTTTTGTTGCCTAATCACAAACAGCTCATCCGAGTGAACCGTATGTTGTATATCGCACACACCTCCATCTGGCTGCCCTTTCATCACAAACAGTTAATTGAACTGAACCGTATGCCCTACATTACACACGCAACTAAAATCTGAACCGTGTTTGATGGCTCCGCCATTGCAAATGTTTTGCACCTTTTTTGATGGTTTTTTTACACCACCGTTTGCAGTTATGGCATCGCACACAGTTTCGTTGAAGGGTCTCTGATCGTAGTGTCATGTTAGCAGCATCCTGCAGTTGTGGTTGGCCCCTACATATTCTACGAAGATCTTTATCGGTCAAACCACATAACAACATCGTTATTCCCTTTGTCATTGGTATGTTACTTTCCCGAGATTCGATCGTCAGTATTATCATACCTAGTTTCTTGTTACCGGAAAGTCTCTTTACTCATTCTGTAATACATCATCCCGTAACTAACTCATTAGTCACATTGCTTGCAAGGCTTATAGTGATGTGCATTACCGAGAGGGCCCAGAGCTAGCTCTCCGATACACTGAGTGACAAATCCTAATCTTGATCTATGCTAACTCAACAAACACCATCGGAGACACCTGTAGAGCATCTTTATAATCACCCAGTTACGTTGTGACGTTTGATAGCACACAAAGTGTTCCTTTGGTATTCGGGAGTTGCATAATCTCATAGTCAGAGGAATATATATAAGTCATGAACAAAGTAATAGCAATAAAACTAAATGATCATTATGCTAAGCTAACGGATGTGTCTTGTCCATCACATCATTCTCTAATGATGTGATCCCGTTCATCAAATGACAACACATGTCTATGGTGAGGAAACTTAACCATCTTTGATTAACGAGCTAGTCAAGTAGAGGCATACTAGGGACACTCTGTTTCTCTATGTATTCGCACATGTACTATGTTTCGGATTAATACAATTGTAGCATGAATAATAAACATTTATTATGATATAAGGAAATATAAATAACAACTTTATTATTGCCTCTAGGGCATATTTCCTTCAGCCTCCCACTTGCACTAGAGTCAATAATCTAGATTACATAGTAGTGATTCTAAAACCCATGGAGTCTTGGTGCTGGCCATGTTTTGCTCATGAGAGAGGCTTAGTCAACGGGTCTGCAACATTCAGATCCGTATGTATTTTGCAAATCTCTATGTCTCCCTCCTTGACTTGATCGCGGAAGGAATTGAAGCGCCTCTTGATGTGTTTGGGTCTCTTTTGAAATCTGTATTCCTTCGCCAAGGCAATTGCTCCAGTATTGTCACAAAAGGATTTTCATTGGACCCGATGCAGTAGGTATTACACCTAGATCTTTTATGAACACCTTCATCCAGATTCCTTCATTTGTTGCTTCCGAAGCAGCTATGTACTCCTCTTCACATGTAGATCCCGCCACGATGGTCTGCTTGCAACTGCACCAACCGACAGCTCCACCATTCAATATAAATATGTATCCTGTTTGCGACTTAGAGTCATCTGGATCAGTGTCAAAGCTTGCATCGACGTAACCATTTACGACAAGCTCTTTGTCACCTCCATAAATGAGAAACATATCCTTAGTCCTTTTCAGATATTTCAGGATGTTTTTGACCAACAAATGATCCACTCCTGGATTACTTTGGTACCTCCCTGCTAAACTAATAGCAAGGCACACATCAGGTCTGGTACACAACATTGCATACATGATAAAACCTATGGCTGAGGCATAGGGAATGACTTTCATTTTCTCTCTATCTTCTGCACAGGTCGGGCATTGAGTCTGACTCAACTTCAAACCTAGTATCACAGGCAAGAACCCTTTCTTTGACTGATCCATTTTGAACTTCTTCAAAACTTTATCAAGGTATGTGCTTTGTGAAAGTCCAATTAAGCGTCTTGATCTATCTCTATAGATCTTGATGCCCAATATATAAGCAGGTTCACCGAGGTCTTTCATTGAAAAATTCTTATTCAAGTATCCTTTTATGCTGTCCAGAAATTCTATATTATTTCCAATCAACAATATGTCATCCACATATAATATTAGAAGTGCTACAGAGCTCCCACTCACTTTCTTGTAAATACAAGCTTCTCCAAAAGTTTGTATAAAACCATATGCTTTGATCACACTATCAAAGCGTATATTCCAACTCCGAGAGGCTTGCACCAGTCCATAAATGGATCGTTGGAGATTGCACACTTTGTTAGCACCTTTAGGATCGACAAAACCTTCTGGTTGCATCATATACAACTCTTCTTTAAGATATCCATTAAGGAATGCAGTTTTGACATCCATTTCCAATTTCATAATCATAAAATGCGGTAATTACTAAAATGATTCAGACAGACTTAAGCATCGCTATGGGTGAGAAGGTCTCATCGTAGTCAACACCTTAAACTTGTCGAAAACCTTTCGCAACAAGTCGAGCTTTGTAGACAGTAACATTACCGTCAGCTTCATTCTTCTTCTTGAAGATCCATTTATTCTCTATGGCTCGCCAATCATCGGGCAAATCAACCAAAGTCCATACTTTCTTCTCATACATGGATCCCATTTCAGATTTCATGGCCTCAACCCATTTCAAGGAATCCGGGCTCATCATCGCTTCCTCACAGTTTGTAGGTTCATCATGGTTAAGTAACATGACCTCCAGAACAGGATTACCGTACCACTCTGGTGCGGATCGTATTCTGGTTGACCTACGATGTTTGGTAGTAACTTGATCTGAAGTTTCATTATCATCATCATTAGCTTCCTCACTAATTGGTGTAGGAATCACTGGAACTGATTTCTGTGATGAACTACTTTCCAATTTGGTACAAGGTACAATTACCTCATCAAGTTCTACTTTCCTCCCACTCACTTCTTTCGAGAGAAACTCCTTCTCTAGAAAGGATCCATTCTTAGCAACAAATATCTTGCCTTCGGATCTATGATAGAAGGTGTAACCAACAGTCTCTTTTGGGTATCCTATGAAGACACATTTCTACGATTTGGGTTCGAGCTTAACAGGTTGAACTTTTTCACATAAGCATCGCAACCCCAAACTTTAAGAAACGACAACTTAGGTTTCTTGCCAAACTACAGTTCATATGGTGTCATCTCAACGGATTTAGATGGTGCCCTATTTAACGTGAATGCAGCCGTGTCTAAAGCATAACCCCAAAGCGATAGCGGTAAATCAGTAAGAGACATCATAGATCGCACCATATCTAATAAAGTACGGTTACGTCGTTCGGACACACCATTACACTGTGGTGTTCCCGGTGGCGTGAGTTACCAAAATTATTCCACATTGTTTCAAATGAAGACCAAACTCATAACTCAAATATTCACCTCCACGATCAGATCGTAGAAACTTTATTTTCTTGTTACTATGATATTCCACTTCACTCTAAAATTCTTTGAACTTTTCAAATGTTTCAGACTCATGTTTCATCAAGTAGATATACCCATATCTGCTGAAATCATCTGTGAAGATCAGAAAATATTGATACCCGCCGCGAGCCTCAACACTCTTCGGACCGCATACATCAGTATGTATTATTTCCAATAAGTCAGTTGCTCGCTCCATTGTTCCGGAGAACGGAGTCTTAGTCATCTTTCCCATGAGGCATGGTTCGCAAGCATCAAGTGATTCATAATCAAGTGATTCCAAAAGCCCATCAGCATGGAGTTTCTTCATGCGCTTTATGCCAATATGACCTAAATGGTAGTGCCACAAATAAGTTGCACTATCGTTATTAACCTTGCATCTTTTGGCTTCAATATTATGAATATGTGTATCACTACAATCGAGATTCAACAAAAATAGACCACTCTTAAAGGGTGCATGACCATAAAAGATATTACTCATATAAATAGAACAACCATTATTCTACGATTTAAATGAATAACCGTATGCATCAAAACAAGATCCAGATATAATGTTCATGCTTAACACTGTCACCAAATAACAATTATTCAGGTCTAAAACTAATCCCAATGGTAGATGTAGAGGTAGCGTGTCGACCGTGATCACATCGACTTTGGAACCATTTCCCACGCGCATCGTCACCTCGTCCTTAGCTAATATTCGTTTAATCTATAGCCCCTATTTCGAGTTGCAAATATGAGAAATAGAACCATTATCAAATACCCAGGCACTACTATGAGCATTAGTAAGGTACACATCAATAACATGTATATCAAATATACCTTTCACTTTGCCATCCTTCTTATCCGCCAAATACTTGGGGCAGTTCCGCTTCCAAAGGACTAGTCCTTTGCAGAGAAGCACCTCGAGCCTCGTGCTTGGGTCCAGACTTGGGCTTCTTCACTTGAGCAGCAACTTGCTTGCCATTCTTCTTGAAGTTACCCTTCTTCCCTTTGCCCTTCTTCTTGAAACTAGTGGTCTTGTTAACCATCAACACTTGATGCTCCTTCTTGATTTCTACCACCGCAGCCTTTATCATTGCGAAGAGCTCGACAATAATCTTTTCCATCCCTTGCATATTATAGTTCATCACAAAGCCTTTATAGCTTGGTGGCAGTGATTGAAGAACTCTGTCAATGACACTATCATCAGGAAGATTAACTCCCAGCTGAGTGAAGTGGTTGTGGCACCCAGACATTCTGAGTATGTGTTCACTAACAAAACTATTCTCCTCCATTTTGCAACTATAGAACTTGTTGGAGGCTTCATATCTTTCAACTCGGGCATTTGCTTGAAATATTAACTTCAACTCCAGGAACATCTCATATGCTCCATGACATTCAAAACGTCTTTGAAGTCCCGATTCTAAGCCATAAGCATGGCACACTGAACTATCGAGTAGTCATCAACACGCGACTGCCAGGCGTTCACAATGTCTGCAGTTGCTGGTGCGGGTCGTACAACTAGCGGTGCTTCCAGGACGTAATTCTTTTGTGCAACAATGAGGATAATCCTCAAGTTACGGACCCAGTCCGTGTAGTTGCTACCATCATCTTTCAACTTAGCTTTCTCTAGGAACGCATTAAAATTCAAAGGAATGGTAGCACGGGCCATTGATCTACAACAACATAGACATGCAAAAACTATCAGGTACTAAGTTCATGATAAATTAAAGTTCAATTAATCATATTACTTAAGAACTCCCACTCAGATAGACATCCCTCTAGTCATCTAAATGATCACGTGATCCATATCAACTAAACCATGTCCGACCATCACGTGAGATGGAGTATTTTTCAATGGTGAACATCACTATGTTGATCATATCTACTATATGATTCACGATCACCTTTCGGTCTCAGTGTTCCAAGGCCATATCTGCATATGCTATGCTCGTCAAGTTTAACCTCAGTATTCTGCATGTGCAAAACTGGCTTGCACCCGTTGTATGTGAATGTAGAGCTTATCACACTCGATCATCACGTGGTGTCTTGGCACGATGAACTATAGCAACGGTGCATACTTAGGGAGAAGACTTATACCTTGAAATTTTTTGAGGGATCATTCTCGGTGTCAAAATCGGCGGATCTCGGGTAGGGGGTCCCGAACTGTGCGTCTAGGCGAATGGTAACAGGAGACAAGGGACATGATGTTTTACCCAGGTTCGGGCCCTCTTGATGGAGGTAAAACCCTACGTCCTGCTAGATTAATATTGATGATGTGTGTTACAAGAGTGGATCTACCACGAGATTAAGGAGGCTAAACCCTAGAAGCTAGCCTATGGTATGATTGTTGTTCGTCCTACAGACTAAAACCCTCCGGTTTATATAGACACCGGATAGGGTTAGGGTTACACAGAGTCGGTTACAATGGTAGGAGATCTACATATCCAGACGCCAAGCTTGCCTTCCACGCCAAGGAAAGTCCCATCCTATTACGTGATCTAAGTCTTCAATCTTGTATCTTCATAGTCTTGGAGTCCGCCGATGATGATAGTTCGCTATCCGGACACCCCTAGTCCGGAACTCCCTCGAGAGCCTCGAACCAGGCTTCAATGACGACGAGTCCGGCGCGCATGCTTTCTTCGGCATTGCAAGGGGGGTTCTTCCTCCGAATAATTCATAGAAGATTGTGAACACCAGGATAGTGTCCGGCTCTGCAAAAATAAATTCCACATACCACCGTAGAGAGAATAATATTACACAAGATCAATTTGCTGACGTATTCTGTGGCGTGACGTCGCATCACTACCAAGCCTTTACTCAAATTGTTTTTATTGTTCCACCTCGGTAGCGTTTAGTGAAGCGGTTTCCTTGGCACGCCTTGTCGAAGGTAGATCGTGTTCCCCTTATTCCGGGATTCCCATCAATACGGACGTGGGTAACCCAACCGCCATTGATTGTGACGCTTGGGAGATAAGCGAAGTTTTACCGGGCGGTGGGGACACATGTTTTTGCCTGCCCATATAAGGGGATAAGGATGCACCCCTTTCACCTACGCCTTCTTCCTCCTTAGCTCATCCATTCCCGTGCACTCGAGCTCTAGCGCCCAAGTCCGTACTTTCCTCCTCAACCTTTTCCAACCATGTCAGGAGCGGAGGCAGATGGATGGCCTCCTCCGTCACGGAGGGGCACATCACAAGATCAGGGAGGCGGATACTTGTCCCGGCGATATCGCCAGACAAAGCGTCCCGACACGGGGTAGCTTATTCCAACCCCCAGTCCCCATGAGAGGGTGGTATTTCTCCCCCACTTCCTCCGCGGACTAGGTTTTCCACTTCACCCATTTGTCCGGGGGCTCATGTTCTACTACGGCCTGGACATCCATGACCTGGCCCCGAATTTCGTCCTCAGCGTCTCGGCGTTTATCGTCGTGTGCGAGGCCTTCCTCTGCATCAAGCCCCACTTCAGCTTGTGGCTCAAGACTTTCAGTGTCAAGCCGAAGGTTGTGAAGGGCAGCCAATCGGAGTGCGGAGGCGCCATGGTCGGCAAGATGGCCAAAGTCCTATGGATCGAGGGCTCCTTTGTGGAGACTATAAAGGGGTGGCAATCGGGGTGGTTCTACATCACCGAGCCACGCGACCCTGAATGGGTGGCGGCCCCCGAATTCAGATCTGGATTCCCCACGGCTCTCGTCATGGAAAGAGACGGGCTTGAAGTGGGGGATTCGGACGAGCTATTCGACTCCAAACACGCGTCCGGAACACGGTGGACAAGAATCGCAGCTTGTCGATGTAATCCAGTGATGCTCATCCGCCGGATTCTCCCATGCCAACAACGGGACTTCAATTTGTGGAGTTCGATCCGCACAAGACCGGAACCTTGAGCCGCTCTTCGATACCACGTGCGAAGATGCCCGGAAGGTGCTGTTCATAGGCGCCAAGCCCCCGCATCTGCTAACAAAGATCGTGGATACAGCTCGCGGCGTCAAGCTGGCGAGGTAAGTTATTTTACCCTTTACGGGACTCTTTTTCCGTAGATTGACTCTATGTGGGATCTAAAAACTCCCTATTCTTCGACAGGTCTGGCTGAAGACGTCCAGACAGATTAACTGTCCGGCTCCTTTGCCAGAAGACCCAGCGGACGCCCGATTGACTGGACTGCTGGCTCCGGCGCCTCATGTGGTGCCTTTGGAGAAGAAGGCTAAGAAGGAGGCCACGGAACCCGAAGGAGCTCCCGACGCCAGTGCCGCCGGATTCTCAAGCGTAATCTTCTCCGAAGATGAGGAGGAAGAAGAAGCTTCTCCCAAGGGAGGAGAGCAAAAGGAAGGCCGCCCCAACTAGGGAGGCCGGAGGGTCCAAGAAGGGAAGAACCCTTCCTCCGGACTTCTCCACCAACGTCGACGACGATGAGGGAGATTGGCCTACAAGGGCCAAGCCCCTGGCGAGATCGTAAATGTCCGGATACCCATGGCTTTTTATTATTGCAGAGTGTTCTCTGATGTCGAACAATCGTGCAGCCCGCCCAAAGGCGAGCTCGCCGATTCATCGAGCGGGTCCCGGGCTCGTCGGAAATGGAGAGTACTTCGCTTCGACAGCCTCCTCCTCGCCTCATGTCATGGACAACGCCACAAGGGGCTCCAAAGGGGGATTGGCCACGAGGAGGTGGCGCTGGAGGTGCCACAAGGCAACCTCCCAGACTCCAGGCGCGTGGGGGGCAAGACCCCCAGGGGCTCTAAGCCCGACACTTGTCCGGACTCCATGCCGGAACCTTCAGTGGTTCCGTAGTCCGGTAAGTGATCCCTTCGCAAGAAGGGTAAGACTCCGGTGTAATTCGTCCAACCGGAGGCACCAGATAGCTTACTGGAAGCACTCAACGGCGCCTCCATCGAGGAGGAGCACCGCACTGTTATGAGTGTGGTGATCTGGACAGTTCAGTCAGCCAAGAGCGGGCTGACCGAAGCCTGCAGTAGCCTTCTAACAGGCTTTGAGGTAAGAAATTTTGATATATGTAAAATGGTACCGCATAGACAGTAGCCCCTGATGCTCGGTTTGGTGTTCGGAAAGAAAAGCCAGACTGAGGACCTTTAGAAAGATAAACGCAGGAGTCATATAAAGGATATGTCAATATGGGATTGCAGGTTGTGCTGCTGACCTCCGCCGCACTGACTGCGGAGGTCAATACTTTGAAGGGAAACCTCGAGCGGTCCGAGAACGAGCTCGGCCATGCCAAGAAGCAGCTCGAGGAAAAAGAAGGTGAGTAATACCTTATAAAAATTGTACCTTCTGTAAAAGGATTTGGTTGCTAGAAAAATGACAAGGATAACGTGGGTGTTGTAGGGGCCACTAACGAGGTGGCAACCTCAAGGAGGCGGTGGCATGCCGAACGCATAATGCGGCGTGAGCGCACCGAGCGAGAGAAGCAGGAGGTGCGGGTGGCGGAGGTACATCAAGAGCTCCAGGATCTCGTGAAAAAACATGAGAGCTTGGAGCATGACTCGAAGACTCGAGAGTCCGAGCTTGCAACGGCTCTTGAGAGTGCCAAAGCCGCTAAGGCCGAAGCCTATAAGGCCCTCCAGGAGATTGAGGCGGTGAAGAAAATAGCAGCGGGTAAGGCATTTTTCATGCAGAGTAAGCATGTGAGTGTTAATTACTTGTTGCTTACCCGATTCGAGCTCTCGATGCGTTCGCAGATCTTCCTCGGAGCATGTCCGATGCTGCCGCATTCTCTGGCCGAGGAGGGAGCTCGACGGAGAAGGTCTTCCGTCTCAGTATGCTGAGGCCGGACATCCGGTGCCCCTTAGCGACCAGCTGAAGCAGCTGGTTGAGCTCCACAAGGCGGCCGAACAGGCCATGAAGGGCCTCATAGTTCGGCTGTGGCCTAAGGAGGCCATGCCTGGGAGCTACTTTGGCCTGGTGCGGCGGCTTATGCATGCGTGCCCGTGGGTTGAAGTGATCAAGCATTCCGCTTGTATTGAGGGTGCCCGTCAGGCCCTTGCCCGCGCAAAGGTGCACTGGGGCAAGAAGGATGCCCAGAAGCTTTTGACGGACCCGCCACCAGAGGGCAAGGAGCATCGCACGACCGAGATGTATTATAAGAGTGTGCTGAAGGGCGCCCGTACTATTGCGGGTGAGTGCTCCAAAGATGTAATATTTGAGTAGACTCGCATTTTGTTAGCCTGTGCGCTGAAAACTTAGTTCATAAGCACTAAGCAACGCTTGTTAATTTAAAAATTACCTTCTGTGCGGCTGTTTATCAAATCGGAGAGATGGCAAGTCGTCGGCTTCAAATTTCATGCCACGAGTCTTTGGGGTGTTCGGATAAACTTGAGCGCTCTTGTTCCCATTTTTGGGTCCATCTAGGGAGGCGCTCAACACAGCGAACAAGGGAACCGGACTTATAATGCTTGAACACTCTCACTTAGCCATAGAATTCTATAATTCTAAATTTCGGCGAAGCCTCTAGTCTTCGGAAGGCCGAATTTGGGGCGCTATCCACGCCTTGGCGGACAAGATCCGCTCCTCGCTCTAAGTGGCATAAGTCTTTAAGGACTCGCAAAAACCTCTCGAACAGCGACCGGTCTCTCGCCTCATCATGACGGTCAGTTTAGCTTTCTCCACTAAAGGCGTTAACCCACCGAATCAGGCGGAATCGCAGTGGTTCTCCGGTGCTACCTTAGCGTATATAACGGAACGTAAGGTACCAATACACGGGAGCCGGGCAAACCCAACTATTGACCCAAGACATGATTCGGAGCCGATGCATATAGTGCTATAAGTTCGGGTGCCGCACTTGTGAAAGTGTTCGACTCATCACACCAATCGCGGAAACATAAGCCCCTGGTGTATATTAGCCGTACCAAAAGTGTACGGATGCGACATGTCGTGAATGAACATATGTATGAAAAGAAATGCAATTATAAGCAAAAAGGTGCTGCATTGTTTTATTCAATAAGTGCTGCTACTTAATGCGTAACGATACAAATAGTGCGATAAGCAAGGTAGGAGACTGTTAAACATGTCCCCTCCGAGGGGTAGGCTGCAGATTGGTGTATGAAAATGCTCGTAATGGAGACCACCTGTATATTTGTTGTAGCCTTTATCCTTCCTTGGCTGTTGCATCGTGAGTTCGACAGGTCTGCTGCCGGACAGGGCTTCTGACAAACGGAGTCCTGTGGGTAAAAAGTAAAAGGTAAAAAAAGAAAAGAAAAAGGAACGACACACTTGAGAGCCCCTGGTGTGGTTGAGCCGCAGTCTGGGTTTATCGTGGTCGTGCCCCTCTCCCCATGCCCATGGTATCTTCAGAGCGTAATGGTGTACGTGAAGGACCTGCTTTGACGTTTCGCAGGAGCTGGGGTTAGCCACATCGCTACGCTGCGTGCTCTGAACGTGCCTGTGGTCTTGTTGTAAGTTACTCCGGCGCTTAGCAGTCCGCCGCTTAACGGCCGGACTCGAGAATTGCCTTAAGAGGCTGCATTGCACTTCTGCCATGAGAGCTGCCAGATGTTCCTCCGTGCGGAGAGAACGCTCGGTGTTTCCGCTGACCGTAATGACTCCTCAAGGGCCTGGCATCTTGAGCTTGAGGTATGCGTGGTGCGGCACCGTTGAACTTTGCAAACACGGTACGTCCGAGCAAGGCAGGATAGCCGCCATGAACGGGACTATGTCGAAGATTAACTCCTCGCCCGGAAGTTATCCGGGATCCGATGACCACTTCAAGTGTAATTGACCACCTGTACAATTGGCTTCTACACCTGGTATGACGCATTTAAAGGTCGCTTTGGTAGGTTTAATCCTTGAGGGTCTATGCCCATTTTGGCGCCTGATATCCTGGTAAAGCAGGTTCAGCTCTTTGCCGTCCATCGTGACTCGGTTAGGTGAAATCCATCGACGATTGGGTCTAAGACCGGTCTGGCGAATCCGCCGTGGCGGATCTTTGAGTGGGTGGTCCTTCGGTCAAAAGTGATCGGGCAGGAGGACCATGGATTGAACTTTGGGGCAACTGCTCCATCGCGTAGACATCCTCGAGTGCACGCTTTCGCTCCCTTTTGGGTATGTGCGTTGTGTATATCATGTTCACCGTCCGCACCTGTGGGGGGAAACCCTTCTGTCCTCTATTGTTTGGCGGTTGGGTCTTGTCCTCGTCATCGCTATGCAGCCCTTTGTCATTGTTTTCGGCAATTAACTTGCCTGCCTGCTTGAATACCCAACAGTCCCTGTTGGTGTGGTTAGCTGGCTTTTCGGGGGTGCCGTGTATTTGGCACAAGCAGTCGAGTATTCGGTCCAAATTGGACGGACCCGGAGTAGTTCGTTTGAATGGCTTTTTTCGCTGACCGGGTTTAGAGCCTTTGAATCCGGCATTGACTTCCGTATCCTCAATAATGTCACCGTTAATGCAGCGTTTGTTTTTGTTACGACGCGGCCTGCCATTTCGGTCCTTGAAGTCCGTACTGCCAAATTTTTTGTTGAGGTTGTTGCTGCGTGCTAGCCAGCTGTCCTCACCCGAGCAGAAGCGGGTCATGAGTGATGTGAGGGCTGCCATGGATTTCGGCTTTTCCTGTCCTAGGTGCCGGGCAAGCCACTCGTCATGATGTTATGCTTGAAGGCCGCGAGGGCCTCCGTGATCCGGATAGTCGCCGATTTGGTTTTTCTTGGTTAAGAACCGTGTCTGTAATTGTTCCGCCCATTAAATGCAGCTGCTGAATTATGTGGCTTAGGTCATCGCCGTCGGTGGTCGCACATAAGTGCCCCCGAAGTTATCGAGGAATGTGGCTTCAGTGTCCTCCCAGCTCCCAATTGACTCTGGCCGCAAGCTGTTGAGCCAATGTCGGGCTGGTCCTTTAAGCTTGAGGGGAGGTATTTGATGGTGTGAAGATCGTCACCAAGGGCCATGTGGATGTGAAGGAGATAGTCTTCAATCCAAACCGCTGGGTCTGTTGTGCCATCATAGGATTCAATATTGACGGGTTTAAACCCTTCGGGATTTGATGATCCATTACTTCGTCATGAAGCATAGTGGGTGTGCGCGCCTGCAGATCGGGCGATATCACGACGGAGCTCAAAAGAGCTTGGTCTGCATTTTGTTCGGTCTGGCGGACTTCTTGTGTCCGTATGACGGTTGTCGCCACGCACCGTAGGCGCCCACGCCGATCCATAGATCGATCTTGATTGTCTTTCCTTGTCCTCCAATATATCTCACAGGTCCGGAGCGTTCCCCTTCGCCGTGTGCTTTTGAGCGATGCCGGGTACGGTTTTAGTGAAGGGCCTAGAGGCCTCTCAGCCGAACACGGGGTGGTGATCGGTCAGCCGTATTGTCTCCTAGTGATGCGGGTTCGTAAGCCTCCTCCTCTAATCGGGGGAGCAGCTTGCGTTTAGGGTAGCTTTTGGAGGGGCGTTCGAGCTCATGCTCTTCAGCCGCGAGGACTTCAGTCCATCTGTCGGCTAGCAGATCCTGATCAGCTCTAAGCTGTTGCTGCTTTTTCTTGAGGCTGTTCGCCGTGGCCATAAGCCTGCGTCTAAAACGCTCTTGTTCGACGGGATTCTCGGGCACGACAAATTCGTCGTCGTCGAGGCTTGCTTCGTCTCCGGAGGGAGGCATATAATCCTCTACCTCTTCTTCGCCGCCTCTCGTGAGGGTCTGGCGTCTCCGCCTTCCTCGCTACCGGATCTTGCCGGGAGTGGATTGTCTTCGGCATTGTCTGGTGTATTGTTGTCTCCGGTGCGGAGTCTTCATTCTTGCTGTGGCGGGATTAAGAGCGGCGCTTGACGCCGCGCTTGATTGCTTCTTGGAGGGTCATCCTCCGTTGTTCCATCGCCGTTCCCATCTTTCGGGATGTCCACCATGTATATGTCGATGACGAGGTGCCCTTCCAGTGCCTCGTAGGCGCTGGGTCTTGGTCGCCTTCGCATCGTCGTCCATACCGTCGATGTCTTGAAGTCGTAGTCTAGCATGTCGGTTAGATCGTCGACGGCCGCTACCAAGTGGGTGGTGGGTGGGCGTTGAATTTCTTCGTCAGTCCGCATCCCAATCTTCCCGACCATAGTCCGCCAGGCTCTCCTGATAAAGAGAGAGACTTTAGTGAATTCAGGATGTTGCCAAAAGGCGAGTCTTTGAAGGATGTCCGCGTCCGTGAACTTCATAACGGGCGCCTAATCGGATTCGACCGGCAAGGGCGCGGAGGGTTCAAGTCCGGATAGGAGTCCGCACCACAGTCGGAGTCTTCGCAAGGGACGGATGGAGTTCGCTCGATCGCCGTAGAGATTGTAGCCCCGAGGCGGTGTCCAACCACCCATCCTCGGTCGGGAATCCGGCTCCGGATTAAAGGTCGAGCGGATCTTTGGTGCGGCCTCCGGTGGCAATCGCTCGCTGCAGAGCTAGATCATGCCCATCGAGACAGCGGCATCGCTATTGTGGCTCGAATCCGTCAAGATCAAGTCTCCGCGGATATCGGCCGTATAGTTTAAATCTTCCAAATCGACTCGACGCCAGGGCGTAGCTTTCGATCTGCTCCAGATGGCTGCTTAATTGGCCCGCAGTGCAAAGCCGCCGAACACAAAGATCTGTCCGGGGAGAAAAGTCTCACCCTGGACCGCGTTGTTGTTGATGATCGAAGGAGCCATCAGGCCTATCGGTGATGACACAGAGGAGCTCTCAATGAAAGCACCAATGTCGGTGTCAAAACCGGCGGATCTCGGGTAGGGGGTCCCGAATTGTGCATCTAGGCGGATGGCAACAGGAGACAAGGGACACGATGTTTTACCCAGGTTCGGGCCCTCTTGATGGAGGTAAAACCCTACGTCCTGCTAGATTAATATTGATGATGTGTGTTACAAGAGTGGATCTACCACGAGATCAAGGAGGCTAAACCCTAGAAGCTAGCCTATGGTATGATTGTTGTTCGTCCTACGGACTAAAACCCTCCGGTTTATATAGACATCGGATAGGGTTAGGGTTACAAAGAGTCGATTACAAGGGTAGGAGATCTACATATCCGTATCGCCAAGCTTGCCTTCCACGCCAAGGAAAGTCCCATCCAGACACGGGACGAAGTCTTCAATCTTGTATCTTCATAGTCTTGGAGTCCGGCCGATGATGATAGTTCTGCTATCCGGACACCCCCTAGTCCGGAACTCCCTCAATCATCTTATAAGGCTACCGCCATACTAAGCAAAATAAGATGCATAAAGGATAAACATCACATGCAATCAAAATATGTGACATGATATGGCCATCATCATCTTGTGTCATTGATCTCCATCTCGAAAGCACCGTCGTGATCTCCATCGTCACCGGCTTGACACCTTGATCTCCATCATAGCATCGTTGTCGTCTCGCCAACTATTGCTTCTATGACTATCGCTACCGCTTAGTGATAAAGTAAAGCAATTACATAGCGATTGCATTTCATACAATAAAGCAACAACCATAAGCTCCTGCCAGTTGCCAATAAGTTTTACAAAACATGATCATCTCATACAACATTTTATATATCATCACGTATTGACCATATCACGTCACAACATGCCTTAGACGTCCTCTACTTTGTTGTTGCAAGTTTTACGTGGCTGCTATGGGCTTCTAGCAAGAACCGTTCTTACCTATGCATCAAAACCACAACGATTTTTCGTCAAGTGTGCTGTTTTTAACCTTCAACAAAGACCGGCCATAGTCAAACTCGATTCAAATAAAGTTGGAGAAACAGACACCCGCCAGCCACCTGTGTTCGCGAAGCACGTTGGTAGAACCAGTCTCATGAACACGGTCATGTAATTCCGGTCCGGTCCGCTTCATCCAACAATACCGCCGAATCAAAGTAAGACATTGGTGGTAAGCAGTATGACTACGCCCACAATTCTTTGTGTTCAACTCGTGCATATAATATCTACGCATAGACCTGGCTCGGATGCCACTGTTGGGGAACGCAGTATTTCAAAAAATTTCCTACGATCACGCAAGATCTATCTAGGACATGCATAGCTACGAGAGGGGAGAGTGTGTCCATGTACCCTCGTAGACTGAAAGCGGAAGCGTTTAGTACCGCGGTTGAGGTAGTCGAACGTCTTCACGATCCAACCAATCCAAGTACGGAACGTACGACACCTCCGTGTTCAGCACACGTTCAGCATGATGACATCCCTCGAGCTCTTGATCCAGTTGAGGACGAGGGAGAGTTCCGTCAGCATGACGACGTGGCGACGGTGATGATGATGTTACCGGCGCAGGGCTTCGCCTTAGCACTATGATGATATGACCGAGGTGTTAAACTGTGGAGGGGGGCACCTCACATGGCTAAGAGATGTTTGTTGTGTCTTTGGGGTGCCCCACCCACGCCTTCGTATATAAAGGGGGGGGGGAGGAGGAGGTGGCTGGCCTAATGTGGCGCGCCATAAGGGGGGAGTCCTACTTGGACTCCAAGTCCAAGTAGGATTCGCCCCCCCCCCTCCTTCCTTCCACCGGAGAGGGAAAAGGGGAAGGTAGAGAGAGGGAGAAGGAAAGAGGGGGGCCGGCCCCTTCCCCTAGTCCAGTTCAGAGGGGGGGCTCTCACGTGGCCTTTCACCTCTCCTCCAATAAGGCCCAATAGGCCCAATACTTCTCCCGGGGGGTTCGGGTAACTCCCGGTACTCCGGAAAAGTGCCCGAACCACTCGGAACCATTCTGATGTCCAAATGCAACCTTCCAATATATGAATCTTTACCTCTCGACCATTTTGAGACTCCTCTTCATGTCCGTGATCTCATCCAGGACTCCGAACAAACTTCGACCATCAAATCTCATAACTCATAATACAAATCGTCATCGAACGTTAAGCGTGCGGACCCTACGAGTTCGAGAACTATGTAGACATGACCGAGACACATCTCTGGTCAATAACCAATAGCGGAACCTGGATGCTCATATTGGCTCCTACATATTCTACGAACATCTTTATCGGTCAAACCGCATAACAACATACATTATTCCCTTTGACATCGGTACACTACTGGAATTTGCTTATTTGCCGTCTGCCAATTCTTTGCCGTCTGCTGGCGGACGGCAAAGAAGGTCTTTGTCGTCCGCTTACAAAAACGGACAGCAAAAACTGGCTGATGGCAAAGAAGGTCTTTGAAATCAGCCAGTTCTTAGCCGTCTGCTGACGGACGGCAAAGAGGGAGGTGGCCCCAATAACGAGCTGCTCAGAAAAAACCTAACAACCCCCTCTTCGCCGTCAGCGAGCGAACGGCAAAGAGCAAAGAAGCGGCCGACAAAGGGGGGCGGACGGCAAAGAGATAGCCTAACTAACGGCTCCCCACCCCGCCCCTCCCCTCTCTCTCTTTCTGTCCTCTCTCCCCGACGAGACCACCGCTAGCCGCCGCCGCCCCGACCACCCGCCGCCCCCCTTGCCCTGTCGCCCCACCACCCGCCGCCGCCCCCTCACCCTATCGCCCCACACCCCTCCCCTTCAAGGGCGCCGACGTCCACCGCGCTTCGCCCCTTCCACGCCGCCACCAGCCCGCCCGTCTCCGCCGCAGCCTCCTCCACTGGCCACCGCTGCCCCACCACGCGCCTCCCTCCACTGCCGCCGCCTCTAGCCGCTGCCTCCCCATCCAAGACCGCCGCCTCGAGGAGGCGCCACTTTGTCAGCCGCCCTCCCCGCCTGTCGCCACCACCTGCCGCTGCCCCATCGTCGCCCCTCCACGACCCGTTGCCGCCCCCCAGTGAGCCCCTGCCCCTGTTTTCTTTTCTGTTTTTCTTTTCTGTTTAGTTTAGGTTATTTAGTTTAAGTTTTTTCAGTTTAGTTAGTTTATGTTATTTAGTTTAATTAGTTTAGGTTATTTAGTTTAAATAGTTTAGGTTATTTATTTTAGGTTTTTTGTTTAGGTTTAGCTTTAGGTTTAATGAAAAAAGAAGAAGAACAAGAGAATAAGTAGAAAGGGGAGGAAGAAGAAGAAGAAGAAGAAGAAGAAGAAGAAGAAGAAGAAGAAGAAGAAGAAGAAGAAGAAGAAGAAGAAGAAGAAGAAGAAGAAGAAGAAGAAGAAGAAGAAGAAGAAGAAGAAGAAGAAGAAGAAGAAGAAGAAGAAGAAGAAGAAGAAGAAGAAGAAGAAGAAGAAGAAGAAGAAGAAGAAGAAGAAGAAGAAGAAGAAGAAGAAGAAGAAGAAGAAGAAGAAGAAGAAGAAGAAGAAGAAGAAGAAGAAGAAGAAGAAGAAGAAGAAGAAGAAGAAGAAGAAGAAGAAGAAGAAGAAGAAGAAGAAGAAGAAGAAGAAGAAGAAGAAGAAGAAGAAGAAGAAGAAGAAGAAGAAGAAGAAGAAGAAGAAGAAGAAGAAGAAGAAGAAGAAGAAGAAGAAGAAGAAGAAGAAGAAGAAGAAGAAGAAGAAGAAGAAGAAGAAGAAGAAGAAGAAGAAGAAGAAGAAGAAGAAGAAGAAGAAGAAGAAGAAGAAGAAGAAGAAGAAGAAGAAGAAGAAGAAGAAGAAGAAGAAGAAGAAGAAGAAGAAGAAGAAGAAGAAGAAGAAGAAGAAGAAGAAGAAGAAGAAGAAGAAGAAGAAGAAGAAGAAGAAGAAGAAGAAGAAGAAGAAGAAGAAGAAGAAGAAGAAGAAGAAGAAGAAGAAGAAGAAGAAGAAGAAGAAGAAGAAGAAGAAGAAGAAGAAGAAGAAGAAGAAGAAGAAGAAGAAGAAGAAGAAGAAGAAGAAGAAGAAGAAGAAGAAGAAGAAGAAGAAGAAGAAGAAGAAGAAGAAGAAGAAGAAGAAGAAGAAGAAGAAGAAGAAGAAGAAGAAGAAGAAGAAGAAGAAGAAGAAGAAGAAGAAGAAGAAGAAGAAGAAGAAGAAGAAGAAGAAGAAGAAGAAGAAGAAGAAGAAGAAGAAGAAGAAGAAGAAGAAGAAGAAGAAGAAGAAGAAGAAGAAGAAGAAGAAGAAGAAGAAGAAGAAGAAGAAGAAGAAGAAGAAGAAGAAGAAGAAGAAGAAGAAGAAGAAGAAGAAGAAGAAGAAGAAGAAGAAGAAGAAGAAGAAGAAGAAGAAGAAGAAGAAGAAACAGGAGAGGAAGAAGAAGAAACAGGAGAGGACGAAGAAGAAACAGGAGAGGACGAAGAAGAAACAGGAGAGGACGAAGAAGAAACAGGAGAGGATGAAGAAGAAACAGGAGAGGAGGAGGAGGAGGAGAAGAAGAAGAAGAAGAAGAAGAAGATGAAGAAGAAGAAGAAAGAGGAGAGAAGGAGAAGAAGAAGAAGATAAGAAGAAAAGGAAAAAAGAGACCCCGACCCCGATCAGACCCCCGACACCCGATTGACACCCCGACACCTCGGCACGACACCCCGACACCGACCCCCGACCCCCGACACCACACCCCGACCCCGACCCCCGACCAACCGACACCCTGACAACACACACCGACCCCGACCTCGATCCCGACACCCTGACACCCCGACACGACACCCCGACCCCGACACCCCGACACCCTGACACCCCACCCCGACCCCGACCCCGACCACCGACACCCCGACACCTGACACCCCGACAAACGACACCCTTAAACCACACCCACCCGTACCCCCGACCCACACCTGACACCACACCTGACCCCGACCCCACCACCGACACCCCGACACCGACACCCGACCAACGACACCCTGACACCACACCCACCCTTACCCCCACCCCCACACTCGACACCACACCCCACCCCCGACCCCACACTCGACCCCGACACGACGCCCCAGCACGACACCCCGACGCCGATACCCGGACACCCTGACACCACACCCCTACCCAGACCCTGACACCCCGACCCCGACACGACACCCCGGCACGACACCCCGACCCCGACACCCCGACACCACACCCTGACCCAGACCCTGACACCCTTACACCGCGACCCCAACACGACACCCTGGCACGACACCCCGACCCCGACACCCCGACACCATATCCCGACCCCATATATATTTGTGTTGATCGGGTGTATTTTTATTATGGTCATGATTATGATACACTTAAATTATATACATATTATAATGTTCATGTCAGGTATCCAAATTTTTTATGTTGTACTAATTTCGTTTACTTTTTGTCATTGCAGGTGTTGACAGGATGGTGGGCAAGGGTCCAGAGCGCCCGGATCATCCTGCGAGCGCTACTGGGAGGGGTGGTTCCATTATTCCACCTCTGTCCCTCCGGAGAGCGCTGCTAGACAGTATGGAGACAACTGCGATGGGCGCTTCTTGTTCGGCTGGGAGAGGTCGGGAGGACGAAGAAGCCTGCTAGAGGTGGACATGGTAGCAGGAGAGGTAGGAAGGCTGTTACGCCTTCCTCGCCACCACCCTCAGCTGATTCACCCGACCACAGGAGTGCTCCGTCTGATGTGGACCCGTCTCGGACTCCGGTCCATGAGCCTCCGATCGCTGATCCTTCCCCCCACCAGACTCTCGTCGCCGATCCTTCGCCCCATGTGAGTCCGGTCCCAGAGTATTTGTCTCAGAAGAATCCGGTCACGGGGTCTTCGTCCCAGAAGACTCCGGTCACGGAGTCTTCGGCCCACGAGACTCCGGAGGATAGTGGCCCGGAGGATGGTAGCGAGGACACCTTTTCAGATGATAGCTACAGCGACGACGAGCTGGTTGAGAAGGGCCAGAAGGTCTACAAGCGTGGTTGTATAGAGCTCCCGCCCGTGCCGACGACCCCCGACCAGAGGTGGTTGATTGCACCTAAAGGGTTGAAGTAAGTGCATTTACTATTTTTTTAACCTTTTGCCTTCATGTTCCTTCAAATTAATATCTAATGCGTTGGCCTTGTCATACAGCAGGGGCTGGGTACGCCCCATGGTGCACTTAGGCCCAACCAGGTCCTTGGTGTGCTTTGCCGGTAGCACTTCCCTGGGTGGGTCACGTTGCCCGGTAAGGGTCAGGTTCCACAGCTAGCACTGACCTGGGAGCTGTACTCGGTTGCCTGTGCCCCACGGAGGAGAGGGTCGACGGTGTCTTGTGCGAGACGGTGGCCGACATTGTGTTCCGTTGATTTTGGGTAATTTCTCCTTTACGAAATTAAAAATCAACACTACCTAGTGATTGTACTAATCAGTGTTGCCTTGTTTGATTGCAGACCTTCTACAGGGTTTCAGAGGGAGAGCAGGAGGCCGCGTGTATGGTTGTCGAAAACGAGTGCAAGCGCCTACTTCAGAACTTAAGGCACGAGGCTCGGGTGCAGGCCGTTCGAGATTACTACGCCTCGAAGGGTATTAGGAGGGGCAAGCAGAAGTGTCGCGGCAAGTTTATAAGTAAGGAGAAGTACATGCAGGTAATTACCTATTCTTAAGGCCTTGAACTTAGTTTTATTGATTTGATTCGTAGGCGTAGCGCTGAAATTTCTCTTGACTCACTTAGGTGCCCCCGAGATGGTGTGTGGATAAGATGGACTGTTTGGAGGCGTTGGTGGATGCGTGGTGCTCGACCAATGGAAAGTCGAACACCAAAAGGCCAAGGATAAGCGCAACTAAATGGAAGGTGTGCCACACCATCAAGGGAGCTCCAACCTGTTTGAGTATGGGGATAACTGGGTATGTGGTTTGCTACATGATTCATGCAATTCATTCTTCATGCTAGCATTTACCCCTTCCAAAATGACTTAATTAATATGCTTAGTTAGTTAAAAAATGTCATAACCACCTTGGATAGCTCATTTATGCCATATTTAGCTCTAAAATGACATAATAACCTTAGATAGCTCTATAAAATGACTTAATATGCTATAGTTAGCTCTAAAATGACATAATAACCTTTGATAGCTCAATAATGACATAATTAGCATACTTTGGTAAAAAAAATGGCATAATAATCTTGGTTACCTAAAAAATGACCTAAACTTAGCTTATTTTCCTTAAAAATGACATAACTAATACTTTGGTAAAAAATGGCATAATAACCTTTCTTAGCTCCAAAATGACCTATTTACATAGCAATATCATTCTTCATGCTAGCTTGAGCCCTTAACTAATATTTTGTTCCTCTCTCTCAGGCGCACCACCACAAGAAGCTTGCGCCAGGTCTGTTCGACCTCTATGGCATGGCCCATATGGCCCCGTACAAGAAGGCCAAGCCATTCACGGAATCTGACCTAGATGATCCAGAGAACTTCACCAACAAGACCTCCCACCACAAGCTTGTGTGTTACAAAGACAAGGGGAAGGCGATGAAAGGGAAGGACTTTAACCCGAGCCAATATCCTTTTGATACAGAGCTGGTGATGATATCTGGTGGCGGGAGGTCCCATGGCTCTCAAGCCATTGGTGATGGACTGATAAGTTGTCCTAAGACTCTCCCGCGGATCAAGAAGCGCCTGAGTAGCTCACGATCCTCGAGATTACGCCTGCACGGCCCGTGGAGATCGCCATGGCGTGTTAGTTATACGGACTCTCTCACCTTTCCTCCATTACATTGTGTGTGCGTTCGTCGATGATTACATGATGCTAACGAGGAGTGGTGTGTTGCAGACTATTGTTGAGAAAGAGAGATTGAAGACAAAGGCGCTTGTGGAGAAGGCAAAAAGGGAGGCACAAAGGGAGGCAGAGGAAAAGCAGAGGGAGATGGAGGGGAAGACGGCTAAGCTATTGGAGGAGGAGAGGAACCGGAACGACAACGCTAACCGGGCCCTATACGAGGTCATCATGGTACGTTTCTCGTGCATATTAATAAGCCCAATCATGCACATAATGTTTGCATTACTATGTAATATGACTGACTCGTGAGAACCAAATGTGCAGACCATGTACAAGAAAAATGGTCAGGCCCCTCCATCGTTGCCCCAGATTACTCCGGCGACCACGGTGAGTTTGATTTGAATGGTCGTTTCTTACTACTATTCACATTTCAGTTTGCGAACTTGCTAACGAGACATTATTGGAAATGATCTTTGGTGCAGCATGGCTCCCGACAAGCATCGACCACTCCTTCTGCCAATGCTGGAACCCTGACCGGTCCTTCACCTCCGTCTGGCACTGGCGCAGCCCTGAACATTCCTACACCTCCGTGATAACATTATTTTCCTTCTTATTTAGCGTGTTTATTCCATTTATGACATAATTTATCCTATTTAGTCCACAAATGACATAATAAGATGAAGAAAATCAAGGAATAGGAAGGAAAGAAGGAATAGGAAGAAAAGAAGAAGAAGAAGAAGAAGAAGAAGAAGAAGAAGAAAAAGAAGAAGAAGAAGAAGAAGAAGAAGAAGAAGAAGGAGGAGGAGGAGGAGGAGGAGGAGGAGGAGGATAAGAAGAAGACTAGAAGAAGTTAGCTCTAAAATGGTAGTTTTTTGGTTCTTCTTCTTCTCCAAAATGAAGTTAGCTCTAAGTTATATAAAAAATGGCATAATATGCTTAGTTAGGTCAAAAATGGCATAATTAGCTAGGTAAGCTCAAAAATGGATTTTTTTTCTTATTTAGCCTATTTAGTCCATTTATGGCATAATTTAGCCTATTTAGTCCATAAATGACATAATAAGATGAAGAAAATCAAGGAAGAGGAAGAAAAGAAGGAATAGGAAGAAAATAAGAAGGAGAAGAAGAAGAAGAAGAACAAAAGAAACTTCTTCTTCTTCTTCTTCTTCTAGTCTTCTTCTTCTTCTTCTTCTTCTAGTTTTCTTCTTCTTCTTCTTCTCCAAAATGAAGTTAGCTCTAAGTTATATCTCATAATATGCTTAGTTAGGTAAAAATGGCATAATTAGCTAGGTAAGCTCAAAAATGGCATTTTTCTTCTTATGTAGCCTATTTAGTCCATTTATGACATAATTTAGCCTATTTAGTCCACAAATGACATTATAAGATGAATAAAATCCAGGAAGAGGAAGAAAAGAAGGAATAGGAAGAAAAGAAGAAGAAGAAAAATAAGAAGAGAAGAAGAAGAAGAAGAACTTCAAGTTTTCTTCTTCTTCTCCAAAATGAAGTTAGCTCTAAGTTATATCAAAAATGGCATAATATGCTTAGTTCACTAAAAAATGGCACAATTAGCTAGGTTAGCTCCATTTTACCTAAGTATGCTTACTTCTTCTTCTTCTTCATTTTCTCCTTCTTCTTCTGATTCTAGTGTTCTTCTTTTCTAACTTTCTTGTTTCCATTTTGTAGATTTAATTCACTATATGGAAGCTTGCATGGATGGAGTGCTTGTTTCCCTTATCTTTTTTTCGTTTGTATCGATGAAAAACATGGAACTTGTTATATGGATGCATGGAACAATGTGTTGGATGAACATTGTGATATGTAATATGTATATATGGATGGAACTATGCTTATTATGTATATATGTATGTTGTCATGGATGGAGATAGATATGTATATGTATATCTGTGTTTTGAATACATCATATATGTATATCTGTGTGTCTGTGAACAATATATATATATATATATATATATATATATATATATATATATATATATATATATATATATATCTGTGTGTGAATTCTTGTGAAATTAAATGGATTCAAATAAAAATAGGGGATATATAACCTATTTTCCGTCCGCTAGCAGACGTCAAAGCTATTTGCCGTATGCTAGCAGACGGCAAAGAGGACACGTGGCAGCCACCTGTGAAACCTGGGAACACTGGCTGCCAATTTGGTCACTTTGCCGTCAGCCAGCGGACGACAAATATTCAAATCACTTTGCGTCTGCCAGCAGACGGCATAGCTGGCCACGTGGCAGCCTCGAAGATCGCTTAGTTGAGTTTTTTGCCGCCCGCCGCCAGACGGCAAAGTGATTTGAATCTTTGTCGTCTACTGGCAGACGGCAAAGAGTGTCGTTAACCCCCTAACGGCTCTCACGCCACCACACTGCCGTCCGTTGTCTTTGCCGTCTGCTGGCATCGGATGGCGGACGACACAATCCTTTGCTGTCCGTTTCTGAAAAGCGGACGACAAAGAAGGCCTTTGCTTCCACCCTTTCATTCAGAAAGTTTGTCGTCTGCTGGCGGACAGCAAAGAGGTTTGCCGTCCGCCATGGAGGACGGCAAAGAAGCTGATTCCCGTAGTGGTATGTTACTTGCCCGAGATTCGATCGTCGGTATCATCATACCTAGTTCAATGTCGTTACCGGCAAGTCTCTTTACTCATTCCGTAATACATCATCCCGTAACTAACTCATTAGTCACATTGCTTGCAAGGCTTATAGTGATGTGCATTACCGAGAGGGCCCAGAGATACCTCTCCGATACACGGAGTGACAAATCCTAATCTTGATCTATGCCAACTCAACAAACACCATCGGAGACACCAGAGAGTATCTTTATAATCACCCAGCCACGCTTGTGACATTTGATAGCACACAAAGTGTTCCTCCGTATTCGGGAGTTGCATAATCTCATATTCAGAGGAATATGTGTAAGGCATGATGAAAGCAATAGCAATAAAACTAAAAGATCATTATGCTAAGCTAACGGATGGGTCTTGTCCATCGCATAATTCTCTAATGATGTGATCCTGTTCATCAAATGACAACACATGTCTATGGTCAGGAAACTTAACCATCTTTAATTAATGAGCTAGTCAAGTAGAGGCATACTAGGGACACTGTGTTTGTCTATGTATTCACACATGTACTAAGTTTCCGGTTAATACAATTCTAGCATGAATAATAAACATTTATCATGATATAAGGAAATATAAATAACAACTTTATTATTGCCTCTAGGCCATATTTCCTTCATGGAAAAGGAATAAACTTTAATCTCTGTTTTGGAACAGCCTACGATATATCTAGCATGGAAAGTGTTGGGAACTCTAAGTCGTTTTCGTTGGTGGGAAAGACACACCTCCCAAAATGTTTTTATCTCTCAATTTTCTCTTTGAGCTCTGGCACCTCTACAAATCCCTACTTTCCTCTGTGAAGGGCCTTTCTTTTACTTTATGCAATTTTTATTTTTGAATATGAGATTCCATCTTCTCTTATAAAAACACCAACTCAGAGGCACTGAACTGCCTCTTTACTCTATAAATACCCCAATATTCCAAAAACCCTAGGAGAGTCCACGAAAATCAATTCCGGCCGCCGCAGAGTCCAGAACCACCAGATCCAATCTAGACACCATCACGGAGGGGTTCACCACTTCCATTGGTGCCTCTCCGATGATGCGTGAGTAGTTCTTTGTAGACCTTCTGCACGTAGTTAGTAGATAGATGGCTTCCTCTCTCTTTTGATTCTCAATACAATGGTCTCTTGGAGATCCATATGATGTAACTCTTTTTTGCGGTGTGTTTGTTGGGATCGGATGAACTTTGAGTTTATGATCGGATCTATCTTTTTATATCCATGAAAGTTATTTGAGTTTCTTTGATCTCTTATATGCATGATTGCTTATAGCCTCGTATTTATTCTCCGATATTTGGGTTTTGTTTGGCCAACTTGATCTATTTATCTTGCAATGGGAAGAGGTGCTTTGCAGTGGGTTCAATCTTACGGTGCTTGATCCCAGTGACAGAAGGAGAACTGACACGTATGTATCATTGCTACTAAGGATAAAATGATGGGATCTATTTCTACATAAATAGATCTTGTCTACATCTGTCATCGTTCTTATTGCATTACTCCATTTCTCCATGAACTTAATCCACTAGATGCATGCTGGATAGCAGTCGATGTGTGGAGTAATAGTAGTAGATGCAGGCAGGAGCCGGTCTACTAATCTTCGACATGATGCCTATGTAATGATCATTGCCTGGATATCGTCATGATTATTTGAAGCTCTATCAATTTCCCACCAGTAATTTTTTTACCCACCATTTGCTATTTTTCTCAAGAGAAGTCACTAGTGAAACCTACGACCCCCTGGTCTCTTTCTAATATTATTTGCCTTTGCGATCTATTTTCCTTTGCTTTTATTTTCAGATCTATTAAAACAAAAATACAAAAATACCTTTCTGCAATTTATTCTTATTTATTTTATTTGGCGTTCGATCTATCAATCTACTAGAACTTATTCACGTCCGTTTGCCTATCTCTAGGCGCCGTTACCCGAAAGGGATTAACAACCCCTTTTACACGTGGGGTTGTGAGTATTTGTTATTTGTGTGTAGGTGCTGTTTAGGTTGTGTTGCTTGGTTCTTCTACTGGTTCGATAACCTTGGTCTGATAACTGAGGGAAATACCTACCAATGGTGTGCTGCACCATCCCTTCCTCTTTGGGGAAATACCGACGTAGCTTCAAGCCACATCAAAGACCTGCACAAAAAATCGAACAACTTGCAGCCAACGCGATAAAGGGGTTGTCAATCTCTTCACGGTTAATCGCAAAAGTGAGATCTGATAGAGATAGATAAACGATAAAAGTAAATATTATTGGTATTTTTGGTTTATAGATCGGAAAGTAAAAGATTGCAAAATAGTAGATCGAAAACTTATATGATGGAAAGTAGACCCAGGGCCATAGGTTTCACCATAGGCTTCTCTCAAGATAGAACATGTTACGGTGGGTGAACAAATTACTGCCAAGCAATTAATACAAAATGCAAAGTTATGACGATATCTAAGGCAATGATCACGAATATAGGCATCACGCCTGTGTCAAGTAGACCGAAACGATTATGCATCTACTACTATTACTCCACACATCGACCGCTATCCAACGTGCATTTAGAGTATTAAGTTCATAAAGAACGGAGTAACGCATTAAGCAAGATGACATGATGTAGAGGAATTAACTCAAGCAATATGATGAAAACCCCAGCTTTTTATTCTTGATGGCAACAATACAATACATGCCTTGCTGCCCCTACTGTCACTGGGAAAGGACACCACAAGATTGAACCCAAAGCTAAGCACTTCTCCCATTGCAAGAAAAACCAATCTAGTTGGCCAAACCAAACCGATAGTTCGAAGAGAATTACAAAGATATCAAATCATGCAAAAAAGAATTCAGAGGATATTCAAATAATATTCATAGATAAGCTGATCATAAATCCACAGTTCATCGGATCTCGGCAAACACACCGCAAAAAAGTATTACATTGAATAGATCTCCAAGAACATCGAGGAGAACATGGTATTGAGAATCAAAGAGGGAGAAGAAGCCATCTAGCTACTAGCTATGGACCCGTAGGTCTGTGGTAAACTACTCACGCTTCATCGGAAGGGCAATAGAGTTGATGTAGAAGCCCACCATGATCGAATCCCCCTCCAGTAGGGTACCGTAAAAGGTCCCTAGATAGGATCTCACGGGTATAGAAGGTTGCGGCGGTGGAGAAGTGTTTTTTGTCGATGCCTCTGTTGGTTTGGGGATATATGAGTATATATAGGCAAAAGAATTAGTTCAAGAAGTGCAGTGGCCCACAAGGGTGGGGGCACGTCCTACCCCCCTGGGCGCGCCCTCTGTCCTTATGGCCACCTCGTGGCTCCTCCGACTTCATATCCAAGTCTGCTGGTAGTCTTCTCGTCCAAGAAAAATCATCACGAAGGTTTTATTCCGTTTGGACTCCGTTTAGTATTCCTTTTCTGCAAAGCTCAAAAACAGGGAAAAAACAGGAACTGGCACTGGGCTCTAGGTTAATAGGTTAGTCCCAAAAATGATAAAAATAGCATACTAATGCATATAAAACATCCAAAACAGATAATATAATAGCATGGAACAATAAAAAATTATAGATACGTTGGAGACGTATCAGCGCCCAGGGGGTAGGGCGTGCCCCCTACCTTGTTGGCCCCTTGTGACCCCCCTGACCTAGTTCTTCCCCCTATACATTCACATATATTCCCAAACCACCAGAAGCATCCACGAAGACACTTTTCCACCGCCGCAACCTTCTGTGCCCGTGAGATCCCATCTTGGGGCCTTTTCCGGCATCCTGCCGGAGGGGGATCCGATCACGGAGGGCATCTACATCAACACTATTGCACTTCCGATGAAGGTGAGTAATTTACCACAGACCTACGAGTCCATAGCTAGTAGCTAGATGGCTTCTTCTCTCCCTTTGATTCACAATACCATGTTCTCCTCGATGTTCTTGGAGATCTATCCAATGTAATCTTCTTTTGTGGTGTGTTTGTCGAGATCCGATGAATTGTGGATTTATGATCAACTTACCTATGAATATTATTTGAATCTTCTGAATTCTTATATGCATGATTTGATATCTTTGTATTTCTCTTCAACTATCGGTTTGGTTTGGCCAACTAGATTGGTTTTTCTTGCAATGGGAGAGGTGTTAGCTTTGGGTTCAATCTTGCCTGATTTCACCCAGTGACAATGTAGGGGTAGCGAGACAGTATTGAATTGTTGCCATCGAGGATAAAAAGATGGGGTTTACATTATATTGCATGAGTTTATTCCTCTACATCATGTCATCTTACTTAAGGCGTTACTCCGTTCTTTATGAACTTAATACTCTAGATGCATGATGGATAGCGGTCGGTGTGTGGAGTAATAGTAGTAGATACAGGCAGGAGTCGGTCTACTTGACACGGACGTGATGCCTATATTACATAATCATTGCCTTGTAAATCGTCATAACTTTGCGCTTTTTTATCAATTGCTCGACATTAATTTGTTCACCCACCGTATTATTTTCCTTAAAGAGACAAGCCTCTAGTGAAACCTATGGCCCCCGGGTCTATTTTACATCATATTAGTTTCGGATCTTCTATTTTGCAATATCTTATTTTCAGATCTATAAACCAAAAAACCCAAAAATATTTTATCTTTTTTTAGTTTTATTTATCTATCTCTGTCATATCTCACCTTTGCAAGTGACCGTGAAGGGATTGACAACCCCTTTATCGCATTGGGTACAAGTGTTTGATTGTTTATGCATGTATTGGTGATTTGCGCATTCTTCTCCTACTGGATTGATACCTTGGTTCTTAACTTAGGGAAATACTTATCTCTACTTTGCTGCATCACCCTTTCCTCTTCAAGGGAAAACCAACGCAAGCTAAAGAAATAGCAAACTGCACCAACTGACTGCTCCACCATTCCATATAAATGCGTATCCGGTTTGTGTCTTAGAGTCATCTAGATCTGTGGCAAAGCTAGCATCAACATAACCTTTTACGACAAGCTCTTCGTTACCTCCATAAACGAGAAACATATCCTTGGTCCTTTTCAGGTACTTTAGGATGTTCTTGACCATTGTCTAGTGATCCCTACATCAAAGGAATATCAGGAGTCTTCACTACAGAGTAATCTACTATGACATGGTTCGGCCAACCGATGTCTCATAGCCCATATCATCATAAGTTGCCCACAATTAAGTTTTCAATCCGGTGTTGAGAGTTCAGAGATAGATCCAAGTCCAGAGGCTCAAATTGTCCGTAACCGATGACACAGTTAATTGATTAGGTTTTAACTCTGCAGAGTGTTGTGCACTTTACCCACAAGAATCATTCCCTCCTTTTATGTCCTTGCACTTCAGGGTGTTTGAAAATTAAATGAACGAAATATGGTCTTCTGAATAGTTCCCCTGACCACTGTCTGGTGCCCATCCAATCCTACCGCAGTTCTACATCCTCTAGCACTGTCCCGGCCAGGGTCACAACTAAGGTCAACCAAGCCAGAGCCCATAGTGACTTGTGGCTGCATAGGTAAGCTTCTGGACATGAAGTATTCTTCCGTCTCTTTGAGTCCTGGTGGAACTTTTCTCATGAGTACTGGCCTACTCCAGCTCACTAGGCATCCACTGGGTACTCCAGGGTGCCTAACAACCAGTCCACCCACTAGTGTGTATTGAAATCTTGTCTCGAGTCATAAAATCTTGAGGTCTTGAGAAATGCAGGCCCTAAAGTTGTCATCATGAGGTTGTCGTCATTGACGTAGAGTCCTCCTTCTCACACCACTCCCGAGCACTCATGCCAATCCCCATCTACTATAGTGTATCACTAAAAATAAAATAATGTCCCGGGGCTTGATAATAGGGTGATGGGTTCCTACCTCATGCATTCTACTCAATTACAAGAATTCAATATCACTACTAGAGAAAATGGTGAAAGGGTGACACTAAATGCAATAAAAACGTAGGTATGAAAAATATGGTCAAAGTGAACTTGCCTAGTACGGTTGATGGAGATTCGTCGCATTCAAAATCCTGATAATTCTACTCGCCACACTCCGACAAAATCTATCATAAATGAATAAAATCCAATAAACACCCATGCCAAAAAGAAGAACAAGAAAACATAAGAACAAAATATGTCATAGCGTGAAAATAACAACGTACTAAGGTTTAATAGGAAAAGAAAGTTCTTATGGTGTTGTAAGGTGAAAGGTGAAAGAATCAACTCAAAAAACTTAAAGGATGATGAACTATCGGTATATAAGCTTATGTTAAAAGTATTTTGAAATATGATCTAAAGTATGGGGAGGACAACACAAATGTTGCTTGACAGTTAGCAAATGACATGAGAATTCATTTGCAAAAAGAATTAATAGAAATGAGCACTACAATGCAAGTTATAGCGAATGAAAGTTTGAATTGGATATTTAAATTCAAACATGTCAAAATTATTTGGATTTGGAGTATACATGACATAAACAACAAGTATATGATACAAGTGTTCATATGCAAAAGGAATCACTTGACATGATATATGGTTAGCATAAAATGCATATTTAAATACAAATTTGAATTGCTCAAATTTGAAAGATTTAAAATTTGAAATTAATGATGCTACTGGATGTAGGAAGTTAATATGAACATGTAGGAAAAATAATTATTATATTGAAAATAACGGGTCAAAAGATAGAAGCAATTCAACATGGCATTGAATCTACTTAGAATGTTGTGTGATATCTTTTGTGTACTAGTAGAGTAATTTGACTAAGATCAAAATTATATATTGGAAAGATAACACTAATTGTACGAACGGAAATCTTCGATACGAATCCGACGCAATTGAATTCATCGCAAACGGAGCTACGGATAAAAAAATATATGATCGAAAGAAGTTTGAATCTGAATCTGAACAAATTTCGAAATTTTGGAAGTTGCAGAAAAATTGATTTGATAGTTTCACTGAATAGGTGGGATGAGGATGAAAATATAGGAGTTGGTTTCATCTAATTTGGATAAATGACTAAAAAGTTATGGCTATTTGAAAAATCAGGGCCAAACTGTTTTCCGGAAGAAAAATAGCTACGTCTAAAAGAATTTTAGGGCTAATGTGTAAATAGAGAGAGTAATTGATAATCTGACTATTAATACTTAGACTACATTGTTGCATTATATTAGTCCAGGAATAATAAACTACGGGAGTAAAAAAATACGAAGAGAAAGCACCTTTAGAATGCAGAGAAGAGGCCACTTCAGAGGAAAGACGACTTCCAGAATTCCCGCCAGAGAGAAGATTTTTTATGCTAGTCAAACCAAAATATTGATTTAACCCGAGTTGGATGATTTTTGGGTGCTCATTGGGTCTATATTTATAGATGGAAGTTCCGGGTTTGGAAATATTTTAAATGGAATTCAAATCATTTTCAAATCCCTTTTCATTTCTTTGATGGAAGAAGTCATATTATCTTGACTCTAGGGTTTTGTGATGAAATGTATTTGAATTCATCGATGAAAGTTTCGGGAAGCCTTTTATTCCCTCCCATTTAACTTTCAAAAGTTTCAAAATTACACTCAATTTCACACAATCAATCACACAACAATCAAGCAACCAATCACAATTATTTATTTAATATAACATTCCAAAATTTAGAATTCTGGGATGTTACACATTGACGTGGATTGTGGGACACGTGTATAAACGTCATTAAATTTTGCACTAGGAGTTTGTGTTCATACCGTCGTGGTTTATTGATCGCCTTCGTCTTTTGTAGTACCAAACTTTGACATTAGATTTAACTAAGAATATATTAATGCATGCCATCAAAAATAATATTGTTGGACGGCTATTCCAGGCTATGTTCAACTGCTATATGCAATAAATATGCATGTGCTTACTCGCCGTTTAGGTGGCTGCGGCACACTTTGCTCGCGTCCCTCCGCGCGCTTTGCTCGCCGTTTAGGCGCCGAGGCGCCATCAGGTCGCGTCCCTCCGCGCTTTGCTCACCGTTTAGGCGCCAAGGTGCGCTTGGGTCACTCCCTCCGCGCGCGCTCTGCTAGCGGTTAGGCCAGCACACGATCATGTTGGGGATGCTTTAGTTATTTGATCTTAGATTATGTTAATTAATTATACCTCCAGAGCCGGAATCATCCGGCTCTGGAGGTATAATTAATTAACGTAAACTATGATCTCCGGTTCCCGTTCCCGTCGCGCAACTCCATCCTATCGTCGGTAGTTGGGGGTATGCCGGTATGTGTGGCTAACTAGCTAGTGAGTGGATCAATAGCGAGTTGCCGTCGCCGGACATTGAATGTGGTTATTTATATCTAGCAGCTGGCTAGGGGATTGGGGATTTTACAATTCACCCCTGTGGAGCGCGGGAAGACTAAGTGGAGCACACAACCCGACAACCGTATGCGGTGTCACGTGTTACCACACACGTGTTAACATAAGGAAATGTATGTGTAACTTACTAATCATCGCATTACCCAGTACCAAGACATGTATCGCTTATGTATATTCCTAGCCATCGCAAGCAACTAGTTTGCATTTTTCAGAGTTCTTTCTACACACGAAATTGCACACGAATTAACTGTAGTAACCGCCTGTGTTATATTTTCTCGTCGCAAAAAATTCATCTGAGTGGGCTGTTTGCCAAGTATCACACACATCTTGTTTACACGAATTGGTTGTGTTCTTTTGGCTCATCGCAAACAGTTCATCTATGTGAACTGTATACCACATATCACACACATCTTGTTAAGTTGAACCGTTTTTGTTGTGTTGCCTAATCGAAAACAGTTCATTCGATTGAACTATATGCAGTATATCGCACACACCTTGATCTTGCTAACCTTTTATGTTGCGTTCCCTAATCACAAACAGCTCATCCGAGTGAACTGTATGCCGTATATCGCACACACCTTGATATGTCTGCCTGTTTCTGTTGTTCTGGTTCATCGCAAATAGTTCATACGGATTAACCATATGCCACACATCGCACACGCAACTACAATCTGAATCATGTTTGATGTCTCCACCATCGCAAACATTTCATATCATTTTTCACGATTATTTTACATCACCGTTTGCGATTAATTCATCGCATGCAGTTTCGTCGAAGGGTCTCTGATTGTACTATCGCGTTTGGACCATCCTGCAGTAGTGGTGGACTCATACCCATCATCCCCAGTTAGAATCATCACACGTGCAGATGGCATTTACTCGCATACTGACCTCCACCCTTGTAACGACGGCATATAACATCAGGTGTTTGCCCTGTTGATGCCATGGATGAAGAAGAGCTCTATGTAGGACCGAAAGGTGTGCTCTTGGTGGATGGTGGTGGTGTCTGTTTTCTTGTATCACAGTTAGAGTTGGCGGATGAAGTAGGCGGTGCGGCAGATGGATGTGTGGAAGTAGATGATGTACATGGTGTCCATGAAGAATATCGACCAGTAGAAAAATTAGTTCACACCATTGCATGTCGATCCTGCACTTCACGTTCATCTTCGCAACCAAGATGGAATAAACGAGTGATATTGTTATAATCCTTATACTCTAAGATGGTTTGAATATCTCTGCTTAATCCACCCAGAAAACATGCAAGCATTGCTTCATCAACAATACCACACCTAATCATGCAAGTTTGTAATTCCTGATAATATTCCTCTACATAGTTTTTCCTTGTCTTAAATGCTGCAATTTTTTGAGTAATTCATGTTGATAATATGGTGGAACGCAACAAGTACGCATATCAATTTTCAATGCAGCCCGAGTAGTTGGGATATTATCATGATATAATCTACAATGTCCGGACCACCAAACACAAGCAAAACTGGTGAATGCACAAACAACAAAGAAGAACATCGCCTATCCTCGGGATATTTAAACACGTGAAACGCTGTTCAGTTTCTAAATCCCAAGTAAGATATACATCAGGAACGTATCTACCCTCAAATGTCGGAATATTAAATTTTAGTTTAGGAACATGGTCATGATCTCATACACGTGGTGGTGGTGCAGCCCTATCATTGTGATTATATGCATGTGGACGACCTGGTGGTGGTACTGTTGGCTGCACGTACTTCTGATTTGGCACAACCTCATCCTCTTAATCGCCCTCGATCGTCATCCTCCCTAGCAGCAGCAGCAGGAGCCACAGAAGCATCAACAACAGTAGCAGCGGCACCAGAAGGTTGCCCTTCCTAAAGAGGAATACGCTTTGTTCGTCCTACTAGATTGCGAAGAGGAGGTGGTTGTTGTTGTTGTAACGATGTAGCAGAGGCAGCATGTGGTGGTAGACGTGCGAGCACTTCATCGAACTTGGCATCCAACTGGTGTAAATTGTCCTTTCAATTTCATCTATCCTCTCCAGTGCCTTTCCAAAGCTACTCATCATGTCTTGCACTTGTTCACCCAACATTTGCTGAAATTTTTCATGTAGCTCCTTGTTCATCATGTTCTCCCAGTGCAGCTCGTCCGCTTGTGACCCTGGCATGGTTACCAACAAAAGAAAAATAGAGGAATATAATCCTACAGACTACTAGGAAGTGGTGGTGATGGTGAGTAACCAATCCATCAAGTGAATCTCAAATGCTTACCAGTTCTTACCAAGCAGCAGGCGGTGATCCGCAACCGTTGTGGTCAAAACTATCAAAGCTTGGATAGAGCGATTGTCAGGTGGTGTCAAACGCACGATCTAGATGTATGTGGAGCTGGGAAGGCTTAATATATGATAGCAAAAATGGTCAGCAATAATAAGTTCAGAGATGCCAAGTTGAATAAATCATGCTAGAGACGGGATCATAGAACACTAACAAAATCACGGTGTTGCACGTAAATGATAACCCACAAGTATAGGGGATCACAAAAGTTTTCGAGGGTAGAGTATTCAACCCAAATTTATAGATTCGACACAAGGGGAACCAAAGAATATTTGAAGGTATTAGCAGCTGAGTTGTCAATTCAACCACACCTGGAGATTAATTATCTGCAACAACATGATCAGTAGCCAATTAATATGATAGTTTGGATAATAGCGACAGCAATGATAGTAACGGTAACACTGATAGCAGTAGTTTTGTAACAAGTGCAACAGTAGTGATAGCAATGGTAACTTAGCAAGAACAATATAAGATAAATTCATAGGCATTGGATCGGTAATTTGTTGGATGATATTCATCATGAGGTAGTTATAACCTAGGGCGATACGACACTAGCTCCAGTTCTTCAATATAATGTAGGCATGTATTCCGTAAATAGTCATACATGCTTATGGAAAGAACTTGCATGACATCTTTTGTCCTACCCTCCCGTGGCAGCGGGGTCCTGCTACCTCTTGAGCACTGCGTTGGATTTCCCCGAAGAGGAGAGGATGATGCAGCAAAGTAGCGTAAGTATTTCCCTCAGTTTTTGAGAACCAAGGTATCAATCCAGTAGGAGGCCACGCACAAGTCCCTCGTACCGCACAAAACGATAGCTCCTCGCAACCAACGCGATTAGGGGTTGTCAATCCCTTCACGGTCACTTACGAGAGTGAGATCTGATAGAGATGATTAATAATATTTTTGGTATTTTTGGTATAGAGATGCAAATTGAAATGTAAAATACAAAGTAAAAACAAAGCAAGTATTAAAGTGATGGAGATTGATATGATGAGAATAGACCCGTGGACCATAGGGTTTCACTAGTGGCTTCTCTCAAGAGCATAAGTATTCCACGGTGGGTGAACAAATTACTGTTGAGCAATTGACAAAATTGAGCATAGTTATGAGTATATCTAGGTATGATCATGTATATAAGCATCACGTCCAAGACAAGTACACCGAAACGATTCTGCATCTACTACTATTACTCTACTCATCGACCGCTATCCAAAGATGCATCTAGAGTATTAAGTTAAAAACAGAGTAACACCTTAAGCAAGATGACATGATGTAGAGGAATAAATTCATGCAATATGATAAATACCCCATCTTGTTATCCTCGATGGCAACAATACAATACGTGCCTTGCAACCCTTTACATCACTTTGGGTAAGGACACCGCAAGATTGAACCCAAAGCTAAGCATTTCTCCCATTGCAAGAACTACCAATCTAGTTGGCCAAACCAAACGGATAATTCGAAGAGACTTGCAAAGATAACCAATCATACATAAAAGAATTCAGAGAAGATTCAAATAATATTCATAGATAAGCTAGATCATAAACCCACAATTCATCGGTCTCAACAAACACACCCGAAAAAGAAGATTACATCGAATAGATCTCCACGAGAGAGGGGGAGAACATTGTATTGAGATCCAAAAAGAGAGAAGAAGCCATCTAGCTACTAGCTATGGACCCGAAGGTCTGAAGTAAACTACTCACACTTCATCGGAGGGGCTATGGTGTTGATGTAGAAGCCCTCCATGGTGGATGCCCCTCCCATGGAGCTCCTAACAGGCCCCAAGATGGGATCTCGTGGATACAGGAAGTTGCGGTGGTGGAATTAGGTTTTTGGCTCCTGTACTGATCGTTTGGGGGTATGTAGGTATATATTGGAGGAAGGAGTACGTCGGTGGAGCGACAGGGGGCCCATGAGGCAGGGGGCGCGCCCTATGGGGGGGGCGCCCCCACCCTCGTGACCGCTTCTTTCGTTCCTTGGAGTAGGGTCCAAGTCCCATGGATCACGTTCGGTGAGAAAATCACGTTTCCGAAGGTTTCATTCCGTTTGGACTCCGTTTGATATTCTGTTTCTTTGAAATACTGAAATAGGAAAAAAAACAACAATTCTAGGTTGGGCCTCCGGTTAATAGGTTAGTCCCAAAAATAATATAAAAGTGGAAAATAAAGCCCAATATAGTCCAAAACAGTAGATAAAGTAGCATGGAGCAATCAAAATTATAGATACGTTGGAGACGTATCGTGCATCCCCAAGCTTAATTCCTCGTCGCCTCGAGTAGGTAAATGATAAAAAGAGAATTTTTGATGCGGAGTGATACTTTGGCATAATTTGAATGTAAATCTTCTTAATTGTAGTATGAATATTCAGATCCGAAAGATTCAAGACAAAAGTTCATATTGACATAAAAATAATAATACTTCAAGCATACTAATCAAAGTAATCATGTCTTCTCAAAATAGCATGGCAAAAGAAAGTTCATCCCTACAAAATTATATAGTTAGGTTATGCTTCATTTTCGTAACACAAAGATGTTCCCAACTTCTATACCCCCGATGACAAGCCAAGCAATTGTTTCATACTTAAATAATCTCAAACTTTTTCAACCTTCACGCAATACATGAGCGTGAGCCATGGATATAGCACTATGGGTGAAATAGAATATGATGATGGGGATTGTGTGGAGAAGACAAAAAAGGAGAAAGTATCACATTGACGAGGATAATCAACGGGCTATGGAGATGCCCATCAATTGATGTCAACATGAGGAGTAGGGATTGCCATGGAACAGATGCACTAGAGCTATGAATGCTCAACAAAAGAAAACTAGTGGGTGTGCATCCAACTTGCTTGCTCATGAACACCTAGGGCATTTGAGGAAGCCCATCGTAGGAATATACAAGCCAAGTTCTATAATGAAAAATTCCCACTAGTATAAAAAGAAAACTTATGAGACTCACTATATGAAAAACATGGTGCTACTTTGAAGCACAATATATGAGACTCACTACATGAAGAACGTGGTGCTACTTTGAAGCACAAGTGTGGTAAGAGGATAGTAACATTGCCCTTTTTATTTCTTTTTTTGGGACTTTGTTTTGTTTTTGGCCTTTCGTTTTTTGGGCAATGCTCTAATAATGATGATCATCACACTTCTATTGATTACAACATAAGGATTACAACTCGAAACTAAAACAAGATATGACTCTATATGAATGCCTCCGGTGATGTATGATGGTGCAATGAATCAAGAGTGACATGTATGAAAAATAATGCATGGTGGCTTTGCCACAAATACGATGTCAACTACATGATCATGCAATGGCAATATGACAAAAGTAAAGTATGTCATGACGATGATGAACGGAACGGTGGAAAGTTGCATGGCAATATATCTCGGAATGGCTACGGAAATGCCATAATAGGTAGGTATGGTGGCTGTTTTGAGGAAGATATAAGGAGGTTTATGTGTGATAGAGCATATCATATCACGGGTTTGGATGCACCGCAAAGTTTGCACCAACTCTCAAGGTGAGAAAGGGCAATGCACGGCAATCAAGAGGCTAGCAAACGCGGAAAGGTAAAAGTGCGTATAATCCATGGACTCAACATTAGTCAAAAAACTCATATACTTATTGCAAAAATTTAGAAGTCATCAAAAATCAAGTACTACGCTCATGCTCCTAGGGGATAGATTGGTAGGAAAAGACCATCGCCGTCCCCGACCGCCACTCATAAGGATGCACAAGCGGATACACTTCATGTTTCAAATTTGTTACACAACTTTAACCATACGTGCATGCTACGGGATTTGCAAACTTCAACACAAGAATTTCTCAAATTCACAACTACTCAACTAGCACGACTTTGATATTATCACCTCCATATCTCAAAACAATTATCAAGCATCAAACTTTTCTTAGTACTCAACGCACTCAAAAGAAAGTTTCACATATCTTGAATACCAAGTATATTAGTATTAAGCAAATTACCATGCTATTAACGACTCTCAAAATAATCTAAGTGAACCATGAGAGACCAATAGTTTCTTTAAAACAAATCCACCACCATGCTCTAAAAGATCTAAGTGAAGCACTAGAGCAAAAATTATCACGGTCAAAAGATATAAGTGAAGCACTATGAGCAAAACTATCAAGCTCAAAAGATATAAGTGAAGCACATAGAGTATTCTAGCAAATTCCAATTTATGTATGGCTCTCTCAAAAGGTGCGTACAGCAAGGATGATTGTGGTAAACTAACAAGCAAAGACACAAATAATACAAGACGCTCCAAGCAAAACACATATCATGTGGTGAATAAAAATATAGCTCCAAGTAAATTACCGATGGAAGTAGACAAAAGAGGGGATGCCTTCCGGGGCATCCCCAAGCTTTGACTTTTTGGTGTCCTTGGATTATCTTGGTGGTGCCATGGGAATCCCCAAGCTTAGGCTCTTTCCACTCCTTGTTCCATAATCCATCAAAAGAATTCACCCAAAACTTGAAAACTTCACAACACAAAACTCAATAGAAATCTCGTGAGCACCGTTAGAGAAAGAAAACAAAAGATAACTTTAAGGTACTGTAATGAACTCATTCTTTATTTATATTGGTGTTAAACCTACTGTATTCCAACTTCTCTATGGATTATAAACTATTTTACTAGCCATAGATTCATCAAAATAAGCAAACAACACACGCAAAACAGAATCTGTCAAAAACAGAACAGTCTGTAGTAATCTGTAACTAACACAAACTTCTGGAACTCCCAAACATCTACGAAACTTAGAAGACCTAGACTATTTGTTTATTGATCATCAGCAATTGGAATCAGTATTTTATCACGTTCTGGTGATTTTTAATAATTTGGGCACTGAGCACAAAGTTTCTGGAAATTACAGCAAGATCAAATAAGTATTATCCAAGAAGATCCAATAGGTCTAGCTTGGCACAAACACTAATTTAAAAATAAAACCACATCTAAACAGATGCTAGATGGATTATTTATTCCTAAACAGAAGCAAAAGCAAAAAACTAAAAATAAAATTGGGTTGCCTCCCAACAAGCGCTATTGTTTAACGCCCCTAGCTAGGCATAGAAGCAAGGATAGATCTAGGTAGTGCCGTAGTAATAAGATAGATCGGTGAAACTCATTTCATATTCTCTATGTTCGGCAGCAAGTTTTCTTTGAGGCAAGCAAAGGTAATCAAAAGGGCTAAATTTAATAGGACAAAAATCCCCAAGATCAATTTTAGGAGGTATAGATTCCTCTTTCGGCCCTTCGTATTGCACAACCAATTCATCATTATAGGCGTTCTTTTGATAGAACTTGGTGAGCCTATACTCAAGAGAGCATCCTAGCTCATTATTTCGAATAGCCAAATCATCATTAAGCTCAGAGATTCTATCAATTAAAATATTGGCAGGCACCTTTTTTCTAAGATTTTCATTGAAAGCAACATAGTCGATAGATTGAAAATGCATTATTTCTTCTTGATCAAAAAGGATAGATTCTATGGGAGGACGGCCAGTGTCCACCCTATAATGCGCAAAGATTTCTTTGGCTTCTTTTATTATAAATCTGAATTCACGAGCCAAAAAGATAGTAGCGGCACGCTTAACAGAGAAATGTTCAATATTAGAAAATTCTAGGAAAATTCTTTGTATAGAAGGGTGCATATGCATAAATTGCCTTCCAAGTTCAACGATAAGCATGGCAATAGCGTCCGCAAGGATACTAGTTCTATGGAGAATAGAACCACCCATAGAGAGTAAAGCACCAACACAAGTAAAGAAATCTTGAATAACTCCCTTTCCAATAATATTACCACTACCGATTCGAAATCTTTTTGTATGATAGGTAGGGGATTCTTCAGCAGGAGCTTCAGAATTTTCCATGACATTATTATCGTCCATATCAGCAATAATTTCCCCAATTTCAGACATAACGACAAGCAAGCAAACTAACACACGAGCAAACAAAAGGCAAAAGGGAAAAGGAGGAGGAGATTGGGAAAGAGAGGGCGGATAAAACGGCAAGGGTGAAGTGGGGGAGAGGAAAACGAGAGGCAAATGGCAAATAATGTAATGCGAGAGATAGGGATTGTGATGGGTACTTGGTATGGTGCTTGACTTGCTCTTGCGTGAGCCTCCCAAACGGCGCCGTAAATTCTTCTTGCTACCTCTTGAGCACTGCGTTGGATTTCCCGAAGAGGAGAGGATGATGCAGCAAAGTAGCGTAAGTATTTCCCTTAGTTTTTGAGAACCAAGGTATCAATCCAAGAGGAGGCCACGCACAAGTCCCTCGTGACCTGCACAAAGCGATAGCTCCTCGCAACCAACGCGATTAGGGGTTGTCAATCCCTTCACGGTCACTTACTTAGAGTGAGATCTGAAAGAGATGATAAATAATATTTTTGGTATTTTTGGTATAGAGATGCAAAGTGAAAAGTAAAAGACAAAGTAAAAACAAAGCAAGTATTAAAGTGATGGAGATTGATATGATGAGAATAGACCCGGGGGCCATAGGTTTCACTAGTGGCTTCTCTCAAGAGCATAAGTATTCTACGGTGGGTGAACAAATTACTGTTGAGAAATTGACAAAATTGAGCATAGTTATGAGTATATCTAGGTATGATCATGTATATAGGAATCACGTCCAAGACAAGTAGACCGAAACGATTCTCGCATCTCATCGCTATTACTCCACTCATCGACCGCTATTTAGCATGCATCTAGAGTATTAAGTTAAAAACAGAGTAACGCCTTAAGCAAGATGACATGATGTAGAGGAATAAATTCATGCAATATGATAAATACCCCATCTTGTTATCCTCGATGGCAACAATACAATACTTGCCTTGCAACCCTTTCTGTCACTGGGTAAGGACACCGCAAGATTGAACCCAAAGCTTAGCACTTCTCCCATTGCAAGAACTACCAATCTAGATGGCCAAAACAAACGGATAATTCGAGGAGACTTGCAAAGATAACCAATCATACATAAAAGAATTCAGAGAAGATTCAAATATTATTCATAGATAAGCTGGATCATAAACCCACAATTCATCAGTCTCAACAAACACACCGCAAAAAGAAGATTACATCGAATAGATCTCCACGAGAGAGGGGGAGAACATTGTATTGAGGTCCAAAAAAGAGAGAAGAAGCCACCTAGCTACTAGCTATGGACCCGAAGGTCTGAAGTAAACTACTCACACTTCATCGGAGGGGCTATGGTGTTGATGTAGAATCCCTCCGTGGTGGATGCCCTCTCCGGCGGAGCTCCGGAACAGGCCCCAAGATGGGATCTCGTGGATACAGGAAGTTGTGGCGGTGGAATTAGGTTTTTGGCTCATGTTCTGATCGTTTGGGGGTACGTAGGTATATATAGGGGAAGAATGCGTCGGTGGAGCGACAGGGGCCCACGAGGCGGCGCGCCCCACCCTCGTGACCGCCTCTTTCGTTCTTTGGAGTAGGGTCCAAGTCCCTGGATCACGTTCGTGAGAAAATCACGTTTCGAAGGTTTCATTCCGTTTGGACTCCGTTTGATATTTTGTTTCTTGAAATACTGAAATAGGCAAAAACAACGATTACGGGTTGGGCCTCCGGTTAATAGGTTAGTCCCAAAAATAATATAAAAGTGGAAAATAAAGCCCAATATAGTCCAAAACAGTAGATAAAGTAGCATGGAGCAATAAAAAATTATAGATACATTGGAGACGTATCAGGTCCATACAGAAACTAAGGGATATTAAGGCCTCCTTTTAATAGAGAACCATGAACTCCTCAAACTACGGTCATCATCGGGAGTGGTCCCGACTATTGTCACTCCAGGGTTGCCGTATCATAACACGTAGTAGGTGACTATAACTTGCAAGATCGGATCTAGAACATGGATATAATGGTGATAACATAAACGGTTCATATCTGAAATCATGGCATTCGGGCCCAAAGTGACAAGCATTAAGCATGGCAAAGTCATAGCAACATCAATCTCAAAACATAGTGGATACTAGGGACCAGGCCCTAACAAAACTAACTCGATTACATGATGAATCTCATCCAACTCCTCACCGACCAGCGAGCCTATGAAGGAAGTACTCACTCCCGGTGGGGAGCATCATGGAATTGGCGATGGAGAAGGGTTGGGGATGACGAAGAACGAAGATCCCCCTCTCCGGAGCCCCAAACGTACTCTAGATCTGGCCTCCCGATGAAGAACAGGAGGTGACGGCGGCTCCGTCTCGCGGATCACGATAATTCTTTTTTCCTGATGTTTTTCTGGAAAAATAGGATTTTATAGCGTCGATTTCAGGGTCTATTGGGCCACCATGTGGGGACAACCCACCTGGGCGCGCCAGGAGGGGGGCACCCTGGTGGGTTGTGACCACCCAGGTGCCCCCTTTGGTGGATCTGGGCTCCAGAAATTCTCTTTATTGATATAAAAATTCCTCGCAAAGTTTCGTTCCATTCCGAGAACTTTTATTTTTGCACAAAAACAACACCATGGTAGTTCTGCTGAAAACATCGTTAGTCCGGGGTTAGTTTCATTCAAATCATGCAAATTAATGTCCAAAACAAGAGGAAAAGCGATAGGAAAAGTAGATACGTTGGAGACTTATCAACTCCCCCAAGCTTAAACCTTTGCTTGTCGTCAAGCAATTTAGTCGATAAACTGAAAGTGAAAAAGAAAAAACTTTTACGAACTCTTTTTCTCTTGTTTGCATAAATAAGCTTAAATAACACCCAGGTTTTCAGCCAACATTATAACTAACCATGCCGACAATAACTCTTAAAAACTATATTAACTCATATCAATAACATAATCACCTAGTGAGCAATAATAAGCTATCTCCAATGGCAACACATTGTCAAAACAACCATGATATAATATGACAATAGTGGTATCTCTCTAGCCCTTTCTGAGACCGCAAAACATAAATGCAGAGCACCTCCAAAGTCCAAGCAGCAACTAAACATTGTAATTCATGGTAGAAAAGATCCAGTCATGATGCACCCAACATTAGCTACACACAATGCATCAGCATGACAACAGTGCTCTCAGGTTCTGGCGCTTATTTTAGAAGGTGATGACACACCACAAAAGTAAATAGATAGTCCCTTCGTAGAGGGAAGCAGTGATTTGCAGAGGTGCCAGAGCTCAAGTTTTAAAACAGAGGTAAATGATATTTTGAGACATGCACCCTTCTCATTTACTTCACGACTATCAGTTATCAATACCTTCCATGCTAAGCACGCTAGTGGCGGTTCCCAAGCGATAAAAGTAAAGGTTTACTCCCCCTCCACCATCAATCACACTCCACGGCTTGTCCGAAACAACGGGTGACGTCCATACCAACAACAGTCTCGGGGGAGTTCTATTTAATTATTTGCATTTTGAGTACGGGACAGGGAATCCCTATTACTGCCCTTTTCTCGTGCGATGGTGAGTGAATAAACACTCAACATGAGAATAACCCGCTTAGCATGGAAGATACCGACCACCTCATGTCGTTCCATGAACGATCCAGGCACACAAAAAGGATATTTGTTAGAAGTTTTTAGAGGTGGCACATGCAAATTCACTTAGGACGGCAGGGTAATACCGCATATAGGTAGGTATGGTGGACTCATATGGAATAACTTGGGTTCAAGGTTTTTCATGTACAAGCAGAATTCCCACTTAGTACAGGCGAAGGCTAGCAACTAGATTGAGAAGCGGCCAGCTAGAGAGCAACAACGGTCATGAACATGCATTATGCATAAGTAACATTGGACACTAGCATGAGTAGGATATGAACACCATGAACATAAATATCATAGAGGCTATGTTGGTTTTGATTCAACTACATGCATGAACATGTGCCAAGTCAAGCCACTAGAACATTCAGAGGAGGATACCATATTATCATACTACATCACAATCATTTTAACGCAATGTTAATATCCAAGATAAATCATTATCCACTCCTAGCTACTTATGCATGGCATGAGAAACTATAATCTCTATTTGTCATTGCAAACATGTTTAATCATAATGGACTGAATCAAGGAGACTAGGTTAAACATATTTACAAAAACGGAACAAGTCGAGTTCGTACCCGTTTCTCTCTGCCACGGCCAGTTCATCGAATATCGTCATTATTGCCTTTCACTTGCACGACCGAATGATATGAAAATAATAATAGTGAAAGAGTGTCGTGGACTAAGCTGGAATCTGCAAACATTTTATTCAACAGGAGAAGACAATGTAAAATGGGATCTTTATTAGATCAACAGTTATTCATATGAGAGCCACTCAACATTTTCATCGTGGTTTTCTCCTTGATACGACTCGAATAAAAAGAAAAGAAATTCAGAGAAACACATTGAAATATTTTTGGAGTTTTTGGTTTTCTTGAACAAGCAAATAAAAGGGGAAATCAAAAATGAGAAAAACTATTTACATGGGAAAGCTCCCAACAAGCAAAGGAAGAACAAGGAAATCCTTTTGGGTTTTCTTTTTCATATTACAACTAAGCATGCATAGAAACTAAACTAACTACAACTATTTTTTGGTTTTTTCTACGATTTTTCAAACACACAAGAAGAAAGTGAGAAAATAAAATTAAGCATGGATAATACAATGAAAAAGTTTGAACGCCGACAAATGGAATAAGTGGACATGAATACAAAGTCGGTGGAAACACGTACCCCCCCCCCCCAAGCTTAGGCTTTTGGCCTAACATGGAAATCGATCAGAAGCCTGGATAGTAGTTGGGGTGCTGAGGAGGCGACGTGCCACAATAGCTCCCAAGCTATAATTGTTGTCGCCCCCTAGTGCACGACATAAAACCGCAAGGTCTGGTGAACTGTATGCACCCACCTTCTCTCTAGCAAGCAAGCATTTTGCAATGAAAAGAGCAAAGTAATGAACAGCAGGAAAATACAAACCAGCTGTGACACCCGGATAATTAAGCTACAGTAATCTCATGCTAATGATGCCAGGTCATCACTCTTACTGTTGCTAATCCTCATCTGATCCGAGGCATAAGTCAAATTCAAATTCAAATTTAAGCCCAATTTCAAATTTTTCAAACATGCAAATAAAAATGTTCAAGGTGTGGCAAATAATCCCTGGATATTTGTCATGTTGGAGCCAACCTATTTTGAAGTCCCAAAATGCCCCTGGAATTAATTTTTGGTTAGCAACAATTAAATCGACTGTTTTGATTTAAATAAATATCTAACCTTTTCAAAATAAACTAAAACTCCGTGTGCTGCCTTATAATACTGTCTAGTATTTATTTGATAAGTGGCACATTTAACAAAGTTCATTTGTTAGCCAAAATAAATAGTTAACAGTAGAGAAAAACAAAACTGAAAAGAATAAAAGAAATAGCAAAAGCAAAAGAAAAGGGGCCACAACCCCCTCCCTTGCCCACCTGGGCCTCAGCCTACCGGCCCACCCAGCTGGTCGGCCCACCAGGCCCACCTCTCCCTCTCCCTTATCCCCCCCCCCCCACGCCCTAAAATATCTGGACAACTCCCTCCCCACTCCCCTCGACCCCCCACTCTCCCCACCCCTCCTCTGTTCCTCCCAATCGGGATCGCGGAGATCGCCCGATCCCTCGACCCCGCCGCCGCCCTTCCCTGCGCCACCACATCGGCGCTACCTCACCGACGCCGCCTGGCGCTGCCCCGTCATCGTCGTCCTTCTCGCGGCCCCATCCTCTGTAACATCCCAAAATTCTAAATTTTGGAATGTTATATTAAATAGATAGATTTGATTGATTGTTTGATTGATTGACTGAAAGTGAGTGAATTTGAAACTTTTGAAGGTTAAATGAGAGGGAATAAAAGGACTTTCCCAGACTTTCATCTTGCTTTTATGATCTCCATAAATTCAAATTCTTTTCAAATACAAAACCCTAGAGAGAAGATGACACGACTTCTTCCATTTATTTAAATGAAAAGGGTGTTTGAAAATATTTGAATTCCATTTGGAAAATAATTTTCAATTTAGAAAACTTTAAGCAACTCAATGATTTTCATGAGAGGAGATAAAATGACTTCTTCAAAACATATGAAATATGAGTTGGGAGTTAAAAGGATCAAATTTAAAGTCCTTTTGGAAATTATTTTCAATTTGGAGTTATTTGATTTTTATTCAAATTATTTTTCTCCAAAAATAAAATATATGGAAAATAGGGTAACATGATTCCCTACATCAGAAAATTGGAGAGAAATAAATTTGAAATCATTTTGGTATTTTAAAAATGATTTTTATTGGATTTTATAGGAGCAGTAGCACTGTTTGATTTATTTGAATTTTTGTGTATTTTATTTGGCGTTAGCAAAATGTTCATCTTGTAGGAAATATTTTTCTGAAAATTTTGATATATAATATGCCTATACGAAATTTCTAATTTATTTCCGTTATCCGGTTTTCCTTCTGTTTCTATTTAAAAAAATTGTACGTGCGGCCCATATTTATTTATCGCCTACATGTGCAGTATAGTAGCCTCTGGCGCCCCATTGTTTTTTTCTCTTAAATAGGCCAGGCCCAGCCAGCCTTTCCTTTTCAAATTTTATTTTCCTTTGGCAAAAAAAAATGCAGCACGTACGCGCGCGGCCGGTCGATGGGCCTTAGGCCCGTGCGAGGCGTTAGCCTTTTTCTCCTCTGTTTCATTTAATTACGTCTACGTTTAGTCCCACATTGCCTAGCCTTTGACCCCTAAACCTCTTTTCCACCTATAAATATAGACCCATAGAGCCTCCAAAAATCATCCGGTTCGGGTTAAATCAATATTTTGGTTTGACTAGATTTATTTAAAAAAAATATTTTTCTCCTCTCCGGCACGACTTCTGGAAATTGTCTTCTCTCTCCGAAGTTGTCTTTTCTCTGCCTTATAAAGGTATATTTATTCGTTTCTCTCTATTTAGACGTTAGACCTAGAATTCTTTTAGCCGTAGCTATTTTTCTTCTGTAAAACAGCTTGGCCCTGATTTTCAAATAGCCATAACTTTTTACTCGTTCATCCAAATTAGATGAAACCAACGCCCACTTCTTCGTTACGATCTCCTCTATCCATAATCCAACTCAAACATGTTTTTGAAAGTTTAAAATTTGAATTAGATCAGAATTGAATTTGAACTTCGTTTGATCATAACTTGAGTTTCGTAACTCCGATTTAGTTGATTCTTTTTGCAAATCGAAGCTCTTAACCTAAACTTTCTGATAAGGCCAAATTCACATAATTTTGGTACTGTTAGAAATTGTTTTATATTGCAAGAGTTATTTTCTTGGTTTTGATGTTTTCCGAATTGTTTTCTTCGTTCTTTCCAATCTTTTGAGTGTTTGCTTATGTGTGGTTACTATTGCTTGCTTACGATAGATTGACCGGAGTGTGACGAGTAGAACTATCAAGAGTTATGAGTGTGAATCATCTTCATCAACATTGCAGGAAAGTTCACACTTTGATCATATCCCTTTCCATACCCAGTTTTTATGCATTAGATCAATCCTCAAACATTGCATGATTAGGATCTAATTAAATTGTGGGTTTTGGGAAAGTGGATGAGGTATTACATATTACCTGTTTTATTATAAACCCTTGGAAGTTACTTCTACGTTTTCTTATATTGCCATGCTATGCTAGTATACGTGGATTGGGCGAGTGTATCCATGACAGATGTGAGATTTAAATTAATGGTTTATTTAAGGTGGCAACTTTAATACACATCTGGGTGGATTGAGGTACCTGGGTATTCCAGGATTGCCTGTTTTTCTTTATGGACCGCCACCCAGGCTCAAAGGGATCATGATATTATTCATGCTAGAAACTTCCGTGTGCAGCCACAAGCTACTATGGGCTCTAGCATAGTTGGCTAAGTCGTGCAAACTCTTACAGTGGTAGACTAGCAGATGTAGGGGATGTAGGTTGGTACTGTCTACCCGTTCGTAAGGTGCTAGCGCTTCAGAAAGACTATGTCTCGGTCATCCGTTTCTCAAACACCATGTAGTGCGAGTATCCCAACGGAGGAGATCGAGTCTTGTGGGGAAAAGTGCACAAACCTCTGCAGAGTGTACAAACTAATCATGGTTGGCCGTGTCCCCAGTTATGGACATCTTGAGTATCTAGTACTTGGATTATCATGCGAATCTCATCATGTTACTTCAAATAATTTTGGTGGGTTAATGATGATATTTTTAATTGGGATTGATAATGCTGTCAACCATTCTCAATGTTTAACAACCACCATGATAGTTAAATAAAATTTATTCCTTTGCAGTAGGGAAAAATTGGCTTTTCGCAAAAACATTATAACCATAGAGCTTTTCCACCAGCCAAATATGCATGTAGTGATAGCCTTTATTCGTCATTATCCTATGGTGTGATTTGCGGTACATTCAATGTCTTGACCCTTTGTGGATGCAACGTCTCATGTTGCGTGATCTTCTGACGAGTAAGTGATACGTTAGGGTTCTGATTTCTACACTCAACTTTGCCGTTGGTGTTGATGGGAATCCACAACCTTGTTACTTCCACTTTTTGGATTGAGGTAATAGTATTTACGTTACTTTATACATGTGATTTACCTCTGTTATAAATCCTCGAGTACTGTGTGTGTCAGCATACCGATCCAGGGATGACACTTAAGCACAGAGACTTGATCCATTCGGGTCGGGTCGCTACAAGATGGTATCAGAGCACATGTTGACTGTAGGACGTGACCTTAGAAACTAGCAAGCCCATAGGAAAGATTTCCTCTACAACTTTCTTTTCAAAAAGATCTCTTACCTCTCTTCTCTTCTGAGCTTATTCAAATATTCCTTTCTAGTTAGACTATACCCTTTCCCCTTTTGACCACATGAAGATTCGGCTGATGAGACCACTCCAAGAAGTACAAGATATCGGACAACTAAGACTACTTTGGAATAAAGAGGATTTTTACCGTGCATTACAATGATGGAAACTACAACAGTGAAGACTCCGAAGACTTGGAGAATTTGAAGGCTTTGAAGAATTCCTAGATTTGTATGACCTAGGAAGGCTACCTTTATGGAACCTGGCAGACTATGGAAGCTGTCAATACCCGAGATTAAAGTGTATCGAAGAAAGACCGGAACATGGAGCATCAAAACTCAAAGTCAACTGACTATTGACTGTTGACATCACCCTGATGTCATGCTGACATCATAATGGAATTTTCCTAATTAATTTATTTATTTTAATTCTAAAAATGTTTTAGAACTGTGAAAATTTATATAAAATAATCCGTAGCCCGGATGAAAATACTTTGTACATGAAAGTTGCTCAGAACAACGAGACGAATCCGAATACGCGACCCGTTCGTCTGCCACATGCCCCTAACTACCTGAACATGCAACTTTCCCCCTCCGGTTTGTCTGTCCGAAAATGCCAAACTTTGGGGAAACATTCCCGGATGTTCTACCCCTTCGCCGGTATCGTGTAACGCCGCCTTAGAACACGCCTAACTACGCGTATCGTCATGTCATGCTTAGTGTTGCAACTGTATGTTGTATTTACTGTTTCTTCCCCCTCTTCTCTTCCGTAGACCCCGTGATGGCTGCCGATGCCGCTGTGATCGACTATGTCGACGATGACCCCTCCTTGCCAGAGCAACCAGGCAAGCCCCCCCCCTTTGATCATCCCGATATCGCCCATTCTATACTCTCATGCTTGCATTAGATTTTGCTACCGTTATTGTTTGCTCCTATTCTGATGCATAGCCTGCTTTTGTACCTGCTATTGTTACCTACCTGCTTCTCCTAAACTGCTTAGTATATGTTGGTTAGTGATCCATCAGTGACCCCCACTTGTCCTTGTTGCCCCTGCTTCATCATCAACGACTCGATCTACGTGATCGATGACTAGAGCCCGACACCTCACATCACAACACGCCCCTTTTGTTGCTCGACTCTGCAGAGCTACTATCGAGTGCCGAGGGTGATCCCTCATAACGCACTCCTGATGATAATTCTGTAGTGTAGCTATTCGGTCGTGGTCATCGAGGGTGATTTCCTCTTTCACCATTCCTGATACGGCTCTGTCGTTCAACACCTCAAGTGTGAACCTCGAGGGTGGTCCCTCTTACGTTCACCTTAATGATTACATTGAGTGGATTCCTCCGAGGGTGATTCCTTGGGTTTTCCCCTTGATGTTTGGACACACAGATACCTTGACATTACTTGAGACCTTTGGGAAAGTCGGGCGGGCCCGGAGAGCACCCGCAAGATGGTTCTGAGGCACGGTAGGAAGTCGAAGCACTTGAGTGGGCTAGGCTTGCCCTTGCCGTATTTCCTCGAGACGGGGCGACGGGGTCACATTATCGTGAGTCTCTGCTCGTCTCCGCAAGCTAATAATACGCTATGGTTTGGGTATTTGTTCTGAGTTGGCCTTTGGCCTTTACGCACTAACCACCACACGAGAATAGATATGGGCCTCGACGTCGCGATGTCGGTAGAAGCTTTGTCGGATGTCGATTCGGCCTTTGCGGCACGGTCGGATCGTCTTTGGCCATCCAAGGCGGTCTTTGGTATCCACCCGCTTCATAGCGACCGAGTGCAATGGGCGATGGGCCCAAGACCCCGGGGCGCTTAGGATGTAGACCGGCGGGGACCTCTCTGGTGAGCCTAGGTAGGGTTGCGACGTGTTGATCTTCCGAGGCCGGGCATTGACCCCAGAAAGGTGTGTCTGGCCAGAGTGATCGAGCTTGTTGGGTAACGTGGTGCACCCCTGCAGGGAAGATACATATTTGAATACTGTGTCCACGGTAATGGACGTTCACACTTATATCTTGATCTAATACAACTAGAAATGGATACTTAAGTTATGTGGCTCCGGGATTGCTTTCTTGCAAGGAGTCGAGGAAGGATCTCTGGGCATTATTGCTACAACATGCTTGATAATTAAACTGCTATTCTTTACTCTTCTACATGCTGCAAGATGCTTGGAGCTGCTTGAAGATGCTAGTCTTTGATAGGCTAGGACTTCCCCCCCCCCCTATTCTGGCATTCTGCAGTTCAGTCCATAGATACAACTCTTTCATTTGATACCAATGCATACTTAGTTTAGATATGATGCTTGCGAGTACTTTGGATGAGTACTCACAGTTGCTTTGCTTCCCCTTTTCCCCCTTCTTTCTTCTTTCTGGTTGCTACAACCAGATGGTGGATCCCTGGAGCCAGATGCCACCGCCGACGGATACTACTACATGGAGGCCACCAAAGACCAGGAGTAGTTAGGAGGTCCCGAGCGGAGGCCTTGCCTCTTCGATCGTGTTGCTTTTGTGCTAGCCTTCTTAAGGCATCCTTGTCTAACTTATGTCTGTACTCAGATATTGTTACTTCCGCTGACTCTTGAGTATCGAGCTTGTATTCGAGCCCTCGAGGCCCCTGGCTTGTAATATGGAGCTTGTATGACTTTCATTTGTGTCTAGAGTTGTGTTGTGATATCTTCCCGTGAGTCCCTGATCTTGATCGTACACGTTTGCGTGTATGATTAGTGTATGGTCGAATCGGGGGCGTCACACCAGTGGCAGTGACAGCTGACACCCCTCTGTCATCTCCCACTGTCAAGGTACAATAAAAGGCCTCAGACTCTGCCGGCCTAGGCTCAACTAAACTCTCGTCAGAAGGGATCATGCATATGTTACAAAATTCAGTAAGTGGTATCTGACGGGTTTCAACATATAAATTAAACTGCACCTAAGGAGGGTTATTCCTAGGAAGGAAAGTAAAACTTTGAACAAAGATGTTTGTGAGGAGATGATACTGTTCACATTCAGCTGCGATGAAGTCGGTGAGACCGACATTAGCAGCATATTGTGTGAACTCTTGAAGGATTCTAGCCTCTTCCATGAACTGGGTGTGCGGCCATTCGCACGGCTGTACTTCCGCTAACGTCCGAGGATGGAGATCACTGTCAGACGACTCCCCAATAACACCCTTGGAGTTCTTCTTAGAAGCAAACTTCCTAAAGATATTCATCTTTTTCCTATGAACAAAAATTCTGAAATTTTTAGTCCACAAACTTTTCTCAACAGAACTTCACAAAATTGATAGCAACTACTCATAGGGATACATAGAGGCCATAGCAAGCATTCAAACTACTTAGAACTCTAAGAATTCAACATGCAAGCTCATCTACAGCAGCACCAAGAGTAGCTAATTATTCAAAATATAAACCACTAAAACAAAAACTAATTGGACAAACGGTGGAGTCACATACCAAGCGACAATCCCCCCAAATAGTTTTGTCAATGGAGCTTCGAGCAAAGAGATTGAAATCCGCGGGTTTGAGAGCTAGAACAAGGGAGAGAGAGAGCAATGGAGAATTTTTTTCTGGAGGTAGGTGATGATATGGTGTAAAGATATAAGTGAGGGGGCCCACTTGGGGACCACAACCCACCAGGGCGCACTTGGGGTTCCTGGCGCGCCCAGGTTGGTCGTGCCCACCTAGTGCACCTCCCTCTGATATTATTTGCACCAGAAATTCTTAAATATTCAGAAAAAATGTATTAAATTTTCAGAGCAATCTGAGAACTTTTATTTTTGAGTCATTTTTTATTGTACGGGAAATTCAAAAAACAGACAAAAGATGGAATTTTATTTTATTTAACTAATAAAAATAGAAAATAAAAGGTAGGGACGGAAGGTAGTGCTTACTAAATTCATCAACTTCATACCTCTAAAAAATGATCCATTAATAAGGTTGATCGGGTCTTACTAACAACCACTTTCGATTAGCATGAAACCAAAGAACTTTTGTAAATCACTAAGTTACCTCAATGGGGATATGATTGTCCCCAACAATAAGCATTTCATATTTCTTTTCGACAGTAGGTAGAGGTATTTGAAAACTTCCAATAGTGATTGTCGGAGATTTTTCAATAACATTAATACCATTCACTTGGAATTGTTTCTTCGGAAAGTGCATCGTATGCTCATTACCATTGATATGAAAAGTGACCTTGCTTTTATTGCAATCAATAACAACCCCTATAGTATTCAAGAAGGGTCTACCAAGGATAATCGACATGTTGCCGTCCTCGAGCATCTCAAGTATAACAAAGTCAGTCAAAATAGTAACATTAGCAACAACAAGGGGCATATCCTCACAAATACCGATCGGTAAGGCAGTTGATTTGTTAGCCATTTGCAATGATATTTTAGTAGGTGTGAGTTTATTCAAATCAAGTCTTTTATATAAAGAGAAAGGCATAACACTAACACCAGCTCCTAAATCACACAAATAAGTTTTCACATAATTTCTTTTGATGGAGCAAGGTATAGTTGGTATTCCCTGATCTCCAAGTTTTTTAGGTACTCCATCCTTAAAATTATAATTAGAAAGCATGGTGGAGATTTCAGCTTCCGGTATTTTTCTCTTATTAGTGATGATGTCTTTCATATACTTTGCATAAGGAGGCATTTTCAAGATATCAGTCAAGCAAGTACACAAAAAGACTGGCCTCAGCATTTCAAAGAAAGCGTTCAAATTCTTCATCATCTTTCTTTTTAGTTGACTTAGGTGGAAAGGGCATAGGTTTTTGAACCCACGGTTCTCTTTCTTCACCGTGTTTTCTAGCAAGAAAGTCTCTTTTACCATACCTTTTATTCTTAGGTTGTGGGTTATCAAGATCAACTGGTGGTTCTATCTCAACATCATTGTCTGGTTCTTTATTTATTTGTTTGAGTATTTTCATGAACCTCATCATTATCATTTCCATTATCAGAAGGTGAGTGTTCATTACCAGACTGAGTTTCAGCATCAGAGATAGAAGTTTCATTATCATTATCAGGAGGTTTTTCTACTTCAGGTTCACTAGAAGCACGTGAAGCCCTATCATTTTTCTTCTTCTTTTTCTTTCTAGAAGGACTAGGTGCACTAGTGTTATTTCTTTGTGAGTCCTGTTCAATTCTTTTTGGGTGTCCCTCAGGATAAAGTGGTTCCTGAGTCATTTTACCTCCTCTAGTTGCAACTCTAATAGCAAAGTCATGTATGTTGTTATTCATTTCATCAAGCATTTCTCTTTGAGATTTAGCAACTTGTTCTAACTGAGTTTGAACCATAGAAGCATGCTTTCCAACACCTCTAACATCATTTGTGATTCTAAATAACAAGTCACTCAAGCGAGCAATCATATCAGAATTATATTTCAATTATTTCATAACATTTGCATTGAAGTGATCTTGTTTCCTAATGTATTTTTCAAACTCATAAAGGCATTGGCTAGGGTGCATATTGTGAGGATTGTAATTATCATTGAACTTCATTAGAGAATTTACCTCTACCACCTTAGGCAGGGGTGGTGTATTAAGCCCATGTATTTCTTCAATAGGAGGGAAAATTTTAACATCCTCAGCTTTAATACCCTTTTCCTTCATAGATTTATTTGTCTCTTGCATATCTTTAGGACTGAGATATAATATACCCCTATTCTTTGGGGTGGGTTTAGGCGGTGGTTCAGGAAGAGTCCAATCATCATAATTTTTCAACATGTTACTCAATAATTCTTCAGCTTGCCCAACAGTTCGTTCCCTGAAAACACAACCAGCACAACTATCTAGGAAATCCCTAGAAGCATCGGTTAGTCCATTATAGAAGATATCAAGTATTTCATGTTTCTTAAGAGGATGATTAGGAAAAGCATTAAGTAATTGGAAAAGCCTCCCCCAAGCTTGTGGGGGACTCTCTTCTTTAATTTGCACAAAGTTAAATATTTCCTGTAAGGCATCTTGTTTCTTATGAGCAGAGAAATATTTTTCAAAGAAGTAATAAATCATATCCTAGGGACTACGCACACAACCAGGAGCAAGAGTATTGTACCGAGATTTAACATCACCCTTTCATGAGAACGGAAATAATTTGAGAATAAAGTAATAGCAAGTCTTCTCATCATGAGTAAAAAGGGTGGCTATGTCATTCAACTTAGTAAGATGTGCCAGAACAGTTTCAATTTCATAACCATGGAAAGGATCAGATTCAACCAATATAATTAACTCTGGGTCGACAGAGAATTCATAATCCTTATCATCAATAAAGATAGGTGAAGTAGCAAACTTAGGATCATATTGCATTCTAGCATTCAGAGATTTTTCTTTATACTTGCATAATAATTTCTCTAGATCATCTCTATCCTTACAAGCAAGAATGTCTCTATTTGTCTCCTAATTCATAACATAACCTTCCAGTACCTTAGGCAATTCATATCTAGGAAGGTTAAATCTAGCAGGTGTTTCAAGAATTTTAGTTTCAAGCTCATCATTAGATTCAACACATCATGTTGTATTACTCTAGTAATTTGTTCATCAAGAAAATCACCAAGTGGCACATCTGTTGGGGAACGTATCATGCAATTTCAAAATTTTCCTACGATCACGTAAGATATATCTAGGAGAGCCATATATAGCAACGAGACAGGGAGAGTGTGTCCATGTACCCTCGTAGACCGAAAGGGGAAGCGTTAGATTAACGCGGTTGATGTAGTCGAACGTCTTGACGATCCAACCGATCCAAGTACCGAACGTACGACACCACTGTGTTCAGCAAACGTTCAGCTCGATGACGTCCCTTGAACTCTTGATCCAGTAGAGGGTCGAGGGAGAGTTCCGTCAGCACGACGGCGTGGCGATGGTGATGGTGATGTGATCCGCGCAGGGCTTCACCTAAGCACTACGATGCTATGACCGCAGGAGTAAACTATGGAGGGGGGCACCGCACATGGCTAAGAGAACTATTGGTGTGTCTTTGGGGTGCCTCCTTCCTACGTATAAAAAGGATGGGGGAGAGAGGCCGTCAGCCAGGAGGGGCGCGCCATGGGGGGCGCCCCCCCTTTTCCTTTCTTTCACCGGAGGGAATAGGAAGGAGAGGGAGAGGGAAAGGGAAGGGGGCCGCTGCCCCCTCCTCCTTGAACTATTCGGACTCCCGAGGAGGGGGGCATGAGGCCAGCCCCCGCAGGCTTCCCTCTCTCTCCCTTAGGCCCATGTTGGCCCAAAACTTCCCCGGGGGGTTCCGATAACCCCTCGGTACTCCGGTAAAATACCTGAATCACTTGGAACCATTCCGATGTCAGAATACAACCTTCCAATATATGAATCTTTACCTCTCGACCATTTCGAGACTCCTCATCATGTCCGTGATCTCATTCGGGACTCCAAACAAACTTCGGTCACCAAAACACATAACTCATAATACAAATCGTCATCGAACGTTAAGCGTGCGGACCCTACGGGTACGAGAACTATGTAGACATGACCGAGACACATCTCCGGTCAATGACCAATAGCGGAACGTGGATGCTCATATTGGTTCCTACATATTATACGAAGATCTTTATCGGTCAAACCGCATAACAACGTACGTCATTCCCTTTGTCATCGGTATGTTACTTGCCGAGACTCGATCGTCTGTATCCTCATACCTAGTTCAATCTCGTTACCGGCAAGTCTTTTTACTCGTTTCTAATGCATCATCCCATAACTAACTCATTGCTTGCAAGGCTTGTAGTGATGTGCATTACCGAGAGGGCCTAGAGATACCTCTCCGATACACGGAGTGACAAATCCTAATCCTGATCTATGCCAACACAACAAACACCTTCGAGGACACCTGTAGAGCATCTTTATAATCACCCAGTTATGTTGTGACGTTTGATAGCACCCAAGGTGTTCCTCCGGTATTCAGGAGTTGCATAATCTCATAGTCAGAGGAATATGTATAAGTCATGAAGAGATAAATAGCAATAAAACTAAATGATCATAATGCTAAGCTAACGGATGGGTCTTGTCCATCACATCATTCTCTAATGATGTGATCCCGTCCATCAAATGACAACACATGTCTATGGTCAGGAAACTTAACCATCTTTGATTAACGAGCTAGTCAAGTAGAGGCATACTAGGGACACTCTGTTTGTCTATGTATTCACACATGTACTAAGTTTCCGCTTAATACTATTTTAGCATGAATAATAAATACTTATAATGATATAAGGAAATATAAACAACAACTTTATTATTGCCTCTAGGGCATATTTCCTTCAGTCTCCCACTTGCACTAGAGTCAATAATCTTGATTAGATAGTAATAATTCTAACACCAATGGAGTCTTGGTGCTGATCATGTTTTGCTCGTGGAAGAGGCTCAGTCAACGGGTCTGCAAGATTCAGATCCGTAGGTATCTTGCAAATCTCTATGTCTCCCTCCTTAACTTGATTGCGATGGAATTGAAGCGTCTCTTGATGTGTTTGGTTCTCTTGTGAAATCTGGATTCCTTCGCTAAGGCAATTGCTCTAGTATTGTCACAAAAGATTTTCATTGGACCCGATGCACTAGTTATTACACCAAGATCGGATATGAACTCCTTCATCCAGACTCCTTCATTTGCTGCTCCCGAAGTAGCTATGTACTCCGCTTCACATGTAGATCCCGCCATGACGCTGTGTTTGGAACTATACCAATTGATAGCTCCACCATTCAATATAAATATGTATCCAGTTTGTGACTTAGAGTCATCTGGGTCAGTGTCAAAGCTTGCATCGACGTAACCATTAACGACAAGCTCTTTGTCACCTCCATAAACAAGAAACATATCCTTAGTCCTTTTCAGGTATTTCAGGATGTTCTTGACCGCTGTCCAGTGATCCACTCCTAGATTACTTTGGTACCTCCCTGCTAAACTTATAGCAAGGCAGACATCAGGTCTGGTACACAGCATTGCATACATGATAGAACCTATGGCTGAGGCATAGGGAATGACCTTCATTTTCTCTCTATCTTCTGCAGTGGTCGGGCATTGAGTCTGACTCAACTTCACACCTTGTAACACAGGCATGAACCCTTTCCTTGACTGATTCATTTTGAACTTCTTCAAAACTTTATCAAGACATGTGCTTTGTGAAAGTCCAATTAAGCGTCTTGATCTATCTCTATAGATCTTGATGCCCAATATATAAGCAGCTTCACCGAGGTCTTTCATTGAAAAATTCTTATTCAAGTATCCTTTTATGCTGTCCAGAAATTATGTATTATTTCCATTCAACAATATGTCATCCACATATAATATTAGAAATTCTACAGAGCTCCCACTCACTTTCTTGTAAATACAGGCTTCTCCAAAAGTCTGTATAAAACCATATGCTTTGATCACGCTATCAAAGCGTATATTCGAACTCCGAGAGGCTTGCACCAGCCCATAAATGGATCGCTGGAGCTTGCATACTTTGTTAGCACCTTTAGGATCGACAAAACCTTCTGCTTGCATCATATACAACTCTTCTTTAAGATATCCATTAAGGAATGCAGTTTTGACATCCATTTCCCAATTTCATAATCATAAAATGCGGTAATTACTAACATGATTCAGACAGACTTAAGCATCGCTATGGGTGAGAAGGTATCATCGTAGTCAACTCCTTGAACTTGTCGAAAACCTTTCACAACAAGTCGAGCTTTGTAGACAGTAACATTACCGTCAGCGTCAGTCTTCTTCTTGAAGATCCATTTATTCTCTACGACTTGCCGATCATCTGGCAAGTCAACCAAAGTCCACACATTGTTCTCATACATGGATCCCATCTTAGATTTCATGGCCTCAAGCCATTTCACGGAATCTGGGCTCATTATCATTTTCTCATAGTTCGTAGGTTCGTCATGGTCAAGTAACATGACCTCCAGAACAGGATTACCGTACCACTCTGCTGCGGACTGTACTGTGCTTGACCTATGAGGTTCGGTAGTAACTTGATGTGAAGTTTCATGATCATCATCATTAGCTTCCTCACTAATTGGTGTAGGAATCACTGGAACTGATTTCTGTGATGAACTACTTTCCAATTCGGGAGAAGGTACAATTATCTCATCAAGTTCTACTTTCCTCCCACTCACTTCTTTCGAGAGAAAGTCCTTCTCTAGAAAGGATCCTTTCTTAGCAACGAATATCTTGCCTTCGGATCTGTGATAGAAGGTGTATCCAACAGCTTCCTTTGGGTATCATATGAAGACACATTTCTCCGATTTGGGTTCGAGCTTATCAGGTTGAAGCTTTTTCATATAAGCATCGCGGCCCCAAACTTTAAGAAACGACTGCTTAGGTTTCTTGCCAAACCACAGTTCATATGGTGTCGTCTCAACGGATTTAGATGGTGCCCTATTGAACGTGAATGTAACCGTCTCTAAAGCATAACCCCAAACCAATAGTGGTAAATCGTTAAGAGACATCATAGATCGCACCATATGTAATAAAGTACGGTTACGACGTTCGGACACACCATTACACTATGGTGTTCCAGGATGCGTGAGTTGGGAAACTATTCCACATTGTTAATTCATAACTCAAATATTCACCTCCACTATCAGATCGTAGAAACTTTATTTTCTTTTTATGATGATTTTCTACTTCACTCTGAAATTCTTTGAACTTCTCAAATGTTTCAGACTTATGTTTCATTAAGTAGATATACCCATATCTGCTCAAATCATATGTGAAGGTCAGAAAATAATGATACTCGCCGCAAGCCTCAACACTCATCAGACCGCATACATCAGTGTGTATTATTTCCAATATGTCAGTTGCTCGCTCCATTGTTCCGGAGAATGGAGTCTTAGTCATCTTTCCCATGAGGCATGGTTCGCAAGCAACAAGTGATTCATAATCAAGTGTTTCCAAAAGCCCACCATCATGGAGTTTCTTCATGCGCTTTACACCAATATGACCTAAACGGTAGTGCCACAAATAAGTTGCACTATCATTATTAACTTTGCATCTTTTGGCTTCAATATTATGAATATGTGTATCACTACAATCGAGATTCAACAAAAATAGACCACTCATTAAGGGTGCATGACCATAAAAGATATTACTCATATAAATAGAACAACCATTATTCTCCGATTTAAATGAATGACCGTATTGCATCAAACAAGATCCAGATATAATGTTCATGCTCAAAGCTGGCACCAAATAACAATTATTCAGGTCTAAAACTAATCCCGAAGGTAGATGTAGAGGTGGCGTGCTGACGGCAATCACATCGACCTTGGAACCATTTCCCACGCGCATCGTCACCTCGTCCTTAGCCAATCTTCGTTTAATCCGTAGCCCCTATTTCGAGTTGCAAATATGAGCAACATAACCAATATCAAATACCCATGCGCTACTACAAGCATTAGTAAGGTACACATCAATAACATGTATATAAAATATACCTTTCACTTTGCCATCCTTCTTATCCGCCAAATACTTGGGGCAGTTCCGCTTCGAGGACCAATCCCTTTGCAGTAGAAGCACTCAGTCTCAGGCTTAGGTCCAGACTTGGGCTTCTTCCCTTGAGCAGCAACTTGCTTGCTATTCTTCTTGAAGTTCCCCTTCTTCCCTTTGCCCTTTTTCTTGAAACTAGTTGTCTTGTTAACCATCAACACTTGATGCTCCTTCTTGTTTTCTACCTCCACAGCCTTTAGCATTGCAAAGAGCTCGGGAATAGTCTTCTCCATCCCTTGCATATAATAGTTCATCACGAAGCATTTATAGTTGGGTGGTAGTGATGGAAGAACTCTGTCAATGACACTATCATCAGGAAGATTAACTCCCAGCTAAGTCAAGTGGTTATGATACCCAGACATTTTGAGTATATGTTCACTGACAGGACTAGTATCCTCCATCTTGCAGCTATAGAACTTGTTGGAGACTTCATATATCTCAACTCGGGCATTTGCTTGAAATATTATCTTCAACTCCTGGAACATCTCATATGCTCCATGACGTTCAAAACGTCTTTGAAGTCCCGATTCTAAGTCGTAAAGCATGTCACACTGAACTATCGAGTAGTCATCAGCTTTGCTCTGCCAGATGTTCATAACGTCCGGAGTTGCTCTTGCAGCGGGTCTTGCACCTAGCGATGCTTCCAGGACGTAATTCTTTTGTGCAGCAATGAGGATAATCCTCAAGTTATGGACCCAGTCCGTGTAGTTGCTACCATCATCTTTCAACTTAGCTTTCTCTAGGAACGCATTAAATTTCAGGGGAACGGTAGCACGGGCCATTGATCTACAACAACATAGATATGCAAAAACTATCAGGTACTAAGTTCATGATAAGTAAAAGTTCAATTAATCATATTACTTAAGAACTCCCACTTAGATAGACATCCCTGTAGTCATCTAAATGATCACGTGATCCATATCAACTAAACCATGTCCGATCATCACGTGAGATGGAGTAGTTTTCAATGGTGAACATCTCTATGTTGATCATATCTACTATATGATTCACGTTCGACCTTTCGGTCTCAGTGTTCTGAGGCCATATCTCCATATGCTAGCCTCGTCAAGTTTAACCCAAGTATTCTGCACGTGCGAAACTGGCTTGCACCCGTTGTATGTGAACGTACAGATTATCATAGCCGATCATCACGTGGTGTCTCGGCACGACGAACTGTAGCAATGGTGCATACTTAGGGAGAACACTTATACCTTGAAATTTAGTGAGGGGTCATCTTATAATGCTACCGCCATACTAAGAAAAATAAAATGCATAAAAGATAAACATCACATGCAATCAAAATATGTGACATCATATGGCCATCATCATCTTGTGCCTTTGATCTCCATCTCCAAAGCCCGTCATGATCTCCATCGTCACCGGCTTGACACCTTGATCTCCATCGTAGCATCGTTGTCGTCTCGCCAACTATTGCTTCTACGACTATCGCTACCGCTTAGAGATAAACTAAAGCAATTACATGGCGATTGCATTTCATATAATAAAGCGACAACCATAAGGTTCCTGCTAGTTGTCAATAACTTTTACAAAACATGATCATCTCATTATTTATATCTCATCACGTCTTGACCATATCACATCACAACATACCCTGCAAAAACAAGTTAGACATCCCCTACTTTGTTGTTGCAAGTTTTACGTGGCTGGTATGGGCTTCTAGCAAGAACCGTTCTTACCTACGCATCAAAACCACAAAGATTTTTCGTTAAGTGTGTTGTTTTAACCTTCAACAAGGACCAGCTGTAGTTAAACTCGATTCAACTGAAGTTGGAGAAACAGACACCCGTTGCCACCTGTGTGTGAAGCACGTCGGTAGAACCAGTCTCATGAACGCGGTCATGTACTATCGGCCCGGGCCGCTTCATCCAACAATACCGCCGAATCAAAGTAAGACATTGGTCATAAGCAGTATGACTATTATCACCCACAACTCTTTGTGTTCTACTCATGCATATCATCTACGCATAGACCTGGCTCTGATGCCACTGTTGGAGAACGTAGCATGCAATTTCAAAATTTTCCTACAATCACGCAAGATCCATCTAGGAGATGCATAGCAACAATACGGGGAGAGTGTGTCCACGTACCCTCATAGACAAAAAGCGGAAGTGTTAGATTAACGCGATTGATGCAGGCGAACATCTTCACGATCCAACCGATCCAAGTACGAACGCACGACACCTCCATGTTCATCACACATTCATCTCGATGACGTCCCTCGAACTCTTGATCCAGTAGAGGGTCAAGGGAGAGTTCCGTCAGCACGACGGCGTGGCGACGGTGATGGTGATGTGCTCGGCGTAGGTCTTCGCCTAAGCACTACGATGCTATGACCGGAGGAGTAAATTGTTGAGGGGGGCACCGCACACGGCTAAGAGAACTATTGGTGTGTCTTTGGGGTGCCCCCTGCCCACGTCTATAAAGGGTGGGGGAGAGAGGCCGGCCGCCAGGAGGGGTGCGCCATGGGGGGAGTCCTACTTGGAGTCCTAGTCCAAGTAGGATTCACCCCCTTTCCCTTTCTTCCACCGGAGGGAATAGGAAGGAGAGGGAGAGGGAAAGGGAAGGGGGCACCGCCCCCTCCTCCTTGTCTTATTCGGACTCCCTAGGAGGGGGGAGCGCGGCCACCCCCACGGGCTTCCCTCTCTCTCCCTTAGGCCCATGTTGGCCCAACACTTCCCCAGGGGGTTCCGGTAACCCCTCGGTACTCTCGTAAAATACCCGAATCACTCGGAACCATTCCGATATCCGAATACAACCTTTCAATATTTGAATCTTTACCTCTCGACCATTTCGAGACTCCTCGTCATGTCCGTGATCTCATCCGGGACTCTGAACAATCTTCGGTCACCAAAACACATAACTCATAATACAAATCGTCGTCGAACGTTAAGCGTGCGGACCCTACGGGTTCGAGAACTATGTAGACATGACCGAGACACATCTCCGGTCAATAACCAATAGTGGAACTTGGATGCTCATATTGGTTCCTACATATTCTACGAAGATCTTTATTGGTCAAACCACATAACAACATACGACATTCCCTTTGACATCAGTATGTTACTTTCCCAAGATTCGATCGTCGGTATCATCATACCTACTTCAATCTCATTACCGGCAAGTCTCTTTACTCGTTCCGTAATGCATCATCCCGTAACTAACTCATTGTTTGCAAGGCTTATAGTGATGTGCATTACTGAGGGGGCCCATAGATACCTCTCCGATACACGGAGTAACAAATCCTAATCTTGATCTATGCCAACTCAACAAACACCTTCGGAGACATCTGTAGAGCATCTTTATAATCACCCATTTACATTGTGACGTTTGATAGCAGACAACGTGTTCCTCTGGTATTCGGGAGTTGCATAATCTCATAGTCAGAGGAATAAGTATAGGTCATGAAGAGAGCAATGGCAATAAAACTAAACGATCATAATGCTAAGCTAACGGATGGGTCTTTTCCATCACATCATTCTCTAATGATGTGATCCCGTTCATCAAATGACAACACATGTCTATGGTCAGGAAACTTAACCATCTTTGATTAACGAGCTAGTCAAGTAGATGCATACTAGGGACACTCTGTTTGTCTATGTATTCACAGATGTACTAGGTTTCCGGTTAATACAATTCTAGCATGAATAATAAATATTTATCATGATATCAGGAAATATAAATAACAACTTTGTTATTGCCTCTAGGGCATATTTCCTTAAACATCATTATCATCAAGCAAGGTACTAGCATCATCATAAGTATCATTCATAGCAGAAGTAGCATCATCAATAACTTGCAACATATTAGGATTAATAGTATGTGGTGGTGTTGCGAGTTTACTTATAACAGAAGGTGAACCTAAAGCAGAACTAGATGTCAGTTCCTTACCTCCCCTCGTCTTGGAGGGATAAATCTTGGTCTTAGCATCCTTCAGATTCTTCACAGTGATAAATTGATAATAATCCCAAGTGACTCAACAAATAAAGCTATGCTCGCTGGCAACGGCGCCAGAAAAAGGTCTTGATAACCCACAACTATAGGGGATCGCAACAATTTTCGACGGTAGAGTATTCAACCCAATTTATAGATTTGACACAAGGGGAGCCAAAGAATATTTGAAGGTATTACTAGCTGAGTTGTCAATTCAACCAGACCTGGAGATTAATTATCTGCAGCAACGTGATCAGTAGCAAAGTAATATGATAGCTTGGATAATAGTGACAGCAGTAACAATAACGGTAACAATGATAGTAGTAGTTTTGTAACAAGTGTAACAATAGTGATAGCAATGTTAACTTAGCAAGAACAATATAAGATAAGTTCGTAGGCATTGGATCGGTAATTTGTTGGATGATATTCATCATGAGATAGTTATAACCTAGGGCGATACGGCACTAGCTCCAGTTCTTCAATATAATGTAGGCATTTATTCCGTAAATAGTCATGCATGCTTATGGAAAGAACTTGCATGACATATTTTGTCCTACCCTCTCGTGGCAGCGGGGTCCAAATGGAAACTAAGGGATATTAAGGCCTCCTTTTAATAGAGAACCGGAACAAAGCATTAACACACAGTGATTACATGAACTCCTCAAACTACGGTCATCACCGGGAGTGGTCTCGACTATTGTCACTCCGGGTTGCCGATCATAACACGTAGTAGGTGACTATAACTTGCAAGATCGGATTTAGAACATGGATATATTGGTGATAACATAAACGGTTCAGATCTGAAATCATGGCACCCGGGCCCAAAGTGACAAGCATTAAGCATGGCAAAGTGATAGCAACATTAATCTTAGAGCATAGTGGACACTAGGGATCGTGCCCTAACAAAACTAACTCTATTACATGATGAATCTCATCCAACTCCTCACCGACAAGCAAGCCTATGAAGGAATTACTCACTCCCGGTGGGGAGCATCATGGAATTGGCGATGGAGAAGGGTTGGTGATGACAAAGAACGAAGATCCCCCTCTCCGAAACCCCAAACGGACTCCAGATATGGTCTCCCTATGAAGAAAAGGAGGTGACGGCGGCTCCGTCTCGTGGATCACGATAATTCTTTTTTCCTGATTTTTTCTGGAAAAAAGGATTTATAGTGTCGGTTTCAGGGTCTGCGGGGCCACCAGGTGGGGACAACTCACCTGGGCGCGCCAGGAGGGTGGCGCCCTGGTGGGTTGTGCTCACCCAGGTGCCCCCCTCTGGTGGATCTTGGCTCCAGAAATTCTCTTTATTGATATAAAAATTCCTCCCGAAGTTTCGTTCCATTCTGAGAACTTTTATTTCTGCACAAAAACAACACCATGGTAGTTCTGCTGAAACAGTGTCAGTCTGGGGTTAGTTTCATTCAAATCATGCAAATTAGAGTCCAAAACAAGAGAAAAGGCGTTAGGAAAAGTAGATACGTTGGAGACGTATCAGTAAACAAGGCAGAAGCACACTCTGAATCTTTTTTTTCTCTTTTTTTGCTCTGCAACATTTTTTTGGAGAAAGTCTACACATGGTCTAAGAACTGCTTATCCAGAATTTTGTAGACTTAGTTTGTTTTAAACTGGAACTATTTTTCTTCTACGGGTGGCAGGGAAGTTGGGGAGTCCGACTTGGTCGCGACTCATACTATTACATGAACTAGAAATCAATAACAAAGAAGTAAATACTAGACTCGGAATCGGATTGGTGGCGGAGATGAATCTAGTGGAACTCGGACTGGTGGCGAATATATGTAGGGGCGGTGGAACACAGACTGGTGGAGAATTTGTGATGGAGGTGGACTCGGGTTGGCGTGATAGCGGTGGATGTGTGGTGGTGTATATGGAGTCAGATTGGCGACGGATATGCGATGGTGGTATATGGCAGCGGTGACGATGATGGTGGTATATGGCAGCGGTGATGACGGTGGTGTGCCGACGGTGATGACGAGATGGTGCGGCAGCGTGACAACCCGTGAACAGAACGTGAAACTCTAAGGGACTAGACGCTATGACCAGGAAATCGACACGACGATGCAACCGCAAATTCAACAAAGCAAAAGCACTGAAAAGATTATGCCAATGCTTAGATTGGTTCGGATATAATGAACGAACCCGTTTTTTTGGGATTTTTCATGGATTGTAGGTTTGAAGAACATATGCAATCTAGACTACGAAAACTGGTAAAAATTTCACCGAGCAACTTGGAAATTTGATACCACTTGACAGAGGCGAAAGGTGTCCCGTCTTTCGATGAGATGGTGGCTATCATTTTCAGTGCAGTAGACTTTGACGATTCGACTATGAATGTGAGAGGACATCGCACCTTACCAATAGTTAAACCAACTCCGAGAGATTATGGACCATGCCAGAGCACAATCAACCTGACCACAAAAGTCTATTTCCTGCACGCAAACAAAGAACAAGCAAGAAATTGAATTTGCAATCTGAATATTGTGAATAAAAGAGGAAAGCTTTTGTTAATGAAAGTGAGGTTCTATGACGTCTTGGTCTGGTCGCTGAACACAAACAAAGGATGCAAGTTGCAGTTATGGTGAACTTTAATCTAAACAAAACCCAAGTCTAAACTGTGCCTTAAGGACTATATTTATAGGGGAAAAGAGAGGGGATTTGATCCACCCTTGGCAAGGTGGGACTAAAACACCTCATGAGTCGTTTCCTCTACAATACAAACTCTAAAACCAGCCTATGAAGTAGTATTTTGAAATTACATGGGCCTGGCTCAAAACTAAGGTGACACAACATGCTATGGACGAAATTTATGATAGGGCATCTTGTATATTTCGTCCATATCCTTGTATGTTTTCATGGAGGCTACAATGTGCTAAAAACTCTATCAGACACGCTGTTATGGTTCCCTTCGGACGTGCCTTCATATCCATGCTTGATCCTGCTCCAGCCTTCATCCCTCTTGTCCATGCAAGGCCCATCATTAGTAATCAACATAAATGTATCTATTTTAGGCAGTCCTACTTCTTGAGCTTGCGTTGATTTTTTCCTTGAAGAGGAAAGGATGATGCAGCAAAGAAGAGATAAGTATTTCCCTTAGTTAAGAACCAGGGTATCAATCCAATAGGACACACAATCAAGACCCCAATATATGCACCTGCACAAACTAACAAACACTTGCACTCAACGCGGAAAAGGGGTTGTCAATCCCTTCACGATCACTTGCAAGAGTGAGGTCTAATAGAGATAGATATAAAAGATAAGTAAAAGGTAAGATAAAGTAAATATAAATAAATTGCAGCAAGGTATTTTCGGGTTTTGGTTCTATAGATCTGATAATATGTGATGGAAAATAGACCCGGGGGCCATAGGTTTCACTAGAGGCCTCTCTCTTGAATAAAGCATACGGCGGGTAAACAAATTACCGTTGAGCAATTGATAGAAAAGCGCAAAGTTATGACAATATCTAAGGCAATGATCATGAATATAGGCATCATGTCTGTGACAAGTAGACCAAAACGATTTTGCATCTACTACTATTACTTCACACATCGACCAACTCCTGCCTGCATTTAGAGTATTACGTTCATAAGAACAGAGTAACGCCTTAAGAAAGATGACATGATGTAGAGGGATAAACTCAAGCAATATGATATAAACCCCATCTTTTTATCCTTAATGGCAATAATAAAATACGTGTCTCGCTACCCCTACTGTCATTGGGTGAGGACACGGGAAGATTGAACCAATCACAAAGCACCTCTCCCATTGTAAGAAAAACCAATCTAGTAGGCCAAACCAAATCGATAGATCAGAGAGAAATACTAAGCTATCTCAATCATGGATAAAAGAGTTCAGAGAAGACTCAAATAATATTCATAGATAATCTGATCATAAACCCACAATTCATTGGATCTCAACAAATGCACTGCAAAAGCAGATTACATCAAATAGATCTCCAAGAACATCAAGGAGAACATTGTATTGAAGATCAAAGAGAGAGAAGAAGCCATCTTGCTACTAGCTATGGACCCTTAGGTCCATGGTAAACTACTCACGCTTCATCAAAAGGGCAACACGGTTGGTGTAGAGGCCCTCCGTGATCGAATCCCCCTCCGGCGGAGTGTCGAAAAAGGCCCCAAGATGGAATCTCACGAGAACAGAAGCTTGCTACGGCGGAAAAGTATTTTTGGTGTGCCCTCTGACGTAAGGGGAATATTTGGGTATTTATAGTGCTAGAGTTAGGGTTAGAAGGTCTCTGAGGGGCCCACAAGCCTAGGGAGCACCCCCCTAGGGCATGTGGCCTTCTCGTAGGTCTTCTGGCCTCCTCCCGAAGTTTCCTAGGTTTCTTCTAGTCTGAGAAAAATCATCGTAAAGTTTTATTCCGTTTGGTATTGATTTCTGTAAAAGCCAAAAACAAGGAAAAACAAAGAATCGCACCTTTGGGCACTACATTAATAAGTTAGTCTAAAAAATAGTATAAAATAGCATACTAATGCATATAAAACATCCAAAACAGATAATATAATAGCATGGAACAGTAAAAAATTATAGATACGTTGGAGACGTATCAGGCATGCCCAAGCTTAATTCCTGAACGCGTCTTGGTAGGTAAATGATAAAAACAGAATTTTTGATGTGGGACGATACCTAACATATGTACCAATGCAATTCTTCTTATTGTGGCATGAATATTCAGATCCATAAGATTCAAACCAAAAGCTTAATATTGACATAAAAACAAGAATACTTCAAGCATACTAATAAAGCAATCATGTCTTCTCAAAATATCATGGCTAAAGAAAGTTAGCCCTACAAATTCATAAAGTGTTTTCATGCTCTATCTTCATCACACAAAGTATTTATCATGCACAACCCCGATGATAAGCCAAGCAATTGTTTCATACTTTTAATGTTCTCAAGCCTTTTCAACTTTCACGCAATACATGTCCGTGAGCCATGGATATAGCACTATAGGTGTGAGGGAGTCCTGGATTAGGGGGTATCCAGACAGCCGGACTATATTCTTTGGCCGGACTGTTGGACTATGAAGATACAAGATTGAAGACTTCGTCTCGTGTCCGGATGGGACTCTCCTTGGCGTGGAAGGCAAGCTTGGCGATACGGATATGTACATCTCCTCCCTTGTAACCGACTCTGTGTAACCCTAGCCCCGTCCGATGTCTATATAAACCGGAGGGTTCAGTCCGTAGGACAACAACAATCATACCATAGGCTAGCTTCTAGGGTTTAGCCTCTACGATCTCGTGGTAGATCAACTCTTGTACTACTCATATTATCAAGATCAATCAAGAAGGAAGTACGGTATTACCTCCATCGAGAGGGCCCGAACCTGGGTAAACATGGTGTCCCCTGCCTCCTGTTACCATCCGCCTTAGACGCACAGTTCGGGACCCCCTACCCGAGATCCGCCGGTTTTGACACTGACATTGGTGCTTTCATTGAGAGTTCCACTGTGCCGTCGCCGTAAAGCTGGATGGCTCCTTCGATCATCAATAACAATGTGGTCCAGGGTGAGGTTTTCCTCCCCGGATAGATCTTTGTATTCGGCGGCTTCGCACTGCGGGCCAACTCGCTTGGCCATCTGGAGCAGATCGAGAGCTACGCCCCTGGCCACCAGGTCAGGATTGGAAACTTGAATTACACTGCCAATATCCGCGGAGACTTGATCTTCGACGGATTCGAGCCCATGCCAGGTGTGCTGCACGATCATGATGAGCATGATGTAGCTATGCCGTTGGACAGTGTTCGGGAAATCACGCCAGCAACCACTCCGGCCTTCAATCCGGAACAGATTGCGCCATCCGAGGACGGGCGGATAGACCCCGCCTTGGAGGCCGCACCCTCAATGGCGATAGAGCCGAATACTGACCTTACCCCTCACGAAAGCCGTGACGCCGAACCAATGGACTCGTCTCCAGCTACGGACTCTGAACCGCCTGCGCCCATGCCTATCGAATCCGATTGGGCGCCGATCATGGAGTTCACCTCCGCGGATATCTTTCAGCACTCGCCCTTCGGCGATGTACTAAACTCATTAAAGTCTCTCACCCTGTCAGGAGAACCTTGGCCGAACTATGTCCGGCTAGAATGGGATGCGGATGATGAAGAAATTCACTCCCCACCACCACCCACTTAGTAGCCACTATCGATGATTTAACCAACATGCTAGATTTCGACACGGAAGACATCGACGGTATGGACAACAATGCAGGAGACGAACAGGAACCACCGCCAATAGGGTGCTGGACTGCTACTTCATCACATGACATATACATGGTGGATACACCCAAAGAAAATAATGACGAGGAATGGAAGGATGCAGCGAAAGATAGCTCCCTCGAGAAGCAATCAAAACGGCGCCGTAGGCGCCGCTCCAAATCCTGCCTCGGCAAAAACAATGATAACAGCGCAAGAAGAAACAATACCCCGGTCGACTCCGGAGGAAACAATGACCAAATAGACCCAGGGACAGAGCAGGGTGAGACATCGGATGATGAACAAAGTACGGAGCCGCTGTCCAAAGACGGCGACGCCGAGCGTCAATCTAATCAACCCATCTCCAGAGAAGAGAACAGTCCGGATGACGATGAACATATCATCCCGGAAAGGCAGCTGGAGCAAGAGAACCTCCATAAAAAGCTTATCGCCACTGCGAGGAGTCTGAAGAAGCAGAAGCAAAGGCTCAAGGCCGCACAAAATACACTCATCAGTAGATGGAACAAAGTGCTCGATAAAGCAGAAAAGTATGGTGGCAGACGCCACATGAAGAGCTACCCAAAGCGAAAGCTGCTGCCTGAATTCGACGATGAGGCCTTAGAGCCCCCACAGCCAAAAAATAAACCTGCCGACCGGTCGGATCGACGACCTCGTGGCCGCGATAGAGCGGCCAACGAGGCCGCACATAAGTCAGTACATGACCCACGCGAGGACTCGCATCAAAGGGCCGGCGCAACCAGATCCATCTACGGATCAAGGAAACGCGCTCCAGCACTCAACCAAAACCAAATATCACAACCATCCGAACGCCATGGTACATCTAATTACAGGGGTGCCGCACACCCCCTATGTTTCACCGATGAGGTACTGGACCACAAATTTCTAGAAGGATTCAAACCAGTGAACATAGAGGCGTATGACGGAACTACAGACCCAGGGATCTGGATTGAGGACTTTATCCTCCATATTCATATGGCTCGCGGAGACGATCTCCATGCCATCAATTACTTGCCCCTCAAGCTCAAAGGACCAGCTCGACACTGGCTAAAAAGCCTCCCCGAAAACTCCATTGGAAGTTGGGAGGAGCTCGAGGATGCTTTTCGGGCTAACTTTCAAGGGACTTATGTCCGACCTCCGAAGGCAGACGATTTAAGTCATATAATTCAACCGCCCGGAGAGTCAGCTCGAAAGCTTTGGGATAGGTTTCTCACTAAGAAGAACCAAATTGTCGACTGTCCGGACGCCGAAGCCGTAGCAGCTTTCAAGCACAGCGTCTGAGACGAATGGCTTGCCAGACACCTCGGCCAAGAAAAATCAAGAACAATGGCAGCCCTAACAAGCCTCATGACCCGCTTTTGTAGCGAGGACAACTGGTTAGCCCGAAGCAGCACCAGCGACCCAAGCACATCCGAAGTCAGGGATGGCAATGGAAAACCACGACGCAGTAAAAACAAGCGCCGGAACAAAGAAGACAGCCCAGATAACACGGCGGTAAACGCCGGATTCAGGGGCTCTCGACCGGGTCAGCGGAAAAAGCCCTTTAAAGGCAACAAAGATGGACCGACCAGCCTAAACAAGATTCTAGACAAACTATGTCAGATCCACGGCACCACCGATAAACCTGGAAATCATACCCACAGAGATTGCTGGGTCTTCAAGCAGGCCGGCAAGATAAACGCCGAACACAAGGGGGAGGACACACCAAGCGAAGACAAGGATGAGCCTCGCCAGCAACGCACTGGGGGACAAAAAAATTCCCACCAGAAGTCAAAACAGTAAATGTGATCCACGTGACAAAGAGGAGAAGCAAATATGCACTCCGAAATACACGAGCCGTAGAGCCCATCACCCCTGAGTTCTACCCTTGGTCTGCCTGCCCGGTCACTTTTGATCGCAGGGATCACCGAATAAGCATCCGGCATGAAGGATCAGCTGCCTTGGTGCTAGACCCAATAATAAATGGATACCATCTCACGCGAGTCCTTATGGACGGCGGCAATAGTCTAAATCTGATATATAAGGACACCATCCGCAAAATGGGGATAAACCCAACAAAAATCAGCCACAGTAATACTACCTTCAAGGGAGTAATACCAGGCACAGACGCCCTCTGCACGGGCTCTCTAGTACTAGAGGTTGTGTTCGGCTCACCCGACAACTTCCAAAGCGAAAAGTTAACCTTCGACATTGCTCCATTCCGAAGTGGCTATCAAGCACTACTCGGACGAGCGGCTTCGCCGTTTTATTGCAATACCGCATTACGCTTTACTCAAGCTTAAAATGCCCGGTCCGCGTGGCATCATCACGATACATGGAAATGTTGAGCGCTCCTTACGAAAGCGTAAGAATGTACGGCTGCTTTAACAGCCGAACAATCGGACGGCCTCACCACCGTAATGTATGACCGGTCGTTAAGACCACGTATACCGCAGTTAGACGAGTCCGGCTAATCATTGGATAGAGATTGGTTTGATGGTTATACCCTTACAGACGGTACCAGGGGCTTCTCAGCGATAATTCGGCTCAACTTTACCCATCTTGATTTTTAAATGGTTTATTTAAAATAGCCAATTTTTTGCACGACAACTTTCAACTAAGTTCCTTTCCTTTACAGATGACAATCGTGCTACACCCGTCAAGGATACGGCACAACGGAGACACAGGCGCAGACGTGCAGCAGGGACCCATTCAAAGGTTTCTCTTTAGATTAAGACCCTGCATAAACCTTTTTTTTACTGTCTTTTGTTGTTCACATCCTCTGGATTCTTAATACAAGCGAGAAGGATGCTGACATTCTTGGCATGTGGCCACGTCAGAATATTGCTCGTACCCGGACACTAGGGGCTCATTATCCAAGGGCATCGTTTAGCCCGGTATATATTTCAAAGACCGAATACCTTAGGGAGTGTCCAGCATCGCGAGTTTGGCCTTATATGCATCATCTCCGAATCATGTCTTTGGTCAAATGTTGGGTTGCCCGGCTCCTGTGTTTTGCTACCTTACGTTCCGCTCTATCGGCTAAGGCGGCACCAGGAGAACTACTGCGATTGTGCCCTGGTTCGGCCAGACGAGCACCTCAGTAGAGAAAGCCGAAAACAGACTGTCATGATAAAGCGCGAGACTGGTCAACCACTCGATGACCTAGCGGAATCTTCGGGATTCCTACACATTAACGAAGGGCCGTTTCCCGGTTAGGCATGTACGCGCCCCGTATTCGAATGAGCGCCGAGCCACCAGGGGCTATATAGTAGCCCCACTATCAAACTCCTATGGGTAAGTGAAAGTGTTAAAGCAATATAGTCCGATTGCCTAGTTCGCTGTGCTATCACCTCCTTAATGGACCAAGACGTTGGATCAAGTGTGAACACCGTCTTCTGCGAACACCCACGCATATAAGCCGACGACTGCAAACTTTCAGGTTATATACATATATACATAAACGGCCGCACAGGAGGAATCATAATACTTTCAGGCAAAAGTATAAAAATAGCCCTTACAATTCAGTAAAACATTGTTTTCCAATGGGAATACATGTCACTGGAACATAATATTCTTCGAGCACTGAGCTTCTATTGAACGAGCGCCTTCAAGGACTTCGTCAAAGTAGTGCTCGGCAGCTACTCGGCTAACGGCTGAACTCGGGGTTGCAATTGCGGTGGCTTCCATCTCTGCCCAGTATGTCTTGACACGGGCAAGCGCCATCCACGCACCCTGATGCACGCCGACCTCTTCATAGCGTCGATGCGCGGCAAAGCACCAAGGAACTGCTGCACCAAACTAAAATAAATGTTCGGCCTTGGCCCTTCCGGCCATAGATGATCCACAACAGACCTCATGGCGAGCTCGGACAACCTATGGAGCTCGGCCCATTCGGCCATCCACTCATTTAAAGGAAGCGGACGCGCTGGAACGTTAAATTGTGACCAGAACAGCTTCTCCACTTCGCGATCTTGCTGATCTTTGAAGAATTCGGCCGCATCAGCGGCACTTGCTGCCAAGTCCAGATAAGCGTCTGCAGAACTCCACAGCCGATCCAAAGGAGCGTACTTAGGATCTACGAACTTCATCCGCAGCATAAAGGGCTTCCCAGCCGCGATATCCCCGGCGTGACGCAGCTCCTCCTTCATCGCTCTAATTGTAGAGCGGGCGTCCTTGGCCGCCACCGTGGCCTTCTCCAGGTCCGTCATCTTCGCCGATCTTCCTTTTGAGAAGCTTCGTAACGGCCGGCGGCATCCTTCAACTCCACAGCCATCTTGGCTATTTCCTCCTTGCTTCGCAATGGGTAGCCTTTTCGGCTCTCGGCTCCTCGACCGCCTTGAGCGGCCGCATCACTTTTCCTGGCTTGTTCTTTGGCCCGGGCAAGTTCCGCTCGAAGGGTCTCCACGGCCGCAGCTCCATCTGCAGGCACAACATATTAAAGATACTGGCATCATGCTCCTCTCACTATGTATTGATCACTGGAAAAATCACATACCCTGTGCCTCGTCAAGCCGCTTGTTGACAAGCACGATGTCGGCATTCGCCGCATCAAGTTGCCGCTTCAGCTCGGCAAACTCACCAGTCCGGCTAGCCACCGGACCTTCCGCCACCTACATATGAGGGCGGCCGGATTGTTACACAGGACTATGATCCTCTTTTTTGCCGCCCGTTTTCGGCAACCAGAGTCTCGGGGCTACTATCCGCACAGACACACCTTAACGTGTGCGGCATCATCAAAAATACACACTATTTCACGTACCTCAAAACCTTTCAGCAGACTCATAAAGGCTTCATGCAACCCGCTTTCGGCGGATGAAATCCTCTCAACCACCGTACCCATTAGCGTACGATGCGCTTCTGAGATAGCCGCTTGCTCTAGCAGATCCTTCAGTGCGTCTGACCGCATAACAGACGGTGTCGGACTCTTTCGGTTGCTCTCTTCAAGAGCCGGATACTGAGGACTTCGGGTGGCCAAAGGATTACCCTTTGGCCTTGCCTGATCAGGAGAAGCCCTCCGCGATGACACCTCGGGGTCGCCCGCCTCGTAAAGCGAGAGGGCATGAGGAGGCGTTTCGCTCTCCATCATCTCCGAAAGAAGATCCCCCGAAGACGAACTCTGCCGAGAAGGGCTATGATCCGGATTACAAGATAAATATTTTGGTTATTTTCCTCAGAAGCAAAGCAGGACGTTTTATTATTAAATTCCCCTCTCTACTTACAGCTCGATTGAGGGCTGACCCCCTTGCGGGCATTGTGCGGCCGGGGTATCCCCCGGGGCAGGACCCTCTGGCGAAGATTTCTTCCCCCGTTTGGAGACCATTCTCTCCGGGTCTTCAGAGGCGGTCCTCTTCCTTCCTTGGGAAGGGGGAATTTCAGTTTCTTCCCCCCGGTTATCCTCCTTCGTGGAGGCGCTAGCCTCTTTCTTCCCCCCTTTGTCTTCCCCTAAGGGCGCTTGTTAAGGAGCGAGCTCCAGCATCCTGGCTAGTACAGGATCCGGTGAGACCTCGGGGAGGGGGGCTGGACACCTGATCATCTTTGCCTTTGTTACCCAGTCCTGGTCAAAGAGCGACTTTTCAGAATGATGTTGTGATGAATAAAGATACAGCGTGTTCGGTTACAGGACTACTTACTTGGGTATCTGGACGATTGCAGTTCAAACCCGCAACCTCGGTGGTGTCCGGACACATTATTTGTGGTCCGAAGAACAATTTGAACATCTCCTCGAGCGTCATGCCGAGGAAATGATGGATAGCTCGCGGTCCCTCCGGGTTGAACTCCCACATGCGGAGGGGACAACGTTTGCAGGGCAGGACTCGACGAATTAACATGACTTGCATTACCGTGACTAGGCTGATATCTCTCTCTAGGAGATCTTGGATGCGGCTCTGAATATTGGCACATCCTTTACTGGCCCCTAGTCCAGCCCATTGTTGACCAATGATGCTAGTCGTGGCGGGGGGGGGGGGGGGGGCGAGCGAAAAGCAGGGCGAGCCACCCACTTGGTACCCCTAGGGGCTGTGATATAAAACCATTCTCGTTGCCATAAGCTGGACACCTCCTGGAAAGAGCCCTCTAGCCATGGGTCATCGGCACTCTTGCTTATTACAGCACCTCCGCACTCTGCGTGCCGCCCCTCGACTGTCTTCGGCTCCACCTTGAAGGTCTTGAGCCATAGGCCGAAGTGAGGGGTAATGCGGAGGAAAGCTTCACACACGACGATGAACGACGAGATGTGGAGGACAGAATCCGGAGCCAGATCATGGAAATCCAGCCCATAGTAGAACATGAGCCCCCTCACGAAGGGATCTAGAGCAAGGCCTGGCCCTCGGAGGAAGTGAGATACGAACACAACACTCTCGCTGGGTTTGGGAGTCGGAATGACCTGCCCTTGAGCATGCAGCCGGTGCGGGATCTCGCCGGTCAGAAACCTAGCCTCTCTTAACTTTTTAACGTCTTCCACCGTGTCGGAGGAAGGCATCCACCGACCTTGAAGGTTGGATCCGAACATGGTTGAAGGTTCGAAGCGCCTGACCTGAGCTTCGGGTGTTGGAACTCGAGGCGGGGGAAGGATTCGATTGAGTTCGAGGAGTAAAAAGGATAGGCCTTGGTCTATTTATAAAGAGGGTGAATACCAGGCGTCCTCCTCGTGACCGTTTGGGACTTGCCTACAATCGAGGAGTCATACCAACATGCATGATTGGGTTACCCACGTCCCTATTAATGAGAATCCCGTAATAAGGGGACACGATCTCTGCTTCGACAAGACGTGCCATGGAAACCGCCTCGCAATATGCGCCAAGGCTGGTTGAGAATAACGGTCCGAATAAAGACCAGGTCGTGGTATGTTGTCATGATGTCGAGTGTGTCAGCAAATTAAATTTGTGGAAATATTATTCTCTCTACGGTGGTATGTGGAACTTGTTTTGCAGAGCCGGACACTATCCTTGTGTTCAAGATCTTCTATGGAGTATTCGGAGGAGGAACCCGCCTTGCAATGCCGAAGACAATCATGCGCCGGACTCATCGTCATTGAAGCCTGGTTCAGGGCTCTTGAGGAGTCCTGGATTAGGGGGTATCCGGACAGCCAGACTATATTCTTTGGTCGGACTGTTGGACTATGAAGATACAAGATTGAAGACTTCGTCTCGTGTCCGGATGGGACTCTCCTTGGCGTGGAAGGCAAGCTTGGCGATACGGATATGTAGATCTCCTCCCTTGTAACCGACTCTGTGTAACCCTAGCCCCCTCTGGTGTCTATTTTAACCAGAGGGTTTAGTCCGTAGGACAACAACAATCATACCATAGGCTAGCTTCTAGGGTTTAGCCTCTACGATCTCGTGGTAGATCAACTCTTGTACTACTCATATCATCAAGATCAATCAAGCGGTGAAGTAGGGTATTACCTCCATCGAGAGGGCCCGAACCTGGGTAAACATCGTGTCCCCTGCCTCCTGTTACCATCCGCCTTAGACGCATAGTTCGGGACCCCCTACCCGAGATCCGCCGGTTTTGACACCGACAAGGTGGAATAGAATATGATGGAGGTTGTGAGGAGAAGACAAAAAGGGAGAAGGTCTCATATTAACTAGGCAAATTAATGGGCTATGGAGATGCCCATCAATTGATATCGATGCAAGTGAGTAGGGATTGCCATGCAACAGATGCACTAGAGATATAAGTGTATGAAAGCTCAAAAGAAACTAAGTGGGTGTGCATCCAACTTGCTTGCTTACGAAGACCACATGCAATTTGAGGAAGCCCATCATTTGAATAGGCAAGTCAAGTTCTATAATGAAAAATTCCCACTAGTATACTAAAGTGATAAAATGGGAGACTCTCTATCATTAAGAACATGGTGCTATTTTTGAAGCACAAGTGTGGAAAAGGATAGTAACATTGTCCCTTATCTCTTTTTCTCTCATTTTTTTATTTTCTTTATTTTCTTTTTTTCCATTGGGCTCTTTGGCTTCATAAAAAATTATTAGGCTATTTGGCCTCTTAAAAAATTATTAGGTTATTTGGCCTCTTATTTATTTTATGTCCGGAGCCTCATCTCGACTTGTGGGAGAATCATAGCCTCCATCATCCTTTCCTCACATGGGACAATGCTCTAATAATGATGATCATCACACTTTTATTTACTTACAACTCAAGAATTACAACTCAATACTAGAACAATGATATGACTCTATATGAATGCCTCCGTGATGTACCGAATGTGCAATGATCTAGCGTAGCAACGATATAAATAACGAACAAGCCATGAAAACATCATGCTAGCTATCTTACGATCATGCAAAGCAATATGACAAAGATGGTGTAAACGGAATGGTGGAAGTTGCATGGCATTATATCTTGGAATGGCTATGTCAATGCATAATAGGTAGGTATGGTGGCTGTTTTGAGGAAGGGTATTTGGTGGATTTAATGCACCGGCGAAAGTTGCATGGTACTAGAGAGGCTAGCAATGGTGGAAGGGTGAGAGTGCGTATAACCCATGGACTAAACATTAGTCATAAAGAACTCACATACTTATGGCAAAAATTTATTAGCCATCGAAGCAAAGTAGTAATACGCATGCTCCTAGGGGGATAGATTGGTTGCAAAAGACCATCGCTCGTCCCAGACCGCAACTCATAAGGAAGACAATAAAAAATAAATCATGCTCTAACTTCATCTCATGACGATAGACCATACGTGCATGCTTCGGGAATCATAAACTTTAACACAAGTATTTCTACCAATCCACAATTACTCTCTAGCATAACTCTAATATCACCTTCTTTATATCTCAAAACAAATGCAAGCAATCAAACTTCTCATATATTCAATGTTCTTTATGAATGTTTTTTTATACCCCTCTTGGATGCCCATCATATTAGGACCAAATTTATAACCTAAGCAAACTGCCATACTATTTTAAGGCTCTCAAAATAATATAAGTGAAGCATGAGAGTTCATAAATTTCAACAAAATAAAACCATCGCTGTTCTCTAAAAAGGTATAAGTGACGCACTAGAGCAACTACCTAGCTCAAAAGATATAAGTGAAGCACATAAAGTATTCAAATAAATGCACGATTAATGCGTGTCCCTCTCAAAAGGTGTGTACAGCAAGCATGATTGTGGCAAACTAAAAAGCAAAAGCTCATATAATACAAGACGCTCCTAGCAAAACACATATCATGTGGTGAATAAAAATATTGCCTCAAGTTTACCGATGGATTGAAGACGAAAGAGGGCATGCCTTGTCGAGCATCCCCAAGCTTAGATGCTTGTTTGTCCTTTAATATTACCTTGGGGTGCCTTGGGCATCCCCAAGCTTAGGATCTTGCCACTCCTCATTCCATAGCCCATCAAATCTTTACCCAAAACTTGAAAACTTCACAACAAAAAACTCAACAAAAACTCGTGAGATCCGTTAGTATGATAAAACAAATCTCCACTTTAGGTACTATTGTGAACCCATACTAAATTTATATTGGTGTTATATCTACTGTATTCCAACTTCTCCTTGGTTCATACCCCCCTATACTACCCATAGATTCACCAAAATAAGCAAACAACACAATGAAAATAGAATATGTTAAAAACAGAACAGTCTGTAGTAATCTGGAAATTTCGTATACTTACGTAACTCCACAAATTCTAAAAAATTAGGAAAATATAGGAAATTTGTATATAAGTAAAGTGGAAAAATTTCAGAATTGTTCGTCGCTCCAGCAGATCAGATCAATTCTGTTAGTGGGCGCAAAAATCTCAGTTTTTCAGCAGAATCAAATAAACTATCACCATGACCATCCCAAAGGTCTTACTTGGCACAAACACTAATTAAAACACCGAAACACAATTACTACAGAAGTAGTAAGGTGTATTTATTGAAAAATAGAAGAAAAAAAAACAAAAAAAATGTGGGTTACCTCGCAACAAGCGCTATTGTTTAAAGCCTTTTAGCTACGCATTGATAATTTTAATGATGCTCCCATGAAAGATAGCAATTGAAACACGAAGAGATCATCATGTAGCATGTTATAAACAAATTTAAGTCTAACATACTTCCTACTCATAGGCATTTTATAAGCAAACAAATTATCAAGACAAGCAAAAACTAGCATATGCAAGGAAAAAAAAAAGAAACAATAGCAATCTCAACATAACGAGAGGTAAATTAGTAACATGAAAATTTCTACAACCATATTTTGCTCTCTCATAATAATTACATGTAGGATCATAATAAAATTCAACAATATAGCTATCATATAAAATTTTCTCTTCATGATCCACATGCATAAAAGTTTTATAATCTTCCAGGATAGTGGGATTAAGATAGAATAAAGTCATTATTTCTCCAAGCCCGCTTTTATCGAAAATTTCCTAAGATTGATCAAACTCCAAAGTAGTGGGATCAATATTACCTGAAGTTGACACTCTTCCAAACCCACTTTCAATATTATTGCAAACATTATTACAAATATCATATTCATCATGAGGCTTAAATAAATTTTCAAGATCATAAGAAACATTATCACTCCAATCATGATCATTGCAATAAATAGTGGACATGGCAAAATTAGCATCCCCAAGCTTAATAGAATTTATAATAACATCATTGTAAGCATGATTTTCATTGAAGGAGCTATCAAGTGTGGGTGCAATAGCAATAATTTCATGTTTAACATACAAAACTATAGCAAGTTCATCTCCATAAGCATAATTAATATTGGCATCATGGCCATAAGAATAGCAAGCATCATGTTCATCAAAGGGGGGTATTTCAATAAAATAATCATTATCAATAGATTCATGCGTATCATTATTTTATTGCAAAGCAGCGGACATTCTCTCAATAAATTATTTAGCATGGGCATTATGAGCATAGTTTTCATAGCAATATTTAAGTATGTCAAAATTTTCAGATTTGTAGAGAGTAATATCATACTTTTCAATCAAAGAAGTAACTTCATAAACACCCTTAAAAGCAACAAATTCTTCAATTTGTTCTATATCATAGTAACTATAAACACCTTTGGCATAAGAAGATAGGATTTATTTATTATTAAAATCACATAGGTAGGGAAGGTGTTTTTTAGAGTTCTCCGAGCAACAAGTAAAATCATAAATTTCACATAGATTCAAAGCATAGCATAGCAAACAATTTATTTGATTCCATAAGAGCCCCCCTTTTTGAGACAAACAGTGACGCACAAAATGAGCATGCTCATCTAAGGATTTTCCCTCAACTAAACTAGTTGGGGTTTCAACACGAGCACCTATGGATCGAAGATGATCCAAGTAGAAAACTTTAATTATATCAATAGATTTTTAGCAAGAAAAGATGCAAGCACATAGGAGGCACATGGCAACACAAGCAAAGATAGCAAACAAAAAGCGAACGAAAGAAGGTAAATAAAAAGGCTAATATTATTAAGTTTTTTCTGAAAATGTTTTAGAAGTGGGGGAGAGGAAAACGAGAGGAAAATGGAAAATAATCTAAATGCAAGAGATGAAATTTTATGATAGGTACTTGGTAGGCTTGATGTCGAACCTCCACGACAATGGTGCCAGAAATTCTTCCTGCTACTTCTTGAGCTTGCGTTGATTTTTCCCTTGAAGAGGAAAGGGTGATGCAGCAAAGTAGAGATAAGTATCTCCGTTAATTTAGAACCAAGGTATCAATCCAGTAGGAGGCACAAGCAAGTCCCCAATATATGCACCTGCACAAACTAACAAACACTTGCACTCAACGTGAAAAAGGGGTTTCCAATCCCTTCACAGTCACTTGCAAGAGTGATACCTAATAGAGATAGATATAAAAGAAAAGTAAAAGGTAAGATAAAGTAAATATAAATAAATTGCAGCAAGGTATTTTTGGGTTTTTGCTTTTATAGATATGAAATTATAAGATGGAAAATAGACCCGGGGGCATAGGCTTCACTAGAGGCTTCTCTCTTGAATAAAGCATACGGTGGGTACACAAATTATTGTGGAGCAATTGATAAAAAAGAGCAAAGTTATGATGATATCTAAGGCAATGATCATAAATATAGGCATCACGTCTGTGACAAGTAGACCGAAACGATTCTGCATCTACTACTACTACTCCACACATTGACCGAGTCTTGCCTGCATCTAGTGTATTAAGTTCATAAGAACCGAGTAACACCTTAAGCAAGATGACAGGATGTAGGGGGGGTAAACTCAAGAACTATGATATAAACCCCATATTTTTATCCTTAATGGCAACAATAAAATACGTGTCTCGCTACACCTACTGTCACTAGGTGAGGACACCGCAAGATTGAACCCATCACAAGGCACCTCTCCCATTGCAAGAAAAACCAATCTAGTAGGCAAAATCAAATCGATAGATCAAAGAGAAATACTAAGCTATCTCAATCATGCATAAAAGAGTTTAGAGAAGACTCAAATAATATTCATATATAATCTGATCATAAATCGACAATTCATCGGATCTCAACAAACGCATCGCAAAAGAAGATTTCATCCAATAGATCTCTAAGAACATCGAGGAGAACATTGTATTGAAGATCAAAGAGAGAGAATAAGCCATCTAACTACTAGCTATGGACCCTTAAGTCTGTCTGAAAGTGCAACTATCCCTAGGTGGTTTTGGTAATTCATAACAACATATAGCTCATTGAGCTAATGCTATTCCAAGACTATTATTTCAGGAAAGCTCAATGAATGGCATGGCATGGATGATGAAAGTGGATCCCTCAAAATACTAAGGACAAAGGATTGGCTCAAGCTCAAAAGCTCAAGACTCTTCATTTTACATTTTAGTGGTCCAAGATCACATTGAGTCTATAGGAAAAGCCAATACTATCAAGGAGGGATGAGGTGTTGCTTAATGAGCCTCTCGCTTCATGTGCTTAGTGATATGCTCCAAAACCCTCAGCTACTTTCTCACAATCCACAAATGACCTAAACCCTAAGCCAAAATCGGTCACACCGAATCTTCCTACCCAGCGCCACCAATTTCAAAAGTCATAGCCACTGCCACAAACCCTAGGCAAATCGGTCCTACCGATAGGGATCTCGGTCTCACCGAGATGGGATTGTAATCTCTCTGTTTCCCTTCGTAATGTTTCGGTCTAACCGAAGTGAGTGATCGGTCCCACCGAGATTGCAATGTAAACTCTCTGCTTCCCTTTTGTAACATTTCGGTCTCACCGAAAAGAGCAAATCGGTCCCACCGAGTTTACTCCGACCAACTCTCTCGAAAGCTTATTACCAAAATCGGTCTCACCGAGTTTGTGTAATCGGTCTCACCGAGATTACGTTATGCCCTAACCCTAACCGAATCGCTCTCACCGAGTTGCATGTCAGTCCCACCGAAAATCACTAACGGTCACTAGGTTTACTAAATCGGCCCGACCGAGTTTGTTGAATCGGTCCCACCGAGTTTGGTAAATTGTGTGTAATGGTTAGATTTTGTGTGGAGGCTATATATACCCCTCCACCTCCTCTTCATTCGTGAGAGAGCCATCAGACTGAACCTACACTTCCAACTTACCATTTCTGAGAAAGAACTACCTACTCATGTGTTGAGGTCAAGATATTCCATTCCTACCATATGAATCTTGATCTCTAGCCTCCCCAAGTTGCTTTCCACTCAAACCCTCTTTCCTCCAGATCCAAATCCTATGAGAGAGAGTTGAGTGTTGGGGAGACTATCATTTGAAGCACAAGAGCAAGGAGTTCATCATCGACGCACCATTTGTTACTTCTTGGAGAGTGGTGTCTCCTAGATTGGCTAGGTGTCACTTGGGAGCCTCCACAAGATTGTGGAGTTGAACCAAGGAGTTTGTAAGGGCAAGGAGATCGCCTACTTCGTGAAGATCTACCGCTAGTGAGGCAAGTCCTTCGTGGGCGACGGCCATGGTGGGATAGACAAGGTTGCTTCTTCGTGGGTGGAGCCCTCCGTGGACTCACGCAACCGTTACGCTTCGTGGGTTGAAGTCTCCATCAACGTGGAGGTACGATAGCACCACCTATCGGAACCACACCAAAAACATCCGTGTCTCCAATTGCGTTTGAATCCTCCAAACCCTTCCCTTTACTTTCTTGCAAGTTGCATGCTTTAATTTCCGCTGCCTATATACTCTTTGCATGCTTGCTTGATTTGTGTGATGATTCCTTGACTTGTCCTAAGATAGCTAAAGTCTATCAAACTCTAAAATTGGGAAAAGGTTAAGTTTTTAATTGGTCAAGTAGTCTAATCACCCCCCTGTAGACATACTTCAAGGTCCTACAAGTGGTATCAGAGCTTTGGTCTCCATTTGCTTTGATTTCCATAGCTTTTGGTGGTCATAGCCTAGCGAGGGAAATTATCACCGTAGAGGTCCTTACTTTGATGGTACTAACTTTGCTAGTTGGAAGCATAAGATCAAAATGCATATTCTCGGACATAACCCCGCCGTTTGGGCAATTATTTGTATTGGCTTGCAAGGTGAATTCTTTCATGGGAGAGAGCCGAACCGTGAAGCTAATGCTGAAGAATTGAAGATGCTGCAATACAACGCTCAAGCTTGTGATATCATCTTCAACGGATTGTGCCCCGAAGAATTCAACAAAATCAGCCGTCTTGAGAATGCAAAAGAAATTTGGGATACTTTGATTGATACGCATGAAGGTATCGAATCCGTCAAGGAATCCAAGTTGGATGTGCTCCAAAGTCAGCTTGACAAGTTCAAAATGAAGGATGGTGAAGGTGTCGCTGAAATGTACTCTAGGCTTGCTCTTATTACAAATGAGATTGCCGGCTTAGGGAGTGAAGAGATGACCGATGATTCACCATCAAGAAGATCCTAAGAGCATTGGATGGAAAGTATGATACCGTGTGCACATTGATCCAAATGATGCCAAACTACAAAGATCTCAAGCCAACGGAAGTCATTGGAAGAATTGTTGCTCATGAGATGTCACTCAAGGATAAGGAGGAACTTCACAACAAGTCAAGTGGTGCTTACAACACCTCAAGTGAAGCCCCCACATCATCAAGTGCGAAACAAACCTTCAAAGAAGAATTGAGCTTAATCGTGAAGAACTTCAACAAATTCTACAAGAGCAGAAGCAAAGAAAGAAGCTCCAAGTCAAGGTCTTATCATGACAAAAGATCTTCTAGTCGAGAGCGCAATTGCTACAATTGTGGGAGGCCTGGACACAATTCCAACGAGTGTACGGCACCCTACAAAAGAAGAGAAGATTCTCCAAGAAGAAGAAGCAAAAGAGAAGAATCACCACCAAGAGAGAGGAGGAGTAGAGATGATTGTTATGAACGAAGATCCTCACGGAGAAGCAAGGATTCGAAAAGGAAGGACAAGTCATCAAAGAGCTACACAAAACGAAGACATCAAGCTCATGTTGGTGAATGGGTATCCGGCACCGACTCCGAAAATAACTCCGAGAGAAGCTATCACTCCGACTTCGAGTATACTCAAGATGAAGGTGTTGCCGGTCTAGCACTCGTGTCAACCAACTCCTACGACATATTTGATTCACCAAATGAAGGAATTGGAAGATGCTTCATGGCCAAAGGTCCAAAGGTAACACATCCTGAGTATGTTGATTTCAATAGTGATGAAGATGACTTGCTTGTGGATGATGATTTACTTGTTGACAACTCTAGTGATGAATACTATGATGAAACGTCAATAATCATGCTAATCAAGATAAAATGAATGACAATGATAAGGAGAAGATTGAGCTTCTAAGTAAAGAACTAAACACTCTTAAGTTGGCTCATGAAACTATCTTCCAAGATCATCGAGAACTTTTAAGGGCTCATGAGAAGTTACGCTTTGAAAAGCTCAATCTTGAGCAAGAGCATGAGTTCTTAAAAGCAATCAATGATGATCTCCGTAAGAAAAGTTCTTCTTACATTGCCAAGCATTTACTCCTATCTACTTACATGCCTCAAGTCAAGTCTAGTAACAAGTACAAGCAAGATACTTCCTCTAGTAGTAACAATAATAATGTCAAATCCAATATTATTGCTTCTAGTAGTTCTCTTGATTACACTAATGATTCTCTTAGCCAAGTTACACTTGAGCAAGAAAATAGCTTATTGAAGGGAATTATAGAGAAAGGTGTCTACAAGAGCCTTGCTGGGAGTAAGCAATTCGAGGAAATTGTACGCAAGCAAGGAAGACACCGGAAGAATCAAGGTGTTGGTTTTGAACGAAAGTTCAATGCCAATGGAGTTGAGTGGGAAGAAGATCAATACCCCAAGACAAAGTTTGTTCCTCAACAAGAGAAGTATGATATGTTGGAAATATGCCCTAGAGGCAATAATAAAAGGATTATTATTATATTTCCTTGTTCGTGATAATTGTCTTTTATTCATGCTATAATTGTATTATCCGGAAATCGTAATACACGTGTGAATAGATAGATCACAACATGTCCCTAGTGAGCGTCTAGTTGACTAGCTCGGTGATCAATAGATAGTCATGGTTTCCTGACTATGGACATTGGATGTCATTGATAACGGGATCACATCATTAGGAGAATGATGTGATGGACAAGACCCAATCCTAAGCATAGCACAAGATCGTGTAGTTCGTTTTGCTAGAGCTTTTCCAATGTCAAGTATCTCTTCCTTAGACCATGAGATCGTGTAACTCCCGGACACCGTAGGAGTGCTTTGGATGTACCAAATGTCACAACGTAACTGGGTTACTATAAAGGTGCACTACAGGTATCTCCGAAAGTATCTGTTGGGTTGACACGGATCGAGACTGGGATTTGTCACTCCATATTACGGAGAGGTATCACTGGGCCCACTCGGTAGTGCATCATCATAATGAGCTCAAAGTGACCAAGTGTCCGTCACGGGATCATGCATTACTGATGCAGTAAAGTGACTTGCTGGTAAAGAGGTTGAACGAGGTATTGGGATACCGACGATCGAATCTCGGGCAAGTAACATACTGATTGACAAAGGGAATTGATACAGGGTTGCTTGAATCCTCGACATCGTGGTTCATCCGATGAGATCATCGAGGAGCTTGTGGGAGCCAACATGGGTATCCAGATCCCGCTGTTGGTTATTGACCGGAGAGCCGTCTCGGTCATGTCTACGTGTCTACCGAACCCGTAGGGTCTACACACTTAAGGTTCGGTGACGCTAGGGTTGTATGAATATGAGTATGCAGCAAACAGAATGTTGTTCGAGTCCCAGATGAGATCCCGGACGTCACGAGGAGTTCCGGAATGGTCCGTAGGTAAAGAATTATATACAGGAAGTGTTATTTCGCCATCGGGAGAATTTCGGGTTTACTGTATTGTACCGGGACCACCGGAAGGGTCCCGGCTCCACCGGTGGGGCCACCTATCCCGGAGGGCCCGTGGGCTGAAGTGGGAGGAACCAGCCCCTAGTGGGCTGGTGCGCTTCACTTAGGGCTCCCCCCGCCTTGGGTTGGAAACCCTAGGGTGGGGGGGCGCCCCACTTGCCTTGGGGTGCAAGCCTCCCCCCTTGGCCGCCCCCCCCATCTAGATGGGTTCTAGAGGGGCCGGCGCCCCCCCAGGGGGCCTATATAAAGGGGGGGAGGGAGGGCAGCCGCACCCTGCATCTTGGCGCCTCCCTCTCCCCTGCTACACCTCTCCCTCTCGCAGAAGCTCGGCGAAGCCTTCTTTGCAAGGTTGGCCTTTGCATCCACCACCACGCCGTCGTCTTCTTTGGATCTTCATCAACCTCTCCTTCCCCTTGCTGGATCAAGATGGAGGAGACGCCACGCTGACCGTGACGTGTGTTGAACGCGGAGGTGCCATCCGTTCGGCGCTAGGATCTCCGGTGATTTGGATCACGACGAGAACGACTCCCTCAACCCCGTTCTCTTGAACGCTTCCGCACGCGATCTACAAAGGGTATGTAGATGCATCTATCACACTTGTTGCTAGATGAACTCATACATGGATCTTTGTGAACGTAGGAATTTTTTTATTTTATGCAACGTTCCCCAACAGTGGCATCATGAGCTAGGTCTATGCGTAGTTCTCTTTTGCACGAGTAGAACACAATTTGTTGTGGGCGTAGATGTTGTCAACTTTCTTGCCGCTACTAGTCTTATTTTGCTTCAGCGGTATTGTGGGATGAAGCGGCCCGGACCGACCTTACACGTGCGCTATGCGTGAGACAGGTTCCACCGGTGACATGCACTAGTTGCATAAGGTGGCTAGCGGGTGTCTGTCTCTCCCACTTTAGTTGGAGCGGATTCGACGAAAAGGGTCCTTATGAAGGGTAAATAGAAGTTGAAAAATCACGTTGTGGTTACTCGTAGGTAAGAAAACGTTCTTGCTAGAACCCAATTGCAGCCACGTAAAAGATGCAACAACAATTAGAGGACGTCTAACTTGTTTTTGCAGCAATTGACATGTGATGTGATATGTCCAGAAGTTGTGATGAATGATGAATGATATATTGTGATGTATCAGATCATGTTCTTGTAATAGGAATCACGACTTGCATGTCGATGAGTATGACAACCGGCAGGAGCCATAGGAGTTATCTTAATTATTGTATGACCTGCGTGTCATTGATTCAACGCCATGTAAATTACTTTACTTTATTGCTAAACGTGTTAGCCATAGTAGTAGAAGTAATAGTTGGTGAGCAACTTCATGGAGACACGATGATGGAGATCATGGTGTCATGCCGGTGACAAGGTGATCATGGAGCCCCGAAGATGAAGATCAAAGGAGCTATATGATATTGGCCATATCATGTCACTACTTTATATAATTGCATGTGATGTTTCTTATGTTTTATGCATCTTGTTTACTTAGAACGGCGGTAGTAAATAAGATGATCCCTTATAATAATTTCAAGAATGTGTTCCCCCTAACTGCGTACCGTTGCTAAAGTTCATCGTTTCAAGCACCACGTGATGATCGGTGTGATAGATCCTTACGTTCACATACAACGGGTGTAAGACAGTTTTACACATGCAAAACACTTAGGGTTAACATGACGAGCCTAGCATGTACGGACATGGCCTCGGAACACAAGAGACCGAAAAGGTCGAACATGAGTCGTATGGAAGATACGATCAACATGGAGATGTTCACCGACGATGACTAGTCCGTCTCACGTGATGATCGGACACGGCCTAGTCGACTCGGATCATGTAACACTTAGATGACTAGAGGGATGTCAAATCTGAGTGGGAGTTCATTAAATAATTTGATTAGATGAACTTAATTATCATGAACATTAGTCGAAAATCTTTGCAAAATGTCTTGTAGATCAAATGGCCAACGCTCATGTCATCATGAACTTCAACGGGTTCCTAGAGAAAACCAAGCTGAAAGATGATGGCAACAACTATTCGGATTGGGTCCAGAACCTGAGGATCATCCTCATAGCAGCCAAGAAACAATATGTCCTAGAAGCACCGCTAGGTGAAGCACCCATCCCAGAGAACCAAGACATTACGAATGCTTGGCAGTCTCGTGCTGATGATTACTCCCTCATTCAGTGCGGCATGCTTTACAGCTTAGAACCGGGGCTCCAAAAGCGTTTTGAGAAACACGGAGCATATGAGATATTCGAGGAGCTGAAAATGGTTTTTCAAGCTCATGCCCGTGTCGAGAGATATGAAGTCTCCGACAAGTTCTATAGTTGTAAGATGGAGGAAAACAGTTCATCGGTGAGCACATACTCAAAATGTCAGGTTGCACAACCGCTTTGTCCCGGTGGATATTAACCTCACGGACGAGGCGGTCATTGACAGAATCCTTGATCGCTCCCACCGAGCTACAAGAGCTTTGTGATGAACTACAATATGCAGGGGATGGTGAAAACTATTCCTGAAGTATTTTCAATCTTTGAAGTCAGCTAAGGTAGAAATCAAGAAAGAACATCAAGTGTTGATGGTCAATAAAACCACTAAGTTCAAGAAGGGTAAGGGTAAGAAGAACTTCAAGAAGGACGGCAAAGATGTTGCCGCGCCCGATAAGCCAGTTGCCGGGAAGAAGTCAAAGAATGGACCCAAGCCTGAGACAGAGTGTTTTTATTGCAAAGGGAAGGGTCATGGAAGCGGAACTGCCCCAAATACTTAGCGGAACAAGAAGGCCGGCAACACTAAAGGTATATTTGATATACATGTAATTGATGTGTACCTTACCGATTACTCGTAGTAACTCCTGGGTATTTGATACTGGTGCCGTTGCTCATATTTGTAACTCACAGCAGGAGCTGCGGAATAAACGGAGACTGGCGAAGGACGAGGTGACGATGCGCGTCGGGAATGGTTCCAAGGTCGATGTGATCGCCGTCGGCACGCTACCTCTTCATTTACCTACGGGATTAGTTTTAAACCTCAATAATTGTTATTTAGTGCCAAGTTTGAGCATGAACATTGTATCAGGATCTCGTTTAATGCGAGATCGCTACTCATTTAAATCCAAGAATAATGGTTGTTCTATTTATATGAGAGATATGTTCTATGGTCATGCTCCGATGGTCAATGGTTTATTCTTAATGAATCTCGAACGTAATATTACACATATTCATAGTGTGAATACCAAAAGATGTAAAGTTGATAACGATAGTCCCACATACTTGTGGCACTGCCGCCTTGGTCACATTTGTGTCAAGCGCATGAAGAAGCTCCATTCTGATGGACTTTTAGAATCTCTCGATTATGAATCATTTGACACATGCGAACCATGCCTCATGGGAAAAATGACCAAGACTCCGTTCTCCAGAACAATGGAGCGAGCAACCAACTTATTGGAGATCATACATACCGATGTGTGCGGTCCAATGAGCGTTGAGGCTCGCAGAGGATATCGTTATGTTCTCACTCTCACTGATGACTTGAGTAGAAATGGGTATGTCTACTTGATGAAACACAAGCCTGAGACCTTTGAAAAGTTCAAGGAATTTTAGAATGAGGTAGAGAATCAACGTGACCGAAAAATAAAGTTCTTACGATCAGATCGTGGAGGAGAATATTTGAGTCACGAATTTGGTACACACTTTAGGAAATGTGGAATCGTTTCACAACTCATGCCGCCTGGAACACCTCAACAGAATAAAGGTGTCCGAACGTCATAATCGCACTCTATTGGATATGGTGCGATCTATGATGTCTCTTCTTGATTTACCGCTATCATTTTGGGGATACGCTCTAGAGACAGCTACATTCACTTTAAATAGGGCACCAACTAAATCCGTTGAGACGACACCGTATGAATTATGGTTTGGGAAGAAACCTAAGCTGTCGTTTCTAAAAGTTTGGGGATGCGATGCTTATGTCAAGAAACTTCAACCTGAAAAGCTCGAACCCAAGTCAGAAAAATGTGTCTTCATAGGATACCCTAAGGAAACCATTGGGTATACCTTCTACCTTAGATCCGAGGGCATGATCTTTGTTCCCAAGAACGGATCCTTTCTTGAAAAAGAGTTTCTCTCGAAAGGAGTAAGTGGGAAGAAAGTAGAACTCGATGAAGTACTACCTCTTGAACCGGAAAGTAGTGCAGCTCAGGAAAATGTTCCTGTGGTGCTTACACCGGCGGAGAGGAAATTAATGATGATGATCAAGGTACTTCAGATCAAGTTGCTCTTGAACTTCAGAGGGTCCACAAGGACACGTTCCACACCAGAGTGGTATGGCAACCCTGTCACGGAAATCATGTTGTTAGACAACGGTGAACCTTGAACTATGAAGAAGCAATGGCGGGCCCAGATTCCAGCAAATGGCTTGAAGCCATGCAATCCGAGATAGGATCCATGTATGAAAACAAAGTATGGACTTTGACAGACTTGCCGATGATCGGCGCGATAGAAAACAAATGGATCTTTAAGAAGAAGACGGACGCGGATGGTAATGTTACCATCTATAAAGCTCGACTTGTCGCTAAAGGTTATCGGCAAGTTCAAGGGATTGACTATGATGAGACTTTCTCTCCCGTAGCGAAGCTGAAGTCCGTCCGAATCATGTTAGCAATTGCCGCATACTATGATTATGAGATATGGCAATTGGACGTCAAAACGGCATTCCATAACGGCTATCTTAAGGAAGAACTGTATATGATGCAGCCGGAAGGTTTTGTCGACCCTAAGAATGCTAACAAGGTATGCAAGCTCCAGCGATCCATTTATGGGCTAGTGCAAGCATCTCGGAGTTGGAACATTCGCTTTGATGAGATGATCAAAGCGTTTGGGTTTATCTTGAGACTTATGGAGAAGCCTGCGTTTACAAGAAAGTGAGTGGGAGCTATGTAGCATTTCTCATATTATATGTAGATGACATACTTTTGATGGGAAATGATATAGAACTCTTGGACAGCATCAAGGCCTACTTGAATAAAAGTTTTTCAATGAAGGACCTTGGAGAAGCTGCTTATATATTAGGCATCAAGATCTATAGAGATAGATCGAGACGCCTCATAGGTCTTTCACAAAGCACATACCTTGATAAGATATTGAAGAAGTTCAAAATGGATCAGTCCAAGAAAGGGTTCTTGCATGTATTGCAAGGTGTGAAATTGAGCTCGGCTCAATGTCCGACCACGGCAGAAGATATAGAAGAGATGAGTGTCATCCCCTATGCATCAGCCATAGGTTCTATTATGTATGCCATGCTGTGTACCAAACCTGATGTAAACCTTGCCGTAAGTTTGGTAGAAGGTACCAAAGTAATCCCGGCAAGGAACACTGGACAGCGGTCAAGAATATCCTAAAGTACCTGAAAAGGACTAAGGACATGTTTCTCGTTTATGGAGGTGACAAAGAGCTCGTCAGAAGGGTTACGTCGACGCTTAGCTTCGACACAGATCTGGATGACTCTAAGTCACAAACCGGATACGTGTATATGTTGAATGGTGGAGCGATGGTGGTGCAGCTGCAAGCGAAAGCGTCGTGGCGGGATCTACGTGTGAAGCGGAGTACATGGCAGCCTCGGAGGCAGCGCATGAAGCAATTTGGGTGAAGGAGTTCATCAACGACCTAGGAGTCATGCCCAATGCGTCGGGGCCGATCAAACTCTTCTGTGACAACACCGAGCTATTGCACTTGCCAAGGAGCCCAAGTTTCACAAGAAGACCGAGCACATCAAGCGTCGCTTCAACTCCATCCGTGAAAATGTTCAAGATGGAGACATAGAAATTTGCAAAGTGCATACGGATCTGAATGTCGCAGATCCGTTGACTAAACCTCTTCCATGAAAGCAAAACATGATCAACACGAGAACTCTATGGGTGTTCGGTTCATCACAATGTAACTAGATTATTGACTCTAGTGCAAGTGGGAGACTGTTCAAATATGCCCTAGAGGCAATAATAAAAGGATTATTATTATATTTCCTTGTTCGTGATAATTGTCTTTTATTCATGCTATAATTGTATTATCCGGAAATCGTAATACACGTGTGAATAGATAGACCACAACATGTCCCTAGTGAGCCTCTAGTTGACTAGCTCGATGATCAATAGATAGTCATGGTTTCCGACTATGGACATTGGATGTCATTGATAACGGGATCACATCATTAGGAGAATGATGTGATGGACAAGACCCAATCCTAAGCATAGCACAAGATCGTGTAGTTCGTTTTGCTAGAGCTTTTCCAATGTCAAGTATCTCTTCCTTAGACCATGAGATCGTGTAACTCCGGATACCGTTGGAGTGCTTTGGGTGTACCAAACGTCACAACGTAATCGGGTGACTATAAAGGTGCACTACGTATCTCCGAAAGTATCTGTTGGGTTAACACGGATCGAGGCGGGATTTGTCACTCCGTATTACGGAGAGGTATCACTGGGCCCACTCGGTAGTGCATCATCATAATGAGCTCAAAGTGACCAAGTGTCTGGACACGGGATCATGCATTACGGTACGAGTAAAGTGAATTGCCGGTAAGGAGATTGAACGAGGTATTGGGATACCGATGATCGAATCTCGGGCAAGTAACATATCGATTGACAAAGGGAATTGTATACGGGGTTGCTTGAATCCTCGACATCATGGTTCATCCGATGAGATCATCGAGGAGCATGTGGGAGCCAACATGGGTATCCAGATCCCGCTGTTGGTCACCGGAGAGCCGTCTCGGTCATTTCTACGTGTCTCCCGAACCCGTAGGGTCTACACACTTAAGGTTCGGTGACGCTAGGGTTGTATGAATATGAGTATGCAGCAAACCGAATGTTGTTCGAAGTCCCGGATGAGATCCCGGACGTCATGAGGAGTTCCGGAATAGTCCGGAGATAAAGAATTATATATAGGAAGTGCTATTTCGGCCATCGGGAGAATTACGGGGTTTACCGGTATTGTACCGGGACCACCGGAAGGGTCCGGGGGTCCCCCGGGTGGGGCCACCTATCCCGGAGGGCCTCGTGGTCTGAAGTGGGAGGGAACCAGCCCCTGGTGGGCTGGTGCGCCCCCCACTTGGCCCCCCTGCACCTAGGGTTGCAAACCCTAGGGTGGGGGCGCCCCACTTGCCTTGGGGGGCAAGTATCCCCCCTTGGCCGCCGCCCCCCATCTAGATGGGTTCTAGAGGGGCCGGCGCCCCCCCAGGGGGCCTATATAAAGGGGGGGAGAGAGAGGGCAGCCGGACCCTGCATCTTGGCGCCTCCCTCTCCCTGCTACACCTCTCCCTCTCGCAGAAGCTCGGCGAAGCCTGTGCGGTGATCTTGCATCCACCAACACGCCTCGTGCTGCTGGATCTTCATCAACCTCTCCTTCCCCCTTGCTGGATCAAGACGGAGGAGACGTCACGCTGACCGTACATGTGTTGAACGCGGAGGTGCCGTCCGTTCGACGCTAGGATCTCCGGTGATTTGGATCACGACGAGAACGACTCCCTCAACCCCATTCTCTTGAACGCTTCCGCACGCGATCTACAAAGGGTATGTAGATGCATATCTCACACTCGTTGCTAGATGAACTCATAGATGGATCTTGGTGAACGTAGGAATTTTTTTATTTTATGCAACGTTCCCCAACATGATCCTACTTCCTTCAAAGGAACACAAGCACAAGATGATCTTCCACCACAAGACCACAAGAACAAAGGCAAGGACAAGCTTCAGGAAGAGATTGATGCATTTGAAGAAGCACCTAAGGCCTTGTTCAAGTGGATTCCCAAGACTACTAAAAGTTCTACTTCATCAAGTACAACTACAACTCCAAGGATTCCCATCAAGATGATGTGGATCCCGAAGAAGAAGAACTAGAGAGCTCTTAAGGGTGACTCCGCCAACATTCTTCACACATATCATTATGGCAAGGACAAGTGCAATCAACTTCCACATCTTGCACTAGTTCAAGGAGTCACAAACCCTCATGTTGGTAAGGCAAGGGACAAGGTAACCTAATGATTTCATGGACATCATCTTGTGTGTGCATCACTCTATGTCTATGGATATTCTTGTTTGTTCCTTGTGGGACTAACCCATGTAGGCAAGTTGAAAGTGCAACTCACTCCAAAGGATTGCTCCAATTGATCTACATCAACATTGAGCATCCACACCTTCAACACCTACATGAAGTCATCATCGACAAAACCCAAGGTTAGTTCATCCCTCTAAGGGGGGATCTCACATCTAGGGGGAGCTTAACTCTAAGAATTGAGTCAAAGCAACTCTAATGGTCTGAACACATCAATGCATTATGTAAAAGTGGTAACCCCACTTGAGCTTAAACGATGAGTATGACCTATGATCAAATGTTTATCATTTGACTCCTAAGTCAATATACTCATATATAGATGACCTAGTCATCGCCAATTGTTTGATAGATGCTAGAATTGGTTGTGCATGCTTTGCCACATATTTCATTTGCTATATTTTTGTGTGAGCATGTTGGTGCATATTTTACTCATTCAAGGACATCCACTTGTTGTTTTGATTGTTTGGTTCTTTCTTATTTTGGACAAGTGGATGGACAAGAATGCCTAAGAACCTTCTCTAGCTATCTATGCTTTTCTCGTCTCAAACTCTATTCATGCTACATCACAAAATTTGATCAAGTCAGATTCGAACCACTCTGTGTGAGGAGCACTCGGAGTCCCCGATTCGTCATAGACTTAAACTTCCAAAACTTCATTGTGATTCTCGGTCTGACCGACTCCTCCATTTCGGTCCTACCGAGATCACTAAGTCATCTATGTTTTCAATCTCGGTGCAACCGATTTGAACTTTTCGGTCACACCGAGTTGCTGTAACTGAACACAGTTATGCATCTCGGCGCCACCGAGTTGTTCCACTCGGTCACACCGACAGGGTCGGGCTATATATAGTCACGGGCAAAATTTTGGAAATTTCTCCGAACCCCTTCACCGTGAAATAGCTCGCTCTGCCTCCAAGGTCTCCGGATCGTCTTCTTGTTGCCAGCCGCCTCCTGTCGCTGGTCTCCGCCGCCGTCAACGGAATTCAACCCCGCCGTTGCCACCGTAGCGAGTTCATCGCCGAGCTAGGGTATGGACTCGATCACAGTGCTATTCTCGTCCGATTCCTAGCACATTGTGTTCTTATTGATTCTTGCCATGATTGAAACACTCCTATCCAGTCAATGCATCCGTAGATTAGATGAGATTTGAAAATTTAGGGTTAGGTTTCATGAAACCATCTCGGACCCACCGAGTTGAAAAACTCGGTCCCACCGATTTGGCTTATGCCATTGCATAGTAACTCTCGGTCTGACCGAGAATTGCTAATCGATGCGACCGATTTTAGGACTTTGTGAAACCCTAGCAGTCTCGGTGCCACCGAACTGTGACTCGGTCCAATCGAGTTCATCAGTTTAGGTTCCAAAACTACTTCGGTATCACCGAGTTTGAAAATCGGTTGATCCGAAATGCTTTCTGTGGAAAATTAAAACTGAATTTTTGAATCATTCTTTTGCAAAAATCTCTGCATTTTGTGATGCTCATCAACTCTATCTCGCCTATAACTCTTCACAGGTCAGCAATCGGTGTTTGCGGCATGTCGAGACTGCAGTGATAGCCGAGCAGTCGTGAGCAGATTGACATGAGTGAGGGCACTAGTCCCTCCAGCTCTTCAGATGAAGGAAGCAGGAGCACTCGTAGAAACCTGCCTAAGGCTGTTACCAGGCAAAGGAAGAAGTGAACTTCAGACTCTGAAGATGAGGATTATAGAGCAGAAGAAGATGAGGCTACCTCCAAGAAAGTAGTACTCAAAAAGGAGTATGGCTCAAGAAAGCATACAAAGCCGAGCATGAAGATTAAAAGGCCTGCAGGAAGACAACCAATGTCCAAAGCCGGAGACTCAACTAAAGCTGCACGAGAAGCCTGATCCCAAAGAGCCGATTCTTTGAAGGAAAGAAAAGGAAGGAAAGGGTCAAGAAGACCATAGCGAGTTGTTGGGCAACCTTCCATGATGGAAGAGGAAGAAGAGCTTGCTGCACCAGCACCCAAGGCACCAAAGCTTATGGGTGATGCTATTAGATCAGGGGCTGCAACATCTAAGCCCAAGGAAGCACCCAAAGTTGCCCCCAAGGCCAAGTCTGCACCAAAGAGGAATAGCAGGAGTATTACAGCTGCTGAGAAGAACAAGGCCCCAGTGCCTGAGGTTGCTGAGGAGGAAGATGAAGAAGGACAAGTTCTGAGGAAGCTCAAGCCCAAGATACCAGACCACAATGATGCCCATCCTGTGGCTGAGGACATGAACATCAGAAAAGATTCGGGTTGAGGCTATGGAGGTTGGCAGATCCATATGCCACAAGGAGAAGGACTGCTGTTGATTACGTGTTCCATACAAAGGAACAAAGGACTTCTATGAGACAATCTTGTTGGACAAGAAGCCCATTGTGTGTGATATGAGGTGGGTCGACTGGACCTACATGAAGGAAAATGAAGAGCACTATCCTCGAGTGCAAGACAGTTTTGTTGCTTCGGAGTTGCAGATTTTGTTGGGCAAAAGCTCACCAACCGGAATGATGAACTTATCATGCAATTCTACTCCGAGCACACTTCTATCCAGATGGGAGGATAGTTTGGATGTCTCAAGGTACAAGGTACCAGTCAACTGTTGAGGAGTGGGCAAAACTGATAAATGCCCCAAAGGAAAATGATGATGACCTGGATGTATATGCCAAGAAGAAAATGGGACACAATACCATGGCACATATGTACAAGGATATCCCAGACAAAGCCCAAGAGACTTTCTCTTTTGGATCAGTCCACTTTCTGCCTACAATCAATTGAATCCTAAGGCACACTCTATTGCCTAAGTCAGGTGACCACAACATGATCAGAGGGCATGCAACCAATATGTTGCATTTATTTGATGTGCCTCAGAAATTCAGGAGTTGATTAACTCAAAGATGGGCACAGGCAAATATCTATTGGATAAGGAACATTTTTCACTTTATTCAGACTTTGAGGACAATAAGGTTGTCATGAATGAGAATGATCCATCATCAGTTCAAGCTCAAGAGAAGAAGGAGAAGGCAAGGAAGGAGAAGGCTGCCAAGATGCCAACTCAAGAGGAGGCGTCTGAGAATTTCTTGAAGAACAAGCAGGAGCAGCTTGGTTACTTGATAGCATCATCTCTGAGGATTGAGAAGGGATTGGCCACCCTCACACAAAATCAGGAGAGCTTGGAAAGAATCATGGAACAAAAATTCTATGATCTAGATGTCAAAGTAACTGATCAGTCAGTTGTGGAGCAGCTGTAGGATGACATGCAGGAGAGGAAGGGCAAGACTACCACAAATGTATTTGCCAGAGTGCCTAGAGCTCAGAGATCAGATGCAAGGTGCGATGCAGACACTAGAGCAACATCATCTGCACCAGCTACAGCTCCCTGACTCCGGTGCAACCAGCTCCAAGACCAAATCCTCCAGCTCCCTCTACATCAACTGAAGTCTTCGTCCAAGGAGCCATCTCTACACCACCACCTGAAGATCAAGCCTGAGAGTCGATCTAGCACTATGCATTTTCTATGAACTTTTTGGTAACTTGTTGCCAAAGGGGGAGAAAAATGTATAGATCATAGGCTTCGAGAGAGAAGTGTCGCTTTTGTTCTCTCTTGATTTGGTGGTTCAAACTTGTTTGCTTTTGATTGCTTGAGATACTATGCTATTCTTGTGAGACATTGATGATCATGTGTTTGATCATAAGCTACACTTATGCATGTTTGATGATATTATCTTATCTATCCTATGCGATCATTCACCTTGCTTGGTGATGAGTGCATGTATTCAATCTTTATCATTTTGAGCGCTCCACCAAGATGTATGTGACATGGAAGAGTAACCCATGAGCCTAATTACTTTTGCATTTGCAGTCCAAAGCAAATCTTAAACTATGCACAAATTTAGGGGGAGCTCTTGCTTATTACATACTTCTCAAAGCGATGATGCTTTACAATCTTATTATCATTTGTCGAAGCTTTGATCTATATGTTGTCATCAATTACCAAAAAGGGGGAGATTGAAAGTGCAACTATCCCTAGGTGGTTTTGGTAATTCATAACAACATATAGCTCATTGAGCTAATGCTATTCCAAGACTATTATTTCAGGAAAGCTGAATGAATGGCATGTCATGGATGATGAAAGTGGATCCCTCAAAATACTAAGGACAAAGGATTGGCTCAAGCTCAAAAGCTCAAGACTCTTCATTTTACATTTTAGTGGTCCAAGATCACATTGAGTCTATAGGAAAACCCAATATTATCAAGGAGGGATGAGGTGTTGCTTAATGAGCCTCTTGCTTCATGTGCTTAGTGATATGCTCCAAAACCCTCAGCTACTTTCTCACAATCCACAAATGACCTAAACCCTAAGCCAAAATCGGTCACACCGAATCTTCCTACCCAGCGCCACCGATTTCAAAAGTCATAGCCACTGCCACAAACCCTAGGCAAATCGGTCCTACCGACAGGGATCTCGGTCTCACCGAGATGGGATTGTAAACTCTCTGTTTCCCTTTTGTAACATCTCGGTCTCACCGAAAAGAGAAAATCGGTCCCACCGAGTTTACCGGACCAACTCTCTGGAAAGCTTATTACCAAAATCGGTCTCACCGAGTTTGTGTAATCGGTCTCACCGAGATTGCATTATGCCCTAACCCTAACCGAATCGGTCTCACCGAGTTGCATGTCAATCCCACCGAAAATCACTAACAATCACTAGGTTTACTAAATCGGTCCGACCGAGTTTGTTGAATCGGTCCCACCGAGTTTGGTAAATTGTGTGTAATGGTTAGATTTTGTGTGGAGGCTATATATACCCCTCCACCTCCTCTTCATTCGTGAGAGAGCCATCGACTGAACCTACACTTCCAACTTACCATTTACGAGAAAGAACTACCTACTCATGTGTTGAGGTCAAGATATTCCATTCCTACCATATGAATCTTGATCTCTAGCCCTCCCCAAGTTGCTTTCCACTCAAACCCTCTTTCCACCAGATCCAAATCCTATGAGAGAGAGTTGAGTGTTGGGGAGACTATCATTTGAAGCACAAGAGCAAGGAGTTCATCATCAACGCACCATTTGTTACTTCTTGGAGAGTGGTGTCTCCTAGATTGGCTAGGTGTCACTTGGGAGCCTCCGACAAGATTGTGGAGTTGAACCAAGGAGTTTGTAACGGAAAAGAGATCGCCTACTTCGTGAAGATCTACCGCTAGTGAGGCAAGTCCTTCGTGGGCGACGACCATGGTGGGATAGACAAGGTTGCTTCTTCGTGGACCCTTCGTGGGTGGAGCCCTCTGTGGACTCGCGCAACCGTTACCCTTCGTGGGTTGAAGTCTCCAACAACGTGGAGGTACGATAGCACCACCTATCGGAACCACGCCAAAAACATCCGTGTCTCCAATTGCGTTTGAATCCTCCAAACCCTTCCCTTTACTTTCTTGCAAGTTGCATGCTTTAATTTCCGCTGCCTATATACTCTTTGCATGCTTGCTTGATTTGTGTGATGATTGCTTGACTTGTCCTAAGATAGCTAAAATCTGTCAAACTCTAAAATTGGGAAAAGGTGAAGTTTTTAATTGGTCAAGTAGTCTAATCACCCCCCCCTGTCGGTGTCAAAACCGGCGGATCTCGTGTAGGGGGTCCCGAACTATGCGTCTAGGCGGATGGTAACAGGAGACAAGGGACACGATGTTTTTACCCAGGTTCGGGCCCTCTCGATGGAGGTAATACCCTACTCACCTTGATTAATATTGATGATATGGGTAGTAGAAGAGTAGATCTACCATGAGATCAAGGAGGCTAAACCCTAGAGGCTAGCCTATGGTATGATTGTTGTTCGTCCTACGGACTAAAACCCTCCGGTTTATATAGACACCGGATAGGTTAGGGTTACACAAAGTCGGTTACAATGGTAGGAGATCTACATATCCGTATCGCCAAGCTTGCCTTCCACGCCAAGGAAAGTCCCATCCGGACACGGGACGAAGTCTTCAATCTTGTATCTTCATAGTCTTGGAGTCCGGCCGTGATGATAGTTCGGCTATCCGGACACCCCCTAGTCCAGGACTCCCTCAGTAGCCCCTGAACCAGGCTTCAACGACGAGTCCGGCGTGCATATTGTCTTCGACATTGCAAGGCGGGTTCCTCCTCCGAATACTTCATAGAAGGTTTTGAACACCAGGATAGTGTCCGGCTCTGCAAAACAAGTTCCACATACCACCGTAGAGAGAATAATTTTGTATGCAGATCTGGCGGCGTATTCATGGCGTGCCATCACACCATGGCCAGGCCTTTATATGAATCGTTTTTTACTGTTACACCTCAGCGTGTTTAGCGAGGCGGTTTCCCTGGCACATCTTATCAAAGCATAGATCGTGCCCTCTTATTCCGGGATTCCCATCAATACGGACGTGGGTAACCCATCCGCGCCATTGATTACGGCGCTTGGGAGATAAGCGAGTTTTACCAGGCTGGCGGGGGACGCATAGCTTCGTTCGTCCATATAAGGGGATAAGGATCCACCTTTTTCACCTACGCCTTCTTCCTCCTTTGCTCATCCATTTCCGCGCACTCGAGCTCCAGCGCCCAAGTCCGCACATCCCACCTCAACCTTCTCCAACTATTTCCGGAGTGGGAGGCAGGTGGATGGCCTCCTCCGTCACGGAGGGGCACATCACAAGACTGCGGGAGGCCGGATACTTGTCCGGCGACATCGCGTGTCGGCTACCCGACGAGGGGCAGCTCATCCCCACCCCCAGGCCCCATGAGAGGGTGGTGTTCCTCACCCACTTCCTCCGTGGACTAGGTTTTCCACTTCACCCATTTGTCCGGGGCTCATGTTCTACTATGGCCCGGATTTCCACGATCTGGCCCCAAACTTCATCCTCAATATCTCGACGTTTATAAATGGGTAATGCGAACCTTCCTCTGCATCCAACCCCACTTCGGTTTATGGTTGAAGACATTTAGCGTCAAGCCGAAGATAGTGGGCGGCCGACAGGCGGAGTGCGGAGGCGCTATGGTGGGCAGGATGCCCAATGTCCTTTGGCTCGAGGGCTCCTTCATGGAGACAATAAAGGGGTGGCAATTGGGGTGGTTCTACATCACCGAGCCGTGCGACTCCAACTGGGCGGCGGCCCCCGAATTCAGATCTGGCTCTCCACACGGCTCACATCATGGATAGAGACGGGCCTGAAGTGGGGTGATTGGGAAGAGCTGACCGGACTCCAAACCTGTGTCCGAAACCTGGTGGACAAGAAGCTCAAGCTTGTCCATGTAGTCCAGGTCATGCTCATCCGCTGGATTCTCCCATGCCAGGAACGGGCCTTTAATTTGTGGGAGTTTGATCCGGCACAGCACCGAACCTTGAGCCGGCTCTTCGATACTACGTACGAAGATGCCTGGAAGGTGCTATTCAAGGGTGCCGAAGCCCCCGCATCCGCTAACAAAGATCGCGGATACAGCTCGCAGCGTCAAGCTGGCGAGGTAAGTTATTTTAGCCTTTACGGGACTATTTTTTTCATAGATTGACTCTATGTGGGATCTAAAACTCCCTAATCTTTGACAGGACTGGCTGAAGACGTCCGGACAGATTAACTGTCCGGCTCCCTTGCCTGAAGACCCAGCGGACGCCTGATTGACGGGGCTGCTGGCTCCGGTACCCATGTGGTGCCGAGAAGAAAAGGCCAAGAAGGAGGCCACGGGAACTCGAAGGAGCTCCGACGCTAGTAATCTTGTCGGATTCTCAAGGTAATCTTCTCCCGAGAATGAGGAGGAGGAAAGAAGCATCTCCCCAGCGGGAGGAGAGAAAAGGAAGGCCGCCCCAACCGGGAGGCCGGAGGGTCTAAGAAGGGAAGGACCCTTCCTCCGGATTTCTCCACCAACGCCGGCGATGACGAGGAGGAGTGCTAACGAGGCCAAGCCCTGGCGAGATTGTAAGTGTCCGGATACCCATGGCTTTTTATCATTGCATAGTGTTCTCTAATGCCGAACAATCATGCAGCCCGCCCCAAAGCGAGCTCGCCCGCTTCGGCAAGCGGGTCCCACAGTTCGTCGGAAATGGAGAGTACTTCATTTCCGGCCGCCTCCTCACCTCATGCTGCGGACGACCCCACGGTGGGGCCCCAAGGGGGGCCTGGTCAAGAGGAGGTGGCGCAGGAGGCGTCGCAAGGCAACCTCCCGGACTCGGTAGCGTGGGGCGAGACCCCGGGGCTCTAAGCGACCCTCGTCCGGACTCCATGCGGAACCTTCAGCGGTTCCGGAGTCCGCAAGTGGTCCCTTAAGAAGGGTAAGACGCCGGTGTCCTCCGTCCAACCGGAGGCACCGGATAGCTTCTGAGGCGCTTAACAGCGCTTCCATCGAGGAGGAGCACCGCACTGTTATGAGTGCGGTGATCCGGACAGTTCGGTCTGCCAAGAGCGGGCTGACCGAAGCCTGTACCAGCCTTCTAACAGGCTTTGAGGTAAGTTTATAATATGTAAAAATATTACCGCATAGACAGTAGCACCTGATGCTTAGTTCGGTGTTCGGAAAGAAAAATCCGGACTAAGGATCTAAAAAGATATACGCAGGAGTCTAACATAAGTATGTCAATATGGGAATGCAGGCTACACTGCTGACCTCTGTCGCACTGACTGCGGAGGTCGATGCATTGAAGCAAAGCCTCGAGCGGTCCGAGAACGAGCTCGGCCTTGCCAAGAAGCAGATCGAGGACAAGGAAGGTAAGAAATACCTTATTAAAGAAATACCTTATATCTCACAATATATCTCACAAGTCCGGCGCGTTTTCCCGTGCCTTGGTACTTTTTGAGCGGCGTCGGGGTGTGTCTTAAGCGGAGGGCCGAGAGGCTTCTCTGTCGCGGCCACGGGGTGGCCGGTCTGCCATGTCGTCTTGTTGGTGACTTGGGTGCTTCCCCTCCGATCGAGGCAACGGCCTGCGTTTGGGGTAGCTTTTGAGGGCGTTGAGTTCATACTCTTGGCTGCAAGGACTTGATCCATCATCGACTACTCGAGTCTTGGTCAGCTCTAAGCTGTTGCTGCTTTCTTGAGGCTGCTTGCCGTGGCTATAAGCCTGTGTTTGAAACGCTCACATTGGCGGGATCCTCGGGCATGACAAATTAAAGTCGTCGAGGCTTGCCTCTTCTTCGGAGGGAGGCGCATAATTATCGCCCTCGACCTCTCTTTACGCCGCCTTGTCATGCGGACTTGCTTCTCCCTCCTCCTGTCTTTGAGTCCTGCTGGAGGGGTTGTCTTCGGCACTTTCCGGGTGTTATTATCTCCCGTGCGGAATCACTTTATTTTCTTTGTGGCGGGATTTAGAGCGGCGCCCGACGCCGTCGGCGCTTCGGTTGCTTCTTGGAGGGGTCATCCTCCGTTGTTCCATTGCCGTTCCCATCTTTTGGGATGTCCACCATGTATATGTCGTATGACGAGGTGGCCTTCCAGTGCCCTGTAGGCGCTGGGTCTTGGTCGTCTCCGGCATCGTCGTTGATGCGGAGCATCCCTTGCTCATCCCCATGGACGTGCCTACATCTCCCTCAACGCCACTAGGACCCATGACAAGAGCCCGAGCTAAGGCTATCGAAGATAAGGTGAATTCGCTCCTCTCCGAACTCCCTCTTCCTACTCACGAGACATGGCTACTACCTCATTCGGAGACTCTATGTGTAATCGTGTACATGGAGTTGATCCAAGGATCAACTACTTAAGAGAGCCAAGACGGCGAGGACTCCAAGCATATTGAAGAAGAAGAAGAGATGCTGCTGAAGGCACAGGCACCGGACGTCCGACGCCTTCCGGACGTCCGACGAGTCCCAGGACCCGGACGACCGGACTCTCCGGACGTCCGGCACTTTGCCACCCGAACCAAAACTACGGACTACCAAAGCCTCCGGACGTCCGACCGACGCATGCCCGAACCGAATCTAAGGACGACCGACAACTTCTGGACGTCCGGACCGTCATGAAGCTCCGACCGACCGACCCTCTCAGGACGTCAGCGCACCACAGCAGAACTGATCCTATGGGCCTTGAGCCCGTCCGGACGTCCGGACCGTCCGAGCCTCCGGACGTCCGACGCCTTCCGTCACGTTCGACGCCTGTGTTGACTTCGTTTGGGCGCAGCCCTTGTACCCCTCGCCCCTAGACTATATATACTCCTTCTTCCCCAACTTTCTAGGGTTAGCTTTGGGTTAGCTCATGTTTGTGTGAGAGCCTTGCTCATCCACTTGGTTACTTCTCCTCGAGCTCCGGACCTCTACGGAGAAGATCCCCCAAGCGGATTCAAGACCCCCTTCTAGGGTGGACCCCATCAAGACCTCCTCACGGAGAAGAACGGCTACTCGTGTATCCTTACCTTTGTTTATTGTGGATCATATGTATCTCTTTGTGTTCGGTGATCTAGCACTTGTGTGATTGATTCCTTGTTGGTTGAGTGATCTCTCTCTCGTTTCCTCCGTGTTCCCCCTTTGTTCTTCCGCGTGTTCTTCGTGATTCCCCATAGGATCCCCTCCAAACGTGAAAGACGTCCACATAGGGTTCCGGCCTACATCATCTTGGTATCATGAGCCACGTTGATCACGTTTTTGGAGCCCCTACCCCTCTTTTTCTAGCTTGATTTTGTTGGTTTTGTCCTAATTCCGAAAATTCCCCACCAAAAATAGCCCCAAATTTTTTTTGTGATTTTTTTGTGAGTTGAGATTTTGTTGGATTTGGTCCATGGATTTCAGTTGCTACGTGTGGATCTAGCTTTCCCTCCTTCCCCACCCTTTTCCATCCACCAAATCACTCGATTTCGACCTCACAATTTCCTTCTTCCCCGAAATCTCGCTGTTCTTCCCGAGCTCGATTTTTGCCCAGTCTCCGGACGACCGGAAACGGTCGGACGTCCGACGTGGTCCGGACGACCGTAAAGGCCCGAACGTCCATAAAACCCTGACGAACCTGAACTTTGTCAGTTCGCCACCACCTCAGCCCCACCTTCCACCACATCTTCCAAAACCACATACACCACCATCCTCCCCAATACATCCTATGACAATTTTACCACATTTTGGTCCTTGAGATTTTGAGTTGTGGCTTCCGTGTTTCGGCTATCTAGGTGCGGTTCGATTTCATCATCACCACGACTCAACTTCGCAAGGGTCTCATCATCGCCAAGGACGGTAACTTCGACAACATCTTTGTCATACCTTGCAATTGCATTGATACCCACATGGACTTATTTTTGCGTAACTTACCCATCGAGACTAGCCATTGAGTATTGCCGGCAACGTGACTTGTGCACATTAGTGATCATACTCCATAGCATACATACCATACCACCGTGGTGCGTATCTTGGGATCCATTTGTGTGTCACAAAGTTGTCATAGCATGCACAATTGCTATCTTGGTTAGTGAAGTTTTGCATGAGAAAAGAGCTCAAAAGTGAAAGAGCCACCCAAGATTTTAAGCAAAGAGGAAAGATAAGCAAAGAGCTTATGAGCAAGAACCATAGCATCATACTACATTAAGATTGTCATATTGGATCATCTTGGATCATCGCACCGAAATACCATACATATAGCATACGTGGGATAGAGATAGTTGCATTTTTGCATAGTAGGTTGTGCACAAGTTCCGTATCCGCCTATTGTGCAATCGTGCTAGCGTCTCTCTAGTATTGTGCAACAAGAGCATTTTCATGGATTCCACATTTTGGCTCACTCTTGGTTTGCACAATCCCACTTATCTATTTGCGTGTGTGTTTCCGTGTACCACTATTTGCTTGGTCTACTTGTTGCATTTGCAAATTTGTGTACCTTTTCCAACATTATTGACGCTCACGTACAATTGCATCAAATTTTGTGCCACCATCCTCACCAAGCTCCACCATAAGCTTTTATTTTTGTAGGTGTGAGAACCGACAAGGATTGGTACCAATAGTGCTATTTCATTGTCCGCATTTGAGTGAACTTGATTCATCATCAACATCGGTCAAAGGTACATTGGTATAAGTTCTTCTCCTTCTACCACTCACATTTTTGCTTGGAATGATGGATAGGCCAAGTACTTCTACCAACCCACTCATCATCGAACCAGACGACGACATGTCATCATACGTCACCAAGAACCACCTCTTTGGTGCACAACGAGCGTTGCACCAAGAACAACAAGCAATGAGCAACCGCATCGACAACCTCGCCACCGACTTGCGACTCTCCGAGCAACGTACAAGAGACTAATTCGACAACAAGTTCGGACTCACAAGCAAGAGAATGATGCAAGAATGGACGAGATCCGCGCCTTGATGAGAAACCGGCATCATTCCACTTCTTCATCCTCAAGACGGAGCCGCGCGAGTAGACACTCCGATGACACCTTCTACGACTCAAGTACACCTACTTCGAACACTCTTCGTCGTGCCGCACGTCAAGACCGTCATGCATCTCGCAACCTGCTACATGACAAGCATTCACAAGAGCAAGTCGATGAGCAATTCCCTCGTCCTCAATCAAACCAAGACGCTTTTGCCCAAGCTCAAGAACGACAACGACTACGGCGCCAAGAGGAAGAACAAGTGCGTCTACACCAAGACGAACAAGACGCCAAGGCTCAACGTCTTCAACAACAACAACGTGAAGTGCAAGCTCTTGAGGCGCAACGTGCCCTTCAAGAATCAAGTCGAGCCTTCGCCAACCGCAATTGCGAACGGCGCAATCAAGAGGAAGCCCTTCGAGAAGAAATCCAAGAGAGGAACTACCAACCTCATGGACAACGTCAAGTTCCTCAAGCTCCTCCACAAGCTCGTCAACCTCCACTTCAACCTCAAGTTCAACAAGATCAAGTTGATCATGGTCTTCCTCCACGCCAAGAGCAACATGAAGACGATTGCAATCCACGTCAAGGGTGTCATCATCAACATCGCCAACAACACAATGAAGAGCAACACTACGGAAAGCTAAAATTCACCATGCCCAAGTTCAATGGAAGCAATGACCCTGAAGACTACCTCTCATGGGCATTGAAGGTTGACAAAATCTTCCGGTTGCACAACTACGATGAAGCGAAGAAAATCGCTATGGCATCACTTGAGTTCCAAGACTATGTGCTCATATGGTGGGAACAAATCATTGAGCGACGACAAGCAAGAGGTGAACCTCCAATCACCACTTGGGCTCAAATGAAGGATGTCATGCGAGCACGTTTTGTGCCAACCTACTACAACCGCGACCTCTTCAAGAAACTCTAACTTCTCAAGCAAGGAACAAAGAGTGTTGAAGAATACTACAAGGAAATGGAGATAGCCATGATTCGAGCCAATGTCAAGGAAGATGATGAGCAAACTATGGAACGTTTCTTGAATGGACTCAATCATCCCATCAAGAAGATTGCCGACTTCCAACCATACTCCACCCTCATTGAGCTCGTACATCAAGCTACAAAGGCGGAACGTCAAGTGCAAGATGACTTCAAATGCACGCCAAGTACTCATCCAAGACCTCTGACTTCTCGAACAACCAAGCTTCAACACCTCCTCCAACATCTACATCAACCAAACCTTCTACAAACAACGACGACAAGTCGAGTTACAAGAGAAATTCGACAAGTTCAAGTCATCCTCCTCCTACTACAAGCAACCTCAAGCCGCGTGCTTCGTCATCTACTCCGACCGATGAGACCATCAAAACAAGCTCCTTCAAGTGTTTTACTTGCGGAGGCCGAGGCCACAAGTCCTACGAATGCACCAACAAGCGCACCATGATCCTCAACGACGACGGCACATATGACTCAATGAGTGATGAGGAGATGGAAGCCCTCGTGCAAGTGGCCATGCACCGTGAGTGAACGAAGATGAAGATGATCAAGTTTTTTGCGATCAGGATTCGAGCCCGCTCTCGTTGTCTCCAAGGTCTTGACCCTTCAACATCAACAAGAATAAGACCAAAGATCCCACATATTCCATACACAGGCCGGCATCAACGGAAGGTACGTCAAGGTCATCATCGATGGAGGTAGTTGCCACAACTTGGCAAGTGAAGAACTATGTTCCAAACTTCATTTGGTCAAGAGGAAGCACCCGCACCCCTACAAGGTTCAATGGCTAAGTGACTCCGACACTATACGAGTCGAGCATATGGTCCAAGTCTCCTTCAAAGTTGGTGCTTATGAAGACAGTTTGGAATGTGATGTGGTCCCAATGACGGTTTGCCACCTCCTTCTTGGTCGACCATGGCAATTCGACCGTGGTGTCATCCACAATGGGCACACCAATCACTATAGCTTCAAGATGAAAGGGAAGGAATATGTGCTACGACCTGTCTCCTAGTCAAGTGATAGCCGACAAGCAAGCCACCCATCATAGAGACAAAAGTGAGAAAGTGATCCACCAAAAAGTGAGTGAGAGCCACAAGCCAAACTTGAGCGCCTCTTTGCCTAGAGAGAAAAACCTCATCCTATTTGCCACCAAAAGTGAGATGAGAGAAGTATGTGAGAACCCATCTAGTGTGATGCACTTTGTCCTTGTGTGCAAGGATGTAGACCCAACAACTAACACCTCTCATGAGCTACCTTTAGTGTTTAAATCTCTTTTGCAGGAATTCCAAGATAGTTTCCCCGATGAGCTACCTCCGGGTCTACCTCCTCTTCGAGGCATTGAGCATCGAATTGACCTCATCCCCGGAGCGCCTCTACCAAACAAAGCTCCATACCGAGTCAATCCCGAAGAAACCAAGGAGATTCAACGGCAAGTACAACAACTCATCGACAACGGTCATGTACGTGAAAGCCTAAGCCCTTGTGCCGTTCCCGTTATACTTGTGCCTAAGCCCGATGGAAGTTTCCGCTTGTGTTCCGATTGTAGACCTATAAATGCTATTACAGTTTGCTATAGGCATCCCATTCCTCGCTTAGATGATATGCTTGATGAACTTAGTGGAGCCAACTTTTTCTCAAAAATTGACCTTAAAAGTGGCTATTATCAAATCCGCATACAAGAGGGTGATGAATGGAAAACTGCTTTCAAAACCAAATTTGGTTTATATGAGTGGTTAGTGATGCCTATGGGTCTATCGGAGGCTCCCGGTACTTTCGTACGTCTTATGCATCATGTGCTTCGTCCTTACATTCGAGTCTTTGTTGTGGTTTACTTCGACAATATTCTTGTGTTTAGCAAAACCATGAAAGAACATCTTAATCATGTTAGGGCTGTTTTGCAAACCCTTCATGAGGAAAGTCTTTATGCAAACATGAAAAAATGCACATTTTGTGTTGACAAAGTGGTTTTCTTGGGTTTTGTAGTATCCTCAAAGGGTGTCCATGTTGATGAATCTAAAATTGAAGCAATTAAAACTTGGCCCCAACCCACCAATTTGCAACAAGTGCATAGCTTTCTTGGTCTTGCGGGTTTTTATAAATTAAGCTTTGTGAAAGATTTTAGCACAATTGCCGCTCCTTTGCATGCCTTGAGTAAGAAGAATACTCCCTTTGTTTGGGGAACTTTGCAATCAACCGCTTTTGATGAGCTCAAGTCTTAGCTTACTCATGCTCCGATTCTTGCTTTGCCCAATTTTGACAAAACTTTTGAGGTTCATTGTGATGCAAGTGGTACCGGAATTGGCGGAGTTTTGATGCAAGAAAAATGAGCCATTGCTTATTTTAGTGAAAAACTCTCCGGTCCTCAATTTAATTACCCCATCTATGACAAAAAATTGTATGCTTTAGTGCGTGTGCTACATGTTTGGGAACATTACCTTAGACCTCATGAGTTTGTCATCCATACCGATCATGAAACGCTTAAGTACCTCAAAGGTCAAACTAAGTTGAACAAGCGTCATGCCAAATGGAGTGAATTTATTGAATCTTTTCCTTATGTGATCAAGTACATTAAGGTACGCGCTTTCACGCATATGCATGCTTGTCACTCAACTTGAGTTGAATGTTATTGGTTTTGAGCATATAAAAGACTTGTATGAGCATGATCCATCTTTTGCTATTCCTTATGCTAAGTGTTTGACGCATACTTCTTGGGAACAATATTACACCAAGGATGCTTATCTTATGAAAGCTAACAAACTATGCATTCCCGAGTCTTCTCTTCGTTTGCTCCTTTTGCAAGAGGCTCATGGAGGCGGACTCATGGGACACTTTGGACGCGACAAGACATTCGCCACGCTCTCCAACAACTACTTTTGGCCCAAGATGTTCCGCGACGTCTCACGCTTCACCAACCGTTGCTCTACATGCCGCAGCTAAGTCTAAAGCTAAATCCCATGGTCTTTACATGCCCCTTCCTATTCCTTATCAACCTTGGGAAGACATTAGCATGGACTTTGTACTTGGTTTGCCTAGAACTCAAAATGGAAAGGATTCCGTGTTCGTTGTTGTGGATAGATTTTCTAAGATGGCACATTTCATTCCTTGCAACAAGATAGACGATGCTTCACATATTGCAAATCTCTTTTGTAGGGAAATATTGCGACTCCATGGAGTACCAAAGACAATCGTCTCCGATCGTGACATCAAGTTCTTGAGTTACTTTTGGAAGACCCTATGCGCCAAGCTCGGAATCAAGCTATTGTTCTCATCCGCATACCATCCTCAAACCGACGGCCAAACGGAGGTGACGAACCGCACACTATCGACTCTACTTTGTGTCTTGATCAAGAGGAACATCAAGGAGTGGGAAGCATGCCTACCCATCGCCGAGTACGCCTACAACCGTGCAAGACATTCGACTACCGGCAAGTCCCCCTTGGAGGTCATCTACGACTTCAACCCATTGTCCCCATTGGACATTCTACCTCTTCCTCTACAAGAGCGCACCAACATGGATGCGAGTGCACGGGCAAGCTACATCAAGAAGATGCATGAGGATACAAGACAAACCATCGAGCGCCAAGTACAACGACTAGCGACCAAGCTCAACATCAACAAGCAACCCATGGTCTTCAACATTGGTGATCTAGTGTGGCTACACCTTCGTAAGGAACGCTTCCCCAAAGAACGCAAGTCCAAGCTTCTTCCTAGAGCCGATGGACCTTTCAAGGTGCTAGCACGCTACAACGACAACGCTTACAAGATCGACCTACCTCGAGACAAGTAAAATGTGAGCGACATCTTCAACGTCAAGGACCTCGCACCTTACCATGGAGATGAAGCTTTTGATCCGAGGTCGGATCTCTCCCAAGGGGGGGGGAGATGATGCGGAGCATCCCTCGCTCATCCCCATGGACGTGCCTACATCTCCCTCAATGCCACTAGGACCCATTATAAGAGCCCGAGCTAAGGCTATCGAAGATAAGGTGAATTCGCTCCTCTCCGAACTCCCTCTTCCTACTCACGAGACATGGCTACTACCTCATTCGGAGACTCTATGTGTAATCAGGTACATGGAGGTGAGCCAAGGATCAACTACTTGCGAGAGCCAAGACGGCGAGGACTCCAAGCATATTGAAGAAGAAGAAGAGATGCTGCTGAAGGCACAGGCACCGGACGTCCGACGCCTTCCGGACGTCCGACGAGTCCCAGGACCCGGACGACCGGACTCTCCGGACGTCCGGCACTTCTACACCGAACCAAAACTACGGACTACCGAAGCCTCCGGACGTCCGACCGACGCACGCCCGAACCGAATCTACGGACGACCGACAACTTCCGGACGTCCGGACCGTCACGAAGCTCCGACCGACCGACCCTCTCCGGACGTCCGACGCGCCCACGACAAAACTGATCCTACGGACGCCCGAGCCCGTCCGGACGTCCGGACCGTCCCGAGCCTCCGGACGTCCGACGCCTGTGTGTTGACTTCGTTTGGGCCGCAGCCCTTGTACCCCTTCGCCCCCTAGACTATATATACTCCTTCTTCCCCAACTTTCTAGGGTTAGCTTTGGTTTAGCTCATGTTTGTGTGAGAGCCTTGCTCATCCACTTGGTTACTTCTCCTTGGAGCTCAGGACCTCTACGGAGAAGATCCCCCAAGCGGATTCAAGACCCCCTTCTAGGGTGGACCCCATCAAGACCTCCTCATGGAGAAGAACGGCTACTCGTGTATCCTTACCTTTGTTGATTGTGGATCATATGTATCTCTTTGTGTTCGGTGATCTAGCACTTGTGTGATTGATTCCTTGTTGGTTGAGTGATCTCTCTCTCGTTTCCTCCGTGTTCCCCCTTTGTTCTTCCGCGTGTTCTTCGTGATTCCCCGTAGGATCCACTCCAAACGTGAAAGATCGTCCACATAGGGTTCCGCCCTACATCAGTCGTCCATACCGTCGATGTCTTCGGAGTCGAAGTCGAGCATGTCGGTTAAATCATCGACAGTGTCTACAAAGTGGGTGGTGGGTGGGCGTTGAATTTATTTGTCGTCCGTATCCCAACCTTCCTATTCGTAGTCCGGCCAGGGCTCTCCGGATAAAGAGAGAGACTTTAGTGAATTCAGGATGTCGCCAAAGGGCGAGTGCTGAAAGATGTCCGCGGCAGTGAACTCCATGACCGGCGCCCAATCAGATTCGATTGGCAGGGGCGCGGAGGGTTCGGACTCCGGAGAGGAGTCCGGTACCCTGGAGTCAAGGTCTTTGCAAAGGACAGGGATGGAGTTCGGCTCAATCGCCATAGAGATCGTAACCCCGGAGGCGGCGTCCAACCACTCGTCCTCGATCGGGGAATTCGGCTCCGGATTAAGGGTCGGAGCGGATCTTTGAGTGCGGCCTCCGAGCCTTTGTTCGGCGGCAGAGCTAGATCATACCCATCGAGCCAGTACGGCACGCTCGGCTGTGACTCGAATCCGTCGAAGATCAAGTCTCTGCGGACATCGGCCCTATAATTCAAACTTCCAAATATGACCTGATGGCCAGGGGCGTAGCTCTCGATCTGCTCCAGATGGCCTGCTTAATTGGCCCGCAGCAAAGCCGCCGAATCTGAAGATTTGTCCGGGAGAAAAGTCTCACCCTGGACCGCGTCGTTGTTGATGATCGAAGGAGCCATCGCCCTATCGGTGACGACACAGAGGAACTCTCAATGAAAGCACCAATGTCGGTGTCAAAACCGGCGGATCTCGGGTAGGGGGTCCCGAACTGTGCGTCTAGGCGGATGGTAACAGGAGACAAGGGACACGATGTTTTTACCCAGGTTTGGGCCCTCTTGATGGAGGTAATACCCTACTCCTGCTTGATTAATATTGATGATATGGGTAGTACAAGAGTAGATCTACCACGAGATCAAGGAGGCTAAACCCTAGAAGCTATCCTATGGTATGATTGTTGTTCGTCCTACGGACTAAAACCCTCCGGTTTATATAGACACCGGATAGGTTAGGGTTACACAGAGTCGGTTTACAATGGTAGGAGATCTACATATCCCTATCGCCAAGCTTGCCTTCCACGCCAAGGAAAGTCCCATCCGGACATGGGACGAAGTCTTCAATCTTGTATCTTCATAGTCTTGGAGTCTGGCCGTGATGATAGTTCGGCTATCCGGACAATCCCTAGTCCAGGACTCCCTCACCCCCCCCTCTAGACATACTTCAAGGTCCTACACCGTGGTAAACTACCCACGCTTGATCGGAAGGGCAACAAGGTTTGTGTAGAGGCCCTCCGTGATCGAATGCCCCTCCGGCGGAGTGTCAGAAAAGGCCCCAAGATGTGATCTCACAAGAACAGAAGCTTGCGGCGGCAGAAAAGTATTCTTTGTGTGCCCTCTGACATAAGGGGAATATTTGGGTATTTATTGTGGTGGAGTTATGGTTTGGTACTCCAAGGGCCCACAAGCCTAGGGGCGCCCCCTGGGGCGCACCCCTAGGGCTTGTGGCCTCCTCGTAGGTCTTCTTGCCTCCTCCCAAGGCTTCCTAGGTTTCTTCCTAGGTTTCATTTGGACTCCGTTTGGTATTGATTTTCTGTAAAAGCCTAAGACATGGAAAAAATAGCAACTGGTACTGAGCACTAGGTTAATAAGTTAGTCATCAAAATAATATAGAATAGCATATTAATGCATATAAAACATCCAAAACAGATAATATAATAGCATGGAACAATCAAAAATTATAGATACGTTGGGGACGTATCAGGCAGCATCATATTCTCATGAACATTAGAATTATTCCCAAGAAACGAAAGTACCTGATAACTGAACTCGCGTGCGCGAGCTCTAATAATTGGTCCAGTATGTGTAGTAACAGGGGCTGTGAGTGTAACTATGGTATTAATGTTCTCATCACTTCTTGTCCATGTTGGGCACTTCATTTGTAAGCAAAACAAATTTATACAATTTAGGAAAATCATATTCTCATGAACATCGGAATCGTTATCAAGAAACGAAAGTACTTGGTAATTTAATTGACATGTGCGAGCTCTAGTAATTGGTCCAGTATGTGTAGCAGGAGGGGTCGTGGGTGTAACTGTAGTAGTGATGTCCTCATCATCCTCTCCTTTTTGAATTGAAGTCGTCCTTAGCTGTAGCGACGTGACCCAAATGGATCGGTGTCTCTGTGTTGAAGTACTATCCCTGGATTGGTTTGCTAGCACACACATTACTCGATGAAATATAACAGAGTTCAATCACACACTTTATTACATCACGGTCTGATACGTCTCCAATGTATCTATAATTTATGAAGTATTCATGCCATGTTTATAACAATTTTATATGGATTTGGTATGATTTGATTAGAACTAACCGGACTGACACTGTTCAGCAGAACTACCGTGGTGTTGTTTTTTGTGCAGAAATAGAAGTTCTTAGTGTGGGCTCAAAATTTACGGTGATTTTTTATGGACAAACGAGACCCGTGAAGCTTCGAGGAAGGACCAGAAGCTTCATGAGGAAGCGACAAGCTGGGGGCGTGCCCTGGGCCCCCTGCACCTAGCAGGCTTGTCGCTCCCTCATGGCCCCCCTTGATGTGAAACCAACACCAAAAATTCCCATAAATACCCAAACCCCTATATGAGAAGTTCCGCTACCACAAGCCTCTATATCCACAAAAACTCAATCGTGGCACTGCTCCGGCACCCTGCCGGATGGGGGAAATCATCACCGGAGGCCATCTTCATCATCCCGACGATCTCCATGATGAGGATGGAGTAGTTCCCGCACGGGGTTGAGGTATGTGCCAGTACCTATGTGTTTGATCTCTCTCTCTCTCTCTCATGTTATTGATTTGGCACAATCTTGATGTATTACGAGATTTTGTTAATATGGTTGTTTCATATGGTGTTTCTCCCTCTCTATCTTGTTGTGATGAATTGAGTTTTACCATTGAGGTTTCACTATTATTGGATTGAATAATTTTATGGATTTGAGAACACTTGATGTATGTCTTGAATATGCATACTCGTGGTGACAATGGGGTATTATATTGATTCACTTGATGTATGTTTTGGCAATCAACTCACGGATTCCCAAGGTGACATTGGGGTAATCTATGCATAGGGGTTATGAATGTTTTCATCCTACTTTCTCTGGTAGAAATATTTTGGCACTCTTTGAAGTTCTTTGTGTTGGATTGAAATTATAAATCTGAGTTGTGTGATACTTGTGGTGACATTGGAGTATCTAGGTGATATTATAGTTGGTTGATGTCTATCATATGGTGTTTTTTAGTACGAACTCTAGGGTTGTTTGTAACACATATAGGGATGGCTCAATAGATTGATTGGAGAAAATAACTTTGAGGTGGTTTCAAACCCTACAACAGTTTTTTCTTATGTTCTCCACTAGATAAGAACTTTGGAGTGACTCTTTATCACACGTTGAGGGATTGTTCTATGATTCAATTATGTTAGCACTGTTGAGAAATTGCACTAGTGAAATTATGAACCTTAGGCCTTGTTTTCATGCATTGCAATACCATTTGTGCTCCGTTTTATCACTTGCTACCTTGATGTTTTTATATTTTCATACTACAAAAACCTATATCTACTATCCATACTACAGTTGTATCACCATCTCTTCGTTGAACTAGTGCACCTATAAATTTTACCATTGTATTGGGTGTGTTGAGGACACAAGAGATTTCTTGTATTTGATTGCTGGGTTGTTTGAGAGAGACTATCTTCCTCCTACGCCTCCCACTGATTGATAAACATTAGGTCATCCACTTGAGGGAAAGTTGCTACTGTCCTACAAAACTCTGCGGTTGGAGGCCCAACAAGAATCTACAAGAATAAGTTGTGTAGTAGACATCAAGGTACTTAAAAAAGTATTTATTATAATAATATGGCTGAAATCCATCTAAATAAAATAATCGCTGAATCATCGAAGGTAAATGAGTCCATCAAATCCACAGTAAATGTTGAGTGCGGAAAACGACCTATCGCACCTTACTCCTCGTCGGAAAACTCAGCAACATGAGACGTTGCATCCATGTAGGTCACCACATGGAATATGCTGGCAATTTCGCACCAACGAATAAAAACGATGATGCTATATCTATATGTAATATGGCTGCTGAAGGCTCTAGGTCTAAATTTTTGTGTGCATCAAGCTGATTTTGTCTTATAACAAATTAATTAAATTAACACTACAAAGTTCATGCCATTATTGAGATGGTTCCTCCAACTCAATGCAAGCCCAAGTTATTAATAACCCAATTCATTTATTAAATATGTGATGCGGAGCATCCTTCGGTCATCCCTAGGGATTCTACTCCACCTCCACAAGCGCCTAGCAGACCGATGACAAGAGTGTGAGCACGTTCCATTGCAAATGAGGTGATTCCACTCCTACTCTAGCTTACCATTCCATCCGATGAGAAATGGGTTCTTCCTCAATCCGGAATGCTATGCATGGTTAGGTATGAAGGTGTGGACCTAGAGCAATCATGGAAGGAGCCCAAAGACTCAAGAGCTGACCTGAAGTGTCAAGATGAAGAAAAGGAAGCGTGCAGAAATTGCACCGGACAGTCCGGTCCCTACCGTAGACAGTCGGCCGCACACGCGCAAGCACCAAAATGCATTTTGACTCACCGGACTATTCAGTCCATACTACCAGACTGTCTGGTTGCACCTGCATGAGTGCCCAACTACTCCTGACCTCACTGGACTATCTGGTCGGCACACCGGACTGTCCGGTCTACCTAGTTTTGCTATGGATTTGGTAAAAAGCCCATGTAACCACTACGGCCCATATACTTTCTCCCATAGACTGCATATTTCGTGCACCTCTCAGTTTTTAGGGTTAGCAAAGTCTATGGTATGATCTAGAGAGAGCTTTGCTCATCTACCACCCCTCTTCGAGATCAAGACCTCTTAGGAGAAGATCTCCCAAGTGGATTTCAAGACCTCCTCTTGGAGAAGACTATCATCAAGAACTCATCTCCTTTGGATTTAAGAAGAACCTTTACCTTGGGCTATTTTCCCTTGATTTTTCATGTTATTCTTATGGATCTCATGTATGCTATTATAGTGGGTGGGTGATTTGGGTTTTCTTGAGTGATTTCTCTTGTTGTTCTTCCCTTTTCCCCCTCCAAGTGTGAAAAGATCATAAACTAGGGTTCCACCCTACATCATCTTGGACCAGAGCATAAGTTGATTCACACCTTGGAGTTCTTCCTCTCCACCTTTCTAGCCCCAATTTTGTTTCGTTTCTCCCTAATTTCGAAATCCGCACTTTAAAAATAGCCATACCTATTTTTTTTTTGCATTTTGTTGGTTCTTGTGAGATTTTGTTGTTTTTGATCCACGAAATTATTGTTTGGCAAAGTGGATCTACCTTTCCCCCAACCCCCACACCATCCCAACCATGAAATCTACCCAATTTTTCTTTTACCCACCAATTTTGAGTTTGAATCATCCATTTCCGCCCAAAAGTTTCAAGTCCATGCTTTCCTAGCCCGCACCAGACTGTTCGCACCCCCGTACCAGGCATTCCGCTCTCATCAGGACCAAATCACTCTTGGACTGGACTGTTCACTCTCCAATACTGGACTGTCCGCTCGATTGAGAAGGTTTTCGGACGACGACGAGACTGTCTGGCTCACCAGATCGGATCGTCCGCTAGTTCAAAAACTACTTCGGTTGATTTCTTTTTTTCATCATAACTTTCACTCTCAAACTCCAACTTCAGTGTTCTTTAGATCATTTTGTAGTTATCGGCACCCCTCTTCTAACTACATAGGTACCACTACCATTTTCTTACATCAAAATGTACACAACAAAACCAACCACCCTTCCGCATTTGACCCGTTTTTGCCCAAATTTCCTTGAGAATTTGAGTTGCGGTTTCCGTTTCCTAAGGTGTTTCGGATAATTATGGACTGTACGACATCAACACCACTGCCACTCATCATCGCTACAGACTCAATATCAACAAAAAGTGCTTCACCATTTGACACCACCACCATAAGCAAGGATGGTAACCTCGACATCATTTTTCATTACTTGCCATTCCATTGATAGCCTCGAGCCTATTGCGTACCTTACCCATCGAGACTAACAAGTTGAGAATTTTCGGGCCACGCTCTTTGTGCACCTTAGTGATACGCTCACTCCGCATAGCTATTTAGCATGCAATAATCATCTTGCTATCATCATTGTGCCATAATTCTCTCCCGTGCTTATCTTACATACTTGTCATATATACTAGCTAGCGCATCATGCATTTTGACATAGCAAAAAAAGAGATACAAAAGCTTTCAAGCAAAATAGAAACAAAGAGCTTGTAAGCAATAGCATTGAGCCATTTTGCATAGTGCATCATACTGGATCATACATACATAACATACTTAGGACTAAAGATGACACATTACTCTAATAGGTTGGTGTACAAGTGTATCTAGCCCATTTGAGCAATCGAGATATTGTCTCTTTAGTTTCGTGCAACACGAGCATTTTCCATGGTCTCACATTTTGTGCTCATTCCTTGGTTGCACGGATCCCACTTTTCTTTCGTGTGTGTGTTCCACGTGATATCCTTGGGTTTTGATCTATTTGTCTTCCTTGCAATTTGTGAATCTCTTCAACATTATCAATATCTTGGCTAACACTTGCTTGAATTTTGTGACACTCATCCAAACCAAGCTCCTAGATAAGCCTTGACTTTTCTAGGCGTGAGAAACAAACCCGGTACCAATTATACTATTATAGTAATACATTAAGTTATGGCTAGCTAGGGGCGTTAAACAATAGCACTTGTTGGGAGGCAACCCAATTTTATTTTTTGTTTTTTATTTTTGCTTCTGTTCTTGAATAAATATGCAATATTACTTCTATAATAATTGTGCTTCAGTGTTTTAATTAGTGTTTGTGCCAAGTAAGACCTTTGGGATGATCTATGGTGATGGTTTGAAATAAACACAAATAACTAAAATAGAGAATGACATGCGGGTCCCACATTCATAGTTCATCTCTTGACCAAGTCAACAGTCAGCTGAGTCAGCAGTTGACTGGGTCCGTTGGACCCACCTGGCGGCCTCTCTATGCCCACTAGTGGGTACAAATGTGGGTACACTTAGCTATTGCTATTTAATTTCGAATTTATAATAAAACCAGTAATTTCACAAAATGCAATAAACTTCAATAATTCATATAAAATAAATCGTAACTCGTATGAAAATACTTTGTACATGTAAGTTGCTTAGAACGACGAGACGAATCCGAATACACGATCCGTTCGTCTGCCACACATCCCTAGCATAGCGAACCTGCAACCGTCCCCCTCCTGTCCATTTGTTCAAAAAACGCGAAACACTGGGAATGCTTTCCCGGATGTTTCTACTCTTCACCAGTATCGCCTACTACCGCGTTAGGGCACTCCTAGCACCACTATTTGCTTTGTCATGCATCGTCATGCATCTGTTTGCATTGTCTTCATTGTTTCTTCGCCCTCTTCTCTCCTGTAGACTACCAAACTGATGCTGCTGTTGCCCCGATCGACTACGGTATTGACTACCAGACTAGCCAACCCCCTTGTTCATCCCGATATCGCCTACTCTTTCTCCCTACTTCTTGCATTAGAGTAGTGGTACTGTTTCATCGGTTTGATCCTATACTACTGCATAGCCTGTCCTTGTTACTATTGTTGATACCTTTACCTCCAATCCTAAATGCTCAGTATAGGTTGCTAGTTTATCATTAGTGGCCTTACACTCTTGTTCGTCTGCCATGCTATACTACTGGGATGTGATCACTTCGGGAGGTGATCACGGGTACATATACTATATAATTTAACATTACCTATGTTACTGTTCGGAGATGGGGGCTGAAGGGGCAGGTGGTTCCACCAAGGGCAACCCCCTGATTGTTACTTTGTGGCGGAATGACAGGGCAGGTTGTGACCACCTAGGAGACATGTGGGCTTGGTCCCTGGTTGGCATCCGCTGATATTTCTAATAACACGCTTAACAAGATCTGGATATTTGATCTGAGTCTGACCGCTGGCCTATACGCACTAACCAACTACGCGGGAACAATTATGGGCACTTTCGGCGTCATGGTATCACCAAGCCTTGTTGACGCTAATGATCGAAAGAAGGCGCACTGGTTGGACCGCTTAACGCAACTTCCTTTGTAATGGAGGTTGCTAGGCCTGCTCACCGGCCGCGTTCGCAACATGCAGGTGTGCAAGGGGCGATGGGCCCAGACCCCTGCACGCTTAGGATTTAGACCGGTGTGCTGACCACTCTGTTGTGCCTAGGTAGGGTTGCGATGTGTTGATCTTTCGAGGACGGGCATGACCCGGGAAATTGTGTCCGACCAGAGGGATCAAGTGTGTTGGGTAATGTGGTGCACCCCTACAGGGAAGTTTATCTATTCGAATAGCCGTCTCCCTCGCTAAAAGGATGACCCAAAGTTGTATTCTGACCTTATGACAACTAGAACTGGATACTTAATAAAACACACCTCTTACAATTTCCAGAGACAACCCGATGGTTGCTTTCCCATAGGGCGACGAGGGGAGGATTGCCGGGTAGGATTATGCTATGCGATGATACTTGGTGAACTTACCAGCTACTCTCTTCTACATGCTTCAAGATGGAGGTTGCCAAAAGCGTAGTCTTCAATAGGACTAGCTATCCCCCTCTTATTCTGGCATTCCGCAGTTCAGTCCACAGATACTAACTATTTCATTGATACCAATGCATATGTAGTGTAGATCCTTGCTTGCGAGTACTTTGGATGAGTAGTCACGATTGCTTTGCTCGCTCTTTTCCCCCTTTTCCCTTCTTCTCCGATGTGGCAACCAGATGCTGGAGCCAGGAGCCAGACACCACAGTCGACGACGACCCCCACTACAACGAGGGTGCCTACTACTACGTGCAGGCCGCCGACGACCAGGAGTAGTTAGGACGATCCTAGGCAGGGGGCCTGCACCTCTTTTGATATGTATCCCAGTTTGTGTTAGCCATCTTGTGGCACCTTATTTATCTTATGTCTGTACTCAGATATTGTAGCTTCCGCTGACTCATCTGTGATCGAGCTTATGTATTCGAGCCCTCGAGGCCCCTGGCTTGTAATATAAAGCTTGTATGACTTTAATTTGTGTTTAGAGTTGTGTTGTGATATCTTCCCGTGAGTCCCTGATCTTGATCGTACATGTTTGCGTGTATGATTAGTGTACAATTGAATTGGGGGCGTCATAGTAGGTCACATTTTCTTTCATGCATGTACATCCATGACGATGTTATGACAAAATCAAGATAGTTATATCTCTGTTGTTGTAGAAGTGTTCCATGACAATACCAAAATTATCATCACGGAAGTGTTCACTTCCATGACGATAAATGACGCGTCATGGAAGTACTTTCGTCAAGGGTAACCAACAAGTGGCATCCACCATAACGGGTTAACGTTAAGCTATTGGGTCCGGTTTTGGATCCGATAACCCGTTAACAACCCGGACCAATGGGGATTTTCCACGTGTAAAATTCGCATTGGCCGAAGGAAACACGTGTCAGCTCGTCATTGGGTCAGATAGGCGCCTATGATATGTCGACACGCAGGACGCACTCCAACACCGCTCATTTAGCTTACAAAGGCCGACCCGTTTGACTTGGTCAAAAGCTAGCGGGCCTGCCATGAAAAGCCTGTTAACAGTCTGTTTTCATATAGCCCATTTTACAGCCCGTTAGGGCCTTCCCGAAATTGGCCCAACGGCATGATGTGGGCCGTCGAATATATCACCAGCTCGTTTCACTTTTGGCCCATGTATGGCCCATGGCGTCTTTCGGCCCGTATGAGGCCTTTCGTATCTTTGGCCCTTTAGTGGCCCACAGTGACTCTGGCCCATAATGAACAGTAAATTTCTTTGTACCCATTAATGGCCCATGATTCACATGGGCCATTTCCATCCCATGTTAGCTTTCAGCCTATTGGCGGTCCATACGTTCTTGGGCTCCTTTCAGGCCCTCGATTACTTCCGGCCCGTTACTGGCTTGTTCCCCTAATGGGCCAAATACGGCCCATGGTTAGAATCGGCCCGTTTGTGGCATGTTAACCCGTTGTGCCGTTTCTAGCCCGTCCTATATTCTGGCCCCTTAACGACCCGTTATGCCTGTGATGAAATTAAGTCTTTCCTGTCTTCCGGCCTGTTAATAGGTCGTTACCGTGCTGGCCCAATACCAATTGCGCCCGTTTACGGCCCATGTGGGCCCGTTTGTACGACGGCCCTAGGCACGCTGATTCTACCGCCCGTTGGAGGCCCACTTATCCAACGGCTCGTAGGAGACCCATGGATCCTGCGCCCTGTAGCAGGCTCAAGGTTACCATGGTCCGTATATGACCCATGGTTGTTGCGGCCACTAGCAAACCAACGAAAAAGAATACTGGGAAATGAATAAGCCAAAAACTAATGCTAGGCTATTAAGGTGATTGCACAGATTACATCCACTGGGCATCAAAGTTTGCCACCAGTGCAAATATAGGGAACACCCTACACTATACAAAAATGGCTTGTTGTTTTCTTCAGCCGGTGGCTGCATGTTAAGAACAAATTTGGTATAGCAACAAAACAAATTACAACCATAAAACAAAAGGAAGGTTGGCATAAAAGTTAACAGTCTGGCAGATAAATGCACCACCAGAAGTTCAGAAGCTCAGTTCGTTTGACCTGACTGTTATGTTTTCATGTTCTACTTTCCGGTGGAGCACCATAACCTTCGCCTTCATTTCTCCTAGGCTCCATAACAACATAGCAAATGTCTGATAATCTGGTTTCAAAACCATGCATATCTTGACGACATCAAACAATGGTTGTCCTTGTTTCACAAAGGGTCACTGATAGGCAACAGACTTGTGTCTAGAGCGCAGATATAACATTGTTTTGAGCTTGCATATCTTGATCATGAGGCAGTTTGGACGAGATTGCCTTAACCACCAACCTAGTATTATGCAGGACCGTGCTTTTGGCACTGTTAGTGGACATGTACTGACCCACTGCAACAAGAGGTGACATTGCGGTTACAGTTGCCTCGTCACCTTCAGAAGGTGGCGGTTCCACAATTTTTTCCATAGCTTGCTGAAAAGTTGAGTTTTTACATTAGTAGTACCTGAACAAAAGCTATTAAGGAGGCAGCAAAACCAAACAAAATAGCTTTGGTATATATACAGAACTTATTCTGGTGAACCTGTGTAAAATATTAGTTGAAGTTTACTGCAAAGTATATAATAAAACCAGGTTCCAAACATATGACCATGTACGATGGCTAATGTATTGTCTATTTCTTCACATTGTAGTGACTGTTAAGGATAAAGAGACAAAGTTTATAGTACGCTAAGCATAGTAAGACATCATTCATATCACAAAACAACTAAGAACAGACAAACAGGCAATTGTAACATTGTGTGGGCAAGTCTAGCACAGAACTAGATTACAGATCAAGATCAAAGGAACATCACTCCTCTCTTTTCAAGCTTGTAAGGTGCAATGATACGCTAAGACAATTGTGTATAAAATTGAAAAAGAGTAATAGACATTGGCTGCAAACCATGCAGTTCAATGCACAAGTCAGAGTAAGTAGTAGTTAAAAGGCATGAGGATTAAAGACTTACAACAGCGGCTTTGACTGGTGTAGTCATGCCCTTCGTCTTGCTAGTTTGACAGTCTTTGAAGATTTCCACAGCATTTGGTTCAGGTACTTTTTGGTCCTTGCGGGCTTTCCTCTGCATTTGGAACAAGTCAATATAGATCTGATAATATGGCGCAATGAATAGAGTGAAACATCAGCTAATTACAAGAGCCTCGCAGTGTGCAATATAGCTACAAGATCCTGTCGTCTATTGGAATTTCACTTTCGTATGGTTGGCCTTGTTCTTTGAACAATTCACCTACAAGAAGATAGATTTGTGAGTCACATGCGTAAATAGGAGTTCAACATGTGATATGATTGTCGGTGTCAAAACCAGCGGATCTCGGGTAGGGGTCCCGATCTGTGCGTCAAGGTTGATGGTAACAGGAAGCAAGGGACGTAGATGTTTACCCAGGTTCGGGCCCTCTCGATGGAGGTAAAACCCTACTTCCTGCTTGATTAATATTGATGATATGGGTAGTACAAGAGTAGATCTACCACGAGATCGTAGAGGCTAAACCCTAAGAGCTAGCCTATGATGGTATGATTGTAATTGTGATCGGCCTTCTAAGGACCAACCTCTCCGGTTTATATAGACACTGGAGAGGGCTAGGGTTTACATGGAGTCGGTTAAAAGGAAGGAAATATAATATTCGGATCGCCAAGCTTGCCTTCCACGCCAAGGAAAGTCCCATCCGGACACGGGCCAAAGTCTTGAGTCTTGTATCTTCACGCTTCAATAGTCCGGACGTTGTACATAGTCCGGCTGTTCGGATACCCCCTAATCCAGACTCCTCAAGAGCCCTCGAACCAGGCTTCAATGACAATGAGTCCGGTAGCAGTCTTGTCTTGACATTGCAGGGCGGGTTCCTCCTCCGAATACTCCAAAGTGGTCATCGAACATGTAGACCGTGTCCCGATCTGCAAGATGATCTTCATATGGTATAGATCTGATTTGCTGGCAATCTTCGTGCGTCATGCCCTTGCATCGGGGCTTGGTCCAATGCGAACCGACGTTTCCTGCCCCCCAACGACTCATGTTGCGAGGCGGTTTTATTGGCACGTCCTGTCGAGGCAGAGATCGTGTTCCCCTTATTACGGGATTTTCCATCAATATAAGCACGCGTGACCCCACGACGGCTGTTGGTATAACCCGTGTGTTTTTTATATAAGCCTCAAACGGTCACACCGGGGACTCTTGATATTCACCCTCTATATAAAGGGGTCGAGACCTACGCCTCCTTTTTCACCTTCATCGCGCCTTCTCGCACCTCGAGTTCTAACACCCAAAACCTAAGCTCCACTCCTCCGGAATCCTCCAATATGTCCGGATCTGACCCTGAAGGTCGGTGGGTAGCCTCCTCGATTGAAGAGAAGGACATTGCAAAGCTTAGGGATGTCGGATACCTGACCACAGATATCTGGCACAGGCTCCCTGCCCCAGGACAGGTCATCCCTACACCGGAGCCCAATGAGTGTATCGTTTTCGTCCCACACTTGCTCCGCGGTCTGGGTTTCACCCTCGATCCCTTCGTGAGGGGGCTCATGTTCTATTATGGGTTGGATTTTCACAATCTGGCTCCTGACGCTATCCTCCACATCTCGTCGTTTATTATCGTGTGCGATGCTTTTCTCCATATCACCCCACACTTCGGCTTATGGCTCAAGACCTTCAATGTGGCCTTGAAGATGATCGAGGGGCGACATGTGGAGTGCGGAGGTGCCGTAATAAGCAGGAACGACGATGCCCCGTGGCCAGAGGGTTCTTTCCCAGAAGTATCCGATGTATGGAATTGGAGGTGGTTCTATGTCACGGCTCCTAGAGGCACAAAGTGGGCGGCTGCCCCCGAGTTTCGCTCGGGCCCTCCGTCACAGTTGGCGTCTTGGACAGACGTAGTACGGAATTGGGGACCCGCTGGTGGTATACGATTACTGCAGAATCGCATCCGGGAGCTTCTTGCAAGGGACATTAACCTTGTCAGCATAATGCAAGTGATGTTGATCCGGCGAATGTTGCCATGCCAACGCCGGCCTCTCCGGATGTGGGAGTTCAATCCGGAGGTTCCGCGGACCGTCAAGCACTTCTTCGGCCTGAAGCTCGAAGAGATCTGCAAATTATTCTTCGGACGGAAAGTAAAGTGTCCGGACACCACCGAGGATGCGGGCCTAAGCTACAATCGCCTAGATACCCAAGTAAGTAAACTTGATACCAAACACCGTGTTTTGTATCTTTTATGATTGTTTATTCTGAAAATCATTCGCGTCCAGGAATGGCTCTGCAAGGCGGAGAGAATTAGGTGTCCGGCGCCACTTCCCGAAGGCTCGCCCGCCCCCACCATGGCAAGATGCTTGACCGAGTACTCAGCAAGATGCCCCCGGGGAAAGACAAGGGGAAGGACGAAGAATTCGAACCCCACACACTACGCATCCAAATCGGGGGAATTGTCACCTCCCCTGAGGAGGATAGTCGGGAAGGGGAGGCTAAGGCCTCCTCCCCGCGCGGGAAGAAGAGGGCCGCCTCCGAAGACTCGGAGACGGAGATGCCCAAACCCGGGAAAAAGATAACACCAGGGGGCTCTGCCCCAACGGGCACCCTCACCGCATCGTGCCCAGCAACGGGCCAGCCCTCCACCGTAAGTTAATTTTTAATTCGAAGGTACTGCGTTCCTCCTAGATCAGTAACCAGGTTTCGTCTTTCGAAGTTCGGCTAGCAGCCCTTCTCAACAGAGTTCGTCTTCGGGGGACCTTCCTCCGGAGATGATGGAGAGCGAGACCCTACCTACCTCTCCGGCTTGCGAAGTGGGCAACACCGAAGTGTCGTCACGGAGGAGTACGGATCTGCCGAAGCCGGAGGCCAACGCGTCAGCCGCCCTGAGCTCGGAGCATTTGGCTCCCACGAGGGGCGATGAGAAGGGTCTGGCACAGTTTGATGTCCGAACGGACATACTGACGGGCCTACTAGAGCGGGATGCGCTCTCGGAGGAGCACCGCTCATTAATGAGCGCGGTGCTCCAGAAGATTTCGTCCGCTACAAGCGGTTTGAATGAAGCATTTGCAAGTCTGCTTAGAGGCTTTGAGGTATGTAGTGAAGAATACATTGTTTTTGGCTGTGAGGCACGCGTTAGGTGTGCTCCATATAGATAGTAGCCCCTGAGACACTGGTTGCCCGCCCTAGGGGGAAAACGGGGGATCATAAATAAATGATTGCGCTATAAATATGTGCAGGTACCTATGAGTCCGGCCGCCGCCTAGTCCGTGGAAGTTTCTGAACTAACTAGGCAGATTCGATCGATTGACACCGATATCACGCTGGTGAACGAGCGGCTGGACAAGTCACAAGGTATGTGCTCTGCCTTCCTTTGTATAGGAAAATATGGAGGCGGCGTGATATTAATGTAATATGTGCGGACTGCAGATGGTGCTGCTGCCGTTGAGGCCCTGAGGGCGGACCTCGTCCAAGCCAAGGATCAAGCTCGAGTTAGCAATGCGGCTGCTGTCGTGGAAACGATTCCGACAATAATAAGGTATAGGGTAACGGAGCATGATCTATCGAGATGCATATGGGTGACACGGTGGTTTTAGCGAGTTCGGGCCTCTCACGGTGGAGATAACAACCCTACGTCTCGTGCTCCGGAGAGGCTTTGTTTTATCTGAGTATATATCCGGAGATTACAATGTGTGTGTGAGAGAGAGGAACGGATCCCCATGCCTGAGCTAAGTCCTGAGACTAATGGTGAAAAGAAGAGAGGTGGAAGAAGAGCCCCCCAAGTCTAGTGGTCGGGGTGGCTTATATAGAGTGCGCCACCCCCTCACCTCCAATGTTACAAAGTGGGGCATGAATGCCATAATGCCAGCCCACTACCAAGCCCTCACCATGAGAATGATGTCGACTGCTTTGTTGCCTGCTAGCCTTCGTATATCCGAGTGAGTCATACAGTCGAGTGGTGAACTGTCATCCGAGTGGATAGTATGCTGCTTGTCCGAGTGGATAGTATGTCTGTATAAATTTTATGTGGACCCACATGTTGTGTGGACCCCATGCTTTTATGATACTTCGACCCTTCGTGGGCCTACCTGTTATGTGTATCCCCAACATTAGCCCCCGAATCGATTGCGATTTTGTAGAACGAGTTTGTGAAAGACACAACTTGGCCCGAGTGATTATGGAATACTCGGTACCATTCATCATACTTTCAGACAACCAAGGTTTGAACAAAATCTCAATGGATTCCGGCACCGCGCTTCCGACTGATCTGGGGTAAGTGCCCACGAGGAGCAACTTGGTGACATTCGATCATCTCTCGGAAGAGGTTAACTAGTGATCAGAATATGGATGTCTCATTAAATCCAGGCAACAAGATCGACGCATGGACTGATCACTTGGTGAGATGCCATTCTTATCCCGGAGGAACGTCAATACAAGTCGGCTCTAGATCCAAACTTATGAGTTTCATGCTTTGAGTCCTAGAAGAAGGCTCAAAACAGGTCCACGGAGGAGCCTTAAACTCACCTTATAGCAATTTTTTTGGAGTGATTTGGAGCTGGTCCTGCATCGAGTAACTGATTACTTGGAATTTCTTCACGCCTGGAATGTGTCTTTTTTTGTTGTTTGGCCGTCACTCGGACCGGGCGGACCGTCCCGAGTGGATACCATTCCAGTGGGGGCACGCTGAGTGCACCCACTGGGTGTAGTCCCCGAGACTGCCATCGACTGCGGGCAGTCGGCGGGAGTCTTAGAGCCTATCTTTTTTTTGTTGTTTGGCCGTCACTCGGACCGGGCGGACTGTTCTGAGTGGATACCATTCCAGTGGGGGCACGCTGAGTGCACCCACTGGGTGTAGTCCTCGAGACTACAGTCGACTGCGGGCAGTCGGCGGGAGTCTTAGAGCCTATCTTTTTGTTGTTGTTTGGCCGTCACTCGGACCGGGCGGATCGTTCTGAGTGGATACCAATAGTCGGCGGGAGTCTTAGAGCCTTTCTTTTTTGTTGTTGTTCATCACTCGGACTGGTCAGGCCATACAGAGTGGAGATTACTCCAGTGGGGGCACGCTTAGTGCACCCACTGGGTGTAGTCCCCGAGATCGCCATCACCTGCGGGCAGTCGGCGGGGGTCTGAGAGAACTAAAACGCTTTTTAGCTGGTACTGATCGAACTTGTTCTTCTCTCGGATTGGTTTCTGTTTGCTTGATACATCTTCTGGAGAAGAATGGCCAGTCGACCGATCGGGCGATCCTTGAGCAACATTGATCAACTCATCAGCAAGGCACTCAGCAGTGGTCTTGACGTTCCAGTCGACTGATCGGGCGATCCTTGAGTAGCATTCATCAGCTCATGAGCAGGGCACTCAGCAATGGTCTTGACGTTCCAGTCGACCGATCGGGTGATCCTTCAGTAGCATTGATCAGCTCATCAGCAAGGCACTCAGCAATGGTCTTGACGTTCCTATCAACCGACTGGGTGATCCTTGAGTAGCATTGATCATCTCATCAGTAAGGCACTCAGCAATGGTCTTGACGTTCCTGTCAACCACCCGGTAAGGCTTTTCAAACTTAGGCGAGCACTGGGCTGCATCTAAGCCCCCGAGCGGGAGGATTGCTCACCACTCGGTAGGATTTTTCAAACTTAGGTGAGTACGGGACGATAGCTAAGCCTCCGAGTGGGAGGGTTGCTCACCACTCGGTAGGATTTTTCAAACTTAGGCGAGCACTAGGCTACAGCTAAGCCTCCTAGTGGGAGGATCGCTCACCACTCAGTAGGATTTTTCGAACTTAGGTGAGCACTGGGCTGCAGCTAAGCCTCCGAGTGGGAGGATTGCTCACCACTCGGTAGGATTTTTCAAACTTAGGCGAGCACTGGGCTGCAGCTAAGCCTCCGAGTGGGAGGATTGCTCATCACTCGGTAGGATTTTTATCACTTAGGCGAGCACTGGGCTGCAGCTAAGTCCCCGAGTGGGAAACGGGCTCACCACTCGGTAGGATTTTTATCACTTAGGAGAGCTCTGGGCTGCATCTAAGCCCCCGAGTGGGAAGCGGACTCACCACTCGGTAGGGTTTTTATCACTTAGGCGAGCACTGGGCTGCAGCTAAGCCCCGAGTGGGAGGCGGACTCACTACTCGGTAGGATTTTTATCACTTAGGCGAGCAGTGGGCTGCAGCTAAGCCCCCGGGTGGGAAGCAGACTCACCACTCGGTAGGAATTTTATCGCTTAGGCAAGCACTGGGCTGCAGCTAAGCCCCCGGGTGGGAAGCGGACTCACCACTCTGTAGGATTTTTGTCACTTAGGCGAGCACTAGGCTGCAGCTAAGCCCCCGAGTGGGAAGCGGACTCACCACTTGGTAGGATTTTTATCACTTAGGCGAGCACTGGGCTGCAGCTAAGCCCCCGAGTGGGAAGCGAATTCACCACTCGATAGGATTTTTATCACTTAGGCGAGCACTGAGCTGCAGCTAAGCCCCCGAGTGAGAGGCAGACTCATCACTTGGTAGGATTTTTTCTTCGACTTAGGCGAAACGGAATCGCAACTAAGGCACCCGCTGGGGGATTTTAGAACATGTAAAAAATGAACAACAATCATTTGGAAGACTGTAAAATCATGTCTTTTGATAATCAAACCAAAGGGTACTTCTTTCTGAGTTCGATATGAGGTAAGCTTGCTACAGAGTGTGATATGAGGTTTGACCATATGAGTAACTTAGTCGTTCCCGTGTTGGGGTGTAGAGGTAAAGACATGTCCAACTGATGGTGACGCGCGAGGCGGCCGAGGGGCGATGATGTGTACAACCGAGTGATGACGCGCGGGGCGGCCAAATGGGGAAGACGTGCACAACCGAGTGGCAACGCACGGAGCGGCCGAGTGGTGAAGACGTGCACAACCGAGAGGCGACGCATGGAGCGCTCGAGTGGTGAAGACGTGCACAACCGAGTGGTGTGGTGCGGGACGGCCGAATGAGGATGTGCGAGGTGGCCGAGTGACATATTGCATGTCAAGCCAAGTGGCTGAAATGGTCTTTGAAGGAGTTAGCGAGATGCTTTCGAAGCTAATGTAACGATGAGGTCGGTGTAGTTTGGTTGCGACACAACAAGACCGGCGTGACAACTGAGTCTGAATAAGAATGAAGATGGCGTGCAGAGCATATGGGTGATTATAAAACTTGTCAAAGTGGTGGATCGAATGCATTTGTTGAAGTGAAGGATCTGACTGGTGATGAAGTACTTGACTACTCAGGAGAGTGTCATTCCAAATGATATGCAACCCCCAAGTGCGGCGTAGCCCCCGAGCGTACTATAGGCTTTGACAACGGACATGTCGGAATACGAGAAATATAGTTTTGAATGGATGATTTGCAATTCATCAAGTCGGACTCGGGTAAAGATGAGGAGAAGCTTCCGACTGATGCTCGAAAGAGGCAAACTCGCAAAAGAGTGAAGTGTGTGAAGTTCAATTATAAAAGGGACTTATCTGCCTCATGCCTGACGAGGTCTATATCATTGATACGATGAAAAGGATTCCACAAAGGGATTGGCTGGATGTGTTTGAAGTGAACAGAGCGACGAGGTCGGTGTTGTGTTGCGCTGGGACCGGTATGGTGACCAAGTCCGAGCAGCGATGAAGTTGGCGCACAGGGTCGTTGAGTGATCGCTTAACTTGTGTAAAAAATGGCACAAGCCAACGAAATAATTTCTCGAGGAAATTTGATGTGTGCTGAAATGACTTGTGTGAATAACACCTATAGACACCCACTGGGAGTGCAAGGGGCTTGCTGGTTAACCAACAAGAGTCTGAAAGAGCAAAGGATCCGTTCGAACTTCTCGAAGCAACGGATCCGACTGAACTCATTGGAATACTGGCTCAAATAAAATGGAGGTGTAGTGTTTCGACTGAGTTGCAGCCCCGGAGGACCGATGCAAACTCGAAATGAAGAACGACACATGGTGTTCGAGCATTATGTATGCGAAAAAATGGAAGCTAGACTAGTGAGTCACATAACCAGTACTAAGCAAGTATGTGAAAATAAGCAGCCGAGCGTAGAGGTACACTCGGTGGCGTGGCCTCCGAGTGAACATGGTGTGTGAATTACGGGATACTCGGGAAGACGGAAATAACAGAATGTAAAATGTCTTAGCTGTCTGAAGGCGGGCGAGTGGCCGAGTGGTGATTAGGCGACCAACCGTGTGGTGCCGCGCGGGGCGGCCGAGTGCTGATGAGGTGACCAACCGATGGCGACGCGCGGGGCAGCCGAGTGGCGATGAGGTGACCAACCGATGGCGACGCGCGGGGCGGCCGAGTGGTGATGAGGTGACCAACCGATGGCGATGCGCGGGGCGGCCGAGTGGTGATGAGGTGACCAACCGATGGCGACGCGCGGGGTGGCCGAGTGGTGATGAGGTGACCAACCGAGTGGCGACGCGTGGGGCGGCCGAGTGGTGATGAGGTGACCAACCGATGGCGGCGATGCTGGGCGGCCGAAAGTGGTGATGAGGTGACCAACCGATGGCGATGTCTTGGCGGCCGAGTGGTTATGAGGTGACCAACCTATGGCGACGACAAGGGCGGCCGAGTGGCGATGAGGTGACCAACCGATGGCGACGCGCGGGGCGGCCGAGTGGTGATGAGGTGACCAACCGATGGCGACGCGCAGGGCCGCCGAGTGGTGATGAGGTGACCAACCAAGTGGCGACGCGCGGGTAGGCCGAGTGGTGATGAGGTGACCAACCGATGGCGATGAAGGCGGGCCGTGTGGTGATGAGGTGACCAACCGATGGCGACGCGCGGGGCGGCCGAGTTCTTATGAGGTGACCAACCTATGGCGACACGCGGGGCGGCCGAGTGGCGATGAGGTGACCAACCGATAGTGACGCGCGGGGCGGCAGAGTGGTGATGAGGTGACCAACCGAGTGGCGACGCGCGGGGCGGCCGAGTGGTGATGAGGTGACCAACCGATGGCGACGCGCGGGGCGGCCGAGTGGTGATGAGGTGACCAACTGATGGTGACACGCGGGGCGGCCGAGTGGTGATGAGGTGACCAACCGATGGCGACGCGCGGGGCGGCCGAGTGGTTATGAGGTGACCAACGTATGGTGACGCGTGGGGCGGCCGTTGAAGTAGACGCGTCCCGCGGAGTGACAATGCACGGGCGTCCGACTGAAGTAGACGCATGCCGCACAGCGGCGATGCGCGGGGCGTCCGAGTGGTGTAGACGCGTCCCGCGGAGTGGGGACGCGCGGAGCGTCCGGGCGATGTAGACACGTGCCGCGGAGTGACGATACGCGGGGTGTCCGGGTGACGAAGACGCATCCAGCGGGGTGACGACGCACGAGGTGTCCGAGTCATGGAAGTTGACGATGAGGCGAGCAGCTACGTGATCGCGTGCTCAAGAATGCGATGGAGTGCGGCCGAGTCATGCGAAGATGCGAGGAAGTGGACCGCGACGTGTCCATAATCGAAGGAGTTGATGAAGATGCAGCTGGACGTTGTTGGACGGCCGACTGAACAAGTCCAATCGACTAGACAAATTCCATCCGAGTGAACCTTGGCCCTATAAATTCGCGGTTGTATTTGTTGTCGATGATGCTCCGGATGCATGGTAACTGGCCGAGTAAAAAGGTGAACCGGCCGAGTGAACCCAGAGGCTTCATGGCCGAATGAGCGCCATTCGAGTGGATGCTTCGTCCGAGTGCTCCTGCCCATCTGAGTGAACCACCGCTGGGCTGCGACCTGGTCGGTGTGGAGCTGGTTGGACAAACCAATGGGGAGTGCTGGGCTCACAGGCGTTGGTGAGGTTCGGCGTGGATGTGCCCACGAGCGCTGATCCCTCTGCTGGAGGTGGGCGGCTGCTAGCGGCCAAGGACACCATGCAGCGGAGGCAGCAGCGTGACGACCGGAGCTGGGCGCCGACAGGCGCATTTATGAGGTTGACTTGGTACAGAGCCCGGACAGACATGGAACAATAAAACCCTGGTAACTACTCACTGAAGGAGTTGCCCACGATCCAATGCATTGATGGAGTCGTCCACAGCCAATGCATTGATGGATTTGCCCCAGGTCCAAATCTGCATGCTATAACTCTTGCCAAATTGATGTAATGGCAGTTTCCTTCTCTTGACTGCGCACTAATTGTCATTGATTTGTCCATCAAAGTACTTTCCTTTCTTCTCCTTCCGTGCATACAAGTGGGATATGCCATTAGAGGAGCCTGCATGCAGGCGTGACAAACGCAAGCCTAGCTGCCGAGTGATTGACGCCGGTGAGAGGAGGTGGTCGTGCGTGGGGTCGTCGTAGACGAGGCCTGAGACGACGCGGCGGACCGCGCCGGAGGGCGTTTGTACGAGCTCGCCGACAGTGTCGGAGACGACGCGGTGGACCGTAGGTCGTTTGTACGAGCTCGCCGACGGCGTCATAGACGAGGCTGGAGACAAAGGGACGGACCGCTCGCCGGTGGTCGTTTGTGGTGCCTTCATTGTTCAAGGAGTCGAGCACCGGTCGGAACCACCGGGAAGGTCGAGGTTGCTTCCGCGGCTGTGGCAGCCGAGTAGTGTGCGGGAGCAAGAAACTGGCGCTCGCGTGCGGGGGCGTGGCCTACCTTCGGCCCTCATGCCGCATCGGGTCTGCGGCGACACCGTCTCCGCCGCGGGAATTGCTGGCCTGCTGCCGAGCAGCTGAAGTCGGAAGGAGGCGCCATCGTGTGTCTGTGCAGTCGACGGTGGACGGGGTTGCTCTCCTACAGGGGTCATCGTTCAGTCGTTGGTGCGCCGCGTTGGGGAGTGGACATCGGAGCGAAGGGCCGCCGCGCACCCGTGCAGCGCCAGGGAGTTACTACTCCATGCATGCGAAACTGAACGCGTTTACTCCACGCATGATGTGGGGTATAGCTAGTTGCTCCATGCATGCAAAAAATGAAGGCAGTTAACTCTATGCATGACGTGGGGTATAGCTAGTTATTGTGCATGTTAAACTGGAAACGTAAGGTATAATGCAGGGACCTGATTGCTCGGAGCGCCGTGCATTGGTTGCAGGCGGAGGTAATCGTCACTGCGGTGTGCCTCCATCCGCTGCGAAGACCATCGACGTGCAGCCGATGCCACAGCATGGAGCCGCCGTGCAGCCAATGCCGGACGGGGGAGTTGCCGCGGGGGCGTGGCCAGTACCTGGCGTCACATCGGGTTCGTTCGCCATCACGGAAGCTGCCGAAGAGCAACCGATGCCGAAGGAAGAAACTGCTTTGCGCGGGGACGCGGCACGGATGCCAGGTTTGTTCGCCATCACGGAAGCTGCCGAACAGCACCCGATGCCGAAGGAAGAAACTGCTTTGCGCGGGGACGCGGCCGGCCTCTGGCGTTCGTGCCGCGTCGGAACCACGGCTCCGCTATAGAGGTTACTGTTGGGTAGTCGATCCGTCGGTCGATGAAGTCAATCCGCCGGTGATTGAACAAAAAACCATCTGCATCATGGCTCAATAGAGGCCATGCCCCATGGTGGGCGCCAACTGTCATGGGAACGACTACGACAATAATAAGGTATAGGGTAACGGAGCATGATCTATTGAGATGCATATGGGTGACACGGTGGTTTTAGCGAGTTCGGGCCTCTCATGGTGGAGATAACAACCCTACGTCTCGTGCTCCAGAGAGGCTTTGTTTTATCTGAGTATATATCCGGAGATTACAATGTGTGTGTGAGAGAGAGGAACGGATCCCCATGCCTGAGCTAAGTCCTAAGACTAATGGTGAAAAGAAGAGAGGTGGAAGAAGAGCCCCCCAAGTCTAGTGGTGGGGGTGGCTTATATAGAGTGCGCCACCCCCTCACCTCCTATGTTACAAAGTGGGGCATGAATGCCATAATGCCAGCCCACTACCAAGCCCTCACCATGAGAATGATGTCGACTGCTTTTGCCTCCTGGTCTTCGTATATCCGAGTGAGTCATACGGTCGAGTGGTGAACTGTGATCCGAGTGGATAGTACGCTGCTTATCCGAGTGGATAGTATGTCTATATGAATTTTATCTGGACCCACATGTTGTGTGGACCCCATGCTTTATGATACTTCGACCCTTCGTGGGCCTACCTATTATGTGTATCCCCAACAGCTGCCCTAAAGGCGACCGAGGAATTGAGAGCCGAACAGGCTGCTCATCGCCGAAGCGAGGAAAGGATGGTCGAAATGTCTATTGAGTTAAAAAATGCCGCTGACCGGTATGAGCTCCTTAAAAAGGAGCATAAGGATAGATTGGCCGAGCTGGACAAGGCACGCAATGCCACCAAGGAAATACGGACCGAGCTCAGGGGTGCGCGGGAGGAGCTTCAACAGGCCGGTAAAATCGTGGCTGGAGTTTCCTACTTGCTGCGGACGAAGTTTTTTGATCCGAAGTACGCTCCCCTGGATGGGTGCTAAAGTCCCGCGGACGCGTATGCGGATTTGGCGAAGAGTACGGCTGACGCTGCCAAGTTCTTCGAGAGTCCAGGTGATAAGGAGGCGGAGAAGCTTTTCTGGTCGCAATTCAATGCTCCCACTCGCCCGCTATCGTTAAATGACAAGATGGCTGCCGTAGCGGAGCTTCACAGGCTGTCTGGTCTTGCAATGCGGTCTGTGATAGACCATATTTGGCCGAAAGGGCCTAAGCTGGACAGTTACTTTGGCTTGGTGCAGCAGTTCCTTGGGGCCGTGACTCGGATCGATGCCATGAGGAAGTCGGCGTGCGTAGAGGGTGCACGGATGGCTCTTGCCCGCGTTAAAGCCTATTGGACGGATATGGAGGCCAATATAATAGCGACCCAAGATCCGGAGGGGGGCCAGCATCCGGCCGAGCACTACTTGGCGCAAGTCACGGAAAGTTCCCGCCTAATAGAGGTGAAGTGCTCGAAGAATGTCCTATTCGAGTGATGAATCGAATCATTGTAAAAAACAATGTTAGTTTGGTTATAAGGCTATATTTATACTTTTTTCCCAAAAGTATTATTGTATCCCCTGTGTGGCTGTTTACATATATAAATATGAATGTTTAATCCGAAAGATAGCAGTCGTTGGCTTCATCCCCCACGCAGGCAATGCGGGGGTGTTCGAAAAAAATATGCTTAATCACACTTGATCCAACGTCTTGGTCCATGAAGGAGGTGATCGCATGTCGAACTAGGCAACCAGACTATATAGCTGTAACACTTTCGCTTAGCCATGGGAGTCTAATGTTGGGGCTACTATGTAGCCCTTGGTACCTTCGCGAGCATCCGAATACGGGCGCGTGTGTACATGACCGGGAAACGGTCCTTCGTTAATGCGGAGGGATCCTAAAGATTCCGATAAGTCTTCGAGTGGTTGAACAGTCTCTCGTTGTATCATGACAGTCAGTTTTCGGCTTTCTCTCTTTGAGGTGCTCGTCCGAATAACCAGGCACAACCACAAGAGTTCTCCTTGGCCACCTTAGCCGATAGTAACGGAACGTAAGGCGGCAAACCCAGGAGCCGGGCAAACCCAACATTTGACCAAAGACATGATTCAGAGCTGCCGCATATAAGGCCAAATCGTGACGCTGAACACTCCCGAGGGTATCCGGACTTTATAATAGTCGACGGGCTCAAGAATGCTCATTCGTTATAAACCCTGTTTTTCCAGGTACGTGCGTTAATCTGTCGTGGTGAGATGCCAAAAACGGCAGTATCCTCTGTGGGTATGGAACCCATGGGATGGTTAAACAACAAGAGGCAATAAAAAAAGGTTTACATAGGGGCTTAATCTAAAAGGAAACCTGTTGAACGGGGCCCCGCTACACGTCTGCGCCTTTGTCTCCGTTGTGCTGTATCCCGGAAGGGTATCGCACGAACGTTGTCTATGGAACAAAGTAAAACTCGTAGAAGAGTACAACGTAAGTATGCGGTGGATGATAAAAGTATAAGATGTTGGCCCGCCCATAAGGTTGGGCCAACTGTGGGACTGTGTTAAGTATTTATAGCCCCTGGTGTCCACTACGGGATTACATATACGGTGCCCTGATTCAATTTTATCCGGGCGACCGGACTCGTCTAGCCGAGTCTGTGGCCTTTAATGACCAGTCATGTTTTCTGATGTTGGAGTCCGCTTATAGTCCGGCCGCGAGGGCCATCATGTGTTCCTCTGCGCGTGACGAGCGATCTGTTAGTCCGCTAATGGTGATGACGCCACGTGGATCGGTCATCTTAAGTGTAAGGTAGCCATAGTGCGGCAATGCGTTGAAGCGGGTGAAGGCCATTCTTCCGAGCACTGCGTGATAGTCGCTTTGGAAGGGTGCGATGATGAAGAGTTTTTCTTTGCTCCTGGAGTTGCCTGGCGAGCCGAATGTTACCTCCAGTGCGACGGAGCCCCTGCTGTGGGCTTCAACGCCTGGTATCACCCCTTCAAAGGTGGTGTTGCTTTGGTTAATTCTGGATGGGTCTATCCCCATCTTGCGGACAGTATTCTCATATATTAGATTGAGAATGCTGCCGCCGTCCATAAGGACACGGGTGAGACGGTATCCGTCGATTATCGGGTCAAGCACCAAGGCCTTTGATCGTCCGCGCCGAATACTAGTTCGGTCATCCAAGTTATCGGAAGTGATCGGATAAGGCATCCGGTGGTTAGGCGTGAGTACGATGGGCTCTATATCGAGCGTGTCTCTGTGCGCGCGTTCGTGCCCCCTCATGGGTGTGTGAGTCGCGTGGATCATGTTCACTGTTTTAACCTCTGGCGATAATTTTTTCTCTCCTTCAGTGTTCGGCTGGCGAGGTTCCTCGTCTTCACTTGGTGTTTCCCTTTCCTTGTGTTCGGCATTTAATTTGCCGGCCTGCTTGAAGACCCAACACTCTCTGTGCGTGTGGTTTGCAGGTTTGTCAGAGGTGTCGTGAATTTGGCATAGTCTATCTAGGACTCTATTCACCCTCTTTGCTGCCTTTAGATGGCTTGTTTTGCTGATTAGGTCGAGAGCCCCTGAATCCGGCATTAACCATCGTGTTATCCGGGCTCTCTTCCTTGTTTTGGCGTTTTGTTTATGACGCCGTGGTTTTCCGCTGCCATCCCTTATTTCGGATGTGCTGGGGTCGCTGGTGCCTTTACGGGCTAGCCACTATCTTCTCCCGCGCAAATGCGGGTCATAAGGCTTGTCAGGGCTACCATTGTCCTTGGCTTTTCTTGGCCGAGGTGTCTGGCGAGCCAACCGTCACAGATGCTGTGTTTGAATGCTGCTAAGGCTTCGGCATCCGGACAGTCGACAATTTGATTCTTCTTAGTGAGGAATATGTTCCAAAACTTGCGGTGATTCTCCTGCTGTTGGACTATGTGACTTAAGTCACAAGATCCGGAGGCCGGACATAGGTCCCTTGAAAATTGGCCCTGAAAGCGTCCTCGAGTTCCTCCCAGCTCCCAATTGAATTTTTGAGGAGGCCTTTTAACCAGTGCCGAGCTGGTCCCTTCAGCTTTAGGGGGAGGTATTTGATGGCGTGAAGGTCATCCCCACGAGCCATATGTATGTGCAGGATAAAGTCCTCGATCCAGACCCACAGGTGCATCGTTCGTCATATGCCTCTATGTTCCACGAGTTTAAAGCCCTGTGGGAATTCGTGGTCCAGTACTTCATCGGTAAAGCATAGGGGTTGAGCAGCCCCTCTGTATCTGGACGTGCTGTGGCATGTCGTCGGCTGTTGTTGTGTCCAGTCTTTATTCCGGACTGGTATTCGATTGGCGTAATCGTTTTGGCGACCATAGTCCTTCGCCGGGGTGCGTCCTTTGGATCCATAGATGGACCTGGCCGCGCCAGCTTTCTTATTCAGATGTTCATGTGGATCGGTAGCCGCTTTGTTGCGGTTATGAAGTGGTACAGCTTCGTCGTCGAATTCTGGCAGTTGCTTGCGTTTTGGACAGCTCTTTGTATGGCGATCATCGTCGTATCTTTCTTCAGTGTCTAGCACTTTATTCCATCTTCGGTTGAGCGTTTCCTGTGCGGCCTTGAGCCATTGCTTCGGCTAACTTAGGCTTCTTGCGGTGGCCATAAGCTTTCTGTGGAGGTTATCTCGTTCCACGTGTTTTTCCGGGATTGCATCGTTATCCGGTCTGTTTTCCTGTGCTGGTTCATTTTGATGACCTCGTCCGTCGGGATCATTGTCCTCGTGTGTCTGCTCCGAACTGTGTTCAGGGTGACCTGGTTCGTCCTGCTCCATCGCTGGGTCTGTATGGTCGTTGTTGCCTTCGGAGTTGATTGTAGTATCGATCCCTCTGGCGCTCTTGTCGCTATTTTCTTTATTCTTTGGACTTAGAACGGCGTCTGCGCCGTCGCTTTGGCTTTTGTCCGGGGGTTCTATCGTCCGGATTGTCTCCTTTGTCCTCTTTGGGTGTATCCACCATGTATACATCGTGTGACGAGGGGGAAGTCCGGCGCCCCATAGATTCCGCATCTTCTCCTGCATTGTCGTCCATACCGTCGATGTCTTCGGAGTCAAGTCGCACGCCGCTTAAATCATCGACCGTGGCTATGAAGTGGGTGGTGGGTGGGCAACGAATTTCTTCGTCGTCAGCTTCCCACTCGAACCGGACGTAGTTTGGCCCAGAAATTTCTGTTAAAGAGAGAGTTTTCAACGAGTTCAGCATGTCGCCAAAGGGCGAGTGCCGAAAAATGTCTGCGGCGGTGAATTCCATTACCGGAGCCCAATCTGGCTCGACCGGTTCGGCAGTGCGCGGACTGGACTCAACATCCGGATACGAATCCGGGGGTCCGAAGTCATAGGCCACCACAGAGGTAAGGCCCGTGTTTGGCTCCAACGCCGATGAGTGCGCGACCTGCGAGGCGGGGTCCAGCCCTCCGTCCACAGGCAACGCAGCCTACTCCGAATTTAGGTCCGAGGCTAATATGGGGGCGTTACCCCAAGCTTTGTCCGACGGCAGGTCTAAGTCGTGCTCGTCGTGACTGTCCGGTGTCGTGTTATTGATGATGGTTGAAGGAGCCATCGAGCCCAGTAGCGACGACACAGAGGAACTCTCAATGAAAGCACCAATGTGGTGTCAAAATCGGCGGATCTCGGGTAGGGGGTCCCGATCTGTGCGTCAAGGCTGATGGTAACAGGAAGCAAGGGACACAGATGTTTACCCAGGTTCGAGCCCTCTCGATGGAGGTAAAACCCTATTTCCTGCTTGATTAATATTGATGATATGGGTAGTACAAGAGTAGATCTACCACGAGATCGTAGAGGCTAAACCCTAAGAGCTAGCCTATGATGGTATCATTGTAATTGTGATCGTCCTTCTAAGGACCAACCTCTCCGGTTTATATAGACACCGGAGAGGGCTAGGGTTTACATGGAGTCGGTTACAAGGAAGGAAATATAATATCCGGATCGCCAAGCTTGCCTTCCATGCCAAGGAAAGTTCCATCCGGACACGGGCCAAAGTCTTGAGGCTTGTATCTTCACGCTTCAATAGTCCGGAGGTTGTACACAGTCCGGCTGTCCGGATACCCCCTAATCCAGGACTCCCTCAATGATCACATATATATAACATACTTGATACTTTGGAACAGACCAGTGTTTAACAAGGCCTCTCAAGTCCTCATCCGATATATTTTCCACTGGAGATGTTTGGCAAGTTCACTATTAGCCTTGCCTTCAAAGTGAGTTTTCCTCAAGTCATACTGATATTGTCGTAGAGCAGACTTGAAAACATGGGTGCAAGCTTGTCTGGTTGCATCATCTTGGCTATCCAACTTGAACCTCACATGTTGAAAATTATGGGAATCTCATTATTAGCAACCTAGAAAGTATTGGACAGAGCAAGACGATATTACTAGTTTCCATACATAACCATACTTACAGATAAATGGTCGAGGAAGGTGTTGAACTGGGTTTTGTCTTTGGCATTCCTATACTGAATCCATGTTGGGAGGATACATGCATGACACCTAACAGCAACCGCTGCCTCTGATACTAACTTGGCTGACTCTATAGCATCACGTGGTCATTTTAAACCTGCCTCAAAACAGATCTCCATTCTTCCTCCTATATATTTAGTTAACCTATCGAGCATTATCCTTGATGTTTGTTTCCTCTTGCGCCTAGGTGCTAGTCCAACAATGAACATAGGAAGTGTTAGTGTACATCAAACTGTGAGACTACATATAAAGAAGTATGCAACTGTAACTTGACTCCAACAACTACCTTCTTGCTGTTGAACCTCATGTCGGTTCTATATCCGGCGTATCTCGTAGTAGGGGTCCTAAGCTAGGCGTCTTGGAGCGATGGGCAACAGGAGACGAGGGACACGGTGTTTACCCAGGTTCGGGCCCTCTCTAAGAGGTAAACCCCTACTCCTGCTTGATTATATTCGATGTGGGTATAGTATAGAGTACATGTATCTACCACGAGACTGTAGTAATGAATATTAGATTATCTATTGACTAGCCTGGCCTCGGTTTATATATGCACCGCAAGCCTAGGGTTTAGAGGAGTCCTTGTCTTGGGCGCCATGTCTTGTGGAATCCTCCTTGTATGCGGCATGGGCTGTCCGAACTGGCCCAATAGTGAACCGCCATGGGGGTCCTCGGCCCCATCCAGCTGGTCGGGAGATGACGTGGTGAGTACCCCCTAGTCAAGGACACCGTAAGTAGCCCCCTGAACCGGTCGTCAAGTTAGGGATGCTCCTCGATTCTTCCGAACTGTTCTTCATCTTTGGTCGTCGGTCTTGAAAAATGGTTCAACAAATCTTTTCACCTTCGATCTTGAGGATTTCCGAAGTGGATCCAAAGAGTTTATACGTCGGGTATCCGAGGAGCCCCTTTAAGTTATCGGCCTTTATCAATGCCTTCTTATTTTTATGCCACACCTCGGTTTTGAAGTTGTTCCCGGGCGGCAGCGTCCTCTTGCGTCTGAGCTCAAACGCCGAACTGCATTCGAGGTATCTTTTGCAGCCGAGCACCAACGCCTGACCGCTTCCAAGCTCCAACACCGGAATGTATCTGAGCTCCAACATCGGACTGTACCCAATGAGTATTGTTACAGCCGAGCTCCAACGTCGGACTGTATCCGAAGAGTATTATTACAGCCGAGCTCCAACGCCGGATTATGTCCAAGCTCCAACGCCGGATTGTATCCGAGCTCCAACGCCGGACTATGTCCAAGCTCCAACGTCGGACCGTAACCGAGCTCCAACACCGTACTATGTCCAAGCTCCAACGCCAGACTGTATTCGAGCTCCAACGCTGGACTATCTCCGAGGTGTCATAGATCACCTTGGTTCAAAAAAGTTGAAGGAGTTTAGCCGAGCTTAATGCCGGAAATGCCCTCTATGGAGCCAGCCACTGCCACCCGAGCTTTATGCCGGACTGCTTCCGAGGTGGTGCACCACCCCGACTACGGGCCAATTTTTTGTCAATATTTTTTATTTATGCAATTTATTCTCTGCCGAGATATATAGCCAGTAGACCTCAAGGTGTGTATCGGTCTAAAACGCGAGATGCACCTGAAGGGTGACATAAGACCACTGATCCCGGTAGCCCCTGAGACTCAGGTTGATTCGCAAAATCGGCCTGAGGATCAACTACTAGCTCGGTAGAATACTTCAGGACACAAAAAGAGGTGTGCAAAGTCCTCGAGACTCAGGTTGGGTGCGGCCGACCAACCTGAGGATCATAATCTCCTCGAAAACTATATTGCACTTAAATTTTCTGCATTGGATTGCCAATGTAGTAGCCCCCCGAGAATTGGGTTGGGCAACATGGCCGACCCTAGGATCATACCTCCTCGGGAACTAGTTCAACTTTCATGTATGTTTTGACAATATCGAGGTGGGGTTTGGCAGAAAAGATGCCGAACTATAGTCTTAGAAAAGAGTTTCACGCTGAACACCTCAACCAAGAGAATGTCCCGCTTCCTGAAACATAAAATAGGTGAAAGATGTTATAAGCTCAACAAAAGGCCAGCAAGCATGCGTAAAAAACATTACGTCTAGATTGAATCAAGATGTTTTGGTGCCAATATGAAATTGGTCTTAAAATTGTACTTGGGTAAAAGAATTTTATCTATAATGAGTGTATGTACCGGAGTACTTATATCATATCTGTGTTTACCCGAACTTTAAACACGTCTTAACCGACCGTCGGCTTCTCCCTCTTCGGTCAAGGGCCGAAAAGTGTTATGTTCTCCACCTGTCGAGAATATCGACGGTGTTTCCGATAACCAGGCAATCAGGCCATAAGGCTGTAACAAACAAAGCACGCTCAGGGAACTTATGCTATATTACTGACGAAGTGTAAGAAGCATCTTCGAAGAAAATAGTACCTCCACCGATACCTTTCTTCGGTTGCTCATTGTTACTATGAGACTTGTGCAATAGATTTTTTGTATTCATGAGTTCCGTTTGTGCCGACCATGATTGAAAACAATAAGAGCACTAGCTTTCGGCTTCACCCAGTCTGAGGTCCGAGCTCAGATGACCCGATCGTGACAATCGCAGAGGTGCTCCCTTTACTCCCTAGCCGAACAATCGGGAATGTAGGTGTAAACACAGGAGCAAGGAAACCCAGCTTGCGGAACACTTAAGTCAATATGGTGCATATTGTGGCGTAATACACGAACAAGGAACGAAGCCATACAAGTATAATCATATGCAAGAAGAATGGCTTCATAAAGGAAGCCTCCAAGTAAACGGGGTATTTCAATTTTTTTGTAACAAACAAGGTTTTGACAAAGAAAGTTTTTCGCAAACGACTTTTTGTCAAAAAAGTATAATGCTTGGTCGAACCGAACAAATTTAAAACTGAAAGTTTTTTAGCATGAAAGTGACTTAGCTGGTTAATGTTCTTGGTGCAACATGGGCCGAGCTTGTAGCGGCTCAAGGTCCCAACCCCCAAACCGGTCTTGACGTACCCGAGCGAAGATCTCGGCTTGATGAAGTGATAGCATGGCAGTGCCGAAGTGCCGACGCGAAGCCCCTGGTCCAGCCGAGGAGACAGAGTAGTTCGACAGCGTGATAATGAAGCCCCCACGTCACAGGTCGGCATGGTGGACGTCAGTTTGATAAAGCGACGACACGATAATGGCGACACAGGGTATTACACCATGGTGACGGTGGAATTTGGTTGATGGAGGCGAGAGGACGACTCCATAAGCCGGGGTGACTGCATGACGCAGTAAAAATTAATTATCTATATATATTTAAAAAGTTCTCTACTTAGTTAATTTAAGTGAAGCAAAAAATTGAATAAATATGGCCTGGGCCACAAGGTCATCCCGGCAAAGAGGCAACGCGGAAAAGCCGACACAGGGACGCGTGTCGAATAGTCACCATGACTTGGTCGACACAGGCGGGACGACGACTTTGCCTTGCCGAGGTGTTAGCGCGACCCAACTGAAGGAAATATGCCCTAGAGGCAATAATAAAGTTATTATTTATTTCCTTATTTCATGATAAATGTTTATTATTCATGCTAGAATTGTATTAACCAGGAAACATAATACATGTGTGAATACATAGACAAACAGAGTGTCACTAGTATGCCTCTACTTGACTAGCTCGTTAATCAAAGATGGTTATGTTTCCTAACCATAGACATGAGTTGTCATTTGATTAACGGGATCACATCATTAGGAGAATGATCTGATTGACATGACCCATTCCGTTAGCCTAGCACTTGATCGTTTAGTATGTTGCTATTGCTTTCTTCATGACTTATACATGTTCCTATAACTATGAGATTATGCAACTCCCGTTTACGGAGGAACACTTTGGGTACTACCAAAGCGTCACAACGTAATCGGGTGATTATAAAGGAGTACTACAGGTGTCTCCAAAGGTACATGTTGGGTTGGCGTATTTCGAGATTAGGTTTTGTCACTCCGATTGTCGAGAGGTATCTCTGGGCCTTCTCGGTAATACACATCACATAAGCCTTGCAAGCATTACAACTAATGAGTTAGTTGTGAGATGATGTATTACGGAACGAGTAAAGAGACTTGCGGTAACGAGATTGAACTAGGTATTGGATACCGACGATCGAATCTCGTGCAAGTAACATACCGATGACAAAGGGAACAAAGTATGTTGTTATGCGGTTTGACCGATAAAAGATCTTCAGAGAATATGTAGGAGCCAATATGGGCATCCAGGTCCCGCTATTGGTTATTGACCGGAGAGGTGTCTCGGTCATGTCTACATAGTTCTCGAACCCGTAGGGTCCGCCGCACGCTTAACGTTTCGATGGCGGTTACTATGAGTTGTTATGATGTTTCTGTACCGAAAGTTGTTGAGTCCCGGATGAGATCACGGGCGTGACGAGGCGTCTCGAAAGGGCCGAGACATACAAATTCCTATATTGGAAGCCTATGTTTGGACATCGGAAGTGTTCCGGGTGAAATTGGGAATTGTACCAAGTACCGGAGGTTACCGAACCCCGGAATACTAATGGGCCAACATGGGCCTTAGTGGAAAGGAGAGAAGGGGCCCAAGTGCTGGCGCACCTTCCCCCTTCCCTAGTCCTATTAGGACTAGGAAAGAGGCGCCTCTCTCTCCCTTCCCACTTGGGGAAACCTAGTTGGACTAGGATTGGGGGAATCCTACTCCTAGTAGGAGTAGGACACCCTGGCGCACCTCCTTGGCCGGCCAGCCCTCCTCCTTCCCTCCTTTATATACGAGGCAGAGGGCACCCCATGACACACAAGTTGATCCTTGAGATCTTTCCTTAGCCGTGTGCGGTGCCCCTTCCACCATATTACACCTCGAGAATACCGTGGCGGAGCTTAGGCGAAACCCTGCGCGGTGGAACATCATCATCGTCACCACGCCGTCGTCTTGGCGAAACTCTCCTCAACACTCGGCTGGATCGGAGTTCGAGGGACGTCATCGAGCTGAGCGTGTGCAGAACTCGGAGGTGCCGTACGTTCGGTACTTGGATCGGTTGGATCGTGAAGAAATGCGACTACTTCCTCTACGTTGCGTCAACGCTTCATTGTGGGTCTACGAAGTGCGTGGGCGACACTCTCATCTCGTTGCTATGCATCACCATGATCTTGCGTGATCGTAGGAAATTTTTTTGAAATTACTACGTTCCCCAACAGTGGCATCCGAGCCTGGTTTTATGCGTAGATGTCATATGCACGAGTAGAACACAAGTGAGTTGTGGACGATACAAGTCATACTGCCTACCAGCATGTCATACTTTGGTTCAGCGGTATTGTTGGAAAGACGATCCAGACCAACCTTACGCGTGCATTTCCACGCGAGACCGGTTCCCTCGGCGTGCTTTGCACATAGATGGCTTGTGGAAGACTGTCTCTCCAACTTTAGTTGAACCGAAAAGGCTACGCCCGGTCCTTGAGAAGGTTAAAACGGAGTCTATTTGACGAAGTATCGTTGTGGTTTTGATGCGTAGGTAAGAACGGTTCTTGCTCAGCCCGTAGCAGCCACGTAAAACTTGCAACAACAAAGTAGAGGACGTCTAACTTGTTTTTGCAGGGCATGTTGTGATGTGATATGGTCAAGACGTGATGCTATATTTTATTGTATGAGATGATCATGTTTTGTAACCGAAGTTATCGGCAACCGGCAGGAGCCATATGGTTGTCGCTTTATTGTATGCAATGCAATCGCGATGTAATGCTTTACTTTATTACTAAGCGGTAGTGATAGTCGTGGAAGCATAAGATTGGCGAGGCGACAACGATGCTACGATGGAGATCAAGGTGTCGCGCGGTGACGATGGTGATCATGACGGTGCTTGGCGATGGAGATCACAAGCACAAGATGATGATGACCATATCATATCACTTATATTGATTGCATGTGATGTTAATCCTTTATGCATCTTATCTTGCTTTGATTGACGGTAGCATTATAAGATGATCTCTCACTAAAAATTATCAAGAAGTGTTCTCCCGAGTATGCACCGCTATGCGAAAGTTCTTCGTCTTTGAGACACCACGTGATGATCGGGTGTGATAGGCTCTACGTTCAAATACAACGGGTGCAAAACAGTTGCACGCGGAATACTCAGGTTATACTTGACGAGCTATGCATATAAGATATGACCTCGGAACACGGAGACCGAAAGGTCGGCGTGAATCATATAGTAGATATGATCAACATAGTGATGTTCACCATTGAAACTACTCCATCTCACGTGATGATCGGACATGGTTTAGTTGATTTGGATCACGTAATCACTTAGATGACTAGAGAGATGTCTATCTAAGTGGGAGTTCTTAAGTAATATGATTAATTGAACTTTAACTTATCATGAACTTAGTCCTGGTAGTATTTTGCAAATTATGTTGTAGAACAATAGCTCGCGTTGTTGCTTCCCTATGTTTTTATGTGTTCCTAGAGAAAATTGTATTGAAAAATGTTAGTAGCAATAATGCGGATTGGATCCGTGATCTGAGGTTTATCCTCATTGCTGCCTGTAAGAATTATGTCCTTGATGCACCGCTAGGTGATGACCTATTGCAAGAGCAAGATGCGGGCGTTATGAGCGTTTGGCTAGCTCAATATGATGACTACTTGGTAGTTTAGTGCACCATGCTTAAGCGGCTTAGAATCGGGACTTCAAAGGCGTTTTGAGCGTCATGGACCATATGAGATGTTCCAGGAATTGAAGTTAATATTTCAAGCAAATACCCGAGTTGAGAGATATGAAGTCTCCAACAAAGTTCTATAGCTAAAAGATGGAAGAGAATCGCTCAACTAGTGAGCATGTTCTCAGATTGTCCAGGTACTTCAATCGCTTGAATCAAGTGGGAGTTAATCTTCCGGATAAGATAGTGATTGACAGAATTCTCTAGTCACCATCACTAAGTTAGTAGAACTTCGTGATGAACTATAGTATGCAAGGGATGACGAAAAGCGATTCCCGAGCTCTTCGTGATGTTGAAATCGGCGAAGGTAGAAATCAAGAAAGAGCATCAAGTGTTGATGATTGACAAGACCACTAGTCTCAAGGAAAAGGGCAAAGGGAAGAAGGGGAACTTCAAGAAGAGCGGCAAGCAAGTTGCTGCTCGAGTGAAGAAGCCCAAGTCTGGACCTAAGCACGAGACTAAATGCTTTTGCTGCAATGGAACTGGTCACTGGAAGCGGAACTACCCCAAGTATTTGGCGGATAAGAAGGATGGCAAAGTGAACAAAGGTATATTTGATATACAGATTATTGATGTGTATTTTACTAGTGTTCGTAGCAACCCCTCGGTATTTGATACTGGTTCGGTTGCTAAGAGTAGTAACTTGAAAGCAGGAGTTGCGTAATGAACAGAAACTAGTTGAAGGGAAGTGACGATGAGTGTTGGAAGTAGTTCCAAGATTGATATGATCATCATCGCACACTCCCTATACTTTCGGGATTAGTGTGGAACCTAAATAAGTATTATTTGGTGTTGAGCATAAATATGATTTGATCATGTTTATTGCAATACGGTTATTCATTTAAGTAAGAGAATAAATTGTTGTTCTGCTTACATGAATAAAACCTTATATGGTTACACACCCAATGAAAATGGTTCATTGGATCTCAATCATAGTGATACACATATTCATAATATTGAAACCAAAAGATGCAAAGTTAATAATGATAGTGCAACTTATTTGTGGCACTGCCGTTTAGGTCATATTGGTGTAAAGCACATAAAGAAACTCCATCTTTGATGGATTTTTGGAATCACTTGATTATGAATCATTTGATGCTTGCGAACCGTGCCTTTTGGGCAAGATGACTAAAACTCCGTTCTCGGAACAATGGAACAAGCTCTTGACTTATTGGAAATAATACATACCGATGTATGCGATCCAATGAGTGTTGATGCTCGTGGCAAGTATCGTTATTTCTTGACCTTCACAAGATGATTTGAGCAGATATGGGTATATCTACTTGATGAAACACAAGTCTGAAACATTTGAAAAGTTCAAAGAATTTCAGAGTGAAGTGAAGAATCATCGTAACAAGAAAATAAAAATTTCTACGATATGATCGCAGAGGAAAAATATTTGAGTTACGAGTTTGGCCTTCGGTTAAAACAATGTGAAATAATTTCACTACTCACGCCACCTGGAACACCACAGCATAATGGTGTGTCCGAACGTCGTAACCACACTTTATTGGATATGGTGCGATCTATGATGTATCTTACCGATTTACCACTATCGTGTTGGGGTTATGCATTAGAGACAGCTGCATTCACGTTTAATAGGGCACCATCTAAATCCGTTGAAATGACACCGTATGAACTATGGTTTAACAGTAAACCTAAGCTGTCATTTCTTAAAAGTTTGGAGTTGTGATGCTTATGTGAAAAAGTTTTCACCGATAAGCTCAAACCCAAATCGGAGAAGTGCGTCTTCATAGAATACCCAAAGGTAACTATTGGGTACACCTTCTAATCACAGATCCGAAGGCAAGTTTTTTCGTTGCTAAGGTGGATCCTTTCTAGAGAAGAAGTTTCTCTCGAAAGAAGTGAGTGGGAGGAAAGTAGAAACTTGATGAGGTAATTGTACCTTCTCCCTTATTGGAAAGTAGTTCATCACGTAAATCAGTTCTAGTGATTCCTACACCAATTAGTGAGGAAGTTAATGATGATGATCATGAAACTTCAGATCAAGTTGCTACCAAACCTCGTGGGTCTTCCGAGTAAGATCCGCACCGAGTGGTACGGTAATCATGTTCGAAGTCATGTTACTAGACCATGATAAACCTACAAACTATGAGGAAGCGATGATGAGCCCAGATTCGCGAAATGGCTTGAGGCCATGAAATCTGAGATAGGATCCATGTATGAGAACAAAGTATGGACTTTGATTGACTTGCTCAATGATCAGCAAGCCATATTAAATAAATGGATCTTCAAGAGGAAGACGGACAGCGATAGTAGTGTTACTATCTACAAAGCTCGACTTGTCACAAAAAGGGTTTTCAACAAGTTCAAGGTGTTGACTACAATGAGATTTTCTCAACTGTAGCGATGCTTAAGTCTGTCCGAATCATGTTAGCAATTGCCACATTTTATGAAATCTGGCAAATGGATGACAAAACTACATTCTTTAATGGATTTATTAAAGAAGAGTTGTATATGATGCAACCAGAAGGTTTTTCAATCCTAAAGGTGCTAACAAAATATGCAAGCTCCAATGATCCATCTATGGACTGGTGCAAGCATCTCGAGTTGGAATACATGCTTTGATAAGTTGATCATAGCATATAGTTTTATCTGAGACTTGTGGAAAAGCCTGTATTTACAAGAAAGTGAGTGGGAGCACTACAGCATTTCTGATAAGTATATGTGAATGACATATTGTGGATCGGAAATAATGTAGAATTATTCTGCAAAGCATAAAGGAGTATTTGAAAGGAGTTTTTCAAAGAAGGACCTCGGTGAAGCTGCGTACAAATTGAGCATCAAGATCTATTGAGATAGATCAAAAAGCTTGATGAGTTTTTTCAATAAGAACATACCTTGTCAAGATTTTGAAGTAGTTCAAAATGGAACAGTCAAAGAAAAGTTCTTGCATGTGTTGCAAAGGTGTGAAATTGAGTAAGACTCAAATCCCGACCACACAATGAAAAATAGAAAAGAGAATGAAAGTCATTCCCTATGCCTCATTCATAGGTTCTATAAAGTATGCTATGCTATGTACCGGACCTATTGTATACCTTGCTCTGAATTTTGCAAGGGAGTACAATAGTGATCTAGGAGTAGATCACTTTGGACATTGGTCAAGAACATCCTTAGTGAGGACTAAGGAAATATTTCTCGATTATGGAGGTGATAAAAGAGCCCGTCGTAAAGAGTTACATCGATGCAGGCTTTTTACACTGATCCAGATGACTCTAAGTCTCAATCTGGATACATATTATAAGCGGGAGCAATTAGCTAGAGTAGCCCGTGCGAGCATTGTAGACATAGAATATTTGCAAAATACATACGGCTCTGAATATGACAGACCCGTTGACTAAGCTTCTCTCACGAGCAAAACATGATCATCCCTTAGTACTCTTTGGGTGTTAATCACACAGCGATGTGAACTAGATTACTGAATCTAGTAAACCCTTTGGGTGTTGGTCACATGGCGATGTGAACTATGGGTGTTAATCACATGATGATGTGAACTATCGATGTTAATCACATGGTGATGTGATCTAGATTATTGACTCTAGTGCAAGTGGGAGACTGAAGGAAATATGCCCTAGAGGCAATAATAAAGTTATTATTTATTTCCTTATTTCATGATAAATGTTTATTATTCATGCTAGAATTGTATTAACCAGGAAACATAATACATGTGTGAATACATAGACAAGCAGTGTCACTAGTATGCCTCTACTTGACTAGCTCGTTAATCAAAGATGGTTATGTTTCCTAACCATAGACATGAGTTGTCATTTGATTAACGGGATCACATCATTAGGAGAATGATCTGATTGACATGACCCATTCCGTTAGCCTAGCACTTGATCGTTTAGTATGTTGCTATTGCTTTCTTCATGACTTATACATGTTCCTATAACTATGAGATTATGCAACTCCCGTTTACGGAGGAACACTTTGGGTACTACCAAAGCGTCACAACGTAACTGGGTGATTATAAAGGAGTACTACAGGTGTCTCCAAAGGTACATGTTGGGTTGGCGTATTTCGAGATTAGGTTTTGTCACTCCGATTGTCGGAGAGGTATCTCTGGGCCTTCTCGGTAATACACATCACATAAGCCTTGCAAGCATTACAACTAATGAGTTAGTTGTGAGATGATGTATTACGGAACGAGTAAAGAGACTTGCCGGTAACGAGATTGAACTAGGTATTGGATACCGACGATCGAATCTCAGGCAAGTAACATACCGATGACAAAGGGAACAAAGTATGTTGTTATGCGGTTTGACCGATAAAAGATCTTCGTAGAATATGTAGGAGCCAATATGGGCATCCAGGTCCCGCTATTGGTTATTGACCGGAGAGGTGTCTCGGTCATGTCTACATAGTTCTCGAACCCGTAGGGTCCGCACGCTTAACGTTTCGATGACAGTTACTATGAGTTGTTATGATGTTTCTGTACCGAAAGTTGTTCGGAGTCCCGGATGAGATCACGGACGTGACGAGGAGTCTCGAAATGGTCGAGACATAAAAATTCATATATTGGAAGTCTATGTTTGGACATCGGAAGTGTTCCGGGTGAAATTGGGAATTTTACCAGAAATGCAGGAGGTTACGGAACCCCGAATACTAATGGGCCAACATGGGCCTTAGTGGAAAGGAGAGAAGGGGCCCAAGTGCTGGCCGCACCTTCCCCTTCCCTAGTCCTATTAGGACTAGGAAAGAGGCGCCCCTCTCTCTCCCTTCCCACTTGGGGAAACCTAGTTGGACTAGGATTGGGGGAATCCTACTCCTAGTAGGAGTAGGACACCTGGCGCACCTCCCTTGGCCGGCCAGCCCCTCCTCCTTCCCTCCTTTATATCCGGGGGCAGAGGGCACCCCATGACACACAAGTTGATCCTTGAGATCTTTCCTTAGCCGTGTGCGGTGCCCCCTTCCACCATATTACACCTCGAGAATACCGTGGCGGAGCTTAGGCGAAACCTGCGCCGGTGGAACATCATCATCGTCACCACGCCCGTCGTCTTGTGAAACTCTCCCTCAACACTCGGCTGGATCGGAGTTCGAGGGGCGTCATCGAGGTGAGCGATGTGCAGAACTCGGAGGTGCCGTGCGTTCGGTACTTGGATCGGTTGGATCGTGAAGAAATGCGACTACTTCCTCTACGTTGCGTCAACGCTTCCGCTGTGGGTCTCTGAGTGCGTGGGCGACACTCTCATCTCGTTGCTATGCATCACCATGATCTTGCGTGATCGTAGGAAATTTTTTTGAAATTACTACGTTCCCCAACACCAACCTACATAGATTGCCTGCACACACAAAGTAGTGCAACCAAGAAATAATAGTAATGAAAAAGAGGTGCATAATTAATTTATGCAAAGTGAAAAAGTTTGGTAAATATGGCCTGAGCGCTGAGGCTAGCTCGATGGCGCGATGGTGTTGTGGCACGGCGATGTCGACGTAGGTCGGCCTGCCTAGGTGACATGGAGGAGCTGGCAGTACCGATGCTAGGTACAACGTCGGTAGAATTTCTCTGCCAAAATAATGTAGTACACACCAACAGAAAATATTCTGTGTATAATAGTGCTAAACGAATAATTTGAAAAAAATAGAACCTAAACACCAGCAGCGACAACTATAGTAGACCGAAGCAAATGGACGACCTGAGCCGTGCCGAACATGTGTTGTGTGCTGCCATGAAGCCAAGTCCCTGTTAGGGCACTGCTTCCGCACTATCTCTTCGGCGCAATGTCGGTAGTAGCAAGTAGTAGTATAGTACTCCTTCTCTTGCAAAGGTCAAATCAATTCAGCACTTGAAAAGGTACATGCGAGACACATCATGAGTTAAAAAGCGTAGATTGCCTCATCCTTAATTAAATAAATATTAAACAAAGAAAAAAAAGGAAAGACTGAATCTCCCTGTAAGTTGCCGCATAGATGACCCATGCCGGCCTGGTGTTACTGCTCCACAGGAGAAGTACTTGTGCGTGTGTGATCTCCATGGATGGAGCGCTGCTGGTCGGATTGCCTCCATAGCACGGGGTATAGTTCGCCTATGGGTGCGCTGCCAGTAGCAGCAGACCTCAGACCTGGCGCATTTCCAAGTAGCGGACAAAGCCGTCGTGGAGTTATTTTGCACGTAGCAGACCGAAGAGAAAATTCTTCAAGATCCCAGGTGACCTAATCCTAAACCAGACCGTCCTCCAGGACAAGTTGCAGTGGCAATTGACGAAGAATCAACCAACAAATCAAGCATTAGATTTGGCCTTACATGAATTAGAAAAAACAAGCTAAGGCACACTATGCATTGATTAGATTAGATCTCGAAGACCGTGTTGCAGTTATACTAATAATACCAAAATAGAATAACTTCCCTGATGCTTTACATGGAGTGGATTCCCTTTTTATGGGAATCATACTAGCAGCAGGAGATCGACCAAGGAACTTGGCCTCGGACTTCGGCCGGTGGAGGAAAAATAAGGTAGCGGCCGATTATCCCCGATTTGACCACTAGTTGCGCTAGTATTCGGCTGGTGCACTTGCGCTCTTCGCGACCATCCAGCCACAACGTGTGCATGACTGGACAATCAGGGATCGGTGGCGCCTGCCGCTCATGGACACGGCCACCTCAACTTTTGATCTGCGAAGATTTAGTGCAGACCAGCAACATGGTTCGAAATAAATTATTCATTGCAGAACCATCTAATCATAAGAATATCACCTTGTTCATGCCGTCTCCGAACTTTCTTTCAATCTTGATCAGCTAGGTCAGAATCGATGTACACTACAAGGGAAAAGGCTAGCAGCAGCGCGGGTTTTAGGTGTATCAGTAGCGCGGGGAGTGGCGCTACTAATAACGCTTCTGACTAACACATAGCGATGGCAGCGTGCTCACCAGCTCTTGCTACACAAGTGTAGCAGCAGCGCTTAGTGGAAGCTTCGCTCTTGCTAGTAGCTCTAAGCGCTTTGCACAGACGCCATCTTTGCTATCATGGCGCCTTTGCTAACTTTTATACACTCGCTACTGCTAATTTTAGTAGTTTTTGTTTTTTTCGGCATATTTGTTTTGTACCTGAACAGGCTTTATAGAAGAATATTTAGCACATACAAATGTCATCATGATACACATACAAATGCCTACGAGACCACAAATGTAATCATAGCATATACATACAAATAGTCTCATCATAATCATCATCCAACACAAAGTGGTATCTTGTCATCATCTCGAAAATAGCGATACATGCAAGTCTCGAATACTTGCAACTACAATAACGTCATCCATCTAAACAAAGGTATACGCAAGAAGAGCTATCACTATGAGTGAGAGCAGAACTATGCAGTACATGAGGTGGTGGTTACGAGTCCTCTCTCGTGCTTGTTGATGTGTGGTTATTGGTGAGCAACTGCGTCAAATATTCTTTACTCCTTAAGTCATCGTCGTTGATGCTCGCGCATTCCCGTAGGATGCATCCTACTTGGTTCCCATAGCACTTGCGAGGTTCTTCCGGCTCTAACGGCTCAAACTTGCCAGTGCCATCTTTGTGATCACAAGTCGTCCAATCCCTAGTTTGTTAGATTTTCGTATGCTCGCTTCTTATGCTTCCTCTTTTCGGTAGCGGCATCGGGCGGTACCTTCCCTTGATACCTTCCCCACGGTCTCGGTGCATCGCCATCGGTGCCGGGCGCCCGTCGGTGTCGATGTTGGCGTCGATTACCATCATCGAGGCCGACCTGCAAACCTTGCTTAGCGATCAAATAGTCGAGGTACTCTTGTTCACCCTCATAATCCATCTAAATGCGCATCTTGGTCGAGAAGGCCCAGTTTCTTCGTTGTTCGACATGTTTCCTATGATTAAGTGTCCTCATTTATTTCTAAAAGTATGAATAAATGAGAAATGACATAAAAAGAAATCTATGCGCCAAAGACTCGATATGCCAACTATGTAGCACAAATCATGCCTTTATTCACGGAAATTTCGGCATGACCTTTGCTAAAAATGGACATATCGAGCGCTGAAAATCACCGAACGGAAATGAATCAACATTCGGCGTAACATAGGCCACTCGGATCATTTTCCAAACATGACATGTCCAAAACATGACATATCCACATATCACATGTCCAGTTTAAATTTGCATACAAATTCAGCTAATTTTGAAACCTAGCTAAATTCATAACTAAATAGGTAACCTAATTAACATACTGCCCTAACTAAAACCTAAGTAAATTAACCGAAGAACCCTAGCAGAGAGAGAGGGGGTTTACAGAGGTGCAGGGCGAGGAGGCAGGCCCGACGACGGCCGAGGTTGGGAGGGAGGAAGTAGAGGAGGAGGCGAGGCCGGACGGGTCGAGGCGGCCGCGCCGAGGTCGGGGCATGGGACGAGTCGAGGCGAGCGCCGGGGTCGGGTCGAGGCGAGCGGCCTAGGCCGGGTCGGGCACGCAAAAGGACGGGAAGAGAGAGTGGGTATTTGGGGGGAAAGGTGGGATGAAGCAGGGAGAGTGAGAATTTTGGGTTAAGTGGACGTAGCAGTAGCGTGTTTGGACAAAACATGCTGCTACTACCTTCAGTAGCTGTAGCGGTTTATACGAAATGCGCTACTACCACCTTCAATGGCTATGTAGCGGTTTAGACAAAAGCAGCTGCTACTACCTTCGCTATCGCCAGTTTTCCTTTTCTTTTCCTTTTCTCCCACTTTTATTTCCCGAGAGCGATGAGCGGAGGAGGGCGATATATATTGCATCATTTGACGGTTAAATATGTATGCAAAATAGGAACATATATATTACATCATTGGACCCATGCATAATAATGGCTAAGTGTGTATACAAAATAGGAACATATATATATATATATATCTATATATATATATATTACATCATTTTACCGATAACATACGGTTCCTCAGCGCTGATGTTTTCGTTTTTGAGTCAGCTTCTTTCCCTTCTTGTTCGTCGAAGAATAATTGAGCCCCTCATTGTGACTTTGCCTTTTCCATGGAGTACGATTTTTCTTAGGTAATGTAGTATTGATTCTTCTTTTGACATATACTTCATCACCATCGTCATCTTCCCTCATTGGGTTGCCGTACTGATCATAGTCTTCCTCGTTGGCGACTCCATCCATTCCAATGATGTTCCTTTTGTCTCTCCTCACGACAACACGATTTGGGATTGCATGGGTCGGTTATGAAGAAGCATTGTGTCATGTGCTTAGCGTGTACCCATGGCTCGTTTTTTGCGATAGCGTTCATGGTAGCGCTCTTGGCGTCGGGTATAGTCATGGTAGTGAAAATCCAGTTTTCTCTTTCGACATTCTTAGCCCATCTGACACGGAACATCGTCGTGTTGTGCAGTCCAGAGAAGTCAAGCTCCCAGATCTCCTCGACCCTTCTATAAAATCGTTCAGTTGCGCTGTTGTCGCTACCGGTCATACATTCCATCATCACCCCTGAGTTCTGATCATCACTGTCAATATCTTTGGCCTCCGTGTAGAACGTGTATCCATTGATATCATATGCCTGATAGGTTACGAGGTTGGGCGAGGGGCCATGTGCTAAGGCGTATATGAGCAATCCGTCCTTAGAGCCCTCGTCCAGGGGATTAACAATAATATGCTCTTTGAACCAGTGCAGGAAAGTGGAGTTGTGCTCTCTAGTAACTTCGGCGTTCGTCCTGCATACCCCCCGGTCACGATACTTCATTGCGATAATTTCTTTGTGCAGTGCCACGAAAGGATCTACCTCATCTAGGTGTTGTAGCACTACCAAGTTTGCTCTGCCAAAGTCGCTGCGTCAATCTGAGTATGCCACGTGCAGTTCCCTACGACCGTTGCAGTGACCATCTCCTTTGAGCCTCCCATCGTGCTTGTTAACAGGCAAACCAACACTAACACCAGGCGGCTGGTCTGCGCCATATAGAAAATTCTCACAGAAAGAGATGCACTCTTGTGTCAAATAGCCCTGGACGATGCTTCCATCCGGACGGGACATGTTACTAACGAATCCTTTGATGATCCCATTCATCCTCTCAAACGGCATCATGTTGTGCAGGAATGATGGCCCCATGTCTATTATGTCATCCACAATATGGACACACAGATGCACCATCACGTCAAAGAACGTGGGTGGGAAGTACATCTCAAGCTCATTCAGTATCACAGCGATCTCTTCCTGTAGCCTTCGGAGATGCTTCACACTGATCGACTTTCGAGAGATGACATCGAAAAAGTTGCAGAGACCAATAAGCTTGTCACGGACGTGCTTGTCCATTATCCCTCTAAGGGCAACAGGTAGTATCTGCGTCATCATCACATGACAGTCATGAGACTTCATCCCGCTGAACCTTTTCTTGTCCGTGTCTAGATATCTGCTTATCTTGCCACAGTAACCGGAACTAACTTTGACTCTGGTAAGGCACTTAAAGAATTGATTGATCTCAGCCTGACTTAAGATGAAGCAAGAGGGGGGGCAATAATCCTCTTTCTTTATTTTCTTTCCCTTCTTCTCCCGTGCCTCTGTCTCCGTCTACATCTCGTCGACATTTTACAGGCGACATGTGCAGATCTTCCCTGATTTTCAAATCTTGCAAGTCTTTTCTTGCCTTGGCCCATCCTTGGTCTTATCCGGCATGTTCATCGGTGTTGCGAGCAAGCTCTCAAGGACATTCTTACAGATATGCATTTGATCAAGGCAATGAGGTGTATCGAGTTTGTGCCAAGACTCAAAGTCCCGAACATAGACCTCGTCTTCCATACCTTCAAAGAGCGGCTCCGGCGCCTTTCTCATCGTCTTTCGGCACGGGCACTCCTTCCAGTTTTCAACAGCTCATCGATTTCGCACCGCTCGCTTACGTGGAGGTCCTCGATGCTCGGCGTGACCATTGAATAGATCTCCACGGTTTCTCCACGGGTCGTCTGTTCAAGCCATCTTCGATGCCCCATGTACACGATTTTTCCCGGACCGCCATCTTTCCTTGGCGTTAGCTGCGAGGCGTCGTATCATCCATGCACCGCGTGCATCCGCAATATCCATGGCACACCTGGCCTGCCACATATCCGTAATCGAGATAGTCGTACCTTTGTCGTGATCATACGGCTCTCATGTTGAAATACTACGCCTTTGTCAAGGCGTCCCATGTCTTGGCCGGTGTTTTCCATAACGTGTCTAACTCCTCTTGAAGTAGCCCAGATACAAATTAATATTATTTCCTGGTTGTTTCGCCCTTGAATAAGCATGCTCATGTGAATGTACTTCAATTTCATGCACAACCGGGGAGGTTGTACATCCATACAATCACGGGCATGTGCTATGGTTGGTGTTACGGTTGCCAAGCAGATTCATGCCATCGGTACACGCGCGCCCGAACGATGTTCCTTGCATCACATTCAAAATACCCATAGAAGCTGTTCAACGCTCTCCATGGCTTCCATCCTTCACGTGTCTCACCGGATCATCTCCATCGTCGGGCTTCTTCCTCTCCGCCTGCCAGCGCATTAGCTTTGCTTCCTTGGGATCTACAAAATACCTCTGGAGACGGGGAGTGATCGGTAAGTACCATACAACTTTCTGGGGACATTTCTTCCTGGCCTACTTGTATCGAGAAGCATTGCACACCGGACAGCTTGTTTTTTCCACGTGCTCCTTCCGATAAATTATGCAATCGTTGATGCATGCATGGTATCTAACGTGTGGCAGATCAAGAGGGCACACGATCTTCTTGGCCTCATCAACACTAGTAGGACATAGATTACCCGCGGGCAAGCCGGGGCGGCGGCCCCGGGCTCGGCGGCGGCGCTGTTTCCTCCTCTCCCTCGTCGGGAGAGTGGGGGGCGGCGCTGAGGCTGGCCATCTTCGATCTGGTGCCGCGCATCTGGTGGCGTGCGGCGTGCTTGTGGGTTCGGCCGTGAGGACGGCGAGCCGCAGGCGTGCCAGATCTGGAGGTTTTTCCCCTCTCCCTTCCATGCATCCCTTCCCAGTCCCCGGGTCGGTTTGGATCTTGCCGGATCCACCTCCGGGGTGTTCTGGTGGAGCAGATCGGTGTCCGGGGGAAACCTTGGCTGCCGTAGGCTGACGGCGATGGCGGCGCCGATTTTTGGCGCCGCTTTCCTCCTTGGGGGCGTTGCTGAGGGCACCATCTCTCCTCTCCAACCCATGTCCGGGTGAAAGCCCAAGATCCGATGCGGATCGGGCGTCGGCGGCGCCCTAGGCACCGTAACCTTCCTGGAGGCGACGCCAAGGACATTGGGATCGGATGGAAGGGTCTGCAGGTGAGGGGTGGGGGTGTGCTGCCTCCCTTCTGTGGAGCGGTGTTTCGTTCTACATATTCTTGGCGGCGGCTCTTGGTGGCATGGAGCAGCGGAGGCTTGGCGTCAGATGTGTGGTGACGGACACGCGCAGGAGGTCGACGCTGTCTGGCGTCGTGGTGGCGTCGGTGGCAGCGAGACCGGGCAAGGCCGTTATAACAGTACAAATCTGAAGATGGATATGTGGTAGGTGGTTGTGGCGGCCTCATACCCGGCGGGCGGCCTAGTTGAGGAGCACGCCAGACTGGTGGGTGCCCATACCGCAAAGGCGTCGAGTTGGGACCTCGTGTCTTAGATGTTAGGTCCGGCTGCGAGGTCTGCATTTGGTATTAGGCCTGCACCATCGGCGCCTTCATCAGTTAGATCGGAGTAGCGACAGAGGTTGCGAAGATGGTGGCTTTGGTCTTACTATTGTACGACTTTGTAAGGTTTTGTGCTGATAATTAATAAAGTGGCCGTATGCATCGACCAGATGCAGAGGCCGGGGGTATTCCTCCTTTTCGAAAAAGATTACCAGCGGGAAGAACATCCTTTAGGTACTTGAGATGCTCATCAAGGCTAGTGTCGGTCCATTTGTTTTTAGCCTTCGTCTTCAGGAGTTGGAGCGTGAAACTCAAGCGGGTCACCTCAGGATTGCAACCATCATACAATGGAGTGTTTGAGTCTACCACCAGTTGCTCCAGCTTAGCCTCCTCTCTAGAAGCAGCTCTCTCAAGATTTCGTCTCCTTGCGAAGCAATGCTTGAACATGAGGGTCCCGCAGGATTGAACTTAATGCCGACGAACTCTGCTGCATGGAGTCCATGTCGTTCTCTCCGCCGCCATGTCCGGCCCCTTCTCCTCCACCATGTCCGGCCTCTTCCCCGCCGCCATTATGGATCATCTTTTCATCTTGCCCCATGTCATCATTGCCTGCCCCGTCGGCATCCTCAACATCGTCATCCTCATCTTCAGTTATCCACCGACTATAGCCATCCATGAAACCAGTCATGAGCAGGTGCGCTTCGACACGACCATCGTCATAGGGGTCGAGCCAAACTATTCCTTCGCATTTTCGACACGGACATAAAACCTCTGTCAGGTTATTTTCTTTCATGTCCTGCACCGCCGACCGCAACCACCTGTCCACCATCGTTCCACTGGCCATCATGAACGTTTGCATGGTAATAATAAAACAAATTGATTATAAAAATGCGTGCATGCATCAAAGTCATACAAAATTTTGCATGACCTTCCTAAAAATAGGACATATATGGATCTAGAGTTTGCCCGGAATTCGCTGAAACAGAAATACATCGACATTTCAGCAAAACATAGGCAACTCAAAAGCACAATTTGGCATCAACTCATGCCACACACACAATTTCCATAAACATATCACACACACATAAACATATTTCCATTTTGCAAAAGCATGAAATTTTAATCACCTCTATCTCGAGATCGAGCACACGGTGGAGATGATGTTGTAGGGAGATCAAAAGTGCACAAAGCTCTTCTTGACAGATAGATCTAGTTAGGGGGCAAATAGGTCACTTAACTAAATCCTACATCTACCTAGCTACCTAATTTGGGAGGAGACAACTTCAACTAGTGGAGGGGGAAGAAAAAAAGAGAAAGGAGATGCATTAATGGAGGTGGTGTAGTTAGGTAGGAGTAATGAAGAGAGAGGAAGGTAGATAGAAGAGGGAGAGTAATGGGGGAGAAGTATTGAGGAAGAAGAAGAGTGAGAGTGGGAGCATGTGGGAGGTAGGGGAAAGGGAAGAGAGGAGGGGGAGGGGGAGGGACGGGTGGGGAAAAGGTGGTGGGTTGGTGCGGATTAGCAGTAGCGCGGGAGTTAAAACGCGCTGCTGCTAAGCGCGCTTTGGGTAACGGCGCTACTGCTAACCGGGACCAAAAAGTGTGCCAATTTGAAATTTAGCGGCGACCTCGTAAAAAAGCGCACTACTACTACATCCATAGCAGTAGCGCGGCTCGCGGCACCGCGCTGCTGCTAAATGGAGTTTGGTGGACACCACCGGTCGATATTTGTAGCAGCGCGGTTTACACCGAGCGCGCTACTGCTAAAAACTTGTTAGTAGCGAGTTTCCCACACACGCGCTACTACTAATTAGTAGCAGCGCTCCTTTTTGAGCCGCGCTGCTGCTAAGATTCTGTGTATAGGCTTTTCCCTAGTAGTGGTAGATGAGAATCCCAACGAACTATGGTCGACGCCCAGCAGGCTCTCAATGAAAGCACCAATGTCGGTTCTATATCCAACATATCTCGTAGTAGGGGTCCTAAGCCAGGCGTCTTGGAGTGATGGGTAATAGGAGACGAGGGACACGGTGTTTACCCAGGTTCGGGCCCTCTCTAAGAGGTAAAACCCTACTCCTGCTTGATTATATTCGATGTGGGTATAGTACAGAGTACATGTATCTACCACGAGACTGTATTAATGAATATTAGATTATCTATTGACTAGCCTGGCCTCGGTTGATGTATGCACCGTAGGCCTAGGGTTTAGAGGAGTCCTTGTCTTGGGCGACAAGTCTTGTGGAACCCTCCTTGTATGCGGCATGGGTTGTCCGAACTGGCCCAATAGTGAACCGCCATGGGGGTCCTCAGCCTGATCCAGCTGGTCAGGAGACGACGTGGTGAGTACCACCTAGTCCAGGACACCGTCACCTCACAAGGTTCATCTGATCTTGCCAACTCATCTTGTGTCAAGAGTGCTTCGGAAGTAGTGTCGGGTGGCAAGGGAGCTTGGGAACGTGCTACTAGCTGAGTTGACAAACAAGTAACTCATGCAGCCGGTGGTACTATGGAAGATATTGCAACAACTAGGGCTGTCGCTGCTTGTTTTGTGGCAGCTATTAGTTTCTGTTTGTCTTGTTTGTCAGCTTGTGTAGCACAGGATACTGCGTTTGTACAATTTTCGGTGGACTTTGACCTTCTATTGCACCATCAGTACCAGCAGAATCTGCATAATTCTTCCGCTTCTGTTTTGACGTGTCCTCGGTACTAACACCATCCCCTGTCATTCTGTGTTCCTTCCTCTTACTCTGTGCCATGTTAAGTCAAGCCGAGAAGAAAAAGGAATAAAATTTAGTTCCTCAGAACAAATTGATGTGTGATACAGGTGAACTGAACTTTGATGTTAGACAACCACATGATAGGGGGATGTAATATGTACGAAAAACAGGACGACATGAGATAATCAGAACTATGATGTGTAAACTAAGAAGAAGGCGTTTCAATAAACTAGAAGCAATGCAATGGAAGGTAGACACCATATGAAAGATGCTACAAATATCGCTCCGCCAAGTTAACAGTGTCTCATCATAACTGGTGTTTAAACAAATGTGAAGTAGTATAAGAAACAAATCATATGCAAGATGCAAAAAACATCTCACTACCAAGTTAAAGGTTTCTCATCATTATTGCCATTGCATATTCATAGCATTGCATATTCATAGCTTATGATGTGTAAACTAAGTAGAAGGCATTTCAACAAATTAGAAGCAATGAAAGCTAGACACCATATGTAAGATGCAACGAATATCACTCTACCAAGTTAAAACTGTCTCTTCATTAGTGCCATTTCAACAAATTAGTAGTACAAGCTAGAAAGTAATGCAAGATGTAAACTATATCAGACTCCCAAGTTAAACGTGTCTTGTGAGAAGTGATTGTTGCACGATACACAACAATAGTACTTTGATGTAAGAACATGGTGTGATAGATAGATATTGTATGTTCTAGAAACAGAAACACGTGTCTTATTGACAAGTATAATGTGTAAAGTAAGCAGAAAAAGCAATAAAATTCACACTTCAGAACTCATTCATGGATGATACTGACAATCACTACCTTGATGTAAGTCAAATACATGATACGAGGATGGAATATGTATGAAAACAGGACGACATGGCATATTCACAACTATATCTGTAAACTAACCAGAAGTAATTTAATCAAATTACAAGCAATACAAGCTAGACACTGTATGCAACATGCAAGACAATATCACACTACCAACCTAGAGAAAGCACCTGGGATGCCGGTTTCGCCGAAAGACCGCCCTCTGTCCCTGCCTTATTTTTTCCTTCCTCTTTCTTAATTGTATTGCCTTGTCAAGTCAAACCAAGAAAGATGAAGAAAAATTCACTTTTCAGAGCTCATTGATGCAGGATGCTGACGAGCACTACTTTAATGTAAGGCGACCGCATGATAGGATGATTTAATGCGTAAGAAAAAAGGACATCATTGCATATTAACAACTATGATGTGTAAACTAAGTAGAAGGCATTTCAACAAATTAGAAGCAATGAAAGCTAGACACCATATGAAAGATGCAACGAATATCACTCTACCAAGTTAAAACTGTCTCGTCATAAGTGCCATTTCAATGAATTAGAAGTAGTACAAGCTAGAAAAGCATGCGAGATGTAACCTATATCACACTTCCAAGTTAAACATGTCTTATGATAAGTGATTTTTGCAGGTTACACAACAGTAGTACTTTGATGTAAGAACATGGTGTGATAGACAGATAGTGTATGTTCTAGAAACAGGAACACGTGTCTTATTCACAAGTATAATGTGTAAAGTAAGCAGACGGAATTCAACAAAATTAGAAGCAACACAAGCTAGACATCATACATAACATGCTACCACATATAACAGTGCCAAGTTAGAGGGAGCACCTGTGATGGTGCACTAGGGAGACGAGCTCATCATCAACACAACTACGTTGAGTGTCGATGCATGTATTGTCTTCAAATCTTCTTGGGGGGGGGGGGTGGCGGAGTAGAATTTGTAGAGGCCCTCCGTTTGGAAGGAGCACCTTCATCCACTCCTTTCTAATTTCCTTCCGCATTATTGATTTTGAATTGTCAAGTAAAACCGACAAGAAAAATCAATAAAATTCACTCTTCAGAACTCATTCATGCATGATACTGACAATCACTACTTTGATGTAAGGCAAACACATGATACCAGGATGGAATATGTACGAAAAACAGGACGGCATGGCATATTCACAACTATTTGTGTAAACTAAGCAGAAGCCATTTCAACAAATAAGAAGCAATGCAAGCTAGACACCACATGAAAGATGCAACCAATATGATTCTGCCAAGTTAAAAGCATCCAATCATAAATGGCATTTCAACAAATTAGAAGCAGCATGCTATAAATCACATGAAAGATGCAACCAATATCACACTACATATACTAAAGGTGTCTCATCCTATGCATTGATGCGGGGTACAAAAAAACAGTAGTTTTATGTAAGGACATGCTTAATAGACAGATGTACTACGTACTAAAAACAGGAAGGCATGTCACATTAATAGGTATAATGTATAAACTAAGCAGAATAGTACATGCAATTTAACCAGATTGGAAGAATTACAATCTAGACACGATATGCAACATGCAACCACATATCGCGCTGCCAAGTTAGAGCAAGCACCTGCGATGCTAGTGTAGGGGAAATGCAGTCATCAACTACAAAGCTACGTTCACTATCTTCATCTAGCCTCGCTGTTTCTTGAGAATCAGTGGGGAGGCTGACACCGCATTCTTTAAAAGAGCATATTTTCTCACAGTAATCCGCGGGCTTGACTGTCTCATCATAAGTGATTGATGAGGGATACACAAGAACATTACTTTGATGTAAGAACATGGTTAATAGACATATGTACTAGTATGTACCAAAAATAGGAAGGCATGTCATATTCAAAGGTATAATGTGTAAGCTAAGCAGATGCAATTTAACCAAATTGGAAGCAGTACAAGCTAGACATCTGGCTGGAGTGGTGAGCATGATCATCGAGGACCTGAGAGCCTAGTAAGAGGCGGGTTGCTTCGCCACCATCGTGGCTTTTTAGTTGGCTTCCAGGTGATGCCTATCTAGGTTGGGCTTGTCACTGGCTCAGCCAGTGCCCTGACTAGCTATTTGTCTTCTGGTGCTCCTGGGATGGTGGTTCATGTAAAAAATATCATTCCTTATCTTAATAAAGACCGACTTCAGCCTTTCGAATACAAGCTAGACACCATATGCAACATGCAACCACATATGACACCGCGAAGTTAAAGCAAGCACCTGGGATGGTGGTTCATGGCGAGCGAGATCATCAACTCTTGAGCTATGTTTACCGTCTCCATCTATTGAACATGCAACCTTTAAAGTGCCGAGACGTGTCTTGCCTGCCAACGAAGAAAATAGGAGCGACTTATCTCTTTTATTTCATGCTTCTGTCAATAGTGTGGAAGTCTAAAATAGCCATGCATAAAAAACAATCGTGAGAATATGAGTAAAGTGTGTGTAGAACTAGTGCACTGTAAAAGTAGCAGATAGCAGGTGGCTGAAAAATAAATGACCGGGGACATATGATAGCTCTAGAACATTGCATGGCAAACAAAATTAGATTCTACTCCGTATGATTTTGTAATATATGGGCATAGGGATGGCTGGGAAATGCAGGTACTCCTCCAGCACACCACCACATGTGGTCCTATCAAAATAATAGTCGACTGAAAATAAATAGGTTAGTCGTTTTTTTATGAACCGTCTGATCTACAAGGAACGGGCAGATGGTCTTCGTCTACCTCCCACCAGTCACTGTTGACGATCTCTCTCGAACCGCCAGCGACCACCAGCCCAGCCCCTGCCTCCACCGCCCCGCCCTCCCCTCGACCTCACACCGCCGCCGTGCTTGGAAGCGCCCCCAGCCATCCCGTTAAGCCCGGCCGACCTCCAGATCGGGCGCCAGCAGCTCCTAGGCCTCACACACCCCTAAGATAAACACCGAGGCACTGCTTCCCCAGCATAATAGGCGGACTAGCGCCTGTTACGCTAGGGAATGCTTCCTTTAATTGGGAATAAACTGACCTGGAATTGAAATACAGGGGGCGACAGACCTCTAGCTACGGTGAAATAGTATACGAGGAGAAACCTTGTGCATCACGAGTTACTAGGAACATCTAGTATTAGGAAGATGAGGTCAACTATTGTCTTCTGTGGGATGAATACCGTGCAAGCAGACACGTAAGATTTTCACGAATAAGGGAAGAGGAGTACTATTTTCGGTTGCCAGCGCTGTGTCCTCCTGATGTCGCGGCGATTTTCTTCATTTTACCAGGGGAACCGATGTTTTGGAGGAGGGTGCAGCCTTGGACGAACCCATGTCCAAATTGTTGATTGTGCTGCGGTGGCCGTCTATCGGCGGCGGGGAAGCAGATCCAAGGCGGCGAAGGACAACATAGCGGGAACAACTCCAGTGCGGTGGATGGTGGCGACATTGGAGCAGCAACGGTGAGGCGCAGGATGGCGTGGTTGAACTGGCTCGGGTACGGTGCACGTCGGCGTCCTGGAGGCAGCTCGGCCTTGGCTTCAATTACTAGCCATGGAGGGTGTTGCGGTTGCGGTTGCCGTGGATGACGACGTCGGGGTATCAGCTCCGACGTGATGGAGGAGGGCAGCGGTTGATGGGTGGCATGGGGTGGCAGACGGAGGACGTCGGGGTTTCGCAGCTGGTGGAGAGGTAGTTTTGGCACCCACGGAGTATGAATGGGGAATCAGACAGGGGGGAGCTAAGGGTAACCATGTTTCGGTCTGGGACCCGCTTGTTTTTGGTTTTTTTGAACTGATGCGACGCGCTTGTTTGAAATTTGGGGAAAGTACAAACTCCCCCCCCCTTAAATTTTGGACCTAATGTGGATCGGGTGTCAGGGGGATGAACCCCGGTCAGGCAACGAAACCCGGATCCTTTTCAAAAACATCGGGGCTAGCATCGCCCCTCAATCCGGCTCACACTTGGCCGAGTTCGCAAGTCCCTCAACCCGGCCTAACTCATCAACCTGGCCCAGACGACTAGCGCAAGCCGGCCGAGCCCGGCAATGCCAAGACTTCTCGAGCAAGCCAACTCCCGTGTGGCGTGTTCCTCAACCTGGCCGCGGGTCAACTCCCGTCCCATCCACGGCGTGCGATGCGACAAGTCATCATAAAGGGATGAGCGATGCCACAGTGTCCCGCCAACTCCTCTGATCAGCAGGGGGGTGGCAATAGTGCCCCACCTACCCTGCTGCTCGAGGCCGGCGTGGCTATAGTGCACCCATCGTCACTGCTGACGCAAGCCGACGGTGACCGGGCGGTGCGCTACTGTAGCCGAGTCGACCCGGCCACTCCGTGACGATCGACAAGACGGAGAACAGTGCCCCCTGGCGCATGGGGCCTGCGCCCAGAGAACCCGTCAAGCCCTGGCACTCGGCGGGCCCCAGCGCCGCCTTACCAGACGATGACATCCCGGCAACACGGCCTTGTAACTTTACCATTATAACCCAGGGGGGTTGACCTATAACCCCCCCCCCCCCCAGGAGCCCTCCATGTACACGGGCAGCCACCATAAGCATCACACGATCATACGATCAGTAGAGCACACACATAAGGAGAAGGAGCGGCCTATGCTTTGGCTTGTATTCCTTCCTCCTCAAAACAGCTCTAGGAGCAAGCTTGTAACATCCACATAAAAACCACACTCGGCAGGACTAGGGCTGTATCTCTCCGGAGAGCCCCGAACCTGGGTATGTCTTGCGTCCCTTACTTGCTCATACCTAAGGATGGCAATTTTACCCACGGGTATGGGTACCCGCGGGTACCGTACCCGCATGGGCAGGGAATGGGCACACTTTTATACCCATGGGTAGTACCCATATCCTACCCGTTAAGTCATGGGTAGGGTACGGGTATAGCCTTGTACCCGCGGGTATACCCATACCCTGCCTGTTTGTGAATTAATATTAAGTTGTCATCAATTAGTCATTAATTTATCATGTGACTCGTCTACTCCTATTGACTTAGAGTATTTCTAAATTTTTATAGTGGTCATTTACTCATCTACCTGTTATTGAGTCGAGATAATTGATTTTTTTGTCAAATGTGCTATCAATGAGCATAAAATTTGAACAACTTATGTACTATTTATTCTACCCGCTGGGTACCCAATGGGTACGGGTACCCGTTAGATGCGGGTATGGTAAAGTTTCATACCCATGGGCACGGGTATGGGTAGAATTTTGTACCCACTGACTACACGGGTATGGGTATGGTATTGCTCTACCCTGCCCATACCCTACCCATTGCCATCCTTACTCATACCGACCTCGCCTCTGGAGCCCACCGGTGCCCTCGAGCCTCCTCCTATCTTTAGTCATCCTTTGGCATCTGTCGTGCGCCTACCACGACAGTTTGCGCCCACCATGGGGCAGCTCGATGTCCCGGCCGGAGACATGTTCCAAACGGGGCTCCTCTCCGACTCCGACAGTTGGCGCCAACGCGCCCAACCCGTTGCGCGCCATGATGCAGAGCCTCCACGGTCCCAGCGCCACCGACGTCGATGCCACTAACGCTACGGAGACCCTGGCTCGGTTTGAGGAAGATTGCCAGTGCCTCCTGGACCTGTCCGAGATGCTCGCTGCCGTGTAGTGCCGTTTGGACTCTGCTCAGTGGGAGTGCGATGCCGCGTACGGCTTCACTCCTACCGCCGTCGCGCCAAGCCGGGTCACCAACGTGCGGGCCCAGGGCGACGCCATCGGCCGCGGCCTCGGCGCAATCCCGCCTGTCTATGAAACCCCCGTGAAGAATATGCGTGCCACGCAAGTGGCCGCAGTCGGCCTAGAGCAGCTGTATGGTGAGGAGCTGAAACACTGTTTGCAGCACGTGAACGAGCTTCTTGGCGCCGCGAACACGCAGCAGGACTGCCTCAACTTCCTCAACAAGCCAGCGGGATCCGTCTCGCGCCACACCAACAACCCCGAGCAGCAGAACACGTCATCTTCGCCACCCGGCGAAGCTCATTCCAGCTGCACCCGGACCCGGCGCAACCGTGCTCCGGCGACCACCGGCGGCTTGGGCGACGAGCCTGCTCTGGAAGACCGGCGCCAGCAAGATCCTCCCCCGCAACCCGACCATCGCGTTTGTCCGGCTTCCGCCGACCCAGCTCCCCGCAGCCCAGTCATGAGCCGGCTGGGCCCATGTGCCATTGATGACACCGACGCTCGTCAGCGCCTTAACTGACTTGCCCTCTCCTTGGAGCTGGAGGAGGACAACGCGGATGGGCCGGCTTGTTTCGGTCCATACATCTGTGAGGAGCCCTTCCGCAAAGGGTTAAGGCTCCCCCGCAACACCCCCAAGTACAAGGGCACCGTCAAGTCGGAGGACCGGCTCATCGACCACACTACCGCCATCAGCATCGCAGGCGGCAATCGCCGCCTCACCGTATGCTACAGCCCGCTCATGCTCCAGGGCTTAGCCCGCATGTTGTTGAATAGCCTGCTAGCCGGCGGCATCAACGTATGTGTCGACTTCGAGCAGGCCTTCGTGCGCAACTTCACCAACACCTACAAGCGTCCAGGCCGCCCCAGTCAGCTCGCCATGTGCGTACACGGGCCGACGAAGACCGGCCGTGAGTATCTCGTGCGCTGGACCGAGCTCCGGAACAGCTGCGAGGGTGTCCATGAGGTCCAAGCCATTCAGTATTTCGTCAGCGGTTGCGAGATGGCACCCTCCTCGAGCACAAGCTCCCGTGTTCTGAGCCAGCCACCATGGCCGCGCTCATGGTGATGGCGGACAAGTACGCCAACCCCGGCTCCGCCATGAAAATCCAGGTGGCGCTGGATGAAGCCGGCAAGGCGAAGCCTGTACCACCTCCCAAGCCGGTTGGCTATAGCAGCCGCCAGTAGAACAACCAGCAGAACAAAAAGCACACGGCCGACCAGCCGGTCGAGCACTACGACAACCGCCTCGTCACGGCCGCCGAGCATGGCGCCCACGGCTAAGCCGGCCGCCAAACGCCGGCAGACCGACAAGACGGCGTGGCAACCCGCCATGAGCATTGAGGAGATGCTCGACGTTCCCTGCAAGCACCGCATCGGCGTGAGGTCGTCCACGCACACGCTTGATACGTCTCCAACATATCTATAATTTTTATTGTTCCATGCTGTTATATTATCAATGTTTGATGTTTTATAATCATTTTATAGTCATTTTATATCATTTTTGGTACTAACCTATTGACATAGTGCCAAGTGCCAGTTGCTGTTTTCTGCATGTTTATTACATCACATGAAATCAATATCAGACGGAGTCCAAATGCAACAAAACTTCGCGGAAATTATGTTTGGACCAGAAGGAACATAATGGGCCCTGGCTGCGCCTGGGGGGGTGCTCCGAGGAGAGCACAACCCACCAAGGCGCGCCAGGAGGCCCAGGCGCGCCCTGGTGGGTTGTGCCCACCTCGGGTGCCCCCCGGACCGCCTCTTTGCTCTATTTACCCCAAATTCCCAAAACCCTAGGGGAGTCGGCGAAATATTGATCCAGTCGAGAGTCCAGAACCACCAGATCCAATCTAGACACCGTCTCGGATGGGGTTCACTACCTCCATTGGTGCCTCTCCGATGATGCGTGATTAGTTCTTTGTAGACCTTCGGCTCCGTAGTTAGTAGCTAGATGGCTTCCTCCTCTCTCTCTCTCTCTCTCGCTGAGTTCTCAATACAATGGTCTCTTAGAGATCCATGTGATGTAACTCTTTTGCGGTGTGTTTGTTGGGATCGATGACCTTTCAGTTTATGATCAGATCTATCTTTTTGTATCCATGAAATTTATTTGAGTTTCTTTGATCCCTTATATGCATGATTGCTTATAGCCTCATATTTCTTCTCTAATACTTGGGTTTTGTTTGGCCAACTTTATCTATTTATCTTGCAATGGGAAGAGGTGCTTTGTAGTGGGTTCGATCTTACGGTGCTTGATCCCAGTGACAGAAGGGGCACCGACACATATGTATCGTTGCTACTAAGGATAAAACGATGGGGTCTATCTCTACATAGATCTTGTCTACATCATGTCATCGTTCTTATTGCATTACTCCATTTCTCCATGAACTTAATACACTAGATGCACGGTGGATAGCGGTCGATGTGTGGAGTAATAGTAGTAGATGCAGGAAGGAGTCGGTCTACTAATCTTGGACGTGATGCCTATATAATGATCATTGCCTGGACATCGTCATGATTATTTGAAGTTCTATCAATTGCCAACAGTAATTTTTTACCCACCGTTTGCTGTTTTTCTCGAGAGAAGCCACTAGTGAAACCTACGGCCCCCGGGTCTCTTTCTCATATATTTGCCTTTTCGATTTCTTTTCATTTGCATTTATTTTCAGATCTATTAAACCAAAAATACAAAAATACCTTGCTATGTTTTGTTCTCATTTATTTTATTTGGCGTTTGATCTATCAATCTACTACAACTTATCTCACGTCCGTTTGCCTATCTTGAGGCGCCGTACTCGAAAGGGATTGACAACCCCTTCTACATGTCGGGTTGCGAGGATTTGTTATCTGTGTGCAGGGACTATTTACTTGTGTTGCTTGGTTCTCCTACTAGTTCGATAGCCTTGGTTTCATATCTGAGAGAAATACCTACCGCCGTTGTCCTACATCATCCCTTCCTCTTTGGGGAAATACTAACGTAGCTTCAAGCGACATCTAAAGGAATTTCTGACGCTGTTGCTGGGGAGGATCTTTAACATATACCAGGTTCCTAATCACAAATCTCATCTCCTCACAATTTACATTATTTTCCATTTTCCACTTGTTTTCCTCTCCCCCACTTCACAAAAATTTGCCGTTTTATCCACTCCTCTTTTTTCGTTTGTCGTATTCTTGCCGGATCTGTTTTTGTGTGCAATCTTGTTTGCCGTTATTATCGTTATGGATAGTTCTTCCTCTATTGTTTGCACTCCCGAGAATGAGGTTCTCAACTTTAAACAAAGGGGAGGGGAAACTTTAAAGGATGCTTGGTATAGGATTTGCAATGCTCATAATAGATCTATCCGTAAGCAATCTACCATTGTTCTTCTTCGTTGTTTCTATGTTGGCATCACCACTTGGTATAGATTCGTCCTTGATACGATTACCGGTGGAAATTTCTTGATGTGTCCTTCTCTTGATGCTTTTAATGCTATGGGAAATTTAGTGGGCTCACCACCTCTCATGATCAATGAAACAACTTTGACTCTTGAGAATGTTATGGAAAGACTAGATGCTATTTAAAAGAAAATGCTCATCGAAGATCATATGGAAATTATAGATAAAAAGATGCATAATCTTGCCACCAAGATTGGGTCAAACGCGGGAGAAAATTTTGAAGTTGTTAAAAGAAAAGGGTACCGTAATCCATGAAAGAATAGAAGAAAGCCCGTCTCGGATCGATAAACTAGAATAAATCTTTAGTAATCTAAGAACGGCTTTCACATCCGCTAAAACTATCAAAAATACTCCCGTAAAGATTGGCAAAGTTACTCAAGTTACCAAGAACAAGGGTGCAACTTCTAGTAATAGTAATAAAGAAGATCTTAAGATGATTAGTATTCACCCGGATTTTGTTGAAGTTATAAGAGATCCTTTTTGCAAGAATGAAATCTTTAAATTAATTCCTAGGAGTGTTGTTATTGAAGATATTTATGCTAAATATTTGAAGGATTCTAAGTGTTTGATTGAAGAGTTGGACAAGGATGACAAAACTTAGATCCTTGTTTTATGCCTAGCCAAGGGCATAAAACTATAGCGCTTGTTGGGAGGCAACGCAATGAATAATATTTATTTTTGCTTTTTTTCTTTCTGTTCTTGAGTGTTTACACAATTATGCTTCTGTTATGATTGTGTTTTTTGTGTTTTAATTAGTGTTTGTGCCAAGTAGAACCTATAGGATCTTCTTGGGTGATAGTTGTTTGATCTTGCTGAAAAACAGAAACTTTTGCACTCATGAAAAAAATTCTCATTTTTTACCAGAGCGTGATAATATGCCAATTGTTTTTTTAAGAAGATTAATATACAAATTGCACAGGTCGTCCTATTTTTTCAGAATTTTTGGAGCTCCAGAAGTTTTCAAAATAGTCGGATTACTACAGACTGTTCTGTTTTGACAGATTCTGTTTTCTTTGCGTTGTGTGCTTATTTTGATGGCTCTATGGTTTTATTTGATGAGTTTTTTCCATAAAAAAATTTGGAATACAGTAGATATAATGCAAAAACAAAATATGAATTGGTTTGGTACAGTACTTATAATAGTGATTTGCTTTCTTTACTAACGGATCTCATGAAGGTTTTGTTGAGTTTTGTGTGATTGAAGTTTTCAAGTTTTGGGTTATCTTACGATGGATGAAGGAATAAGGAGTAGAAGTGCCTAAGCTTGGGGATGCCCCGGCATCCCAAGCTATTATCCAAAAATGAGCAACCAACTAAGCTTGGGGATGCCCCCGAGTGGCATCCCCTCTTTCTTCTAACGACCATCGGTATTTTACTCGAAGCTATATTTTTATGCGTCACATACTATGTGTTTTGCATGGAGTGTCTTGTATGATATGCGTTTTTTCTTGTTTTATTTTGTTTTTTAAGTCTTGATCCCTTGCTGGACACACCTATTTGAGAGAGCCAAAATTATGTCATGACTTGTTAGAATCGCTCTCTTTGCTTCACTTAAATTTTTATGAGCTATGGACGTGCTCTAGTGCTTCACTTATATCTTTTTGAGCACGGTGTGCTTTAGTATTTTTGAAGAAATGCTCTCTTGCTTCACTTAGATTTATTTGAGAGTTAGTAAAATTTTCAAGAAATTCTCTCTTGCTTCACTTAAATTAGTTTGAGAGAAAGAAATAAATATTATGCTCATGATCTTCACTTATATTTGTTTGAGCTTATGAAAAGCAACACATGAAAATTAGTCCCAAAGTGATAGATATCCAAGAAGGATATAATGAAAACTTTCATGAAGATCATTGGACAAAATAAACTTGATTCTTAGTAATAGTTTTGAGATATGATGATGTGATATTTGAGTTAGGTTGATGAATAATTATGCTTTAGTAAGAATATTGGTGTTAATGTTTCTGATTCCCTATGCAAGCACGAAAGTCAATAATTATGCAATGAAATTATATCCTACCTGTGGTGCATTATTAGGTGATAATTATGCTTAATGCTTGCTTTTATGAGATTATTCGTTTCTTGGTTGGTCGGTTCTCAATCTTTTGCTAGCCTTCATTTTCCACTAAGTATGATCTCTACTTGTGCATCCAAAATACTTTAAACCAGTTTTGCCACATGAGTCTACTATATCTACCTATATGCGGTATTCTTTGGCCGTTCAAAGCAAATTTGTATGTGCCATCTCTAATTTTTAAAATAAACTTCTCTTTTGTGTGTTTGTTTCGCTCGTGGAGCGGTGAGGGGAGGCTAATATTTTCCATGCTTGATGTGTTATTCTCACGATGAGTGTTTATTCACTTGTCATTGCACGAGAGTAAGGCAAAGGTTTTAGGGATGCCCAGTCCCGAAATAAAAAAAAATGAATTTACTTTATGTTGGCAAATAATAAATTCCTTGTAAAGTGTTAGTATGGGAGGCACCCGTGGATACGGTTAGCCATGGAAAGTGCAAGTATGGTGGAAAAAGGAATAAACTTTATTTTGTGTTTGGGAACCGCCTAAGATATATCTAGCATGGAAAGTGCTGGGAACTCTAAGTCGTTTTCGTTGGTGGGATGGATACACTGTAACAGCCTGGCTTTTTGCCCTTTTCTTTTTCTTTTGATTTATTTGGTTTTTGGTCTGTTTTTCTTTTAGGAGTGGTTTTGTGGCTTTGTCACCTGGGAAATCAACCTCATTCCCCTCCCATGTGGCTCATCATTCTCAAAACTTTCCCAAGATCATTCCATTTCCATTCTAGCCCAAACCCTAAAATTCTTTTCTCAGGAATATTCCTTTTTTCTATTAAAGGAATAACCCTATCTGCCCTAGGTTGTGAAGCAACCTATATTTCTGCCACTCCCAAAAATCGCAATTAATTCTCATAATTTCTTTGGGTCATATGTTGCTCAAATATGCCCAAACTTTCCTGTCCTAGAGCAATAATAATTCGCCAATAATTATTGTTCATTTCTGTCGAGTGTGGCTTTCTGTGAAGGAAGTGCCATCTAGCCTTTCCTGATTGCTCCCAAACCTTTTGGGCATTCCCTTATGTTCAAATCATTGCCTCATGACAAAATTAAACTTTATTTGCCTAGCCAATCTTCTTCAACAATTTTTCAAACTTTCTGTCAGACAAAAGGCATTGTGAAGGAAGTACTAGCTAGGAGTTTCCAAATGAGTTTAAATTTTGCAAACTCCTTAATGTGCTCATATCATCACACTCCTCCAAATTTCAGCCCCATCCAATAATCTATGTGAGCATAGGGTCAAATATTTGATTTTGTAAATATTTTCAGGTTGTGAAGCAAGTATATTTTATGTTGCTTCATTAATTCTAAGAAATTACCAGATTGTGCTCCTGCCCTTATAACATCTCTCCACCAAATTTGGGACCAATTCATCAAGCCAACATTTCTCTAGGATCTTTGCAAGTTTCTGGACAGAGAGAATAGCTGTGAAGGAAGTACCATTTTGGTGAATCCAATTGGTATGAAATTTTTACGACACCTTTATCTGTCCAAATCACTAAGCCTTGCGAAATTTGAGCTCAAGTGGCCACACCATTTGAGTGCATCATCTTGATCCATTTTCTGGACCATCTAGGTCAGTTGCAAAGCATCTATGTTAAACCTTGATCCAAATCTTCTCAAAGTTAACAGGATTATAGTCCTTTCTAAGCTGATCACCCCACACAAACTCTTTGGCTCCAATAAAGTTCCTGTTGATCACCAGTGCACGACCAAGTTTACTGCAGTAAACTTCAGACAATGATTACCATTTAACCATAGCACCCCAGATCCAGCCATGGTCTCATAAATGCTCTATCTTGGAAGGACTATCAACTAGACAATGTTTTGGGAGTTGTAGAGCATTGAATGCCCCGGTTCACGTGGTGACTATGATGATGGCGTGCCTGTGCACGTGCTCTATGTGTAGTGGCCGCGTCCAGGGCGCCGTTTCTGCTTCGTCCGCTCCCCACTCGTCGTCTTCACGTGCGTGAGCATATCCCTTGGCTTCTCCTCATCGTCGCCGTTCCCCTGGACCCCTCTCCCCCTCCGTCCGGTTCCTCACCGGCCTTAAACCGCCCTTGTGGCATACAGGCGAACAGTGGCGGTTTGGCTCGGAGCTCGCCGTCTTCTTCCTCCCTGCGCTCCCTTGGCCGCCTCTTCCCAGTGAGATCTCCCTCATGTTCCCTCTCGTCGCCTAACTCCAAGCTCATGCGCGTGCACACGCGTCCGCGGCGACGACAGCGCGGCACACCCCTCCCCGCCTATATAAGGCCACCCCAACCCCGTCTTGCTTCACCACTGGCCTCCTGCACCTCCTCTAGCCTCTCCTGACCACTTCCCCGAGCTCAAGCCGCCATCCATGACCACCATTGCCACCGGCCTTCTTCACCTAAATTTGCACGAGCCGAGCCCTCCCTCTCCTCATAGCCACTATGAAAGCACCACCTAGTCCCCGGCGGTCCTCCCCATCTACTTCGTTCACCGCCGGAGCCCACATCACCGCATGCCCCTTCTTGGCCGAAGACCACGCCCCGGGTGCTCCTTGTTGTCGCTGCTACAGCGCTCCCCGACATGCGTGCAACCCTGGATGGGTGCGGGCCTCTGTCCCGAGACCACCGGTATCCTCTCCCTGGCCGGAGATGGCCGGAGCAGCCGTGCCCGGCGACGACAACGCCCCTGCCCTACGTCCTGTCGAGGAGAGGAGGAGCAGATGTGGGGAAAGAAGAAGGAGGCGTGGGAGGAGAAAGAAGATGCGGCGGTCCCCATGTGTCATCGACCGAGCGCCCGGCCCCGCCACTGCCACGGTGGATAAGTGGAAGCACATCCACGAGGACGCGTTTTACTGTTCGGAAGGTGTATTTCGGTGCGGCTTAAGCCATGATGCGCTTTCCTTTCTGGAAAGTGTATTCGGCCAAATACATTTTCTGATTTTCCACTCACGGGCCTATTTGTCAGGATTTTCTTACAAATAAGTCCCTTGCAGAAAAATAATTCTATCTGTTTGCCCGTAGCTCCAAATCAGGTGAATCCAAAGCCCACTTCTTTGTTTCGTCGAGCCCGTTTCGATGAAATCAGTTTCACAATGTTTTGATATACTAAAAATGACCATTATGCCCTTGCCCTTATTCAGCCCCCTCCGAGAGAGAAAGATTTCCGGCAATTCGTTCCGCGAGCTTCTCGCACTTTCTCCCGGTGATTTCATCCACCCAGGCAAGCCACACCCTCCATTTGCATGATTGCAATGCAGTGACATGGTTTATTTATTTGTACTTGTTTAAAATATTGCATTAGCTATGTATGATTTGTTCATGGCATTTCTTAGCGTATTGTTTTGATCCAATTGCCATGATATTGCTTGGAGTTTTAGGATGATTATGCTGCATTTTATGTGGATGACATGTGCCTTAGGATTCTTAGTGGCTATTATGATTATTTTCATGATGGTGTCTTGTATTATTTTGGAGTATTACTTTGGATATAATTTTGCCTTTGGATTATTAGTGGCTAGTGTTATTTTCATCATGATGCTAGATGATATTATGTTTTGGAGTATGATGTTGGAGATGATGCTTGCATGTGGATCATAGTTGGATAGTTAGTTCTTAATATTTGATTAGTAGTATTATCATTCTTGGATTCATCATGATAGTAGTGTTATGCTGTCCTCAGAGTATTTTGGTAAGACGATATTAAGCTTTGTATCATTTGTTGGATATTGCTATGACTTGGATTATAGGTTGATAGATGATATCGGAGTATCAGTTAATACTGTTATATTTGGGGATAAATTCCGTGATTAAGTTGGTCAGGTGCCACTGAAACAGAATTTTTCCAGTGCAACTACATTCGCCTTTATGGGAAGGCCCTAATGCGGTCTATTGTCATGTCTCTCGCCGGTGCCTCCAATGAGGGAAGGTTATACGCGTGTGGTACCCTGGCCCGGTAAGCAGACATAACCTTGTGTGCCCATAGTTGTTGTTAGGCGCCTTTTTGTCCCCGGTTGGGACCGTTTTTGTTTTGCCACGACGGTGGCCACCTAGGACTAAACCCAAAAGGGGTGTTGGTCGGAGCGGCCGGGAGAGTGTCATGGAAGTAGATTTGTTTTGTTAGAACATCGTTGGTCAACCCGAATGGGAGCACGAGGCCATGGGTTCTATGGTGTGGGTAAAGTGCGCTACCTCTGTAGAGTGTGTGTGTTTAATCTATCGATAGCCGCGTCCTCGGTCATGGGCACAAGTTCGTACTACGTCACACCGTTCGATCAACACTCACATGACAGAATGACTTATAGGTGATTTATATGTTGATATATATTGAGCAGTACAGTTTGGCAGGATGTTGATGATGATGTTGGTATGATCTCGAGGATGATTATCCAGTTTGTGATGTGTTCACGAGGTGATCATGTGGATGTTCCATTTGTGATCTGTGAATGATCACCGTTTGGTTACGAGATAACCCGTTGAACCTATTGTGGTTCCGTTTGTGATCCGTGAATGATCACCGTTTGGTTACGAGGTAACCCGTTGAACAAAGTGTGGTTCCGTTTGTGATCCGTGAATGATCATCGTTTGGTTTTGATCACGAGGTGATCGAAATGGTATATTGCTTGGCCAGTTAGTCAAGAGTGAGATGGTTATTGGCATTGCGATGTTGGTTTATCAGTATGATAGTAGTTTCATACAATGTTTAGTAGTTGCTTCATCATAATAGTTGTTAATTTAATTAACTTGTTAAATGCTATGTGATTGTCTTGCCTTGATGTTTATGGTTGTTGCGAGCTTGCAAGTACATTCAATGTACTGACCTGGCGTGTCATGCCAGATTGCAGGTGATGCCATGATTTCTTGATTGTTTGTCGAGGTGTCCATTCGTGCGAGCTAGATCGTGTCCCAACCAAAGTCCCTGCGGAGTGGAGTTCACCACCTTCGTCGTTGTTCCGCTGCTAGAAGTATTCCACTGCTAGCATAGAGCAAGTGTAGTATCGCAGGCATAGTGTTGCCATGCTGATGTGCTTCTTTGTAGCATCAGACCCTTGTATTATTATTCTTGTAATAAGAGCTTATTTGTTCTATGTCAAGCAGTGCCGTACACCAGAGACTTCTCCTCGATCTCTGGGTTGGAATACGGGGCGTTCCGATTTCTCTAAGCCGGGGTGCCACAGGCTTGGTATCAGAGCAGGTCTGGCTGTAGGATGCCCTATTCAGCGCGAGCGGTAGAAACCGGTAGAAATTGGTAGTATAGAGTCTGTCTTGCTTGTTGCATTTGGTTGCTGCATTTGTTTGTTACTTAGCATGCATATAGCCTTAGTATTTGTTACTAACGGTTTAAACTGGTGAGTGTAGATGGCATCGGTTCGGATCCACTACAGCTCCGCCTTTGCATTTCTCCAGTTTTCTTTTCTTGCTCGTTCTTCGGTGTTTGGTGTCATTTCCGTCCCAGCAGAGTGATGCCAAGTGATCCCGACACTGTTTGCAAAAATGGTGCTCAGGTATCTCACCGATATCCCCCTTTCAGCCCCCCTATCGTTTCGGTGATGGAGATGCTTCTATCCCGAATCGCTCTTTCCTTTTGTCGTGTTGGCAACCCTTAATGATCTTAGTTATCAAAAAAGGGCAATGTCAGCAGCCTCAGTTTTTCCCCGCTATCCTATTTCTTGGACAAGTGCGGATCTTTTTCCGTCCATTTTATAATAATGTGGTTGCGGCATTCGTGTCCCGCCACATAGTTATCAATTACACCCTCGCCTCCGAGCTAGTCCAGGTTGCTACCTGGCTAAGCCAGCAATTGGTGTAGCGATGTCTGCACCAATTTTCCCAGACATTTTTTCGTCCTCGTGCACACCGTCACAGCATGCTAGATCATAATCCCGGAGTTTCCGTGAAATTTGTGTGCTTAATAGGCATGCATATTGTGTGACTAGCAGTACTATGTGACTTTGTTTGAGTATGTAGTGATTATTGTTGTGTGCTTTTGTTTAGTTGAGTTTTCTTTTGCTTCTTTCTTTTTGGGCCCCAGTGTTACATTATTTTTTCCCCTATAAAGAGTTGCTCCTCAACCAACACCGGATTTGAAGATGCAATAAGGGTTTGGAATATTTGGAAGAAGCTCAGCTAAACAGTATGGTCTGCCCAGTTAACTGCATTACAACATTAATATCTGCTCAGAATACCAATGGCGTATTGGATTGACTATCAGCCTCAAGTCTACATCAGTATAAAATCCTCACAGTAGTAATGATCAAGTTAGCAGCAAGACAAGACAGGTATAAGCTCAACGGTATATTTTCAGTCAAAGGTATGGATCATATACAAAATTTGGCTCAGCAATGCATGATGCTTGGAATATGTTATCATCCGAAATAAAGTCAGAATGTGATATGCTCAAGGAAGACAGTCAAACAAATTTTCTCACGCAAATAATCAGCCATAGAATATTATGGGCATGTGTGTAGATTCCAGTCTGCATATTAGTATGAAGCTTTGGATGTAAGAAACTCAGTCTTTTTCCACACATTATCGGAAGAAATTTATGATGCAAGGCTCCTCAATTTTCCTCAACATGATATGTGAACAATTTCCGGTCCAAGATACCCGGTCTTTCTCAGCAAGATACCTCGGTAAAAGCTTCTGACAGACGGAAATGAATTTTTCTCAACAAGAAAACCCGAGGAGAAGCTTCTAAAGTACGGAACTCAGGCTTCTCCAACACAATAATCAGACCAAGCTTCATGTGTAAGCTATAGAGCCTTCTTCTGCAAGATACCGAGACAAAAGATTTGAGCAAAAGTTAACAAGTCCTCCTCGGCAAGCTACTCGGATGGCTTCTCTCGTAAGCCACTCAGTGTGCGTCAGTACCACACTATTGCACCGTCCTCAGAGATTGTGCGGTGAGTTGGCAATATATGGCAGTACATCTCATGAATTATAAGAATCGAAAAGATCTGGGGATGACATCACAGAATCAACAGTCTTGACAATGGTCATCAAGGTCATTATTACCGCAACTGACAAGAAGATGTCCTAAAACCTTGTCACCTTCTTCTATGATTGGCCTCAACAATGAGCTCCTTACAGCTACAAACCCCGGGTATATGTCATATGTGTGCGGACCCAGGTCAGAAAACAAACACAAGGAATAATGTCAAAAATATTGCACTGATCACATCCATGGTCATACGAAGAATCAAGGACAGGTGTGGCCATATTCCAGTAAGGTATCTTAACAAAGAAAATTATGACCGCTAAAGGGTGAGACTGACAGCAAAAGTATGATGATTTTTGCACGATCATCAAGGTCCAGATACCGAAATCAGTTGGAGTCCATAATTCCATATGGATCCACAAAGGCATACTCTTAGTGGCCTACTCAGTTTACAAGGATTTCATATCCCGCTGACCCGCTTGGAATGGTTAGTGTGGAAAAATCCAATTGGGTATACCGACAAAATTAGAAAATCAAAAGTTGAATAATCAGCTCAGACCCGGTATACTCACCGACGGAATCAAGTACACGGTCAGTCTGTCAGGAAAAGCATTTGTCCGTCAGCCCCTTGTCGGGCCAGTCTCAAGATGTAAATATTTGAGGTATGACACAGTTATAACTCCATACATCATTATATTGCTCATGACAAAAGGAAGTCGAATCTTCGGGACATATCTCATTCTCAAGCCAGAGGAATAAATCAAAATAAATCAGTACCACCTATGAGCAGTCAGATCCCGCCAGAAGATGGCCATGGTTAATTATCAGCATTTATTGAAACCAGAAGGCCTGCATTTAATTAAAGCAACCCCATGACAGAATTAAAAATATTTTCATGACCAAAAGAAAACTTATGCTCAGATCCAATGGATATCACCACAGGTATGGAAAATCAACATCAGTAAAAGGGAATTGGTATATGAGCAAAAATCTGACAGGATTTGAGAAAGGTGAATCAAACCACCCCAGAGCAAGGTAAGTTGATCATCTGAAATTCTTGGGGGAACAATAAATAAAGGAAATGGATACCCTAGTTGGAAACGGTGTCCTCAAGTTATACTTGTTCCCTAAGCAACCAAATCTCGAGAATGAGATTTCTTTAAGGGGGTAAGAGTTGTAATAGCCTTGCTTTTGGCCATTTTCTTTTTCTTTTGATTTATTTGGTTTTTGCTCAGTTTTTCTTTTTGGAGTGGTTCTATGGCCTTGTAACCTGGGAAATCAACCTCATTCCCCTCCCATGTGGCTCATCATTCCCAAACTTTCCCAAGATCATTCCATTTAAATTCTAGCCCAAACCCTAAAATTCTTTTTTCAGGAATATTCCTTTTTTCTATGAAAGGAATAAACCTGTCTGCCCTAGGTTGTGAAGCAACCTATATTTCTGTCACTCCCAAAAATCACAATTAATTCTCATAATTTATTTGGGTCATATGTTGCCCAAATATGCCCAAACTTTTTGTGTCCTAGCCCAATAATAATTCCCCAATAATTATTCTTCATTTCTATCCAGTGTGGCTTTTTGTGAAGAAAGTGCCATCTATCCTTTCCTGATTGCTCCCAAACCTTTTGGGCATTCTCTTATGTCCAAATCATTGCCTCATGACAAAATTAAACGTTATTTGCCTAGCCAATCTTCTGCAGCAATTTTTCAAACTTTCTGTCAGACAAGAGGCATTGTGAAGGAAGTACTAGTTAGTAGTTTCCAAATGAGTTTAAATTTTGCACACTCCTTAATGTGCTCATATCATCACACTCCTCCAAATTTCATCCCCATCCAATCATCTATGTGAGCATAGGGTCAAATATTTGATTTTGTTAATATTTTCAGGTTGTGAAGCAAATATATTTTATGTTGCTTCATTAATTCCGAGAAATTACCAGATTGTGCTCCTACCCTTATAACATCTCTCCACCAAATTTGGGACCAATTCATCAAGCCAACATTTCTCTAGGATTTTTGCAAGATTCTGGACAGAGAGAATAGCTGTGAAGGAAGTACCATTTTGGTGAATCCAATTGGTATGAAATTTTTACAGCACCTTTATTTGTCCAAATCACTAAGCCTTGCCAAAGTTGAGCTCAAGTGGCCACACCATTTGAGTGCATCATCTTGATCCATTTTCTGGACCATCTGGATCAGTTGCAAAGCAACTATGTTAAACCTTGATCCATATCTTCTCAAAGTTAACAGGATTATAGTCCTTCGTAAGCTGATCACCCCAGACAAACTCTTTGGTCCAATAAAGTTCCTGTTGATCACCACTGCACGGCCAAGTTTACTGCAGTAAACTTCAGATGATGATTACCGTTTTACCATAGTACCCCAGATCCGGCCATGGCCTCATTAATGCTCTATCTTGGAAGGACTATCAGCTAGAAAACGTTTTGAGTGCTGTAGAGCATTGAATGCCCCGATTCACTTGGTGACTACGATGATGGCGTGCCTGTGCACGCGCTCTGTGCGCCGTGGCCGCGTCCAAAGCGTCATTTCTGCTTCGTCCGTTCCCCACTCGTCGTCTTCACGCGCGTGAGCATGTCCCTTGGCTTCTCCTCATCGTCGTTGTTCCTCTGGACCCTTCTCCCCTCCGTCCGCTTCCACGCCGATGCAAGCCGCCGCATGCCGCACCCCCTCCCCGTCTATATAAGGCCACCCCGACCCCGTCTTGCTTCACCACTGGCCTCTTGCACCTCCTCTAGCCTCCCCTGACCACTTCCCCGAGCTTGAGCCTCCCTCCACAACCACCATTGCCGCCATGGCCGCCGGCCTTCTTCACCTAAATTTGCACGAGCCGATCCCTCCCTCTCCTCATAGCCACTACCATAGCACCACCTAGTCCCCGACGGTCCTCCCCATCTACTTCGTTCGTCACCGGAGCCCACATCACCGTGTGCCCCCTCTTGGCCGAAGACCACGCCCGCGGGTGCTCCCTGTACGGCCAGGAATGTGCTTTCCTTTCTAGAAAGCGTATTCGGCCAAATACATTTTCTGTTTTTCCACTCAAGGGCCTGTTCATGAGGATTTTCTTACAAATAAGTCCCTGGCAGAAAAACAATTGTATTTGTTTGCCCATAGCTCCAAATCAGGTGAATCCAAAGCCCACTTCTTTGTTTCGTTGAGCCCGTTCTGATAGAATCATTTTCACCATGTTTTTACATTCCTAAAATGACCATTATGCCCTTGCCCTCATTCAGCCCCCTCCGAGAGAGAAAGATTTCTAGCAATTCATTCCGCGAGCTTCTCGCACTTTCTCCCGGTGATTTCTTCCACCCCAAGCAAGCCACACCCTCCGTTTGCATGATTGAAATGCAGTCTCACGGTTTATTTATTTGAACTTGTTTAAAATATTGCATTAGCTATGTATGATTTGTTCATGGAATTTCTTGGAGTATTGTTTTGATCTTGCTATTGCCATGATATTGCTTGGAGTATTAGGATGATTATGTTGCATTTTATGTGGATGACATGTGCCTTTGGATTCTTAGTGGCTATTATGATTATTTTCATGATGGTATCTGGTATTATTTTGGAGTATTGCTTTGAATATCATGTTGCCTTTGATTATTAGTGGCTAGTGTTATTTTCATCATGATGCTAGATGATATTATGTTTTGTAGTATGATGTTGGAGATGATGCTTGCATGTGGATCATAGTTGGATAGTTAGTTCTTAATATTTGAGTAGTATTATTATCGTTCTTGGATTCATCATGATAGTAATGTTATGTTGTCCTCGGAGTATTTTGGTAAACGATATTAAGCTTTGGTTTATTTGTTGGATATTGCTATGACTTGGATTATAGGTTGATAGATGATATCGGAGTATCAGTTAATAATGTTATATTTTGGGGATAAATTCCGTGATTAAGTTGGTCAGGTGCCACTGAAACGGACTTTTTCTAGTGCAACCACATTTGCCTTTCTGGGAAGGCCCTAATTCAGTCTATTGTCATGTCTCTCGCTGGTGCCTCCAACGAGGGAATGTTATGGGCATGCGATACCCTGGCCCGGTAAGCAGACATAACCTTGTGCCCGTAGTTATTGTTAGGCGCCTTTTTGTCCCTGTTTGGGACCGTTTTTGTTTTGCCACCCAGGACTAATCCCAAAAGGGGTGTTGGTCGGAGTGGCTGGGAGAGTGTCATGGCTCTAGATTGGTTTTGTCAGAACGCCGTTGGTCCACCCGACTGGGAGCACGAGGCCATGGGTTCTGTGGTGTGAGTAAAGTGCGCTACCTATGCAGAGTGTGTGTGTTTAATCTATAGATAGCCGTGTCCTCGGTCATGGGCACAAGTTTGTACTAGGTCACACCGTTCGATCAACACTCACATGACGGAATGACTTATAGGTGATTTATATGTTGATATATATTGAGCAGTATAGTTTGGCAGGATGTTGATGATGATGTTGGTATGATCTCGAGGATGATTATCCAGTTTTTGATGTGGTCACGAGGTGATCATGTGGATGTTCCGTTTGTGATCCGTGAATGATCACCATTTGGTTACGCGGCAACCCGTTGAACCCAGTGTGGTTCCGTTTGTGATCCGTGAATGATCACCGTTTGGTCATGAGGTAACCCGTTGAACCAAGTGTGGTTCCATTTGTGATCCATGAATTATCATCGTTTGGTTTTGATTATGAGGTGATCGAAATGGTATATTGCTTGGCCGGTTAGTCAAGAGCGAGATGGTTATTGGGATTGAGATGTTGGTTTATCAGTATGATAGTAGTTTCATACCATTCTTAGTAGTTGCTTCATCATAATAGTTGTTAATTTAATTAACCTGTTAAATGCTATGTGATTGTCTTGCCTTGATGTCTATGGTTATTGTGAGCTTGCAAGTACTTTCAATGTACTGACCTGGCGTGTCATGCCAGATCGCAGGTGATGTCGTGATTGCTTGATTGTTTGTCGAGGTGTCCGTTCGTGCGAGCTAGATCGTGTCCCAGCCAAAGTCCCTACGGAGTGGAGTTCACCACTTTCAGCATTGTTCCGCTGCTAGCATAGAGCAAGTATAGTATCGCAGGCGTAGTGTCGCCGTGCTGATGTGCTTCTTTGTAACATCATACCCTTGTATTATTATTCTTGTAATAAGAGCATATTTGTTCTATGTCAAGTAGTGTTGTATTCTAGAGACTTCTCCTCGATATCTGGGGCTGCAATACGGGGTGTTCCGGTTTCTCCGAGCCGGGGTGCCACATACACCTCCCAAAATGTTTTTATCTCTAAGTTTTCCGCTTTGAGCTCTGGCACCTCTACAAATCACTACCTCCCTCTGCGAAGGGCCTTTCTTTTTTACTTTATGCATTTTTGAATTTTTGAATTTGAGTCTTCATCTTCTCTTATGAAAGCACCAACTAGGAGGCAATATGATCATACTTGAGTATTAGGTGTAGCTAATATGCGAGTGTGTTTCATGAATGGATCAACGGTTGAGCATGATGGGCTCTGGATAACTTATTTTAGCATTGCTATTTTGAAAGACATGGTTGCTTGTTGCTATGCTTAAGTATTTAAATTAACATGTTAAAACTAGACTATTGCTTTGAATCGCACAAAAGTCCAAATGTCCATGCTATAAAGAAAAGAATATGATATGACATGTTAGGCAGCATTCCACATCAAAAATTCTGTTTTTATCACTTCCCTACTCGAGGACGAGTAGGAGTTAAGCTTGGGGATGCTGATACGTCTCCAACGTATCTATAATTTTTTATTGTACCATGTTGTTATATTATCAATCTTGGATGTTTTATAATCATTTTATAGTCATTTTATATCATTTTTTGGTACTAACCTATTGACATAGTGCCAAGTGCCAGTTGCTGTTTTCTGCATGTTTTTTACATCGCAGGAAATCAATATCAGACGGAGTCCAAATGCAACAAAACTTCACGGAGATTTTTTTTGGACCAGAAGGAACATAATGGGCCCTGGCTGCACCTGGGGGTGCTCCGAGGAGAGCACAACCCACCAGGGCGCGCCAGGAGGCCCTGGTGGGTTGTGCCCACCTCGGGTGCCCCCCGGACCGCCTCTTTGTGCTATAAATATCCCAATATTCCCAAACCCCTAGGGGAGTCGACAAAATATTGATCCAACTGCCGCAGAGTCCAGAACCACTAGATCCAATCTAGACACCATCTCAGATGGGGATCACCACCTCCATTGGTGCCTCTCCGATGATGCGTGAGTAGTTCTTTGTAGACCTTTGGGTTCGTAGTTAGTAGCTAGATGGCTTCCTCTCTCTCTCTCGCTGAATTCTCAATACAATGGTCTCTTGGAGATCCATATGATGTAACTCTTTTACGGTGTGTTTGTTGGGATCGATGAACTTTGAGTTTATGATCAGATCTCTCTTTTTATATCCATGAAAGTTATTTGAGTTTCTTTGATCTCTTATATCCATGATTGCTTATAGCCTCATATTTCTTCTCCGATATTTGGGTGTTGTTTGGCCAACTTGATCTATTTATCTTGCAATGGGAAGAGGTGCTTTGTAGTGGGTTCGATCTTACGGTGTTTGATCCCAATGACAGAAGGGGAACCGACACGTATGTATCGTTGCTAATAAGGATAAAATGATGGGGTCTATCTCTACGTAGATAGATCTTTTCTACATCATGTCATCGTTCTTATTGCATGTGACAGCCTGGATTTTTCCTTCTCTCTTTTTCCGGACTTCATTTTCCCTTGCTTTGAAATTTGGTTTTTGAATCAATTCAAATGGACTTGAACACTTGGGCTTGTCCTTGATTTTCACCCAAGTGACCCCTCCATCTCTCATTCAACTTTCTTTCTCTGAAAATTCCGAAAATAGCCCAAAGAAAAATATTCAAAATCCTTTCTGAAAAACAATTCAGAAACTTGTGCTCCAAAGCAACCCTCATTTTTCTTGCTTCCAAAAATATGAGAAAATCCCCAGATATTCTTTGAACCTTGGCCCACCTCCCTGATGTAACGACCAAGCCTCGAAGGATTTGAGACTCTATGCTTACCGTGCTAGTCCCTGGATCCAACTCGCTAGCACACACATATAGATGAATACCAGAATAGCAAGTGCATCATGTATTACAATGTATGATCCAGAATGTATAAAATAAAACAATCTGCATAGCACATGGCTAGCTTTATTCAATCAAACAACGGAAAGTTGCAGAAAATAATGATGAGTCCCATCATAGCCCCCTGGCGATGCTGAGTGCAGACTCGCGACCCTAACGATACCTTACTCTTCGTCTGAATATCCTGCAACATGAGACATTGCAGCCATATAGGTCAAAACTTTGAATGTATTGGCAAGTTACATAGGAGTAATAATAAAGCAATCCTACATGTATATGCGTAGTACAACAAAAGGAAGGCTTGAGGGTTTATTTTTGCAGAAAGCTGATTTTATCCTAATAACTACCTAATAGTCAAATTTTTATTTAGTTCTTTTATTACTACAATTATATACACAAGGTTGAGTTGGCAAAGTCAACTCCAACCTACCCATTATTAAGTTGCCCACAAATATTATTAAGTGTCACATCTGTCAAGATCATCCAACAACTATAATGGCATAGTCGCTCAAATTTATCCATAATCGGGGACACGGCTAATCATGATTATTTTTTAATACTCTGCGGAGTTCTGCACACTTTAGCCACTAGACTCAACCCGAAGATTGAGACGAAGTCTTTCAGAGCAGACACCTCCACCCCGGCAGTCGGTACACCTACTCATATCTACATCTGCTAGCTTACCTAGGCGAGGATCCCACAACCTACTCAACTAAGCCAGAGCCCATTTAGCTAGTGGTTGCGCATGGAAGGTACTAGTCACTAAGTGCATACGATCTTTTTGAGCACAGGCGGCCGTCCACTTACATTCAGAGGGTATAAACCATGATGTTCTTGAAACCACCCATCAATACCAATTCCGCCCAGAGGTGAATTAGGTCCTTAATTACTCCCTCCGTCCGGAAATACTTGTCGGAGAATGGATGTATCTAAACGTATTTTAGTTCTAAATACATTCATTTTTATATATTTCTCCGACAAGTATTTATGGACGGAGGGATTACTCAATTGTTATATATATATATATATATATATATATATATATATATATATATATATATATATATATATATAATCCTCACAAGCTCAATGAATAAACGAACCACCCCGTTTACAAAGCATAGCAAACTACAACTACCACGATTTGCAATGACGGGAAGATAGCTCGACAGCATAGCAAAATAATATAGTAATCCTATACATGCATATATTCATAGTGTGATATAACTACATGCATAGAAAACAATTGGTAAAGGATGATCAACATGTAATTTGCCTTGTTTCTGGTTCAGAAAGTCACACTCCTGACAATAGTTCGCATCGCACTCCGGACAATCTACACGTTTCACACAATACAACAAATCAATCACCGAAACATGAATAAAACCAAAACAAAACCAAAAGCAAGAAAACCATTTTAAAACTCAACAACAGAAGCTTAACAACACCTAAATTTCACTACGTTCACAAAGCAAAAAAGAATCACTCGATTCCGATAAACGGTTTGAAAGTTACAGCCTCCGGAAGGTTTATTTCAAATTTTAATGAATTCAAATTTAAACAGTGCAAACATGATTTTGGTACTGTGATAAAGTGCTGAATTTTGTGAGTGCATAGGAAAAAGAATCACCTAATTTGGATATGTAGACTAAAAGATATAGCTAGTTGAATTTTGGATGAAAAGCTGTGAAAAACAAAAAGAAACAGAAATCTCCTGGGCACTGTAGCAACTCATGTGCTTGTCCTGTAGCGAACTACCACGTGGCGACACGTGATTTGCTGGAGGCGTGTGCTCACCAGAAGACAAAAGAAGCGGCGGCAGCGGTCAAGCGTTGGCGGCGACGCTCCTCCGGTGGGTCTCCGGCAAAGGCGAGGGGTTGGGCGGGTGCGGCGGTGAGTGGCGGAGGTGGTGGTGGTGTTCAACAGCGGCGAAGCTCCCTCAGTAGGCGGCGGCGATGTGAACCGCGGGTGCGGTTTCGAGCGGCGGAGGTGGTGGTGATGTCGAACGGCGACGAGGCTCCCTCTGCTTGCTGCGGTGGTGGGGCGAACTCTGGCGTGCTCTGGTGCTTCAGCTCGGCGATCTGCAGGTCACCCCGATTGGTCAAACAAGTGCGGGTTCGAGTGGGGTTCCGAGGGGAACAAGTGGCGCGGCTGGGCGTGCTCTTATGGCGACGGAAACGACTGGCGATGGCGCCGGACTTCGGGCTCGACGGCGAGATCCGTTTTCGCCCAACAGCGCGTGCGGCAACGTAGAGGATCGGGACAAGAGCTGCGAGGTCTCCGCTACGGGTTTTGCTCGGCGCACTCGAGGTGGACCAGGGGCGCGGTGAACCGGCTCGGCCTCGGCATGCGTGCGTGTGTGTGGCGCGCGATGTCCGGCTCGGCGGAGGGGACGAACAGGGGCGCGGTACGGGTGCAAGCGAACGGGCGTACCGCTCCGCTAGGTTTAGTGGGTTGCGGCTACTGCGCACAGGGCCGTGGTGCTGCGCTGCTGGGCCGCGGGCGGTGTGCCTATTGGCTGGCTGGCTGGCCGGCGGGCTCTATTTTTTAAAACAAAAACTACAGCAGTAGAACAAAAATAAAAACAACATAATAAAACTACATAGACACATAGTAAAATATATAATACTAATGTAAACTACACGAACACTAGTTCCTTACCTAATGCAACCAAAACATAACATATGAAGTGGAAATTATATTCTGGACATTATGAACATTTTTTAAAACAGGGGAGAAGTCATGTTATCTCCACTCCAATAAATTGCCTTTAGTTGCACAATGAAAAGAATATTGCAGAAGAGCAAATAATGCATGGAAAATATGACATGCATATATATGATCTATTAACATCCAAATTTAAGAAAATTGGGATGTTACACCTGAGCAAAAATATTGCATACTTATTTGGAATATTTTTGCTACAGAAAATCATTTCTGTTCTGGCCTCAAAATCTAGTTTCTACAATAAGTGCATTTTCCTTGATATTTTGAAGTTGAATTTTCTTGAGCTTGGTTACCTTCCTAGATAAACCTTAACTCCAGAAGTTTAGCCCTAATCACCTTCTAGAAGGCCTCCAAACTTGGCGATCATGTTTCTGACCAGAAACTTGCCAACAAGCTCAAGTCTCATCCAGTCGGCCTAGCAGTGTGCCATCACCCTTCCTAGACCTAACACAGCACGGACAACACCCCAGACATGGTTTGGCAACGAGTGGGCGTCGTTTTGAACATGCCAGCACGGTGACCGCGTGTGGACACGGCTCTGTCAGCGCGCCCGACGCGCTCTGCGTCGCGCCCGAGCGTTTGTGCATCGCGTGATCGATCCAGAGCTCGCCGACGACTGCCGCACCGCGCCACCACCTTCGTCTCTTCACCCTTGACCGCTCCCTGGTGCTCGCCTACGCTGGAGACGCCGGAGCAAGCACGGGCACGTCATGGCCAAAAGCCACAGTGCACCCCGTGCCCCTGTCTTCTTCCTCCACCGCCTCCTGTGCTCGTCCGCACCTTTGCACAGCTCCCGCGTGATCACTGAGCCCCTCCAGACCTTGTTGACGCCATTCATCATTGCTCGCCGGCTTCTAGAGAGCTCCGGCGGATCCACGTACCCCCTTCCCCTCCGGCTATAAATCCGAGCACTCCCTCCGTTCTGAGCATCCCAAACCAACCACCCAACCTCCACTACGCAGTAGGATAGTCGTGGCCCAGCCGGGCAGGCCTTTGGCCGCCGTCCCCGACCCGAGCTCGCTTGCGATCAACCACATCCCTCCACCTTGCTCCAGTGCCTCTCGAGCTTAAACAACCACTCAGGCGACTCCCTGAGGGTTCACTGGTGCCATCTGGACGCGCTACAACCCCTAGGACCGCCCCAATCCGTCATCTTCTTCCTCTCCGGCGAGACCCGACCGCAGCCGCAGCTCGCGACCTTAGTTGCGAGCTGCTCCGGCCACCTCTCGTCGAGCCACGGGTAAAGGCAGGTGCGCCTCGACCCCCTCTATCATTCTATCCCATTGGATCGGGCCAAGGAGCCCTCCTCGCCGGCGTGAGCTCCCGCAAAGCCCCGCCGCGCTCTGTTTCTGTCTCTTTCCCCTCTTTGCTGACTAGTGGGGCCCGCTGTTAACCTCTCCACTCGCACCCGAAGCGGTACGAGTGGAGGCGTATTATGAGAATACGTCTTCGACGTCATCCCCCTGGTTTTCTGTTTATTCAAATTTTAATTCAAAATTTGACCAATACTTTGACCAACCATAGCTCCTAAACTATAAGTCCAAATGAGTTGATTTTTTTGCATTGTGTTTGTTTTGAAAAGTTCTAGCAGCACACCAAAGTTGAGATTTTTCCTTGCTGTCTAGAATTTCTGGTGATTTTCAGAGTGGTTCTTGATATTCTATTTTGCTGTTTTTAATTATTTTCAGAGGGAGAAGCTTGTCTTTAAGATCACCAGGAGGAGTTTGAACCTCCTCTGCACTAAGGCAAGCCACACCAACATTTGGATGGTGTCACTTCAATATGTATGATTTTTCCAACTTGAATATGAGTTATTTGCATGCATTTAAATTATTGAAATAAATATTGCTTAGTGCTAGTTATGTTGCCATGATTGAATTACTTTAGTATGGAACTGGTTGAATGCTTGAGCTAGTTTAAGTCAGTAGAAGAAACTTTCATTGAAGTGTTTATGCTTGCATGTATAATGATAGTTTATTTTTGTGATGAAATGATATTATTATTTTTGAGATAATTAAAATGATGAATGCTAATAACCAGTATAGTTGAACTAGTAAGTTTACTTGATGAATAGTGCAAGTAAGATATTTTGTTGATATTGATCTGTTGCTTTGAGGGATATGTTTTGCATGTTTAGTAGTTGCATGATCATGGCCTATGATGACTCGAGTTATTTTATTTACAAGATTAACCCGATGTTAATCCAACTTGAACATAACGTTGATCGATTCATGGTGGCACTGAATCGGGTTTTTCCTAGTGCGACCACATTTACCTTTATGGCGAGGTCTTGATTCGGTCCATTGTCGTGCCTCTGGTCGGTACTTCCAATGAGGGAAGGTTATGGGCGTGCGGTACCCTGGCCCGGTAAGCAGACATAACCTTGTGTGCCCGTTTGTTGTTATGGTACCTTGTCCCCGTTTGGGACCATTTTTGCCACGACGGTGGCCGTTGATGCCTTTGGTAGGCACGGGGCCACCCATGACTTAGCCCAGTGGGGCATTGGTCGGAGTGGTCGGGAGAGTGTCATGGCAATGGGAGGGTTTCATCGGAATGCCGTTGGTCCACCCTAATGGGGTCACGAGGCCATGGATTCCGTTGTGTGGGTAAAGTGTGCTACCTCTGTAGAGTGTATTTAATCTATTGATTGCCGCGTCCTCGGTTACAGACATAGCTCGTGAGTAAGTCACACCATGGATCAACATTAATAAATAAACCTGCACACTAAGGTTTCATTGTTGGCACTGGTTATGTGATGAATTTTGTGGGATCATGAATATGATCATGGTGAGAACCAAAGTGTTGGTTTCGTTTGTGATCCAGGTATGATCACCGTTTGGTTACGAGGTAATCCGTCTGGTAAGAGAATCTGAGTGACTCAGTACACATGTTGATTTCACCACATCCATAGTATCATGTTGCATTGCATTAAAATTATTAAATGTCATGATATTGTTTTGCCATTATGCTTATGCTTGTTGTGAGCTTGCAAGTACATTCAATGTACTGACTTGGCGTGTCATGCAAGATTTCAGGCAAGTTGTTTCGAATCGGAGAGCTTCCCGCGTCTAGATCGTGTCCACATTGGTGTCCCTGTGCTATGGAGTTCCACTTCGTCGTCGTTTCGCTGCCGCGTAGTTATCGTGATCGAGGCCCCTTCGTGTTCATTAAATAATGTACTTACTGGTCAGCCGCACCGTGTGTGCTTCTTGGCCTCACTACTTGATGTAATATCAGACCTATGTTCTGCTAGTATCAATAAAGCGGTTGTTTTCTGTACCAAGTTGTTGTGTGTTGCCAGAAGACTTGATATCTGGGCTGGCAATGCAAAGTAAACCGGTTGCTCTGAGCTGGGGCGACACAACGCTTGGTATCAGAGCCACGCTGACTGTAGGACATGCTAGACCGTCGATGCGCTAGCTAAACGGTAGTTAGCTTAGTCTGAGTGCCGTAGTAATAGAAATTGATTGTTGCATTGCATGCATTTTATTTGTTGTTATTACTGACCGCCTGATGATTGTGAGTGTAGATGGCTCCGGTTTCGATCATGTACCAGTCTGAGCCAGTCCTCGCCGCACCTGCTTCTGAACGTGTGGCGACGACTCTACCCAGAGGGTGCTGATCCAGTGTATCAGGTGTATTGGGAGCATCTGGTCGGATCGCTATACGAGTACTACATGGAGGTCACTCTACACCACAGCTCACCTTCCTGCGCTTACACCCGTTCTTCTAAGGGTGGTTTCGCTTCCACGCCGTCTCAGGCTATTTAGTTTACCGCAGTCGAGGCTCTTGTAGACTTGCGCTACAGCGAGATTCGCATGTAGACCCAGCCAGGTTTCTTTTTCTACCCGTCTCTGCACGAGAACGGGCGTATCCGCTTTCCTTTTATTGATCTATCCTGTGATCATCCTTCTAGCCACCTTTCTCGCTATATCACTGCCAGTTATCTTTTGATCTATGAGTTAGCCCGAGAGCTGACCCGAAGCCCGGATCGCTCTTGTCGCTGTTCGTAATAGGTACCCTCCACCTACTATCGATTTCACTCTGTTTGTCCCCCTAGTCTCTGTTACTACAATTACTTCGGTGACCACTCAGGGTATTACCAACCCTTTGGTAGTGACCCCTTGTAGTGCCCCTGCTGCATGGGCTTCCCTTGTCTCTACTCCTGCAGCACCTATGCTTAGATCTCGTCCCGCACCTGCCCCTGAGGGAGAGTCCTCGAGGCAGCGCCATCGTGTCACTTTTAACCCGGAGGTATCCACTATCAGCTCAGGATTTGAGTCTGACTCAGGACAGGAGCCCGCCGCAGCGATAGCTGAGCACTAGATCGTTAGAGTATTGTGATCGTCATGAGGTTGATGTACGGATGTAGTCGTACGTGTCATGATGCTTAGTTTCATGTATGTGGGTAGTCGAACCAGTCATGATGTTACCTTTCATGTATAGTCTATGTATAATTATGTTGGAACCTTTTTATTCGCCCTGATTTCTTTTCCCTATTGTCTTCTGGGTTTGTCACTGGCTTTTATTCCCATTTTGGATATTTCTCATCTCTGTTGCTTTATATTGGGAAAACAGACAATAGGATGACGCGGGGAGGCAGCAGCAGCCACACTTGTGAGGATGTTCCTGTTCGTCGCTCCGCAAGACAGGCAGGACATTCGCCTGAGCCGTATCAGCCACCATCGCCTCCACCGCCACATCTGCCCTCCACTTAGCAAATCATGCGTATGTTTGAAGAAATAAGGAACAACGATCTGATCGAACTGCTAAAAAGCATGCAAGCTATGGTTGGGAAGAATGGAAATTAGAATGGTCACCACTCCAAGTTGTCAGATTTTCAGAGGACCAAGCCACCCAGTTTTAGTCAAGTAATCGATCCGTTGGAAGCAGATGATTGGCTAAGGACTATTGAGAAAAAGCTTGAGATTGCTCACACTGAAGAAGCTAACAAGGTTCCATTCGCTGCGCATTATCTTGAAGGAGCTGCCGCTATATGGTGGGATAATGCTAAGGCTATGTGGCCCACGAACGAAGAAATTACTTGGACTAAATTCAAGGATCATTTCAGCAAATATCATATTCCAGCCGAGATTACGAAGGTCAAGCAGGGCGAATTTCTCGCCCTCACCTAAGGAAGCTTGACAGTAAGTGAATATTTGCACAAGTTCAACCATCTGGCCCTCTATTCTCTTTATGATGTGGTCACCAAAGAAAGGAAGATCGACAGATTTCTTAGAGGACTGAATCAACACCTCAAATGTACTCTCAGCATGTTTGATTTCCCGGATTTCCAAACCTTGGTCAACAAATCTCTCATCGCAGAAAGGGAACACAAGCTCGTGCAAGACAACCGGCCTGCTAATAATGACCACAAGCGCAAATTCGAGCCTAAGAAGGATGGACAGCCAGTATAGAAGGCTCATACCTGGCAGCAGACTCAGATTGAGTACTAACCTAATTGGCAGCAGAATGTTAACAAGACCACTACCCAAGTCAAGAATGTCGTGACCAGCCCGGTGCGTGAAGAATGCCAGCGCAACAATTCCTGTTTTAGTTGTGGTCAGACCGGACATTATGCCAGACAGTGCCCCAAGAACGGCAAGCCAACAGCCCCATTCAGGCCACAAGTTAATCATCTGGAGCCCTATTCAGCTTCAAGGGCCATCCAAGGGCAAATTCACCACCTCTCCGCCGACGAAGCCCAAGAAGACCTGGAGGTCGTCATTGGTATGTTTCCTATTAACAACATGCCTGCAATAATTTTATTTGACTCTGGGGCTTCCCACTCTTTTATTTCGCGGAGTTTTGCTGCCCAAAATAAATTCCCTTGCTCGATTTTGGGAAAGAATATGCTGGTACAATCCCCAGGATCTTTGCTCAGAAGCAATCTGGTCTGCCAAAATTTGGAAATTGATATCAAAGGAGCCAGCTTCCCAACATCCTTGATTGTCATCGAGTCTACAAAATTGGATATTATTTTGGGAACGAATTGGTTAACCCAATATCAAGTGTGCATCAATTGTGCGACCAGAGAAGTCACCTTGACCAGCCAGGAAGGTCGAAGCACGAAATTTTATGCCAGGAGAAGCATACCCAAGAACTAAATGGTTCTCACAGCCGTGGCTGAAGAATTGGAATTAATTCTTGTGGTCAGTGAGTTTCTAGATGTATTTCCAGAGGAATTACCAGGCATGCCACTAGACAGGGATCTAGAGTTTGCAATTGATCTGGTGCCTGGAACCGCACCGTTATACAAGAAGTATTATCGGATGCCCTCGTCAGAATTCGTGGAATTGAAGAAACAACTTGATGAGATGCTTCAGAAAAGATACATCCGTCCGAGCTCTTTACCATGGGGCTCACCCACGATATTTGTGGACAAGAAGGACGGTAGTCTTCGGATGTGTGTAGATTACCGTCAAAGGAATGATGTCACCATCAAGAACAAATATCCGCTGCCAAGGATTGATGATTTGTTTGATCAACTCAGTGCGGCAAAAGTATTCTCCAAGGTTGATCTAAGGACCGGATATCACCAACTAAAAATGGAGAAGGAAGATATTCCCAAGACCACATTCACTACTCAATACAGTCTTTATGAATATACAGTCATGTCTTTCAGTCTCACCAATGCCCCTGCCTTTTTCATGCATATGATAAATAAGGTATTTATGGATTTCTTGGATAAGTTTGTGGTGGTCTTCATTATGAAATCCTCATTTACTCAAAGAGTGAAGAAGAACACAAGAAACACCTCAGAGCGGTTTTGCAAAGGCTCCATGACCATCAGCTATATGCGAAGTTCAGCAAATGCAAGTTCTGGCTCAAGCAAGTTGGTTTTTGGGGCATGTGCTTTTCGCAGAAGGGATAGCCGTGGACCCAAGAAAGGTTAAAGATGTGCTTGATTGGGCAGCACCGACGACAGTGTTAGAAATCCGGAGTTTCCTTGGATTAGCAAGATACTACCGCCGCTTTATCAAAGGATTCTCCAAGATTTCCAAGCCAATGACAGAGCTCCTCAAAAAGGATAAGAAGATTGAATGGACTCAGGATTGCGAAAGGAGCTTCACCGAGCTAAAGACCAGGCTGACAACAGCACCAATATTGACTTTGCTAGACATCTACCGCAACTTTGATGTATATTGCAACGCATCCCGAAAAGGCCTTGGATGTGTACTCATGCATGACGACAAGGTTGTGGCCTACTCATCTCGATAGTTATGGCCGCAGGAAGGAAACTATCCCATGCATGATTTGGAGTTGGCCGCTGTTGTGCCTGCTTTGAAAATTTGGAGACACTATCTCATTGGAAAAAGGTGCCAAATTTTCACCGACCACAAGAGTCTCAAGTACATATTCACTCAACCGGACCTGAACCTTCGATAGCGAAGATGGCTTGAGCTAGTCAAGGATTATGAACTCGGGATAAATTATCATCCGGGTAAAGCCAACGTGGTTGCCGATGCCCTCAGCCGCAAGCCTTCCAGTCTGACTGTTTTAATGGATTCCATGCCTCCGGAACTCCAAGAAGAGATCGCTCAGCTCAATTTGCTGATAGTTGATGCCAGTCTTGCCAATATTTTGGAAGTTGCTCCTACCCTTGAGGATGAGATTCGCAGAGCCCAGGCAGATGACGTATTGTTTCAATTCCATGTCCAACATATGCAAGAAGGAAAGACTCAGGATTTCCCTAAGGATCAGCAAGGTACGCTAAGGTTTCGAGGAAGGATCTGCGTACCTGAGCAAGCAGACTTGAGAAAGAAGATCTTGGCAGAAGCACACAAATCTTCATATTCAATTCATCCAGGAGGTACCAAAATGTACGAAGACCTTCGTCAGATGTTTTGGTGGGATGGAATGAAGAAAGATATTGCATATTTGTCGCCTGCTGTGATATATGCAACAGAGTAAAGGCGGAATACCAAAATCCCGCCGGACTCCTTCAACCACTACCCGTCTCACAATGGAAATGGGACGATGTCTGCATGGATTTTATCACTGTCCTACCAAGGACTCACTGAGGCAATGACGTAGTATGGGTCATAGTGGACACACTGACAAAGGTGGCTCACTTCATCCCCATCTGGACCACCTATAGAGCCGATCAGCTTGCACAGCTGTATGTGTCCAGGATCATCAGTTTGCATGGAGTGCCAAAAACAATTACTTCAGACCGAGGATCTCTCTTCACCTCGGCATTTTGGTCACGTCTTCATCAAGCATTGGGGACTGCCCTAAAATACAGCACAACCTATCATCCTCAGACGCACGGGCAGACTGAGCGAGTAAATCAGATACTCGAAGATATGCTCCGAGCATGTGCTTTAGCCCAAGGATCCAAGTGGTAAGATTGTCTGCTGTATGCCGAGTTCTCCTACAACAATAGTTTTCAGACCAGCTTGAAGATGTCACCTTATGAGGCTTTGTATGGACGTAAGTGCCGCACTCCGCTAAACTGGTCTCAACCCGAAGACAGCCACATTTTCGGAACGGATTTAATGATGGAGGCTGAAAAACAAGTCAAAGAAATTCGAGATAGACGCAGTTGGCCAAGTCACGACAGAAGAGTTATTATGATGCAAAGCACCGTCAGATCAGTTTTGAGCCTGAAGAATACATGTATCTCCAAGCCACACCCATGAAAGGAGTCAAGAGATTTCATACCTGAGGAAAACTAGCACCCATATACATTGGTCCATTCCCCGTCATGTCCAGAGTTGGAACAGTTGCTTATCAGTTGGAATTGCCACCGAAATTGTCAGAAGTGCACAATGTGTTCCATGTCTCACAGTTAAGGAGGTGTATCTCGCCACCGGAAAAGATGACTGATATGGTAGAGATAGAACGGGCTAAGGATTTAACCTATGAGGAGAGACCGATCAGAATCTTGGATGAGACAATAAGGGTCACTCGCAGCAAAGTGATAAAGTTTTATAAGGTTCAGTTGGAGCACCACACCGAAGAAGAAGCAACCTGGGAAAGAGAGGAATTTTTAAGGACAGCCTACCCAGAGTTTTTTTACCGAGCAACCGGATCTCAAGGACGAGATTCATCCTAAGTGGGGGTGGTTTGTGACAGCCTGGATTTTGCCTTCTCTCTTTTTTCGGACTTCATTTTCCCTTGCTTTGAAATTTGGTTTGTGAATCAATTAAAATGGACTTGAACACTTGGGCTTGTCCTTGATTGTCACTCAAGTGACCCCTCCAAATCTAATTCAACTTTCTTTCTCTGAAAAATCCCAAAATAGCCCAAGGAATATTTTTCATAAAAGAAAAATATTCAAAATCCTTCCTGAAAATCAATTCAGAAACTAGTGCTCTAAAGCAACCCTCATTTTTCTTGCTTCCAAAAATCTAAGAAAATTACCAAATACCTCCCTGAGCAAAAGTATTGCATACTTATTTGGAATATTTTTGCTACAGAAAACCATTTCTGTTCTGGCCTCAGTATCCAGTTTCTACAGCAAGTGCATTTTTCCTTGATCTTTTGAGGCTGAATTTTCTTGAGCTTGGTTACCTTCCTAGATAAATCTTAACACTAGATGTTTAGCCCTAATCACCTTCTAGAAGGCCTCCAAACTTGGCGACCAAGTTTCTGACCAAAAACTTGCTAACAAGTTCAAGTCTCATCCGGTCGGCCTGGCAGTGTCCCATCACCCTTCCTAGACCTAACACTGCATGGACAACACCCCAGACATGGTTTGGCAACGAGTGGGCATCGTTTTGACCAAGCCAGTGTGGTGACTGCGTGTGGATATGGCTCTGTCAGTGCGCCCGATGCGCTCTACATCGCGCCCAAGCGTTTGTGCATCGCGTGATCGATCCAGAGCTCGCCGACGACTGCCGCACCGTGCCACCACCTTCGTCTCTTCACCCTTGACCGCTCCCTGGCCCTCGCCGACGCTGGAGACGCCGCAGCGAGAATGGGCACGTCGCGGCCAAAAGCCACAGTGCGCCCCGTGCCCGTGTCTTCTTCCTCCACCGCCTCCTGTGCTCGTCTGCACCTTTGCACAGCTCCCGCGTGATCATTGAGCTCCTCCAGCCCTCGTTGACGTTGTTCGTCATTGCTCGCAGGCTTCTAGAGAGCTCCGGCGGACCCACGTACCCCCTTCCACTCCGGCTATAAATCCGAGCACCTCCCTCCGTTCTGAGCATCCCAAACCAACCACCCAACCTCCACGGCGCAGTAGGATAGCCGTATCCCGGACAGGCAGGCCTCTGGCTGCCGTCCCCGACCCGAGCTCGCCGACGATCCACAGCAGCCCTCCACCTTGCTCTGGTGCCTCTCAAGCTCAAGCAACCATTCAAGCGACTCCCTGAGGGTTCACTTGTCCCGTCTGGACGCGCTGCAGCCCCTAGGACCGCCCCAATCCGTCAGCTTCTTCCTCTCCGGCGAGACCCGACCCAGCCGCCCGCTCATGAAGCTTAGTTGCGCGCTGCTCCACCCACCTCTCGTCGAGCCACGGGTACAGGCAGCTGCGCCTCGACCCCCTCTATCATTCTATCCCTTTGGATTGGGCCAAGGAGCCCTCCTTTCCGGTGTGAGCTCCCGCAAAGCCCCGTCGTGCTCTATTTCTCTCTCTCCCTCTCTCTCTTGACCAGTGGGTCCCGCTGTCAGCCTCTCCACTCGCGACCGAAGCGGCATGAGTGGAGGCGTATTCTGAGAATACATCTTCGACGTCACCCTGCCTGGTTTTCTGTTTATTCAAAATTTAATTCAAAATTTGACCAGTACTTTGACCAGCCATAACTCCTAAACTACAAGTCCAAATGAGTTGATTCTTTTTGCATTGTGTTCTTTTTGAAAAGGTCTAGCATCACACCAAAGTTGAGATTTTTCCTTGCTGTCTAGAATTTCTAGTGATTTTCAGAGTGGTTCTTGATATTCTATTTTGCTGTTTCTAAATATTTTCAGAGGGAGAAGCTTGTCTTGAAGATCACCAGGAGGAGTATGAACCTCCTCTGCACTAAGGCAAGCCACACCAACATTTGGATGGTGTCACTTCAATATCTATGATTTTTCCAGCTTGAATATTAGTTATTTGCATGCATTTAACTTATTTAAATAAATATTGCTTAGTGCTAGTTATGTTACCATGATTGAATTACTTTAGTGTGGTACTGGTTGAATGCTTGAGCTAGTTTAAGTTAGTAGAAGAAACTTTCATTGAAGTGTTTATGCTTGCATTAATAACGATAGTTTCTTTTTGTGATGAAATGATATTATTATTTTTGAGATAATTAAAATGATGAATGCTAATAACTAGTATAGTTGAACCAGTAAGTTTAGTTGATGAATAGTGCAAGTAAGATATTCTGATGATGTTGATCTGTTGCTTTGAGGGATATGTGTTGCATGTTTGGTAGTTGCATGATCATGGCCTATGACGACTCAAATTATTTTATTTACAAGATTAACCTGATGTTAATCTAACTTGAACATAACGTTGATCGAGTCATGGTGCCACTGAATCGGGGTTTTCCCAGTGCGACCACATTTACCTTTATGGGGAAGTCTTGATTCGGTCCATTGTCGTGCCTCTGGTCTGTACCTCCAACGAGGGAAGGTTATGGGCTTGCGGTACCCTTGCCCGGTAAGTAGACATAACCTTGTGTACCCGTTTGTTGTTATGGTACCTTGTCCCCGTTTGGGACCATTTTTGCCACGACGGTGGCTATTGATGCCTTTGGTAGGCACGGGGCCACCCATGACTTAGCCTAGTGGGGCATTGGTCGGAGTGGCCGGGAGAGTGTCATGGCAATGGGAGGGTTTCGTCGGAATGCCGTTGGTCCACCCGAATGGGATGACAAGGCCGTGGATTCCGTGGTGTGGATAAAGTGCGCTACGTCAGCAGAGTGTGTTTAATCTATCGATAGCCGCGTCCTCAGTTACAGACATAGCTCGTGAGTAAGTCACACGGTGGATCAACTTTAATAAATAAACTTGCACATTAAGGTTTCATTGTTGGCACTGTATATGTGATGAATTTTGTGGGATCATGAATATGATCGTGGCGAGAACCAAAGTGTTGGTTTCGTTTCTGATCCAAGTATGATGACCGTTTGGTTACGAGGTAACCCGTCTGGTAAGAGAGTCCGAGTGACTCAGTACACAGGTTGATTTCACCGCATCTGTAGTATCATGTTGCATTGCATTAAAGTGATTAAATGTTATGATATTGTTTTCCATTATGCTTATGATTGTTGTGAGCTTGCAAGTACATTCAATGTACCGACCTGGCGTGTCATGCCATATTTTAGGCAAGTCATTTCGGATCGAAGAGCTTCCCGCGTCTAGATCGTGTCCACATCAGTGTCCCTGTGCTATGGAGTTCCACTTTATCATCGTTCCGCTGTCACTTAGTTATCGTGATCGAGGCTCCTTCATGTTTTAAATAATGTACATACTGTTCAGCCGCACCGTGTGCGCCGCTTGGCCTTGCTACTTGATGTAATATCAGACATATGTTCCGGTAGTATCAATAAAGCGATTGTTATTTGTTCCAAGGATGTTGTGTGCTGCCAGAAGACTTGATCTCTGGGCTGGCAATGCAAGGTAAACCGGTTGCTCTGAGCCGGGGTGCCACATTGCATTACTCCGTTTCTCCATGAACTTAATACACTAGATGTATGCTGGATAGCGGTCGATGTGTGGAGTAATAGTAGTAGATGCAGGCATGAGTCGGTCTACTTATCTTGGACGTGATGTCTATATAATGATCACTGCCTGGATATCATCATGATTATTTTAAGTTCTATCAATTGCCCAATAGTAATTTGTTTACCCACCCTTTGCTATTTTTCTCGAGAGAAGCCACTAGTGAAACCTACGGCCCCCGGGTCTCTTTCTCATATATTTTCCTTTGCGATCTACTTTTCCATTGCATTTATTTTCAGATCTATTAAACCAAAAATACAAAAATACCTTGCTGTGTTTTAATCTCATTTATTTTATTTGGTGTTCGATCTATCAATATACTACAATTTATGTCACGTATGTTTGCCTATCTTGAGGCACTGTACCCTGAAGGGATTGACAACCCCTTTTACAGGTCGGGTTGCAAGGATTTCTTATCTATGTGTAGGGGTTGTTTACGTTGTGTTGCTTGGTTCTCCTACTGGTTCGATAACCTTGGTTTCATATCTGAGGGAAATACCTACCGCCGATGTGCTGCATCATCCCTTCCTCTTTGGGGAAATACCCACATAGCGTCAAGCGACATCAACGCTGCGACAGTGCGCCATCATTAGGCGCATCATGAGGGGCGACATCCCGCCTCCTCCGGCTCCGGCTCCAGGAGAAGAGCCGCTGGCTTCGCCTCCTCTGCCCCTGCCCACGGCCAACGGCGCAATGCACGATGGTGTCTACCCCTACCAGAACGCAACCTATGTCGTCTTCAGCAGCCTAAGTGACGACAAGCGTAGCGAGCGCCTGCTCCGGCAGGAGGTGAACACCGTCATCCCGGCCAAGACGGAGTACATGCATTGGTCGGAGCGCCCGATCACCTAGACCTGAGAGGACCACCCGGACGTCATGCCGAACCTGGGTGTCTACGCCCTCATCCTCGACCCCACCACTGTTGAGCCCGGCGCACGTGCAAGTTCTCGCGAGTCCTCATCAATGGCGGTAGCAGCATCAACATCCTCTACCGCGACACCATGACCAAGCTTGGTATCGAGGCCGAGGACTTGGAGCCGTCCCGGACAGTCTTCCACGGCATCCTGCCTGGCCTCTCCCGCTCCCCCATCGTCCGGGTCCGGCTCAACGTCCTGTTCGGCACCAGCGACCATTTTCGGCGTGAACTGATCTGGTTCGAGATAGTGGACCTATCCAGTGTGTGCCACACGCTGCAGGGCCGGCCTGCGCTCGCCAAGTTCATGGCGGTCCCCCACTACGCTTACCTAAAGATGAAGCTGTCGGGTCCGAAGGGGCTCATCACCGTCACCGGCGACTATTGCAAGTCCCTGGAATGCGCCCAAGCCGGCGCCAAACTGGCCGAGTCGTTGGTCATAGCTGAGGAGTGTCACCAGCTCGACCGGATCGTCGCACTGGCCACCGAGACGTCAGTCGTGCCGGCTTCAGCTAAGGAGCCAGCTGGTGAGTCCTCGTTCCAACCCTCCAAGAAAACCAAGAAGGTCAAGCTAAACTGGAGGACCCCAGCTGCAGCAAGTACGTCATCATGGGCACCCGCCTCGATAGCAAATAGGAAGGCGAGCTCGTCGACTTCCTCCGTGAGAATCAGGATATCTTTGCATGGAACCCGAAGGACATGCCGGGTATTCTGAGGAAGTACTCCGAGCACAAACTCCACGTCTGCAAGGATGCCAAGCCTGTCCGTCAACCCCTACGTTGCTTTTCAGAAGAGAAGAACCATCGGTGAAGAGGTCGCCAAGCTCCTGGTGGCCAGCTTCATCATGGAACTGTTCCACCCCGAGTGGCTAGCCAACCCAGTCCTTGTCATGAAGAAGAACAACACCTGGCACATGTGCATAGATTACACTAGCCTGTACAAGGCTTGCCCCAAGGATCCTTTCGCCCTCCCGTGGATCGATCAAGTCATCAACTCCACCGCCGGCTGCGAGCTCCTTTCCTTCCTGGATGCTTACTCCGGCTATCATCAAATCAAGCTGGACCCAGCCGACGGCTTAAAGACGTCCTTCATCACGCCCTTCAGGGCGTATTGCTACATCACCATGTCATTCGGCTTGAAGAATGTCGGCGCCACCTTCCAGCGCTGCATGCAGAAATGCTTGCTGACGTAACTCGGCCGCAACATCCACGTCTACATGGATGTCATCGTGGTGAAGACCAAGAAGCACCTCATACTCCTTTGCCAATCTGTGCGAATACCAGATCAAGCTCAACCCAGAGAAGTGCGTTTTCGGCGTGCCGGCCAAAAATATGCTCAGCTTCCTCGTCTCGTAGAGCAGCATTGAGGTGAACCCGGAGAAGATCAAGGCCATCGAGCGCATGCGCAAGCCAACCAAGTTGCGCAATGTCCAGAAATTCACCGGCTACTTGGCCTCGGTCAGCCAGTTTCTCAGCCGGCTGGGCAAGAGGTCCTTGCCCCTGTATCAGCTGATGAAGAAGACAACGCCATTCGAATGGAACGACCAGGCGAACAAAGCCTTCCGGGATCTCAAGCGCATGCCCTCCACCGCACCCGTCCTGACCGCACCAGCCGATAAGGAGCCACTATTGCTATACATTGCTGCCACCTCGCGGTCGGCCAGCACAGTGCTGGTGGTCGAGCGACCAGAGAAGGGCAAGATCCAGTCTGCCTAGAGCCCGGTCTACTACCTGAGCAAGGTGCTTTCCGCCTCCAAGCAGAACTACCCGCACTACCAGAAGATGTGTTACAGCGTGTATTTCACTGCCAAGAAGTTGAAGCAGTACTTCCAAGAGCATGTTGTCACCATGGTCAGCATAGCCCCCATCGGCAAGATCATGGCCTGTCGGGATGCCTCTGGCCGGGTTGCCAAGTGGGCGATCGAGCTAGCCAGCCACACTGTCCTCTATGAACCCCGCACCATGATCAAGTCCCAAGCTCTGGCGGACTTCCTCGTCGACTGGATAGAGACCCAGTAATAGTCACCGCCGGATTCAACGCACTGGCGCATGCACTTCGACGGCTCCAAGATGCGCTCCGGCTTCGGTATGCGCTCCAGATCCACTTCGCTGCCTCCAACAACGTTGCCGAATATGAAGCCCTTGCGCACGGCCTCCGGCTTGTCAAGGAACTCAGCATCTGGTGCATCCTGTGCAATGGCGATTTGGACCTGGTGGTGCACAAGTGTTCCGGCAAGTGTGACGCCCGGGGTGCCAACATGGCCAGCTACTGCTTCCTCATCCAGTAGCTTTCTGGCTTCTTCGACGGCTACGAGTTCCTCCATGTTCCGCGTGCAGAAAATGAAGCCGCCGACACACTAGACAAGATTGTCTCATCCCGGTAGGCCATACCGTCCAACATCTCCCTCGAGCACCTACACAATCCGTCCGTCAAGCCATCTCCAGACTCCGAGTCAATCTTTGTCCCGGATAACCCGGCCGCGCCCCTCCCCAACCCGGACCCGGGGGCCACGGAACCCGACCCGAGGACTGCCGATCCCGGCCCGGGAGCTGCCGCGTCCGACCCAACTACTTCTGTCTCCAATCCAATCCCGGGGGCCGCGGAACCCGGCCTGGGAGTGCTGAACCCGGCCCGGAGGCTGCCATACTCGACCCAGCCAGCGCCATCTCCGACCCAGGGGCTGCCACCCCAGAACCTGCCATGGTTGCCGCCTTCACCGTGGTGAAGGATCCATCATGGGCCCTGCCAATCTCCGAGTTCCTAAAGAACGGAGTCCTCCCCATGGACGAGACCGAGGCCCGGCAAATACAACGCCAGGTGTCCGCCTACAGCATCATCAACAACGAACTCGTCAAGCGCAACTCAATGGGCGTCTTCCAGCGCTGCGTCGAGCAAGACAAAGGCATAGAGATCCTCCTCGACATACAACAAGGCGAGTGCGGGCTCCACGCCGCCTCAAGGTCCCTGGTGGCCAAGGCTTTCCGCCATGGTTTCTACTGGCCCACGGCCCTCCAAGACGCAAAATCGCTTGTCCTCAATTGTGAGGGATGCCAGCACTTCAGCAAGCGCAACCACCAGCCGGCTGCAGCACTACAGACCATCCCCATCACTTGGCCCTTCGTGGTCTAGGGACTTGCCATGGTAGGACCTTTCAAGACCGCTTGAGGTGGCATGACGCACTTGCTGGTGGCGGTGGACAAGTTCATGCTACCTCTTGAGCACTGCGTTGGTTTTCCCTTGAAGAGGAAAGGGTGATGCAGTAAAGTAGCGTAAGTATTTCCCTCAGTCTTTGAGAACCAAGGTATCAATCCAGTAGGAGACCACGCTCGAGTCCCACACACCTACACAAACAAATAAGAACCTCGCAACCAACACGATAAAGGGGTTGTCAATCCATTCAAGGTCACTCACGAGAGTGAGATCTGATAGAGATGATAAGATAATATTTTTGGCATTTTTATGATAAAGACTAAAAGTAAAGAAAGCAAAATAAACGGCAATAGAAATAGCTTGTTGACGGGAGATTAATATGATGGAAAATAGACCCGGGGGCCATAGGTTTCACTAGTGGCTTCTCTCAAGATAGCATAAGTATTACGGTGGGTAAGCAATTCTTGTCAAGCAATTGATGTAATCGAGCATAGCTATGAGAATATCTAGGTATGATCATGTATATAGGCATCACGTCCGTGACAAGTAGACCGACTCCTGCCTGCATCTACTACTATTACTCCACACATCGACCGCTATCCAGCATGCATCTAGAGTATTTAGTTCATAAGAACGGAGTAACGCTTTAAGCAAGATGACATGATGTAGAGGGATAAACTCGTGCAATATGATATAAACCCCATCTTTTTATCCTCGATGGCAACAATACAATATGTGTCGTTTCCCCTACTGTCACTGGGATCGAGCACCGCAAGATTGAACCCAAAGCTAAGCACTTCTCCCATTGCAAGAAAGATCAATCTAGTAGGCCAAACCAAACTGATAATTTGAAGAGACTTGCAAAGGTAACCAATCATACATAAAAGAATTTAGTGGGGATTCAAATATTGTTCATAGATAATCTTGATCATAAACCCACAATTCATCAGATCTCGACAAACACACCGCAAAAGAAGATTTATATCAAATAGATCTCCAAGAGAATCGAGGAGAACTTTGTATTGAGATCCAAAGAGAGAGAAGAAGCCATCTAGCTAATAACTATGGACCCGAAGGTCTGAGGTAAACTACTCACACATCATCGGAGAGGCTATGGTGTTGATGTAGAAGCCCTCCGTGTTGATGTAGAAGCCCTCCGTGATTGATGCCCCCTCCGGTGGAGCGCCGGAAAAGGCCCCAAGATGGGATCTCAAGGGTACAGAAGGTTGCGGCGGTGGAAATAGGGTTTTGGCTCCGTGTATGATGGTTTGGGGGTACATAGGTATATATAGGAGGAAGAAGTAGGTCGGTGGAGCTACGAGGGGCCCACGAGGGTGGAGGGCGCGCCCAGGGGGGTAGGCGCACCCCCTGCTTCGTGGCCTCCTTGTTTGTTTCTTGACGTCCACTCCAAGTCCTCTAGATCACGTTTGTTCCGAAAATCACATTCCCGAAGGTTTCATTCCGTTTGGACTCCGTTTGATATTCCTTTCCTTCGAAACACTGAAATAGGCAAAAAAACATCAATTTGGGCTGGGCCTCCGGTTAATAGGTTAGTCCAAAAAATAATATAAAAGTGTATAATAAAGCCCATTAAACATCCAAAACAGAATATATAATAGCATGGAACAATAAAAAATTATAGATACGTTGGAGATGTATCTGTTCACTAAGTGGATCAAGGCATGACTGATCAAGAAGCTGGATGGGCCAATAGCCATCCGGTTCATCAAGGATATCGCGGTGCGCTACGGCGTCCCGCACAGGATCATCACGGACAATGGCACCATCTTCGCTAAGGGCACGCTCGCGCAGTACTGCTCCGTCTCCAGCATCCGCCTTGACTTGGCCTCCGTGGCCGGCCCTCAGTCCAACGGCCAGGTCGAGCGGGCCAACGGCCTCATCCTATCCGGCATCAAGCTGCTGCTCGTCGAGCCGCTCGTCCGTTCACCAGGTAGCTGGCTCGATGAGCTGCCGGCCGTCCTCTAGAGTCTCTGCAAAACACCAAATCGATCGACCGGGTTCACCCTGTTCTTCCTCGTCTATGGAGCAAAAGCCGTCATCCCAACCAACATAGAGTTCGACTCACTTCGAATCACGATGTAGATCGAAGTCGAAGCCAAGGAAGCCCGTGAAGACGGCGTCGACCTACTCAAAGAAGCACATCTTTTGGCAGTTAGCCGATCCGCTATCTATCAGCAAGGTCTTAGGCACTACCACACCAAGAAGATCAAGCCCCTCGCATTCCACGAGGGAGACCTCATCCTCCGGCTTGTCCAGCAGCAAGCCGGCCATCTGTCAGTTAAGCCCCGTGTGACCGCAACGCCTACTACCTCATCGACACCCGCAAGACAAACAAGCACAAGAGAGACACCGCCGGCGAAGAGACAAGTCGGTCATGGAATGCAGAACTGCTTTGTCCGTTTTACAGTTAGCTGTGTGCACGTATGTATCACTACCTTTTGTAACCGTATGTTAAACTATGGGGTCCCTGAACGACGCTCCGGGGCTGCCCTTTCCTGCCAAATTATTGTGTTCCACACATCCGTGCAAATTTTCTTAAAAATCCCCCACCGCCGGGTTGACTCGCTCAACCCGAGGGCTCAGGGGCTGGCTGGCTTGACCACCACCCGCCATCCTCCATAGCACAAATCGGCGTGTTCAGGTTGCCGCGGCCCTCCACTTCATCCTACACCACAGTACCGGCTTCGGCTGTTGGCCGGCAAGAACTGAGAAACACTAAGTTGGGTCCCCCAGATTGGCCAACCCGACCCCGCCACATTAAAACTTGCCGAACGACTGGCTGCTCACCAGCCGGCCCAGTGGGTGTTTTGCTAGTGCTCAATGTTTGAAGGGCCTAAGTACCGCGTGCTCCTTCCAAGGGCTGAACTCCTTGTCACAGACTAGAACCCGGCTGTTCGACTCCCGGGGGGAGGCCCGAAGGGGAAGCAAGCAAGCAAACGGCTCGAAAAACAGAAAGCAAAGGCACAAACGCTCACAAAAATATTTACATCATGGATAAAACAGGCCCAAGGCCAGAGTTCATTACATTTCACCTAAACACCCCAGTGGGTTGGTGGACCTGCTACTTAATGAAAAATGTTGAAAAGATAAAACAGGGCAGCTTTAGCTTCAGACAGCCCCAGCGCCGGGTCGCGCAGCTGCCTACTCCCCCTCGATAGGCTTCGGGTTCACCGAGGCGCTGGTGTCTTCCAACCCGGTGTTCTCGTCCTCATAAGGACCCAACTCCTCAGAGCTTCCCTCCGGATCGTCCAGCTATATGCCGAAGTCGTCGGGAGGAACGACTCCGCAGTCATCTGTTTGCTCCAGCTGGAGCTCGTCGTGCATCGAGAACCCAACTATGTAGTAGGCCCCGGCGGCGATCCGGCCGGCCTTCGCCTGCAGCTGGCACTCTGTGCCGGCTCGCTGGCTCATCAGCTGGTCCAGCACCAGGTCCGGGTACCAAGACATGACAAACCTGAGTGCCATCTCGGCGCCAGCGCGAGCGGCGGAGACACGCCACACGTGAAGCCACGCCGATCCGGCCTCCAACCACCGCGTCAGCTGTGTCAAGCTGTTCGGCGTGACGGCGCCAGGCCAGGGGGCCGCCGCCATCCCCATGCTAGCCTCAGACACCCGCGCCATCTTCTCGCCCAAGACATGCAGACGAGCCTCGGCGGCGGTCATGATCTCCGAGAAAAGTCCAGGCGATGTGCGGGTCAACCCCGGCGCCCACAACTCCCTGCGGCTACCGCTTAAAGCGAACGGCCTCCTCTGCCATCATGTGTTTCTCTAGGAAGTGCCCTATCAAAAGGCCCATTTCACAGCCCGGTAGAATCAAAGGAAGCACTTACCGGCGAAGGTCTCGTGCAAGTGCAGCGCTTCGAGCAACATACCGTGCCGCTCCCTGTTGCCGGCACGGTCGTGGTCCCGGAGTGCCTTCTCCATCTCGGCAACCTTAGCGATGGCCAGCTTCAGCTCGGCGTCGTTGGCGGCGACCGCCTTCTCACGCTCCTCCTTGAGACGGAGGAGCTCCGCCTGATGGACCTCCGCCACCGTGGCCACCGCCTTCAGGCACTCCACCTCAGCCTGGAGTTGGCCCTTGTCATCGGCCAGCCGGTCGCGCTGCTGGCCGACTTCAGCAAGGGCCTGCTGGGCCTGTGTTTCCTTGTCTGCCTCTGTCCTGAGGTGCTCCACCTCGGCCTGCAACCGGCACTTGTCACCGGCCAACTTCTCCTGCTGCCGGTCGGCTTCGGCAAGCACCCGCTGTGCCTCCGCCTTCAGCTCCCCCACCTCGACCCGGAGCCGGCCAGCAAAGGCAACAACTAGGTCGCGCTGGTGGCCGGCTCGGATCAGCCGGGTGCGCCATTTTGGCACCTCGGCTGCGACAACTGCACAACAAAGACTCAGAATAAGAACAACGGGAAGCTTACCTTCGGCAACGCGGAGTGCCTCGTCTCTGGCGGCGAGCTGCACCTTGAGCTGTCGGTGCTTGTCCATAAGCCGGTTAAAGACACCGACCTGGTAGGCATCCAGTTGCTGCGGAGAGCAGAAGTCAGCATAAGATAGAGGATTTAAGATTCGAACCAACTACTACATAGTTGGCCCAAATCTCGGGGGCTACACCCAGTGGCTGCACTAGCATGCACCCACTTGCTAGCCGCAAGAAGAAACCAGAAGATGAAGGGAAGAACTTACCATCATGGCGCACTCCAGCTCCCATGCCCGCTCCGCTTCGGCCCGAGCGAAGGCGTGAACCCACTCCGCGCGCCTGCGGAGACGCTGGCTGAAGGCGGCCATCGCCGCCTCCTCCTGCGTCGGAGGCCCGAAGACGACCTCACTGGGCCCAACCCTAGCTGGCTGCGACCCGGCAGCCTGACGACTCCCTGTCCTGATCACCAGGCCGTGCTCGCCGCTCGCCACCTCCTCCACGGCCGGCGTCCCCTCCGGCATGACGACTGGTGCCGCTTGCGGCGCCACAGCCGTCGGCGCCTGGGGCGCCCCATCCGGCGTCGCCCGCAGCGCCTCCGCCGAGGCGTCCTCGCCGCCTCATCCCGCCACCTCCGCCCGCTCGACCACGTCGGTTCGCGGTGGGGTGTCATCCTCGATATCCACGGCCTCCCGGTCGTCCACCACCACCTCCACCCGGCCATCCTGGGCGCGCTCCCCTCTGACGACGGCATGTAAACCGTCGCCGCCGGCTACATGCCCGCCGGCATCTCGGGCCACGACGGCTCCCCGGCGGCCCGCCCCCTCGCTGACGCGGCCCTGGCCCAAGCTTGGACCGACGCTGCCTCCATCACCTCCTCAACCCTGTTCCGGTCCAGCCAGGCCAGGCCGTCGGTGTCGGCCGGGTCGAGGCCGAGGTTCGGATCAGCCATCTCCTCGTCCCTGTCGATGATGCTGGACCAAGTTCTCCGGAACATAGCGCCGCCGCTGGAAGCGTCCTCCGTCGCCGCCAGCGCCAGCGACATTGGCCACCTGAAGCACAACGAAATGAGTGCGCAAGGGAAAAGGTGATTCGATGGTTCACCCGAGTCAGCAGAAGAGGAACATAATCGGCCACAAGCCGGACGGTCGCCTCGCTGGCGCTGCCAGTAGGACACAACGTTTCTTCTTGGTGGGCGGCTTGGCGCCAGCCGCCTGGTCTGCCGCGCGCTTCACGGCCGGCTTTCGGGGCGCCACATCTCCATTACCATGCGGCCGGCTAGACGCCGTCGGCGCACGGGACGAGTCGGCCCCAGCCGCATCACCACCTCCTCTCCTCGGTGCGCTGCGTCACAAACCTGCGTTAGCATCCCCGCACCGCCCTTCTGCCGGCATCACAAGAAATCAAAACACGGAAGCTTACACGTGCAGTGTGTCGCGCTGGCTTCGGTGTTGGCCTACTCCGGGTCCTCGCCCAGGACCACCGCCTCCTTCGAGCGGGCCCACACCACCTGCATCGTCGCCCCATCATACGGATGTCGGATGGTGTTCAGCAGCACCTCCCTCGTCGTATCGGGACGGAGAAGAAGATGAGAAGCAGCAAAGTATAAGGACCAAGGAATCACCACCGGTGTCCGGTTACTTTGGCTGTAGGGAGGGTTCCTGAACCGCCACTCCTTCAGCCCGACCTTCGAGATGTCGTTGACCCGGCTGGCGATCTGCTCCGATAGCAGGCGCCGGGCGACATCCTATTGGGGTCTTGAAGGCCGGTCATCTGGCCGATGATGTTGGTGCGGCACTGCAGCGGCAGCACCCGGCGCATAACGAAGGCGGCAATGAGGTCCGTGCCAGTGAGCCTCTCCCGCGTCACCATCTCCGTCACCCGGGCTCACTAGTTCGGCACCTCCTGCGACGGATGCTTGGGGAAATAGGACCAGTTGGTCTTCCCCTGTGGCGTCGCGTCGATGAAGGGCGGCAAGTTGATGTGGTCTACGCCGAGATTACGGACGTAGAAGAAGGAGTTCTGCCATTTCTTGGCAGAATCCTCCAGCGGCATCTTGGGGCACCCCCCGCGCGTCCGCGTCAAGATGACGGTGGCCCCGCAGGCGGACATCTCCCCGGCCCCTGCTGCTTCAGAAAGAAGAAGCGCACCTAGAGATCGACTATGGGCTCAACACCCAGATACCCCTCGCACAGGGTAACGAACCCCGAGAGCTATAGAATGGCGTTCGTATCCAGATGGTGTGGCTGAAGCCCGAAGAACTCCAGGAACATGCGAAAGAAGTAGCTCGCGGGGAGACCAAACCAGCGCTTGAAGTGCGTGGAGAAGACCGCGCCCTCGGTCCCCTCCGACCGCGGCTCTTGCACGCCGTTCGGCAGGCTCGCGGCCACCTCCGACCTCCATCTCCTTCGACAGACGCCACATGTCACACAAGTACTTGATGTCCTCCTCGATGATGGTGGATCCCATCCACGAGCCCGACGGCAACGCCATTAGTGGTGCAGGGCAGAGCAGAGAAGACGAGAAAGAATGGCGGTGAAGTCTTGCTCGAGAACGGCGGAGCATCGCAATGCGCGGCGGTCGCAAGAGCAAGAAGGGAGAGAGAAGGAAGAAGATGGGGGGCACGAGTGAGAATAATCTCCACCGCCCCTCCTCCCAATTTATAAGCTGAGGCCCGAACATGTGGAAGTGGGATCGGTTGTGCCCACCCTCCCACTTCCCTGCCATAAGTGCGCACGTACCACGCGCAATAACTGTCTTGAGAATGGCAACCGACCCGCAGATGCCGCAATAAATCCGCGCGTGTGGGCCGAGAGCACAAAGTGGCGGGCCACAGCCTGTCACCTTGCCCTGTTGCGCGCGTGGCCTTTCAGGCCGCTTCAGCTCCCGAGGGCCACGTGGCGCCCGCGCCAAACCCAAGAGATCACACCAAAGATTCGACGGACTCCTCGGCTTCCCGCCTGTGTCGGGATGCCGCGATCCGGCTTACGGATCTGGCACACAGTGGTTGTTGCTGGACCCGGCGGAGGCCCCCCTGCTTGAAGCCGGCGGGCCTTCACAGCTTCGGGGACTACTGTCGGGGGATGAACCCCGGGCAGGCAACGGAACCCGGATCCATTTCAAAAACATCGGGGCCGGCATAGCCCCTCAATCTGGCTCGCACTTGGCCTGGTTCGTCGACACGACCAAGTCCCTCAACCCGGCCTAACTCCTCAACCCGGCCCAGACGACTAGTGCAAGCAGGCCGAGCCCGGCAAAGCCAAGACATCTCTAGAAAGCCAACTCCCGCGTGGCGTCTTCCTCAACCCGGCCACGGGTCAAGTCCCGTTCCATCCATGGCGTGCGACGGGACAAGTCCCCATAAAGGGATGAGCGTGGCCACAGTGTACCGCCAAATCCTCTGACTATCAGGGGCGTGGCAACAGTGCCCCATGTACCCCGCTGACCAAGGCCGGCGTGGCTACAATGCGCCCATCATCACTGCTGACGCAAGCCGACGGCGACCGGGCGGTGTGCCACTTTAGCCAAGTCGACCCTGCCACTCCGTGATGATCGAAAAGATGGAGAACAGTGCGCCCTGGTGCACGAGGCCCATTCCCGGAGAACCCAGCGAGCCCTGGCACCTGGCGGGCCCCAGCGCCGGCTTCCGGGACGCTGACATCTCGACCGCACGGCCTTTTAACTTTACCATTATAACCCTGGGGGGTTGACCTATAAAACCCCCAGGAGCCATTCATGTTCACGGGTAGCCACCATATGCATCACACGATCATACAATCAGTAGAACACACACACAAGGAGAAGGAGCAGCCTATGCTTTGGCATGTCTTCCTTCCTCCTCAAAACAGCTCGAGGAGCAAGCTTGTAACATCCACATATAAACCACACTCGGCAGGAGTAGGGGTGCTATCTCTCTGGATAACCCCGAACCTGGGTATGTCTTGCGTCCCTCGCTCACTCATACTGACCTCGCCTCTGGAGCCCACCAGTGCCCTCAAGCCTCCTCCCCTCTTTATCCATCCTTTGGCATCTTCCGTGCGCCCAGCACGACACCGGTGGTAGGACGGTAATCCCAGGTGTCCCAAATAGTGGGCGGGAGCGATTTCGGCCGAGCACATGTGTGCTTAGGCGGCCATGGTGTATGAATGTTTTTCGGATGCGGTTGCGTGGCGTCTAGACGAAGCTACAAACATACCCCGGTTTAGACCTTTGGACACCGGGCCGGTAGGATTCACGGGTCGAAGTTAGAAAAGTAATTTCCTTGTACCAAACATTGTTCTCACGCGGTTTCGGGCGAGTAGAGGCTCTTTTGGTGCTTCGTTCGAAATTTGAAATGTACATTCACGTTTAGAGTACTCTTGAACTTTGAGGATTGACCTAAATAGACAACGTTAAATTTGACCTTGTATGTTTGAAAACCTCATTAAATTATGCGCTTCTTTTTGAATTTTTGACACTTGAAAATCCTATTACTATGATTATTTTGGAATGGAGGTGGTAAATTTGAATCTATTTTGTACACGACTATATATGCTATTATGTACAAAAGCATATCAAAGATTGGTGCCTCCATAATTTAGGTATGGTTTACAAATGCCATGATATCAAATTCAAATAATTGAATGGACTTCATCTTGAATTCGAATTTTTAAACCACCTTATGTTTAATTCAAATGTATGCTAGTTCATAGCTGGCTATTATAATGTTCATTGCGTAACTTTTGTATGTATAATGTGCTTTACACACACAACATGAACTATACTCACGTTTATATTCGATTGCTAAAGCGATGCATTGTCTAGAGTTCAAAATACTAACTCTATGGATCAATTATGTCGATAATAACATAGACATCCTCAAATTCAATAGAATATAGATGTCTTTTGGACCAATGACCGTTCCTTACGCGAATTGCAAATATCATGATCCCATCCTAATATTTGGATACAATTTATATTTTTTATCAGTGTGTACATCAGTCTTTTACATGTACTTCCACTCTCCATAGGCCCCTCCTCACACACACGCTGACTTTCTCTCTCACACATACGCGCACACGGTGTATATCCATCGGTGTTCTCTCACACATGCTCACACACTCTCTCCCGAGGTGTGTTTCTCGCAGACATGCTCTCGATATAACCCTCCCTCCCTCTCGCAACCATTTACGACTGTTTTCACTAATGTTTATCACAAGCACTCTTCCTCTCACAAGGATACACACGCACAATCCCCATTGACACTTTCTATATACATAGACCTGCCTACGTGTCTCCCGCACGCACATTATCTTTAGGCCTGTCTCTCACGCATTGTCTCCACCTCTCTTCCTAATTGACGAGTATGATTCTAGCAGAGCATTTTGTTGGACGCCCCTTAAAGTTAGGTTGGATGAATGGTAATATCAAAGATAAGGGGTTACCTTAGTCCGAGGACCTAGGGTTACAAATCCTAGCCGGCTTTGTTTGTGGACACAGAGTCCTTCACGACTCTGCTATCTTTGTCTTGTGCGACTAGTCCTCCATGGGTCTCCCTAAATGCGTCACGGACCGACCAATGTGGCGCATGACGGAACCAAACCAAGGGCCTTACCTCGGCCCACCATACCTCATGCGGTGACACACCCTCTGCCCCTAGGTCTCGTTATCTTCTCACACCCACACATACCAACACAGACGCCACACAAAATATTTTCTCCTCGTGCCTCTATCCCCACCCCCTTGCATATACACACTCAAGGGCATCTCTCGCCGTGACATACTATTCATCTCTCTCTCTCTAGGCTCTCTCCTGTCTCATGCTATCTCTCCCACGTCTCGCCCGCCGGCCCCTCTATCCATGCCTCTCTCGAATACGTAATACATACACATACCTCTCTAGACCCTGCCAAATACATCAACAACACATTCACACATGTTACATCACGTACCCCATTGATCTAAAAAGCCATCTCTTCATGTTTATTTCACATCCAACATTCCTTTTGAATAAAACCACACAAAGTGTGGCCAAAAAATTATTTTAGAATTTCTACATATACAACGTTACAAAGTTATATAGAGGAGTATGAACGTTAATTTGCATTGCATGGTGCACCCAATGATATTTATTCCACACTGTGAATTTTTATATGTTTATACTATATATAAAGTTAGTCATAATGAAGAGAAATGAAGAGCATCTCTCTCTCTCCATCGCATACACCCCTTCTATGCCCCTTTCACGTATGCACAAAAACTATCTCCAGGTCGTCTAAAAGTATGCCCCCAGCACATTCACGCATGTTTCATCTTTCTCTCGTGATATATACAGTGACGATCGTTGTATTTGAAGCGAAAGTATGACATGTACATTGGACTTCAGAATCCACTCATTACATTCACCATTTACATTTTGTGGTTATTATACAGTCACGGGCTCACCGTACAGCTCTGTATTTGCTCAAGACATGACTAGTTGACCAGTTAAACGCTCCACGTGGCATCTCAACTGTTGCATCACATTATCTCACTACCGTTGGGCCCACTTGTCGGCGTGTATAAGAATGAAAACAGACGATAAGAAAATATTGGACGGTGGTTCAAAGTCATGACCGCGGGCAAAGCGGACAAGGTGGCCTTGTATTGGTTTGCCGAGCCGTCTGTTTTAACACACAGGAGCTGGTGTGGTGATTATACACACATGCACGCACACGAACTGCATGCACACAACACTCACACGAACACACGCAGCCACATACGCACGCAACACTCACACGCACACATGCACACATGCATGCACACACGACACAACCAACACACACTCTGACGCTTAAGTGCTCGACCTACATGTGCATGCGCACACATCAGGCCCTAACAGACACATACACAACCAGGTGGTTCCCACACACGGGTTGGAGTCTTGTCGCACATGCATAAATTTGTGTTTATCTGACCTTTTTCCTAGGCGAACTGACAGGTGGGACCCACAAGGAACATGGTCAATTTAACTAGTCAACATAGTGCCACATAGACTATTTGGCCGGTCAAGAGACTGCAATCCGATGTTGAACAGTGAGCAAGTGACCATATAATCAGCGCAAAACGTATATAGTGATCGTAATGAGCGTATTCTGAAGTCCAGTAACCGTATTACGCTTTTCGCTTGAAATACACTAACCGCCCATGTATTTATCTCTTCTCTCGCTCTCTCTATGGAGCTGAGTAGGCCAACGTGCCAGTGCCTAAATTGGCGCGGGCCACCCCATTATTGTTGTACTAGTTTCGTAAGAGCGAACAAGCATTCACGGCTACTGTAAAAACTATAGATATGAGTTACACATGCTATGAAGATGAATACTAATATTTGAATCCACTTTATGCCCAATTTCTCTCTGTAGGGCCTCCAAAAGTACATCTCTACACGTTCTCGCATGTTACATCTAACAACTATGCAATACATCACTACTACTACACTCTAAAACAATAAATCATATGTGTTTTTAGTTTTATTAGATCTCATGTTGTTACTTAATAATGCAGTTTGCAAATACTAAAATTGCCTTTTAAATGTGTGGCTAGTATCATCTACTGCGCGGGAAAAATCCCGCCCTTGCCTGTTTAATCGGGTTTGTATCGATGGATCATGCGAAATAGCAAAACTATAGTAGTACTACAGTACAAATAATAGTTCACTTGGCCGCCATATCATGTACTCCTCTGTCGTAAGAGTAGAGCACTCGCTTTCATAAATGTTCTAGTCCCTTTCGCCGACATGTGGGACATCAAGCAACCAGGTCCACGTGCCATACCAAAATAATAAAGGCAGAAAATAGGGTGAAGCCCCACAGTCATGGCGCCGGCGTAGTAATGAGCAATGAGGCGTCAAATCACAAATCTGGACCTTTCCTACAGTTAAGTTGGAGGGACGAAGTAATAATGCTAAAAAAGAAATTTGAGGGACGAAGGAACCATCATTTCACTCGTTGCTGAATCCGCTTCTCCCTCATCTTCTTCAAGTTAACCACGTGTTGCTTCTGCCATTGTTCTGCCTCATGTGGGACACGGATTGGCTTGGTAAAGCACTAACACATGGGACCGCATGTTAGCAAACCTCCAGGCCAACCTCCTCTAAAAATAAGAAACCTCCCCGCCATTCGCGCGACAAAATCACCTCCTTTTTACTAATCTTGATACTATAATTTTTTAGATCAATACAATCTAGATATGTATTGATAGGACAGAGGAGCAAAACAAAGTGGTACTATTAAGGGCATCCACAACGTGTAGCCAAATGTGAAAATAGCTTTTGGCATCGATGGGAACCATTGTGGATGGTGCTGCCAAAGCCAAAAGATAGAACCAAAGCTCCCTAATTGATTGATCGAAGGAATAGAAAAATGCAACCTCTCTCCTCTTTCTCCCGTGCTTGGATGCATGTACCGTATAGAGCATAGAGTCTACTCCCATGTCCCTTCTATGACAAATCACAAAGTAGTGAGGCATCAAATCACAAAGCACGGACGAAGCAACCATCATTTCACTCTTTGCTGACTCTGCTTCTCCATCGTCTTCTTCGAGAAACCACCTTACCGCACTAAGCTGGACGGACGATGCTATTGTGTAGTGCTAGTGCACTTACGCGTCCTTTGGTTCAATAGACTTCCTGGATGCAAAGAAGGCAGTTGTCTCGGCTTGCAGGCGACACTTGCGAACGACTTACCATGGTCTCCCTCAACAGTGTCCTCCATCGAATGCACTTCACCAAACCACAACGTTCGAGATATCGTCGACGTCACCATAATGGGGAAGGAAGTCAAATAGTTACTACCTCCATTTTTTGTATACAAGGCCAGTATCAAAATTAAAATTTGCAGAAGGCCACTAACACTAATCGAGGCAAAGTTGATGGGGTTTGCCTCATACTAGCAACCAAGGACATTAATATACCCTTGCATGCATGCGGAAGTGAGAAGGTTGGTTTGCATGGCGTTGCATTAATCAAGCAATGAGGAGTGAGATGGTTAGCTCTTTGGGTGTTGGAGAAAAAATATGCATTAATTGACACGTCAAACAAGGATTTGTATCGATCAATCCCGTGAAGGAAAACCCCGCCTTTATTTTTTAACACAAGTAGTATGTAATTACTTGTATCCTGTTTGGGTTAGGCATTGCATTGCCATACTTCGCCACACATTTTTGCCAAGGTTACCTAAAGTTTTCAAAATGAAAAGGAGGTACACTTGCGCACGGCTGTCGCGGTCGCACTGCACCCTCACATAGTCGCTCCTGCACACCAGAAACCCACCCATGGGAACGCACCCTCATTGACGTGTGCTACGGCATGTGACCAAACAAAACTTAGCCATCCTACCGTTGACACATAATTTTCGTTCATATAGTATGTTTACTCAACCGCATGTTGGGGAAGATCTGTACGGCCCATGCGGTGGTCTGTTGGGGAAGAAGAAGAGGTGAGGAAGAAGAAGGGTTAGGAGACGTAGGATATTCATCCAACCGCCTGAAATGGTCGACTGACCCAAATGATGAAAGCCAGGCGACTTGCATAAATATATGTTTTTACACAACAAAAGATCCCTAAAAACAACAACATAAAGAAAAACTATCACTACTCGTGGAACAAGACGGCCTTGTCATCTTTGGCTTCCTACGCGAACTAGCCGTAGCTGCTGACGTGTGTCTCCACACCGTGTTTGTCCTCGTCCTCCAGCTACTCGTTGACGCGGAGCATGCGGGCGCTCTGCACGGACACGAGCACCACCCGATTCAAGTCCAGGACATCCGGTTCTGCCTGCAGGAGGGCCTCGATAGCAGCGTCATCCGCGCGCTCCGTGTTGAGTTGAGCCTCCGCCACCCGGTTCAAGTCCAGGACGTCCGGTTCCGCATGCAGGAGGGCCTCGATGGCAGCGGCATCCACGCGCTCTACGTCAAGTTGAGCCTCCGCCGCCCGGTTCACATCCACGACATCCGGTTTCGCGTGCAGGAGGGCCTCGATGGCAGCGGCATCTGCAGACTCCGCATTGAGTTGAGCCTCCACCTCCCTGTCCTCCTTTAGGATCGCCAGGTTGAACCGCTGGTTCGCCTGTGATACATCTCCAACGTATCTATAATTTTTTATTAGTCCATGCTAATATATTATCTGTTTTGGATGTTTATATGCATTAATATGCTATTTTATATTATTTTTGGGAATAACTTATTAACCTAGACCCCAGTGCCAGTTTCTGTTTTTTCCTTGTTTTTGAGCTTCGTAGAAAAGGAATACCAAACGGAATAAAACCTTCATGATTAGATTTTTGGATCAGAAGACACCCAGGAGACTTGGGGTGCAAGTCAGAAGAGCCACGAGGCGGCCACAAGGGTGGAGGGCGCGCCCTCCTACCTTGTTGGCCCCTCGGTTACCCCCTGACGTAGATCTTCCTCCTATATATTCTCAAACCACCGGAAGTATCCATGAAAACACTTTTCCACCGCCGCAACCTTCTGTTCCCGTGAGATCCTAGCTTGGGGCCTTTTCTGGCATCCTGCCGGAGGGGGATTCGATCACGGAGGGCTTCTACATCAACTCTATTGCCCTTGCGATGAAGCATGAGTAGTTTACCACAAACCTACGAGTCCATAGCTAGTAGGTAGATGGCTTCTTCTCTCTCTTTGATTCTCAATACCATGTTCTCCTCGATGTTCTCTCCGATGAAATCTTCTTTTGTGGTGTGTTTGTCGAGATCCGATAAATTGTGGGTTTATGATGAGTTTATCTATGAATATTATTTGAATCTTCTCTAAATTCTTTTATGCATGATTTGATATCTTTTTAATTCTCTTCAAACTATCGGTTTGGTTTGGCCAACTAGATATGTTTTCTTGCAATGGGAGAAGTGTTCGATTTGGGTTCAATCCTGCGGTGTCCTCACCTAGTGAAAACCGACACATGGCATCCACCATAATGGGCTTCCGTTAAGCTATCGGGTTTCGCTTGGATCCGATAACCCGTTAACAGCACCGGCCAATGGGGATTTTCCACGTGTAAAATTCTCATTCACTGGATGATCCACGTGTCAGCTCATCGTTGGGACAGATGTCATTAGTACAATGGAAAAAAAGATGCATATGATATGCCGACACGTCGCACGGCCCAACAATGGCCCATTTAAGGTAAAAAGGCCGGCAAGCTAAAGGCTCACCATATTTTTTCAGACACTAGTGGGCTGGCCCGTTAACAACCTTCCATGTTTTGGGTCAGATTAAGGCCCATATCAGATTAGGCCCGTTCATAGACTGTCGTGTTTTGGGCTAAATTACGGCCCATATCAGATCTGGCCCGTTAACAGGCCACTGTTCTTTTGGGCCCATTCTAAGTCGGATTCATATTTTAGCCTGTTAAATGCCCGTTTACTAGTTCGGCTCGATAATAGTTTCGGCCTGTTAGCGGCCCATGTTGCATCTGGGCTGTTGTCGGCCCGGTTTCACTTTAGGCGATTTAACATACCATGCTAAAACTAGGCTATTTCCTGTCCGAAGTAACTTTAGGCCTCTTAACGACCCGTGTAACAGTTGGGCCTTGTTATAGCCCGCGTTGAATCCGGCATGCGTCCAACCCATCTATTAATGGACTTGACACTGTTGGGCCTATGGCCCGCATTGATACCAGCCTACTTAAAGCCCTTAATTTTATTGGGCCAAACAGGGCCCGGGATATATTTTGGCCTGTTAACGACTCGTTCTATTTGGGCCAAACATGGGCCTAAGGCAGTTTCAGCCTGTGTTGGCCGTGAATATTTTGGCTCAACGCTAGCCCAATCTAGTTTTTAGCCTGTTAAAAGCCCATGGTATTCTCTGGCCTAGCTGGCCAGAACTTTACTCGGCCCGTTAAAGGCAGAAAACTACTATACATTTAGACCTGCTAATGGCCCAAGATGATTATAGGCCCATGTTTTGGCCCATATAATAGCGAGTTACGGGTAGCCTGAAGACCGACAACATTGAGATACATTGAAGTTTCAGGCCTAAATTACAGCATACCGACCAAGAATAAACCTAGACTATACAATAAAAAATTTATGGCATATTACATCCACTAGGCATCAAAGTTCACCACCGGTGATTGATAATGCGCAACGAGACCGTGGATTACATACACTAGGCATCAAAGGTTGCTAGTGCATATAAACGTGCCAACAAAACAATATACAAAACCGAGAGCACTTCAGAAGGCATTACGCCTGCCCTGGCTATGCACCAAAAGCAGCTGAACAAGCTGATGAGACCTCAGTTGTGTCAATGATAGATGCTCTAACTGTAGTCACAGTAGCAAGAAAGCACACATAGGTGTCCTCTGAGGCCTTCTTTACAGCATCGACATCAAGTTGGAGCTGAGCTGAAGCAAGCCTATCCAATTTAAGTTGAGACTGAAGAAGGAATTGATTGAGGAAACAACTACACATAGGTTGTCTCACTACTGCTAGTGAGTAGCTTCAACTCACTGTCTTCATCAAGACATGACCTTGGAGTTATCTTGCTCTCTTCAAGATGGTTTGGCTCACTATCTTCCCTAATGTTCTGCCTATCATAAGAGATACGACTCTGAAAGAGAAACAAGGAGACACGTAACAGGTTTCACAATTATATAAGCAAATAAGTGGATCTGTTCTGCATAAGGAACATGTTTTTACAACTACAATTTAAAACTGGTAGTTGTTGCAAACATCCAATCAGATGTAAACACCAAAGTAAACAAAAGTGAAGGAAATGATGCCTATCCAAATCTATACTAGAACAAAGTTTGAACGCTTGAGAAGGATGAACTTACATTACATGTTAACACAGGATGGGCAAATCCCTTCTCCATGTCGATGGAAGGATAATTCAATAAATTCCCCAAAGAAACTTCTTTATAAGTGCTACCTTTATTCTACATTTTGTAATGAGTAAATATAGATCAAATAATATTGGAAGAAATAGAGGATAATGAAGCTCACATGCAGAGTGATGATACATAATCAAATTGCAATTAATTAAGTACAACGTTACAAGGCAGAAGGTACTCACAAGAGGAATGCAGACATCAACGTGTGGAGTGGCATTGACTTTATTCAACATTTTGGTAAGAGTAAATGTAGATCTGATAATTTGGAGAAAGTTGGGAGCAGGTGATGTAGGGTGGAACCCTAGGGGCCAATCTTTCATGATTGAAGCAGATGCTACAAAGAACACGAGGGGAAACACGAGGGGAAACGAGAGGGAACACTCAAATCAATGAGAAATGATCACACATGTGCTAGATCCATGAACATGAAGAGTGATACAAGATTCAAACGCAACAAAGGATGATACAAAAGGTCTTCTCTGTGAGGAGGTCTTGAAGGGTCTTCCCGTGATGGGGTCTTGAATCGACTTGGGGGGATCTTCTCTGTAGAGGTCGTGAACTCCGATGGAGAAGGTATTAAGTGGATGAGCAATGCTTAATCTATCAAATGAGCTAATCCTTTGCTAAGCCTAGAAAGAGGGAGGATGAGGAATATATATAGTCTAATGGGACAAAGGGGTACATGGGCCTCGGACCAACACGCTGTCAACACGCAGGCGTCGGACGTCCGACAACTACCGGTCGTCCGGTGGCTCGCGAGGGTCCGGACGTCCAGTACTTGTCGCTAGTCCAACGTTTTGGCTCAGGATGGTCAGCGTCGGATTTCCGCCCGGCGTCGGACATCCGAGGTGTCAGTCTTCCGGAAGGTCTCGATCTTATGTTGTTTTGGCTCGGATGTGCCTGCGTCGAATTTCTAGAGGGGGTCGGACATCCGGTGGTTGGAGTGCGTTGGACGTTCGGTACTTGTCGGCCGTCCGACCGCTGGAGACTTCACTGTCTAGGCCGTGGGTTGACTGGTACACGCACCAGACGTCGCACGTCCGACGGGGACTGGTCGTCCGACGGCTTTCAACTTCAGGCAGCTTCTTCTCTTGGTCCTTGTGCTTGGTGTCCTTGTCGTCTTGTCTGTTGGATGTAGTTTCTCCATGGCTATCCTCTAAGGACCTGATCATGAATAGGATTTCCGCTTGAGGTAGTAGCCATGTCTCACATGTAGAAAGTGGTAGTTCAGAGATGAGCGAGTTCACCTTATCTTCGATAGCCTTTGCTCAATCTGTTGTCATTGGTCCAAGTGGTGTCGCGGGAGACATAGGTAGGTCCATCGTAGGATGCTCCGCATCATCTCCCCCCTCCCCCTGGGAAAGATCAGACCTCCGATCGAAATCCTCATCACCTTGGTAGGAAGAGAGATCTTTGATGTTGAAGATATCACTCACGGAGTACTTGTCGCGTGGTAAGTCGATCTTGTACACATTGTTGTTGTAGCGCTCGAGCACCTTGAAGGGTTCGTCGGCTCGTGGTCGTAGCTTGGACTTGCGTTGATTGGGGAAGTGTTCCTTGCAAAGATGTAGCCATACAAGATCTCCAATATTGAATATCATGGTTTGCTTGTTGATGTTGAGCTTGGTCGTGAGTCATTGTACTTGGCGCTCGATGGTGTGCCTTGTATCTTCATGCATCTTCTTCAGGTAGTTCACTTGTGCAATCGCGTCCATGTTAACATAAGAGGTAGAAGGTCCAATGGGGACAACGGGTTGAAGCCATAGACAACCTCGAAGGGGGACTTGCTGGTAGTAGATTGTCTTGCGCGACTGTAGGAGTACTCGGTGATGGGTAGGCACTCTTCCCACTCCTTGATGTTCTTTTTGGTCAACACACGCAGGAGGGTAGATAGCGTCCGGTTTATGACCTCTATTTGGCCGTCGGTTTGATGATGGTATGCCAAAGAGAACAAAAGCTTGATTCCGAGCTTGGCGCACAGAGTCTTCCAAAAGTAGCTTAGGAACTTGACGTCATGTCCGACATAATCGCCTTTTGGCACTCCATACAGGCCCAAGATTTCCCTACAAAAAAGATTTGTAACATGTGAACCATCGTCTATCTTGTTTCATGGGATGAAATGAGTCATCTTAGAGAATCGGTCCACAACAACAAACACAGAGTCTTTGCCATTTCGAGTTCTAGGCAAACCAAGCACAAAGTCCATACGTAATGCCTTCCCATGGGTGATACGGAATAGGAAGTGGCATATAGAGACCATGGGTTTGAGCTTTAGACATAGCTTTGCGACATGTAGAGCATCGGTTGGTGAAATGTGATACATCGCAGAACATCTTAGGCCAAAAGTAGTTCTTTGAGAGGGTAGCGAATGTCTTGTCGCGTCCAAAGTGTCCCATAAGTCCTCCTCCATGGGATTCTTGCAAAATAACAAATGAAGAGAAGACTTGGGGATACATAGTTTGTTAGCTCTCATAAGATAATCATCTTTGATGTAATAGCGTTCCCAAGATGTATGCGTCAAACATTTGGCATATGGAATAGCATAAGTAGGATCATGCGCATACAAGTCTTTTATGTGCTCAAAGCCAATGACATTCAATTCAAGTTGGGTATTAAGCATGCATCAACGGGAAAGTGCATCCGCCACAACGCTTTTCCTTACCCTTGATGTACTTGATGACATAAGGACATGACTCAATGAATTCACTCCACTTAACATGACGATTGTTCAACTTAGTTTGACCCTTAAGATATCTAAGTGTTTCATGATCGGTGTGGAGAATGAACTCATGAGGGCAGAAATAATGCTCCCAAACATGCAAGACTCTAACTAAAGTATATAGTTCTTTGTCATAGATGGTATAATTGAGTTGCGCTCTGGAAAGTTTTTCACTAAACTAAGCGATAGGGCGCTTCTCTTGCATTAACACACTTCCTATGCCATAACCGCTAGCATTGCAATATATCTCAAATGGTTTATCAAAGTTGGGTAATGCAAGCAAAGGGGCATGTGTAAGAAAATTCTTAAGTTCACTAAATGCGGTATCTTGGGATGGTCCCCAAACAAATGGTGCATTTTTCTTACTCAAAGCATGCAAAGGGGATGCAATAGTGCTAAAGTCCTTAAGGAATCTACGATAGAAGCCGGCTAAGCCAAGGAAACTTCACACTTGTTGCAAGTTGGTTGGTTGAGGTCAAGTTTTAATGGTATTGATCTTAGATTCATATACATTAACACCCTTAGAAGACACAACGAAACCCAAGAAAACTAGCTTATCAAGACCAAAAAGGCATTTGTCCAATTTGCATAAAGGCGCTCTTTTTAAGAGTTTGCAAACGGTTCTAAGATGGGTGACATAATCTTTGAGAGATTTGCCAAAGACAAGAATATCGTCGAAATAGACCACAACAAATATGGCAATGTATGGGCGAAGAACAAAATGCATCACACGCATAAAGGTGCCGGGTGCTTTGGACAAGCCCATTGGAATGACCAACCATTCATACAAGCCAAACTTGGTTTTGAAACTGCTTGTCCATGCATCTCCTTCTTGGATGCGTATTTGACAGTAGCCACTTTTAAGATCAATCTTAGAGAAAATTGTGGCTCTACTAAGCGCATCTAGCATGTCGCCTAAGCGTGCGATGGGGTAGCGATATCTAACCGTGATAGAATTGATAGGATGACAATTGGAACACATGCGATATGTACCATATTTCTTGGAGGATTCTTGGGGACGACACATGGGCTCAAGCTATCTCATACATGGCCGTTGTCAATGGGTTGTTGTACTTGTTGTTGGATCTCCTTGGTTTCCTCGGGGTTGACATGGTATGGAGCCTTGTTAGGGAGAGGTGCTCCGAGGATGAGGTCGATGCGGTGTTGGATGCCTCGTAGTGGAGGTAGTCCCGGAGGTAGCTCATCGAGGAAAACATCTTGGAATTCCTGCAATAGGGAAGATAACACTAAGCATAGAGGCTGAGATGTGTAAGATTAATAAGCCTCTAACATTGACAATAGGACATAGTGCATAACACTTGATGGGTTCTCACACACTTCTCGCGTCTCACTTTTGGTAGCGAATATCACTGGGTTTTTTCTTGTCACTCATCGTGGAGGCACTCAACTTGGGCTTGTGGCGCTCACTCTCTTTGTGGCGGTTCAGTCTTTTGCTATTTTCTCCATGATGGTTGGTAGCTTGCTTGTCGGTGATCACTTGGCTTGGAGACATAGGTCGTAACACGTACTCCTTCCCTTTCATCTTGAAGCTATAATGATTGGTTCGCCCGTTGTGGACGACGCCACGGTCAAATTGCCAAGGCTGTGCAAGTAGGAGGTGGCAAACGGACATAGGAACAACATCACACTCCAAAGTGTCTTCAGATGCTCCAGCTTTGAAGGAGACTTGGACCGTGTGTTCCACTTGAATTGTGTCGGAGTCTCTAAGACATTGGACCTTGTAGGGTCGGGATGCTTCATCTTGACCAATTGGAGCTTGGAGCATAGTTCTTCACCTGCCAAGTTATGGCAACTTGCTCTGTCGATGATGACCTTCACGGATCTTCCATTGATGCCCGCCTTGGTGTGGAAGATATGGCATCTTTGGTCTTCATCTTGTTGATCTCAAAGTGTCAAGACCATGGAGAAACGAGAGCGGGGATCGAATCTTCCTCGCAAAACACTTGATCATCTTCATCTTCATTCACTTGCGGTGCATAGCCACATTCTCAAGGGCTTCCATTTCTCCTTCACTCATGGATTCGTATGTACCGTCGTTGTTGAAGATGATGGTACGCTTGTTGGTACACTTGAAGCACTTGTGGCCTCGGCCACCGCATGTGAAGCATTTGATGGAACTTGTCTTGATGGTCTCATCCGTTGGAGTTGTAGATGATGAAGCTCTCGGCTCGAAGTTGCTTGTATTAGGAAGACGACTTGAGGTTGTCGAAGTTTTCTTGTAACTTGACTTGTCACCGTTGCTGGTAGAAGGTTTGGTTGAGGTAGAAGGTGTTGTAGTCATTGAAGATTGATTGTATGAGCCATAATTCATGGAAGAGAACTTGGCATACTTGAAGTCATCTTGCACATGTCGCTCCGCTTTTGTAGCTTGATGCACTAGCTCAAGAGGTTTGAGTATGGTTGGAAGTCGCGATTTTCTTGACAGGGTGATTGAGTCCATTCAAGAAGTGTGCCATAGTTTGCTCATCATCTTCCGTGACATTTGCTCGCATCATGACAATATCCATGTACTTGTAGTACTCTTCAATGGTCTTTGTTCTTCAGGTAGTTCACTCGTGCAATCGCGTCCATGTTAACATAAGAGGTAGAAGGTCCAATGGGGACAACGGGTTGAAGCCATAGACAACCTCGAAGGGGGACTTGCTGATAGTAGATTGTCTTGCGCGACTGTAGGAGTACTCGGTGATGGGTAGGCACTCTTCCCACTCCTTGATGTTCTTCTTGGTCAACACACGTAGGAGGGTAGATAGCGTCTGGTTTGTGACCTCTATTTGGCCGGTTTGATGATGGTATGCCAAAGAGAACAAAAGCTTGATTCCGAGCTTGGCGCACAGAGTCTTCCAAAAGTAGCTTAGGAACTTGACGTCGCGGTCCGACATAATCGTCTTTGGCACTCCATACAGGCCCAAGATTTCCCTACAAAAAAGATTTGTAACATGTGAACCATCGTCTATCTTGTTTCATGGGATGAAATGAGCCATCTTAGAGAATCGGTCCACAACAACAAACACAGAGTCTTTGCCATTTCGAGTTCTAGGAAAACTAAGCACAAAGTCCATACGAATGCCTTCCCATGGGTGATACGGAATAGGAAGTGGCATATAGAGACCATGGGTTTGAGCTTTAGACATAGCTTTGCGACATGTAGAGCATCGGTTGGTGAAATGTGATACATCGCAGAACATCTTAGGCCAAAAGTAGTTCTTTGAGAGGGTAGCGAATGTCTTGTTGCGTCCATAGTGTCCCATAAGTCCTCCTCCATGGGATTCTTGCAAAATAACAAATGAAGAGAAGACTTGGGGATACATAGTTTGTTAGCTCTCATAAGATAATCATCTTTGATGTAATAGCGTTCCCAAGATGTATGCGTCAAACATTTGGCATATGGAATAGCATAAGTAGGATCATGCGCATACAAGTATTTTATGTGCTCAAAGCCAATGACATTCAATTCAAGTTGGGCAATAAGCATGCATCAACGGGAAAGTGCATCCGCCACAACGTTTTCCTTACCCTTGATGTACTTGATGACATAAGGACATGACTCAATGAATTCACTCCACTTAACATGACGATTGTTCAACTTAGTTTGACCCTTAAGATATCTAAGTGTTTCATGATCGGTGTGGAGAATGAACTCATGAGGGCAGAAATAATGCTCCCAAACATGCAAGACTCTAACTAAAGTATATAGTTCTTTGTCATAGATGGTATAATTGAGTTGCGCCCGAAAGTTTTTCACTAAACTAAGCGATAGGGCGCTTCTCTTGCATTAACACACTTCCTATGCCATAACCGCTAGCATTGCAATATATCTCAAATGGTTTATCAAAGTTGGGTAATGCAAGCAAAGGGCATGTAAGAAAATTCTTAAGTTCACTAAATGCGGTATCTTGGGATGGTCCCCAAACAAATGGTGCATTTTTCTTACTCAAAGCATGCAAAGGGGATGCAATAGTGCTAAAGTCCTTAAGGAATCTACGATAGAAGCCGGCTAAGCCAAGGAAACTTCACACTTGTTGCAAGTTGGTTGGTTGAGGTCAAGTTTTAATGGTATTGATCTTAGATTCATATACATTAACACCCTTAGAAGACACAACGAAACCCAAGAAAACTAGCTTATCAAGACCAAAAAGGCATTTGTCCAATTTGCATAAAGGCGCTCTTTTTAAGAGTTTGCAAAACGGTTCTAAGATGGGTGACATAATCTTTGAGAGATTTGCCAAAGACAAGAATATCGTCAAATAGACCACAACAAATATGGCAATGTATGGGCGAAGAACAAAATGCATCACACGCATAAAGGTGCCGGGTGCTTGGACAAGCCCATTGGAATGACCAACCATTCATACAAGCCAAACTTGGTTTTGAAACTGCTTGTCCATGCATCTCCTTCTTGGATGCGTGTTGTGACAGTAGCCACTTTTAAGATCAATCTTAGAGAAAATTGTGGCTCTACTAAGCGCATCTAGCATGTCGCCTAAGCGTGCGATGGGGTAGCGATATCTAACCGTGATAGAATTGATAGGATGACAATTGGAACACATGCGATATGTACCATATTTCTTGGAGGATTACTGGGACGACACATGGGCTCAAGCTATCTCATACATGGCCGTTGTCAATGGGTTGTTGTACTTGTTGTTGGATCTCCTTGGTTTCCTCGGGGTTGACATGGTATGGAGCCTTGTTAGGGAGAGGTGCTCCGAGGATGAGGTCGATGCGGTGTTGGATGCCTCGTAGTGGAGGTAGTCCCGGAGGTAGCTCATCGAGGAAAACATCTTGGAATTCCTGCAATAGGGAAGATAACACTAAGGGTAGAGGGTGAGATGTGTTAGCTTTAGATGCCTCGTCCTTTGACAATAGGACATAGTGCATAACACTTGATGGGTTCTCACACACTTCTCGCGTCTCACTTTTGGTAGCGAATATCACTGGTTTTTCTTGTCACTCATCGTGGAGGCACTCAACTTGGGCTTGTGGCGCTCACTCTCTTTGTGGCGGTTCAGTCTTTTGCTATTTTCTCCATGATGGTTGGTAGCTTGCTTGTCGGTGATCACTTGGCTTGGAGACATAGGTCGTAACACGCACTCCTTCCCTTTCATCTTGAAGCTATAATGATTGGTTCGCCCGTTGTGGACGACGCCACGGTCAAATTGCCAAGGCTGTGCAAGTAGGAGGTGGCAAACGGACATAGGAACAACATCACACTCCAAAGTGTCTTCGTATGCTCCAGTTTTGAAGGAGACTTGGACCGTGTGTTCCACTTGAATTGTGTCGAGTCTCTAAGACATTGGACCTTGTAGGGTCGGGATGCTTCATCTTGACCAATTGGAGCTTGGAGCATAGTTCTTCACCTGCCAAGTTATGGCAACTTGCTCTGTCGATGATGACCTTCACGGATCTTCCATTGATGCCCGCCTTTGGTGTGGAAGATATGGCATCTTTGGTCTTCATCTTGTTGATCTCAAAGTGTCAAGACCATGGAGAAAGCGAGAGCGGGATCGAATCTTCCTCATAAAACACTTGATCATCTTCATCTTCATTCACTTGCGGTGCATAGCCACATTCTCAAGGGCTTCCATTTCTCCTTCACTCATGGATTCGTATGTACCGTCGTTGTTGAAGATGATGGTACGCTTGTTGGTACACTTGAAGCACTTGTGGCCTCGGCCACCGCATGTGAAGCATTTGATGGAACTTGTCTTGATGGTCTCATCCGTTGGAGTTGTAGATGATGAAGCTCTCGGCTCAAGTTGCTTGTATTAGGAAGACGACTTGAGGTTGTCGAAGTTTTCTTGTAACTTGACTTGTCACCGTTGCTGGTAGAAGGTTTGGTTGAGGTAGAAGGTGTTGTAGTCATTGAAGATTGATTGTATGAGCCATAATTCATGGAAGAGAACTTGGCATACTTGAAGTCATCTTGCACATGTCGCTCCGCTTTTGTAGCTTGATGCACTAGCTCGAAGAGGTTTGAGTATGGTTGGAAGTCGGCGATTTTCTTGACAGGGTGATTGAGTCCATTCAAGAAGTGTGCCATAGTTTGCTCATCATCTTCCGTGACATTTGCTCGCATCATGACAATATCCATGTACTTGTAGTACTCTTCAATGGTCTTTGTTCTTCAGGTAGTTCACTCGTGCAATCGCGTCCATGTTAACATAAGAGGTAGAAGGTCCAATGGGGACAACGGGTTGAAGCCATAGACAACCTCGAAGGGGGACTTGCTGATAGTAGATTGTCTTGCGCGACTGTAGGAGTACTCGGTGATGGGTAGGCACTCTTCCCACTCCTTGATGTTCTTTTTGGTCAACACACGTAGGAGGGTAGATAGCGTCCGATTTATGACCTCTATTTGGCCGTCGGTTTGATGATGGTATGCCAAAGAGAACAAAAGCTTGATTCCGAGCTTGGCGCACAGAGTCTTCCAAAAGTAGCTTAGGAACTTGACGTCGCGGTCCGACATAATCGTCTTTGGCACTCCATACAGGCCCAAGATTTCCCTACAAAAAAGATTTGTAACATGTGAACCATCGTCTATCTTGTTTCATGGGATGAAATGAGCCATCTTAGAGAATCGGTCCACAACAACAAACACAGAGTCTTTGCCATTTCGAGTTCTAGGAAAACTAAGCACAAAGTCCATAATGAATGCCTTCCCATGGGTGATACGGAATAGGAAGTGGCATATAGAGACCATGGGTTTGAGCTTTAGACATAGCTTTGCGACATGTAGAGCATCGGTTGGTGAAATGTGATACATCGCAGAACATCTTAGGCCAAAAGTAGTTCTTTGAGAGGGTAGCGAATGTCTTGTTGCGTCCATAGTGTCCCATAAGTCCTCCTCCATGGGATTCTTGCAAAATAACAAATGAAGAGAAGACTTGGGGATACATAGTTTGTTAGCTCTCATAAGATAATCATCTTTGATGTAATAGCGTTCCCAAGATGTATGCGTCAAACATTTGGCATATGGAATAGCATAAGTAGGATCATGCGCATACAAGTATTTTATGTGCTCAAAGCCAATGACATTCAATTCAAGTTGGGCAATAAGCATGCATCAACGGGAAAGTGCATCCGCCACAACGTTTTCCTTACCCTTGATGTACTTGATGACATAAGGACATGACTCAATGAATTCACTCCACTTAACATGACGATTGTTCAACTTAGTTTGACCCTTAAGATATCTAAGTGTTTCATGATCGGTGTGGAGAATGAACTCATGAGGGCAGAAATAATGCTCCCAAACATGCAAGACTCTAACTAAAGTATATAGTTCTTTGTCATAGATGGTATAATTGAGTTGCGCCTGAAAGTTTTTCACTAAACTAAGCGATAGGGCGCTTCTCTTGCATTAACACACTTCCTATGCCATAACCGCTAGCATTGCAATATATCTCAAATGGTTTATCAAAGTTGGGTAATGCAAGCAAAGGGGCATGTGTAAGAAAATTCTTAAGTTCACTAAATGCGGTATCTTGGGATGGTCCCCAAACAAATGGTGCATTTTTCTTACTCAAAGCATGCAAAGGGGATGCAATAGTGCTAAAGTCCTTAAGGAATCTACGATAGAAGCCGGCTAAGCCAAGGAAACTTCACACTTGTTGCAAGTTGGTTGGTTGAGGTCAAGTTTTAATGGTATTGATCTTAGATTCATATACATTAACACCCTTAGAAGACACAACGAAACCCAAGAAAACTAGCTTATCAAGACCAAAAAGGCATTTGTCCAATTTGCATAAAGGCGCTTTTTAAGAGTTTGCAAAACGGTTCTAAGATGGGTGACATAATCTTTGAGAGATTTGCCAAAGACAAGAATATCGTCGAAATAGACCACAACAAATATGGCAATGTATGGGCGAAGAACAAAATGCATCACACGCATAAAGGTGCCGGGTGCTTCGGACAAGCCCATTGGAATGACCAACCATTCATACAAGCCAAACTTGGTTTTGAAACTGCTTGTCCATGCATCTCCTTCTTGGATGCGTATTTGACAGTAGCCACTTTTAAGATCAATCTTAGAGAAAATTGTGGCTCTACTAAGCGCATCTAGCATGTCGCCTAAGCGTGCGATGGGGTAGCGATATCTAACCGTGATAGAATTGATAGGATGACAATTGGAACACATGCGATATGTACCATATTTCTTGGAGGATTACCGACGACACATGGGCTCAAGCTATCTCATACATGGCCGTTGTCAATGGGTTGTTGTACTTGTTGTTGGATCTCCTTGGTTTCCTCGGGGTTGACATGGTATGGAGCCTTGTTAGGGAGAGGTGCTCAGGATGAGGTCGATGCGGTGTTGGATGCCTCGTAGTGGAGGTAGTCCCGAGGTAGCTCATCGAGGAAAACATCTTGGAATTCCTGCAATAGGGAAGATAACACTAAGGGTAGAGGGTGAGATGTGTTAGCTTTAGATGCCTCGTCCTTTGACAATAGGACATAGTGCATAACACTTGATGGGTTCTCACACACTTCTCGCGTCTCACTTTTGGTAGCGAATATCACTGGGTTTTTTCTTGTCACTCATCGTGGAGGCACTCAACTTGGGCTTGTGGCGCCACTCTCTTTGTGGCGGTTCAGTCTTTTGCTATTTTCTCCATGATGGTTGGTAGCTTGCTTGTCGGTGATCACTTGGCTTGGAGACATAGGTCGTAACACGTACTCCTTCCCTTTCATCTTGAAGCTATAATGATTGGTTCGCCTGCTGTGGACGACGCCACGGTCAAATTGCCAAGGCTGTGCAAGTAGGAGGTGGCAAACGGACATAGGAACAACATCACACTCCAAAGTGTCTTCAGATGCTCCAGCTTTTGAAGGAGACTTGGACCGTGTGTTCCACTTGAATTGTGTCGAGTCTCTAAGACATTGGACCTTGTAGGGTCGGGATGCTTCATCTTGACCAATTGGAGCTTGGAGCATAGTTCTTCACCTGCCAAGTTATGGCAACTTGCTCTGTCGATGATGACCTTCACGGATCTTCCATTGATGCCCGCCTTGGTGTGGAAGATATGGCATCTTTGGTCGTCATCTTGTTGATCTCAAAGTGCCAAGACCATGGAGAAACGAGAGCGGGGATCGAATCTTCCTCGCAAAACACTTGATCATCTTCATCTTCATTCACTTGCGGTGCATAGCCACATTCTCAAGGGCTTCCATTTCTCCTTCACTCATGGATTCGTATGTACAAAATCGTTGTTGAAGATGATGGTACGCTTGTTGGTACACTTGAAGCACTTGTGGCCTCGGCCACCGCATGTGAAGCATTTGATGGAACTTGTCTTGATGGTCTCATCCGTTGGAGTTGTAGATGATGAAGCTCTCGGCTCAAAGTTGCTTGTATTTGGAAGACGACTTGAGGTTGTCGAAGTTTTCTTGTAACTTGACTTGTCACCGTTGCTGGTAGAAGGTTTGGTTGAGGTAGAAGGTGTTGTAGTCATTGAAGATTGATTGTATGAGCCATAATTCTTGGAAGAGAACTTGGCATACTTGAAGTCATCTTGCACATGTCGCCTCCGCTTTTGTAGCTTGATGCACTAGCTCGAAGAGGTTTGAGTATGGTTGGAAGTCGGCGATTTTCTTGACAGGGTGATTGAGTCCATTCAAGAAGTGTGCCATAGTTTGCTCATCATCTTCCGTGACATTTGCTCGCATCATGACAATATCCATGTACTTGTAGTACTCTTCAATGGTCTTTGTTCTTTAGGTAGTTCACTCGTGCAATCGCGTCCATGTTAACATAAGAGGTAGAAGGTCCAATGGGGACAACGGGTTGAAGCCATAGACAACCTCGAAGGGGGACTTGCTGGTAGTAGATTGTCTTGCGCGACTGTAGGAGTACTCGGTGATGGGTAGGCACTCTTCCCACTCCTTGATGTTCTTTTTGGCCAACACACGCAGGAGGGTAGATAGCGTCCGGTTTATGACCTCTATTTGGCCGTCGGTTTGATGATGGTATGCCAAAGAGAACAAAAGCTTGATTCCGAGCTTGGCGCACAGAGTCTTCCAAAAGTAGCTTAGGAACTTGACGTCGCGGTCCGACATAATCGCCTTTGGCACTCCATACAGGCCCAAGATTTCCCTACAAAAAAGATTTGTAACATGTGAACCATCGTCTATCTTGTTTCATGGGATGAAATGAGCCATCTTAGAGAATCGGTCCACAACAACAAACACAGAGTCTTTGCCATTTCGAGTTCTAGGCAAACCAAGCACAAAGTCCATACGAATGCCTTCCCATGGGTGATACGGAATAGGAAGTGGCATATAGAGACCATGGGTTTGAGCTTTAGACATAGCTTTGCGACATGTAGAGCATCGGTTGGTGAAATGTGATACATCGCAGAACATCTTAGGCCAAAAGTAGTTCTTTGAGAGGGTAGCGAATGTCTTGTCGCGTCCAAAGTGTCCCATAAGTCCTCCTCCATGGGATTCTTGCAAAATAACAAATGAAGAGAAGACTTGGGGATACATAGTTTGTTAGCTCTCATAAGATAATCATCTTTGATGTAATAGCGTTCCCAAGATGTATGCGTCAAACATTTGGCATATGGAATAGCATAAGTAGGATCATGCGCATACAAGTATTTTATGTGCTCAAAGCCAATGACATTCAATTCAAGTTGGGCAATAAGCATGCATCAACGGGAAAGTGCATCCGCCACAACGCTTTTCCTTACCCTTGATGTACTTGATGACATAAGGACATGACTCAATGAATTCACTCCACTTAACATGACGATTGTTCAACTTAGTTTGACCCTTAAGATATCTAAGTGTTTCATGATCGGTGTGGAGAATGAACTCATGAGGGCAGAAATAATGCTCCCAAACATGCAAGACTCTAACTAAAGTATATAGTTCTTTGTCATAGATGGTATAATTGAGTTGCGCTCTGGAAAGTTTTTCACTAAACTAAGCGATAGGGCGCTTCTCTTGCATTAACACACTTCCTATGCCATAACCGCTAGCATTGCAATATATCTCAAATGGTTTATCAAAGTTGGGTAATGCAAGCAAAGGGCATGTGTAAGAAAATTCTTAAGTTCACTAAATGCGGTATCTTGGGATGGTCCCCAAACAAATGGTGCATTTTTCTTACTCAAAGCATGCAAAGGGGATGCAATAGTGCTAAAGTCCTTAAGGAATCTACGATAGAAGCCGGCTAAGCCAAGGAAACTTCACACTTGTTGCAAGTTGGTTGGTTGAGGTCAAGTTTTAATGGTATTGATCTTAGATTCATATACATTAACACCCTTAGAAGACACAACGAAACCCAAGAAAACTAGCTTATCAAGACCAAAAAGGCATTTGTCCAATTTGCATAAAGGCGCTCTTTTTAAGAGTTTGCAAAACGGTTCTAAGATGGGTGACATAATCTTTGAGAGATTTGCCAAAGACAAGAATATCGTCGAAATAGACCACAACAAATATGGCAATGTATGGGCGAAGAACAAAATGCATCACACGCATAAAGGTGCCGGGTGCTTCGGACAAGCCCATTGGAATGACCAACCATTCATACAAGCCAAACTTGGTTTTGAAACTGCTTGTCCATGCATCTCCTTCTTGGATGCGTATTTGACAAAGAGCTACTTTTAAGATCAATCTTAGAGAAAATTGTGGCTCTACTAAGCGCATCTAGCATGTCGCCTAAGCGTGCGATGGGGTAGCGATATCTAACCGTGATAGAATTGATAGGATGACAATTGGAACACATGCGATATGTACCATATTTCTTGGAGGATTACTGGGACGACACATGGGCTCAAGCTATCTCATACATGGCCGTTGTCAATGGGTTGTTGTACTTGTTGTTGGATCTCCTTGGTTTCCTCGGGGTTGACATGGTATGGAGCCTTGTTAGGGAGAGGTGCTCCGAGGATGAGGTCGATGCGGTGTTGGATGCCTCGTAGTGGAGGTAGTCCTGAGGTAGCTCATCGAGGAAAACATCTTGGAATTCCTGCAATAGGGAAGATAACACTAAGGGTAGAGGGTGAGATGTGTTAGCTTTAGATGCCTCGTCCTTTGACAATAGGACATAGTGCATAACACTTGATGGGTTCTCACACACTTCTCGCGTCTCACTTTTGGTAGCGAATATCACTGGGTTTTTTCTTGTCACTCATCGTGGAGGCACTCAACTTGGGCTTGTGGCGCTCACTCTCTTTGTGGCGGTTCAGTCTTTTGCTATTTTCTCCATGATGGTTGGTAGCTTGCTTGTCGGTGATCACTTGGCTTGGAGACATAGGTCGTAACACGTACTCCTTCCCTTTCATCTTGAAGCTATAATGATTGGTTCGCCTGCTGTGGACGACGCCACGGTCAAATTGCCAAGGCTGTGCAAGTAGGAGGTGGCAAACGGACATAGGAACAACATCACACTCCAAAGTGTCTTCGTATGCTCCAGTTTTGAAGGAGACTTGGACCGTGTGTTCCACTTGAATTGTGTCGGAGTCTCTAAGACATTGGACCTTGTAGGGGTCGGGATGCTTCATCTTGACCAATTGGAGCTTGGAGCATAGTTCTTCACCTGCCAAGTTATGGCAACTTGCTCTGTCGATGATGACCTTCACGGATCTTCCATTGATGCCCGCCTTGGTGTGGAAGATATGGCATCTTTGGTCTTCATCTTGTTGATCTCAAAGTGTCAAGACCATGGAGAAACGAGAGCGGGGATCGAATCTTCCTCGCAAAACACTTGATCATCTTCATCTTCATTCACTTGCGGTGCATAGCCACATTCTCAAGGGCTTCCATTTCTCCTTCGCTCATGGATTCGTATGTACCGTCGTTGTTGAAGATGATGGTACGCTTGTTGGTACACTTGAAGCACTTGTGGCCTCGGCCACCGCATGTGAAGCATTTGATGGAACTTGTCTTGATGGTCTCATCCGTTGGAGTTGTAGATGATGAAGCTCTCGGCTCGAAGTTGCTTGTATTAGGAAGACGACTTGAGGTTGTCGAAGTTTTCTTGTAACTTGACTTGTCACCGTTGCTGGTAGAAGGTTTGGTTGAGGTAGAAGGTGTTGTAGTCATTGAAGATTGATTGTATGAGCCATAATTCTTGGAAGAGAACTTGGCATACTTGAAGTCATCTTGCACATGTCGCTCCGCTTTTGTAGCTTGATGCACTAGCTCGAAGAGGTTTGAGTATGGTTGGAAGTCGGCGATTTTCTTGACAGGGTGATTGAGTCCATTCAAGAAGTGTGCCATAGTTTGCTCATCATCTTCCGTGACATTTGCTCGCATCATGACAATATCCATGTACTTGTAGTACTTTTCAATGGTCTTTGTTCCTTGCTTGAGGAGTTGTAGTCGCTTGAAGAGGTCGCGGTTATAGTATGTTGGCATGAAGCGCGCTCTCATGACATCCTTCATTTGATCCCATGTTGTGATTGGTGGTTCACCTCTTGCTTCTCGATGCTCAATGACTTGCTTCCACCAAATGAGGACATAGTCTTGGAACTCAAGGGATGCCATGGCGTGATCTTCTCTTCATCATAGTTGTGCAAACGAAAGATCTTGTCAACCTTCAATGCCCGTGAAAGGTACTCTTAGGGATCATTGCTTCTGGTGAACTTGGGCATGGTGAACTTGAGTTTGCCATAGCGTTGTTCTTCATTGTGTTGGGGTCGAGGGTGGTGACATCCTTGATGAGGAGGATTATCTCCCTCAACTCGCTCTTGGCGTGGACGATTCCCATTTTCTTGTTGCTCTTGGCGAAATTGTGGTTCTTGTCGAGCTTGTGGAGGAGCTTGTGGAGCTTGTCGGTGCAATCGTGCTAGATAGTTCATCTCTTGAACTTCGTCGCAAAGTGATTCTTCTTGCTCGCGAGTATGTCGGTTGCGTGCGGCTACATCACGATTTGTGTCTCGGAGGGTACGTTGCACATCAAGTGCTCGAGCTTCTCACCATTGTTGTTTCTGAGGGAGAGCTTCGGTGTCTTGCTCGTCTTGGTGTTGGCGTGCTCACTCTTCCTCTTGTTGGTGTAGGCGTTTCCGTTCTTGTGCTTGCGCAAAGGTCGATGATCTTCCGCTAGAAGTTGCTCTTGAGGATCGGTGTCGTGTAGAGGATTGTGGTTTGCTTGACGGCCTTGGCGCATGGCTCAATGTAGAGTGTTTGATGTCAGTGTACTTGAGCCAGAGATGGTGTCATCGAGGTGTCGACTCGAGCGGCTCTGTCTTGAATATGAGGAAGTGGTAGAAGTGCGGTTGACCAACAAGGCATGAATCTTGTCCATTGTTGCATTGTTCGCTTGTTTTTGTTTGTCGAGCTTGTTGTTGGAGTAGCCTCTTATATGTTGCTCAGAATGTCGGAAGTCGGTGGCGAGATTGTCGATGGGGCCGCTCAATGCTTGTTGTTCTTGATGCAATGCTCTTTGTGCGCCAAGGAGGTGGTTCTTGGTGACGAAAGTGTTCAGGTCCTCTTCTTGCTCGATGAAGAGTGGGTTTGTAGAGTAGTTGGCCTATCCATCATTTCAAGTAAAATGTGTGAGTGGAAGAAAGGAAGAACAATACCAAATGTACCTTGACCAATGTTAAGAATGGATCAAAGATCACTCTATGGTGTAACAAGGAAATAGTACAATTGGTATCGTATCTCTTCAATATCTCACACCTACACAAATAAAGACTTTGGTGTATCTTGGTTAGGATGGTGGCACAAAATTTGATGTGAATGTTAGCAATACTCAATAATGTTGAAAAAGATTCAAAAATTTGCAAATGTAACAAGTATACCAATAGCAAGATATGGTACATGGAAGAGCATAAAGAGTGACACAGAATGCGATACAAAATCCATGAACATAAAGAGTGATACAAGATTCAACCACAACAAAGGACGATACAAAATGTCTTCTCCGTGGGGAGGTCTTGAGGGGTCTTCCCGTGATGGGGTCTTGAATCCACTTGGGGTGATCTTCTCCGTAGAGGTCGTGAACTCCGATGGAGAAGGTATCAAGGGGATGAGCAAAGCTCTATCTCTCAAATCAGCTAATCCTTTTCTAACCCTAGAAAGAGGGAGGAGGAGGAGTATATACAGTCTAAGGGGATGAAGCGGTACATGGGCCTCAGCCCAACACACTATCAAGCTACCGATCGTCCGGTGGCTCGTGAGGGTCCGGACTTCCGGTACTTGTCGGAAGTCCGATGTTTTGGCTCGGGATGGTCGGCGTCGGATTTCCAGCTGGCGTCGGACGTCCGGGGCGTCGGTCGTCTAGAAGGTCTCGGACTTCCGTCATTTTGGCTCGGACGTGCCTGCGTCGGATTTCCGGAGGGGGTCGGGCATCTGGTGGCTGGAGGGCGTCGGACGTCCGATACTAGTCGGTCGTCCTTCCACTGGAGACTTCACCATCCGGACCATGGTTTGATTGGTACACACTCCAGGCATCGGACGTCCGATAGGGACCGGTCGTCCGGCGGCCGTCAACTTCAGGCAGCTTCTTCTCTTGGTCCTTGTACTTGGTTTCCTTGCCGTCTTGTCCGTTGATGTAGTGGCTCCATGGCTATCCTCTAAGTACCTGATCATGCATAGGGTTTCCGCTTGAGGTAGTAGCCATGTCTCACATGTAGAAAGTAGTAGTTCAGAGAGGAGCGAGTTCACCTTATCTTCGATAGCCTTTGCTCAAGCTCTTGTCATTGGTCCAAGTGGTGTCGTGGGAGACATAGGTAGGTCCATGGGGATGACCGTAGGATGCTCCACATCAGCAGGGCAGGTAAGATGAAGAGTAATGCTAGACAACCAACTATCTCGTAATGCAAGTACAGTAATACTACCACCTTCCGTTTTTACTTGTCGCTCAAATGGATGTATCTAGCACTATTAAGTTCTAAACACATCAATTGAGCAACAATTAATTCGATACAGAGGGAGTACATGACAACATGTACTTACGTGAGCAATGCAAACTTCATAACCATTGTGTTAATTCTATATTTATCTAAGAGTAATTATATATCTTATAATTTTGAGAAAAGGGAGGATAAGGAAGCAAACATTTAAAGTGATGCTAAATAATCAAACAGCAATGAGTGTAAGTATGCTGACAAAGGGCAAGAGGTACTGACAAGAGCAATGCAGTGCCCAATATTGTTGTGAGATCCTATGATCCTTTGAGAAAGGAGATCCATCTGAAATTAGTTTTCATAAAAGAGAGAAGGTAAGGCACATGCAAAAATTTAGGAGTTCAAATTTTGAATTGACATTATAGATAGTACCTGATGCTAGGCTCTTTGCAGTTCAATAGGTGTTTGGCCAGTGGAGTAGGGGTAAAGTGTCACTACTAGGGAAAACCCTAGTAGTAGCGCTTGAAATATGCATAGCGATGGCATGGGTCGGCGCTACCACTAAGGTGCTACAACTAACTAGTAGCAAGAGCCTCGAAAGGGAGCGCCATCGCTATACCTAGTTAGCAGTAGCGCTCTCCTTTGGACAACGCTATTGCTACTTGTAAGTAGCAGTAGCGCTTGTTCTAAAAAGTGTTGCTGCTAAATTTTCCTGTATTTTTTAAAATACAGCTTATTTTCATTGTGTGGTTTTATGTATAGTACTTTCATCATATGATTTTATGACCATGATTACTTATTATATACAACAGTGGGTGAAATGAACGTGGAGTAGATTCAAGTGGAGGCAACATGTGGTGCATGTCGAAAGTACTACTCTAATCCAAACATGATCTAGTTTGGATTAGTAGTACTTTCGATGTGCACCACATGTTGGCTTCACTTGAATCTAATCCAGGTTCATTTCACCCACCGTTACATATAATAAGTAATCATGCTCATATAAAAACTTAGCATCATGCATCATCGATCATAATAATAAATAACTCATCATTGGTGTCGGTGGGAAACGACACATATGGGATCACAAGAATGCCTACTATGGTTGCCGAGGCGCGGGGTTGTGAGAAGAGCAGGATTAACAGTCAGCACAAGGATCGTTTACCCAGGTTTGGGCCGCGAGGATGCGTAAAACCCTAGTCCTACTTTGGTCGATGTATTGAGTGTTCTTGAGCTCTTGAACTAGCTATGGTGGCTGTGTAGTTCAAAAGAGCCGAATCCCCCTCCAGTACGTCGTGGGCCTCCTTTTATAGTCGAAAGGGGCTGCTACAGTGGCACACAGGAGGTGGAAAGGCCTACAGTACTATGAGCTTATCACCCGTACTACAGGACAAGATGCATTTAATGCGCAACTTAGGTGTCCCTTAGCTTTATTGGGGACGTGAACGAGGCCCGTCCCGTCCGCTACCGCCTCGCCCTACTTCGACACGCGCCCAGGCCAGCGGTGCATGCAGCGCCATGTAGGCAGGCATGCAACTGAGGTGGTGCGGTGGTAGGATCTTCACGAAGATCTGCATGTCACCATGCAGGGGCTTGCTGAGTTGGTGTAGAGGCCGCCCGTCGCCACGCAGGTTCCTACCCAGCTGGTTGAGCTAGCAGCTGCTTGGGGACGGCGGTGGAGTCATGGTCGACGCGGGCCTGGTTGTGGCCCCACTGGCGCCCTCGGCAAGGCCTTGCCGGGGGCCCGGCAAGGGTCTTGTCGTGGCATTGCAGCCGTCCCCGGCAAGGTGCTTGTCGGGGGTCTTGTGGATCTCCTTGGCAAGGATCCCGCTGAGGGCCGTCGTCTTCTGGTTCTCATCTGATATCATATCTTTATGGTCTTGACAAAGATTTGCATGCCACCATGGAGGGGCCTCCCGAGCCCTAGTTCCAATGTGGTTGGTTGAGGTGGAACCCGTGGGCTCAAGGGTGGCTCGTTCCGTTAGCAACGGGCAAGTCACCTTGCCAAGGCTCTTGTCGGGGCCGCGGAGGCTGCCTCGGCAAGGGCCTTACCGGGGGAGTCCACCTCACCCTCTCGCTCTTTGGTATTTTTGGTCTTGGCATTGCCTTGGCCATCTTGTGCTTCGGCTTCTCTCCGACTCCCTTCCTCTGCCCTGCTTAGTGTGGCCGTGGCGCGCGGCTCCAACTGCCCGCGCAGAAGTAAAGGGGTACAAAGGTGTGCCCCTACTTTTGTACACCAACAGAAGTCTTCGGGCCTGGGCCACACATAAGCGGGACACGTTGTTGGGCCAGGTCCAAAACGGTGCGCGGGCAGGATGGGCGGGTTCTACCGCAGTAATTTTCCATCTGCTGTGCTTCCCCACGACCTGCGTTGAATGCGCGACGTGGGGGTGCGTGGCGTGGGGGCGTGCGTGGCGTGGGGGCGTGCGTGACGTGGGCGGCGTGCGTGGGGCGGTTTCCGCATGTATGCTTCTCATCGTGGTAACGAGGCGGCTCACGCCTTCCACATAAAAAGAGGGAGGCGTGGAGGCGCGGATCATTTACTAGATGGACTCGGGCCGCAGTCTTCGAGGCGCCCACACCCCCCCCCCCCCGATCACGGGGCGGGGAGCGGTTGCCTCACCCGTCCTTTCAACCTTGCACGTTCGCCATGCGTCCTTCATGCAAGTGGCGGGCTATGGAGGCAGGAAACCGGGCGTCACTGAGTGGGGCAGCGGGTCGGTCCTGATTCCCTGCGCCTCCGCTGGCTGGATTGGCTAAGTGGGGTGGCCGAGCCTCGACCCCGCCCCTTTATAAGGAGGGGGGAAGGGGGGCGTCGTCCCACATTCCTTTAGTATCCATCGTCCTTCATTCTTGCTTCTTTCTTCCACCTGCCATGGCGAGAGGAGGTGATGGGCCTTCGACGGCGGCGGCGAGGGTAGCTCCGCGTCAGCGTGTCCCTCCTCCCCACAAGCCCGTGGTGGTGGAGCCAGCCACAAGAGGAAGGGGGAGGGGGCGTGGCTGAGGTCGCCGCGGCGGTCGGGGGAGAGGAGGACGAGGTGGCGCGGGGGCCGTGCCTCCGCCAGCGGTGCCTCCCGCGATGGAGGGCCACGTCGGGGACCGGCCCCGCGAGTTCTTCATAAGGCTGCGCCGGCCACCGCGTCGTCGTCTCCGTCTCCCCACCCCCTTTTCTCAGGAGATGGAGCTCGATCCGCCCCAGACCCTCAGATTGCACATGAGGGGCTGCAGGACGACCGGTATGCGGGTCGACGTCGACTTCCCCGCTCCGCATGTTATGTATCTCCGTCGTGGATGGAAGACATTTGCTCGCATCCATAGCCTGACGGTGGGGCTCGTCCTCTACTTCAATTTAATGGAGGGCGGCCTTCTCTCCGTGAAGGTCTTCGAAGATCTTGGAACTTGCCTGAAGTGCTGCGTGGAGAGCTCCTCTGACGATGAAGATTCCTCCTCGAGCAGGAGTGACGAGGAGGAAAGCGATAGCGACGACGAGGGAGTCGGGTGGCAGGTTGCCGACCCCGACTTCGACTGATCGTGTTGCCCCTCCCTCGGCCTCACGCCCTGCGGAGGGCCTTCCTCGTCCAGCTCTCCATCGGCGCGTTCCCCATCGCCTCCTTGGGCGGCTGGCGTAGGAGGGCCGGAGAAGGCGAAGAAGGCGGGCGGCGGCCGTCAACTCGGAGTACGCGGGCACCGACGCCTTCGTCGCGTATTGTCGGGCCGTTGCCTCATCTTCCAGCCCCTCCGCCGGCACCGGGATGCTCTCTTGGCGCCTTCTGCTTCTCATACCTCACCTAGGCACTCCTTTCTCCATGTTGTTGTCTTGCTTCACCTCCTGAGGAGAGGGACAAGAAAGGGATTACGGGCACCTTATCTCTTTTTAGTATGTAAGCTTGCGGGCACTTGTTAATTTTTAGACTTGTAATCCCCTTGCTCATGTTTTTCATTCCGTACGAACTGTACCTGTATGGGACGTTTTTAATGAAAAAGGGTGTTTGCCGGGTTCTTTGTGCGTGAGCGAGGCCCATGCCAACGACGAATCCTTGTTATTTCTAAGATAAACATTGTCGCCCGGCAACAGGCCTTGCCGTCCCCCCGCTTTGGTCAACCATTCTCATGCTCTTGGCGGAGGCAGGGACAAAGCAGGGTTAGGCCCCTCGTTCATTTCTCTTGCCACCGCGACTACGACCAAGTTCCGACCCAGGGGATAGCTCTTGGGTACGGGAAAAGGGGAGCACAGTGGTTTTAAGAATATAAACAAGGTTTCATACGTCTCAGTCTATACGGAAGTGCATAACAGGGGATAACAGACTTATCTGAATCCGGAGCCCCCGGCATCCTTGGCCTGCCGTGGTTTGATCCTTGCGTCTTCAGCCCCCGGCGATCCTGGCTTGTCGGGGCCGGAGCGCCGGTCCATCCTTTTTCTCCCAAGCGGCTCAAGAGATATGTCGACGTGCCCTGCGAACCAAAGAGGACAGAAAGACGCACACTCGACCTCTAGGCTAGGGGTTAGTCACCGGTAAGCACTATCAACCCTAACCGAGCAAGAGACTCAACCTAGCATGCATGCTATAACTTAGGGCACCAGCGCTTCATTTATTTATGCTCAGGGTCTGCGCCTGGCTTTGTACAGAGGGTTACATGCCTTGCTGGCAAAGCTTGTACAAAAGGTGGCTTGCCGGGAGGCCCAACAAGCCGCGCCTTATGGATAAAACTTGCGAAGATGCTCGATGTTCCAGGAGTTGCTCATCGACAGCATCTTCGGTCTCCAGGATCGCGCCGGGCCTGGTGACTCGTATTACCCGATAAGGGCCTTCCCATTTTGGCGTCAACTTGTTGGAATTCTTGACCGACTGAACGCGCCGAAGAACAAGGTCGCCTTCCTCAAAGCTTTGGGCATGGACCTTGCGGCTATGGTAGCGGCGCAAGGCCTCTTTGGTAGCGTCGCTCTCACGGTGCCGAAGATGATCTTCCTCAAGGAGCATTGCGTCATCCTGCCGCAACTGCTCTTTCTCAAGCTCATCATACGCGAGCACTCGAGGTGACCCGTATATGAGTTCCGTGGGGAGAACTGCCTCTGCCCCATATACTAGGGCAAAGGGTGTCTGGCCGGTGGCTCGATTTGGCGTCGTCCCGATCGACCAAAGAACCGCCGGCAGCTCATCAATCCAGTGCCTTCCACTCTTGTGCAGCTTGTCAAAGGTCTTCGTTCTCACGCCTTGCAACACTTCAGCATTTGCCCTCTCCGCTTGGCCTTTGCTCCGGGGGTGCGCCACGGAAGGAAAACAGACCTTGCTGCCGAGGTCTTGAATGTAGGTCGATCTTTCACGGTTGGAGTGGGATCCCTCGAAGAACACGATGAACACGGTGAAGAACGGGGAGAAATCACAAGGGGAAACACTCAAGAACAAGTCCAATCACACATCCTCTAGACAATTAAACACACAAGATCACAAGGTACATGAAAAACAAAGGGAAAGATACAAGGTAAGGTTCATCTCCAAGAGGAGGTCTTGATGATATCCTAGATGGATCTTCCCGCAAGGGGGCCTTGATGATATCCCGCAGGATCTTCTCACATGGAGGTCTTAAACTCCATGGGAGTGGTAGTCTCTCTCTCTCACAAGAGTAGAGGTAGGAGCAAAGCTCACCTAAGAATGAGCTATCACTTTGCTACCCTAGGAAAGGAGGTGGAGGTGGTCTATTTATAGTCTTAGTGCAAATGGGGGTGAAGTGAAGGGGTACATGGGCCTCAGGCCGCAACTGGACACAGCCAGGGGTCGGACGTCCGGTGGGCGTCGGACATCCGGAGACTCACGGGCGGCCGGATGTCCGAAAGACGTCGGACGTCCGCTCGATTTGGCTCGGACGCAGGAGTGCCGGATTTCCGGAGGGGCCCGGTCGTCCGGTCGTCGGTCGTCCGCTGGCGTCGGACGTCCGCTCATTTGGCTCGGGTGCGGGATCGCCGGTCGTCCGGTCCGGGCCGGTCGTCGGGTGGATCTTCAGCGCCGGACGTCTGACCCGACCGGTCGTCCGGTGGCTGGAGCTTCTTCGACAGCCCTTCTTCTTGCGTCTACGATTCCAGGCTTCCCTCGCGGATGGTGTAGTTGTTCCTTGGCGCTTGCACTCCTCCTCGTCGTCCTTAGTGTTCCGACAATACCTATGCATGCACATGAGTGGAGTGTCAAGTAGTATACCATCCTCGAAGGGGTCAAGTGAGCACGTGTAAAGGAGAAGATTCACCTTTATGTATGAGAAGTAGAGGTCGCACGTGTCATTTACCAAACGGACTCTTGACATGGTGATGACCGTAGGATGCTCCGCATCATCCCCTCCCCCTTGGAAAAGATCCGACCTCGGATCGAAAACCAAATCACCATGGGAAAGAGATGTCGTTGCCGTGTCGAAGCGGTCGATCACCAAGCACTCATCATCTTGAAGCTCGAAATAGGCACTCTCCAATGTCGCACCGTCTTGTGATTCCTTCAAAAGGAGCAAATAAAACAAACACTTGGAAAAACAAATGTGGTTAGCGTTAGTGCAAAACCAAGCATTCAAGAGGTGATTCACCAAACAAGTGTTGTCATCAAGCATAGCATAGGGTGTGACAAAGGATTGTGACATGGCATGTAAGCATATGAATTGAGCAAAATCAAGGTCATCATGGAAACAAACATGTAAACGTGAGGTAGTGATGCAAATATGTGTGACAAGAGAATAAGCATCTACCTCAAGATCATAGCAATCATGCATAAAGCGCTCGACAAATGGTCGATGGTAGGCATAGGAAGTATTCACAACACCAAATAAAATAAAGTGTCTAAACACATGGGTCAAGTGCAAGACAATCCAAGCATAATGTGCATAGGGTGTAGTGAATATAGTGTGGCACTCAACACAATAGAAAGAGCGAGTGTTCATCATGTGTGAGGCAATCAAGTCAAGCATGTGACAAGCAAAGGGACATGGCATATGTGAATAAATGATATTGGTGCAACCAATCATATAATAGTAGCAAGTAGACCAAGAATTGGATGCAACACACAAGGTATATATGTCATGAAGCATGGAAATGTGGCAATCATGGGTGAAAGCAATATTTCGAGCATGCGTGCAAATGGTGCAAGCAACACATGAAGTATGATCCACAATATCCAAGCTCAAGAAGGATGTCACCTTGAAGGCGTGTCCTTGTGCATTCTTCACAATGCCGAAGTGGAAGAAAATACGGTGTAGAAGCGAGTCGTGGTAGAATGTATGAGGCTCGCTCTCAAGAGCTCGAATGGTCAACTCACGTGAAGTGGAAGTCGACACAAAGTCCAAGTATCGTACACATGCACAAAACAAAACAAAGAACGTGTCATGGTAGATGAACACATCATCCATCATGATGGTTCTCATCTTTTGCACATAACCATTAGAAGCACAAGTGCATGAATAATATGATGCAACAATGGCAATATTCATGGCACTAGGTATATGGTGCAAAGAAGTAAGACAAGCATGCTTCACATGTAATATGTCAAAATCTCCAAACATATGTGAGAATGCTATGGGGCAAACTCATGAGCAAGACGAATAGCATGGTTGCACTCAATACATGGCAAATCTAGCATGAGAGAGGCAACATATGGAGATATGTGACAAGAAGCAATAACAATGATGTGAAAAGCATGTAGATGGTTGTCATCAACCGCATGAAATGAGCAAGTATGAATCAGAGGTGATGCAACAAGGCAAGCAAACATAGTAATCAACTCGTGCAAACTAGTGAAGCGAAGATGCAACACACTAGAATAAATCATGGCAATCATGTCATGTGAGCAAATAATAGGCATAGACAATGCACATGACATATCACAAGCACGAACACAAAGTAAGATCATAGTATAATCATAGGCATGGGGCACAAAGCAAACATGGAAATAACAAGCAATATCTCCACCAAGTTTGCAAATACACATACAAGTACTAGAATCAATCATCATGTGTAATGCAAAGCATGGGTCACAAATGCATGTCAAAGGCATAGGAATGAGCATATCATGCAAAGTGAACATGGCAAGATGGGCATATGATATGTAATGAACAATAACCCATAGCCAAGTGAGGGCCATGTAGAAGAAATGCGTGAAGTCTTTACTTGAAAGAGAGCGGTGGGAAAGGCAATCCATGGGATCCCAAATCATCGTTGCTCTCTAGAGCTCGTTTTGTCAACTCGTGGGATTGCGAGTTTGACAAGTATTCATGGGTACCTACACAAAAGAGACACAAACCAAATAAATTGCGCGTGTGGTAAATGTACACATCATCCATCATGATGTGTATGTGCACGTGTGAGTTAGCACAAGATAAGCATCGCTCAAAGAAATTTGATGCATGGTATAAGAACATGTCATCCATCATGAAAGAATAGTTATTATGTATGACACGATGGGGACACAAATTGACAATGCAAGTGTATGGCACATCAATAGCATGTTTGTTCATGGGGAGCATATGGTGCACATAATTATTGGGATCATGCAATGGATGGGATGGATCAAAATCTCCTAACATGTATGAGGAAACTATGGGGGTCTCCTCGTGAGCAATATTGGAAACATCATTTGGAGAAAATGGACAACATCCAACACAATGCATATCCGAAGCTAGGTGGGCATGGCATGGCATATGAGATAAATGATGCAAAGGGAGCATATCAATATCATCACAAGAAAAACAAATGCCAATAACCATGGGCTTATCATGTATGCCATATGTGCAAATTGGGTTTATTTTAATGGTATATGCATAGTCACTATGGAGAGATTGCAAATAAGACATATGGTTGATCTCATGCATAGCATATGACAAGTCAAGTGGATTAGCAAACATGATGTGACCTAAAGAATTGTCACAAGAAATCCTATGTAACATGGCATCACAACTAATAGACTCCACATGAGAATCATCATATTCATCATAAACGGGAAAATCATCACATGGGGAAATCATACTAGCATGAAGCATGGTAATAGGTGAATCAACATCATGCAAGCAATCGATCTCAAGAATGTCCACTAGTGGGATTAGAGCATCACCTTCACCTTTGTTACCTTTGTCATTCCACTCAAGTGGTGTAGGTGAGGTGGGAAAGACCAAATGGTGGTCATCTTCATCTTGATGGAACCATGTGGGGGGTGCATCATATTCCACCATGGCCATCGTCTTGTCCAAAGGAAGGACGTAGTCGTCGCGAGTTGGCGCGTCATCATATATGGGACCTAGCACCAAATGAGAAGACACAATAGAGGTAGAGGTTAAGTCGTTATAAATCATAGTGGCCTCACATGCCCTATCAACTATCACACTCTCTCTATGTGGTGGTTCACTCACTTCCTCAAAATAGGTGCACTCAATCTCACGTATGGTGGAGTCACTCATCTCACTCAAGTGGTGGGGGTTGTGGCTCTCCTCACATGGGAATTGTGGCAACACATCATATATGTGGCTAGTGGTGAAGTCACTCTCACTCTCAATATGGTGGCTAAAGTCACTCAAGTCATCATACGTCGCCGTGGTCAAGTGAAATACTCAACCATCTCATCGCCGTCGTCATGGATGAAGGCCAAGATGGCACATCATCACTCGCCTCCTAAGATGGAAGCATCATCCTTGCTCGCCACCTTGTCGCTTGCCTCCAAAGCTTGGTCCTTGAAGGTCTCCGTAGTCGTACTTGTCGCCGCACCATCTTGAAAAAGAGTCAAGGTAGACTCGGCATCATCAATGCCACAAAGAGGGATGGCGGTGAAGTCGCACTTGGGAGCATCGTCTTGGAGCTTGTCGGGCTTGGACATCATGGTGGTACTAGCCTCATGCTTGTCGTAGAGCTTGGTCGCCGCGAAGTGTGCTTGGGGTGGAGAAGCCTTGGCCTTCATGAGTTCTTGTTCCGCCTTGAGAGCACCAATGTAGTAGTCGTCAATGGACTTGTAGTTCTCGAGGAAGATAGTCTTGGAGATGTCGTTGTTCAATCCCATCATGAAGTGGAACTTCATCGAAATGGGGTCGTCCACGCCGGCTCGTCGCAAGGCAATCTTCATCTCCTTGAAGTACTTGTCGATGGGCTTGGATCCTTGGATGGTGTTCTCCAATTGGCGAAGAAGTTGTTCCGTGTAGGTTGGAGGCACAAACTCTCGCCGCAAAGCTCTCTTCGTCTTGGGCCAACTCATGTCGTAGTACTCCAAAGGTGTGTGAAGCCACCAAGTTGAGGCGTAGTCGTGGAAGTTTCTTGTGGCGCATTTCACTTGATCTTCGGGAGGAACTTGATGTAGCTTGAGGTATTCGTCCATTAAACGCTCCCACTCGAGGTACTCCTCGGGTTCTTGAGTCCCATAGAAAGGAATTGCATGGTCGACGTCGAGGTCGTAGTAGCTCGTGGAAGTCGCAGACTTGAGCTTGGGGAGCTTCTCTTGGCGCTTGATCATGAGGTTCTTGTTGGCAAAGATGCCGTATGTCCGTAGGCGAAGATGCCTTGAAGTCGCTTGGCGAAGATGCCAAGGGAGATGGTGAAGTCTTTGAGCAGTTGTTGGTGTAGAGCTCGTGACCTTCACGTTCTTGTTGGTGATGGTATCGATGCCGATGTGATCTTGCCGGAGATGGTAGCTCGAAAGCATGTGCTGTTGAACGTCTTCTCGAAGATGAGGAAGATCGCTTGTAGGACTTGATGAGGGCTTTGATCTCCTCCATTTGAGCTTGCATCTTGGCGTCAGAGTTGTTGTTCGTGGCATCGAACTCGTCGTTGTTGTTGTAGACCGAGGGTGAAATGACATGCCTATCCATCACAAGACTCGAGTAGAGGTGAGTAGGAAATGAGATAAACAATACCAAGTTACCTTTTCCCAAAGTTGAGGATGTATCCCGTTTCACTCAATGTGAGATGAAAGAATAGTGGAATTGGTACCGGACTTGTTCACTCACACCTATCAAGTAAAGCTTATGGTAGAGCTCGGTGAGGATAGTGGCACAAAAATTTGATGCAAAATGTTAGCAAGAGTCAATAATGTTGAAAGAGATTCACAAATTCACAAGCGAAACAAGTAGACCAAAAGCAATATGTGGCACACGGAAACACACACACGGATAGATAAATGGGGTCGTGCAACCAAGGAATGAGCACAAAATGTGGAATCCACGGAAAACGCTCGTGTTGCACAACTCAAGAGAGACGCTAGCACGATTGCTCAATAGGCGGATACGACACTTGTGCACAACCTATAAGATGCAGAATGGATAAACTTTCTATCCCAAGTATGCTATGTATGTATGGTTCCCGGTGTTTCTCTCAAGATGATCGGATATGATACCATATGATATATTGTGATGCTATGGCTATTGCTTACAAGCTTCTTTGCTCTTTCTCTTTTGCTTAAAAGCTTTTTTTTCTATGTATGGACACTTTGCACAATGCACAAACCAAGATAGCAATTGTGTATATGCGGGAACAAACTTGTGACACAATGGATGATATGATACCAATATGATATGGTATGTATGGAATGGGAAGTATGATCACTAATGTGCACAAGTAACGTTGCCGGCAATACTCAAATGGCTAGTCTCGATAGGCAAGTAACGCAAAATGGGATAAGGGGTTATCAATGCAATTGCAAGGGTAATATACAATGGTGTCGTCGAGGGTACCGTCCTTCGCGATGATGAGTGGCGGTGTTCTTGATGTCGAGCCGTTCCTAGTTAGCCGAAACACCCTAGGAAACGGAAAAACCGCAAACTCAAAATCTCAAAGGCAAATGTCAAATGGTGGTAGCGGAAAGCGGTGGTGGTTTGCACTTGGCAATGTGGAAGTGGAATGATGGGCTATACACGTGTCGGAGTTGAAGTTGCCATCCCTAAGTAGCCGAAACACCTTAGGAGACACAAGCCACAACTCAAAAGCTCAAACAAAATTGGGTTAAGTTGGGGTGGAAGTGTATGGAGGGTAAGCCTATGCGGAAGTGGTAGTGGTGGTTGAAGAAGAAGCAATCGTCCCTAAGTAGCCGAAACACCTTAGGAGACTCGAATCACTACTCAAGCAACCACATATACAATGGGGAACAAAATTGGTTAGGTTGCGGAAGTCGGAGGTGGAGTAGTGGATGATGTGGTGGAAGCCCTAGGCAAACTTGCCAAATTTCACAAAATTTGATGGAGTCAAATGATGTTGGTGGTATTTTTGTTGGAAGGGGGATATCAATAGCTTCAACGAGCTAAAGAACGTCAAAATCAGAGTTCGGATGAATTAGTTATGGACAAAAAAAAATCAGCCGAAAGTGATATCTACAGGTAGCGGACGTCCGGAAATAAAGGATGTCCGGTGGCCGGACGTCCGGTGAGCTCGGAAATCCGCTAATTTCGGTTCGGGTTAGGGGTTCCGGTCGTCCGGAAAAGGTCGGACGTCCGGTGCTTTGTGGGGGTCCGGACGTCCGTAAATCGTCGGTCGTCCGGTGGGTCGGGGTCAACGCGAAATTTCAGATCCGGTACGCGATTTTGGGCGGAAATTGGGGATTTCGGGGTCAAAATTCGCGGGATTTTGTGGATGAAAGATGGGGAAACTTGGGGAAATGCTAGATCCACTCGAAACCAAGCAAGTCCATGGATCAAATTCAACAAAACTTCATCTAACCAACAAATCACAAAAAAAATTGGGGCTATTTTTGGTGGGGATTTTCGAAATTTAGGACGAAATCAAACAAAAGAAGGCTAGAAAACGGTGGGAGGGACTCCAAATATGTGATGAACGTGGCTCATGATACCATATGATACAGGGCTAACCCGGTGTAGGCCGATCTTTCACGTTTGGAGTGGGATCCCTCGAAGAACACGATGAACACGGCGAAGAACGGGGAGAAATCACAAGGGGAAACACTCAAGAACAAGTCCAATCACACATCCTCTAGACAATCAAACACACAAGATCACAAGGTACATGAACAACAAAGGGAAATATACAAGGTAAGGTTCATCTCCAAGAGGAGGTCTTGATGATATCCTAGACGGATCTTCCCGCAAGGGGGCCTTGATGATATCCCGCAGGATCTTCTCACATGGAGGTCTTGAACTCCATGGGAGTGGTAGTCTCTCTCTCTCTCAAGAGTAGAGGTAGGAGCAAAGCTCACCTAAGAATGAGCTATCACTTTGCTACCCTAGGGAAGGAGGTGGAGGTGGTCTATTTATAGTCTTAGTGCAAATGGGGGTGAAGTGAAGGGGTACATGGGCGGCCGGATGTCCGGAAGACGTCGGACGTCCACTCGATTTGGCTCGGACTCAGGAGTGCCGGATTTCCGGAGGGGCCCGGTCGTCCGGTCGTCGGTCGTCCGCTGGCGTCGGACGTCCGCTCATTTGGCTCGGGTGCGGGATCGCCGGTCGTCCGGTCCGGGCCGGTCGTTCGGTGGATCTTCAGGCGCCGGACGTCCGGACCCGACCGGTCGTCTGGTGGCTGGAGCTTCTTCGACAACTCTTCATCTTGCGTCTACGTTTCCAGGCTTCCCTCGCGGATGGTGTAGTTGTTCCTTGGCGCTTGCACTCCTCCTCGTCGTCCTTAGTGTTCCGACAATACCTATGCATGCACACGAGTGGAGTGTCAAGTAGTATACCATCCTCGAAGGGGTCAAGTGAGCACGTGTAAAGGAGAAGATTCACCTTTATGTATGAGAAGTAGAGGTCGCACGTGTCATTTGCCAAACGGACTCTTGACATGGTGATGACCGTAGGATGCTCCGCATCACTTCCACTCTTGTGCAGCTTGTCAAAGGTCTTCGTTCTCAGGCCTCACAACACTTCAGCATTTGCCCTCTCCGCTTGGCCGTTGCTCCGGGGGTGCGCCACGGAAGGAAAATAGACCTTGCTGCCGAGGTCTTGAATGTATTGCATGAAGGTGTTGCTTGTGAACTGCGTGCGGTTATTGGTGATGACTCTGTTTGGCACACCAAAACGGCAGACTAGTCCTTTGAAGAACTTGACGGCTGACTGTGCTGTCACCTTCCTCACTGGTTCCACCTCCGGCCACTTTGTGAACTTTTCAATGGCAACGTACAAGTACTCAAAGCCCACGACAACATGGGGGAAAGGGCCCAGTATGTCGAGCCCCCAGACCAAAAATGGCCAGGAGAGAGGGATTGTTTGAAGGGCTTGAGCTGGTTGATGAAGCTTCTTCGAATGGAACTGACACACTTCACACTTGGTTACTAGTGTCGTTGCATCCTGGAGGGCGGTGGGCAAGAAGAAGCCTTGCTGGAATGCCTTGCCGGCAAGGGACCTTGACCCTATGTGGGAGCCACATATGCCACCATGTATCTCTGCCAACAGCTCCAGTCCTTCCTCCCGGGGGATGCACTTCAATTTCACACCGTTCGGTCTTCTTCTGTACAGGACGTCATCGACGAACTGGTACAAGGCAGACCGACAGGCTACTTTTTCCGCTTCTTCCTGCTCCTCAGGAAGTTCCCCTATCTGGAGGAAATGGACGGTATGCCGTGCCCATGCTGGAGCTTGGGGCTCGATGGCAAGGACCAAAGGCATCTCTTCCCCAATGGGGGCAGCCGTCTCTACGGCCAGGGCTTGGCGCCCTGCCGGAGCCAGCTGTCCCTTGGCAGGCTCAGGATCTGCGGCAACACCCTTGCCGGTAGCCCCTGGGGGCTCGGCAGGAAAGTACTTGTCGGGGCCTGACTTCCTCCGCTTGTTCTGCTCTGTTGATGGCTCGACGGATGGTTGAGTTAACCGAAGCAAAAAGGTACCTAGTTCCACAGGTAGCTTGAATGCAGCGCGCTTTGACAGGTAGTCCGCGATGTCGTTCTCCGCTCGGGAATGTGCTCTTCTTGTATACCGTCGAAGTGCTCCTCTAGTTTCCTCACCACATCTACGTAGGCCTCCATCAACGGACTCTGATAATCCTTGTTAACTTGTCTGACGACAAGCTGTGAATCACCCCTGACGATGAGCTTTTTCACCCCGAGGTCCGCCGCGATCCTGAGACCGGCAAGCAGCCCCTCGTATTCAGCAGTGTTGTTTGTGGACATCTCCCTGGGAAAGTGCATCCGGATCACATACTTGAGGTGCTCTCCGGTGGGTGCGACAAGCAGCACACTGGCACCGACGCCTTGCAGCGAGAAAGCCCCATCAAAGTACATGATCCAGTCGCGGTTTGCTTCCTCACCAGGGAGAGCGGTCACCTGAATTTCTTTGTCGGGCGTTGAGGTCCATTATGCAATGAACTCCGCCAAGACTCTGCTCTGGATTGTCGAGGTACTTTCAAACTTCAACCCAAAGATCAACAACTCCAAGGCCCATTCCACAATCCTTCCGGTCGCATCTGGGTTGTGCAGTATCCGTTGCAACGGGAGGCAGGTGTCGACAGTGATCTCGTGGGCTCATTCTCGAAGAACTTGGCGTTGGTCGCGGCGGGTCCGTGGGTCAGACGACGCTATGGAAATATTATCACAAGCGTCATCACGAGGGACCGACACCCGCGGTGGCTGGCGCGGAGGAGGAGAGTGCACCATGGCTACCGCACCCCCAGCCCTTCCACTGCTGGCATGCGACCGACCCGAAGGCCCCGCCGGTCGCAGATCATCTTTATTGGCGACGGCGACGAGCCTCCGGATGGTGGCTCTCCACTCGTCGAGCTTCTCCGCAGCAGCAGGGAAGTCGAGGATCGGCTGCGCGCGCCCCAAAGCTTCCGGTGGCGTGGGTGGCGGTGACAGCTGCGTGGACCATGGCGTGCTTCAACTTCTAACTATGTTAGAAGGGGCTCTACCACGGCCCAGCCGATGCGTGCCATTTTTGCCAACACTTCGGTGAGCATGCTGGACTCCTTCGTCCCGCAGACGGTGCACAGGGCTCTTCCCACGGCGGTGTCCAGGGTCTCCAGCGTGGTGGCGCTGCTCGTTGCGCGCACCCTAGGAAGAGCGCGCTGTGGGCCCCGGCGTGGGCGTCTTGGAGGCTGATGTGCCGCCCGTGGGTGGCACAACAACACTCCTGGAGGGCCCCGCGCCGCCTGCTGGGGGCCCAGCACCGTCTTTGGATTTGGCAGCATGCGGCCCGTCGCCTGGCGCACGAACGACGCTGCTCGCCAGGCTCTGACTGCTAGAGCGATGCTGGTGCTCGCAGACCGCGGCCCGGGTCCTGTCCGCGACCGGCCCGCTGTTCGCTCGCGCTGGCACGGGCCGTTTGGCTTCCGACGAGCCGATCGCCGTGATCGTTTCTTCTTGGGAGCCATGGCGATGAAGAACTGCTTGGCTAACTACTAGACTAGATTCTCACAATTGCGTGCCCCCTACCTGGCGCGCCAAAGATGTTGGTGGGAAACGACACCTATGGGATCACAAGAATCCCTACTACGGTTGCCGGGGCACGGGGTTGTGAGAAGAGCAGGATTAACAGTGAGCACAAGGATCATTTGCCCAGGTTCGGGCAGCGAGGATACGTAAAACCCTAGTCCTGCTTTGGTGGATGTATTGAGTGTTCTTGAGCTCTTGAACTAGCTATGGTGGATGTGTAGTTCAAAAGAGCCGAATCCCCCTCCAGTATGCCGTGGGCCTCCTTTTATAGTCGAAAGGGGCTGCCATAGTGGCACACAGGAGGTGGAAAGGCCTACGGTACTATGAGCATATCGCCCGTATAACAGGACAAGACGCATTTAATGCGCAACTTAGGTGTCCCTTAGCTTTATTGGGGACGTGAATGAGGCCCGTCCCTTCCGCTGCCGCCTCACCCTGCTTCGACACGCGCCCAGGCCAGCGGTGCATGCAGTGCCATGTAGGCAGGCAGGCAGCTGAGGTGGTGCACTGGTAGGATCTTCAGGAAGATCTGCATGCCACCACGCAGGTGCTTGATGAGTTGGCGTAGAGGCCGCCCGTCGCCACGCAGGTGCCTGCCCAGCTGGTTGAGCAAGCAACTGCTTGGGGACGGCGGTGGAGTCTTAGTCGACGCAGGCCTGGCTGTTGACCCGCTGGCGCCCTCGGCAAGGGCCTTGCCGGGGGCCCGGCAAGGGTCTTGCCGTGGCGTTGCAGCCGTCCTCGGAAAGGCGCTTGTCGGGGGTCTTGTGGATCTCCTCGGCAAGGATCCCGCCAAGGGTCGTCGTCTTCTGGTTCTCATCTGATCTCATATTTTATGGTCTTGACAATTGCATGCCACCACGGAGGTGCCTCCCGATCCCTAGTTCCAATGTGGTTGGTTGAGTTGGAACCCGTAAGCTCAAGGGTGGCTCGCTCTGTTTGCATCGGGCAAGTCGCCCCGGCAAGGCTCTTGCCGGGGCCGCGGAGGCTACCCCAGCAAGGGCCTTGCCGGGGGAGTCCACCTTGCCCTCTTGCTCTTTGATTTTTGGTCTTGGCGTTTCCTTGGCCATCTTGTGCTTCGGCTTCTCTCCGACTCCCTTCCTCTTCCCTGCTTAGTGTGGTTGTGGCGCGCGGCTCCGACTGCCCGTTCTCAAGTAAAGGGGTACAAAGGTGTGCCCCTACTTTTGTACACCGACAATTGGTATCATAATAACAAGTCATATCATCATCGACCATACAACTTCTACTTGATACCACATCATCATCATAGTCATCTCACCAATCCTACTTAGTTGTTCTTAGCACATGTTCATGAGTATTATTAACTAGGACCTACTACCTTCTCTTAGGTAAAATAGCTTAAAACAAGATAGGCCCTGACTCTCCATTATGGAGAATGGAGATTATCCTGTCTTCAATTCTTGCCTTTCGCACAATGTTGCTTCCAAGTACCTCCTTACGACTGTCCATACATTTTTTCCATTCTTTGATTTTCATGTCTCCACTTGTTTTAGAAATCCGATATGGACATGTGAGATTTGTAGGATGACTTGGCCGTATGTTCAAAACATCAAGGCGACCATTCTGATACATCAGATGAGGCACACAATCATTCAGGATTTTCTGTTGAAAAACATAGTAATAACTTCATAGTTAGCAATGTAGTTAAGTTTTAAAAGAATTTATGCAAAAGATGCACGGATGTAGTAATACTAAAAAAATCTTACCATGGCATCTCCATGGATGTTACCATAGTTCACCACGTGCACTAGTGGCACGTATTCACCATAATGTGGAGGAGTTTTATAATCGACATTGTAATTCTCAAGATCAGTACAAAATGCGACCAGATGATTTTTCTCCTGATAAGTTAACTCAGAGCCATCGGTGTAGTAGGTCCTGTCTACCATGTTCCGCACATTTTTTGAACAATGAAAATAAGTTGTCAATGGAAATAAGATGTCAACTATTTTGAAATGAACAATATAAATTAGTTAATAACTATGTTTGAGAAACTCACATAGCGGTAGAGCTGGAAGCGTATCAACAAGGACCCAAATGTCCATATTGTCTTGGTCGATGTCAGGATCACTAAGATCCGTGGTGACAAGCATACTCTCATAAAAACCATACATCTTGCAAAGTGCTTCCCAATTTTTGCAACCAAAATGGGTTCGCTCTCAGAATTATACAGATTTACTTCAAAATCCATACCATGATGAGTCCTTAGGTGAATTTTCTTTGTTTAAAAATTTTCATGGTCTTCAAAATTCATCCTCTCCAAGACATAGCGTCTTGCATGGCATGGGATAATCTACTCGAATTGTAAAAGATGAAAATTACATGTTGAAATAGTTGAAGTCATGCTTAATTACGAAAAAAACACTTGTCATCGTTGCGTACAGTTTCAACATCGAAGGTCTCCTGGAGCTTAATGCTGAAACGCTGATCTTCATCCAGGTGAGGCCTGTCGCACAGACCTCGGTCGTCGTTGCACCAGCTGCACTCCCCTAGGAGACTTTCGTCGTCCGATGAACACATTTCCTATGTTCATAATTCAAAGATTAAACTTGTACAATTTAATATATGTACTACAAAAATTAAATTAGATCATTATTATTCATCACGGATTGACTATCGGTCTGTCGAGTCTTTTTCTTGAAAACTCTCAGCTCGCGCGGTGTATACACTCCGTTAGTGATGGTAGATCCTCCTTTCGTTCCCGAGTGCATTACACCAAAATGTCTAGCACACGGGAACGAAGGAGAAGCGACCCCCATGACAACAGTCCGGATTTTTCGTCCTCTCATATGTGGTGGAGACTCTCACACACTGATTCCTCTCTGACATTTGTGACCGTCGGTGATGGTCGTTACTCCTCCTTCCCCTAGTGCATAACAAAGGTCTAGCACCCGGAGAAGAAGGAGAAACGACCCCGCATAACAAATCGGGCTTCTTCATCCTCTCTCATATATGGTGGATACACTCCTTCACTGATTTTTCGACCTTCGGTGATGGAGCCTCAACAGACTTAAAGTCAACCCGAAATGTCGTTTAATTATTTTTCTAGAAAATCCATGCCACTCGATATTTCCTATATATTCTAGCACAAGTCATGCCAGAATTCACGAAAAAATACGGCATGATCTTTGCTAAAAAAGGACATATCGAGCGCCTGAAATTTGCCGGAACGGAAATTAATCAACACTCCGGCAAAACATAGGCCACTATAGGAGGTGTAACCTGCAAACACGGCCGGCCACTTGGGCAAGCACATATCCTATTTGAGCAACGCAACATATACATGTTTATATCTACATCATATGGGCAAGCACATATCTAAACCGTAAAATAAATTACTATTCATTCAATAAGCAAAACTAAATCATCTCTTTCGTCCGTACATCGTCGAATATTATCACTAATAGATCTCGAATAGTATCATACATATAACATCACTAATACAACAAAAAACCGTAGCAAATGATGGGTATCGGCGCGGGCGGTGGACACCCAAAGAGAAGGAACCATCACAGGATCATAGCTCCAGTGAGATCCCTGAAGAACCTCCCAGGTATTGGAGAACCTTCCCTCCAACACAACCATGTAGCGATGGACGTGCTCGTCCTCCTCGCTGACACGGTGACCTACCACCTCCGCGGGGGTCCTCAAGCCTCCGCACCGTCACTGGCCCACGCGACCGCCACCAAAGAAGGTTCGGGTCAACGATGGGCTGGCTCCTCACCAAGTTGCGCCCCCGGAAGGTAGCACCTCCCAGTACCAGCCCGGCGGAGCCTAGTCCCGGACATGGCTCCTCAGCAAGCCCAGGCCTCCTCCGCCGAGTCGACGACGAGGATGCGAGATAGGCATCGTCGACGTCTATGCGGGAATAATTGGTTTAACTAAAAATATAAACTAGTTCTATTAATTTTCTTACTAAAAATAAACTATCTCTATAGTAAAATTTTAATTAGATCCTCAAATCTCATATACCTAAATTTTCTTCCTAAAAATAAACTAGTTTTATTAATTCAACTAGTTCAACTGAGCACTTACTACAAATAAAATAAACTAGTACTTACTAAAAATAAACTAGTTTAACTAGTTCTATTAATTTTCTAACTAATTCTATTAAACACTTACCGAAAAACAATAAAAAAACTATATTGAATTTTTTCTATAAACTAAACACCACTGCCCTAAATTAGCATCTACTTAATTAGTTACCTAACATACTTCCCTAACTAAAAAACATCTAAGTTAACTAACTAAATTCACCTAAGTTAATTAACTAAATTCACCTCAGTTACCTAACCTAATGAACTAAATGGAGGGAGGAGGAGTACCTCACGGTGGTGGAGGAGGCTGTCGGGGGAGGAGGCCGGCGCAGGGAGGAGGCCGGCGGGGGATCAGAGCCGGCGCGGGCGAGGGTGGCCGGCGGGGGAGGAGGCCGGCGCGGGGGAGGGTGGCCGGCGGGGGAGTAGACCCGGCACGGGCGAGGGCGGCCGGCGGGAGAGCTCCGGCGCGGGGGACGACGGTGCGCGGCGGCGACGACGGCAGAGAGAGGCGAGTGAGTGTGTGACGGCGGGGGAGTGAGTGAGAGAGAGAGAGAGAGAGAGAGAGAGGTCGAGAGCGGGCCGTTGGGCTGGATAAAGAGCCCGTAGTAGTAGTGCTTATATGTAGAAAGCGCTACTGCTACGTTTGGTAGCAGTAGGCTTCATACATAAAAGCGCTACTCCTATGCCTGGCCTGCCGGCAACGGCCTGGCAATTGTAGTAGTAGCGTTTTTTACTAAAACTGCGCTACTGGTAAGTGTATAGTAGTAGCGCTTTTTATGAAAAGCGCTACTAATAAGTAGTAGCAGCGCTTTATTATAAAAAGCGCTACTAATAAGTAGTAGCAGCGCTTTATTATAAAAAGCACTACTATTGTGCTACTGTCTAAGCATTTTCCTATTAGTGTGTGGTACAGTTGGGCTTGTGTTTGTTGTCGCTACTGATATATCTGATTTAACAAGTACCACTACCTTTTCCAAATACCTAGCATGATGCAAAATGGACGTATCAGACACCACCCGTGCCTCCGCACGGATTGACTGGCTGGACCGAGCGTGGCTCACACGCGAGCAAGCTACTGTGCTAGCCTTTGCTCGAGCCAGATGGCTAGCCTTAACGCAGCACGCGCGAGCAAGCCACCGCACCAACTTACCATCTTAGCTAGCAAACATTGCAGACAAGAAGCTGGATGCATCCAGCAGGGTGTGTGCTAGCTTGGCTAGCTAGTGATTGCGAGTGCCGCACGGAGTTGGCACCCGGGTTGCCGCAAGATGGGCTCCGCGCCGCAGGCGCTTTTGCCATCGCCTTCTGCCAGCGGCGGTAGCTGCATCCCATAGCCGACGATGACTAGGTGGATGGACCGGAGGTAGGAGGTCACTCGGGGATTCTTTTCCAGACTGACATGTAGGTCCCACAAGTCGTAACGCCTAACTTGACGGTCAAATAGATGACGTTGACTTAAGGGGTGACATGGGTTGAAACGTGCCTATAATGGCACTTGGTAGTTTATTGCGACCAATTAAGAAAATTTTGGTATGTTTTTGCTATTTTTTTTATAGAGTAGTGGTCTCTTGGTAGGGCTGGGTGGAAAGTGGTAGTTTCTTGGTAGTGGTTTCTTGTAAGGAACAATGTACTAGCGACAGAAGGCAATTCTAGGTTGCGTTATACTACTAGTGGTTTCTTGTGGGTTTGATCCCGGCTGAATGCACGGCGGCCTTTTTTTTAATATTTACCTCATTGCGAGCCAATATTGTACACTGGTAGTTTGACTTTTGAAGTCAAATGGACGTGTCGCACCACAATGTGGGTGCACTGGATAGCCCAGCCACGTGAACGGGTTTTCCCTCCCATCATCTCGTGGCTCGCGTACTAGAGTAGTACTAGTACTACTGCGTAAAGTAGTAGCACTCATGTATATCAATTCACACCGTGCAACGTTTCTCGTCTGCGTGCTCCCCCTAGCCACAGCTCGCTTGCTGCTTCTTCATCAGCTACAATATTTAAACTAGCGCTCCCAATTAAGCCCGAGGAGCGGGAAAAGCCTGGTGCGGCATTGGGAACTGTGCAATATGGCTCTGTACGTAAAGTGCTACTACTACTCTATAGCTTGTGGCGTTGCACGCATGGATTTCGCTCCATTATCGGCTCTAAAGTCCATAAAAAATTCCTCTTGACATGATTTTTCTATTTTGAAACGGAGGCAAAAGCTTTGCCTCATCTCATTCATTACACCTCTACAAATGGAAGCGAAAAGCCTAGTATTGTTGTACCAAAGAACTCAAATGTTCTACCCCCGCAGTGACCGTCGCTGATAAACAAGCTGTTTGTGTGTGCGTGAGAGAAGCGGCTGAGTAGGCCAGCAACGCGCTTGAATAGAGCACGGAGAGTATGCACTATGCAGTTGTACTTTCCCTCCACTGATAGTATAGTGATGGTTCTAGAGAACAGTAGTACCCTCCACTTGAGACTGTAGCTCCTTGGCCTTGAGATGCAAGAGTTCAAAACTAGTGCACTATAGAAGTACTGTACATCACAGTACTAGTTGAGAAAGTACTACTGCTACAGTACTACGTATAGTAAATAATAGCCGCACCATCGCACTACTACTATGCGTGCCCGCATAACTTCCTTGATGAAGGGACGAGGCCATGCGGTTACACTCTTATCTCCTCCTCACCAATTCCCCTCCCCTCAAAGAGACCAAGGCAGTTCATCGCTGCTGCCATCGATTCGCCAGATGGTTCTCCTCCTCGTCGGGGCTGGGAGACCTTGGGCGACAATCCTTTGGGAGAAATCGCACGCCGCTCCAACCTCATCACCGTATCAAGACTCGGTGCTTCCTACACCAACTATTTTAAGATGGTACATAAACAGGCTTGGGAAAAGGCCATGCTTGTTGGTCTTCCATGCGTTCTTGAGCAGAAGGTTATTATTGTATGAGACAATCCATCGAACAGTCTACCATTACCTCGTCGTGGTTGCACGTTGACTGCGCTAGAGTTGCCGACGTTGAGAGGGAGTCGGATTTTGTCCGTTGAGCAGGTCAGTCATGGAGTTTGATCATGTAGTGTATATTCTAAATATAGTACTTAGTTATTCCATCCCGTAATTTCTCCGCTGCCCACCGTCTTATATATAGGTCTGGGTTGGTGCCAATGGAGATTGGCTTGCATACCTCTGGACGAATACCACCATCATTTTGCACAACATCCACATCAGTGGGGCCGTTCCTGTAGAACCGTTCTCCACCATGGGGATCAGCCTTCCGGACTGGCTGGGCTTGAATACGTATGATGATGCCTACATAGATTGAAGAAATAGCAATTGCGGACCCGCCGACAAAGCAATGCAGCTATGACGATTACTATCTCATCGCGGTGTTCGACATAAGGATTTCCATCAATGCAAATGGCAGTAACGGCAGAGGCTGGCACATGTTGGCCCCCGTAGATTTGTACCCCTACACGTTCGAAGACGTCGTGTGCCATGTAGGCCGCATCTTCGTGGTGACAAGCTAGGGGACTTGTTTCATTTGGTTGCCATCCTATGGTACGGGAGATTACAAACAGAATGCACAAACCATCATTTGCATCCCTAACAGCATTCCATTATCTTGCAGGGACCAGTCATCCCCCTATCAAAATTGGATCACCGGTCCTGGATGTGCATTTGCATCCGTGATTCGGTCTAACCTGGAACCTTGTAGCTGACTTTGGCATATTAGGATCAACTATCTTAGCAGTCGTTACCCATGGTACCACTGATGTGCAACATGGTCACACGATCTACCACGATCGGACCGTCACCATCTACCCAGGTATTCCATTTTCTCATTGTTGTGTGTTAGAGTAGTAGTACTTGTTAGTTCTTTTCTTTTCTTGACTGGGACATGTTTACTAGTACTACTACTACAATTTGGTATTAACTTTTTTTAACACTCTCGCCTTGTCTTTCATTGTAGTAGTAAGGAGTACTAGTACTTTTCACCTTGGAGGACGCGTATAGCTAGCTAGGCCCTTGAAGACTTGAATCCACTAGCTCCGAAATTTTATTTCCATGTCTTACTATCTCATCCATGTAGCCAGGAGTGGCTATATATAATAAGTCAGTTATTTTACTTCCTCTATACTGGAGTAGTACTACTTGTTGCACAATATTACTGACCACCAAATTTGAGCACAACATTATCATGCATGGCCCTTGACCATGTACATCACCATGTGTCCAGGTCGGAGATGCCGCGTGTACCAGATGAATGCGACCGAGTTCGACCCCCATGATGCTACGTGGGTGCCAAGGAACACTCTGGGAGGGTACTCACTTTTCATTGGGGACAACTACCCCATTGTGAAGCAGATGCCACCTTCCATGCACGACACCGAAGGCCTGCCGTTCATGAAGCATGGTTGTGTCTTTAGTGTGCACCGCCGGATGAACGACATGTCGGGACATTCTATGCCTGATTTATGCCACTTTAGCTTGGATGAGTCTCCATCGTGTGGAACCAGACTAGAAAGCTGTGAGAATGATTCCCGTTGCCCACCACTATGGATTGTGCCATCTATAAAGAACACCTGGGACTGGAACTTGGAGGAGGACATGGACATGGAGCCCATATATAACGTGTAAGTGGAGAATGGTAAATTGTGAATGGTAGCATTGTAAATATATGTAGAGAGTAGAGTAATCGTGCACAAATTTATCACATGAAGTGGAGATGAACTTGTATGGCATGCTGGCATTTGTCCTTTAGAATTTATTACTAGTAAATGTGTTATGTGTATGTGCAACTTGTGTGGCTATTGCACGGGCTCCAACACGCTCTATGAGAAAAAAAGGCGGCACAACTTTGGTTATAGGTGACGTGGCAACATCATATAGTAGTGATCGTTTGCTATAGTTGTAGTACTAGGATGACAACTCGTATACACCTTGCGCTTGGTTCTTTGCCTCTTCGGGAGGTTCAATAGTTCGTACTCCTGTGAACCTTGCACTTGGCTCTTCACCTCTTCGGAAGGTCCAACAATGGTGATACTACAATACAATATGCTTCTGGCAATCTGATACCAAATGAACTGTTGCACGTCCACCGCGAGGGAGAGGGAGAGGGAGAGGGTGTTGTAGTCAAAACCATCTCCTCGTCCTGCGAGCCATCGTGCACGTGGGCGAGAGAGAGGGCGTATGTGTCTGTAGTAAGCAAGCTTCTCCTCGTGCTGTGAGCCACCGTGCATGGGCGAGGGAGAGGTCGTAGTAAGCAAGCTTCTCCTAGTTCGGCGAGTTGACGGGACACATCAAAGTAGTAGTAGTCCATACCGCATCCTTTCTGATTAATATGGCTTAATTTGAAACGAGAAAAACACACTGGCGGCCAATGTATGTAACAATACTGTCAGGACCCCGATCCTAAGTCACACCGATCTAGCATGTAACACATCATATCACTTTCCGGCCTCACGCACGGTATTCCCACGGGTGTCGCCTTACCATGTCCCGGGACCGTTTGCGTCTTTTGGCTCACGTATATGATAGTGTCGCTAGCATCCATATGACAAGGAACCCGGGCCGACATGGCTAGTCGTGAACCCAAAGCGGCGCTAACCTATGGGGACAGGCATACATGAATCACATCGAGCATGTCGGTCATCAACGTATATATTCGGGCTGTAACCTTTGGGCTAACAGACTCCGGTATCGGGCTGTAGCAGGCTAGGCAGGACTCCGAATACCACCGCGTGACATTTCCCGAAGGACGGACATAAGGAACGGTGAAACACATGCCGCCAGTCCAAGTGTCCAAGCGGTAGTGCTGGGCTAGCAGGACTCGGTGAACCGGGCAGAAGCGGACTACTATCGCTCGAAGCACGAGACTACATTTCCCCATATGAGAGGCTGCCAAGGATAAACAACTAGTTTGTCGGATCCCACACATACCAAGCATTTCAAACATACACACATTATGCTCGATATGCGTAAATAGGACGTGGCATCACAACATAACTCTACGACTCAGATATTATTCATTAGGCTCCGAGGAGCGAGATATTACAAACATGGGTCTCATGACCCAACACTCAGAGCATACAAGTCAAAGCACAAGCGGAAGCTAATCATGTCTGAAAGTACGCATAACTATAAATGAAAAAGGCCGAGAAGCGACTATCTACCGAGATCCTGCCGAGGCACAAGATCGTAGCTGAGGTAACAAGCTAAACGTCAAGTCCAAGCGGAACTACTAGCGAGACCGACGTCTCTCGCAAAACATAAAATAAGCAAACGTGAGTACAATTGTACTCAGCAAGACTTACATCGTAACTAACTACATATGCATCATTATCAAAAGGGGTGGTGGAGTTTGATTGCAGCAAGCCAGCTTTGACTCGGTGGCTATCCTGAACTACGACTGCAAGTAACTCTTTGGTGGTGGCGCTTTGCAGTCCACATATTCACCATATCAATACACCACTATGGACCCGCCTCCCGTCTTCCCTACGAGAACGCCATCCATAGCACTCACGCTTATCTTGCGCATTTTAGGGTATCCGCTTTCACTTGTCTATGAACCGATATAGGCAACCCGTAAGTCCTTTTCGTGGGCCGGCTATTCGAATAGATCATATTAAACCCTGCAGGGGTGTACTTCTTCACACACGCTCACCACTTACCGCCGTTTACGACATGTACTCGGCAACCTTCAAGCGGAAGCCCAACGTGGGTGTCGGCCACGGCCTACCTAAACACTCAAGTCCCTAGTCCAGGTTTATCGCCTATTCGGGTTCCATCCGCAGGAGTCCGCCGAGGTTTCCCATACAGCCCGAACGATGTGTGCAGGGTTCCCGAGATACCAAACGGGCACTCGGTACACCGGGCCACGGTGCCTACCGCAACACAACCCACCCTAAGGTCAGCGTTGCGGCCCCCAAAGATGCTACAAACACCGAAACTACTTGCAACTCCCGGACCGAGGACAAGGGTGGTCAAGAAGCCGAGAGGGTCCATTGGTTTCGGGCCCAATGCGTGGTAGTAATCATATCATGGATCACAAACACGTAACTCAGTTCACGAGGACGGCTGCAATGAGACAACCCACCATGTACTCCTACATGGCCTCTCACCGCTACCTTTACCAAATCGTGTTCACACACTTAGCTCTCACACAATAGGACATGTTCATAACAATTCCAATTCATTCCCGATGAATCGAGACCTGACTCAACTCTAAGCAAGAGCGAGCATGACAACAAGCATAAATGAGTAGGCACAACATGGCTCAAACAACTCCTACTCATGCTAGTGGGTTTCATCTAATTCTTGTGGAATGACAGTCATGCAGAGGATAAAGGGGTTCAGCTACCGCAGCAAGTGACACATGATTCGTTGTTGTCCTAATGCAGTAAAATAGAGCAGGAGCGAGAGAGTAGGATTGTATCGGAATGAACAAGGGGTTTTGCTTGCACAGCACTTCTGAAGATAATATAGTTCTTCATCGGTGTCATCGAACAATCGTTTAACATCGCTCTACGGAGGGACAATTACCGCAAACAAGAGAGAACACAATCAATGCAATGCACATTCACATGAATGACATGTCATATTAAGGTACTGAATTCACCTAATGCAATAATAACCCAAGTTAGTTGAAGTGGAATTCAAACAAGGTTGAACTCCAACTCCAAATGCTAGTTCATAAATTACCCTAATCATGATTCATCCTATTCAGTGAGGTTAACTTGTTCAAACATGCATGATCATGGCATAAACAGATTCTTCATATTTTTCTGATCATTTTCATATATAAATTATTTCCATCCGAAAGTTACGGTTGAATTTATATGATTTATTAAAGTTTAGGGCATTTTCTCGAATTTCCTGAATTAAAATAATTCCATCAGTTTATCACGTCAAGATGATGTCGCAGATGGCGTCATCAGGTCAACAGGGCTGGTCCGGGTCAAACTGGCAGTGGGTCCCACGTGTCGAGTAATTAACTTAATTAGATTTTAATTAAAACTAAACCTAGTTATTAAATGTATTGGGCCCCACCGTCATCGACTCAGAGAGTCAACCGGGCCCACCCGAGGTCAAAGTCCACGTCGGCTGCCGGCGTTTAGTCACGGGCGAGCGACGCCGGGCGCAAGTGCATTTTGCCGTTCCGCCACCAAAAGGGTCGGGGAGGGTACCTACGTGGAGCCGGGATGAGTTGAGGCTCTTGGTGGAGTGGCTTGAGCTCGGGGCCAGTCGGGATCGACGCCGGCGACGAGGTTGGCGGCCGCCGGAGTTCGGCCATGTGCGGGGTTGGGGTTGCGGCGTGCAAACGCAGGTTGAGGCGCTTAGCGAGGTTTCTCGTGATCTGCGGCGGACATGTTGGTCAAGACGGAATGACCATATGGTCGCCGGGCGACGCCGGCGACAAGCTCGAGGCGGCGGTGGGTTTCGGCCACGATGGAAACGATGGCTAGAGGAGGGGAACGAGTCGGGAAGAGGGGAAGCGACTCGGGCTCACCATGAGTGCGACGATGGCATCGGCGAGCTCGGGAGGCACCGGAGCCGACAATTTGTCGATGAAGTCCGGCGGGTCCGAGAAGGGGAAAGTGGCGGGCGGCGCCTCGGGGTGCTCCGTGTCGGGAGGCTCGGTGAGGAGGGGAGAGAGGCTCGGCGGAGCTCTCGGGGCATGCCGGGAGGAGAGGGGTGGCGGTGGCAGGCACGGGCGATCAGCGTCGGCGGCCGCGTTGATGGCGTCGTGGGGAGAGAGAGCAGGGAGGAGATGGTCCAGGAGAGAGGAAAGAGGACGAGGGGGTTCGGGAGGCGCGTGGCGTCTCCGGGCGTTGAGGGGTAGCCAGCAGGCGGTGGAGGAGGTGGCGAGCTCGGCTGTCGCCAGAAACCTCCTCTCGCCCTCTTGGCGCAGGTAGGCGACGAGCGGCGTGGCGGTTGGTGGGCTGGGCCACCAACCTGGCCAGCGAGGGGAGGGGGAGAAGGCTGGGCGGTTGGGCGCCAGTAGGTCGTGAGTTCTGCTCCTTTTATTGTTTTCTGCTTTCTATTTTCTGCTTTGTTTTAGTTTAGTAAAATACTAAACCATTTTATAAAATCCTGAAAATAGTTATGTGGGTAGAACTAAAATATACCAAACCACATAAAATGTTCCGTAATTATTGGACATATATTATTTATATATCAAATATATATCCAATGCAAGTAGTTATTGAATTAATTCAAAGGCCCAAAATAAAATGTTTGATCCTCCAAAAATATTGGTTTGAATTTTATTCTTGCCAATATTTTTTAAAGCTGAAAAGGAACATTTTCTTGGAACATTTGAAGCAATTTTTAAATGTTGATCATTTATTTTAAATGATTCCTGGGCTCTCAATTCCCCAATTCAAATTTAAAGGAAATTTTGACATGATGCATGGATGCAAGAAAATCAAGCTAGGGCTGATGCAGGGGCTGTGATAGCTCACCCCACTAAACAAGAATCTCACCGAGATTCAAGACGTGAGGTAAGAGGAAAAGGGAAGTCACAAACTATCACAATCTTCATGATCCATTTGCCCTTCTCGAAGATGTTGATTCACTCCATTATCTTAGTCTTGACGCGTCTTGAGATCTTCACCCGACACGACAATGTAAAGAAGGGGGAAACCTTACATGATTTGATCTTCACGAAGATCAAGTAAACATGATCGACTCACGGACTGAGACGGTGACACATCTCGAGTTGAGACACAAAACACATCGAGAGGGATGGAAGAAAAAAGGACGGGGTTTGATTGGTGGCAACAATTCCACGCTTAGAGATGGTGGATGGTGTCAAGGTGGCGAGGGAATATTTATCATGATCCCGTAACAGGACACCTCGAGAAGGGTGACGCAAGAACTATTCCCTTAAGTGGCAAAAAGAATTACTTTTGATCCATAGATAATTGGAACTCTTTATACCAGCCTAAGGCAATTCACAACGATCATTTGGTGGAATGCAAGAAATGGTACACCCGGACTAGAATGGATGATGTAGACTACCTTGTTGAAGACAACGCAATGGATGATTTTTGCTTATCGTCGGAGGTGGAGGGGACCCATGTTAAGTCCACTTTTGAGGATGAACCTGGACAAGAATTACTAAGAAGGCAGCCTATGGTGAAAAAGCACAAGGACGGTGCAAGCTGGGAACGAAATGCAACTGTTGGAATGTTCCAACCATCATATCTGCCTGAGATTCAGATCCGATTGGTAGTAGGATACTTCAGACTCAGCATGTCTGAAAAGAAAGTTTGCAACACAATTCGACGAGATGGCGTTGCGAGATTCTCGGGATATGAACTACGATAGCAGGCTCCAAAATATGAGCTGGTTCCGCTACAAACCTGTGAACACACTGTCTTAGACAAGCATGACCACATGGTAGTATTATAATACAACACTACCGAGTTCAGGTGGGGGAACCATCATCGAGGATATTGAAATCACTTCATAAGTCCGGATTAGCTCTTATGAAGGAACTTCTTCTCCTTGAACAAATCGATCGATTGGCTTGGGGTGCTAGGAATACATACGGAATGAAGATGATCGGTCTATCAAACCATAGAATACTTCGCACATGCATGACTGACTTGGAATGATTCCAGAGGAAGCAAAACAAACCTTTCTCAAATTCATGGCGGCAACTTACATCAGATGCACATGAACTAGAGGAAGTCACTACTTTCATCCAAACATATGCTTCATGAACGAAACACGAAGAAATGTTTACACAAGTTTCCAACACTAGGTTGATGTTCAACACGACTCATGGTGGAGACGAAATGCTACTGATGGGCTCAATAGCAACTCATCGAAATTTCCATATCACTGGACTTCCACCATCTTGTGAACACGGTGATAGCATTGGTCAGACCAAAAGATATAATGGTGTATGCTCGAGGGATCAACCACGAGTAAGACAACATTACGAATATCGTTGGTTCTGATTTGACTTGATAATGGCCCATACTCAAATCAAAGAATTGATAAGACGATAGGTCCAAAGAATCGATCACAGGAACCAATCGATGAAGATATCATCTTTCTTCAACACACACTACACAAGAATATCCCATTGGATCGAACTAGGTTAGGCAAGCTTTTATCTTCCAACTCTCCAAGTTGTTGTTTAGCTTAACCAACTAACTCAGGGGTATCCAACACAGATTCTTGGAGAAGGGTGGTTCACGGAAAACCAACTTGATCACGAGCCCAACATAACAGTCAAGAAACAACCCGGTAACACTTCCAAGAAGATATTTGGAAAGTCACGAACCACCGGTATGTTACTAAGCTCGAGAACAATCTTGCTTTTCGTGGCAAGACGATATTATCAAATGAGTGAGGACTAGACAAGATCCTAACTCATCAATCGAAGAGTGCACCGAAAATAAGGACTAGGTAGCACGATCAATCTTAGGATGATGGTTTAATAACCAACGCTAAGGATGAGAATATTGTCCATTCACTACCAAGCAACAAGTTGCTCGGGTATTGATTTCACACATCACAATTCACTTGTCGGCATTCCGTTACAACAACACGGAACCGAGGATTGAATGATGATGGTGAGAAGTATCACTACGTCAAGAATTCATAAGAGGTTGTGAAATTTCCATGACACTCTTGACATAAAGATGGTAACACTCCAAGGTAGAACAGAACAAAAGCTGAATTGGCGTTTTGATCTGCGGGATACAACTACTTTGACCCAATCTTGGGTATGGATGAGGTACTGGAGTTTGTTTCTCCTAGTCATTCCAGAACAGAATGGCTTGACGGACCACAAGGATAATAGGCATTGATGACGGATGCACGACTATTCCTGACTATCAATTGATAGACGAAGGTCGGAATACAATCAAGAGAGCAACTCGGAGGAACATATAATTTTCTGAGTTGTGGATGCACAGATTAGTATGTCGAAGGAAGCTCAACATTTCTTCCGGATAACCCATGCAGAAAGGTAGAATTGGCAGAGTCACAATATGAATGGAGTACTCCTCAAGAGCACTCTGGTTGTGATCTTTTGGTTCAAAAGAACTTCTGCCATAATTAGTTCATGGTATTTGGAAGAAGGAGAATACCACGGACTTCGAGGACTATCGCAAAGGTTACTAATATCCTAAAGGCACTGGCAAATACTAACAACATGAAGTAGGATGAATCTCGTGTTCGTAAACCCGGGGAGTAGAATACTTACTACTAAATGGCATCACGGGATGCTTTCAAGAATACCGGCGTAATCATCACACTAGGGATACAAAAGCATTGCTAAATTGCTAGGTGACTTCCTAAACACCTAGGGTCATAATAATAATTCCAACATATATGTCAAGGCAATAAATTACCTCAACGCACCGGTTAGTGTGCTTATTCTGACCAATAAGGACATCGGGAACGGAAAAGAAGGATTTGCAAATGCATCAGACTATTTAGAGACCTGGGATGACTCGGACAGCATAACGGCTGTAAATGCTCAAAATGATTTGAGACATCTTGCAAAAATTGGTGGCATAACCACTCAACAACATCATAACAAGATTCTGAGATCAATAGTTATCATACAGGAATAATAGGAACTGAACTGGGGATTAAAACCAACAATCTTAAAGGTCTATGGATTAGTAACACGTCATCCTGATAGATAGATGAGAAGCCTAGTTCTTAAACCCCGTAGAAGAAAAGAGGATGACTCAGATCAGAAGGCCATGAGGTATAAGGAGTAAAAAGAGCCTTACGTTCCTTCCACAAACAATTCCCTTATATAACTAAAGCATTTCTAGACACAACTTCGACCGGTTTGGCTTGGTAATCCTCTGACGATCGGGGCTCGATACCAACGCTATCGGGACCCGATCCTAAGTCACACCGATCTAGCATGTAACACATCATATCACTTTGCGGCCTCACGCACGGTATTCCCAGGTGTCGTCTTACCATGTCCCGGGACCGTTTGCGTCTTTTGGCTCACGTATATGATAGTGTCGCTAGCATCCATATGACAAGGAACCCGGGCCGATATGGCTAGTCGTGAACCCAAAGCGGCGCTAACCTATGGGGACAGGCATACATGAATCACATCGAGCATGTCGGTCATCAACGTATATATTCGGGCTGTAGCACTGGGCTAACAGGACTCCGGTATCCGGGCTGTAGCAGGCTAAGCGGGACTCCGAATACCACCGCGTGACATTTCCCGAAGGACGGACATAGGAACGAAGTGAAACACATGCCGACCAGTCAAGTGTCCAAGCGGTAGTCTTTGGGCTAGCAGGACTCCGGTGAACCGGGCTGTAGCGGACTACTATCGCTCAGAAGCATGAGACTACATTTCCCCATATGAGAGGCTGCCAAGGATAAACAACTAGTTTGTCGGATCCCACACATACCAAGCATTTCAAACATACACACATTATGCTCGATATGCGTAAATACGACGTGGCATCACAACATAACTCTCTGACTCAGATATTATTCATTAGGCTCCGAGGCGAGATATTACAAACATGGGTCTCATGACCCAACACTCGAAACATACAAGTCAAAGCACAAGCGGAAGCTAATCATGTCTCGAAAGTACGCATAACTATAAATGAAAAAAGGCCGAGAAGCCCGACTATCTACCAGATCCTGCCGAGGCACAAGATCGTAGCTGAGGTAACAAGCTAAACGTCAAGTCCAAGCGGAACTACTAGCGAGGCCAGCGTCTCTCGCAAAACATAAAATAAGCAAGCGTGAGTACAATTGTACTCAGCAAGACTTACATCGTAACTAACTACATATGCATCATTATCAAAAGGGGGTGGTGGAGTTTGTGCAGCAAGCCAGCTTTGACTCGGTGGCTATCCCGAACTACATTTAACGCAAGTAACTCTTTTGAGGTGGCGCTACGAGTCCACATATTCACCATATCAATACACCACTATGGACCCGCTCCCGTCTTCCCTCTGAACGCCATCCATAGCACTCACGCTTATCTTGCGCATTTTAGGGTATCCGCTTTCACTTGTCTATGAACTGATATAGGCAACCCGTAAGTCCTTTTTCGTGGACGCCGGCTATTCGAATAGATCATATTAAACCTGCGGTGTACTTCTTCACACGCTCTCACCACTTACCGCCGTTTACACGACATGTACTCGGCAACCTTCAAGCGGAAGCCCAACGTGGGTGTCGGCCACGGCCTACCTAAACACTCAAGTCCCTAGTCCGGGTTTATCGCCTATTCGGTTCCATCCATGAGGAGTCCGCCGAGGTTTCCCATACAGCCCCGAACGATGTGTGCGGGGTTCGAGATACCAAGCGGGCACTCGGTACAAGACCCACGGTGCCTACCATAACACAACCCACCCCTAAGGTCAGCGTTGCGTCACGGCCCCGACATGCTACAAACACCGAAACTACTTGCAACTCCGGACCGAGGACAAGGGTGGTCAAGAAGCCGAGAGGGTCCATTGGTTTCGGGCCCAATGCGTGGTAAGTAAGCGTATCATGGATCACAAACACGTAACTTCAGTTCACGAGGGCGGCTGCAATGAGACAACCCACCATGTACTCCTACATGGCCTCTCACCGCTACCTTTACCAAATCGTGTTCACACACTTAGCTCTCACACAATAGGACATGTTCATAACAATTCCAATTCATTCCGATGAATCGGACTGACTCAACTCTAAGCGATGCGGGCATGACAACAAGCATAAATGAGTAGGCACAACATGGCTCAAACAACTCCTACTCATGCTAGTGGGTTTCATCTAATTCTTTGTGGAATGACAGTCATCACGAGAGGATAAAGGGTTCAGCTACCGCATGACAAGTGACACATGATTCGTTGTTGTCCTAATGCAGTAAAATAGAGCAGGAGCGAGAGAGTAGGATTGTATCGGAATGAACAAGGGGGTTTTGCTTGCACAGCACTTCAAGATAATATAGTTCTTCATCGGTGTCATCGAACAATCGTCGGAACATCGTCTACGGGAGGGACAATTACCGGCAAACAAGAGAGAACACAATCAATGCAATGCACATTCACATGAATGACATGTCATATTAAGGTACTGAATTCACCTAATGCAATAATAACCCAAGTTAGTTGAAGTGGAATTCAAACAAGGTTGAACTCCAACTCCAAATGCTAGTTCATAAATTACCCTAATCATGATTCATCCTATTCAGTGAGGTTAACTTGTTCAAACATGCATGATCATCGCAGAAACAGATTCTTCATATTTTTCTGATCATTTTTCATATATAAATTATTTCCATCCGAGTTACGGTTGAATTTATATGATTTATTAAAGTTTAGGGCATTTTCTGGAATTTCCTAAATTAAAATAATTCCAGAAATCAGTTTATCGTCGACATGATGTCATGATGACGTCATCAGGTCAACAGGGCTGGTCCGGGTCAAAGCTGGCGATGGGTCCCACGTGTCGAGTAATTAACTTAATTAGATTTTAATTAAAACTAAACCTAGTTATTAAGCAGGCTGGGCCCCACTGTCATTGACTCGGGAGAGTCAACCGGGCCCACCCGAGGTCAAAGTCCACGTCGGCTGCGGTGTTTAGCCGCCCGGCGAAACCGACGCGGCGCCTAAGTGCATTTTGCCGTTCCGGCCACCAAAAGGGTCGGGAGGGTACCTACGTGGAGCTGGGGATGAGCCGAGGCTCTTGGTGGAGTGGCTTGAGCTCGAGGCAGTCGGGATCGGCCTTGGCGGCGACGAGGTTGGCGGCCGCCGGAGTTCGCCATGTGCGGGTTGGGGTTGCGGCGTGCAAACGCAGAAGCCGAGGCGCTTAGCGAGGCTCTACGTGATCTGGCGGACATGTTGGTCGACGGAATGACCATATGGTCGCCGGGCGACGCCGGCGACAAGCTTCGGCGGCGGTGGGTTTGATCCACGATGGAAAGCGATGGCTAGAGGAGGAACGAGTCGGGAAGAGGTGGAACGACTGGGGCTCACCGTGAGTGCGACGATGGCATCGGCGAGCTCGAGGAGGCACCGGAGCCGGCAACATTAGTCGATGAAGTCCGGCGGGTCCGAGAAGGGGGAAAGTGGCGGGGCGGCGCCTCGGGGTGCTCCGGTGTCGGGAGGCTCGGTGAGGAGGGGAGAGAGGGCTCGGCGGAGCTCGGGGGCATGCCGGGGAGGAGAGGGGGTGGCGGTGGCCGCGGGTACGGCGATCGGCGTCGGCGGCCGCGTTCGGTGGCGTCGTGGGGAGAGAGAGCAGGGGAGGGAGATGGTCCAGGGAGAGAGGAAAGAGGACGAGGGGGTTCGGGGAGGCGCGTGGCGTCTCCGGGCGTCGAGGGGTAGCCAGGCAAAGTAGCAGGGAGGAGGTGGCGAGCTCGGCGTGGTCGCCAGTGTCCCTCCTCTGCCCTCTTGGCGAGAGGTAGGCGACGAGCGTGGCGGTTGGTGGGCTGGGCCACCAACCTGGCCCAGCGAGGGAGGGGAGAAAATTTGGGCGGTTAGGCGCCAGTAGGTCGTGAGTTCTGCTCCTTTTATTGTTTTCTGCTTTTCTATTTTCTGTTTTGTTTTAGTTTAGTAAAATACTAAACCATTTTATAAAATCCTGAAAATAGTTATGTGGCTAGAACTAAAATATACCAAACCACATAAAATGTTCCAGAATTATTGGACATATATTATTTATATATCAAATATATATCCAATGCAAGTAGTTATTGAATTAATTCAAAGGCCCAAAATAAAATGTTTGATCACTCCAAAAATATTGGTTTGAATTTTATTCTTGCCAATATTTTTTAAAGCTGAAAAGGAACATTTCCTTGGAACATTTGAAGCAATTTTTAAATGTTGATCATTTATTTTAAATGATTCCTGGGGCTCTCCAATTCCCCAATTCAAATTTAAAGGAAATTTTGACATGATGCATGGATGCAAGAAAATCAAGCTAGGGCTGATCTGGGGCTGTGACAAATACGCTCATTACGATCACTATATAGTTTTGCGGTGATTATACGGTCACTAGCTCACCGTAGAGCACCGTATTGCACCCTGCTGACCGGCCAGATAATTCACATGGCACTTGGTTGACTGGTTAAATTGACACCAGGTTTCTGGGTCCCACCTGTCAGTTGGCAGAGCAAAGAAATCAGTTAAACAAAACTACGCAGGCGCGACAAAAGTCCAACCCTTGCATGCGAACCACCCTGGCTGTGTATGCGAGTGCATGCACTTGTACTCCCTCGGTCCGTGAAAAACTGTACATCTAGCATTAGAAAATTTTCCAACAAAGAGTGTACATCTACACTTCTAATGCATTTAGCCTTTAATCTAATCGGCATTGATTGACTAATGCACCAACTTGTGCTCTAGCTATAGGCTGCATGTCTGTCCTTAATTACAGCATGCAACAACCTTCATTTTGTCTACTTCTCTCAACGGTCTCATGCACACATAAGTCTGCTATACTTTTGGGCGTTAATTATGCCATGAAGTTCTAGTTCCTCTTGGTCAATTTGTAAATCTCTATATGTACAACCTTTCACGGACGGAGGGAGTAGGTTGAGCACTTGAGCGTGAGCGTGTGTGTTGCCTCGTGTGCTGTGTGCCGCATGGATGTGTTAGTGTTGCTTGCGTGCATGTGTAGGTGCGATTGTTGCATGCATGCATGAGGCTTTTACTCCCTCCCATTGACATGTTCATATTTCAAGCGTTGCATGCAAGAATTAAGAGAAAACTCACCTATGCATGTAGGTCTTTTGTTCCTCATGCATGCATTCCAATTAATACATTCGTGAACACAATTTTTCTTGAGGAAAGAGATCACATTATTGAGTACTTTTGGAAAAAAAAATCGGGCTCATCATGTACTAGTATACCTTGGTTGATGATTTTTTTATTGACCTATATATAAACCTCCGTCCTTGTTTATTGGTCTGCTCATACTAAATGTAAATTTTGACTGGAAATTTAACTAACAAAGTGTCAATGCATGTCATAAAAAACTCCCTCCCATTAACAAATTCTTCGCTCGCCCGCCCGAATCCACTTCCCTGCTCGCTCGCAGGCACCGAAAACTCCAATCACGTAGCTCCCTAAAAAACCCTATGGAAGAACTGACTGACACGCAGAGCCACTATTGGAATTCCCTCCCCAATGTTCTCTTGGAGCAGATATGTAATTGTATGGACCTGCTCAGCACCGTGCGTCTGGCCGCATGCTCGGTGTCTATGTACCGTGTACTCATCTGCAACCGGCCGGCCCTTTTCAAGACACCCTGCTTGCTGATGCCCGATCCTCACAGGTGGCCCAGACACCGACTTGACGATCCTACTAAGGTCATCATCGTGCCCTCGACATGCTACCACTACCCGCCCACCTCTCCCTCATGCGCAACCACTAATCCACCAATCCGGTTGTCCGTGGCGTCTTGTGGATATCTACACCCAGCGAGAGATCACCCTTCTATCATTGGATACTGCCGGCATCGAGCCTCGCGGCCTGCCAGACACTCCTGCCTACTACGCACGAGATGAGTCAAGCTTTTGGCACGACCTCCATTTCCTGAAGGTTGTAATCTGCGAAGTGCCCACACCATCAGAAGACTACATGGATTACAAGCTCATTGCCTTGTTCGACATCAGACTAGTCTATCTGGAATCTGATCGCCATACATGGTTATGAATCATCATCAATCCTGTTGAGCCTCCATTTCTGTCTGATGCTATAGTGCATGATGGCATCATTTACGCAGTCGACGCACAGATTGGCTGCATATACTAGTGGAATCTATCGTCATGTAATTGTTCTATCTCGTCTCATATTTACCTTATGAATACGACGGCTTGTTGGTTGTTAGAAATTTAGAATATATAGTATGTCTATAACCACATCATTGCTATATGTTCCTCTCATTTCCTAGATTTTTATGACCACACATGTTATTGTTAGAGTTGATATGAGAACAATTGGCATCTAATGATTGTTAGAATAGATATTATGAGTATAACCTCAAGATTGCTATATGTTACTCTCATTTCCAAGATTTTTATAACCACGCATGTTATCGTTAGATTTGATACGAGAATAGTAGTAAATGCTATGGTAGAATATGAGTAGGCCCTGGCATAGCTGCTTTCCTCTCAATTTTACATGATGTTTGAACCATGACATATTGCTAGAATATGAAAGCCACTGGCTTACTTTGTTTAACTTGGGGTACCATTATGACCACGACATTGCAATTCTCTGGCTATGATCTGTGTTACTGTTATAATAATCTTACTTCCACACATACTGTGAACATGATTTTATATTTTTTTCCTTTTGGTCTCCAATTTGATTTGTTGTAGCAGACGCAAATGCGCTGGCCTCCATAATTCCAGGACCTGGAAATATACAAGTCAATGGGTGGTGGTTTATCGCTTGTTCAACTGACGACGATCATTTGATGCTCATTCGCACGTACCAAATTGACGAAACCATTTCATCAAACCACATGCAGTACAATGCCTGGGGCGTTCGTGACTATGATGGCTATGGCTGCTTCGTGTTCGAGAAAGATCCCAGCTCCGTTGGGCCAGACGTATTCGACTAGAGGCGGGTTTACAGCCAACCACTCCATGTTCCTCGGGCTCAATTATCCGATCATCCAACCAATCATCGATCATATCACCGGCGATGATTACCGTTCTATGCAACTTCCATTTGCCAGGGGGAACTGTGTTTACACATCGTACCATGGGTTTCATGAATCACCATATCCCGAGATTCGTCGACACAACCTGTTGCCAGATGATCTTCAGTGTGTGAAAGGCATTAAGCTTCCAAGTGTCGAATGGCTTTTGCAAACCCGACATGCGGCGATGTGGTTCATGCCAACAGCAAATATGCACAACTTGATTCGTAGTGGTATCTAGACTGAGCCATGTATCCAGCTGCTGTAGCATGACCCTCTTTTGTTCGATATTATGTATTGTAGTTAGTTTGAAGTATAGATACCTTTCTGGGATCAAGCGCAACCTAACTCACCTGTGTAGCATGTACTAATAATGATGATGGAGATGATGTGCATAACCCATATGTATCAATTAGGCTTCAAGTGCGTACTTGTTGGTGAAAGTGTTGTCCAATGGGAATTATTTTTGTATTACTCATGTAGCCTACAAAGTCTGTCTCACATCCTTGTAACTTCGTACTCCATTTCTAAACTTGTACTAGTAGTAGTAGTCCTCTATACCATATATCTCGCTACTCGTACTACTACCTCCCACCTGGTTTATTGGTCCCCTTCGTAATTTGTGTCAAATTTGACCATAAATTTAACTAACTAAATGTTAATGCATGTCACAAAAAATTATATCATTAGATTCATATTTCAACATAGTTTCCATTGGTATAATTTTCGGTGACATGCATTGACATTTTCTTAGTTAAACCTATGGTTAAAATGTGACAGTAAATAAGACTAGAAAGTAGTACAGTAGTACTAGTATACATCAGCCAAATTATTCATCATGTCCTCACATTGAATTGATGTGACAACACGCTGCGCGTGAGGTGACACAAGAGTCCCGGCGGCGTGTTCGCTTCACGAATGTGAGCCTCACCCCTCTCGTAGTACAAAAACACTCTCCCATTCTCTACAAAATCACTCTCCCATTATCTTCACCTCCCATCCGCCGCCTTGTTCGGATCCATTTGGTACGATGAGCGATGAGCTACTGGAGCTGCTATACTTCATTGCAAGTAGTCAAAAGGAAGACGCTGAAAAAATTGATCTCAACAAGGATGCTCTTCAAGCTAGCCGGATGAAGGAAGGAACCAGTGAGGCCCCTCATCTGAGTATTCGTCCCGTCGCCTTGTGTGATGATTTCGATCTTTATGGGGTTTTTCAAGTCTTTAGAGTCTGCATGTAGTAATGAAGCAAATACCCTAGTTTGTTCGGGTATTGTGGACTTCAGATTTGGAGTACCACTTATATGTCGAAATCTTTCATCATTTACTTAAAATAGTTGATTGATCATACATTCAGTACCGTTTAACTGGAATTAACTGATTCAAGTCCAAAAAAGATTGGTCGGTGCTGCCGGCTGGCGTCAAGTTTGATCCCACGGATCAGGAGCTGATCGAGCACCTTGAGGCTAAAGTGAGTGCTGACAGCGCAAGATCTCACCCTCTCATCGATTTGTTCATACCAACCATCAACAGCAAGCACGACATTTGCTACACCCATCCTGAGAAACTTCCAGGTGAGACACCAATCGACCGTCTACTTCCACAAACATATTCCTTTGTTTATACCTCTATTTTTGTTGTTAGACATAGACCTAGTGAAGCAATTACAATTTGAATAAAAAGTGAAGCAAGTGACTGCAACATGCCAAAGATGTTATGAAAATGCCAACTACGTACCCTAAAACCTGTATTCGCCAATACTGCAGGTATCACACTGAGTGGCCTAAGCAAGCATTTCTTCCAGCGCAACTCCAGGGCATTCAAAAGGAGCACGCAGACGCGTTGCAAGATACACTCAGAGTGTGGCATGCACACAATGTGGCACAATACCGGCAATACCTTGCCGGTGATGGTCAACGGCCGTCAGACGGGCAACAAAAAGGTTCTGGTGCTGCACACCGACAAGAACTTCGACCAACAAAGGACCAACTGGGTGATGCACCAGTACCACCTCGGGGACCTCAAGAAAGAGAAGGAGCGGGAGCTAGTCGTCTGCAAGATTTTCTACCAGACCAACACCAGGGCCAGGACTAAAAAGATTATAAGTTAGTTCGGTATTGGTATACTTGTACTACCTGGTCGTCTGCAAGTTGGTATTGTTGTTAAGGATCTTTCGGTATGAACTTGCATTTGCTTCCAACTATCATGATGAGGGGCGAGATTGATATAAAGCTGAATCATTTGTTTCGAAACGAATTTTTAGGCACCTAATTTTTATTTGATGGGTAGCATAAGCACATGCCATTCAAATTCCCAGTTCTCCAATTTTTTTTACATCTTTGAAGTATGCACGAGATTCATCCGGTTTGACAGGCTAATAGTTGGACGCAGCATGTCGGAACTAGGCGGTGGCATGCCAAGCCCAGCTGCAAATTGTTAAAAGAGAGGAGCGATGGATTTGGGCCTTCCAGAATAGTTAAGTGTCGCGACCTCGATCGCGTGAAGCGCCTCACATGGACTCAAAAAGGCCTAGTCGGTTATTATTAGTTCAAATATGTAAAATATTCCGTAATAAGAAGAAACATGTAAAATGCAATGAATTTAGTCTGGTTTCACTGAAAGCCATCCGATTTGCATGAAATTCATCCGTGGAACCACAAGACAGCTGTCCATACGGAGCCTAACCCTAGGGAACTAGTAGGTCCATTGTCGTACCCAAGCAAGTGCATGCACTTATTATCACGATGGAAAAATAATGCTAACGTCTGAGACACCTACGAAATTCTCAACATAGTCAATAAACGAGAGAATTTAGCAAGTACAAACGGATAACTGGGATCTAGCAGGTATATTGTTTTTTCAGGTCGAGCAAGTTTCAACTGGTCTGTCGACTGCCCAGGCTTGATTTTGCTTTTAACAGGCCCAGCCCATGAAAAGAATGGGGCACAAAGATCCAGGAGGTATCAACTGGCCTCTGGCCCGCCAGCCTTAGTTATATTTTCTCTTAGAACATCCCCAGGCAGTTTTTTTACTGAAGAAAAGACACAGCCCAGTTCTATTTTCCTCTTGAAACGCCATGTCCTACTTCTGTTTTCTTATTTGTACCTATAGTTTTACTAGTTCATATACATGTATTATTATATTGAAAATACGTTAAGTTCCCTTTTCATATTTACATCTTTATTTTTTAGTTTTCCTTCCCAGCGCTGATGAAAGTGCGTTATATCGACTAGAGGGGGGGTGAATAGGCGATTTTTATGAATTCTTCACTGAGGAATTTGCTGGTGTGGAAATTCCTTAGCGAAGAACTACTTGCAGCGGAATAAGTACTCAGAAGTAAGCATAAGAGAATGCGGGCATGGTCATCGTGATGAAATGAAGACAATCAAAGAGTACAGAAAGCGTAAACACAGGATAGCACAAGATGAAGACAAAGCGGTGAAGAATTGAACTGAGGAAATTGAGAAAGTCTTGATCAAAGTCTTCAAACACAGATATGAACGAACACTCAACACAGTAATGAGGAAATGAAAGAGTTGAGGAAATAGAACCGATTAGGTAGGTGAAGACAATGATTTGGTAGACCAGTTCCAACTGTTGTCTCGGTTATGCGTCTGGTTGGAGCGGTGAGTATTTAAACTCGAGGACACACGATCCGGACACCCGATCGGCGAGCACGCAGCTCGAGGACACCAAGTCCTCACCATATTCTCCTTGAACTAAGGTCACACAGACCTCGTCCAATCACTCGTGGTAAGTCTTGAGGCGACTTCCAAACCTTCACAGACTCGGTCACTTTCGGCGATCCACAATTCCTCTTGGATGCTCTAGACCATGACGCCTAACCGTCTGGAAGAAGCACAATCTTCAAAGGTATGCAAGCGTCGGATCCACGGAGGATCAATCTCTTGATGATGCTCAATCACTTTGGGTTTGTAGGGGTTTGGTTTTTGGGTTGTTCCTCACTCGATGATTTTCGCTCAAAGTCCTCGGAGGATGGGTTGCTCTCAAATGACAAGTGTCAAGTTCTCTCGGAGTAGCCAACCAGCTAGTGGTTGTAGAGGGCGGCTATTTATAGCCTAGGGAGCAACCGACATGATAAGACATAAATGCCCTTCAATGATATGACCGTTAGGTGGATAAGATATTTTGGGACAGGTGGCGCCAAGACAAGAACGTTCGGAAATTTGACTCTCAAATTCCTCGGGGCTATCATGTTCCTCCTTTGTGTAGGCAATCCGCCTTTGGCGAATTCCTAACTCCTCGGTCGAACAAATTCCTCGTGACCGGAAGAACTTCTTCTCATCCTTTGAAGAAATTGACTGAATCTGTATGAGATTTGCAAAGGCTTCACTCGAAGGGATTGGTAGGTGTAGGATTTTGAGTTGAGCATCACATGGAAATTTTTCCTTAGTATTTCCTCGACCCCCATTAACAGTATGGTGTTTCCTATGACTCAAGAAAGAGAAAACGAAACTACAAAAACAAAAGTCTTCTCGCTTCATGTTCCTCAAATGAATACCAAGTCTTCAAGGTCACACCAATTTCTTCACTTTCAAAGTCTTCAGAAAGTCTTCAGAATATCAAAGTCTTCAGTCGAAAGACTTCATTTTTAGGGGTCGACTTTCTCTGTAAATATCAAACTCCTCATAGACTTATAGACCTGTGTACACTCAAAAACACATTAGTCCCTTAACCTATAAGTCTTCAATACACCAAAATCACTAAGGGGCACTAGATGCACTTACAACTGATTTTTTTATCACTGGTTTTCCCTAAAACAAACTCAATTGTCCCACGTCTTATTAGCTTACAAAAATAAAACAATATTTTTTCTGGCAAATTAATAAGTTCTTAAAATATAAATGCTTGTCATTTCTTGATTAAAACAGTTCGGACTCCACCGAAATATGTAAAATTAGGTTGAACTTTTTGATCGTGGTCCTGGGCAGAAAATGGGATGTAATAAATTCCTTAAGAATTAGCAAACGGGCTACAAATTATTAAAAAATAGCAAATGGGCTCCCTATGTTGTGTGCCACAGATTTGGAGGTTGACTTGTGGGCCTACTAAGTTCATGCGTACACAAGGTTTCTCAAAAAAAGAAACTTAGTCAACAATCGACTCTTCCAGCGTCAGACCGTTAGATGTTAATCCAACGGAAAATGTGCTTCTTCAGTCTCTGATCTTCCTGCTCCAGCCACCCAAACCAGTGCCGGTGGAACCGCCTGCTCCTGCCTCTCGTGGCTGGTTCCGCTGCCGCGCATGCCTCAGGGCCCCACCCTACTCGCATCCCTCGCCTGGCCATCCCAATAATCACCCACACCTCTTGATATTCTCCAGCGACGGCAGCCTCACACTACAACCGAACCAGTAAACCCTCGTACGGTCGTGCCCACTCCGAGTGGGAAACAATTGCCAAGTCTTGCTCGGCTCTAGGTCGCTTCCTTACTTGGCCTCGCCGTCTTCCACCGCCTTCGTGCTATCGACACGGCGTGGTCAACGAACGACATCCATCGGAAGAGGACTATATGTGGAGATGCTGACAGCTGGGTCCATGGCCGCACGCAAGGAAGTGCCTCTTTTTTTGCAAGTAGTAAGTGCCTTCTTATTATGCGCAAAATAATGATTCCTCCACTTGACAGCGGGGATCCACCGGAAGGGCCTCTATATTTCCCGAAAAAACATTCCCCCCGCTGACCGCTTGGGCCCACCACCTTTATCTTCACATGCAAGGAAGTGCCTCCTTATTACGCGAAAAAATGAATACCCCCGCTGCTAGGTGGGACCCACCATATTTGGAGGCTAACTTGTGGGCCTACTAAGTTTACGCGGATGCAGGGCTTTGTCAACTTAGTCAATATAAACGATTCTAGCTGCGGTGATCGTACGATGTCCATCCAACGACCGTCGTGATTCTTCAACCTCTGGTCTTCTTGTTCCAGCAGCCCAAACCAGCACCGGTCATGCCGCCTGCTCCTGCCTCCCATGGCCGGCCTTGCTGTAGCGCAGGCCTCACTGCCCCACCTTACTCGCATCACTGGCCTGGCCATCCCTGTACTCACCCATACCTCCTGTTATTCTCCGGCAACGGCAGCCTCACACTGCAGCCCAACCAGTAAACCCTCGTACTCACCTTTGCGTGGGAAACAACTGCCGTGTCTTCCCAGCTTCGGGTCATTCCCTTCCTAGGCCTCGCTGTCTTCTACCGCCTTGGTGCTCTCGTCACGGTGTGGTCAACGTGGTCAAGGAACGACTTGCCTTAGAAGAGAACTGTACATGGATAGGCTGACAACTAGGTCCACGGCCGCAACAAGGAAGTGCCTCCTTATTACGTGCAAAATAATGATTCCTCCACCTGACAGCAGGGACCTACCAAAAGGGCCTGTTTATTTTGTGAAAAAATGTTTTCCCCCCTGACAGCTGGGACCCACCAGCTATATCTTTGGACGCAAGGAAGTGCCTCCATATTAGGCGCGAAAAAAAGAATCCTCCCCCTGACAGCTCGGACCCACCATCAATAACCGCCGCGCAAGGAAGTGCCTCCTTGTCCTCCCAGACAGCCGGGACCCACCTGGTCGAAGCATACGTAGAGTTGTCATTCTCGTCACGAATGCTTACGTACATACTGGTCGATCGGTCTCTCTGCAATGATGAACCATGGCTGAGGAAGCAGCGACACGTGTAGTAGTAGATCCCCCGACGTAGCAGTTCAGGCAGTCCCTTCTGAACCGTGTACACGTACGTACAACCACATGCCAAAAAATATGGCCACGTACGTACATACGAGGGGGGGGGTCTCAAAGGCCTACTTGCGCATACGTACAGCCAGGGCTCGTGTACATGGAGAGGCAACAGACGGAAGGAACGGTGTCCTGTTCATCGGGCAGCCAACCGGCTGGGTCGGGACAGAGAAACATTGCTCTGTTCATCAGGAGGCAACAGACTGGGTCGGAATGCGTTCTGTTCAACGGGAGCCAATCGGCTTGGACAGAATAGCCGAAACGGGTCTGGCGTACCGCAGTATGGAGGAAACCGCCTTCTATCCGACCGACTATGGTCGAAACGACATCCTGTTCATCGGGAGGGGTCTAGCGTACCACAGTATGGAGGAAACGGCCTTCTGTTTGACCGGGTACAGTCGAAACGGCATCCTGTTCATCGGGAGGGGTGTGGTGTACTGCAAAATGCAGGAAACAGACTTGTGTTGGAGCGCTACGGTCGAAACAGGGGTTCTGTTCATCGGGTGGGGTGTGGCGTACCACAAAACGGGACTCCACGTGCTACTATTCACCCGCCGTTGACTTCCTTCAGGCTCCACCTGCATTGTTCATCCACCACGTCTTCCTCCTGCCTCCACCAGCTACTGTTCATCCACGGGCTCTGTTGGAAAAGGCAGTGCCTAGGAGGCGCTTAAGCACGACTAGGCGCTAGGCAATGGCCAATCGCCTCGCCTAGGGCATAAGCAGAAGTCTAGGCAGAGCAAGTAAGAAATTGTCTACCCAAGCGAGAAATCATTCCATATTGCACTGATATGCCAAAAGGGCCATATTACAATCATAGTAGCTGGTAGTTAACATACTTATATGCCCTGAATTAATAAAATACACATCTAATAACCACATATACACCCTGATAGTAAAAATCATATTACCACCTAGGCTGCGCCTAGGGCGCTTAAGCACCGCCTAGGTACTAGGAGAAGGCCAACCGCCTCGCCTACGCCTACCGCTTTTTCCAACCTTGTCCACGGGGCTACTGTTCATCCATCCCTCCACCGGCTACTGTTCAACTAGCCCTCCATGGGGTCCTGTTTATCCATCCGCAACCAGCTCGGCTGTGGCGGCCTCCTCTCGGGGTCCTGTTCATCCATCGGCAACGACCTATATACTACCACGGGGTCCTGTTCATCCAACCCCCACCGGGAACTGTTCATCCAACACCAACCACGTAAGTCTTGACTCATTCAACCAACCCCCATGTTCACTGTTCATCAAGAGGTGGCAGGTTTGATCGGCTTCAGTAAGTAGTAGCAGCAGCAATCGATCACTCAGATTCAGTTAGCAACAGTAGTGAAGGAATCGCTCGAGTTCAGTTAACAGCCAAGTGATCGGTCGCTCGGGTTCAGTAACGTACCTAGTGCAATCACTTGGGTTCATTAAGCGAACACCTCACTCGGGTTCAGTTAGAGCCCAACGCCTCGCACACACGCGCGTACGTGTACGAGAGAAACGTGCAACCCCTGTGCGTCGGTCTGCACTGACCACCCACCGTAACCGGGAACTCCCTGATATTTTCCTCGCCCTTGCTTCTATCATGATTTTTCCTTCATGGACGGCCCAAATAATGTCATGCAGGTGCGTCTCCGGCCCGCCCCGGACGAAAAGCCCATTTTCTGTCATGATTTTTTGTCATAGAAGTAGGAGCCCACCACATCTATAATGATATCGGGTTTTGTCTCAATTATCATCATAGAAGTGTCATAAGCATGACAGAAAAAAAATCGTTTGGCCCAAAATGTCACAGATGTGTTTCTTTGTAATGTAGGGATTCAACACGCATCACTTTATCCATGTGTTGATCCTTTGAGATAGCAACTCTAGCTATGCCCAATACCTTGCTTCTACCAGTGTCAACAAATGTGATATGGCTTTTAGTCGATGGTCGAAGAGTAGAATCCATGAGAAGACTTCGATCACCAGTCATGTGGTTAGTGCATCCACTGTCCATGATCTATTTAGTAGCTTTTGGATTGGTACCCTACAGTGCAGTTAGTAGGATAGGCTTCACAAAGAGTATTGTGAAGGAGAAATATTTGACGAACAACGATCTTATGAAATGTAAGATTCTTGGATGGTAAGATAGGATGCTCATCAAGAAATCCATGGACAAAATAAATGGTAAGAACATTTTGGCATTTTATCTTGCGTCCAACAAGATGTTTTAGGTCCCCAACATTGTCTTCAGAAGTCCATGATTTTCAGCTAGAGACCCGACCGTGCAAGAGAAGTTAATTCTTCTTAACCACCCACATCTGAAGGGGTGGCTTAGAAGCAATGAGTCTAAGAGCAGCATTGGAGAATTTTGGCTTTGAAGCCCTAGCAAATAGTTTTGCAGGAGGTGAGTAGTACTCAAAATAATTTGCAAAAAAGTTCTTTGATTTGTGAACATAGAGGTTTGAAGAAACACACTCATATTCATGATTCTGATGATAGTTTCCCTACAAAACATTGGCGTTAGGGCAACCTTGTGTGGTCATCTGTCTGTACGAAGCCTTTGGGCCATATGAACCCTTTGAGGGGGTTTGTCTTCTTCCATGGTGATGTCATGATGACATTCATGGGAAGCTTCTCAAGACGACTTTTAGGAACCCATATCTTCTTCATAGGTGACCCGTTCCTACAGTTAGTTCCAATAAACCTAGCAAACACTTCACCATTCTGATTCTTGAACAGTTTATAGTTGGAGTCAAATGACTCATCAATGATAACAGGATTAGCACAAGTGAAACCAGATAAGGTGGATGGATCCAATGAAGGGCCCTTTGCAGCAACCCATGTTGTTTTGGGGTACTGCTCAGGCTTCTAGTAAGAGCCATCAACATTCATTTTTTCTCTCAAAACCAACACCCTCTTTCCTAGGGTTTCGGTTCAAAATCTGTTTCTTGAGGACATCACATAGTGTCCGATGCCCTTTGAGGCTCTTGTACATGCCTGTTTCAAGCAATGTCTTCAACCTGGCATTCTCATTAGCAATAGTAGTGGCATCCTTAGAAGGGGGGTTAGTTACCACATCAACATTAGATATTGCAACTTCAGAAGTAGTAGAACATTCAACAATAGAGGTAGCATTGTCACGCTCAAGGCATTCTAGGCAAGGTGGCATATAATCTTCCTGAGAAGAACTGATCTGTTGAGCGAGTAGTGAATCATTTTCCTTTTGAAGATCTTCATGAGACGCACTCAGTTTCTCTAGATCTTGATTCCTTTGAAGATAATCATTCGAAAGCTTCTCATGAGTGGCTCAGAGGGTTTCATGATGACTTTCATGTTCTTCGTACTTAACATGAAGATTTTTTATGTCTTTAATTAAGGACTGAGTTCGATTCATTTTGTCATCCAACAGGTCATCGCTTTTGTCTAGTAATTTTTGAATATTTTCCAAGACTATTTGTTGTTTAGTTGAAATTTTAGCAAGAGTTTTATAGCTGGGTTTGGATTCACATTCATTGTTATCTTCGCTGGAGGTCTGAAAGTAAGCATCGCATGAGTTTACCTTAGCACCTCTTGCCATGAAGTAGTAGGCGGGAGCAGAATCGTCGTCATCATTGGTTCAGCGTCGACATCGTGACCATTGTTTTCAGTGTTGAAGATGGACTTGGTGACGAATGCCGAAGCTTGAGCTAGGCTTGCCACACCTGAATCAGACTCCTCCTTAGACTTCACCTTTGCCTCCTCAGAAATGGACTCCTCCTCAGAATCCATTTCCTTGCCAATGAACGCACGAGCCTTGCCAGGTGAGCTCTTCTTGTAAGATAAGGACTTTGAAGAAGACTTTGAGGATTAATTTTTCTTCTTGTCGTCAGAGTCATATTCCTTGCACTTCTTGTTTTTGTTTGCTTCCTTGTCCCATTGAGGACATTCAGATATGTAGTGGCCTAGCTTCTTGCATTTATGTCATGTTTTCTTCTTGTAGTCACGAGTGGAAGCCTACCATTTTTAGAGTTGTATCTTGAAGATTTTACGAAGCGATTCTTCTTGGAGAACTTTTGGGACTTCCTCACAAGCATTGCTAGCTCTTTGGCCATGTCTTCAGGATCATCCAAACTGCAGTCAGATTCTTCAGATGAGGATACAACTTTTTCCTTCAAGGCACGAGATCGGCCATAGTTGGGACCATAGATGTCATTCTTCTCAAATAGATGGAACTCATGTTTGAGCCTCTCAAGTATGTCAGACGGATCGAGATCTTTGAAGTCAGGACATTCTTGGATCATCAAAGATAGGGTGTCAAATGAGCTATCAAGTGATCTCAATAGCTTCTTCATGACTTCATGCTTGGTGATCTCAGTGGCGCCAAGTGTGCGAAGCTCATTCGTGATATCAGTGAGGCGGTCGATGTGAGCTGGACATTCTCATTGTCATTCCTCTTGAATCGATTGAAGAGATTGTGAAGCACATCTATTCTTGCGTCTCTCTCAGTTGAGACACCTTCGTTGACCTTGGACAGCCAGTCCAAGACTAGCTTCACAGATTCCAGAGCACTCACAAGGTCGTACAACCCTTTGGTCAGATGACCACAGATGATGTTCTTGGTTGTTGAGTCCAGTTGCGCGAACCTCTTGACATCAGCAGTAGTGACACCTTCATCGACTTTGGGAACGCTAGTCTTGACGACATACCAGAGGTCGTTGTCAATGTCTTCATGATGCATGCACATCTTATTCTTCCAATAGATGTAATCAGTGCCATCGAAGATGGGGCATGCAGCAGAGACTTTGATTATCCCTGCAGTCGACATAGCTAAAACTCCAGATGGTTAAACCGAATCACACAGAACAAGGGAGTACGTTGCTCTGATACCAATTAAAAGTGCTAGCTATCAACTAGAGGGGGGTGAAAAGGCATTTTTTATGAAAGTCTTCTAGACAGGGAATGTCTTCGAAGACAGACAACCAAATATAACCTAGACAGTATGTACCAGAAGATAAACTTCACTAGCCATGCAATAGTCAATGAAGACATATAGAAATTAGGTAGAGTGGATCAGAATAGGAAGACAGTATCAAGCCAAATATGCAAACTAGGAAGATTGTCTTCACACAGTGAAGTCAAACAGAGCAAGCAATCAATGACTTCACAAAGCTAAATAGTAACTTAAGGATGAAGATATAGAACCAGATGCTTGACGAAGACAAGGATTTGGTAGACCAGTTCTAGTTGTTGTGACAATTGTACGTCTGGTTAGGGAGGCTGAGATCGAACTTAGAATACCGCTTCTTCACCTTATTCCCCTGAGCTAAGGACACTTAGTCCTCGCCCAATCACACTGGTAAGTCTTCAAGGTAGACTTCCAAACCTTCACAGACTTCGTTCACCGGCGATCCACGATGACTCTTGGATCCTCATAACGCGATGCCTAACCGACTGGAAGATCACAATCTTCAAGTGTGATAAGTCTTCAAATCACGCGGACAGAAAGACTTCAGCAATGCCAACACTCTTTGGGTTTTCGGTGTTTTGTCCGTGCACTAACTCTGAGTAGCCACCAATTTATGGTGTAGGGGGTGTGCTATTTATAGCCAGGAGGTAACCCGACATGATATGTCTGAAATGACCCTGGGTCACTAAGGAACCGACACGTGTCCAATAGTCCAATTTCAAACACACGCGACATCTTGACTTGGGCTACAAGAAAAGCTGACTCATCCAACTCTGGATAAGATTTTATCTCATTGTCTTTACTCGAAGACATAGGATCTAAGTTGAGCATCACATCAGTTTTTTGACTTTGTTCACTTGGACCCACCTTGACAGTTCGGTTGTTCCCATGACTCAAGAAAGAAGAAAATGAAACTACGAAAGAAACAATGTCTTCACATGTTATTGTCTTCAAGTGAATGTCTTCACACGTCATTATCTTCGACATGAATGTCTTCACGAACCACCATTGTCTTCAATGTCTTCATACATTTTTAGGTGTCATCTCCGAAGGGTAAACCGAATCAATAGGGACTTCTACCTGTGTTCTCCTGTGAATCTCACAAACAAATTAGTCCCTCAACCACGTTAGTCGTCAATACTCCAAAACCAACTTGGGGTGGCACTAGATGCACTTAAAAAGCTCAACCCAGAGAAATGTTTGTTTGGTGTTCCGTCCGGCATGCTCCTTGGATTTTTGTGTCTCGGCGAGGGATAGAAGACAACCCCGACAAGATCAAAGCAATAGAGCAGATCCAAGCCCCGGAAACCATCAAGGATGTGAGGCGTCTGGCTGGCTTCGTTGCCGCGCTAAGCAGGTTCATTTCAAAGTCCGCTAAGCGCGCCTTGCCATTCTTTAAAATCTTGAGGAAGGCAAGCCCAATGAAGTGGATCCCAGAGGCAATGGTTGCACTGCGAGATTTAAAAACCTACCTTTCCTTTGCACCAACCTTAGTCGCATGTAGACCACAAGATTCGCTACTGATGTACTTAGCAGCATCGAATCAAGTGGTTAGTGTTGCGTTGGTGGCGCAGAGGGAAGTGGGTAACAAAGAAGCCGAAGCGGCAGAGTCGCCCAGTGATGAGCCAAACCTATCCCCGACAGAGCCTGGCATTGACAAGGAAGGAGGGGCACAAATACATGCTGATGATCAGAAGGCGTCAGTGAAGAGAAAATGGTGCATCGACCAGTTTACTTTGTCAGCTCCCTCTTGCAGGGGGCTAGGTCAAGGTACTCTGGGGTGTAAAAGTTGATCTTCGGCCTCCTCATGGCCTCGAGAACAATGCACCATTACTTCCAAGCTCATGATATCACTGTTGTCTCCCGCCTCCCATTGCAGCGCATTTTGAGGAATCCCGAGCCTACCGGCAGGATAGTGGAATGGGCACTGGAACTATCGAGTTTTGCTTTAAGTTTGAAAGCACGACAACTATCCAAAGCATAGCACTAGCAGAATTCATCGCATAATGGACACTAAAGCCAGATGAAGAGATACTGGAAATAGCCCTCCCCGGCAAGGAGTCCCCCATGGAGTGGATCATGTACTTTGATGGTGCTTTCTCGCTGCAAGGCGCTGGGGCAGGAGTGTTGCTTGTCGCTCCCACCAGAGAGCACCTCAAGTATCTCAACTAGATTAACTTCCCTAGGGAGGATGTGATACACTCTGTTGTATCTATAATTTTTGATTGTTCCATGCTAATATTCTACAACTTTTACATACTTTTGGCAACTTTTTATACTATATTATTGGACTAACATTTTGATTCAGTGCCCAGTGCTAGTTCCAGTTTGTTCATGTTTTTTGTTTCGCAGAAAATCCATATCAAACAGAGTCCAAACGCGATAAAAACTTACGAATAATTTTTTTTGGAATATATGTGATTTTTGGGAAAAAGAATCAATGCGAGACGATACTCGCGGGGGCCATAAGGTAGGGGGGTGCACCCTAGGGGGTAGGGCGCGTCCTGGTCCATTGTGGTCACCTTGTAAGGCGGTTGGTGCCCTTATTACGCCGCAAGAAAGCTAATATCCGGATAAAAATCGGGTTAAAATTTCAGCCAAATCGGAGTTACGGATCTGCAGGAATTTAAGAAACGGTGAAAGGCAAGAATCTGGGAGGGCAGAAACAGAAGGAAACAGAGAGAGATCCAATCTCGGAGGGGCTCCTACCCCTCCGCCGCTATTCAGGCCAAGGACCAGAGGGAAAACCTTCTCCCATCTAGGGGGAAGGTCAAGGAAGAAGAAGAAGGAGGGGTGCTCTCTCCTACTCTCTCCCGGTGGTGCCGGAACGCCACCAGGGCCATCATCGTGATGGTGATCTACACCAACAACTTCGTCGCCGTCATCACCAACTCTCTCCCCCTCTATGCAGCGGTGTAACACCTCTTCTCCCCGCTGTAATCTCTACTTAAACATGGTGCTCAACGCTATATATTATTTCCCAATGATGTATGGCTATCATATGATGTTTGAGTAGATCTGTTTTGTTCTATGGGTTGATTGATGATCATGATTGGTTTGAGTTGCATGTTTTATTATTGGTGTTGTCCTATGGTGCCCTCCGTGTCGCGCAAGTGTGAGGGATCCCCGTTATAGGGTTTTCAATATGTTCATGTTTTTCTTATTGTCTGTGTTGCGTGAGTGATAGAAACACAAACACGGATAAGTGGGTTATGGCATATGGGAATAAAGAGGACTTGATACTTTAATGCTATGGTTGGGGTTTACCTTAATGATCTTTAGTAGTTACGGATGTTTCCTAGAGTTCCAATCATAAGTGCATATGATCCAAGAAGAGAAGGTATCTTAGCTTATGCCTCTCCCTCATATAAAATTGCAATAATGATTACCGGTCTAGTTATCGATTGCCTAGGGACAAATAACTTCCTTTTGGAAAAATGCTCTCGTCTAAAACTAACTTGGTTATTTCTTTATCTAAACAGCCCCTAGATTTTCTTTACGTGCTCTTTATTATCTTGCAAACTTATCCTATCACACCTACAAAGTACTTCTAGTTTCATACTTGTTCTAGGTAAAGTGAACATTAAGCGTGTGTAGAGTTGTATTGGTAGTCGATAGAACTTGAGGAAATATTTGTTCTAGCTTTAGCTCTTCGTTGGCTTCGACACTCTTATTTATTAAGAAAGGCTACAACTGATCCCCTATACTTGTGGGTTATCAAGACCTTTTTCTAGCGCCGTTGCCGGGGAGCAATAGCGTGAGGTAAATATTCTCGTGTGTGCTTGCTTGCTTTATCACTAAGTAGATTTTATTTTCTGTTCTAAGTTGTTCTCTACCTTTATTTATGGATATGGAACATGAAATACCAAAAAAATTAGGTGTACCTGCTAATCATGGAGATGGGGAACCTCCTAAAACCCTCGATGCTCATTATGTGAAAGATATTATGCACTACTTTAGTAATCATGAGAAAACCCCATTCAATTATATAATGGGGGACATGTTGGATGAATTTCAATACTTTAGGGATTATTGCTTGACTCAAAAAGGGAAACTATTCTGGGATCGAGTTCATATGTTGCATATGTATGCTCGGAATTTATGCTTGAGATATGATTATACTTGTTGCTCTAGGATGAAGGCTCCACACCTTCCCTTTTCATGTAAATTTAATGATGCTGAAACCTTAGATTCTTATGCTAATGGTACATATGATTACTATGATGTGGAACGAATAGAAGAATTTGTTGCTTTAAGGGTGCTTATAAATTGAATCTTTGTTTGAAAAGTGTGAAAATTATGATGATGTTGTTTACAGACCTGAGAATTTTTCTATACTTAAATATAGCTATAAGAATTACGAATATAATGTTGATATTGATGCATTTATTGAGAAAGTCTCCGCTGTCCAAGAAGAGACTAATATTTTGCAGGAAACTATGGAAGAATAAATTGATGACACTGTGAGCACATTGGATGAAAAAGATGAGGAGAAGACCGAAGAACAAAAGGAGGAAGAGCGGATTGATCACCCGTGCCCACCTTCTAATGAGAGTAACTCTTTATCCCATACATTGTTTAATTTCCCTTCGTGCTTACCGAAGATGAATGCTATGATGATTTCTATGATCCCTTGGATTCGTTTGAAATATCCCTTTTTGATGAACTTGATGCTTGATATGCTTGTGGCCATGATGCTAATATGAATTATGCTTATGGAGATGAACTTGCTATAGTTCCTTATCTTAAGAATGAAATTGTTGCTATTTCACCCACGCATGATAGTCCTATTATCTTTTTGAATTCTCCCAACTACACTATATCAGAGAAGTTTGCGCTTATTATGGATTATATTGAATGGTTGCGTTTTATTAATACACATGATGATTTTGATAAATATAATATGCATGTGCTTGCTGTTCCTACTTGCAATTATTATGAGAGAGGAACTACATCTCCGCCTCTCTATGTTTCCAATACGATAAAATTGCAAGAAGTTGTTTATGCTATGTATCGGCATTTACTATGTGTGCATGAATTGTTCTTTTATGACATGCCGATGGATAGGAAGAGAGATAGACTTTGATGTTACATGATATATGTTGCTTTCTGCTCACTACTAAATCACAAATCATTGTTTATTAAAATTGGCTTTGATATACCTTTGGATCCAGGTGGATCCATTACTTGAGCACTATATGCCTAGCTTCATGGCGTTAAAGAAAGCGCTGCGAGGAAGACAACCCGGAAGTTTTAGAGAGACATTTATTTATGTTGTGTTCTTTTATAAAGTTTAAAAACAAAAAATAAAGTGGGGAACCGAAAACTTTCTCAAAAATAGAAGTGAAAGTAAGAAAGACGAGCACCATTGAAGTGGGGGAGCTCCTAGAACGTTGTTCATGCCCATGGAAACTTTGGGAATCTCGATCGCAGAAACTTCTCAGTAAAAATAATTATCCCCTTGTACAAATCCATTGTATTATAAAAATAATGTGCCAAGATTTGCCTTTAGGATGATTAGATTGATTGTTTGGTTTGTGCAGTGCAAAAATAGAAACTTTGTCTGTAGTGCGTGAATTTACGTCATTTACTGGAACGTCGAATGTTTCTAAAACTTTTTGCATTGTACTTCCATACAAATTTTTTATTTTTTTCCTAATTTGATAGAATTTTTGGAGTTACATAAGTATGGTAGATGTTCATATTACTACAGACTGTCCTGTTTAAGATAGATTCTATTTTGATTCATTGTTTTGCTAGTTTTGAGGAAACTATCGATTATATCGGTGGTATAAGCCATGGAAAAGGTATATTACAGTAGCTACAATGCAAAAGTAGAATATGAATGAGTTTGAAACAGTACTTGAAGTGGTGATTTGCTTTATTATACTAACGGATCTCACGAGGGTTTTGTTAAGCTTTATGTGATTGACGTTTTCAAGTTTTGGGTGAGATCACGATGGATGAAGGAATAAGGAGTGGCAAGAACCTAAGCTTGCGGATGCCCGAGGCACCCCAAGGTAATATTCAAGGACTCCCAAGCAACTAAGCTTGGGGATGCCCCGGAAGGCATCCCCTCTTTCTTCTAACGATCATCGGTAATTTTACTTGGAGCTATATTTTTATTCGTCACATGATATGCGTAAATCTTGGAGTGTCGTGTGCTTTTTATTTTTCTTTAAATAATGCACCATGCTGGTATGAGAAAGTCCTTGGTTGATTTATAGAATCCTATTTGCACTTCACTTGTATCTTTTGAGTATGGCTTTATAGAATACTTCATGTGCTTCACTTATATCATTTGAAGTTTGGACTGCATGTTTCTCTACACATAGAAAACCGCCATTTGTAGAATGCTCTTTTGCTTCACCTATATTTTTTAGAGCGTGGGCATATCTTTTGTAGAAATAATTAAACTCTCTTGCTTCACTGATATCTATTTAGAGAGTCAACAGGAATTGGTCATCACATGGTTAGTCATAAAATCCTACATAAAACTTGTAGATCACTAAATATGATATGTTTAATTCCTTGCAATAGTTCTGCATAAATATGGTGATACTAAAGTCATGCTAGTGAGTAATTATGGATTGGTAGAAATGCTTGTGTTAAGGTTTGTGATTCTCATAGCATGCACGTATGGTGAACCGTTATGTGACGAAGTTGGAGCATGAGGTGTTTATTGATTGTCTTTCTTATGAGTGGCCGTCGGGGACGAGCGATGGTCTTTTCCTACCAATCTATCCCCCTAGGAGCATGCGCATAGTACTTTGTTTTGATAGCTAATAGAATTTTGCAATAAGTATGTGAGTTCTTTATGACTAATGTTGAGTCCATGGATTATACGCACTCTCACCCTTCCATCATTGCTAGCCTCTTCGGTACAGTGCATTGCCCTTTCTCACCTCGAGAGTTGGTGCAAACTTCGCCGGTGCATCCGAACCCCGTGATATGATACGCTCTGTCACACATAAGCCTCCTTATATCTTCCTCAAAACAGCCACCATACCTACATATCATGGCATTTCCATAGCCATTCCGAGATATATTGCCATGCAACTTCCATCATTATCATATAAATGACCTGAGCATTCATTGTCATATTTCTTTGCATGATCGTAAGATAGCTACCATGATATTTTCATGGCTTGTCAATTTTTTGATATCTTTGCCATGCTAGATCATTGCACATCCTGGTACACTGCCAGAGGCATCCATATAGAGTCATATTGTTCTAGATATCAAGTTGTAATATTGAGTTGTAAGTAAATAAAAGTGTGATGATCATCATTATAAGAGCATTATCCCGGTGAGGAAAGGATGATGGAGACTATGATTCCTCACAAGTCGAAATGAGACTCCGGACAAAAAATAAAAAATAAAAACATAAAAAAGAGGCCAAAAAATAGAAAAAAACAAAAAAATGAGAGGAAAGGAGAGAAGGGGCAATGCTACTATTCTTTTACCACACTTGTGCTCCGGAGTAGCACCATGTTCTTCATATAGAGAGTCTCTTGAGTTATCACTTTCATATACTGTGGGAATTTTCATTATAGAACTTGGCTTGTATATTCCGATGATGGGCTTCCTCAAATGCCCGAGGTCTTCATGAGCAAGCAAGTTGGATGCACACCCACTTAGTTTTCAGTTCGAGCTTTCATACACTTATAGCTCTTACTACTTCCATTGCATGGCAATCCCTTCTCCTCGCATTGACATCAATTGATGGGTATCGCCATAGCCCGTTGACTACAGGCGTCGATGTGAGACTTTCTCCTTTTTGTCTTCTACACACAACCTCCGCCATCATATTCTATTCCACCTATAGTGCTATATCCATGGCTCACACTCATATATTGCATGAAAGTTGAAAAGGCTTGAGAACATTTAAAGTATGAAACAATTGCTTGGCTTGTCATCGGGGTTGTGCATGATGAAATACTATGTGTGGTGAAGATGGAGCATAGCCAGACTATATGATTTTGTAGGTATAAATTTCTTTGGCCATGTTATTTTGAGAAAACATGGTTGCTTTATTAGTATGCTTGAAGTATTGTTGTCTTTATTTCAAATGATCCACTATTGCTTTGAATCACTCCTATCTTAATATTCATGCCACGATTAGATTATATGATCAAGATGATGCTAGGTAGCATTCCACATCAAAAAATTTCTTTTTTATCATTTACCTACTCGAGGACGGGCAGGAATTAAGCATGGGTATGCCGATACGTCTCCATTGTATCTATAATTTTTTATTGTTCTTTCCAATATTTACAACTTTTACATACTTTTGGCAACTTTTTATACTATTTTCTTGGACTAACATATTGATCCAGTACCCAGTGCTAGTTCCTGTTTGTTGCATGTTTTTTGTTTTGCAGAAAATCCATATCAAACGGAGTCCAAACAAGATAAAAACTTATGGAGATTTATTTTGGAATAAGTGTGATTTTTGGGAAAAAGAATCAACGCGAGACGATGCACTTGAGGGCCATAAGGCAGGGGCATGCCTAGGGGTAGGGCACGCCCTGGTCCATTGTGGTCACCCTGTAATGAGGTTGGTGCCCTTCTTTTGCCAGAAGAAAGCTAATATCCGGATAAAATTCGTGTTAAAATTTCAGCCCAATTGGAGTTATGGATCTCCAGGAATTTAAGAAACGGTGAAAGGCCAGAATCTGGGAGCATAGAAACAAAAGGAAACAGAGAGAGAGAGAGAGAGAGAGAGAGAGAGAGAGAGAGAGAGAGAGAGAGAGAGAGATCCAATCTTGGAGGGGCTCCCGCCCCACTGCCGCCATGGAGGCCAAGGACCAGAGGGGAAACCTTTCTCCCATCTAGGGGGAAGGTCAAGGAAAAAGAACAAGGAGGGGGACTCTCTCCCCCTCTCTCCCGGTGGCACCGGAACACCGCCGGGGGCATCATCGTGACGTTGATCTACACCAATGACTTCGCCGCTATCATCACCAAATCTCTCCACCTTTATGCAGCGGTGTAACACCTCTTCTCCTTGCTGTAATCTCTACTTAAACATGGTGCTCTATGCTATATATTATTTCCCAATGATGTATGGCTATCATATGATGTTTGAGTAGATCCGTTTTGTCCTATGGTTTGATTGACGATCATGATTTGTTTGAGTTGCATGTTTTATTAGTGGTGCTGTCCTATGGTGCTCTCTGTGTCACGAATGTTGTAGGGTTTGCAATATGTTCATGGTTTGCTTATTGTCTGTGTTGCGTGAGTGATAGAAACACAAACATGGATAAGTGGGTTATGCCGTATGGGAATAAAGAGGACTTGATACTTTAATGCTATGGTTGGGTTTTACCTTAATGATCTTTAGTAGTTACAGATGTTTACTAGAGTTCCAATCATAAGTGCATATGATCCAAGAAGAGAAAGTATGTTAGCTTATGCCTCTCCCTCATATAAAATTGCAATAATGAGTACCGGTCTAGTTATCGACTGCCTAGGGACAAATAACTTTCTTGTGGCAAAATGTTCTCTTCTAAAACTAACTTAGTTATTTTTTTATCTAAACAGACCCTAGATTTTATTTACATGCTCTTTATTATCTTGGAAACTTATCCTATCACACCTACAAAGTACTTCTAGTTTCATATTATTCTAGGTAAAGTGAATGTTAAGTGTGCGTACAGTTGTATCGGTGGTCGATAGAACTTGTGGGAATATTTGTTCTACCTTTAGCTCCTCGTTGGGTTCGACACTCTTATTTATCGAGAAAGGCTACAATCCCCTATACTAGTGGGTTATCACGATGCTATCAATAACACGACAGAGTATGAGGGACTCCTTGCCGGCCTTAGGATTGCAATAGAATTGGGGATAAAGAAGCTAATCATTCATGGTGATTCTCAACTCGTTGTGAAAAAAAGTGAATAAGGATTACCAGAGCCCACTGATGGAGGCATATGTTGAAGAAGTGAGAAATTTGTAAGGGCACTTTGATGGGTTGCAAACAGAACACATACCCCGCATGGAGAACGGCGATGCGGATCACCTATCCAAGTGCACTGCTCAGAAGGGCCCTATGGAACCAGGAACTTTTGTACTCCACTTAACTCAATCTTTAGTCTCCCATCAGCGTTCTCTAGAAAGAGAAGAAAATTGAACACCGATAGACATTTCCCGGCAGAGCTCCCTGGAGCCGTTGGTGAGAAGGCTGCCTGGGGGAACCTTATGTTGGATGGTGAGCTGCATCCTCCAACGGAACCCCAAGTTCTCGCTGTTGAGGTTAGCGCTCCCACGGTAGAGGAAATGCCTTTAGTCCTTGGCGTCGATCCACATACATGGGTGCAACACATAGTCCAATTCCTGCAAACAAGAGAACTTCCCGATGACTCAGAGGAGTCTGAGAAGGTGGCCCAACAATCGAGTATGTATCAGTTTGTGGATGACACTTTGTATAGAAAGAGGTCGAATGGTGTGAAGTTGAAATGTATTAGCCGGGAAGATGGACTAGCACTGTTAGCAGAGATACACAAAGGGGTGTGTGGCTCGCACCTAGGATCCAAAGAACTTGTCGGGAAAGCTTTCCTGCAAGGATTCTATTGGCCCACCGCCCTCCAGGATGCAACTGAGCTCGTCACTAAGTGTGAAGCATGCTAGTTCCACTCGAAGAGCATTAATCAACCTGCTCAGGTTGTTCAGACAATCCCTTTATCCTGGTGTTTCATGGTCTGGGGGCTCGACATCTTGAGCCTCTTTCCCCGTGCTGCCGGGGGCTTTGAATTATTGTACGTAGCAATCGACAAGTTTACAAAGTGCCCCGAAGTAGAGTTAGTGAGGAAGATGACTGCGCAGTCAGTTGTCAAGTTGTTTAAAGGATTGGTGTGTAATTTTGGAGTACCCAAACTGGTGATCACTGACAATGGCACTCAATTCACGAGTCGCGCCTTCATGCAGTACATCCAGAGCCTTGGAAGCAAGGTCTCTTTCGCCTTTGTCGCCCATGGAAGGAGCAACGGACGGGCTGAAAGGATGAACGTTGAAGTGCTGCATGGGATCAAAACATGAACCTTTGACAAGTTTCAGAAATGCGGCAGGCGCCGGCATGATGAGCTGCCGGTGGTTCTTTGGTCAATCAGAACAACACCAAATCGAGCTACTGGCTAGATCCCCATGGAACTCACATATGGGTCACCTCATGTACTTGCTACAATGAAGTAGCGCAAGAGGAGCTGCACCGTGACGATGTCACGCTCCTTGAGGAGGATTGTCTCAGGGCAGCTATGCATGCTGCACGTTACCAGCAAGCCCTACGCCGCTATCACAGCCGTAGGGTTCATGCCCGGAGCCTTGAGGAAGGTGTCCTTGTCGTTAGGTGCGTTCAGTCCACTAAGGGTGCAAACAAGTTGATGCCAAAGTGGGAAGGCCCTTACCAGGTAGTACGTGTCACCAGACTTGGTGCACTCCGTCTGGAGACCGAGGATGGCATCCCAATGCAAAACTCATGGAATATTGAATTTTTTTGCAAGTTCTACCTGTAAGGCGCAGTTGCCGGGTCTTTCCCCGACAGCCTGTTTTGTACAAGCATAGTCTCCGGGACTTGTAACCCTTTGTGCAAAGCCAGACGTAGGCCCTGTGCATAGCTGAATAAAATAAAGTGTTCTCACAAAACTTGCATGCATGATTTCATGATTAATTAAGTATCATGTTAAAGTGATTACACTAGTTTTTAGATAAGGTGACTGACATGCCGTAAAAGGCCTTGTCCTATCCCCTTTTTTTCTCCCTTGGTTAATACAGAAGGTTTCCTCACGAGCAAATTCCCCGGGAGGAGGATAGAAGCAAGGCAAGTGTATTCAGTCCCTGGCGACCCTTTCTTATCTAAAATGATAAGAAGCACATCAAAGAATGATAAGTTTACTTTGCCAGCAACTCCCAATCACTCCATGTAATACTTATGTATGAGAAACTTGCACGCAAGGAAACCTTGCCGCATCTACCATTCGTGCTCATGTCCTTGATTTGAGTCCACTCGACAAGGTTGGTTGTAGCTGCGTTTGGGGAGATTGGCAAGGGACCAGCCTTTAGTTGTGCTCCTAACCCATTTTGAGCTCACTAAACGAGGTTTGATAGAAGCTGCATTAAAGGACGGCAAGAGGCGTTGCCGGAATGTTTGCTCACGAAAGAGTATTGAGGGCTCGTCCTTCAGTATGTCTAAGTACATGTACAAGTATCCACCATGCTGTTTTTTCAAAATTACGTGGACAAACAAGTGCAAGTCATACGAGTATCCACATGGATGAAGGATTACATAAATTTGATTCTAATTTGGCAAGTGCCTACATTTGTTTTGATTAAAAAAGATAAGTGCTCTGTAATGCCTTTCTTGTCCCTCTCCTCATAGGAGTTACATTGAGAAGGAAATAGGACAAAAGGAGCACCTGGGCAGAAGCACAACCTAACACTGTCAGGACTAGCGGGACGCAGCCTGACAAGATCGGGAGGGCACCTCCCCGAAAAGGAAGAAGAGGTGGGAAACAAGGAGAGCGGCTAGGCAATGCTCTGGTCACCTCTGCCAGGACTAGAGGGACGCGGCTCAGCGGGGACACCTGCAGGGAAGACGAAGCTGGAGTCAACGAGCCTGCCGGGGTCCAGCTGGAGGAAGCAGTGACATCCAGGCCAGGCACCCCGGTAAATCACTCTGCCGTGGTCCAGCTGCAGATGATGGTGCTACCGGCGCCTAGCTAACAGTTATGGTGCGGCGGACGTTTAGCCGAAGTCCAAGTTGTCGTCTTCATGCTTGATGACCGAGGGCTCGTCGTCGCCGTCTTCGCCATCAGTGTCCTCCTCGTCATTGTTGCTCGAGGAGGAGCTTTCGTCGTCGCTCGAGCTTTCCATGCAACACCCTAGGCGAGAACCTGAGCACCCGAAGACCTTGATGGATAGCATATTGGACTCCACCAACTTGAAGCGGAGGACATGTCCTTCCGCAAGGTAGTGGGTGCGGGCGAAAGTCTTCCAACAATGCTTGCGAAGCATGACATGAGGCGCGGGGAACTCACCGTTCACCCACACGGCACCATTGTTGTAGCTGCTCATGCACATCCGCAACCCGAGCGGCCGGTCGACCTCCATCACCCTGGCAAATGGGGGATGGATCCGCAGGCGGCTGCGCAGAGGATCGCGTAGCTTGACGATGAACTCCAGTGTCGTGTCCCTCACATGGCCTTCTATCAGTGTTGGAGCAGTAGGTCGAGCGCACCACTCCGTCCACCTCAGCCACGGGTGCTATGTCGACCCCGTCCACACCTCGAAGCTCCACCTCGTGCACTAGATCTAGCCTCTGCACCTGTAATGGAGGCATGAGCAGGATGTCGAAGAGAAGCTCTCATCGCTACGGTCGAAGCATGAGTGCGACATCTTCCTCTCACCATGGTGGACGTAGCAGTAAGGTTGGAGAAGGGAGAAATGGTGGATTAGCATCGCCACCCCCTCATGCTTCCTTTTATAGTGGGAACAAGGGGGAGCGGGCTCTTCATCATTCTGGGGCAACCGCCCCGCTCTCCCAATCCAGCCTTCTACGCCCCTGGATGCCGTTCAGATTCATCGGCCACCCCACTACACCAATCTAGGGTGCTGCATATTCTGCCAAGGCACACGTTCCCATGCCTTGCACGTCCACCAACAACCCCACGTAATGCATGCGGCACACATGGTGGAAATGACATGCGTAGTGGGTGAGCTTAAGGTAAACAATAGTTATGCCAGTTCACGCGCAGACGCCCTAATTGATTCCCGTGGACGTGGGCGCCCCTGGTTTACAACATGAACGACGCATGCCATCTGAGTGTGAAGATACGATGGGACCCTTGGGAGCTGACTCAACTCCAGGTTAATGAAGGAGCTAAGAAGATCTCCAAAATTCAGCACCAAACCCGGGAAGATTAATATGTATGCCTATGCATTTGGTGGGCCTACCCCAATGATGCCCGGCGGCACGTCTGGACCAGGCCCGGGGGCTCCTATCGGTGCAACAAACATTTGTGTTTGCCGCCCAGACTTGTGCACAGGCGTGCGGTAGATCATACATCAAGTATCAATGCTTGACACGGGATAATGCAGAGAAACCGATATTCATGAGATAAAGAAGTGCATTAAGAAGACCAAGACAACCAGAGAAGCCCCCCAGGAAGATCTCCCCCTACCGGGCAGGCAAGACCAGCAGGGCCGAGACTGCGCCTGGGATGAGGCCAAGCCGGCCCGACAAGATCTCCTGGGCTACCAGGACCAAAACAAAACCACTAGACAAGAGCCCGGTACGCTCCGTGACGGCAGGCCTCCGGCAAGATGCCACCGCTCCACCTCATTGCACACAAGTCACTAATCAGTATGGTGTCAAGCTCTTGAGCGACTAGGTGGATCATATCGAGCATGTGGCAACCTACGGGAGAAGAGATTGCCTTTAATGACACCTGTCCAAGAGGCGTGTCATGCAAATAAGAGGTAGTTAGGCATGCGGTGGAGAAACCTAGCCGGGGGCTACCTCTCCATAAGACACCTAGCAGTGCATTTAATGCACTTTATCTCAACTACCGGAGTTAGGTATGATATCACTGTTAGCTATCTATTCATATTATAATGACTGTTTCGCCACTATAGTCGCCCCTTAAGCTATAAAAGGAGGCCCAAGGCAACCTTGCAAGATGATGTAGGGTGGAAACTCTAGGGCTGATCTTTCACAATTGGAGTGGATCCTACGAAGAACACGAGGGAAAACACGAGAGAAATCACTCAAACCAACAAGATTCTATTACACATGTGCTAGATCCTCGAAACACAAAGAGATACAAGATCTGCGATCAACAAGGGATGATAGAAGTAGCACGTTCTTCTCCGTGAGGAGGTCTTGAGGGTCTTCTTGTTAGGGGTCTTGAATCCGCTTGGGGGATCTTCTTCATAGAGGTCGTGAACTCCGATGGAGAAGTAACAAAGTGCATGAGCAAAGCTCTGTCTCTCAAATGAGCTAATCCTTTGCTAACCCTAGAAAGAGGGAGGAGGAGTATATATTGTCTAGGTGGGCGAAGGGGTACACGGGCCTCGGCCGTTTCATTGTGCGCAGACAGGGGAGGCCAGACGTCCGAGCATCGGGTTGGATGTCCGGGCTGGCGGGGCCAGCGTCGGAGCTGTTCGGTGAAGGGCGCCGGATGTCCGGGCTGGAGGCCGGATATCCGGCGGCTTGGGACGGGCCTGATGTTCGGGCCCTAGGCGGGATGTCCGGGCTGACTTGGACGATCCAGTTGCTCTCTAGATAGGAGGGGACGGATTTCCGGGTGTCGGGCCGGATGTCCAGGGCTAGGCCGGATGTCCGGGCCCTGTAGCCTCGGCTGGTAGGCGTCAGCGGTGGTTGAGAGCTCCAGGGGCCGGATGTTCGGGGTTTGGGGCCGGATGTCCGGGTCCTAGGGACTTCTCCGGTTCCATCCGTCATTCCTCTTTGTCTATGAACTTTGGACTTTTCTGTCTTCACGCGCATCTTCGGGAGGGCCTTCTTGGTACCTAATCATGCACAACATTCCGGACTTAGGTAGTAACCATGCCTCGAGTGGATCATGTAGAATATCACTAAGGAAGTCACCTCGGTCTCGAGTGCTCTAGCTCGTGCTTTTGTCATAGGTCCTCTTGGCACTTGGTGAGACGATGGTAGGTCCATGGGGATGACCATAGGATGCTCCACATCATCTCCCCCCCCCCTTCGAAAAGATCCGACCTCAGATCGAAATCTTCATCACCATGGTAGGGAGAGATATCTTTGACGTTGAATATGTCACTCATGGAGTACTTGTCACATGGGATGTAGATCTTGTAGGCATTGTTGTTGTAGCGTTCAAGCACCTTGAAGGGTCCATCGGCTCGTGGTAGCAGTTTGGACTTGCGTTTGTTGCGGAAGCGGTCCTTACGAAGGTGTAGCCACACAAGACCTCCAATGTTGAATACCATGGGTTGCTTGTTGATGTTGAGCTTGGTCGCGAGTCGTTGTACTTGGCGCTTGATGGTGTGCCTGGTATCTTCATGCATCTTATTGAGATAGTTGAATCGAGAACTCGCGTCCATGTTGATGCACTCTTGTAGTGGTAGAGGAAGAATGTCCAATGGGGAAAACGGGTTGAAACCGTAGACGACCTCGAAGGGGGCCTTGCCAGTAGTCGAGTATCTTGCGCGGTTGTAGGCGTACTCGGCAATGGGTAGGCACTCCTCCCACTCCTTGATGTTCTTCTTGATCAACACGTGTAGTAGAGTGGAGAGCGTTCGGTTCGCCACCTCCGTTTGGCCGTCGGTTTGAGGATGGTATGTAGGAAGATAACAAAAGCTTGATTTTGAGCTTGGCGCATAAGGTCTTCCAAAAGTAGCACAAGAACTTGACGTCGCGGTCCGAGACAATCGTCTTTGGCACTCCATGTAGGTGCAAGATTTCCCAACAAAAAAGATTTGCAACATGTGCAGCATCATCTATCTTGTTGCATGGTATGAAATGGGCCATTTTAGAGGATCGATCCACAACAACAAACACGAAATCTTTGCCATTTCTAGTCCTAGGAAAACCAAGCACAAAATCCATGCTAATATCTTCCCATGGGTGATACGGAATAGGAAATGGCATATAGAGACCATGGGATTGAGCTTTAGACTTAGCTTTGCAGCATGTAGAGCACTAGTTGGTCAAACATGAGACATCGCGAAACATCTTGGGACAAAAGTAGTTCTTGGAGAGCGTCGCGAATGTCTTGTTGCATCCAAAGTATCCCATTAGTCCTCCTCCATGAGATTCTAGCAGAAGTAACAAACGAAGAGAAGATTCGGGAATGCATAGTTTGTTAGCCCTCATAAGATAATCATCTTTGATGTAATAGTGTTCCCAAGATGTATGCATCAAACATTTGGCATAAGGGATAGCAAAAGTGTGATCATGCGAATACAAGTCTTTTATGTGCTCAAAACCAATGACATTTAGTTCAAGTTTGGTAACAAGCATGCATTTGCGGGAAAGAGCATCCTTTCAGCTTTAGGGCTCCGCAGACCGTTGTGAGGTTCGAACACTGGGGTGCGTACGAAGAACTTCTTCTCTCTAACCTGCCGGCCCAACGATTCCACAACCTAGCTCGACGAACCCAAAGATCGGTAGACACAGAGATTTATCCTGGTTCGGGCCACCTTGCGGTCTAATACCCTACTCCAGCTTTGTGGTGGATTGCCTCGAGGGGCTGAGGATGAACTAGTACGGGATGAATAGCCTCAGAAGGTGAGATGTTCTTGAGCTTGATAAGCTGGTCAGGTGGTCAGGGTAGAATGGCCCCGATTCAAGATGTCTCGCTACGGTGGTGGCTAAGTCCTATTTATAGTGGCCTTGGCCCTCTTCCCAAATGTAGGCAGGAAGGGATCCCACAACGGCCAAATTTGAAGGGAGACAACTAGTATAAGCTATCCTGACAAAAGTAGTCTTCCCCTGCAAAAGGCTCTGGCGGTGACACTGTAGTAGGCTCCACGATGACCTCCGTCCTGTCGTCCTAGCGGTCTTGGTCTTGTTGCACCAATATGGAAACCTTTGCCCGATGTGTCGGGACCCCGCGCCTGCGCTTGCCCCCTTGACACCAAAGGGGAAACTGGTATGCTGCGCCCGCTGGTGCCGCCTGGCCTTGGTCATCATGGCTCACATCATGTGAACCTCGCGAGGTACACCTTGCCTTGATATTTCCGCTCCTTGGGAGCCAGCTAGCGAGGCTGCCCCAGGGAGGTCTTGGTGTCGTCCTCCTCGCGAGGCTTGGCCCCTCGCAAGGGTCTTGAGCTATTGCTGCTGAAGCTGGGCTATACCAGGCCGCCGATGGAGCCACGCCATCGGTTGCAGGTAGGCGAGTCAGAGTACCCCCGTTCTCAGGATGCCGACAGTAGCCCCCGGGCCCAAGGCGCGCTCGAACTTGTCTTCAAGGCGAAGCCAAAGGGCAAGTGCGGAGCGCCACGGGCCCCAACCGCTTGCGGCCTCGGTTGACGCGTGGCGATTGATGGGACGTGGGTGCCTCCACTTCCCCATGCTGCCTCGGCAACCGTCCGACTTGATGAGACCCTGCTGCATGCAGAAGGGAACCATCATTACATGCGATCGTGGAGGGCGGCGGTTGGCCTCCCTCTGGCTATAAATGACGGGAGGGGTAGAGCCCCCTCGCTCATCTCTGTCTTCTCGTCGCTTGCTCCTTCTTCCTCGTCCTAGCCTCGATGTCTTGCCGCGATACTCATAGCGCCGATTAGGAGGTTCTCTGCAGAGAAAGGAATAACCCCTCGCGAGGAGCAGGGGCCACTCCCACCGAAGAAGAGGTTCAGCTATTCCCGCGAAGTAGGAGTGAGGCTGGAGGTGACGCGGCCTTGGTACAAGCAGCCTCCGCCTGGCTACCTGCTCCCTCTGTACGCCCAAGCGCAGGGCTCCGGAGATGGTGGGAGCGCCCCGCGCCGTGCAAGCACGGTCGCGAGGGCCAGGCAATGGTGGCACGAGCCGTCGACCCACGAACCCATGCCGAAGGCTCCTCGCGCGAGTTCGTGGTGTTGGCGACGATGCCACCGCGCACCTAGATCCAGCTCTCGCGGTTCTTTGGCGAGGAGATGCCGCCGAGAGGGCCGCTCGAGCTGTGGTTGCAGCACGCCGTGTGCGGCGCCCTGGCCACGGGGGCGGAGGTTGAGGTCGTCTCCCCGGGCAAGATCTTCATAGCTCATGGATGGGGCAAGCTCGCTCGCGCCTACTACGTGGAGGGGGGCCTCGCGATCCACTTCGAGTACGACGACACTTCCACGCTGTCCTTCAAGGACTTCAACATGGAAGGCTGCCACCTGGAGTAGTGCCCTGGAGGAAGCCGCTGGAGCGGCGGGGCAGCCAGTGTCGAGCCTGCCCCTGGTCCTGCCGGCGGCACTTCCAGCAGCAGCGACGACTCCTAGGCGTCCAGCGACTCTCCTGAGCCTAGCAAGTCTCTGGAGACGAGCGACAATAGCTATGCACCACCGAGCTCTCGCCGTGCCCGGAGCGCGGCCGCGGCATCCACCCGTCATCGTCGATGACCTGGATGGGGCTGGCGTCGGCCCCTCATGGCCCACTTTTGATGATGGCGGTTGTGGCGACGCCCATAGTCAGGGCTTCTTGAGGTTTTTCTCCTTTCGTTCCCTACGAGGAATCGAGACGAACCCCGTGGGGGTGTGTAAAGATCCTGTAATGCTTTTGCTCCAGTGTTTATTATTCCTATCATATGGTTGTGCTAGCGTATCTTGCTTCAGCATTGTCCCCCTTTTCTTCTTCCGGTAGCTTAGCGCTCTACGCCGGCAGGTCCCAGTCCCAAGGCAAGCTTCCGCCGTCGCTGGTATGACAGGTCGCGATGCCGTGATCAAGGCCGTGCGGTGAGCGGCCCAAGGTCCGATAAGAGCTCCCGAAGTGCGATGATCAAGAGGTCCCCCTAGGCATGCAAACAGCTTCCCGAAGGCAGACAAGGAAGGCGGCATTGCTGGAGCAAGGCTGCCAGAGCCGAAAATTCAAAACCGCGGCGTCGCGCTAATCATGAATGTGTGACTTATCTTATCGAGCCCGAGGTGATTCCTCGTGCAGCACCCGATCTGTGCTTCTGCGACGGTGTTACTTGGTAAGGCTCGCGCTGGCTTCCCCCTTCCACGCTCATCTAAATGCTATGCATCCTCGGATCCCGACCCTCGAGCGAGGCTCAGCCGCCGCTGGTATGCCAGCTCGCGATGCCGTGGTCACGGCCAGGGGGTGAGGGTTGGAGAGTCGATAAGAGCTCCTGAGGCGCGATGCTCAGGAGCCCCCCCTTTAACCCGCAAGCGAATCACGTGAAAAGGAAGCAGCCAGCGGGGCCGCCCGTGGCTATGCTCCAGAGTTTCCTGCGGGTTAGATCGAGAGGAGGATATAGCTCATAACCGCGTTTGATGTCCTGCCGCTGATCTTTCCGCGAGAAGATAAAGGCACTGAAGAGCTGGTGAGGTGACGTGCGCGGGGCGGGCCGCGAACCAGAGCTCAATCACTCAGGTTTGTCAGCGTTGCAGGGATGGACCCAAGCACAAGCGCCATGCCAGCATGTGTAGCCCCCGATGCGGGATGAGCAGGAGGCCGGTCAGCAACGTGGGAGGCCACGAAGGGCAATAGGCAAGTAGGTGATAATCATAAATCATCTTGGAAAAGGAGGTAACACTAGTTCAGGTAAATGCAAGAACAATACATGTCGTAGGTACAGACCCATGCGGCCTGGGGATGATGCAGCCCTAGGGGCGCCCCCAACAGAGTAAATTTAAAGATGCAAAGGATACATGCCACATGGACAGGCCGATGCGACCTGGGGATGATGCAGCCCGAGGGGCGCCCCCAACTGAATGAACCGGAAAATGTCACCTGGCACCATTGTTGGAGGGGTGTTGAAGCAGCTGGGGACGTATGCTGGAGGAGTTGTTCCTCACGAGCCGCCTGGGCCCTGATCCTCGGGAGGCTCTAGGGGTCCCGAGGGCTCGCGAGGCACCATTGCCATCTCCACCTGGACCGCCTGACGCCTGGCCTCCTGAGCCGCCAGAACACTCTGAAGGGGACGATGGAAGGTAACAGCCGTGTTCGGGAAGCCGAAAGGCATGCGAACATAGCTGTGAGGCGGACCCTCGCATTAGCCAACGCGCGAAGGCCAGAGGCGCTCCTGGGATGCGGCTCTGTTGAGCCCTGTGATGTTGACGCAGACCCGCAGCTCGACGTCCCCACAGGGACAAGGAGCTGCGTCGGGTGGTGAGCGGCGGTCGCCATGCATGGCCCTCGCCTCCTAAAGCTCCTCGGTCGTCTTGGCGATGAATTCCAGAGCACCTGGCACCCCATGCCTTGTGCCCTCATGAGGGAAGTGTGCGATGAAGCATGCCTCCATGTGGTGCCCGAGCGCCTCCCTCGTGACATTGGCTAGGTCAGATGCCTTCTAGAAGAGAGCCCCCGAGCCCAGCCTGAGGATGGTGCCGGGCGCGCCTTCCTATGTGAGAGAGGGAGGCGCCCCATCCGTGGGCGCGGGTACTGAGGTGGTGCTGCTGGAGACACCGCTCTCCTGAGGCTCTTGATGGAGCAAGTGCTTCTTATTAGGGACTGCCTCTGGAGGGTAGATGGTGCCTTGGTTGTCCGGGTCTTCAATCGTCGTGGCCTGGTAGGTGCACTCGAGGGAGCACACTGCGTCCTTATCTTCGCAAGCGATCATGATGATGTCGCGGTTCCCTTGCATCTTGAGGACGTTGTAGCCGTGGTGGGTCACCGCCATGAACTTGGCCAGGGCCGGATACCCAAGGATGGCATTGTACGGCAGGCGGATGTGGGCGACGTCAAAGTCTATGAGCTCGGGGCGGTAGTTGTCACGCTGGTCGAAGGTGAAAGGGAGGCGGATCTGCCCTATCGGGGTGGTGGAGCCGTCGGTCACTCCTGAGAAGGGGTTGGTGGGCTGCAGCTGATCATATGGCACTTGGAGGCGGTCGAACGACTCGATGGAAAGAACATTGAGCCCCACGCCGCCATCAATGAGGTTCTTGGTGACAAGGATGTTGCTGACGACGGGCGAGCAGTGCATCGCCGGCAGCTGATGCGCACTTGAGCTGGTCGAACAAGCTGAAGGTGATGGTGCACTTGGACCACCTGAGCCTGGGGATGGCTACGTTCACCTCATGAGCGAACTGCTTGAAGATGCCCTAGGAGGCTGGGGCCTGAGCGCGACCCAAGATGTAGGTGATGGCGAGAGGCTCCTCGAAGCCCCCAGCCCCCTCGTCTTAGTGGTGGTGGCAGCGGAGGGAGGCCGGCGTTGCCCTGAGGTCGGTCCTCACGAGGCTAGTCTCTCCAGGCATCCTCGCGAGGCTGGCCATGCCAGCGGTCCTTACGAGGCTGGTTGCACCACTCCTAGTGAGGGTCGTGGTCGTCCCAGCGTCCTTCGCTTCGTCTCCTCCTCAGCCGTAGCCCTGGCCATTGTGCTCAGGGCATCAACCAAGGTGCCCATCGCGAATAGCCCAGAGTTCGTGACAGTCGTTGGTGTTGTGGCTGTCGGCGTTCTGGGAATGGGGGTACCCAGACTTGCCTGCCTGCAGCCTGCGGCCTGCGGCGTGGCTCAACGGGTGGCCCAGTACGGCCCATCTTCCTCAGCACAAGCTCAAGACCCTCGCGAGGGGCCAAGCCTCGCGGGGCGGACGAGAGGAAGCTTCCTCAGGCACGGCCTCGTCAGGCTGGCTCGCGAGGAGACGGAGAGATCAAGGCGGGGTACCTCACGAGGTGCCCATGACGCAAGCCATGACGACCAAGGGCGCCAGGCGGGCGCCAGCCCGCGCAGTGTCCTCATTTCCTCTTTGGTGCAAAGGAGGCAAGCGCAGGCCAAGAGCATCAAGCAAAGGCAACCATTTCGGTGCAACAAGACCAAGACCAGCAGAACGGCCGGAAGGAGGTCATCGTGGAGCCCAAGCCGGCGTCACCGTCAGAGTCTTTGGCAGGCGAGGACCGACATTAGTCGAGATAAGTGTACTAGATGTTCCCCTTCAAAATGGCCAATTGTTGGTGCCCTTCCGCTCAATATTTGGGAAGAGGCCCAGGCCTCTCGCCTATAAATAGGACTAGCCACCCACAGGTGGTAGAGGCATCTTGAAAGGAGAGAGAGAGAGAGAGAAGCGGCTGAACTCCCCTAGCAGTTAAATCAGACTGCCAAGAAACAGACCCTCGCGAGGCTGTTCTCCCTTGTACTCTTCATCATCAGCCCCTGAGGCAATCCACCACACCACACACTAGAGTAGGGTATTACACCACAATGGTGGCCCGAACCAGTATAAACCTTGTGTCCCTTGTGTTGCTCTTTGTATAGTTTAGATCCTTGCGAGGCGACGAGGCGTAGGTAGGTTGGAGGTGTGATCTCCGCGTGCACCCCAGAGTTCGAACCTAGAGGGTCTGCCGGAACCCGAAATCCGACAGTGGCTGTGTACGTTGTGGAAGACGCTGAAAGGACGACTGTTCTAGGGCGATTCTGGGTGGTCCCAACCGTGTTTCATCTCTGGATCTACCGCGAGCACGATATCTCCCTTGCGCTTTACGTCCTTTGTCTTTGCCTTCCTGTCTTCTGGGTCGGCAGCCAGTAGCTCGATGAGGGAGAGGCACCCTTCCTCAGCTCTCGCGCACTTGGTCACCATGTTGAACATCTCTAGAGTTGTACACAGTTCCTCATGGATGGCGATCTCCTCCTTCATCTTGACATCACAAACACCTTCAGAGAACACTGAGATGATGGCTTCGACCGAAACCTTGGGGATCTTGAGGCGAACACTGTTGAAGCGCTGGATGTACTTTTGCAGGGTCTCCCCTGGCTGTTGCTTGATGCGCCGCAGGTCACCAGCGGCAGGCCGGCGGTCTCCCATGCCCTGAAAGTTGGCGACGAAACGCTCGCGCATCTCGCCCTAGGAGGAGATTGATCCTGCGGGCAGATTTAGGAGCCACGAGCGCGCGCCGTCCTTGAGGGCCCTGGGAAACCAATTCGCCATGATCTTCTCGTCGCCACTGGCCGTCTTGATGCTTCGCTCGTAGAGCTGCAGGAACTCTGCAAGGTCGGGTGCCGTCGTAGTGTGAAGGCAGGTCGGGCTTGAACTTGCCTGTCCAGACGATGCTACGTAGCTCGGGGGTGAAGGCAGGCAGCCCGCGGTGGTAACTGGAGCCCGTCGCGGGGGCGGAGCATGTGGCGCGCGGTCTTGACGTGGTGGTGCCGGGAGTGCAGGAGCATCCTCTCGCAGCCACTGGGCCTCCTAGCAGCTTTCTTCTTCATGTGCGGGTGCCCTGCATGGCGTGTCATGCTGCGGGGCCACGCGTCCTGGTCCGGGAACGACGTCTTGACAAGGAGGCGGTGGAGGCACTCCATGGGCTACGTCGCTCGTAGCGGGAGGTGGGCGAGGTAGCGAGAGGGACGGTGCAGGAGAGCCCCCAGCGGTGCTGACAAGCTCGGTGATGCGGTCCAACCAGTCTTCGTAGAGGTCATCGACCGAGTAGCACAGGAGCTCGCGCGCCATGAGCAGCGCAGCCTGCGCGTTCGCCGGGCCGTAACGAGCGTGAGACGATGAGCCGGCCGGAGTCAAAGACGGGGTGGCGGTGCATCCGTCCCGCCGCACGAAAGGGTGCAACGACGAGGCTTGCTGCTCGTGCCCCGCTGGGCCGGTGGCGGCGTTGGCAGCGGGTGATGGAGAGCGACGGGGAGGTCCGCCGACGGGCGACGTGAGCAGCAAGGGCGGCTCGGTGCTTGGCACGGGCTCGATGAGCATCCGCCATGGAGACCATGAAGCCGTGGCGAGTTGGTCGATGGAAGAAATGCTTCGACGCACCCCTACCTGGTGCGAAAAATATCGGATTTAGGGCTCCACAGATCCTTGTGAGGTTCGAACACAAGAGTGCATACGAAGAACTTCTTCTCCCTAACACAGCCATTGCGATTCCACAGCCTAGCTCGATGAACCCAAAGAGCGATAGACACATAGATTTATCCTGGTTCGGGCCACCTTGCGGTGTAATACCCTACTCCAGCTTTGTGGTGGATTGCCTCGAGGGGCTGAGGATGAACTAGTACAGTGGATGAACTGCCTCTGAACGTGAGGTGTTCTTGAGCTCGATGAGCTGGTGAGGTGGTTAGGGTAGAATGGCCCCGATTCGAGATGTCTCGCTACCGTGGTGGCTAAGTCCTATTTATAGTGGCCTTGGTCCTCTTACCAAATGTAGGCGGGAAGGGATCCCACAATGGCCAAATTTGAAGGGAGACAACTAGTATAAGCTATCCTTACAAAAGTAGTCTTTGCCTGCAAAACGCTCTGGTGCTGACGCTGTAGTGGGATCCGCGATGACCTCCGTCCTGTCGTCCTGGCGGTATTGGTCTTGTTGCACCAATATGGAAATGTTTGCCCGATGCCTCGGGACCCCGCGCCTGCGCTTGCCCCTTGGCACCAAAGGGGAAACTGGTATGTTTCATGCCCATTGGCGCCTTTGGCCTTGCTCGTCATGGCTCACGTCATGTGAACCTTGCAAGGTACACCTTGCCTTGATATCTCCGCTCCTCGGGAGCCAGCCTAGCGAGGCTGCCCCCAGGGAGGTCTTAGTGACGTCCGCCTCGCGAGGCTTGGCCCCTCGCGAGGGTCTTGAGTTGTTGCTGCTAAAGCTGGGTGTACCAGGGATGAAGATCTAAAAGTGATTGATGTGTCTCCTATTAAATCTTTCTTTTTCAATATGAATCTTGATGATGATGGGACTGGAGATGAGTCAACTTTATTTAAAAGGCGGCCCAATGATTCGGAGTTCTTAGATCTTGATGCAAAAATTGGTAAAAGTGGGATTGAAGAGGTCAAAACTTTACATAGCAATGAACCCACTATTTTGGATTTCAAGGAATTTAATTATGCTAATTGTTCTTTAATAGATTGTATTTCCTTGTTGCAATCTGTGTTAAATTCTTCTCATGCTTATAGTCAAAATAAAGCTTTTACCAAACATATCGTTGATGCCTTAATGCAATCCTATGAGGAAAAGCTTGAATTAGAAGTTTCTATCCCTAGAAAACTTTATGATGAGTGGGAACCTACTATTATAATTAAGATTAAAGACCATGAATGCTATGCTTTATGTGATTTGGGTGCTAGTGTTTCCACGATTCCAAAATCCTCATTGTTCTTGATATAGATTGCAATCCTACATGTCCTATTATTCTTGGTAGACCTTTCCTTAAAACGATTGGTGTAATTATTGATATTAAAGAAGGAAATATTAGATTCCAATTTCCGTTAAGGAAAGGCATGGAACACTTTCTCAGGAAGAAAATTAAATTACCTTATGAATCTATTATGGGAGCCACTTATGGATTGCATTCCAAAGATGATAATATCTAGATCTATTCTTGCCTTTATGCTTAGCTAGGTGCGTTAAACGATAGCGCTTGTTGGGAGGCAACCCAATTTGATTTTTGTTTCTTGCTTTTTGGTTACATTTAGTAATATATAATTTATCTAGCTTCTGTTAAGATGTGTTTTCATGTTTTAAATTAGTGTTTGTGCCAAGTAGAACCTTTCGGAAGACTTGGGTGAAGTCTTTATGATCTTGCTGTAAAAAACAGAAGCTTTAGCGCTCACGATATTAGCTGCCATTTTTTACTGGAGAGTGCTTTTAGGTTGATACGTTTTGCAGATGATTAATAGACAAATTCCTCACTTCCACCAATTTATTTCATAATTTTTGGAGTTACAGAAGTATACGTTTGATCCAGATTACTACAGACTGTTCTATTTTTGACAGATTCTGTTTTTGGTCTGTTGTTTGCTTATTTGAGGAATCTATGGCTAGTATCGGGGGGTATGAACCATAGAGAAGTTGGAATATAATAGGTTTAACACCAATATAAATAAAGAATGAGTTCATTACAGTACCTTATGGTGGTGATTTGTTTTCTTATACTAACGGAGCTCATGAGATTTTCTGTTGAGTTTTGTGTTGTGAAGTTTTCAAGTTTTGGGTAAAGATTTGATGGATTATGGAATAAGGAGTGGCAAGAGCCTAAGCTTGGGGATGTCCAAGGCACCCCAAGGTAAAATTAAAGGACATCCAAAAGCCTAAGCTTGGGGATGCCCTGGAAGGCATCCCCTCTTTCGTCTTCGTCCATCGGTAACTTTACTTGAGGCTATAATTTTATTCACCAAATGATATGTGTTTGTCTTGCAGCGTCTTGTATTATTTGATTTTTTGCTTTTTAGTTTACCACAATCATCCTTGCTGTACACACCTTTTGGGAGAGACACACATGAATCGGAATTTATTAGAATACTCTATGTGCTTCACTTATATCTTTTGAGCTAGATAATTTTGCTCTAGTGCTTCACTTATATCTTTTCAGAGCACGATGGTGGTTTTATTTTATAGAAATTATTGATCTCTCATGCTTCACTTATATTATTTTGAGATTCTTTTAGAACATCATGGTAGTTTTCTTTGGCTATAAAATTAGTCCTAATATGATGAACATCCAAGATGTGTATAATAAAAACTATCATATAAAGTGCATCGAATACTATGAGAAGTTTGATACTTGATATTTGTTTTGAGATATGAAGATGGTGATATTAGAGTCATGCTAGTTGAGTAGTTGTGAATTTGAGAAATACTTGTTCTAAAGTTTGTGACTCCCGTAGTATGCATGTATGATGAACCGTTATGTGATGAAGTCGGAGCATGATTTATCTATTGATTGTCTTCCATATGAGTGGCGGTCGGGGACGAGCGATGGTATTTTCCTACCAATCTATCCCCCTAGGAGCATGCGCGTAGTACTTCGTTACGATAACTAATAGATTTTTGCAATAATTATTTGAGTTATTTATGACTAATGTTGATTCCATGGATTATACGCACTCTCACCCTTCCACCATTGCTAGCCTCTCTAATATCGTGCACCTTTCACCGGCATCATACACCCACCACATACCTTCCTCAAAACAGCCACTATAGCTACCTATTATGGCATTTCCATAGACATTCCGAGATATATTTCCATGCAACTTACCACCATTCTGTTTATTATGACACGTTCCTTCATTGTCATATTGGTTTGCATGATCATGTAGTTCACATCGTATTTGTGGCAAAGCCACCTTTATAATTCTTTCATACATGTCACTTTTGATTCATTGCATACCCCGGTACATCACTGAAGGCATTCACATAGAGTCATATTTTGTTCCAAGTATTGAGTTGTAATTTTTGAGTTGTAAGTAAATAAAAGTGTGATGATCATCATTATTAGAGCATTGTCCGAGGTGAGGAAAGGATGATGGAGACTATGATTCCCCCACAAGTCGGGATGAGACTTCGAACGAAAAGAAAAAGAAAAGAAAAAAAAGAGGCCATAAAAAAAGAGAAAGAGGCCCAAATAAAAAAAATATAAAAAAATGAGAGAAAAAAGAGAGAAGGGACAATGTTACTATCCTTTTACCACACTTGTGCTTCAAAGTAGCACCATGATCTTCATAATAGAGAGTCTCCTATGTTGTCACTTTCATATACCAGTGGGAATTTTACATTATAGAACTTGGCTTGTATATTCCAATGATGGGATTCCTCAAAATGCCCTAGGTCCTCGTGAGCAAGCGAGTTGGATGCAGACCCACTTAATTTCTTTTGTTGAGCTTTCATACACTTATAGCTCTAGTGCATCCGTTGCATGCCAATCCCTACTCACTCAAATTGATATCTATTGATGGGCATCTCCATAGCCTGTTGATACGCCTAGTTGATGTGAGACTATCTTCTCCTTTTTGTCTTCTCCACAACCACCTTTCTATTCCACATATAGTGCTATGTCCATGGCTCACGCTCATGTATTGCATGAAGATTGAAAAAGTTTGAGAACATCAAAAGTATGAAACAATTGCTTGGCTTGTCATGGGGGTTGTGCATGATTTAATACTTTGTGTGATGAAGATAGAGCATAGACAGAATATATGATTTTGTAGGGATAACTTTCTTTGCCCATGTTATTTTGAGAAGAGATGATTACTTTGTTAGTATGCTTGAAGTATTATTATTTTTATGTCAATATTAAACTTTTATCTTGAATCTTTCGGATCTGAACATTCATGCCACAATAAAGGAAATTACATTGAGAAATATGCTAGGTAGCATTCCACATCAAAAATTCTTATTTTATCATTTACCTACTCGAGGACGAGCAGGAATTAAGCTTGGGGATGCTCGATACGTCTCCAACGTATCTATATTTTTTTATTGTTCCATGCTATTATATTATCTGTTTTGGATGTATAATGGGCTTTACTATGCACTTTTATTATTTTTGGGACTAACCTATTAACCGAAGGCCCAATGCAAATTGTTGTTTTTTGCCTATTTCAGTGTTTAGCAGAAAAGGAATATCAAACGGAGTCCAAACAGAATGAAACCTTCGGGAGAGTTATTTTTGGAACAAACGCAATTCAGGAGACTTGGAGTGGAGGTCAAGAAAGAACCGAGGAGGCCACGGGGCAGGAGGGCGCGCCCAGGGGGGTAATCACGCCCCACCCTCGTGGGCCCCTCGTGGCTCCACCGACCTACATCTTTCGCCTATATATACTCATATACCCTGAAAACATCCGAGAGCACCACGAAACCCTATTTCCACCGCCGCAACCTTTTGTACCCATGAGATCCCATCTTGGAGCCTTGTCCGGCGCTCCGCCGGAGGGGGAATCGATCACGGAGGGCTTCTACATCAACACCATAGCCTCTCCGATGATGTGTGAGTATTTTACCACAGATCTTCGGGTCCATAGTTATTAGCTAGACGGCTTCTTCTCTCTCTTTGGAGCTCAATACATAGTTCTCCTCGATCTTCTTGGAGATCTATTCGATGTAATTCTTTTTGCGGTGTGTTTGTTGAGATCAGTTGAACTATGGGTTTATGATCAAGATTATCTATGAATAATATATGATTCTTCTCTGAATTCTTTTATGCATGATTTAATTGTCTTTGCAAGTCTCTTCGAATTATCAGTTTTGTTTGGCCTACTAGATTGATCTTTCTTGCAGTGGGAGAAGTGCTTCGCTTTGGGTTCAATCTTGCGATGTACTTTCCCAGTGACAGCAGGGGTAGCAAGGAACGTATTGTATTGTTGCCATCGAGGATAAAAAGATGGTGTTTATATCATATTGCTTGAGTTTATCCCTCTACATCATGTCATCTTGCCTAATGCGTCACTCTATTCTTATGAACTTAATACTCTAGATCCATGCTGGATAGCGGTCGATGTGTGCAGTAATAGTAGTAGATGCAGAATCGTTTCGGTCTACTTGTCACGGACGTGATGCCTATATACATGATCATGCCTAGATATTCTCATAACTATGTGATTTTCTATCAATTGCTCGACAGTAATTCGTTCACCCACCATAAATTATGCTATCTTGAGGGAAGCCACTAGTGAAACCTATGGCCCCCGGGTCTATCCTTCATTATTTTATTTTCCTATCAATTTACTATTCCTTCCGTCTTTTATTTTGCAATCTTTACTTTCCAATCTATGTCATAAAAATACCAAAAATATTTATCTTATTATCTCTATCAGATCTCACTTTTGCAAGTGGCCGTGAAGGGATTGACAACCCCTTTATCGCGTTGGTTGCAAGGTTCTTATTTGTTTGTGTAGGTACGAGGCGACTTGTGCGTAACCTCCTACTGGATTGATACCTTGGTTCTCAAAACTGAGGGAAATACTTACGCTACTTTGTTGCATCACCCTTTCCTCTTCAACGGAAAACCTATGCATGCTCAAGAGGTAGCAAGAAGGATTTCTGGCGCCGTTGCCGGGGAGGCTAACGCCGAGTCAAGACATACCAAGTACCCATCACAACTCTTGTCCCTCGCATTACATTATTTGCCCTTTGGCTCTCGTTTTCCTCTCCCCCACTTCACCCTTGCCGTTTTAAGTCATCCTCTTTTATGTTCGCCTTTTTTTCCGCTTGCTTCTTGTGTGCTTGTGTGTTGGATTGTTTGTCACGATGTCTCTTCCAAAAAGTATTGATCTTCACCATAAGAGGTTGGAAGAAATTGAAAAAAGCGTTAGTAGTTTTATGACCTTGCAATTTGAGCATAATAATTTCTTCAAAAATGAGCTTAAAGAGCAAAAAGGTTTTATGGAGTACATGAATAAAGAGCTCGATGATATGTCTAAGGAATTTTATGGTTTGAAATCTCAGTTTGCTCATCTTGAAAAGTTAATAGCCCAAATTTTGGATAAGCAGGCCACCTTAGTTAATAAGATGGCCGCCAAACCGGAAGATTTTCATGATAATAGGGATGAAGATCTAAAAGTGATTGATGTGTCTCCTATAATATCTTTGTTTTTCAATATGAATCTTGATGATGATGGGACTGGAGATGAGTCAACTTTATTTAAAAGGCAGCCCAATGATTCGGAGTTCTTAGATCTTGATGCAAAAATTGGTAAAAGTGGGATTGAAGAGGTCAAAACTTTACATAGCAATGAACCCACTATTTTGGATTTCAAGGAATTTAATTATGATAATTGTTCTTTAATAGATTGTATTTCCTTGTTGCAATCTGTGTTAAATTCTTCTCATGCTTATAGTCAAAATAAAGCTTTTACCAAACATATCGTTGATGCCTTAATGCAATCCTATGAGGAAAATCTTGAATTAGAAGATTCTATCCCTAGAAAACTTTATGATGAGTGGGAACCTACTATTAAAATTAAGATTAAAGACCATGAATGCTATGCTTTATGTGATTTAGGTGCTAGTGTTTCCACGATTCCAAAAACCTTATGTGATGTGTTAGGTTTCCCTGAATTTGATGATTGTTCTTTTAATTTGCATCTTGCGGATTCCACCATTAAGAAACCGATGGGAAGAATTAATGATGTCCTTATTGTTGCAAATATGAATTATGATTTCACCATTCTTGATATAGATTGCAATCCTACATGTCCTATTATTCTTGGTAGACCTTTCCTTAAAACGATTGGTGCAATTATTGATATGAAAGAAGGAAATATTAGATTCCAATTTCCGTTAAGGAAAGGCATGGAACACTTTCTCAGGAAGAAAATTAAATTACCTTATGAATCTATTATGAGAGCCACTTATGGATTGCATACCAAAGATGATAATATCTAGATCTATTCTTGCCTTTATGCCTAGCTAGGGGCGTTAAACGACATCGCTTGTTGGGAAGCAAACCAATTTGATTTTTGTTTCTTGCTTTTTGGTTATGTTTAGTAATAAATAATTCATCTAGCTTCTGATAAGATGTGTTTTCATGTTTTAAATTAGTGTTTGTGCCAAGTAGAACCTTTGGGAAGACTTGGGTGAAGTCTTTATGATCTTGCTGAAAAAAACAGAAACTTTAGCGCTCACGATATTAGCTGCCATTTTTTACTGTAGAGTGCTTTTTGGTTGACACGTTTTGCAGATGCTTAATAGACAAATTCCTCACTTCCACCAATTTATTTCAGAATTTTTTGAGTTACATAAGTATACGTTTGATCCAGATTACTATAGACTGTTCTGTTTTTGACTGATTCTGTTTTTCGTCTGTTGTTTGCTTATTTGAGGAATCAATGGCTAGTATCGGGGGGTATGAACCATAGAGAAGTGAATGAGTTCATTACAGTACTTTATGGTGGTGATTTGTTTTCTTATACTAACGGAGCTCATGAGATTTTCTGTTGAGCTTTGTGTTGTGAAGTTTTCAAGTTTTGGATAAAGATTTGATGGATTATGGAATAAGGAGTGGCAAGAGCCTAAGCTTGGGGATGCCAAAGGAACCCCAAGGTAAAATTAAAGGATAACCAAAAGCCTAAGCTTGGGGATGCCCCGGAAGGCATCCCCTCTTTCGTATTTGTCCATCGGTAACTTTACTTGAGGGTATATTTTTATTCACCAAAAGATATGTGTTTTGCTTGGAGCGTCTTGTATTATTTTATTTTTCTCTTTTTAGTTTACTAGAATCATCCTTGCTATACACACCTTTTGGGAGAGACACACATGAATCGGAATTTATTAGAATACTCTATGTGCCTCACTTATATCTTTTGAGGTAGATACTTTTGCTCTAGTGCTTCACCTTTATCTTTTTAGAGCACGATGGTGGTTTTATTTTATAGAAATTATTGATCTCTCATGCTTCACTTATATTATTTTGAGAGTCTTTTAGAACAGCATGGTAGTTTTCTTTGGCTATAAAATTAGTCCTAATATGATGAACATCCAAGATGGGTATAATAAAAACTATCATATAAAGTGCATCGAATACTATGAGAAGTTTGATACTTGATAATTGTTTTGAGATATGAAGATGGTGATATTAGAGTCATGCTAGTTGAGTAGTTGTGAATTTGATAAATACTTGTTCTAAAGATTGTGATTCCCGTAGCATGCACATATGGTGAACCGTTAGGTGATAAAGTCGGGCATGATTTATTTATTGATTGTCTTCCTTATGAGTGGTGGTCGGGGACGAGCGATGGTCTTTTCCTACCAATCTATCCCCCTAGGAGCATGCACGTAGTACTTCGTTTCGGTAACTAATAGGTTTTTGCAATAAGTATGTGAGTTCTTTATGAATAATGTTGAGTCCATGGATTATACGCACTCTCGCCCTTCCACCATTGCTAGCCTCTCTAATACCGTGCACCTTTCGCCGGCATGATACACCCATCATATACCTTCCTCAAAATAGCCACCATACCTACCTATTATGGCATTTCCATAGCCATTCCGAGATATATTGCCATGCAACTTACCACCGTTCCGTTTATTATGACACGTTCCATCATTGTCATATTGCTTTGCATGATCATGTAGTTCATATCGTATTTGTGGCAAAGCCACCTTTATAATTATTTCATACATGTCACTTTTGATTCATTGCATACCCCGGTACATCGCCGGAGGCATTCACATAGAGTCATATGTTGTTCCATGTATTGAGTTGTAATTTTTGAGATGTAAGTAAATAAAAGTGTGATGATCATCATTATTAGAGCATTGTCCCAAGTGAGGAAAGGATGATGCAGACTATGATTCCCCCACAAGTCGGGATGAGACTCCGGACGTAAAGAAAAAGAAAAGAAAAAAGAGGCCATAGAAAAAGAGAAAGAGGCCCTAATATAGAAATATAAAAAAATGAGAGAAAAAAGAGAGAAGGGACATGTTACTATCATTTTACCACACTGTGCTTCAAAGTAGCACCATGATCTTCATAATAGAGAGTCTCCTATGTTGTCACTTTCATATACTAGTGGGGATTTTACATTATAGAACTTGGCTTGTATATTCCAATGATGGGCTTCCTCAAAATGCCCTAGCTCCTCGTGAGCAAGCGAGTTGGATGCACACACACTTAGTTTCTTTTGTTGAGCTTTCATACACTTATAGCTCTAGTGCATCCGTTGCATGGCAATCCCTACTCACTCACATTGATATCTATTGATGGGCATCTCCATAGCCCGTTGATACGCCTAGTTGATGTGAGACTATGTTCTCCTTTTTGTCTTCTCCACAACCACCATTCTATTCCACATATAGTGCTATGTCCATAGCTCACGCTCATGTATTACGTGAAGATTGAAAAAGTTTGAGAACATCAAAAGTATGAAACAATTGCTTGGCTTTTCATTGGGGTTGTGCATGATTAAGTACTTTGTGTGATGAAGATAGAGCATAGCCAGAATATATGATTTTGTAGGGATAACTTTCTTTGGCCATGTTATTTTGAGAAGAGATGATTGCTATGTTAGTATGCTTGAAGTATTATTATTTTTATGTCAATATTAAACTTTTATCTTGAATCTTTCGGATCTGAACATTCATTTCACAATAAAGGAAATTACATTGAGAAATATGCTAGGTAGCATTCCACATCAAAAATTCTTTTTTTATCATTTACCTACTCGAGGACGAGCATGAATTAAGCTTGGGGATGCTTGATACGTCTCCAACGTATCTATAATTTTTGATTGTTCCATGCTATTATATTATCTGTTATGGATGTTTAATGGGCTTTACTATGCACTTTCATATTGTTTTTGGGACTAACCTATTAACCGAAGGCCTAGTGCAAATTTATGTTTTTTTTGCCTATTTCAGTGTTTCGCAGAAAAGGAATATCAAACGGAGTCCAAACGGAGTGATACCTTCGGGAGAGTTATTTTTGGAACAAACGCAATTCAGGAGACATGGAGTGGAGGTCAAGCAATAACCGAGGAGGCCACAAGGTAGGAGGGCGTGCCCAGGGGGTAGGCGCGCCCCGACCCTCGTGGGCCCCTTGTGGCTCCACCAACCTACATCTTTCGCCTATATATACTCATATACCATGAAAACATCCGAGAGCAACACGAAACCCTATTTCCACCGCTGCAACCTTCTCTACCCGTGAGATCCCATCTTGGAGCCTTTTCCGGCGCTCCGCCGGAGGGGGAATCGATCACGCAGGGCTTCTACGTCAAAACCATAGCCACTCTGATGATGTCTGAGTAGTTTACACAGACCTTCGGTTCCATAGTTATTAGCTAGATGGCTTCTTCTCTCTCTTTGGAGCTCAATACAAAGTTCTCCTCGATCTTCTTGGAGATCTATTCGATGTAATTCTTATTGCGGTGTGTTTGTTGAGATCTGATGAATTGTGGGTTTATGATCAAGATTATCTATGAACAATATATGATTCTTATCTAGATTGTTTTATGCATGATTTAATTATCTTTGCAAGTCTCTTCGAATTATCAGTTTTGTTTGGCCTACTAGATTGATCTTTCTTGCAATGGGAGAAGTGCTTAGCTTTGGGTTCAATCTTGCGGTGTCCTTTCCCGGTGACAGCAGGGGCAGCAAGGCACATATTGTATTGTTGCCATCGAGGATAAAAGAATGGGGTTTATATCATATTGCTTGAGTTTATCCCTCTACATCATGTCATCTTGCCTAATGCGTTACTCTATTCTTATGAACTTAATACTCTAGATGCATGCTGGATAGCGGTCGATGTGTGGAGTAATAGTAGTAGATGCATAATCATTTCGGTCTACTTGTCGCGGACGTGATGCCTATATACCTGATCATTCCTAGATATTGTCCTAACTATGCGCTTTTCTATCAATTGCTCGACAGTAATTCGTTTACCCACCGTAAATTATGATATCTTGAGAGAAGCCACTAGTGAAACCTATGGCCCCCGGGTCTATCTTTCATTATATTACTTTCCTATCAATTTACTATTCCTTCCGTCTTTTATTTTGCAATCTTTACTTTCCAATCTATTTCATAAAAATACCATAAATATTTATCTTATTATCTCTATCAGATCTCACTTTTGCAAGTGGCTGTGAAGGGATTGACAACCCCTTTATCGCGTTGGTTGCAAGGTTCTTATTTGTTTGTGTAGGTATGATGTGACTTGTGCGTAACCTCCTACTTGATTGATACCTTGGTTCTCAAAATTGAGGGAAATACTTCCGCTACTTTCTGCATCACCCTTTCCTCTTCAAGGGAAAATCAACGCATGCTCAAGAGGTAGCAACCCCCATTCCCTCGACGCCGACAGTAGCCCCCGGGCCCAAGGCATGCTCGAACTTGGCTTTGAGTAGAAGCCAAAGGGCAAGTGTGGAGCCCCGCGGGCCCCAACCACCAGCAGCCTCAGTTGACGCGTGCCGATTTATGGGACGTGGGCGCCTCCGCTTCCCCATGCTGCCTCGGCAACCGTCCGACTTGACGAGACCCTACTGCATGCAGAAGAATATCATCATTACGTGTGATCATGGAGGCTGGCGGTTGGCCTCCCTTTGTCTATAAATGAGGGGAGGGGCAGAGCCCCCTCGCTCATCTTTGTCTTCTCGCCGCTTGCTCCTTCTTCTTCCTCCTAGCCTCGCCGTCTTGCCGTGATACTCATGGCACCGATTAGGAGGTTCTCCGCTGCGGAGAAAGGAAAAACCCCTCACAAGGAGCAGGGGCCACTCCCACCGAAGAAGAGGTTCAGTTGTTCCCACGACGTAGGCGTGAAGCTGGAGGTGATGCGGCCTTGGTACAAGCGGCCTCCGCCTGGCTACCCGCTCCCTCTGTACGCCCAAGGCGGGAGCGCCCCGCACCGCGCAAGCCACGACCGCGAGGGCCAGGCAATGGTGGCATGAGCCGTCGACCCACGAACCCACGCCGAGGGCTCCTCGCACGAGTTTGTGGTGTGGGCGGCGATGCCACCGCGCACCTGGATCCAGCCCCCGCGGTTCTTTGGCGAGGAGATGCCGCCGAGAACGCCGCTCGAGCTGTGGTTGCAGCACGCCGAATGCGGCGCCCTGGCCAAGGGGGCGGAGGTTGGGGTCGTCTCCCCGGGCAAGATCTTCATGACCGTGGATGGGGCGAGGTCGCCCGCGCCTGTCGTGCGGAGGGGGCCCTAGCCATCCACTTAGAGTACGATGGCACTTCCACGCTGTCCTTCAAGGTCTTCGACGAGGAAGGCTGCCTACTGGAGTGTTGCCCTGGAGGAAGCCGCTGGAGCGGCGGGGCAGCCGGTGTCGAGCCTGCCCCCGGTCCTGCCGGCGGCACTTCCTGCTGCAATGATGATTCCTGGGAATCCAGCGACTCTCCCGAGCCTAGCGAGTCTCCGGAGATGAGCGACGACAGCTACGCGCCACCGAGCTCTCACCATGCCCAGAGCACGGCCGCGGCATCCGCCCGTCGTCGTCGATGACCTGGATAGGGCTGGCGTCGGACCCTCGTGGCCAACTGTTGATGATGGCGTCGGCAGCGATGTCCATAGTCAGGTCTTCTTGAGGTTTTTCTCCTTTTGTTCCCTGCGAGGAATCGAGACGAACCCCGTGGCAGTGTGAAAAGAACATGTAATCCTTTTGCTCCAGTGCTTATTATTCCTATCATAAGGTTGTTGTCGGATTTCGGGTTCCGGCAGACCCTTAAGGTTCGAACTCTGGGGTGCGCGCGGAGATCCAACCCTCCATCGTCTCGTACCTCGCCGAATCGCAGGGACCTAAACTACTAGCAAGAACAACACAAGAGATGCAAGATTTATACTGGTTCAGGCCACCATCGTGGTGTAATACCCTACTCCAGTGTGTGGTGTGGTGGATTGCCTCTGGGGCTGATGAAGAACAGTACAGGGAAGAACAGCCTCGCGAGGGTCTGTTCTTGGTGGGAGCGATGAACTGCTAAGTGGTGTCCCGTCGCTCTAGATTGAGGATCGGGTCTCTATCTCTCTCTCTCTCTCTCTGGATACCAAATTGCGGATCCTCCGTCCCCCTCCTATGGTGGCTAGCTCTACTTATATAGACGAAGGCCCTGGGCCTCTTCCCAAATATTGAGCGGGAAGGGCGCCAACAATTGGCCATTTTGAAGGGGAACAGAGGGTACACTTATCCTGACTAAAGTTGGTCCTCGCCGCCAAAGGCTCGTGATGACGCCTGCTTGGGCTCCACGATGACTGCATTCCAGCCGTTGGGGCTGGTCTTGGTCTTGTTGCACCGAAACGGATGCCTTTGCTTGATGCTCTCGCCTGCGCTTGCTCCCTTTGCACCAAAGAGGAAAGGAGGACGCTGCGCGGGCTGGCGCCCTTGGTCGTCATGGCTTGCGTCATGGGCACCTCGCGAGGTACCCTGCCTTGAACTCTCCGCCTCCTCATGAGCCAGCCTGACGAGGCCGCGCCTGAGGAAGCTCTTGGTCGTCCGCCCCGCGAGGCTTGGCCCCTCGCGAGGGTCTTGAGCTTGTGTTGATGAAGAGGGGCTGTCCTGGGCCTCCATTGAGCCACGCCGCAGGCCGCAGGCAGGCAAGTCCTGGGACCCCTGCTGTGAACGCCGACAAGAGCCCCCGGCCCACGGGCGCGTCTTAACTTGGCCGAGCAGAGAGGCGAAAAGGGCAAGTGCGGCGTCATGGGCCCTAACAGCCTGCGGTCTTGGGCGACGCGTGGCGGTTGATTGGACGTGGCGGCACTGTTCCCCACGCCTCTTTATTTCGCGCCTTGCTAGGCGGACACTCTTTGCACACATCTGTTCCCTCTTTCTTTGCTGCATGCGTTCCAGTCCTTCCCTATCTCGAACTCCAGCTTCCATTTCCAATCCAACTCAAATCTCCCTTCCCCTTCGATCGCCATGGCTCTGACGAAGAAGGAAAGGGAAGAAACCACGCCGCCTTCGCCTCGCCGCCCGGGCGGCTCCTCACGTCAATTCGTCGATCATACTCAATCTGGAGGGCTTGGGCAAGGTCAGTTCGGCTCTGGCCACCTCCTTCAACGAATGCGAGAGGACGACGGCCTGGCCAGCATCCCACTTCGCCATCGACAGGATAGTCACCGAGGTCCGGTATTTCGCTAATGCCCTGTGGGCGGGGCTGGTTCCCCCGTTCTCCGATTTCTTCAACGTTCTGCTTTCCCACTATCAGATCCACATGATGCATCTGGGTCCTGAGTCCATCACTCTCCTCTCGGTCTTCGCCTTTGTTTGTGAGGCGATGATGGGCATCCTTCCCTTGATTGCCTTGCTGCGCCACTTCTTCTCTCTGCGCCTCGTCGACCCCACTCAATGCTCGGCGTGCGTGAGCTTCGTCGCCGCACCCGAGACAGCGGCCTGAGGTATTGACTTCAGCTTGCCTCCGCCCGCGGCTGAGTTCCATGAGAGGTGGTTGTATGTGGATGTGGGGGTGCCCAGCCCCCTGCTATCTGAGCCGACCTACCGCTGTCCCCAATTCAGTGGGGCCAGAGACGCTTTCAAGCCCTCGGCTCATCTTCGTCTGGGCGTCAGCTGCCTGAGGTCGCTTGCTGTGACAGTGCCCAAGGTGGTGAAGGAGTTCCTGATGCGCTGCATTGCTCCTCTCCAACGCCATTCCCACCGGATGTGGGCCTTCAGCGGGCCTGGCGATCGTATGAGGCTCCAGGAAGAAGACCCGATGCCTGAAGCGCTAAGGAAAGTGCTCCTGGTCCTGACTGGCGATCCCAACCCCGGTGGCATCCGACATGAAGGGGCCTTGTTGTACCTTTGCCGGAACAGGGGTGATTTGGTGAACCAGATGCCTATCTTCGATGAATGGGGGCTGCGCCCCGCTGGCCTCCAGGGGCCTCGCGAGAATCCAGTGGTGGTGACAGCCCTTCCAGTCGGCCAAGGCGGCTCCTCCTCGAGTGGCGGAGCAGGGAGGCACGAGCCGCCAGAGGTCAAGGGACCCCGCCGGGTGATGGCCCGGGCGACGCTCACGAGGGGGCAGCTCCTGAGGCTCATGCCGCCGTGGCTGAGGGCGGCAGGCAGCCACCCACAGCGCATGCGGATGAAGCCCCCGAGGCCCCTGCTGCTTCTCTTGGCGAGGCGATCAGCAGCGCGCGTCAGGCGGACGCCCTTGACGCGGGTCGCCTTGATGCTCCTCCCTCGCCGCAGGCTGACCCCTTGCGCTCAAATCTTGGGTAGCTTTCGCGTGAACTTCGAGGCCCTGCGCAAGAGAAGGGAGGCCCTGGGAGACGATTACCCTTGTCGCCTGCTGAAGCGCAGGAAGTACTTTGCTACTGATGAGTAAGCCTTCTCCTTCTCCAGCTCCTGATTCTTCTACTTCTTGTACTGATCCTTGCCCTGCAGGCCCCTTCCTACCGAGCTCACGGAGACGGGTGACGGGCCGTCCTCCCCGGCCTCGCCCCCTCCCCCGTCCTTGAGTGCTCCAAGCAGTGGAGCCCTTGTGGTGAGGGCGACCGGGGAGGTGAGCTGTCCCGAGGCGTCAGGCCCCGCGCCTCGCGATCCTTCCTCGCGAGCCTTCCCGAGGCATAGCTAGCCTGTCAGGGCTTCTCGCCTGGTCGTGGACGGCGGCGATTGGAGGCGCCTCGCGCCTCGTTTGGGGATGGGCTGGCTCCAGCCGGGCCATCAAGGCGCGGGCGAGCCCGGACTGTCGCGAGGGTGCCAGCCCCAGCCTGCCGGAGGGGAGTGTTGACTCAGAGCTCCCCGCCCGCCTGGGCAGTTGATGGTGTGGAGGATGTGCGCCGAGCTGCCGGAGCGCGCCGCGCCCTTCGCCAAGGATTTCTTCGAAGGGCGGCCGACGCGGTGAGACTTCTTGGTGAAGAGCTTGCTGACGAGGACGCGCGCCTTGAGGCCGAGGGCCTGCGCCTGGCCGCAGAGAGGCGCGAGCTGGAGGGCGCTGCCGCCCTTGCGTGCCGCCAGCGCGATCTTGATGATGAAGAGGCCAAGGCGTCGCTGGCAGCCTCTCAGGTGGCCTGTTCTCGGGCCGTCGAGGAGGCCCGGGCTGCTAACATGCGGCGAGAGGTGGCGGAGGAGCGGGCACCGGAACTCCTGGCCCGGTGTCACTCGTTGGAGGAGCAAGTGGAGCTGCGCGAGGCAGCCCTTGCATCGATGAAGGTGGCCTCCGGCGACTCGGCGGAGCTCCAGAAGCGTGAGGAGGCGCCGATGCTTGAAGCCGCTGAACGCGCTGCCAGCACGAAGCGCTTGGAGATGAGGGAGCGCCACGACGCTGCCGCAGAGGATGAGGTTGCAGCACGGGAAGCCCGCGTCATGGAGGAGGCCTGACGCCGAGTGAGCGGCGCGCGCCGAACCTCGAGCGAGTTTGAGGAGTGTTTGGGGTTGATCAAGGCCGAGGCTGAGGGCAGGACTGCTGCCTTGAGGGCCAAACTGGAGGAGGCGACGCGGCGGGCCGATGCTCTTCGGGCCGCCCTCGAGGTGGCACAGAGGGAGTCCACCACCTTTCAGGCCGAGGCGCTCCTTCTTCGCCAACGGGTGGAGGAGGCCGAGGTCGTAGCGCGCCAGAATGCGGACGAGATGTGTCAGCGGCGAATCCTGGAACATGAGCATGGTCCCATGCTCGCCACGCTCCGGGAAAGAGCTAACGCAGCCTTGGATAATATCTGCGAGGCGGCGGTAGGCGCGCCGCATGCGGTTAACTACGCCGGCAACCTTTCGCTTCTTCATCGACGTGGTGGCGCTGGTCAAGGCGCGTCGCTCAGGCCGACAGGTTGGTGGAGGAGAGGAGCCGCTACGCTGCTCGGGCGCCGCTTTTCTCTCGTGTCTTCAGCCATCTCCGGACATGGACCCTCACTTCGATTTTGACGCAGCCATCGCCCCTTCCCCGTGCCGTCCGGGTGACCTTGCGCACCGGGTGGAAGATAACGTGGATGCCCTCGTCCGGCCTTCGCTTCGCATTTATTTACGACGGGCGTGGTCGTGGTGGCCCGGTGAGGGCGGCGTGGTGAACGGCCCAGACGCCGGGCGATCACGTGGACAGCGATGGCGAGGCCAGCCGACGCCAAAGAACGGCTCGGGAGGTGCTCCTGAGGATGCATTGGGGGATTTGTCCGACTGATCATGTATTGTCCTTGTTCCATTACCCTGCATGAATAGAACTCAGGTTTTGGCCTGATGGAGGTGAGAGCATTTTGGGAGGGGGAGCCCCTCATGTAAGACTTGTGTTCTTCATATTAGCTGGTGTTACATTGCCCATACGCCCGTGCCAAGTGGTTGGCTAAGCGGCGCGCTAGTTGGATGGTTTACCTTTGTTTCGTATGAGCCTCGAGATAGCCCGTGGGAGGCTGCGGCGATCTGAGTGTCTATCGATTGAATCCGTAGGACCTGCAGCAGAAACCCTCCGGAGAGGATGCGGCGGCGACAGGCTGGGCTGTGCGCGAGCTTGGCCTGGCCCGGCACGCGAGGGGCTCGCGAGGGGAGGCAGCTGAGGCGGAGTTGTAACCAAAACGCGAGAGATTTGCTCGAACGAGACTAAGCACCCCTTTCCCCGAATATGCACAAATCTTCAAGCTCAAATTCAACTTAAATCCAACAGGGGAAAACGACAGCCAGAGGGAAAACCAAATGAAAGCAGAAAAAGGCCGCGTCCGGCACCTAGTCTAGTCTTGGACGTCTTCTCACCAAATAGCGGAGCTAAGTGCTGCCATCGGGCATAGGAGGGAGCCCCAGGATCTGAGGCCGGCACCTCGAGACTCCGGCGTGTACAGCCCCACTCATTATTACGTGAGAGTGTCACGGGCGGCGAGCTTCACAGTGCACCGGGCCTTCTCCCAGTACCGGCCTTGCTTCATATCGCCAGACGAGGGCCCCGCTTTGCGCCACACTCTAGTGCCACCAACGACGACCGGAAACCGTGACGCCGCCGGTGGGGTAGAGCGGTCGCCACGGGTTCCCCAACGACCACGGGTCCTCCGCCAGGCAGGCCCCGAGGCACCTCCCCAGCAGAGGGCCTACCTCCGAGAACGCCTTGTTCAACGCTGCGGTGGTGATGTCGGATCTCTGCCCTCTCCGCAGCCCCTCGCTCCCCTCCCGAGGGGTAGGAGATCATGGAGCGGGCAGCCGCTCGTCGTGGCAACCTGTACCTCCTGCGACCTATGGTTAGCGTATGTTTAATCTTGAGGAAGTAGCGGTACCCGATAATCGTCGCCCCCGGCGTGACCGGTGGGACCGTCTCGAGACTCTTGGAAGAGCGCGGCTTCTGGCGCCTCATCCCCCCAGATTGGGCTGAGGGGCGATTCTTGTTCTCCCTCCTGCGGGTGCCCTTGGTCCATCATGTGGGGCATGTATTCTTCCGCGCCACATCCCGAAGGCCACGCCAGAGTGCCGAGCGTGCCTCGCTGCTCTGCTTGATGCGCCTGCCGTGGGGTGGTGGCGCGGCGGTCCACCAGGGCCGTGAGTTGTGTCGGGTCCTTCTTCTCCGCGGGCCAGGGGCGGGGGCAACCCCGCCGCCGGCCCGGCGCTGACAGCTTCGCCGGTGCTGGAGTAGCTTCGGAGCCCGCGGGCGCACGCGGAGCTCCTGCGCGGGCCGCCTCGGCCCGAGGTGGGAGTTGGGTGCGAAGGGGTGAGCCTCGAGGCGGCGGCCTGTGAGCTCCGCCACTCGCTTCCAAGAGAGCATGTCGCTGCCGCTCTCCAAAGAGCCTCGCACTGCAGCAGCTCTTAGGCCACCGTGAGCGCGCCTCGAAGTTAGCCTGCTCCCGGCGGGTGTACGGTGATGTGGTCGCGGCGTGGTTGGAGGTTTTGCTGCCGACCGCCGCCAGTGTGAGAGCTGCCGAGGCGCGTCGCCGCCCGCTGCCGCAGCGCCTGCGGATCATGAGCTGCCTGGGGCACGGGTTGCCTGAGGCGAAGCGGTTTCATGGGCGGGCCACGCCGCCAAAGGATCTGGGTTGCCCGCTTGGTCGTCGGACATGGTGGTGGCGATGCGGCGGGACACGAGGTGGCAGAAGGTGGATTCCGGTGCAGCCCTACCTGGCGCGCCAAATGTCGGATTTCGGGTTCCGGCAGACCCTTAAGGTTCAACTCCGGGTGCGCGGAGATCCAACCTCCACCATCTCGCACTCGCCAATCGCAGGGACCTAAACTACTAGCAAGAACAACACAAGAGACGCAAGATTTATATCGTTCGTGCCACCATCGTGGTGTAATACCCTACCCAAAGGTGTGGTGTGGTTGATTGCCTCTGGGGCTGATGAAGAACAGTACAGGGAAGAACAGCCTCGCGAGGGTCTGTTCTTGGTGGGAGCGATGAACTGCTAAGTGGTGTCCCGTCGCTCTAGATTGAGGATCGGGTCTCTATCTCTCCCTCTCTCTCTGGATTCCGAATGGCGGATCCTCCGTCCCCCTCCTATGGTGGCTAGCTCTACTTATATAGACGAAGGCCCTGGGCCTCTTTCCCAAATATTGAGCGGGAAGGGCGCCAACAATTGGCCATTTGGAAGGGGAACAACGGGTACACTTATCCTGACTAAAGTTGGTCCTCGCCTGCCAAAGGCTCTGGTGATGATGCCTGCTTGGGCTCCACGATGATCGCATTCCAGCCGTTGGGGCTGGTCTTGGTCTTGTTGCAATCAAACGGATGCCTTTGCTCGATGCTCTCGCCGCCGCTTGCTCCCTTTGCACCAAAGAGGAAAGGAGGACGCCATGCTGGCTGGCGCCACTGGCGCCTCGGTCGCCATGGATTGCGCCATGGGCACCTCGCCAGTACCCTGCCTTGAACTCTCCGCCTCCTCATGAGCCAGCCTCGACGAGGCCGCTACCGAGGAAGCTCTTGGTCGTCCGCCTCATGAGGCTTGGCCCCTCGCGAGGGTCTTGAGCTTGTGTTGATGAAGATGGGCTGTCCTGGGCCTCCTTTGAGCCACGCCGCAGGCCGCAGGCAGGCAAGTCTGGGGACCCCCGTTCCCAGAACGCCGACAGTTGTGCTGGCGTATCTTGCTTCAGCATTGTCACCCCTTTTCATCTTGCGGTAGCTTAGCGCTCTACGCCGACAGGTCCCAGTCCCCACGCAAGCTTCAGCCTTCGCTGGTATGCCCAAGAAAACAAGCTTATCATCACCGAAAATGCATTTATCCATATTAGCATAAAGGAGCTCTTTCCTAATGGTTTGCAACACCGTTCTAAGATGGGTGACATGCTCTTTGAGGGAATTGCTAAACACAAGAATATCTTGAAAATATACCACAACAAATACACCAATATAGGGTCGGAGAACAAATTGCATGACTCATATGAAATTACCGGGTGCTTCGGATAAGCCCATTGGCATGACCAACTATTCATACAAGCCAAACTTGGTTTTGAAAGAGGTTTTTCCATTCGTAACCTTCTTCGATGCGAAATTGGTAATAGTCACTTTTAAGATGAATTTTAGAGAAAATTGTGGCTCCGCTAAGCTCATCTAGCATATCATCTAGGTGTGGAATGGGGTAAGAATAACGCACGGTGATAGCATTGATAGGACGACAGTCGGAACACATGCGATAAGTACCATCTTTCCTGGGAACAAGGATTACCGGTACGAGACATGGGCTCAAGCTTTCTTGTACATGGCCGTTGTCAATAAGTTGTTGAACTTGCCGTTAGATGTCCTTGGTTTCCTCGGGGTTGACGCGGTAGGGAGCCTTGTTCGGAAGAGATGCTCCATGGATGAGGTCAATGCGGTGTTCGAGGCCTCGTAGTGGAGGTAGGCCCGGAGGTAGCTCGTCGGGGAAAACGTCTTGGAATTCCTGCAATAGAGAAGATAACACTAAAGGTAGATTGTGAGAGGTGTTAGTTTTTGGTGCCTCGTCCTTGCACAAAAGGACATAGTGCATAATGCTTGATGGGTTCTCACGCACTTCTCTCATCTCACTTTTGGTTGCAAATAGCACTAAGTTTTTCTTGTCTCGCATCGTGGAGGCACTCAATTTTGACTTGTGGCACTCACTCTCTTTTTGGTGGTTTGCTCTCTAACTTCTCTCTCCACGATGGGTGGCTTGCTTGTCGGCGATCACTTGGCTTGGAGACATAGGTCGTAGCACGTACTCCTTTCCTTTCATCTTGAAGCTATAGTGATTTTTTCGCCAGTTGTGGATGATGCCTCGTTCAAATTGCCATGGTCGTCCAAGTAGGAGGTGGCAAATGGACATAGGAACAACATCACACTCCAAAGTGTCTTCGTATGCTCCATTTTTGAAGGAAACTTGCACCCTATGTTCCACTTGAATAGTGCCGGGTTCGCTTAGCCATTGGACCTTCTAGGGATGCGGGTGCTTCATCTTGACCAATTGGAGCTTGGAGCATAGTTCTTCACTCGCCAAGTTATGGCAACTTCCTCTGTCGATGATGACCTTCACGGACCTTCCATTGATGCCGGCCTTCATGTGGAAGACGTGGCATCTTTGGTCTTCGTCTTGTTGATGTTGTAGTGTACATTCCTTAGAGACAACAAGAGCGGGACTCGAATCTTTGTGACAAAAGACTTGATCATCATCTTCGTTCACTTGCCGGTGCATGGCCACTTTCTCAAGGGCTTCCATTTCCTCTTCACTCATTGAGTCATAGGTTCCGTCATCGTTGAGGATCATTGTGCGCTTGTTGGTACATTCGAAGGACTTGTGGCCTCGGCTGCCGCATGTGAAGCACTTGATTGAACTTGTCTTGATGGTCCCATCGGTTGGAGTAGATGATGATGAAGCTCTCGGCTTGAAGTTGCTTGTAGTAGGAGGACGACTTGAGGTTGTCGAAGTTTTCTTGGAACTTGACTTGTCGGCGTTGCTTGTAGAAGGTTTGATTGAGGTAGAAATTGGTGGAGTCGTTGAAGCTTGATTGTTGGAGAAGCCGTAGCTCTTGGAAGAGTACTTGGCATACTTGAAGTCATCTTGCACTTGTTGTTCTGCCTTGGTGGCTTGGTGCACTTGCACGATGAGGTTCGAGTATGGTTGGAAGTCGACGATCTTCTTGATACGATGATTGAGTCCATTCAAGAAACGTGCCATAGTTTGCTCATCATCTTCCATGACATTGGCTCGTATCTTGGCAATCTCCATTTCCTTGTAGTACTCTCAAATGCTCTTTGTTCCTTGCTTGAGAAGTTGGATTTTCTTGAAGAGGCCGCGGTTGTTGTAGGTTGGCACAAAACGTGCTCTCATTACATCTGTCGGATTTCGGGTTCCGGCAAACCCTTGTGAGGTTCGCACTCTGCGGTGCGCGCGAAGAACACTCTCTTCCTAGCTCGCTCGCTCAATGATCCCATGGCCTAGCTCGACGGGCCCAAAGAACAAGAGACGCGAGGGTTTGTACTAGTTGGGCCACCTTGCGGTGTAACATCCTACTCCAGTGTGTGGTGGATTGCCTCAAGGGATGAACAACCTCGGGAGGTGATGTGTTCTTAGGCTCGATGAGCTGGTGTGTGTGATGATGATCTGAATGATCCGTCCTGCTACGGTGGTGGCTAGGTCCTATTTATAGTGGTCGTGGTCCTCTTCCCAAATGTTAGGCGGGAACGGATCCCACAACAGCCAAGTTTGAAGGGGAAAACTAGTACAAGCTTTCTTGACAAAAGGTGGTCTTCGCATGCCAAAGGCTCTGGTGGTGATGCCACTGTGGGCTCCGCGATGACCTCCGTCCTGCCGTCATGCTGGTCTTGGTCTTGTTGCACCTATATGGAAACCTTTGCCTGATGCCTCGGGACCCCGCGCCAGCGCTTGCCTCCTTAGCACCAAAGGGGAAACTGGTACACTGCACCCGCTAGCGCCCTCCTGGCCTTGGTCGTCATGGCTCACGTACGCGAACCTCGCGAGGTGTCCCGTGCATAGATATCTCCGTTCCTCGGGAGCCAGCCTAGTGAGGCCACCCCCAGGGAGGTCTTGGTGTCGTCCGCCTCACGAGGCCTGGCCCCTCGCGAGGGTCTTGGGTTGTCGCTGCTGAAGCTGGGCCGTACCAGGCCGTTGGTGGGGCCACGCTTCGGGCCGCAGGCAGGCAAGTCTGGGCACCCCCAGGCTCAGAACACCGACAGTAGCCCCCGGGCCCAAGGCGCGCTCGGACTTGGCTTCGAGGTGAAGCCAAATGGCAAGTGCGGAGTGCCATGGGCCCCAACCTCCTGCGGCCCCGGTCAACGCATGGCGATTGGTGGTACGTGGGTGCCTCCACTCCCCCATGCAACCTTGATATCCGCTAGGCTAGGCGGCCGCCGTTGCCAACACATCTCTGCATGCATTGCTGGCAGCGCGCTTCCACAGCTCCTCCGTCTCCCAGAAACAGTAGTTTCCTCCCTGGCCTGACCCGGCACCAATACTCTCCGCTGTCATGGCGCCGATCCAGAAGAAGAAGGGAAAGAAGAAGACCCATACCTCAGCCGAGGCGCCGCCGGTCCTCGAGCCCGCCATAGAGCGGTTGGTGGTGCTCAACCAGGAAGCAATGGACAAGGTTTTCCCCGCGCTCGCCGCAGATTCCAATGAATGGAAGGCGACGGTGGCCTAGCCTGCTTCCCGCGCCGCGATTGATAGGACGGCTACCGAGATCCCCATTCATCTTCATGCCCTCTGGGCTGGCTTAGTTCCCCCCTTCTCAGATTTCTTCAATGTTGCGCTCTTGCATTACCAAGACATTGCGCTGGACCTGGATCCCCAGTCCATCATCCTCATCGCGGTCTTCGCCTTCATCTGCGAGGCCATGGTGGGCATTGCTCCTTCCATGGCTTTGCTTCGCCATTTCTTCTCGCTGCATCTGACCGATGCCCGCCAGCGCTCGGGGTGCGTGACTCTCCAAGCCGTTGCGGCAACGGCCGGCTCGGGGATTGACTTTGAGCTCTCACCAGTTGTGGACGGATTTCGGAAGCGGTGGGTATTCGTGGATGCTTGCGTGCTCAGCCCCCTGCTCCTGCTCCCATGAACACCAGTTGTCCCTTGCACTGGCTGGGGGCATGCGAAGCTCGTTGACCGGCGCGCCGCCTCCTCCGTGTCGGCTAGCCAGGCTGAAGGCCCTTGGGGTGACGGAGCCTATGGTGGTGAAGAAGTTCATCCAAGGTCTTGCATTGCTCCGCTCCAGCGTCACTCCCGACCGATGTGGACCTTCTCTGGCAGCACGGAGCCCATAAGGCTTCACGAGTCCGTGCTTCCTCTCGAGGCGCTGCGGATGATACTCGAGCTCTTGACAGGTGACCCGGCACCAGCTGACCTGCCGGAGGAGGGCTGCCTCTTGTACTGCTGCTCGAACAAGGTGGAGTTCGTGAGGCAGATGTCCCCTTCGATGAATAGTGACTGTGCTCGGTCGGCCTTGAAGGGCCTCGCGAGAGCACGGATCTTGCGGTTCCCTTGCCTACCATCACCTCGGCACTCACCCCGGAAGTGGGTGCAGGGGGGCGAGCGCCGTCAAATGCCAACGAAGTGGCCGCCGAGGAGGCACATTGGTCGCCGCTCCTGAGGTGGCAGCTCCTGAAGCTCGGGCGAGCTGCCTCGAGGCGGCGGCCGGAGGGCCAACGCGGTCTGTGGCTTCCGAGGCGGGAGCCCCCGATGCTCAAGTGGGCCGTCAGGGGCGGAGGCTGGGGAGTCGACCCAGCTTGACGCCCTCGAGGTCATCCACTCAGGAGCCCCGCGAACTCCCCCAGGCGATGGCGGTCGCGCCCAAGGCTTCGACCAGCTTCGCGTGAACTTCGAAGCACTCCGCAAGAGGAAGGTGCCCCCAAGCTGCAGTGGTGGCACCTACCCGCTGTTGAAGCAGAGGAAATACATTGCCAAAGGAGAGTAAGTACCTCATCTGCATGATTTCCTGAGTGTTGCATCCCTTCCTGACCACAACTCTTCAGGGTCCCTTCGGTTGGTGCGACGAGATCTCAAGGAGGGCGGGCCCCGTCGGTCATTGGCTAGCCACTGACCCTCAGCTCCCCTCGCCAGGCCACTGCGCGCGGCTCGGGGCCTGCTCCTGAGGAGGGGGCGCTAAATGGGGGTCTTGATCCTGCGTTCTTGTCATCCCTCCTTCGCGGTCCGGTCTGGGGTGTTGGAGGCGTGCCTAGGGCTCCTCCATTGGTTATCACCCGCAGTTGGGCGGCCTCAGCCCCAGCTTCGTCTTCAAGCCATGAGACCTCACGCCACGGCGCCCGCGTCGAGGTCCGGGAGGCAGCTGGGAAGGCGCCGGCCTCCGGCCCCCTGCTAGGAGAAGGCTGGCAGCCGCAAGCCTCCCCGACGATTCCCGGCATGGAGGACGGACTTGGCCGCGCGTTTGAGCTTGCGCGCGGGCGCGGCGCCATTCCCCACGAGCTCTTTCGGGAGGTGATGGGCGCGCTGAGCCATCTCGGGGAAGAGCTTGTCGATGTCGACACCCGCCTAGAGGCAGAGGGCCTTCGATTGGCAAACGAATGGCATCAATTGAAGGTGGCCATCAACCTCGGGCGTCTTCAGCATGAGCGCGACAGTGTGAAGGCCGCGGCGTCCCTTGCGACCTCGCGTGAGGAAAGCGCTCAAGCTTGGAGGAGGCCAGGGAGCTGACTACCGCTGCAAGGTCTTCGAGGAGCACTAACGGGAGCTCCAGGCCTTGAATGCTACCCTTGAGCAGCAGGTTGAGGCACGCCGGGCTGTCTTGGCGTTGATGAGGGGGGCGCCTTCCAAGGAGAAGGAGATCCAGAAGCATGAGGAGGCAATAATGTTGGAGGCCTCAGAGCGCAGCCTCGAACTTGAGCGGCTCGAGATGAGGGAGCGCCATGTGGCCATGGCCGAAGTTACCGTCACCGCACGTGAAGCCAAGATCCGGGAGGAGGTTGCCCGAAGGGTGGCGAAGGCTCGTGCTGATCTTGCCAATGAGTACGACCTGAAGCTGAAGTTCTCGGAGGCCGAAGCTGAGGGTAGGACCTCCGCACTTAAGTCTAGGCTAGACGAGGCAGAGCAGCGCGAGAGGACCGCTGCAGCGGCCCGGACTTCCGCCCAGGCCGACCTGGCCGAGGCCCGCGCTGATCTCCTTTCGCTTCAGCAGCAGATTGATGATGCTGCTTCCCTCACACAGCAGAACATGGAGGAGGCGTGTCATCGGTAGACATTACAGCGTGAGCACGCCCCATGCTCCAGGCCCTCAGAGTGAGGGCCAATCGAGCACTAGGCGTCATCTGCGAGGAGAACGTTCCTCATCCCCGCGTGGAGGACTACGCCAGCCACCTCCGCTTCTTCACCGACATCGTGACGCGCCTGGAGGACCGGGCTGCAAGGGCTCACGAGCTTGTTGAGGAAAGGAGTCGGGGTCTCCTTGGGCACGCGTTCTCGTGCATCTTCAGCCATCTCTAGAACCTTGACCCCCACTTTGACTTTGATGCCGCCATTGCTCCAGTGCCCAGGGCCTTCCGGGACAACCTGTCGCACTGGTTGGACAATCACATGGACTCCCTGGTCAGGGCGTTTGCCACCGAGGACGACGCGGTGGTGGTCATGGCGGATGAAGACGACGTAGTCGACGACGGCGAAGACGACGCTAGCGACAGTTCCAGCAGTGCGTACGAGAGCGACCAGGATGACGTTGTGAGCGGCATGTCCGATTAAGCCGCGTTCCTTCGCTTGAACCTGCACGCAGAGACCTGGACACGGCCCCGTAGGGCATGAGATCATTTTGGAGGGTGAGCCCCTCGTGTATATAAATTGATATTATATCTTTTAGGCCGAACCTGAAACGCGCTTTTGCAAGTTTGCAAGTCCCTCAGCAGGGTTGTCGCTGTGACTTACCTTGGTCCAAGTAGGCCTTGAGCGGGCTTTGGGGTTGCTGATGTGTCCTTCTCCCGAGGGGAGCCTTTTAGGGGCCCGCGAGATTTTAGATCTTCCAAGGAGCCTGCTGATCTGGCTAAGAGAGCCTCGCGAGGAACAGATGCCAGCAGCGGCAGTGTGTGCACCGGTGATCCTGCGGCGATGGTACTCTCGACCTTGCGTTGTTTGTTGCCACCCTGGCTTGCCTGAGCGCGGTTAGCGCGCGCATACCATGCCCGGCCCCCGCTCGCGAGGTGCTCGCAAGGGGAGGGGAAGTAGGCATGAGCCTCAAAATAAAGCACGCAACGAAAACGCAAGAAATCAAGACGAACAAGAGAAGACTCCCCCCATGCTTGGCAATAAAAAATACTTCAAGTTCAATCCAAAAAGACGGCAAATCGAGAACAGAAAAGTGGATGAAAGAAAATGGCCACGTCTGGCACCTAGCTAGTCTTCTTGTCTTCCCACTAGCGCGGAGCTAAGTGCTTTGACTGATTGTGAGCATAGTCATTGGGGGACAGTGTCGACGGCCAGCGTAGAGCATGGTGCTTCCACTAGGACGTGGGCGGGAGCCCCCGAGGCCCGAGGGCGGCACTCCAGAGACTCCGGGGCATGTACAGCCCCACTCATTATTACGTGACAGTGACACGAGAGGAGACCTTCATAGGCGTGAGCCTTGCTTCATATCGCCAGACGAGGGCCCCACCCTGCACCACCCCCTACCACCGTTGGGGTGTCCGAAAACCAGGATGAGGCCAAAGGGGCAAGGGGGACGCTGCCGGCGCCCTCGGCGACCACGGGCCCTCTGCCGGGGGGAGGGCTCACCGGCGCCTCCCCCGGCAGAGGACCTAGGGTTCGTCGGCTGGTCCAAGATCACCTATTTTCTACTATTATAGAGGAATGCCACTCAAAAAGTTGTCCTGGTTTATGCCTCAGTGGAGGTATACATGTTTTTCCGACAAAAAGTACATGGTGGTCGTGCGGTCATTGTCCATATGCTCCTATTACTGCTGCTAATCTAATACTATCACTGGTTAAATGAAGAAATGCTTTTTTTCTCGGGTATCCTGGTTTATTTCCCATCAAGATAATCAAGATACTTCTGTTTGTTGATGTACTTTTCATTAATTTTTATTGACAATTGAGATGTCGCTATTAATCTTGTACCACTGCGAAAACAAAGTAACAACACTATATCCCTTTTTTATATGTTTGCAAACAGCGATGTGTATCTCCATACCCAGGCATGTCTTCCTCAATTTTAGTGGAACTGCACAAAATTGGATGGCCATTGCTGTTCCGCCTCACTGTCCTCTACCACGTGGTTCTTCCTTCCTCAAGCTTGATTACCGAGAAGAAACAAACCACAGTGAGGATCTGTCGAACTTCATTGGTGACTCACCCAAACCTGATGTTAAATGGATGATGCATCACCACGATAACCTATCGATGCTCATGGTTGTGCCTCATGGTTGCATCGGCTGGTGAACCTGGTCGATTTTCAACTAAAAACAAGCTGTCTTCCATCAGTGTTCTTTGCTTGTTACCCACAAAGATTATATCCTTCATCAGTTCACCTTGGTTGCGTTGGAGACGCAGTCGTCTTTCACGTTGGTGCAATTTTATCACACAATTGTCTATGAACCAAATGTTTCCTCGAAGAAGGATCGACGTTGGTACTAAGAGCATAAGTTTTGTATTGATTTCTAAGCCTTCTCACAGCTTTGTCTTGAGCTCCCCTATAGTTTTATTTGTCCAACTATTAACTAAATATGTGGTCAGACTTCGATTAAAAAATGATGTGGACTAAAAACCCGGATGGATGTAGTAGCCCTCCATTTTTATTTACTCTGGATATTAGATTTGACTGAAGTCAAACTTTGTAAAGTTTGACCAAGTTAGGCGAACACAACAAACCTTAATTATTGAGAGAGGGCAAACTGTACATACTCTCAAACCTTCCGGTAAATTGAAATTAAAATTCTTTATTTGTACACACCCTCACATGTTTCCAATAATTTGGCACATGTGTGCCTGTTCACTTAACAGAGGGTAGTGTACCGCACGTGAAGGACAGGAACTGCGACCAGGACGCGTGGATTGTTAGTTCATCATAAGTAGTTTTCTTCACTGGTACGTTAAATAAAGAGTTTCGTTTCATACTTACACAGTTTAAGACGATTGTTATGGAGAGAAAAAGAAAACAACACCACTGTATATTAGTAGTATACACAAGTAACATTTAAGTACTATATAAGCTGGAGCCTAGGCGCTTGGTTGCTAGGGTTTGCACTCTCCACACTCTCGCCGCACTACATATATATATATATATATATATATATATATATATATATATATATATATACACACGCTGGAGGCTCAGCGTTCCTTTGCTAGGGTTTGCTCTTTTCACAATCTCTCACCCTCTTCACTAGATCTAAACAAGACTGTGTTGGCCTCTGTCTCTCTCTCCCCCCTCACAGCTAGTGAAGGAGCCGTCTGGATCCCGTCGCACCGGGAAGGGCAGGAGGTGTAGCGTTCACTCTAAAGCCTTCGGCGAGGTAGGCAATCCACTATCCGCTGTGTTGTTCTCTTTCAACCATCGCCTGTGCTGGAGGGCCACCGACCCCTTCTTCCTTGCTGTCGTACATAGTGTGGGAAGATCCATCCTCCTGCCGCACACCTAGCCACATCCCGACGACCCTAAGGTATAACTTTCTTTGAAACCGTCATTGCTCTAGATGCATGCGGATCTTTTTCGATTCTGTAGTTGAATCTAGGTCTTGGTTCAAAGAGGAAAGAAGGATGCAGTGTGGTGGAGCATGAATCTAGGACATGGTTCAATGAGGAAAGGAGTGAGGGAAAGTAGTATAGATTGGCTATCCAGCCGCTTTGTTGGTCGAGAAGGGAAAAGGGGGGTAACCTAGTACACACATCAATAAGGAATCGATCTCTTTGTTGAAAAAGGAAAGAAACTGGGGGGGGGGGTCGGGTAGTTTGTGCAGGACTAGATTTGCTACCCTCACATAGGAAAAAGGTTCAAAGAGAACAAATATGGGACCAACGCAGATATGCTGCTTGGCAACATACTCTGCATCACCCATTTATACGTGTGGACACACATGGTGCTGGCATGACCCATGTCCCATACAACTCTTTTGCTGTTGTTAATCTAAGAATGCCGCTGGAAAATTGAAGCAATGCCACTGTTAAAAGTAAATTACATTTTTAACGAATGTTGTTTTAAGAGAATGTCTCTGTTAATACGAATCAATGCAACCGTTTTACAAATACTACTGTCCTGCTTTGTTTTCCATCAAGATAAGTTAGATGCTTCCTTTTGTTGTCGTATGTTTCATCCTCCTTTATTGGCCAGTAATTGTTTCCTTTTTTGCCTCTGTTAAAATAGGGAGATCTATTCAACTTGTTGCTATAGCGAACTTCAATTTCACACCGGCGACTTTGCTTGATTTTAGTGCAACTGCACAAAACGACATTGGATTTCCTATTTGTGTTGGAAGATTTGTACATGATCTTGTGTGCGTCATGAAAGGTTGGTACCTGCCTTCATCCACTTGATCGTGTAGTGTGCTTTGAGATGTTGTGCTACTTGCATTGGTAATGTTTCAAATAAATGTTGGATTGAAGCTATTGAATTGTTGTCTATTCCCATTAAGTACTGAACAAAAATAGGACCAACCCAGACATGATGCTTGTTGCTTTGTTACAACAAACTACCCCCTTTATAAGTAGATGGAAGCACATGGTGTTGTTGCACCCACTCTCCCCTGGAACTGTTTATGCTTTTTGTTAATCTACTGCTGCTGGTAAAATTAACCAATGCCAGTCTCAGATTTAACTACTGAATCTTAGTTCAAAACTGCAACACTTGTTAGGGATCGGCGGGAGTACCATTTTTGTTAGGGATCGGCCGGAGTACATGTTTAATAAATGTATTGTTGAGATAATGTCTCTGTTATTATACATCAGTTATAGTGTTTTACAAATGGTACTATCCTGCTTTGTAGTTCTTTCTACATGTTTAACCAAGGTATTGGTAAGATAATGTCTCTGTTAAAACAAGTCGCATTGTTTTAGGAATGGTACTTTTCTGCTGTGTCGTTCTTTATACATGTTGAAACAAGGCATTGTTAAGGTAATGTCTCAGCTAATATGAATGAATCAGACTGATTGAGAATTGGTACTCTCCTGCTTTGTTTCCCATTAAGATAAGGTAGATCCGTAGATGTTTTTTTTCTAGGAGTATAAGTCATCAACCGTTATTTCTTAGTAATTGTTTCCCTTACACCTATTGTCGCATAGGAAAAAGGTTCAAAGAGAACAAATATGGGACCAACACAGATATGCTGCTTGGCAACATACTCTGCATCACCCATTTATACGTGTGGAGGCACATGGTGCTGGCATGTTCCATGTTCCATACAACTATTTTGTTGTTGTAGATCTAAGAATGCCGCTGGAAAATTGAAGCCACTATTAAAAGTAAATTACATTTTTAATGAATGTTATGTTAATATGAATCAATGCAACCATTTTAGAAATGCTATTGTCCTATACTTTGTTTTCCATCAAGATAAGGTAGATGCTTCTTTTTGTGGCCAGAAGTTTCATCCTCCTTTATTGGCTAGTAATTGATTCCTTTTTTGTCTCTGTTAAAATAGGGATATCTATTCAACTTGTTGCTATTGGGACATTTTGCTTCGCTACGCGAAACACTTTTCTTTTAAGAGTGTTTTGTGCAGTTCAACTTGAATGTCACACCAACGACTTTGCTTAATTTTGGTGGAACTGCACAAAAGGATATCGAATTTCCATATATGTGTTGAGATTTCTTTCATGTCCTTGCGAGTTGTTTCTACTCTTGATCAAGAAAGGTTAGTACCAACTTTCATCCACTTGATCGTGCAGTGTGCTTTGAGATGTTGTGCTACTTGTATTGGTACTGTTTTGGATAAATGTTGAATTGAAGCTATTGAACTGCTGTCTTTTACCATTAAATGAGCAAAAATTGTTCCAACCCAAACATGATGCTTGTTTCTTTGTTACAACAAAACTCTGCATCACCCCCTTTATAAGTAGATGGAAGCACATGGTGTTGTTGCGCCCACTCTCCCCTGGAACTGTTTATGCTTTTTGTTAATCAAATGCCACTGGTAAAATTAAGCAATGCCACTCTCGGAATTAACTACTGAATCTTATTTCAAAACTGCAACACTAGTTAGGGATCGGCGAGAGTACCATTTCTCTTAGGGATCGGCCGGAGTACATGTTTAGGAAATGATTGTTCAGATAATGTATCTATTATTATATATCAGTTACAATGTTTTACAAATCGTACTATCCTACTTTGTAGTTCATTCTACATGTTTAAGCAAGGTATTGGTAAGATAATGTCTCTGTTAATACGAATCAGTCGCATTGCTCTAGAATGGTACTTTTCTGCTTTGTCGTTCTTTATACATGTTGAAACAAGGCATTGTTAAGGTAATGTCTAAGTTAATATGAATGAATCACACTGATTGAGAATTGCTACTCTCCTTCTTTGTTTCCCATTAAGATAAGGTAGATCAGTAGATTTTTTTTATTCTGGGAGTATAAGTCATCAACCGTTATTTCTCAGTAATTGTTTCCCTTATACCTATTGTCGCATAGGAAAAATGTTCAAAGAGAACAAATATGGGACCAACACAGATATGTTGCTTGGCAACATACTCTGCATCACCCATTTATACGTGTGGAGCCACATGGTGCTAGCATGTCCCATGTTCCGTACGACTATTTTGCTATTGTAAATCTAAAAATGCCGCTGGAAAATTGAAGCCACTATTAAAAGTAAATTACATTTTTAATGAATGTTATTTTAAGAGAATTTATATGTTAATATGAATCAATGCAACCATTTTAGAAATGCTATTGTCCTATACTTTGTTTTCCATCAAGATAAGGTAGATGCTTCTTTTTATGGCCACATATTTCATCCTCCTTTATTGGCCAGTAATTGATTCCTTTTTTGCCTCCGTTAAAACTGGGATATCTATTCATGTTTTTGCTATCACGACATTTTGCTTCGTTAAGCGAAACACTTTTGTTTTAAGAGTGTTTTGTGCAGTTCAACTTGAATGTCACACCGGCGACTTTGTTTAATTTTGGTGGAACTGCACAAAAGGAGATCAGATTTCCATATATGTGTTGAGATTTCTTTCAAGTCCTCCTCAAGAGTTGTTTCAAATCTTGGTCAAGAAAGGTCAGTACCGACTTTAATCCACATGATGCTGCAGTGTGCTTTGAGATGTTGTGCTACTTGTGTCGTGGATTTAACACGCCAGATGTCCTTAGTGTCAGGACTTAGTCGCGAGGCCAACGCATCTATGTGGTAGCTTGAGAGGGGTTGAGCGAAATCGAGAGACGCAACACAAGACAGGGATTTAGACAGCTTCGGGCCCCGGAAACATCATCCGTAATAGCCCCACGTGCTTGTTTGAGGCTAGGTCTCATTATGATCATGAGGGAGTCGCCAGAACCGGCTCTCCTCTAGTTGTGTCTAGCCCTAGATATTGTTGTTTGCTTGTCGCCTCCCCTTTTGGGAGCCCAGCCCCTCCTTATATATGTTGAAGGGGCGGGTTACATGTGGAGTCCTAATAGGATTATGACCAGTCTATCTCTAATACAAACCGGATACAAGTCCAGGTCTTAACTCCTTGTAAGACAAATATTCCTTATGTCTTTCCTCTTAAACCGGCCCACCGTAGTTGAACCGCCTTCATGAACCGCCACCGGGCCACCGGGTCTTGTCGCTCCTCTGACCCGCCTGCTGGATTACCAATGAACCGTAAACCGCCGGGTCGCCAATGAACCGCCAAGTGTCAGCGGGTTCTTCAGGTAAACCGCCAAGTCCGGCCGGGTTATACTTCCGGCCGGTTTACGCCGCGGGGTATATCCCCGACATTAGCCCCCAGTTTAATTTGGATTTATCCATGTTAAACTGATCCTGTGAAATAAACACAAGAATAAACTTGACAGATTATGCTCCGGGTTAAGAATTCTTGTAAACCGGCATCTGATCATCCTTAAATCCTTGTCATTTCCTCCTTCTAGATAATTGAGTCAACAAGCCAGCTTCATACTCAATTTGTCGACGTTGATTTCTCACAGAGAAAATTTGTGAAGAATAATACACTTGAGTCGGCCTTCAATGCTCGATTTGACAAAAATATTGGTCTTTAGATATTCCACTGATACCAGCCGGTTTGAAAATGTAGAACTTGCCGGTTTATCATTGCCAAATTTGCCGGTTTGTAAATATTGATGGCACCGAGTCATAATTGTTATCAACGCTGACTCATAATTGTTGCAGACACCGGGTCCATCTGGTTTGCTCAGAACTGAGAATAGAAATTTTTTCTCCCTTATATCCATATTACCTGTAGCCCCCAAGTCTTGAGCAGAACAAAGTGATGGTTTAGGACTTGTTTCCATATAATTACTGCCACATTGAAGAAATCTATTTTGTTCATCTCAGTCACTAGTAAAAACTAAATACTCCATATATGTGATGAGTCGGGTCTTCAATAATATGAGCAAAAAATTACTTTGCATTAGCCCCAAGTGTCATGGTGCATGCTTGCGGCGACATGAGACTTGCACATTTGATGTAATCTCAATTTAAATAATGTAGCCCCCCAAGTGCCGGGTCGTAAGCCCATGGCGACTCGGGACTATTCCTTCAATTGTAGAATAAATCATATCCATTAATAATATGATAACCATTGCGCTAAAAGCGACTTTGAAAACCTCAATTATAGTATTAGTTATTGATAACCATAATAAAAATCCAGCCGTGTTGGCTATTAAAGATAACATAATCTGGTATGAAAAACCTTATTCATTCAATATCATAATGAAAATTCAGCCAAGTTTGGCTATTTGAATAATATAACCCAATGATATATAAGCGCATGATTCCAATGGCTTAATCCAAATAGGTAATCGCGACTTATAGTCCAAAGCCAGGCCGGGTTAACAAACACCGGATAATTTCCTCATCATATCTTTGGCGACTTATCATCTTAAAGCCAGGCCGGTTTAATAAACACCGATAATTTATCATCATGCTTTATTCGACCTGTCTCTGCATACAACAAGTTCAAAGTGTCCCGCGGTTTATCACGGACGGGTCATAATGCCCAACATATAACCCAGGTTTATAACCAAGGCTGCACTTAAGAATAATCAATGAAATATATCATACCTGTGACATTGAATCACATAATTGGTTTACCAACTTTTTGTAGTAAGGATGATAACCCCAATCTTGAGTAATGATAACTCCTTCCATATTGTGCCGGTTTATGATAAAACCGTGCCGGGTTGTGATAAACACCGGATTAACCATATATAATACTGGTGACTTTGAGTCAAAGCCAGACCGGGTGGATAGTCTCCGGATTAAGATTTGAGTATGTTCCGTCAATCTTTAATTGACAGTCGAACCGGTTTAATAATGTCGGTTTGCAAACGCAACAAAAGAAATGTTTATCAAAAAAGAAAACAGAATTCAAGCAAAGGCAAAGATAAAACCATTGCAAATGAGGCTTTGAGCCGATCAAGAGGCATTACCATGGTCGGACCCGACCAAGCTCCCAAAAAGGCGTAGCTATGGTTCGAGTCAGCCAGGTCCCCAAATGATGCTTTGGCATTACGCCGATCAAGAGGTGTAGCGATGGTTCGGGTTCGACCAAAGCCCCCAAGTGATGCTATGGCCTTAGGCCGATCAAGAGGCGTGACTGGTTCAGACTTGACCATGTCCCCAAGTGATCTGGTGGCTTTCTCCTATCAAAAGGTGTTGCATTGGTTCGGACACGACCAAAGCCCCCAAGTGATATAACATGATGCTTTTAGCAAAGCGAACTCAAGGGGTAAACCGGAGGCCGCTTTAGAGCAACTCCGTGTAACCTCACATGATGTAAAAGAACAGAGACCCCGCTTTATGAAGCAGAAGCCCCCATGTGATCAATAATATGTCGAGGCCGATGGCGGGATACCCATGTTTGAACTGCGCATCATGGCAGCAGGTCCTCTTTGGCGATTTTAACTTTTGCAAGAGATAAATTCTTCTTGAACCGGGATTTTGAACCGGATATTGAGAGCTTCAAAGCTTTGTGGGAAACATCTTTCCCTTGAACCGGATTTTAAACCGAAATCTTCATTTTCAGTAGGAAAATTTTCTCGACGGCCTTTAAACCTGAACTTGCGAGAAGTTAATTCCTTTTGAACCGGACATTGTTAAAGCTGGATTTGAGCGCTTGTAGCTTTGGGGAGAAACAGACTTCCCTTGAGCCGTATTTTAAACCGGAATCCTTTCTGATGACCCGGATCTTCTTCATTGAGCCGGGATTTTGTAACTGTCATATACTTTCTAAACCGGAAATTTTCTGACGGCCTTTAAACTTTCATCAATATAACAGTAGCCTCTGGGACCGGGTTATCCTTCCCTCCATCGTCCTGGGGTTTTTAAATTTGCTGAAACTGGCAATATTCGCTGAGCCATGTCATCGTAGCCCCCGAGTCTCAATGGTGACTCGAGGAGTTGGCTTGAGACTCTCCATATTTGACCGTGATGTAAACCGGCATAAGTTGTATATCACCGGTGTTGATAGCCCGATGTGAATCCACGTAAGATTGAGGTGACTGCGGCGGGTTATAAATGATCCCGAATGATCCGTGTCGACCTTTCGGCCAATGGTTCCTTCCAACTGGTGATTTGAAGTTAACCAAACTATAGTGGCAGCGATTTGTACGCATGCCCATTGAACCATCCAAAGGTCAGACGGCGGTTGATAATATATGATACTTTGCCTCCAATTTGTTTGAAGAGAAACCGAGCTTCCCCGAGTGACTTGCTCATACTCAATAAACAGCTTGTGCAGATAGGTGTGGCCCGGCATGTTGATGTAGACCAGACCGCAAGGTTGATAGCGTAAGCACTTCCGTTGAGCACGGTAGCACGGATAGATGTAATGCAAAAATGACAATGCTATGCACTCTATATCCGTGATATAACTCCGCTTCAGTGATGAAATAATTGTCCTGATATATTTGGATGACAGATGATCTTATTGTATCTGTCCTGATCATGAGACAAACATATTAAAAGAGGACAATTATTCCAGAAGGAACTTTAAAGCATATTGAAAAAATAAATAAAATGGATAGCACCTGATTTTGTTTTCACCGGGTGAACGTGGACAATGTCTCAGCGAATGTCTTAACTGCACCCATAACCTCACGTGGAGTAATAGTGGCCGCGGCGGCTGCTCACTGATAGCGATTTGGACTCGAGGTGACCCACGACCCGTTTGACGGACAGCGGTTCAAGGCCGACGACTCAGGCGGCTTGCCGCGGAGCACTGGAACAGCATCTGACGCGCAGAATTGGGGGCGCGGGTTGTATCTAGCGCGGAAGAGGTAGCGTCGGTGTGAACCGGTGGCGGCTTCGAAGCGTCGAAGATGCAGCGTATTCACCGCAGAGGCGACGGCAGCATCAAGCGGCGGTTTGAGGAACGCCAGCCCAACGGGGTAGGGCGTGGGTGACTCGGCGGCAACAAATACCAGCGAGGAATGCGGGACGGTCCGACGGGCGGCTCGAGGCTCTGGTGGAAACGACCCGGAGTCGCGGTGATTTGAAGCTCTGGCGGAGACAAAACGGCTGCTCGGTTGCGGAGGAAAACGGTCCGTGGCAGAGGCAGACTCGCGAGGCAGCTCATACCGTGGTGGAGAGGGCGGCTCGGTGATGGAAAGGTGACTGCAAGGCGAGGTGAGTTGCGTCAGAGGCAACAGCATAGGTGTCGGGGGCGCGGGTCACAGCCAGCGCGGACGGGTCGGCGCGGCGAAGCTGATCCGGGCGGCGCTGAAGCCAGCGAGCACCCGGCCGAGCAGCGGCGGGCGGCTTGGTCCCACTATGGTTGAGGCGGATGGGCGGCGTCTCATGGTCGGTCAATGGAGGCACGCCGGCAAGCCCGCATGAAAGGCGGCGACTTCATGGTGCGGCGGCTTGAAGAAACAGAAGAGGTACAAAGGGGACCCGGTGAGGACGCGCAAAGGCGCAGAGCGACAGCGGAAACATGGCGGCCCGCGACCTGGCGAGTTGGAGCAGCGGCGGCTTCAGGCCCGGCGATCGTCGTGTCAACGCGGGCAGGTCTCGCGCAGGGTGAAGTAGCAACGGCTCGGCCACAGAGGAACGGCGCCGTAGATGCCGACGTGGGCTGCGAGGCAGCGGCAGAGGCAGAGGCAGCCGCGCTGGCCAAATGCGCAGGCAGAGGCGGCCGCTGGCTCTAATGCGTTGTGGAATCGACCCGTGCAGGGCGAATCACAAGCGAGTTGTTGGCTGCATTGTTGAATCCGGTCTGTTTCTTTCTGCGTGGCCTTGACTTGTCCGTGAGCTGATCTTGTTAGAGCTCACGTGCCAATAGTAATAGTAGCACTACTACTAATACTTGGCCATGACTTTTCCGTGAGTGTAGCAACAACAATGATCAATTCAATCTTCTTGGGAGCTGCTCCAGTCGCTGTTCGTTGCTTTTGTTTATCCGGCGAGTATTAAAGAGTCCGGCCAGGATACGACTAACTTGCTAAATCAGATATCATCTCGGTTTGTACGGCGACCGCTATGTTGCTTTGTTTATCACTGTACCCTACATCTGGGTCGTGGCATTTTTTTTTTGAGAGCTCATGTGAGCAAGTACAGGTTTCCAAGTAGTATTCGTGGTAGGAGTAGCACCAGCAGCTACGCGTTGACCCGGTACATGATAGCACAAATTGACTGTCTCGGCGACTTGGCAACCTGACGGCTTGATGTAGACGCGCCGGTAGTTTTTGCGGATTGACGACTTCCGCTGCCGCGCATTTAATCGACTCAGCACTAAAAATACTTTCGGTCTTGATAACGTCTGATCGCGCCAAGAAAAGCGATCTTGCTTGATTTGATGGATCGTCAGTCGCATCCGCGCGTGACTCACGCGACGCTGCAACCCTAATTTCTCCGACCAATCGTTGATGAGGTAGATACTTTCTTCATCCGAATAAGTTGTTTATTACACGATCCCTGAAAGAAATCCCTCCAAGAACTCAACACCACCGTCGCAGGCCCCACGGTGGGCGCCAACTGTCGTGGATTTAACACGCCCGGATGTCCTTAGTGTCGTGGACTTAGTCGCGAGGCCAACGCATCTATGTGGTAGCTTGAGAGGGGTTGAGCGAAATCGAGACGCAACACAAGACAGGATTTAGACAGCTTCGGGCCCCGGAAACATCATCCATTAATAGCCCTACGTCTTTGTTTGAGGCTAGGTCTCATTATGATCATGAGGGAGTCGCCAGAAACCGGCTCTCCTCTAGTTGTGTCTAGCCCTAGATATTGTTGTTTGCTTGTCGCCTCCCCTTTTGGGAGCCCTGCCCCTCCTTATATATGTTGAAGGGGCGGGTTACATGTGGAGTCCTAATAGGATTATGACTAGTCTATCTCTAATACAAACCGGATACAAGTCCGTGTCTTAACTCCTTGTAAGACAAATATTCCTTATGTCTTTCCTCTTAAACCGCCCACCGTAGTTGAACCGGCCTTCATGAACCGCCACCGGGCCACCGGTCTTGTTGCTCCTCGACCCGCTTTGCGGATTACCAATGAACCGTAAACCGCCGGGTCGCCAGTGAACCGCCAAGTGCCAGCGGGTTCTTCAGGTAAACCGCCAAGTCCGGCCGGGTTATACTTCCGGCCGGTTTACGCCGCGGGGTATATCCCCGACAACTTGTATTGGTACTGTTTTGGATAAATGTTGAATTGAAGCTATTGAACTGTTGTGTTTTAACATTAAGTACTGAACAAAAATAGTTCCAACCCATACATGATGCTTGTTTCTTTGTTACAACAAAACTCGGCATCGCCCCCTTTATAAGTAGATGGAAGCACATGGTGTTGTTGCGCCCACTCTCCCCTGGAACTGTTTATGTTTTTTTGTTAATCTAATGCCGCTGATAAAATTAAGCAATGCCACTCTCAGAATTAATTGTTGAATCTTAGTACAAACCTGCAACACTTGTTAGGGATCGGTGGGAGTACCATTTCTGTTAGGGGTCGGTCGGAGTACATGTTTAAGAAATGTATTGTTGAGATAATGTCTATATTATTATATATCAGTTACAGTGTTTTACAAATGGTACTATCCTGATTTGTAGTTCTTTCTGCATGTTTAACCAAGGTATTGTTAAGATAATGTCTCTGTTAATATGAATCAGTTGCATTTTTTTAAGAAAGGTACTTTTATGGTTTATCGTTCTTTATACATGGTGAAACAAGGATTGTTAACATAATGTCTCAGTTAATATGAATGAATCACACTGATTGAGAATTGCTACTCTCCTGCTTTATTTCCCATTAAGATAAGGTAGATCAGTAGATGCTTTTCATCTGGGAGTATAAGTCATCAACCGTTATTTCTCAGTAATTGTTTCACTTAGACCTATTGTTGCATACAAGTCTATCAAAATTTCATCTCTGTTTTGTTTCGACTTTGATTTTAGTTGAACTGCACAAAAGGAGCCAGTGTGTCTAAGGCAAACTGCTGCATTGGCGGGTCCAGTTGGTTTTATCACTTTGCAGAAAGATGTAGTCACTGTTTGCGCTACATTACAGAAGGAATGATCGAGAAGCTTTATAGTGTATTAGTAGACATTGGTGACATGACTAGTCTGCAGAGAGCATGAGCAACTCAACAACACGTGGAGTGCAAAATTCACTCCACAAGGAAATGTATCACCAAGTCAGTTGCCGACGCATCTGTAACAAACTAGGTCAGTATCGGCCTTCATCCACATGATTGTGCTTTGTTATATTGTGCTACTTATATTGTTGTATTGTTTTGAATAAATGTTAATTTCAAGCTATTGTATCGCTATCTTTTCCTGTTAAGATAATGAATATGATTATAGTTCTAAGCGTATGTTTAATCAACTAGTACCACTATTATATTCATCACACTTTTTCTGTATTTATGAAGACAGGGATGCTCAGCTTGATTTTAGTGGAACTGCACAAAATGTTCATATGGTTCGTGTCCTCCATAATACTTCATCATGCACAATACATCGAATGGTTCTCTAATCATTCGTCGTCACCTTGAGCCAGCGGACTATCCGTTTGAATGGAGCTACCAACGTGTTCAACGCCTTGAAACATATAAATACGAAATCCACCATGCTACTCAAGACATTGTTTGATTTCAGTGGAATCTACACAAAAAGATACGCCGGTTAATCCGGCTCCATCTGCCATTTCAATGTGCAAACTGATGAAAAACCATGCTCGTCTGAATGGAGCTACCAACGTCTTCAAGGCAGAATACTACCTTTAAGAAGGGTAAGAAGAAAGACAAAAAGAGAGATGGCTGCTTTACTTGTTGTTCTGAGGAACACTGGGCAAACAAGTGCCCAAACAAGTACAAGAAGCCAGGACAGGACTCCAAGTCTGTAAATGTCACTCTAAGAAACAATGATGGAGCATCTGGGTATGGTAATCTGCTTACGTACTTTCACTTTGTCAGTCCACCGATTGGTGGGTTGACACTCGGGACAATATTCATGTGTGTGCTGATGTGCCTTTGTTTTCTTGCAGCATATAAATACGAAATCCACAGGGATGCTCAGCTTGATTTTAGTGGAACTGCACAAAATGTTCAGATGGTTCGTGAGGGAGTCCCAGACTAGGGGGTGTCCGGATAGCTGGACTATCTTCACGGCCGGACTCCAAGACTATGAAGATACAGGATTGAAGACTTCGTCCCGTGTCCGGATGGGACTTTCCTTGGCGTGGAAGGCAAGCTTGGCGATACGGATATGTAGATCTCCTACCATTGTAATCGACTCTGTGTAACCCTAACCTATCCAAAGTGTCTATATAAACCGGAGGGTTTTAGTCCGTAGGGACGAACAACAATCATACCATAGGCTAGCTTCTAGGGTTTAGCCTCCTTGATCTCGTGGTAGATCTACTCTTGTACTACCCATATCATCAATATTAATCAAGAAGGAGTAGGGTATTACCTCCATCGAGAGGGCCCGAACCTGGGTAAAAACATCGTGTCCCTTGTCTCCTGTTACCATCCGCCTAGACGCACAATTCAGGACCCCCTACCCGAGATCCGCCGGTTTTGACACCGACATTGGTGCTTTCATTGAGAGTTCCTCTGTGTCGTCACCTATAGGCCCGATGGCTCCTTCGATCATCAACAATGACATGGTCCAGGGTGAGACTTTTTCTCCCCGGACAGATCTTCGTATTCGGCGGCTTTGCATCATGGGCCAATTAAGCAGCCATCTGGAGCAGATCGAAAGCTACACCCCTGGCCATCAGGTCAGATTTGGAAGTTTGAACTATACGGCCGATATCCGCGGAGATTTGATCTTCGACGGATTCGAGCCGCAGCCGAGCGTGCCGCACTGTCTCGATGGGCTTGATCTAGCTCTACAGCCGAACAGTGCCCTGGAGGCCGCACCCATATCCGCTCCGACCCTTAATCCGGAGCCGGATTCCCCGATCGAGGACGAGTGGTTGGACACCGCCTCGGGGGCTACAATCTCTACGGCGATTGAGCCGAACTCCATCCTTGTCCTTTCCGAAGACCTCGACTCCAGGGTGCTGGACTCCTCTCCGGACTCCGAACCCTCCGCGCCCCTGCCAATCGGATCCGATTGGGCGCCGGTCATGGAGTTCACGACCGCGGACATCTTTCAGCACTCGCCCTTGGTGACATCCTGAATTCACTAAAGTCTCTCTCTTTATCCGGAGAGCCCTGGCCGGACTACGGTCAGGAAGGTTGGGACGCGGACGATGAAGAAATAAGATGCCCACCCACCGCCCACTTCGTAGCCACTGTCGAAAGCTTACACGACGTGCTCGATTTCGACTCCGAAGACATCGACGATATGGACGACGATGTAGGAGACAACAATGAGCCAGCACCTATAGGATGATGGACAAACACCTCATCTCATGATGTATACATGGTGGATACACCTAAAGGAAATGAAGACGAGGAACAACGGGACGCTACGAAGGATAAATCCCTCGAAAAGCAGTCAAAACGGCAACGTAAACGCCGAACAAAGTCCCGCCTCAACAAAGACCCAGCCATAGAGCAGGGCGAACCGGTGGACAACGAACAAGCTATCGAGCAATCGTCCGAACAAGACAACTTGGATAAACAATATGTCCCCGGCGAAGACAACAGTCCGGACGATCTGACGCCGGACAAACTATTGGAGCAAAATGACCTCCAGAAAAGGCTCGTCGCCACTGCGCGTAGCCTGAAAAAGCAGAAGCGGAAGCTCAAAATAGCGGAAGATGCACTCAGGATCAGATGGAGCAAAGTATTCAGCACCCTTGAACAAATGCAATGACGATCGCCGAACAAAGAGCTACCCGAAAAGAAAGCTACTGCCCGAATTCGACGAGCAGGCCTTAGAGCCCCCACAATTAAAAAGCAAGAAGGCCACCCGGTCGGCTGGACGACCTCACGGCAAAAAGAGAGCGGCGAATGGTGCCGCACACAAGCGAATATGCGATCCGCATAAGGATTCACATCAAAAGGATGGCCCAGTTAGGTCCATCTATGGGCCAAGAAAGCTTGCTCGTCAAAGCAATGCAATACGCTAAAATTCCGAAGATCACGGCACACCCAAATATAGGGGCGCCGCACACCCCCTATGTTTCACCGATGAGGTGCTGGATCCTGAATTTCCAGCGGGATTCAAACCCGTAAACATAGAGGCATCTGACGGAACAACAGACCACAGAGTCTGGATTGAGGATTACATCCTCCACATACACATGGCTAGAGGAGATGATCTCCACGCCATAAAATACTTACCCCTTAAACTCAAGGGGCATGCTCGGCATTGGCTTAAGAGCCTCCCCGAAAATACCATTGGAAGTTGGGAAGAGCTCGAGGATGCATTTCGGGCAAATTTTCAGGGGACTTATGTCCGCCCTCCGGATGCGCATTTATCTAAGTCACATAACTCAACAGCCCGGAGAGTCACCCGGAATTTCGAACAGGTTCCTTACTAAAAGAACCAAATAGTCGATTGTCCGGACGCCAAGCCTTAGCAGCTTTCAAACACAACGTCCGAGATGAATGGCTGGCGGACACCTCGGCCAAGAAAAGCCAGGAACAATGGCCGCATTAACAAGCCTCATGACCCGCTTTTTGCGGCGGAGAGGATAGCTGGCCAGCAAGATGCGCACCAGCACCCAAGTACATCCGAAATCGGGGATGGAAATGGGAAACCACGGCGCAACAAGGACCAAAGACCGGATTAAAAGGAACAGTCCAAAGAGCACGGTAGTCAATGCCGGATTCAAAAGCTCACGGCAGAACAACAAAAAACTGCCCCTTAAGGACAATAGCGATGAGCTATCCAACTTCAACAAAATCTTGGACAAGATATGTCAAATCCACAGTACTCCTGGGAGGCCTGCTAACCATACCCACCGAAATTGTTGGGTCTTCAAACAGTCCGGTAGACTGAACGCCGAACACAAGGGGCTCGACACACCAAGTGAAGATGACGACGAGCACCACAAGCAGAGCCCCGGAAAACAAAACACTTTCCCACAAGAGGTTAAAACAGTAAACTCACTTCACGTGATCAAAGGGAAAAACAGAGCGGCGCCCACTAAAAGGAGCACCGCACACTGGTTGTCAAAACCAATCACCTTCGACCATCAGGACTATTCCGAAAATATCCGAAACGCAGGATGGACTGCCCTGATATTGGATCCTATAATCGACGGATTCCAATTTACACGAGTCCTCATGGATGGCGGCAGTGACATAAACCTAATATATCAGGACACAATCCGCAGGATGGGGATAAACCCAACCAAAATTTGCAGCAGCAACACCTCCTTTAAAGGAGTAATGCTAGGCCCATATGCCCATTGTACGGGCTCCATACTGCTAGAAGTTGTGTTCGGTTCATTCGACAACTTCCGTCGCGAAAGGTTACTCTTCCATATCGCCTCGTTTAAAAGTAGCCATCAAGCACTATTGGGACGTGAAGCTTTCGCCCGCTTTAACGCAATACCGCATTATGCATCTCTAACACTTAAAATGCCCGGTCCACGCGGCATCATCTCGTTAAAAGGAAGTATTACGTGTTACTCGAGCACGGAAGAACGGCAGACTGCCTTGACAGCCCCACAGCTATCCGGCTCTGCTAGGCAAAGAACCTGAATTGGTCATTCAAACCCCGGACACGGCTAGACGAGTCCGGCGCCTACTAGCGACATACCCCCATACGAGGGGCTGCATGCATGTATAACAAGAGACAATAAAGCTCAAATTTATTCACTTCTTCGAACCATACTCTGTTTATTTAATATTAAGTACATCTTTCGCACGAGCCTTTTTCTTTTAAACTAAGTTCCTCTCTTTTACAGATGAACAACGTGCTACACCCGTCTAGGATACGGCACAACGGAGACACAAAGCGCAGACGTGCAGAGGGACCCGTTGCAGGATTCTTTTCAGATTAAGACCCCTGCGTAAACCTTTTTTTACTAACTTTTGTTGATATACATCCCCCGGTTCCGTACTATAACCGAGGAGGAGGCTGGCGTTTTGGCAATGACCGCACCAGAATTTTTATGCGCTGCACTGGACACCAGGGCTTAGGGCATTAGTCTGCCCATTTTCATAAAGACCAAATACCTTAGGGAGTATTCGGCGTCTCGAGTTAGGCCTTTTATGCATCAGCTCCGAATCATGTCTTTGGTCAAATGTTGGGTTGCCCGGCTCCTGTGTTTTGCTGCCTTACGTTTTGTTTTCACGGCTAACGCGGCACCAGGAGAACTACTGCGATTGTACCCGGGTTCGGCCGGGCGAGCACCTCAATAGAGAAAGCCGAAAACTGACTGTCATGATATAGCGCGAGACTGGTAAACCACTCGATGACTCACAGGAATGTTTAGGATTCCTCCGCATTAACGAAGGACCGGTTTTCGGTCAGGCACATACGCACTTTAATTCGGGAGAGTGCGGTGCCCCCAGGGGTTATATAGTAGCCCCACCCTCGAACTCCTATGGCTAAGTGAAAGTGATAAAGCATTATAGTCCGGTTGCCTGGTTTGCTACGTGATCACCTCCTTAACAGGACCAAGACGTTGGATTAAGTGTGAAAAAGTGCTTTCTTTGCAAACACCCCCGCACTATGTGCGTGGGGGCTGAAGCCAAGGACTGCCATCTTTCAGGTTATATACACATATACATAAACGGCCGCACAGGGAGTAGTTTACTACTTGAACGCACAAGTATTAAAAGCTCTTATATTATATTGAAACATTGTTTTCACAAATCATACATGTCATTTAAACATAATATCCTTCGAAAGCACTGTGTCTCTATTAAACGAAGCGCCTGCAGGACTTCTTCAAAGTAGTGCTCGGCGGTACTGCCTCTGTCCGAATCTTGGGATGCAATGTCGGTGGCCTTCATCTCCGCCCAGTATGTCTTGACACGGGCAAGAGCCATCTGCGCTCCCTCAATACACGCCGATCGCTTCATTGCGTCGATACGCGGTACCGCACCAAGGAACTGCTGCACTAAACCAAAATAGGTCTTCGGCTCGGGTCCGCCCGGCCACAAGTGAGTGAAGACATGCTTCATGGCAAATCCGGACAACCGATTCAGCTCGGCCCATTCGGCCAACCGATCGGTCAGCGGCAGAGGATGCTCCGGACTATGGAATTGCGACCAATATAGCTCTTCCCTTATGTGCCCCTTCTGCCCCGGAAGTGCTCAACTGCGTCGCGGCGCTTCATTGCCAAGTCCAGATAAGCATCCTCCGAACTCCACAACTTATCCAACTGAGCATACTTTGGATCTGTATATTTCCTCCACAGCAGAAACGGTTTTCCAGCCGCAGTTGCCCCGGCCTGACTTAGCTCCTCCTTGGCAGCTCTCAAAGCCGATTGGGCATTCTTGGATTCGGCGGCGGCCCTTTTTAGGCCCTCTTGTTCCGCTTGACGTTCTTTTTCAAGAACCTCGCAGCGATCGGTAGTATTCCTTAACTTTTTGGCCATATCGGCCATTTCCTCTTTCTTCGGCAAAGGAGCAGCCCGTTCGCCTTCTAGCTCTTCGGCCGCCTTTAAAGCGGACGCATTACTGACCCTGGCTTGCTCTTTTGCTCGGGCAAGTTCCGCCCGCAGCTCCTCCACGGCAGCGGCACCATCTGCATTAAGCATACGAATAGTAAGACATGGGCATCAAGCCCCCTTACCAGGTGTCCGCATAGAAGTCGCATACCTTGTGAGTCATCAAACCGTTTATTGACCAGCGCGATGTCCGCATCCGCCTCGTCAAGTTGCCGCTTTCATTCGGCATATTCATTAGTCCGGCTGGCCTCCGGACGCCCTGCCACCTGTTTAGGAGCGGCGATATGTTATAACTGAGAATTTGATCCTCGGCACGTTGTCACTTTTGACAACATACCGAGTCTTAGGGGCTACTATCTATACAGGGTGCATTTTATATGCATAACTGTCGGAAAGGTACATCATTTTTAAGATCTCAAACCCGTCGAAGAAGCTTCGACGGCTTCATGCAATCCACTCTCCGTGGATGCAATTCTTTCAATCACCGTACTCCATTAGAGCACGGTGATCTTCTCAATAGCCGCCGCCCGAGCAGATCCTTCAGCTCCTCCGATCAAGCACACCACTTGGCGCGGACCTTCCGACCCCGCCGAACTTGGGGAAGTTTCATGCGGCGACACCTTCGGGTCAGTCCGCTTCACATGAGGGTGCGACAGGTGGAGGCGTTTCGCTTCCATCATCTCCGGAAGAAGATCCCCAAGACGAGCTCACGAGAAGGGCTGAGGTCCGAACTACAAGGTACAATTTCGGTTATCTGCATGAATAAATATAGGGATGTTCCTTATTTACAAGACCCTTCTTTTTACTTACGGCTCATTGGAGGGCTGATCCTTGGGGAAATAATGCGGCTGGGTTACTTCCCAGTAGCGGACTCTCTCAATGAAGATTCCTTTCCCTCTTTGAGGCCATGACCTCCGGATCTTCCGGCGGTCCTCTTCTCTCCTCGGAAGGTGGGACTCTTAATCCCTCCTTCCTTGATAGCCTCCTTCAGAGAGGCAGTTGCTTCCCGCTCCCCTTCGCCTTCTTCAAAAGGCGCGACCTTCAACATCTTGGTCAAGATGGGATCCGGCGTGGTCTCCGGAGGGGAGTCGTACACCTTATTAACTTTGCCTTGGCTATCCACTCCTGTTCAAGAAACGGCTCCTTTAAAGGGCATATATATAAAATAAATGAATGAACAGCTTGTCCGTTACAGGACTACTTACTTGAGTATCTGGCGATTGCAGCTTAGTCCTGCGTCCTCGGTCAAGTCCGGACACTTCTCTTGTGATCCAAGAACAGTTTATACATATCCACGGGCGTCGTGCCCATAAAATTTTGGAGAGCTTGTGGTCCCTCCGGATTGAATTCCCACAAAGTGAGGGGGCGACGCTTGCAGGCTGAAGGCGCCGGATCACCATAACCTGCGCCATCGCAACCAGATTGATCCCTCTTTCTGGAGGTCTCGAATACGGCCCTGCAGCAAGGGAACGCCCTTGGGCGGCCCCAGTCGAGCCCCTTGTTGACCCATGATGCCACCGCTGTGGTGGACCTGAGCGGAAGGCGAGGCGCCGCCCATTTGGTGCCCCCGAGCGGTGATATAAAACCACTCCCGTTGCCACAAACCAAGCTCCTCTTGAAAAGAGCCCTCGGCCACGGAGCATCAAGATATTTGCTTATGACCGCCCCTCCAAGACTCTGCTTGTTGCCCCCGATCATCTTTGGCTCCACCTTGAAGGTCTTGAGTCACAATCCAAAGTGGGGGTAATATGGAGGAAGGCCTCACATACGACAATGAATGACGAGATATGGAGGATGGACTCGGATTCAAGTCATGGAAATCAAGCCCATAATAAAACATGAGCCCCGCACAAAGGGATCCGTCGGGAAGCCTAAACCCGAAGGAAGTGGGACACGAACACCACGTTCTCGCCGGGCTCAGGATTGGGAATGACCTGCCTGGAGCAGGCAGCCTATGCGAGATCTCGCCGTTAGATACCTGGCGTCACAGAAGCTTTAGCACATCTTCTTCGTGACAGAGGAAGACGCCCATCGGCCGTGCTGGTCGGAGCGGACATCGCCGAAAGTCCGGCGCCTGAATCAAGCTTTGGGTGTTGCAACTCGGCGCGAGGCGAACTCGATGGAGGGTGTAAAAAGAAGAGGGCCTTGGTCTCATTATAAAGAGGTTGAATACCAAGAGGCCACCCCGTGGTCTATTAGGACTCGCCATTGATAGAGGAGGTAGGCCAACGGGCACGGTTGGGTTACCCACGTCTGTATTGATGAGAATCCCGGAATAAGGGGGCATGATGCTTTGATAAGACGTGCCAAGGAAACCGCCTCGCTAAACATGCTGAGGTGGAACAGTAAAAAACGATTCATATAAAGGCCTGGCCGTGGCGTGATGTCACGCCATGAATACGTCCGCCAGATCTGTGCGAAATTATTCTCTACGGTGTCATGTTGAACTTGTTTTGCAGAGCGGACACTATCCTTGTGTTCAAAACCTTCTATGAAGTATCGGAGGAGGAACCCGCCTTGCAATGCCGAAGACAATATGCGCGCCGGACTCGTCGTCATTGAAGCCTGGTTCAGGGGCTACTGAGGGAGTCCCGGACTAGGGGGTGTCCGGATAGCCGGACTCCAAGACTATGAAGATACAAGATTGAAGACTTCGTCCCATGTCCGGATGGGACTTTCCTTGGCGTGGAAGGCAAGCTTGGCAATACGGGTATGTAGATCTCCTACCATTGTAACCGACTCTGTGTAACCCTAACCTATCCGGTGTCTATATAAACCGAAGGGTTTTAGTCCGCATTTACCTAACAACAATCATACCATAGGCTAGCTTCTAGGGTTTAGCCTCCTTGATCTCGTGGTAGATCTACTCTTGTACTACCCATATCATCAATATTAATCAAGCAGGAGTAGGGTATAGCCTCCATCGAGAGGGCCCGAACCTGGGTAAAAACATCGTGTCCCTTGTCTCCTGTTACCATCCGCCTAGACGCAAAGTTCGGGACCCCCTACCCGAGATCCGCCGGTTTTGACACCGAAAGTTCGTGTCCTCCATAATACTTCATCATGCACAATAGATCGAATGGTTCTCTAATCATTCGTCCTCACCTTGAGCCACCGAACTATCAGATGACAAACTGATGACAAACCCTGCCCATTCCACAATCATAGGCATTACATATTTTGAATGGGAAAAGCTTGTCAAAGTTTAATCATTTATGTTAGCAAGAAGACATTAGTTTAATATATTGGAATTGGAAAACCTTGTCAAATTTTGCTCATTGATGTTAGCCAGAAGACATGGATTTGATATTTTTGAGTGGGACGCCCTTTGCTGTGAGCAACGTCGATCTTTTTTCCTATTCCTGTCTTCAGTTAAGAAGTAAATATTTACTCTACTAAGATGCATAGTCACATGAATGTTGACTTATGTAAGGTATATTAAGAGTTCATTCTAAATGTTGTCTATGTAATGCCAGGCCTTGTGAGTTTGATTGCAAAGTTGACCTTGGAATGCTATGGCATGCATCATCACGATGTAACATCCCAAAATTCTAAATTTTGGAATGTTATAAACAAATAGATAGTTATGACTGATTGTTTGATTGATTGACTGAAAGTGAGTGAATTTGAAACTTTTTGAAAGTTAAATGAGAGGGAATAAAAGGACTTTCCCAAACTTTAATTTTTGCTTTTATGCTCTCCGTGAATTCAAATTCTTTTCACCACAAAATCCTGGAGAGAAGATGACATGACTTCTTCCATTTATTTAAATGACAAGGGGTGTTGAAAATATTTGAATTTCATTTGGAAAATATTTCCAACCCAGGAACTTTATGCAACTCAATGATTTTCACGAGCGAAGATAAAATGACTTCTTCAAAACATATGAAATATGAGTTGGGAGTTTCAAAGAATTAAATTCAAAGTTCTTTTGAATTTATTTTCAATTCGGAGTTATTTGAGTTTTATTCAAATTATTTTTCTCCAAAAATAAAATATATGGAAAATTGGGTAACATGATTCCCTATATCAAAAAAATGGAGAGAAATAAATTTGAATTAATTTTGGTATTTTAAAAATGACTTTTATGAGGTTTTATTGTAGCAGAAGCACTCGTTGTTTTATTTGAAATTGTGTGTATTTTATTTGAATCTAGAATAATGTTCATCTTGTAGAAAATCTTTTTCTGAAAATTTTGATATATAATATGCCTATATTATATTTTGTATTTATCTCTTTTGTTTTAATTCTTTGTCTGTTTAAAAAGAATCCTCCTCACGATCGGGCCGGCCCGGCTGCCCAAAGGCGAAGGCCCAGCCTAGCCCGGCCGAGCGCCGTCCCTCGAAGCTCCAGCTGAGTCCGCCCGCCGACGCCGCCGCTGCAAGACCCAGGACCACCCGGCCACCCGCCGCCTTGGCCCCTCCTCCACGCCACCGAGGCCGCCCCTTTATAAGGAGCCGGACCCCGACCCGTCCCTCTCCTCGCCACAAGACTTTGCTGCCCGCACCGCGGATCTTGCCACTGGCCAGCCCGCCTGCCTACCTCAAGACACCGCCGCCGACTGGGCCGATCACGGGCGCCACCATCGACTGCCACACCACACAGACCTCCTCGAAAGTGCTCCGCTGCCTCGCCGACCACCGGAGCCACCTCCTCACAAGACAATGACGCCGCCGGCAACTCACAATGCTGTGGTAACCGCCGCCCCTTCCCTCGCCGTTGGATTTGGATCCAACGATCCAGATCGCTTTAGTTTTTTTTTCTTTCTTCTTTTCTTCCCGAAGCATTTTGTTTCATTTAGAGAACGTTCACTGGTTAGGTATAGAAAACGAACGTTCGTTATTTAGTTCTTTTCTTTTTCTGTTAGTTTTAATCAGGGACTTCTTTGTAGATGTTTTATTTACAATTTAGCCCCTGTACTTCAAACAGCTATAACTTTTTACTCGTTAGTCCAAATCCAGCGAAACCAACGCCCACTTCTTCGTTACAATCTCCTCTATCCAGTAATCCAACTCAAACATGTTTTTGAAATTTTAAAATTTGAATTAGATCAGATTTGAATTTGAACTTCGTTTGATCATAACTTGAGTTCCGTAACTCCGTTTGAGTTGATTCTTTTTGCAAAGCGAAGCTCTTGACCTAAACTTTCTGATAAGGCCAAATCCACCTAATTTTGGTACTGTTAGAAACTGTTTTATGTTGCAAGAGTTATTTACTTGGTTTTGATGTTTTCCGAATCGTTTTCTTCGTTTGGTCCGATGTTTTGAGTGATTGCTTATGTGTGGCTACTATTGCTTGATTATGATAGATTGACCGGAGTGTGACTAGTAGAACTATCAAGAGTTTTGAGTGCGAATCATCTTCATCAACATTGCAGGCAAGTAACACTTTGATCATATCCCTTTTCATACCCAGTTTTATTGCATTAGATCAATCCTCAAACATTGCATGATTAGGATCTAATTAAATTGTGGGTTTTAGGAAGTAGTTTGAGGTAGTACCTATTACCTGTTTATTTTCAAACCTTTGGGAGTTACTTCTACGTTTGCTTATTATGCCATGCTATGCTAGTAGACGTGGATTGGGTGAGTGTATCCATGATGATGTGAGATTGTTAATTAATGGTTTATTTAAGGTGGCAACTTAAACACACATCCTGGGTGGATTGAGGCACCTGGTTTCCATCAGAATTGCCTGTATTTCTTCGGACCGCCACCCGTGCTCAAAGGGATCATGAGATTATTCATGCTAGAAACTTCCGTGTGCAGCCACATGCTACTATGGGCTCTAGCATAGTTGACTAAGTTGTGCGAACTCTTACGGGTAGACTAGTCGATGTAGGGGTTGTAGGTTGGTACGGTCTACCCACATGTAAGGTGCTAGCGCTTCTAAAAGACTATGTCTCGGTCATCCGTTTCTCAAACCCCATGTAGTGCGAGAAATCAAACGGAGGAGATCAAGTCTTGTGGGAAAAGTGCACAAACCTCGCAGAGTGTATAAACTAATCATGGTTAGCCGTGTCCCCGGTCATGGACATCTCGAGTATCTAGTACTTGGATTATCATGTGAATCTCATCATGTTACTCTAATTAATATTGTTGGGTTGTTAATGAGTACTTTTAATTGGGATTGAGGATGCTGTCAACCATTCTCAATGTTTAACAACCACCATGATAGTTAAATAAATTTATTCCTTTGTAGTAGGGAAAAATTGGCTTTTCGCAAAAACATTGTAACCATAGAGCCTCCACTAGCCAAATATGCATGTAGTATAGTCTTATTCCTTCATTACTCTCTATGTGTTACATTGCCAGCATATTCCATGTGCTGACCCGTTTCCGGGCTGCAACGTTTCATGTTGCAGGATCTTACGACGAGTAAGTGATATGTTAGGGTTACGATTTCTACACTCAACTTTGCCGTTGGTGTTGATGGGAATCCACAACCTTGTTACTTCCGCTATTTGGATTGAGGTAATAGTATTTACGTTATTTATACATGTGATTTACCTCTGTTATAAATCCTCGAGTACAAAGGTGTGTCAAAGATACCGATCCAGGGTGACACTTTGCCACGTAGACTTGATCCATTCGGGTCGGGTCGCTACACACGAGCTGTTGACCATGCCTCCTGAGAATAATGCTTCATATTTTTCATGCATGTTGATATAATGCATGTGATTTGCATGTTAATAAGATCTTCCTCTTCTGTTGTTTCTGTGCTTAAGAAGTTCATTGTCTTATGCTTCATTCATAGCCTATAAGACAACTTGGGTAGGTTAAAGGTGAAACCATATGATCTTCCGACCAACTCATCATCTTAGGCTGTGATTGGATCGTCCTTTTCCAACCAAAACCGCTTGTTGAATTGACGCTTGTAAATAAAAGCAAATGGTCTTGGGCGAAGTGCTTGGTTGGTTGATTTCGACTAGTAAAATAAACACTAGTCTCTCAAATTACACGTGTAACTTGCCATTTTTCATTACAGACCTCGGGCCCTCGGTTTCATTACGCCTGTATTTTACGTATTGTTTCTGCTGACGAGTAAATTACACTTGTATCTTAATATAGGTGTGAAACAACCCAGAGATCCCAAGCACGGCCTTGCCATTTCATGCCGTCTCAGTTTCTCGAAGGTGCTCATAGGTGTCCGATGATCCTGGCTTCCTCAATGAGCAGCGGGCGTTGTATCAGACCATACATGGGGCCCGCGACGCCCTCTCCATCATCCTTAGAGTTATTGCGCTCGCCGTGGCGCCGAGCATTGTCAACATGGTCAACGAACATGAGGAATCAGGAGATGACTTTATTTTGACATGATGATAGTAGGGACCCTCTAGGGCCATAGCTGCACGTACGCAAGTTCCTCCTTATTATATACAACTATAATTTTTTTGCTTCCTCCTGGTTTATTGACATCACGGTCCCACACCATCGTCAACCTATATAGTCAATAAACGAGAGAATTGCACAAGGAGCGGCCGACAGTTGGCACCCAGCAGCTCGAGTAGTATTTGTTTTTTTAGGTGTAAGTAGAGTTTTTCTTGAGCGATGTTTTCGTTGTTGTTCAGAGGAGTAGGGTATCAACTGGGCGGGCTATGGCCCGTCTAGCCCAGGTATTATTTTATGTCGACTAAATATCCAGCCCAAATATTATTCTTTCAAGGTGAAAATGGCTAGCGCCGCTATACTTTTTTGCGGAATACCCAACCCAAGTCAACTTGTTATTCTCCGCCCGGCTGGGCTGTAAATCTTTCCTATGAGGGATGCATTAGGCCTAACAAGAAAATGGGCTTCAAGAAATAATAAATGGGATGTAATTACAAAAACTGGGCTGTAAATATACAAAAAACGCACCAAACAGGTAATTAGTTCAAAAAATATTATTGTTTGAATTTGGAAATTTTAATTTCATTACTTATTATGCACAAGATTTCTTTAGATTTTTCATCAGAATGGGTTGTAGAATTCCATTAGAATTCAAAAATGGGATGTACGCTATTACAAATAGCAAATGGCTTCACCGGCCCACTCTACTCCCAAACGCCGTCCAGGCCATTCCTCTACTCACCAACACCTCCTGTTCTTCACCGGCGACGACAACCTCACACTCGCAGCCGAACTGGTGAACTCTTGTACTCCCATCCACGTGGGCATCCACTACTGTGTCTTTGCCGGCTCCGGGTCGTTCCCTTTGTAATACTCGCCATCGTTCACTATGTTGGTTCTCTCGGCGCGGCGTGGTCAACTTTGTCTACAAACAACATCCATCGGATGAGGCATGTACGTGGATTGGCTGACAGTAGGGACCCACATGGCCCATGGCCGCACGCAGCAAGTGCCCCCGTATTATGCAAAAACAAATAATTTCTGCCCCTGACAGGTTTGACCCACCACCTACATCTTCGCACGCAAGGCAGTGCTTCCTTTATTACACAGAAATAAAAAGTTTCCTCTCCCTGACAGCTGGGACCCACCAGCTTTATTATGATCCTTTTCGTGAAAATATAGATTGTACCGAAGATGCTAAATTGTTTTCTTTTTATTCTAACTCGAAAAGAAGAATAAAAAATAGAAAACATCTTCGCACACAAGGAAGTGCCACCGTATTACACGGAAAAATTGATTCCCCTGCTACTTGGGACCCACAAGATTTGGAGGATGACTTGTGGGCCTACTAAGTTAAATCGTACACAGGGCTTTGTCAACTTATTCAATAAACAATTCTAGCTGCACTGACCGGTCGATGTTAATCCAACGACTAAGTTGCATCTTCAACCTTGGTCTTGTTGCTCCAGCTTCCCAAACCTGCGCCCGCCGTACCGCCTGCTCCAGCCTCCCGTGGCCCGTTGTACTGCCGCGCAGGCCTCACCGCCCGACCATACAACTACTGGCCAGGCCTTCCCTCTACTCACCCACACCCCCTTTTATTCTCCGGAGACGGCAGTCTCAAACCGCAGTCGAAGCAGTCAACCCTCGTACTCCCCTCCACGTGGGCATCCACTGCTGCGTATTCCCCAGCTCCTGGTTGTTCCCTTCCTAGGTCGCACCGTCGTCCACCACCTTGGTGCTCTCAGACGGTATAGCATCGTCAACACGGTCAACAAACGACATCCATCAAAAGAGGACTGTAAGTGGAGAGGCTGACAGCTGGGTCCATGGCAGCACACAAGGAAGTGCCTCCTTATTACGCGCAAAATAATGATTCCTCCACCTGACACCTCGGGCCTACCAGAAGGGCCTCTGTATTTCACGAAAAAAACGTGCCCCCTGACAGCTGGGACCCACCGGCTTTATCTCCGCATGGAAGGAACTGCCTTCTTACCCCCTGACAGCTGGGACCCACCAGGTTGAAGCGAAGGTAGCGTTATCTGTCCGGCCGTGAACATGTACGTACATAGCGGTCGTTCGATGTCTCTGCAGTGATGTACGGTGGCCGAGTAAGGAGCGGCACGTGTTAAAGTAGAGGCGCCGACGTAGCATGTCACGCAGTCCCGTCTATATCGTGTACACGTATGTACGGCCACGCTGCAAGATAGTAAATATGGCTACGTACGTACATATGGGCGGCGTCTCTAACGCGTACTGCGACTAATGCTATTCATCGGAAGCCAACCGGCTGGATCGGAATGGAGAAACTACGTCGTGTTCATGGGGAGGAAACATAATGCTTCGTATTCATTGGGACGCAACGGAATACATCGTGTTCATCGGGAGCCAACCGGCTTGTACGGAAAAGCCGAAACGAGGTCTGGTGTACCGCAGAATGGAGGAAACAGGCCTTCTCATCGACCGAGTATGATCAAAACATGGTCCTATTCGTCGGGAAGGGTTTGGTGTACCGCAAAACAGAGGAAACGGACTTGTGTTCGACGCGTACGGTTGAAACGGGTTCCTGTTGATCGGGAGGGGTGTGGCGTACCGCAAAACGGAGGAAACAAACTAGTGTTGGAGTGCCAACGGTCGAAACGGGGTCCTATTGATCGGGAGGGGTCTGGCGTACCGCAAAACAAAACTCCACGGGCTACTGTTCATCCACCGTCGACTTCCTCCAGCCTCCACCTGCTACTGTTCATCCACCATTGACTTCCTCCAGCCTCCACGAGCTACTTCTCATCCACGGGGTCCTGTTCATCCAGCCTCCCCGGCTACTGTTCATCCAGCCCTCCACGGGGTCGTGCTCATCCAGCCTCCACCGGCTACTGTTCAACGAGCCCTCCACGGGGTCCTATTCAACCAGCCCCTCCATGGGGTCCTGTTCAACCAGCCCTCCACGTACAGGGTCCCTCCCCCGGCTACTGTTCATCCACCCCCACGCATCCTCGATCGGGGTCATGTTCATCCAGCGGCATCGGCCTCTACTACCACGGTATCCTGTTCATCCAACCCCCACCGGGAACTGTATATCCAACCCCACCAGGAACTGTTCATCAAGAGGCAGCTTCGATCGGCTAGTTAGTAGTAGTAGCAAAGGGATCACTCGGGTTCAGTTAATAGCAAGGGATCGATCTAGGTTCAGTAACGTAGCTAGTGCAATTGCTCGGGTCAGTTAGATCCCAACTCCTCGCTCGGGTTTAGTTAGAGCGCAACGCCTCGCACACACGCGCGTACATGTAGGAGCAAAACACGCAAACCTCCATGCATCGCTCGGGCCCGACCACCCACCGTAACTGGGAACTCCTCGATATTTTCCTCGCCCTCGCTTCTACCACGATTTTTTTTGTCATGGGCGGCCCAAAGAATGTCATGCAGTTGCGTCTCCGGCCCGCCTAATACGAAAAGCCCATTTTCTGTCATGATTTTTTATCATAGAAGTAAGAGCCCACCACATCTATGATGATACCGGGTTTTGTCGCAATTATCGCCATATAAGTGTCATAAGCATGACACAATTTTTTTTCGTTCGGCCCAAAATGTCATGGATGTGTCTTTTTTTTGTAGTGGTTATGGGAGCGCGCTACCCTGATCAGGTAGGCGGACATAAGACTTGTGTGTCCGTGGTTGGTATTGAGATCTCATGTCTGATGTCTACTACGCAAGATTATTCTTGTAGAATCGTGTTGGGCCTCCAAGCGCAGAGTTTTGTAGGACAGTAGCAATTTCCCCTCAAGTGGATGACCTAAGGTTTATCAATCCGTGGGAGGCGTAGGATGAATATGGTCTCTCTCAAACAACGTTGCAACCAAATAACAAAGAGTCTCTTGTGTCCCCAACACACCAAATACAATGGTAATTTGTATAGGTGCACTAGTTCGGCGAAGAGATGGTGATACAAGTGTAATATGGATAGTAGATATTGGTTTTTCGTAATAAGAGCAATAAAAAACAACAAGGTAGCAATTGATAAAATGGAGCACAAACGGTATTCCAATGCTTGAAAATGAGGCCTAGGGTCCGTACTTTCGCTAGTGCAATCTCTCAACAATGCTAATCTAATTGGATCATATAACCATCCCTCAACGTGTGATGAAGAATCACTTCAAAGTTCTTATCTAGCGGAGAACATAAGAAGAAATCGTTTGTAGCTATTCTTTCCGATTGATCTATCCAAGAGCTGATACTAAAATAACACCAAGTTATTCTTTCTGATCGATCTATCAAGAGTTCGTACTAAAATAACACCAAGTTATTCTTTCTGATCAATCTATCAAGAGTTCGTACTAAAATAACACCCAAGCAAATTCAGATTCATAATACTCAATCCAACACAAAGAACCTCAAAGAGTACCCCAAGATTTCTACCGGAGAAACAAAGACAAGAACGTGCATCAACCCCTATGCATAGATTACCCCAATGTCACCTCAGGAATCCGCGAGTTGAGTGCCAAAACATATATCAAGTGAATCAAAATAAGAGCCCATTGTCACCACAGGTATTCATATGCAAGACATATTTCAAGTGCTATCAAATCCATAAAAGTATTCAATCCGATAAGATCAAAATCTCTAAGGGAAAACTCAATTCATCACGATCCAACTATATTAACAAAGCCCGCGATACATCAAGATCATGCCATCTCAAGAACACGAGAGAGAGAGAGAGAGAGAGAGAGAGATTAAACACATAGCTACTGGTACAAACCCTCAGCCCCGAGGGCGGACTACTCCATCCTCATCATGGAGACCATAGGGATGATGAATATGGCTTCCAGTGATGATCTCCCCCTCCTGCAGGGTGCCAGAATGGGCTCCCGATTGGTTTTTCATGGCTATAGAGGCTTGCGGTGGCGGAAGGGTTGTCCCGAGGGTTTTTGGAATATTTGGGAATTTATAGGGCGAAGAGGCGGTGCGCGAGGCCACCGAGGTGGGCACAACCCACCAGGGCGCTCCTGGGCCCACAGACGCGCCCAGGTGGGTTATCCCCCCCTTAGGGCATGATACGTCTCCAACGTATCTATAATTTTTGATTGTTCCATGCTATTATATTATCTTTTTTGGATGTTTAATGGGCTTTAATATGCTCTTTTATATTATTTTTGGGACTAACCTATTAACCGGAGGCCCAGTGCCAGTTCCTTTTTTTTTGCCTATTTCAGTGTTTCGCAGAAAAGGAATATCAAACGGATGATTAACACAAGACCTTCATACAGGTGAAACGTCAGACGCTACTAATTTCCAAGGACTGAAGGATGAATACTTCTTAACGAAATCGTAGTAAACGAGCCTATTATAAATGTTAGAAAACAAAGATATATGAGTTTTTCAATGATTGATTGTCTATGTATTCTTCCTCCTTGCTATCTAAAACTTTATCTTCACTTTGACCAAACCTTAAACCCCATAGATGGACGGAATTATTTTGATGGGACAAGTGACACATTCAGAAGCAAAAGAATGTATGCAGAATAAAGAAAGAGTAATGGAAGATGCCAAGATAAAACCAAAGGAGAAGGTGAAATATGCTTCACAGTATTTCATTCGAGAGGCTGACACTTGGTAGAAGATGTGTATAACCATCGATGAATCCCAAATGGCAGTTACTTGGGAAAAAATTCAAGAAGTTTATGTTTCAATCTCGTTTTGTCATATGGGATCGAAAGAAAACAAGTGAAGATGTGAGGAAAATTCAATTATTTTATGGATTCATGTTTAACGCAATCCGTCTAGGGTAATCAACACCCAAAATGTTGTATTAGCTTTGCAGGTGAAGACCTCTTTAAGGGGAGTGAGGAAGACCGAGTGTTAGAATACGCGATTCACCTGTCTACATATGAAGTAATGATATGAGTACGTGATGGATTGGCCCACATATCGGAGACTCTTATTATATACCTTTATATGTTTGATTGGTAAATCAAAGAGACTTTAAACCATAGTAGAACATCGATGCGACAAGTCTAAAACCATAGAATGGTAAAACGTATTGCCCTTACATAGGCCCCCATGCCTAACATAGATGAACGGTGAGGAAGAAACATGAAGATCTTCAAGGAGTTCCATAGGAAGCTATCAACCACAATGAGAGTCTCGATAGGTAGGAATTTATGGATTTTGAGCAAGAATTGTTCTTCTGACGGAAAGCTTAGTTCTTACTCACATGAGCTTGATGATGAACCATCAGGAAATAAGGAATCGATGCAATTCCCTGTAAGTATGTTTTTGATGGTGGTAGCTCCCGACACCCTGAAGGGATATTTGTTACCAAGTACCGGTGAGGTTGAAACTCATTGATGGTGTCTAAGTATATGCCTAAGTAACGGAGGCATAGTACCAACGGAAGATATTCCCTCAAAACAGGAAGCAAAAGAATAAACTGCAAGCCTGTGGGTATTATGAAATAACCCTTGGAAGTAACCCAAGAGACCCCAACCTTAACCTACTCTTGCTAGCCTCAGCAAATCTCGAGGATGAGATTTCTTTTCAGGGTGGTAGTTTGTAACATCCCAAAATTTTCCAAATTTGGAATGTTAATAATAAAATAATATTGATTGAATTGCTATGATTTTTAGGGGAAATTTAAACTTTTCGAGACATTGTTTAAACTCTTCCAACCATGTTACAAAAGTTGGATAACATTTTATTCAATAAATAAAACCATGGTTGGAAACTTTATTCAAATGGCATTCCATTTATTTATTTATTTAACTTTTTGAGATCACATTCAAATAGATGAGTTAGAATAAAATGACTTACTCAATTGTGGTGCAAGAATATTTCATTAAGGATTTATTTGGAATTTGGAGGTTCTCTTTAGAGGTCGGATCTTATTTTCTTTTAGAGACAATTTGAATATTTTTCTATGGGCTTGGCCCACTCTCTCTCTCTCTCTCTCTCTCTCTCTCTCTCTCTCTCTTTCTCTCTCTATATATCTCTCTCTCTCTATTTGCTCTCACGTAGCACACCTCTAGGGAAAATCCTATTGGCCGCTCATTTGCGTAAATCACGGCGCTTCAAGACAGGGCGAGCCGAGCGATGCTTTAGGCCGGCACTTACGCACATAGCTCCCCACTCCGATTTTGTGAACCTTCTACAAGGTTCCATGAACCGGTTTTTTTCTCTTATTGGTTTTGCTCTTTCTTTTCACTTTTCTGTTTCTTTTTCTTTTCTTTTTTTCGTTTTTGTTTTTTTTCATTTTTCCGTTTTTTTGTTTCCTTTTCTTTTTGAAGTTTATTTTTCTTTTAGATAACATGTTCGAAGTTTTACAAAATGTTTAGGATTTTCCTTTTTATTTCCTTTTCTTTTCTTCTCCTTTTTTCAACAAATTGAAAATTTAAATTTTGTTCGTGTGTCCAAAAAATGTTCAGTTTCTGAAAAAATGTCCTCGAAATTCAAAAATTGTTCTCATTACACAAAAAGTTTAAAATTTTCGAAATTCAGAAAATGTATCGGATTTTAGTTTTTTGTTCACATATTCAACAAATGTTCGTGCTTCCAAATTTGTTAGGAATTTTTCAAAATTGTTCTTCGTATCAACATATGTTCTCATGATTCAAAAAATATTTGTGCTTTAAAAAATTGTTAGCTCTTCCAAATTTGTTCAGGATATTAAAAATTTGTTCGTTTTCATAAAATTTGTTCACATATTCAAAAAATGTCCATGTTTCAAAATTTGTTCACAAATACAAAAAATTGTCCACATGTTTAATTTTTTCACTAATTCAAAAAATTGTTCCTGTTTCTGAAATTTGTCCAAATATTCCAACTGCAGTTTTGGAAATTTGTTCACAATTTTTTTTTAAATCATATTTTCGAAATCCATTTCCAAATTCGAAAAATGCTCAATGTTTGTAAAAATTGTTTAATTTTGAAAAATGTTCAGTTTTATAATTTTGTTATTGTTTTCAAAATATGTTTTGTGTTTATGAAAAGTAGTTCATAATTCATATATATTCACGTATTCTTTTTTTTCCTGTTTGCTTTAAAAAAATTGAGTCCCCTAATAATGTTTGCGTTTCAAAAAGAGTTTATTTTTAAATAATTATGCTTCTAATTGTAAAACAAGTTTTAGTGAGCCGTGGATTATAGTTCATATACTCCGGGTTGCCATTGTCCATACTAAACCTCAGTTACTACAGTGGTTATGTACTCGGTTCTCTGCCGGGAGGACTTGAGTAGGATCCCTTTCCCGCAAGTTTTAATTTTTGGAATTTAGTGGACTGGTTTTATTTCTCGCCGCTGCTGGCAGTTTCTTTAAGAATGGTGCTGCCAATTATTCAGATTAACTCTGCTCACGTGGTGGCTAGCCCGTCGCGTGTATATGTAGCAGGTCGTGGGTTCGAGTCCTAACGGTAGCGCAATATTTTTTTGCGAATTTTACATTTCGCGCGAGACAGTGAATGGACCAGCCCAGTCTCACGCTTCCTGTGCATCTCGTGAGCTATTCGCCGCGAAATGCGGCGTATAGGAGCTCTCCACCCCTAGCGTGATTGTCTCACAAAAAAAACTCCAGCGTGAGCACATCTCTCCTTCTATTTCCTTTTATTTCTTTTCTTTCCTTTTTTTCTCTCTAACCGCTGGACCCCATCATCTTCTTCCTCGTGAAGACTCACAAACAGAACATGCAGCGAGCCGCCGCTGTACCGTGCCCCTGTGCACACCCGCAACCCCTCCTCTCCCCGGCTTCCCCGCACCAGCTGGCCTCCTGAACTGGATCCCCTCACCTCCCTCGATGCCTTCCCTCCATTAGTTGCGCCGTAATGACCAATAGAGCACCGGAAACTGCCTCATTTACGTCTGCCATTAACGTCCTTGATGCTGCATGACCTGACCTCCCCAAGTGCCAGGACCCAAGCCAAGAGCTTATCAAGGCAGAAGATGTACACATGAGATTCAGTTAAGCAACGGCCATGATGCATCAAGACGGCTCAGCGGCTCGGATGACTCCTCACCGTTTCAGTAGTAGTACTGTTATTTTTGTCTGTAACCGTTATGAAGTGTAACAGTGTTGACGGCGTGAACTGTAGCTTATAAGACACGCTGAGAGAGAGGCGAGGGACATGAAGAATATTGGCATAAGTTTAGTTTTAGTTAGAACCCTAGCCTTCATACGGAACTCGGGGTATCTGGGCTCCTGATCCCCAAATTGTATCATCAAATTTCCTCAAAACTTCTTCAGATAATGCAAGAGCTCGCCATGATTTAGTGATCCTAATAATTCGAGCCTTACAAGGGTATCAGAGCGCCAGAATTTTCCTCGGTGATCGAGCAACGGAGGCGATTTCGGACTAAGGAGAGCTGGAGGTTGGGATCTCTCATAAAATCCCTCCCGTCCCTCCCAGTTCGCGACGGTGGTGTTGGGTGGCGGCGACAAGGCGACGGTGACATTCGGGCGCAGATCATCGAGTCCGATCCGGTTGCTGAGAGATCTTCTCTTAGTGGTAAAATCCCGGGATCTGACGAGATCCGTTGCGCATCGGCAGGCGGAACAATTTTTCGGTCGCAGTTCCTCCTCGGGCAACATGGCTGATACAAGAGCAAAGGTACAGATTACCGTGGACAGACTAGAGAAAGAAGTAGCTGATCTGCGAGTTGAATTAGAAGGCTTACAGGATCTCAAACAAGAAGTAACAAAATTTCGGTCGGAAATGGTGACTATGCCGTGAGTGGAGGCCAAGTTATCAGAAATGACTGAAGGGATCCACAAGACTTTGCAACTAATTTTGCAGAACATGAACATTGGGTCGCAGAAGGCAGAGATACTCACACCAGATCCAAAACAACAAGAGCACATAAATCAAGCAGGTGGTAATGCTCAACGTCCGATCCAATCCGAGACAAGACAACCCTGCTTTTCGTAACCAATGTCCATAAATTTGGAGTAGGAGTTCAGAGTTCAGGAGAAAGCTCCAAGCACAACGGTAACAGGATTAACTACTAGTCTTCATCATGCATCTCTGTTCAGTGACAGCACCAGAGTAGTCAGTGACAAACAACAAGAAATGCATGGAGGGGGATAATTCAGAATGGCTCCAATTAACACAAATGCAACAGTGCAGCCTCATACCCTGGGTTTTTCTAGTAATAGTGGGTATTTTGATCCTATAACTGCTCCACTTTTCTCTCCTCCTCATACATACACTCCAATCATTGGTCAATATATTAATATGACAACAACTTCTCAAGGACTTCCTCCTGTATATCAGGTAGTGGGGAATTTGTATGATTTACAAACAAATCAGCATGCTACTCAGTTAGGAGGCCCCTCATTTTATTCTAAAGCATTCCTCAAAGGACCAAGGTTGGAAATCCCTCTTTTCAGTGGAGAAGACCCTGTTGGGTGGTTAATAGCATGTGAGAAATTCTTTGATATGTCTGGCACTCCTTATGAACAGTGGGTCAACCTAGCAACTGGACATTTACAAGGCAGAGCAGCCAACTGGCTGAAGAACATATGTGTGCCTTGGCAGATGGTGACATGGCAACGATTCTGCCAAATGATAGCTGACAGGTTCTCAGAAGCCAGTGTCCATGAAGCTGTGGAATTGTTGAAAAACATACAGAAGACAAATACTGTTGCAAACTACATTGACAGTTTTGAACAGTGTGTAGCTCTAGTTAAGAGAGATCACCCCTGTTTGCAAGAAAATTTCTTACTCAGTTGTTTCATTGGAGGATTAAGAAGTGATATCAAGCATGAGGTTTGTGGGCAGAAATCCACTGGCATTATAGAAGCTTATTGGTATGCAAAAGTATATGAGAAAGCTGCAGCTGCTAGGAAAGTCCAAAGTCCTCCATCTTACAAATCCAGAAATTACTCCCCTTCTTATAAGAACCAAAAAACTCCATTACAAGTGCAAGTACCTTCTCAAGAAAAGTACACTATTCCCTTTCCAAAGGATGCCAGAGCCTCTAGTATTGCAGAGAGCCATGGACAAGACAACATAAGTGCAAAATTGGGAAAACCTTGCACATTCTGCAAGAACTGGATGAAGATGAGGACAATGACACTGCAGAAGAAAATGCAGGTGCAGAACAAGCATATCACACTGCCCCAAATACTCCTGACAAGGAAAAGAACAATATTCCTGTAGAAAAACCTGCTCAAGCAATGCATATTTCAGTGCATGCTGCAGAAGGCACTCCTGGACCTAACACACTGTCATTGATAATAGAGATTGCAGGAAAGAAAGCTACAGCTTTTTTTGACAGAGGATCTTCTGATACTTTTATCAGCAAGGAATTTGTGGTCAAGAGCAACTGCCATCAGCAACCAAGACAACCCAGGAAAGTAACTGTTGCTGGTGGGGGCAAGTTAATTTCACTGTCAAAAGTTCCAACAATGGATTTCAAGATCCAAGGACATACTTTCTGTAGTAGTTTCAAAGTGTTGGAATTACAATCCTATGACATTATACTAGGGGCATATTGGATTTACCATTACAGTCCTATCTTTTTGGACTTAGTAGAAAGATTGTTGATAGTCACAAAACAGGGGCAACCAGTGACTTTATATGACCATTCTATACCAAAAAAGCATTGTCTGCTCTCAGCAGCTAGAATGGAAAAACTCCTACAGAAAGGTGTTATGGGATACATACTGCAGATAAATGAAATACAAACAGAGAACAAAAAAATTCCCTCTCCACCTCCAGTTGCATTGCAACCTATTTTGCAGAAATTCTCTGATATTTTTGAAGAGTCAGACTCACTTCCTCCAACAAGAACTTGTGATCACAAGATCATTTTACAGGAAGGAGCAAAACCTCCCAACTTGAGGCCTTATAGAGTACCCCACTATCAAAAAGCAGCTATGGAGGAGATCATCAAACAAATGATCAAGAAAGGAATTCAAGAGAGTTTTAGTCCTTTTTCCTCACCTGCAATTATGGTAAGGAAAAAAGATGGGGGATGGAGGTTGTGTGTGGACTACAGGGAGTTAAATGCCATCAGTATAAAAAACAATTTTCCTATGCCAATTATTGAAGACCTATTAGATGAACTACATGGAGCAGAAGTGTTCTCTAAATTGGATCTGAGGTCTGGATATCATCAAATCAGAATTGCCATAGAGGATATTCCAAAAACTGCATTCAGAACACACATGGGTCATTATGAATATAAAGTAGTTCCATTTGGACTTGCTTGTGGACCAGTCACTTTCCAAGGTCTTATGAATACAGTGTGTGATGAGATAAATGAAACAGAAAAGGAGAAATGCATTTTGGTTTTTTGATCATATGCTAGTGTTCAGCAAATCTCTGGAGAAGCATTACAAACACTTGGAGGCCACCTTCACCATACTAAGAAAACATGAACTATATGTGAAGCAGTCCAAATGCATTTTTGCCACAGACCAAGTTTCATATTTAGGTCATATCATCTCTGACAAAGGAGTAGCCACTGATCCAGACAAGATAAAATCAGTACTGGAATGGCCAGAACCTGAAAATGTAACTAAACTCAGAGGGTTTTTGGGTTTGACTGGTTACTACAGAAGGTTTGTGAAAAATTATGGCCAAATTTGCAGACCACTGCATGATATGCTCAGAAAAGATGCTTTTCAATGGGGACCTGACCAAAGCAAGGCTTTTCAAACACTCAAGCACACAATGACTTCTTGTCCTATCTTAGCTATGCCAGATTTCTCTGTTCCCTTTACAATTGAAGCTGATGCATGTGCCAAAGGAATTGGGGCAGTGCTCATGCAAAAAGGGAGGCCTATTGCTTATTTAAGTAAGAGCCTAGGTCCAAAATCTGCAGCTCAGTCATCCTATGAAAAGGAGGCCATGGCAATTCTGGAAGCTCTAAAAAAATGGAGACACTATGTTTGGGGTCACAAACTGGTCATAAAAACAGATCAGCAATCTCTGAAGTATATGGATACTCAGAGGCTAACTGAAGGAATACAACACAAGCTACTCCTTAAACAGTTGGAATATTACTATTCCATTGAATACAAAAAGGGCAAGGAAAATACAGTAGCAGATGCCCTTTCCAGAAGAGATAGCTTGCTCCAAATGCACTGCAACAGTATCACTACTGTGATTCCAGCATGGACTGAAGATGTGATGAAAAGTTACCAAGGAGATCCAGATACTGACAAGCTCCTGCAAAAAGTTGCCACAGATCTTGATCCAAGTCCAAAATTCTCTACTCACAATGGTTTACTGAAATATAACAATAGAATTTATGTGGGTGCCAATACAAGCTTCAGACAGCAATTGTTGCAAACCTTTCACTCTTCTGCTATAGGAGGACATTCAGGCACTAAAGCAACATACTACAGAATTAAAAAGGTGTTCTACTGGCCCAACATGAAAAAAGACATTGCACAGTTTGTGAGCCAGTGCCCTGTGTGCCAGTTGAACAAGGTGGAACACATACATCCACCTAGACTTCTCCAACCTCTACCTGTTCCTGATATGGCCTGGTCCCATATAACAATGGATTTTATTACTGCTCTGCCAAATTCACAAGGCAAAGAGATCATTTTTGTAGTTGTGGACAGACTGACCAAATACTCTCATTTCATTCCATTGGCTCATCCTTACACAGTGCAAACAGTTTTCCAAGCACTAATGGACAATGTAATTAAGTTACATGGACTACCAATTTGCATTGTATCTGATAGAGATTCCATTTTCACCAGTGCTCTGTACCAGGAACTCTTCCAAGCTTTTGGAGTGCAGATCAGGTTCAGTACAGCATCACACCCTCAAACAGATGGCCAAACCGAACGAGTCAACCAATGTTTGGAAGCATATCTCAGGGGCATGGTTTTCCAAGAACCAAAGAAATGGTTAAAATGGTTGCCATCGCGTAACTGTGGTATAACACCAGTTATCATTCATCGCTCAAATGCACTCCTTTCCAAGCATTGTATGGATACAAACCTCCTCAGATTGGAGAGTTTGCTACAAATCAACTACTGACACCAGAAGCAAAACTGACCATTTCAGAGCGAGAACACATGATGCAGCGCCTGAAAGCCAACCTGGAGCATGCACAGAGTCGAATTAAGCACTTTGCAGACAGGAAAAGGACGGATAGACAGGAAAAGAACTGTGGTATAACACCAGTTATCATTCATCGCTCAAAATTCAGCCATACAGGCAGAATGCGTTTGGTCTAAGAGGTTTATTCAAACTGCGATCCAAGTTTTATGGTCGATACAAAATTCTGGAAAGAGTGGGAGAGGTAGCTTATAAGTTGGACTTGCGAGAAGGCACAAACATCCATCCAGTTTCCGACATCAGTCAACTTAAGAAACACATTGGTCACCAGTCTGTTCCTCTTCCTCATGTGCCGTTGGTTACTCACGAAGATGCGTCAAAACCATTCCGGTTGCGATCTTTGGATAGATTATCATCTGAGAGAAACAAAGCACCAGTTGGGCAATGCCTGGTACAATGGGAAAGTTTGGCTCCCAATGATGCAACTTGGGAGGATGCAGCCTTTCTGAAAAATACGTTTCCAGGTCACAAACTTTTTCGCCTCGAGGACAAGGCGATTGTCATGGCGGCGGCATTGTCAGGACCCAAGCCAAGAGCTTACTAAAGTAGAGAAGACAGACACAGGAGATTCAGTTAAGCAACGGCCATGATGCATCAAGACAGCTCAACGGCTCGGATAACTGCTCACCATTTCACTATTAGTACTGTTATTTTTGTCTGTAACCATTATGAAGTGTAACAGTGTTGACGGCGTGAACTATAGCTTATAAGACACGCTGAGAGAGAGGCGAGGGACAGGAAGAATATTGGCATAAGTTTAGTTTTAGTTAGAACCCTAGCCTTCGTACGGAACTCGGGGTATCTGGGCTCCTGATCCCCAAATTGTATCATCAAATTTCCTCAAAACTTCTTCAGATAATGCAAGAGCTCGCCATGATTTAGTGATCATGATAATTCGAGCCTTACACCAAGCCCTATAAAAATTACCCCGCGAGCCCTTCTCATCCCTCGTCCAGAGCCCCCTCCTTGCAGGAGCTATCTCCCTCCCCATCTCGTGGAATCTCTCGTCGGACTTCACCCTCTGCCACCACTTCCGACGAAGCTAGCGACGCCTCTGGTGAGCCGTCGCGCAAAACTCTTCTTATCTCCCCGCAAAAAAACTCTTCTTCTCTGGCGCTTCTCATCAGTGCGCATCAGATAGTGACCTCAGTTGTCTCTAGGAGAACCGGAGCACAAGGGAAGGGCAAGCTGAAGCTCGCCGGCGTCCTGCATGACTCCAGCCGCTCCTACTTGATGCCATAGCACGAGCCCGATCTCGCCACTGCACCCACCGTCTTTGGCAAGCCCTTCTCTACCTCGTTGTGCACTTATTCATCACCGGAGACGCCCAAAACATCGAGGCCGCACCTGCCGTCTCCGGCGATCACTCCGGCAATTTTTCCCACGGTGAGCACCCAGCCCTTGCGTCCCATACTTGTTCTTTGATGAAGAGGTATCAGCCAACAGAAATGCGACACATGGCGGCTCTAGGTTAAATCCCGTAATTCATTTCAAGAAAAATACCCAAACTTACGAAAATCATATCTCCTGAACCGTCCGAATTCAACAAATAATATATTTTTGGATTGCTGAGAACATCTAGTTTATTATAAAAATATAAAATTTAACTTTTGGGAAAATGAAAATTCAGCTTTGATTTAAATGGGAAATTAAGTATTTTTTCTATATCTTTCAATCCATATTTCATTTGATTTTTTCTTAAATATATAAGTTTGTCTTTGGAACCATACTAATCTGCTAGGACTCGTAGAATAATTTTGCCCGATACCCTAGTTTTGACCTTCTTTGGTCATCCATTAATAAACTAATTAAACTAAGTTTGTTTCATTGTTAAAACCATTAGATTGATCCGTAGAAAACCTCTCTGGTAAGGTGTTGTCATCATAAAAATTTAGAGTTAGAAAATTATTAATTAGTTTATTAACATGAACTATACGCCATTCATATGAACCGATCCAGTTGCATAAACTTGAGTCATATGTAGTTGACTTGATTACTTGAATTGTGTGGTGAATGCTTGCTTGAACCATTGTTATGTGAATGTGGATATGTTGGGTGTCTTAAGTTATCTATTGTGTTAGATTGCGACGAGTGCTAAGGTGAATTTTACGAGGAGGTAGAACTGTGTGACTACGAAACCGAAGGCAAGTTGCAACTTGATCATTCCTTGTCCTATGTTTTCGTGATATGGATGAACTATTTTTATTAGTATGCATGTTTTACTAAAAAAATTGCAAACAATTATTGCTAGTTAAAGCCCTAGGAACCTGTAGCTATGCTTAGCCATGCTTAAAAAGAAAGGGGGAATCAAACACGTTTTAAACGAATAAACTTACCATCTTTTGGGGCAACAATTTGTGAAAACTTTTGAAAAAAAACAATATACTATTTTACTTCTAATCCCTTGGCGGAACGGTATGACGGGAGGGTCTAAAAGTGATTGCGCCCATCGGAGTCTTGCAGTGATGCGCCCAACTGTGGTCTTGCACACAGGTTTTTGGTGGGGATCGCCGTCCAGGGGACCGAGATTTTTCAAGTACAGTTTGATGTAAGTTTCAGTACAGCAACATGCTATTATGGCTCTGGCTTATCTTTTCCTTACCGGGAAACCCTTATTCAGGTACGGTCATAGAAGATGGGTCTTAATAGCCAAGGGAGCGGGTCATTCTAGAACTAAGTAAAGGGGGGGCGTTTGGAAAGGCTTCATCGCAATCTCCTCCCGTTCACCCACCCAAAGTGGTGTCATGACACAAAGAGTTGATTGTGCCATGTGGGGAACGTGTACGATCTCTGTAGAGGATTAAACCTAATCGATTAGCCGGCCCCTGACTGCGGGCAATTTTGAGCAACTGAAGACTTGGACTGAAGAAGAATCTCGCCTCTCTTTTCTAAAAATATGTTTTAAGGGTTAGGTTGAGGATTGAGCATAGTGAATATGTTTGACTTCAATCATATATATGTTTTATCAGAATCAGAGAATTAGCTTTGGTGCGCATATCCAAAGTCTCACTCCTATCTTTTATACTAAAAACTATTTTTATTTTAAAAAAAGTTTATAAAAATTTAGTATAGGAGAAAATTGGCTTTATGCAAAGAAAACCTCCACCAATACTTACCCTGCATGTATAATTTGCTATACCTTTCTTTGCAAGTTGCGAGTCCATTCCATGTACTCACCTGCATCTGTCATGTGCAGATCTTGATAGATTAAGAGAAGATAGGGTTATGGTCTACACTCAACGAGCCCAGTGGCGTTGATGGAGCCCTAACTTAGCGACTACGTATTTTTTTGTTGTATTACGTGCCAGCATTGAGCTGTGCCAATGGTATGTATTTACTTAATTCTGGATCTATCATTGTAGTAAAATCATGTAAGTTTTACAGATATTCATTCTTATTTCTGTGTGTGCTAGCTACGATCCAGGGATAGCACAGTAAGCACAGAGACTCGGATTCTACCAAATCCGGGTCGTGACATTCTCCTTGGTGATGTTCCTCTTCGTATCTAATGATACATAGTGCATTTGGGTGAGGTAGCAACCAAGTTCCACTCGTGTACATATGCATGTCAAGTAGGAAGGAGTTCACCTTGGTTTCCATTGCGCGTGCTCTAGCTCCTGTCATGGGTCCACATGGTGCTTGATGTGTTGGTGTAGAGTCCATGGGGATGATGGAAGGATGCTCCGCATCACTATACATGCATGCTTTGGGAATCACAAACCTTAACACCAATATTCATACTGAACCACAAGGGTTCACTTGTACATCCCACATATTACCATCTTAATGTCGCACAACTCTTGCAAGGAATCAAACATATCATATTCAGTGATCTACATGAAAATTTTTATTATAGCCCTCTTGAATACCTATCATATCAGGACCAATTTCATAACATGTCCATATTTCCATCACTATTCATTAGACTCTCAAAAAGATTTAGGTGAAGCATGTGAGTGCAAATATTTCTTTAAAATATAACCAGCACAGTGCTCTAAAAGATATAAGTCAAGCACTAGAGCAACTGCCTAGATTAAAATATATAAGTGAAGCACAAAGAGTATTCTAACAAATCATGAATAAATGCGCGTCCCGCTCAAAAGGCATGTACAATAAACAATGATTGTGGCTACCTAAAAATCGATTGAATCAAAAACTACTATAGCATAATACGCTTCAAGTAAAACTCGTATCATGTGGTAAATAAAAATATAACTCCAAGTAATATACCGATGGTTTGTAGATGAAAGAGGGGATGTAATTTGGGGAATCCCCAAGCTTAGACGGTTTTACCTTGTGGTGCCTTATGCATCACCAAGCTTAGGCTCTTGCCGCTTCTTATTCCTTCATCCATCGTGATCTGACACAAAACTTGAAAACTTCAACACACAAAACTCAAGAGAAACCTCGTGAGATCCGTTAGTATAACAAGAAAATCATAAACTTTAGGTACTATTATGAACCCATTCATATTTTATTATTGCATAATACCTACTATATTCTAACTTCTACATGACTTAAAAACCCCGATATAATCCATAGCATCATTAAAACAAGCAAACTATGCAACGGAAACATAATCTGTCTAAAATAGAACAGTCGGTAATGACCTGAGCAAACGCCATACTTCTGTAACTCCAAAAAACCTGAAAATTTTGGTAAACGTGGGAAATTTGTATATCAATCATGTGTAAAAAATTAAGAATTTTATCACGTCTAGTAAATTTTAAAAATTCTAGTACCGAGCGCAAAAGTTTCTATTTTTTCGCAAAATCAAGTCAACTATCAACCAAATCATCCGAAAGGCTTTACTTGCCACAAACACTAATTGAAACATAAAAACACAATCATAACAGCAGCATAATTGTGTCGGCACTCAAAAATAGAAATAAAATAAAAAGATAAGACAACTATTGTGGTTCCTCCCAGCAAGCTCTATTGTTTTACGTCGCTAGCTAGGCATAATGCATAGTTTCAAGTATTGCCATCCTTAGTTTCATATCCTAAATTACACATCCATGCTTCCTAGGAGGATTAGCATACATATTTCTAATAATCACACTCCTAGGAAAAAGGTTAAGAAAATTGTTTTCAATAATGGGTTCCTTTATTAAATTAATGAAGTTTGGGTGCAAACTACTCATTTTAAGAAACTCTCAACTACTAGGTGTGGCACCTCTATACTTTGGAACATATATAAACTTTGGATTCTTATTAGGAGGAGTTCTCTCTATAGTTTTAATAGAAGAAAAAGTGGAACCCAAATTATTAATAATTTCTTCCAACTATCAAGTCGAGAAGGACTTTGTTCTATCCTCGCATTAATTATTGGTTCATTCTCTTTAACATATTTAGTGTAGTTCCTACCTTTGAGCCAAATTGAGTTACTCGATCATGAGTCTTATTATCTACATTTTCAATATGTTTTATGATCGTCATTTTATTTTCAATAGCTTCCAATCTTTGCATAACATGTTCCAAAGTCAATGCTTTTTCATTTATAATAATAGGTGGTGACTCCACTAAATTTCCCATTGCATTGAAAGCATACATAGGGTGACTACTCAAGAAGTTCCCTCCGGTAATAGTGTCAAGCAAAAATCTATACCGAGTAGTAACACCCACATAAAAATTGTGAAGAAGAACGGTAGTGGATTGCTTATGAGTTGGTATATTTTAAGCATTGCAAATCCTATACCAAGCATCTTTTAAATTCCCACCTCCCTTTTGTTTAAAAATAAGCAATCGATTTTCAGGGGTACAATCAACAAGCGAAGAACTAGGCATAATGGCAAATCAAGCAAGAAAACAATTTTTTTGTGCGTTTTTGTATTTTTATTAGAACTGGGGAGATGGAAATGAGAGGCAAAGGAAAATAGAAAGGCAAATAAAAGTAGAGCAAGTAGATGATAGTTTGTGTGAAGATACTTGATAGGTTTTGATGTTATCTTCCTGACAACGGCGCTAGAAATTCTTCCTGCCACTTGTGAGTTGCGTTGGGATTTTCCCCAAAGAGGAGAGGAGATGTAGCACAGTAGAGATAAGTATTTTCTCAATGAGAACCAAGGTATCAATCCAGCAGGAGAATCACACAAAAACAAATCCTTGCACCCAACGCGGGCAAGAGGGTTGCCAATCCCCTTGAACTCGTTACTTGCAAGGATTAAATCTCGTAGTGGTAGATAGATAAATTGCAAAAAAAGAAATAAAATTACAGCAATGATATTTTTGTTTTTTTATATTATAAAAGTAGACTCGACCATTGTTTTCACTAGAGGCTTCTCTCTCAAACACATAGTGATGCAGAGCATCCTACAGTCATCCCCATGGAGCTACCTTCGTCTCCTACGACACCAAATGGACCTATGACAAGAGCTTGAGGAAGGGCTACCGAAACTAAGGTGAACTCGCTCCTCTCCGAACTACCACTTCCCACATGTGAGACATGGCTACTACCTCAAGCGAACACACTACGTGTGATCAGGTACTTGGAGGGAAGCCTCAGAGAAACTACATCCAATGGACAAGACGACGAGTACACCAAGTACAGCCAAGAAGAAGGGCTGACAGAAAACCCCCATCCACCGGACGACCGGACCAGGCCAGACGTCCGACGCGTGAAGCACCAGCCAGCCCAAGTCCCAACCTGTGGGCATTACAGCGGCCGGATGACCAACACGGACTGGACGTCCGACACCTCCCAGCATCTAGACGACCAAGCCCCTCCGGACATCCGGTGTCACCCAACAGAAGGGGAATTAATGGAAGTCCAAAAGGCACCGGATGACCGACGATCGGACGTCTGACACAGACTAGAAATCCGACGCCGACCCATCCGAGCCAAAATGCCGGACGTCCGACCCCTACCGGACGACCGGACCCTCACGAGCCACCGGACGTCCGGTAGCTACCGGACGACCGACGCCTGTGTGTGCACAATGTGTTGGGCCAAGGCCCATGTACCCCTTTGTCTACTTGGACTATAAATACTCCCCTCCTCCCTCCACTACAAAAAGAAAGACATATCCGTGACATTTTGGCCGAACGAATTTTTTTCCTGTCATGCTTATGACACTTCTATGATGATAATTGTGACAAAACCCAGTATCATCATAGATGTAGTGGGCTCCTACTTCTATGACAAAAAATCATGACAACAAATGGGCTTTTCGTCCTGGGCGGGCCGGAGAGGCACCTGCATGACATTCTTTGGGCCGTCCATGATGGAAAAATCATGGTAGAAGCAAGGGCCGAGCGATGCATGGAGGTTTGCGCATTTCTCTTGTACAAGTACGCGTGTGTGTGCGAGGCGTTGCGCTCTAATTGAACCCGAGCAAGGCGTTGGGCTCTAACTAAACCGGAGCGATTGCACTAGGTACGTTACTGAACCTCGATCGATCCCTTGCTGTTAACAGAACCTGAGTGATTCCTTCGCTACTGCTGCTAACTGAAGCCGATCGAAGCTGCCTCTTGATGAACAGTTCTCGGTGGGGGTTGGATGAACAGGATCCCGTGGTAGTAGAGGCTGTTGCCGCTGGATGAACAGGACCCCAATCGAGGAGGCGTGGGGGTGGATGAGCGATGGCGGTGGGACGGACCCGTACGTGGAGGGCTGGTTGAACAGGACCCCGTGGAGGGGCTGGTTGAACAGGACCCCGTGGAGGGCTGGTTGAACAGTAGCCGGTGGAGGCTGGATGAACAGGACCCCGTGGAGGGCTGGATGAACAGTAGCTGGGGAGGCTGGAGGAACATGACCCCGTGGATGAGCAGTAACTGGTGGAGGCTGGAGGAAGTCGATGGTGGATGAACAGTAGTAGGTGTAGGCTGGAGGAAGTCGACGATGGATGAACAGTAGCCCATGGAGTCCCGTTTTGCGGTACACCACACCCCTCTCGATTAATAGGACCCTGTTTTGACCGTAGGCGCTCCAACACTAGTCTGTTTCCTTTGTTTTGCGGTACGCCACACCCCTCTCGATCAACATGACCACGTTTCGACCGTACGCGGTCGAACACAAGTTTGTTTCCTCTATTTTGCGGTACGCCAGACCCTTCCCGATGAACATGACCCCTTTTCAACTGTACGCAGTCGAACAGAAGGCACGTTTCCTCCGTTTTGTGGTACACTAGACCTTGTTTCGGCAGTATTGTCCAAGCTAGTTGGCTCCCGATGAACACGACGTATTCCGTTGCCTCCCGATGAACACAACGCATTCTGTTGCCTCCCATTGAACACGACGCAGTTTCTCCGTTCCGACCAAGCCGGTTGGCTTCGGATGAACAGGACACCGTTACTGGGGGCGAGCCGGGTGTTGAATCGGCTCTGGGGCGGTTGGGCATCCAGCCGTCGCCCCCAGACATCGATATCGGCTCAGTTTTTGGCCCACTTTCGGCAAAAAGTGGCCCGATATCGGCAAGACTCAGCCCATATTCGGCGTGGTTAGGCTGCATGCCGGGCGACGCGTGGCGGGTGAGGGCGGGACACGCGACGCGGCGCCTTCACTGCGCCGCCCGTGTGGCATCAATGGAGGCTGACTGGCGCGGCAGTGCGGCAGCCTTGGCCAGCCGCATTGACTCCCGCGGGAACCGAGGCGATGAGGGCGACGAAGCGGCATCTCGCTGACTCAGCGGGCCCATCCTCTTTCGCGCCAAAATCGCTCACCCGGGCGCCCCAGCGTGCCGGGTTCGGCTTGGGTCCACCGACGCCAGTTTCGGCCCAAACTGGCGAAAAACGGCCTTGTGGGGGAGCAGTTGGGCCGATTTTTGGGCGCCGACGCGGAAAAAACGCCTGGGGAGGGCCTGTTGGGGGCGCAGCTGGAGATGCTCTAAGATTCCGAGTATTCTGGGTCGTGCTGCCAAAGTAGTGCAGTGTTAATCGAAGGAAGGGGGATCAATCGCCGGGTGTCGACCTCCACGAGCATCCAGCTGCCGCGACCGTCGACGAGCACCATCCAAGACGTGTTCATGCCGACCCAGTACATACCGTTAATGTAGTTGAAGGTGACCGGGATCAGATCGCAGTCAAGGGGGTTGATGTTCGCCACCCTACATTCGTTATGCCGCGGGACACACCATTTCTAAAGATCAGGCGGCGGATGCTGCTCTGTGGGAAACACCCTAATGGTATTGAGATTATCCACACGTGAAACAATGAGCTTGATTACCTCTGTGGGAAGCGAATTCCAGCCACTCTTTTGGCGGATGCTGCTCGGTTCAGCCATTGTTAGTGCTTGGATTTAGGAAGAGGGGGGAGGCGCCTTAGCGGGGATGGAAGATTGGACTATCATGTGAGGACGAAGATGTGCTGCGGGAAGTGGACAGGTGATGATGACAACAACACGCTGCTTGACTTACGAGACACATCCTAGCAGCGTAGGGTCATATCGATGTGAGACAACTTGCTTGAGTGAGCACAGTACTAGTACTCCCTAAAGTACGTACTACTATGCCCTAGTTTGCATATAGTGGAGTAGGACTCTGCTATACTACTAGTACCGAAGGAGTAGTATACTCTAATCTAAAATAGTTACAAACTTCAATGCCCGAGTGTGGAACGACTACGAACCACCATCGGTGCTAACTCCAATCCCCAGCAAACATTCGCTAGGAGACATGGCAGTGGCAAACGCCCGCGACGCAGTTACAGTACGTTTGTAAGGGTGGCGGTTTTGTCAAATACTATGGCTTAAAAACAGGCCACCGTCGGATGGAAATCGACGATTCGTGGGATTCGCGAGGATTGAGCTCATGGCGAACAATCGCCAGATATCATTACTAGAAAAAGGTTAAAACACCCGGGGCTATAACTGGCACCGGCTGACCGCTAACAACAGGGCTATAACTGGCACCGGCTGACCGCTAACAACAACAACAACAACAACAACAACAACAACAACAACAACAACAACAACAACAACAACAACAACAACAACAACAACAACAACAACAACAACAACAACAACAACAACCCCAACAACAACAACAACAACAACAACAACAACAACAACAACAACAACAACAACAACAACAACAACAACAACAACAACAACAACAACAACAACAACAACAACAACAACAACAACAACAACAACAACAACAACAACAGCAACAACAACAACAACAACAACAACAACAACAACAACAACAACAACAACAACAACAACAACAACAACAACAACAACAACAACAACAACAACAACAACAACAACAACAACAACAACAACAACAACAACAACAACAACAACAACAACAACAACAACAACAACAACAACAACAACAACAACAACAACAACAACAACAACAACAACAACAACAACAACAACAACAACAACAACAACAACAACAACAACAACAACAACAACAACAACAACAACAACAACAACTAGCAAGCTTACATGCACCCCTGTCCGTAGCTAGTTCTTGGTGATACACCAATCCTTCAGGTCTCTCTTAACGAACACCTCCCATGTCAAATTCGGTCTACCCCGCCCTCTCTTAACATTCTCCACATGCTTTAGCCGTCCGCTCTGCACTGGAGCTTCTGGAGGCCTGCGCTGAATATGCCCAAACCATCTCGGACGATGTTGAGCAAGCTTCTATTCAATTGGTCCTACCCCAAATCTATCTTGTATATCATCATTCCGGAGTCGATCCTTCCTCGTGTGGCCACACATCCATCTCAACATGCGCATCTCTGCCACACCTTACTGTTAAACATGTCGCCTTTTAGTCGGCCAACACACAGGGCCATACAACATTGCGGGTTGCACCGACGTCCTGTAGAACTTGCCTTTTAGCTTTTGTGGCACTCTCTTGTCACAGAGAATGCCAGAAGCTTGGCGCCACTTCATCCATCCGGCTTTGATTCAATGGTTCATGTCTTCATCAATACCCCCATCCTCCTGCAGCATTGACCCCAAATATCGAAAGATGTCCTTCTAAGGTTCCACCTGCCCATCAAGGCTAAGCTCCTCCTCCTCACACCTAGTAGTACTGAAACCACACATCATATACTCGGTTTTAGTTCTACTAAGCCTAAACCCTTTCGATTCCAAGGTTTGTCTCCATAACTCTAACTTCCTATCTACCCCCATCTGACTATCATCAACTAGCACCACATCATCCGTAAAGAGCATACACCATGGGATATCTCATTGTATACCCCTTGTGACCTCATCCATCACCAAGGCAAAAAGGTAAGGGCTCAAAGCTGACCCCTGATGCAGTCCTATCTTAATCGGGAAGTCATCAGTGTCGCCATCACTTGTTCGAACACTTGTCACAACATTATCGTACATGACATGAAGAAAACACACCTGCCTGCCCAAGCTCTTCAGAAAATCCCTCTGTCATGGCCATTTTCGGTCTGGGGGCTCGATATCCTCGGCCCCTTCCCCCGAGCAATCTACAAGAAATATGTCAACTAGTGACCTTCTGTCAGTGACCCTGGAAGAATTTGTCATAGATCTATGACCATTTCAGACCAATTGGTCAAAAGCTGTTCGGGGGGCTCCAAACCCTAAACTATAACGACCATTTTGGTCAGAAAGGTCGTAATTTCCTTACACGAAATGGTCATAAAGCAGATAGCACTGGTCCGCTGCCTTATTTCTAGCTGATCATGACCAATATAGATGGTCATAACCTTGTAAATTGTGGTGGGTTGCTATGACTAGGCGCCACCTCATTAGTTTTGCCTATGTGTCATGTCCATGTGGCAATTTTTGCCCCAGGTTGTGAAGCAACCTATATTTTTGTCATTCCCAAAATTCCCCAAAAAATCTCATAAATTATTTGGGTCATATCTTGGTCAAATATGTAAAAAACCCTTCCTTGCCTAGTTCAAAAATAATTCAACAATATTCATTTTCCTATTCTGTTCAGAACAACACTTTGTGAAGGAAGTACCACTTTGGCATGTCCAAATAGTATCCATTTTCTATGGTGCTTTCCAATGCCCAAATAACAATCCTACACCAAATGCCAGCTCAATCCATTCATTATTTTGAGCCCAGCTTCAACATTCGTATTTATGTCCAGTGTGGTACTTTGCAAAGCAAGTACCACCTAGGCTCCTCCTTTTGAGCTGAAAATTTGTGAAAGATGGTCTTCTTAGTAACTGATCATCCTCAGCCAAAACTCACGCCCATTAGCCATGTACATTTCCCGTACCGCTAATCAAACACTTGGTTGCTAATTCATGTTTGAGCATCAATCGATCTCCTCGTGAGAATCTTATGTTGTAATTTTATTCCTAGAACCTACCTAGGGAGTGCCCAACCCACTAGACATGCCTAGGCCGCCCATAACACATGGCAACGCCACGGTCACGCGGTGACCACGCGGCGGGCATGCGAGTTTATGCGCTCTAGAGTTGGGGCCCTCAACCACCGCCCAAACCTCGACGTATCGCCACCAAACCATGTATTTATGATTAAATAGGCACTTATGTAACTAGAAATGATTTTTGGAAAAAATAAATAGCAAACTATGAGGCAACTGCAGTTCAAATTTGACCCCGCTTCCAACTGAATCGGTGGAAATTTGTCTTTTCACGAAGTCTTTGGATCAAAACTTTTTACACCCAACCATTTTGTCAATTGTGCATTAAATATGTCCTAGTATTTTAGAAAATTGATTTGGTCCAATTTTGCAACAATTATTTGGGAGGTCCTTCGTAAAAAACCCTCCTTTTGGGCACTCTAAAAATGGAAAATGGTTTTTTCGTCCAAAGAAAATGAAAACTTGCTTAGGCAACATTGTTTGCCATTCCAATATGCACCCTTTTGTGCAATATGAGATTATTTGAACAAACTATGCCATGAATGTGGCCATAAGATTGATCATTTGGCTTGAAAGCCATTGATCTCCACACGTGATAGCTCGTTTCTGAGAACATTTTTTTAAATAATTCCCGTATTACAAGTTTGTTATTTTTCCCGGGAACTTGGCCACATATAATGACACAATGCGAAGGTTTCCCGATTATTTGATTTTTTTTGAATTTTTTATGCCCGTTTCAAAATGTTGTCAAAACGGCGGGAATGACCGTGCCTAGCTAGTGGTTGAATCTTGGATTTTTTTGGTGTTTCTCTGATTAAATAGATACTTATGTACCTAGAAATGATTTTTGGAAAAAATAAAGAGCAAACTACAAGGCAGCTACACTTCAAATTTGACCCGCTTCCAGCTGAATCGGTGGAAATTTGTCTTTTTCATGAGAGGTGGATCAAAACTTTTTACACCCAACCATTTGGTCAATTGTGCATTAAATATGTCCTAGTATTTTATAAAAATGATTTGGTCCAATTTTGCAACAATTATTTGTGAGGTCCTTCACAAAAAAACCCTCCTTTTGGGCACTCGAAAAATGGAAAATGGTTTTTTCGTCCAAAGAAAATGAAAACTTCCTTAGGCAACATTGTTTGCCATTCCAATATGCACCCTTGTGCACAATATGAGATCATTTTAACAAACTATGCCATGAACGTGGCCATAAGATTGATCATTTGGCTTGAAAGCCATTGATCTCCACACGTGATAGCTCGTTTCTGAGAAACATTTTTCAAAATTGCCGTATTACAAGTTTGTTATTTTTCTTGGGAACATGGCCACATATGATGACACAATGCGAAGGTTTCCCAATTATTTGATTTTTTTTTAATTTTTTATGCCCATTTCAAAATGCGGTCAAAACGGCGGGAATGACCGTTCCTAGCTAGTGGTTGAATGGAATTTGTTTGATGTTTCTCTGATTAAATGGATACTTATGTACCTAGAAATTATTTTTGGAAAAAATAAATTGCAAACTATGAGGTAGCTACAGTTCAAATTTGACTCGCTTCCTGCTGAATCGGCGGAAATTTGTCTTCTTCACCAGATATGGATCAAAGCTTTTGACACCCAACCATTTTGTCAATTGTGCATTAAATATGGCCTAGTATTTTAGAAAATTGATTTGGTCCAATTTGGCAACAAATATATGGTAGGTCCTTCACAAAAAAACTCATTTCGGGCACTCGGAAAATGGAATATGAATTTTCCGTGCAAAGAAAATGAAAACTCCCTTAGGCAACATTGTTTGGAATTCCAAGATGCACCCTTGTGCACAATATGAGATAATTTGAACAAAGTATGCCATGAATGTAGCCATAAGATTGATCATTTGGCTTGAAAGCCATGAATCTTCATGCATGATAGCTCATTTCTGAGAACACTTTTTCAAAAGAATTGTCGTATTACAAGTTTATTATTTTTCCTAGAAACTTGGTCACATATAAGAACACAATGCGAAAGTTTTCCAATTTTTTTAATTTTTTTGAATTGTTTATGCCTGTTTGAAAATGCGGTCAAAACAGCGGGCATGACCATTCCTTGCTAGCGGTTGAATCTTGGAAAACCTTTTGTGTTTCTCTGATTAAATAGATATTTATGTACCTAGAAATGATTTTTGAAAAAATGAAGAGCAAACTATGAGGCAGCTGCAGTTCAAATTTTACCTGCTTCCTACTGAATCGGCGGAAATTTGTCTTTTTCATGAGAGGTGGATCGAAACTTTTGACATCCAACCATTTGGTCAATTATGTATTAAATATGGCCTAGTATTTTTGAAAATTGATTTTGTCCAATTCTGCAACAAATATATGGTAGGTCCTTCACAAAAGAAATTCATTTTGGACACTTGAAAAATAGAAAATGAAATTTTCATGCAAAGAAAATGAAAATTTCCTTTGTCAACATTATTTCTCATTGCAAGATGCAAACTTGTGTAAAATATAATCTCATTTGAACTATTACAAGATGCAAACTTATGCAAATATATTCTTTTTTAAAAAATTCTCAGCTCATAAAATAGCTGACATGATTTTAACACATTATTTTTAGTAAACTACGACCAATTTAGATGGTCATAACGTCCTACTACATTCTGATTGGTCCACGGATGTCTCACGCGGATCGTGCATCAAACATCGTTGGATGCTCGCGGATCCAACGGCAGTGCTGAACCCTTCCACACCAACCCTAGCCTGGTCATTTTCCATCCACCCCCGCCTCCTTTCTTCCCCACATCCATCCATCGATCCCACCGAATCGCTCGAACCCTTCCAGATCGAGACAGAGCGAGAGCTCGCCTCCTCCCTCCGGTGGAGCTCGCTGCCATCCATGGCCTCCTCCACGCCCTCCTCTTCTGACCCCTCCTCTTCCCTCACCAGAAGGGAGAGAAGAACCTGAGGGAGGGAGATCCAACGCGATCCAGCCTCGGCCTCGCGCCTCGCCGGAGCAGCTCTGCCGTCGGCTGAAGTCCCGCAGGTCGCCGTGTTCCCCCGCTCTTCTTGCTCCCTCTATTTATCTCTTCGTTTTTCTCTCAAGTCTCAGCCCCCCTCTTTACTTCTTTGTGCAAAGAGGCCGCCATGGACTTCCTCGTCGAGCCGTCACCGGAGTTCCAAGTCCGCGCTGCTCCAAACCGTCTTCAATCTTCGCCGGCCCTTGTTCCTCCATGCCCCACCAAGCGCGCACCAAGCTGTCGCCGCGTCGAGCTCCACCGCCCAAGTCCGGCGTCCCGCCGCCCGCCGGACCTCCCTGGTTGTCTTCCTCCACTGCATCCCGTCGCTCCTCGAACGCATCAAGTCCCCCTGCATCAAGCGTCACCCTCGCCAAGACGCATCGAGCACACTCATGTGCATGGGGTCAAGGGCGTTGACCGCGCCCCTGCCTGTCCAGATCGCCATTACCTCCCCGCTCGATCCCCTGCTCGACCGCTCGCATGGTTGTGCTCCAACCTCAGCCCAGGTTCCTTTCTCCCCCCTCAGCTCAGGTTCGTTCCATCCCTTCCTTTCTCACTCGATCTCCACCTCCCAATCCCACGGACCTCTCCCTACCACTTGTTACCAACCTATATCATCCACATGAGACGTTGCTACTCTACAGGCCGCAGTCCCACTAGGAATCATCCATCAGACCACCACTAGATTTCAGCCGTGATTTATATAGATCCTATCTTTCTCTTTTTACGAATCAATCAAACAAACAGCTGATAGTCTTAATTCACTACACAACTAGCCATGCTTGTATCGCTTTCTTATTATTATCAAATCAACTGGCCTCTATCTTCACTTCAGATGACAAATACGTACTACTAGTAGGACTACTTTGTTCAGATGACTGCTCTACTCTAGGCCCAGCACCAGCGATTCTTATCAGATCCTAAAAATGAACAGCACCCAAACAAACACATGTTAGTAATCTGAGGCTTTTAATGGATGCTTGGACTACTTTACAAGGATTCCTTTTTGCGCACATGTACTAAACTGCCTGATTGCTTTCAATTCAGTACCAATTTGTCTTACCACTCGTAATCTACGTTGCATATTGCACTGCTGTATGAGATAAACAAACTATGCATCTAACAGATGCTTGTACTGGATACTCTAATACTAGTATTTAGCGAACCACTTCGCTGTCGAAATTGTCTTAACTTACGGCCCTACTCAGGATTGGGCTCCAAACTGAATTCGATGCGGCTGTTCAATACAATTTGATTTTGATTTTATGGCAGAATGTAGTAATGGTAGTATCTTAGTCGCATAGATTTACGTCATGGCATAGATAAATGGCATTCTTTTGGTAAAATGTAAGAATGTTTTTCAAACTATATTTGCAGGAAAAACGATCTTATATTATTTACAGGGGTCAATCTCAACCATCATGATGCCTAAGCTAATAAGGTTGGTTGTGTGCTCTCCTTGCAGCAGCCTGAGCTCCGGCGAGGTTAATCTGGACGGCTCGGCAGCATCACCGGTGGTGAGAACCCCCCTCCCTCCGCAGCTATGGACGAACTGGTTTGCGTGTTGCCTCCTGCCTTTTGTGCTCGTGTTGCGGTGGTTAGGTTAATGAACCATAGTTTAGCTGCTTCAGATAACTACTACTTCGGTTAATAACAATTACTAGGACTTTGAATCTGAAATAAAAATTACCAATATACGTATAAATTAATAACACACAGATGTATAACATCATCCACGTGTCAACTCACTGGTCACAAGAGGCAATGTTCGCTGATCTATGTGGCTGTCATTATAAACCTTATTATACGCTTGTGATCATTATTAAAATGAGGTTTTGCCAGCATCAACAATTCCCTTTATGCACCGGTTCAGATCACTTGTTGAATACACTTGTGCAATCCTATTGCAGTTTGAATAGAAACGCTAAACATATCATAGATGATGCACCTTTTGCATTCTTTCAGTCTTGTATTTTTAGGAAGCATTTTAGAAAGACAAATCATGCAGCCCCCACATAATGTTGTCTAACAGATTGCATTAGAAATATACTGTTCTTCCTTGCCTAATGTTCTTGTTGCCGATAATAGGGCCTGTAGATAGCAATTTATTTTCCTAGTTACTTATGCTTATTGTGTATCACATTGAAAAAGCAAATGCACAATAAGCTTGTTTGATCTTTTTTATGCTTATGTATACTTGATCAGGGTAGTCCTATTTCCTGTGATCTTTCCTATCATTTGCTAGTGTGATGCTTCAAGTTGACAAATTTTAAAAACCAAACTATTGTAAACAAGCTTTCTGCATCTTGAGAATTAATTGTTCATGATAGCCGAATAGTGTAGTTGATCATCACTATTGCTAAATGCTATTGCCTGCTATAATATAAGATGAGCACTCAACCATTGTACAACTGTTTGCATATTTGTTTTTTATATTTTATAAATGATGATAGTTTGTATAAGATGTTCACATGTTTTTTTGACTAAAATCTATTATGCCCTTGACTTAGCTTAACCCAGAATAGCATCATCCTTGATGCGTACTGACCTTCACCTCGTTCTTTCTCTCGCAGACTCGAAGGAGACCATATGCAAGGCACCTCCTCTTCGGCTGTGAGAGTGTCCAGGGGTCGTGGGTGCGGCTAATGCCTATGTCTGTGGCCGCACTTGATACTGCCCTCTCTTTAAGGGTATATATCATTTTTTATAACTCTGCTATCTTTTCCCAAGTATTTATTATCTTGCCTAGCCTTGTACTGATATGTATTGTTTGATGCTAATTACCCAAGTTAGTGCATGATGTTAGGGATAACCTGAGAACACTGGCCTAAGTTTATAAGATATGACATGTGACAGTCCAAGCCTGCTGCTCTTTCAATGCTTTTGTCTTTGTCTTGTGTTTCTCTAGTTGTTTGAATGTTTCTGCTTCTTTTGGACCTGATGATAAGGACCTTTCTTTTCTCCCGTGGGTTAAAATAATGGGAGTTTGCGTGGAAGGTTCTCTCGCTGTATGTGAACGGCAGTATGATGTTACTTGGCAAATGTTTTTTCTATGATGAGGGAAGAGCTACTATCATGTGCATGGAAGGTTTTCAAGTGAGCACTTGTTAGTTTGTTTAGTACTTATGTAGTATGGGAAATATGCATAGGTATGTCCATGTGATTTTTAAGCATGCTTACTGCCTACCTGATACAGAGTTCTGTAACTGATGTTGTTTATTTGACAGTCTATAGCGTCTTATAGTTGAAAACTTGAATAGTTACATTATGTGTGCTGCTATGTCTCTTATAGTTTCAGAAAAAACATTAATTTATCTGTCATGTTCTATTAATCCTGAAGATCAAACTCAAATGCATATGTTGCTTAACCTAACTGGGTTGAGTATTGTTCCGAACGAATTATACTACAGATTCCCTTCATTGTTTTTCTTCTAGTTATCTCATAGGATTACTCATGAGGCACATCTATTCTCTCCATTTTTTAGAACAAAAATATGATTAATTCGGCATGCTTATGAGGAATGTTGAATATTTTTGTGCATTAGCTTCTGCTGGGATTTTTTTGGTCGATTTGTACCCTGGTGGTGATCCTCTCTCCACTTTTTAGAACCAAAATGTGATTAATTCAGCATGCTTATGAGGAATGTTGAATATTTTTGTGCATTAGCTTCTGCTGAGTTTTTTTTTGGTCGATTTGTACCCATTGGTCCATTATGGTGGTGATCCTCTTTACTTTATTGGCTGAATAAGCTTGATCTTGGACTGATCGTGTATATTGGAACGTACAAGACTCATGTGGAATTAGTTAAGTTGATATCAAATACATTTGTTGCATGCTCCATTAGTGGTTTATACTTGAAACATGGCTTGTCATTTTTAGTAAATATTACATCATGAAAGTTGTTTTATGCATGCTGTTGGTAAGTGTATACTCTCCTAACAGTTTTATTACTTGTTGTATGCAAGCTGATTGGAGCCTATTTTTTCCTTTAAAATCATATTTTTGATAGCAGGTGCTCATTGAGTTGTCTAAGAACAAGCAGGTCATCATTTCACCATTTCGGCTGCCCCAGGTTATGTCATCTCTCTGGCCTTTCCAGCCAGCGCTATCTTCTTTGTTCCTGACTATAAAAATTGATGCATGTGCCATGTTCTAAAGTGGGAAATCATTGGAAAATCACTGTTAGCTTGTACTGTCCATCTGTTCTATTAACTTGTACTGTGCTGGTACTTATCGTTTGCAAAATATATCTTAGTTTTTGCTATTATGAGAATGTTATATGCATGGTTTCCTGTTAAATCTAAAGTTCTGCAACAAATTTTCATCGTTATGAGAATTTTGTGTTCAGGATTCACTTGATTATGTTTCTAACTTTTCATAATTTATTATTTGTAGATGTCGGCCTTCATTCTTCAAAAGTTGGGTGTACATGAGCTGTAGGAAGACGAATCCTGAAGAAAATCCACACCCAGAATGCGTTTTAGCTCACTGGGGCTAGTTGTGTGTATATTTAGTTGTATTTTATAGCTGCATACCAGATTTGTACTATGTACTTTGCTTGGCTGTTGTAATGTACTATCTCAGTTTTGGGTGTACATGATTATAATGTACTTCGGTTGGCTGTTGTATGAAATATTATGCCTTATTGCCTCTTTTTGAATCAAATTATTTAATTGCACAAATATAGTATTGACGTGTGGTAATTGGTTCCCAATTGACTAGTGGGACCTACTTTAAAATGGAAAAGAAACAAAAGAAAACGAATAAATGTGCTGGAAAAAGGCCGAGGCCCAAAAAATGTGGACTGTAAAAGGTTGTTGCCCAAAAATTAAGTCTGTTGGGCCAAGCCCATGTAGCCGACCAAAAATTCACATGAAAAAAAACAATAAATGGGCTGAATTGTTGGGCTCGGCCCATATAGACACCTAATCGGACCGGGCTGATTTTAACCAATGACCTTTTCAATTCGTCGTAATTTTGCCATGTTAGATTGCCACGTCGGATCCGACGTGGCCTGAGGAGAGAGCTAACGACCAAAACAGAAGGTCATAGGATCAACGACCTTTTGTTTTGGTCGTGGAATTCCACGACTTTCTCACAGAGAAGGTCGTTAATTTCAGTTTACGACTGCCAGCTTTTGACCTTCTGTTTTTGGTCAAAAAAAGGTCGCAAATGAAAAACAATGACCTTTCAGCGGCCAATAGTGAGGGTCACAAGTTGACATATTTCTTGTAGTGCAATCGGGGGCTTTGAGTTCTTGTTCGTTGCCATCGACAAGTTTACAAAGTGGCCGGAAGTGACTGCCGTGAGGAAGGTGACTGCTCAGTCAGCTATCAAGTTCTTGAAAGAATTGGTGTGTCGTTACGGAGTTCCGGCAAGGATCATCACTGAAAACGACACCCAATTCACGAGCCACGCCTTCATGCAATATGTTCAAACCCTCGGACGCAAGATCTCATTTGCCTCTATGGCACACCCCCGGAGCAATGGACAAGCTGAGAGGGCGAAGGCTGAAATGCTTCGTGGACTCAAGGCAAGAACTTTCAATATGCTGCAGAAGCACGACAGGCGGTGGATCGATGAGCTGCCGGTAGTTCTCTGGTCCCTCAGAACGACACCTAATCGAGCTATTGGACAGACTCCCTTCTTCCTGGTCTATGGGGCAGAAGCAGTTATCCCCACATAACTCATTTACGGATCTCCTCGGGTGCTTGCCTACAATGAAGTAGCGCAAGATTAGCACCGGCGTGACGACGCTGTGCTACTCGAGGAGAACCGTCTCCGGGCCGCTACGCGTGCTGCACGCTATCAGCAAGACCTGCATCACTATCACAGTCGTAGGGTTCGTGCCCAGTGTCTTAAGGAAGGTGACCTTGTCCTTAGGCGCGTTCAGTCCGCCAAGGGTACACACAAGTTATCACCAAAGTGCGAAGGCCCTTACCGGGTAGTACGAGTCTCCAGACCCGGCGCAGTCCGTCCGGAGACCGGAGATGGAACACCGTTGCAAAACTCATGGAACATTGAGCATCTCCGTAAGTTCTACCCGTAAGGCGCAGACGCTGCCGGGCCCTGCCTGGTAGCTACCCATTGTACATCGCATTGCCAAAGTTGCATGTATCCCCTTGTACAAGCCGGGGCGATGACCCCGTGCAAGAGAAAATAAAGAAGCGCTATAGGGGGCCCCAACTAATATTGCATGCATGCACAAGCACACCCAGATCATTGCATAAGGACTTCATGAGCATTTGCATATGCATATAGATAGGATTGCATCCTGCATTCATTCTCATCTGCATGGAGTTGCAGGTTCTTGCCATGAACCTGGCTTCAACGAAGGACGAGAAGATTGCACGGCACAGCGATCCCCGGCAAGCCAAACAGATAAGTTCACCTCTTGTCCATTAGTATTATATAAAGCTACAACTTTGCATGAGAAGACCTCACCTCCCTCTTTGAAACTTAGGTGCTCCCATCCATGAATCGAATGCTGCTTCGGTCAAGGTGGTCGCAGTGGCCTTTGGGAAAAAGGAGTTGGCGGGGGGCTGGCCCCTCGGTCTGTTCCCCGGCAGATGTAGTTCTCCGGCAGACAAAGAGGGTGCCGGCAAGATATCCTGCCGGGGAAAACTAATTTATTCTATTAAAGAGGCACTTTGCCTCTACATGGACATAAACATGCACGAGTTCCCAACAAGATTCATCTTTTTCATTCATATGCAGTTACAAGTACAAGCATTACAGAATACAAAGATGGACTCGAGAGATTACATTATTTGAATTAAATTAGGCGATTGCCTACAGGTTTATGATCGAAAAATGGTAAGTGCTCCGTGATGCCCTTTCTTGTCCCTCTCCTCCTAGGTGCAGCCGTCAAAGGCGAGGAGGGCAAAAGGAGCGCCAAGGCGAAAGCCCAGACCGCTCTCATCGGGCTCCAGGGGGAGGTAGCCCGGGGGAAGCGAAAGCACGAGGGAATGCCTCGATGGAGAGCACGGCGGAAGGCGACCCCGTCAACCACCGTCACTAGGGACCGGGGAGGTAGCCCGGGGGAAGCAAAAGCACGAGGGAATGCCTTGATGGAGAGCACGGCGGAAGGCGATCCCGGCAAGACTAACTAAGCTGCAGCCCGAGAGGAAGCCTGCCAGGGTCCAGCTGGAAGTCTGCTGGAAGAGCCCGACAGCACCATCCACACATCTGCATCCAACTCCCCGGCAAATCACATTGCTGGGAGGAGATGCAGATGTAGATGCCGCCTGATGAAGATGGTGCGGGTGACGATCACCCGGAGTCAGAGTCCTCGCCCCTCCGCCTGCTTCCATCGTCATCGCCGTCACTGTCCTCCTTGTCGCTTTCGCTCGAGGAGGAGCTTTCTTCGTCAGTCGAGCTCTCCATGCAGCACCCTAAGCGGCCTCCCGAGCGCCCAAAAATCTTGACGGAGAGCAGGCCACTCTCCATTAATTTGAAATGGAGAATGTGCCCCTCCGAGCGCCCAAAAAATCTTGACGGAGAGCAGGCCACTCTCCATTAATTTGGGCATGGGCAAAGGTCTTCCAGCCGCGACGGAGGTACATGACATGAGGGGCAGGGAAGTCGACATCAACCCCCGTGCTCCCATCCCCACAGCCCCTCATGTGCAGCCTCAGGGCGCGCGGCTTCTCGAGCTCCATCTCCCGTGCAAAGAAGGTTGGAAGACGAAGGCGACTGCGCAGGGGCTTATACAGCCTGATGATGAAATCTCGAGGTTGGTCCCTGACATGGACTTTCGTCGGGGGTGGAGCCGCCGGCGGAGGCACCACCGGGGCGCCGCCCCGTCCTCCTCCTCCTCGGGCACCACGGCGACCACGACCACGCCCCCTTCCTCCTCTCCTCGTGGACGATTCTGCTGCCTCAGGGTCCGAGGGAGGAGGGGCGCGCTGTCGAGAAGAAGCCCTCGTCGCCGTCACCGGAACTCCCCCACGCCCACGCCCTTGCCCTCGTACCATTGCTAGGTGAGAAAGATCACAGAGGAGAAGGAAAGGCGTGTGCTGAAGAACACTGCCCCGGGCCCTTTTTATATGGAAACAGGGCAAAGGGCTGACCCCTCCTATGGGAGACGGCCGCCCCTCTCCCCCAATACGGACTCTCTGCACCCACTATGGCTCTGAGGGCCGAGGCCGCCCCTCTGCCCCAACCATCGACGCTTGGGTTTCAGCTACAACACTCCTCCCCGTGCCCTCTGCATCCGCCACCTACCACGCCCAATGCATGCGGAGCACGTGGCGAGGTGCGTGTGGGATGAGGGGCTAGTGGGATGGCAGTTTTTGCCCCGTGATCATGGGCGAGGAGAATCCGCGGGCCACGTTCCAAGTTCTTCCATGACACCGCGCACTGCGCATGTGAAAATTAGAAACCGCCCCAGAATCAAGACTACCACAGCGACGATGGAAAACTTCAAAGGGGCCAACTCTTTCAGCAGCCCTGCCTATGCACTTATTAGGCCCTACCCCGCCGATGCTCCGCAGCGCGATCGGGGCAGGCCCAGGGGCTTCTATCGGTGCAACAGACCCCGGGTATGTTGCCCAACTATGCACATGCAAGATTAAGATTGAAGCACCAGCTCACGATAGGGATTGAAGAACCAAGAGACTTGAAGAACCAACATGCAGCTCGGAGAGATCGAGATCGAGCCAAAGGAACAGGATATCGGCAAGAGAAGGGCCTCCCTCGCGGGCAGACGAGCCCGGCAAGGGGCCAGACCACCACCAGAAGAAAGCAACCAAGACTTCCCGGCAGCGCCTGCTGGGGCTTGTGGGGCTTGAGCCACCCCGCCAACTGCGCAAGTACGACCCACGTCGTCAATCAGTGTGGTGTCAAGCCACAAGGTGATTAAGTGGCACCATTTGCCACATGGCAGCCATCTCCTACAGAAGAAACCCACAGGTGACACAAGTCCAGTGACGTGTCAAGATAACAAGTGTGGAGCTGGCGAGATAAGCCTGGCAGGCCTTGCCGGGCAGCTTGTGATGTGACACTGAGCGGTGCATTTAATGCACCCTACCAGCCCACAGAGTTAGGTATGATAGCACCGTTTGCTATCATATCAGTGGGTAATGACTGTTTTGCCACTATGGTGACCCCTTAATCTATAAAAGGAGGCCCATGGCAATCGTAGGAGGGGGGGTTAGATGTTTGGAAACTTAACAAAACCCAAGCCACCATATGCTTGTGGTCACCGTAGCCCTGAGGCAGGCCTTGCCGGGCAAGTGTAACACGCGCCACCACATTCATTTCCACCATCAATCCACCAAAGCAAGAGAAGGGTCTTACGCCTCGCGGCGGCCCTAACCTGGGTCAATTGCTTGTGTGTTCTCTGCCGTGCTGCCGCGCGCTGGTCTGCTCTTTGTGTGACGCGACGTCCCTCGCCAAACCAGCAAGCAGCCGCCCGGTCCCATAATAGGTGGCCGCGGATATCCCGTGACAGGCGGTTACTGCGACTTTCCCCGCTTCGTTCAAATTTTTGCAGAGAAAGAGTGCACGTTTACCGTGCCAAATCAATTCGAATCCAGTTTGTATTCTATTTTTGTTCGGGTAGGATCCAGTTTCGATTGGAACAAAATTCTATGTACATCATTTTTTATATATACTTTCAAAAGCACAACACCCTTATACATAAATATGGTTTACAAATGGCATGATCTCAGATTCATAAGGCTGAATCCATCTTAATTTGGATTTTCAAATATTTGAAACCACTTTTATGTTGAAATCCAATGTATGCATTCCTCAGTAACTATCTCCAATTAATGTGCGTTTCATGTGGTTTTTTTTACTTCTCAAACATGTATAATGAGTTTCATACGCGCAACATATAGTGTAATCCCATTTAGACATTCATTGCATATAAACCATGCATTGTCTCTAATTAAAGAATCTATGGATCACTAATATTGATAAACTATAAAGTATTACATGTGTCCCCAAATTCAAATGAGTATGCATGTTTGCTACACCAATTTTCGTTATGATATTATCGATGTTGTGATCTCTAGTTTAAATATTTGAATCCCCTTTAATCCATATATTCTTCTCATATAGCTATCACTCATGTTTATATATCTCTCTAGACCTATACGCCTTCATCATCTCTTGGGTATCTCTCGTGCTACTTGTATGTCGACAATGATCTTTTATCTTCGTAACACACTGATGGTTCTCTCTCCCTCGACCTTCACTCTATCTCTCTCTAATTATATCTCGCTCCCTGTTGTGTGTCTCTATCTATGATTCTCCCTGCGAAATCTCTTTCTCTCACACGAACACAAACATCTCCCGAGGTCTCATTTCTCTCTATTATTCCCCTGTGTGCCACTCGCACACCCCCTCTCACACAGAGATGTCTTGCACTCCTTAGGTATGAGAAGCTATGACTCTTCCTCTTAATATCTTTTTCTCACACACAAACACAAACTCTGTCTTCCAAGGTCTCATATCTCTCCACCATTCTCTTGTATGTCGCTCACACACACACATCTCTCCCTAGAGATATCTCGTGTTCCCTAAAATGTCTCTCTAGCTATCAGTCTCGTTGTGAAATATCTTTCTCTCTCGCAAACACAAAACTCCGTCTCCCGGGATCTCATTTCTCTCTGATATTTGTTTGTATGTGACTCACACGCACCCTCTCTATCTCTCTCACACCCACACACATAACTCAGAATTCTGATCCACTCGACTCTTATCTCTAACACACACACACGAGCTAGCATCTTTATCTTTCTATTTATCTGTTTCTCCATCAACCTTCTTTCTCGCCCTAACTCTTGCTTCCTATCATACACACTATATATGTTTCTCTCTACATGCAGCCATGCGGCCTGTTTTTATCTTTCTCTCACACACACATAACTTCACCCTCTGAACCACTCGGCGGTCATCTCCAACACTCAAACTAGTCGATGTCCCTCTAGCTAGCATCACTATCTCTCTATCTATCTGTAGTTTCTCCATCAACATTTCTTTCTCACACACACTCTTGCTTCCTATCACGCACACTATATCTGTCTCTCCATACATGCACCTATAGGTTGATCTCTTTTGCACAATCATTGTGTCTCGCTCCCTCTGCTTGCCATAGATGCATGCTCCAGTCCACACCACTATCTCTTAAAGACAAAAACACATGCTCAATTATCGGGCCTTCTTCCCTGCACTCTCACATGCATGCATATTGTCATACCGATGCGTCTCTCCCATGTCGTTGATCTTATGACTTATGTCTTCTTTCTTTTATCTCGATCATGCGCGCACGCGCGTGCACACACACACATACCACGTATACATGTATACCTCTCGCACATGCACGTTCAAGGTCTCCTATGTCTCCATACGTAGTTAATTACCCTCAGCCCTAACCCCACATCGAATCATTATCTTCTTGTCTGCACATAACTTCCGCCTGGATGGGTAAAACACCCACTCACATTTAACAATCTCCTTCTAGCTAACCCCCTCTCTCACTCTTCCGCTATATCCCCGAAAACAATAAGACCATCGTTTCGTTTAATTACCGCCTACATGAACCATAGATATATAGTAGTCTTCCTCGGTGTCTCTCGAACAAACACGTTCTCTCGATATCGACTACTCTCATGCGTACACGCCTTCTCTTCCCTCTCTACGGGCCTCTTCTCTCTCGCACGCCCTCTTTGGTCGCCTCTGCCATGCACATCACCTCTCTACGATGAAGCCACACACACTTAAATTACTTTCGCCACCGAAGACTCCACTTCTTCTCCTCCTACCGCCTCTACTCTGGTCGCCATCGCCCGATAGCCATGGCCCGACCGAAGGTAACGACATGCGTCATACTCCTGCTAGAGCGACGTTTTAATTTGGAGGCGGCGCGCAGCCCGGATCGCAGCCGCCCTGCCTCCAGAGTCCGGACTAGCTAGAGCCGGACAAGGAGGCGTTGGAGGCGGAGCAGCACGCGGAGGCGGAGGAGGAGAACAACGATGCGGAGCCGGAACAGGAGGACGACGACGCGGGCAAAGCGGAGCCGGAGGACGACGATGATTTCCATTATACTCAGACTTGAAGGGCTTTGAGTTTCATGCCACATTTATTTCATAGAGATAAGAGAAAGGAAATTTTAGTGGCCATTCATGCATCTTTTTGTGCTAGCACTCCCATATAAGGGTTGACCGGTCGCTTCCAGCGGATGTGCGTGGGCGGTGGAAGAGGAAGGAGAAGGGAAGCAGGCTGTGGAGTACGCCAGTTGCAGCATGAGTTCCAAGGAACGTTCGTGCCAAACCATGCATAGTTGTACAGTATAGTCCAGCGGAGTATGAATTGGCCTTTAGGTTGCGTGTGGACGACATGGCTGCAACATGCAGGCTGCAGTTTGATAGCATACCACTCCGCTTCGCACGGTTTGGTCAGACAAGATTTGCATGCACGCATGCCACGCACGTACTTGTTGAAGGCGTGCTCGAAAAAGGGCGACCAGTTCCGCTAGTCCGTGTTTGTCCATGCACCCAGAAAACAACTAATCCCAGTCGTTGTAAATGTCGTGTGTGCTTTAATTCCGGGCTAGTGGATGGACGCGAACATGTCGTACAATGAACCGCCCACCAGCTCCCTAATCTCTATCTCCACTCTTATAATAATAATATTCTATCTATCTATCTCTATCTCTCTTCTACTACTCTACTACTCCTATAAAAACAGAGTTGGTGATGATGGTGTGCCTGCCATCCTACAATATAGGACGTTCGATTTATATCTGACGGGTAGGAAGAAAACTATGGAAATTTTGCAAAAAGATACCCACACCCCTCTCGATATTTGCAAAAAAGGCCTTCCCTTATTCATCCTTTTCTCTCACAAGATAAACTACTCATACAAATGCATCTTGATGTTATGTGCAACACATGAGGATGTTTCCTTGGGGGTCGCTCCAGCATGTCGTGGCCGTAGTTGCAAGTTGAGGCCCTTTGAGATGCCGACGTTGAGGGGCACTTGGATATTGTTCGATGAGCAGGTAAGTGATGAGTTTGATCACGTAATAAATGCATTCTATAGACTAATTTTGTGTACATTTCCTAATTCCCCCGCTGCCCACTATTTCACAGGTTAGGCTTGGTGCCAGCGGAGATTGGCTTGCATATGTACGTGAGGGTACCAACATCAATTTGCACAACATTTACAACAGTGACACCATTCCTGTAGAACCTTTGTCCAATATTGGGATCAGCCATGCAATAGGCCATCGCCTGAATTGGTACCATGGAACCACGGTGAGATTGAAGAAGATAGCAATCCCGGAAGCCCCGATAAGGTCGTCCGCCAACCAAAATTACAATCTCATAACGGTGTTCGACATCGCGATTGCTTTCACAAACCCTGTACATGGTGGTCAAAGGTGGACCATGCTGTCCGCGGCCGATTTGTTGTTGTACGAGTACGAAGATGTTGTGCTCCTTTCTAACCGCATCTTCGCGGTGACAAACCAGGGGACTTGTTTCGTATGGGACAAATCCTACGGTATACTCCCTCTCTTCCAGTTTATTTGTTTTGATTTTTTTTGTTTTATAAGTTTCAAATTCAAATTTAGAGCTTCCCATCACATGTTGAGATTACAATGTTCATTAAATCGTTGCGTGCATGTACTAGTTTTTTATTGGTCATTTATATTGGTCACACATGCATGCTTTGCAAGTAACATTTTTACCACAATTTCTAAGGAAACTGAGTGCAATAATTCAGTAGTTTTGCAAACTACCGGTACTACACCTTAAACGGTTCAAAATCAATTCCACCTCCACGCCCGCGTTTGACCGCCCTGGCCGACCCATATCCCCTCCCTTGCCGCCACGCGCTTCCCGTGTGAAACGGTTAGCGTAGCCCCGGAGCGTCAGTGACGCATTAATGCCCGGCCAGAGCGGAGGCGACCTCTCACTGGTGCGGGCTTTGAAGCAGCGTGACGGCCGAGAGAGCGCCGCTTCCCGGTGCACGCGACTGCTCCGCGTCGAGGCTGGCCATAGTTTGGATGAGTCTCCATCATGGGGATCCACACTAAGAAGCTGCGATTATATGGACCCCCGTTGCCCACCGCTATGGATCGTTCCATCTATGAAGAACACGTGGGACTGGAACTACGAGACAGACATGTTCCCAGGAGTGGACGTACGAACCTGAGTAATGTAGCGCAGTAAGTGAAGTAGAAAGGCACAAATAGTATGAACATGCGTGGCATATAGGCATTTGTCTCTTACTACCACTAAATGTTGTACGTGCAATGCACGGTGATGTTATGATGTACGTGCCTAAGTACTCTACTACTATATTAATTGGAGGCACATATTAGATTTCATATTTGATTACATGTATGGCCCGAGACGTTCCAACTAGACGTGTCTTTCTCTCATGGTCACACTTTGTATCATTCATACCACTAGTACTACTATGTGTGGTCTCCGACCTAGAAGTGGAAGAAGTGGAGATGCTCTACCACGCTATTCATGTCCCACTCCTTTCGCTAACGTGTGGGACATCCAGCACGTGCCGTGTTTGGCACTCCTTCGTCGTAAGAGTTGAAACACTAGCTTTCATCAAAAATAAAAATAAATATAAATCAGAAGTGATACTATACCATGCGGTTTCCTTGCTCCTCGATATGAGAAGGAATACTTCCGTTCGCCGACATGCGGGACGTCGACCATCCTAGTCCACTTGCCATGCACGCAGAACTCCAAGGGAGAGTCACCCCGGTCATCGCGCTCCAGTAATAATGACTAATGAGCCGTCAAATCACAGGCCCAACCTTTCCCACTGTGAAGTTTCTCAGACGTAGGTACCATCATGACTTCGTTTGATTCCACTTCTTGAAGAGAACTATTGTACCAGTAGTACTACTAGCTACAGTAGTACTGTACTCTAGCAGAGCCCTCCTTTGGTTCATAAGATAGGAATTTTATAGGAATATGAAAATCATAGGTAGTGAGATGACATGCATCTCAATTCCTATAGAGGAAGAGATGCCATTTGATGCATAGGATAAGAATTTTTCCATTGAGTCCAGGCTAATGTACTAGTAATTTGCTCTAAAAACTAATATAGTAACTAGTACTGGACATGCTCGTAATTAATTAAACAAATGTACAGGTGACACAGACACACACACTAACTACTAGTACTACTACTTCTCACATGCTGGCCAGACGTCATCGTTCTCCTTCCCGGCTTTGTCGGCGACACCCCATCGTGCTTGGATCACCGCCGAGCTCTCCGCAGCAGCGCGTGCGTCCTCTTATTTCTTGTGGCGGTGGGCCTCTCTTTTCTTGAGTCTGCATTTTCTGCTCCCTCTGTGCGGCTTTGGCCGCCTCTTGCTCTACCGCCCATTCGGCCTTGGCAGCTTCAAAGTTCACCCACGTAGGTGTGAGGTCGCGAGCGGCGATGAACTCTGCATGGCGGGATGCCATCGCTTCCCAACCATTTTGTGTGCGGTCATGGGTGGCGAGGAACTCGGTGCAGTGGGGTGCCATCGCTTCCTTACCGGTTAGTGTGCGACGCAGTGGCATGAACGACGCTTGGTGAGAGCTGTGGGGTGGAGTGGCCGGACAACCGTATAGTGCATTGGTTTGTCAAGAGCTCAAGCACAGAAGACAAAGGAAATTTGGATTCCCCTTGAATCCTGGTCATTTATTACCAAGTAAAATGCATTGGCGGTCATCGAACTTGTCTTGATAGCTCACTTTGATCATTGTGTACGAGATATGGTGATTATACAGTCACTGGCTCAGTGTATACCTCTGTATTTGTTTGGTTGATCAGTCAAACAGTCCGCATGCACCTCATAAACTTGTGTTCTGTATCTATTATTTATCTATGCGGGCCTACCTGTCAGTGGAGAAAGAAATAAAAACCAAAATTATGCGTATGTGAGGAATCAAACTACGGACTCGTCGCTGCAACACACACTCGTCAGCCAAATGAAAATGAAATACTTTGCGTTAAATGCACAAACCAATTTTTTATAATATACGTGATGCACACATTAGCGCACACTGTCCATAGACATAAGTAGCATGTATGCGTGAAGACACTCACGCTCATGCTGTCAAACCATGCTAATGCGTTCATGTCGCCTTCTCAATCAAAGTTTTGCTCATGGCGCAATGCAAACTTCGAGCTCGTCACCTGTGCACCCCGGCGGTGCCTGACATTACTGTTTAGACGTTTGCTAGCGGCCTCCATGAACACTGAGCATGTATTCACCTGGCCCAACATCAATGTCGCACTCGTGCTTGGGCGTTGAGCTACTCGACATTAGCCATGGCTCTGCACACGACGCGACGACGTCACTCGGCGACTTGCTCATGTATATCATCCATCACAACGACAATGTATAAAACAACCTAGCAAGAGAGGTACTATGGTACCTATATATGTATCGTGAGCAACCGATCATAGTGCCACTGCACACGAGTGTGTGTGTTTGATCGACTCGTCCATTATTCATAAGTTATGCATGGTCTTGTGCTGTCTAATGGTGGTCGTCGAAGGCTAGCTGGCGATATGAGTAGTTGCATGGACGCCTGGTTGTCTATACATGCCATGTATGCTTCAAAGGCTCGTCATCCATGAATTCACATTTTACCACCACGCCATCGTTTGACCGCCTTGGCCTACCGAAACCCCTTCCATCGCTAGCGCGCGCTTCCCGCCTGGAACGGTCACCGTCTCTTCAAAACGTCAATGCCACATTCGTGGGACTTATCTGTAGGTGCAGTTGAGTCACTGATATGTGGGCCAGATGCATGTTGGGCCCACATGTCAGTGACCCAACTGCAGCTGCAGTTAAGTCACTGAAGCAGCGTCCGCATTCACGCCCGACGCGACCTCTCACTTGCGCCGGCATTCCAGTAGCGCGACGGCCGAGAGAGCGCCACCCACGCGGCATCCTGGTGCAAGCGACGGCTCCGCATTAACGACACCACGACCACCCCTCCATCCGCCGCCCACATTAAGACACGCAGCTGCCGACGAACCTACTCCGGAGCCAGCTGTCCATCCATCTGTTGCGGCTCATTGCCATTCGCTCGCTATATTAACTTCAGCCCTAGCTCCCAGCCATAGCCAAAGACCCACAGTCATTCTCCTCTGGTCCCTTCCTTCTGTTGGCACCACTCCAATCATGGCCTCCTAGCGCTCCAAAGCTCTCTTGGACGTACTGCCGCAGGAGCAGACGAAGGACATCGGCGGTCCTGCTCCAGACACGCTCCAAAGCTCTCTGGATATACTGTCGCAAGAGCAGACGAAGGAGATCGCCGGCTCCACCCCCTGAAGCCTTCCGCTGCCATGACCATGAAGCCGGCAGCGAGGAAGAGTATGGTAGGTCACCGTCGCTCTGGTCGCAGGAAGGCCTCGACTCGTCCACTCAGTTGACGCCAAGCTTGGTGGGGTAAACATCGGCGGCCAATTAGCCGCTTGACGGCGACGTGGAGGCAGAAATCTTCAGAACCTTGTGCTCCGGAGGAGGAGGTTATCGAGGCGGAGCTGGACAAAGCCGAGGCGGATGAGGAGGTGGCGAAGGCAATAGTAGGAGCGTCAGTTCTCGGGGCTCATGGCCGGACATGGTGGCGTGCACTGGCGATCATAGATTAGGTTTATAGAAGGTTTTAGTATGGTTTTGTGAAATATGTAATGAATTTCGTCCAGTTTATTGGAAAAGTTTTCAAAATGTAATGAATTTCATCCCGTTAATTTGAAATTTGCTTTGTTTGCACGAATTTCGTCCGGTTAGTTCATATAGTTGTCGAAAGGTATGCGAGCAGCATTGGATGGAATCCTTTGGCATCAGTGTCCTCGGACAGATGCCGGTGTAAATTTGTGGGTCAGCGCTGTAGATGCCCTAACTATCATGCTATAATCGCTAACAGTGCTCCATTATTTCGCAGGGAACAATTATCCCTCGATCAAAATCAGATCCGCCGTGTTTCGCAATCATCCCACGTAAGAGTGCAGACGCTTGCTTACATAAAAATGGAGCAAGGGACGGCACTGTAGCACGTCATATCACTCAAACTAGCCCGCCTAACACGCGGGAATGCCCCGCCCTCATCATTTTGTTCTAGATTTCTATCGATCGATCGCACGAAAATGTTACGATTTACAAGTTCAAAAGGAAAAGGCGGCACACTTAAAGCACGCCTGTCACATTTGTGTCGCACCCCCGACAGTCCAGCTCGCACGCTGCTCACCAGAGGGGACACGCATTGTCTTGCATTTTCACTGACATGTGGGACTACAACTGAATAAACCGTGGATAGCCGAAATCTAATCGCTCGGCGGGCGTCGGCTGAGAAGAGAGAGACGGGGGAGGGAGAAGAGATCGCCCGCCCGCCGTGCACGGACTCCAATTAATATGGTGATAATGTGAGGTGGGCCATGCGGGAATCTGGACCGCTTCCAAGCCCGCTCGACCGCCTGGCCCACTGAAAACCCTTCCCCCTCCAGGCGCTCCCCTCGGGCCTTGACTGCCTGCATTCATAGCAAGTAGTACTAGTACAATATGTGGAGGAGAGAGAGGCATTGACTAAGTCAAGGAGTGGGCTCTGCAAGAGGCTATCTCTACGCGTGCTCCTAGGTATAAAAAAACTAATTCTAAAAAAGGAGGTATAAAAAACAATTGTATCTAAAAAAAGAAAGGTAAAACATTTGAGAGGAAATACAGAGAGAGAGTGAGAAAAAGTTGCAACCTTATAGTGAACCTTATAGTCAAGACTATGGTACTCCCTCCGTCCCATAATATAAGAACGTTTTTTACACTAGTGTAGTGTAAAAAATGCTCTTATATTATGGGACAGAGGGAGTACAAGAGGAAGGAGGGAGTTGTGCACATGACAAGTTCACTGGGCTGCCGTGTTTCACACTCCTCCGTCGTAACAGTGGAGACAATAGCTTTCATAAAAAATAAACAATGAATACATGTTGCTCGTCCTCGATATCGGAAAGAATACTTTCATTCGCCGACATGTGGGACGTCGACCATCCTAGTCCACCTGCCATGCACAAAATTATCCTGGTCCACCCCGGTCATAGCGCAGGCCCAACCTTTCCCACTGTAAGTTGGTCGGACAAAGGAACCATCATGACTTTGTTGAATTCCGCTTCTTCAAGAAAACTTATTGTACCCGCAATACTGCTACCACACGCGAAGACTCGATGGCACTGTAGCACATCATATCACCGAAACCCACTAGGCCAACCTTGCCCACCTAGGATTTGTACTCCCTCCGTTTCAAAGTTAGTACAAAGTTGAGTCATCTATTTTGGAAAGGAGGGAGTACGTCTTTGTACTTCTATGATTTTTTGTTCTCAAAAAATATCCTTTGTCAATCTAACGATTAGGAGTAGAAAGCGGGTCTTTCTCTCTCTCTAGATCTCTCTCCATCCCACAACCCCTCTAGAACACGTACACACTCTCTGTAGCCACTCCGAAAGTAAGACGTCACTACACATTCACGCATCCAACAAAAAAATTATGCATTCACGGATGTTACAAGTACGTGCCAATTTTACTGGCTATTAATGTGAGGCCTCCTTTGGTTTAGAGGAATATTGTAGGAATTTCATAGCATAGGATTTCTATAGGAAATTTTTTTGTAGAGCCCTTTAGTTTATAGGAATGGAATCATATTCCTATGGAGGAGTTCTTCCTATCCTCCATATTTCAGAGGAAAATAAACCTTAACCTAGACTCAATGGAAAAAATCCTATGATGTGAATCAAAGGGCATCTCCTTTCCTATTCCTACTCATAGGATTTAAGATACATGTCATCTCATTTCCTATGACTTTCCTATTGCTACGATTTTCCTACCCTATGAACCAAATGAGGTTTGAATGTATTCGTGAACCAACTCTTTGAGTTTGATGTGAATTAATGTGTAATTGTGGACTATTGTCTGATCGATCCTAAGCATACAATTTTAGGAGCTTGCGCTATTGGCGGATCGACAACGGATCAGACCTATAAGCGTACCACAAGCTCATCAGCCCCAACATTTCTCTTCGGTGAGTGTTTTGCAAGTACTATAGCTCGCACAGTAGCTAGCCTACTAACACCAAGAATCATCAAACAAGCCATGCTGATATGATAAACAGTTCAAATTTACATCTAAGCATGCCATATATTACATCAGAAGCTAGTGAGGATACATCTGTTTCCATAACCCGGAGAGGGTTCCCATGATTCACTATCAAACAAAAGTAGCAAGTACTACCAACACAAGACAATGCACTAGCCCTAAGATGGTTTGATAACATGCATTATTCTGGTAATTAAACACAATGCAAACTACCTTGAAGGATTAGCATGACCAACTATTTCCTATCATCGATCTCTCGGGCAATGACCACGACACGGACAATGCCATGGGAATTGTTCTCTGGGGTGATGTTGCCGGTGAGAAACGACACCTATGGGATCACAAGAATCCCTACTACAGTTGCCAGGGTGCAGGGTTGCAAGAAGAGCAGGATTAGTAATCAGCACAAGGATCGTTTACCCAGGTTCGGGCCGCGAGGATGCGTAATACCCTAGTCCTGCTTTGGTGGCTGTATTTCAGAGAGTTCTTGAGGTCTCCAACTAGCTATGGTGGATGCGTTGTTTCAAAGAGCTGAATCCTTTTCCAGTACGCCATGGGCCTCCTTTTATAGTCGAAAGGGGCTGCCACAGTGGCACACAGGAGGTGGAAAGGCGTAGAGTACTACGAGCTTATCACCTGTATTACAGGACAAGCCGTATTTAATGCGCCGCTGAGGTGTCCCCTAGCTTTATCGGGGATGGGAGCGAGGCCCGTCCCGTCCATCACCGCTCCTCCTCGCTTCAACATGCGCCCTGGCCAGCGATGCGTGCGGCGCCATGTAGGCAGGCAGGCAACTGAGGTGGCGCAGTGGTAGGGTCTTCACGAAGATCTGCATGCCGCCACGCAGGCGCTTGCCAATCTGGCCTGGAAGCTGCATGTTGCCACGCAGGTGCCTGCCCAGCAGGTTGAGCTGGCAGCTGCATGCGAATGGTGGTGGAGACTCGGCTGGTGCGGGCCTGGCAGTGGCCCTACTGGCGCCCTTGGCGAGGGCCTTGCCGGGTGGCCTGGCAAGGGCCTTGCCATGGCGCGCAGTCCTCCCCGGCAAGGATCTTGCCGGGGGTCTTGTGGGTTTCTTCGGCAAGGATATTCCCGAGGGTCGCCATCTTCTAGTCCTCATCTGATCTCATGTACTAATGATCTTGACGAAGATCTGCATGCCACCACAGAGGTGCCTCCCGAGCCCTAGTCCAACTGCAGTTAGTTGGGTTGGAACCCGCGGGCTCAAGGGTGGCTCGCTCTGTTGGTGTTTGGGCAAGTTGCCCCGGCAAGGGCCTTGCCGGGGGACTCCACCCCGCCCCTTTACTGTCTTGCGTTTCTGGTCTTGGCATTGTCGTGGTTGTTTTGTGTTGGGCTTCGGCTTCTCTCCGGCTCCCCTCGTCTGCCCTGCTTAGTGTGGCTGTGGCGCGTGGCTCCGACTGCCCGCGCACAAGTAAAGGGGGTACAAAGTTGTTACCCTACTTTTGTACACCGACAGGAGCCCCCGGGCCTGGGCCACACATAAGCACGGCACATTGTTGGGCCAGGACAAAAACGGTGCGCGGGCAGGCGAGGCGGATTTTACCGCTGTAACTGCTCATCCGCTGCGCTTCCCCATGACTCACGTGCGACGTGGAGGGTCGTGCATGACATGGGGGTCATGTGTGATGCGGTTTTCGCACGCATGCATCACGTCGCAGTTAATGGGAAAGGTGCGGCCCGCGCCTTCCCCGTAAAAAGGAATAACCGCGGGCGTGCTGCTCACTTTACCCCTTCCGCGCCTTCTTCCAATCTCAGAGCCGCCGCCCCCTTCTCCTTCCTCCCTAAGCTTCGCTCTTGCTCGCCGCCGCCGCGTTCCCGCCATCCTATGTTTGGTCCCCATTCCCCAGCCGCCATGGCGCCCAAATCCACCAAGGGCCAGGGAGTGGCCAAGGATGCCGGAGCGACGGAGCCACTGGAGAGTACGCTAGCAGTGCAGCGGACGCAGTCCGCCTACTTCCCCTCGACAATTGATGTGTTCAAGCTCCAGGACGCCTTCAAGCCCCTGTGAGGGGTGATGACAGGGCACCCAGCCACGTGCGTCATCCCCACCAACTGCGCCGAGGCTGCCCCGAATCGGTACCCTTTCTTTGTCGACTATTTCTCCTGCGGGCTTTGTCCTCCCTTCTCCGATTTCTTTAGCGACATCACGCATACCTTTGGCTTCCGCCTCTTGGATTTTACCCGAAATTCTGTGGCGTGCATGGCCCTTTTCGCGCACCTCTGCGAAGGTTTCGGCGGGGTGCACCCCAACACGACGCTTTTCCGCCACTACTTCTTCCCTCAGATCCAAACGGGGGGCGCCATCTCCGGTTGCGTCACCTGGATCCCAAGGTGCAAGGGAGCATACCCGGATGGCGCCATGAAGGAGAGGTGGGAAGACTGGCAGGGCCGGTGGTGCTAGATTGAAAAGAAGGACCCGCTGGCGTTCTGTGAAGTTCGTCGGGCGCCACCGGTCCGCAGAAGCGATTGGAGTGACGTCGATGCCGACGACGAGAAGCTCACGATCGCCACCACCAGGATCCTTCGGCTGACCAAGGCCGGGCTCACCCTTGAGATGATTGGGGTGGACTTCATCCACCGCCGGATCGCTCCACTGCACAACAAGGGGAGGCCGGCCTGGCTCTTCACGAATGCCGCCGACATCATGCGGCTTCGCCCCGGCCTCGACCACAACTTCACAGTGATGGGGCATGCCCACTTCTGCCAGCGGCTTTTCCAGGTCGATGTGGGCCACGACGGCGAGGTCGAGCGGACCGGCAAGGTCGCGAGGGCCGCTGCAAAGGCCGGAAAGGTCGTCAAGGGTCCTTTGTTCAAGTTGCCGGCAGGAGTGGTCCCGCTGAGCAATAACTCGCGCCGGACCGACATCATTGCCATGATGCCGGACTACAACGCGCACGGCCCTCACCCGAGTTGGGTCGAGCCGGAGGACATCCAGGTGCAGCAGTTCTTCGACACCCTTCACGAGGGGTATGTCACTGATGAGCGACGGCTCATCCAGGACACCAGCCAGGCGGAGTTGGACTGCATCGCTGCCAGGGCGATGGAGGCACGGCTTGCCGAGGAGGCTTGCAGCGCTGGTGGTGTGGAGGACAAGGTCGCGGCGGTCGTGGAGGAGGAAGAGCTCGCCCGGTGGGCGTAGGCCGCTGGGGAGGCCAGCAGTGCCGGCACCGGGGCTCCTCTTGTCGAAGAGGAGGAGGTCGTGGCCGTCGATCCTCCAGCCATGGGGCGAGGATGGGTCCTGCGGCGGGCCACCTCCGGCGAGCCGGTCCGGCCTGGCAGGGCCACGCAGCTGCGGCAGGCCCAGGAGATGTCCGCACGCCAGATGAGGGCCTCAGCGGCGAAGAAAGTGGCAACGACCATGGTGGCGAAGGAGATGGCATCTGCTTCTTCCTCGTCAAAGCGCGTTCGGAGGCCACCTCCTTCCCCTCCCCCGACAGACGTTGACGCGGGGGTCACCTTTGATTTTGGGTCCCTCAGCCCAAGGAGGAAGAGGAAGGCAACAGAGGAGGAGATGAACGTCGAGTAAGCTACTTGCCCCTCTTCGCAATCTCTGTTTCCTCAGTCTGTGCCGCATGTCGTGGCTTATTTTCATCCTTGCAGGGATGCGGAGACGTTGGACCAAAGGGTAAAGAGGGCCAAGGCCTCGGCGGGCAGCCAGCACCCGACCGGTGCTTCAAGGGCGCCGCTGGTGGTGTTGAGCAGCCCGGACAGCAGCCCCCGGCGCAGCCCCCAGCGCAGCCCCCAGCGTAAGTTCACCGCTCACTCCTTGTCGACATGTGTTAGGGGTATGATACTTTGGTGCTGACCTTGTCGCATATGCAGGAGGAGAGCAGCAGCGGAGGAGCCACAGAGGGCTACTCCCACCACGCCGCCCCCATCAACCACACCGCCCCGAGGGGCATCCCCGGCAAGGGTGCCAAGCACAGAGCCCACACACATGAAGGAGGAGGAGGAGAACTTGGGCGCTGGTGGCTTCGCCTTGGCGCCGGATGTTGGCGGGGAGGGGACTTCTACTTCCCAGCCTAGCACTGGTAAGTCTCTGGCCGTTCGTCCCTGCTTTTTGTCTTCTTTTTGAATCTTTGATCTTGGCTCTACCCTACCCTCTTCTTGATATCCAGATCCTCTCTCGGCGGACCGTGAGGACCTGGACACCGTCATCGAGGACGTGGCCAAGGACGCCGCGGCGGAGGCCGAGAAGATCGCCGCTGAGGAGGCCGCCAGAGGCGCCACGGAGGGCGCCGCCAAAGGGCCTGCCGGGGAGCCCGGCAAGGCTACCGCCGAGGAGGCCGGCAAGGGGCCTGCCGGGGAGCCTGACAAGGCAACCGCCGAGGAGGAGGTGGTCGTTGACCAACCTTCCTCCTCCGTTGCCTCCGGTTCTGACAAGTACCTGAAGGTGAGCAATGACCTCTTCGTCCACCTCCCCGGCGTGTCGAGCACCAGGGCCCCCGTCGAGGGAGAGGTGTTCGACGATGAAGTGCTCGTCTCCGCCGGTTTCGAGGTCGTCGACGAGCCGAGCGTTGGCGGCGACGGCTCCCAGGAGGAGCGGCTGCTCCAGGCCATGGGTGCCAACTTCCGGAGGCTCCAGGCGCTCCATCGTGCCGGCCTGGACAAAGCTAGGTCCAGGACGGCGGTGGTGGAGAGAGCGGAGGCGGACCTCCAGAAGCGCGTCGCCGAGCCGTAGGACTGGTTCAGCCAAGCTCGCGACGAGCTGAAGGCCGCCCAGGGCGAGCTGGCCAAGCGTGATGTGGAGCTCACCATGAAGCTGGCCGACATCGAGTAGGCCCAGGAGACGGCGGAGGGCTTGGCCGCAGCAGCCGAGGCCGCTCGGACCCAAAGACCAGGCCGCTGAACTCCTAGGAGGAGGACTCGCCAAGCGAGGCGGACCTCGACGCCAAACTCCACGCCAAGGACAAGGAGGTGGAGAAGCTTGCAGCAAGTGACCCAAGAGCTGGAGCAGAGGCACAAAGAGACACTCGATGCCCAGGCTCTGGTTCACGCCAACAAGGTGAAGGAGCTGGAGGTGGAGCGGGACGAGCTGAAGGAGAAGGCCTTGAAGCTGTCCCAGGAGAAGGACACGCTCAACAGCGCCTTGACGGAGGCGCAGGGCAGGGCCGTCAGCTGGGCCAACAACTCCATCAATGACCTCAAGCTGAAGCTGGAGGGTCTCAAGAAGATGCTATCGGAGGCCAGGGCCCGGGAAGGGACCCTAACCAAAAACCTGGAGACCGTGAAGCAGCTGCGGAAGAACGAGGCCCTCAACTTCAAGGAGCACGTGGAGGGCGAGAACCGCTGGCTCGATTGCCTCGCCACCGTTGCCAACCAGGCCGCCGCGCAGCTGGCCACCATGGGGATGCTGGACGTGTGGTACGGCCTGGAGCGAAGTGTGAGCGCCAACTACAGCCTGACCCTGTTCTTTGAGAAGGTCATGAGTGCTGTGGAGCGGCTTCACGCCAACCGGGCGGCTTCACTGGCCGACGAGGCCCAGAGGCTTTGCCAGGGCGCCATGACCAAGGTTCTCACCAAGGTGGCGTACTGGTACCCCGACCTCGACTTCGACGCCGCGCTGGAGAGCTTGCCGGAGGATACTGACCTCGCGCCGCTCAGGGAGCGCATCAAGCCCGTCATCAGCGGTGTCGGCGGAATTCTGAGTGTGGAGGGCCAGCGTCGGGATTAGGCACCCTGTTTCTTTTCGTTGCTGTAAGTTCACAACCAAGACGATTTTTATCTTTAGTTAGAACTGCGGCAACAAGCGATGTAATATAACTTCTGCAGTACTTTGATATTATGCATGTTATTTTCCTGTTCGATTTTCCTTTGTATGTCCACCCTATGTAACTGGGTAGGCCTGCCGGCGCATAAACCCAGGGCGGCGTCTTGGGGATGGATCCCCATTAGCCTGCCGGGTGTGCTTCCTGCCGGGCGAACCACCTTACCACCCTTAACTCGGCCGCCCGAACGGTCGAGCTTAACTCGAGTCAGAATCGAGAGTGTTGCCAGGTGTGGAAGGCTACCCCGCCACTCTCAACGCGGCTGCTTGAGCTGTTGAGCGGACTCGAAATAGAACAAGGGTGTTGCCAATTGCGGGAGGCCCCCTTTGCGTGCAGTTTTACCTTGTGCAACTAACCGGGGGATCCCATCCCTCCCGAGGCCATCTCCTCGATGGGGGCCATCGCCTTGCTAGGGAAATACTACTTCTCAATGGCGACTATCTCCTCAAACTCGGCCTTGAGCCTCTCATAGGTGGCGATTAGAGTTTCTGGGGTAGGCACGGTGGGGCCCTTGCTGTTCTTCCAGCTTTCTTTGAGGAGTTCGTCCGCCAACATCGTCAACTCTTTCACTAGTGCTTGTTTCTTGGAGTTCTTCCTCTCCATGGGTTGGCCCACCAACATGGCCAACTCGTTGGTCGGTGCTTGCTTCCTGGAGATCTCTGTCTCGAGTGGGTTGTCCGCCCGCAACTCTTTCGTCGATCTCTAGGATCCATCAATAAACTGACAAACAAAAAGCACTCGAAAGGAAACCACAATCGCAATGAAAATGAGAAAAGTATAGGCTATGAGAATCGGTCGGTGCTTCGCAAAAAGAAGATTCTTGGAATGAAAATATAGTAGCATCACTGATTCGCCCACCTTTCCTTCGTCGATACAGTAGAAAAATGGCATAGGTGAGTAGCCTAGAGTGATGTTTTCTTCAAGAAAGGGGAGAAAGGGCTTCAATGAGCGTTCCAGTGAAATGATGGTTGCTTCGTCCAGTCCAACTTCGAGGCCACTTTACCACTGCTGGTAAAGGTCTGGGTTTTGTTATATGACGGGTGATGAGGGCCACACCGGGGTGACCGGTGTGTCTTGACTGTAGCACCTCGCTGTGATTTGGTGGATGGAACGCGGGCCCGGATGCTTTGATGTCCTGCATGTATATAGAGCGGCTAGTCATACATTGTACAATAGTAGTTTGGACGACAGACGAGGAGCTCCGTCCTGGTTTATTGGTCCCTATGATAATCTGTGCCAAATTTTGACTATAAATTTAACTAACCAAATGTTCATGCATGTCACAAAAAATTACATCATTGAAAACTATGTTCAAATACGAATCAAAGGATATAATTTTTGTTAACATGCACTAACATTTTATCAGTTAAATCTTTGGTCAAAATTTAGCACAAATTACAAAGGGGCCCAATAAATATTGTACTCTCACATTTTGTTTTGAGGATACTTCCACATAGAAAATATAAATAATAATGCATGTTGGGGCAGCCCACGTTTCCGATAATTTTAGCCATGGGCTTGTTCACAAATTATATGAGGCGATGGTTGTTCATTTAATGGAGGGTCTAGTAGCAGACTTGAACGATACAAAGTGCGACCTGGCACACCGTAACACCACTTGGAATAAGCGGGTAGCTATCTCAAAAAACAATCAACAACCCAAAAAAACAAGACCTGGCACGTACACAATTTTAAACGATTGTTTTGATGGAGTGGAAAAACAAAACTACCCCACTATATGTATATATATAGGCCGGAGCGTCCGCGATTGCTTGCTAGGGTTGCTCTATTCACACACTCTCATCCTCTCCAGATGTAAACAAGATAGCAGTGGTCACACTGTCTTTCTATCCTGACCGCTGGTTACAGATCCGGATGTATCCCCCTCCGCCGATGAAGGGGAGGAGGGGTAGTGCTTAGGCCGTCATCGACAGCGAGGGAGGAGACCAACTGCGGCCGCACCGTTATCTCTAGCCGAACGCCGGTGCGGGAGGTCCTCCAATCCCTTCGTTGTTTCCCTAGTGTGGGCGGATTCAGCCTCCCGCCGCCCACCTATCCACATCTCGACAACCTTCAGGTATATCTTCCTTCGAAACCGGCCTAGCTCTACTTCCCCAGCTTGCTATGTCGCTACATGTGCATCATTTTCTACCTCTCAGCCCCTCTCGATCGTATGGTCCAATGTCACCTATTTTTTTTCTATTGTTAGATGTAAAGCTACTTCATGGAGTCAAATCTTGTACTTCGTTCAAACAAATAAAGGGGGGAAATTTAGTATGTACATCGGACTTGGTACAAACAAGAAATAAAGGGGGTGAAAGCAGTACAGACTGGTCATCCAACCGGTCTCTTGGTCGAAAATGGAAATAAAGGGGAAACACTGTACACAGTGGTATGACCAGGACTAGATTTGCTATCCACACATAGGAGTAGGTGGCTAGAGTGAAAAAAATGGGACCAACCCAGATATGTTTCTTGGATGTTTGTTTCTCGGGGCAATAAACTCTGAATCGCCACTTTATGCCCCGGTTTAGGTACATGGTGCTGGACTCCTGGTGCACCCACCGTCCCATGCCCTTATACCAAATATTTAGCTGTTCTTAATCTAATGCCCCTGGTAAAATGAAGCCATGCCACTGTATAAGCCATGACAAGTTTAGCCAACTTCTTTTGCCAGTAATTGTTTGAGACTCTGACTGTTTCCACTGTTGCTTTTTGTACAAATAGGGATATCCATTTCATCTTGTTGCTATTGCGACCTTTTGGTGCACTTCACAAAACACCTCTTAAAAGAAGTGACTTTTTTGCTGTTTAACCGAAATGTGAGAATGAAACTGTTGGTTTATTTCGGTGGAACTGCACAAAGGGAGATCTGTGTTCCAATCTTCATCATCCAAATTAGCACCATAACCTTCCTTTAGGTAATAATGATATTTAATGCATGTGTTCATCTCTATTTTGCGACTGCCATGAGAAAATAATGCTATTGTTTACTAGTACACTTGTACTCCCTCACTGACAAAACTAATTCTGAAATAGAAGGCCAATCATGTACTTGGTTTAACCAACTAGTGAGGAGAGAGAGAAACAGAGCAAGAAGAAGAAGAAGGGGGAAATGAAGAAGATCACACGATGGTACCGTCCTATGTTATCCTGACATCTTGCTAGTGGTATTGTATTGTTGTGTTGCTACTAGTCTTAATTGACTTGGAAGACTAGCAAGATGCCTGTGCGTTGCACGTAACATCAAGATGCATTCGTATGAGTAGTTTATCTTGGGAGAGAAAAGGATGAATGAGGGAAGGCCTTATTTGCAAATGTGGATAGGGGTGTGGGTACCTTTTTGCAAAATTGCCATAGTTTCCTTCCTATCCGTCAGATATAAATCGGATGACCTATATTGCTGGATGGCAGGCACACCATCATCACCAACTCTGTTTTTTTATAAGAGTAGAGTAGAGATAGATAGAGAAATGCAGCAGAGTAGTACTTGGGTTGACGACACATCAAACTAATTAACTGGATTCTGGATGCATGTGTGACCTAGCTCTACACGATCAACAGTGCCAAGGTGATCTTGCTGAAGCCGAGGCCTCAGTCGAGGCCATTCAAGGGCTCTGGCAACGTCTACCTTACATGTGAGACGATTCTCCAGGTAGTCCTTCCACTTTTGTTGTCTCTCCTACAAGGTCACTTAATTAATTAGGAGTACTTAAGTAGCACTAATTTATTGCTGCCTAATTTTCTTGTCGGAGTTAAACAAATCTTTAGTAGCACCCTATGATGAATCATGTACGTGTGTATGTGTGTCTGTGGAGGTGAATCATGAGGTGGAGGAGGGAGGTAATCTTGGTAGTGTCATGACATAATAGTGCTATTATTTTGCATGTAAATTTATTGCCATTGGTTCAATGAGGCAATGTTTTGCGTATTGTCCATCATGAATTTGATGCTACTATTAAAGTAATATGCTAATGTATTTCTATCCTTTCTCACTAAGCTAATTAAGGTTTCACCTTGTTCCTACTTGTGCAAACAGGGATCATGTTGTGCCAATCGTACATTTTAGTGGAACTTCACAAGACAATACAATGAACTGTATCCCAGTCAGTGCTTTTACTCTGCTGGAAGTTCTTGATAATCTTTCGATATAATCTTCTGGGACTACATGAATAAGATTTTTTGCTCATGTTGGTACTGGCCTTCATCCATATTAGTTTGTTTTCATCTCTATTTGTATCGTGCTACTATGTTGCTACTATCATTAGAAACACCTTTATCTTTGCACGTTAAAGTTTTGCAACCTATGATACATGGCAATGCTTTGAGTGTTGAGCTAATTGGCACAGATTAAATAAACTAATACCTCTTTAAGCAAGACTACTATGTTGCTAAATTTACCCATTAAGATAATGAGGGTGCTTCTATTTGTTAGTGTATGTTTCATCAACTAGTCCCACTATTATAGTAATTTCACTCTCTCAATATATGTGCCAACAGGGATGCTCGATTTTGGTGGAACTGCACAAAAACTTTGGGTGCTTCATTGCCTCGACTGATTCCTTCCTTTCCTGTCAGTCGCTTATCTCGGCTTACTTCCTTCCTTTCCTCTCAGTCGCTTCGCTTATCTCGACTTCCAGTCAAAGGAAATAGTAATTGATATGCTACCTCACACCGGTTGGTACCGGTCTTTATCCTGATTATTGTGCTTGTCATATGTATTGGTAATTTGGTATTGTGCTACTGTTTGCCGATTTCATAAAGGAGTAACTTTGAGCCTGAAATCGCAGGCAAATCATTACATTGGGCGATTTCAGTAGAACTGCACAAAAAGATCAGATGGACATATACTTACGCTGCTGCTATGTACTCCAAAGTTGACTCAGACAAGCATCGGTGTTGACAAGAAGAAGTGCCTATATTCATCTGAGTATCAACTAGCATCAACCAGTTGTCAAACTCTAAGTAGTAGGAGAGTGAACGCCAAAAATATTGCTTGGTGCATAGCCCAGGAAAATGCAGTCCAGTCTTTGGTCCCAACTTGTGCCTTTTGGTTATCGGCACATATGGTAACGAACTATATGGCATGGAGTCTAAAGATTCCAGACAAGTTGGTTGACGCGTATATTCATCTGGCACTTAATCATTCTGCATGCCAGGGATGCTCCATTTTAGTTGAACTACACAAAAAATTTGGGTGGTTCATTTTATCAACCGCCTCCTTTCTTGTCTACAATGTAGAATTTTGGCGAGCTACAGGACGAAGATGAGCCAGTTAACTAGTTGGTTGAAAGTAGTGGCCAAGTTTCTCAAACCTCCCTCAGCATCGAGGCCACTACCTCGAGGATAAACCTACAAGAAAAGTTAAGATTGTTTGTGCTGCCTCTTATGTACTCGAAAGTTTACTCGTACAAGCATTAATTTTAGCAAGAAGTACCTCCGACTGAACACCATTTACACGTCTATACCATAGGTAATTAAAGTTTGTCCATGGATGATATTGGCTGTGATCTCAATCATTTTCATGCATAAACATACCGAACATGTGTATATCTGAATCTTTTTGTGAATTATCTATGAATATTTTCTTGTGATCTATCAATCATTTGGATGCATAGACGTGATGAACTTGTGTATATATGAATCTTTTGAGTTATTGATTGTGAATGTTGGCTATGAATATGAATGTGTCCTGTGAACCTGAGTTTGATACGAATGTTTACGTTTTCTATTGTACTTGTGTGTGAACTTGTTAGTATGTCTACTGTGGGATTTGTGACGTGTGGGTGTCAACGACACACCTTCTTCCCGAGAAGAATTGCACATGCTTGTTAGGGCAGCAACGGCGCATCAACTCTTTTTAATATTTTTGCTCTGTCTTCCCCCCTCCCCCGCTCAACCCCTGCCATAATGTTTTCGGCCTCAAATCAAACATAGTACTGCGTTGTTTTTAGGGCTTGATGAAAAATGGAGTGCTGCTTTCTGTAGGTTGACCCGCCCAGCAAATGGGCTGCTGGTCCACCATGGACTGGGAGGCTAAAAATACAAGTTGTATGGTGCAGAGGCAAGTAAAAAACGCCATCGAGAGCCATCCACTGAAAAAATCGCGTCTAATGTGCTTCTTTAGTCGCACCGCCGGCCCCTCTTTTATCCAGTTCGCTCCATTCCCCAACCGGTAGCACGAGACGGAAGTTTATTTCCCCCTCGCTGCTGACGAGGGATTGAAGAAGCGCCGCATCGAATCCAACACCAGTGATGGCTGCTTGTCCAAGTGATTTTCAGTTAAGAAACTCCATGTTTCAGAGGCAGAGCATTTAAATCAACATGAACTTTTCAAACATGGATAACAGAATGTTGGAAAGTTTATTCATGGTAAAAGATGGAACTAACAACAAGTTAACATCATGCTAATCAACATTCATGTATATCACATCTTCATATGATGCAACGTCAAAAAGATATGCTATTTTCAAAATGGCAAGACAATGTTGAGTGTGTGAAAAACTGGGTAAACTAGGGACAAAATTTTGGCAAGTGTTAGAAAGTTTCAAGTGCACCAGTTGGAATCGAACCCGGGTAGTACAACTTTTGGGTGAGAGGGCTGCAACCACCGGGCTAGTGCGGTATGTTCGAAAGAATGAAGGCGTCTTCCCCGGCTCCGGTTCTTTCCCGTCCGTGTGCACTCGCCATGACGCCACTGTATGCCGTTGTCAACATGCTCAACAAACGAGAGGAATCTAGAGAGGACTGTATGCCAAGAGACTGACAGTGGGGACCCACTAGGTCCAAGCCGTACGCAAGCAAGTGTCCCATTGGAAAAAAAGCTTCCTCCTAATTTTATACTGACGTTGGGCCCCATGGGTTTGTCAACCTTAGTCAATAAACGAAATAAATTTCCAATGATGACTGGCATCGGGGAGCTTTTTTTTTCAGGGGTATCGGGGATATTTTTTTTGTTGCGGGAAAGGGGTATCGGGGATCTAGCTAGTATCGTTGTTCCTAGAGGGCGAACAAGTATCAGCTAGGCCTAGGTTTTGTTTTTTAACATGCGAAGCCCACGACATACCGAGACTGTGGTTTCAACTTATTCTGAGGTCCATCATGTACGTACCCACCTGTGGGCCTCCCAGCGTAGGTTTTACTTTTTCTTAAAGATCGGCAACCCAATGTATTTTTTTAATAAAACGCAGATCTCTTTTCTATTTATCTAATATATAAGAATAATAATGCTGTGTCCAATTTATGTTTTCCCTTCTAACCACATTATATACATTTATATTATTACTATTATCATATATTAAATAGAGACTTATATATATTATAAAAACATCACACATCTTATTAACTTATAAAAGTAAATGTTTAACAGAGGTTGGCAAGAAAATCCTGGTTGTTTTTGACTCACAAGCAAGGAAAATCCTGGTGATTGCGTACAAAATCTTGCGAAGATTTTAAGGACCAATGTAATAATAATGGGCTCATTTTTTTTGAGCAATAACTAGCTAATTTGTTAATTTTATATATAAAAAATGTGTTGCTCTAGTTTTTTTTAATATTAATTGCTCCTTCTAACCTAACATTATATACAGAGCAAGTCCAACTAATTCATGTATTTCAAGAAACTGCAAATGGGCTGGGATTTCTTAGAAAATATTAAATGGGCCGCATTGACACGAAATTATTTGTTCACCCCGCCCAGCAAATGGACTGTAAATTCTAGAAAACAAGGGTTAAATATATGCCACATTTTTGCAGGCTAGCATGTGGGCCAATAGGTCAAAGCCTACGCAGGGCCTTGTCAACTTGGTCAACAAATGATTATGACATCCACAACCATTGGATTTATATCCAACGGCCGGCATGCACCTTCAATCTCTCGTCTTCTTCCTCCAGCGTCGTTGGGACCACCTGCTCCGGCCTCCGGCGTTTAGAGGCTCTGCCTAGCTACCCCACCGCTGGCTAGGCTATCCCTCCACCCCTCCACACCTCCTGTTATTCTCCACCGACTGCAGCCCCACACCACACCAGAACCAGTTATAACCCTTGTGCTCCTCTCAATCTGCGACTCCACTGCCGCGTCTTCCCATCTCCGGGTCGTTCCCATCCGGGGCCTCGCCGTCGTCCACCACTCGCTGCAGCTCGGCGCGGCGTGGTCAACAAACGAGAGTCGTCGGAAGAGGACTATACGTGGAGAGCCTGATGGCTGGGACCCACGAGGTCCATGGTCGCATGCAAGAAAAGTTCCTGCTTATTAAGCTAAAAAACATTTCCTTCCCCTGACAGCTGGGACCCACCGGTTGTATCTTCGCACGGAAGGAAGTGCCTCCTTGTTATGCGAAAAATTATTCCTCCCGATGACAGCTGGTGTTGGAGATATGCCCTAGAGGCAATCATCTGATGATAACATTTCCATATGTATTCATGAGTCCTTTGTATTGTCCTTGAACATCATCAATGATATGTATCAATAAGTATGTGACTTGTTTGTGGAACTATGTATTGTATGATGATTGTTCTAATGGTCCCTAGTTGATAAGGTTGTGCGGACTACTACCTCTTGAGCACTGCGTTGGATTTCCTTGAAGAGGAAAGGGTGATGCAGCAGAGTAGAGTAAGTATTTCCCTCAGTTTTTGAGAACCAAGGTATCAATCCAGTAGGAGGCTACGCGCGAGTCCCTCGTACCTATACAAAAAAAATAGCTCAACGCAACCAACGCGATTAGGGGTTGTCAATCCCTTCACGGTCACTTAAGAGAGTGAGATCTGATAGAGATGATAGATAATATATTTGATATTTTTGATATAAAGATGCAAGGTAAAATAAAGCAAAGTAAAAAGTAAAAGCAATAATAAAGTGTTGGGAGATTAATATGATAAAGATAGACCCAGGGGCCATAGATTTCACTAGTGGCTTCTCTCAAGAGCATAAGTATTTTACGGTGGGTGAACGAATTACTGTTGACCAATTGACAGAATTGAGCATAGTTATGAGAATATCAAGGTATGATCATGTATATAGGCATCACGTCCGAGACAAGTAGACCGACTCTTGCCTGCATCTACTACTATTACTCCACTCATCGACCGCTATCCAGCATGCATCTAGAGTATTAAGTTCAATAAAACAGAGTAACGCCTTAAGCAAGATGACATGATGTAGAGGGTTAAATTCATGCAATATGATAAAAAAACTAATCTTGTTATCCTCGATGGCAACAATACAATGTGTGCCTTGCTGCCCCTCATCACTTTGGGAAAGGACACCGCAAGATTGAACCCAAAGCTAAGCACTTCTCTCATTGCAAGAAAAACCAATCTAGTAGGCCAAACCAAACTGATAATTCGAAGAGACTTGCAAAGATAACCAATCATACATAAAAGAATTAAGAGAAGATTCAAATATTGTTCATAGATAATCTTGATCATAAACCCACAATTCATGGGTCTCAACAAATACACCGCAAAAAGAAGATTACATCGAAGAAATCTCCACGAGAGAGGGGGAGAACATTGTATTGAGATCCAAAAAGAGAGAAGAAGCCATCTAGATACCATCTATGGACCCGAAGATCTGAGGTAAACTACTCACACTTCATCGGACAGGCAATGGTGATGATGTAGAAGCCCTCCATGGTGGATTCCCCTTTTGGCGGAGCTCCGGAACAGGCCCCAAGATGGGATCTCGTGGGTACAGAAGGTTGCGGCAGTGGAATTAGGTTTTTGGCTCCGTAACTGATCGTTTGCGGGTACGTAGGTATATATAGGAGGAAGGAGTACGTCGGTGGAGCAAAGGGGCCCACGAGGGTGGGGGCGTGCCCTAGGGGGATGGGCGCGTCCCCTACCTCATGCCCATCTCGTGGCTTTCTTGACATAGGGTCCAAGTCTCCTAGATCATATTCGGTGAGAAAATCACGTTCCTGAAGGTTTCATTCTGTTTGGACTCCGTTTGATATTCCGTTTCTTCGAAACACTGAAATAGGCAAAAAAACGGCAATTACGGGTCAAGGCGTCCGGTTAATAGGTTAGTCCCAAAAATAATATAAAAGTAGAAAATAAAGCCCAATATAGTCCAAAACAATATATAATATAGCATGGAGCAATAAAAAATTATAGATACGTTGGAGACGTAGCAGGCATCCCCAAGCTTAATTCTTGCTCGTCCTCGAGTAGGTAAATGATAAAAAAGATTTTTTTATGCAAAGTGCTACTTGGCATAATTTCAATGTAATTCTTCTTAATTGTGGTATGAATATTCAGATCCGAAAGATTCAAGAAAAAAGTTTAATATTGACATAAAAATAATAATACTTCAAGCATACTAACAAATCAATTATATCTTCTCAAAATAACATGGCCAAAGAAAGTTATCCCTACAAAATCATATAGTCTGGCTATGCTCTGTCTTCACCACAAAAGTATTTAAATCATGCACAACCCCGATGACAACCCAAGCAATTGTTTCATACTTTTGACATTTTCAAAACTTTTTCAATCTTCACGCAATACATGAGCGTGAGCCCTGGATATAGCACTATATATGGAATAGAATGGTGGTTGTGGAGAAGACAAAAAGAGGGGAAGATAGTCTCACATCAACTAGGCGTATCAACGGGCTATGGAGATGCCCATCAATAGATATCAATGTAAGTGAGTAGGGATTGCCATGCAACGGATGCACTAGAGCTATTAGTATTTGAAAGCTCAACAAAAGAAACTAAGTGGGTGTGAATCCAACTCGCTTGCTCACGAAGACCTAGGGCATTTGAGGAAGCCCATCATTGGAATATACAAGCCAAGTTCTATAATGAAAAATTCCCACTAGTATATGAAAGTGACAAAATGAGAGGCTCTCTATCTTGAAGATCATGGTGCTAATATGAAGCACAAGTGTGGTGAAAGATAGTAACATTGTCCCTTCTCTCTTTTTCTCTCATTTTTTATTTGGGCCTTTTCTCTTTTTTTAATGGCCTCTTTTTTTTTCGTCCGGAGTCTCATCTCGACTTGTGGGGGAATCATAGTCTCCATTATCCTTTCCTCACTTGGGACAATGCTCTAAAATTGAAGATCATCACACATTTATTTTCTTACAACTCAACAATTACAACTCGATACTTAGAACAAAATATGACTCTATCTGAATGCCTCGTGAAATGCGGGATATGCAATGAATCAAGAGTGACATGTATGAAAGAATTATGAATGGCGGCTTTGCCACAAATACGATGTCAACTACATGATCATTCTAGCAATATGACAATGATGGAGCGTGTCATAATAAACGGAACGGTGGAAAGTTGCATGGCAATATATCTCGGAATGGCTATGGAAATGCCATGATAGGTAGGTATGGTGGCTGTTTTGAGGAAGGTATATGGTGGGTGTATGATACCGGTGAAAGGTGCGCCAGACAGAGAGGCTAGCAATGGTGGAAGGAAGAAAAGTGCATATAATCCATGGACTCAACATTAGTCATAAAGAACTCATATACTTATTGCGAAAATCTAGAAGTTATCAAAGCAAAGTATTACACGCATGCTCCTAGGGGGATAGATTGTTAGGAAAAGACCATCGCTCTTCCCCGACCGCAACTCATAAGGAAGACAATCAATAAATAAATCATGCTCCGACTTCATCACATAACGGTTCACCATACGAGCATGCTACGGGAATCACAAACTTTAACACAAGTATTTCTCAAATTCACAACTACTCAACTAGCATGACTCTAATATCACCATCTTCATATCTCAAAACAATTATCAAGCATCAATCTTTTCTTAGTATTCAACGCACTCAAAAGAAAGTTTTACAAATCTTGAATACCAAGCATATTAGGATTATTAAGCAAATTACCATGCTATTTAAGACTCTCAAAATAATCTAAGTGAAGCATGAGAGATCAATAGTTTCTATAAAACAAATCCACCACCGTGCTCTAAAAGATATAAGTGAAGCACTAGAGCAAAACTATATAGCTCAAAAGATATAAGTGAAGCACATAGAGTATTCTAACAAATTACAATTCATGTATGGCTCTCTCAAAAGGTGTGTACAGCAAGGATGATTGTGGTAAACTAAAAAGAAAAGACTCAAATCATACAAGATGCTCCAAGCAAAACACATATCATGTGGTGAATAAAAATATAGCTCCAAGTAAAGTTACCGATGGAAGTAGACGAAAGAGGGGATGCCTTCCAGGGCATCCCCAACCTTTGACTTTTTGGTGTCCTTATATAATCTTGGGGGTTCCATGGGCATCCCCAAGCTTTGGCTCTTGCCAATCCTTGTTCCATAATCCATCAAAAGATTTCACCCAAAACATGAAAACTTCACAACACAAAACTCAACAGAAATCTCGTGAGCTCCGTTAGCGAAAGAAAACAAAAGACCACTTCAAGGTACTGTAATGAACTGATTCTTTATTTATATTGGTGTTAAACCTACTGTATTCCAACTTCTCTATGGATTATAAACTATTTTACTAGCCATATATTCAACAAAATAAGCAAACACCACACGAAAAACAGAATCTGTGAAAAACAGAACAGTCTGTACTAATCTGTAACTAACGCAAACTTCTGGAACTTCAACAAACCAGCCAAAATAGGAAGACCTAGGAAATTTGTTTATTGATCAGCAGAAATTGGAATCACTATTTTATCACGTTCTGGTGATTTTTAACAATTGTTTTTGTGAACAGAAAGTTTCTGGAAATTACAGCAAGATGAAATAACTATCATCCAAGAAGATCCTATAGGTTTAACTTGGCACAAACACTAATTAAAACATAAAACCACATCTAAACAGAGGCTAGATCAAAGATTTATTCAACGGCAGAAAGGAAATATATTGGGTTGTCTCCCAACAAACGTTTTTTCTTTAAAGCCTTTTTAGCTAGGCATTGAGATTTCAACGATGCTCACATAAAAGACAAGGATTGAAGCACAAAGAGAGCATCATAAAACATGTGACAACCACATCTAAGTCTAACATACTTCCTATGCATAGGCATATTATAGGCAAACAAATTATCAAGGCAAGCAAAAACTAGCATATGCAAGGAAGCGGAAAGAAACAATAGCAATCTCAACATAACGAGCGGTAATTTATTATCATGAAAATTTCTACGACCATATTTTCCTCTCTCATAATAATTACATGTGGGATCATAAGAAAATTCAATAAAATAGCTATCACATAAAATATTTTCAACACGATCCACATGCATGCAAAGTTGACACTCTTTCGAAATAGTGGGATTAACACTAACTAAAGTCATGACCTCTCCAAACCCACTTTTATCAAAAATTTCATAAGATTGAATATTCTCCAAATAAGTGGGATCTAAAGTTGACACTCTTCCAAACCCGCTTTCAATATTATTGCAAACAATATTATCAATCTCATATTCATCATGGGGATTAAATAAATTTTCAAGACCATAAGAAGAATCACCCCAATCATGATCATTGCAACAAGTAGTAGACATAGCCAAACTAGCATCCCCAAGCTCAGGGTTTTGCATATTATTAGCACAATTGAAATCAAGAGAATCTATAGTAAAATCATTGAAATCATGCTTTTCATTGAGGGAACTAACAAGCATGGGTGCAATAGCAACGATCTCATTTTTAACATAAGGAACTATAGCAATTTCGTCTTCATAAATATTGGCATCATGGCCACAAGAATAGCAAGCATCACGTTCATCAAGGGATATTTCATCCAAATCATCGAAATCATCATTATCTATAGATTCATGCATATTGTTATTTTCTTCCAAAGCAACAGTCATTCTCTCAATAAATTCTTTGACATAGACATTATGAGCATAGTTTTCATAGCAATATTTAAGTATGTCAAAAATTTCAGATTAAATGAGAGTAATATCATACTTTTCAATCAAAGAAGCAACTTCATAAGCACCCTTAAAAGAAACAAATTCTTCAATTTGTTCAATATCATAGTAACTATAAACACCCTTTGCATAAGAAGATAAGATTTCATTATCATTAAACTCACATAGGTAGGGAAGGTGTTTTTTAGGGTTCTTAGAGCAACAAGTAAAATCAAAAATTTCACAAAGATTCCAAGCATAACATAGCAATCTATTTATTTGACCCCATAAGAGTTTCCCCTTTTCAGACAAACAGTGACGCACAAAATGAGCATGCTCATTTAAAGATTTCCCATCAACTATGCTAGTTGTGGTTTCAGCACGAGCGCATAAGGATCGAAGATGATCCAAGTAGAACACTTTAAGTGGATCCATATTAATAGATTTTCAGCAAGCGAAGACGCAAGCATATAGAAGGCACAAGGAAACGCAAACAAAGATACATACGGGAAGAAGGCGAACGAAAAAGAGAGGGCGAATAAAACGGCAAGGGTGAAGTGGGGGAGAGGAAAATGAGAGGCAAATGGAAAATAATGTAATTCGAGAGATAAGGGATTGTGGTGGGTACTTGGTATGTTGACTTTCGCGTAGACCTCCCCAGTAACGGCGCCAGAAATCTTCCTGCTACCTCTTGAGCACTGCATTGGATTTCCTTGAAGAGGAAAGGGTGATGCAGCAGAGTAGAGTAAGTATTTCCCTCAGTTTTTGAGAACCAAGGTATCAATCCAAAGAGGAGGCTACGCGCGAGTCCCTCGTACCTACACAAAACAAATAGCTCAATGCAACAAACGTGATTAGGGGTTGTCAATCCCTTCACGGTCACTTACGAGAGTGAGATCTGATAGAGATGATAGATAATATTTTTGGTATTTTTGATATAAAGATGCAAGGTAAAATAAAGCAAAGTAAAAAGTAAAAGCAATAATAAAGTGTTGGGAGATTAATATGATAAAGATAGACTCGGGGGCCATAGATTTCACTAGTGGCTTCTCTCAAGAGCATAAGAATTTTACGGTGGGTGAACGAATTACTGTTGAGCAATTGACAGAATTGAGCATAGTTATGAGAAAATCTAGATATGGTCATGTATATAGGCATCACATCCGAGACAAGTAGACCGACTCCTTCCTGCATCTACTACTATTACTCCACTCATCGACCGCTATCCAACATGCATCTAGAGTATTAACTTCAAGAAAACAGAGTAACGCCTTAAGAAAGATGAAATGATGTAGAGGGGTAAATTCATGCAATATGATAAAAACCCCATCTTGTTATCCTCGATGGAAACAATACAATACGTGCCTTGCTGCCCCTACTGTCACTGGGAAAGGGCGCCGCAAGATTGAACGCAAAGCTAAGCACATCTCCAATTGCAAGAAAAACCAATCTAGTAGGCCAAACCAAACTGATAATTCGAAGAGACTTGCAAATATAACCAATCATACATAAAAGAATTCAGAGAAGATTCAAATATTGTTCATAGATAATCTTGATCATAAACCCACAATTCATCGGTCTCAACAAACACACCACAAAAAGAAGATTACATCGAATAGATCTCCACGAGAGAGGGGGAGAACATTGTATTGAGATCCAATAAAGAGAGAAGAAGCCATCTAGCTACTAACTATGGACCCAAAGGTCTGAGGTAAACTACTCACACTTCATCAGAGAGGCTATGGTGATGATGTAGAAGCCCTTCGGGGTGGATTCCCCTTCCGGCGGAGATCCGGAACAGGCCCCAAGATGGGATCTCGTGGGTACAGAAGGTTACGGCGGTGGAATTAGGTTTTTGGCTCCGTAACTGATCGTTTGGGGGTACGTAGGTATATATAGGAGGAAGGAGTACATCGGTGGAGCAGAGGGGCCCACGAGGTTGGGGGCGCGCCCTAGGGGGTGGGCGCGCCCCCCTACCTCGTACCCACCTTGTGGCTTTCTTGACGTAGGGTCCAAGTCTCCTGGATCATATTCGGTGAGAAAATCACGTTCCCGAAGGTTTCATTACGTTTGGACTCCGTTTGATATTCCGTTTCTTCGAAACGCTGAAATAGGCAAAAAACAGCAATTCTGGGCTGGGCCTCCGGTTAATAGGTTAGTCCCAAAAGAAATATAAAAGTGGAAAATAAAGCCCAATATAGTCCAAAACAGTAGATAATATAGCATGGAGCAATAAAAAATTATAGATACGTTGGAGACGTATCACGGACACATATCCTTGACTAGTATACAACTCGGTTGATGACTATGTTTCACAAGTCATGTGCATGGAGATGCTAAACCGATAGTATGGGCTCGGGGATAGAGATCACCGAGCCGGACAGACCCACTTTGAGACACATCGAGATATAGTCATCTGTTAGTCTCAAGTGCAATGTCTATGCCATGTCCTAGACCTGAGGTCCTCGCATGTTCTCGGGATGAGGATTGACTCACGTAGGGTCTATCAAACGCTACTCTGTAACTGGGTAGTTATAAAGGTAGCTTTCGGGTGAGTCGTGAGACATGCCGCGAGACATGGTTGACCAAGATAGGATTTGCCCCTCCTATTTGGAGAGATATTCTCTGGGCCCTCTCGAGTGATCAGATTCAGAAAGCATGGCCATGCGACTTGGGTTAAGCATTAACCTAGTTAGGGAATCTGTATCATGGTTTCGAGAAGAGAGGTCGAGCTATCACACGGGTGACAAGTACTCGCCTTGAGCTCGACAACAAATATCGTGAGGCAAAAGGAATGTTGCATATGCCACATTGTTGAGGTTCGTCAAACGACTTTACGCCCACATGGGAGTTGGCACGTTCTGCTAGGATCCGCTACCAACTATCTACTCTGGTCGTGTCCATTTGTACGTGAACCTATAGGGTCACACACTTTAGGGCTGCAGTCCATTCGGATTGGATCCGAGTGGAAAATGGATGTGGACTCCTAGTGGGCTCAAGTGTTGAGCCCACCTCGAAAGTGTATATAAAGGGGAGTGGGCACACCACTTAGGGTTGATCGAACTGAACCCTGGTTAGCCACCGCCACACCCCACGCCATGTCGTGCTACCGGACCTAGGAGTCCGCCGCTCGATGCTGCTCCCCGTACGTGTGGATACCTTGGAGGCATCGCACCTGCGGTGCTTGGACGAACCGTTCGAGGGAACTGCGAGGTGCCGTTTGCGGGAGATCACCGTTCACAGGTCTTCGCTGTTCGAGGGAGATCGGCAATGTGAGGAGGAGACGGCCCGGGAGATCGGCTACACGCATCACCAACTCTACTTCCGCTGCGGTGACTGCGCGTCTAGTGGTAAACCCGATCCCGTGATCTATTTCCAGCAGCATGATCTTGGGTGCGCGGTAGAAAATTTTATTTGGCGCTAGCGTAGCGTACCGCGTGTTCCAACAGTGGTATCAGAGCCTCCGCTGTGTGGTGATAGATTCGATGATATGCATATGAGATATGTAGATCGGTTCAGGTGCGGGTCGATGAGATCGGTCGCGCACGTCAGTGTTGAAGGTTGGTTTTGTGATCTTGTTTCCGTGATCGTGATGCAGAGGTCGTGACACGACTTACCCCTACCGGACGGTTTTCCTCCATCGAGGTAGACAGTGGAACGTAAATCCGGATGCAACACATGAAGATCAATGATATTGATCGAATCGGAACATAGATCAACACCTTGGAAATATGATTTCCGCGCTGCTCAAATCTGTTGGAGCGGTCTCGGTAAAACGGCTGTAACTTTTGCATACGAACTCCAATTTTGCTCCACGACCTGTCAAACTGAAGCTAACAAAAAGTTGGATTAGCGGCGAAATACTAAAACATGATTTCGGCGCTTCTGGATAGGCCAAAATCCACTTGGAAGATAGAGTTTCAGGAGGTTTTTTCTTCGGCGCTAGAACGTCTGGCTCGTTTTTGCAGGAAATGACTGTGATTTGGTATAGCCAATGTATGTTGCTTGTATATTATTGTTTCATGACCTGCGTGTCATGAGTGCAGCAACCGGCAGGAGCCATATGGTTGTCCCATTATTGTATTAATGACCTGCGTGTCAACATGAGAAGCCATGTAATGTAATTTACTTTCAGTAGCTATTAGTTTTTAATAGCATAGTATCTTATGTAACACTTGGCGGTTGACACCATGGCGTAGTGATGGAGATCACCATGAGGACAACCATGCATGGGCAGACCGCGCACGTGGAGATGGAGATCACCACGCGCTGTGAAAAGGGGCTATACCATATCACACATACATAAACTGCTTGTGAAAGTTTATCCCTTTTATGCACCCTTCTTTTTGCATGGTAGATGTTTTAAGTAGGGTGATCCCTCAAAGAATGTCAAGTACAAATGCCTCCCCAATTGCTGCACCTTCACATGTCAAGCATATTTAGTGGCGGGCCTATGAAATTAGGGTGCCATTAGATCTCCTTGAAGTGATGGATTTGTGTCGGACACTTACACGCGAAGCATTGGTTGACTTGTCGTGGCTATCAAAATAGTTTTGGGCTACGAGGCATAGGAGTTGGCGAGGCATGAGGTGTCCCCAACAACAAGAGTCGTATGGAGATACGATTAGGAAGAGTTGCTTACCGAGTGATCTTGTCCTCTAGCTATGATGCAAAAGCTCACTAGTTGACATGTTGATCTTGGATCTTGAATCACTAAGTATCAACCAAGGGATGTTGACTTTAGTGGGAGTAATGATCTTATTAAAATGTTTAATATGAATTACTCTTCATGAATACATGTCTTAGTGTTTTGCATATTTCTGTTGTAGATCAATGGAACCACCTGCTCAAGTTACCCTTTTATGCGTTGAAATCAATCCTGGAAAAAGATAAATTGAATGGAACAAAATTTACCACCTGGTATAGAAACCTGAGAATTGTTCTTAGGCATGAGAAAAAGGAACATGTTCTAGAGAATCCGCTTCCAGAGGAACCTGCCGATAATTCTAATGCCACAACCAGAAATGCCTACCAGAAACTCGTTGATGAATCAAACGAGATCAGCTATCTCATGCTGGCTTCTATGGAGCCCGATCTGCAGCAGCAGTTCAAAAATATTGAGGCTTTCAATATGATCGAGAACCTTAAGAGAATGTTTCAAATGCAGGCTAGGACCGAAAGGTTTAACATCTGGTGATCCTTGATGGATTGTAAGCTGAAAGAGGGTGATCCACTGAGCCCGCATGTAATCAAGATGATCGGGTACATGCAAGCTCTGGATAGGCTGGGCTTCCCACTTGGGGATGAGTTGTCCACAGATACAATTCTGGGTTCTCTTCCGGATAGCTATGGGTCATTCATCTCGAACTACCATATGCATGGGATGGAAAAGAAGCTCACTGAATTGCATGGGATGCTCAAAGTGGCAGAGCAGGATATCAAGATAGGTACGCATCGTCAAGTGTTGATGGTGCAGAACTCGGCTAAGTTCAAGAAGAGCTGGTCCAAGAAAAAGGCTAAGGCAAAGGGCAAAGAGAAGGAGGCAACTCCAATTGCAGCCGCTGCGCCTAAGTCAAGGACAGCTTTGGGAGTATTTGCTTTCATTGCAAGGAGACACTGGAAAAGGAACTGCAGCAAGTGGCTTCCCGAGAAGGGCAAGAAGACTGGAAGTATGACTTCTTCTTCAGATACACTTGTTGTATATGTTATAGACATTTATCTTGCTGATGTTTCTAGTAGCTCTTGGGTATATGATACCAGATCGGTTGTTCACATATGCAACTCGATGCAGGGGCTAAACAGAACTAGGAATGTCGCAAGAGGAGAAGTCGACATACGCGTCGGGAATAAAGCAAGAGTTGCTGCATTGGTCGTCGGCACTATACAACTTAATTTACCTTCAGGATTTGTAATGGAACTTGATAATTGTTATTATGTTCCTGCTTTGAGTCTAAACATTATTTCTGCCTCATGTTTGATGAGAGAAGGTTATGAATTCAGTATTAAGGACAATGGTTGTTCTATTTACTTGAATAATATGTTTCATGGCTTTGCACCCGTTGTGAATGGGTTATTTATCCTAGATCTTAAAGGTGAATCAGTCTATAACATAAATGTCAAGAGGCATAAGCCTAATGAGATAAATCCGACTTACATCTGGCATTGTCGACTAGGACACATTAGTCAAAAGCGCATGAAGAAGCTCCATGATGATGGAATTCTAACTTCGTTTGAGTTTGAATCGTTCGTGACATGCGAGTCTTGCCTACTCGGCAAGATGACTAAGACTCCTTTTGCAAAGAGTTGCGAGAGGGCGTACGAGCTGTTGGAACTTATACATAGTGATGTATGTGGACCAATGAGCACGACAGCCAGATGTGGTTTCCAATACTTCGTGACTTTTACCGACGACTTGAGTAGATATGGATATTTCTACTTGATGAGGCACAAGTCAGAAACTTTTGAAAAGTTCAAGGAGTTTTAGAACGAAGTGGAGAATCAACTCGGCAAGAAAATCAAACTTCTATGATCTGATCGTGGCGGTGAGTATATGAGCCAGGAGTTTGATGATCATCTGAAGAGTCGTGTAATAGTTCCACAACTGACTCCTCCAGGTACGCCACAGAGAAATGGTGTGTCGGAACGGAGGAATAGGACCCTGTTGGACATGGTCCAGTCAATGATGAGTCAGTCGGATTTACCCTTGTCATTTTGGGGATACACTCTAGAAACTGCAGTTTTCACACTAAACAGGGTACCATCTAAGTCCGTAGATAAGACACCATATGAGATATGGACTATGAAGAGTCACAGTTTGTCTTTTCTGAAAATTTGGGATGTGAAGCTTATGTCAAGCGACTCCAGTCGGATAAGCTCACACCCAAATCGGACAAGTGCATATTCGTGGGATATCCAAGGGAAACCTTAGGATATTACCTCTACAACCGTGAAGAGGGCAAAGTGTTTGCGCTCGGCATGGAGCATTCCTTGAGAAAGAGTTTATCAATCGGAAGACTAGTGGGAGGACGGTCCGACACGAAGAAATTCGAGAACCACACGGGGACGTTCCAGTAGGTGATTCTGTCACAACAGAATTAGTCATGGGAACCCGTGGTGGAGTCGACGCCGGTTCCACGGAGGTCGGAAAGGTTACGCAATTTGCATGACTGCAATATGTTGTTCTTGGAGAATAAAGAGCCGACTACATATGTGGAAGCAATGGAGAGCCCTGATTCCGAATTATGGCTTGAGGCCATGAGATCTGAATTAAAGTCCATGGATGACAATCAAGTTTGGAACTTGGTTGATCTGCCAGATGGCGTTCGAGCCATTGAGTGCAAGTGGATCTTTAAGAAGAAAACTGATATGGACGGAAATGTCACAGTCCATAAGGCTCGACTTGTTGCTAAAGGTTATCTACAAGTTCAAGGAGTTGACTATGATGAGACTTACTCACCGGTAGCAATGCCTAAATTAATTCAGATCATTCTTGCTATAGCGGCATATTTCGACTATGAAATATGGCAGATGGATGTCAAAACGGATTTCCTTAATGGAAATTTAACCGAGGATGTGTATATGACACAACCTGAGGGTTTTGTCGATCCAAATAAGTCTAGCATGGTATGCAAGCTTCAGATATCCATTTATGGATTAAGGCAAGTATCTCGGAATTGGAACATTCGTTTTAATGAAGCTGTCAAAGAGTTTGGCTTCATCAAGAATGACTGTGATCATTGTGTATTCAAGAAGGTCAGTGGGAGCTCAGTTGCATTTCTGATCTTATATGTGGATGGCATATTATTGATTGGAAATGATGTTCAAATGCTTGAATCTGTCAAGGACTCATTGAAAAATAGTTTTTCTATGAAGGACTTGGGAGAAGCAGCTTACACTTTGGGAATCAAGATCTATAGAGATAGATTGAGAAGGATTATTGGATTAAGACAGAGTGCATATATTGACAAGGTGTTGAAGCAGTTCAACATGCAAGATGCCAAGAAGGGTTTCTTGCCCATGTCACATGGCATTAGTCTTAGCAAGACTTAGAGTCCTTCGAATCCTAATGAGCGAAGACGCATGGATGGGATTCCGTATGCTTCGGCTGTTGGGTCCATCATTTACGCTATGGTATGTACTCGTCCTGATGTTAGTTTTGCTCTTAGCGTGGTGGGCAGATACCAAGCTGATCCAGGTGAGAGTCCTTTGGGCGGTGGTTAAGAATATCCTTCAAGATTTGAGAAGGACTAAGGATATGTTCCTGGTTTATGGAGGTGAGGATGAGCTCGCTGTAAAGAGTTACACCGATGCTAGTTTCCAAACCGATAGGGATGATAGTCGATCGCAATCTGGGTTTGTGTTCATTCTGAACGGAGGAGCAGTGAGCTGGACGAGCTCCAAGCAAGATACGGTAGCTGATTCTACAACACAGGCTGAGTACATTGCGGCTTCTGAAGCTGCAAAAGAAGGTGTTTGGGTGAAGAATTTCATTTTTGATCTTGGTGTGGTTGAGCGCGCATCTAAGCCATTGGACCTCTATTGTGATAATAGTGGTGCCATTGCGCAAGTCAAGGAACCACGAAACCATCATAAAACCCAGCACATACTCAGGCGTTTTAACCTTATTCGCGACATTGTCGAAAGAGGTGATGTAAACATATGCAAGGTACACACGGATTCAAATGTTGCCGATCCATTGACGAAACCTCTCCCACGGCCGAAGCATGAGGCACACATGAGCTCCATGGGCATATGATGCCTAAGTGATTGACTATAGTGCAAGTGGGAGACTGTTGGAGATATGCCCTAGAGGCAATCATGTGATGATGACATTTCCATATGTCTTCATGAGTCCTTTGTATTGTCCTTGAACATCATCGATGATATGTATCAATAAGTATGTGACTTGTTTGTGGAACTATGCATTGTATGATGATTGTTCTAATGGTCCCTAGTTGATAAGGTTGTGCGGACACATATCCTTGACTAGTATACAACTCGGTTGATGACTATGTTTCAAAAGTCATGTGCATGGAGATGCTAAACCGATAGTATAGGCTCGGGGATGGAGATCACCAAGCCGGACAGACCCACTTTGAGACACAACGACATATAGTCATCTGTTAGTCTCAAGTGCAATGTCTATGCCATGTCCTAGACCTGAGGTCCTCGCATGTTCTCGGGATGCGGATTGACTCACTTAGGGCCTATCAAACGCTACTCCGTAACTGGGTAGTTATAAAGGTAGCTTTCGAGTGAGTCGTGAGACATGCCGCGAGACATGGTTGACCAAGATGGGATTTTCCCCTCCTATTTGGAGAGATATTCTCTGGGCCCTCTCAAGTGATCAGATTCAAAAAGCATGGCCATGTGACTTGAGTTAAGCATTAACCTAGTTCAGGAATCTGTATCACGATTTCAAGAAGAGAGGTCGAGCTATCACAAGGGTGACAAGTACTCGCCTTGAGCTCGACAACAAATATCGTGAGGCAAAAGGAATGTTGCATATGCCACATTGTTGAGGTTCGTCAAACGACTTTACGCCCACATGGGAGTTGGCACGTTCTGCTAGGAGCCGCTACCAATATCGACTCTGGTCGTGTCCATGTGTACGTGAACCTATAGGGTCGCACACTTAAGGGGCTGCAGCCCATTCGGATTGGATCCGAGTGGAAAATGGATGTACACTCCTAGTGGGCTCAAGTGTTGAGCCCACCTCGGAAGTGTATGTAAAGGGGAGTGGGCACACCACTTAGGGTTGATCGAATTGAACCCTAGTTAGCAACCGCCACTACCCACGCCATGCCGCGCGATCGGACCTAGCAGTCCGCCGCTCGGCATTGCTCCCCGTACGTGTGGATACCTTGGAGGCATCGCACCTATGGTGCTTGGATGAACCGTTCGAGGGAACCGCGAGATGCCGTTCGCGGGAGATCACCGTTCACAGGTCTTCGCTGTTCTCGGGAGATCGGCAACGTGAGGAGGAGACGGCCCAGGAGATCGGCTACACGCATCACCAACTCTACTTCCGCTGCGGTGACTGCGCGTCTAGTGGTAAACCCGATTCCGTGATCTATTTCCAGCAGCATGATCTTGGGTGCGCGGTAGAAAATTTTAGTTGGCGCTAGTGTAGCGTACCGCGTGTTCCAACATCTGGGACCCGGCAGATTTGGTGCCTGACTTGTGGGCCTACTAAGCTGACTTGTACACACGGCTTTGTCAACTTAATCAACAAATGATTCTAGTAGCTGGACCGTTGGATGTTAATGCAACCTCTCTTCTTGCTCCTGTCTCCCGTGGGCGGTAGTCCTGTCGCGCACCCGAACCAGTCAAGTTTCCCACTCCTCTCCATCTGCGACTCCACTGCCGCGTCTTCCCCATCTGCGGGTCATTCCAGTCTGGGGCCTCGCCATCGTCCATCGGCCTTGGTGCGCTCGACACGGTGTGGTCAACGTGGTCAACAAACAAAAGTCATCGAAAGATGACTGTACGTGAGAGGCTGACGGTGGGGATGCACCACGCCCATGGACGCATCATGCAACTGTACCCTTTTTACCTTGAAAAATAATGTTTTCTCCCCCTGACAGTTGGGACCCACCAGCTACATCTTCGCACGCAAGGAAGTGTGTCCTTATTACGGGTAAAAAAAATGATTCCCCCTGGCAGCTGGGACCCAACAGCTATATCTTCGCACGCAAGGAAGTGCATCCTTATCCTCCCTGACAGCTGGAACCCACCCAGTCGAAGCGTACGTACTGTTGTCTATTTGGTCGCGAATGTGTACGTACATACTGGTCGATTGGTCACTCTGCAACGATGAACCGTTGTCGAGTAAGTAGCATCACATGTCATAGTAGAGCCCCCCACGTAGCAGTTCAGGCTGTCCTGTCTAAACCGTGTATACGTACATACAGCCACATGCCAAAAAATATGGCCACACACATACATATGAGCGGGGTCTCGAAACGCGTAGTCACGCATATGGACAGCCAGGGTTGTTCATCTTCAGCTAACCGTCTGGGTCGAAATGGAGGAAACAACATCTTGTTCACCGGGAGCCAAGTGACTGGGTCGGAACGCGTCCATTTCATCGGGACGCAATAGACTGGGTCGGAATGGGTCGTGTTCAATGGGAGCCAACTGGCTTGGACGGAACAGCCGGAACGGGGTCTGGCGTACTGCAAAACGGAGGAAAACGGCCTTGTGTTCGACCATGTACGGTCGAAACGGGGTCCTGTTCATCAGGAAGGGTCTGGCATACTGCAAAACAGAGTAAACGGACTTGTGTTCGAGCTCCTACGGTCGAAACGGGGTGCTGTTGATCGGGAGGGGTGTGGCATACCGCAAAAAGGAGGAAACATACTTGTGTTGGAGTGCCTACGGTCGAAACAGGGGTCATGTTCATCGGGAGCGGTGTGGCGTTGAAAGTGCAACTATCCCTAGGTGGTTTTGGTAATTCATAACAACATATAGCTCATTGAGCTAATGCTATTCCAAGACTATTATTTCAGGAAAGCTCAATGAATGGCATGGCATGGATGATGAAAGTGGGTCCCTCAAAATACTAAGGACAAAGGATTGGCTCAAGCTCAAAAGCTCAAGACTCTTCATTTTACATTTTAGTGATCCAAGATCACATTGAGTCTATAGGAAAAGCCAATACTATCAAGAAGGGATGAGGTGTTGCTTAATGAGCCTTTTTCTTCATGTGCTTAGTGATATGCTCCAAAACCCTCAACTACTTTCCCACATCCACAAATGACCTAAACCTAAAGCCAAAATCGGTCACACCGATTCTTTCTATCCGGCGCCACCTATTCCGAAAGTCATAGCCACTCCCACAAACCCTAAGCAAATTGGTCTTATCGATAGGGATCTCGGTCTCACCGAGATGGGGTTGCAATCTCTCTGTTTCCCTTCGTAACGTTTCGGTCCAACCGAAGTGAGCGATCGGTCCCACCGAGATTGCAATGTAAACTCTCTGTTTCCTTTTTGTAACATTTAGGTCTCACCGAAAAGAGCAAATTGGTCCCACCGAGTTCACCTGACCAACTCTCTGGTTAGCTAATTACCAAAATCGGTCTCACCGAGTTTGTGTAATCGGTCTCACCGAGATTACGTTATGCCCTAATCCTAACCAGGTCGGTCTCACCGAGATGCGTGTCAGTCCCACCGAAAATCAATAACGGTCACTAGGTTTACTAAATCGGTCCGACCGAGTTTAACTATTCGGTCCCACCGAGTTTAGTAAATTGTGTGTAATGGTTAGATTTTGTGTGGAGGCTATATATACCCCTCCACCTCCTCTTCATTCGTGGAGAGAGCCATCAGACTAAACCTACACTTCCAACTTACCATTTCTGAGAAAGAATCACCTACTCATGTGTTGAGGCCAAGATATTCCATTCCTATCATATGAATCTTGATCTCTAGCCTTCCCGAGTTGCTTTCCACTCAAACCTTCTTTCCACCAGATCCAAATCCTATGGGAGAGAGTTGAGTGTTGGGGAGACTGTCATTTGAAGCACAAGAGCAAGGAGTTCATCATCAACACACCGTTTGTTACTTCTTGGAGAGTGGTGTCTCCTAGATTGGCTAGGTGTCACTTGGGAGCCTCCGACAAGATTCTGGAGTTGAACCAAGGAGTTTGTAAGGGCAAGGAGATCGCCTACTTCGTGAAGATCTATCGCTAGTGAGGCAAGTCCTTCGTGGGCGACGGCCATGGTCGGATAGACAAGGTTGCTACTTCGTGGACCCTTCGTGGGTGGAGCCCTCCGTGGACCAGCCAAGAACTGCTACTCCTTCGTGGGTTGAAGTCTCCATCAACGTGGAGGTGCGATAGCACCACCTATCGGAACCACGCCAAAAACATCCGTGTCTCCAATTGCATTTGAATCATCTAAACCCTTCCCCTTACTTTCTTGCAAGTTGCATGCTTTAATTTCCGCTGCCAATATACTCTTTGCATGCTTGCTTGAATTGTGTGATGATTGCTTGACTTGTCCTAAAATAGCTAAAATCTGCCAAACTATAAAATTGGGAAAAGGTTAAGTTTTTAATTGGTCAAGTAGTCTAATCACCCCCTCTAGACATACTTCAAGGTCCTACAAGTGGTATCAGAGCTTTGGTCTCCATTTGCTTTGATTTCCATAGATTTTGGTGGTCATAGCCTTGGTTTCACAACCTAGGAGAGTATGGCGTCTAGCGAGGTAAATTATCACCGTAGAGGTCCTTACTTTGATGGTACTAATTTTGCTAGTTGGAAGCATAAGATAAAAATGCATATTCTTGGACATAACCCCGCCGTTTGGGAAATTATTTGTATTGGCTTGCAAGGTGAATTTTTCGATGGGAGAGAACCAAACCGTGAAGCTAATGCGGAAGAATTGAAGATGCTACAATACAACGCTCAAGCATGTGACATCATCTTCAACGGATTGTGCCCCGAAGAATTCAACAAAATCAGTCGTCTTGAGAATGCAAAGGAAATTTGGGATACTTTGATTGATATGCACGAAGGTACCGAGTTCGTCAAGGAATCCAAGTTTGATGTGCTCCAAAGTCAGCTTGACAAGTTCAAAATGAAGGATGGTGAAGGTGTCGCTGAAATGTACTCTAGGCTTGCTCTTATCACAAATGAGATTGCCGGCTTAGGGAGTGAAGAGATGACCGACAAATTCATCATCAAGAAGATCCTAAGAGCATTGGATGGAAAGTATGATACCGTGTGCACATTGATCCAAATGATGCCAAACTACAAAGATCTCAAGCCAACGGAAGTCATTGGAAGGATTGTTGCTCATGAGATGTCACTCAAGGATAAGGAGGAACTTCGCAACAAGTCAAGTGGTGCTTACAAAGCCTCAAGTGAAGCCCCCACATCATCAAGTGAGAAACCAACCTTCAATGAAGAATTGAGCTTAATGGTGAAGAACTTCAACAAGTTCTACAAAAGTAGAAGCAAAGAAAGAAGCTCCAAGTCAAGGTCTTACAATGACAAAAGATCTTCTAGTCAAGAGCGCAATTGCTACAATTGTGGGATACCCGGACACTACTCCAATGAGTGTACGGCACCCTACGAAAGAAGAGAAGATTCTCCAAAAGGAAGAAGCAAAAGAGAAGAATCACCACCAAGAGAGAGGAGGAGTAGAGATGATCGTTATGAACGAAGACCCTCACGGAGAAGCAAGGATTCGGAAAGGAAGGACAAGTCATCAAGGAGCTACACAAAACGAAGACATCAAGCTCATGTTGGTGAATGGGTTTCCGGCTCCGACTCCGACCATCACTCCGAGAGAAGCTATCACCTCGACTCCGAATATAATCAAGATGAAGGTGTTGCCGGTCTAGCACTTGTGTCAACCAACTCCTACGACATATTTGATTCACCAAATGAAGGAATTGGAAGATGCTTCATGGCCAAAGGTCCAAAGGTAACACATCCAGTATGTTGATTTCAATAGTGATGAAGATGACTTGCTAGGTGATGATGATTTACTTGTTGACAACTCTAGTGATGAGTACTATGATGAAACGTCAATTAATCATGCTAATCAAATGAATGACAATGATAAGGAGAAAATTGAGCTTCTAACTAAAGAACTAAACACTCTTAAGTTGGCTCATGAAACTATCTTTGAAGATCATCGAGAACTTTTAAGGGCTCATGAGAAGTTACGCTTTGAAAAGCTGAATCTTGAGCAAGAGCATGCGTTCTTAAAGGCAATCAATGATGATCTCCGCAAGAAAAGTTCTTCTTACATTGCCAAGCGTTTACTCTTATCTACTTACATGCCTCAAGTCAAGTCTAGTAACAAGTACAAGAAAGATACTTCCTCTAGTAGTAACAATAATAATGTCAAATCCAACGTTGTTGCTTCTAGTAGTTCTCTTGATTCCACTAATGATTCTCTTAGCCAAGTTACACTTGAGCAAGAAAATAGTTTATTGAAGGGAATTATAGAGAAAGGTGTTTACAAGAGCCTTGCCGTGAGTAAGCAATTTGAGGAAATTGTACGCAAGCAAGGAAGGCACCGGAAGAATCAAGGTGTTGGTTTTGAACGAAAGTTCAACGCCAATGGAGTTGAGTGGGAAGAAGATCAATATCCCAAGACTAAGTTTGTTCCTCAACAAGAGAAGTATGATCCTACTTCCTTCAAGGGGACACAAGCTCAAGATGATCTTCCACCACAAGACCACAAGAACAAAGGCAAGGACAAGCTTCAAGAAGAGATTGATGCATTTGAAGAAGCACCTAAAGCCTCGTTCGAGTGGGTCCCCAAGACTACGTCAAGTTCTAGTTCATCAAGTACAACTACAACACCAAGGATTCCCATCAAGATGATGTGGATCCCGAAGAAGAAGAACTAGAGAGTTCTTGAGGGTGACTCAGCCAACATTCTTCACTCATATCATTTTGGCAAGAATAAGTGCAATCAACTTTCACATCTTGCACTAGTTTAAGGAGTCACAAACCCTCATGTTGGTAAGGCAAGGGACAAGGTAACCAAATGTTTTCATGGACATCATCTTGTGTGTGCATCACTCTATGTCTATGGATATTCTTGTTTGTTCCTTGTGGGACTAACCCATGTAGGCAAGTTGAAAGTGCAACTCACTCCAAAGGATTGCTCCAAATGATCTACATCAACATTGAGCATCTACATCTTCAACACCTACATGAAGTCATCATCGACAAAACCCAAGGTTAGTTCAACCCTCTAAGGGGATCTCACATCTAGGGGAGCTTAACTCTAAGAATTGAGTCAAAGCAACTCTAATGGTGTGAACACATTAATGCATTATGTAAAAGTGGTAACCCCACTTGAGATTAAACGATGAGTATGACCTATGATCAAATGTTCTCATTTGACTCCTAAGTCAATATAATCATATGTAGATGACCTAGTCATTGCCAATTGTTTGCTAGTTGCTAGAATTGGTTGTGCGTGCTTTGCCATATATTTCAATTGCCATCTTATCGTGTGAGCATGTTGGTGCATATTTTACTCATTCAAGGACATCCACTTGTTGTTTTGTTTGTTTGGTTCTTTCTTCTTTTGGCCAAGTGGATGGACAAGAATGCCTAAGAACCTTCTTTAGCTATCTATGCTTTTCTCATCTCAAACTCTATTCATGTTACATCACAAAATTTGATCAAGTCAGATTCGAACCACTCTGTGTGAGGAGCACTCGGAGTCCCCGATTCGTCATAGACTTAACTTCCAAAACCTCTTAATGATTCTCGGTCTGACCGATCCTTCCATTTCGGTCCTACCGAGATCATCAAGTTGATTTGAGTTTTCAATCTCGGTGCAACCCATTTGAACTTTTCGGTCTCACCGAGTTGTCAGAATCGAACACGATTATGCATCTCGGTGCCACCGAGTTGTTCCACTCGGTCACACCGACAGGGTCGGGCTATATATAGTCACGGGCAAAATTTTGGAAATTTCTCTGAAACCTTCGCCCGCGCATCAGCTCGCTCTGCCATCATGGTCTCCGGATTGTCTCCTCGTCGCCAGCAGCCTCCTGTCGCTGGTCTTCGCCGCCGTCAACGGATTTCGTCCCCGCCGTTGCCGCCAGAAAAGTCCACCGCCAAATTAGGGTATGGACTTGATCTTTGTGATATCCATGTCTGATTCCTAGCACATTGTTTTCACATTGAATCTTGCCACGATTACAACTCATCTATCCAGCCAAAGTAGTTCATAGATTAGTTGAGATTCGAATTTTTAGGTTTAGGTTTCCGCCGAAACCATCTCGGACCCACCGAGTTGAAAAACTCGGTCTCACCGATTTGGCTTATGCCATTGCACTAGTGGCTCTCGGTGTGACCGAGAATTACTAATTGGTGCAACCGATTTGAGGATTCAGTGAAACCCTAGCAGTCTCGGTGCCACCAAACTGAAACTCGGTCCAACCGAGATCATTAGTTTAGGTTCCAAAACTGCTTCGGTATCATCGAGTTTGAAAATCGGTGGATCCGAAATGCTTTCTGTGGAAAACTAAAACTGAACTTTTGAGTCATTCTTTTGCAAAAACCTCTGCATTTTGTGATGCTCATCTTTTCTATCTCATCTATAAACTCTTCACGTGGTCAAGATAGCTTTTGCAGTATGTCTGATCAAAGTGACAGTCAGAACAGGTCAGAAGAGCAGATAGACTTGAGTGAGGGCACTAGTCCCTCAACTTTAGATGAAGGGAGCAGAAGTACTCCTAGCAACTTGCCTAAGGCTGCTACTAGGCAAAGGAGGAAAAGAAATTCAGATTCAGAGGATGAAGATTACAAAGCTGAGGAAGATGAGGCTACTTCCAAGAAAGTTGTGCTCAAGAAGGAAAGGGTCATGAAGAACAAAAGGACTGCAGGAAGACAACCAATGTCTAAGGCCAGAACATCAACTCAACTACCTGAAAATCCTGATCCCAAAGAGCCAGTTGCTGAGTGCAAGAAGAGGAAACAAAGGGTCAAGATGACCATGGCCAAAGTTATTGGGAAGCCTTCCATGATGGAAGAAGAAGAGCATGCTGCACCAGCGCCAAAGGCACCAAAGCTTATGGGTGATGCAATTAGATCAGGGGCTGACACATCTAAGCCCAAGGAAGCACCCAAAGCTGCCCCAAGGCCAAGTCTGCACCAAAGAGGAATACTAGGAGTATTCCAGCTGCTGAGAAGAACAAGGCCCCAGTGCTTGAGGTTGATGAAGAAGATGAAGAAGGACAGGTACTGAGGAAGCTCAAGCCAAAGATACCAGACCACAATGATGCCCATCCTATGGCTGAGAACATGAGAATCAGGAAAGACTCTGGGCTGAGGAAATGGAGAATGGAAGATCCATATGCCACAAGGAGAAGAACTGCTGTTGATTAGAGGTTCCACACGAAGGAACATCAGGACTTTTATGAGACCATTCTGTTGGACAAGAAGCCCATTGTCTGTGACATGAGGTGGGTTGACTGGAACTTCATCAAGGAGAATGAAGAGCACTATCCTGGAGTGCAGGACAGCTTTGTGAGTTGTGGAGTTGCAGATTTTGTTGGGCAGAAGCTCACAAATTGGAATGATGAGCTTATCATGCAGTTTTACTCCACATCACATTTCTACCCAGATGGGAGAATTGTTTGGATGTCTGAAGGTATAAGGTACCAGTCAACTATTGAAGAATGGGAAAGTCTGATAAATGCCCCAGAGGAGAATGAGGATGACCTAGACATCTATGCAAATAAGAAAAAGGATCAATTCAATGGCTCACATGTACAAGGAAATTCCAAACAAGGCATTAGCAACTCACAAGTTTGGATCAGTTCACTATCTGCTGTCAGGGTTGCCAACTATAAATTGGATTCTGAGGCACACTTTGTTGCCCAAGTCTGGTGACCATAACATGATCAGAGGGCATGCCATCAACATGTTGCATGTGTTTTATGTGCCACAGAAGTTTAAAGTCATGGGCCTGATCATTGAAACTATCAAGAGGACTGCAGCAGATCAGAAGAGGAGTTGTGGACATGCACCTCAGATTCAAGAACTGATAAACTCAAAGATGGGCACAGGAAAATATCTGTTGGATAAGGAACACTTTCCACTTTATCCAGACTTTGAGGACAATGAGGTTGTCATGAATGAAGATGATTCACAATCAGTTCAAGCTCAGGAGAAGAAGGAGAAGGCAAAGAGGGAGAAGGCTGCCAAGATGCCAACTCAAGAGGAGGCATCTGAATACTTCTTGAAGAACAAGCAGGAGAAGCTTGGTTACTTGATAGCATCAACCTTGAGGATTGAGAAGGGATTGGCCACCCTTACTCAAAATCAGGAGAGCTTGGAGAGAATCATAGAACAAAAGTTCTATAACTTAGATGTGAAAGTAACTGAGATTCAGACTGTAGTGGAGGAGCTACAAGAGGACATGTAGGAGAGGAAGGGCAAGACAACAACCAATGTGTTTGCCAGAGTGCCTAGAGCCCAGAGGTCATCAGTGTGCGATTTCGACACAAGAGCAACTTCTCTGCACCAACTACACCTCGGTGCCACCAGCTCCGGCATCTACATCAGCTCCCAAAGACCATCTACATCAACTGAAGTCTTCGTCCAAGGAGCCATCTCTACACCACCACCAGAAGATCAAGCCTGAGAGTCGATCTAGCACTATGCATTTTCTATGAACTTTTTGGCAACTTGTTGCCAAAGGGGGAGAAAAATGTATATATCATAGGCTTCGAGAGAGAGTGTGTGTTGTTTTTGTTCTCTCTTGCTTTATTTGGTGTTTTTCAAACTTTGTTTGCTTTTGCTTGAGATACTATGTTTGTGAGACATTGATGATCATGTGTTTGATCATAAGCTACACTTATGCATGTTTGATGATATTATCCTATCTATCTTATGTGATCACTCACTTTGCTTGGTGATGAGTGCATGTGTTCATTGTTTATTATTTTGAGCGCTCCACCAAGATGTATGTGACATGGAAGAGTAACCCATGAGCCTAATTCATTGTGCATTTGCAGTCCAAAGCAAATCTAAAACTATGCACAAATTTAGGGGAGCTCTTGCTTATCACATACTTCTCAAAGCGACGATGTTATCTAAATCTTATTATCATTTTTCGAAGCTTTGACCTATATGTTGTCATCAATTACCAAAAAGGGGGAGATTGAAAGTGCAACTATCCCTAGGTGGTTTTGGTAATTCATAACAACATATAGCTCATTGAGCTAATGCTATTCCAAGACTATTATTTCAGGAAAGCTCAATGAATGGCATGGCATGGATGATGAAAGTGGATCCTCAAAATACTAAGGACAAAGGATTGGCTCAAGCTCAAAAGCTCAAGACTCTTCATTTTACATTTTAGTGATCCAAGATCACATTGAGTCTATAGGAAAAGCCAATACTATCAAGAAGGGATGAGGAGTTGCTTAATGAGCCTTTTGCTTCATGTTCTTAGTGATATGCTCCAAAACCCTCAACTACTTTCCCACATCCACAAATGACCTAAACCTAAAGCCAAAATCGGTCACACCGATTCTTTCTATCCGGCGCCACCGATTCCAAAAGTCATAGCCACTGCCACAAACCCTAAGCAAATCGGTCTTACCGATAGGGATCTCGGTCTCACCGAGATGGGGTTACAATCTCTGTTTCCTTCAGAACGTTTCGGTCCAACCGAAGTGAGCGATTGGTCCCATCGAGATTGCAATGTAAACTCTCTGTTTCCTTTTTGTAACATTTCGGTCTCACCGAAAAGAGCAATCGGTCCCACCGAGTTCACCTGACTAACTCTCTGGTTAGCTAATTACCAAAATCGGTCTCACCGAGTTTGTGTAATCGGTCTCACCGAGATTACGTTATGCCCTAACCCTAACCAGGTCGGCCTCACCGAGATGCGTGTTAGTCCCACCGAAAATCACTAACGGTCACTAGGTTTACTAAATCGGTCCGACCGAGTTTAACTATTCGGTCCCACCGAGTTTGGTAAATTGTGTGTAACGGTTAGATTTTGTGTGGAGGCTATATATACCCCTCCACCTCCTCTTCATTCGTGGAGAGAGCCATCAGACTAAACCTACAGTTCCAACTTACCATTTCTGAGAGAGAACCACCTACTCATGTGTTGAGGCCAAGATATTCCATTCCTATCATATGAATCTTGATCTCTAGCCTTCCCAAGTTGCTTTCCACTCAAACCTTCTTTCCACAGATCCAAATCCTATGGGAGAGAGTTGAGTGTTGGGGAGACTGTCATTTGAAGCACAAGAGCAAGGAGTTCATCATCAACACACCGTTTGTTACTTCTTGGAGAGTGGTGTCTCCTAGATTGGCTAGGTGTCACTTGGGAGCCTCCGACAAGATTGTGGAGTTGAACCAAGGAGTTTGTAAGGGCAAGGAGATCGCCTACTTCGTGAAGATCTACCGCTAGTGAGGCAAGTCCTTCGTGGGCGACGGCCATTGTGGGATAGACAAGGTTGCTACTTGGTGGAACCTTCGTGGGTGGAGCCCTCCGTGGACTCGCGCAACCGTTACCCTTCGTGGGTTGAAGTCTCCATCAACGTGGAGGTACGATAGCACCACCTATTGGAACCACGCCAAAAACATCCGTGTCTCCAATTGCGTTTGAATCCTCTAAACCCTTCCCCTTACTTTCTTGCAAGTTGCATGCTTTAATTTCCGTTGCCAATATACTCTTTGCATGCTTGCTTGAATTGTGTGATGATTGCTTGACTTGTCCTAAAATAGCTAAAATCTGCCAAACTATCAAATTGGGAAAATGTTAAGTTTTTAATTGGTCAAGTAGTCTAATCACCCCCCCCCTCTAGACATACTTCAAGGTCCTACAGGCATACTGCAAAACGGGACTCCATGGGCTACTGTTCGTCTACCGTCTACCAGCTCGCTCCAGCCTCCACGGGCTACTGTCCATCCACCGTCGACCTCCTCCAGCCTCCACCTACGACTGTTCATCCACGACATCTCCCTCCTGCCTCCACCAGCTATTGTTCATCCACGGGCTCATGTTCATCCAGCATCCACCGCTCCTCCACCGGCTACTATTCAACGAGCCCTCTCCACAGGGTCCTGCTCAACCACCCCTCCACGAGCTACTATTCATCCAGCCCTCCACCGGCTACTGTTCAACCAACCCTCCACCAGCTGCTGTTCATCCAGCCCTCCATGGTGTCCTATTCATCCACCCCCAACCGGCTTGATCGTGGTCCTGTTCATCCAGCGGCAACGACCTCTACTATCACGGGGTCCTGTTCATCCAACCCCCATCGGGAACTGTTCCTCCAACCCCCAACAACACTCACTGTTCATCAAGAGGCAGTAGGTTCGACCGGCTTTAGTTAGCAGCATTAGCGAAGGAATCACTCGATCGGGTTCAGTTAACAGCCAGGGATTGATCGATCACTCTGGCTCAGTAACGCCTAGCCTGTCGTGCAATCGCTCGGGTTCAATAGGCGAACGCCTCGCTCAGGTTCAGTTAGAGCCCAACGCCTCGCACCCACGCGCATACGTGTATGAGAGAAACACGCAATCCCTCCGTGCATCGCTCGGCCCCGACCACTCACCGTAACCGGGAACTCCCTGATATTTTCCTCGCCCTCGCTTCTACCATGGTTTTTTCCGACATGGACAGACCAAAGAATGTCATGCAGCTGCGTCTCCGGCCGCCCAGGACGAAAAGCCCATTTTCTGTCATGATTTTTTTTCATAGAAGTAGGAGACCACCACATCTATGATGATACCGGGTTTTGTCACAATTATCATCATAGAAGTGTCATAAGCATGACAGAAAAAATTTCGTTTGACCCAAAATGTCACGGATGTGTCTTTTTTGTAGTGCTCGCTGGCGGAGCATAGCTCCTGATCCGCGCACGCGCCCTACTACTACTATGAGTGCACGCCGCCATTTGAGGGCTCGTCGGAAAGCCTCATGCATCACCTCACGGCAACATCCGTCACTCACTACTGGCCCGCGACGGTGAACATCAAGTACGAGACGTGCTACCCGGTCGCCATGCCGGAGTCGCTGGAGGATCACCGCTGCCTGCTAGTCACGGAGGAGGACGACATCGTCTTCCTCTTGGCCGTGGGCACCGACAAGGACAGCGCAGGCCGCCGCCCCATCTCTATAGTGTGCGTCAGGGACAACGCCGCTGACGCTGACATGAGGCCGGTGTACATGTGTGTGCTCACTGTTACTGCTCCTCCGAGGTACTAGGGCGCCCACGCCGCCTCCGTCGCGCTGACTGAGACTGTGCCGAGCTGCTCCGTTCCCAGCAATGTGGACATGGAAGACGCCTGGTATTATTTTCACAAGATGGTGCACGGGGACTCCAAGGAGGTTCACCTGGTCATATGCATTACAAAGTCAAATGTTCGTCATTAGTCTTCGCTCAATGTAATCCGCTGTCTAAGCATGTGGAGACTTCTTATTTATATAGTATAGAACCTTCCATGCATGATCTTGCTCTATTAGAGTATCTCGCTTGAATAAAAGTGTATCCATTTATGGTTTAGTCTAGAATCTTCCATGTATGCTTTTGCTCCATTAGGCCCTCCCAATGCTCCACCTTGTACAGGTTCTAAGCCTTCCACTTAGGCATAACATCTGATGTGGCAAGTTATTTAAGAGTAGAGAGATGAGTGTGGTGACCCCAGGAAGAAACAATGCTAAGCACGTGAACGTAGGCAAAACATTTAAATGAAGGAAGCCCACCAATACATGAAGAGCTTTAGTTTCTAAATCATTAAATGAAGCAAGCTTAGCTACCATAAGCTAAGCACCTATGCATTGGGAGTATAGTTTCTAAGCTATTTAATGTGCTTAGCACCTCATCTAAGCACCGCTGCATTGGCAGCAGCCTTAGAGTTCTCGCTTGCCATTTATTAGATTAATTGAGAACTTTTACTATAGTAATGGTGAAAGACTTATGATGAACAATTTCTTACATCTCCTGTGCCCCCTTACAAGTCATCCCGATCCCGATTTAATACCTCCGTGTAGGTGTATAAGAGAATGGTTATTACTTAATAGTATAGCCAACTGTTGACTATAAGAAAGTGCCATGTCATCTATAGCCAACTTATAGCCAACATGTATAATAATTAGCTATAAGTATGTGCTACTTTATTAATACATGGCCCACTTTCCACTCTCACATAGTGCCTAGGAGCACGTGCTATAGCTGGCTCTTACATGAGAGCTCTCTTACATTCTCTATCCTATCCTCTCTCCTCCAACTAAGCATTAGAAATATTACTTTACTTCTTACAGGCTGCTAACTATACCTTATTGTACTCTCTCTAAGTCACGTTACGAAAACCAAATAATCCCAAAACACTTAGGCGTGGTGCATTAACTCCCACCTCGTTTCTTCTTTCTTGACATATCAACCAATAAGAGATGTGGGGCGTGCATGTTTTCAATGACTCAAGACAACCAAACATGACATGTAGTGGTTAGTTCATTGCATGCAATGCTATTAATTAGCAGACAAACATTAAGTTCTCTCGTTTTCCCCTCATTTCTTGGTCACGGTGCACAACTTAAGATGACTTATTCACCTAGACGGAGGGAGTACATTCATGGTGGTCTAGGATATAAAATAAACAAAACCGATACTCAAAAACTAATTCTTAAAGATCATTTCTTGCACAGCGCAATAAGTGATATTTCTTCACAAGTTTTGGATGCAGGTTGAACAGTTGAACACTTTTGTTTGCAAAAGATACTTTTTTATCTATTTCACCCGGATGTTTGTGAGCTCTAGAGAATAAATAACATCTGAAGAAACCTATCGATACTCGTTACACATGAGATGACACCCACATACTTTGTCAAAATAAACAACTCCCCGATCAATGCATTTCACTGTTCCGTGCTACGCACGGGCACCTTACTATATATAGTACGCCCATAAATTTAACTAACATTATATATAGTACAATAAATGCTCATGCATGCCACAAAAAATTATATCATTGAAACCTATGTTCCAATATGAATCCAACAATATAGTTTTTGTTGACATGCACTAACATTTTGTCAGTTAAATCTTCAGTCAAATTCAATGGGGGACTAATAAACCACGACCGAGGTAGTACTAGTGTAGAGGCCGGCGCTACACAAGAGTCTCACCCCGCTCGTGGTGCGGCAGTAAAGTCGTCATATCACAAAACCCCGCCACTCCCAGTAATAAGTGGCATGGTAAAATAAACGGACAAGCAACCATCACATCCCTCTGTCTTTTTTGCATTTCATCTCTCTGCATTTACTTTGCCGGTTCATCTCGCTCACTTGATCCCTAGCTACTACTCCTAGGGCCAGTTTTTTTGGCGGCTTAAAAAATAAGCCGTCTCTTCCCCAGCTTTTCCCATAAGACTAGTCACAGTGGAGAGTAACATAAGGCGCCTCACTCATTCATTTGGGCTTCTAAACTACTACCTCCGTCCTGGTTTATTAGTCACCATTGTAATTTGTGCTAAATTTTCACCAAAGATTTAACTAATAAAATGTTAGTGCATGTCAACAAAAGTTATATAATTTTTGGTGACATGCATAAACATTTCATTAGTTAAATTTAAATTTATGGTCAAAATTTGACACAGATTACAATGGGGACCAATAAACCAGGACGGAGGTAGTAGTTATGGGATTACTAATCTACAAGCCTAAAAGAACTGGTCCCTGGTAGTAGTACTCAAGTTGGAATTCCAATTGCACGGCACAACTTGTTAGGCAAAAAATTCGATACAGGGTGTAGGAAGCGGTTTGGGAATTTGCATGCCTTCCCGACCAGTGAGATACTCCGTACAAAATATGATAGACAAATAACCACAAAGAAGGAAGCTAAAAGTAAACAATCAAACGAGCATTTTTGAATTTCTTTTGCATTGAATCGTTTCACAAGCTTGACTAGTGCTGTTTTTCTAATTTTACCAAAACCACATTAATGTTAAAACATGCATTTGCACATACATAAGTAATAGTAGTAGCACAGTCTGCAAGCATATATATAGAGAGAGAGACGTGTAGTGAGATATATAGTTAAGTTTGTGCTATATACACATACTTACAAAATGCGTACAGATACACAAGGTTTCCAAACTTTTCCTTTTACATACTTAATTAGTGAAAGTGCAACTATCCCTGGGTGGTTTTGGTAATTACTAACAACGTATAGCTCATTGAACTAATGCTCTTTCAAGGTAATCATTTCTGAAAGTTCAATGTTTGACATGGCATGGATCAGGAATGTGGACCCCTCAAAATGCTAAGGACACATATTGGCTCAAGCTCAAGGCTCTACATTTTAATTTTAGTGATCCAAGATCACATAGAGTCCATAGGAAAAGCCAATACTATTAAAAGGGGATGAGGTGTTGCTTAATGGCTTGCTTGCTCAAAATGCTTAGTGATATGCTCCAAAAGCCCTCAACCATTTTCTCATATCCACATATGTCCCAAACCAAAAGTCAAACTCGGCCCTACTGATTTGATCTATCTGGCGCCATCGAGTTCACTTGACATAGCTAGTGCCAGAAACCCTAGTCACTTCGGTCTCACCGATAGGGATCTCGGTCTCACCGAGATGGGATTTGCAAACTCTCTGTTTCCCTTCGTAACGTTTCGGTCCAACTGAGATGAGCGATAGGACCCATCGAGTTCGCAATGCAAACTCTCTGTTTCCCTTTCGTAACGAATCGGTCCCACCGAGTCTGCCTGACCAACTCTCTGTTTGACTATTACTGAAATCGTTCCTACCGAGTTTATGTGATCGGTCTCACCGAGATTACGTTATGCCCCAACCCTAATCAAATCGGTCCCATCGAGTTGACATGTCGGTCCCTCTGAAAAGCCTAGCGTTCACATTTTGATCTAAATGGCCTGACCGAGTTTTAGGATTCGGTCCCACCGAGTTTGGTAAATTGTGTGTAATAGTTAGATTTTGTGTGGAGGCTATATATACCCCTCCACCCTTCCTTCATTCGAAAGGAGAGCCATCAGAACGTGCCTACACTTACGGCATACATTTTCTGAGAGAGAACCACCTACTCATGTGTTGAGACCAAGATATTCCATTCCAACCACAAGAATCTTGATCTCTAGCCTTCCCCAAGTTGCTTTCCACTCAAATCATCTTTCCACCAAATCCAAATCTGTGAGAGAGAGTTGAGTGTTGGGGATACTATAAGTTGAAGCACAAGAGCAAGGAGTTCAACATCAACACACCATCTATTACCTTTTGGAGAGTAGTGTCTCCTAGATTGGTTAGGTATCACTTGGGAGCCTTCGACAAGATTGTGGAGTTGAACCAAGGAGTTTGTAAGGGCAAGGAGATCTCCTACTTTGTGAAGATCTACCCTAATGAGGCAAGTCCTTCATGGGCGATGGCCATGGTGGGATAGACAAGGTTGCTTCTTCGTGGACCCTTCGTGGGTGGAGCCCTCCGTGGACTCGCGCAACCGTTACCCTTTGTGGGTTGAAGTTTCCATTAACGTGGATGTACGATAGCACCACCTATCGGAACCACGAGAAAAAATCTCTGCGTCTACATTACGTTTGCTCCCTCCAAACTCCTCCCTTTATCTTCATATGCAATGTTTTACATTCCGCTGCTATACTCTTAGACTTGCATGTGTAGGTTGATTGCTTGACTTGTTCTAAGTTGCTAAAATCTGCCAAAACTTAAAATTGGGAAAAGGCTAGATTTTTATTTAGTCAAGTAGTCTAATCACCCCCTAGACATACTTTCGATCCTACAATTAGGGACGCTAGTAATTCCCGAACGTTCAGGATTTATCATTTGCGTCCCAAAACTAATGAGATCGCCTTAGGAAACTAGATCTATTATCTCTACTCCTAATGTCTCAGTTGGTAGTCTCCGTCGGTTAATTTTCGTGCCACCTACCATGGTTTTTTTCGTCCTCCCTCCCACCTCACGGTTCCAAAAAAAACCAAAACCAACTGAGCCCCGTCCCACGAAACGAAATCAGAAGAATGAGGCCCCCTTGTCTCCTCTCTCGATCATTTCCTAGGGACTGAACGCCGCCGCCGCCGCCGATCCCATCTTCCCCAGTGACATGCCTCGGCGGCGGCCTCCTCTCCCCCATCCATGCCGGCAACATACCTCTACCCCGCCCTCTCCGTCAACCCCCTCGTATGCTGCCGCGGCCGTGTGTTCCCTCCGCCGTGCTATTTCCCAAGCGTTGTCGCAATGGGCTCCATCGCCATACGCCTTTCCTACCCAATCGCTTGATGCGATGGGTCATGACGCATCCCCAGGCCCCGCGAGGCACGCCCACCAGCCCTACCATATCGAGCGGAGAAGAAGACACAAAACGACGATGACGGGGCGGACGGCGCCGTGTCGGATTTCGGGTTCCGGTAGACCTTTGAGGTTCGAACACTTGGGTGCGCGCGGAGATCCAACCCTCCACCGTCTCGCACCTCGCCGAATCGCTGGGACCTAAACTACTAAACGGAACAGCACAAGAGACACGAGATTTATACTGGTTCAGGCCACCATTGTGGTGTAATACACTACTCCAGTGTGTGGTGTGGTGGATTGCCTCTTGGGCTGATGAGGAACAATACAAGGAAGAACTGCCTCGTGAGGGTCTGTTCTTGGCGGGTGCGATGAACTGCTAGGTGGTGTTCAGTCGCTCTAGCTACTGGTTTCTTAATGAGGATTCGGATCCTTTCGCCCTGGGGGTGGCTACTCCTATTTATAGGCAAAGGCCCTGGGCCTCTTCCCAAATATTGAGCGGGAAGGGCGCCAACAATTGGCCATTTTGAAGGGGAACAGCGGGTACACTTATCCTGACTAAAGTTGGTCCTCGCCTGCCAAAGGCTCTAGTGATGACGTCTGCTTTGGAATCCACAATGACTCCCCTCCAGCCGTTGGGCTGGTCTTGGTCTTGTTGCACCGAAATAGATGCCTTTGCTTGATGCTCTTGCCTGCGCTTGCTCCCTTTGCACCAAAGAGGAAAGGAGGACATCTGGGCTGGCGCTGACTGGCGCCCTTGGTCGTCATGGCTTGCGTCATGGGCACCTCGCGAGGTACCCTGCCTTGAACTCTCCGCCTCCTCATGAGCCAGCCTAACGAGGCCGTGCCTGAGGAAGCTCCATATCATCTGCCCCGCGAGGCTTGGCCCCTCGCGAGGGCCTTGAGCTTGCGTTGATGAAGATGGGCCGTGCTGGGCCTCCTTTGAGCCACGCCGCAGGCCGCAGGCAGGCAAGTCTGGGGACCCCCGTTCCCAGAACGCCGACAGCCGCCAAGGTCTTGGTCGAGCACTTCTGGGTACCCGACATGCGCGCCAAGGCAAGGCGCCTCCTGGGCTCTATCCGTCGCTGCTTCACCGACGATGCCGCGGCCAAGTAGGAGGAGTGCTTCCACGGTGTCGGTGTCAAAACCGGCGGATCTCGGGTAGGGGGTCCCGAACTGTGCGTCTAAGGCGGATGGTAACAGGAGGCGGGGGACACGATGTTTACCCAAGTTCGGGCCCTCTCTATGGAGGTAATACCCTACTTCCTTTTGATTGATCTTGATGATATGAGTATTACAAGAGTTGATCTACCATGAGATCGTAGAGGCTAAACCCTAGAAGCTAGCCTATGGTATGATTGTTGTTGTCCTACGGACTAAACCCTCTGGTTTATATAGACACCGAAGGGGGCTAGGGTTACACAGAGTCGGTTACAAGGGAGGAGATCTACATATCCGTATTGCCAAGCTTGCCTTCCACTCCAAGGAGAGTCCCATCCGGACATGGGACAAAGTCTTCAATCTTGTATCTTGATAGTCAAACTGTCTGGCCAAAGGATATAGTCCGGCTGTCCGGAGACCCCCTAATCCAGGACTCCCTCAGTAGCCCCCGAAGAAGGCATCAATGACGATGAGTCCGGCGCGCAGATTGTCTTCGGATTGCAAGGCGGGTTCTTCTCCAGATTCAGAATACCTGCTTAGTAGTGTCGGGCCTCCCATAAATGTTGCACTTCTTGGCTTCCACGCCCAATAATGACTATCTTCCACGTGTCAAGCGAATGCGAGAAGCCAGGGCATTTTTACATTTACCACCCTAGCCATGTGAGTAAACTGTCTATTAAAGAGACGGGGATTCTTAGATCCAGATCACACCATCCTCCCACGACGAGTATCCATAGGATCGCGCTCCAAAAGAATCCATTCCAACATGGCCGGCCATCGCAGCTCCTCCTCTCGCCCCCGTAACCCTAAGCCCGGTGATTGGAATAAGTGTTCCGTCTCGCACAGCTAACTAGTAGAGTTGCAGACCCAGGGATTTCTCCCTCTAGCATACATGGTCCCCGTTCGAGCCGGGCTCGCCACCTGTAATGGCAGGGAGCAAGCGGAGAGCTTCCCCAATCCGTCCAAAGGGGAGCGGGTGTGCCTTGTCCCTTATTTATTAAGGGGACTTGGATTTCCAATCCATTTGTTTCTCCGCGGGCTCCTGGAGTTTTTTGGCCTCTAGTTGCATAACTTCACCCCCGCTTCCATATTACACATCGCTGGTTTTGTTGCCCTTTCTGAGCTGTTTCTGGGCTGCGAAGCTCATTTTGAGCTGTGTAACAGGCTATTCTGCCTTGTGCCCCGTACACATAAAGGGTCAATTTATCAAGTGGGCGGAGCCGAAATATGGCGCATCGCCGGTACCAGATACCTGTCCGGCACCACGAAGATGATGTCCGAAGACTGGCCTTCAGAGTGGTTTTACATGGAGGATGTTCCCCTTCCGGATCCTATTTAGATAGGTCTTCCCGAGTTCGATAAGGCCCCTTTGAAGAAACGCCGAAGCTGGCGCCCACGAAGCCCTCAGGAGGAAGATAACGGAGAAGTCCTTTACCTGATGGGCTGGATAAAAGTGCTGGCTCAATCAGGACTGACAATAATCAAAGTTATGTCAATATGTATAATGCGGGGGGTACAACCACTTCAATATCGAGGGCACCCCATGTGGCACTTTAACGGGGAAGATGATGCCACCCGCTGCGGGCGCAAGGGACCGGACTCAGCTGCTGCTCTAGCAAAAATTCTGTCCGATTTGTACAAGGGAGAGGAAGGGGAGTTCATCCGCATTAAGCCACGGGATGGATTCTCCATCTACAACCCTCCAAGCTGGGTGAGTTGTCAATTATTCCCCGCATTCTTCGTCATAAGTATTTACCTTGCAGTTTCATGGCAGGAACTGTGGAAAGCTGTAAGGTAGGTCAACAGCCAGCCTCCACAACCGGAGGACCCTGACCGGGCCCTCGATCCCGAACTCGAAGAGGATCCGGACATATTTGTGGAGCTAATCGACATGATATTCTATCAATTAAGCTGCGATGATGCCATGGTGGCCATCATAGCTGACTATCCTGGGCTACTCCCCGCCTCGCATGTAAGTAAAACCAGAGTCCCAACTTCCGAGAAGGATCCCCTTATTTGCACCTCGCCTACTGCACACGTATCATGTCTTACAGGGAAGGCCGTCGGGACGCCCTGCCGAACCCACAGTGACTTGTCAACGAGGGGCACCGAACCCGGGTAGGCAAAAAAGGAAGGCGGTCAGGACTGAGAGGTTGGCGCAGAGGTATGATACAGAACCTCGCTCTGTGGTTGTCGTTGTCGGTGTCAAAACCGGCGGATCTCGGGTAGGGGGTCCAGAACTGTGCGTCTAGGCGGATGGTAACAGGAGACAAGGGACACGATGTTTTACCCAGGTTCGGGCCCTCTTGATGGAGGTAAAACCCTACGTCCTGCTTGATTAATATTGATGATGTGTGTTACAAGAGTGGATCTACCACGAGATCAAAGAGGCTAAACCCTAGAAGCTAGCCTATGGTATGATTGTTGTTCGTCCTATGGACTAAAGCCATCCGGTTTATATAGACACCGGAGAGGGCTAGGGTTACACATAGTCGGTTACAATGGTAGGAGATCTACATAACCGTATCGCCAAGCTTGCCTTCCACGCCAAGGAAAGTCCCATCCGGAAACAGGACGAAGTCGTCAATCTTGTATCTTCATAGTCTTGGAGTCCGGCCGATGATGATAGTTCAGCTATCCAGACACCCCCTAATCCGGAACTCCCTCAGTAGCCCCTGAACCAGGCCTCAATGACGACGAGTCCGGCGCGCATGTTGTCTACGGCATTGCAAGGCAGGTTCTTCCTTCGAATAATTTATAGAAGATTGTGAACACCAGGATAGTGTCCGGCTCTGCAAAACAAGTTCCACATAACACCGTAGAGAGAATAATTTTTGCATAGATCTGCTGACGTATCCCGCGGCGTGACATCACACCACGGCCAGGCCTTTATATGAATCGTTTTTTATTGTTCCACCTCAGCGTGTTTTAGCGAGGCGGTTTCCTTGGCACGTCTTATCAAATCGTAGATCGTGCCCCCTTATTCCAGGATTCTCATAAATACGGACGTGGGTAACCCAACCGTGCCCGTTGGCCTGCCTTCTCTATCAAAGGCGAGTCCTAATCGACCACGGGGTGGGCTCTTGGTATTCAACCTCTTTATAATGAGACCAAGGCCCTCTTCTTTTTACACCCTCCATCGAGTTCGCCTCGCTTTAGTTCCAACACCCAAAGCTTCAGATTTAGGCGCTTCGGACTTTCGACGATGTCCAGCTCCGACCAGCACGGTCGATGGATGTCTTCCTCCGTCATAGAAGAGGATGTGCTAAAGCTGCGAGACGCCAGGTATCTAACCGGCGAGATCTCGCATAGGCTGCCTGCTCCAGGGAAGATCATTCCCACTCCTGAGCCCGGCGAGAACGTGGTCTTCGCGTCCCACTTCCTTCGGGGTTTAGGCTTCCCGATGGATCCCTTTGTGCGGGGGCTCATGTTTTATTATGGGCTGGAATTCCACGACTTGAATCCGGAGTCCATCCTCCATATCTCGCCATTCATTGTCGTATGTGAGGCCTTCCTCCATATTACCCCCCACTTTGGATTGTGGCTCAAGACCTTCAAGGTGGAGCCAAAGATGATCAAGGGGCAGCAAGCGGAGTGCGGAGGGGCGGTCATAAGCAAATGTGTTGATGCTCCGTGGCCCGAGGGATCTTTTCAAGAGGAGCTTGGTTTGTGGCAACGGGAGTGGTTTTATATCACCGCTCCCAGGGGCACAAAATGGGCGGCGCTCCCTCCCTTCTGCTCAGGTCCACCACAGCGGCTGGCATCATGGGTCAACAAGGGGCTCGACTGGGGGCCGTCCAAGGATGTTCCCCTGCTGCAGGGCCGCATTCGAGATCTCCAGGAAAGAGGGATCAATCTGGTTGCGATGGCGCAGGTTATGGTGATCCGGCGCCTTCAGCCTGCAACGTCGCCCCCTCACTTTGTGGGAATTCAATCCGGAGGGACCACGAGCTCTCCAAAATTTTATGGGCACGACGCCTGTGGAGATGTATAAATTGTTCTTCGGATCAAAAGAGAAGTGTCCGGACTTGACCGAGGACACAGGACTAAGCTGCAATCACCCAGGTACTCAAGTAAGTAGTCCTGTAACCGGACAAGCTGTTCATTCATTTATTTCATATATATATATGCCCTTTAAAGGAGCCGTTTCTTGAACAGGAGTGGATAGCCAAGGCAAAGTTAATAAGGTGTCCGGCTCCCCTCCCAGAGACCACGCCGGATCCCATGTTGACCAAGATGTTGAAGGTCGCGCCTTTTGAAGAAGGAGAAGGGGGGAGCAGGGAAGCAACCTCCTCTGCGAAGGAGGCTATCAAGGAAGGAGGGATTAAGAGTCCCACCTTCCGAGGAGAGAAGAGGACCGCTTCGGAAGATCCGGAGGTCAAGGCCTCAAAGAGGGGGAAGGAATCTTTGGCAGAGAGTCCGTGGCAGGGAAGTAACCCAGCCGCATTATTTCCCCAAGGGGATCAGCCCTCCAGCCAGCCGTAAGTAAAAGAAGGGTCTTGTAAATAAGGAACATCCTGTATTTATTCATGAGGATAACGAAATTGTACCTTGTAGTTCGGACTTCAGCCCTTCTCGTGAGCTTCGTCTTGAGGATCTTCTTCCGGAGATGATGGAGAGCGAAACGCCTCCACCTGTCGCACCCTCATGTGAGGCGGACGACCCGGAGGTGTCATCGCGGAGGGTTCCCCCAAGTCCGGCGGGGCCGGAAGGTCCGGCGCCAAGTGGCGTGCGGTCGGAGGAGGTGAAGGATCTGCTTGGGCGAGTGACTATTTCAGAGGATCACCGTGCTCTAATGGGTACGGTGATTGAAAGAATTGCATCCGCGGATAGCGGATTGCATGAAGCCGTCAGAAGCTTCTTGGCGGGTTTGAGGTACGCCAAAATGATGTACCTTCAGCGCTTATGCATATAAAATCGCCTGTATAGATAGCAGCCCACGAGACTTGGTATGTTGTCAAAATTGACAATATGCCGAGGATCAAATTCTCGATTATAACATATCGCCGCTCTGAGCAGGTGGCGGGCGTCCGAGGCCAGCCGGACTGCTGAGTATGCCAAACTAAAGCGGCAACTTGACAAGGTGGATGCGGACATCGCGCTGGTCAATAAACGGTTTGACGAGTCACAAGGTATCACGACCTCTATCACGGACACCTTGTAAGGGAGCTTGACGCCCATGTCTTCTTGTTTGTATGCTTAATGCAGATGGTGCCGCTGCCGTGGAGGAGCTGCGGGCAGAACTTCGCCCGAGCGAAAAGAGCAAGCCAGAATTATAATGCGTCACCAGAAGGCGGCCAAAGAGCTAGAAGCTGAGCGGGCTGCTCACCGCAGAAGCAAAGAGGAGATGGACGATATAGCCAAAAGTTAAGGAATACTACCGACGCTGCAGTTCTTGAAAAAGGAACATCAAAGCGGAACAAGAGGGCCTAAAGAAGGCCGCCGCCGAATCCAAGAATGCCCAATCGGCTTTGAGTGTTGCCAAGGAGGAGCTGAGTCGGGCCGGGCAATTCGGTGGAAAACCGTTTCTGCTGCGGAGGAAATATACAGATCCAAAGTATGCTCACTTGGATAAATTGTGGAGTTCAGAGGATGCTTATCTGGACTTGGCGGCGAGAGCCATGGACGCGGTTGAGCACTTCCGGGGCCAGAAGGGGCATAGAAGGGAAGAGCTATATTGGTCGCAATTCCATAGTCCGGAGCGTCCTCTGCCGCTGACCGATCGGTTGGCCGAATGGGCCGAGATGAATCGATTGTCCGGATTTGCCATGAAGCATGTCTTGACTCACTTGTGGCCGGACGGACCCCAGCCGAAGAGCTATTTTGGTTTAGTGCAGCAGTCTCTTGGAGCGGTGCCGCGTATCGACGCAATGAAGCGATCGACGTGTATTGAGGGAGCGCGGATGGCTCTTGCCCGTGTCAAGACATACTGGGCAGAGATGAAGGGCACTGACGTTGCATCCCAGGATTCGGACAGAGGCCGGCCGAGCACTACTTTGAAGAAGTCCTGCCGGGCGCTCGTTTAATAGAGACGCAGTGCTCGAAGGATATTATGTTTAAATGACATGTATGATTTGTGAAAACAATGTTTCAATGTAATATAAGTGCTTTTTATACTTGTGCGTTCAAGTAGTAAACTACTCCTGTCAGGCGGCCGTTTATGTATATGTGTATATATCCTCAAAGATGGCAGTCCTTGGCTTTAGCCCCCACGCACATAGTGCGGGGTGTTTGCAAAAAGGCGCTTTTTTCACACTTAATCCAACGTCTTGGTCCTGTTAAGGAGGTGATAGCGTAGCAAACCGAACAACCGGACTATAATGCTTTATCACTTTCACTTAGCCATAGGAGTTCGATGGTGGGGCTACTATATAGCCCACAGGGGCACCGCACTCTCCCGAATTAAAGTGCGTATGTGCCTGACCGAAAACCGGTCCTTCCTTAATGCGGAGGAATCCTAAACATTCCTGTGAGTCATCGAGTGGTTGACCAGTCTCTCTCTATATCATGACAACAGTTTTCGGCTTTCTCTACTGAGGTGCTCGCCCGGCCGAACCGGGGCACAATCGCAGTAGTTCTCCTGGTGCCGCGTTAGCCGTGAAAACGGAACGTAAGGCAGCAAAACACAGGAGCCGGGCAACCCAACATTTGACTAAAGACATGATTCGGAGCTGATGCATATAAGGCCTAACTCGAGACGCCGAATACTCCCTAAGGTATTCGGTCTTTATGAAAATGGGCAGAATAATGCCCTAAGCCCCTGGTGTCTAGGTACGCACAAAAATTCTGGTGCAACCAATGCCAAAGCACCAGCCTCCTCCTCGGTTATATTAAGGAACCGGGGGGATGTATATCAACAAGAGACAGTGAAAAAAGGTTTACGCAGGGTCTTAATCTGAAAAGAATCCTTGCAACGGGTCCCTCTTTGCGCGTAATGTGTCTCCGTTGTGCCGTATCCTGGACGGGTGTAGCATGTTGTTCATCTGTAAAGAGAGGAACTTAGTTTGAAAGAAAAGGGTCGTGCGAAGGTGTACTTAATATTAAATAAACAGAGTACGGTTCGAAGAATTAAATAAAATTGAGCTTTATTGTCTCTTGTTATACATGTATGCGGCCCCTCGTATGGGGGTATGCCGCTAGTAGGCGCCTGACTCGTCTATCCGAGTCCGGGGTTTGAATGACCAATTCAGGTTCTTTGCCTAGCAGAGCCGGATAGCTGTGGGGCTGTCAAGGCAGTCTCCCGTTCTTCCGTGATCAAGTGACACTTAATACTTCCTTTTAACGAGATGATGCCGCGTGGACCGGGCATTTTAAGTGTTAGAGATGCATAATGCGGTATTGCGATAAAGCGGGCGAAAGATGTACGCCTCAGTAGTGCTTAAGGGCTACTGCTGAATGGGGCGATGGGGAGTGAGCTTTCCGCGATGGGGGTTGTCAGATGAACCGAACACAACCTCTAGTGGTACAGAGCCTGTATAATAAAGAAGGCCTGGCGTCATTCCTTTGAAGGAAGTGCTGCTATAGCGAATTTTGGTAGGTTCTATCCCCATTATGCGGACGGTGTCCTGGTATGGCCGGTGCCGCGCTGTGTGTTATCACATGAAGTGAGTTCACTGTTTTGACTTCTAGTGGGAAAGTCTTTTGTTTTCCGGAGTGCTTCTTTTGTGTTTCGTCACTTTCACTTGGTGTGTCGAGCCCCTTGTGTTCGGCGTTAAGTCGGCCGGACTGCTTGAAGACCCAACAATCTCTGTGGGTATGGTTTGCAGGCTTCCCGGAGGTACCATGTATTTGGCACAGTCTATCCGTAATCTTGTTTAGGTTGGATAGCTCGTCACCGTTATCCTTTAGGGCAGTGTTTTGTTGTTCGGTCGAGAGCTTTTGAATCCGGCGTTGACCGCCGCATACTATTTGGGCCATTTTCCTTATTCCGCGCTGATCTTTTTCTGCGTCGTGATTTCTATTTCCATCCCTGATTTCGGATGTACTCGGTCATTTGATGCGCATCTAGCCAGCCAACTGTCTTCCCCTAGCATAAGCGGGTCATGAGGCTTGTTAATGCGGCCATTGTTCTTGGCTTTTCTTGGCGAGGTGTCTGGCGAGCCATTCGTCTCGGACGTTGTGTTTGAAAGTCGATAAGGCTTGGCGTCCGGACAATCGACTATTTGGTTCTTTTAGTAAGGAACCTGTTCCAGAATTTCGGGCTGACTCTCCGGCTGTTGAGTTATGTGACTTAGATAAATCTGCGTCCGAGGGCGGACGTAGGTCCCCTGAAAATTTTCCTGAAATGCATCCTCGAGCTCCTCCCAGCTTCCAATGGTATTTTCGGGGAGGCTCTTAAGCCAATGCCGAGCTGGCCCTCTGAGTTTAAGGGGTAAGTATTTTACGGCGTGGAGATCATCTCCTCCAGCCATGTGTATGTGGAGGATGTAATCCTCAATCCAGACTCCAGGGTCTGTTGTTCCGTCGTATGCCTCTATGTTTACGGGTTTGAATCCCGGAAATTCATGATCCAGCACCTCATCGGTGAAACATAGGGGGTGTGCGGCGCCCCTATATTTGGGTGTGCCGTGGTTTTCGGAATTTTGGCGTGTTGCATTGCTTTGATGAGCGTGCTTTCTTGGCCCATAGATGGACATAACTAGGCCATCCTTTTGATGTGAATCCTTAGGCGGATCGCATATTTGCTTGTGTGCGGCACCATTCGTTGCTCTCTTTTTGCCGTGAGGTCGTCCATCCGACCGGGTGGCCTTCTTGCTTTTTAATTGTGGGGGCTCTAAGGCCTCCTCGTCAATTCGGCAGTAGCTTTCTTTTCGGTAGCTCTTTGTTCGGCGATCGTCACCGTATTTATTCTGCGGTGCTGAATACTTTGCTCCATCTAATCCTGAGTGCATCTTCCACTTTTTGAGCTTCCGCTTGCTTTTTCAGGCTACGCGCAGCGGGCGGCGAGCCTTTTCTCAAGGTCATTTTGCTCCAATGGTTTGTCCGGCGTGAGGTCGTCCGGACTGTTGTCTTCGCCGGGGACAGATTGTTTATCCAAGTTGTCTTGTTCGGACGATTGCTCGATAGCTTGTTCGTTGTCCACCGGTTCGACCTGCTCTATGGCTGGGTCTTTGTTGAGGCGGGACTTTGTTCGGCGTTTACGCTGCCGTTTTGACTGCTTTTCGAGGGATTTATCCTTCGTGGCGTCCCGTTGTTCCTCGTCTTCATTTCCTTTAGGTGTATCAACCATGTATACGTCATGGGATGAGGTTGTCCAGCATCCTATAGGTGCTGGTTCATTGTTGTCTCCTACATCGTCGTCCATACCGTCGATGTCTTCGGTGTCGAAATCGAGCACGTCGTGTAAGCTTTCGACAGTGGCTATGAAGTGGGTGGTGGGTAGGCATTGAGTTTCTTCATCGTCCGCATCCCAGCCTTCCTGTCCGTAGTCCGGCCAGGGCTCTCCGGATAAAGAGAGAGACTTTAGTGAATTCAGGATGTCGCCAAAGGGCGAGTGCTGAAAGATGTCCGCGGCCGTGAACTCCATAACGGGCGCCCAATCGGATTCGATTAGCAAGGACGCGGAGGGTTCGTGAGTCCGGAGAGGAGTCCGCACCACAGGTCGAGGTCTTCGCAGCGACAGGGATGGAGTTCGGCTCGATCGCCGTAGAGATTAAAGCCCCCGAGGCGGTGTCCAACCACTCATCCTCGATCGGGGAATACGGCTCCGGATTAAGGGTCGGAGCGGATTCTGGTGCGGCCTCCAGGGCACTGTAGAGCTAGATCATGCCCATCGAGACAAGGCGGTCGGCGCAGCTGCGGCTCGAATCCGTCGAAGATCAAGTCTCCGCGGATATCGGCCGTATAGTTTAAACTTTCAAATCTGACCTGACGCCAGGGGCGTAGCTTCGATCTGCTCCGGATGGCCAGCGAATTGGCCCAGCGCAAAGCCGCCGAACACGAAGATCTGTCCGGGGAGAAAAGTCTCACCCTGGACCGCGTCGTTGATGATGGTCGAAGAAGCCACCGAGCCTATCGGTGACGACACAGAGGAACTCTCAATGAAAGCACCAATGTCGGTGTCAAAACCGGCGGATCTCGGGTAGGGGGTCCCGAACTGTGCGTCTAGGCGGATGGTAACAGGAGACAAGGGACACGATGTTTTAC